>CM056202.1:15451469-18446469 GCA_029692085.1 Gymnothorax javanicus
TTGACCTTTGACCTTGGCACAGTGACCTTGAACTTGCAAATTTTGTCCCGGCCATATTTTCAAACATATTAACCACAGCAGCTTCAAATTGGAAATGTAGGTTCCTTGTGAGGGGTAGCTGTGCAGCGTAAGGGTCATTAGTAGATTTGACCTTTGACCTTGGAACAGTGACCTTGAATTTTTATGCAGGTATGCATGACAATCACTGCTGCAGGAACAAAAGGAATGGTAGTTAGCATACTTGTGCATTGCCTTAGGAGTATGCTGCTATTTATTAATAATTAGTCAAGGGCTGTGGGGTTCTCTTAGCGCTCAGCATTGATTTGTTTTGTTAAATATAGCTGATATCAACCCTATTTAGAAATTCTGATGAGGAAATATTTGGCTATGATTAATATTGAGCAAAAATACCTCATTTTTGACATAACTACAGAATGGGGAAGTATTGTTTGAAATCGGGGACAATTTAAGCGTCAGATCTGTAATTCAGTCTCAGTAATCTCACTTTATTGGAGGATTTAACCACAGCAGAACCTAGAGCCTAAAAAAACAACCTGAAAACAAGACATCTGTGGTTTTGCCCATTTGCATTTCAACTCACCCAGGTCAGGAACTTCATTCAAGTCCGTACTTCACCGTTTGAAGAATAATGAATAATGTTTGATAAGGATGAAATGAATTTACATCCATTTAAGGACCTGAATGAATTGAAATGCCACTGAAAGTATGCTAAATGATACCGGAAATGCACTGGAAACATTTTGTCATCAGAAGTGAATAGCATTGCCATTTAAGACAGTGTATTTGGGTTTTAGCATTGCCATTTAAGACAGTGTATTTGGGTTTTATTTAAGACATGTATTTGGGTTTTAGCCCATTTAAGACAGTGTATTTGGGTTTTAGCATTGCCATTTAAGACAGTGTATTTGGATTTTAGCATTGCCATTTAAGACAGTGTATTTGGGTTTTAGCATTGCCATTTAAGACAGTGTATTTGGGTTTTAGCATTGCCATTTAAGACAGTGTATTTTTTAGCATTGGGTTTTTGGAGCATTGCCATTTAAGACAGTGTATTTGGGTTTTATTTTTAAAGCATTTAGCCCATTTAAGACAGTGTATTTGGATTTTAGCATTGCCATTTAAGACAGTGTATTTGGATTTTAGCATTGCCATTTAAGACAGTGTATTTGGATTTTTGTAGCATTGCCATTTAAGACAGTGTATTTGGGTTTTAGCAGACAGTGTATTTGGGTTTTTAGCATTGCCATTTAAGACAGTGTATTTGGGTTTTTTAGCATTGCCATTTAAGACAGTGTATTTGGGTTTTAGCATTGCCATTTAAGACAGTGTATTTGGGTTTTAGCATTTTTAAGACAGTGTATTTGGCATTGCCATTTAAGACAGTGTATTTGGATTTTTTAGCATTGCCATTTAAGACAGTGTATTTGGATTTTTAGCATTGCCATTTAAGACAGTGTATTTTTGGGTTTTAGCAATGCCATTTAAGACAGTGTATTTGGGTTTTAGCATTGCCATTTAAGACAGTGTATTTTATTTTAAGGTTTTTGGCATTGCCATTTAAGACAGTGTATTTGGGTTTTAGCATTGCCATTTAAGGCGGTGTATTTGGGTTTTAGCATTGCCATTTAAGACAGTGTATTTGGGTTTTAGCATTGCCATTTAAGACAGTGTATTTGGGTTTTAGCATTGCCATTTAAGACAGTGTATTTGGGTTTTAGCATTGCCATTTAAGACAGTGTATTTGGGTTTTAGCATTGCCATTTAAGGCAGTGTATTTGGGTTTTAGCATTGCCATTTAAGACAGTGTATTTAGGTTGGCACCATCCGTGCTTCAGTGAAGTGTAATGAAAGCATATCCTCTGGCTCTTATACAGGCCTGTGAAGCATGTATGAGGTGATTCACTCTTCCCCATACTCCATTATCTACTTAGCATTATTCTACAACACACTGACTGATTCTCATACCCTCCCTCACTATCTTTCGCATATTTCAGTCTGGTCGCTGCCTTTTCTTTCTAAAGCAATCCTTCACTCTTCAAAAGAAAGATGTGCCACTTATTGTAATACATTTTTGGTTTTTCAAAAGGAATCCTTACTCAGAGCAAAGGTCTTTGGCTCGCAATATGGGGGGGGGAACGGAGGCATTTTAGTGATTGTACCCGGCGCAATGCTATGTTTGGGAGTCACTGCCGCCCTAATGCTGTCAATCTACTGGAGGCAAAATATTTCCCAATAGGGACTGAATGACAAGTCACATCAAAAACTCATGATTCACGATACATTCTCTGATTTTGAAGTCAAACTTGACCTGTATTCACCCATAATTCCTGTTCACTGCATCCACGCCTCCTCCCAAAAAAGTAGCTACTTTTAGGTCAGTGGATTAGATAAGTGGTAAGAATTCACTCGCTCAGTTTCGGTAACTCACTTGTCTATCGAGTTAGCCCACAATATCACTGAGTTGTAGGCTGAGAGAGCATTTTTTGCACTTCCAAATTAAATGTTGGATATTCTAAAATGTTGTACGATATCAAATGGTTCTGCTCAGTGGTGCTAATTAACTTCTTTTTAAATACAATGTTTTATTTCGTTGAGTGTGTAGTGTTCACTGCCTAGCGTCTTCTTTCTCCAAAAGCAGGAGGCACTTTCAGCGTTTCTATGGGCCATCCGTCAATTTGGATGTTCCCTGGATAAAAATGCCTCAAATAAAAGCCATTTCATGAAGATGCAAATTAACATGGTTTAAACTTCGATTCACTGAGCCTCAAGTACACTGTAAACCTGAACTGTGCGACATATTCAGAATGGTCATAAAAATGCGCAATGTATTGGACCAATAAGAAGCAACAATGCGAGCAAACTGTTGTATACTCATTTTGTCATAATAAAATAAAAACTTTTTATGGCCACAGCATTACATCAAATGAAATATGTCTAGATGTTGCACATAATTTTATACGCACTTCCTTGTAATTAAACAGGACGTATTTGGGATAGTTGGAAACCTTGGCGTCTCCACTGGAATTTACAATTGGCCTAACAGTCAACAGGTTTGAATACAGCAGCTGCATTTGATGGAGCCATGTATGGGTCCATAGGCTTTATGGGGTTTCAGGTTCATTATCACATGAAGTCTATTGGGGATCCAGCGCTGTAACAAGTTTGGACTTGAATGCACAAGGGGCCTCTGCACATATTACATGACCTGACAAACTGTTCATCACGGTCATAAATCTTTGTATTGAAAAATAATGAACACATGATTATCTGAAAATTATGCTGCAAGAGGCCCCAGTTATTGGTGAAAAAAATATTGATTTTCTCGCATAATGATGACAGATAGCTCAGAGCAGCAATTATCCACATTCTGTGGATCCAATTATATTTGAAGCTGAGCTCCACCTTCATTATGTCTACTGCCGTTCTCTGGAATAAATGCAATAAATTAAACACACTTCCTAGAAAGAGAGGCCGGACATCAAAGAACATTGCAGAAAGTAAAGTTCATTAGCCGTTTTGGTGGGATAAATATAGGGGCCCTGCAATTTTTCAGTGCTGTGGAATGGAAAAATAATGATTCGCAAAGACACATCTATCTCTCTCCCTCTCTTTTTCCGCCTTGCACTGAAAATCATATTTGAGTTTCCATTAGTCCTGGGCTAACGGCAAACACTGCATTCGTTCAATTACCATAAGCAAATTTTTAAATTTGTACTGTACATTATGTTTATTCAAAGAAAATACATGCATTTAACATTTCATTCAGAAATTTCCTGCATTACTATGGCTATTACACAATTTCAGCTGAAACAATTTTTGTTTTAAGAAATGCTTACGCATTAGATTTTGCTCATTGTACATACATTTGCACATAAAAACAGACTAAAATCTCATTTCTTATTTATTCTAATAATTCCCATCTCTATATTTCTTATTAATGCATGCATTATTCATCATCAGTACTATGGGTTGCAAATTTCATCTTTGACCAGATAACACCCAGTGTCTGTAGTAAAGAAAATCCACCATGTTGATTGTAGTTTATAGTTTTGAATTTTACCCATTATGGTGTGTAAATTTCAAAAACCCTTAGGACTACAGGAAACAGTCTGATACTTTCTGTGAATATGATTCTCTGCTGCTCTGCCTGCTCCTCTAGCCCTTCAGCCATTTTTTTTTTTTGTTTTTATTTATGTTTTGCACATTAAACTCTGCACTGTATAGTCTGCTGTTGGCTGATGATTTCTGTGTTCTTTCCCAGGGAGCCATTGGACCTGCTGGGGCCCCCGGTGCTCAGGGCCCCCCTGGCCTTCAGGGGATGCCAGGTGAAAGGGGAGCTTCTGGAATCCCCGGTCCCAAGGGCGACAGGGTGAGTCCCACTAAAATAGCACCACAGGGAATCAGATCCCACGCCATCCCACTGTCAGCTGGTGTACCCCCTGGGCTGGTGCTCGGCCCTCATGCGTTTCCCTCTGACACAGACTGGGAGTCTGTGTTATTCTTCATTCATCTCAGAACCAGATTACTCATTTGGGATCAGCTATGACTTTCAGCTGAGGTAAACTGACCTCAGATCAGTACTCCTATTCTCTGATGATGTGTAAATTACCTCAGTGTGATTGAATGCCCAGAAAAGTCATTATGTTATGATGGGTTCTCCTCTTAATGGTTAAAGTTTCTGTAATTCATGCATCCTATTACAGTGTTTGGGCCTATGGTACGAGTAGGTGTGGTTATGTTGCTGGTGCATGGAGCATAGCCATTGCTATACAGTGTTTTACATACGAAATGTAAATTGCAAAATTTATAGCTGTCCTTATTATGTAGGTAGTTTAGGTTTCAAGCATGTGAATGAGAGTTCGTTAATCTCATAGTTTTCAACATGACTGTTCATTTATGACTGTTTATCATAGCTCCTATTTCACACCTTAGAGTTTAAAGTGCCGCGACCAGCATATTCAATAATTGCGCGAGTCACCCAGCAGTGCGTTTGGTCAATCAGAGTAGTGGTTTGATTCATTGACTGTTACCCCTGTATAATCAGCGACAGTGGCTCTGACTCTGTTAGCCTGTTAGCCGCAGATGACGTTAGTGATCTCTCTCCTCCTCCGCAGGGTGACAACGGCGAGAAAGGGCCTGAGGGCGCCCCCGGCAAAGACGGCTCCAGAGTGAGTATCGATCCTTTTTAACCTCCACTCCATCCTCATTACCAGCACGTTCCATCACATGACTGTTACCAGTGCTAATGACTCACTCTGTCCCTGTTTACCTGCCACAGCTGGGAACACTAACAGGAGACCAGTGGGTTTTCAGTTTCAAAAGGATGCGTACAAACTGAGATTACACAGCTCACATTGAAAACAGTCAAATACCACACTATTAATCAGCATATCCCTACCAACAGTGTTTGAGTATTTTGAGTTCAGTATCTCGTCTCTTTGAATTTGGGCTTCGGGGACCATCTATCTCAAGACCACAGTAGCTGAGAACAGATTTTATATTTGCTGTAAAAATGTATTGATGACACTGACCAAAACATACTCCTTAATATTGATTTTTGTGTTTCATTGCGTTAATCCATTATTTTTCATGACACATAAAACTGGAAAAAAGGTATCTGCGGAAATAAAGCTGTGCAGAATTTTTTTCCTGATTGAATATAAATGTACTCACGAAGTAGATTATTGGTTGCTTACTAAAATGCTATTTTCAAAAGCAAAATTAGTCTGGTCCTAAAGAGATTGCCATGTTTAGAATTTAATCTCTCTATTTAACTCAAAAACTGTTTTCTGTATTTATAAAGGACTAATTTACTGAGAAAGAAATGTGCACTGATATTATACATTGGAGAGAAATGTGGTAAATGTTAGTGTCTCAAAGCCTTGGCTGTGACGAGACAGCTGCAAAGGCGTCTCTTCTGAGACGTTCAGCCTAGACTGGATGTTTGCGTCATTGGATATGTTTATGAATATATTGACTCAATACTTCTTACAGTGAACAGTTTCATTTGAACAGTTTTTATAAACCTTGTGCTTCAAATTATCAAGTTATCTGGACTTCAATCAAGCATTGGTCTTAGCTTGGTGACAAATATTTTTGACTGAATTCCTGTATGCGTTTAATGGGGTTTTTTTCTTTTTTCTACCTTATTCAAATGTCTCTGGTATCCTGCATATTGAAATAAACATCCAGGGTTCTGATTTGCATGTTATATTTTTATTTACATTTGATAACAAATTCAGCTGGACCTGCTGCAGCAGTGGTTTCCACCAGGTTTTTTATCTGAAAGGTACTCCTGATTCCTGTGTCTGCACAGGACTGTGGGGTGCATATGAGGGGTACACGATACCTTCCTTCGAAATCCAGGCAGCAAAGGCTGCATTTCTCAGCTGTATTCAAAGGCGCCACCACATTGGAACGACCTTTGATGATGCAGGAACCGAGAAATGCAGCCTTACCTCCGCTGCAGCCTTCGCTTTGAGAAACAGCCTTTGATTATGAACTGGGGTGTTGGCTGTAGGACTGAAATGACTGACAGGGCTTGTTTCTCCCCACCCCCTCCAGGGTTTGACAGGTCCTATTGGTCCTCCAGGCCCAGGCGGCCCTAACGGTGAGAAGGTAAGGATGGGCCCTGGTCATTAAGCTGGGTTTGGGATCATCTCATTAACAGGTCTGAGTGGCTGCCACTGGCAGGAAGTGTAATGCCTCTTGCTCTCTCTCTCTCTCTCTCTCTCTCTCTCTCTCTCTCTCTCTCCTTTCCCAGGGAGAGTCTGGCCCCTCAGGACCCCCAGGAGTTGCGGGTGCCCGTGGCGGTCCTGTAAGTCATGAGCACACACCCACACACACACACACACACACACATTTCATTTGAACTGATTGGAAAAGCTACTCTCCAGATGCAACATGTTGCTTTTTTAACACTGATGAAAATTCGGCCCATTAGCCCATGAAATAAAAATGATTGAATTCTTTAGTGCGCTTTTCTGGATTGCTCCATTGTTCAGTAGTCCCACACGAATTATTAATTCCTAGATTATATTCACAACCCCATCGGAAAGCAATTTTCTAATTTTCTCTCTCAGCGTTTACTCATGTTCGGGTTGAGGTCATAGATGATCTGTGGTTTCTGTGGAGATGAATGTGGCGTTTGCGGTGTTTTTCAGGGCGATCGCGGTGAGACCGGACCCCCTGGCCCTGCTGGTTTCGCTGGCCCCCCTGTAAGTACTGCGATTTTGAACCCTTTCATTCGTGAGGTCACAAATATGGGATAAAAATGTTCTTAACTGAGAATTCAATGCTGATGTCACAGTCACCACTGGTGAGTGTAGTTCCAGTGTAGTTCCAGAACACTGACTCAGAATTTTATAACAACATTCCAAATAAACCTACTATTCACAGATTCGACTCTTTCAAATTATTCGGATTCTTCAGAAGAGAGTCAGGAATCAGTGTGCAGACATTTTATCAGAGTAAACGTCTAATGTACCCTGATAGTCAATGATATATGGCCGGAGGATGCTATTCAGTCTTTAGCAATGTCAGCCAATAGTCATTGGCGGTGGGAGTTGGGCAGCAATCACTCAAGAGACACTGCTCATTTACCCGCTGTTGACAGACTCGCATTTAAAGGCAGAAAACATTGGGAGTCTAGCTGGGGAAAAGCATGACAGCTTGTTTTAATCACAGACTTTAACTCCTGATAAGAGAGCTCATGAATAATTCCCTTGTGCTCCCACTCTACTGCTCTTAATGATGTACTTATCAGAAATATCTATTTTTCATGATTAAAATTTGTCATCTCAACATCTGCGTTGGTGAAATTCTTGTTTCCTCTGACAGCCTGCATATGTAAGCTTTATGTTTGAGTTGATTTAAAAAATGTTTAACCCTTAGAGTGCTGAAATAATTTAATTAATACTTTTTAGGCTCCCGGCCGTAGGCCAGTAACCTATTGTTGTCACTTTGCGTCCGGCGGCGTCATCGGCGTCGGCGTCGGTGTCGGTGTCGGCGTCGGCGTCGTTCGTTTAAATCCGTATCTCAAAAACGGTCTGATGAATTTTTTTTTAATTTGGGGATGTGATCAAATCAGTCATCAAGTTAATGCCCGAGCAAAAATTTTTTTGATTGAATTGTTCGTTTAAACTTGGCGGCCATTTTTATGTCGAAATGGCCATTTTTGGCACTTAGGTGCAATTTTCTCAAAAACTGTCAGATGAATTTTTTTTTAATCGCAGCAATGGAACCGGTATCATCACCTACTTCAACGGTGTAAACGATGTTTTGATTGAATCGCTCCTTCATAGCGCTACCTAGGCAACTTGTCTGGACTTCATCATTTTTCGGGGCGTTTTGTGCTATAATTCTCTTAATATAGCATTTAGAGCTTAGGTTTGTATGAGGCACTTCTAGGGAATCAGGTATGCCGAACATTGTGAGTCAGTCACATTTGACCTTGGGCCTCAAGGTCAAGGTCAAATGGCAAAAATGTGCTATAACTCTCTTAATATAGCATTTAGAGCTTAGGTATGTATGAGGCACCTATAGGGAATCAGGTATGCCGAACATTGTGAGTCAGTCACATTTGACCTTGGGCCTCAAGGTCAAGGCCAAATGGCAAAAATGCGCTATAACTTGCTTAATATGACATTTAGAGCTTAGATATGTATGAGGCACCTATAGGGAATCATGTATGCTAAACATTCTCGGTTGTTAAAATTTGACCTTGAGCCTCAAGGTGAAGGTCAAATGGCAAAAATGTTAAATAACAGCTTAATGTGGCATTTAGAGCTTTGGTATGTGCGAGGCACCTATAGGGAATCATGTAAGCCAAACATTCTCGGCAAGTTGAATATGACATTGGGCGTCAAGATCAAATGGCAAAAATGTGCCATAACTTGCTGAATATGGCAATTAGAGCTCAGGTATGTTTGGGGCACCTATAGGAAACACCATGTAAGCTGAAAATTCTTAGGCTGTCAGTCAAATTTGATGTTGGGCCTCAAGGTCAAGGTTATATGACAAAAATGGCCCATATTTGTTTAATATTGTTTGTAGAGCTTAGGTATGTATTGGGCACTAATAGCAAATCATGTATGCTGCTTGTTTTCGACATATTGGATTTGACCTTGGGCAACAAGGTCCAGATAATGACAAAAACGGCCTAAAAGTCCTTTAATGTTGGCTTTAGATCTATGGTATGTATTGGATACTAATGACAAATGATGTATGCTGATCAAACACACCATATTGGATTTGACTTTGGTCTTCAAGGTCAAGGTCATGTGACAAAATCAATCTATTTATTTCCTTGTTTAATAATGTCTTTAGACATTAGTATGTATTAGGCACTAACCCATATATAATAAAAATTTTAACGGGCATTGTAACCGCATGGTTGACCTTTTTTGTGCGATCAATTGCGGCAATAAAAACTGGTCAAAATCCGTTTTTGGATGTTTGTTCCTATTAGCATCATGGAATAGAAAGAATAATACTAATAAGACCCACTCGGTGGCAGTGTTGTGTAAAAAAAATCATTGTCTGAAAGCAGAGCACGAACCAGAGGTGAATTGAGAAGGTGGCGTACTTCACAAATTGACAGTAGACGACAGTGAAAGTTCAGGTTAGAAAAAAACCTAATCGGATTTCATGATGTAGACTTCTTAAAGATTATAGTTTTGCTAAATGGCAGAAAAGTGACATAAAAATGTTGCTGTCTGTCACTCATGAAAAAGTGTGACTGCTCAGTCGAGTTGCCCGATAATGGTAACTAAAACCCCTTTCTCATTGAGCTGCGTTGGCCCGTGGAAGTGTGCAGATGAAATAGTTCTCTTCTTTCGCTGCGAAGAATTGATTCAAAGAACTGTGAATTGATTCACAGTGGTATGGGACCATTTGCCATCACCACCAAAATTCGCGAAACAATTAAACAGGTTTAATTTTTTCGCGGATGTCCAAGCTGGAGCTTTTTAACGCCAATATCGTGTAGACAACGTGTTGCTTTCGCAAGAATTCGTGTGGCTTGCTGTTGAACCCGCGGACTGATGCTAGTTACTTTTCCCCTGTTGGAGCTGTAACTGCCGGCAACCTTCAGGGCCCTTGGCACTCTAGTTTAAAATTTATCTTGTGCTGTTGAAAACCTATCATGTGGCAACTTGTTTCGCCACATGATAGGTTTTCAACAGCTTTGGTTTTGATCTCACATCATTGAGTAACGATAACAGCATTTAGCACTCTAGGGGTTGTTTTTAAATTAATTTGAGTCAGTTTGTTAATTTTTTTAAAATTTTTTGTGTCATTGAGTGTGAGGATATTTCAACTCTCTCCTCCCTCCTCATTAGGGTTCCGATGGGCAGCCTGGAGCGAAGGGAGAGCAGGGCTCTGTCGGACAAAAGGGTGATGCTGGTGCTCCCGGACCCCAGGGACCCTCCGGAGCTCCTGGCCCGGCTGTGAGTTGCCTCGCCTGCAGCGCCTCCATGCAGCCGCAGAAAGCACGGCTTTCAGTCATTACTACCTTGCCCAGGTTATGGAACCCCGGTCATAAACAATGGGAGGCTCTGAGATTCTGGAATTTTAGGCACAGTTATGGAACACTGTAACTTCCTGTATCTCATTTAATGTTGACTGTTTTAAGATGGGATACTTCATGTTTAATGTACAAGTGTACAGTTTTCAGAACATACTTCCATACACACTACCAGTCAAAAGTTCTAGAATAGCAACACATTTCAAATAGTCAGAGGTGGAAAATGAAATTTTAATAGTTATTTGTTTTCCAAAAAATATCGAGGTCTTAGAGTGATTGAAGTAGCCAGCTTTTGCTGTAATAAGTGCTCAGCGCATTCATGTGTTTTTTCGTATATGGGTTGTTAAATGGTTTGGAGGGTAGAAGGTCAATAGGGAACACTTATCTGGAAGTTCCTAAGTTTGTGCTTGTGGTTTAATGCATTGTGATTTTTCTGTCAAATCTGTGCTCTTGTATTTCCATTGGAAATGGAAATTACTACTTTTACTGGTTTATTTTCCCAGGTGTACATTGTTTTATCAACTCCAAAATTGAATTCACTATTTACGGAAATATCAGCACTTACTGAGATTCACCTGACCTGCTGTAATGATATGTTCTGCTTGCTGTTTTTTTGTGAATTATTTTTATCTGTTTCTACGTGTTCCTCAGGCCTCTCTATTAAATTCCATCTCTGTACGCTTTTTACACTGAGGTTTAAAATCTCAGAAAGCAAAAGTCTTACTATGTATGTCTGCCACCTGTGAACTTAGTCAGCTGATTTCACTTATTAGCTCTGCTTCCAGGCTGAAGAATTGTGCTAATTAACAAATCAGCCTGATTGGAGGGAAACTCTTTCTGAACTTGGATTTCACACCTCTGTTGCCTTTGCTGATCCGCCCATCCGATGCATCACTTCCTGTGTGTCCTCTTTGCAGGGTCCCACTGGCGTTTCCGGACCCAAAGGTGCCCGCGGAGCTCAGGGCCCGCCTGTGAGTATAACTTCTTCTGATTGGTTAGGAGCAGCAGTCTGCAAATAGCAAATAGCTACATGTATGCAACAGCATGTGACGATGGTCGCACACTCAGGGCGTGACTTTACTTAATGCGTCCAAAGTTTTCAAGCAGATGCAAAGTTGATGACACAACAAATTATTGGTTCAAAACAAATACCATGACCAGTTGTTGGCCAGGTTTTTTTGGTTCTAAAGGTGCTTATAGGTTTCGTAGGTGCTAAAGGTCTTTTTCATTAGGCCCTCTGCAAAGTTCCACATACAGGAGTGTGTGTGTGTCTGTGGTCATGCATTCAATACATTCACCTTAAACAATATGAATGCTTCAAGCAGTGATGCTAGATACCACCATAGGACCAGTAGTTCTGTTGTTATCGATTCCTCCCCTGTTATCAGGGACTGAATTAGACCGGTTGCACAGGTGAGTGTAATCTCTTTGACTGTGGATCGTCATTCTAAAGAGAAACTCTGTAGCACTACTGACCTTGAGGGACAGATGTAAGTTTTGCTGACTGAAGAGATGAAGTTGCTGGTACTTTGGGTATCAGCACAGGCTCCTCTGAATGTGTACTGTCAGCGTCAGCTGCTGCTGAACCGAATGAGGAGCTTGAAGCTAAATTGAATGTGCTACTCATTGAGTGGGGATTAAAGCTGCCCCAGCATTTTTTATCCATTTTCTGTGCATGTGATGTGATATCTCTCTTTCTATCTCTCTTTCTACCTCTCTCTCTCTCTCTCTCTCTCTCTCTCTCTCTCTCTCTCTCTCTCTCTCTCTCTCTTTCTCGCTCTCAAATCCAACTACAGCATGCTTGTATTGAAATATAAAATGTATTTGCCAAAGTATACTTAGATGTAGGGGTAAACTAATAATACTTCAACATTCAGATTTAAATTTGAAACAATAATAAAAATCACAGTGATTCATGGAACAGTAAATAAAGATGTGACAGTAATAGTAACAGTTATTCTAAATCAGTAAACATGCAGGTGTTAGTGTTAGATTTGAGTGTTCTCCGTGTCTCTCAGGCTAGGTTTGCTCATCTTTTCCTGTTAATTGACAAATAAATCATTCATTATCAGGGGTTATATGTGGAAGTGTGTTCGTCTGAATTGTAAATGTTTCCTCTCTCTTGCTCTGTGGTTAGGGGGCCACTGGATTCCCTGGTGCGGCTGGCAGAGTTGGACCTCCAGGCCCCAACGTAAGCGTCCCCATCATACACCTGTATCTTCCCATCCACGGGCCCTCGTGCTTCCCCTTTACACTTCTGTATATGCGTGTATTCAGTGTGAACCGCTTACTGTGTGACACTTGAGCCAACCAGTGAAACACTTGGCGTCATAATTTACCAGTGTCTGGTGAGTGAGATGCTTTAGTTTCATGCGTCCTCAGAGCGCCAGTGTAAAGGTACCCAGTTTGGTTCAAGCTTCAAGGTTCAAGGTTTCTTTATTAGAACCTGAAGGTAAACTTGTTATTCAGACAGGAAATACAGCAATTCAAAAGTTAAAACATTACAACCAAACAAACCATACAAATCCCTGGGATATCGAAACAATCACTCCCATGCAGGCATCAATAAAATACTTCAAACACCACCAGACACAAAAAGAAAAGTACAGCCATGACAAAGTGCTTTAACAGCCTCCATTTGTACCCACCCACTCAAGAGCTTTAAGGGGCTAAAGATCTCTTGTGCTTGTTAAAAACGTAACATGTCTCCAGTGTGTGGTTGAAGTGATGGGTTGGGATTAGGGGTGCAAATGAGTACTTGGGTATATAATTGAGTTACTTTTTTATTAAATCACCTATCTTTAATAAATGCAGTTTGTCATTTTTGTCAGCTTAAATACATGCGGGTTTCAGGTTAATCCAGTTAAAGGCATAAAATAATGATAGAGTAGCCTGATAATCACTTACTTAGGGATCATCATCATCATCATCATCATCTTAAAATGCTTCCAAACACATAGTTTCTTTGATGTCTTTCTACAGTGGTTGTTGGCATGAAAATAATGTTGTGATAGAACGCCGAGTGAATGCAGATGCATAATGATCTTTTCCGTTAGCGCTCAAGTTATTTATTATAATAATGCTAGAGCCAAAATGGTGAAATGGCTGAAATTTTTATGACTGTGCATGTACTGTCCATATAACGTATGTTGCAGTTAGATTGCTGCTAGACCGCATCATTAATACATGCGCGTGCCTCATCCAAGTGAGAAAGCAAACCGCTGCAAAAAAAATTTGGTTTTGAAATGTTAACCACCAACAAATAGATTGACGCAGAATAAAATCGTGAACTTTTGAGATGATTACATTGAACTTTTTTCAATGAATTTTTACTTTTGTGATTTGGACTTTACCACGCTCTGGAGTAACCGAAAATGTTTGGATCATGTGAGTCGGAAACAATCCTTCACAACCACCCCTAGAATCTAATTGTACAAAAAGTATAATACGAATAATATTAGTATAACTTAAGCTATGTCTGCAACTGTGCAGAAATACTGGGATTTAATCGAATATATGAAAAAATAAGTACCTGCATCTTCATTTAGAATTCAGTAGTCGATGTTATGAGTGAAGATTTGAATTATGCGGTACAGCCCGAGTTACTAATATGGTACAGACTTATAAATAACACAGTAAACAACAGCCCAATGCTGCCTGCATTGATTCCGTTTGTAGACTGGACGGCAAAAAAAAAAAACCATGACATGGTGGTTTGAGTACTCTCTTTAGCATTGGGATGAGTAATTGGTCGGAGAAAATGTTGAATTTCTGCGCCCCTAGTTGGGATTGTATGCTGATTTATTTTCTCTAAGTGAGAAGGGTTGCACTGCAAGTGCCTCTGTGTGCTGAATCTGTAAGGAGTCTTATAATTGAGACTTTTACTAGAACTAGTGCTGCGTTTAATATGGGAAGGTAGGGTTTATAAGAAAGTTCAATATTGCTGCCGCAGTAGAGTGAGGTGCATTTCCTCGCATTTGAGTGTGTGCGAACTGCTATCGTATGAATGGCCATGTGTTCACAAACACACAAGCATGCTGTATATATTTCCCCAGTGTTTATCGCTAATATTGGGTGCGATGTTCTGTAGAACGGGTAAATTAGCAGCTGAGGCATTCCCGGCCCCTCAGGCTATAGTCCTGATGGACACTCAGGGCCTAAAGCATCCCTTGAGTGTGTGTTGGTGTGTATTTGTGTGTGTCTGTGTGTGAGTTTGTGCTGAAGACCCTGGAGGGTTGAGTCTCATGCTTTGCACAGTGCAGTGAGCAGTACAGAAAGGTGGGTGCCCTAGCAGGCATTTTTTTGGCCAGCAAGCAGCAGGTGGATCTACGATTACTTCCTTGGGCCTGAGAGCTCTAAATCACCATTTGTTGTGAAGGCCGAATCGCCAAAGCAATCGCTTACCCACATGAGAGCTCGGGAACAGCTCTGACACTCTAATTTTGCGCAGAAAAGTGTGAGAGAGGACTGGGACACCTCTCCATCCCGCCCCTGCTTGTGTGTTGAAAATTGTGGACTGTCCATCATACCATGGTGTGGCCATTGAAATGCATAAGAACCGAAGACAGTTTGCCATTTCCAGGTCCATTGGTTCCAACTGCAGTGGTGCAAGAAGCTGATTCAGGGAGGCTGCCATGTTTGTCTGCGGAGCTTTTTTGATATCAGAGCATGGGCACTGGGGGCTTTTTTGACCTCAGGCACGTGACCTAGGCACCTAAAAAGGAAGTGATAAATAGGAATGAAAACTGAGTCTGAATCTTCTTCTGTGGGCCTTTGAAAGACAGAGAAACTGTCCCTGGAAAAACAATTACTTCAGTCCAGAGAAATTTGAAAGCATTGTCTAAAATATAACAATCTTGCTACAGTTTCATAGTTTTGAATGGACCTCAAAGGTACAATGTGCATTTTGGCGCCAAAGGCTTTATTAAATGCAATACTGCCAGTAGCCAGCGGGGTAAGGCTAATCCCCAGTCCCATTGGCGTGCAAGTCTGTACACATTAGAGATGTCGCCTCATGCCCCCGGATACCTGAAACTTGTGGATTTCCGCTGAAACCCGCAAGTTGTGGGTCACAGAATAAAGCTAACTATGAACCGCGGTTTAAAAAAAAATCTCAGCTTGTTTCAAATAGGGCTTGATAAAATGAGAATTATCGGTACTTTTTTTTTTTTGCTTTGAAATGAGATAATGATTCTCTCACGACTCTGTGGAAAAATGTTTTTTTATGCTATACATTTACAAACAAGAATGCTGAACAGTAATGGGTGTCACTCCTTTAATTCTTTTGTGGAGCAAAATGTAACAGAAATCCTTTGAAATGTACCAACTCTGAAAACTCTGAAATGCTACAAATCTAAGCAACAACAAAAATGTTGAGTAACTATAATAAAATTAATCACAAAGTTAAAAAAAACAATGATTTGAATGATAGCAAAGTAGGCTACTAAGAGGTTCTTTTCCGAGACGACCTGTCAACATTTTTTGAGAGACATTTTTGTTCCATGAGAAATGCGACTAATTTGGATATATAGGCATTAGTTGAATTTTTTTAAAAATTACTCGTATAGAGTGAAATCATGTGACTGCACAATTGTTTTCGATTTGGACATGGGTGGGAAAGGTGGCCAAAGATGGCAGATACCAGTGGACCGAGGAAAAAGTTAGAATATTCTTGAACTGCATTCATGAAAAACGCATAACCGTAAGTGGAAAGCAGCATACACTTTCCAAGAATTGAGGACTGCCATGCTAAGTATACGACAAACCCTGGACAATTTTAAGATGGATGCACTAATCCTAACCTGTTTATTCATTTTTCCTCAACACACACCCATACACAACCATAGGCTACAAGGGGTTTATTCAATATAAAGTTAGAGATGAATTAAATACTTAACAAGTTTCACAAGGGTAGTAACTGGAGCATTGTTATCTCAGACCAAAAACATGATTAAACACGCTGGTGTCAAGCATGCGATACCAAAGGAATGAAACCATGACAGGCCATCGCACCACTGCCATTTTTTTTTTAATCATTACCAAATTACGCAGTGGAGATTTAAGTTCACTCAAATTAACAACCAAATCTAACATAATTTAATCAAAATAGCAAGTAATAGCGCCTGGGCCTACTTGCAAAAATGAGCGTGAATCAGGTTGAAATTGAGGCGACAAGGAAAGAAATAAGCTGGCCTCGAGGTTCGCGTAGCGTCCTAAGTGTTTTAAAAAGTAAGATGTTTACGCAGTATCAAGCAACATGTGATGAATGATGTTGTCTATATTCGTGGGGATCGGAATTGATTAAGATGTTGAATTGTGGATAGCTGAACACATTATCCGCTCTGGAGACTGCGGTTGACTCCATGTTGCTGTTAGCACTTTGGGCACCCCTGAGAGACCGGCATGTTGGTCAGCAGCTCTGTTTCCTTATGCAAGTATTCTATTTACATAAGGGGGGGGGCTTTGTGGATTACGGGCCGAACTTTTGCGGTCTGAGGATCGCCCGCGAGCAAGGGAAATTAAATCAACAAGCGTCACGGGCCGCGAAAACACTGACCTGCTCATTGTTAGTTTGCATCATCAGTACAGGGCCTGATTGGTTAATAGTGTGCATCTGATTGGTCGACCTGTACGTGACTTATTGGCTGACCCCTGTGTATTGGATTGGTCGAGCTCCAGGTGTCTTGACTGATGATCTGTGTAGTCCTGATTGGCTGACCACAGTCCAGTCTGAGGGGATGACCTCTGCACTCCTGATTGGTTGACCTGTACATGCTTGATTGGTTGACCTGTGAGCACCTGACTGGCTGACTTTGATTACCTGGCCTGATTGCACTCATTGCACACCATACTAAGTGCCTGAGAGCTGTGCTTGGCTGATTGCAGCCATCTTGTGGATTTTACCATGTACCTTACGCCCAAGGAGCTCTCCAGTGATGAAGGGCTCTTAGCAATCTGAGACTTTGTGATGGGAGGCTGGACAGAATTAAGAATGAATCTCGCAGTTAACCCAAGCAGGGGAAAGGAGAAGAAGAAAGTCTACTGGAGTTCTTGTCAGCATCTGCTGTCACCTCACATTACAGCACTCCAATATTTACACTTTTCCAGGTGATGATATTAAGTTGCACTTTTAAACAGGGTTCAGGCTCAATATATCACAATACCTTGTGCATCAAAACCAAGGTAGGTTAGTAATCTCACTCACTCACACTCTCTCTCTTTCTTTCTCTCTCTCCCTTTCTCTTTCTCTCTCTCTCAGGGTAACCCAGGTCCTGCTGGCCCCGCGGGTCCTGCTGGTAAAGATGGTCCAAAGGGTGTTCGTGGTGACGGTGGTCCACCTGGTCGTCAGGGAGATGCTGGGCTGCGTGGGGCAGCTGGAGCCCCAGGAGAAAAGGGAGAGCCCGGCGAGGATGGTCCCCCTGTGAGTTTCCAACCACAGGCCATCACCCATTTCTGTGAACCCTCTATTACCCCCCAATACCCATCCCACACTCCCAAAAACAAATTAATGCCTCCAGTCAATCTTCTATTGCACCCCAACCCCCATCAAACTCTCCCAAAAACTATCTAATACCTCAAGTCAGCCTTCTATTGCACCCAAATACCCATCTAACTCTCTCATAAACTATCTAATAATGCCAGTAAATCTTCTATTGCACCCCAACACCCATCTAACACTCCGAAAAACAAACTAATGCCTCCAGTCAACCTTCTGTTGCACACCACCATCCATCTAACACTCTCAAAACCCATCTAATAACCCTAGTCAACCTTTAATTACCCCCTCCCCCCACCCATCTGTCTGTCCCAAAAACTGCATAATGCCCTCAGTCAACCTATTTCACCACAACACCTATCTAACACTCTCAAAACATCTAATGCCTTCTGTCAGCCTTCTGTTACCCCCAACACCCATCTAATGCCCCAATCACCCTTCTGTTACCTGCCCTCAACACCAAACCAATACTCCCAAAGCCTGTTAAATGCTCTGGTCTCCCTTTCCTGTAACCTACCTGTTGGTCCTTTCAAAATCCTAATGTCCCATCACCCATTTGTTGTCTTTATCTCCACTTAGTGCCTAAGGACTGAGTGACAACTTAGGACCATTTTATGCACAGAAACATGATCTTTACCTCACAGTATGTAGTGATTGGGCAGATTATAGAGGTATAACTGTTGCCACATTTACATGGAGCACTTAACTTGATTGAAACTCAATCAGAATGGAATTTTCTCATGGAAACACCTTGATCTGAATGAAATATTTCTGTGTGATTGGAAACCTAAACCAATTGAAGGAGGTGGTTTTGTCCATTTGGTAATCAGTTCAATGGACACATAAACGCTCGATTGGATTTTTGTCTTAATTTGGAACTTTCTGGGCATGTTCATCACATGCAGTAATGCTGTTGTGACGTAAGGAACAATGCATTAGATTTTGGTGGTGGTCCAGTACACCATCTGGATCCAGGAATTTTTTAAAGGATTCTTCACCATTTCGGGATTGCTAGATTAGGCATTTGGCAGAATTAATCAAAAAATCCTCTGTGTGGAGGAAAACTTTTATGCAACAAAACTTCTGAACAAAGTTCAAAGTTTGTTCAGTTGAACAAATATGATGGTTTCGCTTGCAGATTTGCATGTCATCAAAGAGTGGGAATATTGGCCTTGCTGGAGGTTTACTTCTCCTGAGAGGACAGAACTAAGTCATAGTCCTGTGAGAAGCAGTAGTTTAGAGTCGTGTTGGGACGCTAGCAAAAATGAAAATGGGAAAGACGGTTAAATTCAATCATTATTTGTGGCATTAGTTGTACAAAATGATCAAACTTTTCTAACAAATTAACCGCAACATGAGTTTGAGTACATTGATATGGACTATTTTTTGTTTGAAATGATATTTGAAAGAAGGCTTCACAATTTCCATTGAAATGTAGAAACTCTGCTGAACTGAATGCTACATTCGATTATTATTATTAGTCTCGTACCGGATTGTATCGCTGAACTATTTTCACTAGTAATGCAACGTCATTGCTTTCTTTAATATGAGCCAATTTAATACTGTTCTATTTATTTTCTTTATTTCTGTGGTGTTTAAAACGCCATCATGTTGCATTTTAACAAGAGACCGCGCAAAAAAGTGCTGCGGTCCTGGCCAACTTAAAATTGTTCAAAGAATCGTTGGAGAGGGAAGTAACGGGAAAACATTGGCTGTCATACACGAGAGGCCAATCTAAAGATTATACGCATGTTGGAGGAGCTATTCTGATTTTATGCTAAGAACATGTCAACCTGCACATCTATCTGATCACTTTATGCTGCGTCCCTGTAACCCGCTCATTCAAAATCATCACCGTAATTTAATCCCCCCCCCCACCTCAGGGTGCTGATGGTCCATCAGGACCTCAGGGTCTGGCTGGGCAGCGTGGGATTGTGGGATTGCCTGGGCAGCGCGGAGAAAGAGGATTCCCTGGCCTTCCTGGACCATCCGTGAGTAGCACCTACTGTTTATTACACACGGATGCATGCACAAACACACACACACACACACACACAGACATGTATATGCACACACAGCGTGGAGAGAGAGGATTACCTGGCCTTCTCAGACCTTCCTTGCGTCCCAATAATACACTTATTCCAATGATGCCAACACATTGGCATTTACACACATACACACATGCACACAAATGCATATATACAGACATGTACACATGTACACACACACACAATTGCAGATATACAGAAAAGCACTCTTGCAGGTGTGATTTTTTCACAAAATATTTGCATAGATTCAAAATGACAAGCCAAAAATAGCACTGAGTAGTATGACTAATTGATTTTTTTTTTTTTTTTTTTGGGCAGAGGAGCGATGCACTTGTAGCATCATCATAGCAACCCTGAACATTTTTAGTCCATTCCTGATGGTTTTAAATTGGCTTCTTTGCGATAAAATATAAAACGTTACTGAATCAGCTTATCAGGTGACATATTCCCAGATAGCAAACATTTCCCGGTTCTGGTGCGATTTTTAGTGACAGATGCACTGCCAGCATTAGCCATCTGTCGCTAACTGCGGTCCCTTCCTCCTTTGCTCAGGGTGAGCCTGGCAAACAAGGAGCGCCTGGAGGTCCTGGAGACCGGGGCCCCCCTGGCCCTGTCGGGCCCCCTGGACTCACAGGACCCGCTGGAGAGCCTGGCAGAGAGGTCAGTGACTCCACTTCTTGATTTGGGCCCACATGAAATCTGATTTGTTGAATCTATTTTATTCTTCGATCCATATGTTCTTTTATTTCATATATTTTCTCTTGCACGGGTCACAAACATTTCCATGATTATGCTGACAGTGTTGGTTTTTAGTTATTGCACTAGGGCGCCGCATGTCCGCTTTCAGTATAGTATTCTTAGAACTGGTATGAAACTGGTACGGACCGGTACCCAAACCCGAAATCTGGTTTGGGTTTCCACTGGAGATACTACTCTATAATGTAGGTGGGGCATTGTTTAAATGTAGGAGGGGCATTACATTTCTTCCGGCACTGCTTGGATGTGCGATGGAAGCCATTGTCGTGCTTTGTAAAACATGCTGGAACATTTTTCCCTTTCCCACCGCTCCACCCAGCTTTCACTGTATTTCCTCTTCAACAATGATACAGTCATCTCTGTTGCAACGGATAGTATATTTGAAAATGATGGGTTTGTGTTTAGTCCTTGTCGAGCAAACATGACGATTCTCTCTTGACCAATCAACGGACTGCAGTGTTTTTAGCACCAGCTTTTAGTGTTGGATCTGTGTGCTAAGTACCTCAACAGATGGACTGCGAAAAGAAAACAAAAAACTGGACGGATTTATCTTTTTCTTTTGGTACCATCTACGACTTTTGACAATGGAAATGCAAATATACCTATTCTAATGTGAGATGACCTGAGATTAACAGAACCAGACTGCTTAGTGGAGACGAGGCTTTATAGAGGAACAAAATGTCAGAGTAATGTGTTGACTGTTGATACCTGTTTGCAGATCGACAAAATCAATAGATTTGTTTGCTGAAGTACTGCGTAATGAATGAATCTTCATTACTGAGAAGTTTGCGTTGATCCTTCTCAGGGTAACCCTGGATCTGATGGACCCCCTGGAAGAGATGGTGCTGCTGGAGTCAAGGTGAGGTTCCTTTACTCTTTTTAACATCATTAAACCAAATTACCTTATACCATAATCCCAAAAACTGAAATATCCTTAAACTATATTACCTTAACCCATAATACCTCAAACCGTAATACGATTAAACCATATTACCTAAACCCACAATACCTCAAACTGTAATACCATGAAACCTTATTAACTTAACCCAGAATACCTCAAACTGTAATAACATTAAACCATATTTCCTTAAACCATAATACCTCAAACCATAATACCATTTAACCATGTTAGCTTAACCCACAATACCTCAAACTGTAATACCCTTGAACCTTATTAACTTAACCCAGAATACCTCAAACTGTTATACCATGTAACCATATTACCTTAACCATAATACCTCAAACTGTAATACCATTAAACCATATTACCTTAACCCACAATACCTCAAACTGTGATACCATGAAACCATATTACCTTAAACCATAATACCTCAAACTGTAATACCATTTAACCATATTACCTTAAACCATAATACCTCAAAATGTAATACCATTAAACCATATTACCTTAACCCATAATACCTCAAACCGTAATACCCTTAAACCATGTAACCTTAACCCAGAATACCTCAAACTGTAATACCATGAAACCATATTACCTTAAACCATTACACCTCAAACTGTAATACCATGTAACCATGTTACCTTAAACCATAATACCATTTAACCATATTACCTTAACCCACAGTACCTCAAACTGTAATACCATGAAACCTTATAACCTTAACCCATAATACCTCAAACCATAATACCATTAAACCATATTACCTTAATCCACAATACCTCAAGCTGTAATACCATGAAACCATATTACTGTACCCCATAATACGTCAACCCGTAATACCATTGAACCATATTACCTTAACCCATAATACCTCAAACTGTAATACCATTACACCATATTACCTTAAACCACGATGCCTCAGACTGTGATACCATTAAACCATATTACCTTAAAGGGTAATACCTTCAACTATAATACTTTAAATCACAATATCTTTATTCATAATACCTTAAATTGTAATATCTTCAACCATAGTGCCATAAACTGTTATACTTTATACCATAATAGCTTAAACCTTGATACCTTAAACCATAATACCATCAAACCATCATACCAGCACATCACATTCAATCAATCAACCGAGCCATTTTTCAGAGAACTGCTTATCATAATTGAGTTCGGGGGTAAATATCCATGTAGAATGGGAATCGTACCATTAAATGCAATAACACCCTAAAATAAAATTTTCCTGTTTGCAGGAAAAACAAGAAGTATTCTGTTTCACAGGATATTTTAAATTGCATGCTTAGAGCAAGGCAAGCATCTTTAAACTGCTGGTAATTACAGCCCCAGGACTTTTTCCTTGCTAAGCTGTAATTTTTTCATTACAGTGGAATAAACTGTTATATTCTGAACAGCAGTGATCGACTGCACTTCTGTAGACAATCTAGCTCGCCATCCAGAAATTAAGAAAGGAAATCTAAGAGTTTTGTTTGCTGTGTTTTAACCCTTCGAGCAGTGAAATAAATTTTCAAAACATTATAAATTAAATTATCTTGCACTGTTGAAAATATCGTGTGGTGACTTGTTTAAAAGAGCTCCCCTGGAGCTCTTTTAAACAAGTCACCACACTGTAGGTTATCTACAGCTTTAAATTTGATATCTTACATCATTGAGCAACACTATGTGTATTCTGCATGCTTAGGGTTAAAGGAAGCACTTTTTAAAGGTCTCATATTACAAAAATCATGTTTTTTCTGTCTCTCTTATGCACATACTTTGGTCCTTCCTCCATCTGAAATGTTATAAACACAAAACCAGATCTCCTTGAGGCTTTTGCTGTCGCACCGCTCATTAGAAATCATGTACTTGAACGACCTGTTCAGATACTGTGCACCTATTAATGTCAGAAGGCCTCTTTTGCATTTTACAGCCTCGTACAGTTTTGGTTTCGGACACCATTGATCTCTCCGTGTTCCGATGAGGCAGCCAATCAGATCATAGCCTCATTTTGATTGACTGATCGCTCCCTTGATATAGAAGCGGATGCTGAAGTAAGGTTTTTTTTTTGGGGGTTTCCGCTACAACCCTCAAAACTTTGTTTTCACTGACTCTTGGGAATCATCATGTCAGGAATGAGTGTTGGCTTTGTCATGTTTTGCTGTGGTGTCCTGTATCTGATTGTCGCGATCCTCCCGACAGGGCGATCGCGGTAACACGGGTCCTGTTGGAGCCCCAGGAGCACCCGGAGCACCTGGCGCCCCAGGCCCCGTTGGCCCCACTGGCAAACAGGGTGACAGAGGAGAGGCTGTGAGTGTCCCATCTCCCCGTATCCCACATTTTCGGCATATCCCCTAAATACATGAAGTGTACATTTATTGAGAGTTACAAATAGGTTATACTCCCAAGGAAAGCTAAGAACATACAGAAGATGCATTTCTTCCTGGACACCCACTCATCTGAGAAAAAAAATAGAGGCATTTTTAACACCCTTTCCAGAACGGCACATACCTAGAAGCGAGTAAAAACACGGTTTCTCGATGACATCACAGCTTGAACAAAATTGTCGTGGCACTGGCATAAGCGTACAGCTGGCTTCATCAATATCTATGACATATTATGTTGTCTGCAAACTTGTTGCAAACAATCTGTATGTAGCTAATGTTTAGTGCCGAAAGGCAATAAGATGATATAGGCCAATACAGAGAGGGGTGATTCCTCTTCAGAATCAATCTCTAACAATATAGCACATTTCCACAACAGTCGTCTTTTCGCTTAGTTCATAAATTTTGTTACCCTGGTTTGAAATAATAATCGGACAGCTGCAATGTCGTCAACATCGTTAAATTCGTCAAAATTCCCCTCATCATTTTCTCTATCTGTGCTTGAACTCCTGCTTACTTTTTGTAGAGAAACTTCCTGATCATCAACTTCGAACCTTAAATCAAGGTTGTTTTCAGCCCTTAAAATTTCACTACAAAAAAATAATATAACTCAGGTTGTACGCAATCGGCATTGAAAACAAAGATAGATAATGTGAATCGTGCGTGCGTGTATTGCATATGCATATATACGAGTGTATAGATAGCGCAGTTTGTCTGACTGGAGCTTTGTTCAAGCTGTGTCGTCGCACAGAATCAGCCGAACTACGAGTTTTGTTCAGGGCCGTGAGTGGGAAGTGATTTTTTTTCTTTATTTTCCATCAGCCTTTCTCAATTTCCGTTGTATTTCCGATTCAAAAATCACATTATTCTAGTTCGGCATAATTTTACCTTTGTAATCATATCCAATTTGATCAAGTTTAAAGTCATTGAAGCACCACTTTAACAGGGTCCTGCTCATGCAGGGTCCAGTCAGAGGCAGTGACTGTGAGTGTTTGCTGAGATGTGACTGTGACATACAGCTGCGGCGGAAGTGTCCCTACATGAGGGCTTTTATCCTGTCCAACGAAACACCTTTTCCCAATGTTTCTGGAATGT
Source organism: Gymnothorax javanicus (assembly GCA_029692085.1). Taxonomy (NCBI): domain Eukaryota; kingdom Metazoa; phylum Chordata; class Actinopteri; order Anguilliformes; family Muraenidae; genus Gymnothorax; species Gymnothorax javanicus. Next base: position 15,476,698 of record CM056202.1, read on the forward strand.
TGCATCAGTATAGTCAAATAATCTCCACACTGTAGCAACATTATGAGAACGTTTTGTCTTTGCTGGAATGCAGTTGTCTTGAGGTGTAAAGCCCAGGGGTCAGGGAAGCGCTCCTCCTCACCTGAAGTCGGTCAGCCATTTTACGTCAGCTTTGCAGTATACGCAACGACGAATGCGATTGGGGCCATCCTCATATCTCAAGGGCAGAAAATGGCAGCAGAAGTAGAAACAGATTTGATTTAGGGGTCATGGCCCTCACCCCTGTTTTGGAAGGGACACCCCCTGAGCAGCCTGGGGTATGGGGGACGAGTGGTAGAATAGAGAGATTGAGAGCTGATGAGGAGATTAACAGGAACAGAGGAACGAGCTGGAGGAAATGAGGCTGTGTTCGGAGGATTGGGTTGGGGGGAGGGGTGGGGGGTGGGGTGGGGGCGGAGGCACACAGGGATCAGATTTCTCAGAGGTGAACAGAGAGTTTTCTCGGGTAAACAGAAATCAATCTGGAGCAGGAAGTGAGTCGTCTGCATGAGGCTGATAAGAGACCTGCATGCCACCTGCAGACACATTCAGAATGGAGTATGAAGGACTATAGAGGGAGGAATCAGTGTCTTTAAAGCTGCCCAAACACAGGAGAGGAGGGGTTGCTTCTGAAGAAATGTAGAAAGAAATTACTGTTAAGGGTAACAGGAATAAACTTCTGAGATTAATGAGAGGAGAATATTGATTTTCACAGTGTGAAAAGCCAGAAATACTCACAATGAACTGAGCAAGAGAGGGACTTTATATCCTGCAACAGCATCAGTTGATGATATAATGTATTTGGGTATGTAGTTTGGATCTGTGAACTCTATTTATGCTAAAGTTAGGAGAATGGAGTTATGTGTTCATTCTGGGTGTGCTGATGTTGGGAGACTGGAGTCATGTGTTTGTTCTGTTTGTGCTAATGTTAGGAGACTGGAATGTGTTTTGTTTGTGATAATGTTAGGAGACTGGAGCCATGTGTTTGTTCTGTGTGTGGTAATGTTAGGAGACTGGACTCATGTGTTTTTTCTGTTTGTGCTAATGTGAGGAGACTGGATTCATGTGTTTGTTCTGTGTGTGCTAATGTTAGGAGACTGGATTCATGTGTTTGTTCTGTGTGTGCAAATGTGAGGAGACTGGATTCATGTGGTTGTTCTGTGTGTGCTAATGTTAGGAGACTTGATTCATGTGTTTGTTCTGTGTGTGCTAATGTTAGGAGACTGGATTCATGTGTTTGCTCTGTGTGTGCTAATGTTAGGAGACTGGATTCATGCGTTTGTTCTGTGTGTGCAAATGTGAGGAGACTGGATTTATGTGGTTGTTCTGTGTGTGCTAATGTTAGGAGACTGGATTCATGTGTTTGTTCTGTGTGTGCAAATGTGAGGAGACTGGATTCATGTGGTTGTTCTGTGTGTGCTAATGTTAGGAGACTGGATTCATGTGTTTGTTCTGTGTGTGCTAATGTTAGGAGACTGGATTCATGTGTTTGCTCTGTGTGTGCTAATGTTAGGAGACTGGATTCATGTGTTTGCTCTGTGTGTGCTAATGTTAGGAGACTGGATTCATGTGTTTGTTCTGTGTGTGCTAATGTTAGGAGACTGGATTCATGTGTTTGTTCAGTGTGTGCTAATGTTAGGAGACTGGACTCGTGTTCATGCTGTATTGTATGTACAAATGTTAGGAGACTGGGCTGGTGTCTGTTCTGTGTGTGCTAATGTTAGGGAACTTGAGTCATGTGTTTGTTCTGTGTGCTAATGTTAGGGGACTGGACTTGTGTTTGTTCTGTTTGTGCTAATGTTAGGAGACTGGAGTCATTTGTTCACCTGTGTGTGCTAATGGTAGGAGAATTGAGTCACGTATTTGTTCTGTTTGTGCTTAGGTTAGGAGATTGGAGTCATGCGTTTGTTCTGTTTGTGCTAATGTTAGGAGACTGGATTCATGTGTTTGTTTTGTATGTGCTAATGTGAGGAGACTGGAATGTGTTTGTTTTGTGTGTACTAATGTTAGGGGACTGGACTAATGTGTTTGTTCTGTGTTTGCTAATGGTAGGAGAATTGAGTCACGTATTTGTTCTGTTTGTGCTTAGGTTAGGAGACTGGATTCATGTGTTTGTTTTGTGTGTGCTAATGGTAGGAGACTGGAATGTGTTTGTTCTGTGTGTGCTAATGTTAGGGGACTTGAATCATGTGTTTGTTTTGTGTGTGCTAATGTTAGGAGACTGGAATGTGTTTGTTCTGTGTGTGCTAATGTTAGGGGACTTGAATCATGTTTTTGTTTTGTGTGTGCTAATGTTAGGAGACTGGAATATGTTTGTTCTGTGTGTCCTAATGTTAGGAGACTGGACTCATGTTTTTGTTCTGTTTGTGTTGTTTTCAGGGAGCCCAAGGACCTGCAGGACCTCCTGGACCTGCTGGTTCCAGAGGAATGCCTGTAAGTGTCCTCATAAACCACCGTTTCACCTCTCACTAAAAACCTCTGGCATGCTATAATTGTTTTTTACTATTCATGAACCACCAGCAATCTCCTGCAAATGTGTTCTTCAACCCTACATATTATATATGCCCCTAACACTTGTTTACAGCCATTTTATCAGCTGTAAGGAGTTGGTATACTGAAACTGCCGAGTATTAAGATGCAGCATGATTTGCACTGAATCAGTGACACAGTGTCCACATACATTACCCTATTCCCCGACATTGTGACAGGCAACATACTCCGTCCTTCTATACTGATAGACTGCTTAAACTGTTCTTGTGCTGTATTGCAAAGTCCACATATACCACCCCCTCTCTGTAATATGCAGACAACATTCACTGTTATTGCTCTGTGATACACAAACTGACTATACTGTCTTTCGCTGATATGCAACATACACTGACCACATTAGCATACAATATACACTGCCCATGTGGTCTCTGATGCAGCACATATATACAGCATTTAAGACACAATATCCTCACACTGTGGGATACACTGCCTCCTCCCTGTTACTCAACACACAAAATCCCCACGTGTGTGAAATACAGCATGCGCTGCTCCAACAGTGTAATCGACGTGCATCATAAAATACCCTGCGCGATACACATCATCTCTCCTAATGCTGTATTGTACTATCCAATATACAATGTACAATTTTCATCGCCCCCACATTGTGATAAACACTCACAACATCTTGATACTGTAATGAACACCTAAAGTCGTGGCATAAAATATATTCTGTCCCCACACTGTGCTCCAGCATACACCGTCCTCATGACGCATACATACAATCCATTTATATCTGATACGCTATTTCCATTGTCCGCACAATGTGATAAGTGACACACAATGTGACGCAATGACATGCAATGTCCCCACAACCAAGAGATATTATTAAAAATATCTGTCCACAATAATGAATAAGCCCCTGTATGACTCAGTTGTGATGACACTGCTAGAAAATCACATTATATTCTGTAACCTTATGATGCAATTTCCTCTTAACTGATGATCATTATAAAGTGATTTGGCAGAGGCAGAATCTTCTTATCAGAGGTGAAATACAGTGTGTTGCTCTAACAAGCCAAGGAAAAGTTAGCTTCAAATCAACAACTATCAATCAAGTACAGGCAGCAAATTTCATGGCATGAATAATACAGACATCCAATGAATATGGAGTCGAGAATAGGAAACAGATTAGGTCTTACCGCACAGTCCACTGTGGCTGACTCACCTTTTCTAGAAGGACTCTATGGGTAAACATAGATGAGGCACTAAATCTCTTATACTCAATCAGTGACCTGTTGCTGGTTAACCCTTTCACCCCCACCAGTGCCCAGTTCTCACTGCTATTTCTCCCCATGGCCTTTGTTGGCATTCTAACTAAATTTCTGGCTGTCTGTTCTTATTCCTGATTGTTAAAAGGAACATAACAAAAAGAGTGCCATATGGCACTACTGGGGGTGAAAGGGTTAAAGCCAGTTAAAGCTGGTTAAGTATGCTGGCAAGAAAACTGATTGACAAGCTGACTATGTAATCTTCAGCTGGTCGACCAGATTTAATTGGCTAGAATAGTGGACACACATTTTAAAGAAGTTAAGGCTGAATGTTCAGTTATGAAGGTGAACATCCGCTAAAACTCTGTAGTATAATTGCTTATGTAAAACTGCCAGACCCCAGTATCCCTTTGTATGAGATTCTTCTAGGGCTTTAAGGGTCATTATGGCTGCAAATATTCCCAGTGAACTTTTCTCCACTGTAGCTCCCAAAACGTAACCTGTGAAGTCCCACTACGTAGTCCAATGCCACTGCCCATTACTTCTGCCCAATGGGAACAGATTTAACCAGTGAAGTTTATCTCACCCGCAGGGACCCCAAGGACCACGCGGAGATAAGGGAGAGGCGGGCGAGGGCGGAGAGAGGGGGCAGAAGGGTCACAGAGGGTTCACCGGACTCCAGGGTCTGCCTGGTCCTCCCGTGAGTCGACACACAATGCGATAAATCTGTGTGACAATGCATTACATAAATAATGTTTCATTTGATTCAATTTTAAACTTTTGTTTCTTTTTTTGGCACCCAGGGTCAGCCCGGCGATCAGGGTGCTTCAGGACCTGCTGGACCCAGTGGAGGGAGAGTGAGTGCTGATATCGATAATTTACACCTTAAATGCATATCCCATAAAATGTTACATCCCTTGTGTGCATTTTACATGTTATGCAGGCTGTTTACCTCTAATTTCTTGGTTTATGGCTCGATAGCACCTGCAAGGCAGCCCAAACCGCCACCATTTTGATTGTAGCTTCTGGATACCTTTACTTCACCCGAATCGCTCCTGTAAAAGCTGGGCTGTAAGATGGACTGTAATGTTAACTGAGCCACGCTGGAGGAGGAGGGCCTGTGCTAAACTGCTGTTAGGTAGCATGATGTAATGCTGTGTGATGTGGATATATGCTGTACACCTGGAAGCAGTGTCCTGTAGCTGGTTGACTAAAGGGCAGATGTCGGCTGAGTTTTTAATACATCTCGCCCTCTGCGTCACTAGGGACCACCTGGACCTGTCGGGCCCACTGGGAAAGACGGAGCCAATGGCTTGCCAGGCCCCATCGGACCTCCAGGACCCCGCGGCCGCTCTGGGGAGACCGGTCCTTCTGTGAGTGTCCACTAACCCTGTCCCCCACCCCAAAAAAACCACAGGCGGGGCTTCCATCCTTCTGTTACTATGTGAATCCTGATTTTGAGCATTAGAAAACCACAGTGGAAAGGCCTAAAACTCAAAAACAGACATAATTGAGTGGAAAAATTTAAGCTGGTGTGTCGATGACGGGAAGACAGCGGGGGAATGTGTGTGGAGAAAACAGTGCTTTGAAAGGGGTCAGGATATGAAACACACACCGTTATTTCAGAATGTCTTGAGCAAAAGAAAAAAGCATGATGCATTTTGTTGCATCTTTTTCAGAATGTTTGCGTTACAGATGAAAAAGCAGACTAATTCATATTTCCTTTTGCTTGAAATTTTCGCAAAGCAATTTGGTGGAAAACCGACCAGTGTGACCAAGCAAAGCCTGATTTGGAGAGCTTGACCCTTTTGATGAGTGTCTCATATTTTCAATGGGAAGAAGTGTCACTCAACACTTTCCTTTCTCGTGGTGCACCTTGAGAATTTTTTGTCACGTTGCCTAGGTCATATTTTGTCTTATGCCTAGGTCCCACTGGGGATTGCGATGGTTTGCGAGGCATTCCCGATGGAAAAAGAGAGAATCGCAATGCATCGCAAACACATTTGCCGAACATTTGCAGTATGTGCGGCGACGTTCGCCGAGTGTCACAGGCAAATTCTAGCCATCGCAATGGATCACGAGTGGATTGCAAAAGCCCGAAAAATTTCAAAGCCTGCTTTGAATTTTGTTGCGAACCATTCGCGACGTTTTCGTTGTCGCAGAATGTTCGCCGAATGTTTGCCGACGGTCGGCGAATGTATGCGCTGCATCGGTGAACCATCCGCCACACTTTCAAAACTGAAAAAGTGTCAGCGACCCTCGCCGAACTATTGCCGAACATTAGGCGATACTTCGGCTACGTTCGGCGAACCTCGGCGACATGTTTGACGCTGACGTAATGGGACTGCATTTTGCGCTCTGTCGGCGATTGGTCGATTTTGCATTGTGTACGTCGTAGTGATTGGTCACATTGGAGAATTCGGTGGCTCGCGCGTCTAGCAAATTCTTTTACAGTTTGAATTGGCGATCAGATGTGAGACAGACAGCAAGCATGCCGCCGATTTATCGCACAATGTCATCCCTTCCTTCGGCGAACAATTCCAAGAGCAAATTATAATGGGACTGCTCCACTTTTTTGACCATTTTTGTCACGCACAATCGCAAGGCATCGCCAAACTTTTCCAAATTTCCCCATCGGCGACCATCGCAAAATGCTAAATCCCCAGTGGGACTGAGCCATTACAGTATGATTGGGTGGGATATCCACATAGCATCTGGTTACCATAGAGATAACTCAAACCTTTCGCCAAAGCATAAATTAAAAATGTCGCTCTTAAATTTCTGTTGAGCATCAGTCCCCACAAGTGTCGAGCGCACGACCCTAAATTAGGCTTAATGCGCAGCATTGCCAGGGCCTTTCGTTCGTTCGGACAGTCACTGTGATTCCCCATCGGCCCGTTCAGGTGTGCACTCACAAGTATCTCATTATAAATAAACATTTTAACAGACTGTGTGAGATATGACTTGAATGATGTGGAAAGTGAATCTCATTTTCTCTCGTACTGCACACTTAATGATGATTTAAGAGAGTTTCTATTTAATGATATTATACAGCGTAATCCTGATATGTTTTATTGGTCAGATTAGGAAAAGCTGAAATGGTTGTTTGATTTTGATGTTTTCGGACTTGCCTGGAAAAGAAGGCAAGATAGGTTGTTTTGACATTACCTTCTATTGTACCCTGGCCCCGGTAATGGATCATTTGACTGTTTGGTGTCTTATAAGCCCATGCGGGCTGGGTATACAAGGTATGCATGACACAATGATAAAAATTTCAGTCATTCATTCATTAGGGGTTAGACAAACATCACAAAACCATGGCCTTCAGTCCACCCCCCCTCTTTAGAGAGTAACAAGGGCTCCACTCCGTCCCTGCCTTAAAATCAGCGGCTGAGATGGGTTAGCTGCAGACTGATGGCTGTAATGGAGCAGTTAAGTGGTGCGTTACAGGGAGACCCCTCTGATCTATCTGGGCCGGAATGAATGGCAGCATTCTGAGTAAAATAGGAGGCTCTGTACGCTCGCCGAACGCCTGTTTACAGGCATGGGTCCACACTTTACTGCTGTTCTTTCTGCAGTAATAATAATGATGATAATAATGACCATTATAATCATCATCAGCATCATCATTGGCTTCATCATGATCGTCGCTATCATCTCATTTTCTCTATGTGATTATACCGAGAATAAAATCCATCAACAGCTTCATTGACATCTCTTCTCTCGTGAATGGCTGATGATAGTATCTCCCCCAGTCCTTATAATATTGCACTCCATAATCCCACAGCCAACAATGAGCTCATCTCATACTCTGTCTAAAATAACATGACTCTAATTCTCTTTAGCACTCTAAAATAATTCTTATATTTACAATCTCATAATCTGTTAAAGTATCTGTTATTCTGCCCGGCTGGCTGTGTGGTATTAATAACATTCCTCTCCCTCCCTCTCAGGGTCCTCCTGGTAATCCTGGCCCACCTGGGCCCCCTGGCCCCCCGGGCCCCGGGATCGACATGTCGGCGTTCGCAGGCATATCCCAGCCGGAGAAGGGCCCCGACCCGCTGCGCTACATGAGGGCTGACCAGGCTTCCGGAAACCTGCGGCAGCACGACTTGGAGGTGGACGTCACCCTCAAATCCCTCAACAACCAGATCGAGAACATTCGCAGCCCCGAGGGGTCCAAGAAGAACCCGGCCCGCACCTGCAGGGACCTGAAACTGTGCCACCCCGACTGGAAGAGCGGTGAGAGAGAGAGAGGGGGAGAGAGAGAGAGAGAGAGAGAGCGAGGAGGGAGGGAGAGAGGGGGGAGAGAGAGAGGAGGGACGAGAGAGGGATAAGGGAGGGAGGAGAGAGAGGGGGGAGAGAGAGAGAGAGGAGGGAGGGAGGAGGAGAGATGGGGGAGAGAGAGAGAGAGAGGAGGAGGGAGGGAGAGAGGAGGGGGAGAGAGAGAGGAGGGAGGAGAGAGGGATAAGGGAGGGAGGAGAGAGAGGGGGAGAGAGAGAGGGGGGGAGGAGGGGGACGCAGAGTCTCAGGAACAGTGATACCCCTTTTCCACCGAAGCGGTTCCTGTGCCGGTTCTGGGCCAATACTGGATCCAGTTCTCAATCGTTGCCACGTGCAAACCAGTGAAGAACTGGTCTGCTTTTCCACCGTTAGAGCTGGCTGTAGAGCCACGTCATTGCGTCACTGTATGCATCTGTATACATCGCCGCTTTCCCAGAAAAACTAGCACCAACTTTTTCACAACAACAATGGCGGACTACGTGAATCTTTTGCTCGTAGCTTTGCAAGGCATCCTTAACATCCAAATATGAATGATTCAACACCATTTGTCAGCTTCACGTGCTTTAAATGGACGCCGACTACGTTCGAGAAGACTGGAAAGAATGTAGCACAATTGATTCTTATTTACACGGATTGTAAGATGTTAACGTTCGCCTTTTAGTTTGCTAGCTAGCTCCTAGCGCACAACTCATACTCACAGCGCTAATGTGTCTGAATGTAGGACCACTTTTTCTCATTGTTTTTCCTTTTGGCTCTTGCAATGTAAAATTGGTTGTTGGCGTAATTAACCCCACCCCCAGCCTCCCTATGTAACCGGTCCCTTCTTCTGGCCCAGCAAACATGTGGTACCACTCTGGAACCAGTTTCGTGGGCCTGGAACAGGTTCTTTGTCTGTGGATGGAAACAGGAAAAACTGGTTCCAAATTAGGCACCGGCCCCGAACCGGCACGGGAACCGCTTTGGTGGAAAAGGGCTATGAGTGTCCCTGTCATGCTCAAGCCCACGCACAACTTTCCCCTGGGCTAACTTCTTATTCTTCACTCATACATCCCCCAAAACCCAACCCATTCCTGCAAACACACACACACACACACACACACACACACACGGATACGTTCACACAGGCACACACACACAAACACATAAACACACAACCACACACACGAACACATTCGCACAGACACACACACACATAAACACAGAAACACACGCATTTGTACACACAGACACACAAACTCAAAAATGCACACACATGTTTGCACAAGCACATAGACACACCTGGCACGGCTCCCCAGTTGGGTATGTGTTGATGTTGCTGTATTATGTCGTATAACTATTGTGTTACATCAAGCTTTGGCAACTCAAGTGTACAAATTTGTCTTGCCAGTAAAGCATTTTGAATTGATCTGAACTGGGGTGAGAGGAGGTAGAGGAAGAGAGGGGGGGTCAGAGAGGGGGAGAGGCAGAAGGAGAGAGAGGGAGAGGAAGAGAAATACGGAGAGAAGAGGGGGGGTAAAAACGGATGGAGCGCATTCTAAGACTGAGATGCTCTGCTCGAGCTGTTGAAATTTCATCTCCCTAACCACTGCTCACAGTTTGTGTCGTAATGTTAGCCTCAGTTTTATCACATTTCCAAAAGCAGTTTCAGGGGTTTGAATCTGTGGGAAATTGATGAAATGTTGAATTGGCTGGATGTGAGTGAGTGTGCAGTTCTGAAGCAGTAGAGGAGAGAGAGAGAGAGTGAGAGGCCCTGTACGGTCTGCTCTGGCCCTTCTGAGAAAATGAGTCCGGCCAGGATGTGTCTATCGTAACGGCGACCACACATCCCATTTCCCTGTGATGCACTGCATATCCCTGCCGCTTTACACATGACATCCTGAGATTTGCTCTGAATTACTACCATACTTCAGTGGGTTTGGTAATAGCCTGTAAGTGCCAGTTTAGTCAGTTCTCTTGGCATTACTGCCAGTAATTTACCTCTGGGAGAATCTCCAGGCATTTAACTCTGTATCCATTTAAACACCTAAAATTGCTCCTCAAATGTTTCAAACCGACACAGAGGCAACATTTAGTAATGCCTTAAATTGTATTTTTTTGTAACTGTACCATCGCCTCTTGAAATCTGATGTTTGATCAACAAGAAGCACTTGGAACTGATCCTGTCCTTTTTTACAGGAGACTACTGGATCGACCCCAACCAGGGCTGCACCATCGACGCCATCAAGGTCTTCTGCAACATGGAGACCGGCGAGACCTGCGTCTACCCCAACCCAGCCAAGGTCCCGCGCAAGAACTGGTGGTCCAGCAAGAGCAAGGACCGCAAGCACATCTGGTTCGGCGAGACCATGAACGGAGGGTTCCACGTGAGTGATGTTCTCCCGTGATCTCCATGAAGCCTATGAAGAACCAATAGAACCTCCATGACACCAGGTTTCAAGAGCAGAGGCTAACAGAATGATGAACGACTACTTTTAAGACATTGAATCATCACAGGAATAAAGTAGCCTGACTGCATCTTGCTGGGCTTTTGTAATGGATCACTCTCCTCACTAATGTAAAATGGAGGCTTGTGGCTTCACAATCGTTGGCTTGATCAGTCCATAACCCTGAGTTTTCACTGGATGCATCCAGTTTGAGATCTCATGCTCAGAGTGGTGAGAGTGGATCTGACCGGCCCAACCCAGTTTCTGGAGATCTCCCTTCATGTAGGGCTGGGTTCCCGTACTCAAATCCTGATGGGCTGTAGTGTCTGCAGGTTTATGGTTTGTTCCTGCACTTAAGTGCTTAATTGAAGTCATTAATCGGTTAAAGGGTCTGCATACCTGGTTTCTGAGGCCTGAGTTAGCTGCCGATTGAATGGAAATCCCAAAAACCTGTAGACTCTGCAGCCCTTAAAGACTGGAGGTGTGAGGCCTGTGATTTACAGTTCCTCCAAATGCAGATTGGGCTCCCTGACTTTACTTATTAGCAGCTCATTGTGATCTGGAGTTTAAGCAGTGGGCTCTAGACTGAGAGCTGACAGGGCAGTAGACCTCTGGAACATGGTTGGGCAGTCTGCTGTAGGGCCTCTTCTGGGGCTGAGGGTTGGCTGAACTTTAGACTGAGTTAGGAAGTCCCCCCTTCTATGTTGCCTCCATAACAAGTGTCCTTTGGCTATCCTTTTGGCGGCCATTTTGGTCTTTGACCAAACTGAATAGGTTTGGAACTTCCACATTCTTAAAAAAAATGTGTTGTCCTGTGACACGAAAATGTGACTGATTTTTGCGAGTATGGGGATGCGCCCAGTAAATGGCTTTGGCTTCTGCCCTCTGGTCCTGATGGTAATGTCGCTCTCTGCTGCCCCCTGCAGTTCAGCTATGGCGAGGACACTCTACCCGCCAGCACAGCCAGCATCCAGATGACCTTCCTGCGTCTGCTGTCCACTGAGGCCTCGCAGAACGTCACCTACCACTGCAAGAACAGCGTAGCCTACCTGGACCAGACCACCGGCAACCTGAAGAAGGCGCTGCTCCTGCAGGGCTCCAACGACGTGGAGATCCGCGCCGAGGGCAACAGCCGATTCACCTACAGTGTGCTGGAGGACGGCTGCACGGTCAGCGCACACACACATACGCACGCGCACACACACACACACACGCATGCACTCATACAGTACATACATGCACTCACACATTTTTATGAGCACGCACACCAGCACGCACAGGCACACACATGTACACACACACACACACGCACACACACACACACGTACACTCATACAGTACATACATGCACTCACTCGTTTTTACGAGCACGCACATTCGTGCGCACACACATATGTAAATAAACACACGCATTCATATGTGCATGCATGTTTTGACATGCATGAACACACAACACAAATACACACTTGCACATGCACTCATGCTGATTACATACAAACATATATGCATTCTCACACACACACACACACACACACACACACGGACATACACGTGCATGTAAACGTGCTCACACACACTCATACCTGCAGGAAACAGGCATACGCACAGATACACACAGACCTCTGCCTTGTTCTCTTTTTATAGGTCTTTGTTTAGCCCCAGTTCGTGCTCTTTTTATTAATGTTATGACAGCTAATTAAAGACTATAACTGTGCCCTAGATCCAGGGAAACTCACTCCAGCATATATAAGGAGAAACCCCTCTGAAGCCATTTGACTGTATAACTAAGTGGGCCAGTTGGAGCCAGTTAAGCAGAATAAAATTTTGTGCGTACGCATCCCTCTGAAATTAGAGTTGGTTACCTCTGGATCAGAGATCGTGCGGCCTGCTGCTGGAAAGGCATAGTCCTCCATGTTTTAGATGTCGCTCTCCGCTAACACACCTGAGTCAAATGACCGCCTGAGTGTCAAGCGCTTGACGAGCTACAGTCGTCAGAATCTGGTTTGTTGGAGCAGAGAGACATCTAGAACATGGAGGACTATGGCTCTCCAGGACCAGGGCTCCCTGCCCCAGCCTGGGGCCGTCTCAAAGCTGGGGGAGGTACAGCACCCTCAGGTCAGGGGTCATGGTAGCAGATTGGTTAGCGCTGCTGCTTTCTTCAGCAAGAGTTTTGGGGATTAGTTTTGGCAGGCCTGGAGGATGCATGTTCCCCTTGTATTTTCATAGGTTTCGCTCCACAATGACAAATCATCTCGCCTAAAGTCTGTTGATGAAAATCAGCCTCCGTAGCCAACAGAAATGTCCAGAGCGTGCACTGGCCTGCTGATGTGTGTTAGTAGTGAAATAAATGTCACTTTTTTAAAATTAAATGTAACAATTTTCTTGTTTCCGTTATCCTCTGCAGAGACACACGGGCCAGTGGGGTAAGACAGTGATGGAGTACAGGACCCAGAAGACGTCCCGCCTGCCCATCGTGGACATCGCTCCTATGGACATCGGGGGCGCGGGTCAGGAGTTTGGAGTCGACGTGGGCGCAGTCTGCTTCTTGTAAAAGAGCGACAAAATAAAGAGAGGATCAAACATCTGACAGGAGAGATCTGAAAAGATTAAAAAAAACACACAATCCGAGAAAGAGGATATCAATCTAGATAGTCTTTTTTTATTAAAACAAGACTCTTTTTTAAAAAAAAAAAAGGTAAAAAGTACTTTCCGTGTCGTACTCCACCGAGGATATCTGCACTGAAGAGCGCCCACAGTATTCGCCTGGGATGGATCGAGCAGCAGTGCCAGTTTCTCGTCTCCTGACCCACCCAGCCAACCCGCCCACAATCGTCCTGCACCCCGCCCTTATTTTACATGAGAAGGAAGAATAAGAGAGGTAAAGAAGAGAGGGAACGCGGCAGAGAGAAAATGTGAAAGTTAGAGTGGAACGCGGCTGTGAGATATTTATTTATTTTAGTTTTTACAGCATCCTCTGGGTCCCTGATGTGGTAGGGCTGCTCGTCATGTCAACCTCCTCCCATCCAATCAGAGATCACCACCTCCCCCCACTGAAATATGCGTCTGAAAATCTACCAAAAATATACTCAACTTTGTACTAAATGCAGGTGTTCGTTATTCCACCACCACAGTGTGTACCAAAAATTACTGTGTATTATAATAAAACCAATGGTGCTATTGTTGTAAATCAAGTCTGTATTTCTTAACGACCAGATTCTGCTTTATGATGGTATGTATATATGTATATATACGTATATGTGTGTGTATACATATATACACTTTTTGGAAAGTACATTTCAATTCCATCGATTTATTTTCCTTAATTTTTATTTCGCAAAAAGTTTAATTTTGTTTTTCTTCCCTCATACTGTCCAGGCTCCCTTTGGCCAATCCCATGAAAAAATATTTGCCCCTCATTCTCGAATGAGATGCCGCTAATTTGGAATGCTGAGGAACCATTGAACTTGTTTTGTTTGAATTATATTTTTGTAAGCTACCTCATGCTGAAAACACAAAAACTGAACACCTTTAAGCTGAGCCCTTGCCACAAAAAAAACTGGGCAGTTTTGGAGCCTTAAGCACCTCCTCTGATTGGCCCACTTTGAGAAGGTGCTAATACTTCTAAAGTTCTTTCTCTGCCAAGCCCCACCCCTCCCTGCCCCTCCCAACCCAACACCCTAACCCACCCCTCTCACTTGCAGTACCCTCCCACCCCCCCGCCTTGAGAGAAGACTCCATCAGATTGATACGGGACGTGAAGGGGGTACCCCAAAATTTCAAATGTGCCCCTCTCCTAAATTGAATCATGTGACAGCTCGATAACCCCCTTCATTTATCTGTGAGTAGTCCGCCCATTGACCAGGGCAGGTGGGTTTATTCATGTGTGAGGGTGTGTATATTTCCATTATTATTAATAGTATTATTATTGATAATAATATTTTTATTATGATCATGATCATGATTTTGGTTTTTTTTTTGTTATGGTTTTAATTAATGTAAATTGGAAATAAAAGGAAATGAAAGAGTAACATTGAAGTCGCTTTTTGATTTTAAAATTTTTTTGTGTGTCTTTTCAAGGGAAAAGAATGAGCAGAATGCTAAATGAAGGAGCAGTTAATTTTTTAAATACTTCTCTTGTCGTGATGTCCCCAGCTTTTATTAGTGCCACTGAGGGGTAGTTCCTCCCCTCCAGCAATAAATCCATGGAAACGACAGCTTCTTTTCCACATTTCACACTGCTGATCTAGGATCAGTGCGCTATTAATCTCATAATGGAAAAGGTTACGCTAGAGAAAGGAGATTCCTGAACCTTGATCAGCACACCTTCTATGAGATGCCAAGACAAAATGGGAACCCATTGTACAGGTAGACTCGGAGTGCTTATGGGTATATTTTCAGTAAGCAGCCAAAGCGAGGGAAATATGTGAATGACATTCTTTGCTATTTTGTATGCGTAAAATAGAAGTTTTGTTCCAGTATTTTTAAGTTCATAGCTGGGTAGAGTAGGACTGTGTTGTAACGTCCATCAGGATTATTGGCAATCTTGTAATTTCACTCTTTCATCCTTGTTTTCAGTCTCTACTCTGGATATATCTCCTTAGAAATAAAAGGTAGTAGCATTTTTATAATCAAACCAGAGCTGCAATGTTTATTTTTTAAATATTTTTCCGGTCCTATTTAGTTCATTTGTTTAAATTTACTTTTAAATCTGGGCTCATGATTCATGTAGAAGCTGAATGTCCATTTTGAGTGATTAACTGTGGAATAAATTTGGGTGGAGAAGCAGAGGTGAATGGAGAGGACTGCAGCAAAGAATCACAAGGACTTAAATACAAATAAAAAAAAATTTATTATAAAATAAATTACATAAAAGGGGGGTCTCTACAGTTTCTGATTTTCCTTCTTAAGATTGAAAACTTTTTAACATCTCTAAATAATGAGTTTGTTGTTTGTACAAAATAAAAGGTGCACATCGCAGTGGGTATGCAAACACATCTTGTTCTTGGCATTTAAATGCATCAAGAAGCTAAGATAAAAGCCCTTCATTTTTCTGGTTGAATAATCCATTGGGCAATTGGGCAGCACGACCATCTTCGAGGGAAATTGCTCAGACATCCCCTGTGAGTCTAGCGAGGGTCCAATCAGGCAACAAATGCTCGCGGGCATCCACAGAGAAATGAGAAAGCTTAATGTTGCATCAGGTGCTAACGGCACTGTTTAACAGCTAAAAACTGTACGGACTTGCCTGACGCAGAGGAGCTAGAATGGTGTTGTTCTGCTCAAGGCTCGTGTTATTGCTGCTCTAAAACAATGCTACATTCGCTACTTCAGATCAACCCACATGTACAAAAACACATGAACAATCACAGGAAGGCTAGAAGGGTCTATACAGTAATTTTGCAATATTTTGTTAATGTGCTCTTTACCACAACTAGAGGATAGACGTGATGCTCAAAAAACATTTAACGCTACATTCACAGATACCCTCTCCTAGCACATGTGTAGACTACACTGGTCAACAAGACATATTGCTAATGTAGTCTAATTTAACAATCTTATTTTTGCCCTTTTGTAACTTCGACATGATGTGTGACCTTCAAAGGATGGTTGACGTTTTTTGGAGGTGTAAGATCTGGATGTAAAAATGCCAAGATAGAAGGCAAATCACTTGTTTAAAGTCCAGGCAAAATTTGTTGACCGAATCTTCTTACTGAAAATGGCTACAGTGTGTGCAATATGCCATCCTCTACATATACCCTGTGGCACTGCGTTAAGTGTTAGGGGTGACTGGAACATGGAATTTACACTCATTTTCACACCATCTTTTATAGAAAAGTGCTAATCTGGGTGTTCACATTAATCCTTTGTTTCATGTGGTCCAATATTTTGGACATATTTTACGTGGGGTTTATGTTGTCTAGGCTCATAGATACCCTGAAAACACATAATGCACATTTTATTGGACATTTCCAGTTAAGAATTTCCCCAATAGGTGCCTCTCTGATTAGTCACATGATTTACGACAAATGATCACAATGGCTGAGTGCATAAGAGGTAAATTGATTTAAGTCAGAAATATCAGTATATTGTTCAAGTTTTGATCCCACTTTTTCCTGTTGAAGGAATGAAATATATTATATAAAGCACACACTGAAACACATAAGCTTTGTAATGCATGTCTATTTGTTGGAATACACCTGATTGTATGTTCTGTCCAAAATATTGGACATTATGCAAGCCAGGTAAAGAGCTCAAATAAGTCATGCCCAGAATACAGGACATCATGCATATCAATGACCAGGTTTCTTCAACTTGACATTATTTCTGTCACCCCACGTATACAATTCTGGATGGCAGTATGCATCCCACATGCACAATGTCCAAAATAATGGACAGACTGGCCACCCACTAGAACCCCTCCAAAAACAAATCCCATCAAATGGTCTCAAAGAACATTGGATATTCAATTTTAGCAAATTAGAGGCTTCCATTTACACTCTATGTGACAAAGGGATAACTCGGGTTACAAAGACTGCTGAGAGAGAACATTTCAATGGCCATGATTTTTTAAAATCTATTGAAACTCTAAAAAATTAAAAATAGCCAAATTTGAGAAATGATTGATGAAATGGAGCACATAAAGAAACACTCAGACTCGTGGGCAGAAAGATGGTTCTAAATTTGGTGTTAACTTCTCTGTCCCTGAGATAGCAGTATCCTTCAGGGCGGCTACACGGCTCTCCAGTGTGGAGTCAAGTTACAGCTCTTGCTGCTTAAAGATGATGGGTGGCTGGGCTCATATTTTAACATAACTCCCTAGTTGCAGGAATAAGTGTAAATCAGGGCAGTCACATGGGTTTTGACTTAAGTGGCCTCACACTGAGTCTGCTTGTTGTAGTGCTGGAGGATCTGCTGGGTCATAAATTGTGCCTAGTGAATGTGTGTGTGTGTGTGTGTGTGTGTGAGAGAGAGGGAAAGAGCAAAATAGAGAGCTACTGGACCATTGTACATCAGCTACTCTATCAGAGTATTTCCAGACCATACAGATGCATTTAACAGTGGTCAGTGTTGAATTTGTCAGTGTCTGCTACATACATGGAATTCTTTAGATTACTATTTGAATGATGTATCCAGACTGCAATTTCTGGTAATCTAGTACATTCCCAGCAGGTCAGGGAAAATGTTAGCAAAAGTAAGTTTTGTGCAGCTCGCTGTGCATCTCTGAGATCATAATTTTAGAAAACCCTCCTTCTCCATAACATGGTAGAACTTGTTTGGAGCAAAGAAAATGTTCCTGGAATGTTCAGGCCGTGACCATTTTTCTCACAAATGAATTTGGGAATCTAGTCACAAGCCTTTCCAGAAGGATCCAGAAACGTGTTCACATAAGGCTGTGTCTAAATGGAAAGACTGAGAGCCGCATAGCATCCTGGGCCATGTTAGAAGCCCGTGCTCAGCGTGTCCGTCTCCGTGGGGGTCTTCCGCGGGCTGGGGAGGCTCTTCAGGTATTCCAGGTGCCGACGGGCCTCAGCCTGGTTCTGCCGGACGTAGTACACCACGTACACAATCACCATGAAGAACCAGATGAACATGGTCACCAGCATGGCTACGTCCGTGGTCTTCCGCTGCAGGCTGCAGAAATTCACGCCCGAGTCCAACA
The DNA here is from genome assembly GCA_029692085.1 of Gymnothorax javanicus. Taxonomy (NCBI): domain Eukaryota; kingdom Metazoa; phylum Chordata; class Actinopteri; order Anguilliformes; family Muraenidae; genus Gymnothorax; species Gymnothorax javanicus. The sequence goes on from CM056202.1 coordinate 15,494,841, forward strand.
GCTTGACCAGCGATTGGCCGGCATGCTCCCCGGCTCCGCCCCCGCCGCCGGGCCCGCCCACCTCCTCCCAGCGTCCCCCCTCCCCGGCGCCTCGCGCAGAGCTCTCGCAGACGATCTCGTTGACGGTTTCGGGCTCCAGGTTGAGCGTCTCCACCAGCTCCTGGAGGGCGCAGTCGCAGTGCCAGGGGTTGCGGAAGAGGCGGGTCTTGGCGCGCGTGGGGCCAAAGTCCTCGCGGCTGGCGCGGCGCAGGCGGTTGTGCGAGAGGTCAATGAGGCGGAGCTCCTCGCCTAGGTGCCGCAGAGCGCCCGAGGACAGCGACTCGATGCGGTTGTGCGACAGGTGCAGGTCACGTAGGTGAGGGAGGTCGCGGAATGCGCCTTCTGGAAGGTTCCGGATGAGGTTGCGCTCCAGGTGGAGGGAGACGGTGTCGGCAGGAAGGCCACGTGGGACCTCGCGCAGCCCGGCGTCCGTACACTGCACCTCCCCGCTCTCCCAGCTGCAGTGGCAGCGCTCGGGGCACTGGGCCGACGCCCACTGCTCGCACACCCACAAGAGCAACAGCAGCAGGCTCCTCCCACAGCCCCGCCCACCCACACCATGGTCACAGCAGCCACTCCCCCTGCCCGCCCACATGGCCTTAGCATAGCCGCTGGCACACCAAGGATCCAGTGGGGGTGGGGGTGGTTGCGGAGACTGAAGGTCTGAAGTTTAAGACGCCCCCAACATCAGCTTTCTCCTGGTAATCTCTGGAGATGCGATGAATGATCCTCCAGAGCTGGAAATAGGCGCAGTCAGTATAATTCAGAGAGCTCTCTTGAGAGTTCGGAGGAGATGTGACACTTGGATGTGAAATATAAGGAAAGGCTGGAGAGAGGAAGAAAATAACACGGTCAGGATTTATTTCTGGAATTATCTGGCCTCAGAGGGAGATTCAGAGTGAGTTTTAAACAATCAAAACTAACCCGAGTCATGGACAATAGACAGCAATATTGTAGACCCTTTACAGGAACCACACCTCAATGTTTACTGTATTAAGAAAGTGATCATTAAAAATTAATTTAAAAAATATCTGCCTCCTGTTTGTCTGCATTAAGGATGGAGAGCAGACACTGCCTTTGGCAGAGGAAGATAAAGCTTCACCTGCCAAGCTGAGCTTCTGACTGAACTTAAAATGTTATTTTAGGCTATGAAGTCTGGGCATGTCGGCCTACCCTTATTTCTGATAATAGCACTGAAAAAGACTCGAGTTTTTCTATTCAGAATTTTATGTGGATTGCATATTACCTGGGGTGAACTCAAACAAATAACTGAGCTTGGTTCATAAAAAACTTCCAAGCAATTGAGAGTGAAAGTTTAAGAGAAACCAGATTCAGTTTCTGATTGAACAGCTGTATGACATCCAGCCTCATGTTCTTTGTGCAAAAGTTTGAGCCATCCATGATTTTCCTCTTTGAATTTGGCCTTAGATACTTTTTTTGTTTTCCACATCTGTGTTTCTGAAGATAAAATGCTGATTTGAGATACCATGTATTAACTTAAAAAATAATTTTACAAATAATGTTTGTTCTTCATTAAAGATGACTGATATAGATAATATAGCCATGACAGAGCCCTGATCTCAACATCATCATGGCTGTCTGGGATTACCAAGTGAGACAGAAGCAAGTGAGAACAGATGGACTGTGGCAAGTTTTACGATGTGCTTCGAAGACGCAAAAAGCGAATCATCTTCGAAAACTATGGATCCACAGGATCGTGTTCCTAATTTTTAGGTGAATGGTGGTCACACTAAATGTTACCTTGATTTGGGTTTTAACAACATAATGTCTCTTTATGGTATATTTTTCAGTATTAAGAAACCTCTCTTTTCATGATTTTTGGAAACACCTTTGCCGCACTGAATATTTGTGCCTAAATGTGCCTAAAACTTATGCACAGGACTGAATATAGCTTATTATAGTTACTGGGGGGAACAGGCAAAAACCATTTCTGACAAATGCAAGACTAAATCAAATGCTTTCCATGACGCAGAAAACGACTGGTGAAATATGCATTCAACATGGGTAAAATTTTTAAATTGACCTCTAAGATCCACAGACTCCATAATTCATGTGTTCTATCAGTCTCACTTTTTGACAGACCTTATATCTCATTTGATCTGTTTATCAATCATCCATTTTATTTTTCAGCCATGTCATATTTAGCAAGATGCCTCTTGTGACAAATCACAGCAAACAGAATGCAATATAGGCAAATCAATAAACACCGCTATTACAATATGACAAAACATCCATCTTTTAAATGTCTCCAAGATACAAATAGCATTAAACAGCCACATGAAATCAGAGGCCACGATCATTTTTCTTCTGACCAACATATGTCAATGAATACTGACCGTTTCTCTCCATGGGGGAGATGTAAGTCTCTAAATGAATGAATGCACACAGAAGGATTCTGTCACAACCCTTGCGTGAATGCCTTCTGTAGCTGCGTTTACATGGATTGTTTTCCTCCATCTGATTGAAATCAAACGGATTAAATGAATCTGATTCGATCTGTGTACATGAACGCTAAGCAAAGTGATCCACGTTCAATCCGCGTATACATGGCCCCAGCTGAGACCGATTACAGTTTCTTTGACATGCACAAAACGTCCCACTGCCTGAACGCGAACGTCATTACATCATTATGTGACTCCTACGTACTAGGAGCGCATGCGCAGAACGAATAATCCAATCCATTAACCAAATCCACTCTGTTCAGCCATTTATATGAGGCATCAAGCTGATTATCAATCGGCGTAGACTACCTCTTTCAATCCGATCGAAAATTTAAACCGATCCGGGTGAATCGGATCGGTTAAGGTAGTTACATGAGACATTTTGAATCTGACTAACCTGTCAATCCGATGATAAGTAGGATTTTTGGACCCATGTAAACGCAGCTATTGTCTCCTCCCATTCAGCAATTTGCATGTCTATTAGAAGTAATGTCTCCTTTGATTGGTTTGCATCTTGTGTGTTGCCTTATCCCTGGCTGTGTCCCATTTCATAGTTCTCACCCCTTGTGTCTGTGACGTGTATTTATACCCCCTCCTTTGAGTTGCAAGTAGCTAGATCGTAATTTCTAAGTGTATTTAAACCCAGTCTGAATTTGAGGAGTCCACTTGCAAAGCCTTCTGAGATGGTCCATTTTTTAGAAAAATCTGATTATTTGATAGGCATAGAAATTATCTTACATAGATACCAATTTTCACTATACTGAAACCATTAGCCTTGCAGACATAATCCATGAGGCAATTCATTATTTTTTTTAAGAAATGACTTTGATTTTGCAACATCAAGTTTTGACTTAGCAGGTTTTGAAAGTGAAGTGGAAATTTAGCAGGTTTTGACAGTGTTTAAACCAGCCCCGTTGCTCAATAGGTGAAGGTATTTGACTCAGGACCCACTCTACATGCAACTCAAACTGTGCTGCAGACAGCACAGTGGTTGAATAGCTGTTAAGACAATGACAACATAAACATGAGTTCATGGGTTCAAATCCCCCTTTTATGGTACCACTATCATCACACTTTTTTGAACTGCCCAAACCAACAAACTAGAACTAGTTAAAGAAAGCAAAAGCTGAACAGGCTATAAAAGCTCAACTGTGATTGGTTCCTTTTAGCGAACGAAAACAGAATCACATTTCCGCATTGGCTGACGACTTGGCAGAATTTGACAGTTTTCCTCCTTACCTTGGTGGGTTTTGACAGAGTTTCGGTTTTTCCGTTATAATTTATACCATGATTTTATAGGTTTTGAAAGTGGAGCAATCAGTGGGACATGCACAGGTGCCTGAAAGAGAGGCTAAGGGAGATAACTCATTTATTATCAAAACTTGACTTAGCAGGTTTTGCAAGTCGACTCCTCATTTACTAGTTAAACTTTTCATGTTTCTGAAAGTGAAACATACCCTTTAATGATAGTAATTTGCGGAGGCCATCTTCTTTGTTTAGTTAATTAGAACAAGGTTCCAAGCTTCCTGGGCTCAGGACCACATTCTTGTAAATCTTGTCCCAGTCTGTTCCTCTGCCCAGTTCATTAGGAGCAAGCAATTAATCCTACATTCATCAGAATTGGAACCGCATTCCTCCGAAGCAACTCTTTCCTGCACTGGGACAGTTTGGTAACTTCTGGTAGAATGTTCACTCCATCAGGCTGTCATTCCAGAAAGCCACTGGCCAGCGACTGGCAACACCTTCTCACTTTGCCCAAAACATCTGTAATTAACTCTGCCTCCCTCTTCTGGGCTACATCCTCGTTTCCGTATTACTATCAATAAACCTCACCATTGGATTGTACTCTGTCTAGGCACTTGACTCCTGCAGGGAATTATCTGTGGCTGATCAGATGTCTCCTTACTTTTCAGCCTATCACAGGCGAACATTGCACAGTCTGCTACTTCCAGTCAATGATCTAAAAGTAGTTGTGAATTATGAATGCACAATAACTAGCTAGCTAGATTATACGTACTTTCCAAGGGCCGACAAAGCTAACATAAATAAATAAGCAGTCGTTACCAAGTCACAGTATGGCTACAAGTTAATTGTGAAGTTGGTTTATTTCAGTTTCACTCTTTTTCAAGTCCTGCTCAAAGCGCACATGAGAGCAAAGCTAGTGAGGGACTTTTATTTTGATATTGACTGGTCCCTGGGATTAAGGGCAGGAGTTTGGAAGGGTAGGAAAATAGGATGTAAAAAAGGAGACTGGGGTGCAATGGCCATTAGAAAATGGACTGAAGTGAGAGGAATGAAACTAAATTAAGTTACCTGCAGAGCTGTGAAAAAGTATCATAATTGGCTACTCCCACATTTCCAGTGCTGTTAAATTGCACATATATCGTCAGTGATTTCAGGAACTGACGTATCTCTGTTTTTACAAATTGTCAGAAATTGAATTTGAAAATTCCGCAGGATGTGCAATCCTCTCCTAGATACCCTATCCATGCAAACTCCATGGTTATTTGCATCAACGTTGCTAAAGTTATGAAGATAGTGGCACAATTAACAGTATCTGGTTCTTTGACCTAATTAGCTGGTAAACTAAGCTAATTAGAAGGTAGTACGCCACTTTGTGGAATAGAGGATAGGTAGTGGTCATGAGATACAGCGGTGATACGCCAGTTCGTGAAATACGTTGTAGAAAAATGCAAAGAACTGTCAAAACCAATACATACGTCAATAGATTTTTTGTGTAATAAGAGGATCTAAAGGCTTCTACTTTTGATAGTTGAGTAACTTATGACTAATGAATGTGAAAAGTATCTTGTACCCATACAATATTACTTAATTGACAAAATCAGGTTCATGACAACCATATAACCCTCAATGATGGTTCATAAAGTGTACTATAAATATTATCAACCATAGATCAGGTTGGTTTTGTTGGCAAAACACTCCCAGGGCTATTCATTAACCCTTTTTGCTTCAAACAACAAAAACCTTTCCCTGAAATCAAGTACTTTGTTAAACGATCTGAAATTTCCGAATGTGATTGGCCAGAGGGGTGTTCTGAAACCCCCAAGGAAATCGTTTCACTTTCTGAAGTATTCTTTATCATATCTCCAACACTAAGTAAACCATGGAAAATGCAACAAAAATTGACAGAAAATACGGACAGTTTCTGGCAGCCTCATGCCCCATATGGTCCTCACAACTTTCGACACTAGACGGTCCCATTTTATACATGACCTTTTGCATGGGAATAAGGATAAAGTCATGACACAAAACACTAATGAGATAGAGATCCCATGGTATAATGCGATGACTGATCATGAGGTAGCCTACATGTAGATCAAATGGACTTTTTAAAATAAAACAGGCTCTTACCTGCTTTTCTTTTAAATTGGATTGGGAATTCATCTTTAATTCTCATAAATTCAACACCCAGTGAACTCTGTCAATTGTCTAGACTCGTGGTTTTGTTAAATCTTTGGGTGAGGCATTGATGCATGTAGAACAGGAATGTAGATTCTGAAGACAGACTCAAGTCATAAAACCTATATGTAGCAGGCTAGAGTTCACCCAGTCACGAGGTCACTGAGGTACCTGGCTAGCATGTTGCAGCTGTGCAGTGGATATCAATGACAGGTTGAACTCATTTAACTGGGGTAAAAGTGAGATACGTCACTTCGTGAAATCAAGGAATTTGTATTGACGACATACGTCAAATTTTGTTGCTTAATAAAATGGGAACGAGGTTAGATATGGAAATAAAACCTAGACCAATCAAAAGACCTCGCCCCCAGGACCAACGAGATGCCCATAACTCAAAACCGTGAAATCACTGACGATATAGCCAATGTAAATGATTAACCAGCTATCTCGTTAATTGGCGCCCAATTAAAAAGCAAGCAAGGTACAGTATATTAGCCCTTGGAGCGCTATAGGGAACTATAGTTGCCTGATGATGTAAGACATCAAAATCAGATGCTGTTGAAAACGTATCATGTGATGACTTGCTTAAAAGAGCTCCCCTACGGGGGGCAGTTGCCACATGACAGATTATTAACAGCTCAGGATAATAACATTCTTAATTCCTTGAAAATTTATTCAGCGCTTTATGGGTTAATTAATGGCCTATAAAATGCATTCAGGGCATATCAATTGGTGGCATATTAAAAGGCATGAAGGGTATATAAAAGATTACCTCCGAGCAAGTCATAGGATTGCATATCTAGCCTTGCAAGAAGATATAGCTGCACGTGCCTTCAGGAGGGAGGGCATCTTCAGAAACTGCCATAACATGTTTCAAGAGTGAAGACTGGCTTCTCAGCCCTTTCTGACAGCCATAACAAGCTTTGCTGCTGCTATACAATTCCCTGAAACGGCATCCGAGCCATCAAACACACTGATCTTAACCGATACCCTCTCAGGGTCAAGTCCTGTACACAAATGGTTTCTTGGTTACAGGGACATTTCAGAGGGAAATAGCTGGGATTTTGCAGTCTTCTCTGAGCCCTGCCATCCAAAAGGTATCAAATGGCATTATTAGGCTAATGTCCAATTATATTAAATTCCCTCATAATGAAAAACATCAAAGTAATGTGAAGAGGGAGTTTCTTGGCATTTCTGGAATGGCAAACACTATTGAAGCAACAGACTGCACCCATGTGCACATTAAAGCTCCATCTACGGACTCCATCCAATTTATGAAAAAAAAAATTATCAAAAAAATTACCATTCCATCAACGTGCAGCAAACTTGTGATGCTAACTGCCACATACTCTACATAATAGTCCGCTGGCCTGGAGTATACCAAGACTCATTCATTTTACACAGCAGAGCAGTGGGAATGCGTTTGGAGGCAGATGCCATGAGAAGCAGACGGCTTGTTGGTGAGCATCTATTTTGTAGGCTAATAAAACAAAACACTGTGCCATTTTATGCTAAAATATTTTCTATTGTTTCAGTGACTGAGAATATGGCTTAAAAACCTTGCTGATGACTCCATTTCCCAATACCATCACCCCTCAGGAGGCGCTCTACGATCATATCCATGCCTACACGCGCGTCGCAATAGAGCGGACCTTTGGGCTGCTCAAGGGCCGTTGGATGTGTTTGGACACAGCTGAGGAAAAGTCTCCTTATACCCCTGAGAAGATGTGCGAGATCCTTCTGGCATGCTGTGTCCCTCACAACACTGCAATGGCCAATGGTATTCCTGTAACACCTGGAACAGGGCTGCAACTAGTCTGCAGGTTATGTGACGCGCAACCAGATGTGGGACCTCCTGGCGGGGCTGCAGTTCAGGCTGGCTACGACTTTGTAAGGATTGGTCCTTACAGCCCCTCCCCTTCCTCATTCTTGTGCTGCCATCTTAATGGGCTCCACCTGTGGCTCATTAAGGTGGAGGGTTCAGCAGAGCATTTAGCTCTGGCAGATGCCAGATATCATATCTTTGACTGGACCACACCAAAACCGTAATTTTGTTTCTTTGGAGCCATTCAGACGTGGACTTGCTTGTGTGCTTCAAATCATCGTTCTGCTGCATAACCTGAATACTCTTACGCTTTACGTCACAAACTGATAGCCTGACATTCTCCTTCAGGATTTTCTAGTAAAGAGTACAATTAATGGTTCAAACAATTACAGAAAGTTGCCCAGGTCCTGAAGCAGCAAAGCAGACCAAGACCATCACACCACCATCACCATGTTTCACTGTTGGTGTGACGATCTTATTGTGGAATGCCACGTTTGCCTTATGCTAGATGTAATAGGACCCACATCTTCCAATAAGTGCCACTTTTCCCTTATAAATCCAGAGAATATAATCCCAAAACTCTTGAGGGTCATCAAGATTTTTTCTGGCAAATGTAGGAAACTTTTGGGTCCTTTTTTTGGTCAGCAGTGGTTTTTGCCCAGTCTCTTTCTTATTTTGAAATCTTGAACACGGACCTTAACTGATGCAAGTGAGGCCTACAGTTCCTTAGATGATAGTCTGGTTTCTTTAATGACCTTTAGTCTTTGATGCGCTCTTGGAGGAATTCTGGTAAGCCAAACACTCCGAAGAAGGTTACCACTGTTCCAAGTTTTCTCCATTTGTGCATTATGGCTCTCACCATGGTTTGCTTGAGTCCCAGAGCCTTATAAATGGTAACCCTGTCTAGACTGATAGATGTCAACGACTTTGTTTCTCATCTGTTCTTGAATTTCTATAGAATGCAACATCATGTGCCCCTTTTTGTCAACTTCACAAAGGTTCTATTTAAGTGTTTTTTCAATTCAACAGGGCAGGCAATAATCATTCCTGAGTGTCTAGTGAAATTGAATCCAATTTTCGATTACTTTTGTTTAATTGGTTGATTTATTGACTGGGGGTGGGGGCAATAACTTTATAAACATACAGCCACATGGGGTTGGATGGCTTTTTTCCTTCAGTAAATGAAATAATTGTTCAAAAACTCTTATTTGTCTAGTTGGGTCAATCTTGTCTAATATTAAAATCAGTTTGATGATCTGAAACATTTCAGTGTGACAATAATGCAAAAATAGAGGAAATTCTGGAAAGGGGAAAATTCTTTTTTCGCTACGTTGTACTTAGTTTCTCAAGCACTGACTCTCTATTTCCTAAACCCTATGTCTTTCATATTTTTGGTGGCAGTTGTGGGATTTCAGCAGTTTGGAGGAGACAGGAGAGGGAATGAAAAAAAGAGTGAAAATGGAATGAAATGAGAGGAGTGAAACTGAATAAAATTACCTAGTTGGATGCTCAAGCACTTTATCTTCCTATTTTCTAAACTCCATGCGTTACGCTAAAGCTATTGCCATCTGTAATGTTAGCTAACTCTGAAAGTGCCGGCTGCAATTCCAATGGATCGGGACAATGTTAAACAGAAAATACAAATTCACATTCGCTAAACACTAATCGAACAATGTTAGCCCGGCAATGTGTCCCCTGAATTTAGGATCTTATATTTTAAACTAAATTATCGGACTAAATCTTAAATCCTGCAGTGATACCAGTTTGAAAGAAAAATTCAGTGACAGACCTATAAGAACAGACATAGCCAGCTATTTTGGAGAGTGTTTTAGCTCAAAATAGCCAGATTAATGTAACATTATAATGTTATTTTATTTAGCTATAGACGTAGAATGAAATACATAGCAAGCTGACGTTAAAATACAGAATACGTCAGCTCTATTAATTGATCTAGGATAAATGTTTGTCTTGTGTCCAAGTGGTCAATAACTCTTTGATTCGTTTTCTTATATGTATTTCACTAATAACTAAAAAGGAAATATGATTGTGCACTCCTTCATTTAACAAAAAAAAGGCAAGAGTTTTATCTATTATAGCTTATGGGGAGATTGACAGTAACGGTGCACTGGATGTCATATTGGTTCTGCAACTTTTTGCATCGACAGCCGCTGAAATTCTTTGCATATGAGATTGGCTGAAAAGTGAGGAGACATCTAATCTGCTCCAGATACTTCCCTATTGAAAAAATGCATCTGTGAATCGGGTGACGTCAGGAGGGCATCAAAAAACCCATGCACAAATGCAGTGCGGCTCAGAATTAACAAGGTCATAAATGCAAGTTCGACTGTTTGTATATAAATGTAGCAACATCCGTATGGGTTCAACAGTCTGAACAGAAATGTAACAACATTCAAATGTGTTTTCATGAAAACTGCAAATAATTTGAAATTCATATAGGCCTATTTGTGGATTTCTCTTAAAGACACTAGGAACGAGGAAAAAATCACATGCATCGGAATACATTCACAGCACACATTTTTATTTGTGAACTTTTCTTCCGTATATGAACAATGACAAATATTGGTTTGCACTGGAAAATATTTTTGTGGAGAGAGTAATTTATACATAAATTCCAAAATAAATATGTGAATCTGTCTGTGTGCATGCATTCAGTCATTATGAGACTCGTCTGACCCCATATCTCTCTGCTATATCACAAACGAGTGTAGCTGCCGAGGAATTCAAAATTTGCTTCCCTTTAGCAACAATTGAATTTCTGCTTATGTGAGTTTCGGACGGTGGTCTGATGGCGGTTGTGAAGCATGGCGGAGATGGCGCGCAGGCTGTCTCGCGCAGCCAGCGGAAGAGGAGAGGGGGCGAGTCGGGCGACCCTGATCATGATGTCTCACGCGCAGCACCGCCACCGTGACCTATTTATGACCGACAGGTGATCGCGAGAGCAGCGGCCGGCAACATTTTCACCTTGTCAGTCTCACATACAGCCACAAGCAAGAACAATGATTGTGTTTACAAATGAAGATTGGACACTTCAACCTCACACACACACATGACAGCAGAGTTCAGTGTGTGTGCGTGTGTGTGTGTGTGTGTGAGTGAGAGAGAGAGAGAGAGATGGGGGGGGTCTATGACAAATAAGGCTATAATCACGTCCACATCTCCGTGGCTGTTGCAATCATGGAGCTTCCGGTATAACAATGTCCCAGCCGCATTTTTATTATCCTCGGCTGTTTCGATTCTCAGTCCCGTGAATGTATGCTACCATTCCGATCCTCTCTTCGTTTTCAGGCGTCGGTTTATTCGCTGTCTTGAGCGATATTAAGCGCATCACCCTCTACACTGGAGTAAGTAGGTCAAACTAAATCCAGTATAGGCAATTAGTTCCATCGGTACAACTTTCACTTAGAATTTCTAGAGCTCACTGGGGAAAAAATTCATATTATATGAACGCATCTGCCGTAATTCTGTTTTCAACGCGCAATAATTTACAATTAATAAATACACCCCAACGGCCAGTCGGAAACACAATAGTAATCAAAACTACAGAACCCAAAGAGCAGTCACAAACTTACATATGTATAAAACGCGAAGTGAAAAAATACGAATAAAATATGTAATAATAATAATAATAATAATAATAATAATAATAATACGGTTGTTATAATAACCTATAAGTTCATTAAGGTTACGCTTTTTATATTGATCGCTAATAAGCACTTCACAGTAAATCATAGACAGAGCCAGACGATGAACAATTACCTTCAGTTAACTGCGCCGGTCCACTGTCCTTTGAATTTGTCTTGAACGTATCAAGTGATCCGCGCCTTGGTTTCCGCTATTTCAGGTGCTCTCCTCGGAAAATTGCACTGCGAGATCGAAACTTCGCCAGCCGCTTGTATCCATAACCGGAGACAGAAGTGCACGTTTTGATTGAACGACAAGCTCATGAATGGACCATTTTCGTGGGAGGGGTTTCGTTTAAAAAAATTCTATTGTTATCAGGTTTAATGTATGATAATTATTGTTCGATGCGTAAATATGGGTTCAAATATAGTCGCATTATTAAAAAGCTGAATTGCACAGCAGTTCGTTGAAATCATGAACGATCAGTATTGAAATAGCTCTTCTCCATCCCTTGTTTGAGGTCTCCCAAGTGTCCCAATCGCTTTCCACTTGCCGGTGCACACTCTCTCTCTCTCTCTCTCTCTCTCTCTCTCTCTCTCTCACACACACACACACACACACACACACACGCACGCACGCGCGCGCGCACACACACACACTTTTAAAGAGATCGCCGTCGTGTGAGTGAATGTGGTAGGATACTGTAAAACAGGTTGTAGGCTATATTTAGCGCACACTTGGTGAATGAACACTGCTCCGCGCAGCAAGAGAGCGCCGCTTGTAATAGGATGCTAACTGGTAGGCTGCACAAATGTAATATGTTGTAGGGCCTAGTGAAATGTAGGGCAATGTTACCGTTTCCCTTGGTTTGTAGATAACCTTCAGTAAGGTTGTTAAACAGTAGCACAATATTGAATTTGGAGATTCTTAACAACGAGAAAGCTAGATTAAATACGTTTACATTCAGGTTTGCCCATTTTGGAGATTTGGGATTAGGACAATATGACATATTTGCCTGTATTTTATGGAAACGTTAAAAATATTAAAATGAAAATGCATTCTCAGAAATGCCCTTTTTTAAAAGAAGCAAATGCATTATTTACAATGAATGAAAGTGAGATGTAATCCTCCACTTTGTTTTTTTTTTTTCCATTTTCAAGTCCACACATGCACTTTTTATCACAAATTGAAAATTACAAAGCATTTCTCATTTGCCGTGTATTTTTCAAAAAGTGCCCCACCATATTGTGGACAAACATAAAACAAACGCAAATCCTAGAGTGAAAATGCATTCTCAAAAATTCATTCTCTTTTACAAGAGGTATAGGCATTATATGCATCATAATGAAAATGACTATGTAATCATCCACTTGGCTTCCTCATGTATGTAGTTTTTATAACAAATTGAAAATTAAATCACATTTCATAAGATATTTCATTTTCAAAGAGTGCTTCACCATATCCCTGACAAAAATAAAACAAAAAGGCATATCTTTGAATGAAAATGTATTCTAAGAAATACTTCATTTTCAAGAAACAAACACGTTGTCTGCCTCATAAATAAAACAATAATGCTGTCTGCCATTGTGATTTCGATTAAATGCTGCTACGCACTTTAACCTTTTAACTGTCACCTGCATTTTCTCACATTTGGCCCGGATTGGTATACCACATTTCAAATGCTCACTGCTGCCACATACAATGGAACTATTACACAAAGTACTGCGTGTCTGTTGTCGCTGTTATGAGTATTTACATAAAATATTCGGCTTAATCTTCAATTTTGGGACAAACAACGTGGATATCTTGATTGCACAGGTTCTTAGCTTTCGAACAAGACCAAATGGAACGGATAACACATGGTTTGACTGTCACAACACAACTTTGATGATGAGGACTGACAAGTTTCATTGCACTCAAGTGTGTGATGTCTATGTTGAGAAATTGATTTATTGCATTTGTTATGAGTGACATAGGGCAAAAAGAAATGAAATCCTGAGAGTCTAAGCTTTCAAACGGTATATCGTTTGCCTGGATTGGTTGAGGATTTAAGTCATAGTTTACAAATGAAGGATTAAAAATTTCTTTGAAAATTCCGTAGGGCCCTAGTTAGGGCCCAGTGACAGTTAACAGGCTAACTCACAATACTAAAATGAAAATGCATTCCTCGAGAAGGTAGACTTTCCCCCAAAACATTGGACAGATTAGATATTAATGAAAGAGGTCTCATTGGATGTCAATTTACCCATTCTTGGCTGATTGGTGGGCCGTTGTCATATAAAATGGAAATGTTTTCATCTATGATATTGACTGGCAGGCCTTTGACTTCAAATCGCAAATGAAAGGCACACTCGAAGTTCCTACTCATCAAGAATGCTGCAACACATGTGAACACAATAAATGTTTTTGATATCTGGACAGTTGATGAAAAACATATTTTGCAGATTATTAGCAAAGACTGCGGTGTTGAGAATCTCTTTACTTTCACTGAATGTCTTTTGTAGATCCATAATTTATAGCTATTTTCTCATATTGTCATAAATTGGCTCCATCAGCATTCTTTCATACCATTATCTCTTCACTCAGACATTTGGCAGACATAGAAATACAACAAACTGAAGAAGTTTCGCTGTCTCCTTAGTTGTAAGCTGACTCACCAACAGGAAAAAGTGAGCTACCTTCGAAAAATAGCCCCACAATAGTTAAGACCACTGTGAACCTATCAGACTATGGCAGCACAGTCTCTCAGTCCATAGCAATGCATGCCCACAGCTGAGGGGGACTTCGAGCAGCTGGAGGGGGCCACTAGGGGGCTAGTTACTGGGCACAGGTAACACAGGCAGTGACATAATCCCGGGTGTCCTGCTGAACGGTTTGCCACCAGAACCATTGACAGACGAGAGACAGGGTACAGGATACTCCAGGATGGCATGCCAAGATGGTGGCATGGGCCCAGGCGAGGAACTTCGCTCTCACCCCTTCCAAGACAAAGAAGCGGTTCAGATACTTAAGGACTAGATGATATCCAGCTCTATATCAAGCCTGAACTTGAAAACTCCTCGAGTTTCTGCATACGCAATATGGCCAGGCAAACTATTACACATTCTTGAAACTTAATACAAGAGATATTATAATTATTATTAGGGGTAAATGCGTTGTCAAAGACATCATGACACACAGCAACTCCCACGCACAAGCATGCAGCACGGCGAGCATACATCAAGGTAAAAGCATGTTTCCTCGTGTTCCTAGTCACGTGACCTTATGAGACACGTGCAATTGAGCCCACGTTAGCACGGTAGAGTGACATCTCGGAAAAACAAGTTCTTACAGTCAATTATCCGTTGATTTGCAATGCCACGACTGTCAAACATTCAACGTGAACGTGCCATTGGCATGCTGAATACGGAAACGTCGGTCACTGACGTTGCCAGGGTTATGGGATGATCTTCGGACACGTCTCCAACAAACTGGCACCACAGCAGACCGACCTCGTTCGGGTAGACCACGTGTGACGACACAAGCAGAAGACCGACAAATAGTCTTACGCCATTTGGCGTAATCGATTTCTCACTGCAACGCCCACTAGGAATGAATTGTTTAGAGGTTGTGTGACTGCCCAAATCATACGTAATCGCCTGCGCACTGCTCGTCTCCATGCACGTCGGCCATATCGTGGACCAATTTTAACCCAGTTACACCGACGTCAACGGCTTCTCTGGGCACGACGACATCTGAGATGGACTCAGCGTGATTGGAATAGGGTCGTTTTTAGTGACAAATCCAGATTCACTTTGCACTTCGCTGATGGGAGAGTTAGAGTTTGGAGGAGACGCGGTGAACGCAATGCCCAGTGTTGTGTGCAGGAAGTGGACCGTTTTGGGGGCAGTAGTGTTATGGTTTGGGGTGTCTTTAATGGTCCTGCCCGTTCCCGACTGATGGTTGTTCAAGGAAACCTAACTGCTGCAGGATACAGAGATCAAGTGCTCATTCCAGAGCTTTTGCCATTCATGGCAGCTCATGGCCCAGGTCTGACATTCCAACACGATAATGCCAGACCTCATACGGCCAATTTAACGCGGAATTTTCTTAGGAATGCTGGCATCAATGTCATGGAGTAGCCCTCAAGGTCTCCCGACCTTAATCCCATAGAACATGTATGGGATGTGTTGGGCAGAAGACTCCGTCAAGTAAGGAACCCTCCACAGAATTTGCAGGAACTTGGTGCCATGTTGGTTCAATTATGGCGACGCATCCCCCAAGCTGTGTTCAGACGCATCATTCAATCCATGAGGAGACGTTATGTCGCAGTTGTGAACGCTCATGGAGGGCATACGCTATTGACATGCTTTCATCAAGTTGTAACTTACCATTTTTACTCTCTTACATTTCCGTAGCATTTCGTGGAACTGGTTACATTATGAACATGATTTTTATGGTACACCGTCCTTAATGGGTACAGAATGGAATTAAATCATTATTTAAAACCACCTTTTCTTGTATGTTCAACTTATCGACCTCCAAACGAGTGTGAAGTTTCTTTTTTGACTGAGTATATTAACAGACTTCAATCAGATCGCCCCAAAGTCTCCTTTTATTCAGACTGAAGAGATTAAGATTTTTCAGCCTGACCTCATAGCTTTTATTTTTCATACCAGCAATGAACTTTCTGGCTCTTCTTCAAACCTTATTTGATGTTTCTGTCTGTCACGTAGTATGGTCCCCAAAACTGTTCCCAATATTCTTAGTGTGGTCTGAAAATGTATTTTACAAGAGAAGTATAACCTCCATAGATTTATACTCAGTACTTTTGGCTATACAGTATATCCCAGCACCCTGCTGGCCTTTTTTAACTGCTACGGCACAATGGCTAGAACCTGTAAAGGTTTGGTCAACAATCACTGCCAGATCTTTTTCAACTAGAGCACATTCAAGTTTTTAATCTCCCCCAGAGTTGTCCTGTCTAATGCTTTTATTTCTGACATGTGGAACATAACATTTGGCTAGGTTGAATTTCATTTGACAGATTTCTGCTCTCATCTGAATTCCATCTAGATCATTCTGAATCACTTTAGCAGACTCTAAACTGTTAGCTAAACGTCCCAATTTGACTAATTTGCATTCATTATCCTAGTCAAGGTTATAAATCTTGATGTGTAAAAGTAGGGTCCCAGTACCAATCCCTGAGGGACTGCCCTGCTCAAATAAGATCCCTCTCACTACATCTCCTTGTGTCCTGTCCTGTAACCAGTTCAAAAGGCATCTCCTATAATTCATATGGTCCTTATTTAAAAAATATAGTCTCTCGTGGCACTGAATCAAATCTTTTTGAAAATTCAAGTATATAATATCATATGCCCTGCTCTAATCAAAGGTCTTAGAGGTCTCCTCAAATATTCCAAAAGGTTTTTCAGGCATGACCCTCCCTTCTGGAAACCATGCTGGCCATCCTTCGGGATGCTTTTACCTTCAAGGAATTATTCCACTTGTCTTTAGCGATAGATTCCAGTATTTTACATGCAATGCAAGTTCAACTGACAAGCCTGTAGTTTTCTGGCTCAGAACAGTCCCCTTTCATATAGATTGGTATTATATTGCTCTGCTTCTAATCATTCCATATTTCTCAAGTTTCTAAAGTCCACCTAAAAATAACGGACAGTGGTTTAGTGATGATCTCACTCAGTTCCCCGAGAACTCTTGGGTATAAGCTATCACGGCCTGCCGCCTTATTTGTCCTTGATTTATTCAATTTTTCTAGTACTTCTTTAACCTCAATCTCAATTTCTGCCAAAAAAAATGTCAAGTATTGGAAATGCCCTCTGGCCAGTTATAAATTTGCTCCTTAGCAAAATTCACAACAAAGAAATTATTGAAGGTATCGGCAATATCCTTATTCTCATACAACAATGATGAATCTTTAATCTTGATACTCTTCACCTTCTCCTTAACTTTTTATACTACAGTGCAGAAAAAGAACAGGATTAGTTTTCTCTCCTACAGCAATTTGCTTTTCATGGGGTCTTCCAGCTTTCCTAAGTTTGACCTTAGCACACATTTTACAATATTCAGCTTTAGTTCGCTCATTATTTTCCTTTATATATGTCTTATAAGGACTACTCTTTTCCCTGAAACTCTTCCGAATGGCTGTAGTCATTCACTGCGGATTCTGCTTTTCAAACTTACTTTTGTACATCTTTGGAATGAATTCACGCTGTGGATCAAGTGAAACTCCTTTGAATCAACCCCACATTTTATTCACAGTCTTGTAATCAAGGAGTTTCATCCAGTCTATTGCGCTTAAATATGAGCGAATCCTGCCAAAGTTTGTTCACCTGAAATTTAAAATTTTGGTTTTTCAGGGGAACCTTTTTACTTGCCGCAATGCATGGCTCCGTCTCCTCAACAATGCCAATTTTGTCAGGATCTTTACAGAGCAATAAATCTAAAGTTGTCCTCTCTTGTAGGTTTACTGACATACAGCACCAAAAAAGTGCAAGGATGGATTTTTGAGATGTTCTTTAAAGGGGTGCTTTTGCTGGCGTTTTAGGTTCTTGGACACCAGATGGTAGGTAAGGGTGAAATTTAAATGAGTAAAAATAGGGACCATCGGGCCCGCCTCAGATTGAATCTTTTGGCTGAGTTGAGGTACTCAAGGTTCTGGTGGCCTGTCCAAACGAGGAAGGGGATGTTGGCCTCCTCAAGATAGTGCCTGCATTCTTCAAATGGCAGCTTGATGGCCAAGAGCCCATGATCCCCGACCTCTCCAAAAGAGACAAACGCCAGGAGAAGGCACAGGGATGGATCTCATCATCAGCTCCGCATTAAAAGAGGACGGCATCAGTGCCAACGTCGAAGGCGTCCATTTCAACAATGAACTTATGCCTGGGGTCATGGTGAGCCAGGACAGGAGTGCTGGTAAATCTGTCCTTTAGCTGGCGGGAAGCGGAGGTGGTTTGAGGGGTCCAGTGGAAGGGGGTTTTGGAAGAGGTGAGGGGCTGTGACAGGGATGAGAACTGTGGAGTAGCCTCTGAAGAGGCACCAGTAAAAGGCGCCGAAGCCCAGGAATCTCTGTAGCGGTTTGCAGATCACTTGGAACCTTACAACTCAGTACAGCCCATACAGTTTGCTGCTCCATGGCGATTTCTCGCCGAGACTGTAAAGCCTAGGAACAGCACTAATGTGTGATGGCATTCACACTTCTCTGGCTTCAGGGAAAGCTAGTTTTCCAGTAGTCATCAAATCACTCGGGTACATTCCTCCAGGATGTGACACTTCTTTGAAAAGAATTGCTAAAATACTGTATGTATTTTTTTTGTCCATGGTTGTTTAAATGGTACTGCCTGATTAAAAATGTTTTGACTGTCAGAAAATAAAATTTAGTAAGGAAACAAATAAAATGTTAAACTTTCATTGATTTAACCCTTAAATGCCCAACTATAGTAAAAGTTGAGAGAAAAATCTATGTATTCTGTTAATATGTCCTGGGAAGGGGCTGATAACAACCCAATAGAAATTTTTAATTTTTGGTCACCATTGACCTCATTTTAGTTTTGTGACATATATGTCACAATGGGCATTTCGGGGACCTTATTGCTAAAATGACTTGAATGATAAAACAGTTGACCTATAGCTGAAGTATTAGGCATAGCTTATTTTTCATTAGCTTACCTGTTTGTCTACTTTATCCAGTGATGAATGGGTGCTGATTTATCTTGAGGATTCCACCATGGGGGCGGCCATATTGGAAAGGTTAGCTGGCGCAGCCAGTGTTGTGTCAGTTCCACTTTTATGCATCAGATGGCAGCACTGATGGTCTAAATATGTCACTATGGGCATTCGGTTGCAAAATTTATGTGGGGTCAGTGATTTTGATAACCCCCAAAATCGTGTGACAAATTTGTCACAGGGGGCATTTAAGGGTTAATGTAATTTATTTCATTTAAAAGTTGTAGGCTAACCCAGTAGGTCTGTTTCCAAAGTTGGAAAATCAAGTCGTTCTGGAAAGATCTTAAACGTGCAGTTCATGCAAGACGACCAAAGAATTTTCTGGAGCTGGAGGCATTTTGCAAGGAAGAATGGGCAGCTCTACCACCTGAGAGAATTAGGGGCCTTATTGACAGCTATCACAAAAACTGCATGCTGTTATTGATGCTAAAGGGAGCAATACACAGTATTAAGAACAAAGGGTATGCACAGTTTTGAACTGGGTTCATTTCATTTTTTCCCCTATTGCCATGTTTTATTTGATGACTGTGCCATTCTACATGACCCACTGTTGGATAAGAATCCAAGAAGAAATAAAAGAAATGTGTTTTGCTTGGCCATTCATGTTTTCTGTAAAAAATGTTACCTATTTTACAAATCCAACCAGGGTATGCTAACTTCTGAGCACAACTGTATGATAGTAAACCATTTTGAATGGTATTGAGTATGATGTGTGCAATTCAAATAAATGTGTCTTGCCTTTTGCAAGCCTAATTCAGTACTGAAAGCCAGGATTCACGTATGATGGAATTTTCTACAGAATATTTCCACAGATAACAAGACAGACCTGTGGACAACACTGACATAAAATAGGATAGTTTTGCCTGTCTGAACTGATTAATCCTGTTCGTCAGTAGGGAAACTAGTGAGAGGAGCTCAGTGCGGAAACATTAGCCTTCATCTTTATTTTATTTTTCCCTTGAACCTTTCGCAAAAATGGAAAATAGTTTTTTCAGTACTGTATCAGTGTGGGAGGGGCACTTTCCAAAGCCAAACATTTTTAAGCTTACCTCAAACGTTTTGTTTTAAACTATATTTAAAGTATTAAATTTCTGAAACTGTGAAACTGAAGGACTGGGTTCTAAAAAAACAGTTAATTAAGTTCTGATTCAAAGACATACCCGTCTCCATTTCGAGGCATAAAGACTGCGGATTTTGCATTTGTACATAATGAAGCAGAGTATTATGGGAGTATAGGCTCTCAAGTTCCATCGTCTCATTTCCAAAGATACTTAGGGACGGGGTTTTAATTGTTTTTACGTGTACTCCTCTACTTGCAGACCAAGGGATGCTTTGGTTTTAAACTCTCAGAGCCTGTCAGTACATCTGCACACAGAGAACAGTCAACTTCTATGTTTTGATCTAGAGCAATTCCACAGTGCATTTCCCTATAATGCAACAGCATAAAGAATTTTCTCATACTAAGTAATATTTTATGATTACATGTATGTATGTATGCATTTATGTTTGCATTCATTTTTGCATGTCTATGTACCATCATTCACAGCATTATTGGAGCCTTTCATAAAATAAAGAGAAAAAAACTGCTTTTAATGTACATGGCTAATAATTGTAAGAAAAAGCATATGAGGAATTATATCCTCTAAGACTCTAAAAACCTCACTGCTGTACAACCAGGTTGGCAGTATTTTATATTATGGTTCAGTGTGTTAGCTCACAGTGTAACAATCAATGAACTTTCCCACAATAAATACACACAAGGACTCAAACGGAACAATATTAAAACCTCATAAGCATTTGGGGTAGTTCAAAGGGGAGGGACCTCCAAGAGAATTAAGTGTTCCAAGAGCTGGGGGGAAAAATAATTGTTATCAAAGAGAATGTTTTTTGAGAAGAGAAATATGCAGTCCCTGGCTAACGGCATGGTGTGAAATGGACAGGGGACTGGATGTAATCTTACCTGCTGCCTGATCTGCAGATGGTGCTGAGGGAGTCCAAAGAGGGAAGGTCACTCCCAGCAATTTTTCAGACCTTCTTGACGACACACCACAGTTTGTTTTTGTTGCTACTAGATGTTCAGATGTTCATCTTCAGTGTTTGAGTTCTGCTGTTAAGAAAATCCAGGATTCAGTGCTATATGACTAGATCAATGATAATGTCCTGTAATTTTAAAAATGAAGGTGACAAACAGGACGCGTGCAAAGGTGTTGGGACTCCGCAAGTGTCGCAGTGTGAGGTTGAGTGCGGACCTGATGGCATTTGCTCCTTACTTCATAACTTGGTGAAGTGATAGGGGTCAAGGTGGGCTAATGTGGAGGATTTGGGGTACTTAATGACCAAGAACTCAATTGACTTCATGGTAAAAGCTATAAGGGAGGGCAGCAAGAAAGTGGTCATGGGCACAAGTTATTTCATTAAATTAATAGTCATGACTCAACGTTCAAACATGAATTTAACTGCTTCATGAAAATATGCAGTGCAATGACTGCGACAGAGTCCAAAAAAGTTGAGATTGTGTAGCATCACCATGTCCTTTGATCAAATTCACAAAGCATTGATCACATTCATGAGGTGGTTGGGCACAGAAGTGACCCATTGGTCGTCTAGTCAGAATTGTTCCCCATTCCTTCATGTGGCAGGCCTTATGCAATTGTACAGGGCCTTCTTTTTTTTTTTCTTTGACATTTCGCTTCATAATGTGCTATTCAGTCTCAGTCGGGGACAGATCAGGAACTGCATTCATGCCAATTTAGCTTATGCAGCCATGCACTTGCTATCTGTACAGAATTTGAATAAAGCGTTATTTCTGTTTCCGGCGGTGGATGACAATTTTGCAGGAATGTTACCTCATTTATATACTCAAGTGAAATTGGAAGTGGCAGAAAGATGAAATATAGTTCCATTAGACTGAGGTGAACTGAAATTTGCAATAAAACTATTAAAAATAACTGCTTGGTGCCAATAATTTTTTACACAAATTGTCAACAAAAAAGGGATCAATTTCTAAAAAAAAAAAACTCAGAAATATGAGAACTGTTTTCCTATAAAAGGATATAGTGTAGTTGTCTCATATAGTTGAACTTATCACAGGGGCTCATGAACTGTGTTGTATTTTATATGCATACTTTTTGCACAATGGCACAAATAATTCTGCTCCTGATGGTATGCCTGTGTTCTGCTTCACCAGATGCCAATCAATTTTAAAGGAGAGTGAAGCTTGTGGCAGTCTCATCAGAGCAGGTAGACAGGCAGAGAGGGCAGATGAATGGCTTGGGTGCCTCAGCCATCACATATAGACAAACAGGCTGATGAAGCACCTGCACGAGCTGCAGAATCGACGGCTCAAGACGCACAAAAAATAAAAAAATAAAAAAAGTTAAATGATCCGCACTGCTACTGGAGAACCGTGGCCAGCCATCAATCTTCCCCACTCCCAGATCCAACAAGGAGCGTCCTCCCTTTGGTCGGCAAGGAGACGAAGAAGCTCGTGGGACCTCTGTACCTCTTTTGCACCCTTCGACCCGTCAGAGTTTTTTCCATTACAGAGACACGGAGTCACAGCAGGGCATTATTTTCCAGCCTATTTATAAGCTTTCGTTTAAGCACCCATCTGGGCCCTGTTTCCACGAGTGTGTAATCAGATAATTGTGAAGAGCTAATTAACTCTGGTGTGTATGTGTTTTGTGTTTTCCAGTATCTTAACAAAGAGGTAGCCCTGCTCTGCAGAAGTATTCCCTGATTCCGGATCTGCTGTTCTAGGTGGTACACTTTGCAAAAAAAAAAAAAAAAAAAAAAAAGGGGGGACACTAGGGCTGATTATTTTTGCCCGCCTCTCTGTCCGTGAACGATGCAGGGCTTGGGAGGTGAGCAATGGTCCATCTCCAGAAAACCCATGTGAACAAGCACACACATTGCTTTTACACACCAACCCGTAAACAAACATCGCTCAAACGCACAGTGAAAATCCTCAGACGCTTTTCAAACCTCACATTGTGCCATTGGACATGGGCTACACAGGGGAGCAAAGCAACAATTGTGAAAGTTTGGCAGAAAAAAAAAAGCAAACCATCCAAACCACAGACAGCACGGGCACACACACATAATCTGGCCAAACCGCAGGCACAGCATTCAAAGACTACACCACCGGCTTTGCCATCTCTGGCCTGGAGCCACAAAATCATCTTGCATCACATTCTGCCTGGCGTGAAATAATAAACATGCATAGCATATGTCTATACAAGCATTGGCCCAATCGCAACTGTTCACTAAATAGAGTGACGCACCAGAAAACGGACTCAATTTTCAAACAAGCATTAAGCCAAGCAACTGTGGCCGATAAAAAGCACTTGGTCAAAAAGCAATTGCTTGTCTTCCTAGGAGTCAATCTCTCGAACAAATACAGTCAGAAACTGGAAATGACCTGCACTAAATCAAGTGAGCGTCAGCCAATCAAAATGTATGCTTATACTGTACCTTTTTCTCTCATTAAACCTGATTACAATGCGGACTAACAGATATTAGAGTTAGCGCTCATGATAAGATAACATAGGCTCCAGACAGAGGTCAGATGCTTTTCTAGCCCCTTCAAAAACTAAGCGTGACTCCAGCAATGGCCAGAAGTAATAGGGTGGAGAAATAGAACACAGGTACTTGCATATCGCAAAAAAAAAGTCCAATTGAGACCATGCGGCAAAAGACAAGAAAGGATCACGACACAAAAGTAAAGCAGAGAATTCCAAAATAATCACTCAAGCTATTAGTACAGGTCAGGATAGATTTCACTACCTACTAGTGTTAAATGACTGTGAAAGTAGTAGCCTAATGCTCCACGCACGGTGACATTTCCGGTAAATAAATGCATTTATTTTACGCAAAACCTTGCTCGTTTCCATCTTGGCAATGTCACAGAATTGTCATTTGAATGTGTTTAGATACACATCAATCAGACAATTTTACATCATGGACCTTTTAAAATAATAGCGTTAAGTCCTTCGGGGGAAAGGAAATGAGGTTCCTCTTTTTCTGTAAACTCCATTAGCACACTGAGCGCAGGATTAAGAGATCCTGTGACGCTGGTACTGCTCCTCGCTCTCAAAACCCCCTCCACTCCCTGCAATTTCAAATAAAGATATAACAGCAGCAGGGGTGAAATCCATTCCGTCAAGGTCGAGAAGGAGACAGCAAGAAGAATGGAGACAGCAGGAGAGGGATAGAGAGAGGAGGAATAAAGGACCACAGAGCTGAAGGACCGCCTGACAAATACCACAGTATCTGCCCACATGCTGCGAACAACAGGCAGTTGGGAGACTCTCGAAGCAAACGTAAATAATGAAAGGTAAATTAATTGACGGGGTGTCGAGAAGGTAATTCTTGGAAAGTGAGGGGTGAGCAAGCGTAGAATATCACAGAAGATGACATGGGGGGAATAGGAATGGATGTTGAGTGAGATGGAGAAAATGGAGGCAGGAAAGAAAAACGCAGACAAGTCAATGTCCAGCCTTTAATCTGGATCCATCAGGACTGAGCACACGCACACACACACACACATACACACACACACAAACCCTCAACACAGAAAAGTTACTCTACAGCTTCCGGTGGAAGTCTGCATACCCATAGGGACCAAAAACTCAGATAACTATAGTGTTTTTTTGCTCGTAAAAACATACGTCTCATCCCTTTCCCCGACAAAAAAGGAGAAATAAAATTTCCCAGAAGCCCCTGAATAGTAACAAGCACCAGTTTAGTAGCCGATCAATGCACCTACAAAATTTGGTAAAAAAAAATTGAGCATTTTCTGAGTTATGGTCCGGAAACACACTGGGAACGCCAACAGGAACAGAGCAAAAAACATAACTACTACCTGATGGGACTTGTAAACAAACTAAAAACATAACCCCAATAATGGCGACTCATAATTGATCACAAAACCTCAGCACAGACCAGCACTCAGGCTAGTGTCAAATTACGAAGCTTCAACATAGAGAAGATTCTTTTAGTGACATTATTTTTCAGCTTTTAACCAAAAACACATCTGAGCTAGTGCATAGGCCACAAAAAATACAACCATATAGCAGGTGTCGCACAAGAGTAACTTTATTACAAAACACAAGCCCACGCTGGCTAGCGCAGATGGCAGAGTCGAGGGGAGGTGCAAAAGCTGTGGGAGCGAGTGGTGCGATTGGTCAGCTTCCCAGAGCAGGTGCTGCGATTGGTCAGCTGCCAACTCCGTCAGCTGCCGTTTGCTTTGGCGGCGGCAGCCTGTAGAGTGCGACGTGCCATCTCCAGCGCCCCCTGCTGGGTGCGGTTCCCGCCGATGAAGCCGCTGGCGTGGACGAACACGCAGCCGGGGATCCCGCTAAGCTCGGACAGGGCCTCGTCCCGAACGCCACGCCACTCCTCCAGCAGAGAGAGCCTGAGGGACAAACACCTCACGTCACGTGACAGGTATTCAGCAGACAACTTTAGGCAAAGTGACTGACAGTTTACTGGACGAAGCTGTGGCCAATCCTACCTAGAGTAGCGCAGGGTAGAGACAAAACAGCACAACATGCTGCCATACACTCGACTTCAAATTGCTGTCAATACTTTTTGCAAATACAATCCTGTTTTCACCTGCCGATCCATTGGCCTTATTTTATCAGTTGAAGGAAGGAAATATTGCCAAGCAAAGGAAGACAGATTGAGTTCTCACTTTTAAAATTCCTGGGTAAGGAATATAGGACCCAACTCCCAAAAGGCTACCAGTGTGGATATTCCTCAAGTGGTCTATACCAGCTAAAGTTGAATTGACCCTCAAGAAATCATTATAGTGCCAATTTGAGGTTTAACAGCTTGACTGAACTTGGGTACTTCCACAGTTGGACTACAAAACATAATATAAGCAGGAAGTTCACCCAAGTATTGAGTAAACCCTGAAATAAAGGACAAGCGTTCTCAGGACAGCTTACATGAGGGAGCCACAGCAAACACATTAACTGACTACTCATCATATCCATAATCACTTCTGCCCAAATTCATAAAGGGTGATGATCACCCGATTATTTTAGCCACGTACAACTACTGTACGGTGGCTAAAACAGAGAAGTACGCGTGTGGATAAACTCCTGTGACTAGCGCAATTTAGGTAGAACATAATCGGGTATTCACCCATCCATGTACAAGTCCCCGCTTAGCCAATGTGTAGTGGTGTCATGTGACACTTTGCATGGTATGAAGTGGTTTTTCCTGGCACATATTGCCTCGGTAACACGACGAACTACTCAACAGCAGGTAGCCTGTGATACACCACACGTGTCACCAACAACCAGTTGGAATGCACCACATGCATAAAAGCGCAGGGCAATACATAGTCCGTGGTCCTGGAAGAAGGGCATGGTTTTTAAATCTTGTGGGATGGTGAATGTCTGCTTCGATTAGGTCTAGAATATAACGGTATGATTCTTTGGAAATTCTGTATCGCTTGACAAATTTCGTGTCGCTATACTCTTCTAAAGGATTCGTCCTGTCTTTTGAAAACCCTCAATTCGGCACCTTGCCTTTGGTCAGCCATCTCTTTCTGTGCTATTTGAATTATATGCAAGAGATCCATGGTCATACGTCCAGCCACACAAGCAAGCCAACAGAGAATTGGTAGCTTGTACACGAGATAAACAAGCCCCCTGGGGACGATTAGAATTTCTTTTTGTTACTTAGACAGGTGTGACTAACCATGTACGTTGGATAAACAGCAGCTGATCTGATCTCTCTTTATGAATTCGGGCCTAAATTTGTCTGCTCGATCATCACCTGTTTATACACTGTTTAGCCAAGTTAACCGTAATCAAGGGAAAAACACCCTTTATGAATTCGGGGTTCATGTTTCAACTACCCTCCCCCACTTGAGAGGACAGACATTAAGACAAGTTGAAATGCTTTCTATCAGCTCCCTGGGCATCTCTGCTGCCTCTAGTGGCAGGGGGACAGTTTTTCTTTGTGTGTCTTATTTATTTCACCACAGGATTGGGTGGCATCTGGCAGTAGCCCTCATCAAATGTCTGGTGATGTCCAACATACAGCTTAGTATTCAGCAACCACCCTGCGCTACAAACTGCACTCGTCACACAACTGAGCCCATTATTGTTACGTTAACATGTTTTTGTAAATAAGAATTTATTTTTCATTACTGTGCCGTTTCCCCATTTCATCGTGTGACTAGATGTATGTCGATGGCGCGTCATCGCAAATCTCCGCGCTCCGCAACGAATATTATGGGAGTAGCAGTAATGTGTCAGAGGGCAATTCACTGAACTGGCATTGTGCTACAAAATGATAATCTGCTTGTTGCAGTGACAAAGCACTGATACTGGTCAGAGTTCAGCAATGTGATATAGTTGGTTAGTTGGATAGCATACTTTTTAAGTGTCTGTTGAGGGCATAAATTACTCTCCATTTTGAAATGAGAGTATTATGAAGGAAAGGACGTACGGTACAGCGATTGGCACACCTGACGCCATTTGACCTAGAAAATGGTCAAAATTAGATCAAATCAAAAACCCGTCTGATATGTGATAAAGGGTCATCCCATGCACCTCAAAAAAAATTTGAGCGTCCTAGCTCAATGCATAAGGAACTTATGGCCATTTTTCAATTTTCACAAAAAGGCCCCTGGTGGCCAGAAGAGGGAATGAATTTAAATTCTAAACACGTTGTGCACCCCTCTGGGTCACTACCTTACACACACCAAAGTTTCAGGTTGATTGGTGTAACGGCCTAGGAGGAGTTACTGTTTCGGACGGACAGACAGAAGGACGGACGCCAAACTGTATTACAGATCTCCTCGCTTTTCGGAAGCGCCAACAATACAAATTTGAGATCTCAATGCATAAGGTAGATATGGCCATTTTCTTTTTTCAAAAGCGTAGTGGCCAAAATATGAATCACAGGACCATTAATTTTTTGGCATGCAGGGTGCTATCATCAAGATACATATCCATACCAATTTACAGCCTTCTCCAAGTAATAACAAAAGCCATCCTTTTCAGGCACACCTGACCATGTTACCCAGAAAACGGTCAAAATTAGGTCAAATCAAAAACACATATGTGATGAAGGTCATCCCATGATCCCATTTTGAGCATCCCAGCTCAATGCATTTCTTATGGCCATTTTTCAATTTTTCAAAAAGGCCCTGGGGCAGAAGAGGAAATGAATTTAAATTCTAAACGGTGCACCCCTCTGGGTCACTACCTTACACTCACAAAAAGTTTCAGGTTGATTGGTGTACAAGGATTACTGTTTTGGACAGACGGACAGACAGACGCCAACTGTATAGAAATCTCCTCGCTTTTTTTTGAAGCGTGAGATATTTGAGGGCCAGGTCTATGTAACATCTTCCAAGATATAAGAATAGAGTAGAGGCTACAGAGATCTGAAATGCTACATCACACAGCAGTGGTCCTGATGTTCTTTTTCTTTCACCCTCTCTTTACCTGGGAGTCAGGTGCAGAGGCAGTCCGGCAAATCAGACACAAGGATTGTTCACTTATCGAGTTAATCAGCACGGAGAATAGAAAACCTCGGGAGGCTTTGAGGGCCAGATATTGTGATCTGTGTCCATAGGGTTCTGCTCGGTCTGCATATGGCAGCCAGCGGCATCTACTCGGGCAAGAGAGACCAAACCCACCTGTCGGCACAGCGCTGATCTCTCTGGAAAAGAAATTGCTGACCGCAGGAAAATGAATTCAAGCATGAAAGTGTCAGCAGGAGCCTCGTAGAGGAGTAGTTTTCATTTCAAGGTAACATGGAGGGAGCGGTGGGGGGTTTTTGAAACACAAAGACGAACTCAGAAAAGTGTGCGAGTGCATTTTTGTTTTGTTTTTTTGTGCTGCAATTTTGAATTTTTCCCCAATGATCAGCTCTTATCAGGCGTATTCTCCCATCGAACATTACAAGCCTACTGAATGAACATTTCACATCTCTGGTCTAAATAATCAAACAGCTTTGCCCATTGTGTGCAATGTGGTGTAAATTGAGAAGCAGAGATAATCCCTGCTTGAAAATGAGCATATGGCCAGGGCTGCATCTGGGAAAAAAAAATGTCCATAAAAAACAAGACAAAGGCAGCACATGAAAGCTTCTCTCTCAGCTCATCTCCAAGCAAGCACTGAAAACAACAGCAGCTAAACACAATTACCCTCGCCATTACGAGTAATGTCAAAACTAATTTTTATGAAGTTTTGGGTGCTTATAATCTGTGCAAACACATTTTCACTAATCTCCCTGTTTTGCAGAAATAAGATATTATCAGATTATGCATTTCTATTCTCAGATTAATAGTTTCATTAGTTTTTGTAGTCACAACATTTTTTTTCCTGTATGAATAATACGATAGGGAGGAAATGACCAGGAGAAAATGTGACCATCGCAATGCAGGCAAGATTTACTACGGACAGTCAAATTAAAATGCTGTAACAAGTACCATCAACTGTAAGTTGTGGGGGAGGTCATGGGAGGACACTGATAATCCACTGCAAGCAGATACAGCACTCCTGAGGATTCAAATCATGAAAGGCTGCCTGTGCCTTGTGATGAATATCAAACCAGCATTTTACAAGGAGTGGACAAAATTATGGAAGCATCCCCCAAAAAAAATGGCTTTAATTTTTCAATCTCCAATCCAGCAGTTTCAAACTGGTCTGTAAAAGGGCCATGGGGCTGCAGGTTTTCAATACAACCAAGCCGAAGCACACCTGATAGAAACATCTAATTTTAGGAACTGATCTCAGCCTGCACATTTGATTAGTTATATCCAGGTGTGCCTCTGCTCAGTTAGAATGAAAACCTGCAGCCACTTGGCCCTTTTATGGATCAGTTTGAGACCCCTGCTCTAAACCACATTTGAAACAGCATTTATACACGTCATACCTATTAATGTAAACACACATTAGCAGCACATGTCTGCTTGAAAGAGGTTCACCTCGCAGCACTCAGATAAGTGAGCCTTATGAGGATATGGAGTTCCAAAGGGGCCAATTAGTCTGTGTCCGGATTACAGGTGTGTCAGTCGCAAAAATGGCAGAATGATTTCAGGTAGCAAGGGGAGCCCAGTCTGAATCATCAGAAAAGAACTGTAAAAGTTCTCCAAAGGGGAAAAACAGTTGACAGGGTGATGGCAAATAACCACAGAGGTTCAGGACAGATATCACCACAGAACAGAATCAATCAATAACTGAACCAGTCTCAACAGAAACAGAATTTTGTGAGCATCTCAGTGCTGGTATTTATGGCAGTGATCCAAAGGATCACACTACTCCCTGTACATTCTCCTGATTTATTGGTAATGTCTAAATTTTGGGCAGAGCCAATAATTAAGTGCTTGACGACACAAATTAAATGGCTGCTGAATGTCAGTTTAAGTTTCCCACCCAACACCAGCAGCCACTTGCGTTAAATTTTTTAACCAACATTGCAGCTCATATGAATCAGTAAGGCAGACCAGAATACCTTCATCAATAACTTGTTGCCCAGGGAAACGTACATTTCACGAGACGCATTAAATTTATACAGCTGGGTAATTGCGGAAGTTATGCAGTTTAAGTGTCTCGCGGGAGGGTTCAGTGGCACGGGCCCAACTGGGAATCGAATCGCGAACTCAAATTCAGGGGCTCAAAAACATTCTCGCACGCACGTGCGTCATTGACACTTAAAATCCAGACGTCACGCGCAGGCACTAGGCACTTCCGATTCTCCCTTCCGCGCCAAAAGAAATTAAAAATAGCGGCCGTGTCCTTTTCTCGTCAGGTAGTGAGCAGTGGATGCAGGTGGCTCCGAAGGACGTCACTCTCGTAGTCAGCGGGTGTCTGGTTGGGCAGTCTTGATTATCCCAAGCTGGGCGCCATCTGGACCTGCGTTCGGAGAGACGTCATGGCTGTTTGCGCCCAGAGCCAAGATGCCTTCGCAGGCACACGCGCTGGCCGAGCCTCGAGAGACGCAGCAAATCTAGCACTGAACCGTCTTATTAGTTTTGCTGGCGGTGAAGCCATCCTGAAATGAAAAAAGACGCGTCCAATGAGTTTCTCCGCTGAGGTGGAAACGTAACGCGCGGCCACAAGCTTGAGTGAGCTTTCCCAGCTCAGCCATGCCGATCCAGCGACACTCATTTAAATGTTTCCTGAAGTATAATTCAGATACGGATGTGTCAAAATCAAAAAAAGTAAAAATGTAACCCAGAGTAACCCAGCCACCTTCGAAATTTATGTTTAAAGTGAATGAGTTCATCAAGATCAAGTGAGATCATATTCTGCCGTAGTTCATTCTTCCGTGTTCATAAACGGCCTAAAACTCCCATTTCTATTTACATGACAGCCTACCTGAAATCTTCAGCAGTAAGGATCTCTGACAGAGAAAAGCAATAAAAACAAGCTTATTGGAATTAAGACAAGCCATTAAGGAAGATTCGCTGTAATTCACCCAGCATTCGTCACTGAGAATCCCGTGACAGCAAGGGACCCTCAGAGACAATTCCACCTGAAACCTGGATTACACCATAAAACCTTACCCACCAGATCCCATTATTGCCCCAACTGCTGACGGCTATGTCTCCGTATAAAGCTCAAGCCTAACCAATTTAACCGGCATCAAAGGTATTTAAGAGGTATTGAAGTATTTGTAAGGAGGGGTTTTCAAGCATTAATGAAGACGTAGGTTTTAAATAAACAAGCATCATGTGCCAACATAAGAAAATGGCATGCTTTCTCCGACTGTTGGTGATATTTTTCAAAAACAATAAAATATCTCAGTTTTAACTTTTAATATGTTGTCTTTGTATTCACATTTTCAATTAAATATAGGGTTTAAACAGTTTGCAAATAATTGCATTCTGTTTTTATTTGCATTTTGCATAGCTTCCCAATTTTTCTGGAAACAGCGTTGTACAACCATTCCTGCCATTTAGTCCTGCAACGCATTCCAAAGAAAAGTTGGGAAGGGAGAAATTTTGAACTAGTAATGAGGTAAAAAATTTGAATAATGATGTAATCTGACACAGCTGATGTCAGCAGGTGATTGTAATCATGATCGGGTATAAAAGCTGCAGCCAGGCCAGCCCTAATCCTTAAGCAGCAATGATGGGCCGAGAAGCTCCAACTTTCCCGCATATGCAAGACGACGGAAATGTTTAAAAACAGTGGGTACATCTCAAAGCCTAGGCTGCACCCTTTGAAGGCTGCATTTTTAGGGGTTGTCACTTAATTCCATTAACCAAATTGACATGATGTCATTTCGTCTCCATTAAACAGCTTTGGTTTAACTGAGTTGTCACTGATTTCCTGAGCCTAAACCTTTACTCTAACCCCTAACAATAAAGCTGGCCCCAAACCTGATCCTAACCATAAATTTAACCTTATCTTTACTGCTACATGTTAGTTTCGCGAATGGAATAAGTGACGACCCCTAAAATTGCAGCCTTCAAAGGATGCAGCCTACGCTTTGAGATGCATCCAATGATCCTCAAAGATAGGAAGACATTTAGAGATTTCACCCTCTACGATTCATAAATTAACTAAAAAATTCAAGGAAACTGAAGGAATTTCTGGGCAAAAATGGCAAGGGCACAAGCCTGAGCTGAAAACCTGTGATCTACAGTCAGTCAGGTGGCGCTGCATTAAAAATATTCAGTCATCTATCAATGATATAACCACAACGGCTCAGGATTACTTTGGCAATTTTAGAATGAGAGAAATTCATATCAAATCCACAAAAGGTATTTGCAAGCTGTGGACACTCTATTAGCGAAACATATTCTACGTTTAAAAATTTCAATCAAGAGCTTTTGAAGTAATGTCAGGGCTGTACAGTGCGACACATACGTCGCACGTGCAACATGAAAATTGGTCCGTGCGATGAATGAACGAACTGTTGTAGCACTGGTGCGATGAGAGACAGAGGCGTTGTGCGTGTGCGGGAGAGCGAGACGTGAAACAGTGCCACCTCACTAATGTACCTGGTAGTTGTAGTCTGTCATATGATTAAGAGACATGATCCCACCTGCCTTCCCAACACCATTTCCAACAATACCTCCGCTTTCAGCGCCATTCATAGTTTCCGCCCGCTGCTACTTCAGAATGGGATTTTTCTCTCTTTTTTTTATTCCGAGTTGCAGTCAGCGAATGGTCTCCCGCTCTGTCTACAAGCGCGAGCAAATGGAATACTGCCAGAATGTCAGACACTCCTGATGTCATGGCAACCACAACAGCGCCAGCACTTTCTTATCATTTTATAGAATTTTCGAATGAGGTTAGACCACCTTAATTTAACGTTACTGGAGCTGAGGAACAAGAAAAAAGGTATACGTTATTATGGATAGATAACGTTAAAATAGATTGAACTTAATCATATAGCTGTAGTACTAGATAAGAAAAACCGCTCTGCGTTTCGTCACGCTGTTAATATGTAGCTAAACTGAATACGAAGTGTAAGGGCTGTGATATACTTGCTGCAAACAACGCAAACGCGAGCGCATCATGGCTGCCACGCGTTACCTGTGTCGGTTTGAGGCGTCGGACGCGGCCGGTTGCACATCTCGACGCGAGGTACCGCGACGCGTGCGCGAGTTGCAATATTGACATGACCGCTAGAGGTGCTCGTGCGAATAAACACTGTGACCAGACCGGAACAGACAAACATCCCCACAACAACGACCGGCATCCACTACCCAGAAATACCGGCTTTTCATTTCCGGATCATATTTTTGTTGTCTGCCCCAATTGGAGACCACCGGTATTGTGCATTTTGGCTGTGTAGTGCTGCAACAAGTATATGCACACACCAGCACAGATGCAACCCGACGCGTACGCGTGCATTCGATCAAGCAGCAAGTATATCACGGCCTTAAGTGTAATTGAATAAGCGCAATGCTAGGATGACTGCGAGATAACTAACATTTCCATTAAGGCGCTGACGGAAGTTACATCTGTATTCTATTAAATTATGCTATTCTGTTATGTGATAAACAGAATCTTATAGTCTTGGAAATACCACAAGAAAGTTATGAAACCAGCTGACTAAATTTTACGTATGTTGCGCGCTTTAACTTTCATATGACACGTCCTCTCCAACAAGAGTCTCAATGCTGCTGACGTTACAGTAAATGAGCATTGGCAATGTATTCTCTATGAGTGCGTTTAGTTTCATGGACTTCAGTATCCCGGATATGGTTGGGTTGTTGGAGAATCCCGTTTTTGCATTTGTGCGTGTAAACACCATATCCTTATTTCAGAAACCAGGATAAATAATTAAATATATGTACAAATATATTTAAAAAAAAAGTAAAAATAAATATGTTATAGTATATATACAAGTAAATATATTATATGTACAAATATATATTATAAAATGCATAAAAATGTTATAATACACAAGTAAGTATTTGTACAAATATATATAAAATAAATGGTATTGATAAATATGTTCTAAAGCTTGATTTGCAGTCAAGTGTCTTTTTTAAACTTTTTAAATTGCTGATTGATATATACACGGGCGCACCATCCAGGGTACAAAAAAAACAAAAAACCCTTTGCCCCCGCTGCTGGAAAAAAAAAAAACCTTGAGGAAACACTGCCATTTTAAAAATGCGTTCAGCTGGGCTGGCTCAGGTTGATGAAAGCGATAACAGAACATGAAAAAATACATTACAGTTATGAATAAAACCGGTTCCGAACGGGCCCGCGAGGATGAATCCGACACAAAGTTTCAAGCACAAACTGACGATGACGAAGACGCAAGTTACGTAAATGCGAACGCAAAAGGGAAAGTTTAAAAGTACAACCCGGAATGGAAAAAAAGATTTTCCTTGGCTCCTTTTCAATGAGAGAGATCAGTTGTTCTGTAAATGGTGCACGGAGGCTCCAGAAAAAATTAGGAGTGATAATCCATATGTTTTAGGAGACAAAATTTTGAAGAGAGATAACGTCTCTTATAAGAGGTTCTTAATATTTCTGTGAGTTATGCGCCTGCATTATATTTGAAGTGTGCGTTGTTTGTGTCAAGACTGCTTGACAAGTTCTGGAAATTACTTAAAATAGTGTGAATTTAAAGAATTCCGAGACCTTGAAAGTACTTAAATTTACAAAAGAGATTATTAATATTTTATGTGTTTAAATGATAAACTGCACTACTTGTGGTTGGGTTTAGAGATGTAACAGATGCTTTTACTGTGCTACAAGTTTTTGTCTTGTGCTACAAGACTATGAACCTCTGTAGCACCAGTGCTATGAGCAGAAAAAGTTTACATACAGCCCTGATGTGTATAATGTTGTATCCAGGAAATCTTCTTAATTATGCGGTTCCACATGGTTCAGTATTTGGTACATACTTGGGAAACTTCTGTGGTCCCTTCTGTAACCCCAGGGCAATAAAGCAGTAAAAACGTTTAATTTCCATTGCCATCGGTATTTAATGTTTGCAGTTTGCAGACCCTCGATCACCGCCAGAGAAAGAAATTCTCACTTTAATATCAGAGATGGTCTCAGAATGTCACAACACTAAGCCAAGAATAATGCTCATAACTGGATGCAAAGTTCAGAGAAGGAATGTCTATAACCTGGAGACGGTCAAGTCAAAAAAACAAATTAAGTCACAAATCAAGTGTAATGCTGTCATCTCACTAGAGCCTTCTAGCTCAAGAAGAGTAATCAAGGTGTCTTTTTTGCCATTTGACAAAAATCACTGCAGTAACTCCTTCCACTTAATATTCTACTGGAATCTCTTTCATGCACACTTAAATAAGAGTAAAACAACAGTCACTGCCTTTTATTACTAGTCTTCCAAAAATATATAGAACAGTGAAAACCTGCGAAAAACATAGGGGTTAAAATCCTGAGACAAAACAGAAAGCAAGCAAGCAATGCCCCAGAAACTCACTCTCTGGACTAGACAGTCCGGTCAGCTGCGACCACATGGATGTAGCCCCCGAAAGCCCGCTTCTCTCCTTTTTTGTGCATTATTCGGCCAATACTCTCGCCATGGTGACCGAAATCGATAGGTGTTATAAGAGAAGTATATCAACTTTCCATACCAAATATGAAAGTAATCGGTCAAAAATGGCACACTTCCTTCAAAATGGTTTTAGAATACAGCACTTTCATCCTACCTTTCACATTTTGTGTTTCACATTTCCGGAGTTGTAATCCACATAATCTTGTTCTATTTTGTCACGCATCAGCTTTTATGTTTGTAAATTTGTTCTATTTTGTATTTCCTTTCTGTGAAGAAGGCTGCTTTAAATTGCTTGTCTGTCTGTCAAGGCTTCAAACTCCACAAATGTTTGCATAGTATACCACATAATAACAGATAACATTTAAATTAACCTTAATTTGGGAAGAATCCGCAAAGTTCTCCACTAGCAGCATGTATAGAGTTGATATTTGAAGGGGGAATAATCCTTGGTAAAAACACTGCAGGGCTCTAAATTAGAGGTTCAAATGAACCTGAAACTCAACTAATATTCCACACCCCCCCATACCCATTTAGGAGGGTGTACAAGGCTGAAATAAAAAACAAAATAATTCTTGTCCTAAAGATATTTCATGCAAAGTTTCATGAAATCTGATCAACATTTGTGACCACAAGAGGGTAAAGGGTGTTGAAATGTGTGTCTATGGGTGAAGGAACGTCAATGATCACAAAACTGTATTTCAGAAATTGTGAAAACAGGTCATTTATATGTTGGGACTTATAGGGCTTGGCAACCGACATCACTGCGCAATGCATTCTGGGACGTAAACAATAGTGCGCCGCCATATTGTGAGGCCATACCGAGCGAGACTAAATTAAAACAGAGCCAAAGAGATCAGTAACTAGGTGAAAACTTGACGAAAGCGCAGAGATGCCAAGTCTCACGCATTAGGCGTAGGTCTCACTCATTTTTTAGGCTTATTCACCGTAGTCCGCAAATTCCACAATTATTCATTGAACGCTTAATGAGATTCTCACACAGAATTAAAATCCTTGTGCATTGAAGTTTCAGTTTCACTTGTGTAAAGGTGGACCTCATCACAAGTAACATGGAAAGCGATTATGACTCCAGACTTCCCGTGCTTCTCTTTACTCAGGGACTGGAAACAATGCATGGGTTTCATGATCATTTAAATTGTTTAAATGAAACAAGACCATTTGAAACGTCTTAATGCAATTCCATTGCTTTCAGTCCCTCAGTAAAGACAAGCCAGAGAATTCCCGAGTCATAATCGATTTCCGCGTCATTAGTGGGGAAATCCACCGTAATGCATGTGAAACTGATTAACTTGATGCACGATGACTTAAATTCCGTAAGTGAATTTCTTCAGTGCGCTTTAATTGAATAATTGCTGACTATGGCACAGGAACGTGAATACCACTAAGAGGAGAGACTCACGCCTAATGCGTGAGACTTGGCATCTCTGATTAAGCGATGCTAAGAAGTCGATTAAACGAAAGAAACGTACTATACAGAGACACTTCTACCCAACGCAAGAAAACGGTATATAAAAAAGATCGCGTTGATCGGAAATTTGGATCCGTATGAGGTGCCTGCGAGAAACTGGAGTTGAAACCCGCCTTACCCCCTTTGACGTTTCCCAATATTTTTGTGTACTTAGTCTGTGGCATCAGTTCATATACCGAGGATGAGTTTTGGAATTATAAATCTATGGAAGCCCATGTACAATTCACAAATGGCTGGTTCCATGATTTGGAGGTCTGCAAACCACCGAGCTGTGAAAACAGCGTCGTTTGCACAAAGGTGTGTATCATCTTGCTTGCTTACCTACCTGTGATTAGTGAGACATACATTATTAGGCTACTCAGAGGCAGCTGGTGAACTGGCACCAGGGGAAGCTCAAACAATCCCTTAAAATTAATGATTGGTCACAACCTGTTTTCAGTCATTCATTTAAATTACAATTACAGAAACCCCAAAAACTCTCAACGCCGATGTGGCCAGTTTTCATTTATAACGCAAACCTGTCAACTCTAACGCATTCGGAGTGTTTAAGTGGTATATTTACGTTCCTCTGCTGTAGTCAGCAATTATTCCATCAACGCGTATGTAAGAGATTCTCGTGTGGAACTGAAGTCCCTGTGCGTGGAGGGGTTGGAAGCAATGGAATTGCTTAAAGACGTCTCAAATGATCTTATTTCATTTAAACGATCATGAAACGCATGCATTGCTTCCAACCCCTGAGTAAAGAAAAGCGTGAGAAGTCCGGAGTCGTAATCGGTATGCGGTATAGGCTAAATGAAAACTGGCTACATCCGACCACACAGCAGGTTCTTCCCATGGCTGTAACTTCTCGGCGCGCAATGACAAGAAGTGGCCTCACAGTATGGCGATCTCTCCCATCAACCCCTGTGGCACTGCAGCCGTGACGTCATGCCCCCATCCCCTATTGCATACTATGCACATATGAAGTTTCAGATCTTTACCTATATTAGAAAAGTCTAAAGCAGCGTTTCCACCAAACGCGAGATGAATTATTCGCGTGGCCAGATTATATAGGCCTACAAAGTCAATGCAAAGATGCTAATAGACGCGAGTTTGCGCCTTCTCGCGTGTATTTGCGTCTTTGTATTGACTTTGCATATAATCTGACCGCGCAAATGATTTGTTTCGCGTTTGGTGGAAATGCAGCATTAAATTACCAACTATAGTTTTTCAATATGACCACCCTGTCATGCGCATAGTAGGGGGTGGGGAGCTGAAATGCAATCCCATAGTTGTTTACAAGTTTAAGATGCTCCATACTGAGTTTTGTCAAATCTGATCAAAATGTGCGACAGCTATAGGTTATGGGTCATTCAAACAGGTGTCTATGGCTGATGAAAAGTGAAATTACACGAAATAGCCATTTTTCAGAAATCGTCAAAACCAGCCATTTATATGCCGACACATTTGTAAACTGCACTGCTTGGCCAAGACAAAAGTTACCATTTGGATTTAAATAAGCTAAAATACTTCCGACCAACGACTGAATCATTATTGCAGTGATTAATAGGTTTCAGCAGGCAAAATTTTTTTTAACCCAGACTGATGCAGTGAGTATCTTCTCATTTCTTAAACAACCATGTCAGAAGACGTTTCTGATGGTCGTGGAGAAGATATTACCGTGTTTCAAGAGGGGCAGATTATTGGCCGGCGTCAAGCAAAGAAAGCAATAAAGGAAACTGGTGAAATCACTCGATTTCAATCACTTACTACGACAAGTAACGCCGGCACACCGGCTTAAGTCTCGATCAGCGGAGCGCAGATCTGTTTCCGGGTGCCGTAGCCGTCGCAAAATCCGCCGTTGCTTAAAGTCCCTACTGTCCCTTTGTAGCGGAGTCAAGGGTTTTAGAAATGAATCATGTGAAATGGGGGGAGGAGGGGAGAACACTGCCAATCTCCTTCCTGAGAGCAGCTCCAACAATGAGGGGCTTTCACACCTCGTGTCACCGCGGGAACGGCTAGGTCCATGCAGTGGGAAAGTTGGGGGGGGGCGCACGTTGCCAGGGTAACCACATGACTCCCCGCATCCTGCCTTTCACGCGGCCATCCCCAGGGTAATGTAAGGGGTTAAATATCCCTCATACTGGTGACCGCTGCCTACAACATCACTGCCTATGAGAGACAGAGCATAACAACAGAAATGATAGAAAACCAAATAACCAATAACCTGAAAAAAGCATGAGATAGCCATGATCAGTGACCCAGTGCTATATTCAGCAGAGGCTTCATGGCCTAACGCAATGTCTGAGACAGCACTTAATAAATATGACATATGATAATAATGATTTTGTGATTCATGATTTTTTTTTGCAACATACAGAGGAATGGCACAGCAATTTGTAATGACAGTACATATGTACCTGTATACACAGAGAATGTATTTACATTTTTTTTTTTTGCATAAACTCCCACATGTTGAAATTAATCGGGGTACATGTGGTCAAAATACAGATCGTCAGCTTTAATTAAAGGGAATTTACATCAACGTTAAAAGATCTTCCAAGGAATAGCAGCCGTTTTAAGATATAGCCCCTGTTTCCAGATACTCAGGGACTGCACAGTACCCAGGGGTATCAGCAGAGTAGGGGTAAGGCTGGTAAATGGCTTTCATTCTAATAAACTGCTCAGTGAAGCGACTGTCACATAAAAACAGGAGTCACAAGAACACTGTGATTATGACTGAGAGTTGTAACAGGCACACCTCCAAAACTCTGCAGTCCAGGTTTCCCAGGAGCTAATGACGGCTACATTCGAGTTCACACACTGACTCACATTAGTACTGGCACAACAATGAGCAAGCTGCAACGAAGCTAGTGCCTAGCTGGCCTGGTCACACAAAGCCTATTGGGGTAAGCAGGTGCCAATACGCCTCGGTGTAGTGTGAGTTTATTTGTCAGGCTCAAAGACCCAATAGCTACACTGGTCTTATTCTGGCTGCACATGGGACTTAATGAGTCCATCTGCTGGCAGATGGGGCTCTGAAGTAAAATGGCCAAAATTCTAAACCATCATGGAGAAAAGGCATGGTTTTGTGTTTGGAGAGGTTACTGGTGACCACTGATGTCCATCTGCACCTATATTGATAAACTCTAGCTAAATTCCACTATAAAATAATTAATTTATATTGAACTTCATGAGTCAAAAGTTGATTTGTGTTAAAAATATGATTATTTATGATTTGACAATGCGCAATTTTGAGGGCTCTGAAAGCGTGGGACGCCACTTGGAGAGCTGTCTTATTTGACTCATAAACAGTAGATAATTTTGAATATCACACTCAGATGAAGTACTCTTGTGGTCAAGGAGTTTGTGATGTATTGTTTTAACTTCCAGCCATTTTTCCC
The DNA here is from genome assembly GCA_029692085.1 of Gymnothorax javanicus. Classification (NCBI taxonomy): domain Eukaryota; kingdom Metazoa; phylum Chordata; class Actinopteri; order Anguilliformes; family Muraenidae; genus Gymnothorax; species Gymnothorax javanicus. Next base: position 15,535,797 of record CM056202.1, read on the forward strand.
CTTTCTCAGTATTTTTAAAAAAATTATTACAACGTTGAATTTTCATGAGAACTTCTTGTTTGAGGCCTTTTTTCTCGACCAAAATTATGAAAATAAACTGAAATATGATGGCGTTCTAAAGCCTGCATGTGTCTTGTTTCAATTAAGTCATTTTCCCCCCTCTCTGTGAAGCTCAAATCTTGAATTATAAAGCCTTAAATAGGGTAACACATAAATAGCCAGATTTGACTTCTGCGAGAAGGGGTTAACTTGTTCAAGCCCAACACCCTCTAGCGGTAATGTGGGCGTTATGGACGTGCAAGTGGATTTACATAAGTTACCAATTTTTAATAATTTACTAATAATACTACTATATATTTAGCAAAACACATCAATATCGTCATGCAGAATCCTTTCGAGACATCCATTGTTGATAACCAAGTCGTTGTTCTGGTAAAAATATTCAGTTATCGCGTTAATAAAAATATTTCAGAAATGGTGCTCGCGCACCACAATTCCCAGCAGCTTATTACCTCGCCAAGATCCATGCTCTGGTAAACGCTCCGATGTTGCAGTCATCCGCAAAACTTGGCTTCGAAAAATTAAGTAATTGGGATTCAAGAAAAGCTATCTGAATTTTTAATTTATCGGCAGTTTATTTTCAAGTGATTTTCTAAGCGTAACCGGTGAACTCAATGCAAACTGCTTGGTAGATTGACGCATACCATTTCCACCTAATCAAAGTTTTTTACCGAATCGTCGAGTATCATTGGTATAGATCTTTTCACTTGAAGGGTTTCCGAATATGACTGGTGAATTTAGTGGCCAACTGTGCGTTGAATGTGAGTTTTCTGTAAGACAAGACACTTAGGCCAATCCCTTTGTTTTCCAAAGTCTGTGACCTTCCTTCATGTCTTGACTTAGGCGTTAGTCATTGAATGGTATGTGTATCAGTCATGTTTTTATTCAAATGGCCAGAGTTTAGCATTTTCTGCATAATGGTACACGTCTCATTTGATTTTGGGTTTGCCTTTTTTTTTTATTTAACCCATATTTTACCAGGTAGTCCCACTGAGATCAATGATCTCTTTTTCAAGGGAGACCTGGCCAAAATGGCAGCATAAGGTATTATAGACAACATGACGATAACAAGAAAACATACAATGTACACACTGAGATATAGACAACTTCAAACGCCGATGGTCGTAAAAAAATATTCACTTAACTGTGGACTTACATTAAATAACTATGGGCATAAACAGGTACCAACCGATTTATTCACCATTGTACTAATAAGAAATTTAAAATCAGACAAAGAAACGAATTCCTTTAGTTTCAAAACTTTTTGAAGATTATTCCAGGTGAGGGGAGCAGAGCACTTAAAAGCTTTCATTCCCAAATTGGTCCGTGTACTTGGGACAGACAATAACATCACATCTTTAGATCTCAAATTATATCTACAGTCAGATTTCAAAGCAATCAAGGAACAAATATAAGAAGGGAGTTCACCTAAAATAGCTTTATAAATAAACAAATACCAATGACTGAGCCGACACATGGTCAAAGATGGCCACCCAGCCCTGGCATAAAGAGTACAATGGTGAGTAAGGGCTTCACAATTTGTCACAAATCTCAATGCAGTGTGATAAACGCCATCTAACTTTTGTAAACAATGTGCAGGTGCACGGACAAAAGGTCACCATAATCAATAACTGATAAAAAAAGTAGCAGAAACCAGTTTCTTTCTAGCCTCAAAAGAGAAACAGGGCTTATTTCTATAGTAAAACCCCAACTTCAATCTCAATTTTTTAACCAGATTTTCAATCTGGGTTTTAAAAGACAGGCAGTCATCAAGCCAGATACCGAGATATTTAAAATAGGACCAAGGGTCCTGTAGGTCCTGTAACTTACCAGCAAGCAGTCTTACAGCGATGATACAAGTTATGAAAATTTCATGTGAAGTTCAACATTTGAATCAATGAAAATCAATGTCAAGGTCACTAAATAAAAGTTCACATACATTTATAAGACCTTCTGTAATACGACCCTAAGCTCTGAAGCTGTTTTGGTGATTAAAATATGTCATTAAAATATGTCAATATGTATTCAATATGTCAATTGTGAACTTTAAAGGTCACAGAATGTCAAGTTGTGGTCAGCAAATGGACTTCATATAATACTATCTAAATGTCTCTATACAAACCTTGGCTCAATCTGCGACCATTTTGGTGATACAAGTCATTGTAATTTCACTGTCGAGTTTGACCCTCAAAGGTCACTGACAGTCAAGTTGAATGTCACCAAATGAAAGTTCATACATGACTTCCTATATGCCCGCAATACAAACCTAAGCTCTATCTGTAATAGTTTTGGTGATAGAAGTCATTGAAATTTCACTATGTGAAGTTTGACCTAAGAAGGTCGCCAAAGGTCAAGTTCAAGGCCACCAAATGAAAGTTCATACATGACTTCCTATAAGTGTTCAATGCACATATGTTCCCAATCTTCAATATTTTCAAGCCTATAAACCTTTGAAAATTGTAACATTTTGCTTGACTTCAAGTTTGACCTTTCAAGGTCATCTGAGGTCAACTTTAACAGCCAAAATATAGGTCATATATTACTTCCTATATGTCAGTAATACAAACTTAATCTCTATCCATTTAGCTTCCTCAGGCGATTTTGCCCATTCTCCATAAGATCCAATGTTAAAGTACAGCGCCCCCACTAGACCCACTTCCGTCGATTCAATCAAAATGGCACTCACACTGTACATAAAGTATATCAAGGTGGGTTGATTGCCAGATTTAGAAAAAAAGTTATCAGACAGTTTTTGAGAAATAGTTTTTTGAAATTTCAAGTCATGTCTCTTAACATTGTTAATATATTCCCTGACCTCGAGTTTGACCTTTCAAAGTCATCTGTGGTCACATTTAATATTGCCAAAATATAGGTCATATATGACTTCCTATATGTCAATAATACAAACTTATCTTATACAAACTAATCTCTATCTGCAACCATTTGGCCTCCACAGGCCACCTAGCATATTCATAAAGTACAGCGCCCCCAATAAACCCACTTCCGTCGATTCAATCAAAATGGCGCGCGCACTGTACATTGATGGTACCAAGGTAAGCTGATTGCGTGATTTAGAAAAAAAATTTATCACGCAGTTTTTGAGAAATAATTTTTTAAAATTTCTCAGTCCTATCTTCAACATTGGAGCCAAAATTTCTAGGGCCCATAAAACGGACAAAAATGATTCAATCAAAAATTTGAGAAAACGTCTGGAGTTTTGGTCTAGTAGTATGTTATTGCAAATTTACATGAAAATTCATCAGGCCAAAAAAAAAGATAAAAAATGTTCCGGACGATGGACGACGGATGCCACAACAATAGCTTATAGGCCCATAGGGCCGGTAAGCTAAAAACTGGAGACAACTTCTAACTTCACTCACCCAGCAGTAATAATATCCTCACTGCTTACTGACTTCTGTCTAGAATTTGAGAAGTGCATTACTTTTGTTCTGTCAGCATTTAAAACCAGCTTTAAATGTGACAGTTGAGCCTGTATAATATTAAAAGCATTCTGCAATTTGGTAAGGGCCTGTATAATGGTGAAACCAGCGCAATAGATCACTGTATCATCCGCATAAAAATGAAAATTCGCACCTTCTACATTTCGTCCCACATTATTAACATAAATTGTAAATAACAGAGGACCAAAAACAGACCCCTGGGGTACTCCATTTCTAATATTTAACCAGTTAGAAGTGAGCCCATCAAATTGGATACATTGAGATCTTTCAGAGAGATAGTTTGCAAACCATCCCACTGCCTGGTTGGATTTTCCAATATTCTTTAACCTGTGTTTCAGAATAGAATGATCAACAGTATCAAAAGCTTTGGTCAGGTCAATAAACAGAGCTGCACAGAATTTACCTGGTTGAATGCAGTGCGCAATTTTAGTCTGACATATTTTTGTGCTGTTGAGAAACATTGGCGATTGTTCTTTCTGCGTGTGTTTGTATTGCAATTTTGTAGCATTTTTTTCCCCCCAAATCATTGACCATCATTGGTTTAGATTTGCCACTCGAAGGATTTCTGAATATGATTGATGATTTTAGTGCGAAACTATACGTTGAATGGTGAGGGTTTTTTTTTTTTTTTTTGTACGGCAAGAGGCGTAGGCCAACCCCTTGGTTTTCCGAAGTCTGTGACCTTCCTTTATGTCTGAGCTTGGCCGTTTTTCATTAAATGGTAATTATGTCAGGCATTCTTTAAATCGATTAAAGTTTTGTCGTGTTTGCTGCAACAAATTTCACATCTCCTTTCATTTTGAGGTCGCCTTACTATTTTTCTGAGTTTATCTGGGCGAGTGCAGTGTGCAATTCTAGTTTCATATCTTTTTGCTCGGACGAGACGCATTGGCAATTGTTCTTTCTGAATGCATTCGTATTGCCATTTCGTAGCTTTTCCCATATTAGTTTGCTGCATGAGCTTTTACTTTTGTACGGCTTATATCAGTAGTATTAGTAGTATTCTTCCTTTGTATGTAATTTATTGTGCTGTACCAAGTAGCAATCCAGTGTTTGTACGTAGAGACTTCTAAAAATGGTGTTGAGACCATCAGTATGTGAAGTTTACCTAGTGCTGGTTATCTTGAGTTCTCACTTCACTGTATCGAATACAGTGTGTTTTCAAAAGACCAATCCATACTCTTGTTATGATCTTGGTAAAAAAAAATGTGAATGCAAGGAGCTACTTTCATTTTGTCCAGTCGTGGGTTAGTTGGTGTGGGTTTGCCTGCAAGTGCGATATCAATCAATAAGTCACTCTGTCGATGAATCCTTTGAATTATTTTGTAAAGTAGCATTTCATGGAGAAGATTGATGATAAACTGGAAATCTTTCTGATAAACCGTACGAGTACGTATTACTCTTTGAAAATCCGCTGTATATAGTATTCTAAACTGCATGTTAAGAAGGAGACGAACTTAGATCAGTATCACATTGTCTTCACCCTCCTCAAAGAGCACCTGTTTTCTGTTTACCTCAACTAGGACCCATACAATGCTCTTATATCTACTTTTTTGGTGAATCAATAACTCATTTTACTAAATTGAATTTTTGTTGTTGCTTTACCTATTAGGAGATAATAAACAACCACTGTGTGTATGTTAGGGATATGCGCACGGAACTTGTTTGAGTAACGGGCTGCATTTCTCTTGTTGGAAAAATGGAGCTTCAAAGAAGAGTAGTAAGGGTTATTAGTTGATACATGAAAGTGACGTCAAGTACTTTGGATCCATTTTCAGTCGTTGCAATGTTTGCAATGCAGACCAACTCATAGTCCCCCAGTGCGAGCCTAACCAATCCTATAGCAAATGTATAGCCGCTACCGTCATGCAGGCTACAACTGAGCAACTATAAAAAGTGAACAGATTTATTCGCGGGCATAACTTTAGCGCCGACTAGAGTACCTTTTAGCACTAACTAGCTAGTAGCAAATGTGACACTGCCAATATTTAGGATACAGACTATTATTCAAACTCAGCCAACTTGTCACGGCAATGGTGCTCCACGCTGGACTGGAATTCACGTGCTCAGGTTACGCCTAAAGCTGCAACAATGATAATCGCACTGGCCAGTGGTGATGCTGTTGTTAATATTATTAATAATATTAATAATAATAATAATAATAGCAATGTATAACCCAGGACCACACACAAGTCCCCGAACAAAAAATTTGTCACTGTATATTGCAGGCAAGTGCAGGTTATCATCTTACTATATTTGAGCAGGTTGTTGGTTGTTCACAACTGGCTCCCACTTAAGCTCTGCCTATAGATATATACAAAGAAAATTAGATTGCTGATAGGGTTCGCTCAACTGAAGCAACTGTTCCAGCAGCTTATACAGCACACCTGGAAGTACAAGTCTCACATAGACTCCCATTCATTCTCGCCTGCTAGCAAATGTCGTTTTCAAAAACATTTTTGTGAGAATTGGTGTTGTTTTGGTATTGCAGAGCAGAGCAACATTTTATCTCCCTAATTATGTGCTTTTTTGGGGAAGAGAGGCATACTCATTAAACTGTTAACGATTGCTCACATTCACTTTAAATTAGCAGTCCATATAAGTCAATGGGATAGCTAATTAGCTAGCTAGCACACCAACGCGATTTTCTCCACAAAGGCACTGAATTAGAGTTTCTACAGTAACTAAATAACTAAATAAATGTTGCTTCCTGTGGTCTCAGATCCTGTTTTCATCCCAGCACTTTTTTGCGCAAAACAGATGTATCGCAATTGACGTAATTAGCCAGTGCTCACTCATGCATGACATGTTGAGTATGTGCAATTGCACAAAAAAAGCACTGAACCATTGTCTATCAACCTATGTAAAAAGATTTTCAAAAAAATTATAGAATATTAATTTTAGGGCAACTTTTCAAATTGGGACTTTTTTTGATACACTCTGTATATGGTTCCGCCGTTCGAGTCAGACGTTACAGTCATAACTAAGGCACCGACAGGGTCAAAGTTCACTTAATTTCTAGCCCCGGCAGCATCCCCACCTACCGTTGCGACAACCTTAAGGTGACAGAGGAAAATGCAATACATTATGAATTGTGACATGTATCATTTGAAATGTCAAATTAAGACAGGATGTGTTTTCATTTGCAACAGTAATTTTATATGAAAATAACAAACTAGTCACATTCAAAAACTGCATGGTGAGACGTTTGGTAACTCAATCTGGGAAAAACACTGAACAAAACAGGAGATTTTGATCAAGATTTATATTTGTTTGAGGACTCCAAAATGAAACTACATCAGTAAGCTAACATCTCCTATTTAAGAGATTTTGCTAGAATATCAGCAACTAATCTGCTACAAGTTTTTGATTTTTGACGTTATTAAACATCATCATTTTGCACTTGCAAGCGATCTAGTTCCCAGGGATGCGACAAGGAGGCTGCCCAGCATTAGCCCTCACATTTAGTGAAGATCAATGCTTAACTACAAGGCAACATCTTAACTATTGAGAGAGAAATACAATAAATAAATGTCAATCTTATTTTCACACATATTAACTCTTTCCCCCTCACTAGCGCCTCTCGATGCCTATCCCTTATTTCCCCACAAGCGCCTCTCGACGCCCAGGCTCAATCACCACACAAGCGACTCTCTACGTCTCACTGGGATTTCCCTATAAGCGTCCGTGGATGACTCTCTATTTTAAGCTTATATGAGATCGAGACTATGATGTCAACAGTTTCGGTGTTAAGAAAGAGTTACACGCACATCGCGTATAGGTGCAAGGCTATCAAATATCCTTCTTTAACAGTTTTGGTGTTATCACATCAGCAGCTCTGTGTGGAGATAAGGTTGCAGCAGCCAGCCCCCCGCAGAGTATACACTGCTGTGTTATCTTTAGGGCTGTGAGGGGGAAAGAGTTAAACTAAAATAAGAGTTCACCAAAATTGAATAATCAACCCTTAGTAATAATCAACTAAAATACGTACTCTAGCGAGTAGTTTTTTTTTTTTTAATGTTAAATTATTATGAAACAAAATTTATTTGCAAAAAGGCACTCCAAGATACACTAGAAGCCATCATTTTTGATTTATGTGTCAACATATTGTCAACAGTGTCCGCCTCCTCACCACAGCAGGTAATGCGCAGTTGGCCTGCCTGCCTCCTGCTTCTGGGGCTATGCCGCCTTCTCTGATTCTTAATGAGAAGCCTGCCTTTAGCAAAACACTCATTTCTCTGTGGGCCTAAGCGAAATGCGCAAATTAGCCTAGCGGGGGAAAATAAGGGTGTAACAACTTGCTGCTGATGGTCTGCCAGGATTCCGTTTCATCTGCTAACGAACAAGTTATAGCTTAGCAACCAACAACACTTCCTTCCTTCATTGCGTCAGCTATTCATTCCATTTACTGCAAGAGCAAGCAAAAGAAAACAATGCTAAATTAGTATGCATAGCAAGCCCCTTTGAGGAATCTGAGCATGGGTGATTGCGCGTCGTGTCAAATATTTTTAGAAACAAATACATCTTATATCAAGACACACATTTTATGCTTAATCATGATATTTTATGCCCATTATATAAAAGTTAACTGAACAAAAATTGCCATTTCGTCCACTTCCAAAATATACCCTTTTCATCACTCTGACAACACATATTTTGTACACGCCATAACCTGAGGACTGGGAATCATTGGTGACAGGCAATTTTCCTTGGTTATTAAAAACAAGCATGCAATTCAATAACACTCAATAAAACGCATCCTTATCTGCCACACTCCGCTAATGTCGAAGTGGAATTTATTTCTCCACACGAGAGTGCCTAAATGAAGGCTTGGACAGCACAGCAACAACTTCATAATTATCAGCTGCAAAGTATCTTGTATTGTTTTCACCTTGTGATTCTGTGTGTGTGTGTGTGTGTGTGTGTCATCATGGCAAAATGTGGTCTTGAAAACTATGTATTGTAGCCGGAACAACCACAAAAGCAGTTGCGTGTGCTTTTCCAGGTCTGTAATATCTAATAATAATAATAACAACAAGTGGTGCCAGGCACAACAAACCCCGCCCCTCGCACATACTTTCACCTACTTGTACGAAATTCGATAGGGATCTATTCTGGGTCAGTGGCAATCCCTATACAGAATTTGGGGTGAATGTGCCCATTAGTTTTGCCGCTGGAGTGTTAAAAACAAACAAACAAACACTGAAACACACAAACACACAAACAAACCGAACGAAAAACAATACCCCTTGCCCTTACCCTTCGGGTGGTGGGGGGGATAATAATAATAATAATGCCCATATATGTCTGCTCAGGTGTGTAGTTGAGATGACAATGAAGGGCACCTGAAGTAGAGGGGTCTGAAGAACGACGAGTGAGGTCCCATCGCCAGATAGTCTCCAGCAGTGGTGGGCACAGCAACCAAAATGTAAGCTTCAATAACCGCTAATCTGCTGACTAAACAAGTTTGTCTCCAAAACCCTTAAAAGCAGACTGAGAAATAATAATACACATGAAAGAAGAAATAAAAATACCATTCACTGATAAAGGCGCACTTTGCCCAAAATGAAACCATATATAGTTTCAAAGTGTAGGATTTGTACAAATAAGTCACCTGCAAACCTTACACATTTTCTCGCAGCAGCTGGAGATATTCGCGTATTTATCATCCCCATGGCTTCCCTTTGCATTTACTGTAAATACAACAACTACCATGATGCATTGCGCAAGCTCACCACTCCAGAGACGCCCTCAACCCGGTGCAGATCTATGACCTACTGCTGCCACAATTAGCACTGCATTGACGCACTGTTCACTTTATTGTAAAAAGGACTGGTCATGATGATAATGCCCACAGTTTCTTCTGTGCACAGGTGAACATGCAACAAAAATGCCAAAGCTAAAGGTGTAAATTTTCGTTCTTTACCTGCAAATACAGTATGGGCGATGCAATAGCAATGAGTCACTGTAGACCAGAGAAATAAAGTAAACATGCTCACAAATAAGTATAAAAAAGTAAAAGTTTGCAGCTAGCATTTTCTTGTTGATGTTGATAAGAGAAATGGAAGATTCGAAATTGAATTACTGCTGTAGTGACCATTTGTTCCATTCGGCCTTGGAATTAAGCTAGAACCTGGCTCTGGCTCAAAAAACTCAGTTTATGATGATTTCTTCATTTATTGCCAAAAAAGGTAGTGTAACAAGTAGATGCATATAGACCAAGTAAATTAAACCGTCCAAAAACATAACATATGACAATTCCAAGTGATTGAGTGAGTGAGCGGTCAAAACAATGTGATCTGCCAAACTCCCCAATTTCCATCAGCCTACAGCCGGCCTGCTACGCACGTCATAAATAAATTTGCAGGTGACATGTCAGCACAATAGCAATCGGTGTTAATTGGGTACTTAAACGTCAAAATAAAAGTATTCTATAATAAACCAATATTTTCTTTGATTTAACCAATTTCTTATGTCAAAACTGCATATAAGAACAGAAATAACAAAAAAGATGCAAATTAGTTGAAATGGCTGTAACACCTGGGTTCTCCTCCTAAATAAACTCTGAACGATGTGGCCATCTTGTCCATTTTCTGACTTGAGCAACTAATGTCAATCATGACTCACTTTCACCCTCAAAAACACACCGCTGGAAAAGAAAGGATGACCAACGAAGTTGCAGGTGGGTAAGCCAGCGGGGTAGCTAACTGCTTTCTTATGTCAACATTATGGTCTGGCCAAATTTCATGACTGGTGAAAATGTCCTCTTCCAAGCCATCTCCACCCAACTCCTGTTACAACCGCAAACTAACACAGCTTGACAGAAATGAAGCTGAAAACTGCAGGTTAGATATAGTATGTTGCCCAAATGGCTGGCGAAATTTTCTGCTCGCTGTCTTGCATCAGTGCGCTACAACTGCAGGCTACCAAAAACCTTCACTTGCTGACCAAATGGTAATGTTACAGAGGGCATGTTGTCTAGCTAGCATATAGAAAAATGTCTCCCCTCATAACATTTTGCGCACTCATATTTTGGGATGCCATTCCTATTTTTTGGAAACTCAGCTAGCGAGTTTGCAAGTGAATATAACAGTGAAGTTTCTGAGCAGAATCCAGGATACGCACTCTCCAATCAAGTCAGTGCATGCATCAAATAATGACAATGGAGGGGGAAGTAGACAGATTTTGTGGCTGATTTCCGGATACATAAAAAAATGCCAAAAACAGCATGCATTTTTCACGCTATATCCCCAACTCAGAAGGTGATCAGGTTGAAAATTGGCGAAGTACCCCCATAAACTTTATTTACATTGCGGGTGATAAAAATTGTAGCAGACTTAAAGCCTGCAGCAGCAAATTTAGCGGATGCTAATTGGTCCGCTAATGGTTTTCAAATTTAGCAGAAATGCTAATCCGCAAATGAAAAAGTTACCTTTTCTAATTACCTGTTGGCAGGTTATTAGTTATTCAATAACTATTCTATTTATTACTTTAGTCTATCTTTATTTTTTTTTCTTGAGGGATGAAAAAAAGAAGATGGGATGAGGTAGCCAAAAGAAATATGAGAGAAACTAAACAATAAAGATGAAGAGCAAGACAGAAAGAGAGAGGGGCTCACCTGTTCTGGAAGGTGTGTAGCCCCGCAGGCACACACTGTACTCTCCATTGGCTGTTCTGGTCAGTGTACAGGATAAACTTTATGGGGGTTGCCACATTTAGCTCCTTCTCTAGAGAGAACAAGTGCTCCTTCCACGGGCAGCCGCCCTGCTCCAGAACAATCACCTCCCCGCTGGGGTCAACCTGGAAACCGAAAAGGACAAACAGTTACACGCTGTAACCCTGCTTGATTCACCCTGGCAACGACAGAGTGCTTCATTGTGGGGGTCAACCCAATAACCACACAGAACACCTCATTAAGCTAAATCTGGTGACCATGGAGAACATTCACAAACCCACTGCCCATTTGAGTCAACCTGGCAACCACAGAGAGCACTTCACTGTGAAAAACCTGGTTACCATCGTGAGCTCAGCTGAAGTTAGCCAAATATGCATAACCAAGCAACCACAGCTCATTTCCCCAAAGGGCAAAACCAGAAACCCAGCAGAGAACCTCCAAATGCAACAACCTCCCTGCTGTGGAACATCCTGGCAACCACAGAGTGCTTTTCCACACCATACAAACCCCTGGGGTCAATCTGGTAATCACAACAAGTACCACAGAGACAATAATCACAACTTCATCTCACAATACAGCCACACACCACCATCACTACAACCCATCCCCCCATCCCGTCACACCTGTACGCTCACCAAACTTATAATGCTTAATTTAGGCTATCAACTTCATCCAGGGAAATTATTTTTTGAAGTGCAGTTGAATTATGCGACAGTAAAGTTCCTGAAGCAACTTGAGTCTTTGGGCTGAGAGGCACATTAGTAGTTCCCAAACAGAGAATCAAACTATCACTCCCAGATCTAGCGCCCCACTTCTTAAACCACGGCGCTATACCGTCATTCCCCGTTCTTAAAATAAGTATTTTTTAAATTAAAAAAAAAAATCAACTCCATTAATGGAGATAGTTTGTGTTGTTTACTTCAAACGAGCACTGGCCAGCCAACTGACAGAAGGTACAACTGTGTCCGTCAGTTTCCTCCAACAACAGGCTTTAAAAGGAGGATGATTGAGTTATTTACATTAACACAAGCACAATCAAAAGTATTTTCTGAGATTTATTTATTTTTATTTATTTAGATTTATTTAAGCAGGGGGCCTGACTGAGACCATGTCTCCTTTTCAGAAGGGCCCTGCATTACAGACAATTAAAATAACAGTTTTCAAGGACATTTGTACAAAAAAAAAACAAAACAAAAAAAAAACAATGCCATTATTAAAGGGAAAACATTAACTAAAACAACAACAATTCTCTAGGCAAAATAATTTGATCAGAGTTTTAAAATGTCCAAAAGGAACCAGTTCTTTCAATTTCAGTTCAGCTTGCAACTGGTTCCAGGTATGTGGGACATTATAATAAAAAGCTGTCTTACCAAGCTCTGTTCTTACACGAGGAACATTGAGACACAATAAGTCCTGTGACCGTGTCCCATGGTAACCCACTCGCTGCATAAGTAGACTAGCTAGATAAGGAGGGATTTTCATTAAAACACATTTATAAACAAATAAAAACCAGTGGTAGTCACGTCTAGCTTTCAATGACCCCCACCCTACTGACTTGTATAAAACACAATGGTGAGTGCGGAAATCAAGACCAGTGATAAATCGAATAGCGGAATGATAAACACAATCTAAAGGTTTTAAAACAGAAGTAGATGCATTTCTATAAATCACATCACCATAATCAAGCATGGGGAGATAAAATCATGCAAGTTATTCAATGGAACTGAGCGACAAAGGTGGTAAATCCTGCTGTCATAATAAAAATACATACCTCTTTCTGATAAAGTTGGGACGATATGGAAAATGCAAATAAAAATAAAAAGTGATCAGTAAATCATCCTTGAATTGTATTAAATTGTAAACAGCCCAGAGACTGCATTCTTCCTTGATATACCTGTAGCTGTTCAGATGTCCAGGTCTTCATTGACATATTCAGTTTCTCTAACAGCACCGCATGTCTCAGAGGGAGACAGGTCAGGACTGTGGGAAGGCCAGGTCAGCAGCCGCACTCTCAGATTAGGAATCCATCCCTTTTAAAGACAAGTAGAATGTAGCTGTGTGCTGTATTGCTGAAATAAGCAGGGGCACTGGTGAAAAGAAGGCATTAATAGGACAGCATGTGTTGCTCTGAAATGCAAATGTCCTCCATACATGTCCAGCATCAATGGTGCCAACACAGATGTTCATATTACCAATGCCATGGGCGCCAACAGACCCCATACCACAAAAAACGCTGTCTTATGACCTTCAAGTCGATAACAACCAGGATGGTCCTTCTCTTCTTAGGCATGGAGAATGCAAAAATCCACAACAATTACCTTAAACAACTTAAAAGTTGATTGGTCTGACAGAGGCACATTTCCACTATGAACCAATACAATTCAAGGTGACTTCAAGGTCACATACGACGACCGCAGTTCGCTTGCACTTGTGGATGCCATGATGAATGATATTTATTCGCCAAGGTTTTCCAAAGAAGCCCCAGCCAATGTGATCATATTCATCGCAATAGCATGTCGGTTTTCAATGCAGAGCCATCCGTACAATCGCAGATCTGTGGCATTCAGTGTATATTTTCAGCGTTAAAGTAGAAATTTCCCCAGATTTTCCGAAACTTTTCATAGTATTATGCACTCCGGAGGGGGGAGTTCCTAAAATCCTTCCAAAAGCACATTGACATAAGTTACTTTCAATGGTTAGGTTATTCAATAAGTTTTTCACACAGTGGTGTGCCTTGACCTCTTTTTGCTTGAGAACAACTGGACCCTCTGTGGAAGCGCTTTCCATATCCGTGCACGACAGCATCACCCTGTTCATGAGCACACGTGTTTCTGGCATTCCGACCCTTTCCAAGTCTTATATTGCCCCTGTCCCTACTCTTTTGCAATATTTTGCTGGGAACAAATTCAGAATGAGGTTTAGTTGATGAGGTAAAAAATGAAATATATTCTCATGTACTGTTTTCAATTTAATACACCTATATATACACCAATCAGCCACTAGAGTAAAAATACCTGCCTAACATGGTGAAGGTAGCCCTTGTGCTGCCAAAAATTGCTCCATCAAACTGGTGTCACTTGAATTCCCAAAATAAGGGTTTCCCAGTAAAACATTCATACTCCCTCCACCAGCTTGTGCTCTTTCCATAGTGAATCTGACTGCCATCTCTTCCCAGGTAAATAGTTCACACGTACCCAGCTAAAGCACATGATGTAAAAGAAAAGGGCACTTATTGGACCCATAGACTGTATAAAAAGATGGACGAAGCAACCGTGACGTCACCCATTGGTTTCAGCATACCATTTAGGAGGCCTCAATTTTGGCAGTTTGAACAGCGCCATTTTGTCATTTTGAAACCGGATGTGATTCCTATTGGACGAGAGCGTGAATCGAATATCCAGGGAGGAGTGAGGGGTGGATCTATGGGTGGATCTGACCATATCGGACAAGGGCCAGAGGATAGCCACGCCCCTAAAGCATATTCTGGCTTTATCCTTTATTCTAGTCTATTTGGGATCATATTTTACAAAAATGAATATCATGATATATCGAGGGAGACTTGGAACTTGAGATAGATACCATTAAATAATGTGGAAAATCATTACTGAAATACAAAATCAGGTGGGAAAGTCAGGACTTCTGTAGTATTGAACCTCTTTCTGCAACTTTCTGCTGGCCATTAAACAGAATGCAATTTTTAGAGATTTCCGCATCGGCCTCAGTTTTCAGACCCGGGTGCTGCGTCCATCCTTATATACAGTCTATGGCTGGACCAGGTGACCTCCTTCAACTGCTCAAGGATCAGACGCCTATTTTTGGGCATTTTTAGAGGTGGACCCGGGCTAGAGTGGGCACTTTGACTGGTCTGCAAGCTACAAAGTGCAAAACAAAGCAGGGCAAGATGCACTATATGTTGTCATAGCAGGGTATGATGCACTGTATGTTATGACACATTCCTAACATAAATATTATTGACATTCTCAGAGACTTGTGCCACAGTCGCCCTTCTGTCGGGTCGGACCAGACGGTATAACCTTCATAGCTCTCGTGCATCGATGAGCCTTGGGTGCCCAAAACCTTGTCACCGGTTCATGGTTTGTTCCTCCTTGGACCACAGTCAGTGTTTAGTCACATTTGCTGACAGGGAGCACCCCAGAAGTCATGCCACTTCAGAGATGCTGTAACCCATTTGGCAGGCCTTAGCGATTAAGGCCCATATGAAAGTTGTTCAGTTCCTATTTCTCCCACATCCAAAAAATTGAATTTGAGAACTGACTGTTCGATCGGTCTCCAGACCTTGACATATGCCATTCTTATGAGATAATCAACATTATTAGCTCAATCTATGGGTGTTTTTAACCCTCTGCCTCATCGGTGTATATGTGTATGTGTGTGTGTGCACACTGCATGAGGACTGCATGTGAATGGATGAGAGCCGCAGGAAATTAGAGATTTTAGAGCGGTCTCAAGCTGTCTCTTCTCTGGGATTTAAGAAGGGGATGATGGAAACAGTGAATCGTAGACAGCAGACCGGGCAGGGGGAGAAGCAGAGGAAATGAGAGACATCCTTAAACTCCCCGCTCTCTATTTTATCTTGTGATGAATACAACACCACGAAAAGTTTCAAAATAAAAGCGTTTGATCAATGACATTGTGTCCTCAGTTCTGTGACATCCAAGCAGTCCTGTGGTAACAGACTCAGGCCTCGTTATTTTATCTGCTTCAGCACCACGCCTGTTTTCGCAGGGGCATTTATTGTGTGCGAGTGTGTGTGTCAGCGCTTATGCACATGCTTAGGTGAGAGATGTGTACGAGTGTTGTTAGTGAGTTTTTGTGAACTTGTGCTTGCTTTTGGTGTGTGTGAGTGTGTGTGTGCGCGTGAATGTAGGTGGATGTGAATGTGCATTGTTGGTGTGTTTTTGTGTGCCTGTCTGAGTTTTTGGCGTGTGTGTGTGTGCGTGCGTGTGAGAGAAGGTGGATGTGTACGTGTGTAGTTAGTGTGTATTTGAGTGCTTGTGCGAGTGTTTTTGGTGTGCGTGTGAGAGAAGGTGGATGTGCATGTGTGTAATTGATGTGTTTTTGAGAGCTTGTGAAAGTGTTTTTGGTGTGTGTGTGTCTCTGAGTGTAGGTGAATGTGTTTGTGTGTTAATGTGCGCTTGTGCACGTGTTTGAGTGGAGGTGGATGCGTTTGTGTGTTATTTGAGCGTTCGTGTGCTCGGTGTGTGTGTGTGTGTGTGTGTGTGTGTATGTGTATGTGTGTGTGTGTGTGTGTGTGTGTGTGTGTGTACAAGACGGAGGCAGTACCTGTGTGCGCATCTGTACAGCCCCCTCCACCACAGCTCGAGCAGGCAGCCAGGAGTTCTGATAGAAATCCAGCCGGTCCAGAAACTCCGCCCCCACCAGCTTCATCGCCTGCTGAAACCCCTCCTACAAAACCAGCATTAATCACAGTTATCGGTTACACTCACACGCACAGGCATGCTCACTCACATGCACACACACACGTGCACACAAACACTCACACATTTACATGCACACACAAACATACATGCATGCACACGTGTATGCACACACACAAGCAGACGCACACACCAACACACACAGGCAAAAACACACATGCACACGTACACATACGCACATGCACACACAAAGGCACACGGACACACCCGCGCACACACATTTACACACACATCCAATGTGCACCCAACCGCACAAGGATACATGCACATATGCACCCACACCCATGCAAACAAATGCACACACATGCATACACACACACACTCACACACACCTGCACGCGTACACACGTACACATGCACAAACACACACAAGCACAAACGTACACACTCACAGATGCAAACACACATTGGTGTCCATGACTCACACTCCGTGATTAACCCATTTAAACCGGGACAGCATGTGCGCATTTTAAGAACGTGTCGTTGCCGACACAGATATGCGCGTAATTTTGAAAGTACCGTAATTACTGTAAGTTTTGCGCAATAGAAAAAAATTCCAACTGTTCCTGAAAGCTGAGAAGCTGTGCTTCAGCCCAAATACAGGTTACTATGGTAAACATGGCAGCATGATTCTCTGCTGGGATTTTTGCATTAGGCCTTAAGGGGTTAAAAGCATCATATGCCTCATTGGACATATCTATGCTCTTTATCTGCGCTGGTGTCCACTTTCAACAACCAATGGCCCCTCGTACATATTTTAGCTGCTCAATGAGTTGATCCGCTTTTCGGGTACATGACTCTTGGGTTTGACCTTTCAAGGTCAATCGTGGTCAAAAGGTCATGATGTCATTTCACTCCATATATGAGTTCCTACAAGTGACTAATAGCAACAAAGGGGGTATGTACTGTAGTTTGTGAGATACAGCCTTTTGAAATTTTCTCACCCTTGGTTTGACCTTTCAAGGTCACAGGTCATGGTGTCACTTTAATCTCCATTTCTGATTTCCTATATGTGTTCAACAGATACTAAGTAGCTAGTTTTTGAGATGTAGAGCAAATCAGGCAATTCAGATCATTGATCAAGACCCCCCTGCACTGATCGCAACTGATGTTCAAAACTATGCACTTTTCACTATTGCAATGGATAGATTATCTTTTCGAAATTGAAAAAGGAGAATTTAGGCATTGGTTTGATGTAAATCGGACCATTTTCACAGAGTTATGTCCAAAAAAAAAAAGATTTAGACCTTTTCAGTGACCTTGACTTCAATCCAGTTCATTCCAAAATTTAATTGGATCTATTCTGGGTCATTCCCTGACTGATGGCCAAATTTGGTACACATTTGGGCAAAGGTTCTCTCGCAATCTCGATAATGAAAAAACAAAATAAACAAATAAATAAACTGACACACAAACCAAGTCGATTATAGTAATACAATATCCTCCACGCCCTACCTCTTCTGATGGGAGAGGCAATTCGTGAATTCAGGAAATTGAACTCAATTCACACACCAAAATCCCCCAAAAGCGCATTAAAGGTTTGCTGTTTTTTGAAGACATTTAACATATTTCAATTCATTTTCTTAGACTGAAAAATCATGGTGGCGCAGTGGGCTGAACTGCGGCCTCACCGCAGGGAGGTTGTGGGTTTGAATCCGTCCTGGGGCCTTTCAGCATGAAGTTTGCATGTTCTCACCGAGTTTGCATGGGTCTCTGCTGGGTACTCTAGTCTCCTCCCACAGCCCAAAAACATGCATGTCAGGCTAACTGGAGACTCTAAATTGCCCGTTAGCATGAGTGAGAGAGACCGGAGTGTGAATGGTGTGTGTGCCCTGCGATGGATTGACAGAGCAGGATTACCAAATTACCAACATAACAGCACTTACTAAACTCCGACTTTTTCGGTCAGATGGCCGTCCAGATTACAAGCCCAGCTGGTTGTTCATCAGACATCCGCAGTCTGTGCTCATGTAGTGCATGACTTTGGCCAAAAACTTGACAGTTAGTCTTTTGCCAGACTCCTTGGCAGTCTGTGAGTAGGCCTTGTTTCACAAAAGACAGACAAATTCAGCTCAGAACAACAAAAGTCTTAGAGCCCACGATTACCACATTTTTTTTCTGCGAGGTTACACAAAACCAGGTCCTGTCTGATATTGTTTACATGCCAGATCGTAGACCTGGTGTCAAATTCCTGAGTCTTTATTATTTTTCCCTCAATCCAGCCATCCTTGTCTGGTTTTTCCTTCTGTTCCTCCTTTGCTGATTTCAAAATTCAATTATTATCCCATGTGCTCCATCCCTTCTGTGGTTCTGCCTCCAACGGTTCCGCAGTGTTGATTGTTTGTGGAGTATATTTAAGTTCCAGGTCAACGTTCATCCCCTGCTGGACTGTTTCTCCTGATAGTCTTCTTGTCAGCTTAAAAGAGCTCCTTACTCCTCGTTCTCTTTGAGTGTGTTAGTGGGATTAAGTTTGAGTTACTTCAATATTTTTATTAGGGACATTTCTCTCTTCCTTTGAGCTCCGGTTAGGCAAAGTGCCTCGGGGCTTTTTCCGTGCATCTGCGCCTGCTACGTTCTTTGAAGTTGATGACAGCAGTATTTCCAAACCTGGGGTGTGTTTACCAAAATCAGAGATTCTAAGTGACATAGTCCGACCCATTGACTGTGAATGGACGAACTATGTAAGTTGCTAACTTAAATAGCAACTACGGTTTTGGGAAACACACCCGTTTATTAACTGAGAAATGACTAGCTTTTAACATCGTATTGCACTGGCACCTTTGGAGTAAAATCATTCCAAACACCAGGCACACCGAAAAAAACTCGAGTTTTACAGCATGTTACAGCACCCATCTACCTGTCGAAAGTTTCAATTAAGCAACACCGAAAAGCGATAGTAAAATAACTGATGGTGATCAGAAAGTATAGCGCGGCAATTTAGTTACATTTCACCTCAATATTTCATCCAGTGATTTTTGATAGCCTGCACTACTCCAAACTGTTATAGCAAAAACTTTCATTTAACCTTTATTTGCAGTGAGGGAAAATCACATTTTCAGGCTACTACTCACAACTTATCACTCAGTGCCCAGGGCTTTCAAAAGTTCAGAGTAGGCGGTTGGCAGAATAGAGTAGGCGGCTATGGCTGGTGGCAAGCATGCCAGTGCTAATGATGTGAAGTCCTCCTCTGATTCTTCTGATTATCAGTTATTAGAATTAGATCCATGTATAAAAGAACTCCTCAAACGCGAGCTCTTCTCACTTTAAAGAGTGTCTGCCAATAACTGTACGGATTTATAGCAAGCTTTACACTGTTTTTTTACAGTGCTTTGTTAAGATAATAAAAATATGAAGGATCATGTGTGACATAATTTGTGGTCAAGGGAACAGGGGAGCAGAACTTTTGGATGTCTGGAAAAAATAAGTTTCCACCGCGGGAAAGACGAACGAATAATCACGGAGCTAGTAAAATGCATTTGTTGTTGTGTTTTTTTTTTCTGATCTCTGACCGTACCCATACAGATTTATCGCTAAACTTTTTTTTTTTTTGTCCAAATAAGCTATTCTGGTGTTTTTAATGCAGTTTATCAGCAAGGTTATACCCAACATTGACGCTGATTTTGCCGACTTAAGAACAACCTTTGCAAAACCATCAGCGCTTACGATTTTACAGCGAGAAGCTATAGGTGTGCCACACAGGAAACGTTTAACGCACAGCTAAATCACCGATGTTAGTGTCCTTTTGCCTACTATTGTAAAGACAAACTTTCCGTAAATGTTTAAAACCATATCTGGTTAGATAGGCAAGAAATTATACTTTCCTTCAACACCATTGAATTCACTGAAAACATAACGCAATTATTTATATTGTGGATGGAGTAAAGTAACAACTTACCATGGTCTGCGCATTCACCAGGGGAAGGCAAAGTGTCCAGGCAACAGCCAGCCGCATGCTTGCACTGCGTCAGCAGGTCAGACAAAGAGGCATCACAGCCAGGTTGAGCACCACAGTGCTAGTGATCCCAACATTGCGGCTGGAACAGGAGAGGAACACCAGTCTTCCCAGCAGAACCCACAGCAGCAGCAGAACACCCTACAGCACGAGAACAGCATAGCAAGCACAGAGCAGCAGACATCCCAGCAGAACCTCCTACAGCAGAACAACACCCCTAACACAGAGCCTGCCAGGCAACCACCGGAGAGATATGCCCGAAAACCCAAAGTCATGTGGCCAAAGGCCAGTGACCAGGAAGTATGGAGAAGCTTCGACAAGAGCTTATGCAACACCATCCAGAACTCCCTAAAAGGAAACACAACCTCCAAACTAAACATCATTGGCCACCTTATCCTTGAGGAAGGCAGAGTCCGATTTGGAGTCAAGCCACGAAGGACCCCTGCTCCCAAACAAACCGGAAGGCGTGAAAGGGAAATCTTTCAGCTGGTCAAAGAGCGACGCCTCCTGAGGAAAGCATGGAGGAGAGCTGAGGCTGAGGAAAAAAAAAAAAAAAAAGAGGGTTTGAAGGACCTTTGGAACAAGATCAAGGAAAGGCTAGCACACCTCAGGAGAGCTGAAAGGATAAAGAAGCGAAGAAGCCGCAGGGGAGAAGGCAAGGTCATGCTTCTTTCGGGACCCCTTCAAAATGCGCCCGTAGCCTCCTGGAGGAGAAGAAGTCTGGGTCATTGCAGACTACTAAGCAGGAGCTGGAACAACACATCAAAGATCAGCTGAGCGACAACCTAAGAGCAAAGCCCCTTGGATCACCAGGCTACGTACCCCGCCCACCCAAGCCCTCCACTGAATTCGACACGTCCCCACCGAAGTGGTCAGAAGTCCAACAAGTTATGGAATGTGCAAGAGCGGCAGCAGCACCGGGGCCAAATGGAGTTCCATACAAGGTGTTCAAGAACTGCCCGGGACTCCTGAAAGCGCTATGGAGACTTATGGTGGCAGCTTGGAAAACCCAATCCATACCATCCTCATGGTGTAAAGCAGTTACCACCTTCATCCCAAAAGAAAAAGACTCCCAAAACCTTAGCCAGTTCAGAGGCATTGCCCTGTTGAATGTGGAGGGGAAAATCTTTTTCTCCATCTTGGCTAGAAGAATGACAAGCTACCTCCTGGCGAACAAGTACATCGATACCAGCTGCCAAAAAGCAGGAGTCCCAGGGTTCCCTGGCTGCGTGGAACATTCAGCAACAATCTGGGAGCAAATCCAGACAGCCAAACGAAGTAAAGAAGACCTGCACGTTGTTTGGCTGGATTTGGCAAATGCCTTCGGCTCAGTTCCCCACCAGCTCATCACGTACGCCCTTGAATTCTTCCACATACCATCAAATCCAGAATTTAGTAGCAAACTACTTCAACAACCTGTACGTTTGCTACACAACCTGTGACATTTCAACCGACTGGCACCGGCTCGAGAAGGGAATAGCAATGGGATGTTCCATCTCCCCCATCTTATTCACGGCCGCATTTGAGATCCTCCTGATAGGTGGAAGACAGATGGTGCGAGGGGTCAGATCTCAGACAGGCCAAAGACTCCCAGCCTTGCGGTGCTATATGGATGATGTCACTACCCTCCTCCAAACAGCAGCCTGCACAACCAGACTCCTCAAACGACTGGAGGAGCTACTGGCTTGGGCCCGCATGAAGATCAAGCCACCCAAGTCTCGCAGCCTCTCGATCCGAAAAGGGACCAGAAACGATAACATCATTTTCACTGTGGATGGCGAAAGAATCCCCCTTCTGGCAGAAGAACCAGTGAGAAGCCTAGGGAGGCTGTACACGGCTGACCTCTCCGACAAGAACATGGCCTCAGCCATCAAAAATCAACTTCAGGACGGCCTGCACAAGATAGATCATTGCCCCCTACCAGGGAAATTCAAGCTCTGGTGTTACCAGTTTACGCTGTACCACCGCATAATGTGGCCTTTGAAACTGAGCAACATCACCATGACAACAGTCCTGAAGTTGGAGGCAAAGGCCAACAATTACATCAGAAAATGGCTTGGCCTCCCCCGATGCCTCTCCAACACGGCTCTTTTCGGGAGAAACGCCCTACAGCTCCCTCTGCAGTCCATCAGTCTGGGGTACAAAAAGGAGAAGGTGAGACTCCTCTTCGAGTTGAGAGACTCACCGGACCCGGCCATACAATCTGCCAACCCTCAGATTCGCACAGGGCCGCAAGTGGAATGCAACCGAAGCGGTAGACCAGGCCATAGTTCGGCTAAAGCATCAGGAGCTTGTGGGCTTCACACAACCGGGCAGAGCTGGTCTAGGATGGGGGGCAGTGCCAAAGAGATGGTCTAAAGCCACCAAGAAGGAGAGGAAAGATCTTGTAATCTCGGAAGTTGCCAAAGTGGATGAGGAAAGTTACAAGATCACAGCGGTGAGCCAGCAACAGCAAGGCAGATGGACCACTTGGGAGGCCGTGACCAACAGGACCATCACCTGGGCCGACATGTGGAGAACACCCCAGTCGAGACTGAGCTTCCTGATAAGGGCCACGTATGATACACTCCCCAGCGCCCGGAACCTATACACCTGGTATGGCTCAGAAGAACCCTGTCACCTGTGTAATTCCCCAAATCCAAACCTAAAACACATCCTCTCTGGCTGCAAGACAGCGCTGTTGCAGGGAAGGTTCAGGTGGCGGCACGACAGGGTCCTGCGCAAGTTAGCGGAGATCCTGGAGGCCCGCAAACAGGAAGCTAATCGGAACAACTCACCCACAGCCTCAAAGTGGATCCAGTTTACCAGGCCAGGGACCAAAGTGCAGCACTGCACTAAGATAGAACGGTCCCTTCTGTCACTAGGAGGCAAGTGGCAGCTAGCAGCCGACCTCGACCGCCAGCTGAAATTCCCCGAAGAGATCACCATGACAGCCCTGCGCCCAGACATTGTGCTCTGGTCAGTACCTGCCAGAGTAGTCATCATGGTGGAACTGACCGTCCCATGGGAAGAGCAGGTGGAGGCCGCATACGAGCGGAAGAAGGATAGGTATGCGGACCTATCAGCAACGTGCTCGCAAGCTGGGTGGAGAGCATTCACCTTCCCGGTGGAGGTCGGGTGTAGAGGCTTCACCGCGGCATCAGTACAGCGGCTATTGAAAACCCTCGGAGTCACAGGCCCCAACAGGAAGCGAGCCCTCCAGGACCTTGCTGTGGAGGCTGAGCAAGGGAGCTTCTGGCTCTGGCTTCGAAGGAAAGACAAGGCGTGGGGAAAGGAAGGATCCTAGGCAGGCTGCAGGGCGCGGTAGGGAGACGCCCCTACCATGCTCCTCCACCCCGAGATGTTCCGGGATGATGGAGCGAAACATTGATGAAGGGTGGCCCCCGGCTGATGACCCTGCAGCCTGCACAATGGCACCGGCGGAGGTGCGGCAGGCAGAAATGCCAAGCAGGCAGAACTACCTGTGCTTAGATCTACAGATTAAAGGAAATTTAAATAGAATGTCACCAAAAAAGTGCCCCACTTAGGGAACAGTTCCATTCACTGATGGTGACCAAAACTTTCTACATAATATGATGGCTCTTTTTTAGATAGGATAGACGTTATATGTATTCACCCATCTTGTTAAAAAAGGACAGTGTTTTGGTAGTTTTGAGTCTTTTCCTCATGGGTTCAGCCATGCTTGATTCTTGTATCCCTGATCATTCTGAGCTCCTGCTGCCATTCATAATATTACAAGGCAGGGGACATAAGCGCTGCCTGTATAGTAGTGTGTGTCAAAATCGTCGAATGGCAAGGCAAAGCGAATCGGCAAGCGCGCTAGATACAAAGGCTGGCTGTCAAAACTGTTTACTCGACTGAAATTTTAATACGAAAGCCGCGTATGGAAGCTGGTTTGTGTATGCGCGATGACAGTTATGGCAATGACTGACCAAAACAAGGAAATGACATCCAAGATTCTTATTCTTTTGAAATACAGCTTAAAACTCGATAGAAACAACAACGAATGCACCAAAAAGAATTTCATAATATCGAGCACCTATCGAGTAGCCGGTCCGTCGTATTGCAAGTAGACGGCGATAATCGCCGGCCGCCGGCTACTTTTGAAAAGCCCTGAGTGCCAGACAAATACGCTGTACTCAATGAAAATTTGTCCTTTGCACTGAAAACAGCATTGCTAAAATTGGACGACGGAATTCTGTGCAAAAATACTGCACTCAGTAGAAAGGGGCCTGTAAAATTAAGTGGGATTAGGCAGTTAGCTGGCGAGCACCACTGAGTTTCTGGGGAATTCTCAAGTCTGGAAGACCAATGGAACAATAAAGCAGGATTTTACTTTACTTATTGCAGTTAACAAGTTAACTCGGTAATCCGGCCTCATCAAACATGCCCCCAATGTCCCACTACAGTTTTTTTGTACAACGAACATTTATTTTTCCTTACCGTTAATTCAGAGGAAACGTTTCGCACTAGGAACTGGACCCCGGGGAAAGACGGCAGCCACAGTAAGTGGCCTTCACAGCAACAGATTTATAATTGCACAAAAACAATCACAGGGATTTGCTGCAAAAACATAACACTGCCAGTCACAGAGGAGCATTTCATGGGTGTGTGCTCATTATAGCACTGAATCCATTAGATGTGCATTTCGTATTCATTACAGGCCATTTGTTCACTGAGGTTAGACGATACGGGCAACTTCATATTTTCCTTTTGATTGGTGCACCGTGTCTTGGCAAACTTGTTTACATGACTATCTGTGGTTATAAGGGTAAAGATTAAGGTTAAATATGTATAGTTTTGATTGGGTTCTCAGTCTTGAAACCGGAACATTAAATATTCATTTATTCATTTGCTTCATTCATAATTGAGCTCGCAGGTCCAACTTCACAGGCATCCGCTCATCTTGCCCAGGTCTGCATGAGACCGAGGTTCATGACCTACTCGTTCGATAGCGGTGCGGAGCATAATTACTCGAATAAGAGCATCTCTGCTTTTACAGGATGGCAGCACCGGCTGTCACGCTCTTCAGCCTGTGCGGAGTTGTTTCATGTTCCTCCGCTTAAAGTGACAGTAATACCCCCAGAGGAGAGCCCAGCAGTATGGTGAGCTCGGGTGCTTCTAGAAACTTCAGAATCTTCAAGCTTCACTCCTGTCCTCATGTACCCTCTGTCTATGTGGGTTATTTTAGAACCTTCTCTCACACGCTCACATGAGATTGTGTGCATGTGCGTACACACACACACACACACACACACACACACACACACACACACACACACACACACACACACAAACACGAACATGAACACACACGCAGGCAGGTTTTTCTATCCCCCTGGGGACTAAAAAATTATTTTTGCTCCAAAATCCTATTAGCATCCCCCTAAACCTAACCCTAACCCTATTCCTAACGTCAATCTTGAAGCTAACCCCAATCCTAACCCACACACCCCCCAAAACAGCCAAACCTTTAACCTTAATTTATAGTCTTACCTTAATGTAGAGCCTAATTTTAATAGGTAACCTTAAAACTAGACCTAAACCGAACCATAATTCCAATAGCAACCCTAGACCTAAACCTAGCCCTAAGCCCTGAATTCAGATCTGTACCCATGGGGACCCAGAAAAGGTCCCCACAACGCATGGTTTCTCAGACTTTACTATCTTTGTGAGGTATTTCGGTCCCTGGCACGATATATAAACAAAAACACACACACACACACACACACACACACACAGCACATACACACACACAGTTGCAATTGGATGCACACATCTCATTTTCTTCACTAAACTAATGCATGTAGTAAGTGACAACCGTTCTGGAAAGTAGTATTTTTTATTAGTTGACCCATCACAAAGGCCTTCATCTGATCAGACATGGCTGAAAAGGAAGCATTCCCAAAGGCTAATGCAGCAGACGCAATCTCCGCGTGCCTAATCCTGTTTTTATCACTTCACATGTCTGATGCCTCAGAGGGCCACCACATTTATCTCCAGAGAGAGAGCGAGAGCGAGAGAGAGAGAGAGAGAGAGAGAGAGAGAAAAAACAGATTAACCCATTTTCATGGTTGAGATACACAACAAGCCACAAGGTCACTAATGACTTGCTCGTATGTATTAAAATGCACATTAATTTACAAACAAAAAACCCTATTTTCTTTCCTCACGTGTATACTGAATGTAGCAGAGACTGAGAACAGCACAAAATAACAAGCTATTCATAAGCGACACTTATATCCTTGCCAAACATGCCAGAGTGAGTGCTTGCCCTGCTGGGAGGCGCCATTATGGCTCAAAGAACCTGAGCGTTACACAAAGCTAATAAAGCAAATCCGCCTCCTGAGAATCAAAATCTGTAATCTAAATTAACATCCCTATTACTGATGTCTTTGGTCACACAGAGTAGGCCAAGAATACACTCAACGCTAAAAACCATAAAAAGTTTGACGATCAAGCTCCCAGTTCAAACTTACATTCAGCATCATCCTCCCAGTCAATCATCTTTTATGCACAACAGTCATGCCAGTAAAATGGGCCAAAATCAATGTTTGATTGTACATATTCAATGTCCAAACCGTGGTGCTATTCATAAATATTTGATCAGTGACATTTTTTGGCTCTGTCTACCACAAACTGAACTGATGCAAAGAATTTGAGGTTTTCATCCAAAATGTGTTTTTCTTTCAAGATACAGCCATTCTACTTTCCAAATACATGCTAGCTGGACCACAAAACCGAGGTTCCGAGGTCACTTGTGCGCTCTTGGAAAATCCGTCGATGTGATTTGTTGTTACCACACTGAAGGGGGTATTTGTTTTTGGTGGTATTTGTTTATTCATTTGTTTGTTTGTCTTTCATCAGTGTAGTGCAAAAATTGTTTGCACAAATAACATGAAATTTTCAGGAGAGGTGTGCAATAGTCCAGGAATCATCGTGTTACATTTTGAACCTAATTGGGTCAAGGTCACCGAAAAAATAGAAACAGTTTTTTCACAACAACTTCCTTAAATCAGCTCTGATCAATTTCTGATGGGGATCGAAATGTACATTTTACTTCCATGTTCCAAACACATGCTACACTATGGTGCGACGTCATTAAGATCCTTAGCAATAGGGGTTGAATGTGAAGGGGAGTGCCAAATTATTTAACACCCAAAGCACTAAAATGTTTCCCTCGGACAGGGAATGTTGTGCTTGGTACCACTTGTTTTATGTCATTATTGCATCGCAGTAGCCATGCCTAATTTTTACACAGCAGCAGTGCAATGCTAATCCAAAGAACTGCACTTCAAATGCAGCTCACAGCAGGCAGGATATCTAGGCCATATCTACATATTTAGGAGGTTTTCCTCCCCACAAATGACAAATAATTTTTTGGCTGTGCTCTCCAGCTCATTATATTTGAGAACAATGGCCACCCTGATCTCCGAAATCAAATTATGTAGTTACATGGTATCACATCCATTTCGCCATATCTGAGTCTTAACCTTTCATATGCAGTGTCACTATCCAAATACTGTTGGGCAGCCCTGTATTTTGTCCTCTGCTGTCCAGCTGAAATTACAGTACTGTACCAACAATGCAGTTCTGCCGCTCCAGACGAGAGAACCGTTCCCCTGAAATTCACTGACCTCTGTGTCCTGGCTCTTGCTGTTCCAGCGGGGGTTAAGATGGCTGACGCGAGAGCTCAGGGTGGAGGAGACGGCGTAGCGAGGCTCTCCGTCGTACTGCGAGATCCCGTTGTCCACCGCATCAACCTCTTCCACAAAGTGCTCATACAACTGTGTGTGGACAAGGGAGGGGGTTTCAAAGGTCACCAAGTGCCACCTGAGCTGGGAAACAGGGATTGAAGTTCCCCCTGAACATTTAACCCCTGCGTCCATCGGTGGCATTATAGTTCATTAAGCCTCAGGCGGAAAAAGCAAGTGTAACCACTGAATATGAATATTCAGGACCATGAATTTTGGACCTAACTATTCATTTTGTCAGACTAAACCAATAACTCTCCAGCAATGATTCAGATCTCCAGAGTATGTGACTCTACAGTGGTGACTCAGAAGTTAACGGTGGTTTCGCTACCTTGGCTTTTCACTTACAGTACTTTCGCTACTATGTCCAAGGCCATTCGCTACTATTGATAAATGCAAGCTAAAAACCATTTGCATTACAGCTGAGAATATTTTTTCAGGTTCCGACTTATACGGACAATCAAACAAAGATCGAATTGGCAACAAACACTCGTGCACCCGAGTCCGTTCGATTATCCAACTTTTGGCTTCACTTGTGCTCATAATGAATCCTGGTAAAAGAGTTTGCTTCAAAGCTCTCCCATAGCATTATTACTTTATTATTTTTAATTAGCTGATGTGTTACAATCAATTTACTTCAAAGAAATACTCAGCGATCTTCAATCTGATCCATGTATGATTATAATTGTGAACGGACTTGGACATAGTACTGAAAGTACAGTGAGCTGTAGCGAAAGTACAGTAGCAAAAAGCCAAAGTAACCCCAAAACCCTACACCAGTGACCGATCCCCCACCGACAGTATTGACTCAGATCCCCAACCCTCCCCTGAATCTGTGACCCTACACCAGTCCCCAACCCTGACCCCCAAATCCAACCCTGACTCTACAGGATCCCCCAACTCCGTGACTCAACAGTATTGACTCAGATCCCCAACCCTGTGACTCATTAGCAGCGACTCAGATCGCCCAACTCTGACTCCACACCTGCAACTCAGATCCCCCAAATCAGTGACTCTACAGTAGTGAATCGATCCCCAACCCTGTGACAGCAGCGGCTCAGATCCCCAACCCCGTGACTCATAAGCAGCGGCTCAGATCCCCAACCCTGTGACTCATACAGCGGCTCAGATCCCCAACCCTGTGACTCTACAGCAGCAGCTCAGATCCCCAACCCTGTGACTCTACAGTAGTGACTCAGATCCCCAACCCTGTAACTCTACAGCAGCAGCTCAGATCCCCAACCCTGTGACTCTACAGCAGCGGCTCAGATCCCCAGTGACTCAGATCCCCCCAACCCTGTGACTCTAGCAGCTCAGATCCCCAACCCTGCTCAGATCCCCCCAACCCTGTGACTCTACAGCAGCAGCTCAGATCCCCAACCCTGTGAGCAGTGACTCAGATCCCCAACCCTGTGACTCTACAGCAGCGGCTCAGATCCCCAACCCAGTAGTGACTCAGATCCCCAACCCTGTGACTCTACAGCAGCGGCTCAGATCCCCAACCCTGTGACTCTACAGTAGTGACTCAGATCCCCAACCCTGTGACTCTACAGCAGCAGCTCAGATCCCCAACCCTGTGACTCTACAGTAGCGACTCAGATCCCCAACCCTGTGACTCTACAGCAGCAGCTCAGATCCCCAACCCTGTGACTCTACAGTAGTGACTCAGATCCCCAACCCTGTGACTCTACAGCAGCAGCTCAGATCCCCAACCCTGTGACTCTACAGTAGTGACTCAGATCCCCAACCCTGTGACTCTACAGCAGCAGCTCAGATCCCCAACCCTGTGACTCTACAGTAGTGACTCAGATCCCCAACCCTGTGACTCTACAGCAGTGACTCAGATCCCCAACCCTGTGACTCTACAGCAGCGGCTCAGATCCCCAACCCTGTGACTCTTACAGCAGCGGCTCAGATCCCCAACCCTGTGACTCTACAGTAGTGACTCAGATCCCCAACCCTGTGACTCTACAGTAGTGACTCAGATCCCCAACCCTGTGACTCTACAGCAGCGGCTCAGATCCCCAACCCTGTGACTCTACAGCAGCAGCTCAGATCCCCAACCCTGTGACTCTACAGTAGTGACTCAGATCCCCAACCCTGTAACTCTACAGTAGTGACTCAGATCCCCAACCCTGTAACTCTACAGCAGCAGCTCAGATCCCCAACCCTGTGACTCTACAGTAGTGACTCAGATCCCCAACCCTGTGACTCATTAGCAGCGGCTCAGATCCCCAACCCTGTGACTCTACAGCAGCAGCTCAGATCCCCAACCCTGTGACTCTACAGCAGCAGCAGCTCAGATCCCCAACCCTGTAACTCTACAGTAGTGACTCAGATCCCCAACCCTGTCAGATCTCTACAGCAGCAGCAGCTCAGATCCCAACCCTGTGACCCAGTAGTGCTCAGATCCCCAACCCTGTAACTCTACAGCAGCAGCTCAGATCCCCAACCCTGTGACTCTACAGTAGTGACTCAGATCCCCAACCCTGTGACTCATCAGCAGCGGCTCAGATCCCCAACCCTGTGACTCATCAGCAGCGGCTCAGATCCCCAACCCTGTGACTCATTAGCAGCGACTCAGATCCCCAACCCTGTGACTCAGCAGCAGCTCAGATCCCCAACCCTGTGACTCTAGTAGCAGCGACTCAGATCCCCAACCCTGCGACTAATTAGCAGCGACTCAGCTCACCTGACTCTGTGACTCCACACCAGCAACTCAGATCCCCAACCCTGTGACTCTACAGTAATTCAGTCAGATCTCCAACAGCCCCCACAGAGGCTCTCAGATCCCCAACCTGGCTCTCAGTGACTCTACAGCAGTCAGAGTGACTCCCAACCCTGTGATCCCAGCAGCTCAGAGCTGTGTGACTCTACCGCTGTGACTCCTATCCCCTGGCTGTGTGACTCTGATCCTCTGGCTCTCACTCCATAAAACAGAGAATCGATTTCCTGACTCAGTGAATCAGACTCCCTCACCTTGTCGTACAGCACCTCCAGTCTGCGGTCCTCAGGCTTGAGCTCAGTGAGCTGTTCCAGGACTCTGTGGCCAAAGTGCAGGTATATGAGCCCAGCTGAGCTCAGCTTCGTCCTCCACGGTTTCTCCGGGCGAAGACTGCTGAACGTCTCTGCAAACGACCTGCAAATAAATGCACAATGACACACGCTTCAATTACACATGCTATCAATGGTCTCCACAAACAATCAGCACAGAAACACACGCTCCCAATACACACAGACCCATCACAATCACAGTCCCAAGCGACCCTCACACTCACTCTCCTATCACACTCACATCCCGACACACATACAAACGCAGACATAATAGACTTACCCCATACCCAACACACTGTGCTCTCACTGTAACAACAGGAAGATATGCATGTTGGCCCATTTTATTTCATACCAAAGATCACAAATTGACACGACTGTGGAAAACACCGTCCAGAAGCTGGCTAATGCGAATGCTCCTGTATATTTTTCTGAAATGCTTTCGGTTCAATTGTCCCCTTACTGGGAACAGTCTCTAAATAACACTTGCAGCCTGGTTTCTCACCAGCTCATGACTGAGCCTGACAGCTACGGAGTTCATTCCTGGCTATGTGGGGGACAGTCAGTCAGTCAGTGAAGCACAGTAAGGAATGGCCAGTCAAATCTCCAGTCAGTCCATTGCTGAGAACATGACAATTTTGGTGCATTTCAAAATCTTCAGTCTGAAGATTGTAAAAAGTTCCAAGAGGGGAACTGCCTGACATTCAGCCTTGTCTCAAAATCTGAAATAGCAGTCAGAAAAAGACAACATCTTCAGATCTAAGCTGTTAATGTTAATGCTGGCATGTTATTGGTCCAAGTATTGCAATGCTGGTTTCAAGCTAGTGTCAATACTGAACCATTTTAGCTAAGCAAGGAATGAAAACGGATCGTCCTGGCTAAGGAGAGAACCAAACGGCCTGTCCTGATAGAACGTCTTACTTAAACTGAGAGATAATAACAGCTGGAGCTGGCAGACCATTGTAGTTTTAGCTAAGCTAGGACTAAAAACAGCCCATGTGAGTAAACAATCTTCATGAAACTATGACAAAACAGCCTGGGCTGGTAGACAAGCTCAGCCAAGCTGCCAACATTATAGTCATGCTAATCGATCAGCTAGGTCATGTGAAGCCAGCTGATTAATTAGTCTTATTATAGCAGATTATGCGGCTTTTCTTTTTCTAGTGAAAAAGAAGCAAGGTGCAGACAAAGTAACTTTGACAATTAAACAAACTTTTTCTTCAAATATTCCTCTCTTCTCATCAGCATCCTCACTGATATGGGAGTTACTGCACATTATATCAGCAACATTTCTTCAGCCAATTCATGCAGAAATAATTGCATATCTCACGTGTAGATCATAAAATTTATGTCTCCACAGTATTTGAACTACGTAATTGTAGTCTGTGGACAAGTTTTTGAGAGTCAATGCCCATTCAGGTAACTGTTCTTGCTTAAGTTATTCAGACAGCTAGTGTGCCAGTGAATTTGGCCAGAGTCCGGCATGTTCAACATCATCTCCTCTTCCAAACGCCATAATAACTCACTTATTATCGATTTTATGTTCTTTGTTCTGGCGGGAGGGGGCTTCCATCTATTGCCATGCAGAAGCTACTGCGGGGTCACTGTTCAATTATGCTTCCGGCTAATTGTGCTAAGGACCATTAATAATGCAAGGAAAACAAGGCTCCGGACCCACGACTGCACATGAGGAAACGTCTGAATGCTAATTAGCACTGCTTGGCACAGAATGTACAGTCAGTATTGAGGCCCTTGTTGAAGTGGCCTTGTGCTCGGGCACAATGTCCAGAGTGACACACGTGGGGTGGACGCAAGTGGACATTAATATCAGGGTCTCCACACTCTTTGAGAAAACCTTAGAAAATCGGCATCCAGGAAACTGACAAGTCCCAGATAACAGAGCCAGTGAGCAGCACCTGCAGTCCCACCAGTGGCTCCAGTTTGGTCTCTGCTAATGAACTGAACGGCTCACTGCTTCAAGCATTCAGGTACAAAAAGGTATTATAAAAATTACGGAATATCGAAGGAGAGGAAAGCTTTTCCCACTCTGTTTTCTAGATAGATAGATAGCTCACTATATCCAGGAAAGAAAAGATCTAACATGTAACTTATTATTCTGGTGGCCATGGTGGGTCACCAGTGGAACTGTGATTGCGAAGGGCACCCATGGTAATTATTGGAATCCCAGGATAACAAACTGTTTTCAAGAACAGCAAAGATATTTTCTCAATTTTAATGGCTAGAAAATTGATGGAAAAAGTTTGGGTGTTCCAGATTGCTGTGGGGCCCTGGTCTTCGCTCCCACATGGCCCCGTGTACTGCTCCAAAACCATGCACCCAAAGTATCAGGACTTCTTCACAAAGTGTCGACGTCTCTGCCGCTCTGCATAGGAGGAGGCTTTAACATTGTGACATCCAAAACTCATCATTTTGTTCCGTCTCCTACAGCCCTATTTCGTGAATGTTTCAGATTTAACCCCTTGAAGTGTAGGGTGTTTTCACCAGAACTCAAGTTAAATTTAGCTGCTTTCAGTCACCAGTAGCCATTGTGAAACCATTAGAATGGTCAGCTGAGAGCACAATAATCAAACACTAGTGACTTCACAGGTGGGCAGCGCTGCCCAATCCTGTTCCTTGAGATATACCATCCAGAGGGTTTTCATTCTAAGCCAAACACAGCACACTTAATTTCTCAATGAGGTCTCTATGAACTGTAAAATAGTTGACTTTGGTGCATCAAATGAGGTTTGAAGTGAAAACCCACAGGATGATAAATTTCCAAATAAAGGACAGGGCAGCCCTGTAATTACAGGATTGCAGAGGCCAGAGAAATAATTCAGTATCATTGCTATCAGCAACCAGACGTGACTGTGACCTCAGGATTCAGTTCAGGACATTAAGTCTACATTACACATCCCACTACAAAGGGATACAGAGACCAACAATATCATTCCACATGGTGGATTCATCTCAGCTGCAGTGCAAATGCAGCAATATCAGCAAGCGCAGCATGTCAGAGTCAGGTGACCTGGGGTACTGTAGTGTTCCCACCCTAAGTCCAGCCAGCGGCCATTCTACAATCAGTCCCGCCATTTCTCCCCAACCACAGTTAGCAGATGGCCAAGCCTTTTATTGTCCACGGTCCAGAACGAACACATCAGTTACTCCTGCAGCTGAATCTAAAGTTACATCTTTACAATGGCAATAGCTTTATACAGACAGATAACAAATTAAGGGGAAAAAATTTACATAAATGGTCTTAGTAAGGTGTTGGATCTCTACAAGCTCTTCGATCAGCTTCCTGAACTTTTAGCATAGAGTTGACAGGTGTAAAGTTTTACTGGGAGGATGGAGTACCTTGCTACGAAGAGACATTCCCTCTTTAGCGGTTTTGATGATGGTGACAGAGTACTGTTTAACCCGCACTGATATCCCCCATTAGAGTCCAGCTGTTTTGAATTCTGGTGAATCGAGGTGGAGGCAAATGCTTCTGCCTCATTTTCATTGTCATAAGCCCATTCAGTGACCCCCTGTGCCCTGTGGGGCTCAGGCTAATGACATCCTGCAAGAGACCACTCCCATCATAGTAAGGTACACTTCATCAAAGGATATATGGCTGATCACACAGAATAACTCTCCATTGATTCGCTGTGACCCTTCCACCTTTACCCCACTGTGCAGATGTAGGCGTCGGCATCCAGAAAACACTGAAATCTAATTGCTAAATAATTCCGTGATTGAATTTCCAAATGAGACAAGCATCTTGCTTCATTTAATCATTTTTCCAGTCCCTGGGACACAAATTCTGAGTTATAAAGCCTCACCCCATTTAATCCCAATTTTTTACTTGCACTGTAAGTGCATGCATTTTACCCCTTACACCCCTTAACACATATAAACTGCATGTACTTTTTGATTTCATGAATCGTAGCCCAACTACGACCGGGGGCTACAATTAAGAATGCTCTGGACAGAGTCCGCATGGAGGCTGTTCATTAAGAGTATACTGCTCCAGGGCATGTCCCAACTTGTTCCACACACTTGTCCCCGATGACCCTGTACTTTCGCTCAGGTTTGTAATAATCCTGTGATACACAGAATGTGAGGAACGGTTTCAGGAGCAGCCTGCCATGGTTAAAACTCAGGGGCCTGAGTCGGCGAAAAAACCTGGTGATAAGAGAACCTCCACAACTTCACATTTTGTAGGCAGTACAGGAATGTTTGGATTTTTTCAGTTTTGTACAGTGCACTTGCCTTAACACAGAGACTTAATGCGATCATGTTAGCACAATGACAATTCTGGGATCTTACTTTAGAAAGATAACTCCTGGATAGGGTGTTTGCAGGCCTCGAACTAGAGGTGATAAGGGCCACGGCAAAAGTTTCCGTGGTCCATGCTGAAAATAAAAGGGCACAACGGCAAATGTGCCTCCATATAAGGGGCACCACAGCAAAGTCTGCCGCTACCTTGGGGGCACAGCAGCAAATCCACCATGGAGCTTTAGGTCATCACTTTAGCTAATAAAAAGTAAAGGTCTGTAGTCTCAGATGTTCTTCTCATAAAGTGACCAATCAGCGTGCACTAAGCAAATCAAAACCATTCTTGAAAGAAAATGTTTCCCGTATTTTTCCCCGCTTGCCGTCTTGGAAATTGGCTCAGTATTGCACTGGGACATCGTTTGGGCATTGCTATAATGCAAGTACAAGCAAAGGACATTCCAATCAATCGCCGGGTCATTGAAAAAATAATCATATTTAGCCATTTTGTCCATCTTCTGCCACCCGCAAAATTCGGACTTTCTCCTGTCATTCCAACACTCACACTGACAACAGCGCTAGATACCATAGACTGTATAAAAAGATGGACGCAGCACCCTGGTCTGAAAAATGAAGCCCATGCGGAAGTACCGTAGAATGGCATACTATTTAATGGCCAGCAGATGGCGACATCGGT
The DNA here is from genome assembly GCA_029692085.1 of Gymnothorax javanicus. Taxonomy (NCBI): domain Eukaryota; kingdom Metazoa; phylum Chordata; class Actinopteri; order Anguilliformes; family Muraenidae; genus Gymnothorax; species Gymnothorax javanicus. Next base: position 15,572,163 of record CM056202.1, read on the forward strand.
GGTTGCAGAAAGAAGTTCAACGCTATAGAAGTCTATGAGAAAATGACCCTACTTTCCCACCTGATTTTTCATTTAAATAATGATTTTTCACATTATTTTATAATAGCTATAGCAAGTTTCAAGTCTCCTTCGATACATCATGATGTTCATTTTTGTAAATTATGGTCCCTTATAGACTAGAATAAAGGATAAAGCCAGAATATGCTTTTGGGGCGTGGCTATCCTCTGGTCCTCGTCCGGATAAGGTCAGATCCAGAGCCACGTTCCTCCCCGGATCTCAATTCACGCTCTCGTCCAATACAAATCACATCCGGTTTCAAAATGACAACATGGCGCAATTCAAATTGCCAAATCGAGGCTTCCTTTATGGTATGCTGAAACCAATGGGTGACATCACGGTAGCTTCGTCCATCTTTTTATACAGTCTATGCAAAAACTGGCTATAAAGACCACTTCCCAAGCTTTATCAACACACAACAGGCAACCTAAGAGAATTTCAGTACCTCCATAACTTCGTCAATTTGCCACATTTTGCGGCTGCCGACTGTAATTCAGCATTTTTTTCTTTTTTTGTTCCTTTCACCTGTCAGCATGGTGATCGGTGTTAAAAATAGAGGAGATACATAAATTATTCAAGAATAATTCTGCGCCCACGATCGCAAGAGAAAGGCAGCTGTAAAAACCAGTGGCGGGTCGTCGGCCGCAACAAAGGGAAGCCAGAACCTCGCCCTTAAGTTTAATGACTTAAACCTTTTGCAGTTTACTTTTGTTGATCAGCAGTTGCTCATACGAATTGTTAGACAAACAGTCAATTGAGTCAAATTTATTTTCGATAGCATTGTTATACATCGCACCACGAAATTATGAGGGGTTTTCTTTCACACATAAATTATGACGTAAATTACCATAGGCCTACGTCTTTATAAATTTCGTGCTCAAGAAGCTCATGTGAAACAGCATAGATTCGCAAATTGATTAGTGAGGCTCATTAAGCAATAAGCAGTGCAACATCGCATTCTTTACTTCTGTATTAAGATTGTAGAAAACGTTTTCTCGTGGCTTCTTGCGAAAGAAGCCTCGCAAACTAATTTATAAAGACGTATTGATAATTTGCGTCGTCATTTGCTATCGAAAATAAATTTGACTGTCCTTTTACCAATTCATATGAGCAACTGCTGATCAAGAAAAGTATACTGCGAAATGATTAAGACATTAAACTTTGAAGGGCGAGGTTTTGGCTTCCATTTGTTACGGCCGACGAACCGCCACTGGTAAAAACGGGAAATGCTGTGTGATTTATTTTGGGTAGGTGTTTTGGCCGAGGGGCACTTACGGCAATGCGGGGAAAGGGCACGGCATTCTACTGCCGTGAACTGGGGCTTTTATAGGTGGGCAGCACGGCAAACAGGTAGGGCATCAACGGCAATTGCGAAATTCGAGCCCTGTGTTTGTGAATTAGGGACAGTTATCCTTGCCAAGATCATATTTATCTTACTGCCCGTGGTCATGCTAATGGCAAATTGATTGATTGATTGATTGATTGATTGATTGATTGATTAGTGAGTGACGTTCGAGTCTCATCACAACACTCCTTCCTAAGCTTTGCTTATCCAGGAGTTGAAATGACACCAATGCAATTTTTTCTGACAAGCTATTGTTGCGCGGGGACCAGGATATGAAATTAGGACCGTCCATCATCCAAATCCTGATACACGTTATCTGCAGCTAGTATGCTCTGCTTTACCACCTACAAGGGCAGGCACTCACTTTCACGTGCCGTTTAATGCCAGATGTACACATTTCAGTTAAAACTTGGCAGGTGGAATTTGTCATACAGCAGCTGCTGTGGTCAGTGGATATAAAAGTCTGTTTCTCACAGTAAGGGCTACCAGGGGGTAATCATAATAAGGTGCCGTCATTAAACAAAGATAGAGCACATTTCCCGCTGTACTGGACAAAGGCAGTGGGTGCATCTCAAAGCGTAGGCTGCAAATTTTTAGGGATCATCACTTAATTCCATCTGCCAAACTGACATGACATCATTTCATCTCTGTTAAACAGCTTTGGTTTCAGTGAGTCGTCATTGATTTCCCCAACTGTAACCTAAACTCTAACCCCTAACTTTAAACCTAGCCCCAAACCTAACCCTAACCCTAACCCTAAATCTAACCAAATCCCTTACCCTAAATATTAGTTTGGTGGATGGAAGTACGTGACGACCCCTAAAAATGCTGCCTTCGAAGACTGCAGCCTACGCTTTGAGATGCACCTAGTGTCGACCGTGGCCAGCAGCCACTCACAGGCATGAGGCAGGCTCTAGCATTACAATGGATGTTAACAACTGAGCAACAGTGACCCCTGCTGAGCAGTAAGGTACCTGCATGCTTAGTCTCAAAGCCAACATTTTTTCTCTGTACTCCCCATGTAGAAAATGTTAAAATAATGATTCATCTCAATTAGTACATGGACTTCTAATTTTTCCAGTGAGTAAACATCAATTTTCAGGAGCAAATGATGTAAGAATGGGAGCGCCGCGGAGCCCTGAGAGTGCTTCCTGCCACGAAGCAGCTCCAGGGAAGAATAATACTGCATTGAAAATTTATAAATACTTGCTACATAAATAAACATCAAGATTCAGTTTCATTACACAATCTCTTCTCAGATAAAACAAAGGGCGTAAATCCAAAGCAGAGGTCAAGAAAATGGCGATTTCTTCCATTAGAAATACACTTTCTAATTAACAACTCTGCTTGTTTCACTGGCTAGCAACTGCTTTTTTCTCATGAAAATGTGCATCTTTAAAATTAGCTGCGTTGTTGGATTTGAATCTTAAGCACCATGCCTTAGGCTTTTTAATGCAACAGTCGAGGCCGGACCAGGAAGACAGATGCCATTTTCCAATCTAAAACTAAATTTCGGCTAGGCCCCAGACAGCTAGCTGTACCCAGAAGCTAATTTGGAAAGGTTCCCCCCACCCCCCTTACATATGAAATGAATTCATGACACAATCAAATTCACAATTTGTGGTCCTGGAAGAACAAAAGCATTGATTTTCCTGGCTTTCTGAGGTAACGTGGAAGCGATCCCAACCCTGATTACATTTCAAAAAGTCTCTCGGGAGGAGGTTCCAGAACAAATCAAACTGACAAGAGGAGGTAATTTCATCATCAAAATTCAGATGGGTGACTTATCTCCATCAAACAGGGCCCTGAGTGACATTTTGAAAATTAAAGACGTACAGGAATAGGAGATGCGCGAATTGAGCTAACAGATATGAGAAATCATAATTAGAAGTCCGGTGTTATATGTGAAGTCATGGGCTAGAAGAAATGGGTGCAGAGGAGGAGGAGGAGGGAGAATCTCAGGGTTCAGGCTGAGCTTAAAACATAAACATACATGGCAACAGCACTGGACATAACTTAGCCTTTTCACAGCCTAACAATTTACTGAATGACTATTTACAAGTGACCCTCTCAGCCACAACTGCAATATATTGCTAAAACTGCTGAAAAATACTGAATCACTATTGCTCAGTTAAAGCAGTGGAATACAAAAATACATGGGGTTATAAAAAGGCAGCAGACCATAATGCTCTGCAGATAGAGGATCACTGGTGTGGCAAAAGTGAGCAGACCAGGGGTTCTCAACCTTATCCAGAACACACAACATTCTCTAATCCACTCCGAGAGTTTTTCTGAAGATCTGAAGCCCAAAGAGCCCACAGAATGCAGCTGTACTCAAACCTGTGAAACTTCAGGTCTGTTTTAAATTCTGGTGGAGACCCAAGGTTTCCGATGATCCCAAATATGCGGAATTGCAGGGATTTTTGTATATAACCATGTACAAGATTCAGACATTTCCCATCTGATGTAATGTTGCGGCCATAAAAATATGGCTTCATCATGGGTTTGAATATTTCTCTGAATTTAAGTGTGATGTACACTACCAGTCAAAAGTTTTAGGACACCCCAATTTTTCCAGGTTTTTAATAGAAAATTATGCAGTTTAATGTCTCATTGTACTCTGGAATGAAAGCATAGACATGATAGAACAAATTGACAATCGAAGTTAAAAAAAGAAATCAAGGAATCAATTTATAACGCAAAATGTTTTTTAAACTTTTGACTCAAAGTAGCCACTTCTGGCAGATATAACAGCTGAACACACTCATGGCATTCTTTCTACAATGGAAATCAAATATTCTTCAGAAAGTTCTTCCCAGCTCTGTTGCAGAAGTTCCCATAAATGTGTGGCACTTGTAGGTTGCTTTGTTTTCACTCCTCTGTCCAGTTCATCCCAAACCATCTCGATGGGGTTTAAGTCTGGAGACTGTGCTGGCTACTCCATGTTTTCAAGCTTAGCATCTTGTTCTTTTTTCCTAAGGTAGTTCTGGCAGAGCTTGGACTTATGTTTTGGGTCATTATCTTGCTGTAGGATGAACCCCTGACCAACTAGGCACATACCAGAGGGTACTGCATGGTGCTGCAGAATGCTGTGGTAGCCGTTTTGCTTCAGGGTGCCTTTCACTCTTTAAGTCACTGACCTTGGATCCAGCAAAACAGCCCCAGACCATCACGCTTCCTCCTCCATGTTTGACAGTTGATGTCACATACTGAGGAAGTATCCTTTCACCTACTCGACGGCGTACAAAAAACCTGGGTAACCTTACCTTTTGTTTAAAACTTCTGACAGTTCACCACTTACCTTTATACCATTTCAAGCTATTCGTTGGACTGGAACCGCTTAATTTTCAATAATAAATAAAAAAACTGGAAAAATTGGGGTGTCCTAAAACTTTTGACCAGTAGCGTAACTTCAGTGAAGCACTGCGACCACCTGACACAGAGCACACACATGACATTGTCCTGCAATGTGAAGAAAATGCCTTTTCTAGCTTTGGACCTACTTAAGTGAGAACTTGAGAGAAAAGTTAGAGTTGAAGGGGTCAAAAAGCAGATTTTGGTGTGTAACGGCTTGGTTGGACTGACAGCCAGCACCCACACCACACACCAGGCTCGGATACCCATCCAGAAGACCGATTATCTAAGTAAGCAGGATCACAGTTGCAGTGAGCTGCAATGTCACTCCAACTCGAAACGGCCACTCCCTTCGTATAATTCTGAAACTGAATGGCGGAAAAGTAGGAGACATGAAAGGCAGTGTGAAGCCGGCCTCGCCCACTTTAGACACAGAGCACAGCACATCACCAATCAACACTTCACAGTAGCCTGTCTGCCTGCTTACAACATTGGCTTATATCAGTAAACGTGAGCTAGCCCAACAGGACCGTGCAGAAATACTGCGGACGTCCGTTCACATCCCCGGGGGGACAGCAGGAAAGAGATGCCACAGCTGAATTTTTCCAATGTAAAAAAGAGAGAGTCGTTTTTTGGAGCGCAAAAAAAAACGTTTGCCGGAAGTGTGTGCATTTATCCTGTGACCTTTGACCCAGGTGAACCTAACATGGTGCATGCACAGCTAGGCATTGGTATAAACACATGCTGAGATCTCGTCCGCACAAAATAAAACACACTTTTCATGACCAGTAACCTTGATCCTTAACCCAGGTGAATCTAACATGGCGGATGCACTTCTAGACGTTCGTATAAATGCATGCCAAAAGTGTGAAGCCATTGCGCCATGCAGTTGCTGAGATCTCGTCCATAGGAGAAAGCGTGATGCTAACGCCGATGCAGACAGGGAAACCAGGGTAAACCATATGGGTTCAGCCTTCCGACAACCTAATTATCAGCCCTTCGACACCGCAGGATGAAGGACTCACAAAGTCCCGTTTATCTGGGTGAGCTATGCCTGCAAATAACAGAAAAACTGGTCACTTCAGTGGGACTATCTGAATGAACAGGAAGAAGGAAGTTTTGCTTGCATTTTTTGGTGAACTGTCCAATTGACTTTCCCTTCTTTGGTCTTGTAACTCGGTCCTAAACAGCTAGACACTTGAAATCCATCATAGGCTCTGATCTGCCTCTTGTATACATCAAACACTCTTCTGTTCTTACCACCAGAAATTCCACTACCCAGATTCCACGCATACTATTCCAAAGCCTCATATTCATAATCAGAGTGTCTAATTGCTTTATGCATGCCTGAAGATGAAAACAATTTTGAATGAAGAACCTAGCATTTCATCCGCAGGGGGCATAATTGATGTAATTCCGAACACCAGCCCCTGAATGCAGAGATGTGTAATTAACGGAAAGCGTAACGGGTGGAGGACAGCTTGCTCGTTAAGAGGCCTAATTGGCTGAGCAGAGGCATTCTTGAATCATTTTGAGAGGGAACCAGAGGTGCGACGAGGAAGGACAGACATACCAAGCCGAGATCATATTAAAGTCCATTTAACTGCGGCAACAGCACATGAGTAGCAAAAAGTGATCATGGGGTAAAATAGGATGAGCAGGCTTTCGGCGTAACATCCAAGTGGCCACTTCACAGCTAAAATTTAGACGAGGTGAATTAGCACAGTACTCAACTGCTATATCTGATCAATTAAATGCTGAGTCACTGCAAAAATCAGCAGACGCGGCAGCTCTCCAGAAACAATAGCTCATCAGCCGTCGTTTTCATAAAAAGGACTGAACTGGCCTGAATTCTGGAGCTTTCCGCCGCACACGTGGGCAAAAGTCAAACACCTGGCGCAATGCGGAAGGCCGGCTGTGAGGAGCCTCCTCAGCAGCATCTTAAGAGCGCGAGGGAAGGTCAGGCTACCCTGAGGAGCATGAGGGGTAATGAGGGAATGGCAGAACACATGCTGCGGGAGAGGGGTCGATGGCTTTCAGTAATTACCGCGAAAACCCACTGAGATGCTCCCCAACATCTCCAAAGAGATGGCTCCTAAAATAGAACGCAAACACAGAAGCGCCTGGTGACTAGCTGACCGCCTTTCAGAAAGCGGGTGACAGCCAGCTGAACTGACTGAGATGAACGCACTTGATACTGTTCTTAATGACCCACCATGTTTAGCACAGCTGCATAGGCTCAGACGGTCTCTGACGGTGATTATTTTCCCAGAATCCTCAATGGGCAGTTTCTCTCACAATACTTCTCCACAGCTACAGTGCTCTCTTTGAATTTACGGCAGAATATGGCGCCGATCGGCCAAACTTCGTTGGCATACACATGCGAGGGGGGTGGGTGATTGGTGGCTTTATCACTTGATATCTAAAGTGCCCTTTTGCCTTTTTTTTTTTTTTTTTTTGTGAAGGTCTGCCCTTGGCCCTTCAGGATCAACATTCAACAATTAATAATAATTTAGCTATCAATGAAATGACCTGGCTTCTGGCAGTAACCTTACGACATGACGTCTCACCGGAGCTGACCAATAACATACCCCTTAGTTCCAGCTGCCACCATTAAACATTGCAGAGATACTTAGCGGGAGAAAAGTGATTTGGGATATTATTTCCACACCAGAAAGGAGGAACTTTTACAGCCGGGAAGTGGGATTTGCACCCATATTACTTGCACATTGTTTGGTGTATTCTCCAAGACGAAGTGATGGGGAGCAGGCACGGTAGTTAACATGGCTGCGTGCAGCCTGTACAGGTAGCCGCTAGACACCAGTTAAACAAGAACCAATGTGCTGCTTAAGGGAACACAGCATGACAGCGTCTTGACTCTGAATGTCCCAGTTACAGTATCTCACAAAAGTGAGTACACCCCTCACACTTCGACAATTAATTTATTATATCTTTTCAAGGGACAACGTTACAGGAATGAAACCTGAATATATTCTAGAGTAGCCCTCCTGTATTATAGTAGACATAACAAAACAAAAATTGTTGATGTGACTTGAACGACATACATTTCAGAACTGTCTAAATAGGGGTCAGGCAATTTTTGAAAATCACACTTCTTTGCATCAATAAATTTTACTGACACTAATTCTTGTAAACTGAGTGTCAAATTAAAACTTTGTATTCCATGTTAACAGTGTTATTGCTTTCTAAATGCAGCAAAGAGCACAACAATGTTGTCTGTCCCAGTTTTGTCCAACTTATACTGCCAGGCTGTGCGTCCAGTGACATCCAAAGTTGGAACAGTTCGGAGAATGTTACTGAATGGCACCCACGCCTTAGTCACAATCAGGGTGCAGACTAATTTGCATTTACAGGAGAAAATGAAATTGATTGTACAACATTAATGTTTATATTTTCTGGAATTATGATGCCTCCTACAACTGAAAAATATATTATCAGTGGGTATCCGCATTTAGTTACAGTGAGGAGCGAGTTCGAATAGAAGCACTACAAGTGGGGTACGGATGGGACACTTTACACACACATGTATATTCCATATGAAAATCCAACAAATCAAATATTTTTCAAAGACATCACATTAGTTTATTTACATTTACCATAAACATCTTTATGACATATTAACAGTTCACTGAATTCATAGTCAAGTATTTTCAAGTATACAAGGTCATATTCAAACGTGTAACATGAATACAAATTCGGTAAAACATACACACATCACTGTATTGTTGGTTACCTTCATGCTGCACTGGAGCACATTCAGTATACTGCTATGAATATCATATAACATATTCTAGAAATCATTTCAAAGCTTATCTAACGATTTAAACTGCAGAAATGTTAAATATTTGCAATACAACAATCAACCCCGCTTTGAGGGTATGAACGGGACATACTCTCATGAACGAGGTTAAGGTCCACACTGAGTGTCAGGAACATCATAATTAATTTTTTTCCCTGAGACATTGCTAAAACTGTTTTAAATGCAGTAAACAGTTCTGTAACAATGAAATTGTACAGTTTCTACAAATAAACATGCTAGTCACGTAGTCTTCTAAGTATCCAACAAAAGAAATTGTCCATTCTTTACACTTTTGAATCATTTTCAGACATTTTCATTGAGTTTACAAATAAATTCTAAACTATGCCCTGAACTTCAGGCCTTAAATATTAGAAAAATGTGTAAAACTCTTTCAGAGTAAGGTTGTTTAAATTCATTGTCCCGTCCGTACCCCTTAATTAAAGTACGGCACTGCATTAAAGACATACAAGCCACATTTTACACAGGTTTATATAGATGGATTCGTAGTATTGTTAGTCTAGAACAAAATTTTGACAAGCATGGTGGGAATTTATGTGAGAAATATTTTCCGTCTCATTATAGTTCAGTTTGGATCAGTCTAGTTGGAGATGTTTCATTGTATGAAATTTGGACACTGTCGTAGAACAGTAGTTGATTATGCATGTAAAGAAGACAGTACTTCCACATACAGCTGCAGAGGTCATTCAAAGAAAGTACAAACTTATATCATGGAAGCAAAATATAATGTAGCTCTGTCTGAAAATGGGGGTACGGACGGGACATGTGGGTACGGACTGGACATTACATTATAAAATTGTTAGAAAGCCCAAGAGAAATACAAGTTGGTACTAACTATTAATGTTGGAACAGCACTTAGGTGTAACAAATATTACATGTATATAATTATGCTTTGTCATTAGAATTGTATGAGAAATACACAGGGGTACGTACGGGACAATTTTTTTTGACATTGCGTCGCAAACCACATTCGGCTGAACATTGCTGAAAATATGACCCATTTGCATCAAATTACACTCTAGCAGTCAACTAATGAGTATACATTACCTTTAAAGGCAAACTGTGAATAGGTTGACTCAATAATTGGAATATTATTACACCAAAATAAGCAAGTACTAAATTTTTATTTAAAAAATGCAACAAAAGGATATCAATCGATGTCAATCAATGTTGACAATGGATGGTTTATAGTCTGTCATTTGAGGCTATTTTCTGAAAGCAAACAACAGTATTACAAATAAAATACCAAAATATATAGATTTGAAAATGTTATCTGTAACATAAAGTTTTATTAAAGCTGAACTTCATTTCATATGAAAATTTGTAACATGAAGCAAATGAACATTATCGAAATTTCAAAATGCTGTAGAAAAAAAACCATTCGACGATATCACTTGAAATTTTCAGGACACTGAGATCTCAATAATTTCTGCAAAATGAATACGTAACTTTCAACATATCAATATATGCATTAGAATCATTGATGTAACATGAAATATATGAGATTTGTACCCTGATTGTGGCTAAGGCGCCAGCATTTTTCAGAAGTCGTTCAGGTTAATGCTTGTGTCCTCTTGTTTCGCTTCATGAAAAACAATAGCAATACTTATGTACGTGTGATTTCTTAGTTATTTATGTTTAATAAATTTGCACAAATCTCCACAAAACTTTTTTCACGTTGTCATAATGGGGTATTGTGTGTAGAAAAAAGGGAAAAATTAATTTAATCCATTTTGGAATAACGCTGTAACATAACAAAATGTGGAAAAAGTGAAGCGCTGTGAATACAGGGGTGGTTCCAATTTTCGCAATCTGGATCCATGTTACCGGTCTCGCAAGTTAACGACACTCACACATTATTTAGCCAACTACATGAGGCAACTTTTGTGAAAATATCTTAGGTGTGTTTTCATAGGAAACTGGTTGTTTTTCAAGATGAACTTCACATTTTGCATCAATTTTGATCAAGACAGATGCATTTTTCAATGGAAAATTGTCTGAAACTTCTTCAGTTTTTCACATGTATACTTATGTTTGGTATCAAAATGTCTGTCATGTTGTTGTGTAGCCATTAAAAATCATCTGGTTTTTCAGAACAATCATTTATGGGTTCAAATATGGACTTTTTGAGGCCTTGTCCCACCAAAATCTTGAAATCACTAAATACGTCACAGTTCACTTCCTGTATGCAAATTTCACATTTCAAATCTATTTTCTGGACCGTCCCACAAGTTGGTACATATAACCTGAAAATGGTTCAAATTGGGCTGTGGGCAAATTTGCCAATACCCTGCAAAACCACCTTTGGAGTGAAGTTGGAGATCTATGAAATAACATAGGATTTTATGGATAGGTGCATCCCTAGGGGGTTAATTTTGAAAATGAAGCAAGTTGATGATAGCGATTTTCGTTATGGTTACATAACACAGCTCATTAAATATTCATAAATGTTTCAAACAAAAAAAATCCTATGTCATTTCATTGAACTATCTTAAACCTTTCATCTGAGACTAATTTGAGTACACTCTAACCATGGATTATTGAAATATCAGTGCCACAAAATATTTTCAGATTTTGTCATTAAAGTGCCGTTTCCATGGCAACCATGTACATTTTTATCAAAATACTGCATTTTATGAGGTTAAAATCATATTGAGTATGTTTATTTCTTACTTTTCACATTATTATGGTTATTTCTACACTTCACCCTGAAGACCCCTTAGAAAGAAATTCCCAGTTGCCGCAAACATTTCACTATAGCATAATTACACTTCTTCACAGTGCCACTCAGAGAGTATCAGGACATTCTGATATGGTAAATCATAATTAAAGCCCTCTGATATGTCATATATTTTGCCGTGTTCCTTCAAATTTAGATAGGAATTAAAAGGAAACTCCAAGTTGCCACCATACTGAATGTCCAGAAAGTTGTTCTTCAGCCCCCACATACAACTGATCTTATGTGATCTTGACCTTTGATCTGATGACCACCAAAACCTAACCTGTTCAGCGACCCTCTGTAGTAAGTTACTAAGCCTGATTTGGTGAAAATCCCTCCGCTCTTTCAGTAGATATAGACCAGACAATATATTTGTGATGGACATTGTAACGGACACGCACACACAAACTTACAACCACAAAACAATACGCCTCACCCTCACTGTGTGGACGGAGGCATTAAAAAAAAAAAAAAAAAAAAAAACGTGCAAGACACTTAAGATCCCTCAGCCCTGCCATTATATCGAACAAACTGGAATCATCATTACCCAAGGCACACACAATGCATACCTTTTAAGTTTTGACGTTAGAGCTTTAGTGAAATGTGGAATACAGTCAGAAGATGGAGAGGTCCATCCAATGTAGTTAATAGGTGGCCAATTTTTCATTGCTGCTATAATTAATTGTCGAGAAACAACCTGAACAAAATATCCAAGGTCAAGGTCACCACACCTAGGTCAAAGGTTAAGGGAGAATACTGCTATTAAGCATGAAAATCTTTATTTCATCACTTACATCAAATTGCTTTATTGATATGAGAAGCAAACATTCAAATTAGCAGGGATGGAGGTGATTTGCATAAATTATGCAAATTAGGTGTCCAAGATGGCCGCCGCAAAGGGGCATATCAAGACAATTGCAAAACATCATACCTCAGTAACTAATAGACATTTCAACTTCTTATTTTGCACATAGGTTGCCTGATCCAGCATCTATGGGCTAAACCTCTTGAAGTTGGATACTTTAACAAAATGCAAAGGTTTTTTGAAGTTTTGCTCTAGACTTGAAAATTCTCTACCTCCTTATATATTCAGCACCCCCTGAAATTAAAAGAGTACCAAAAGGGCCATATTTTTTAGGTTCAGGACAACCATCATGCTGTAAACTATTTATGTTGCAAACTTCATTATAAATCGGACTAGCAGTTTTTGAGAAATGGCGCGTGAAAAATGTGGAAATGGTAATGGTATTTTTATAGCAGTAATCTACCTGAAATCCTCATGAAAGTAGGCCACTGCACAACAACAACCCCAAAGTCTTTGCATGTGATAAGTATGAGCTGTTAAGATATTAATAGCTGCTGAGCACTGGCCTGCACAAAACATGGGACAGACAGATACACACACAGAGACAGACGTACAGACAGCGTCATGACGACAACATCCCATCGGCCACCGTGGCCAAAAGGTAACTAGACTACAAATGGGCCAAACACCCACTAGATCAAGGGGGCAAAAAAAGGGTTCCTGTGGGTGCTTTTTATACTGAATGCAAAAACCTGCATGGGGAGCATGCAAATATTCACTGGCTGCAGATCGTGATTAAAGACAGGCGATTGGCTCTGAAGATGAACACGAGACCTTGAGCCTATCTAGGAGTGGACCTACCACAGTTTCCAGGTGAATTTGACAAGCTATTTTTAGCACCGCGTTTCTGCCTGAGCACAGCTTGGCACTGCTCGTTCTAATTGCACAGGGTTTGAGCAGGGGAAACGACCTCAAAGACCCAAATGAAACCTGAAATTAACGCGAAGGATGTCAGACATATCCGTTGGGAAACGAATACCTTCTGTTTGGTGTTTTCTGTAATGTGGGAGAATATATCCACCATAATGGGTCATTGACCACCATGAAATTACACTGCTGGCATTCGGCACCCACACTGGACAACCACGCTTTACAATTCAAACAGGAGGGCAAATATCAAGGAGAGAATTGCACTGAATTGTCTCGACCGCAAAATGTAGTCTAAACAAAAGCAAAAAGAGCAAGAGCCAAACTGAATACTTTCGCGAAGTTAAACAAAACCACCAATATGATCTACAAACCATGTAAATCCCAATAAAACCAGGTGTTCCAAATGGATAACTGGAGTCAGGCCTGATCTGGAGTTCATAGTGAGGAGTCTGGACTGGTTATGAAATTCTGTGTTCCTATTGAAGAAACCTTGTTTAAGAAGCCTTGAGGAACGATGGCAATCCACTGAGTAGCGTGAGTAAACTGTTCTTAAAAATTATGTTTCCATGAAATCCGCAGTCAAGATTTTGATCCAACTGGCCCCATTGGAGATCTAAGCCAGAGGATCCATGCAACTTCTGCGCCAGAGCAAAGTCAACTAGTCAAGCTAGGGATGAGCGATCAACAGCAAACATAAAATCACTCGGAGAGCGACAACTTGAAGAAATCTCGTCATTTGTTCTCAAACTAGACAAATGCTGTTGAATGTCAACGCCCGAATATACCCCCGAAACAACACCACTTTTCCCACAGGCAAAGTTTATAATTAAGCCAAGATCCACAACAAGAAAGAGTATAGGGTCCAGAAAATCAACTACTCTGGGCTCCAGGAATCTTCACTTTAAAATTATGGTGAAAGGGTGATGAATATCAATTATACGCCTTCTGTAAGCACCAGAAACAAGCGGAAATATCATTCTAAGTGGTAATTATGGGGTGCAAGCCGCATTAGCCAATATTAAATTTTGAGCCAGTGAACACAAAAATTGTATGAATTTGCGAAACATTGTCCAGTTCATGGTACATGGCACATTGCACATGCTATACATGGCCCTGCAAATTTCATGTTGACTGGTCATTGCTATGCCCGTGAAATGGCAACCGTTGTGCGATTTGGTAATGGTGGGATTTCTTTTGCTGAATGGGGGGACTATTATATTCTTATTCAGAGATACAGTATGCAAAATTAGAACCATTTTGATAAAATGGTAGAAAAAATGTAGGCAATTTTACATTTTTGTTTCCTACAGCGTCATTCGGATCACAACTGCCAGTGCCGCCACAATTTAAGGAAAACTATGGCTTTGGTTTGAAGTTTCTATCTTAAATAATAAAAAGTTATGACCCAAAAAGTGTTTTGGCGTATTGGATGACCTTAACCTCTGACCTAGTAACATCAAAAGTTCAAGGCTTCTGGCCAGGACATAGCTGAATAAGATGGTATGAGACATGAAGTAAAAAAAGTGAAGTTAAAAGGCAATTAAGCAATCCATCAAACAAAAAAAAAAAAAAAAAAAAAAACTATGTAACATACTTGGCAAATCTCTGATTTCGCCAAGTGCCAAACATTCCAACAGAATGTAGTAACGTACTTAGCGCCAAGTAAAAATAGAACAAAATTTCGTGCAACAAGCAAAACACTGGTCAAATGTACAGTGCACAAAAAAGCAAAAAAAGAACCAAATTACCACCTAGCAGTAATACAAAAGTAATCAACCCGTTAGCTGTCCAAGATATCAAAGAAACCGCAAATTCAAAAGCCATTGAAAGCCGGAAATATGCAATGCCAGGTGAGTACAGTATGGTGAAAAAGTCCACAATGTTCCCAGTTCAGTCCCAGTTCTTCACTGCTTCCAGTTCAGTCTGAACAATGAAACTATGGCCTATAAGAACATGGACGGCAGCCATGACCCGGAAGTATTAGATCCCAAATGGGTTCTAATACTGAGACAGAATCGTAGCTTGTCTACTTTATCCAACAGCATTTTGAAACCTGTTGCATTTAACATTACGCAGACAATATGAAAAACTACATCAGTTAGGCTTCCACGCTTGTCCGACTCCAATGTGCGTGCACACAAAATGCATATCCATTCCTGTACGTACAATACACATACTGGTAGAGAATTTTACATTTATTGCAGCCAGCTGATTTGGCTACCTGATATGAAATTAGGACTGCGAAGTCAGGCATCGTCAATGAGCTCCTCTTTCCAGTCACACCTTTGGACGGCTTGCAGACAAAGACGTCCATTGAACTGAGTTCTAGTACTTGATGTATTCAGTAAAAATTAAGACTTTTAGGCCCAATTCCAATCCGACCCCTTACGGACTCACTGACTTAGAGGAGCGTTCACGGGAAGTCCGTGAGTGTGTGAGAGCTGTTCCATTGTCAGATCATCAAGTAAGTGAGTCCGTGAATGAGCCCTTACTGCCTTCTTACCGTAAGTCAGCACCGATGCTGACTTTGGGTAAGGAAATTACCCACAGTTCATAGCGTTGTGAAGTCAAATACGGAGAATACCGTCGGAATACCAGAAATGTAAACAAAAAAAAAAAACTGTAAATAAACCAAAGAGCGGTTCGATTGAGGTAATGGAAGGAGCAAGAAAGAAAAAGTTTACGTGTAAGTATTTAACGTTGATTGTCACAACTGCGTGTAGTTTGGTAACAAGAAAGGGGGTAAGCGCTGTTCCATTCCAGTTTATAGGGTCTGGAGCCCTCTCAGACTCAGACTCAGTCCCTTACAGCTGACGTCAATTAAGTCAGTGAGGGTTCAGGGCTTGAGTCTTCAGGGGGCGGATTGGAATTGGGCCTTACACTACAAACCGAACCCTTTAATTCAGGGGTGTCCAATCTTATCCAGAAAGGGCCGGTGTGGGTGCAGGTTTTTGTGCTAGCCAGCAGTGCTACAGCACCTGATTCCACTAATTAACAAATTAGGGGTTTCAATTAGGACCTTGGTGGGTAGAATCAGGCGTGTTAGTGTTGGGCTCTATCGGCCCTTTCTGGATAAGATTGGATACCCCTGCATTAATCTAACCCTTCAAAAGATCCATACTTTCCCCTTAATTTCCTTTATATTAAAAGTAGTTTTTTTTCAGTAAAAGTGTGGATGATTCACAGCCGATTAAGGGGTAAAACTGCTGAATTTTCCAAATTACCCCTTAAATGTGCAAAAAAAAAAAAAAAACCCTGAATTAACATCTTAAATATAGATTAAGGGGTTTTGCACTCACACCTTAAATTACATTTTAAGGTAAAATTAAGGAGTCTGTTTCACAAAGTAAGGGAAACTTAATTCATTTTAAGGTACAATTAAGGAGTCTGTTTCACAAAGTGGGGGGCATTCATTTCAAATTAAGTAGTTGGATATATTTTCAGGGGTAAATGAAGGTAAATTCTAATATATGTCAAGTGCATTGTGTTTTGTTGTATTAACAGCCAACCTTTTGGACTCTGGCACCCACCAAAACAACACAATATGTTCAAAACAGATTTCAACTCTCCCTTCCATAAAAAGTTCACTTAAATGAATTACTTCCTGGTTTCTTTCTGCAACCAGTGAGTGCGCACATGTCTACGTGATATCACTGACATTGTCTGATCAGAGGTCTATTGGCCAGAAGACACATGGACCTGGGATGGTCCCCAGCTCACATGCCTCAACGGCAGTCAGCTACCTGAAAAACACCTAACACATGGTTCGCAAGCGATAACATTCATTTTTGCTATCGTGGAAGGGGTCAGTTTAAGTTTTTCACTTAGCTTTAAGCGTATACAATTTTCAAAAGGATTTTTTTGTCAACGCACCATATGAAATACACTGCTCCACAGCAGTGCTCAAAGTCATAGATATGCTTTTCAAGCTTTTAATGAAATTTAAAAATTGTTTTCTGCCAGTGCCTTTACCTTTCTACTTGATCTATAGCAAAGTTCCTTAAAATATCAGTTTTACAACAACTACAGTGAAATGCGCAGTTCACAGAGCAGAACAAGGGGGAACACCATGCGAGTAAGCCTGCTGGCATCGCGTATCTGGACAAGCTTCAGTCGTTGAGTTCCTAGGCACACTCAGTGGATGCAGCCCAGTCACCGTCCTGTGTGTTGACGCTAGTTGAGTACCTTTGATGATGGTCATAGCGATGCTTCTTTGGATCGAACTCCCCGCCTACGTCCACAACAATGTCACAGGTGTCTAGTATTGCAGGGTCCCGCGTCCTCACAATTTCAGCGTCCTGGTTTGGGTAAGATTAAATTCAGAAAAAGCTAAGCGTTTGTGGGGCACGTATGCGCAACTATGCACCACAGTAAGTGATGTTCCGTGTACCATACATTAATTTAAACCGCAAAACACGCAAATCTGATTCAATTAATAATACTAACAAACTATATTGATTCAGCCTGCCAGAAGCGGTAACGTTATCCTTTTGAAATAACCATGGAATTAACTTATGATTCGCTTGTTTCCCAGACAATGTGAGACATCGCGCTTACTTCAGCACCATTCGGTGAAGAGGGAGGTTCATCAGTCACTTATATAAAACAGAGGTTTATTTGTGCTTTTTAGACTGTACCCAGCAAACGTTAGAATGAAATTTGTTTGTTTTTCACATTAATTTACCTTGTATTCTGGGAGTTGCCGAAGGAGAAAACAAGCAAACACTTCATCACAATGAAAAGTCCCATTGTGGGTACCGATTTTCAGGACCATCTTCCCTGCACACACGCGCTTCGCTTCAGGCGGTTGCATGCAGCGCCTCCGGATGTTTACGGAACTTAACTGCGCCTGAGCTAAACGTGAACTAGCGAATGGTTCAACCTCGATGGGTTCAACAAAGTGGACTGGAGCGGACCCACGAGAAACAGATGTTGATGACAGAAGCGATGTGAATTTACTAGCTACTGTCGATGTAGCGGCTCGCCGAAGGAGGAAGCTAGAAAGCATGAGACAACCGCCAAGACGAGACAGAAGAGGACTGCTATTACTGACGGACCGACGGATGTGACGCGATTTTTCAGAATGGCCAGACCATAGAGATAAAAATAACACTAGAGCGAACACGGGCCCCTTTCCTGCTTGAATCGGGACTAGCCGCCATCCTACGATGGTGAACGCGGTACGGCTTGTTCTATTTTCAACCCTGGACAGTTTTCAACTCTCTGACAAAATATTCATTTTCTTGGTTCTTTGGAAAATATACCAGTTCAAAGCTTTAGCTGAAGCAGCAGATCCTACATTGTCATTTCAAATGATTTAATGTGCATCATCATTCCTGATGGGTATACAATGGATGTATTTGTGATAGAAAGCTGATGTTCCCTTTATTTATGACAGCAAACACACAAATTCTTCCAATAGCTACATGAATAATCTGCATTCTGAGATACTTAATTGCTCCACAACCAAGTTCCACGATTAGTGCTCAGCAGTGGCAGCTGCTGAACAGAAAATGGGGGAGGGGGCAAAAACATCCCTTGCAACGGATGATTATTGACCTGGGGGCTGTTGCACGAAAGCAGACTTCAGAAATCGAGGATGATTGATAAAGCCAGGCTTGACCTATTCTACTCCGTGCATTCGGGCTTAACCCGTTGCACGTTTGCCAAGCCGGGCTGAGGAGGAGCGGCTATGTCAAGCCAGGTGTAATAAATGTGGATATGTGCGCATTCACGTCTTTCTTCAGTAGACCGCGTGGTCGATCCCAGATTTACTGATGCAGAAACGAGAGGACGCGTGCCGCGTACTTTTCCCCGTTACTTGTGATTTGCTCAAGCAGTTGTGCACTTTGCCTATCAACTGAGCGGTGGAAGTTAATGTTACTCTGGAAATATATCATGAAGACTACAAACATCCACAATGCAAAATGAAAAAACAAACAAACAAAGAAAAGTACAACTATATGAGCAAATCGTAATCTCTCGCTCTCATAATATAAAATACACACACAGAACAAACATGACTGCACAGAAGAGGAATTGGCAACAAGCCAAGGTCAAGTTCAAGAATATTTTGCAGGCTGGTAAGTGCCTTGATGTAGAAACGAGCGGTATTAATTACTTAGAAGCTGCCGGCTTACCTATTTTGTTTGTTCTGATTATTAGCTGTTCATAAAAAAGCTCATATATCTGGCACGGGGGGTGGCCAACCAACCCAGGACATCACTCCAGCAGTGGAGCTGGCCCTTGACATTAACCAAGGGAGGGCTGTAATGGAAGGGATCCACGGGGGAACAGCCACTTGCTGTCACAACAGAAAATATCCCCTGCATACAAGGTACATTTATTCCAATACTGCACATGGAATTCAACCAAACATTTTTATGTTGTTATGTGGACTACCTGACTTTGGTTTGCTTCGCAGTGTCCGGCAACACTCATATTTCTGGAGCCACCAGACAATGATCCGTTGAGTATTATTCATTTGAAGCATAGGTTTGGCATGTCCTGTCAATACAAATTCTACTGCATATGGCAGGAGGAGGGCACTTCTGCAGCAGCAGATGAAGAGGAGACTGTGTCACTGGACTCCAGAATGCTTGAGGTATCATTTCAGTCTTGTGGAAATACTCATTTTGTCCATAATGGCAATAAAGTCAGTGATATGATGGTCTTAGAAAATATATTTGGAACAGGACCCAGATGCTGTACAACCTGTAAGCCAACCTGGCAACATAGTGAGTATTGCCGATAGGAAAACCACTTTATGCACAATTCCTGCGGCGCTAATTGGTTGGAGTTTACAGAGTTCACAAACTGTCAGACATCTCTACAGGCAATGCCTCAAAAGACAAATAGAGCCGGCAGATGTGAAAATGAACATGAACAATGAGCAAAAGTAACTGTAGGACATGGGCCTGGACCAGGAAAGTACAAAAGGACACAGAAAACTGGACCAAGAAATCTTCAAAATAGAAAGAAAATTGATTTCAATGAACACTCTAAGCATGACTATTACAGTGTATTAATTATTGTTTTTTCTCTCTCCCATGCTCCAAGCTGACAAGTGACGACCGCAGAATAAAAGGTCAAAAAACATTGGTGTCCTTCCCTGTTTAATGGGTGTTCATGTAACTATATGGTAACTGGATCCACCAAAGAGAGTCATTTTGGAAGATTATGCAACAATGAAATCTAGCAACCACAACCTGTGTGTTACCAATGGAAAATAATATACACAAACATATAGAAGAGTGATATAGCCCATCCTTTCATTATAAAGCATAGTGTATGTCAAAGAGAAAATCAAGTAAAATAATAAACAATGTATTGATGTCTGTCTAGTCTGTCATTAACAATGTCCTCACTACTGACTAAATTGAATCCACCTTTGCAACTTCATCAGCTATTTCTGATCACCTCATCAGCTGCATTACGTATTCATCAGACCTCTGACAGCCGTATGAAAAGCAATCTTCATAACAGTATGCTGCCAAACACTAAAAATTACTCAGATGAATGATCAATACAATTAAAATAACAGTAAGAATTCTTAACTGAATGATAATGCATCTAATAAAAATGAGGCAAAAAACAGAGGACCATGGAATAACTGTAGAACACATTTATTTCCAATCAGAGTGATTGCTGACTGAGCAGATAAGGCACCAGGATTAGTAAAACCTGGCTGTTAGCCTGGTCTAGAGTAGGCTAGCTGCACAGAATAAATCTCCATGGTAACTAATGTGCCCCTGCTTTCGTGCAACTGAGTCAGGGCTAAATTAAGCCGGGATAACTGGAAAATCCCGGCTTAATCCCTTATCTTGGTTTTGTGTAATAGCCCCCTGTTTTCTAACATTGTTCTTGATTAACATGTTTTCCAACAATAGGAATAATCAATTGGCTGTTAAACAAACAGCTTCATTTTTAATGAAATGTTAAGACAAGTAATTAATAAATGAAATAAAAAATGTTTTATTCACTTGCCTAAATAGGCTAACCCTCATGAGGAAAAAAAACTACTCTGAATTTTCCAAGTTAACTTTTGCCATAGCTTGGAAAACAGGCCATTAAACCTCTTCATGATTGTTTGAATGAAAACAAAGATTGAAAATGTGCAAATTTTTGCATCCAAATGATGTGTATCATTTCTCGTCTTAAGAAAGAGAATTGGCTGACACTGAGAGAGGTGAGTAAAAGTATCTTTAATCAAGGAAAATAATTAAAAACAAATCAAGACTAACTAAATACACAGTCTTGTGCAAATTAATTGGATAAAGCAGGCTGTTGTAGGAAAAGCCAAACAAATGTTTTCAGGCTTTTCATGGCTTTAATAGCATCTATTTTCAGTACGAGATGTCCTCCACGGTTCTTGATAAACTTCCATCCGGTTTGGCATGGAGCTGACCAGGTTTTTGCAGGTTGCCTTGATTTCTTCGTCGTGATGCCTCACCTGGACAACTGCATCGATGACTTTGGCTTTTGTGGTGCAGTCCTTTTGCTGCAGCCTTGACTTGAAGATGAACCAGAGATTCTCAATGGGACTGAGGTCAGGTGAATTACCAGGCCAGTCCAACACAGTTACAGTACTGTGTTGAGGCACATTAGTTGCATCATACAAGTCAAGGTAATTAATGAAATGTGGCTAAAAGGTACTATCCAGTGATCTTTGAGGTGGTTATGTAAAACGTCCATCACTTGGCACAGCTATTTGCACTCCATTCAGCTCATTCAATTGACAAGCACCTTTATCCAATTAATTTGCGCGAGACTAAGTTTAAAGGCATGTTCCATGCCCTACCTGCTTTCTGTCCATCAGCTGCCACTGGTGCTCAAGGGGGTCGAAAAAACTGTCAGGTTTGCTGTACATGTATCTAAGCATGTCTTTTGCGATGTAACAATCGACAAATTTGGATGAAAACACAGATTTAGAATTGAGATGCAAGCAAAATTTGTTTACATGGAGTATGGCACCTGATTACCATTGTAAGATGGCGGCCTCGCTGGACGTCTTCCGCCGAAGTCGGCTGATAGCATTCCTGCTGTAGTGTTATTTTTAGCTCTGGGCCAGACTTTCCATACATAAGAATCAACTCATGAGCTGATCAGTAGTGAGTGATGAACTGAGCTTAGTGGGTCACAGCTATATATACTCAGTCAAAAAAGAAACTTCACACTCGTTTGGAGGTCGATAAGTTGAACATACAAGAAAAGTGGTTTTAAATAATGATTTAATTCCATTCTGTACCCATTAAGGACGGTGTACCATAAAAATCATGTTCATAATGTAACCAGTTCCACCGGAAATGCTACGGAAATGTAAGAGAGTAAAATGGTAAGTTACAACTTGATGAAAGCATGTCAATAGCGCGTATGCCCTCCATGAGCGTTCACAACTGCGACGCAACGTCTCCTCATGGATTGAATGATGCGTCTGAACACAGCTTGGGGGATGCGTCGCCATAATTGAACCAACATGGCACCAAGTTCCTGCAAATTCTGTGGAGGGTTCCTTACTTGACGGAGTCTTCTGCCCAACACATCCCATACATGTTCTATGGGATTAAGGTCGGGAGACCTTGAGGGCCACTCCATGACATTGATGCCAGCATTCCTAAGAAAATTCTGTGTTAAATTGGCTGTATGAGGTCTGGCATTATCGTGTTGGAATGTCAGACCTGGGCCATGAGCTGCCATGAATGGCAAAAGCTCTGGAATGCGCACTTGTTAGGTTTCCTTGAACAACCATCAGTCGGGAACGGGCAGGACCATTAAAGGCACCCCAAACCATAACACTACCGCCCCTAAAACGGTCCACTTCCTGCACACAACACTGGGCGTTGCGTTCACCGCGTCTCCTCCAAACTCTAACTCTCCCATCAGCGAAGTGCAAAGTGAATCTGGATTCGTCACTAAAAACGACCCTATTCCAATCACGCTGAGTCCATCTCAGATGTCGTTGTGCCCAGAGAAGCCGTTGACGTCGGTGTAACTGGGTTAAAATTGGTCCACGATATGGCCGACGTGCATGGAGACGAGCAGTGTGCAGGCGATTACGTATGGTTTGGGCAGTCACACAACCTCTAAACAATTCATTCCTAGTGGACGTTGCAGTGAGAAATCGATTACGCAAATGACGTAAGACGATTTGTCGGTCTTCTGCTTGTGTCGTCACACGTGGTCTACCCGAACGAGGTCGGTCTGCTGTGGTGCCAGTTTGTTGGAGACGTGTCCGAAGATCATGGATAGTCCGTCGACTGCATCCCATAACCCTGGCAACGTCAGTGACCGACGTTCCCGTATTCAGCATGCCAATGGCACGGTCACGTTGAATGTTTGACGGTCGTGGCATTGCAAATCAACGGATAATTGACTGTAAGAACTTGTTTTTCCAAGATGTCACTCTACCGTGCTAACGTGGGCTCAATTGCAGGTGTCTCATAAGGTCACATGACTAGGAACACGAGGAAACATGCTTTTACCTTGATGTATGCTCGAACGTGCTGCATGCTTGTGCACGTCGGAGTTGCTGTGTGTCATGATGTCTTTGACAACGCATTTACCCCTAATAATAATAATAATAATATCTCTTGTATTAAGTTTCAAGAAAATATTTAGAAATTTATGAGTGTGAAGTTTCTTTTTTGACTGAGTATAGAATTGGCTAATGAGATAATGATATGTACGATTTTTAACAGCATGTCCTTTCCTCATTATAATGCAATTTCTTCATTTTGGAGCTGTATCAACCGGAGCACTGTGTTCACACCTACAGCCTATATTCTAGCTTAGTTTGCGGTAAAGTTGGTTTCATATTGGGATATTCAGTATTCTTACTTCAGTTGCTCACAAACAAAATGCTGAAATACAATGAAATTCCTTTGTTCAGAAACATGGCAACACTGACAGTCAACTGACCTCACATTTGTCAGATGTACTTACGTTTAGAGAAATACAAATTACATTGAGCAGGCTATTTAGGGACCGTCGAACGAGTAGTGCAACTACAAATTTAGGTGACTTCAAATGTCATATCAAGGAGTAGACTACAACCCCTGACAAAAATTGTGGAATCAACAAACTTAGAAGATGTTTATCCAGGTTTTTTACTTGATGAAAAATGAACAAATTGCAGATATGACACAAAACAATTTTTGTTTATTAGCTTAAAGCAGTGGTTCCCAAACTCGGTCCTGGGGACCCACTGTGTATGCTGGTTTTTGCTCCAACCACAGCTCAAATCTCAGAATGCTGATGAGTTATTTATTGTTTTTAATTGCACTATTCTTGTTCATCCTGATTATTTACCCTTTTAGACCATATGCTGAAAATGGCCTTGATGAAAAAAATGTTCATAGTGTGCTATATTGGAAATTACTTTTCTATCATAAAAAAGTGGAAATTTGCAACTGATGACACAAAACTATGAATTGGCTTCTAATTGATAAAATTTAGGACACATGGTCACTAAAAATAACTATCAATAGGCAATTAAGAATTTAAAGACAAAGCATATTATAATGAGTCAAACCTGTTAAATGTTACTCGTTTGGTTTCAGGAACGAACTTGCACCTGCAATAAGAACCCTAATCAGCAGCTTCTTGATTGATCATAATCTTGCATTTGATCACAAAAAAACATATTGCTACCTTCGCTTTGCGTGTTTACTTAGAATATATCAAAATAAACAATATGAATGTTAGGCTCTGAAACTTCATGGGATGCATGGCCATTTCTGCCATGACGTGGTTTAAGGGTGTAAAATCTCCCTCTCATCTGAAAAGCAACTATTTAAAAGAAAAAGGACCAAGGGTCCTGTAGCTTACCGGCAAGCAACCTTATAGTGATGATACAAGTTATTAAAATTTCATGTGAAGTTTGACCTTCGAATCATTGATGGTTAATATCAAGGTCACTAAAAAGTTCACATACATTTATAAAACCTCCTGTTATACAATCCTAAGCTCTGAAGCAGTTTTGGTGATACAAGTCATTGAAAATTCAATATTGGCTCATTTTGATTTTGATGGCAGCAGCACATCTCAAAAAAGTTGGGAGAGGGGCAACGAAAGGCTGGAAAAGTAAATGGTACTAATAAAAAAACAGCTTAAGGAGCATTTTGCAATTAATTAGGTTAATTGGCAACAGGTCAGTAACATGACTGGGTATAAAAAGAGCATTTTAGAGAGGCAGAGCCTCTCAGAAGTAAAGACGGGCAGAGGCTCACCTATCTGCGAAAAACTCAATCTAAAAATTGTGGACCAATTTCAGTTCCTCAATGTAAAATTGCAAAGATTTTGAATATCCCACCATCTACAGTACATAATATAATGAAAAGATTCAGAGAATCTAGAGAAATCTCTGTGCGCAAGGGACAAGGCTGAAGGTCAATATTGGATGCTTGTGATCTTCGGGCCTTAGGTGGCACTGCATTAAAAACAGGCATAATTCTGCACTGGAATTCACTGCAGGGGCTCAGGAACACTTCCAGAAATCATCGTCTGTGAACAGTATGCCGTGCAACGTACTAATGCAAGCTAAAGCTGTATCATGCAAAGGAGAAGCAATAACTGAACACGATCCAGAAATGCCGCCGTCTTCTCTGGGCCAAAGCTCATTTAAAATGGACTGAGGCAAAATGGAAAACTGTTCTGTGGTCAGATAAATCAAAATTTAAAATTCTTTTTAGAAACCACGGACGCTGTGTAGTGCGGGCTAAAGAGGAGAGAGACCATCCAGCTTGTTGTCAGCGCTCAGTTCAAAAGCTTGCACCTCTGATGGTATGGGGTTCCACTAGTGCCTATGGCATGGACACCTTACACATCTGGATAGGCATGATCAATGTTGAAAAGTATACAGAGGTTTTACAACAATGTCTCTTTCAAGGAAGGCCTTGCATATTTCAGCAAGAAAATGCTAACCCACTTACTGCATCCATCACAACAGCATGGCTTTGCAGTAGAAGAGTCCGGGTGCTGAAATGGTCTGCCTACAGTCCAGACATTTCACCAATAGAAAACATTTGGCCCATCATAAAATGAAAAATCTGGCTTAGAAGACCCAGGACTGTAGAGCAGCTAGAATCCTACATCAGACAAGATAGTTAATCATGTATAATAGATAATCAATAGTTTTGGATCTGTTGTGATCACAGCTAAAACAAATTCCCCAGATAGAGGGCCATCCAATGGTCATATGACAGGCTTCAGAACTCAAATTCATAGTTTGGCCAAATTGTGGTGAATATTTATATTTTAAAAAAAATTAATTGCTCCCCAGCTGTTACGATCAGTGCCAAAATGCAAAATTCACGTGCAGTGTATGTTCAGGGTGTGCATTTGCATTTGTGGTCATTATTTTTCATTTTTTATTTGTTTATTTTTGCAGTTCCATGCATTAGTGTAGCCTTTCCTCACATCTCTCACTTGCCGCATGCTTCCTGTTTTCACTCTCTTACGTGCACCACCCCTTGTTCATTGTTTGAGTGTTTCCCATTTGTAGCCACACCTCCCTGCTACTTCCCAGCGCACCTCACCTGCAGTTTATTGCTATTAGTCACTGAGCCTCCCTATATACTCCCCTGGTGCAGTGTTGTAGATTGCAAGTTTGTCACCCAGATTTCTCTGTGTACACATTACAAGCGGTTACTAATTTCCAAGATTTCTTGATCATGACTTACAGTGGGGTGCAAAAATTTGGGCACCCCTGGTTTAAATGTCTGTTACGATTAATCTTCAAGTGATTGAAAGCAAACCTGAACACTGAATGCTACAAAGTTAAACCTGACATATTTCATCACATTTTAAAGCGAGTAATTTTTATTTTTACTTTTTACAGTTTCAAAATAATAAAACAAGGAAAAAGGCCTTGTGCAAAAGTTTGGGAACCCTGTCAGCTAGTGCTTTGTATCTCCTTTTCGGGCAGCTATAACAGCTTGCAAACGCTTCCTGTAGCCAGCTGACAGTCTTTCAATTCTTGTCTTTGGAATTTGTCCCCATTCTTCCTGACAGAACACCTCTAGCTCAGAAATATTCTTCAGCCTTCTTGAATGCACCGGCATGTTTGAGGTCTCTCCACAGATTTTCAATAATATTCAAGTCTGGGGACTGTGATGGCCATTCCAAAACCACCTTCCGTCTTTCCTGGAGGTACTTCACGGTGGATTTTGAGGTATGCTTCAGGTCATTGTCTTGCTGGAATACTCAACGTCTCTTCAACTTTAATATCTGGACTGAGCTTTGAACATTAGCCTCTAGAATGTCTTGATATTTGGTGGAACCCATTCTTCCTTCCACCCGCACAATATTGCCTGTGCCCCCAGCTGCAACACAACCCCAAAGCATATAATGGATCCACGTCTATGCTTAACAGCTGGCAACGTGTTCTTCTCTACAAATGCTTCACCCTTTTTTCTCCAAACATACCTTCTTTGGTTTTGGCCAAAAAGTTAAATTTTGGTTTCATCAGTCCAAAGCACATAGGCTTGAGGTTTCTCAAGGTTTTCTTTTTCATACTTCAGACGCTTAATTTTGTGTTGAGGTCGTAGGAAAGGCTTCTTTCTTACAACTCTGCCACGTAGGTCTTTGTTGTTTAAGGTACGCCGTATTGTTGTCCTGTGAACAACTAGACCTGTGTCTGCTACTCTTTTTTTTGCAGCTCTTTTGCGGTGATGTGTGGGTTCAGCCATTCTATCTGAAATCTTTCTTGGTCTTCCAGACCTTGCCTTGACTTCAATTGTTCTATTTATTTTTCATTTTCTTACAATGTTTCTGACAGTAGAAATGGGTAGTTTAAAGCATTGCGAGAGTTTTGTGTAGCCCTCTCCTCGTTGGTGGAAGTGAATTATGTTGATTTTGACATCCTTGGACAGCTGTTTAGAGCAACACATGGTTTTAAACACCAGAAACAAAAGCCACCACAGTCGGATACTTTAGAAGGCATGGAGTTACTTCAGAATATATAGTTCAACCCTGGAATTATATTCACCTGACTCATTGAAGCCCTAACAAGTAAATCACCTGGCCTTAGTAATCATCTTCTTAAAAGGTAACAAAGAATAATCCAAAAGGGTTCTCAAACTTTTGCACAGGGCCCTTTTTCCTTTCTTATCATTCAAAAATTCAGAAAAATGAAAAAGAAACCTTGCTTTTAAATTTGCAGAAAGGTGTCATGTTTAACTTTGTAGCATTTAGTGTTCAGGTTTGCTTTCAATCACTTGAAGATTAATCGTAACAGACATTTAAACCAGGGGTGCCCAAATTTTTGCACCCCACTGTAGTTTGTTTATTGGTTTTTCGATTCTGTCAGGTCCCTGGTGTGCGATTGTCTACCCATGTTTTATTTCCTGTTTGGCTTACTAACCACCGACTTGTCCTCTGATTTGGCTTCAAAGTGCGCACTTCCTGGTTTTGATTTCAGGACTGTTCTGCTATGAGGATTCTGGATTTGCCCTTGTATACTGCATTCTGCACGCCTGTGATTGACCTGGACTGTCGGACCGAAATTCTCAATTAAATCTCTTGAGTATTGTCTTTGCATGGGTACTGAGATTGCCCTGTGTCAATGTACTAGCCATATCACAGCAATCAGAGCTCAAATTTCTATCTCTGCCTTATTTTAGTAAATATCTACTTTTAAAGAAATTCAATTGCTCTGGAACTATCTTGGTCACAGCCCTAAAACCAAATCCACTTTATATTTTAAAGTTCCAACTGCTAACTTCGCTTCTCCATTGGATTGTGTTGCAGTTCAATTGTAAACATGTAAACATTTGCCCCTCTACCTTTCATTTCTCACCTCATTTCCTGATTTCCTGAGTACTAGCTTGTTTAGAAAACAGATAATTGGCTATAGCTACCACTATTAAGCTAACAAGCATTAATAACAAACATTATGCACGTAATATTAGCTCACTAATTTATACAGCTACATAACATCAATGCATTCTTTTGGCAATCAAGATGTCACAGTCTGTCAGTATCTTTAATTAATCTTCTCCTTTTCCAGCCGTATTGTGTCAGTTTTGCAGTGATGTCTCCTTTAATTGATCTATGGTCTGATTACTTCCCATGCCTTGTCCATATTAGTTTATTGTTCCCATCACCTGTTGCTGGATTGTTCTGTCTGTTAGTTCTTCCTCAGCTGTGAGCAACAAGAACTTAAGTTCTGCTC
Organism: Gymnothorax javanicus; assembly: GCA_029692085.1. NCBI lineage: Eukaryota > Metazoa > Chordata > Actinopteri > Anguilliformes > Muraenidae > Gymnothorax > Gymnothorax javanicus. Next base: position 15,601,383 of record CM056202.1, read on the forward strand.
TGTTACTGGTAAAAGGAAAAGTGAAGTGTTTAAAAGTGTTTTTTGGCCTTTTATTCGGGACACCCACATCCTGCTCTTCTGCGGTCTCCAGAGCAAGGACGGATTCCCTTTGACAAACTTCCTGGCGATTCTCTGGAGGTGCAGTTCTGCAGGCGCAGCAATTCGAATTGACTACCTGGCTTCTGATTCCTGGCAGTTCTTGAGCACAGCTTGGATACCCCCCCTCAACTAATGAATGCACATCGCCCGACTCAGACTGTTTCACGCAATAATTCTGTTCTCCAGCAGCCTGCATTTCTGTGAAATTAACAGCTCTGCTCTGACTCCCTGCTGTCCCATTCTTTTTGCACAGGGCAGCTTGTCAAGTCTCATCTGTCCTGGGAGCCGCTGAAGTACGCGTTATTTTTAGTCACATTTTCTGTCCTCAACACCTTTCCCACCTCGTGCTTCCCTCCCCCCACACGCTCTACGTTAGCCTCAGTCTCAGACAGACAGGTGGGAATGAAGATAAACGCTGTAAAATTAGACTGCCGGTTCTCCACTTTAACCAAGGAAACACTAAGTCTGAAGTGTTAATGCTTTCTGCGGGTGCATGTAGCTGCTTTCTCTGCACACACCATTCATGTCAGTCAGTGAGAGAGGGAGAGCAGGAGAGATGGAGGGAGAGAGAGAGGGGCACAGATGAAGTGAGGAGATTTAATGATTAGAGAAGATGGTTGGAGAACTGAGCAGGTGACACATGACAAAGGAGGAGACGCGACAAAAATAGTGACTGAATAGGCAGTGTGGGCAAAGCAAGATTTTAAATTCAGGAGCTGCATCCAGATGCTGTCCGTAGGGGGTCCCAAGGCTCGACGGGACATAAATACACTCAAACACACACACACACTTAAGCACAAGAAACAAGCAAGTAAACATACAGTTCTACAAACGCATATACACCAGCGCATATGCATACAGTACCAGTCAAAAGTTTGGACGTACCCACATTTTTCTTACAATACATGTTAAATAAAGAAATAAGCACCCATTATTTTGGAAAAAAATATCTAATTCTTAAATCTATCAAACTAACCAGCACTTGTTGTCATATCTGCTGAGCATACTCATATTTTTTTTTTTTAATAAGGGCAGTCTTATGGCTATAATGAGTTTACTGCTGCACAGCCCTGTCAAAGTTCCCTCAGATGTGCTGCACTTGTGGTTTGATTTTCATTTACCTTTTTGCCCAGTAAGTCCCAAAACTGCTTGACTTTAATTCGCTGGTTGGAAAATGGAAAGAGCTTGTTTGTCTGTTTACTTTACAAAATATGGCATCTTTGAGAATTCCAAAACTTTGATCTCTATTCAAACAAGTAAATTATCTATAATATAATAGCGAAGTGGACTCTGTGTGCGTGCGTGTCCGGCCAATCAGTGCTTTTATATTACAGTGAACAATGCACCATTATGATGTCATCACGTTGCTACGGTGTTTCCATAAAAACATCACGTGATCCCAACGGGCAATGCGCTAGTTCTCTTTTAATTTTTGACTGTTTACCTCTCACAAGATTCCATTTGAGATTATATAGGGAAGTTAGGCCATTTAAATTTCTCTGAAAACAGTGCTGTGACGTTAGCAAAGTGTGTCCAAACTTTTGACTGGTACTGTATGCACGTGCACACAGACACACACTCATGCTCAGGTGCATGAACAGACACAAACATGCATGCACATTACTGTCACACAGGTGCACAAGCATCGGCACGCACACATACACACACTCATGCTCAAGCACACAGACACAAATATGAACTCACACATGCATGCCCAAAAACTTCACAAACACATGCGCGCGCGCACACATGCATGCATGCTTTTTTTTTTTCATTCTCATCACATTTGCTAACTGAACCGTCACAAACTGTAAACAGATCTTACTTAGACAACTAACGTATTGCCCATGGGGATCCACGGGTTCTAGAAGTAGTTTCAATTGCTCTTCGGGCTCTATCTCTTTCAGCATTTGCAGTGTGGCGCTAAAGTCTTTCGGGGGATGTATCATTGACTGAGACGCTTTCCCTTGCGGGCTCTCTTAGCTCTCACGCGCACTATTGGTCCTATCAACTTGCCATTTTCGCGAGGATCTGTCATGGTTTTACCCCCGCCGGCTGAAGATGACAAGCCAGCGGGCACAGGGACCATGTACCCAAAAAGTGGTTAAGGGGCCCACATGCACAGGCTGAGTAAAAAATAGAAATGTTTAATAAAACTGGTAAAACACAATATAAAACACAGGGGAGCAGCGGCACAACAACACAGGGCTCAGGCATCAGAATGCAGCCGCACTGCCCCTCTTAAATACCATACACTTCACCTCCACTTCAACGAGCAACAGGTGTGTCTCGTTGAAGTGGAGGCGAAGACAGCAGGAGGGGGGGGGGACTGCAGGGCAGAACCATCACAGGATCTTCCTTGACCAAAAATACACAATTATGCCAAATGGCAAATATTAGTTCCACACGCTTTTCCACTGATTCTTTTGCGGCCTGGCATCTGTGTCTTGGGATTCAGGGCTCTTGTGGATGAATTAGCTTGATCACGTGATGTTTTTATGGAAAAACCATAGCAGCGTGATGACATCATAATGGTGCATTGTCCACTGTAATATAAAAGCACTGATAGGCCGGACCGGCACGCACACAGAGTCCACTTCGCTATTATATTATAGATTATAATGTCGCAGAAGGATGACTTGCCCAATTTCTCAGAGATGGCTTTGCTCATATCATCAGAAATAGCTTTGCTTTCCACACAACATAGACAGCCCACATTCCCTTCCCAGGAATGTCCAGCTCTCAGACGAGATAATGATTTCATTTTATGTGGTGTATGACACATTAAGAGAGATATTACATTTTTTTTAAAAATGATTCACTTATCCCTGACAGGTGAAATCTAGCTCATTGAAATGTATGTTGGCTAATCATAATCCAGTAAAGCCCAATGTACATAAAATACTGATTAAAATATTCAGACTTTTGACAAAGAAAGAAAAACCGCAAGTTTCTGATGAGGAGTGAACATTGATTACAAACAGGCATGTGTAACTCTGGGCCTGGACGGCTGCAGTGTCAGCAGGATTTTTTTGTCTCTTTTCTAGCTGCACACAGTTACTGCCTTGAGAACAAGGTGTGGGAATTCATTAAGCGATCATCGATTTAAAATATTACATTTAGCAGAAACACACTAAAAACCAGCAGATACTACAGCTACTTTGGCTGGAGTTGCCCATCCGTGATTGAAAGGTTAGTCGTTATAGTTTGGCCATCTTTACACATCTATCGTACTATTCACTGGTTCACACTCATTTACAAGACCCTTCTCGGCTTGTCCCCTCCGTATCTTTGTCATCTGTTACACACCTCCACCCCTGCGTACAGAACTCGCTCTGCTCACCACATTCTATTGATGATGCCCAAAACAAATACTGCACTGGGTTCTTCGTCTTTTCAGGCTGCTGCGGCCAGGGACTGGAATGATTTGCAGAAGGGACTCAAACTGGAAACATTTATCCCCCTGTCTGCCTTTAAAGACTGGATTATGGACACTCTGAAGGAGACATGCTGTTGTCTCTCAGAAGCTTAATCTGGGTTAGGTGGAGCATCTGCTCTGTTTTTGTTTATTTTGGTGATTGTTTTGTTATTACTATTTATTATAATTATGTTTATTCTTTGTTCTGTTTAATATTACAATGTTTTTCTTTTCAGCCCCGCTCCTTTTCCCCCTCAAGAGGCCCCCTGCCTTTGTCAGGCAGCCATTGTAAATAAGAATTCATTCTTAATCCTCTTGCCTGGTTAAATAAAGGTTAAATTAAAAAAAATAACTAAAATTTGTGATGGTTATTGTGCTTCTCAATGCCTCCTCATATGCAGCAAAGCAGTCATGTTAAACCATGTGATATCATATTTGGGTCACACTTTAGATGAAGTGTTGCTCATAAAGACTCTATACAGCATGTATAATGCCCTCATAAATTTGACATAATGTCTTCATGAATCATACATAAGCAAATTCACGCTTTGTAAAGGGTGAAATAACACATCCTTATTTAGCATGTGATGCCAGATGTGATATAACTGACAATGTCACTTAGCTAGTGGCTAAATGCTATAAAGGGTGGCAGCTAAGTGACATTGTCATTATCACATCTGGCATCACATGCTGAATAAGGATGTGTTATTTCACCCATTACAAAGCAAGACATTTGCTTATGTATGATTTATGAAGACATTATGCCTCATTTATGAAGGCATTATACATGCTGTATAAAGCCTTTATGAGCAACACTTCTTCTAAAGCGTAACCCATGTTTGCCTAGCCATGTCCTGTTCCAATGTCAAGATCACTAAGAGGCAGCAATGTTCAAAGACCTGAAAAAGGACTGAATGAATGGTCCTCTCAGGCCATTACGCTAAAATTGATGCCCTCCCCCACCTCCCCTAGCCTCTTCCACTCAGGGGAATCCCTTTGGATGCCCAAAGTTGCACATTTGCCATTTGAAAAGCAGTCTGTTCCTGTAGAATGCAGTGAAGAATCCATTATCAGGCCCTCGACCCTCCATTTTGCTCAGGAGAAGGAGTCTACAACACTGCAAACTCGAAGCAGGAAAATTACCCTCAACACAATACATCAACCCCAAACTTCCTGTTAAAGAAGTTATGGCTGCTATCTTTCCTGTCACTACTCATGCATGAGATGGTACAGGAGATTCAGAAGATGATTTATAAACAAACAAGCCCACTGTCAGCACTTAAATATTACAATATCCAATATTAAATATTGGATGAGCTGATATCATTGATTTAGTGGTACAATATAACTGCTTTCAGATAAGACTCCAACAAACAAAGGATAACACTTGGAATGTCTACAATATTGGCAGCACTTTCATTGTTCCTTTATATGAGTTAATGCCAGTGTGACTGCAGTAGTGCCAGTTAGTTTGCATTCCTTGTTTAAGCTTCATTTTAATTCTCACAAACCTTTATCCTGGTTAGGCAATCACCCAATATGCAACCCCATTTCCAAAAAAAAAAAGTGGTAATACTGGGTAAAATGTAACTAAAAACAGAATGCAAAGATTTCCAAATCATTTAAACTCTGCATTTAATTGAAAAAAGTACAAAATAGTACAAAGACAACATATTAGATGTTGAACCAGAGAAATTTATGGTTTTTTTGAAAAAATTCTGCTCATTTTAATTTGATTCTATCAAGACATTTCAAAAAAGTAGGGATGGGGGCATCAAAAGACTGGAAACGTTGTATGATGCTTAAAAAAATACATCTGGTGGGACATCAGGCTAATTGGCAACAGGTCAATGCCGTGATTGAGTATAAAAAGAGCATCCCAAAGAGTCCGAGTCTTTCACAAGTAAAGATGGCGAGGGCTTCACCGCCCTGTGAAAGACTGAATAACAACTTTCAGTGATGTTTCTCAATGTAAAATTGCAAAGAAATTGGCAATTTCATCATCTACAATACATAATATTAATAAATATTCAGAGAATCCAGAGACATCTATGTACGCAAAGAATAAGGCCGCAAACCAATATTGAATAGCCATAATCTTCAGGTCCTTTGGCGGCACTGCATTAAAAACAGACAAGACTCTGTAGCGGAAATTACTGCAACTAAAATCCTACTTCAGGAAAAAATGAGAAAACGTTTTACTTTCAAAAACTGCAGCAGTTGTTCTCCTCAGTTCCAAAACACTAAGGGTGTTGTTAAAAGAAGAGGCGATGCAACATAGTGGTAAACATGCCCTTATCCCAACTATTTTTGGAACATGTAGCAGCCATCAGATTCAAAAAGGAGCATACATTTTTCACAGAATAAAATTCTCAGTGGCAACATCTGATTTGTTGTCCTTGTACTATTTTCAAATAAATATAGAGGTTAATTGATTTGCAGATCATAGCATTCTGTTTCTATTTGCATTTTACGCAGCATCCCAACTTTTTTGGAATCGGGGTTGGACAATCCAAATTAACTGCTCAACACCCAGAACACAATCAACTGCAACATGAATTCCCAATGGTTTTTCTATCAAGTACCTGACTGCTAATGCAGTCTAATTAGGAAACTATGATGCTTATTCCCTCATTCCTCCTCTTTGATTCGAATACATACTTGTGTATATTTTCATTCTGAGTCATATCCTCCTGCCTCAAAGTGGCCAGGTCAAATGGGGGTGTGCAATACATTTAATGGATTGAGAAAATGCAGACTACGCTCAAAAAGGCCCCAGCCCGGATTCAAACCCACATCCTGCTTGTGTTGAGGCAACAGCGCCACCCACTGCACTACCACACGGCCCCAAGTACCTTATTTTAGTTATATAAACAACTCAAATTCAATCCTGCACTTCAGCACAGTACAATCATTGGGCTTCCCTTGCAGTCTGCAGCTGCTGTGGGGGCTGATACAAATGTCAGTTTAATATATTGATCTAGCTAATTATATAATTGTTGCATAATCTGCCGAGAAATCCTGAAATGGATCAGCTATTGCTGTGCACCCGAGGTCTAGCGTTTAATAAAGGCTCGCAGGCCTGCTGATCTGTGTTGCTTCAGTTTGTGTATGGTTTTCTTAGTAAGTGAGGAGAATAAGAGATGCTTTATTGAACCCCGTGGGGTAATATGTCCTCTGCATTTGACCCATCCTATAGTTAGGAGCAGTGGGCAGCCCGGGGAACAACTCCAGTTCTAAATCCAGTTCCTTGGTCAGGGGCACTGGTAGGAGTGTTCCTATAATGCATGTTTTTCTGGATGGGACAAACACAAGGAGAACATGCAAACTCCTCACAGAAAGGCCCCAGGCCGGATTTGAGCCCACGCCCATCTTGCCCTGAGGCAGCAGTGCTAACCACTGTACCACTGTGCCACCCATAAGGTGAGTGAATATTATGTGCCAGCATGGAGAATTGAAGGCATTTTTATGTTTGAAGGCTGTGCAATATTGTGTGAAAAAATGACCTTGACTACAACCCTGTATTTATTTTTTCAACCTGAATCTGCAGTTGTGCCTTTTCTCTGTCGTCCATAATGAATACGACAGTGAAAGGCACTCAGGTAAAGAGGAAATGACAGTGTGTATCCACAGAGCACGAGTGTGTGAGAAATCACAAGGACAAAAGGATTTGGTAGAACTGACGGTTTACTCAAGAACCAGTCCTCCTCATTCAACAAAATCTCAGCTCAACATTGCCACCCAGTGGCCTAATAGCACCACAACCAGGATGGACCAAAAATGAATGTGATGGGGATCATCATCTCACCGCCTTATTCCTGGTCAAGGCTCTGGAGATGGGAATCTCAGAATGCATTGGAGGTAGGAATAGACTGGCCAGGAAAACACTAGTCGGAAGTTACAGTCAATCACAAAATCACATATCATTCACTTAAGCTCTATTACCAATGGGCAATTTAGCATCTTCAATTAGCCTGACCACTATGTCTGAACAGCAGTTCTAAAATAAAGTACAATGCAACTGGCAATTTTGTCATCAATACATTGACTGTCAGAAGAAATTATTGGGCTACTAAAATTTTGAACAATTTATCTCAATGTTATGTCACTGTTATGTCAAACATATGAAGTGAAGAAAAAGTGTCTAATTCACATCCCAGTCATAACAAATCAGACCTTAATATGTCTTATATATCCTGTAGTTTCTGTCCTTTGAAACAATGCTATATTTTTTAATCCCCTGTAGCCTAAGGGCTGAGGTTCTTGCCTCAGGTCCGGAAGGTTAGTATTTCGAGCCCCGGAGCAGCTGCGGGTTCTTGAAAACCCCTTAACCCCACACTGCTCTAGAGTGGATTGGCTGACTGTGTAGCTGCAAGCCAGTTTGGATAATAGGGTCTGCTGAATAAAGCGTATTGTAATTTATTTGTGAGTATGCTCACGGACAGCCTAAACACACCCTGAACAGTGTACGCGGACGGCTATATGCTAGCCAACAGACCTAGGTAATTTTCTTTTATTTTTGCTAGTTGAGCACCATGCTAAAGTGGTAATGATACACTGAGCTCTCCTGTGTCAGACGTCAGAGGCTCACATCACCGTGACTTCATGGGTGAGGTCATTAGCGTGCATCCTGCATCTCCCTCCTCAGGGATGAATTCTCACCTGCAGTGATCACATGACTGACAGCGATCAGGAATACATGCAGCTTGTGCAGCTGTGGGTGTTCCTGTGATCACATGACTGACAGCGATCAGGAATACATGCAGCTTGTGGCAGCTGTGGGTGTTCCTGTGATCACGTGACTGACAGCGATCAGGAATACATGCAGCTTGTGGAAGCTGTGGGTGTTCCTGTGATCACATGACTGACAGCGATCAGGAATACATGCAGCTTGTGGAAGCTGTGGGTGTTCCTGTGATCACATGACTGACAGCGATCAGGAATACATGCCGCTTGTGGCAGCAGTGGGTGTTCCTGTGATCACATGACTGACAGCGATCAGGAATACATGCAGCTTGTGGAAGCTGTGGGTGTTCCTGTGATCACATGACTGACAGCGATCAGGAATACATGCCGCTTGTGGCAGCTGTGGGTGTGTCTGTGATCACATGACTGACAGCGATCAGGAATACATGCAGCTTGTGGCAGCTGTGGGTGTTCCAGTTCACCTTTACAATTATCCTTCAGCAGATCTGCACTTCAACATGGAGGACGGAGTGAGCTCTGAGCTTAGCGCGTCTGAAAATTATTTAAGCTTCTGAGGACATACTAATTACTTCTTCATGCTTTCTCTGATCCTTTATGCAGGTTGAATCGGGGCAAAATAATTTTGCCATTACTCGTATTTCTCCTTGCTTTTCTTGTCCTCCTTTAAGTTCATCAATCTACCTCAGATCAAACGTGAGGCCTAAGTCTTTCTGTTTGGAGTTTGCATGCTCTCCCCTTGTTCACGGGCATTTCCTCTGGGTGCCCCAGTTTCCTCCCACAGTCCTAAGATATGCATGTTAACTGGAGACTCTAAATTGCACTTAGGTATGTGTGTGTGAGTGAATGGTGTGTGATCCTTATGATGGACCAGTGAACTGTTCAGACTGTGTTCCTGCTTCTCATACAATTCCTGCTGTAATTGGCTTCACCCTCCCATGACCCCGACCAGGTTTAAAGTGGATTAGATAATGGAAGAATGAATGAATATGTGCCGGATTTACTCCCACTTCCTGAAAATTTACAGAATAATTTTGGTCAGGCAGAGGCCTGTGACAAACACACTAGCTGCAGTGCAGAAAGTAACTGCCTTTGTGGCTGAGGATGTAGTTCAGTTATCTGGCAAAATCTCATGGACACTCTTGTTTTATTAGTCGAGTTTCCATCTCACAATTCTTATGCGCATTTTGAAAATTTGCATGGGTAAAAAGAGATGGAAATGGAAAAATGCAAATAAACTTCCTCTGAGTGATATAAAAGTTTCTACTCTCGCTTGAGGTGGATTTTACCTCATACAAGAGTTAATGCACAAAATTTGGGATGGGAACAGCTTAAGCGTCCTTAGCCGACTAAGTCCTGACGTAGCTGCCTTGCTGCCGCTGCGTGCATTTGCATTTGTCCCCGTCATCGTCTCCGGACAGCGTCAAACATTGCGATCATTAACGGAAAGAAAAGCTCTATGACAATTTGCTGAATTGGAGGAAACCCACACGAACACGGGGAGAACACACAAACTCCACACAGAAAGGCCCCAGGCCGGATTCAAACCCACAACCTTCCTCTGCTGTTCTACATATGTCACAAGTGTCCTCTATCACCATCTTGTGGTGAAACTGGCCTAATATATCGGAGTTCATTTGCTCCAAGTCAGCTGACAGAAACGCAAATAATTTACATTTTCTTTCAAGTGAATTTTCAAAAATTCTTAGGACAGAATTTTCAAACTTGGCATGAGATGGAAACTTGACTCTTGTCACTATCAGATTTACTAGTACATTATGTCAGTGGTCTCGTGACTATCTCATATTTAATTTGATGCCTTAAATATCTCTGGTGGCCAGTTGCAATAACAATGTGTGGAATACTGTTTTCTTCTGTCCTAAGACCCATTTAGATATTGTAGTGAGATATATGCAGGGGAAATTGTCCCAGTGAAGTATGAAATTAACACACATTAAAGCACACGCAGGGAAAATTATTAGCTAAACTTTGAGGGTATCACAACCTTCATGTGAATCCCTTTCGTGCCTCCTCCCATCCAGCAGCTTACGAGTCTGTTTGATATATTGTCTCCTTGGATTGGTTTAACGTCCTGCATGCCTCCCCTGCCAGCTGTTACACATTCGTGTTTCCCATTTCCTCACATTTGTGTTGGCGTATATATATTCCTCATTTTGAGAGTGCAAGTAGCTGGATTGTCACTTTCTACATGCCCTTTAGCAACCAGTCATTATCTTCTAAGTAAAAGTTTATCGTCTTCGGAAATAATTTGCAATCTTTAATAATAGTTAAAATGGAAGTTCTCTTCCTAGTTTTATCAATAAGAACAAGCTCTCAAGCCTTACTCTCGGTGTCCAGGATTGGAACCGCGATGCTATTGATCATTCTTCAGTATGTTCCCTCACCCAGTATATTAGGAACACCTCCAAAGCCTTCTGCAGTCATCAGGATTGGTGTTCCTGTTAAACGCCCTGCTCTTGCCATGTGACATTTCTTGTCTGACTCTCAGCACTCTACCTGGCTGCTGTCCCGGGACGCCACTGGCCGGACACAGAAATGCCCCAGCAGTCAGCCTGTGCCTTCTGCACTGAACTGTGTCAGTCTGCTCTGGGCTCCGTCCCTTTGTCTACCGTTTTACTATCAATAAACTCTACCATTGGATTGTACTCTGACTGCGCTTTTGGCTCATGGTCTGAATCACAACAGAGGGGACGCGTGCGACCCAATCATGCCTAGTGAGACTGCTTCTGAGGCGATAACATTTTCATTAATCTAGCTTTTTCCTGGGGTATGAAGTGGCACTTTCATAGAATTATGGTTAATTGCAATGATGATATCAGCCTTAGGTTCTTTAAATGTGTTTATATTACATTACAACAATCAACATAGATTGCTGTGTTAAGGTAATTTTATTCACTGTTAGTTGCGCACTTCAAAAAAGGGTTTAGCACCATTAAAAATGCAAAGGTGAGGTATGTACTGTAATTGCGGCAAATTGAAGAATCGATTGATTCTTATTGCCTTTCCAGTGAGGCACGAGAGGAAATAAAGAAAAGCGGGTGGTATTGTAATCCTGACGCGCGCCACGTCAATGCTCCAAGCACTTCAGTCATAACAAACATTAAGCTGTTTGTGATGTGTACAGTGACACTTGACTGGTTCTTTTGGGTGTGGTCAATAGCCTACATAAAGCCAACAAAAAAAACGAAAAATGCTACTGCATCAAGAAAATGGAACGGCTTGTGACACAGGAGAGAGAAAAAGAGCCTTTGGCATGTTACGGTCAGATCTCAGCTGCCGAGAGGTGGTGCGTCATTTGCACTGTCACCATTCAACAATCAGTCGGCTGTCTATCTGAGAATGGAACACAGGCACTGTCACTGACTGACCCCGCTTAGGGCAGCCACGAGTGACTATGGCAGCTCAAGAGCGCCACATCTGGTTACAGCCTGTACATGACAGATTCTGGACAGCAACTCAAACTGATCATGAGACGAGGGGCCCGAGACGATTGAGGGTGAGCACAAGTTCCGCTTGACGCCATCTACGTGAGCAAATGCGTGCACACGGCCCCTACCGAAAACCCATTAAAATGCTCCAACACACTTCCAGAGTAGGAATTCTTCCTAGGAGACAACCAGCACTAGCTTGTATTTAGGAGACAATTAGATGGGACATTCTGAAACGCTGAGCGTGAAAAAAGCTTAAGAAAGAGCCACTGTGGGTGCAGGCTTTCATACCAACCAAGCTGTTACACACCTGATTCTACGAATCAAGGCCCTTAACAAACATTCCAGAGGTTGATTAGTAGAATCAGGTGCGTAGCAGCTTGGTTGGTATGAAAGCCTGCACCCACAGTGGCTCTTTCCGGAGAAGGTTCCCTACCCCTGTCATTCAACAATGTTGAATACTTTGTGGTTCACAAAATCATTGAAGCGTGACCACAAGCGCAGACTACGCTTTGCTCAGTGAAGTAAAAACAAGGCCTGGGAGATATAGAACCTATACAATGGACAACAGTATATGAAAACATCTAAATGGCTTTTTTTGAGAAATATGTAGTATATAATAAAAATGGCTTGAATACACCACCGTTAACTGACCTTATCACAATTACACGTGATCCTGAAAGTGTTATTATATCCTAATAAATTAACATACAACTATATACTATATATAGTAACAATCTATATTTATCTAATCTTAAAAGGACAAATGTGTTTCAGATGTATAGTAGTTATGATACAGAATGATCTGGAAGGCCAATGTCTCAACAATCATTTACATACACTCTAAGACTCTTAATTTGGATAAGTATCTATAATAAGCATTCCATGTTTATTATTTAGGGACCTATTTTGACACCCAAAGGAGATAGTAATAATTTCTAAATACAGGGATGGTTCCAATTTTCGCAATCCGGATCCATGTTACCGGTCTCGCAATTTAACTACACTCGCACATTATTTAGCCAACTATATAAGGCAACTTTTGTGAAAATATCTTAGGTGTGTTTTCATAGGAACCTGATTGTTTTCAAGATGAACTTCACATTTTGCATCAATTTTGATCAAGACAGATGCATTTTTCAATGGAAAATTGTCTGAAACTTCTTCAGCTTTTCACATATATACTTATGTTTGGTATCAAAACGTCCGTCATGTTGTTGTGTAGCCATTAAAAATCAGCTGGTTTTTCAGAAGAATCATTTATGGGTTTAAATATGGACTTTTCAAGGCCTTGTCCCACAAAAATCTTGAAATCACTAAATAGGTCACAGTTCACTTCCTGTATGCAAATTTCACATTTCAAATCTATTTTCCGGACAGTCCCACAAGTAGGTACATATAACCAGAAGATGGTTCAAATTGGGCTGTGGGCAAATTTGACGATATCCTGCAAAACCTCCTTTCATTTAAAATGATCCACTGGTTTTATCTGTAATGTGGTAAATAGCCACTAGATGGCAGTATTGACTTTTTTTTTTTTTGAAGCCCAGTCTGAAGCTAGGTTGGGCATGTCCAGGGCATGCCCAGAGGGGAAAGTCCCAGAAATGGGAGGGGGCTGGACAAGAGTATATAAGGAGAAAAATCGAGAGTGTGTAGTAGTAGGAGAAATTGCAAGAAGGATACATTTGACCAGACCTGTCACTCTTTTCAAGACCTTTTAAGCTTTTTTGGATTTTTTTGCCTGTGTTGGAGCATTTTCCTGTCCCAGGACATCACAACAGAGCAGCCCATCTCCATTACAGGGAACTGTAAATATCTTATTTTTTTTTTTTATATCAATCTTGGTCAGTAGGGTAGAGAGTAGATTGGTTCTGTTTGTTTAATTAAATCTGTTGAAGTTTAACAATTTTGTCTGTCATCCCTTGCTGTCCGTGACGCCATAACAAATCGACGCCATAACAAATTGGGGCCATAACAAATTGGGGGCTCGTCCGGGATAGACCATTGTGCGAGTCATTTATTGAAAATCTAAAATTTCAAATAGTGAAATTGTTTTTTGAATTTTCCTAGATATATATTAGCAGATCAACAGCAATGGATGATTTCTTGGCATCACCAACCGTAGAGGTTTTGAAGTCTTTTAAAAAGACAGAACTGCTAGAAATATGCAGACAGTTAGAGCTGACAGATGTAAAACCAGCCATGCGAAAAGCAAGACTGGCTAGAGAGATTGTTGAATATTACATTGATGAAAATGTGTTTGCACCAGGAGATCTGGAACAGTTTCGATTGGAAAATCCAAATGTAGAATTGGAACTTAAATTAAAAAATGCTAGAAATTGAAGAAAAAAAAAGAAAAAACAAAGGCAGTTTGAGTTAGAAAAATTAGCAAGAGAAGAGAAAAAGAGAGAGAGAAAAAGAGAAAAAGAAAAAAAGGAAAAAAAACAAAAGAGAATTTGAGAGAGAGAAAGAGAGAAAAGAAATTGAGGAAAAAGAAAAACAAAGAGAATTTGAGAGAGAAAAGAGGAAAGAGCAGAAAGAGAGAGACAGAGACAGAGAGATTTCGATTTAGAAAAATTAGACAGGGAAGAAAGGCTCCAAATGGAGCTACTCAAAATCAAAATTCAAGGTGAAAACAAATTTCGGGCTAGCCAGGAGGTAAAGCTGGTGCCTCCATTCTCAGAGAAGGAGGTTGAGAAGTATTTCCAGTGCTTCCGAGAAGGTAGCTAAGAGTTGTCAGTGGCCAAAGGAACACTGGCCTCTGATGTTGCAAACTGTCCTCAAGGGTAAAGCTCAACAAGCCTATTCGGCTTTGTCTGCAGATGATTCCTCTGATTATGAGGTTGTCAAAAAGGTTATTTTGACAGCTTATGAGTTGGTTCCAGAGGCTTACCGACAGAAATTCAGAGGTCTGAAGAAATCTGACAATCAGACTTATGTTGAATTTGCTAACGAGAAGAAGGTTTGCTTTGAGCGCTGGTGTACTTCTATGGAGGTCAAGGATGATTTCAACTCACTAAAAGAGATGGTGTTAGTTGAAGAATTCAAAAACTGTGTCAAGGATGATATTAAGACCTACCTTAATGAGAAGCAAGCACTGAATTTGCAATCAGCTGCCAAGTTTGCAGACGAATATGTTGTCACACATAAGTCCAAATTTCAGTCTAGCAGTAACAATAGATGGTCCCAATTTCAGAAGAAAGGTAACGGTGATACCCAAGATTCCTCACCCAAAGACAAAGACAAATCTGGTGATGGTGCTCAGAAATCCAGTAAAAGGTCTGAACAAAGTATGAAAGCTGACAGTGACAAAAGTGGTCTAGTTTGCAATTATTGCAAGAAATCTGGTCATGTTACAACTAACTGTTGGTTCCTTAAAGCTAAGAAAGAAAAAGAAAAGGATACCAAACCCAATGCCTTTGTGAAGACAAGGTTAGAAACCCTTGTAGTAGATGATCGATCTGCTAAATTGCCTGCTCCTTGTGAGGCTAAGAAGCCTGATACTGCTGACTTTGTGAGGGAGGAATTTCTTCCATTTGTGTCAGAGGGATTTGTGGCTCTGAATGAGCATTCTCCTCCTGTCCCCATATATATCCTAAGGGATACCGGAGCTTCTCAGTCACTTTTGTTGATGGACTCCTTGGAGTTACGTGATGAGACCGCTTCTGGGGATTTCATACTTGTACAAGGTATTGAAGGGAGGACTGTATCTGTACCCCTGCGCTCTGTATTCTTGAAGTCAGATTTAGTTACAGGACAGGTAAAGGTGGGACTTATGTCAAGTCTACCCATCAAGGGTGTTTCTCTGTTGCTAGGCAATGACCTGGCTGGGGGCAATGTAGTTCCCCCTGTTCATCTTACTTCAGCCGAGCACTGAAGATGGCGATGAAGACCCATCTCTGTATCCTTCCTGTGCAGTGACTCGTGCTATGGCCAAGAAGGCTCAAGAAGAAGATGATGTGGTGCCGTCCAGCACCTTGAATAGTCATGACTCAGGTGGTTCGCCTCATGACTCTGTTCAGCCTACTATGGTTTCTCCGTTTGAGGACTTATCAGACACTTTTATCAGTTCTCTATTCAGCCAGCCAGATGGGTCTGGTGATTCTGATGTGTCTGGAAACTTGTCACTGTCCAGAAAGCGGTTAATTCAGGAGCAAAACAATGATCCTGAAATTTGTGTACTAAAGAAGAGAGCCCTTCCTGATGAAGAAATAGACACAGTTCCAGTTGGGTATTATCTCAAGGATGGAGTGTTGATGCGAAGTGGCGCCTCCTGATATCCCTGCCAATGCAGATTGGGCAGTGGTCAAGCAAATTGTTGTTCCGAAGGTCTATAGGAATGAGATCTTAACAATGGCTCATAGCTTGCCTTTAGGAGGTCATCTTGGTGTTAACAAGACTGTTGACAAGATCATGAAACACTTCTTCTGGTCTGGACTTCGGAAAGATGTTTCCAACTTTTGCAAAACCTGTCACACTTGTCAGGTAGTTGGAAAACACCAGTTAGACCCACCTGTAGCTCCATTGCAGCCTATCCCAGCATTTGGGGAGCCCTTCTCCAAGGTCATTGTTGATTGTGTTGGTCCATTACCCAAGACTAGATCTGGAAATCAGTACTTGTTGACAATCATGTGTGCATCTACCAGATTCCTGAAGCCATCCCTCTACGCAACATCAAGGCAACTGCAATTTCGAAGGCTTTGATAAAGTTCTTCACGTTGTTTGGCCTTCCCAGGGAAATTCAGTCAGATCAAGGTAGCAATTTCACTTCTGGATTGTTTCAGCAGGTTGTGTATGAACTAGGTGCGAAGCAGATTCTTTCCAGTGCCTATCATCCAGAGAGTCAGGGTGCCTTAGAGCGGTTTCATTCCACTCTTAAGACAATGATGAGGACTTATTGTTATGACCATGAGAAAGACTGGGATGAAGGTGTTCATTTGCTGTTGTTTGCAGCTAGGGAAGCAGTGCAGGAGTCTACTGGATTCAGTCCGTTTGAGCTAGTGTTTGGTCATGAAGTGAGAGGACCTTTGCTATTGTTGAGTGAACAATGGCAAGAGAAAGAGCCGCATATCAGTCTGTTAGACTATGTTAGCAAGTTCAAGGAAAGACTGCGTGCAGCTTGTGACCCAGCCAAAGAGAACTTGAAATCAAGTCAGGGAAAAATGAAAACTTGGTATGATCATAAGGCTAGAAGCCGTGAGTTTAAACCAGGAGACAAGGTCCTTGTGTTGTTTTCCTTGCAATCCAATCCATTGCAGGCTAGATTTCATGGTCCTTATGAAATTCTGACAAAACTCAATGATCTCAATTACATTGTGAAGACTCCAGATAGGAGAAAGCCAAAACAGTTGTGTCACATTAACATGCTGAAGCCTTATCATGATAGAAATGCTAGGGTTGCAGCTGTCACTTCAGATCCTCCTAGGGCTGAGACTTGTGAAGATGAGGGGGAGTTTCAAGATGATGAACCTAGAATTAAAGCTGAAGTTCTTTCATGTAAATTGTCAAATTCTGAAGTGTTGCAAAATCTTGATGTAAAACTCCAGCACTTAGAACCCTCACAGAAAGATCAGTTTGAGAGGTTGATCAAGAAATATAAAGATCTATTTCCTGATGTTCCAAAGAGAGTTTCTATAGCCTCTCATGATGTAGATGTTGGTGATGCCAAACCAATAAAACAGCATCCATACCGGATGAACCCTGAAAAGAGAAAGATTGCTGAGAAAGAGGTTGAGTACATGTTAGAACATGATATTATCAGACCCTCTAACTCAGATTGGAGTTCACCCTGTGTTCTAGTTCCAAAACCTGATGGAAGTACTAGATTCTGTACAGATTATCGCAAAGTCAATGCTGTAACTAGAACTGATGTGTTTCCAATACCTAGGATTGATGATTGTATCGATAGAGTAGGGCAAGCAAAGTTTCTGACCAAGATTGATTTATTGAAGGGTTATTGGTGTGTGCCTTTAACTGAGAGGGCCAAGAGCATCTCTGCTTTTGCCACACCATCTGGGTTATACCAGTATGAAGTCCTACCCTTTGGCATGAAAAATGCCCCAGCCACGTTCCAAAGGATGATACAGTCTACAATCGCCGGATTGCCACACACGGGTGCGTACATCGACGACCTGATCACATGGAGTGACTCCTGGGAAGAACATCTGAAAGATGTAGAGACGTTGTTCCAGCGCTTGACCCAGGCTAACCTGACTGTTAACCTGAACAAGAGTGACTTTGGTTGTGCTACTGTCACGTATCTTGGCTACGTCATAGGCCAGGGTAAGGTGGCACCCATAAATGCAAAAGTCCAAGCCATCATGGACTTTCCAGTTCCTGACAACAAAAAAGCTTTGCGCCGCTTCCTTAGAATGATCGGGTACTACCGCAAGTTCTGCAAGAACTTTGCTGAGATTGCTCTCAGTCTCACCAACCAGCTGAAGAAAGGCGTAAAGTTCACTTGGGATGAAGCATGCCAAAGAGCCTTCGATCGTCTGAAGTCTCTGCTATGTCACTTCCCCGTGCTCAAATCTCCTGACTTCAACAAACCGTTCTCCATGGCGGTTGATGCTAGCGACCAAGCTTGTGGATCTGTGCTCCTACAGAGAAGTGACTCTGATGACATTGAGCATCCCGTGGCATACTTCTCCAGGAAGTTCAATCGCCACCAAAAGAACTATTCCACAATTGAGAAGGAGCTGTTGGCTCTGGTTCTATCCTTACAACACTTTGAAGTTCATGTTTGTACAGGGCAAAAGCCAATGATTGTATATACTGACCACAATCCATTAATGTTTTTGAGTAAGATGAAAAACAAAAATCGGAGATTGTTGAATTGGAGTTTGATTTTACAAGAGTTTGACTTGGAAATTAAGCATGTAAAGGGTGCTGACAATGTAATTGCCGATTGCTTATCCCGTGTTTGAATATGTGTATATATATCACCTGTGTTTATTAGCATATTGTATTATATGTATATGTATATATACAAGTGTCTACTTAACCATTTTTTATTGAAAAAGAAAAATTTTTGCCTTTTTAAGTAAAAAATTTTCTCTTTTTGGAATGGAGGTGTAATGTGGTAAATAGCCACTAGATGGCAGTATTGACTTTTTTTTTGTGAAGCCCAGTCTGAAGCTAGGTTGGGCATGTCCAGGGCATGCCCAGAGGGGAAAGTCCCAGAAATGGGAGGGGGCTGGACAAGAGTATATAAGGAGAAAAATCGAGAGTGTGTAGTAGTAGGAGAAATTGCAAGAAGGATACATTTGACCAGACCTGTCACTCTTTTCAAGACCTTTTAAGCTTTTTGTGGATTTTTGCCTGTGTTGGAGCATTTTCCTGTCCCAGGACATCACAACAGAGCAGCCCATCTCCATTACAGGGAACTGTAAATATCTTATTTTTTTATTTTATATCAATCTTGGTCAGTAGGGTAGAGAGTAGATTGGTTCTGTTTGTTTAATTAAATCTGTTGAAGTTTAACAATTTTGTCTGTCATCCCTTGCTGTCCGTGACGCCATAACAAATCGACGCCATAACAAATTGGGGCCATAACATATCCAACTAACACCTACTTGCAAAGACTGAAGAAGGATATTGATGGTAGTTGTTCTTTTTGTGGTGGAAATAATGAAACTTTGGTCCATCTATTCTGGCACTGCCTACACACGAAAAAACTGTGGGGCAGACTGTCGCAATTCGTTGCTCACCATATTTACCCTCAATTTGTACTGCTTTGGAAGAATGTATTGTTTTGATTCACTGAATTTGACAGTAATCTTAGTTCCCAATTCTTTATAATTCACCTACTTATTATTCAGACCAAATTTTACATACATAAATCAAAATTTTTGAAAAAAAAACACCTAATTACTTCGAATTTAACATCCACTTCACACAATACATTCTCTCCATTTCTGACAGTAACAACAAAAAAGCTGTTAAAACTCTTAACCTCGGTAATGGCTCAGTCCCACTGGGGATTTAGCATTTTGCGATGGTCGCCGATGGGGAAATTTGGAAAAGTTTGGCGATGCCTTGCGATTGTGCGCGACTAAATGGTCAAAAAAGTGGAGCAGTCCCATTATAATTTGCTCTTGGGATTGTTGGCCGAAGGAAGGGATGACAGTCATTGTGCGATAAATTGGCGACAGTCACCGATGATCGGCGTTGCTTCGGGGGACCATCACCAAGAATGTTCGCCGACTGTTGGCGACATATATCGGCAAATGTTCTCGCGATGTTTGCCGAAGGTTCGCCGAATATTCGGCAATAGTTCGGCAAGGGTTGCCGACACTTTTTCCGTTTTGAAAGTGTGGCAGATGGTTCACTGATGCAGCGCATACATTCGCCGACCGTCGGCAAACATTCTGCGACAACTTTTGAGACGAAAACGTCGCGAATGGTTCGCAACAAAATTCAAAGCAGGCTTTGAAATTCTTCGGGCTTTTGCGATCCCCTTGTGATCCATTGCGATGGCTAGAATTTGCCTGTAACACTCGGCGAACGTCGCCGCACATTCTGCCAATGTTCAGCTTGCGATTCTCACTTTTTCCATTGGGAATGCCTCGCAAACCATCGCAATCCCCAGTGGGACCTAGGCATAAGCTTTACAAAATTTTCACTTGAATTTATTATTACTGTCATTCTTTTTTTTTCTGATGTTTTTTAATGGACTCATTTGTTTGTACTCATGAATATACTTCCCCCTGGCATAGATTTACACTCTTAATCTTGTAAGACTTGCTCTTGTCTATGAAGACTTTATAATTGCAATAAAGTTTTGGGGAAAAAAAAACATCATCAAGCTCTCAGCGCCACTGCCGCACCCCTTTTTGGGGGAATACAATCGTGCTCAAACGCTCTAAACACTCACTCCCAAGCGCAAAAATTGAGCCAGAAAATGTCTAAAAGCTGTTATGCACTGGGTTGTACATCAAATAAAAAGACGAGTCCAGATCTCAAGTTCCCCATCCTACCTGGAAAAGAAAAGGATCCAAAAAAAAAAGAGCTTTTTGGCTTTAAACTATCGGGAGAAAAGATAAGGAGAGGAAGCTATGGGATCCAGTGGTTTGTGTGTGGGGAAACACTTAATTTATTAAGGTGTCACAAACGCTCAGGTTTCGCTATGGTAACAAAATAATCGCTAGACATGTCTATAAATCATGAAATCAATGTAAACAGGAAATTGAGTCACAAATCTGTTAAATTTCACAGCTAAACATGTCAAATTACATATAAATACACAAATAAAAATGTCTTGAGGCTCCTTCAGTTTGAAGGTCTAAGAATAGGCAATAATTTTAAGCATAAACATCATAAGGGACATAGTTAATAACTACATTACTGAAAAAACTTCAACTAGAGGAATTAAGTGAGAGCCATACTCACACAATCCATTTCGTATCAACACACCCCATTTTAGGGTTTACAACAGTCGGTTGATGCAAGTGTTCAGATGAAGATGTTACCAGAGTCAACACATCCTGGTTGTTTCATTGAATGTTGGCCATACCCTAGGGCGAATTTCAGCAAATTTCCTTAGCGTGTAATGGCCGGGAACTTTGTCAAATGTACCGTCGTTTACGCACGTGGTCGTTGGAAATCTCCATCTCAGAACATATTTTTTGAACAAATATACTTCTATCTCAGCAGTATGACATCAATTTCAACAAATCCTTTTTTTATTCATGAGAAAAATATGTCAGCTACAATGTGCATTGATAAGCACATGATTACAATCATTGGTGACACTTTGTGGGGCCCCAGAATGGGTGGCCCCTCCCAAAAACTAAAAAATGTTAAAAATATCATTTTTTTCTCATAAAGAAAACTGATATCGCAGGTTTCTCTGGTGGATTCATGAACTCCATGGGGTGGTTTATCAATGCTGAAAATTATTTTGAATTCGGTGGTTTGGGCCAGAAAACGCCCTTAATGGGACTCCACCTTACTGAAAAAAAAAGTCCGGCGTGTTAATGCGGCCCTCGGTATCGTTGATTATGAAGGGGGCTGCAAAGTGTGTTTTTCATCCAAAATAATTCAAGACTGCTGTGAAATGGAAACAGATTTGTTTTATTGTTTTAGTTTCTCTGCGTTTTGACTTTTTATCTTATTTCTTGGAATCATTATAATATTACAAGAGGTTTTTTTTTTTATTGGCTTCATCATGGTTTTACTCTATTTCAATCATTCTCAAATTTTTTTTCTCTTGTTTCAGCATTTTTCACCCCTAACATTTCAGATTGGTGGTTTAACATTGTTTTCAGTAATTATGGTCTTGAAGTCTGTCCTGAGAATGGTTTTATAAATCCAGCCATTATCTATATCGCGTCTTCCTCAATAGGGTTGCGGGGGAAGCTGGAGCCTATCCCAGCTGACTATGTGCGAAAGGCAGGGACCCACCCGGGACAGATCACCAATCCATCGCAGGGTGCACACACCATTCACACACACTCATACCTATGGGCAATTTAGCGTCTCCAGTTAGCCTCATAAGCATGTTTTTGGACTGAGGGAGGAAACTGGAGTACCCAGAGAGTAGATCATAACTTCACATAAAAAGGACCCAGGCCAGATTCAAACTGACAACCTCACGTACAAACCCTCTTCTCAAATGTGAGGACACAGACATAAAGAGTCATAACAGGAGCAAAGATTTATTTCATTGATTCACGTTGCATGATGTTTTTGAGTACATGGCTCATGTTAAGCACAATAGCTTACTTTTTATCACTGTTACATTTACAGGGGTCTCGTCCGCGAGCAGAACATCCTGAAGAAAGTGGGGGTCCCTTATGTTCGCAGTTGTTTTTCCACAAGCTGCAGGACATGGAGTTTCTCTCGGAGCATCTTCACTCATTCTGATGCTCTTGTTTCCCCCAGATCTGAACCCGCCCCTTATGCAGCCTCCGCCACCGCTGCCGTCACTGAAATTAGGGTTACACCTCTGACCGGACATGTTGACAAGCTGAGGGAGAGAGACATCATCACTGGGTGGGTTCATCAGAGGTGACATCACTCATTACCGAGTCGTCTTTATCATCCACCAAGACATTTACTTAAATGAATACATTGCATGATACAGTATTACATCATACACAGTAGCATTATGTTAATAACATTAAACCACATACAGTTGCTGAGCATTATGTGAGATAAGATTATATGCAAAGGTGCCAGACTTGGCAAATTGCATGTTCAGACCCTAGCAAGGCCATTAAAGCATTCATCAGGCATGCAAGCCTTTGGCTAAAATGCAATTTCTAACTGCAGGCATACTGTAATATCTGTGAAAAGCAGTCAAAAGAAGCGCAGCAAAACATTATCCTTACCAAAAACTGCAAAATACCATAGCCTAATTCGAAGTAAAGATGTAAAAGCAATGTGGAGGTGGCAGAAGACTTGAGTCTTCTGTCAGTGCCAACTGCAGAGTTCTATTTGATGTTGGAGAATCGAGATATTGACCGTATGTAGAGCACACTCACTGGCTGGCATCCTTTTATCCCTCCAGATGACTTGGTGCACCAGGCAGATCTTGCACCCTCTGGTGTAGAAGCTGTACTCTTCATAACAAGATGTCCAAAAAGTCTATTAGCAGTGGGCATTTACATAACAATGCAGTTATTTAGGCGGAAAGGGTCGTTGTAACATCGCGTACTACAGGAGGGCACCCCAGGCACTCTACTGTAGACAGAAGAGTACCCGAGCAGTACAAGAGAGTGTGCAAACTTTGCGTTGAGTACCCAAATTTTGTGTACCGTACCGGCACTTCAAATCTTCAAAACATGGAGTTGATTGGAAAAAGTAGGGATTAATTTGCTCTTTGGACAATGTGAGATTAAGAGCCTTCCTCAATAACCCAAAAGAGGCTTTGATATAATTGTGGCAACACTGGGGTTTGAAACATTAACCTCACAGGCCCCAGTGATGCAGTAATAAGGCCGTGGGCTGTCCCAAATCAATGCCTTACTGAGCAGGAGTGATTTTATTTATTAGTTTTTGTTTGATTGCTTTGAAGGCATTATGCAATCAAAATAATTTTAATAATAGCAGGTTGGGCATAACAAGCCAAGTAAAACAAATACTGTAATTTTCAACCTATTTTATTTTATCAGAGGTGTAAACATAATTTAGCATAATTAGCAGCATTTTAGTTCTGCAATTTAAGGAGGCTGCACTAGCTATCCAGAGAAATTTTTACTTATTTAACTGGGTCAGCAACACCTTAAAGGGATAGTCCACCCAAAACCTATGATTTGTATATCAATTCCTCACCATTAGATGTCTTGAACAGATAAAGTTGTTTTGCACCTGGCGCAACTTTATGGCCACTGGAGAGTTTTGAAAAATTATCCTGATTCCTTTTTGCTGGAAGCAAATGGGGTCACCCAGTAGCAACGGTAAAAAGTCCACAAAACATCTGTTGACAAACTTTCAAACCATCGTCGAACGCATCGTCCAGTATAATCCAAGTCTGCTTTGTCCACTCGTATCCTAAGAACTCCAGAAACGCGGTTATTTTTTGCTAAAAATAATAAAATACCACAGTTATGCTTCAAGTAAGCTCGCGCATTCAACGGAAGTCCCGCCTTCCGGCTCGTTCCCAGAGACTAAGTTTTTGAAACACGTCTTCTCCCTTCTCTCAAAAACTTTATTAGTGTCGGGGAATGAGCTGGGAGGCGGGACTTCCGTTGAATGCGTGAGCTTACTTGAAGCATAACTGTGGTATTTTATTATTTTTAGCAAAAATAACCGCGTTTCTAGAGTTTCTAGATGTGTGTAGGTGATTTTCACAAGTTTGATGCAAATTGGATGAAAACCCTGGGAGGAGATGTTGAAAGTATGAGGAGTGTGATTTTATATGTCCACGCTTCCGCCCAATATGGCCGACTTCCTGTTGGGTTTAGGATGGGGCCATAATGTAATTTTTTACTTGTCTCAACATGGGCTATGTCTCTGCCAAGTTTCATTTTTCTAAGTGGAAAAAAGTTCGGGGTGGGCTCCCATTAGCGTCATGTATTTTGATTTTTGATGGGGCGGGTCCAAGTCATTTTTCAACATTTTTTCTTGGGGACTCCAAATAAAAAAATTTTTCCCCGGGCTTGAATTTCTGGTTGAATAAAATTGACTTTTCATTAATGTTCAAGGGGTCAAGTTTGCGTTCAAAGCGGGGAAAGGATAATAATAATAATAATAATAATAATAATAATAACGGAACCATGCAGTTTTAATAGTCCCTGGCTTCGGCCAGGCTCAGGCCTAATTAATAGGCCAATGCTTTGCGTTGATTGAACGGGTCCGCATTCCAATAAAATATCGCCTCTCACTTTCGGTATTGCGTGGGTTGATTAAAAAAAAGTGGCACTCAGCAGTTAAATAGGCTATAAGAAGTGTGCGGCTCAAGCTATTTGCGTAAGAGTTCTAGCTCCGCCACTGTGAAGAGCAGCTTGCTTTTCGGGGCTGCACTTGGCCATTACTGGGCGTCGCATTACGCCTTCATGATGTGTTGTAGGAATGGAATGATAAGAATATGGATACAGTAGCATCACCAGACTTTTTATTCTGGGGGTGCACAAGGGGGGCACAACAGTTTGATGAGGGGGCACACAATTTATTTTGTTAACTGGGGGGTCGTCCTCATTTTGACCGGGGGAGCAGTGACATGCGCTTTATTTATTTACGTATTTTAAATCAGGGGCCACATGGGGGGCACGAGATGTCCATGGGGGGGCACATGCCTGGCCCCCCCTTGGCGACGCCTCTGTATGGATAAGAGATTAGCGATTTTGGTCAAGATTTTCACAGAGCGGAGCACAATTGAGGATCCCTGGCATGCATGTGTGTAACAGCGGCATGAATGTGGCAATTTTCACTGTCCTGGATGAGGCTTTGAGAGGTTTTCTTTTCATACTTGAAAGCTTATTCAGCATGTAGAAATATTTTAATGAAATTTTCACACTCCATTTATTATTTCATTCATGAATAAACTACTTTTATTCTAAAAATACCTTTAAAAAATCATACGGATTTTTCAAGGATTTTACGGATAGGCTATTAACGGGAGGTAATCTGCGGGGGTTCCCGAGGAGGTTGACATGTATGAATATATTAATGACTGATTTGTTTGTGTTTGTATGTTTTGTTCAGAGTATATGATCTTTACTGACAATAAAGAAGGGCATTAAGAAAGATGGGCACAAAATCAGTATATTTCCTCCAGTTCGCCGCGCCCTACTGGCATTTCTCCATTCACCACTACTGGGGCGGGCCCCACATTTTGAGAACCGTGATTGATGATAGAAAAACAATCTGACTTATGTTGTTGCTTCTGGCAGTTTTGCATCTTAAAAACTGGAATGCTGCTCTGCTAGTGAAAGGCTTTTGGTTTTCAACATTATAATTGGCCTAGAAAAAAATTACCACATCTGTTCTGTATAAAAAAGATAATTAAAGCTGCAAGCAGCATTGAAAGGGGCCTCGCACCCCTCGTGCACGTTGGGGGTGGTGGCGAGATCCTCACAGATGCAAGTGTGCATTCACTACCACTGGACGGTGCAAGACTGTGTAAAATGTTATTTCCTGAGTGAAGTGCAAACACCATTACTGAAATCCATCGGAGGAGTTTGTTAAAGTATGACGCCTGTTAATGAAAAAAAAATTGCAATTTCAATTCAGTGGTGGACTTCCTGTTCAGTTTGGGTTAGGTACCAAAAAACTTTTTTTTTTTTTGAAGTCTTGGAATGTTTCATGTCTCCATCAAATTTCATTCATGTAGGTGAAACGAACTATGAGAACTGTTTTGGTGAAATTTTCTAAGAGGCGCTATGGAGTCATTTTGCCACACCTGTACTGTAGTAATAGTAATACCAGGCTCCAGAGTATGCAAAATTTTGTCCGTTTTTGAGCCTGCTGAGATCCTCGAAAAGGCAATTCTTTTGAAAAAATTATTAGGGGGCACTGTGCAGCCATTGTGCCACATCTAGTGCCGGTTCGGGGATCAGCTCAAAGAGCATAATATAGATAACGTTTTTGCAAAGTTTTGCAGGTTTTGAAATATCCTAAGGCGTTCAAATTTGTGTTTTTAAGATGTGGAAAAATGCAGGTATTGGCTCGCGGTTGTTTAACGTTGAGGTCACTTTAGGCTTGAGTGAACGTTTGGCGTCTCACTAAAATATGTCAACAAGGCGGAAATAACGCCATTTATTGACTAGTAATTACCGAGAATTGCAGGTATGCCATCTCACTTAGCTAGAGTTGAACCGCGAGCATTTATGTTATACTAAATATAACTGTCAGCTAGCTAGGCTAGCAAACTAGCTAGCTAAGCAAGCGAACTAACGTTAGCGAGCTAGCTACCGAGCAGTTATATTTGGTATAACATAAATGATCGCGGTTCAACGGTAGCTAAGTGAAATAACAAAATAATTGATCATTTTTATTCATTTATTTTCTATTGAATTCTGTGCACCAAACTGTTGGCTAGCTAGGCTAGCGAACTAGCAAGCCAAGCAAGCGAATTAAGGCTAGGGAGCAGCTATATTTGGTATAACATAAAGCGGTTCAACTCTAGCTAAGTGAGATAGCAAAATAATGGATTTTTGAAATTTTTTATTCATTTATTTTCTACTGACTTCCGTGCACCAAACTGTTGGCTAGCTAGGTTAGTGAACTTGGTAGTTAAGCAAGCGAACTAACGTTAGCTACGTAGCTGACTAGCTAGCCAGAAAGCCTCAGTTGGCTAGTCTTCCGTTGTGTTGATATCTAAATGCAGCGCTTTTCTCTCTTGCATTTGCTTTTAAGGTTTGCGTGTTTTTGGCTTTGCATCGTTTCTGTTTTTGCAGCGCGTTTCTCTGATTGGAGATGTTTTTGGCCATTGCAGCGTGTTTGCCCCTGTCGGCCACAAATCCAATAATCACACAAAATTTCATGAACATTCAAGCACGTTTATCTAAACACGGCTGTGGCTGGAGGGCACTATGGCGCCACCTGGCCACACCCGAGCTCATACCAGCATATACTTGTATTTGGGACAAGACTGTTATTAAGCA
Organism: Gymnothorax javanicus; assembly: GCA_029692085.1. Lineage (NCBI taxonomy): Eukaryota > Metazoa > Chordata > Actinopteri > Anguilliformes > Muraenidae > Gymnothorax > Gymnothorax javanicus. Next base: position 15,629,102 of record CM056202.1, read on the forward strand.
TATAAAGTTTCGGCCAGATCATACCAGGTGTGTGCGAGTGAAACCAACTTCTTGTTTCATGGAGGAACAACGAAATTCGCCGCAACACCATGCATACATTCGTTCGATGAATCCATAAAAGCTTGATCAATTCCTGCAAATGGCCTATTCCCGTAAAGCATTGCAAATTCAGACTCACATTTCTATACTGTGCAAGCAAAATACATGCATATCAAATGTGCATGTACAATGGTCAAGGGCATTCATATAATGTTCCTGTTCCTTAATCGTGCCCAATGACCTGCTCGGATCATGTGTTTACAAGAGTACAAGTGTGCATGTAAATATATACCTAGAAACAAGAATCCTCAATTGTTTTTTTTAGTATGTTTATTGGTTTACACTTTTATACAAGAATTACAAAATGGCTTTGTTAAATCCCTCAAGGGAGTCATATTCTGCAAACATACTTCAAACAAACAAATACACACACACAAACACAAAAAACAACTACTGAACAATTACTCAATTACACACATATGATGTGAAAATAAAAGAAAAAGAAAAATACACTGCAGAACACTCTCCCTTAAGACCTTTCAGAGAATCCCTGTAGAACATTATTCCTCCACCCCTACTCCCCTCCTGATCATTCCTGAATATGTTGTAGCCTGGTACATGCAGCCCAGCCATCAGGGAGTTCAGGTTAAACCAGGTCTCAGACAAGCATAAAAAGTCAATGTTCGAGTTACTTAAAAGATGGTGAATTTGGTCACACTTGGGCAGGATGCTACGGATGTTCAAATGCCCACCAAGCAGGGCCTTTGGTTTATATTGCGGGTCCCAGATCGCTTTTCGCCTGATTGAGGGTGGTCTTCAGTTTAGCGCGCCATTGTTTTTTCAATGCAGGGGTTTTTGAGGGGGCACCAGTCTTTAACTCACCTGCCACGAAATCGAGAGTGTCCGTCAGTGTGCACTGAGGTGGTATGCTGCAGCCAGTCTCTAGTTACTGAAGGGGGGCATCTTGCTGCTCGGCGAGGGAGGCATCCAGCTGCTCAGCTGTGGGCTGTGGGCGCCAACCTGCTGAAGATGACGCGGTTGTTGCCGCTGCTGCTGCCGCTGAGCCACTGACTTGAGGCTCGGTGAGGGGGGCATCCCGCTGCGGGCGTCTACCCGCTGGAGTGTTCTCTCACATCAATAGATTGGATTCTCAGGGGATTCTGATTTTACGCAGAGGTGTCTGGAAGTAAATCCTCTCTTTTACAAGGCTTATTTTATGCTGTAGCTTCCTTTCTTTTCTGGGTTTTATTACGGCGGCGTAGTCGTCATTGATAAAAAGTGGCCACCCTTAATATTGGATTCTTTCTTGGATTCACAACCATCTCCTTTACTGTGTACTGAGGAAATTCACCAGGATAGGAGTTGGGAACTTTGTCTGAGTCCGGTCTCAGCATTACAGCTCGGTGTGCCCACAGTATTTTAAGGTCCATTTCTGTTGGGAGAGTTCAGATTTCAGAGGGTGCTTAATGAATTCTGTAGCAGAGGTGCCTTCTACTCCTTCTTCCTGGCCAAAGATATGAATGTGTTTCCGGCGGTTTCTTCCCACTCAGTCTGTCGGCTTGTTCTGCAGTATTTTCTGCTGCTTCCGTGATTGAAGTGGTTTATCTTTGGAATCCATGCATTTAGCCTCTTTGCCGCCCTCCATGTCTGACATTCCTTTATTTCCTTGGTCACTTCAAGCTGTTTTTCCTGGTATTTAATGTTTTTTTCTCTTGGGCTGGGTCACATTCGTCTTCTTCATTCTTTATCTTTGAAGGATAAGGTTGGCTATTTTCTATATTTTCTCATTGTCAACAAATCTCACAAGCAGAACCAACCCAACAACAAACTGATCTACTTTTAAGCATCCCATATGTATCCAAAGCGTAATACCTGTATATTGTATTCCTTTGTGGTATAGATCCCATTTTTTGATCCTTAGTACTGCAGACCTATTAAGAAACATGTAAATGAACCACACCGCTGCACTGGGTGACATGTTACTTTATCATAAATAGGTTGGTCATGTTAGTTTGTTTAGAAATTGCTTCAAATATTAATAGCAGCACCATATTTTCAGTCTCTGGAGAGCAGCTGTGTGTTAGGACAGTGCCACAGTTTTTTGACAACTAAATATTGAATTCTCATTTTGGATCTGTGAAAACTTGAAGTCAGATCATCAAAATTGCCACACTACTAATTTGCTGTATGTAATAAAGTAAACCATGCAATGTTTTAAACTTAAATGAAATGCGTGCTGTATATGCAGCCTTCTGATTAGTTAGGGTTTAATCCACTATTTTAACCCTTTTGACACGGTTTATTTATTTATTTTTTTACGTCATTTACGGCGCTGAATATCTATTCACTGTTGGCTTGAAACGTCAGCAATTATTCAATCAACGAGTATGTAAGAGACTCCGGGGGTTTGGAAGCAATGCATGTGCTTCGTGATTGTTTACATTGTTTAAATGAAGTAAGATCATTTGAAACTTCTTTATGGAATTCCATTGCTTCCAACCCCTGAGTAAATAAAAGCATGAGAAGTCCGGAGTCATAATTGGTTTTCAGATTACTAGTGGTGAAATCCACCGTCGGGGAAGCTGGAGCTCAGTGAATCAAGGGGCACAGTGAATCAGGGCTATTTTTGGAAAATTAACAAAAGGAATCACCAGTATGACATCATCATTTTTTGTGTTTGGAGAATACCCACCCATGAAAGTTTAGTTAATTCGTTTAGACTACCTACTGACAGAAAAACAAGGTGAAGTATGTTTTTATGCATGTAAAGTAAATTTCCATGGCTTCCGATCGTGTGTCGTATCTTATAGATCATCTGGAAGTAATAAATCCATTATGATGCAGCATTTAGAGAACATATTTGTCACAATACGGAAGAGGTGTTTTCTTGAAACCAAAGCAACATGTGACTTGGAAGACAGTTTTAGGTAATGAAAGCACATGGGGCACAGTGTTGATAGGAATTAAGTGCCCCTCTGTCTTATTCATTTCCATCCTCGCATTTTTGATTATCATTAGTGGCTGTAAAACAGATAACAGGGAGTTTGCGGAGCATCCCTTCAAACTAATGATTATTGACTAATTTTCTCTCATGTTCCTCAATTAAAATATTTTTCAATGATACGAATTGTCTACTGACTGTCAAATAGTCCACTGGCTCTACTTGACTGTCACTACTGGATTCAAGAGGATACCTTAAAAATAGTGCCCAAGCTTCATAAATTTCCATGTGTTAAAGTCACAGATAGCCAATTTTGATCAGGAGAATGACCTCAAGTTACTTGCCTGACTCATAATCATTGCCAGTAGCTCCCTGATTTTTTGTCATACCAGTGGTAGTATGCAGATTGAGCTCACTCACTGTTCATGATGTAGTGGTCAAATGACAAAACAGTGAAACCAGTTGCTTCATCAGGTATGCAAACCTTATAGGTATAATACAGGTATTACTGTCTGTTTTTGAGTTCTGTGTTTATAGTTTTCCATGGTTTTTTGCTATATTTAACTGATTTATGTATTACCTGTGGTTTTCTGTTGCATCCCAATTTCTCCTTGTTCAGTTGATTAGTTCACTCATTCCCTTGTTTGCTACTACACCCTTGCCACCTTCCCTGTGGCCCGCACACCTGATTTCATCTCCCTTTCTCATTGGCTGTCCCCTTTATAGCAGCTAACGTTAGCTACCTTGTCCTCCAAGAAAATCTCACTTCACCACATCCACTACTATAACGAGTCTGATGTTATATTTACATCACTTCTCCATCATTTCACTCCCCCCACCCCACTTCGCAAAAAAAGTCACATTTAAGAAGCAATTCTTTCCCTCTAATTTCACGTCTTTGGATAAAATGGCACTGAGAGGACGGAGTTTACAAGTATGCTGCTGCTCATAGTTAGCGGTACTAACTGTTGCTAACTGTACCTTGCTAGTATCGTAGCCTAATTTGTTGTCCGTAAACGTTAAATATCTCTGGAATCGTGCAGGGGATAATCCAGTAAAACGCTTTACTGTACGTGTTATTTAATTCAGATGTTCTGACAATATACAGAACGTCTTACCTTTTGAAAGATCATCACGAACGGTCCATTCCGCTGCAGCTCAGTTGCTGGACTAGTCTTGTCGCTAACTTCCAGGAACTATTGAGAGACGCTGCAGGGTGAAGTTGCCTTCAGACATCGATTTCCAGGCTGCTCAGCATGTCAGGCTGCATAAACACTGCCCCCAAGTACAGCCAATCAGCTTGCGAGCTAGAGTGCAACCAATCCGCTCAGGAGGCAGCCAATTCAATTCGGAAGCCTTTACTCAGTAAGTGGGCTTAAGAGCATCAATATTGTTAAAAACTAGTGCATTTAATCGTCTTCTCTCATTAAAGAAACTGATTCGTGAGGTAACGTTCGATATTTCAGCTATTTTGATTATGTTAACCAATACAAACAAGTGCTTCTTTTGTCTTACAGTTAACTTATAGACCTAACTTTAGCTAAATAGGTCACACTTGTTAATTTAAACACTTCCACAATATAACTTCAAGTATAACTCTGAAACATAAAATTGGCCTACTTGTGAGATATAATAAGCTGTTTAGTTGAGCTTCTTAAAAACTTAGACTGTAAGTTTCTGTAACGTTAGCTGCCTTCAAAGCTGATTGTAGAGACTAGTGCCTTGCAGGCTGGTTAGAAGGCTAATGTTGATTTCATCTTGTATGATCTTTCATAGTATTCAGCCAGATGCCTTGCTGCAGGCATCAGGGCCCGGGGTGGGTGCTGGGGCTGTTTTTTTTTTTTTTTTTACTGTTTTAGCGGGGCGGGTAGATAGGGCTCCATGACGGTGCAGAGACATCGTTTGAACTCCTAAAAAGAGTGTAAAAAGTAAAGACCACATCAATATGCAACAACACCTCGGTCAATTTTCTGAGGTAACGTGGTTGGTTTTGAACTGTAATACATCTATGGGCTGAAAAATAGAGGATTTTAAATTAGCCTTGGAATGCTCCAACTCAGTAGAGGCCCCCCTCAGTAATGCTGAGGGAGTTTCTACTGTCAGCCTTGAAGGCATCAGAATTGTACACACACACACACACACACACACACACTATATGATGAAATCATCAGCCTACCACCCAGCCTGAAAGGCACTAGTCTCTACAATTAGCCTTGAAGGCATCTGACTGAATATTATCAAAGATTATACAATATGAAATCAACATTAGCCTTCTGACCAGCCTATAAGGCACTAGTCTCTACAATCAGCCTTGAAGGCATCTGACTGAATATTATCAAAGATTATACAATATGAAATCAACATTAGCCTTTTAACCAGTCTGCAAGGCACTAGTCTCTACAGTCAGCCTGGAAGGCACTAGTGCTCTACAATCAGCCTTGAAGGCATCTGAGGCAATACTATTGAAGATTATACAATACAAATAAGGCATCAAAGTGCCTCAAGGCACTATTGAAGATAGCCTTCTAACCAGCCTGCAAGGCACTAGTCTCTACAATCAGCCTTGAAGGCAGCTAACGTTACAGCAACTTGGCAGTTGAAGTTTTTAAGAAGCTGAACTAGACAGCTTATTGAACAAAGTATCTCACGAGTAGGCCAATTTTATGTTTCAAACAGAGTTATACTTGAAGTTATATTGTAGAATGTTAACAAGTATGACCTGTTTAGCTAAGGTTAGGTCTATAAGTTAACTGTAAGACAAAAAAATAGCACTTGTTTGCACTGGTCAACATAATCAAAATAGCTGAAATATCTAATTTTACCTCAGTTTCTTTAATGAGAAAACTCAGGATTAAATGCACTAGTTCTTAATAATATTGATGTTCTTAAGCCCACTTACTGAGTAAAGCAGTGGTTCTCAAACTTGTTCCTGGTGCCCCACTGTGTATGCTAGTTTTTGTTACAACCACAACTGCAATCTTAGACTTTTAACAAGGTGTCGATTTGTCTTAATTAGCTGCATTCCATGTTTAGCACAGTTATTTACCAACTTTAGCTGCATTTTTATGGACATATCCACTGTGCCATGAAGAATAAAAGCCCTCAAACATGTTATGCTTATTTTTCCATATTGTGAGGATTTGCAGGTAAAAAACATTTCTAAACAGATCAAACTAGACTCGGAGAAAATCAGTAAGCTCCAACTTGGGTTCCTAAACACAGGTCTTTTGAATTCTTTCAAAATAATTCACCTGAACTTAATAAAATGAACATGAAACGAAACAGGTATGACTTAACTGTTTGCCAAATAAATTGTTGGTTTTTGCAACCATGTGTTGACAGTTTCACCAATGAGGAACCTATTGATTGTTTACGTTGATTAAGGGTTCGGTCAAATCGTTTCCCTCTGCAGTTATTCATACTGGTTTCTAACATATCTCATTGTGGATATGAAATTTTAATTCTTCATGGCATGTGTAGATTTGTCAAATGTGGCTTAAGAGGACAAATAACTGCTCTAAACATGAATGTACCTAATTAAGGCAAATCAACAGCTTGTTTAAGTCCTAAGATTGCAACTGTGGTCGGAACAAAAACAAGCATCACAGTGGGGCGCCAGGACCGAGTTTGAGAACCACTGGAGTAAAGGCTTCCGAATTGAATTGGCTGCCTCGTGAGCGGATTGATTGTACTCTAGCTCGCGATCTGATTGGTTGTACTTGGGGGCGGCGTTTATGCAGCCTGACAGGCTGAGCAGCCTGGAAGTCGACGTCTGAAGGCAGCTTCACCCTGCAGCTTGAGGGACTCCACGATCCACCATTGCTGTAAAAAAGTGGCCCATTGGAGTGGTCGGAGTTGACGCGAATCTCTCTCTACATGGCTCTGGGCAGCATGAGCACAATGTAGCGCCAAACGCTTGACTGATCTATTCGAGCCAGGCTGCGCTGCCAATCTCCAATCAACGTTTCTCCTACCATTAAAAATGGAACACGATTATAAGCGGATCTTCCTCCTTAATACCGAAGGGTGCTGTCTGGGTATATACAGGGTTTTATTTTTACTTAAGAAAACTTGGCAAGCGGACCTGAGTCAGCACAACCATATATTTTTTAAATGTTATGATACAGAAATGCTCACATGAACAGACAGCTGTTATTTGCACTTTGACAAGCCTTGAGACATATCTGTCTCCCGCACACGAGAACAGAGAGGCCCTCTCTGCGCCATGCTAGCAGCCATAAGCCACCAGAATGGCAATACACATGAACTAGCTTGCTGTGGCATTTCTGATCCTTGTAAGTCAGCATAGAACTGTGCTTGAAATTAATTGTTGGACAGTTTTTGAAAGGCCATATTCTTTCCAAAAGAGTATGGTTTCAACACCTGTTATCCTTTCCTTTAATCAGACTCTTCATTTCTTTTGTTTAAAATAATTTCAATACCATTCACACTCTGTGATGCAATGACTTCATATCGTTAGCCTAATAGCATAGTTGCCTAAGTCATATTTGAACTTTTTCGAAAACAAGAAAAAACACAATATTTAGCAAGCACATTGGTATTTTTTTTTTGATATTGCAACAGTAAGCCAAAAAATGACTTAGACAATTATGCTATGAGGCAAACGATATTCAAATTCCATACATATTCAAGAAATATGCAGTAATGCGCCCAAGTTTTTGGCACATCTAAAACCATTTGGTGAGGCAAAGATGCTTCTAAATCTAATGGAAAGAAGTTTCTGTACATTGAAAGATGTACCATGAAGATCTGTAAACCATTAAAAACAAATTCAAATTAATATTTGGTGTGAATAACCATTGCCTAAATATTAGGAATACCATCCAGCAGTTTTATAGTTTCATAAGATTATTGGCCGTTTTGTTGTTTCAAGTCTATCAAAGAACTTGCTTCAGTTCCTCTGCAGGCTTAGAATTTCACTTGTGTCAGACTCTACAGGAAATCAAAACCACCCTAGATGATGTTGAGATTAGGCCTTTATCAAGGCGATGCCATCTGCATCAACTGTATTCAGTCAAATACGCACACTTTTTGTAAGATTATTTTTTAATGAACATTTGATGTCTCAAATGTGCTTTTTATTTATGGAAACATGAATGTGGAAATAAAAAAATAAACATTGCCACCAAACTTTCATTTTGAAAAGTCTAGGTTACCTAAAATACTTACACAGTACTGCATGACAATGCATTTATGAAACATTTTTATTAATGCATCTATGAAATGTTTTTATTCTTACTATTTTCTAGTAAGAATAATGTTCAAATGAAAACTTTTCACACTGGCCTGTGGATGAATGTTTTTACTCTAAGGTGCCCTAAACAAGACAAGGTTTTGAAATCATCTTAGTCTTCCCACTTTGATTTGTAAGTGATTAATGTGTCAAACATATTTCTTTTCATCTGAATAATAATTTTGCTGGTATACTCCTTTCTTCAAACAAGTAGGCTTGAGGCTTGAGGACAGTTTTTCAGGTGTGACTTGTGAAAACCAAGTGTAAACAATTACAAACACACAGAAATTCACAAAAGTGGATGTTTTGAAAGGTGAGCGCAGAAGCTTTGCAAGTTAACGAGATGAACGTTATAACGGCTGTCTCATATAAAACTGCACGTACATCATTCTGCATGGGAAGTTCAAGCATTCAGTGAAGGGTGACTTTTTCTTGAGAAATGGGAACATTGAAAGAACAAAAAATCCCCTCCCTTATTTAGTTTTCCTGTTGCCACATAGAAAAAAAGCAGATAATTAATTTAGTTCCACAGACCAATGGTTTAAACGGTTTAAATGGTTTAAAGACATGACTTTTTCAGATGGCTGAAATATAAAATATTTGTTCACTTTCTCTCCTACTGTCTTTTCTCTTTCATATGCACACATGTACAGCACTTTTTACATTATCTATATATGTCTTGAAAAAGACCTGTTTTCTGATTTTAAAACACATTTAACATTGTTTTTAATGAGCACATTATTAATATAAACCTGGTGGGGAAGAACAATATTTGGAATTTACATTTGATAGATTTAAAAAATACATTTAGAATAAATGTAAAATAATACATAGGTAATGTGCAGCTGTCCTTTTTAGTTTGTTGATTCTGGCAATGTTATAAATTGGTGTGTGTCAATCTGGTGCTGCCACCCGTGGCGCGGATAAAAACAATAAAGAGATTTCCGTTTCCAGTAATGGCTGCCTTTGTTGTCTTCGCGTTTTTGAAAGAGTGGTAACATTCATTAATATCTGTGGTACTTTCGGTCATCTGAATATAAGGACATAAAACTGGCGACGAGGACCTATTCTTTTACCCACGGACTTTTTGACGATGGCTGTGTTCGGGAACATTGGTGAATTTGACATCAAGTTGGAAACCTTTGAGGACTATAAGGAATGCATGGTGGCCTATATCGATGCAAATGAAGTGGCAAATGCACGTTGCGTAAGTGTTTTCTTGTCTTCAGTGGGCCCAGCAACTTATAAACTTTTGAAAGATTTGTGTTCTCCAGATAATCCAAGTGGGAAAACGTTTTAGCAGCTGACTAAGCTCCTTGCAGATCATTACAAGCCTGAACCAATTATCATTGCTGAAAGGCACAAGTTCTGGGATGCCTGTCAACTGGAAAATGAGACTGTGTCCGATTTTATTGCTAGGCTTAGGCACTTGGCTAGTACTTGCCGGTTTGGGAAGTTCCTGATAGAGGCATTGAGGGATAAGCTAGTGTCTGGATTGCACTCTAAGATGTCCAAGTCTCAGTGTCATTTGCTGTCTGTTAGAGGACTCATTTGATCAGGCAAAGGAGAAGTGTCTCGCTGATGAACTGGCACTGTCAGCGAGAGAGTCAATGGGTTCCGGGATGACTGCTGAGAGCGCAAATACGGTCTCACACCAACAACGTAATGGCAAAGGTCGGAAGTCAAAAGGGGAAAGGAAACCGTATGTTCCATGCAGGTGTTGTGGACTTGACAACCACCCATCTAAAAGTTGCCGCTACAAGGATGCGGTGTGCCATAATTGTAAGAAGAAGGGGTATATAGAGCACACATGCTAGAAGAAGGGGTCTGGCCAGCAAAAAGGGTCTAAACGATCAACAGGCAGGTCAACGAATTACATGGATGATGGGGTGGATCAAGACAATGACAGTGACAGCATCCCCAGTAGTTCTTGTACCCAAAGCCCAAAAGGGTGGTATACATGTTTGTGGTGATTACAAGAAGGTGAATGAACTGATGGAGGATGACAGTTATAAGCTACCAAATGTGCAGGATATGTTTTCCAAGTTGTGCAAAGATGGAAACAATCCAAGGGTGTTCTCATCTTTAGATTTGGCAGGTGCTTTCAATCAGCTTATTTTGGATGAAGAGAGTGCAATAATTCTAACTATCAATACTCACAAGGGTCTTTTGAAGACAAAGAGGTTGAGTTTTGGGGTGAAGACAGCACCCTCAATTTTTTAGTCCACCATGGGCAAGAATTTGTCAGGGCTAGATCACGTATTTTGCTATGTTGATGATGTACTGATAGCCACGGAAACAGGAGAAGAGTGCTTAGTCGTGGAAAACAAGGTGTTTGACAGGTTAGAGAAATTTAACGTAAAACTCAATGCAGCGAAGTGCAAGTATTTTCAAAGTGAAATAACTTACCTTGGACATGTTTTGTGTGCTAAGGGAGTAAAACCAGTCCAAAGCAAGGTTGAGTCTCTCCGTAATGCTCCACAGCCACGCAGTGTTACGGAGCTGAGGTCATTCTTAGGCATTGTCAACTATTATGGCAGATTTGTCCCTAATTTGTCATCCGAACTGATCCCATTGTACACACTTTTAAACAAAGATGCTTCTTTTGACTGGACACCTGAATGTGAAAAGTCTTTCCAATTCGCAAAGTGTGTCCTGACTGTTGAGCAGGTATTAGTACATTTTAATCAAAGTAAACCCCTGATCCTAAGTGTAGATGCAAGCCCATATGGTCTTGGTGCAGTTTTTAGTCATCGTATGCCTGAGGGTAGCGAGTGGCCAATAGCATATGCTTCGCGCACATTGTCTGCTGCAGAAAAAAACTATGCGCAAATTGAAAAAATGGGTCTAGCAATTGTGTTCGGTGTAAAGAAATTCCATTTATATCTGTATGGCCGAAACTTCGTCACGGACCATCAACCCTTGACAAGGATATTCGGTCCTAAAACAGGTATACCTGCATTAGCTGCCGCACGTATGCAGCGATAGGCATTGTTGTTGTCAAGTTATCAATATACTAGATAAGAAGGTCAAGCAGCATCCAGATGAACACTATATTTTTCATACTATGTTAGACAAACTGCCTGTAACAGCAAAAAGAGTTGAATATTGTACTAAAAAGGATTCCTTATTGTCAAAGGTTGCAGGAAATACTCTGAGTGGTTAGCCAAAGCATTGTGAGGATGAGGCTATCCAGCCTTATTGGCTTCATAGACATGAACTGCCAATGGAAGACGGGTGTTTGCTCTGAGGGAGAAGAGTGGTCGTTCCACCAGTCCTGCGAAAGGATGTACTAGAGGAATTGCATATCTGTCACCCGGATATGTGTAAAATGAAATCATTAGCACGTTCCTATGTATGGTGGCCAGGGTTAGAACAAGATATAGAAGACATGGTAAGAAACTGTTCCTCTTGTGCTGATATGCAGAATATGCCAAAGTCATTACCTCTGTTGTTGTGGCCATGGGCAACAGAACCTTAGCAGAGGATACATGTTGATTATGCCAAAATTAAGGGACAGTCATTTCTTCTCATTGTAGACAGTTACTCAAAATGGTTAGAGGTATTTCCTATGAGTAGTACTACATCAGAAGCTACAACTGATGCAATGAGATCGTTGTTTTCAAGATTTGGACTGATAGTGCAGGTAGTCAGTGATAATGGACCACAGTTTTGTTCCGCTGAGTTTAAGGTGTTCCTTGAGAATAATGGTGTGAAATATACACTGTCCACCGTATCACCCTGAAAGCAATGTCTTGGCTGAACGTCATGTTCAAACATTTAAGCGCATGTACAAGAAAACTAAAGACAAATTGTCGGTCCAACAGAGAATCTCAGGTGTGTTATTCCGATACAGGAATATTCCACACTCTACCACTGGAAGAACTCCAGCTGAGTTGTTTTTTAAGCGTGTGCCAAGAACTAGATTAAGTCTGTTAAAACCTAGTTTTCAAAGGAAGGTAGAAGAGTCACAGGATGAAACAAAATGTTACAGAGATGGGTCAAACCCTAAGTTGAGAAAGTTTGATTTGCACCACCATGTTAAAATCAGAAATATGAGAGGAGGTCTGGAAAAATGGGTGTCGGCCATAGTAGTTGACATTAAGGGTCCACTCATACATTGTTCGAATTCCTGGGAAAGATGGACAAAACTACCGTGTTGTTCATGTAGATCACATGATTCCAGATGAAAGTGACAGAAAGGTTGAGACATTTACCAAGGTGCCTGAACTCAGGTCACCCTCACCTGTTGCTGTACCACCATTTTCTCTTCCCAATGTTCAGGATCCTATACCTTGAGCAACAATTGAGAGTAATGAGGAAAAAAAATGATGTGGTCCCATCTCCTGAGGTGTGTGTCTCTCCTGCTGTTAAAGCCAAAGTTCCAAGTCTAAAGACGCCTAGTCGAGCTTCACCTCAGAAGGGGCCCATGCATCCCAAAATTGTGCCAAATACCCCACCAATAGTGACAAGATCTAGTCAAGCTGTTCATGTTCCACAAAGGTTGGATTTATAATTATGTTCCATAAGTAAAGGCGAGGAATGTGATGTATTGGTCTGTGTCAATCTGGTGCTGCCACCCGGTGGCGTAGATAAAAACAATAAAGAGATTTCCGTTTCCAGTAATGGCTGCCTTTGTTGTCTTCGCGTGTTTGAAAGAGTGGTAACATTCATTAATATCTGCAGTACTTTCGGTCATCCGAATATAAGAAGGACATGAAAGGCAACACAACCAAAAAGTTTCCTGCAACTAAAATAATAGTCCATCGTGACAATGCATCAGCTACACTCCGTAACTTATGGCTGGATATTTCAGTATGACAACAGATGTAACCTGAGAGCCTGCAATTCACCCTTCTGCTGTGTGCGTCTTTGGCCCAATCCCAATGCCCGCCCTCACGGACTCACAGACTTTGAGGTGCGCTCCCATCAAGTTAAGGGCTGTCCCATTGTCAAGTCATCAAGTGCGTGAGGGCATGCTCGCAGACTTTTCGAGCCCTGAATGTTCCCTTTCCGTAAAGTGGGCATCGTTGCAGACTTTGCCAAAGAGAATTACCCACAATCCCGCGTTGTGACGTGAAAAACACAGAAGAGTCTGACTTCTCGTACACTCGGCAATGCAAGTGCCTGTAAGACATTTAAATCAGGAAGCCTTTCCCTCGGGCACCTCCATCTTTGGAAAAAAAAAAGAGCCGCAAAATATTAATACGTAAAGTCGCCGTGTCAGCAACATGGTGACGTTAAGGTAGAGCGATATGCTGCAAAGTGCTGTTCCATTCCTATTTACACATTTTCCAGCCCTTGAACCCTCGCAAACTCAATCACTCACAGGTGACGTCACTTCAGTCTCTAAGGGTTCAGGGCATGAGTCATTAGGGGGGAGAATGAGACTGGGCGAGTGTGTTGCTCTGGCTGTTGCTTGCAGTGTTTCCCAAATGAAATGAAACCTGGGCCCGTATTCACAAAGCATCTTATCTTACTGCTAGGAGTACTCCTGAATCGCGCTAAAACATTTTATGTAGGAGTAAAATCTTAAAAGTTATTCACAAAGCCGCTGAGAGCAACTTTTAGTTAAGAAAACTGGTAACTCCTAGACTAGGAGTAGCTCAGAGATAGGTGGGAGTAAATCTCCGTTGCTATGGATGATGTCAATTCTTATGCACGAGCCTTGGGACAATGAGCGCGGTGATTGGTTGTTTGGTGACAGGGCGGCCCATTGAAAAAAATATTCCACATACAACCCATGGAGGAAAAAATTAGGAAATAGTCCAAGCGGCTGCATGGTCTGTCCCATGAAATAATAATAACACGTTGAGCACTGCTGAAAATGCTCTGTGCGCAGTCTTCATATATCACGCTCTAGGCAAACAAACATACATAGGAAAGAGATAGTTGTAAAAACGCCAATAGCATAAAACAAGGCAATAATAAAACGTGTCATTTGCCCCGATAATTGGCAACTTATTGGCAGTGCCCCGATAATTGACAACTTATTACCCAGTGAGAATATGTTGCTATCATAAATGTCGGGCCGTTCAAGTTTGTTTGCCCTAAACTGTCATATGAAAGTTCAAAAAGGACGCGAAAGCCCAACTGGAGCCTCGACGCTATCAATTGGCTGGGTTTTTTTTTTTTTTTAACCAGTGCAAATTGACATAGTGGTCTCTGTATGCCAGTCCACTTTGTTCAGCAACATTGCAAATATCGTCATCCTCCTCGACATCATCATCACCGCTGTCGGCAGCACCATCATCATCCGGTTGAGGTATGTTTCTTTGTTGGCATTAATTGTGAAGGATGGCACATGTTGTAATTACTTTGCCGGGGCTCTCTGGGCTGAGACGCACCTCCTCATGTAGCACATGAAACCGGCGCTTCAGCTGCCTAATGCCACGCTCCACCATACTGCGTGTCGTCTTGTGTGCTCTAACATGCACCATGAAAAAGACAACAATGTACAGTAATGTACAGTATTATGCCATCTTCACATGTAATAGGCTATGCTAATGTAGGCTATATAGCAACAATAACCTATCTGTTATAATTTTGTTGTGGTCTCGGTTGTGAATTTAAGTAAGGGGTCAAGAGCCAACGTTTGCAGGGGTAGCCACTGTCCCCTAGCGAAGTGGCATCCCGCAGGCACATAATGCCTGTCAAATAATTGGCATAAGCTGCTTTCCATTAAAATGCGAGTCGTGCGTGGATCCTCGCCATTTCGCAACAATGTCCAAAATATTGTATACGGCATCAAATCGCCTACTATCTGGGTGTTGATGGAATGAACTTCTTTCTATTTACAAATATCTCTTCATCTTGGGTCGGAGAAATAATTTGAATATGGGTCTCGTCAATAGCACCGATGATACCGGGCATACCTGAGATGTGCATGAATTCCAGTTTGATTCTGTGTTGTTGGTGAATGTCCATTGGAAACCTGATAAACTGTCGGATGATATGGGGTTCACAGAGCGCATTGATTGTTTTTGTATTGAGCGACTGACAGATGATTGTAAAATCCCTGAATTCTCCGCGTTGCAAAGTTGCATTTTCCGGTGGCCAAGTAACGAAGTGTTGTCAAACATTTTATTTCGGGGCTTATTGGGTTGTTTCTCATGGTTGAAGACGTAATTCTCTTTCTCACCAAGTCAACAACAAATAAAATCCCTTCATGGTTGATCCGATATCTTTTCAACAACTGCACATCATTCAGATTTCCAAGTCATTCCGTCTTTCAACAGCAGCAGCCATTTTCCGATTTTTTGTGAATGGGTTTTAGCGAGTTAGGAGTCCTCTTGACTACTTCAAAGCTCTCCCAGACTTTGGAGCTACTTTTAGGCCCAAAAAGCTTTGTGAATAACACTTACCAAAAATAATTAGGAGTCTTAAATTTACGACTGACACGCCCATTTTTTAAGGAGCTTCTTCTAAATCCGGCAGTTAGGACCTACTTTTAGCGCGAAGATGCTTTGTGAATACGGGCCCTGAAATTCACAAACAAATCAATTAGATATGTTGCATGTTACATGCTGCATGCTAATTTACCTGAAAAACTAATGCCCATGTCATGATGACCCATACATTAAAATTCAGAGGCTGCAACTCTGAAGAGTCAAATACTTTTAATTAATAAGATTAATACATTAGGGATAATCAACTCGTAAGTGTGCATCACACTGTTTTAAGGCACGACGCGGAGGCGAATAACCACCCGACGCGAAGCAGAGAGTGGTTGCCTCCGCGAAGTGCCTTAAAACCTTGTGATGCACACCTACGAGTTGATTATCCCCCTTATACCATGGTCATTTGCCAGCAATATCAAATCAAATCAAATCTTTGGTGAAAGTTTTGCACTTAAAATCTAAAGTATAAGAAATGCTAAAATCATGCATTTGTGTTTTGTAGTGCTCTGCTCTCGACACTTGACAATTTGACAGCGACGCTCTCCAACGTTGCTACGGTTACAGGTTGGCTAGCGGATGAATTTTGAATGGTGAAACTACCGTAGCCGAAATACCTGTGCGTTCCACGGTTTTAACGCATACCTGCCAGCCAATCGGAAAAAACTTTTCACCCAGACCATGGTATAATGCCACATGGAATGTCACTGTCAATTTCTAGACCAACTCAAAAGCATGCGCCTTGCGGTGCATTCTGTACGAAAGGCTAGCTATTGAGTTGATAAGAAACATTTGTCGCAATCAGAGACAAGCTATTCTCCAAAATAAAAAACATTAAAACACTCCGATCATTACGTTTGCTCATTTTACTGACTTCAATTTACATACAGTAAAGACCAACATCAAGAGTCTCCAGAGCTCCACCTGAGAATTTCTAAATCATGTGCAGAGAGAAAAACCTTGGACTGGTTTCTTGTTTTGATCAAGGCGTTTGCGGCCAGGTCCCTTTGACCAAGGTGCGTTCACGTAGTCTGAATAAAATACAACTTTTTGTGGCTTTCGAGAAATGATTTAATGTGAGTAATTAAAAGTAATTATCGTTCATGAGTGGTTGTCAAAATTTATTCACGGATTTAGGGGTGTCTTTTTCAATGGTTCTCTGTGAAGAAATTTCTAGCTGCCCCCCATTGCATCACATGACTTCCAATATCACGGCTGACTGAAGAGCACATGCGGGCGTGCGGCCCAGCTTCTTTTCTGGGGGCCTGGCAGCTATGGAACGCTGTTTGGGTCAATATTAAATAAATAAATACATACATACATAATTAAATATGTCCATGAAATAAATAAATCTGAAAACGAAATACACCTTGAAATAAATAAATGGGGCAATAAATATATTAAAATATAAATACATTTAATTTTAAATATATAAATTACTCAATATAGTTCAGTAAATAAATAAATACGTTTTTATTTAAAAAATGACATGTCTCAGGGGACTGCTTTATTTATTTTGGGGGATTTTTATTTCATAATTCCACATTTATTTATTTATTTATTTCACTGCACTTTTATTTCCGAACGCCACATTTCATTTCATTTCTCGCATTCAAATAAATGGGGCGTGGTTAGCTCACACAGGACCGAGGCTACAACATCGAGAACAGTATGGAAGACGTCTATGAGCTCCAAAATTCAATGCTATCCTTAGCAGTACAAATTGATCAACATGGTTTAGCAGCAGATGTACTTTTGGCCAGTATTAAAGACTTTTTAGAAATACTTAGGTCGATTAGTGCCCTTCAAGATATAGATGTGGATGGCGAAGCTTTAAATTGTTTTAGGCTGATTGAGAACCGTGTACAAGTGCAAGATATCCAAGAAGATAACGTTGCTACTTCAAACTCAGGGGCTTACGCTTCTCATTTCTTGCTTTCTCCGAAGTTGTGCACTGGGAAAGACTCACAATGCACAGTAAAATGCAGCTAACAAACTATAGTCACTACATTGGTCTGATGTATGCCAAAATGCAATTGATCGCCTTCGCCCATAAAGACCCAGGAGCTAATTAAGCAATATCACACGAGAGGTAGTGCTGTTGTGCTGAATATCAGCACTGGTGTAATTCGGTCGTCGGCTGCAGATAATCACACCAGTGCTGATAGTCAGCACAACAGCACGACCTCGAGAGTGATATTGCTTTTATACAAAAGTTCTACAAGCGCATTTTATTAGTTAACAGTAATAAGCAACAAGAGATTGATTTGTCTGTTTATTTAATCATTTATTTGGCTCTGGCAACACAAATAGTTCCACAACTGGAAGGGAGACAAGGCTGTTGCCAGGCAACACATAAACATTTCCTACACACAAGCTTGCTACTCTGTGTCTGCATATTACCGCTACTTTGTATCATTTACATTTATCTGAATGTTTCCATTTATTGTGCAACCACTGAAATAAGAGTCTGTTGACAGATGCTTTGGTGGCATGATGTGTGTTTCTGATGAGTTAACAGATCGATCAGACAGCAAGTTGCTTCATCGTTTCCGGCTCTCCATAGATGGTCTCCAGTAACTTTTTAGCGAGCTTTCAGACCTGTGAAACAAGTTTTTGTTTAGATATGTTTTTTATGTTCTGCGACACATTATCTATGAATCAAAATTGACATCGTAGTTTGTGTCTGTTTATATAAAGCATCTCACCTATGCCCACTCACTGCCACGATCTCCCTCGCCTCGAGTCCCGCATCAGACAGTTTCTGTGTGGCAGTGGCTCTCAGGCTGTGGTTGGTGTAAAACGTGTGTGTCCCTGCCGCCTTGCACATCCTAGGTAACATTTGTGACAGCTGGTTTACTCCCAGGGGAATGGCGGTGTACCAGAAGCTGTCTGTCTCCACTGTTACCCTCCTCGGCTGCAGATACAGGGCTTTTGCATCAGGCAGAATTTTCTTTAGGTATTTTTCGAGCAACGCTACCGAGCAGAGTGCATTTCCTCGCTCCTCATACATAGCGCCCCTCCGGTTTTCTCTGTCTCTCTCCAGTGGGTCTTTATGATTTTTTGTTTCTTTGTTGAACGTCATGGTGAAATATTTTGCTCCATTGTCGTCACATTTAAGGATGAATGAGTCAGGTTTGAAATCCCCCCTCTTTGCCCCTGCGTCCAAAGTGCAACTGAATATCATACCAGACCTTGTTCAGTAAGCCTTTCAGATTGTCTGGACTCATCGCTGCAGAAGATTTTAAGATGCGCTGGTCTTCAGGTGAGATCGGAGGGTGGTGTGTTGTTTTGTCCTTCCCTGCCTTTCTTATCTCTTTGACGACTCCTTTGAAAACATTGTTAGCTGGTATATACTCTGGGTCCTGCATTAAATTCCATGAAAGGCTAACCGGAGGTTCATTGATATAATGATTTAATCCAGCCCGAAGTCCAAGGTAGCTACTGATGCTGTTGAGCTCCCCTTTAGTTGTCCAGATTGATCCATAAAACTGCCTCAACACTGTGTTCAGCTCGGTCTGCTTAACTAACTGAAAGTTAACCTGGATATTTTTGAGATTTAGCCAAGTCTGAAGGCAGTTCAGAGCCCAGGTTGTCTGCCTTAGAGTGTTAGCTTCATGTTTGCTTTTCTCTAATTTGTCGAGGTTGGCTGATGTCACATCACCACGCCTGGTTTGCGCTGATGTATCCAGGCCTCTTTCCTTCCCTTTGTCCTCCTCTGAGTCTGATGATCATTCATAATTTAGAACAAATGTTATTTGTGGAAATATGTCCATCTTTGCGGTGCAAAGTTTGCCACAATCTAAGATAGTTAACAACTGATGTAACGTGAATTAACGGTTATTAGAACGCCTGTACAGCGGAGTGATAATGTCTGTAAAACGTCCCAGTGCTGTTGTACTCTATATCAGCACTCCTGGAATGTCTCTTGTCCAATCAAATTACTTGGGCAGAACTAACTGTTGTTTAATGTAAGATAACGGTAGGTTTATATGACGGCTCACGTTGGCCGCTGGCTCAAGAGCTCCTAATGACTACCGTCAGATTCCAAAGAAACCGTGCATGTTTACCATGCAAAACTATTTTATTATTGAGATGGCACTGATCCACATGACGACTATTTCAGCAGTTTGTTTGTCATTTAAACAGTTGCTTCTTCCCCTGATAATCATAATAATATTGACATTGGCACGTTACACCCGCCATGAACCGGCTGACGGCTCTTCAATCCACCAGAAATTTCTTGCGGTTTACTTATGTATTCAGCACTGCTGTGTATTCGGGGCTGTTGCCTCCATCATGCGTGAGTTAACCACGCCCGATTCATTTGCATGCGAGAAATGAAATGAAATTAAATGTGGCATTTGGAAATAAAAGCACCATTAAATAAATAAATATGGAATTATGAAATAAAAATCTCCAGAAATAAATAAAAATAGTCCCTTGAAAAATGACTTTTTTTTTTTTTTTTATTTGGCATCTCCAATCCCACCTGAGTCTGGAATATCCAATTGGGGAACTATGTACAAGGCCCTCACATATGCGACCCCCTGTTGCCAACTCAGGAGAGTGAAGACAGCCCGCGGCTCTCCTCCGAAGCACGCACCTGTCAGCCACCACTTCTTATACACTCATTGGTCGAATCCTCGTAAGTTCAGAACGAGGGCGGAGGATACCCGAACATGAACAAGCTTAGAATCTTCCTGACGAGCGCCCATCTGGCCAACAGGAGGCGCCCAAGGAACAAACAAAGCAACTTCTATTACCCTTCCCAGCAGACCCTTCCCAATTTGCATCCCTGTAGCGCACTGGCCAATTGCGCGCTACTTCTGAAAAAGCTGCCGACCACTGCCAGATGGTACAACCGGGGCTTGAACCTGCGCCGTGATAGTCATTTCTGCTTCGCAATGCGATGCTTTAACTGAGTGAGCTATCCGGCAGCTCCTGAAAAATGTCATTTTTAAACAAAAACATATTTATTTACTGAACTATACCGACTGATTTATATATTCATGTTTAAATTTATTTATATTTTAATTTATTTATTGGCGCATTTATTTATTTCAAGATTTATTTCATTTCCTTATTTATTTTTGACCCAAATGGCGTTGCATAGGTAGCACGTGTCCTGACTCTGAGACAAATTACTTCAAATGCTCCTTAACAAACTTTCAGCTCTCGTGCCTCTGTAGTGTATATGGGCAGCATGAGCACAATGTAGCGCCAACGCTTGACTGATCTATTCGAGCCAGGCTGCGCTGCCAATCTCCAATCAACGTTTCTCCTACCATTAAAAATGGAACACGATTATAAGCGGATCTTCCTCCTTAATACCGAAGGGTGCTATCTGGGTATATACAGGGTTTTATTTTTTCTTAAGAAAACTTAGCAAGCGGACCTGAGTCAGCACAACCATATATTTTTTAAATGTTATGATGCAGAAATGCTCACATGAACAGACAGCTGTTATTTGCACTTTGACAAGCCTTGAGACATATCTGCCTCCCTCACACGAGAACAGAGAGGCCCTCTCTGTGTCATGCTAGCAGCCATAAGCCACCAGAATGGCAATACACTTGAACTAGCTTGCTGTGGCATTTCTGATCCTTTTAAGTTGGCAGAGAACTGTGCTTTAAATTAGTTGGACAGTTTTTGAAAGGCCGTATTCTTTCCAAAAGAGTATGGTTTCAACACCTGTTATCTTTTCCTTTAATCAGACTCTTCATTTCTTATGTTTAAAATAATTTCAATACCATTCACACTCTGTAATGCAATGACTTTATATTCAAATTCCGTACATATTCAAGAAATATGCAGTACTGCGCCCAAGTTTTTGGCACATCTACAACCATTTGGTGAGGCAAAGATGCTTCTAAATCTAATGGAAAGAAGTTTCTGTACATTGAAAGATGTACCATGAAGATCTGTAAACCATTAAAAACAAATTCAAATCAATATTTGGTGTAAATAACCATTGCCTAAATTTTAGGAACACCGTCCAGCAGTTTTATAGTTTCATTAGATTATTGGCCGTTTTGTTGAAGTCTATCAAAGAACTTGTTTCACTTTTTCGGCAGGTTCATACTTTCACTTGTGTCAGACTCTACAGGAAATCAAAACCACCCTAGATGATGTTGAGATTAGGCCTTTATCAAGGCGATGCTATCTGCATCAACTGTCTTCAGTCAAATACGCACACTTTTTGTAAGATTATTTTTTAATGAACATTTGATGTCTCAAATGTGCTTTTTATTTACGGAAACATGAATGTGGAAATAAAAAAATAAACATAGCCACCAAACTTAAATTTTGAAAAGTTTAGGTTACCTAAAATACTTACACAGTACTGCATGACAATGCATTTATGAAACGTTTTTATTATTACTATTTTCTAGTAAGAAAATATTCAAATTAAAACTTGTAACACTGGTCTGTGGATGAACGTTTTTACTCTAAGCTGCCCTAAACAAGACAAGGTTTTGAAGTCATCTTAGTCTTCCCACTTTGATTTGTAAGTGATTAGTGTTCAAACATATTTCTATTCATCTGAATAATAATTTTGTTGGTTTACTCCTTTCTTCAAACAAGTAGGCTTGAGGCTTGAGGACAGTTTTTCAGGTGTGACTTGTGAAAACCAAGAGTAAACAATTACAAACGCACAGAAATTCACAAAAGTGGATGTTTTGGACGGTGAGCACAGAAGCAGGGGCGGAGCTAGGCTCTCACCTCAAAGGGGGCAAAGCATTACAAGGGTAGATAGTCATTGCAGTCAACTGTAAAATAACGGATAGGTCTGCATCATATTCTATCCTAACCAACACAAATCGTCACTTATTGAGCCAAGCAAACTTATGTTTGGAATGCAAACATGAAAAAAATGTTTGGAATGAAAAAATACAGTGAAGCCACTTTGTCAGTAAAATTGTTCTGAGGGAAGGCGGAGAAAGAAAAAAAGTTGCCAGTGCTTTGGCAGCAAAAGCATATAGGGTATGGTTGCCAGACTTCTGTTAAAAGAGAATAGTCATTTTCATTTATTCCGAGCCTTTGGTGAGGACAAAATTAGTCATTTTCATTTATTCCGAGCCTTCGACCAGGTAAAAGTGAGAATTACTACACAAGTTTCATTAATTTGATTTGTCGGCAAAGCTGGATCTTCCCATTTTTTGCCTCTAGCCGGTAGAGCTAGTGAGAGAAAAAAGTCACTAGCCCTCAGAAGATTTAACAAGCCCGACTGAAAAAGACTAGAATATCACGTGAAATTTAATTACACAGGTACAAACATGATTAAAACACTTTATACAAACCAAGAAGAAATGTAAATAAATAAAAAATACTCAGGGCTCTAATTTCTTGGCGCAGCGCAGGGAGGCGCAGCGTGGCGTAGCCCACGCAGTGGTAATTTCGTCCGGTACAGCCTGCGCAGTGGTAATTTCGTGCGGTGCAACACCGTGCGCAGCCACTTTGGCAATTTGGTTGACAGACGTGCACCGAGATGGGTGTGGTGGCGTAGTAGGGGGAGGTGTCACATATTCATCAAGACGCAGTGACAATTTCGTGGATAAAGGCTCCGCCGAAAGTGCGCAGAGAGCTCGCCAGCTCCAACCTGGTTTACTTTCTGTGCAGTGGTAATTTGGCTGACCGGCACACAGCGCGCATACGTCACCGAAACCTCACAGGCAGGTTTCCAGAATGTCAGGCACATTTCAATTCAATAAATAATTACAGCAACCACTATTTAATCTAACTCTCTGAATCAGCACATTATACAATTATGCATTATACAAATTATAGTATCTATATCGACTGTCCTGATGTCAGATCAAAGAGAGAGAGAGAGAGAGAGAGAGAGAGAGATGTGTGCATGTGGGCACGTGAGTGCGTGTGTAGGCTATGTGGGGATGTGGGTCCTCCAGCTGCTTTCACACGGGACGCGAAATGAAATGCATTGACTTTGAATGTAATCAGGCGTGCGAAAAATTTGTTTCGCGTCCAGTGTGCAAGCGGCTTAATACTATTATTGTCACTTAGGTTTTATTGTTTTTAGTGGGGGAAAGGAATACAGCCTGATTGCTATAATCTCGTACTGAGTTAAGATCACATGTTGAAAATAAATGTGTAACGTATCTTTCATTGTTGTCCATGCATGTTAATCCCAAAATTTTAAGCCGCAACAGGGTGTAATAATAGGAACACGCTATCCATCGTTTCTCTTCCCAATGATGCAGGCAGAAGAAATAAATGAGCAACCGTCGTATTTCATTCCAACTTCATAAGTTTTGAAATTCCATTCAAGTTCACTAATGGTAATAATTCTCGAATGCCCTAGCTAGCCAACTAACTCATATTCGTAATGCTTAATAAAGACGTAAGCGGAGCAGAAAACAAGCCTGAAGCAGCAAAGGAAATGCAACATTCACGCATCATGCAGATATAGGACAGAGGCTTCTTTATTCCAATTTTAAAGGTGAGGAGAGGAGCTCATTTGATTGGTGAAGATTTGACTCGGCTGTGTTAAACCCAAACTCACGCCTTCTCTCCTCCCTCTTTGCCACTTGCGCCAGCAGGAGGGACAGAGGCGGGACAGAGGAGTGCTTGCACCAGGCTGCACCGGGCACGAAATTGCAAAATACGCCTGGATACACCCTGCTGGCGCGGCACTCCCCCCATTCGCCACGCCTGCGCCTAGTCTATGAATTTAGAGCCCTAACAGTTTAAATGAAGCAGATTATTTCATGTCTTGAGTTCGTACACTGCCCGGCCAAAAAAGCCACCTCTTGGATTTAACTAACCAAAAAGGTAAGAGCCTTCAATTGGATAATTACTGCAGTGATTAATATGTTTCACCTGGTAACAAGTTATTTAACCCTCACTGATGCAGTTCGTAGCTTCTCATTTTTAAGCAACGATGTCAGATCATATCCTGTGGCCATGGAAATGGTGTTGTACTGTTTCAGAAGGATCAAATTTTTGGCCTGCATGAGGCAAAGAAAACAACTGAAGAGATTTCTGAAACTACTGAAATAAAGTTAAGAACTGTGATTAAGAGCTGTAAATTCAGATTTGGTTAAGATATGTAAATATCGAAGCTTAGTACCCTGCCAAGACAAAGACCACAAGCATATACCTGAGCAAAAAAAAAAAAAAAAAAGAAACGTTACATTACTGCAAAAAGTGAGATAATGACGTTGATCTTTAGGCATGGGCACTCTGACAATGCGGCCCTGAACCCATGGATTGGCTTTCAGGGAGCCCCATTTTCCGGTGCAAACAAAACCATGTCACCTGCACATGCATAAATAAAAGTGTGTGGCACCGCGGTCAGTAACAGGGTATCTGCAAAAAACATTGTACGAATACCACTGATAGCAGTTAATACAGTAATATTTCATAGAGGCACAAGCAAATGTCAAATTAATGCGAAGAAAATGAAAACGAAATCGGCAATTACCTTGGAAAGAATTCCTGTACAGCAATGATTGGGTCAGTTAAAACGTCCAAAAACTTGCGTTTCTGAGCAATTACCTCACGAGTGCTATATCTGACATAAAGGTGACATAAAGACAGGACATAAGTGACTTGAAAAAGTACGCGATGAGACGGACGAAAGCTGCAATATTTAACGATAATTAAATATATTTAAAACAATGCCACAATGTCCCCTAAATTGCCCAACAAAACAGCGTCTGCATAAATCCCACAAAATGACCAATAAACTGCACTCTAACTGCCTTATTTCTGCCACAGATCTCAAATATACAACAATCGACTCTGGACTAAAAGAAAAGTCACTTGTAGGCCTACTCACCTATATGAATGGCATTCGTCAAAAATCCTCGTCTTGTCTTGAAATTAATACAATAGCAGTGGACGTTATCATTATTTGGGTCAAACTTTAGCTTAGCTTGATCTGTTACCTGTTGGCTGCATTGCTGCTTGAGGAAGGGTCGTCTGTGGTGCGGTAGCTGCTTGAAGCCAAATGAACTTAGTGTTGGTAACTTTGCCACCCTCTCCTCCAGTTCTTTCTTTTCTTTTTTGACAACTGCTTTTATGTTTGAATGGAATGACTGCTCCTAAGTTTGCAAATTTGATGATGTTCAGATTTTACGCTTGAACTATCAGACATTAGAGACATTAACGTGGTCACATGATCAAATCAAATACAGACTTGACATTGGGCAACACATTACCCAGCAATCATCTTGACAATTTGCATATCAGTATGAAAGAGAAAGAACAAATAAAATAAAATAGTTGATTTCAGTAATAGTCTTTAAAACGTGGGTATATTAAGCATTAAAACCTCATATAATAGTTATGAATAATTGTTAAAAAAAAAAAAACCTATGATAGAGACTAGATCACCGACATGGAGGTTTATATATAGAACATCACATACAGAAAGCATCTAGTTAAGATAGTCCGAGGAGTCACAGCAATCAATAAGTCTTTTGTGGGTTTTTTTTTTCTATTTGACGGTAATGAGAATGTAGCTCAGCGTGGCTGCAGCGGGGGCCCCCACTGGCCGTGGGCCCTGGAGCGGCCGCCCCCTTGGCCCCGCGGTCGCTCCGCTTATGCACGGAAGCTTTGCAAGTTAAAGAGATGAACATTATAACGGCTGTCTCATATAAAACTGCTCGTACATCATTCTGCATGGGAAGTTCAAGCATTCAGATAAAAGAACGATATGTTCATTCATTCAGTGAAAAGTGACTTTTTCTAGAGAAATGGGAACATTGAAAGAACAAAAAATCCCTTCCCTTATTTAGTTTTCCTGTTGCCACATAGAAAAAAGCAGATGATTAATTTAGTTCTACAGACCAATGGTTTAAATGGTTTAAAGACATGACTTTTTCAGATGGCCGAAATATAAAATATTTGTTCACTTTCTCTCCAACTGTCTTTTCTCTTTCATATGCACACATATACAGCACTTTTTGCATTATCTATATATGTCTTGAAAAAGACCTGTTTTCTGATTTTAAACACATTTTCAACATTGTTTTCAATGAGCACATTATTAATAGAAATCTGGTGGGGAAGAACAATATTTTGAATTTACATTTGATAGATTCACAAAATACATTTAGAATAAATGTAAAATAATACATGGTTAATATATGTATTAATAATACATATATATGTAATAATAATATGCAGCTGTCCTTTTTTAGTTTGTTGATTCTGGCAACACAACCAAAAAGTTTCCTGCAACTAAAATAATAGTCCATCGTGACAATGCCTCAGCTACACTCCGTAACTTATGGCTGGATATTTCAGTATGACAACAGATGTAACCTGAGAGCCTGCAGCCCTTCTGCATCTTTGTTCATCCTTCTGTATTTCCCCCAAATGAAATGAAACCTGAAATTCACAAAAAAAAAGATCAATTAGATATGCTGCATCTAATTTACGTGAAAAACTAATGCCCATGTCATGATGACCCATACATTAAAATTCAGAGGCTGCAACTCTGAAAAGTCAAATACTTTTAATTAACACGATTAATACATACGGGATAATCAACTCATAGGTGTGCATCACACTGTTTTAAGGCACGTCGCGGAGGCAACCACTCTCCGCTTCATGTTGGGTTGCTATTCGCCTCCGCGTGGTGCCTTAAAACAGTGTGATGCTCACCGTACAAGTTGATTATCCCCCTTATACCATGGTCATTTGCCAGCAATATCAAATCAAAGCATTCAGAAATTTGAGATGAACAAAATTAGCTATTTTGTTGTTTGAAGCACTAGGAAGACCTACACAAAGCCATTTAAATTGTAACTCTATCTTATGTAGTTCTGGAGCTATGATACAAAATACACCAATTTTGTAACTCTGTTACCGCTTGACCGGGCCCTATTGTGATAAAGCTCATCTTTGACTGCAGGCCAATATAAAACATACTTAATTTGATGCAAATTTCATGGGACTGATGAGGTCTTAACTATGTGTTTAAATTAAGCTCTAATTGAAATTGGTGAGTCTCTGAGCATTGGATCCTGGTGACACTGAGACTAATGGGCAGTAAGACTAGATCTTGGCTTTTATTCTTATTGCTGACATCACCTTGTCCAAACACACCCAGCTCTGTGCCTTCTCATGAGCCAAAACTGCAAGACAGAGCAATGTGAGTGCATGTGGTGGCCTTGAGGCTAAGTTCTCAAGTCTTGGAAGCATATTGGGTGCTGTTTTAAACTCCCTGCTTAATTACTCTGTGGTAAATACAGGACAAATTGATTGTGGAAGATAGCAGCCAGCTGAGGGCTTTGTTAGGACAAGGTAATTACTCCTGGGAGGAAGGGAGAATACAGCCTCGTGAGCCTGATTGACTCTGTATGCATGTATACTACAGCCTCACAATCAAAATCACTCAGTTAAATTCTGTTTTCCTTGCATTTACAGAAATGTTTCAGTGATACTTGATGGAGAACATGGACTTCTCTGTCAGGGCATCTTGTCCACAGTGAGAGGGAAAATTTCCTTCCTGTGATTGACTGAGTGGCCTGTCCTTTATTTCCATTTGTATTTTCATTTTGACATCTGTACCTGTATAAAACGCCTTCAGCTTCTTCCACAGGTATCATTAGTATTTCGCTGACTTGCCTTAATTATTCTGGTTCGCTGCTCTGCAAGTGAGTCTGGCTCGTTCAAAGGGGCTGAAGGAGAATCAGAAGAAACAATTGGGGAAACAACTGTTCTTACCCTCTGGCCACAAAGAATAAGGGTTATTTGTGAAAATGTGCACCAACAATGGCATCAACGATTTAAAGGGGATAACTGCACTTTTCTTCTCGGCACACAGTGATTTTCTTATAGAGCAAAACAACTTTATCCTGGGCGAATTGAAATTTTTGAAGTGCTCGAACATATTTCATGGTTCTGATAGCATCATTCATTATTCAGCGAGTGTTCTGCAGGAGAACCACTAATGAACAGATTCATCTAATAATTGAAGTGGCTAAGCTGGTGAAAACAGCAGCCAAACCCATCTGCACTGATGTTGCTGTAGTGACGCAGGCTGTCTGAGTCTCTGTTTGCCTTCCTCTGGAATTTAATAGAGTTTTCTCTGTATGAAAAATGTACAGAATTCTGTGAAGCTTGTTTTGCAGTGCAGCCATAACAGATGGAACAAATTGTTCAATCTGTGTGAGCTGGGTGAAAGGTTGGCCTCATTAATCAGATATATGTTTCTGGATTTCTTCCCTCTGACTGCCTTTAAATCACAGCTGATTTATCTGTTTCTTGATCTTGTCTCTTAACCCTTCTATTGTGTTTGGGGTCAGATTGACCTGATTCTATCTTCACCTATGATAGAGACTAGATCACCGACATGGAGGTTTATATATAGAACATCACATACAGAAAGCATCTAGTTAAGATAGTCCGAGGAGTCACAGCAATCAATAAGTCTTTTGTGGGTTTTTTTTTTCTATTTGACGGTAATGAGAATGTAGCTCAGCGTGGCTGCAGCGGGGGCCCCCACTGGCCGTGGGCCCTGGAGCGGCCGCCCCCTTGGCCCCGCGGTCGCTCCGCTTATGCACGGAAGCTTTGCAAGTTAAAGAGATGAACATTATAACGGCTGTCTCATATAAAACTGCTCGTACATCATTCTGCATGGGAAGTTCAAGCATTCAGATAAAAGAACGATATGTTCATTCATTCAGTGAAAAGTGACTTTTTCTAGAGAAATGGGAACATTGAAAGAACAAAAAATCCCTTCCCTTATTTAGTTTTCCTGTTGCCACATAGAAAAAAGCAGATGATTAATTTAGTTCTACAGACCAATGGTTTAAATGGTTTAAAGACATGACTTTTTCAGATGGCCGAAATATAAAATATTTGTTCACTTTCTCTCCAACTGTCTTTTCTTTTCATATATGCACATATACAGCACTTTTTGCATTATCTATATATGTCTTGAAAAAGACCTGTTTTCTGATTTTAAACACATTTTCAACATTGTTTTCAATGAGCACATTATTAATAGAAATCTGGTGGGGAAGAACAATATTTTGAATTTACATTTGATAGATTTACAAAATACATTTAGAATAAATGTAAAATAATACATGGTTAATATATGTATTAATAATACATATATATGTAATAATAATATGCAGCTGTCCTTTTTTAGTTTGTTGATTCTGGCAACACAACCAAAAAGTTTCCTGCAACTAAAATAATAGTCCATCGTGACAATGCCTCAGCTACACTCCGTAACTTATGGCTGGATATTTCAGTATGACAACAGATGTAACCTGAGAGCCTGCAGTTCATCCTTCTGCTGTGTGCATCTTTGTGTTGCTCTGGCTGTTGCTGGCAGTATTTCCCAAATGAAATGAAACCTGAAATTCAAAAAAAAAAAAGATCAATTAGATATGCTGCATCTAATTTACGTGAAAAACTAATGCCCATGTCATGATGACCCATACATTAAAATTCAGAGGCTGCAACTCTGAAAAGTCAAATACTTTTAATTAACACGATTAATACATACGGGATAATCAACTCATAGGTGTGCATCACACTGTTTTAAG
Organism: Gymnothorax javanicus; assembly: GCA_029692085.1. Classification (NCBI taxonomy): domain Eukaryota; kingdom Metazoa; phylum Chordata; class Actinopteri; order Anguilliformes; family Muraenidae; genus Gymnothorax; species Gymnothorax javanicus. The sequence goes on from CM056202.1 coordinate 15,659,270, forward strand.
GCACGTCGCGGAGGCAACCACTCTCCGCTTCATGTTGGGTTGCTATTCGCCTCCGCGTGGTGCCTTAAAACAGTGTGATGCTCACCGTACAAGTTGATTATCCCCCTTATACCATGGTCATTTGCCAGCAATATCAAATCAAAGCATTCAGAAATTTTTGGTGAAAGTTTTGCACTTAAAATCTGAAGTTTAAGAAATGTTAAAATCATGCATTTGTGTTTTTGTAGTGCTCTGCTCTCGACACTTGACAATTTGACAGTGACGCTCTCTGAAGTGGCTATGGTTACAGGTTGGCTAGCGGATGATTTTTGAATGGTGAAACTACTGTAGCCGAACTACCTGTGCGTTCCACGGTTTTAACGCATACCTGCCAGCCAATCAGAAAAGAGTTTTCACCCAGACCATGGTATAATGTCACATGGATATCATGGAAATTTCACCCCCCATATCCATAAAGAGTGGTAGTTACATCGTTCAATCAATAACCTTTATTACAGGGAAGTCCTACTGAGACCGAGGTCTCTTTTGCAGGGGAGCCCTGAATACAGTAAAACAATTACAACAGAAGGTTAAAGACAAACAGCACAGATAAAAATACACAAAATTCACAAACAACAATTCCAGATTAAAGGAATTACAAATTTTAAAATAGAATAAAAAATAATAAAAATGAATACAAACAATGAATATACCTATATATAAAAGAACATAGGACAGAGAAAAACGATGTGCAAATCCTACCTTAAACTAAAAGCAAGTTCATCTGGCCTCTAAAAGTAATATATCCAACACTAATTTCTTGAAGGGGATAAGGCAATCTAGGTTCAGAGTATCCTAGAAATTATTCTACATACAAGGTGCGAATGCACTAAAAGAGGTACCGCCCAAATTTGTTCCAGTCCTGGGAGCCCCTAACAGAATCCACTCTCGTGATCTGGTATGCTGACTTCTGGTTTTGATGGACCTGAACTTAGTCAGATATGAAGGAAGTTTGCTTAGAAAGCTTTATAAATAAATATAAAATACAATGTAACTTCCTTCTAAAATGAAGGGAAAACCACCCTACAGAATTATATAAAGCACAATGATGAGTTTTACAACCATCACCTGTGATGAAGCGCAATGTGCTATGATAAATTGCTTCCAAGGGTCTTAAGGTACTATTAGAGGCATGCCTGTAAAGGACATCTCCATAGTCAAATATGGGTGATATTGTCGCCTGGACAATCCTCTTCCTATTATCCAAAGAAAAACAGGACCTGTTCCTGGAAAGAAACTCAATTTTCATTCGAAGTTTTTTGGACAGGTTGACACGAGTCTTAAAAGAGAAGTCATGATCCAACCACATACCCAGATATTTGTAAGACTGAACCTGCTCAATTTTAACACCAGTCACAGTGGGTTTTAACCATAAAAAAGTCAGAAAAAATTCTAATGGCATGAAACCAATGATATGTACTCCAGAACATGGCGTAGAATACATATATGAAAACGGGAAAAAAAATCCGTTGGGAAATTTTTGAGAAAAACGTGTTTTTCAGAAATTGCTATTTTTGAACTTTGAGAAATTCAAAAGTGTTAAAATCCCCAAAAATGAGACATCGAAGGGTCATTCATGGGCGTAGTCTCTTCGCTATTGATTCCACAATGGTTATGTCACATGTCATGGGCCATAGGTAATTGCACCATTGCACAATAAGCCTTATTATGACTGGGGATGGGTAACATTTATTATATCATCATTGATTACATCAGACTTGCCTACATTCACAAAGCTCGGCCCTCCTTATATTGTGCATTGTCCCTGAATTCTGTCCTTTTACCTGAGACATGCAAGGGGCTGACAGCAAATATGGACCACTGTACAGCCCGCACGAAAGTTTGTATTCTCTGTTTCCGAAAAGGAAGCTATTCCATTGTAAACAAGCCCCACCTTATCTCTGCCATCCATGATCTGATATCTGAGTATGATGTTGATCTCTCTGCGGCCCCTGTGTCACTGCCATCTATGCCATGCAACGAGGAAAGGAGGGGGTAAAATTCAGGTGACTTAGCCAGATTTAGGTCGTCCGCGTTTAATAGCAGCTTGGATCTGCTTGGCTTTGCTTCCATATGATTTAGCAACCCAAGCAGACCCATCTTTGATTACAGACAACATTCTCAAGCAACATTCTCTTGCATGTCTCAGGGAAAAGGACAGAATTCAGGGACAATGCACAATATAAGGAGGGCCTAGTTTTGTGAATGTAGGCAAGTCTGATGTAATCAATGATGATATAATAAATGTTACCCATTCCCAGTCATAATAAGGCTTATTGTGCAATTTTGCAATGACCTATGGCCCATGAAATGTGACATAACCATTGTGGAATCAATAGCGAAGAGACTTCGCCCACGAATGACCCTTCGATGTCTCATTTTTGGGGATTTTAACCTTTTTTGAATTTCTCAAAGTTCAAAAATTGCAATTTCTGAAAAACACGTTTTTCTCAAAAATTTCCCAACGGATTTTTTTCCCGTTTTCATATATGTATTCTACGTCATGTTCTGGAGTACATATCATTGGTTTCATGCCATTAGAATTTTTTCTGACTTTTTTATGGTTAAAACCCACTGTGCAGTCACTGAGAAAATGGAGCCACCTGGCATAATTGCATTCTGTGTAGAAAAGATCATGAGCTTTGTTTTATCAGTATTTAACCCTTTAGGCGCCGGAGTTAATTTAGGAAAATATTCCATTTCCATTTCAAGATTTCAAAAGGATGTAGCTTGAAAGTGGTGAGAGATAAAGGCATACTGTAAATGACAAAAATATTCATTATGACCCAAAGTTAGTGATGCGAGTAAATTTACTCATCTAATTTGCATATTGTGACGTCAATAGACGGCAGTCATATTGGATAACATAACTCTCAATAAAACTGAATTTTGAACATATTTACACAGTAGATTTTTTTTTGTTTGCTTTTTTTTGTCATCTCATCCTCAAAATAAAGGAATAGGAATCTAATGGGAGTAAATTTACTCATCTAAGTTGCATATTGTGACGTCAATAGGCGGCGGAAATACTGGATAGCATAACTCTCAGTAAAACTGAATTTTGAACATATTTACACAGATTATTATTATTATTATTATTTGTCTTCTCATCCTCAAAATAAGGAACAGAAGTCAGTAAAAGGTAAAACAAACACTAATAAAATGTAGTTTTCTTGTAGCTCACCAGCCAAGCAGCACAGAAGCCTAATCTGTCTACCTATCAAGATGGCATTGTCTGTAGTTTTCATTCGCTGGTCAGCTGTATCTACTCCTCCCATAAAGGAGTTATAACTGTCAACACACTCTTGTTTCTTGATTTTACGAAAACCAGTCACATTTCCCTTGGTTTATATACATTTCAGAAGTCTGGGTATGATCAATGACGTGCTGCTTTTTGTGGACCGTCGTTGCGCATGCTATGCACAGATGCACAGTCACTTTCACTTTCATCTTTTACGAAAACCAGTCACATTTTCCTTATCTCGAATTCATTCCTGAAGTCTGGGAATGATCAATGCGATGTGCTGCTTTTGTGCATGCTACGTAACAGACGCACCGTCACTTTCACTTTCGTCACTCGGCGAACATTCGTCATCTGAGGGTAAATATTTCCCGTCAGGATCGGAATCGGCAAGTACTTGACGAAGTACTTCATCAACGGTTAAAAAAAATCCTTTCGGCATTCTGTGTGTTTTTGCTGTATTTCGCTCTCTACCTTTCTCTATCTGCCGTCTCTCGCTCAGCTGTCTCTGACTCCACTCACTGGGGCACTCTCGCTGTGTTCACTGCACTCGCTCCACCCTAATTAAAGCTCTGTATTCGCGGTATTTTTTAATAAAGACACACCTCTAAATTACGTCAGGAGAACTGCTACACATGCCTGCCATCTAGGGGTACAGAGTAATTACAAAATTTGGCAGTATATTTAGAACAAGAGCTTGTTCTGTATGGCAATGTTGCTTGTCGCAATTTTGCGACTTTGGCGCTTAGAGGGTTAAAACCAGTTTAAGATCAGCTAGAGCATGCTGTATAACATTGAAAGCAGATTGTAAATATGTGAGGGCCTGGAGGCAAGTTGGAGCAGAGGAATAAAGTACTGTGTCATCTGCATAAAAATGAACCTTGCAATTTGTTACATTATGAGCAACATCATTTATATAAATTGCGAACACAATTGGCACAAGAATGGAACCTTGGGGTACTCCTTTCGTCACCTTTAAAAATTGAGACTGCCCATCCCCAGAAATAATAGCTTGTGTTCTATTTGAGAGCTAGTCCTGGAACCATGAGCACGGTCTGTAACCAAGACCAATGGAGGACAACTTATTTAATAAGATAATATGATCTACTGTGTCAAATGCTTTTGCTAAATCAATAAATAGGGCCGCACATGTTTGTTTACTATCCACAGCTGTTACTAAATCATTTATTACCAATGAAGCTGCTGTAATGGTGCTATGTCCCGTGCTATGTCCAGGCCTATGGCCGGATCCAGGGGGGTGCAGGGTTGGGCTAGAGTCCCTTTATACTGAGAGTAGGGACATAGGGGGTACCAAAAAAAGTTGGTCAGGTGACCATTGGATCCATTTTGTATCCATCAGGTTGATCAATTTATGCTACTTCCTATGGAATTCTACTACGTCCCTGCATTACGTGTTTTGAAAACTGAAAAAATGACTGGTTGTTGTGCCTTCGGGTGTACCAGTAGGTCTGAGAAGGGGTTTAAGATATTAAGATTTCCTTCTGATTCAAAAGATGACAGATTTGGGAAATGAAAGGTTAGCAGAGCTGGCTGGAAACCCACTGAATCTTCGTTTTTGCGTCAGGTAAGTTGCCTTGACGATGGAACAAATTCGCGTATGTGAGTTCCCTAAAACTTACTCAACCACTTTCACAACTTTCTCATTCTGTTTATCACATAACTGAATCGTGGAATTTCGTGGAAAGCAAATGTAATTTTCCTTAGCGCCCAATGTATGTTAGCACTGCGCTAATTACATCGCTCTGCTTACTCAGTCTCTGAGTCAGACATTCGTGGCTGAACGAGCAACGCTTTGTAAATTCAGTCAACTGAGTAGCTAGGTAATGTTAGAACGCTGGGTAACAAACTAATGTGGTTTTTGAAAAAGTATTGCGTGCACACTGTCTAGCTAAGTAAAGTCAACTTAGTGGCGCTTAACTAGCCAGCGCAGAGCCATACCTATTCAACCAAAGTTACACTCGGTATTCCGTTTGGCTTAATAGAAACAGCGAGACGTAACGCTAAGCGATTTCTTTCCCCCCACGCTCTCATCCAGTGCGATTTTTGCAAAAGCGATATTTGGGGTAATATCGAAAATATGTCATGAGCTAAGCTATGGGAAAAGTATTTCAGTTATGAGATGAACCTTAAATTCTTTAAGAGCCGTGTTCACTCAGCAAGATTACGACCGTGCTGCCTTGGTGGAGGTTTGCACTCAAGGAGTGCCTTTAGTTAAATTCTGCGCTCGTTTAGCTTGTGAAGCAGCACAGATTTGGGTAAATTAGTTTGCGAGGCTCATTTAGCAATAAGACACCAGAATCAGTTCTATATTCTGAATGTAGTCACAGTTAAAGGGCGTTGGAAAAAGCTGACGGCTCAATGTTCCATATATGTGCGCACTGAAAGACGGAAACAAGATGGCGTTCAAATACTGAGTTGTCGCGATTCTTAGTATAGACCTGACCGGTTCAACGTCATCAAGAGCTCAGCGCAAAGGCCGCATCCCTTTTTGGGGGAAAACAATCGCGCTTATGCATTGAAATCAATGAGAAGTAAGCTTGAAAATTGAGCAGTAAAATGCCCAAAAGTTGTTGTGTGCCGGATTGCACCTCAAATAAAATGACCAGTCCGGACCTCAGGTTCCTTCTCCTACCTGGAAAAGGGAAAAATCTGAAAAGGAGAGCTTTATGGCTCCAGGCTATTCGAAGAGAGTATAAGGAGAGGAAGCTATGGGATCCTATATCTTCCATGTTTATGTTTGTGGGAAACACTTCATAACAGGTAAAGCCACTCTTTTTTAACTGAGAAAGTACAATATTAAGTAGCCTTTAATATGTAAGACTTGGTACTATATTTTAATAGGTTTGTTCGTTCGTTGTTTTTATGCCTTGTGTCATTATTTATTCTTTAGTTGCTTAACTAGCTAACGTAAAGTAGCGTCAGCCAACCAAGTTAGGTTTGTGGTCTAACGTTATGTGGATTTGTTGGTAATTCTTAACGCCAAACTGAAACAGGGTTCAAAATTTGCGGTAGCCCGCTAATCCGCACTCCAGTAAAATTATGGCGGACTAGTACACTTGTCGTCAAACAAGTCCGAGTGTCCAGTAAAATATTTTCAATTACCAATGAATGGAATGAATGTCGAATCCAACCTCCCCTTTTTTTGGCTATTTATTTGCCAGAAGGATTCTAGATGGGGGCGCCAGTATATTTTGTGTGGGGAATATTAGTGAGAAGGGGGTTTATCATTTAATATGTAATATCGCGAATGCCCATTCTGCACCTATGCTGGGATCCACTCGGACGGAGGGATGCTGAAAGGGCAAGAGGGTTGACTGATCGATTAAGATAACGCAAATGCTCAGGTTCGGACAAGGTTGCAAAATTATTGCTAGTAATATCAATAAATCAAGAAATTAATGTAAACAGGAAATTAAGTTCAATAAGTCTGCTAAATTTTACACCTAAAAACACATCAAATTACAATATGGTCAATGGGATCTGGGGTTTTCTATACCCCAAAAAGGGGCGCGGCTTTGACGTTTGGCGAAGTACCTGGATGTGCCGGTGTGGTCTATAAAGGGACTCTAGGTTAGGCTACGTGATTTTTGGCGCGCCCCCCCAGCTCCTCCTGACTTACTGACTAAAGCCTAATTTATAGTCATCCAACTACGTCAATGCGCAGATACGCAGAGCCCCTCTCCGACGTCACAAACCCTCTCTGACATGCTCTCGGACGCATGACGGACACCTCCCAAATTTTCTAACTATCCGTCAAAACGACGGAGAGCCCACGGAAGCCTGTGATTGGTCAGCCAACTACATCATTCCTGGAATGCCGCTCAGACGTCATGAAATAGTAGGCGGGTCTCCAAAAAAAAACGCTACACCCCCTATTGTCCTAGCGGTGAGTTGCTTTGCAACACCCATTAAGCAACGGAGAAGTCTGAAAAGTCCACAACTCCATCGATACAACTGCGTGTCTGCGCATTGACGGAGTTGGACGACTATAAATTAGGCTTAAGACTGCGTTCCAAACCGAAAAAATGCTTGCTTCGTCATGTTCACTCGCCCTCCAATCGAGGGGGGAATCCCCAAAAAATCCCGGATGTAAGATGGCTGCCACTTGTAGGGTCGTTCCAATCCAGTTTTGCCGAGGGAAGGGCGCATTTTCATTTGCTCAAGTCCTCGATTATCCTCCCTCAAACGAAGCCAAGAACGAACATCCCTCCCAGCTTTGCTATTGCCCAGAATGCTTTGCTCATTCTCCCTCGGTAAAAAAATTGACGTTCGCCATTTTTCTCTGCTGGCAAAAGGAGGAATTATGGCAGGGAAATTACCATACAAAAGTAAGAATTGTGTTCGAGTAGGCTAGTGTGTAATTTATGACAGAGTTATATGCAAATAGCGAAGTTTGGGGGTGAGGGGCATCGGTTTCACTTTATTTTTGAGCATGTAACTTTACGTTCATTTTTGCTGTAGCTAGCCTATAGCATCCGCGAGGACTGTTGCGGAGCTTAAAGCAGCTTTCATGCTGGAAGCGAAACGAATTTTTCGCACGACAGATTACATTCAAAGTCAATGCAAAGACGCGAATACACGCAAAACGCGTGTATTCATGTCTTTGCATTGACTTTGAATGTAATCTGTCGTGCGAAAAATTCGTTTCGCGTCCGGTGTGAAAGCAGCTTTATTTTCCCATGAAACAGTCGCAAGTGCCGCAGCAATAAAACGAGCATGCCGTCTTCTTCTTGCCATAAATATGCGATACAGAGTCTGCATGAGCTGTAAAAGGTAAAACGTACAGGCAACTAACTCAGTCGGCTCCATGGCAACACAAACTTCCCGTTGACTTGTTGGCAAATGTTGAAGTGCAGAAGAAACGCGGCGAAGGTCGTTCCAATCCGATTTCCCACAACCCTCCCCCTAAGTTCCCTCCATTGCTCTCCCTCGCTCGGGAAGGGCTTACTCGCCTGCTACGTCATTCTGAGGGCTCACTCGAGTGGAGGGAAGAAGTGAAGGGAGTATCTTATTTCGGATTGGAATGCAGCCCTATACTTCAGCCCATTGACTGTGTACTTCAGCCAAGAGTACTAAAGTGATGACGTCACTGCTACTTAGCTTCTGGTGTCGGAAGTAAAATCCCTATGGGAATTTATAATAGGGTTTGGACACTTTCTGGCATTGCTCGAACTCGTATTAATTCTAAGAGCCGCCTCGCTCCGAGATTAGCCTACAGGGTATACAGATTCAAATGATCACATCAAATTTGTTGCTTATTGCCAAAAATTATATGCTTTTGCACTTGTAGTCCAGTTTGTACTCCACTTATCCGAACTACATATCCGCTGCACAAGTGGGCGAGTACCCCGTCATTTGTTCCAAGCCAATGAGGTACCTCAGTTTCAGCCAACATTCAAAACGTACCACGACGGTAGCCCATCAGTGCCCTACATTGCCGTATGTCCGTGCACCCGTTTCCACATAGCGGGCAACTTTAGCCAGCTACAATACCTAGAAATGAAAGGATCACAATGAATAGTTTTTTCGCCATTTAGCAAGCTAGCATTAAGCTACGCAAGCGAACCACCGAGCTAGCCAGCTAGTGAGCTTATTACATCATGTGCACATAGCTAAACCGTTAGAAGCAGTAAATGGTATCGTCACTTACTGTTATTTAGCAAGCTAGCTAGTATGATTATTCAATAAATATCACTAGCTGCGCTAGCTAGCTAGTATCTTTGCGTGTATGGGAAGCTTGTGCAATGGAGGTCCTTATGCAGCTTCTGTGCATTATTATAACCTTGTAAATATGTGTAAAACGTCCACACCATAAAATCGAGCATTGATTTGTATTGTTGGGTGTCAGCAAATCAACACATCAGGTTAATTAGGCATACGGGATCAGAAGAAACAGCGGTGGGTTTCCCGATAATGTTGGATCTCAGGATTAACAACCCAGCCGGCACACGACCGACCTTCAACATAGAAATGTGGGTGAAATTATATCAGTTGTCGTTTCAACATTGAAACGCAATTGAAACAACGTTTAACTCTGATGGTTGTAACCCAGCCAGCACACAACCGACCTTCAACATTGAAATATGGTTGAAATTATGTCAGTTGTCGTTTCAATGTTGAAACGCTATTGAAATAACGTTTCACTCTGAGGGTTGTAAAAAGTTTAACAAAATCATCTCAAATCAACACTGAAATTTGAACAAGATTTGTTTCAACGTTAAAACAACATTAAAACAACGTTGGGTAAGAGTACCACACACAACCTCCGGCAAAATCGAAAAAAATCACAACTTTTTCGGCTTACCTTAATGTTTAGATACCAAGTGAAATATTCGGGTGTGGAAAAACATCGAGCGCACATCCAGTTAAGAGAATTTACACTTTAATTTCTAGAGCGTCTATACATGCGGCAAGCTTATAAAGGTGGCAGCCATGACACTGTTCACCTAACTTTAACCCAACTCAGAAGGAATGCTATCTCTATCCCTGTGCCTAACCCTAACTTTAACCCAACTCAGCCACAAACAATGGTTTGTTCTGCTCAATTATTCTACCCAGGGTCAATGGATCAGCCGACTCACCAGCATGAAACGTCTCCTCATTGACAACAATAAATAAAAGAAAGAAATATAAATGAATATATTATTTCATAAATATATATATATATATATATACCTTTCACCCTTCAGCGATGAATGGAAACTGATGCGCCTAGCTGGAATCAAACTCAGTTGGTGTAGTGGTTAAGACCACAGTGTATGGTGTGTTTGAAATTGCTTTGTCCACAGGTTGCCAGGTTTGAATCTGCTGTAGACAGTAATGAAATGACTAATTTAACATGTTAACCTTTGTTCACAGCCTCAACGATGGAGGAGGAAAAAAAAAGAAAACATAAAAAAGAAGGGCAGAAGAAGATGGAGAGATCGTACACAGAGTGAATGTCACGAGGGAAGAGCACGGTGGTGGAAACTGGAATTACCGCAAAATTTTTTTTTCCTCGCGCCGCATCTACTAGCCTGGAATCCATCCATATCAAGCTTTGGTCGCTCCCAACGGTCACTTGCTGATATGTCTGGCCTCAGTTGGTAGGCCAGTGTTTGACTTTCAAACATTCTCACAAAATCCATGCGAGATTTGTGATTGGCTCACAGTAGTGAGGGTGCCCCGCCCCTTTAGACAGACTTAAAAATAAATAAAATACCACAGTTCTGCATTCAACGGAAGTCCCGCCTCCCGGCTCGTGTTTATACGAGTATTCATCTGAGTGGTAGCAGAGTCTCTGGGCAATGAACGAGCCGGGAGGCGGGACTTCCATTGAATGCACCAGTTTACTTGAAGCATAACTGTGGTATTTTATTATTTTTAGCGAAAAATAACCGCATTTCTAGAGTTCTGGGGATACGAGTGGACAAAGCAGACTTGGATTATACTGGACGATGCATTGGACGATGGTTTGAAAGTTTGTCAACTTTTGTTTGTTTGTTTTGTGGAGTTTTCCCATTGCTACCGGGTGACCCCATTTGCTTCCAGCAAAAAAAGGAATTTGGATAATTTTTCAAAACTCTCCAGTGGCCATAAAGTTGCGCCAGGTGAAGAACAACTTCGTCCATTAAAGACATCTAATGGTGAGTAATTGATATGCAAATTATAGTTTTTGGGTGGAGTATCACTTTAATCTAGCTGATGCAATCATGCCCTTCGAGCTATAGCTAATACCAGTTACAGTCAAATACGTTATGTAATTTGAGTATTATTTAATTTAGCCTTTATTATACCGGGGAATACCACTGAAATAAACAAAATGCAGATATGGCCAAACATCATCCTGTTCAAAACCTAACAACCACCCCAAGAGTAAATGCAAGCAAGCCACAATCTAATTTTGAAGCTCATGTAAAATAACATTCACGAACGCTGTTGCTGGCCAGCTAACTCATATTTGTTATGCTGAGTACAGCCGTTAGTTGTGTTGTAAAATGCCTGATGTAGCAAAGTAAAAGGAAATATACACGCAACATGCAGATATAAGATAGATACTTGTATATCCCAACGTTTAAATGCTTGCCTGCTTAACTTCCACTTCTGACAACAAGATGTGACGGATAACCTGGTCAGCATTCATTCTGCAAATGGCACCGCGCGATTGGTGGTTCTCACCAAAAGGTCACCCAATCAGCCAAGAGCTGAAAACATGAATACTCATATATTCACTTCATTAGTGACGTAAGGGCTTCACGCTGGCTATACGACTGAGGCCAGACTGGTATCAGTCAGTGACCGTTGGGAGCGACCAGCACTTGATATGTATGGATTCCAGGCTAGCATCTACCCCTTCCTTTTAAAAATTTTCCTCCATCATTCTAAACCCCCTTCTCACTCATAAAAACCCCCCAAAAATATTTGTGCCCCCTTTTAAAATCGTTCTGGCCAAAAAAAAAAACCCCAAAAAAGTGGACGTTGTGTATGGTACTCATGCCCAACGTTGAAAAAACCTTGCGAAATCAATGTTCATTCATCTTTCAAAATCCAAACATAATTCAACAGTGATTCAACTATGATCCATGACGTTGATTCAATAGTGAAAAAACGTTAAAGTGCCAGCTGGGGAGTGTTTAAAAGAGATTCATAACTCAATCCCTACAGAATACTTTTAAATAAAATTGTTGCATTTGTGCAGAATACTTTTCCCGAAAAATACACAATATAAAGTATTGAAGTACAGGTGGCCCATGACCGCGATCGTCAGCTGATTTCGTGTTTTCATCAGACTGCGAATGGTCATCCATGCCGCTGGCACCGGCTTACCGTAGGGAATGATAGGATTCGCCGCGCCGTTGGCAGCGGCTTGCCGTAGGGAATGAGCTAAAGGGGTTATGTTAATAGCTGGGCATGTGCAGTTTGGTTATGAAACCTATGCGAAACTGATCTTTTCTGTGGGCCACGTCAAAGTCCAGTGTTCGCCATTATAAAGGGGGAGCGCGACAATCTAAACGAATCCAGCTTTCTTTCATGTCATCTGTGCAAAATATTTATAAAAGAAGAGTGCTGCATTGTTGGAGTCCCCGGACGAAGTCGGGCAGCTCCCATGGATTCACTTGTGTCGTCTCCGCCACCTCGTCTGCGTCCGTAGACACTTATTGTGGACGTTCTACAGGCTGTACTTTTTGACCGATTTCTTTCATATTTGGTCTGGACATGTGTTGTACTTCACTTATGACACCTGTCGATTTTGGTTGCCATGGCGATAGTATTGGCCGCACAATACACACATTAGTAGCAAAACATAGAGATTTCCTTGTGGACGCAGTACAGGCTGCAATTTTGGACCGATTACTTTCATATTTGGTATGGACATGTAATATACTTCACGCATAACTCCTATTGATTTTGGTTGCCATGGCGACAGTATTGGCTGAATAATGCACAAAAAAGAGGAGAAGCGGGCTTTTGGGTAGCCTGGTAAAACCAGACTCTGCTACTTCGCTTTGCTTCGCACACAGAGTCTGGGTAGTCGTCATTGACAAGTGTTTACTTCCTGGTGGGTGGGCACTTGTCAGAAGTTAAAAATCATAGGTGTACCCGTAAACTAATCACTAACGTTTGGCGATGACGTATATTATGCCCCGGCTCAGCCACCTTGTACTGCCGCTGGAAACTACAGTCCTTCATACCAGGAATGCAGCGAAAACAAACTGATCAGTACATTAAAGTTAATACTGTACCCATACATATGCCCATCTACCAAATTTTAGCCTTCACTCATTCACTTAAAAGAACCAAAGGTGCTCTTTCTGTTCTCCTTACAAGAAACAAACTGTTGAGCTATCATTTTTCCTGCAGATACTGCTGCTGTTAATAAAAAAAAAAACGTAAGAGACCAAAAACCAACGGCAGAATCGGCGAGAATAACGCAATATTTACATCAGAACGAAATCTGCGTTGACACGAAAACTGAACCATTAACCATACTTGCGCTAACATCATACCGAGCTTGCTATCTAACTTTATAGCAACACAGTTTGGCTCTAAGCGTTTGGCTGTCTCAGACAGCCATTTCATTCATGGATGATGACAACATAACACTGAGACAGCAAATAGGTCTTGTGACATGAACAAAAACACGGCTTTTAAAAAGTTTGCTGCTAACTTAAATAGTGTGACATTCATGGGCAATGTAACACTACAGTGCCTGACAAAAGTCTTGTCACTTATCCAAGTTGTAGGAACAACAAATAATAACCTGACTTGTAGTTGATCAATTGGAATCAATAATGGCTTACATGAAAGGCAAAGCCCTCTAGATTATGCGAAATATACCAAAATAGAGTTTTGTGTCATTGATTGAGTTTTATCATTTAATTTGTACAGAGAGGTCAGATTTTGCTTGGACAAAAGTCTTGTCGCATTGAAAAAAAAAGTGGAAATTATACATACACTTTATTTTGAATACACAAATATGCCACTATAATATCAGAACATAAAGCCATGGTGCCTTGGAAAAAAGAATTAATATTGCATATGACTCCCATGAGCTTGGAGGACTGCATCCATACGTCTTGGCAATGACTGAGATAACTTGATGATGAAATCATCTGGAATGGCATAGAAAGCAGTCTTGCAGGATTCCCAGAGTTCATCAAGATTCTATGGTTTCATCTTCCAAGCCTCCTCCTTCATATTACCCCAGAAATGCTCAATAATGTTCATGTCAGGTGATTGGGTTGGCCAATCCTGGAGAACCTTCACCTTCTTCGCTTTCAGGAACTGTGACATGGAGGCAGAAGAATGAGAAGGAGCAGCAGTATAAGTAGGGCAGCAAGAACTTCTTGATATTTCAGGCTGTTGATGTTGCCATCCACTCTGCAGATCTTTCTCACACCCCCATGCTGGATGTAACAACAAACCATGATTTTTCCTCCACCAAACATGATTGTTTTCTGGGAGAATCTTGGGTCCATGAGGGTTCCAACAGGTCTTGTACGGTGACTGGCATGCAGTTCAATGGATGATTCACCAGAAAAATAAACTTTCAGCCACTTTTCCAGTATCAATCCTTTCTGCGAGCTGTGGGCCTTGGCAAATGCAATGCAGGTTTTATGTTTTCTGTTTAATGCAGGCTTCTGTGTACTAATTTGGCTATGAAAACCACTTTGAGAGAGAATTTGACAAACTCTTCTTGTAGATACCGGGATTTTTGGTGACATTTCCTCATGTAGCTTTGCTGTAGTTGAAGAAGGGCTAGCCTTGTACAGTTGAAGCAACAAGCATTTTACTTGGCCACAGCAGGTCTGTGTGTCTGTTTTAGCTGCCACCTAGCCTTGTTTCTGTTTTTTTGTGCTTTATTTCTTGTTTGTTTTTTCAAGTGAATTCAGTTCTTCACCCCCAGCCTTGGCACTTGAGTCTCCTGTCGCCCAAGCCCATGGTCTTAGTGCCCACAGGATTGCCGTTTGCATCCGGCGGGGTGCAAACCATAACACTGCAGGGGTTGCTCCAAACTTGTCTATTAGTGACCTCACTGCCATTCAGGCATATGGCAGTGATATCACTGACTAGTACACTACTTTGGCATGCTCCTTGTTGAACTATACCATAAATAGAGTAATAAAGTGATTATTTTTTAATGAGGCATATTAAAAACATACAGAGGAGGGTTGAAAAGTGTTGAAAGAGCCCTTTAATAATAACATTGCTTCAATGTGTAATGCAATGCATATATATAGTTGAATCAATGTTGATGCAATTCTACATTCTTTCAATGTTGATCATATCATAGTTAAATCAAGGTTGATTCATTGTCAGAATTGATTGGAAATTCAACTTTATTTCCATGTTGATCATAGCGAGCACTTTCAATGTTTTTTTCAATATCTGACATCACTGTTGATTGCAATCTTCAGCCTGACAATATCACAATGTTGATTCAATCACTTTTTGCTATCTGGGACGCTTGACTGATCTATTCGAGCCAGGCTGCGCTGCCAATCTCCAATCAATGTTTCTCCTACCATTAAAAATGGAACACGATTATAAGCGGATTATAAGTCTTATAAAAGTAACTTTTTGTCATTTTTGCTAAAACTGTCACTGTGTACAGAAAGTATTACATAAAACTAGTACTCTGTAATTTAAAAAAAAAAGGCTCCTTTAAACCCACCTACTGCTCCTACTGCAATTTAAAAGAACCATTCGGACCGACCAAAAAGAACCAATTAGAGCCAGAATGGTGTCTGACAGCTGTCAAACAGTGCACATACACGTGCTGCGGACAGCCTCCTCCTCCTTCCTCCTCAGTTCACGCCAGTGCTCAGTCAAGCTCAAATCTCCGAGAGAGGGTTCCGGAACTTAGAGAAACTAATGGCGCAACAACAGCCATCAGTGAGGAAAAAAATACCGATACCTCCGTGCACAGCACACACGGCTAAGACAAGTAAAAAGAGGAAGCCAGAAGGAAAAAGAAGCACAAGAGAAAGAATTTGACAAAGCCCGGGATAAAACCATAGTGAACATCGGAGTGGCTTTTCAGAGGTGGAAGGAACTCCGTGATCTGGAAGGATTAAAAACCGACACAGAGTTGGCGACTTTTCTGCTTAAAAGGTAAACCCCTGCTTTATTCGTTGGTTCATTTTTGCTCCGCAATGCTCTGGAAATAAGCGAGTTGGCGTCGCTCACATGCACTGCTAGAACTAACCCCAGCCCTAACGGGCATCAATTCATTTTCGCTCTGCAAATAAGCGAGTGAACGTCGCTTACAAGCGCAGTCACTGTTCAAATAGCCAGCGTCTTGTAACTGTTACAGTACTCCGTAGTGCATGTGATGTTACTGTCGAGCTAACGTTAGCTTGTTTCTGATGCTAGGGCTAACGTTACTGGCGTCGTTTTATTAGAAAGTAGCAGAAAATATCTTTATGAAGTGACCTGGCGGTCTTATCGGTTGTGTTGTTGTCCTTATAAATATTTGTAACGTTTCTGTGCTCTCACAGCTAAATGCTGTCATACATGGTTTACTGGCCATTCAGCAGGATTCACGACAGTTTCTGTGCTCAAAAAAACGGGTAACTTACTGAAATAAGCGTGTGCTGGGTTTTTACTGAAAACATACTGCTGTAGATTACTTCTCATGTCGACATGATTTATTTCTGCTCATTTGTTGGCAGGTGCGTCGTTAGACCTGAAAATTCCGGGGCTAATATCCCTCCCTTTATTAAAAATAATTAGTCCTGGCTAATCCTAAATGGGTTTCCTTTATTAACACGTTTCCCAATTCAAGAATAATCAAGTGGCAATTGAAGACACGGCTTCTCTCTCCCATGCGATCTAAAAGTGACAAAATAATGGGCTACATTCAGTACAGAAAACTAATTTAATTATAGTTAGGCCTATGCACCGTCACTCGGCGACGGCATTTCAGAACTCTTCAGCGAATTAAGGTAATTTTGGTGACTAGTACGTGGTTTCGTCCGTTTACTTTTTCCAATTGGACAGCTGTCTATTTTTTTTACAGCGAGTTGAGTGACCGTGCTGCAAAAACAGGTGTACGTACTTGTCGCCGAAATTACCCTCATTCAATGTAGAGTTCTGAAATGCCGTCGCCGAGTGACAGTGCATAGACCTAATTATAATCAAATAATTTTTCTGTACTGAATGTAGCCAATTATTTTGTCGCTTTTAAATCGCATGGGGGAGAGAAGCCGTGTCTTCAATTGCCACTTTGATTGTTCTTTAATTGGAAAACGTGTTAATAAAGGAAAACCATCAAGAATTAGCCAGGACTAATTATTTTCAATAAAGGGAGGGATATTAGGCCCGGAACTTTCAGGTCTAACGACGCGCCTGTTTGTTGGCCAGCAGTGTTGACTGTTCACAACAGTAACATCTAGCCTTGGCAACTTGGCTGTTTTCATAATGCGAACGTGCAAAATCTCTCCACAGTCGCATGCATAACAGCTTGCGTGCCTTCGCGAGCACGGCAGCCTTCTGGGGGAGGGTCTTACGGTAGGAACACACTGAAGCGGCGCGGCGCAAAATTTCACACCGCTCCCATTCACTTTCAATCGAGCGCCTTCGCAATGAATTGTGGGACCGGTAGAAGAGCTATGCGGTGAGAAGTAGGCGAAGCCAGTGGCCAAAACCTGAATCTCATTCAAATGAGGAAGGGCAATTCTGGCCAATCACGTTTTTTGGTTGTGGAGCAGGAGGCGGGCCGGGTAATTAACATCTGGAAATGGAGGAGAGCCTCATCACAGCGGTCTCGGGTTTCCGGTCCTTTATGACTGTCATCTTTTTTCGAGTAACATAAATTAAAAAAATTATGCGTGAGGAGAGTCTTGAGTTTGTGGGAGTGACTGGTGGGTTGCAATATTCAATTTAATGATAAAACAGTTTATCTAGAGGTTAATATAAGCGCGAAGTGTGCCTGCAAACTGCCTGGCCATTTAAGCTAGCTAGCTACTAGGCTAGTTGTCTGATAAGGTAATTCAAAATAATAAAAATTAATTGCCTACACGACGTTCGGGTTTGAAAGAAAAGGTTATAGTGTATGTTTACGTTTGTCTCGTACTTTGACTGCCTAGTTGGTAATCAAATCACTGTTCCTGTAATCGGCTCGCCGTCAGCATTATTCGCTGCCCTGGGGCATATCACTGTACTTGTCCCCAGCTCCCATTTGCGAACGCATTTAAACTGGAGAACAGAAATGGCGAAGCTCCTTGACTACAAAAAGGTGGATCGCCAACAGAACTTTGTATATTTGTTTGAGAAGAATGAATGTCTTTCACGTTATCTATTGAATAGGCATAGGCCTACCTGTGATGTGAAATCATGCATAATAAACTGCGCAACTGAAGAAGTCTCGTTCATTCACACGTGTACAGATATGTTAAATGATATCGTATCAGATGTTGCCTGTATTTTTGAATGAAATGCATGGAACTCCTTAAGCGCAGTGTCTAATCAATTAAAATTAACGAAATGATTAAGTTTCACGTCACGTTAAGCTTAACTTGAGTACCGGCAGCTTGTTTCCTAAACCAAGCGAAGTTACAGAATGTCTTACTTACAAAAGCATATTGTGACATTGGAAATAGATGTGCATTCAGTGCGATTTTTATAAATAGGCCTACAAACCATTTTCCTTGGAGCAATGTCAATGTTGAAATTATTTTCAACACGACTCTTGAACATCATTATGTGAATTTAAATCAAGTCTCAGTAGCCCGCATAATGATCGTCATCAAGGTCTTTGACTTGTTCATTTATACTGTATACCCGAGATGTAGGCCTATAGTATATAACACTATATTCAATGACATTTAAGCCCCCGCGCTCCCCTGCCGTAGGTACTGTAGTGCATCGAAAATTTTATTATTGTCACTTAAACTGAATCCGCATTCAAATAACTTTTTCTCACCATGGAGGAGGAAAAGGTTATCTTTATTTAAAGTGGCATTATTCCCTCCGTGGGGAATAAATAAGAGAAGCTACTAGTTAAATGAATGGGGACTCTGCTTACTTTTATTTGTCATGCCATTTTCCTAATAACTCAATGTAAAAAATATCAAAAGTAAGTACTTTTGAAATTGATGCTAATGTAAAGAAGGAGTACTCACTTTTTTCAAGTAATATCTCATTGGGGTGTCTGTACTTCCACTCATGCACAGGCTTTCTGTACTTTGTGCATATGTAAAGGGTACAGATCCTTGTATGACTTGCAGTAAAACACATTTTAATTCCCTTTTCCAAGATGTATTTTTATTATTATTTTGTTGAATGACATGCTCCATTGCTTCGTCACAGCGCAAGTGCATGTCTGATTAGTCGCCTGCTGTCAAACGCTGCACGTCACTAACTGTCTCCCTGCTTTCTTTTCTACCCCCCACCCACAATGGCCACTTCCCATGTCGTAGAGGAAACATGCAGAAAGCGTTGGAAGGGTCTCAGGGACACCTTTAAGAAGGAAAAAAAAAAGAGAAAGATAGGGCGAGGAGTGGAGCAGAGGCATCTAACCACGGGCCATGGAGGTTTCTGGGAATAATGGATTTCTTGACACCGTTCCTAGAGTTCAGGGAAACATCAGGAAATTATGGGCGAAACCCATCAAATGCCTCCTCAACCCTTTCAAGGCCAGCAGCCGCACTGCCTCACCATGGCAGTGATGGCAATGACAGCCAGGTAGTTGCCTCCGCCTCCCAAAGCCAGTCAGTTGCTCCAGACAGCCAGCCAACTACCCCTGACCCAGTCAGCCAGTCGGCCTCTCCTGACAGCCAGCCAGCCCCCACTGACACAGAAAGCCAGCAAGCCACACCCGACAGCCAGCAAGCCACACCCGACAGCCAGCCAGCCCGCGTTGATCCAGAGAGCCAGCCAGCTGCCACAGTTACCCCTTTGCCACCAGGGAGACAGCGCAAGCGCAGGCAGAATGAGGGACTCATCCCCTTTGAGGAGCAAATAGTGTCTCAAATGGACACTATTCGCTCCGCCTTTGTTGAACGGGCCCCGCCGCAAGCTCCAGTACAGGATGAGGATGAAGTTTTTTTAAGGGGATCCTCCCTACGTTCAAAGCATTACCCCCAAGAAAAAGGGCTGAAATTAAATTCAACCTCCACAAAATGATTTATGAAGCCCAGCTTGAAAATGGCCTGTGATCATATTTAGTTTTATGAGTTAGTCTTGTTTTTTGTTCCTCTTCCAAACATACACATGCACACAACCACACACGCACACTCATTTTCCAGTGAATAAAATACATTTCTGTTGCTCCTAAAAAAAAGTCTAGTCATTCTTTGAAGTATGTGCTGAATGGCAATAAAATTGCCCTACAACAACAAGTGGTGGTTGCAGCGTTCAATGTACCACAAACAATGTTTAATCTTACCTATGTTCTTGATGATTTTATGTTACAGAGCAACTCTTAATTCCACTAATTTGAATCCAATGAATGAGTGAACACTGAACAAGTGGCTGATGAAAGAGCCATGTTTTTATGAAAACGAACTGAAATAGCTTGAGATGTGTGCCTGATCTGCATTACGACACACTGCTTCATATTTATACCCACTGCATGAACAAGTGTCTGTAACTGATTTGGAATAAAGGTCATCTTATGCAAAAGAGTACTCCAAACAATGAAGCTTAGAGGTAGGATTAAAGTATTAGAACTGTTAGAATAAAAGAAAAAATTGCTTTTTGCGAATAGGTGGGTGGCTCTTAAAAGAGCCGTTTATTTCCAAAGCCACAGGCTACACTACATGGTCTTGCCAAGGAACAGCACCTTCTGCACTGAAATATGCAGCAAATGACTCCCTGATGCGGATGGCTTCTCGCGTGGCGTTGTTGGTGCCAACTCGACAGATTGCTTGCAGTGCTGCTGACCCCTCCGCCTGGCTAGGCACCAGTGCCAGGGTACTGCCACTCCTGTTCTCCCGTCTGGACACACGTATAAAGTTGTGGAGGATGCAGGTGGCCTTCACAAACACCTCCGCTTTTGCTGGGCTGACCCCAATTACACGCCTGTACATACGCCACTGACTAGAGAGAATGCCAAAGGCACACTTTACTGTCAGCCTTGCACGGCTCAGGCGGTAATTGTACACCCTCTTCTCTCTGGCGATGTTGGTCACGGGGAAAGGTCGCAGAAGGTTTCGCCGCAGAGGCCTCATCCCCCACAAACACGTGAGGTAATGGTCCCCGCTGCTCTGCACCAGCGATGACGCAGTCCTCTGGGAGGTCCAGGGTGCCATCTTTCAGGGCCTCACCAAAGGCAGAGTTGGCAAGAGTGCCACCGTCGCTATTCCGCCCATAGCCACCCATATCAATGGCCCGGAACAGGTAATGAGCATTCACAACGACAAGGAGAACAATGGAGAATGTACCCTTGTAGTTGTGGTACAGGGAGCCACTGTTGGATGGAGCCTGAATGACAGTATGTTTGCCATCAACAGAACCCAGGCAGTTCGGGAAATTCCACCACTGAAGGTACCTCACAGCAATGTCGCTCCAGTCCTGCCTGGTCGGCACATGCATGTAGTCATCCACGAGGCAATCCCAAATGGCCTGGGACACGTCCACCACAATGTTTGCGACCGTTGAAAATCCCACGCGGTAGCTGAAACCAATGGCCCTGAATGAGTCACCAGTAGCCAAGTACCTGAAGACAAAGAAGGGTTTTAGTCTGTGTGTTTATAATTCAGTCCGGCAAGGGGCACTGCTTCCCAAACCAGGTCCTGGGGCCTCCTCAGTATGCTGGTTTTTGTTCCAGCCACAATTGAAATCTCAGAATTTTGACAAGCTGTCAATTTGTCTAAATGAGGTACATTACATATTTAAAGCAGCTGCTTATCCTTTTCAGCCACATTTTGACAAAAATATCCATGCATGCAATAAAAGGCACTTGAACCTATAGTATTTATTTCTCTATATTGCAGATAATTATCAGATAACATTTTTTTCTCATTCACCTGCCAAAAAGTTTGTTTTCTCAGTGTCTAACTTCCTCATGTACCAAATGTTACGAGAAATTACCGGCAATAAAGAAAAATTGGCACATTATTTTTAAGAGCGTTTTCTTTCATGGCATTCAATTCTGAAATCAAGTGCCACTCATCAGAATGACAGGAATTAATAATAATTTTTAAAAAAATTCCCACCGCTTAAGTAAACCTCACTTTTGCATGCATCTCTCGTTGTGACAGTTCAGTAAAGCGTAAAATTAATAAATTAATAAACAGCAATGAAATGAGAATCTATGAACTTCTCACCGAAGACAAATAGCGAGACGCTCGGCTGCACCGATGGCCTCTCGCAATGCAGTTGAGCGCCTCGCAATCTGCGGTCCCACGCGGCTCAACAGATGATCGAATTCCCCCTTCTGCAGTCTAAAATACTGCTGGAGGGCAGAGTCATCCAGCCGCAGCTCTTGGACGAGACGGCGGTACTCTCCGGGCACTTCCCGAGTGCAGCGCGTGGGATGCACCCAGTATCTTCTCCTCTTCCTCCTCCTCCGGGATTGCATTACGGCAATCTTCACAATTGCTTGCAGGGCTTCGAGCTGATCCATGGTCTCTATACTGGGCTGGCTAGCAAGGATATTTATTTTTATATGCTCAAAATGAGCAGGAGTTTTACTTTAAATCAGATAGGTCGAGAAAGTTAACTTATGCCAATTCTGAAAACGAGCGGGACATAACAATAGACTGAAGAGGCATGATTTGCGACCATTCAAACACTTTGTGTCCGATTTTTTCAGCCTGACTCGACAGTGATATTTGAATATGCCTACATACAACACCATAGCCAAGCTACCAACAGATAAGCCCATTATTTTTGCAGTCAGAGGTTTTAATTTTATTGTATGACCATTGGTACATACAAGGTTATCTACTGTCACCTTTGCTATGCATGCTATGCAACGCTTCCGGCATTCCAGAGTGGGGAGTACACCTAGTGGAAACACCCATAAGCGGCCGGCGGCCATGAGCGTCAGCGAATTCGCATCGCGCCGCGCCGCTGCAGTGTGTTCCTACCGTTAGGACTGCAGTGGAGGGGGAGGGATCTGAAAGTTGCTTTTTTTCAAATTTTTCTGCCAAGTCCTCTCTCTCCTCAAAGTTACCAACTGCAGCTTCCGAAGGGTGCTGTCTGGGTATATACAGGGTTTTATTTTTACTTAAGAAAACTTAGCAAGCGGACCCAAGACAGCACAACCATATATTTTTTAAATGTTATGATGCAGAAATGCTCACATAAACAGACAGCTGTTATTTGCACTTTGACAAGCCTTGAGACATATCTGCCTCCCGCATACAAGAACGGAGAGGCCCTCTCTGCGTCATGCTAGCAGCCTTAAGCCACCAGAATGGCAATACACATGAACTAGCTTGCTGTGGCATTTCTGATCCTTGTAAGTCGGCGGAGAACTGTGCTTGAAATGAATAGTTGGACAGTTTTTGAAAGGCCGTATTCTTTCCAAAAGAGTATGGTTTCAACACCTGTTATCTTTTCCTTTAATCAGACTCTTCATTTATTATGTTTAAAATAATTTCAATACCATTCACACCCTGTAATGCAATGACTTTATATTCAAATTCCGTACATATTCAAGAAATATGCAGTACTGCGCCCAAGTTTTCGGCACATCTACAACCATTTGGAACACCTTCCAGCAGTTTTATAGTTTCGTAAGATTATTGGCCGTTTTGTTGTTTCAAGTCTATCAAAGAACTTGCTTCAGTTTTTCTGCAGGTTCACAATTTCACTTGTGTCAGACTCTACAGGAAATCAAAACCACCCTAGATGATGTTGAGATTAGGCCTTTATCAAGGCGATGCCATCTGCATCAACTGTCTTCAGTCAAATACGCACACTTTTTATAAGATTATTTTTTAATGAACATTTGATGTCTCAAATGTGCTTTTTATTTACGGAAACATGAATGTGGAAATAAAAAAATAAACACAGCCACCAAACTTAAATTTTGAAAAGTCCAGGTCACCTAAAATACTTACACAGTACTGCATGACAATGCATTTACGAAACGTTTTTATTATTACTATTTTCTAGTAAGAAAATGTTCAAATTTAAACTTTTCACACTGGTCTGTGGATGAACGTTTATACTCTAAGCTGCCCTAAACAAGACAAGGTTTTGAAGTTGTCTTAGTCTTCCCACTTTGATTTGTTCGTGATTAGTGTGTCAAACATATTTATTTTCATCTGAATAATAATTTTGCTGGTGTACTCCTTTCTTCAAACAAGTAGGCTTGAGGCTTGAGGACAGTTTTTCAGGTGTAACTTGTGAAACCAAGTGTAAACAATTACAAACACACAGAAATTTACAAAAGTGGATGTATAAAGAGATGAACATTATAACGGCTGTCTCATAAAACTGCACGTACATCATTCTGCATGGGAAGTTCAAGCATTCAGATAAAAGAACGATATGTTCATTCATTCAGTGAAGGGTGACTTTTTCTATATAAATGGAAACATTGAAAGAACAAAAAATCCCTTCCCTTATTACATTTTCCTGTTCCCACATAGAAAAAAGCAGATGATTAAACCATTGGTCTGTGGAACTAAATTAAACGCTTTAAATGGTTTAAAGACATGACTTTTTCTGATGGTCGAAATATAAAATATTTGTTCACTTTCTCTCCAACTGTCTTTTCTCTTTCATATGCACACATGTACAGCACTTTTTGCATTATCTATATATGTCTTGAAAAAGACCTGTTTTCTGATTTTAAACACATATTTAACATTGTTTTCAATGAGCACATTATTAATAGAAATCTGGTGGGGAAGAACAATATTTAGAATTTACATTTGATAAATTTACAAAATAAATTTAGAATAAATGTAAAATAATACATGGTTAATATATGTATTAATACATATATATGTAATAATAATATGCCGCTGTCCTTTTTTTGTTTGTTGATTCTGGCAACACAACCAAAAAGTTTCCTGCAACTAAAATAATAGTCCATCGTGACAATGCCTCAGCTACACTCCGTAACTTACGGCTGGATATTTCAGTATGACAACAGATGTAACCTGAGAGCCTGCAGTTCATCCTTCTGCTGTGTGCATCTTTGTGTTGCTCTGGCTGTTGCTGGCAGTATTTCCCAAATGAAATGAAACCTGAAATTCACAAACAAATCAATAAGACATGCTGCATCTAATTTACCTGAAAAACTCATGCCTATGTCATGATCGCCCATAAATTAAAATTCAGAGGCTGCAACTCTGAAAAGTCAAATACTTTTAATTAATACGATTAATACATAAGGGATAATCAACTCATAGGTGTGCATCACACAATTTTAAGGCACGTTGCGGAGGCAACCACTCTCCTCTTCGCGTCGGGTGGTTATTCACCTCCGCGTGGTGCCTTAAAACATTGTGATGCTCACCTACAAGTTGATTATCCCCCTTCTACCATGGTCATTTGCCAGCAATATCAAAGCAAAGCATTCAGAAATTTATGGTGAAAGTTTTGCACTTAAAATCTAAAGTTTAAGAATTGTTAAAATCATGCATTTGTGTTTTTGTAGTGCTCTACTCTCGACAGTTGACAGTTTGACAGCGACACTCTCTAACGATGCTATAGTTACAGGTTGGCTAGCGGATGATTTTTGAATGGTGAAACTACCGTAGCCTAAACACCTGTGCGTTCCAAGGTTTTAATGCATACCTGCCAGCCAATCAGAAAAGAGCTTTCACCCAGACCATGGTATAATGTCACATAGATGTCATGGAAATTTCACCACCCATGTCCATAAAGAGTCGTAGTTACACGGCCGGATCCAGGGGGGTGTAGGGGTGGGCTATGCCCCCCCAGATTTTTGCTGCGCCGCCCCAGCTCCTCCTGACTGAAGCCTCGGTCACAGCTGGCCGTACTTCCACTCCACGGCGTATCTACAGCAAAAATCACCAAGGAAATCACGGGCCACGCAGGTTCTTCTTGCAAAATTTTGAGCCCGCAGACTGCCCGTAAGCACATACGATGGATTTTGATTATGCACAAAAAATCTACGATTTCCAGAGAAAGGTCAAGGACGCAAGTTTCTCTTGCTCCCAACGCAAGGAGCATGGGAGGAACACGCAGGTCAGACGTGCGTTATTTTACTGGTCGTGGAAATAAAACCGTTTGTCCAAGACGCACATGGCTGCAAGGTGCCCACAAGTCGACCGCAAGTTTCCTGCGAGTGTGAAATAAGACGGGCGCACACACAACGTACGAAATAAATAGAACGTCCAAGCACGGCTGGGGTATAGAAAGGCGTGCGCAGCTGTCGCAAGACTGGCGCACGTCCTCCTTACTACCTCTACGAAGCACGCACGTGCCAAATGCAAGAATGTTCCTGCGAACGTCACCCTCAAGGGCAGCAGGGCACGATTACGTTGTACTTTCTCCCGCCTTACGTGTTGACTGCTACTTTTTTTTTTACCTCCACATCCCCTACGACTCTAACCTACGGCAAAAAATGCAGAGAACACAAGATTAAAAAATTTGTGCGTTCCGTTGTGACCGAGGCTTTACTGACGCATACTTCAGCCCATTGACTGTGTACTTCAGCCAAAATCTAAAGATCGTTCAATGATTCAATAGCATTTTTCAAATGGATTTTCTTGATGTTTCTGATTGGTTGGTTGACTATTGGCGACAAAGTCTGTAGCTCCACCTCCACAGCCACTGATAAATCTGATATCAATCAGAAGTTTGTCACCTCTCGTCTCGCCTTGAGTAATTGTCAGATGTGTTGGACAGCGATTTCATGAACTTTTGATTCTACAATTAGTTTCTACTATTAAGAGCCATTCCACGAGAGATTGACATTCGGCGCGCAGTTGACCACCCTGGAATTGAATGAAACTTGGCTCATAGGTAGATATGGGTGTCTCACAGAAAAAGCCGAATTTTTAGGTCCAAATTTCACTTTGCCTGCCGATAGCGCCACCTGGAAGCCACTTAAGTGGCTCAGTTTTGATGTTGACACCACATTGTACCTTTAAGTCATGATAGGTGATGTAAAAAGTACCAAATATGTTACACTTCTATCATGACCTGTGACACTTCAAGTCTGGTTAGACTTCAGCACTACATCAGCGCCAAGCTGGGTAACTACGTTATCAAGCCAGAATTATTTGAGAAATAAGCATAAAAATTGAAAATGGGAATGGGAATAAAATAGTACCCCAGACATATACCAAACTAGAATGCTTTATTATGTGTTTACACACAACAAGACTATCATTTTCAGTGAATAGTACTTTGGTATCTTGCTGTGTTTGTGCGATGGACGGCCAGAAAGATGGTTGAAATTCATTTTTGGTCCATGTTTGCGGTATATTTTCTCTGTAACCCAGATTTGTACTGTGAGGGTAAATGCTGTTTGTTGTCCTTTTGGAACTCTATTTTCAGGAATGCCAAGCATTTCTTTGGTAGTATTCACGCTTTCAAGCTAGACGGAGTCCATGTTGGAGGAAAACTCAAAATGGTCAGTTTCATAGCAGATTGTGCCTATGTTTAGGTGGCATTATTTTGTTTGCCCAGCAAGATCGAGATCTGAAATTCTGTGGATACATAGTACCTTTGGGATACATTACAGCATTAGTAGAATCTCAATGGTAGTATTTTCATTGTAGATGATTTTAAACATCGAAATGTCGGAAAAATTCACCTCCAGGGGTCACTGTACGCTGGATGCAAGTACTGGCCATCCCTAGCGGAGTACCAAAGAAATTGTTTTTGAATTGTGATGCACATAGCTAGTTTTCTCTCAATGTGAAGAGTTTAGCGTGGTACTATGCTGGGTAGATAGCTATCTGACCAAAGGTGGTGCTCTAAAGAACTAATGTTCTTCCGACCTAACATTCCATATTCCCAGACGTATACCAAAGTTCAGTCTTTTGACATATATAAAGTGCATGCACAGTCATGAATAAAATTTGTAATCTCTTTGGTATAATGCTGAGTTGGTTGTAAATTGGAAAAGAATGTTGATGGTGATTGTAGCATTGTGTCAACATGCAAGACTTTTACCAGTAGTCAGTAGAGTGTACAGTTTTGTAGTGTTGGTGAGTTTCAGAAAATAACATTCTCTGCATTTTTGCATTACTATTAGAATCAGAGAACAGGCTTCAGTGTTAATTCTAGGATTTCCCTAAGGTATGGTGCTTGGGTACGAAAAAAGGCACAGCAGTCGCGTCTAGCAAGTGGTTATCCTGATAAAGGGCACAGGGGTCCTAGCAAGCAAGCAGCACCCTGCCAAGAAAAGGGCAGTTCATTTGTAGTGGTAACTTGCATGCCTTCTTTCCGAACACCTGCCCATGATGCCTAGCCTACGAGATGCCCGATGGTTGGGAGGGTGGGGTTTCTTTTACTGGCTTCCCATTTCCGTACATGCCAAGCCATGGGTGTTGACGCAACTATTGCGACATATAGGCTGCAGCCTGCTATTTAATTCAGAGACAGACAAGCTCACTATCAATGGCCTGTAAGCAGCCCTGTAGAGACCCAGGATGCAGTATAGCAAGGCTTGCCTCGGGCTCGACTGTCTCCGTGGGTAACATCGACCTGGATCCAACGAAGAAGGCCATGGATGGCTGCTCAAGGCCAAGGTCAAGGAGCACGTCTGGTGCGCACCACCAGGTGCCGCCAACCCACAATCGAATTCCAAAAACAGATTGACGGATAGAGCTAGTCACATGCTGTGTTGACATCCTTTCACTTTGGATAACATGAAAAGTATAAAACAGTTTTAACTTTTGTGCTAGACATTCTGTCTTCATGTACACGGTTGTGTGACGAAGATTTTATTTTAGAGTTCAAATTATGGACTTTTATTTTATGTAAGTGTACGTATACTGTTGACGCATGTCTGCGTACTTACGGTGGTACGCCTTTTACATTAGTTCTTTTATTGGCATTTAAAAATTTTGGGCTGGTCATGTTTTATAACGTGCTGTATGTTTCTGACTGTGCTGTACCTGTACTTGGTAATAGCCCATGTATTGTGCGTTTGATAATGCTCACAGTCACCACCAGTTTACAACCAAACAAGCTTTATGCCAAAGGGATTACAAATTTAATGTATAACTGCGTATGTGCTTTATATATTTCAAAAGACAGAACTTTGGTATATGCCTGGGAATATGGAATGTTTAGTCGGTGGAACATTATGTAATTGCCGGTAGTATACGGAGGCCAAGTGCAACGACAGAGAGAGAGTAGCACGAACACAGTACAAACACAGAGAATAATATAGACCAAACGCAAGTACTCGCGCTTCCAAAGGACGTATAATAGTCCGAACCACGGAAGCAAAGCGAGATAGAAAAATCTATATCTTCGGATATAGTGCGAAGCTAAACACAGACACTCTAGCGAAGGAGGCGTGCTGGACATCCTGCTTATATAGATTCTGGGGAAGCGCCGCCCCAGCTCAATCAACCAGCTGGGTAAAATATTCGATGGCCCAGGAATTCGATATCGTCCCGGGACGAGAGCCGCAAAGAAAGACCCAAACAACACACACACCTCACAAACCATGACACATTAGCTCTTTAGAGTGGCACCTTTAGTCAGAAAGCTATCTACCCAGCATAGTACCAAACCAAGCTCTTCACTTTCTGAGAAAACTAGCTGTGTATATCACAATTCAAAAAAAAATTCTTTGGTACATTGCTGGGGATTGCCAGTACTTGCATCCAGCCTACAGTGCCCCCTGGAGGCAAATTTTTCTGACTTTTAATGTTTAAAATGATCTACACTGAAAATACTACCATTGATATTTTACCAATGCTGTAATGTACCCCAAAGGGACTATGTATCCAGAGAATTTCAGATCTCTATCTTGCTGGGAAAATAAAATAATGCCGCCTAAACATAGGCACAAGCTGCTATGAAATGGTCCATTTTGAGTTTTCCTCCAACTTTGGCTCTGTCTAGACTGAAAGTGTAGATACTACCAAAGAAATTCTTGATATTCCTGAAAACAGAGCTCCAAAAGCACAACAAACAGCATTTGTCATCATGGAACATATCTGGGTTACTGAGAAAATATACCGCAAACATGCATCAAAATCAATTTTGACCATCTTTCCGGCCATCCATTGCACTAACCCAGCAAGATACCAAGGGAATATTAACTGAAAATGATAGTTTTGTTGTGAGTAAACATATAATAAAGCATTCTTGATTGGTATATGTCTAGGACATAATTTTATTCCCATTCCCATTTTCACTTTTTACCGTGATTTCTCAAAGAATTCCGGCTCAATAACATTGTTACCCAGCTTGGCGGTGATGTGGTGCTAAAGTCTATCCACATTTGAAGTGTCACAGGTCATGGTAAAAGTATAACACATCTAGTGCTGTGTACCCTTAATTCATAATAATTGATGTAAAATATCACTTTAGTGGCTTCCAGGTGGTCCCACCAGCAGACTTCTTGAGATACGGACCTAAAAATTTGGCTTTTTCTGTGAGACTACCATATCTACCTATCTGCCAAGTTTCATTCAATTCCAGGGGGCCAACTCCTCAACTTCTTCAAAAAGTGCCATTTTCTCACGGAATGGCTCTTAAACACTAATATTCCATACCTTTATTTAAGGTTTTACCTTTATATTTACTCTTCATATTTCATCGTCAACATAGTCTTTCAGTTAACATAAATAGGTAAGCTAGTCCTGTTAGCTTGGTTATCCACAACCACTTTTTATGCCCCCGACCGACTCTTTCGAGGTCTCTCCATCCATCTGTCCGGGCGTCCGTCCGGGCATCCCGTCGTAAACTTTTCCTTTGTCGCGCTCTAACGCGAACACCGCTCGACGGAGGTTTATGATTTATGGTGGGGTGAATGGTCATACATAGGGGATGATGCCTATCGATTTTCAGCTCGTTCTGCCAACCAATATGGCCACCACGGCAGGCATCTTGAAATCCTTTGTCGCGCTCAAACGTGAATACCGCTCAAAGGAGGTTTATGATTTTTGGTGGGGTGAATGGTCATCCATAGGGGATGATGCCTATCAATTTAGACCTCGCTACACCAAAAAATATGGCCGCCACAGCAGCCATCTTGAAATCCTTTGTCGCGCAGTAACGTGAATACCGCTTGACGGAGGTTTATGATTTTTTGTTGGCTGAATGGTCATACATAGGGGATGATGCCCATCGATTTGGACCTCGCTCCACTAAACAATATGGCCGCCACAGCAGCCATCTTGAAATCCTTTGTCGCGCTCTACCGTGAACACCGCTCGGCAAGAGGTTCACGATTTTTGGTGGGGTCAATGGTCATACATAACGGATGATGTCTATCAATTTTCAGCTCACTTCTCCAAACAATATGGCCACCACGGCAGGCATCTTGAAATTATTTGTCGCGCAGTAACGTGAATACCGCTTGACGGAGGTTTATGATTTTTTGTTGGCTGAATGGTCATACATAGGGGATGATGCCTATCGATTTAGACCTCGCTCCACCAACCAATATGGCCGCCACAGCAGCTATCTTGAAATCCTTTGTCGCACTCTAACGTGAACACCGCTCGACAGAGGTTCATGATTTTTGGTGGGGTCAATGGCCATATATAGGGGATGATGCCTATCAATTTTCAGCTCGCTCCGCCAACCAGTATGGCCGCCACAGCAGGCATCTTGAAATCATTTGTCGCGCTCTAACGTGAATACCGCACCACGGAGGTTTATGATTTTTGTTGGGGTGAATGGTCATACATAGGGGATGATGCCTATCAATTTTGAGCTCGCTCCACCAACCAATATGGCCGCCACAACAGCCAACTTGAAATCCTTTGTCACACTCTAACGTGAACACCGCTCGACAGAGGTTCATGATTTTTGGTGGGGTCAATGGCCATATATAGGGGATGATGCCTATCAATACCTAACACTCGCTTTCTGTACATGTTCTTCAACTGTTTCAGTCGGGGGCATATGCCACGCCTTGCGTTGCTCATGTTTCTTATTTGCAATGAGTTTGTTTAAAGGAAAAAAGAAAAATGATTAATCGGTTTAAAATCCCCAAAGCGTCTACTAGCTCAGACATGTCTAGTGCAAGACCTACTCAAGAGCAGGCAGAGCATGCTGGCGTTAGCTTTTCTTCCTCTCATGGTGCGGAGAATAATGCTATTCGGTGAGTGAACGCTGGCGCGTCTGGCTGCTGCTGCTTCCCGGAATTGTCTGTCTCGTCTGTCTCATTGTTTGTTCAATTTCTTCGCACTGTCAGCGCTGCCGCGCATTTTCTTTTAATCGTGTAGTCCTTTAACTGTTTCGCTAGGGCATCAATTGTCCAATTGTCCTTTTGAACAAATCTCGAAGCTGCCTACCTGCTGCAACTACCTGGACTGAGCTGTCTAGTGATCCCAGTCACCAACCTGGGCTGCTCACTGTGGATCCATGGACTTTTCTACTAACTCCGGATACGAATCGGACTACACACTACGGACTAATGGAGTTCCCTGCTAATGGTTTCAAATCTTCTTGGATCTAATGGACTTAGAGCACCACGCCCTGCTCCCGGCCCGGTTCCCTCAGGTGCACCTGGAGCTTTCTCTCAACTGGGCTACTAACTGAGCTTCAGCCTCATCCTGTTAATGAGAATTGAACTGGGTTGTGAATGACTGCTAACGCGACGTACCCGCCTGCCGGTCCCTGCCTGCCCTACGTGTTCTTGTACAAGCCCTCTCATGGGTACACCACTATGACTGCTTGGGTGAGTCACTTGCTTGCTTCACTGTGAGTTGGTTTCTTCCTTATACTGTTGCGCTGACAGGGGCTTAGTCATTTCTATGGCTAGGTCCAGTGAGCTCTAGTGGTTACACTTGTTAGCTAACGCACTAGACTGTTAGGTTGTGGGCTAGGTGCAAAGCTAGGTGTGTCTTTCGTTGACCTGTTGCCCACTTGTGGGAGCGTCGGCTCGAGCGAACTTTTTGGTTAGCTACCTTTCTCCTTCTCAATGCGATCAACAGCCTTGTTGCTGCTCTGGCTCATTGTCCATGAGCTCTGGCTGGTGCGCCGCCCTCCCCGTGAAACCTGTCAACATCCACACAGGTTTCTGCACCCAAATATGGCTCTGAAATACTCCGCGGCATTTCTTCACAGTCTGCGGAAAGACTCCTTTAAACTCCCCGCTGCCCTTACGTCGCACCAACACCTCGGCATTCTCCGTCAGCGCCCGAAATACAGTCACAGAGGTTCTCGTAGAAAGTTTGTCCGTCATCACCACTCTAACAACGTTGACTCTCTCTGGAGCTGGACTCGTTGCACTAGCCCGAATGTTACACGTACTGACGATGTTAAAAACCTATGCCCCATGATGCTGCGGAAACCTCCTCAGGAACTTTGTTATGCAAAGAACACTTCATTTGCGCTACTAAATGTCCGATCCCTTAACAATAGAGGGCCGTTCATCAATGATGTTATCACTGATATGGGTCTCGACTTTATGTGTCTAACTGAAACCTGGCAAATACCCAATGAGTTTATCACACTGAATGTAGCCACTCCACCTGGTTATGAATTTATTGACAAGCCTCGCCTGTCTGGTCGGGGAGGAGGTCTTGCTGTGCTCTATTGCTCCTGTTTTAAGGTTGTGAATGTGCCCTTGCAGGATTTCTCCTCCTTCAAGTGTCTTGCTCTGAAATTCACAGGCAGTTTGCCATTGCTCTTGTTACTCATCTACAGGCCTCCTAAAGCATCCTCTGTCTTTGCTAATGAATTTGCGGTGCTCCTATCTACTGTGTGCCCCATGTATCTATCTGTCCTGATTCTGGGTGATTTCAATATACATGTTGACTCTAAAAACTGTAACTTTGCTGATAACTTCCTTAATGTGTTAAACTGCTTTGACCTGACCCAACATGTACACTTCCCCACCCACTCTAAAGGACACCTTCTTGATCTGGTTTGCACCACTGGCATCTCTCCATCTGAGCTCTGTTCTAAGGAACTCTCTGTCTCTGATCACAAAGCTATTATCTTCAACATCGCTATTCCTAAACCCCATCACTCTCGACCATCACATTCCATCACATATAGGAACATTAAGAATATCAATGTAGCTGAGCTCCTTGACTTGCTGAATACCCAATCTCAAGATAAGCCACTTGACACTTGTCATGATGACCTTGTATCATTTTACAATTCCCAGTTAACAAATTTGTTAAATGATTTTGCCCCCTTGAAAACTCACTCTGTCTCTTTCCTACACTCTGCTCCATGGTGCATGCCTGAGCTGCGCAAAATGAAGGCTGCTGGCTGCCAACTGGAGCGCCTAAGTAGGAGAACTGGTTTAACTGTGCATGCACTGGCCTACAAGGACCATGTACTGGCCTACAAGGAGGCTCTTAACGAGGCTAAATCTTTATATTATTCCACCATTTTTGCCAAAGGGCAGAGTAACCCTAGAGCCCTTTTCTCCACAATTAACAAGTTACTCCAGCCCAACAAATCCTTCTCACTGACCCCATCAACTGATCTTTGCTGTGAGTTTCTCAGTTTCTTCCAAAACAAAATTGATACCATCTATGATCAGCTAAAAACACTCCCTACTACTGCTACTTTAAATAACTGCCTCGCCTCCTTTCCAGTACCTGCTCAGTCTTTCAGCACTTTCTCACCCGTTGATGAGCAGTCTGTCCATGACCTGGCCTCAAAGGCTAAGTCTATTACTTCCCTCCTGGACCCCATGCCCACCCCACTAGTCAAGTCATGCCTGCCTGCCCTGTGCCCCCTTCTAATGACTATAATAAACTCATCTCTTCACTTGGGCACTGTCCCTACATATCTGAAAACAGCAGCTGTTACCCCTATTTTAAAGAAACCTGGAGCAGCTATTGAAGAGTCCAAAAATTATCGCCCCATCTCCAACCTTCCATTCATAGCTAAACTTCTGGAACGCACTGTTGCTTCCCAGATTCAAGAGTATTTATCCCATCACAGCCTCTGGGAAGTGTTCCAATCTGGTTTCAGACACAAGCACAGCACTGAGACGGCTCTAGTCAAGGTCGTCAATGACCTACTTATTGCTGCCGACTCAGGCCATGTCAGCATCCTCCTCCTACTGGACCTTACTGCCGCCTTTGATACGGTCTGCCACCACACTCTTCTCACCCGGTTGGAAACACTTTTGGGTATCACTGGCACTGCACTCTCCTGGTTTAGGTCATATCTCACATCAAGGGAATAGTTTATCTCCATCGGTAATTTCAGGTCCCCTAGCTCACCCCTTTCACACGGTGTCCCCCAGGGCTCAGTCCTAGGTCCCCTGCTTTTCATAATTTACCTCCTCCCTCTTGGCCATATCTTACGTCAGTATGGCCTAAACTTTCACTGCTATGCGGATGACACACAGATTTACATGCACACAAAGCCCTCTAACTCCCTCCCCCCCACCAATCTCATCACCTGCCTCAATGCCATCAGTAACTGGATGACACAAAACTTTCTCAAATTAAATCACGAAAAAACTGAAGCCATACTCATTGCCCACCCACAGTATTGAAAAGGATAAATCAGAAACCGTTATCTATCCCTGGCTATTTCACTACCACTACATCTGAAGTTAAAAACCTTGGTGTCGTCATTGATTCTACCCTCACATTTAACTCCCACATAAAAAATATCACTAAATCAGCATTCTTCCATCTCAAAAACATTTCCAAATTCCGTCCCTCACTCAACCCCTCCACTGCTGAGACACTCATCCATGCCTTCGTAACATCCAGGGTGGATTACTGTAATGCCCTCCTTTTTGGTGTCCCAGCAAAGTGTCTCAACAGATTACAATACATCCAAAATTCTGCAGCAAGAGTTCTCACATGCACTGGTTCTCGGCGACATATCACTCCCATTCTCAATCAACTACACTGGCTCCCTGTGAAATACCGCATCCAATTTAAAATTTTACTCCTGGTTTTCAAAGCTCAACACAACCTAGCCCCCTCATACCTCTCTGATCTTCTGCTCTCATACCAGCCTACCCGCACCCTACGTTCTGCTGATTTTCACCTCCTGTCCACTCCCTCTGCTCGCCTCCGCTCCATGGGCGATAGGGCTTTCAGTGTGGCTGGCCCTACGCTCTGGAACACCCTTCCACTTGCCTTACGCTAATGCACTTCTCTTTCCACCTTTAAATCCTTGCTAAAAACTCACCTCTTCACTCTTGCTTTTCCTTATTACCTGTAGCTTTTTTTGTCTTTGTATCTTTTTTGCTTCGTAACTCGAAGTGATCTCTTCCTTTGTAATTTTAATGCTGTCTCCTACTTGTGCTCTTTATTTATTGTACTTTCTCTGTTTTTATTGCCCTATGTCTATTTTTACCCTTTATACAGTGTCCTTGGGTGACCTGAAAGGCGCTTCAAATAAAATGTATTATTATTATTATTATTATTATTATTATTACTGCGGGTGATATTGTCAGCGAGCATGGTCTTAATGACAGGGTTCCAATGCCGTCAATGTTAAAAACGTGCCTCATGCAGATTTTTCGTCAAGATCCTCGGGCATTCAACTCAAGTTGGTACCGCTCTGGACCATGGATAGAGTACTCAGTAAAGCTAGATGCATATTTCTGTTTCCCCAGACGAAAGTTTGCGACTAAAAATGACAAAGACATCACGTTCACTAGATTAGGTTTCACTAACTGGAAAACGGCATTAGAGTCTGACTGGGGATTCGGTTAACATGCCTCTAGCCCAGTGGTTCTCAAACGGTCCTGGGGGACCATCGTCACTGTGTTTGCTGGTTTTCATTGCAGCCACAAATGCAACCCTAGAATTCTATTAATCTGTTGATTTGTTTTAATTAGTTGGATTTTTTTTTTTTTTTTTTTTACCTTCTAACTTCACATTATGAGAGAAATGCTATGCCTGCCATGGGAAATTAAAGCCCCGTGTCCATATTGTGTTTATAATGCTGCAATACAAGTAATTGCACAAGGTCTAATATATTTACAAATCCAAGTCATACGAAAGTTAATTATTGAGCCCCTATAGGTTGCAGCACACAAGCTTAAGGTTCAGATTTTTTTTTTTTCCCATATAAACACAAAACAGGGGCTAGTCATTGTCAATTGCTCTGCCTTCTAACTCTTCATTATCAAATAAATGGTTCAATTTGGTGACCATTCATCAATAATTATACTAATCAAGAGCCTACTGATATTTTGAAAGTTATTGATACATCTGTTTAAATTTCTCTCTTATTATTCTACAGTTTCCCACATAGCATGATGTGAATATAAACTTCAATTGTTCATAACATGCATAACTATTTTTGACAATATTGCTTAAAAGGGTACTGAAGAAAAAGTAACAATTCATTAAAATTCTATGGTTGCATTTGTGGTTGGTTGAAACCCTGCATACACGACAGTCCCCCAGGACTGAGTTCGAGAAGCACTGCT
The DNA here is from genome assembly GCA_029692085.1 of Gymnothorax javanicus. NCBI lineage: Eukaryota > Metazoa > Chordata > Actinopteri > Anguilliformes > Muraenidae > Gymnothorax > Gymnothorax javanicus. The sequence continues at coordinate 15,696,499 of CM056202.1, forward strand.
CTAGCCATTGCCATGTACAAGTCTCATATTCGTGGGCAGAAATGAGAAAGAGACCTGCAACTGGAGGAGCTATTGCTCACCTGCTAGGCCCAAACCCGACTGAGAGGAATAGATACTACATTAAAAGCATAGGGGAGACTGTAATGTTTCTTGCTGTTAATGAGTTTCCCCTCCTTGGAACCTCTGAGAGCCCTCTGTCTATGAATGATGATTTCTCTGCTGGGCTTTCCTGAAACTGTTTGAGTACACACTTACAAAGGATGCTAAGCTTAGAGAGATCGCCAGTAGTATACCTAAAAATGTAAAGTATACTTCTCATAATTTGCAAAATAAGATTATTGAAACCCTGACAAATTTGGTGTTGCTTCAGATTAAAAACAAATATGAGCATGCTGACACAACAGGGTTTTGCATTAAAAGTGATAGGTGCAACATAGAAAATAATTAGTTTTTTTCTGTAATTCTCTCCTTCCACTTGGACTTCACTAGCACTTACACTTGGCGCTCTCCTCCTCTGATAGTGTGTACCTAGTACCTACTCTTTTGTTTACTTGGCGCTCTCCTCCTCTGATAGTGTGTACCTAGTACCTACTCTTTTGTTTACTTGAGGTTCTACATTGTAGCTTGCAATGCTTTCATTATTTTGTAAGTCGCTTTGGATAATAGCATCTACTAAATGGAAATGGGAATGTAAATGTATTAACAAATACTAAACATTTTGAATAAGAAATGGCATAGTTTTTTTTTTTTTTTTTTTTTTGCTTGAGTGTCTGAGTGTGTAGAGGGATGGGTTGGGAGGGGGGGGGTTAGGCCTCAGTATACCGACAACTAGAAACTAGACCACCACTGTGTAACATTACACCCCCCAGGAATTTTCACTGCACCCCCAGTCAAAGCAGGTTGCATCCAGCCCTGGCAGATGGCATTAGGTGACGACCAATAGTGCACTTGATTTATTGTTAGTCGATATTGCCAATATTTCTCTTAGGAAAACTTATCTTGGAAACGGCTGTCTGTTTAACTCTCTACTGCTTACACTTCAATTGCTAAGGAATCATTGCAAGCGTACCCATTTCCATTGAGAAATACTAGACTTCTGGGGCCTCATTTATAAACGGTGCGTAGGCACAAAAAAGATACGTACATCACTTTCTTTGCAGATTTCTGATTTATAAAAACAAACTTGACATTAAAAAAATGGAAATTATTAAGATTAGGCATAAAGTCAATAAATTCCAAGTCCATCCTGTTCAAATAAATGAAAACTCCATTAAGTTTATTATACCCATAGGTTTATAAATTAGGTTATTTTCCACAAAATGTCTTTTTTTTTGTGCATACGTAGTATTTAGGTATGAAATCCATGCTAATTTTTATAAGGCCCCTGTACTTTTTAAACTTGCGTTTATATGGGCGTCCAGGCTGACATGTACTGCTCTAATGTGGCGACCGTACACACATATACATCACAATAGACCGGGATAGTGCGTGCAACATCTAGTGTTATATATATCTTTGGTATTGCAGGTCTGAACTGCAAGAATTAATGCATATTTCAGAATCAAATGAAGTTTACTGAACAAATCTCATCTCCTCTGACTGTCTGCAATGAAATGCAAGTGAAAGTAAAAAAACGATTCCAGGGAGTCAAGCCCAATATGAAATAAGGCTAATACCCAGGGAAAAAAATACAGGCACTCCGTCAAGGATGAAGAAAAGGTGATATTTTTAATTCATGAGCAAGGCAACAAGACAGACCAATGCGTTTCCACACTAGGTCTTCATGAAGGTCTAACACACACTTGATCCGATAGGTAGAAATAGGCTGGCCGTGGGAGGCTACCAGGCATAGCACATGATCTTCACAGTGCACAGGAGCTGCCACGTAAGCTCCAAACAAATTTAAAAAGTGCCAATGGCAGTAAGCCATTATACTACATACATTAGAAACAAAAGACTTCAACATCAAAAAAGTTAACATTCACTAGATAAATAAATTTATAGAGCCCCAGCCAAAAAAGTATATGTAGAGAAGATACATACATTTTTTTCTTTTCTTTCAAAGGCTATAAATATTGTCAAGCTTCTACAATGGAAGTAAAAGTTAAAGATTTTAGACTCAAGACACGACAGGGAACAATAATTATACAATTATGTAAGACAATAATTTTTACAGATGCATCAATCATTGTCAAGGATAAAAGCTGGTATAAGATTTTAAAAGAATATCACAGAAACGGGAGAAAATCAATTTCATCATTTAACCCTGGGGATTGAGTGGCCTTTAATGTGACAATCCAGAAAGTTTCTCGTTGAAGAAGTTTTTTTAAACGGTTACCGCCTCTTATTTGGTAAGGTATAATCTCTAGGGCGACTGCTTTTAAAGAGGAAGGGTTACTGTGATCTGCTTGGTTGTAATGAACGGCCATAGGATAATTTGGATAGTTGGTTCGAATGGCAGTTTTGTGTTCTCCAACCCTGTCTTTAAATCTCCTTTTGGTTCTACCAACATAGAAAAACCTGCATGGGCATTCGAGGCGATAGACCAAAAAAGTATTACTGCAGTTAGCAAAATGTTTAATGTGAAAGATCTTATTGGTTGACACCTCTACGAATCTGTCCGTTTTTAGCATATTGTCACAATGACAACAGTTACTGCAAGGAAAATTACCCATAGGCATATGCAGCCAAGACGTCTTCGGTGATAGATGGCTGTGGACCAACTTATCCCGTAAGGTGGGAGCCCTTCTAGAAACAAAAAGGGGTAGTTCAGTGAAAAGTTCATGCAATGAAGGATCACTGCGCAGTATATTCCAGTTCCGTTTAATAATATCACGGATCTGAGAAAACTGTTTGCTGTACGTTGAAACAAAAAAGACGTTAGATTTGGAGGAAGGTCGTTGTTTTTTCTTCAATAGACTTTTTCTATCCATGGATTTGACTTTAGAATATGATCCATGCACACTTTTACGATTGTATCCCCGCGCTACAAATCGTCGCTTCATTTCGGAAACTTTTAATTCAAAGTCTTCCTCTTGATCACAGATACGTCTAAGACGCTGAAGTTGTCCAAAGGGAATGTTGTCAATTAAATGGGGGGGATGATTACAGAGCACCTGTTGGATAGCCATTGGATCCAGGTAGCGCTTCCTCCATCCATTTTTTATAGTTGCAAGTGAAAGTAAATTTAGAAATGACTCCTCTCTGTTTTTATATGCATTTCCATCTCCCAACTTTTTCTGAGTTAGGTTTGTGAAACAAAATGATTGATTATTATTATTATTATTACCTTTATTTGCTATAGAGGGACAATGTAAATTAATGAACATTTTAACAATAAAATGTAAATGCACCCAATTATAGCCAAAAGGCTAGTTTCCATTGGCAGTCCCCCTGCCAGAATGAGCATGGCCATATAACCTATTAAAAACAAATGTATACTGTACTGTATATTTGAGTGCACTATTTTTAGAGTTCTCGTGAAGTGTCCAGAAAACTGATGAGCAGTTCATCAGGTTTTCAAATTTCAAAATTCAAAGAATATCTTGCAACAGCTTGTCATGATCAATCATAAAATGAAGACCCGCCCTGCCTGTCATCATGAGTATGAAATCTTATCATTAAAATGAGGAAAAACCACAGACATTGAGAAACTGGGACTTCCAAGAACAGATGCGTGGTATAGGGGCGCACCTTCCTCTCCATGATGTATATAAGCCCAGGAGTCCAGAGAGGGATGTTCTGAACATCTTCAACTCTACTCTACTCTACCTGGGAGCATCTCCTGTGACCACACCCAATCCACCTACCTGAGCAGGTGAGATGACTGTGCTGTCCCCGCGTAAAACAGCATTTCTTACATTGCAGAACACCAAAGCTTGCAGCCTGTTGGACAATATATGTATATCCATGACTCTCACATGAAAACTGCAATACTAAATATTTTTCTAATTATGCAGAATCGTGTTTGATAATAATTAAGCCATTCTGATACACTTTCTTTGTTCAAAGCATCACTGGTGAAGTAGCATTTCCCTTCACAAAGATTTAATAAGATTTCAATACAAAGCAAAATTCAGTGTAATATTTAAATGAAAATAGTTGAAGAACAGACCATTCCAAAGGGGTTCACATACTCACCAGCATCACTGTAGACATGCAGACTCAACAAGGAAATCACATTTTCATAATTTTATATCAATGTTACCTGAATGCAAATACAGAATGAGAAGTAAAGTTAGCCACAGATCATAACCTGTGGGTATAACATATGCTGCAAAAAGTCATGTCATCAAGAAAATGTTTTGATAGTACTGTATTACATTGAATCTAAAGTTCTTTAATGCTTATCAATATAGGGCTTTTGGATGCATAAACACACCTCCCGTCATTGAGTTTGTCAGCCTATTTGTGTGGATGATGTATAGAGTAAATATGGGTGTGGTTTCCCATTTTTTATACATTGACCAGAAAAAGATCCAAGTAGGATCAGAATGTTATCTTGATTTAATAATTTTTTGTGGCGTTGGCTTAGCGCACAGGCGCTACTTCTTTTTTCATTGAATCTTTCCACTGAGTGCCTTGCACCTATATGTGATATGCATGTAACCTTTTTCTCCGAACCTGATGATATATTCTGTGCAAGGTAGTAAAGAACAGAAAAAAAAAATAGAATTTGTGATTATTTACTCTCTTTTTGTCTGCTGGTGTAAATTATTCTTGGACTGCATTGTTTTATTATTGATCAAGGAAAGTAAATTGGAAGGGGTTGAGCATTTTGACATAATCAATGGTGAGGTTTACTTCCTTTACTCCCAGCTTACCAGCTGCGGTTAATTTTTTACACTCACCTCAGACTCATAAAAAATCTTTTTGAAGGGCAACAAACTGTGTTAAAACAGATCACAACAAATTCTCCCCTAGAAAACTCCTCAAGAAGACGCAACATTGAAATCACATTTTCATCATGGAAAAGAAGGTTTTTGTCTACTATACCGGTGGTACGATTGGAATGGTTCTGGACGAAGAAGGTGAGTCAATTTGCTTCTAGTTTTGCAGGAAATTTAAAAAGATATCATAAAGGTTTTATAAAGCAGTTAAATTGGAATGACACCCTTTATCAATCTACATGTCCAAGTTATATACAGTGACACTCAGTGCATTTCTTCGGACAGCTCTTCACTTGAGTAGGTTGACTGATTTCATTGTTCAATGGATGAATCTGAGAAATTAATATTATGTTGACTTTTTCTCTCAACCAAAATTGCAACCTCTGAATTTAACAAGGTCTTAATTGTTCTTTTTTTGATACTTTTAGTGTCATTATTGACAGTTTGCCATCTTAAACCTCAATACATCGAAGTGAATCAAAATCTGAATATTTGTTATTTCAAAATGCATCAGCATTGTACGTCATGGAAAAGTTTCCATGGGTCAAATTCCTGGAAGAGACTTTTGTAACCGGCCGAAACAAATCACTCGATGATGATGCATATAACATTAATAATCTTGCAACAAAGGTGCATGTCAAGGTCTAGAGACAGACTTTTGACAGTACTTTAACCTCTTAAGCCCTGAGCCTCTGGTTCAAAAATGACATGCCCGAAATGAAATGAGTATATCCCTGCAACTACTTCATCAATTTGATAATCTCGGAATTATAATTCAACACCAATTCCGAAATAGTTGGGACGAAGTTTAAATTGTGACTAAAATCAAAATGCAATAACTTTCAGATCACATGAGCCAATATGTTATTTAAAATAGAACATAGATAACATTTCAAATGTGAAACTGAGACATTTTATATTTTTATCCACAAAATGAGCTTATTTCAAATTTTCTGGCTGCAACAGGTCTCAAAAAAGTTGGGACACAGGCAAAAAAGGGCTGAAAAAGCAATTGATATATAAGAGAATCAGCTGAAAGAATATTTAGCGAGTAATTAAGTTAACTGGCATCAGGTGTGTAACATAATTGGCTATAAAAGGGATGTCTTAGAGAGGCTGAGTCTCTCAGAAGTAAAGATGGCCAGAGGCTCCCCAACCTGTGAAGGCTTGCGTAAAAAAATTGTGGAATACTTTAAAAACAATGTTCCTCAACGTCAAATTGCAAAGGCTTTGGAGGTCTCATCATCGACAGTGCATAACATCATCAAAAGATTCAGAGAAACTGGAAAAATCTCTGTGCATAAGGGACAAGGCCGAAGACCTTTACTGGATGCCCGTGGTCTTCGGGCCCTCAGACGCCACTGCATCACTCACCGGCATGATTCTGTCATTGGCATTACTAAATGGGCCCAGGAATACTTCAAGAAACCACTGTCTGTAAACACAGTACACCGTGCCATCCACAGATCCCACCTAAAACTCTAGCATGCAAAAAGGAAACCATTGTTGAGCATGATCCAGAAGTGCCGCCGTGTTCTGTGGGCCAAGGCTCATTTAAAATGGACTGTAGCAAAGTGTCCTGTGGTTAGATGAGTCCAAATTTGACATTTTTGTTGGAAATCATGGGCGTCGTGTCCTCCGGGCTAAAGAGGAGAAAGACTACCCCTCCTGTTATCAGCGTTCAGTTCAAAAGCCAGCATCTCTGATGGTATGGGGATGCGTTAGTGCATATGGTGTGGGACACTTGCATGTTTTAAAAACACCTTGAATGCTGAAAGGTACATTAAGGTTTTAGAGCAACGTGTGCTCCCCTCCAGACGACATCTATTCCAGGGAAGGCCTTGTATATTTCAGCAGGACAATGCAAAAACACATACTGCAGCTATTACAACAGCATAGCTTCATAGTAGAAGAGTCCGTGTGCTGAACTGGCCTGCCTGCAGTCCTGATCTTTCACTGATTGAGAACATGTGGCGCATAATTAAATGAAAAGTCTGTCAAAGGAGACCCAAAACTCTCCAGCAGCTGGAAGCCTGTATTAAACAAGAGTGGGATCAAATTCCAAAGGCTAAACTCAAGAAACTTGTCTCCTCAATGCCCAGATGCCTCCACTCTGTGTTAAAAGAAAAGGGGATGCTACACCATGGTCAACAGGCCCCTGTCCTAACTTTTTTGAGACCTGTAGCAGCCATCAAATTTGAAATGAGCGCATTTTGTGGATAAAATTGTAAAATTTCTCAGTTTCAACATTTGCTGTGTTATCTCTGTTCTATTGTCAATAAACTACTGGCTGGTGTGATTTGAAAGTCATTGCGTTTTGATTTTATTCACAATTAACACTTTGTCCCAACTATTTCGAAATTGGGGTTGTAAAGGTAGCACCTTGGGGATTTTTGTCATGGTGTAAAAATCAGTGAATATGTCACTGAGTCAGAGTAAATGAAGATGGAACACAGCATAAATGAAAGATCTCATTTGCACCAAACAAAGATGTAATTTTATCCCTCCTGAGATTATTCAGTTGCAGTGTGAAACCTCTAAAAAATTACAGAACAAGATCTCACCGTTAGTTGTGCCGAAGTTTATTCTAATCAAGTAAATCAGAGCAAAATTCGAGAGCTTTTAGTGCGGGAATGTCTAGTTGGCCTCTCCAATTGGTACGGTGAGCCATTTCAGATTTCTCGGGTACCAAACTGTAAATCTCATTTAATTTCACTTATGTATCACTACAGGCGTACATTCCTTCAAATTCCAACAATTTTATTTCTTTATTTTTTATTTATTTATTTTCTTATTATTGCAACCAGTCCTGTATACATTTTCCCATTCAAAGAAAATACATACAAAGGAAATGATGTTTGACTCCACTGGAGCAGATTAATTTTCAATAATACAAGCAAATAAGGAAAATTAATGCAAAGATAAGGTGAAAAGTAAAAATAATAAACACCCAGCAATTATGTGTACAAGAACTATGCCCCTGCTGCTTAAAAAAAAAAAATCTACTACCAAAGCCAACTTTTGAACTGTGAACCTCTTGCACTTGAACACTCCACCTTAACCACTAACTGAATAACTGCTTGAGCAAAAGCCGCATTGTCAGTTTCAAGAGTGAGTCAGCAAAACACGTTGTGCGCCCCATTCTAGCGCTTGAATTTTAGCTTTCTCTCAGTAGCTAAGCATGGATTCTTTCAAAAGACGACTTCGAAAATGACTGTTGAATATTTAGCGGACAATCATTGCCAAAATATCAAAAAGAAACCAGTTTAGCAACTGTATATCTGCGCTCATTGCTTCGCTTTGAGTCTTTGTGTGTAATGTTGCCTGGCTGCTGGAATGCAGAAAAAGAAAAAACAGCAATCAGAACAAACACCCCAGCAACTACATACACAAAAAAAGTGTGATTGCAATGGTGTATTCCCAACTGCATGTGCTCAAAGTGAAAGCATATATATCGCCGTCACCTGCACAATAGCTCAGTGACTTACCCTCTTAGCTAATTCTAATGAGTCATCTAGTTATGCTTTATTGCCATATGAAGAGTCAGCCAGCGAGCCATAGAAACTGCTTTGATGACGTCTGCTGAATGTTTAGTGGATAATTATAGCGAAAATACCGAAAACAAATCAGTTTTAAGTGTCTGGTGTAGCGCTCTACTAGCCGATGAGCGTAATGGTGCATGGACTCTGAGTTTCACGCATTGGGAACACAAGGCTTCATCTCAGGCTAGGTTTGTGCGATTATGGTCATTGAGGGCTCGTTGGAAATGTCAGAGCCCATAGAATCAAGTGGCCACCCCCAAATTCAAATTGAATGCATCACAAGCCAGTCACAGAGGAGAAAATAAATTGGTCCACTGGGAATGTTCAAGGCTTGTCCTCTTTGGAAGCAGTGCCCAGGAAAAAAAAAACACGCATGGAGACTGGGAGACCTAGTTTCAATATAACGCAGACGCAATGGACTAACAATAGACAGTGCAGATTTACCCTCAAACACAGTTTTTTATTACTAAATCGCAAAGGTAAGGAAAAATTTTTGCTCATCGCTGTAGAGTGTAAAGGGTATGCCTGCTGTTGAGTGTGGTGTGGGTCTAAAATGACAAGGCTTATATCTTTGATTCTGTGGACTTTCCTCTTTTATTTGATGTATGGTTTGTATGCATAGCACACATTTCGTACAAACGCTAGCGACGGAGCACTGATATTTTGTCCTATGCTTTGCTACATGCTTATTTACTTGCTTGGTACTTTAATTGTGTTTGGTTTAGGTAAAAATGGTCATCATTAACTTTTCGCTGAGTTTCTTCCCTTTAAGAGGATATGCGGCATTATGATGATACTATTGGGAAACATGCTATAATTATAACGCATAATTACAGCCCCCGGTACTGGGGGCATTCAGGTTTGAGAGGTTAAGTGAACAGTTGGTTCTCATAGTCCGGGGCGTGCGGTCACATGTTCCCAGGGGCTTCTGTAAACTCACCCTTTACCGCTCGATTGTCCTCAAGCTGTTCTCGTTCAAGTTAGCCTGATTAACAATCAAACAATTTATCGACTGAATGACCAAGACCAATCCTGGATCCATAATAAGAAATGATAATGAAACAAATGAATGCGTATTTCCAACATTTATACAATTGATACAACATTGTTAGGATGGAAACATAAATGCAAAAAATCTGAACTTTTCGCTGACTTTGCGGCATTTATTTTCGCCATCACTCAGCTGTGCATCGTACCCAACAACGCCCTTTAGCCGTGACTACATTCAGAATACAGATCGGATTCTCAGGGCTTATTGCTTAATGAGCCTTGCAAACTAATTTACGAAAATCTATGCTGTTTCACGAGCTACTCGAGCGCAGAAATTATCAAGACATTGATGTTTTACCTAGTCATTTATGTGCGGAAGAAAACGCCTTATAATTTTGTGTTGTAATGTATAACAATGCTATCAAAAATAAATTTGACTGTCATCGGTTCTATTATTAGTCTGAGCAACTGTTGCTAATCGGGAGACATAAACTGCGAGAGGTTTTGGTTATTAAGCAGTGAAAGGTGAGGTTACCACTGGCCTTTGTTCCTGTTATTTGGTGAAAAATAACTGTACTACACAGACCACGAGGTACTACTGAAATTGCAGCCACGAAAATTATATGGGTATTAAACAAATAAAACATTTCATGTAAGTGGGCACAATTATAACAAACACAAGAAAAATACTTGAGTGTTAAAACTAATATAAAAGTCAAAATGAAATAAGTGGCTAAAATAGTAATTAAGACCTATAGTTAGATGTGATGTAAAACCAGTAAAATTAAACAAAATGATCATTAAGACCAATTATCTAGACAGCTAAAAGGCACAGCTAAAAACAAATGTTTTTTGTTTACATTTGTAAGGCCACGCCTCCAGCCGTCCAGCTCTCCGGTCTGCTAAGAACCGGACTGCACTTCACCCAATTATTCAATTATCTCCTGCAACTGTTGTTCATTTCCACTGTGCGGTAGCAGTGTGCTATTTAACACCAAGCTTCGTACTTAGTCTTTGCGAAGTCTTGTTCAATAAATGCCTATGCTGTATTTCTAGTCTTGTATAGACGTATTTTCTGCGTGTCACATTTATTATTCCTAAACTCTAAGTGCTGTTTATTGTTTCATACCAGCACTTCATTTAAAGGAAACTTGTTTCCATTTTTTTCCGATTTGTAATACATTGTTACTGCAGCTAAAGCCCACAGTCTGTAGTACTCATAGTACAAAGGTACCTTGTTTCCAAGTTGCAACATTTATGCCTTCTGATGTGCAGTAGGCATAATACATATTATCAAATCCATCTTTCCACCTGAGTCCAGTCCTGAAAGGTGCTCCAAGTCTTGTTACATGGCTTCTAAGCTAGAACATTTTTTGTCACAAACAGCAAGCATCTCCTCACAATCTGTTAGCTGCCTGTCCCCTGAATATGCTGTAAAAAAAAAAACACGGTCCCTGTGGACAGCCCAGGCTCTAAAAACTGCAACAAAACAACCTGGCTCAGCCTGGACCATCCAGCCACTCACTGACAAGAGGGATGGGGGGGTGGGGTTTGTGTTTTTTCATGACAGTTTCAGGAAGCACAGGAGGGTGAGAGGGGGAGGGAGGGGGAGAGGAGGAGGGAGGGGCGAGTTAGCTGTCTGTTTTGTTTGATAATACTTCAAACATCAACAGAAGTGATGTCACTCAACCGTGCTTAGAGCACCTTTAACTTCCTGTCCTCCGTGCATCTGAACTGTGCACGAAGCACAACCGTTACAACTTTTAAAAGATGACAGCATTGGGGCACACCTAACATGATTATGTAGGTTGTTTCAGCGTCTTGGAGCATAAAAGCTAAAAGCAGATTCACCCGTTTGCTTGGAGACCCAGGAATTAACCAGACGGCCTGTTCCAGATTACATGAGTGGTCTAGCTGCTTCATAGCTCACAAGCATATCAGAAAGATATTGGGCGCCAGACCATGTAGGGCCTTAAAAACAAGCGTTATAATATCAAAATCAATCCTAAAATGTACATGAAGCCAGTGTAACAACCTCTACACAGGTGCTCTATGGCCATATTTCCTTTTCTTTTCTGAAAGCACCTACAATGGGCATGTGGCATGTTGACCTTGGCCTTGGAACAATTGAGTGAGTCCCGTTTTTTTACATCTTGTGCATCGGCCGAGTATGTGTCCACCATTTGCCCGGGCAAGCAATGGCACCAGGATGCACTGTGGGAACAAAACAAGCTCGTGGAGATTGTAATGCTGTGGGAAATGTTCTGCTGAGAAGCCCTCGGTCCAGGAATTCAGTTGGATGTCAGTTTGATGGTGCTGTATTGGTGGCACAAGGGGGATCTACATAATATTAGGTGGTTTTAAAGCTGAGGCTGATCGGCGTGTGAAACTTTAAAGTAAAGTGTATCCGGATCCATAGACCTTAACATCGAAATAAATAAAATAAAATAAACCTTTGAGTTTATTATGCATCCAAGTCATGCTCACTAATATAAAAAATCACAATCACAAAAATATCTTTGATCACTGAAAATCTCAGATTGCTGAATTTCAGTATGTATCATATGTTTCAGGGGAATTAACACCAGGAAAGCCAGGTGATTTCACGAAAGAGATTCAAAGACACCCGGAGCTCTTTGCGAAGGCGGAGTCGGACTGGTTTGTGCTGCCGTGAGTAAAATATGAAATTGAAGTACACTTTGGCAAGTTGTTTGAAATCACCCCACAAACAACATCAATATCTGAAGCTACAAACTAGAAATCAAAAATATAAAATCTCAGCGATAACTCAGAGTTTCAGTAAAATGCTAAACTAAACATCGGACAAAGGAAAATGAGACCATGTGTAGCTATGCACAGTGTTTATTTTATCTTCTTCTGCCATCTCAAAGAAATCTGGGACAACCTTATTAGGTGGTGAGAGACAGAATCAGCTCTTAATATGAAATAACGTAAATTTGAGATGTGATGGCAGAGGATTTATTATGTCCTTTCGAATATAATCGCATAATTGAAAATCTCTCGCTCATTTAGTCGAAAGGCAACTGATGACTGTCCAACGCACTTCAACGTGAAATACCGCATCGAGGAAGTTGATAAGCCAATCGACTCAACCATGATGTTGCCTAAACACTGGTGTGACATTGTTGACAAAATTAAGGTAATATACTTTGCATTTAAGGTAATAAACCAGCCCTCTGCCTTTGCTGTTAGAGTGAGTGCATGAAAACACATTCTTTTAGTTCTGTTGTGCCGTCAAATTTTTTACTTCTGTAAAATGGAAACAGAATAGAAATACTGCCACTCATTAATTCAGCATTCATGCGTATGGATAAAGTGTGCATGCATTTGTATGCATAGTCATTATGTATGTATATGGATGAAGTCATGAATGCTTATGGGCGAAATTGAAATGTGTTTATTTTGAAAAAACAAAGTTAAATTAATGATCGAAAACATCAAATAATGTGCCAATGTATTGTTTTCATTGTACTCCAGCAAAGATAATCTACAAATCAGTTTTAATCATAATTGAACTCACCTTCCAGACCTTTTTTGATTTACGGTTGTTTTAATGTCCTGCTCTGTTTAGGAACACGCTGGTAGCTATGATGGGTTTGTCATCCTGCATGGAACAGATACGATGGCGTACACCTCCTCTGCTCTTTCTTTCCTCATGAAGGACTTCTGTAAACCAGTGGTACTTACAGGAGCACAGGTGACAATTATGATAATTATGATCAGGGAAAATAAGTATTGAACGCTTCAACATTTTTCTTAATAAATATATTTCTAATGGGGCTATTGACATGCAATTTTCTCCAGATGTCGGTAACAACCCAAGTAATCCACACATACAAAGAAATCAAAACAGCTAAGTTCAAATATTAAGTTATGTGTAATAAAGTGGAATGACACAGGGAATAAGTATTGAACACATGAAGAAAAGGAGGAGCAAAAAGGCATGGAAAGCCAAGAAAGCAGCTGAAATCTCTGTATTTAGAAGGCAATCCTGCCCCCTATCAGAGCAAATTAATATCAGCTCGTTTTGTCCAAATTGATGGCCTATAAAAAGGTTTCTCATTACCAAGGTGTCTCACAAGAAGCATCTCATGGTGGGTAAAAGCAAAGAGCTCTCTCAAGTCCTTTGCAATCTTATTGTTGCAAAGCATACTGATGGCATTGGCTACAGACGTATTTCTAAACTTCTGAATGTTCCAGTGAGCACCTTTGGGGCCATAATCCAAAAGTGGAAAGAACATCATTTCATCATAAACCGGCCACGACCAGGTGCTCCTTGCAAGATTTCTGACAGAGGAGTCAAAAGAATAATCAGAAGAGTTGTCCGAGAGCCAAGGACCACTTGCAGAGAGCTGCAGAATGACCTGGAATTAGCAGGTACAGTTGTTTCAAAGAAAACAATAAGTAATGCACTCAACTGCCAAGTCCTCTATGCACACTCACTGCACTAGACTCCACTGCTGAAGAAAAAAAACATGTTGAAGCTCGTTTAAAGTTTCCGACACAATATTTGGACAAGCCTATGAAATACTGGAAGAATATAGTCTGGTCAGATGAGATCAAAATTGAACTCATTGGATATCATAGCTCACACCATGTTTGGAGGGGAAACGGCACTGCACATCACCCCCAAAACACCATATCAACGCAGTATTCGAAATGTCCATTTTGTAGTAATTAGCCAAAATGCGAATCTTCCAACTTCGTCATTCGCGACGAGTTTTGCGGCCAATGATCGATGGTACTATAAACAGTGTTGTAATGCTATTTTAAGAAGTGGGGGAGCGTGCAAAACAAGTCACACCCCTTGTTATGTAATGTTAACATTTGGCAAACTGCAATTACTGAAGCTGGCTGTAACTAATGCCGATGTATCTTATAAATTCAGTCAATGTATCTTGCTACAGTAACAACACTTGAGAATGGATTACTTCATTGTCACTTGCCTTTATTGGTTGCTAACGGCATTATGCTCTATAAATCTTATTTTGAAAAATCATGGTGGTCAAAGTATAATAACAAAATAACTTGGCTAGCTAGTCAGTCAGTCTCATCTGCGAGCAACAGAATGCTTAGTTCACTTAACCACCTGAAAGTGGCCATGAAATATGGTGTTATAAAAAACTGCCAAAGAGGGTCTAAGTTAACGATCACAATCTTGCCTGCTGTCGTAGTCATCTGAGGAGCACTATGTATGGCAAGCCGTTTTAACAATTAATAGCTAGACTGGATATGTGTAGCAGATACACGCAATTCAATTCTTCCTAGTAAAAAAGAGCATTTCAGATATCTACAATGACATTCTTCCTATCCACAATTGTCATTTCAGATATCCACAACGTCATTCTTCCCAGGATAAATGACGTCACTTTTGCCATTCACGTGAATGGGGTTTCTCATTGCAGATATCTACATTTCAGTTGCAGACATCCGCACTTTGAATTACAGATATCTGCCACTGAATTATGACTAGTTGTAATTCCAGTTTGAGATATCTAAAAGGACAATGTAGATATCTTGAATTAAGGGCAATGAAAGATATCTTGAACTGGAATTTTGATTAGTCAAAATTCAATTGTAGATATTTCAAACCGGAGTTACAACTAGTCGTAATTCAGTGAAAGATATCCGTAATTTACATTGCAGATTTGAGCAACTGAAATGTAGATATTTGTCACGAGAAACCCCATTCACATTAATGGCAAAAGTGACGTCATTTGTCCTAGGAAGAATGACGTTGTGGATATCTGAAATGACAATTGTGGATAGGAAGAATGTCATTGTAGATATCTGAAATGCTCTTTTTGACTAGGAAGAATTGAATTGCGGATATCTGCAACACATATCCATTCTAGCTATTAAATGTTAGAACGGCTTGCCATACACTGAGACCCTTAGTAAGACTGATAGAAGCCGAGAAAAAACACTGAATGAGAACTGCTTTGACAATGCGCCTACAATGTGCAAGAACGCTGCTGATCTATTGGTATAAATTGCTCAGTCCAAGCGTACTTCGGCGACCTCGCATACCATCGCACTTGCCGGCAGACAGGGAAGAGGATACACACCTGGGGTGCGTTTCCTAACAGCGTAGTTGCTAACTTAGATAGCAACTTACATAGTTTGTCCATTCACAGTCAATGGTTCCAAATATAAAAGTTGGCAACTGTTATTTCAGGAAACGCTGTCCTGAACTACAGGCAACATCATCGATGGCCGAGGTTGAATGGGCCGTTCTGCGTTGTCCATAGCAACGCTATCCAAAGCCAGAATCTGTGGCAGCGACACGTGGAAAACACGGCGCGTTTGGCAGATTCCTTTTGCCAGGATCGGAGCTTGAGTTGGTCCTATCTGAAAAGATGGTTGTTTAAAATTGGACACAGCGAATTATTGCTACTTATTAAGTCGCGAAATTGCACCCCGGCGATTGCGTTCATTCGCCAAGTCTTGGCTTCCAATCGCAAACTGCTAATAAACTAGCCACTTTTTGGGTATTGCAACAGTGAAATTTGGAGGTGGGAACATCATGATGTGGGGCTGTTTTTCAGCATATGGTACTGGCAGACTTCATATAATTGAAGGAAGGATGAATGGAGAAATGTACCGAGACATTCTTGATGAGAATCTGCTGCCATTTACCAGGATGCTGAAGATGAAATCAGGGTGGACTTGATCCCAAACACACAGCCAAGGAAACTCTCAATTGGTTTCAGTGAAAGAAGATAAAGCTGCTAGAATGGCCCAGTCCATCACCTGACTTAAATCCAATTGAAAATCTATGGAAAGAACTGAAGATCAGAGTTCATAGAAGAGGCCCCGGAACCTTCAAGATTTGAAGACAGTTTGTGTGGAAGAATGGGCCAAAATCACACCTGAGCAACGCATGCGACTAGTTTCTCCATACAGGAGGCATCTTAAAGCTGTCATTACCAACAAAGGCTTTTCTTCTAAGTATTAAATAAATTTCAGTAAGTGTGTTCAATAATTTTTCCCTGTGTCATTCCACTTTATTACACATAACTTAATTTATGGACTTACTTGTTTTGATTTCTTTGTATATGTTGATTACTTGGGTTGTTACCAACATCTGGGGAAAGTTTCATGTCAATATCTCCATTAGAAATATATTTACTGAGAAAAATGTTGACGCGTTCAATACTTATTTTGCTCGCTGTATAAATCTACACAAATAGGCCAACAATGTTTCAGGTCAACTAATAATACTCAAGATAAAGATATTTCAGCATGACTATAGATTGATGCCTGTTGTATTAGCTTATTGGCCCTGTTATGGCCCCAATTTGTTATGGCGCCAATTTGTTATGGCCTCACGGACAGCAAGGGATGACAGACAAAATTCTTAAACTGCAACAGATTTAATTAAACAAACAGAACTAATCTACTCTCTACCCTACTGACCAAGATTGAAAAGAAAATAAAAAATGAGATATTTACAATTCCCTGTAATGGAGATGGGCTGCTATGCTGTGATGTCCTGGGACAGGAAAATGCTCCAACACAGGCAAAAATCCACAAAAAGCTTAACAGGTCTTGAAAAGAGTGACAGGTCTGGTCAAATGTATCCTTCTTGCAATTTCTCCTACTACTCTACTCTCTCGATTTTTCTCCTTATATACTCTTTTTTCCAGCTACTACTCTACTCTCTCGATTTTTCTCCTTATATACTCTTTTCCAGCCCCCTCTGAGGCATGCCCGGGACATGCCCAAACCTAGCTTTAGATTGCTTAACAAAAAAATGTCAATACTGCCCTCTAGTGGCTTTTTACCACATTACAGCCCTAAATGCTTTGTGCAGGACTCCATAATTGGAGTATTTTGTGAAGGTAAAAATTACCTCTGGGGAGAGACTCAAAAAAATAATGTAAATCAATTCAAAATCATGATTTTAGTTTATGTTAGTGGATACCTGTGGATAAATAACTAGCTATATTATGGACCTTTTGATATGATTAAAATGAAAATGATATGATATGTTGAACAAACACTAATTATTGTCAAACTAAACAACAGTGTATCAATGACAGCTATTTAGCGCAAACTGAATTTTGTGCTTTGACTTACCCTTCTGTCCAGCTCAGATTTTCTTTTCTGCACAGCCAAAACAAAAATAAGGAAAAAATTAAGAGACATTTGACAGAAATCGGATTCCTTCTCTACAAGAACCTGCCTCTCTGCTATTGCAGCATATTAACTTGTTTTTTGCGCAACCACAGCTTGGAGAGGGGGTGTGCGGCCAACTTTCTCATAAACATTGTATGATTGCAGTACAATGAGATAGGCCCCCTGCTTGTGATTGGTCATTTGCATCCAGGCGCAGTGGACTGCTCAATGTTGGAAAACACAAAGAGGAGGGGCCAGAGAGACATGACTTTTTTCTTATAGAATACTCCACTCGTTGATCTCAATCAGGGTATAATGTCAATTTGTGCAAATATGATTTTAAAAAATTCTACGGAAATAAGATTACCCACTGCAGCTTTAATCCTGTTTTTTGAAACATGCACCAGATTTTGCCAATTTGCAATAGTTGTGGTTAAAGGATCTGTCAGTCTGAATTTGCTTTTGAATCATAAAAATCAACATTATTAAATTACTGAACATCTGAACCTTCCGAGACAAGAGCCTAATTTAAATTTGTTGTAACAGAACCCCATTTACTGATCTAAATGCTGTGCAGTTGCTGGATCCTTTTCATTTAAATGTCATGTTTTTTTATCTGTCTAATCAATATCCATGCCCAGAGGACACTTTTTGAACCACGCAGTGATGCAGTGGAGAACATTCTAGGATCTCTACTGGTAGCTGGCTGCTATTCTGACAATAAATTACTCCAAAAGGTAAGAGACTGAGAAAGGTGGGTAATGGTTAGTAAAAAAAAAAAAAAATAACACAGCTGTATTATGACAGAAACATGGTCCAAGCAAGTACGCAAATGTAAATGACAGTACCTGGCCCAGCTAGAAGACATGTGCATGCTCTCTGAAAATACTCAGTGTGTGTTCCTACACCTGGTGAAGGTAGCAAACATCAGTCCTCAAGGGGGCAATATAGAGCTAATCAGAGTATTTACATTCGGAAGTGAACCATTCTTTATATTGTTTCATGCTATACCATCCGCTAGCTGCAATGCTCAAAATGCAGCTTGCGCTTACATTGCGTTAGAATTCTTAGGTGACTCACTCCAGAATGCATCGACTTGTGAAACAGATAATGTGTAGCTTGAACCATTTTCGTTCACGCAGTTGCTTGGATCATGATTTTCTCCTTACTCCTGCAGGCTTCAATAAAACAAGCTTCCTGCTGGTCAACTGCACCTCTCCATTAATGGATCCTCAGTTTTATTTCTCAATCTAGCCTTTCTCTAGGTTCTTTTTCTTGGGTTTTTTTTTTAAATAAAAACTACACATTACATTCCCCATTGCAATTGTACCGTGAATTAAATTTACACTTTCACAAGGAACTAATCAGCATCTAGAAGACATTAATAATTATAGCATTTATTTATGTTGGTTTCCAGGAATTCTTGTAGCTGATTGTATTGTTGGTAGCCACAAAATTGGAATTGCTCATTCACATAAGTAATAATTTCAACCAATAAAGGATTCATTTGTTTAATTGTATTTTGATGTCAGGTTTATTACTACCCCATTCCATTCCACCTCTGTATGTATCTGTAAGGTTCAACTGTATTTGTTTAAGATCAACAATACACTTGAGTTCATTATTTTTACAATATTTGAGTGCCAAACACCCTGGACATTTTGCATAATAACTACTCCAGAAATCATGCATTCCAAATATCTGTACCTGAAATGGGATGTCGTATTCAGAGTAAAATCATCAATTCAGCACGATGTGAAATGTCATTTCTGAAGTTACAAAAATTTTCTCGTTTCTTTTCCTGGCTTTGTGTTTAGGTATCTCTGTTTTTTGACAACAAATTATTCCAAGGAAACAGAGTGACCAAAGTTGACAGCAATTCCTTTGAGGCCTTCGCCAGTCCAAAATTTAAACCCCTCATGACAATGGGCGCAGATATAAAAGGTAATTATTTCTTATAGACCTGTGTACATCTCACTGATAATGATACAAAAGAGTCATGGATATCATTTTTAAAATACAAAAGGAAAAAAAATTGCTTGGTAACCTGTCTTTGATTAAGTGTTGAGATAGAGTCTTTTCAAATTGAAAATGATGTTAGTTCTCTAAAGACAATATGAGTGGCTGAGAGCAAAAGTCTACAATCTGACTTTTTCCAAGTTCTGAGAAAATAAGATTTGAAGTTCTGTTTGAACAGAAAAATCACTTTATTTTGTACAAACAAAATATTCATATTTTCATAACCGGAATGATTCCAGAAAATTGTGTTTTGCCCATCGGGGGTAATATCCGTGGCGGTAACTGTCCACGGGGGTAATTGTCTGAGGGGGTAACTGCCGCGGGGGTAAATGACTGGGGGTAAACATCATTTCAGTTAGTAGTCATTAGATAGCAATATGTCGTTGTGCAATAGGCTACTAACTAACTATTTAGGCCCTCGAATCTTTATTTCAGGGATAAATGACCACCTTATTTTAACACAATTTTCTGTAGTCATTCCGGTTACGGAAATATGCATACTTTGTTTGTACAAAATAACGTGATTTTTCTGTTCAAAACAAAACTTCGAATCTTATTTTCTCAGAGCTTGGAAAAAGTCAGATAGTAGCCTCTTGCACAGAACACCTGTTGATCGATCTAGAGGGCAAGACCATTACACGCCCTCTGACGGTTCCATTAGGAACAAGTTCAGTTAGTAGACCGTAGCAAAATAAAATTCTGCCAATTTTGTATGGTATGAGAATGCAAACTCATTTCAGGAAACTGTCAGTTAGTAGGCTTTTGCTCTCAGCCACTCATATCCCTGCTTCAATTTCACTTGTCCGTAGTGAATCTTCCTGAACCTAAAGACTCCTGTGAATTGTTCATGGTACCTTACCGACCACTCCGTAATGATGCCTCAGATGCACGTCTGATTTACCTGTATCCTGGAATACAGGAGAATTTTGTAAGTGTCCTTATGTGTTCCTGCTTTTTTTCATCTTAATTTTGTCATTTTGGTCTTTTTTACATTCTTAAAAAGCAGGGGTAAGGTAGAATAATATTAACAGTGATGTAAGTAAATGCTGTCGGATCCAGACTGCTGCAGCATTTTAAAAGCTTCGTAAATCACATATCTGACGAGACCGATGCTTTCAGTACTTCAAGTCCACTGTAGGTGACTTCTGAACTGATGTTGTGTACATTTTGAAATCTTGCGAAATTTGAATGCATTCAGAACACAAAATAAAAAACAAAGTGCTGTTTGGTTTTACTTCGTCATACATTTATGGGGTTTAGTAGGGGAAAATGTGTAAATTATCATTCTATTTATGTTCCTGTGCATCGTCTGGTGCTGCTCTGAATTATCTCCCTCTTTTCCAATGTTATACAGGTGACCTCTGCCTTGCAGAATGCAGGTGGGGTGGTGCTGGCTTCCTTTGGCTCTGGAAATGTTCCCAATTTTGATTGGCTCGTAAAGGCAGTGACCAAAGCCAGCGAACAAGGTGTACTGTTTCTGAACTGCAGTCAGGTTCTCAAAGGTGTGGTGGAGCCGATCTATGATGTGTCTTCGGTAAGAACTTACGCTTATTAAAGATTCAGCTTGAATAAAGATAGTCACAAATGCATTTGAATGTGTAAGAAGTAAAGGCACTAAAATGCTTATACATTCCTACATATTTACTTTAGATACATTCACGCAGGACAATGTTTTAAACGTCTATCTGGCATCCATTTACTGAGGTGATAATAAGCTAATACAGTTAATCTCCAGAGGATTGGTTGGGTAGATATGTCTTTAGGGGCATGGCAGGCATTAAAATCGTACTGTCAACCACACTGCACTTGTTAGTAGACAAAAGGGCTTAAATGCCAAAATGTTGCAGTATCCCTTTAACCAACTAATCCCAGAATTTACTGCAGCGTTGCAGCGCAAACTGACGCTGGTAGATGCGTTACACTGCAAACGTTTGCTTTTACTCCAAGTGGCACTCAAAAGCCCAACATAGGACGTTTTATTGAGTGTATGTTGATGTTTCTCTCATCTCTCTTCGCTCTCTCTCTTGTTCCTTTTCAGTGGATGGTAAAGGCAGGTGTGATCTCAGGAAATGACATCACTCCAGAGGCAGCATTGACAAAAATGATTTGGGTTCTGCAGATTCAAGTTGGCGTCAATGAAAAGAAAGAGGTGAGTGCTATAACCTGCTTTAAAATTCCTTTGACTGAAATAGAAAGAATATACACTCTAAAGAACTGTATTATTATAAATACAGCGCTGCCTCAGTGAGCACAATGATCTGAAAACACTGCTAATCCAAATGGGTGTAAACACCAGTGGTATTATTCTAACTTGATAGTGACTTTTTTATCACAAGAAGACATTATTGAAGCCCCAGATGGAGTGTCCGGGGGTACTATGGATTTGCGGTGGTCGCGCGTTTGCATCCTGGCCCAGATGTACCTCTGCATGAGGGAAACGAGAGAAAATAAATGATTGTGATAGAAGAATAACACTATGAATATCATGTCAAATTTTTGCTTCAGAAAACTAATTTTTCTTAACTACTAATTTGAATACCACTGGCTCAGTATAGATGAAGTGGTTGCTACAGAGGACAACAAATTTTTCAGTCACAAGAGAGCATTTTTGGAATTGCTGGATAGATAGTATGGGCAAGAATATTGAGCAGTTTGCACAGGAGGCTTAGCTGAGGAGTTTCATTTATGCAAGTCTTGAAAAAACAGGGTTGGGACTGAACTCGCCAATATTGTAAACTGTGTTCGAGGTCGGCTTGCTGGTGAATATTCAATAACTGGTCCAGGTGTGCCATCTAGTGAGAGAATAGTGTAACTGCGTGCATAAATAGAGCAGCTCCATGTCCGCTGGCATCAACATCTGCACTGACAGGTTGTGGGTCGGACCGGAACGTATATACTCGCACTCGCACGTACGAAGTGAAGACATAAAAACCACCGTTGAAACCAGTGATCACAAAAATGGCAAAACAGTACAAATGTGATTTCAATTGTATTTCATTGTGATTCCACATTAGTTCTTTGTAAATTTTCTTGATGCAAATGAAATTACTTCAGTTCATTTATTCATGCAGTAGTTATTCTTCGTAAATTATGTACAGCATGACAGGCTGCTGAGCCATGAAGTTATGTACGCGAATATTCCTCGGAGGTTTAGCTTATCTTAATCGTAATGCTGGCAAACAGATGCCGATGACCTAGTAAGCCTGTATTGTAATTAGTGAAGACATAACGTTTGCTAATGAACCTTGCATTAGGCAAACACAAGCTTTGCTAAGCAGTAATTCCATTTAAGGTAGACTGCAAACAGTGGCATATCGCATTCACGAACATATGTTTCTCTTTTTAACGTTACATTTCTATCGAACTCTTCTTTGTGTTTGATTGTTTGACAAAGACAGCAACGTTTTAAAATAGTGCCGAATTAGCTTAGACCTGGCAGTGAAAATAAACAGCCTGGAAAATGAGGTAGGTTACCTTTTTAAGATTGGGAATTCATAACATCGGGCGAATTTCAATAAGCGCAAAATCGCTGGCTCGTTGAACTTTGTTCTGATGATGAAACACAGATGCACACTTGTCCACTCGCTCCCTCACTGTCTTTATATTGTTTTCAATGTTGTACATTCACAATATAATGCCGTACATAGTGGCTGAGTGCACATTTTGAACGTGCCCTATTCTAACCAAATCATCTCCATGGAAACTCAGCTGAGCTGTCAGATATCAAATTAGCCAATCACAGAGGGCCATGGCAGGACTGGTTCTCCACGCACAGAGAATCCCTGAGTCACTTAGTGAAAGAAATCCTTGCTCGTGCTCACCTCAAACTCCTGCTTCTCACGCAAAAAACGTTCATCCTGTCACCAATGAAACCACTTCATTCAAGGCACGAGACATTACTGAGTGTGTGGATGTCTTTTTTATTTCTCTGAGTGATATAATGTTGGAATTACAGCGATCTAAAAACTCTGTGTGTTTGCTGTTCTCCCAAAAAATTTTGGGTGATTTTTGAATGGGAAAGATAGAGAAATTCGACGTGCTTCATGTCCTTTGACTGTTCCCTGAGCCAAAACTATGTACTTCTGTGCTACAAAAACTATAGTACTGTGACAACAACAAATTTTCCTACGTTTTTGGGAAATTTCATGAAGAGGGATTCTAATTTGTGGAAGTTATAGTGATATGAAAAGTATTTTTTCAGCCTCTGTGCTCCCAGCTGCCCACTTTAGGTGTGACATCACACACTCTAGCAATGAGAACCCAACTCCCATTCTCTCCAATGGGAAAATGTTTGTTGGTTTTTTGGAAATATTCCGGACACCGCACAACGAAACTCAACCAAAATCGATAGGCTTCATCCTCTAACCAGTATCAAAGTGCATGTGAAATATCAAAAGGATCGGAGAAGAATTGCTGTCTGTAGAACGTTCACAAGAAAATCTCTACGGACGCGGTCGTCGCATAGTACCCCCGGACACTCCGTCCGGGGCTACAAATAATATTATATATTTTATATATTTTATATTTTTTGCATATTTTTTCAGTGCTTTGTTTCTAAGATCGTGAAGATTGTGAATTTTTAATTTATCATTTCTCTTCAATGTGAAAATGTGACTTTGATCATTTTTCCATTGTGGTCTTCAAATGAAGGGTTGATTTCCAGAAGTGCGCAAGTCCATTTTCATCCTTCTAGAGAAACAAGATTTAAAGAATTTTACAACTTGTGGGGATCATGTTACATGTGTTAAGCTGATAATGAAATGATAAACATAATGAAACATCAGAAAAGATGTCTTAAAACATATTAGGAGACCTTCTAGCCTCTATCTGGATTCTTCTGCCAGATATTTCAAACCCCAGTCTGCAAACTTGAGTACTTTTAGAAGCAAATGCCTCAAAATCACAAAAATTGAACTTGATTTTAAAAATTCACTGCCTTAAATTTCATTATTTCAGAGTACTAAAACAGAGCATCTTTTCGAAAACAAAACACACCACTTTCTAATGAAAATGAACAGCAAATATTGTCACACCACTCTACTATAGTCATGGATGTCAAAAAGCTTCTTGAACAAAATGAATTTAAGATATACAGTACCAGTCAAATGTTTTGATACACTTTGCTAATGTTACAGCACTCTGTTTTTGGTGAAATTCAAATGACTTAACTTCTCTTTATAATCTCAAATGGAATCTTGTCAGAGGTAAAGTCAGAAGTGAAAAAAAAAAGTTTTACTTATTTGAATAGTATCCAAAATTTGGAATTGTCAAAGAAGCCATATTTTGCGAAGGAAACAGACAAACAAGCTCCCTTCATTTTTCCAATAACTGAATTAAAGTCAAGCTGTTTTGGGACTTATTGGGCAAAAAGGTCAATGAAAAGCAACACCGCAAATGCGGCACATTTTTTGGGAACTTAGATGGCCACTCATTTGCCAATTCATTATAGCCATATGACTGCCCTTTTTAAAAAAAAAAAAAAAATGTGAGTATGCTCAGCAAATATGACAACAAACGCTGGTTTGTTTGATAGATTTAAGAACTAGATCTTTTTTCTGCAAAATAAAGGGTGGATCTTTCTTTATTTAACATACATTGCAAGAGAAATGGGGGTATATCCAAACTTTTGACTGGTACTGTAAACAATGAAATGGAAGGTAACGGCAGCTGAACAAAGGTCAAAATAAAAACCAATCTCCATGAATTATGAATGGGCAGTACCAACATCCAAACAGGTTTAAAGAGTTCATTCGTCATCGATAGGGATGTGGTGTGGTAATTATAAAGTTCAGCCAGAGAATAAGCAGCTAAAAAAGATTTTACCTTTTGACTTCTTTTTAGCTTGTTTTTAGCCAATGTTTCTGGCTGCCTGGGTCTTTTTTTTTTTTTTTTTTAGCTCTTTTGGGTTGAGTCAACACATGCAAATCCTAGCCTGTAGAGTCAGCCATTTTGGTAAGCTAAGAAAGCTACAGTGGCTGCTATTAGCCAAACAATTTTCTAAGCGATGCTTTGATTGGCTGACTGGACTTCTGTACTTTTTAGAAGTTTTAGACTGGACTTGGTCACCGCTAGAAGTAGCTTCTTGGGGAATTTCCAATTCACTGCTCATTTTATATTGTATTTGAGTGCTTCTTGGCTAAAATTACCTTCTGGGGCCAATTCCTCATCAGTGAAAGAATGGAATTGTTGTGTTTTCTAATTTTGAATGAATATGGACTTGAGCACTTTTGGAAATAACCCCTTCAAATATACAGCGCCCTCCATAATTATTGGCACCCCTGGTTAAGATGTGTTCTTTAGCTTCTAATAAATTCAGTTTTTTTCGAAATAATATAGGACCACAATGAAAAAAAGAGGAAAATCCAACCTTTAATTCAAGTGCATTTTTTCAGTGGGAAAAAAATCCCACATTAAGAAATAATTCTTTTACATCAAATCATGTGTGCCACAATTATTAGCACCCCTGATGTTAATACTTTGTACAACCCCCTTTTGCCAACAAAACAGCACCTAATCTTCTCCTATAATGTTTCACAAGATGGGAGAATACAGAAAGAGGGATCTTCGACCATTCCTCTTTGCACAATCTCTCTAAATCATCCAGCGACCTGGGTCCTCTCCTCTGCACTGTCCTCTTCAGCTCACTCCACAGGTTTTCAATGGGGTTGAGGTCTGGGGACTGAGATGGCCATGGGAGGAGCTTGATTCTGTGTCTGGTGAACCATTTCTGTGTAGATTTGGCCTCATGTTTAGGGTCATTATCTTGCTGAAAGACCCAGTGACGACCCATCTTCAGCTTTCGGGCAGAGGCCACCAGATTTTGATTTAAAATGTCCTGGTATTTCGAAGCGTTCATGATGCCATGCACCCTAACAAGGTTCCCAGGGCCTCTGGAAGAGAAACAGGCCCACAGCATCACCGATCCTCCCCCATACTTCACAGTGGGCATGAGGTGTTTTTCTGCATACTCATCTTTTGTGTTCCGCCAGACCCACTTGGAGTGTTTGTTGCCAAAAAGCTCTATCTTGGTCTCATCTGACCAAAGCACACGATCCCAGTTGAAGTCCCAGTACCACTTAGCGAACTCCAGACGTTTGCGTTTATGATTGTGAGTGAGAAAAGGTTTTTTCAGTGCATGTCTCCCAAACAGCTTGTTGGCATGTAGATAGCGCCTGATGGTTGTTTTGGAGACTTTGTGACCCCAAGATGCTACCATTTGTTGCAATTCTTTAACAGTGAGCTTTGGAGAACTTTTTATTTCTCTTACCATCCTCCTCACTGTGCGTGGTGGCAAAATAACCTTAAGGCCCTCGTCCAGGCTTGTTTACCACTGTTCCAGTTGTTTTAAACTTCTTAATGATTCCTCTGACAGTAGATATGGGCAGGTGCAGGCGAGTGGCTATTTTCTTGTAGCCATTGCCTGACTTGTGAAGGTCAACACACATCTGCCTTACTTGAATGGTGTGTTCCTTTGTCTTTCCCATGTTGAAGAGTGGATAAGAGAAATGGCCTCTGTGTCACGTCATATTTATACCCCAGGGAAACAGGAAGTGATGAATTACTAATTAAATGTTCCTAGATACTCTGATCAACTTTGTAAACTACTGTAGAAATGACAGAAATACTTCAATGACATTTATTTCCTAGGAATTGTTAGGGGTGCCAATAATTGTGGAACAGGTGATTTTATGAAACATAATTATTTCTTAGTCAGGGATTTTTTTTTCCCTTAAAATTCACTTGAGTTGAAGGTTACATTTTTCTACAATTTTCAGTGTGAGAGTATGCTTCTGCAATAAAAATTGAATTTATTTTAAGGCTTTTAACACATCTTAACTAGGGTTGCCAATAATTATGGAGGGCGCTGTAAATATATTTATGTGAATAAATGTGATTTAAATGGGATTATTAAATGTAACCCAGTCAAAATGAATTTTGCAAAAAAAAAAAAAAAAAAAGCCAAAAATACATTGGATGTAAGAATTAATTTTGAGGCGATATTGATGAAGTTACCACTCAGTTAGTGTAGATAATACTCATTGGTTTGTTGAGCACACTTAAAAACACCCATGAAAGTGATATGAAATACATTCATTTGAATGAATTAACGGAGGACTATGACATACAGATTTTAATTCTTCATTTAAAATTAAACAATTGCAAGTTCACTGAGCAAAATTATTACGAAAGTCTATATGCTGCATTTTTAAGACATAAAAAATGGCTTGTCAGTGTGGATGCAAAATAGGTGCAAACCTTGTAAATTTCACTAAATAAGCAACACTACTGTGTCTTGAAAAAGTATAGGTCAAGTTGAAGTGATTTTTTTGACAACACTTCCTAATTTTTAACTCACGGATTGCAAATCCGTGAGTTATTGTGGGGGCACGAATATGCAAATGTGTCACTCACTCATTCACTTACTCGCAAATTGTAAACCTTTCGAACTCAATTTTGTAAACACTCGCAGCCAGTCCGCCAATCCACGAATTGGAAAGGGGGGGCCTTTGATTAGGTTACAATATACAAAAGTAAATAAAAATTTGTAAAATGGTCCAGTAATGTGCACTAAATTCTACTGTTTTTTTTTTTTTTTACATTGTTTACTTCTTATATGAAATTTTCGTTCAGAGGATTAAAAATTGTTAACTTGAATTTGAAATCACTCCTGTCATGGTTTGGAGGCTGTGTTGTGTGAAGGGTTTTCTCTGTGTCTCTCGTCCCGGGACGACATCGAATTCCGTCACCTTCGTATTTTTACTCCGACTGGCCGATTGGACATGGGCGGCGCCCTCCCCTGACTCTATAGAAGCCGGAAGTCCGCCACGCCTCCTTTGCTAGAGTGTCTGATCTTAGCGAGCACTTCAGCCAGAAGATATTTTCAGAATAGGAATTTAGCAAACTCATTCGTGTTTATTTTGGAATGCATTTTTAGGGAGATTTCCTTTTGAGTTCCTCCCTGTTCCTCTTCCTGTCTGCAGCGGTTTTGGTGCTTAGGATTTCTCGCCCCTCGTGACGTTTATTTTGTTGCCTTGTTTGGACGGCTCCATGCGGAGCCTTTTCTTTGTTTCTGCCAGTTTAATCTCGCTTTGGTCAGCTTCCAATTCCTGGTTGCTGAGTTTATATTCCGGGCAGCTCGAGAGTTTATTTTCTGCCTTCCTTCCCTTCCTCTTTTTAGTGGGTTTTAGTGCTTACTGTTGCCGGCCTTTTGCTCGCCAGTTCGCTGCATTTGGTCTCCAAAATTCCACTGTTATTACAGCTCTCAGTAATTTTGAACTTTAAGCAATCAAACCTCACCCTTTCCTCAGCAGTTCAGATCATGTTCTCCTGTGTTACTTATAAACTTGGCCAAAGCTATATGTAATAAAATTACCTGACTGGTATGATCAACCTTTTCAGCTGCTGAAGAAGAACATTTGTGGAGAGATGACAGTGTTAAAGGTGAGTGAATCTCATATGCATGCCACAATGTATGTGACGTATACAGAGCCTGCAGGCATTCCTGACTTCCTCACTGACCACTCAAAACATTCTTCAAACACATCAAGGCCACTTTGCAACACTGTTAGCTACTTCTGTACATTTAAAGCAGTTTTCAACACTAAACTAGCGTAACTGTGTTGTGGAATGCATTGTAGAGCTTCACAGCTTCTAACGGCTCAACCAACATTTTTAACTGTAAATTACTTGGTATTATGGGAGTTTAAATCATTTTGACAAAGGTCTATAAAACTACTTACTGGAAAGCTCTGGTTTACTTGTTCTACTTTTATTTCTAGTGGTGAATTTACCTCGAAACCTCATGTCAGTGTTGGAATTAACCAAAAAATGGCTTTTAAACAGAAAAAAGTGTAGTTTTTATTGCAGCTACAGTGTATACAGTAGCTGTATTAAGTCCGTTGAACATCAGGTCTGTTTCAAATTTGAACTGAGTGAGGTTTCCTCTTTGATTTTTCAAAGACAAAATTAAATCTTCAAATGAAAGTGTTTCAAAACACAGCTTTTAAATAATTTAGCTTAATTCACAAATCTCACATACTTTTGGTTGCTCTAATTTACATATTATCCAACATACCTTATGAGAGGGGAAAGCTGCAGTATATTTATTACTACACAAATATGAACAACTATGAGAGTATTAATATTTATGTATAGCATATCATATTTTATTATTTTACATGTATGCATCTACAATTTTGTGCACATGAAAACCAACCCTGAGGTTAAAAATTGTAAAGCATTGTTAAATTGACCATCTTACCCCATTTCATTTCTTGGGAAGTTATTTATTTATTTATTTAATGACAATTCTCTGATCATGCTACAAAAAATTGACAGCTTGTGGTGGGGACATGTTCCAGAGAAATTTGTTGGCAATTTGAAAGAAATATTCAATTTGGAAGCTTAAGAGAATATAAAACTTTATTATTTGCCTGCTGGGTAAAAGTTAACTTGGAAGAGTTCAATGAAATGTTTGAAAAACTACTTTCTCATGAAAATGCAAATAATCTGATAATTTTACTGTATACTCCCTAAATAAATCACAGACACTATATTTTCAAAGTCACACTTGTACAGTTGTCATTAATTATATTTTACTGTGAAATTAATGTGAATTACTGCAGTGTCCATTCAAAACAAATTATGAGACTTGGCCTGTAAAGACTTGCTGCAGATATCGGTGAGGATATACTCGACTAAGTCCGCAGAGCCCTGAAGCCCCGACCCTGCTGCTGCGCAGAGCGCTGTTCGCTTGTTTACTAAAAGTTTATTGATATTGAACGTGTCGTGTGTCCGAATTGCATCAAATTCGACGCTTCACATCCTTGGGTCCCCATCAATACACTAATATTTGAAGTTGAAAAAATGTCTAAATTGTTGACCTGATATTATCCTTTGTGTTCTTTTCCTCAGAAAAACTGAAGGACCTGTGTTTGGAATCCTCCTTTGGCCGTCAAAGTAGTCTGTGTAGGACTTTTGCTTCTAGCAACAGGGGTTCCTAGTATGACTAGATCTATAACGACTATGACTATTAATATGATTATATGACTGTAAGATTTCAAAACTTGGAATATTTTACTGCTTTTGCTCTGCTACTTAATAAATGAAAGCTATCAACAACATCACGGCCTCCAAATGCTTTTTTCGTACACTCTTGTGAGCAAATGGGACTGCTTGTAACATCATGATCTGCTTGTAGTCCAGTTAAAACAAATAGGAATTCCACAAAAATTACATATCACGGCACAATAGCAAGGAGTGAGTGACATAGTGCCTCAGTGCTTAGTAATGTGGTCTCACTTGAGAAAGACCCAGGTTCGATGGTAAGCACTGCGACCTCACAGATAGAAGGACCCAGGAATTAACTTTGTGCATCTTCTCTGAACTTTTTCTGGAGCCTCTACATCTTTTTTTTAAAGTATGGTCCTCAGAATTGTACACATAGATATGGCCTGTTGAATAAGAGAAGTAAAATCTCCTTAGATTTATACTCAATACTTTGGGCTAAACATCCCAGCATCCTGTTGGCCTCCTTAACTGCTAAGGCACGTGGCTAGAACCTGGAAGGGTTTGGTCAACAATCACTCCCGGATCTCATTCAAGCGGAGCACATTCCAGTTTTAAACCTCCAATGAATTAATCCTGTCAAATGTTTTTATTACCTGCATGTAGAACTACTTTAGCTGCATTGAATTTCATTTGTCACATTTCTGCCTAGTTCTATATTCTATCATGATCATCCTGAATCACTTTAGTGGACTCTAAACTCTTCACCAAACCTTCCAACTTAGTGTCATCCGCAAATTGAACTAATTTGCTTTCAATGCTCCTATCAAGGTCATTAGTGTAGATGAGAAAGAGCAAAGGTCCCAATTCCGATCCCTGAGGTACTCCATTTCCCACAATGCTTAGTTCAGATGAGATCCCTCTGACCACAACTCCTTGGGTTCTGTCCTGTAACCAGATCCGAATCCACTTCAGAATACCTCCTATAATTCCAATGGACCTCATTTTAAAAATTAGTCTGTCATGCGGTAACGTATCAAATTCATTCTGAAAATCCAAGTTTATGATGTCATAAGCCTGCTCTGGTCATAAGTCTTGGTGGCCGCTTCAAAGAATTCTAAAAGGTTTGTCAGGCATGACGCTCCCTTATGGAAACCATGTTGGCTATCCTTCAAGATATTATTACGTTCAATAAATAATTCGAGCTTGTCTATTATGATAGATTCCAGTATCTTGAAAGCAATGCAAATTAAACTGCCAGGGCTGAAATTTCCTGGATCAGTACGGTCACCTTTCTTATATATTGTTATTATACTGCCCTGCATCCAATCTTTTGGTATTTCTCCAGTAAAAACAAACTGACAGGGGTTTTGAGATCTCACTAACTTCCCTGACTGCTGTAAGGTGTAAGCCATCGGGACATGCCACCTTATTTGTCTTTTGTTTATGCAGTTCGTAATCCTAATACCTCATTATCTCTGGCCTCAATTTCTACGAAATAATTTTCAGCATTGGAAATGCCCACTAGCCCAATAAAAATCCGCTTTGTGGTAAAATTCTCAACGAAGTACAGTTGTGCTCAAAAGTTTGCATACCCTAGCTGAATTTGTGAAATGTTGCCATTTATTCTCAAAATTTGACTCATCGTGAAAAAAATTTGTCTTTTATTTAAGGATAGTGATAATGGCCCTCATTTATCAAACGTGCGTACACCCAAAAAATGGGTGTACGCCAAATCTCTCGCAAGGATCGGCATTTATCAATCTGACCGTGAGCGAATGGTCCACAAAAATCTCACGCCAGGTCTGACCAGTTGTACGCAAATTTGAGACCAGGGAACAACATGCAGGAACGAGTGCAGCTGTCAAAATGAGTAATAAACCATATGCGGCGATGCGGACGTCATGCTGTTGTTGCTCTTATTAGTAAAATGAATAAATAGGCTGAATGGATAAATAGGCTAAATTAATAAATGTATAAATAAATAAATAAATAAATAAGACACCTGTGTTGAGACAACACATTCTCATCCCGGACTCGTCATATCTTGACGCTACCTGCCCAAACGTCCATATACGAGGCAGAAGGAAGCTTTTGGCGTCATTATTTGAGGGTTAGGGTTAGGGTCCGGGTTCAGGGTTAGGGGGTAGGGATTAGGGGTTAGGGGGTAGGGTTCGTTTTACACTGGCGTCGATAAAGGACGCTAAAACTGACCTTTTGCCTCGTATATCGACGCATGGTCAGGTAGCGTCAATATATGACACGTCAGAATGAGAATGGGCTCGTTGAGAAATTAATTAAACTTATATTTTGAGACAACCTGCTTGTCAGGCCAGACAGCTGACAATTACAATCAATTTGATTAAGCGCAATGCGTGGCTTGGCAGATATGCAGTGTGGTATGTCAGATGCTCATCCAGTCAGATATATACTGAACAACAAAAGAAACGCAAGTTAATCAAAGGCTGACTGGAAAATAAGTTTGCCCATAATTATTTTAGAAAAGCAAATTTATTACTAGCGTGTGTACATTTACACTCGTTTCATCAAATTTTTGTTTATTTTGCGGTTACTTTGACTGAGTAACCATAAGAGTACATTGACTAACTAGCTAACTTGCGTTTCTTTTGTTGCTCAGTATAAATAGGCCTACGGACCTCTTTGGCCATGATCACGTTTTGACAATGGCAGATCTTCTATTGTTATTGGAATAAGCTTCTGTCCAACGTGTGAGGAATTTTCGGCACAGAGAAGATCTCCTTCGGGAAAGCTGCTCGTTTTGTGTGGCACCCAATAAAATGTCATGGAGTAATACTAATAAAAGTACAATGAAGAGTGATCTCTGCAGACTGTATTTTAACAATGACCCTCACGCAGCTCCGATCGAGGCGGTGGGGACTCCCCACCTATCAGTGTTGTCACGCGCTCCTCGAACGGTGACAGCTGGAGGTTTGAGCCTGATTGGCCTCCACCGGTCCGTGCGCTGCTGCGCCTGAGCACCGCAACCCGTTTTTTGGTGGCGATCTTAAAATCGGACCACTTTTTTAACCTACATGTAAAGCATTTGGATTGTCAATTATGTAGGCTATATAACATGAAATATCATGGATCTATAAATTGAATTTATTAAGGCCAATGTTATTCGCACTTATACGTGTGGCCAATGCTGAATTTTTTTTCTTGGCCACACTTATAAGTGCGCCAGTTGATGACCATTCCAGCGCCGCTTATAGAAAGTACTGCTTAAAATAAGTTTGGCCAAGAAAAAAATTTTAGCTTTGGATACACTTAAAATAAGTGTGGGCAATGGAGAAATGTGCATCTTGGCCACACTTATAAGTGCGTCTAACGCGAGTTTCGATCAATTTTTGTGCTTGGACGCACTTAAATAAGTGCGAATAGTCACTTCGATTTATTTACGAATGAATTACATCAAATGTCTGCTGCACTCCGGTTTTCCACCCCAACGGTGTTTACCGCAGCAGCAATAGTTTTCCAAACTGCAGCCCTCTGGGCTCCCTTTATGCCACTCTTGAGGCTTCCAAATAAAAATATTTTGTTTTTCTCCACCTCGGACATGATAATTTATATTTCCTCCTCAGTGAAGTTCTTTCCTCTTCGCCATCTTTCGAAAGTCCATGTCGTAAAGTGGGCAGGACTATGCCTCCCGGAGCATGAATTTATTGGGGCGTCATGTAAATTACGATGGTTTCAGCCGCCAGATTTATCAATGCCACGCCAGTTCTACACCAAAATCAGCGGCGTACACACTTTTAGTTAATCAGACGTGACACCTGGCGAACGCTGATATTTGCACCAGTATCTACTCCAGATCGTACACAAGTTTGATAAATGAGGGCCCATGTGAGGTCATTTATCATCACATAGATGTTTGAATCCTTTTTAAATCATAATGATAACTGAAATCACCCAAACAGCCCTGATCATAAGTTTACATACCCTTGAATGTTTGACCTTATTGACACAAGGTGATACACTCAGCTTTAAATGGCTATTTTCAAGGGTTCCACACCTGTGACTTATTGTAACTAGTGTCTGTGTCACTGAGTTTGTTAGCTTCCGAGTGGATGCACTGATCTGGCTAGACACTGAGCCATGGGGAGCAGAAAAGAACTGTCCAAGGACCTTTGTAACAAGGTAGTTCAACTTCTTGAAGATGGGAAAGGATATAAAAAGATATCCAAAGACTTGAAAATGCCAGTAAGTACTGTTCAGTCCTTGAGTGAAAGGTGGAAAATTAGGGGATATGTTGATACCACGCCAAGGTCAGGTGGGCCAAGAAAGTTTTCAGCCCAAACTGCCAGGAGAATTGTTCGGGCTACAAAGAAAAATCCACAAGCTACCTCATGAGAAATGCGGGATGCTCTGGAAAAAGATGGCGTGGTCATTTCAAGGAGCACAATAAGAAGGAACTTAAACAACAATGTGCTGCATGGTCGAATTGCTAGAAGTCAGTCATTATTGCGCCAATCCCACAAAAAAAGCCCACCTGACAACACCTTCACACACCTCACAACTTCTGGAATACTGTCATTTGATATAGAACTCTATGTTTGGAGAGCAGTGAACAAGGCCCACGGTGAAAAATATACCATTCGCACTGTAAAGCATGGTGATGACTCTGATATTTTGGGGGTGTGTGAGCTCTAAAGGCCCACGGAATCATGTGAAAATTGATGGCACGATGAATGTAGCATGCTATCAGAAAATACTGGCAGACAATTTGCATCCTTCAGCACAAAAACTTTCCATGGGATGCACTTTGACTTTCCAGCACGGCAATGATCCAAAGCACAAGGCCAAGTTGACCCTCATGTTATTACAGAATAGAAAGATGAAGGTTCTCCACTTTTGAGAGATCTCAAACGTGCAGTTCATGCAAGATGACCATAGAATTTGCTGGAGCTAGAGGCATTTTGCAAGGAAGAATGGGCAGCTCTACCACCTGAGAGAATTAGGGGCCTTATTGACAGCTATCACAAAAGACTGCATGCTGTTATTGATGCTAAAGGGAGCAATACACAGTATTAAGAACAAAGGGTATGTGTGATGGTGTGAATAATGCATGTTCCTGCAACAAGGTTTAACACCAAACTTGATAATCTCAAATGGAATAATTTTGCTCATTCCCTAATGAGTTTGTTCATTTTATATCATAGTCCAATATTCTTACTGTCTTATAGAAACTTGAGTACAGTATTTTTTTAATTTTATTTTTCCTGTACTTAATGTTCAGAATTCCATTCATTTTCACGGCAGCAGTAGTGAAAGTAATTTTAGGTACCGGAGGACTCCAGCAGGGGGGCGTAAAGCTATTGAGCTGACTAATGGTGCACTTCATTCTTCCTCTCAATCATTAACATTCAGGGATTGAGAAGAAAGTTGGCGTCTGTGCATCTTTTATTAATCAATCCCCCCTTTTCAGGTATGAGTCCTTCATAATAATGGTTATTGTTCGCTACTGTGTCAGTTGAATGTGTAGACACACGCGGGAGATTATTTTGAATGTGTTATGTTCACGCACTACGAAAGTATTTAAGTTTATTCCCAACGACGAGGTAAACGAGCCACATGAGCTAACTTGTTGCTGTGCTATCTACACTGCGTTTTCGTGTGTATGCATAGACTATATGTCTGTATAGTCGTTCGCCGTGGGAAATTCCTGTTGCGTGTAAAGTTCGGCTACTGTTTATGGATTGAAATACGGTATGTACGGATCGAGTGCGATGTTGGAACTGTGCGATTTAAAACCTTATAATGTAATCTTTGTGAGCTAAATATATTTTATGCATCCCTGTGTTAATGTACTCATGTATTTGCTATTGTCTTTGAAATCAATCATTAACATTCATGGATTGAGAAGAAAGTTTGCGTCTGCATCTTTTATTAATCAATCCCCCCTTTTCAGGGCGTTTACATATGCACAGTTTTGAACTGGGTTCATTTCATTTTTTCCCCTATTGCCATGTTTTATTTGATGACTGTGCCATTCTACATGACCCACTGTCGGATATGAATCCAATAAGAAATGAAAGAAAGGTGTTTTGCTTGGCCATTCATGTTTTCTTTAAAAAATGTTACCTTTACAAATTCAGCTGGGGTATGCTAACTTTTCAGCACAACTGTAACTATTTAAGGGGAGGAGAAATCCAAAAAATTGGTTTTTCACAATTTTTATCAAAATTTTAATTTTGGTCTTAATTAAAAGTTTAATCATTCATAATTAAGAGCAGGTGGATGCGTCCCAAATCCTCAAACCGAAACCCGTGATGGCGCATTAGGGGGTTAGAGAAGGCCAACCTAGACTCTGAAAAACCAAAAGAAAAAAAATAAAATTAGAAAGAGCAAATCACTTCAATCTGCTCAAGAACAGGACAATCAGAGGGAGCAGGAGGGAGAAGTTTATGCTTCAGGGCATTTCAATGTTCTAAGTTGACTGTTAAAATGATTTGTAGGTGTACTTTTGACTTTAACCTGGATTTTCTCAAAACCTGATTTTTGCCCCGATTGCTATAATTTAAGGCACTATATCTCACTTATTTGTGGAGCTTTTCTCCTGAAATTTTGACAGAAGTCTGTGTACATATCAGGAAGTCTACTGAACTAAAAGTTTTGGTTTAGCACTTTTGGGTCTGTGAGTTATGGTGATTTATATTTCATTGTACATACTTGTCGAGGGGCAAGAGAAAAATGGCAAAAATCCTTTTTACCCCACTAAATCACGAAGTCTCTAGTATTAGGTGTAAATGCTTTATTCTAGTTCAGAAGAAGGCGTAAAAGCTGTTAACTAAATCTAATAAAAAAAAAACCTGATTCAAATATCTTGCTTCAGTCCTGAGATATAAGGCAAAGAAATAATGGTGAAATTGGGTGGCGGCCATCTTGAATCACATGACCTAATTATGCAAATTAGGTCAAATTCATATTTTGTGTATTTCAGGTCATATACTGTCAATACACTAAGTATGAATGATTTCTATCCAAAAATGACAATTTTTTTCCAAAAGGTTTCTCCTCCCCTTAAGGTATCAGCACTATTCTTATTCTCATATAGCAGTCATCCATCTTTATTCTTTATACACTAAACCTCCTCTTCGACTTTCCTTTGTCTATGACAGAACTGAAAAACAACTGAAGGTTAGTTTTTGCTACTTCTGCAATTTGCCTGTCATACAGTCTTCTAGCATTCCTCAGTTCTTTTTTAACCTTAACCCGCATTTTACAGAATTCAGCCTTAGTATTCTCATTACAGTCCTTTATGTACATCTTAGAAAGATTCCTCTTTTCCCTCACACTCTCACGAATAGCTGTAGTCACCCACTGAGGATTCTGCTTTCTTAACTTATAACCCCAATTCCGAAATAGTTGGGACGAAGTGTAAATTGTGAATAAAATCAAAATGCAATGACTTTCAGACCACATGAGCCAATATGTTATTTACAATAGAACATAGATAACATTTCAAATGTTGAAACTGAGACATTTTACATTTTTATCCACAAAATGAGCTTATTTCAAATTTTCTGGCTTCAACAGGTCTCAAAAAAGTTGGGACACAGGCAAAAAAGGGCTGAAAAAGAAATTAATATGTAAGAGAATCAGCTGAAAGAACATTTAGCAAGTAATTAAGTTAACTGGCATCAGGTCTGTAACATGATTGGCTATAAAAGGGATGTCTTAGAGAGGCTGAGTCTCTCAGAAGTAAAGATGGCCAGAGGCTCTCCAACCTGTGAAGGCTTGC
Source organism: Gymnothorax javanicus (assembly GCA_029692085.1). Taxonomy (NCBI): domain Eukaryota; kingdom Metazoa; phylum Chordata; class Actinopteri; order Anguilliformes; family Muraenidae; genus Gymnothorax; species Gymnothorax javanicus. Next base: position 15,734,850 of record CM056202.1, read on the forward strand.
GTAAAAAAAATTGTGGAATACTTTAAAAACAATGTTCCTCAATGTCAAATTGCAATGGCTTTGAAGGTCTCATCATCGACAGTGCATAACATCATCAAAAGATTCAGAGAAAATGTTAAAATCTCTGTGCGTGAGGGACAAGGCCAAAGACCTTTACTGGATGCCCGTGATCTTCGGGCCCTCAGACGCCACTGCATCACTCACCGGCATGATTCTGTCATTGAAATTACTAAATAGGCCCAGGAATACTTCAAGAAACCACTGTCTGTAAACACAGTCCGCCGTGCCATCCACAGATGCCACCTAAAACTCTATCATGCAAAAAGGAAGCCATTGTTGAGCATGATCCAGAAGCCCCGCTATGTTCTGTGGGCCAAGGCTCATGTAAAATGGACTGTGGCAAAGTGGCAAAGTGTCCTGTGATCAGACAAGTCCAAATTTGAGATTCTTGTTGGAAATCATGGGCGTCGTATCCTCCGGGCTAAAGAGGAAAAAGATCACCCCTCCTGTTATCAGCGGTCAGTTCAAAAGCCAGCATCTCTGATGGTATGGAGATGCATTAGTGCATATGGTGTGGGACACTTGCATGTTTTAAAAAGCACCATGAATGCTGAAAGGAATATAAAGGTTTTAGAGCAACATATGCTCCCCGCCAGACAACATCTTTTCCAGGGAAGGCCTTGTGTATGTCAGCAGGACAGTGCAAAACCACATACTGCAGCTATTACAACAGCATGGCTTCATAGTAGAAGAGTCCGTGTGCTGAACTGGCCTGCCTGCAGTCCTGATCTTTCACCGATTGAGAACATTTGGCGCATAATTGAACGAAAAGTCTGTCAAAGGAGACCCAATACTCTCCAGCAGCTGGAAGCCTGTATTAAACAAGAGTGGGATCAAATTCCAATGGCTGAACTCAAGAAACTTGTCTCCTCAATGCCCAGACGCCTCCATTTTTTGTTAAAAAGAAGAGGGGATGCTACACATGGTAAACAGGCCCCTGTCCAAACTTTTTTGAAACCTGTAGCAGCCATCACATTTGGAATGAGCTCAATTTGTGGATAAAATTGTAAAATTTCTCAATTTCAACATTTGCTATGTTATATCTGTTCTATTGTGAATAAAATACTGGCTGGTGTGATTTGAAATCATTGCGTTTTGATTTTATTCCCAATTTACACTTTGTCCCAACTATTTTGGAATTGGGGTTGTACGTTTGCACACCATTGGAATGAATTTGCATTGTGCATCAAGTAGCACTTCCTTAAATCTACCCTACATTTCATTTACAGACTAACAATTAAGGAGTGTCTTCCGATTTATTTCACTTAGACAAGAGCGCATCCTGTCAAAGTTAATCTTAAACCCCCTCCCCCACAGATGTTACTGTACTGGAGGTCAGTAGCTTTTATGTTACAACTATTTATGCTGACATAGTTGGCAAACCTTTGGCTTACTGCCGTGCCACCCTGTAAATGCCCAAACTCATCTGATCTTGGAAGCCATCCTGGATCGAGCCTAGTTAGAGCTTGGATAGGAATACTTTGGAACACCACGTTGCTGTAAGCCATTCTCGTTTTCGCCCACAGCTCAAAGCAAACCCCGTGATCAATGTATAAATTTGGAGAAGTATTCCCTTGCTGTTGTTGTTGTTATCATCGTTCAGCATGATATGTAGCAATAAAGCTGAAGATCGAATTTGGCAAATCTGTTTTTCTCATCATCAGTAGCAAGTACAATTACTGGGGTTTTCTTTTGCACTGTCATAGCATTCTAACAATGGTAAGTCAATAGAAGTTCAACAGCGCTCAAGAAAATGACTGATATTAAAAAATGTAGCATTCAGTTGAAATGCTTATGTGGCATGTTTAAAGCCTTATGAGTATTTGTGTAGGTGATATTCATGTTGGAATAGCACCTGCTATTAAATAAGAATAAGTGTGCCTTTAAATACTGAATTAAAGAAGTTTCTTTAGCTATGATACTGCCACTAAAACAACTGAAATTCAACGGCCAACTCATGTAAAGCATTATCGACAGTCACAGTACCATGACCCAGTAATACATACAGTATCTATCCACAGACACTGCAGTTTGAAGAGGTTATCACAAATTTAATACCCTGTATCAGCTGAGTAAGGTACAAGATTCAACCACAGGCACTTAGCAGCCAACTAGAGTTGCTTTTTAACCTGTGCAGTGCTCACCCAGTATGCATCTGACCCCTTTTCTCTGTACTCTGCTGAGTTTCTCGCATCAAGAAATTTTGGGAATATAAGCATGTACAAGAAATACTGAAATTCTCCCAATGCCATGCAGTTTGCAGAAAAAGTCTATTTCTTGTCAAATAGTAACATGAGCTTTAAAAAAGACAAACATGAATTGGGGGACTAGTAATCCCTGTAATTTATATGGTATCATTACCTGATTGAATGTGGTTTTGCTGTTGATTTTCCTTCATACATTGAAGGAAATTTCATGTTCACATGCATGGAAATGGAGATTTCATATTGCCATGTATCATTTTCATAAACATATTTTACCCATATATCATTTTTGTAATCATTTTCATGAACATATTTCTATTAGTAAATCCACATTCTGTATCTCTGTATTTGGTTAATTTTGTATGTCTGTATTAGGCTCATTGCTTTGCATCACCCCAACCACCCTGAGAGAGGGTATCTGCCATTTGGGTGATTCTCACGAAACTGTCCTGACTTTTGCAAAAACAATTTTAGTTCAATTTTGCTAGTTTTTTTTCTCATTTGTAACAAGCAGGGTCTCAATTAACTGGCTAAATTAAAATGAGAGATCAATACATGTTTTTTAATACATTTTCAGAATGTTTTATTGAGTCATTGACCAAATAAGTTAATTACCGTCACACATTTTCAATTGATGATAACTGAATATGTATGAAAAGTAGACCTTTTATTTTTTTCATGTATGCTCTATTAATAGTTCAGAATAGCCACATAGTGTAAACATTCAGAAAAGTGTTTATTGATATATAACTTTAGTTATTATGTTCATCACTTTAACAAAGCTTCATATTTTATACTAAATTTTTCCTGTAGTGTAAATTTTACAAATAAATAAAAAAATGTCAATTCAGTAATCTTAAAAGACTTGACAAATAGTTCCTGTGCAAAAATAAAATTTTAAGTTATCACTCATTCCCATCCAAATATTTACATATACAGCAAGTGTTACGGTAATGAAAAGCTTTGTTACGGTAATGACCTCACATGGCATTCATACATCATAGAAGCCATGTTTTTAGTATTCACAAATTAGGCTATATAGTCCAATCTTTTTCACTGTTTATCATGTAAGGCTACATTAGAATTACTGAATGATTAGATTGTCTTGGGTAATGACAAATTAAGCTTGACTTTACAAAAAAACAATGAATAAAGAGCAATTCATAACTGAATAACAGAAGGTTTAATGCAACCACAATCAATACAATATATGCCATAACATTTTCAATTAATTAAGAGCAATTCATAAAAAGTATAAAAGATATTAAAAAGTTGAATGGTAGCTGAATAGCTGAAAGCCTTGAGAGCATTTTAAAGTTTGAATGAAGTCTCTAGCTGAAAGTATGCTGAAGTTTGAAGTTTAAAGAGGCTGAAGATTTGAAGGATTTGAACATTCTCTCCATTTTGAATGAGGAAAATTTTTCAGAAAAAGCTTTATATTTTAAAAAGTATAAATAACTTCCAAAAGTTGAATGGAAAATCTAATGTCCTGAACGAGCTGAATGTTTTGATATTTGAACGGTTTTTCTAGCACAAAGTATGAAGGAATAGTTAGACTGCAAAAAACGGCGGAAGAACTCAGAATAATAAGAACATATAAAGATTTGGATAACACTAATAACAATCAGTAACTTCAATTCAAAAAAACGAGGGTAAACATCAGGGCAGCTTTTCCCAGGTGGAAAGAGCTAATGAAGGAGAAAGACCTTCAAAGGGATGCTGAAGTTGCCTGCTTTCCTCTCGACTGGTGAGTAAATGTTTCTGTCTAAATTACAAGCTTTTTCATTGCTTGGTTGTGTAATTTGTTACATAGGCAGCATAGCAGTGGAACATGTGTAGGTGAATAACAGCATAGGCTATGTTTGATGGAATAAGGGTTGCATTTCATCATGCCCACTACCTCCATCATTACGTTTCTTAGGAAAATAGACAACGGTGGTAAATGATGGTCTCATGCCTGCCATCAAGTTGTAATATTATTGTTTGACAGGCGTCTCCGGGCAAATCCAAGCTGACAGACTCGCGTTTGACAGTTGTAGGGAGCAATTTTAGTAATTTGATGATTTAGCCACTGAAATTCAATCAAGAACATTTCGAGTGTAATTTCTTGTGGTGCTATATGTGGTAACCCATGTTACTAATGACACACCGGGTTGCTAGGGCACGCGCAGGAAGCATTCGCAATATCAATATTCTAAAACCCCCTCTCAATAATAAAATCCCCCAAAACATATTGGCGCCTCCTTTTAAAATCGTACTGGCAAATAAAAAACCAGAAAAAAGCAGAGATTAGATACGGAATTCTTTCTACGCAAGAGTTAACTACTCCTTCTTTCTGTATATCTCCCCATTTAAAACTACCAGGGTGGATACTGCAATGCGCTGTATTGGAATTTTGGCATACTCAGGTATGGTACGATATTACTAGTAAGCTGACCAGCGGGGAGAGGGGACAATTGCACTGTGGCACGGTACCGAACAATCGTACCTGAGCGAAAGCGGTCTGAGAGTTTGTATTAAAAACAAACACTCCACTGTAGACCGCAGTTCAGCGTGGTATTGTGAAATGGTATTGGATGACATGATGTCACAGCTTCTTGGTACATAACGGCTACCGTAGCTGCAACACGCCTTTGAAAAAGCGAGGCGCTAGAGAGCACTATTCGTTTGAAAGCAAAATACAATTTCACCACTTAATGGGAGAAATTCATATACAATGTACCTTTAAAAATCACAGGAATGGGTTACAGACTTACTTTTTTTTACATGCTCAGAAATAGTGATTTTTCAACTTCTCGTTTCGGCAAAATGAACACCAATGTGGCGTTCAGCATAATTTCCTGAGCATGTCGATAAGAAAGTAAGTCTGTAACCCATTCCTGTAATTTTTTATGCATTTAAAAAAAAAAATGAAATTCGATAAAAAAAAAATAAAAAGAATAAATAAATAAAGAATAAAAAGAATGCTGCTACAGGGATACATTTGGAATGAGGAATTATTAGAAATAATACTTGTATCAAGACTGGAGGTATGATTTAAATCCATTCAACTTTGCTTACTCTAGTCAATATAGCTAATCTCCTTTTCTGTCTACTACTACTCCTAGTACCAACCAACCCCTAGTAAACCAAACAACACAGTACCAACCAACCCCTACAGTATAACCCCTAAAAAACCAACCCCAAAATTTGGAGCCCTGATATTTTTTATATATATATATATATATAAAAAATATATACACAGGGATTTTAATGGAGCCAAATATCTCTGTTACGGAAGTGAACTGTTCATGCTCCGGACACATGTATTTGGCCCAGAAAATAATTATTCACAAATGGTTGGCCCAAAATGGTAACACTGCTAGTTAAAGGGTATAACCCCAACCATTTTTTGTATTTATGTGTATATTAAATTATGGGGATGTATTGTGATAATTTTTTGGTTTAAGGTAAAAAATAAAAGTCCGGACACGTTACGGTAATGAACTTTTTGGTTGAAATGTTGTCATAAAATATAGAGTAATCCATCAAATGCAAAGACAACAGTGGTCCTACAATTAGTACATACTATAGTTTGATATATAATACAAAATTATGATTGTTTTAGTAGTTTAGTCTATCAAATCCTTACGGACATGAGAAAATGCAATTTCGTGAGAATCACCCATTTGCAGAACGCCAAGTCACGAAGACATTATCAGTATTTTTCCTTATTTTTCTTCAGTAGCATGTCAAGTCGCACTGACGCACACACTTTCAATTATATATTGACTTAGTTTGACACAATACAGTTGTTCAGTGGTTGAGAAGCACTTTTAGAACAAAAGCTCAGCAAAGATTATGGGACCAGGAGTTTTGGGTAATTTCCAAACGAACTACCGTGGTTTAAGGAAATCAGCTGATCTGATACCAACTGACAAATATCAAAAATTGTTAGAATAAAATGATGGGCTCAGAACCAGAACTGTCTAACCCACATCAGAACATTGTTTTTAAAATAATAAATGTCAAAATTTTTAAAATATAAATTAAAAAAAAATACTCATCACGTTGTTCACAGATGTGAGACGCATCATGACACCAGTTTTGCAATATGAATCAGCATGTCACAATCTGATCCAAACTCTAATTTTCATTTTTAGCCCGCTTGGCCAACAGGCCCAAGGGGCTTATGCTGTGCTTAGGGTCATTAGTGGTGGTCTGTCGCAACCAAGTTTTTTCAATAGTGCGTGCGTTAGGTAACGTCCACAGTTGTCGTTTCAGCGCGATACAGCATTCAGTTTTTCACGGATCCTTTTCATATTTTATATGCATGTATAAGGGCCCAATATCTAGCCCTAGTTTGATTTTGGGCATGCTGCTATCCTTGGTTTGGCCACCAGGCGGCTTTTTCTGCAAAACTTCAAACAGCTCAAGCTCCCTTATTCTACGAGCTAAGATGCTCAAATTCTTACTGTAGGTTGTTCCACCAAGGGTTCAGCATATATGTAATAGGTTTTTGATTTGACCTAATTTTCAAGGTTATATAGGTCAAAGGTCATAAAATGTACCAATTTCATTTCAGCGCCATAGCGCCCTCAGTTCTCTACAGATCCTTTTCGTATTTTATATGCATGTAATTGGCCAAAGGATGCCCGAGTTTGAATTTGGGCGAGCTGCCATTCTTGGTTTGGCCACCAGGCAGCTTTTACTGCAAAATTTCAAACAGCTCTAGCTCCCTTATTCTTCAAGCTAAGATGCTCAAATTCTTTCTGTAGGTTGTTCTGCCAAGGCTTCATCATGTATATAATGGGTTTTTTATTTGGCATAATTTTAAAGGTTATATAGGTCAAAGGTCATAAAATGTGCCGATTTCGTTTCAGCACCATGGCGCCCTCAGTTCTCAACGGAACGTTTTCATATTTTATATGCATGTATAAGGGCCCAAAATCAAGACCGAGTTCGATTTTGGGCATGCTGCCGTTCCTGGTTTGGCCACCAGGTGGCTTTTTCTGCAAAAATTCAAACAGCTCTAGCTCCCTTATTCTAAGAGCTAAGATGCTCAAATTTTTACTGTAGGTTGTTCTGCCAAGGTTTCATCATATACGTAATGGATTTTTGGATTTGTCTTAATTTTTAAAGGTTATATAGGTCAAAGGTCACAAAATGTGCCGATTTGGTTTCAGCATAGCGCCCTTAGTCCTCAATGGATCCTTTTTCCTATTTTATATGGCTGTATATGGGCCCAAGATCTAGCCCGAGTTCAATTTTGGTCATGCTGCGATTCTTGGTTTGGCCACCAGGTGGCTTTTTTTGGCAAAATTCAAACAGCTCTAGCTCCCTTATTCTATGAGCTAAGATGTTCAAATTTTTTGCCCGCTTGGCCAAAAGGCCGAAGGGGCTTATGCTATGCTCTGGGTCTTTAGTGGTGGTCTGTCGTGTGTCTCCTCAATGGATCCTTTTTTAAAATTTTTGGCTTGTCTGCGCTCTAGCATCTTCAGTTTTTCACCGATCCTTTCATATTTCATATGTGTATATAGCGTCATAAGGTCTAGACCAACTTCCATTTTCAGCCCAATTGGACCGATACTTTGGCCAATAGGGGCCGTTCCATTTTGGCCACGTTTGGCCAAGCGGGTGCAGTGGCTTTGCCACTATTCTTTGGGGTTAGACCTCTTTGGTTCTCAGCCCTTCAAATGTACTTTGGTAAATCATTGTAGAGCCAAAAATATGAGCTCACTCATACATTTTGGATATGCCTGTGGGAGGAGTTTTTCTGTTCAAAAATGGCTGAAATCGAAAGCGGGATTGGGATCACTCTGCAGAGACAACTCAGCTTTGTGTTCTGTTGAGCAATGAAGTCTGATATTCTTAAGATTCTGCCTCATCCTCTTGACCTCTTTATAGCCAGAATTAGAGGAAACTCCGTCCAAAATTTGTGAGATCTTTTCCCTGGGGAACCATGACAAAATTGGCACAGCGACCAGGGTTGGAAGAAGGTCCCATCTTAGTGTGGACAAGATGGGGAGGGAGAACTGGTCCAGGGGTGCATTTCCCAAAAGCAGTTGCTAACTATTGGAGCAACTTACATAGTTTGAACTACGTAGTTGCATAGAAATAGTGTTTCCCAAAACCATTGTTCAAACTATTGAGGTAACTTACGTAGTACGAACCATCGTTAATGCTAGGTTCACACTGGTGTTTTTCCCACAGAAAAGGGGTCAACGCATCGCTACAGAATGATTTTGGGCTTTTGTGCAAAGTCATCAACAGTTCATCTAAGTTGGACTGTGTCAACCAAAAGTCATGAAAACGTGGCATATTGGGGATGCTAATTTTCCGTCTAAAAAGTTTTGAACTGACTAAAACTTGATCATTGGATTGTCATTCTGCCAAGTTCCCTTGTGCAAAGTTATAAAAAGTCAGGTTGTACAGCGCTTGGTTGAACTCCGTCGTAGGACGTTGATCTTGGTTCATCTGTGCTAAGGCCTTCTCTTCTGCGCATTGATCAAGGATAACAATTATGCGCAGACTTATTGATTTCATTTTGCGTCAAAAAAGCATGGGAAATTAATTGATGCAAGTCAATCTGTTCACATTGGCGGTCTTGTATACATTTTGCGCCATTTTTTCCATGAAAAATATGCCAACAAAAATATGTGACCAATCCGTCATGTTTTGCGCCAGTGTGAACGTACGAACATAAGCGAAGGAGGTGTTCCTGAAAACCATAATTCAAACAAACGTCCGCAACCACTGGCGTTAAGTTGTATAGTTCCAACTACAGCTTTGAGCAGTAATTAGATGCTTAGTTCCTGGTGATTGCATAGAAAATTGCAGTCCAAGAAGGGTAAACCTGAGGTCAGTCGCTGAAAATGTTCGATAATCTTGCTGTTCAAACATATGTAACATCAAATCCATGCTTTGAAAATGTAGCTAGTAGGAAAAGCACTTTTTATTGTACAAGTATTTCTCTGTTCATGTGTTGGCCCATGGTTGGATCTTTGGAATTGTATCTCTTGTAGCCTTAAATCTGTCAAGTTGGCGACTTTCTGTAGCTAGTTATTGGAAGAACATGTGATCTTGCAGTTTACCTTCATGTATTTTTAATGTATCAATGGGAGAGGATGTTGCTAAAATATGTTATATTATGTCAAAACGTTAACATGACGGCATTGGGGCACACCTAACATGATTAGGTAGGATGTTTCAGCATCTTGGAGCATAAAAGCTAAAGGCAGATTCACCAGTTTGCTTGGAGACCTAGGAATTAACCAGACGTCCTGTTCCAGATAACCTGAGTGGTCTAGCTGCTTCATAGCTCACAAACATATCAGAAAGATATTGGGCGCCAGACCATGTAGAGCCTTAAAAACAAGCGTTATAATATCAAAATCAATCCTAAAATGTACATGAAACCAGTGTACAATCTCTGCACTGGTGTTCTATGGCCATATTTCCTTTCCCAAAAACACCTACAATGTGGCATGTTGAACTGGGCCTTGGAACAATTGAAGATAGTCGTCTGGTCCAGTGAGTCCTGTTTTTTTTTTTAAATCTTGTGCATTGGCCAAGTATGAGTCCATCATTTGCCGGGAAAGCGATGGCACCAGGATGCACTGTGGGAAGAAGACAAGCTGGTGGAGACTGGGAAATGTTCTGCTGAGAAACCCTGGGTCCAGAAATTCAATTGGATGTCAGTTTAATGGTGCTGTATTGGTGGCACGAGGGGATCTACACAATATTAGGTGGTTTTAATGCTGAGGCTGATCGGTGCGCAAAACTTAAATTAAAATTAAAACCAGGAAAACCAGAAGATTTCACAAAAGAGATTCAAAGACACCCAGAGCTCTTTGAGAGGGTGGAGTCAGACTGGTGCGCACTGCCATGAGTAAAACATGAAACTGAGGTATACTTTGGCAAGTCGTTTGAAATCACCCCACGTACAACATCAATATCTGAAGCTACAAACTGGAAATCAAAAATATATAATCTTAGCGTTTACACAGATTTCCAGTAAAATGCTAAACTAAGCTCAAGTATCAAACAAAGGAAAATGAGACCATTAGCTGTAGCTCTGTCCAGTGCTTATTTTGTTTTCTACTGCCATCTCAAAGAAATCTGGGACAATAGTTGGTGAGAGACAGAATCAGTTCTTCAGATAAAATTATGTGAATTTGTGATGTGATGGCAGAAGATTTATTATGTCCTTTGGAATATAACTGAAGAAATGAAACTGACATTCCCTCCTAAGCTCTTTACATTAGAAAACAGAGTACAACAATTGGCAGTATGTAGTATATAATTGACATCTGAAGATATAATGGTATCCATTTTGACAAATCTGACACTGAAAATACGAGCATGGCCAAAGTGCAGAGGACGTGGTGGCTATGTTTGAAATTGGATTGTAAAATCTTATATGAAGTTTGGAGTCATCATTGGCATGAACATGTCGTCCAAGTTTCAGGTTCATTGGAACAGTGGTTTCAGACAAAAAGATGTTTACATCCAACACCTGAAAATATGTGTGTGACCCAAGTCCAGAGGTTAAATTAAGGTCAAACTGGAAAATTTCACAAAACTTGCAAATATGTTTTGCTGCTTGCCAAAAGCTACCCATTTACCAAATTTCAGCTCAGTTAGTGCAAAAATAACCAATCACAAGCACAAAAGCTCCATATAGCATTTTCAATACAGCTGCTATGGCGTCCATATTGGAATTGAATCAAGTAGTCTTATACTAAGTTTTATGTCCTCATTGATTGGAATATGTCTGCCAAGTTTCAACTTCATTGGTTCAGTGGTTTCAGACAGGATGTTTACATCAAACACTAACATGTGGGCGTGGCCAAGAGGTCAAATAAAGGTCAAATTTGACATTTTCACAAAACCCGTCGGATATGTTTTGGGGGTTGCTGAAAGCTACCCATATGCCAAATTTCATCTCAATGATGGCCATTTTTGAAATCTGATTGGAAAGTCTCATATAGAGTTTGGTGTCTTCATTGGAAGGAACATGTATGCCAAGTTGCAGCATCATAGGTGGTGCAGTGGTTTCAGAGAAGAAGATGTTTACAGACGACGAACGATGGCAAACAACAATAAAAAAGTAAGTTAGCCTCTCGAAAAAGAAATTGAGTTTTTAGAGGAAAACTTTGACAACGTTTGATTTACCGGAAATTACTGTCTCAGGGTATACTAAGGAAATGCTGACAGCCTTCGTTATTTAATTGATCATTTGTCAAGTACCATAAATATTCCAGCACCGTAAACTCACCCTCTCACTTCGCCTGTGGCAAACTGTTGCCCAACAATGTAAACCTGAAGAAATTGAGTCTGGATAGGCTCTTTAACCTTATTGTAACTAATTGCAAAACAACGTAAAAGTTGAATTTTCATTAATTTTGTGTTTATTTGTGGTACTTTTTGTCCCAAAATCATGAAAAGATATGGAAACTATGTCTTTATTCCAAATGATACAATTGTCTTGTTTTGTTGAAATCATTTTTCCAATCTGGGTGGCGCTCAAATCCTGAATTTTTCTTTTTTGTAGGGTTAATGCACACATAGGCAAGGATTGGCTTTATTTGGCATCTGCATAAAATGATTGACAAGTGCTTTGCATCCATATTGCACCTGCACACAGTCCAAAAGTAATGCAACGCAACTCTGCCATAGTGCTGCAAAACCCCATCGCTTTGCTGTTCATAATGAGCAAGTACAATACCAGCTTGCTCCTCATAACTGCTTGTTTTTATGGTTTGTGGTGTCTTATTAATTCAATGCCTGGACACAGAACACTCTCAAGAATAATTCAGTTTATTATGCTGTTCATCATCAATGCTTCATATTTACATAATGTGAAAATTAAAATCTTTAAGCAGTGACATTTTTAAGGCGGAAGGTAGAATTCCACTATTACCAGAATTAAGGTCAAAGTATCTTATCTGAATGGCTGTTTACCAAGTCAAATAATATTTATTTCCTTGAGCAGCTCGGCAGGGAACATATAATATGTGAACCAATGTCATTTCACGATATACATTATGTATGTAAACAGTCTTCGGTTCATTCAAAAATAAGCACACACTTGATTTAATTAACTCTAGAAACCTGAGAAAATACACTAAACAGTGAAAAAATACTGTCCCTCACATGCCTCCCAGAAGTAGCCACGGACAGAGGTGTGGGTGCCCAAGTGATGTAAACCATATACAAAATACTGATCACGTTTGCACATGACCTCTACAATGTTAGAGAACCTGCATAATAGCCTATTACAGAAGCAGTTTAAGGCACATAGAGTTATTGATGAAAACCAATTGTATTATGTGTTATTGTTTTTTACAACCCCAATTCTGAAATATTTGGGACAAAGTGTAAATTGTGAATAAAATCAAAATGCAATGACTTTCAAATCACACCAGCCAGTATTTTATTCACAATAGAACACAGATAACATAGCAAATGTTGAAACTGAGAAATTTTAAAATTTTATCCACAAAATGAGCTCATTTCAAATTTAATGGCTGCTACAGGTCTCAAAAAAGTTGGGACAGGGGCCTGTTTACCATGGTGTAGCATCCCCTCTTCTTTTTAACACAAAGTGTAGGCGTCTGGGCATTGAGGAGACAAGTTTCTTGAGTTTAGCCATTGGAATTTGATCCCACTTTTGTTTAATACAGGTTTCCAGCTGCTGGAGAGTTTTGGGTCTCCTTTGGCGGACTTTTCGTTTAATTATGCGTCAATCGGTGAAAGATCAGGACTGCAGGCAGGCCAGTTCAGCACATGGACTCTTCTACTACGAAGCCATGCTGTTGTAATAGCTGCTGTATGTGGTTTTGCATTGTTCTGCTGAAATACACAAGGCCTTCCCTGGAATAGATGTCGTCTGGAGGGGAACATATGTTGCTCTAAAACCATTATATTCCTTTCAGCATTCATGGTGCTTTTTAAAACATGCAAGTGTCCCACACCATATGCACTAATGCATCCCTATACTATCAGAGATGCTGGCTTTTGAACTGAACGCTGATAACAGGAGAGGTAGTCTTTCTCCTCTTTAGCCCGGAGGACACGACGCCCATGATTTCCAACAAGAATGTCAAATTTGGACTCGTCTGACCACAGGACACTTTGCCACTTTGCTACAGTCCATTTTAAATGAGCCTTGGCCCACAGAACATGGCGGCGCTTCTGGATCATGCTCAACAATGGCTTCCTTTTTGCATGATGGAGTTTTAGGTGGCATCTGTGGATGGCACGGCGGACTGTGTTTACAGACAGTGGTTTCTTGAAGTATTCCTGGGCCCATTTAGTAATGTCAATGACAGAATCATGCCGGTGAGTGATGCAGTGTCGTCTGAGGGCTCGAAGATCACGGGCAACCAGTAAAGGTCTTCAGCCTTGTCCCTCACGCACAGAGGTTTTTCCAGTTTTTCTGAATTTTTTGATGATGTTATGCACTGTCGATGATGAGACCTTCAAAGCCTTTGCAATTTGACGTTGAGGAACATTGTTTTTAAAGTATTCCACAATTTTTTTTATGCAAGCCTTCACAGGTTGGAGAGCCTCTGGCCATCTTTACTTCTGAGAGACTCAGCCTCTCTAAGACATCCCTTTTATTGCCAATCATGTTACACACCTGATGCCAGTCAACTTAATTACTTGCTAAATATTCTTTCAGCTGATTCTCTTATATATCAATTGCTTTTTCAGCCCTTTTTTGCCTGTGTCCCAACTTTTTTGAGACCTGTTGCAGCCAGAAAATTTGAAATAAGCTCATTTTGTGGATAAAAATGTAAAATGCCTCAGTTTCAACATTTAAAATGTTATCTATGTTCTATTGTAAATAACATATTGGCTCGTGATCTGAAAGTCATTGCATTTTGATTTTATTCGCAATGTACACTTTGTCCCAACTATTTCGGAATTGGGTTGTAAAAAATAATACTATCGGTCACATAACAGATCCATGTTCGTAGAATAACATTGGCATTTTGTGACATCCAATCTTTTCCAGTAAATTTAGGAGACACTCTGGGCTGGGCGTGGCAGCACTAACTTGAGCGCATAGTTGACGACCCAGGCTGGGGCGTACGAGAGAGGGATCCAGCCAATCTTGGCGTCCCAGCCGGCACTGTACTGGGTCCGTGGGTAGAGGGCGGTCAGAGCGTGTTTTCAAGCATATTAACTTATACCTGGAACCTTGAATGACTTGCCATCAGAGGCACAGAATGAAAATCTGACGCTGAAACCAAATTGTGTCCATAGTGGAACACACGCTATCTGGGAAGATGGCCGGATGGCCGACTTCTTGTTGACAGCGTCACGCACGCTGCAATCTCTGCTGCAATCTCGGCGTTTCATGCTGGCGGATATTTACTTAAAAATCATTAAAAGACTCTAAACAATTAACAAAATGCCACCCAAATCGAACAAACAAAATGTGGTGGATGAGGAAATGGAAGAAATTAGGAAATCACTGTTGTTCCTGTGTGAGGAGTTAAGCAAAGTCTCCAAGCAACAGACCAAACTCATCGAACTGATGGACGAGGTGAAGCACCTCAAAACATCAAGGAAAAAGATACGAAAATAAACAACCTGGAGAAAAGGATTGAAAATCTAGAGCAATATACACGAATGGAAGACCTGGTCGTGTCTGGACTGGTAACGAAGCACCTAACTTACGCTAGACAGACAAAGGTGAGGATGCCCGACCACGAGCTACAAACACTGGAGCAACAAGTCATACAGTTCTTCAAAGCAGAAACATGTCCATTGCTAGAATAACATCTCAGCATGTCACACATTACCCCCGAAGGACAGTAGATCAAAACCTGCCATTATAATCCGCTTACAAACCGAAAAAGCAAGATTGAGTTATTGAAACAGGGCAAGAAACTGACCGGACGGGAGTATATTTGAATGAACATCTCACAAAAACAAATGCTGAAATTGCAAGAGAGGCACGATTCTAAGAAAGCAGAATAAAATCCAAGCAACATGGACGAGGAACTGCAGGGTCATGATACGGCTGAATGGAGCTCCTGAGAGCGCAAAAGTGGTGATGGTGAAAGAATTAAAAGATCTTGAAAAGTGCAGATAAAGACTTTTTGCGCCATCACAGGATAGACAATGAAGAGGACCTACGTGGTCTTCGTGCAGACCTATGTGGGTGCGTGTGCGAGTCCGGTGCCTTGTCTTGCTGCGTCATGTTTTTTGCTGTTTTTGTTGTTGTCATGTTTTCGTTCCGTTGTTTGTGTGTGTGTGTGTGTGTGTGTGTGGGTGTGTGTGTGTGTGCGCGCGCTTGTGTACTGGTACTTGTGTCTCGTGCTTCAGCTTGTTGTCATGCTTTGTTGTTCTCCTTTTGATATTATGTGTTGTTGTTTCTTGATTAAAAATAATAATAATGAACTATGATGGACATTACCTTATCGGATATGGATTTCCTCTTTGCATTCGATGAACTGGATGATGAAGAATTCGAATTAGATGACGGTGAGACTGGAAACACGGAATCACGAAACAGCGTGGATTACAAGCAGGTTGCAAAGAACTATGAGGAACTGAACCTGAAAACATTCACCTTTTCCGAGCATAAATTCTACGAACCTGAGAGCAATATTGATCCAGAGAATAACTTCTTCAACAGCACCAGCAGCTACTGTGAGTACTATACTGATGAACAGTTCAAGTGTAATGTATCAAGGGATTGCAGTCTCTCAATAATACACTTCAACGGTGAAGGAGCAGTTGGACCAGCTTTTGAAGGAAAACTGTGATCTCAGAAAAGAGATTGCCAAGAAAGACACACTAATTAATTCTTTATCAATCAAACTGGAGGAGCTGGAACAACAAGAGAAACGTAATGATGTAATCTTGACAGGGCTCAAAATCAAACCCAGGAGTTATGCCAGGGCAACAGCGGATGACGACGATGGAAGCGAGGAGGACAATAAATCTGTGGAAATGCAGGTGATGGAATTCCTTCGGTCCAAAAGTATTTCTCTGAACCCCGGCGATGTGGATTCATGTTATCTGTTACCGAAAAGGGGTGTAAGAGGAGACCGGAGTACAGCACGGGCTGTGCTGCTTCGACTTACAAGCAACAAGCACAAAATCTCTTTTGAAGCAAGGGAAAAATCTCAAAGGATCCAATGTTTTCATAAATGAAAACCTCACCAAGCACAATGCAACCATCGCATGGAAAGCTCGTCAACTAAAGAAAGCGGGAAGATACACAGCACTTGGTCGGCTAACTGCAGAATTTTCATCAAACCAAATGGGTCTTCACCGAAACTACCAGACCGGTGCTGATCAAGATGATGCGGATCTGGAGAGTTTTGACCACTGAGGCAGGTTAAAATCCTTGACAAATCTTGATCAGCAGTTATCTGATGAACCAAACTGTAGATCAGGAAGCTGGCTTTTTCACGACAAGTTATTATCATTCAGGAATAGACCCTACTGAGGAAATGGATCCGGATAACCAGTTTTTCTACAACGAAACAAATGCATGTGGATACTTTACTGTGGACAAATTTAACAAGAGCATTGAAATGGAAGGGAGTCTGTCCATTATTCACTTTAATAGTAGGAGTCGATATGCAAACTTTGACCAAATAAAGGAATACCTTCTGTCATTTGCTAATTGTTCAGCATCATTGCAATATCGGAAACTTGGATTAAAGAAGAAAAGGACAAGGACTTCTACATGGAGGGTTATAACTTCGTGTGTAAGAGCAGACTGAATAAAGCTGGTGGGGGTGTTGGACTATTTATTGATGAGGCCATAAACTTCCAGGTACTGGAATGCAAATCAAATGTTGTGGAAAATGTAATGGAATGCCTTACAATTGAGATTCCTAGGTTGAAAGGTAAAAATACGGTTATTTGTTGTGTGTACAGAGCACGGATTCGCAAATTGATGTTTTTAGTAAATGTATGGGTGAATTACTCGCCAATATGAACCAGAAAAATGTTTATATATGTGGGGACTTTAATATTGACTTGATAAATCCAAATAATAGCTCTACAATAGAGGATTATATCAACACCATGTATGCCATGGGTATGCAACCATTAATCACAAGACCAAGCAGGATTACTAGACACAGTGCCACCTTGATAGATAATGTGTATACTAATGTGTTAGATTCTGAAATATTAAGTGGCATCATGATAAGTGACATTACTGATCATCTACCAGTTTTTGCTATTTGTAACTGCAAATTAGATATAAGGGACCAGGCTAGATCCAAAACCCTGGAACACACAGAAATCAAAAAAAAAAAAAAAAAAAGGCTAAAGAAACTAGAATTAGATCTGTTGAACCAAAGTTGGGATAATGTACTAACAGAACAAGATCCAAATAAAGCCTATCAGGCTTTTCTATGGACAGTAAACTCTCTGTATGATAAACACTGTCTAGTCAAAACAATGAACAAACTGAAGCAAAACAAAGAGAGAAGGCCTTGGGTTTCAAAGCACTGGCGAATGCGTAAGAAAAAAAAAAATACACTATATAAGCAGTTTCTGAGGGAAAGAACTGAGAAAGCAGAAATTAGGTACAAAAATACAGAAACAAAGTGACATATTTACTAAGGAAACATAAAAGAGAGTATTATGAAAAGCTTTTATTAGAAAATAAACATTATACCAGAAATCTCTGGAATATAATCAAGAACGTCTCTGGGAGGACTATGAAGAGGGAGTACCCTGCCTTCTTTAACATAAATGGCAAAAAAGGTGGAGAACATGGAATTGGTCGTGGAGAATTTTAACAGTTATTTTGTGAATGTTGGGCCAGAACTAGCGAAGGGTATTAAATCCTCACACCTGAGATGGGACTACCTTAATAAGGATGAGGAAATCCAAGACATAATGACATTAACTCCTGTTACCAGATTCTGAAATCAGATCAATTCTGAAAAATTGTACAGCTAAGACATCAGTTGATGCAAACCATCTAGACATGAAATTACTGAAAGCACTAACTAACGCAATTGTAACTCCACTTACGCATATATGCAATCTATCCTTCTCCTATGGAGTGTTTCCAGATAAAATGAAGATAGCGAAAGTTATCCCTCTACAAAAGTGGGGATAAATATGATTTCTCAACTATCGTCCTGTCTCGATTTTACCTCAATGCTCAAAGGTCCTAGAAAAGCTCTTCAATGACAGATTGGACAAGCACATTGATAAACACAAAATACTGTGTGACAGTCAGTATGGGTTCAGGAAAAAACATTCGACAGCACTAGCCCTAGCGAATTTATTGAAATGATTAAAGATTCACTAGATTCAAACTTATATTCTATGGGCATATTTATTGATCTGAAGAAAGCATTCGACACTATAAATCACGATATACTGATTGAAAAACTTTACAAATATGGAATAAGAGGGACCGCATTAAAATGGATCAAAAATTACTTAACAAGTAGGACGCCAATTTGTGCAGATGGGCAATAGCAAATCGAATTGCTTGGACATTACCTGTGGAATTCCTCAGGGCTCAGTCATAGGTCCTAAGTTGTTCATAATTTACATAAATGACATTGTTAAGGTGTCCGATATCCTAAAACTAATTTTATTCGCAGATGACACGACTATTTTTTTGCTCAGGTGTCGATCTCAAACAATTGGTAAAAATTGGCTAATAAATTGAAAATGTCTAAACTTCACACGTGGTTTAATGTAAACAAATTATCACTAAATCTTACAAAGACCAAATTTATGATGTTTGGGGAAAAAAAGGCCTGAAGGATGACATAGACTTAAAGGTCAATGGTACCAGCATTGAAAGGGTAAACGAATATAAACTCATGGGAGTTATGTTAGATAATCTCTTGAGCTGGAAACCGCATGTAAACTTGGTTCAAAGAAAGTTAGCTAAAAAAGCGTGTCTATTCTTTGGAAAATGCAGAAATTATTAAAACACAAGTCTCTTAAAATAATCTATTCAGCACTCATAGCACCCCACTTACATTACTGCGCTGAAGTATGGGGACACACTTATAATAATACAATAGAATCATTGTTTAAACTCCAAAAAAAAGCCCTTAGAATTATTCATTACGTTCCTTATGGAACACATACAAACGACTTGTTTATTAAGGCAAGGTTTTTTAAATTACAGGATATAATAAAATTCAACTCCTTGCAAATTGTATATTTAGGATACCACAAAGAATTGCCTAGAAATATACAATGCCTGTTTTTGGAACGTGAATGTACCCATGATCTAAGAGGCAGAATGTTGTTGCAGAAGAGAAGGGTCAAGTCGACTCGGAGTGAGCACTCCTTATCTGTGGCTGGAGTCAGTGCATGGAATATACTTGAAGACGGTATTAGAAAGGCAGACAATTTGAAGGTCTTTAAGTATCTTTTGAAATGTGCATGTTTGAACAACTATAAACTTATCCAACAAAATGACATTGGATAAACTAAACGGAATCATAGCGGGCAAAAACAATAGGAGTTGTTTAGACTAAATATGTGGACTGCTATTGTTAAATCTGTTCCATTGCATCTGCTGAACACACCAGGCCACCTGTCTAAAGAAACCGTCACAGCACATTACCACAGACAGCTGTAACCAACATGGATCTTATAAACTGGTCGTTAAATGCAATTGACAAAATTATTTCCACGAGGCGGACAGGTTCTGGAGAACCGACATGCCGGATGGGACATTCGGCTGGTTACACCATGGATGCATGGGGAAAGTGGCGTTCGCTGTGTTTGGCAGTCCTGGACATCGAGGATGTAGAGGACATCTATCTAGTTGGATTTATGATAGCGGCCTGCTATCATTGGGGCTCGGCCTGTTTTTGATCGACCACAGGATAAAGAAAAACTTTGAAAAGCATGGTTATCCTCGACATAAAGCTCAATAAAATTGGATTTGACGTCAAAGGAAGCCAAGGACGGACTAAATATATTGCGAGGGGTCATTAAATCCGACAAGGCAAGGGTGAACCAAGTCGACGGAGATGATGACTAACTAAGAGATCCATGCAAAGATCCGGTATTATTGCACCTTCCACCTATTCCAAATCACTAGGAACAAACCAACTGATGAAGAAAGGAGTTCAGGTTTCTCTGGACCAAATCTAATGGATTAAATCAAGAGTGACTCTCAAATCTAAACTTGCATAGACACTCAGCTATATTGTGATTAAAATTCTTCATGATGTTCACAACTCTTTATTATCTTACGTTGTGGCGCTTAAATCGTAGTGTAAATGGGCTCAGCTCTGTTGTGATATATGAATCTCTATGATATCTTAACCATAATCAAACTGTTTTTTCTCTGGAAGTTGGGGGGGGACTTTGACAAGCGATCTCGCTTCTCCCGCGACCCTTTCGGTTATGATACATGTTGTATTGAAATTGTCATGAAATGAGTATACAATCGTGCCGAAATAAAAACAAAATCAAATCAAAAAAAACGGTAGAAGTCTGCACAGGAACTTTATAAAAATTAAGGACTATTTAAAACAATTTAGCAAGTTCAGTGTCATTGCTGTATCTGAATCATGGCTGACTTACGAGAAGGAGGCTGATGTGGAGCTCGAGGACTATGAATTATTCACTACTAACAGAACAAACAGAAATGGTGGTGGGGTTGCGTTGTATGTGAATAATACTTTTAAATGCAAAAAATAGAATCAATGTCAATAGCTGTAGATAACATAATGGAAATAGTTACAGTAGAAATGATCACTGGAAAACACAAGAGTATAATAATAAGCTGTGCATATAGAACTCTGGGGTCCTCTCTAGACATATTTAATGATAAGATGAGCGATATATACAACAAAAATGTCGAGAAAAAGAGTGTCTTTGTCTGTGGGGACTTTAACATAGATCTATTGAATACAAATGAACACAGAAAGACTAGAGACTTTTTGGATACAATGTACTGTTTAAGCCTATTTCCCACTATCCTCAAACCAACAAGAATAACCACTAACAGTGCTACACTGATAGACAATATTTTTATCAATGACATCGGGAGTAAAGTTGTAAGTGGGATGCTTTTGAATGACATCACTGACCATCTTCCTATCTTCACAGTTGTACAGAACGTAACTTGGACAAAAACTCAAACTGAAAGTACTAAATGGATTCGCAAAAGGACATCCGAAGCTTTGGGGGCTCTAAAAAGGGACTTACACACACAAAATTGGAATCTGGTTTATTCACATCAAGACCCAAGCAAGGCATATGATGAATTTATGTCCATTTTCATGCCATTATATGACAGACATTGTCCTTGGCAACGACAGAGAAAGCATAAATATGATGAGAAGCCATGGATTACTAAAGGCCTTGAAAATGCTTGTAAAAAGAAAAATGTATAAGCAGTTCTTAAAATGCAGAACCAAGGAAGCAGAAAATAAATATAAAAAATATAAAAATAAATTAACTAGTATTATGAGATATAATAAAAAGAACTATTATAATAAACTATTGGAACTACATAAAAGTAATACACAAGGGACATGGAAAGTGCTAAATAATTTAATTAATAAAAGTACTAAAAAGTCTGATTGTCCAAATTATTTTCTTGTTAACAATCAACAAAATGTAAGCACACTTAAGGAGATTGTAAATGGATTCAATGATTATTTCATAAATGTTGGCCGCAATTTGGCAAAACAAATTGCTAACCCAATAAATAAAGATGATGTTAGTGAAAAAATTATTGATATTAACCAAAATACTATATTTTTAACAAAGGTGGAAGAGAGAGAACTAATTGACATAGTTAATAAATTTAAGAATAAAAAGTCAACCGACTATAACGATATTGATATGTGCCTAATTAAAAACCTTATATTATCTATAGCCAAACCACTAACTCATATTTGCAATCAATCATTTCAAACTGGAATATTTCCTAATAAAATGAAAACGGCAAAGGTCATTCCCATCTTCAAAAATGGAAATAGGCACAACTTCTGTAACTACCGACCAATTTCTCTGCTCCCTCAGTTCTCAAAAATACTGGAAACACTCTTTGCACACAGATTGGAGGACTTTATAGAAAAGCAACACCTTTTGAGTGACCAGCAATATGGCTTCAGATCAAATCGTTCAACTACAATGGCAGTTATGGAACTCATTGATAACATATCCACTAATACAGAAAATAAAGAATATACAGTTGGCCTATTTATTGACTTAAAGAAGGCTTTTGATACTATTGATCACACTTTATTATTAAAGAAGCTTGATAGGTATGGTATCAGAGGGGTGGCTAACTCATGGATTAAAAACTATTTGGATGACAGATATCAATACGTCCAAATAAATAATGAACGGTCTGAATTGAGGAGGGTTACATGTGGGGTTCCACAAGGATCAGTACTGGGCCCGAAGCTCTTCATACTGTACATAAACGATATTTGCTATGTTTCCTGTAAATTTAATTGTGTACTATTTGCGGATGATACAAACCTATTCTGCTCCGGCAAAGATCTCCAGCACCTTCTGAATACAGTGGAAACAGATCTCAAAAAAATAAAACAATGGTTTGATGTGAATAAGTTATCTTTAAATGTAAGCAAAACCAAATTTATTATTTTTGGAAATCAGTAAATCAATACAATAAATCAAAGAGTGCAAATCACCATAGACAATGTGGAAGTGGAAAGAGTTTTTGAAAACAAGTTTCTCGGAGTTGTTATTGATCACAAGCTGTGCTGGAAGCCACATATAAACTTTCTAAAGAACAAAATATCAAAAACCATTGCAATTCTGTACAAATGTAAAAACATCCTAACAACAAATTCACTAAAAATCCTGTACCAATCTCTTATAAAACCATATATAACTTATTGTATTGAAGTGTGGGGACACACATATAAAAACAATTACAAAACCAATCCTCTTACTCCAAAAAAAAGCAATACGAATCATAAACAAAGCAGACTATAAGCAACCAACCAACCAATTATTTATAAATACATATGAACTTAAATTTAAAGACCTGGTGGATTTTAAAACTGCACAGCTTATGTTCAAAATCAATAACAACATGCTGCCTGACTGTATTCAGAAAATGTTCAAAAAAAGACAAAGTTATTATAACTTTAGAGGGGTATGTATGTTTACAAAGACAAAAATTAGAACCAACATAAAACAAAGATGTACGACTGTAACAGCAGTCAACTTTTGGAATAATCTTGAAAATGATCTAAAAACGTGTAGTACAATAAATATATTTAAAAATATACTTAAAAGCAGGATGATCAATTTATATAAACTAGAATTATGAGCTTTGGTGCCTTTTATGCTGTAGAGTTTTATTATTTTGTTTTGTCGTTTTCCTTTGTTCATATAAATGAAATGGTAGATTGCAGAGCGTAATATAACCTGTTTCTAAAAGGGTAGGCGTAATAAGCTATGCTTCAGCCTACACCTTTTCGGTCTTGGATGTTTGTTGAGCGCTGTCTTTAGTTATCTGTTTATTTGTTCATTCTGCTTTGCTTTTTGTTGTTGTTTGTTTTTTCTTGGACCTTGTCTGGCTGATTTTTTGTGTTGAGTTGTGGATTCTATTGCGCAATGAGGTGTTGTGTCCAATCAAAGACCGAAATAAACTAAACTAAACTAAACTAAACCTCTGAGTAACCTCCCCCTATAATGCCCGATTCCTCCGAAGCGGTTCTCATTTACTTTTCCTAAATATCAACCAAACATTAATTTGCTGACTTGCACAGACTAGTTGGTTGAATTTATGGCCAATTTGTTTTTAGAGGCATTATTGTACATTCAAGGAGATTATGATCCTGGACATGTATTGTTTTAAGCCATTTTTTAAATTCTCAGTATTTTTTACAACTTAAAACATTTAAAGTTATTTTCCCCTCTTTGTGATGCTCAAATCTTGAATGATGAAGCCTTCAATGGAGGAAGGCATAAATTGCCAGATTTGGCTTCTGCGCAAAGGCATTAAATGGTGTTCTGCAAACTCCTGGGGGGATTCCATATGCTATTACCCATCCAGCTACTCTACCATAAAGGCCTAATTGATGTGGACGCTGTGGGATGGTTGTCATTTATGCAGTTTTAGGAACCTAGAACTTACTGATTCTACTCTTCTCTGATTTCAGAAGGCCTGAGAAGATTCAAGGCATCAGAAATGGTCAGATACCCTAACCCAGATCCTGGTCTCCACACAAGTTTCTTTATGGAGGATAATAGAGTTTCTTGGACTTTGTGTTTTGGCTTTAGATCTTTATACACATATATATGAAGACCACAAAAGTAAAACGATCAGAGTCTAAATTTAGCATTTTTGTATATTTTATACAGTATATTATAATATTTATAATAATATATTTTATATTTTTTGCATTTTTAAATTTTTGAATTTTTAATTCATCATTTCTCCACAATGTGAAAAGGTGACTGTGATCATTTTTCCATTGTGGTCTTCATATATATATATACACACACACAACCCCAATTCCAAAATAGTTCGGATGAAGTGTAAATTGTGAATAAAATCAAAATGCAATGACTTTTAGATCACGAGCCAATGTTATTTACAATAGAATATAGATAACATTTCAAATGTTGAAACTGAGACATTTCATATTTTTATCCACAAAATGGCCTTATTTCAAATTTTCTGGCTGCAACAGGTCTCAAAAAAGTTGGGACACAGGCAAAAAGGGGCTGAAAAAAAGCTATTAATATATACTCAGCGCCATTAAAAACGCACCAGTGAGGTATGTACTGTATTTGCAGCAAATTGAAGAATCAATTGATTTTTATTGCTTTTCCAGTGAGGCATGACAGGAAATAAAGAAAAGCGCGTGGTATTGTAATCCTGACGTGCACCACGTGCACGCGCTAAGCACTTCAGTAAAAGCATACATTGATCTGTTCGTGATGTGTACAGTGACACTTGACTTGTTCTTTTTGGTGTGGTCAATAGCCTACATAAAGCCAACAAAAAAAATGAAAAATGCGACTGCATCAAGAAAATGGAACGGCTTGTAACACAGGAAAGATAAAAAGAGCCTTTGTCATGTTACGGGCAGGTCTCAGCCGCTGAGAGGTGGTGCGTCATTTGCACTGTCACCATTCAACAATCGGTCGGCTGTCTATCCGAGAATGGAACACAGGCACTGTCACCGACCGACCCTGCTTAGGGCAGCCACGAGTGACGATGGTGGCTCAAGGCGCCACATCTGGTTACAGCCTGTTTGTTTGTTATTACTGAAGTGCTTGCACGTACACGTGGTGCGCGCGTCAGGATTACAATAGCACGCGCTTTTCTTTATTTCCTCTCGTGCCTCACTGGAAAAGCAATAAAAATCAATCAATTCTTCAATTTGCCGCAAATGCAGTACCTATCTGACCGGTGCGTTTTTAATGGCACTGAGTATATAAAAGAATCAGCTGAAAGAACATTTAGCAAGTAATTAAGTTAACTGGCATGTCTTAGAGAGGCTGAGTCTCTCAGAAGTAAAGATGGCCAGAGGCTCTCCAACCTGTGAAGGCTTGCGTAAAAAAATTGTGGAATACTTTAAATACAATGTTCCTCAATGTCAAATTGCAAAGGCTTTGAAGGTCTCATCATTGATGGTGCATAACATCATCAAAAGATTAAGAGAAACTGGAAAAATCTCTGTGCATAAGGGACAAGGCCGAAGACCTTTACTGGATGCCCATGATCTTCGGGCCCTCAGACGCCACTGCGTCACTCACCGGCATGATTCTGTCTTTGACATTACTAAATGGGCCCAGGAATACTTCAAGAAACCACTGTCTGTAAACACAGTCCGCCGTGCCATCCACAGATGCCTCCTAAAACTCTATCATGCAAAAAGGAAGCCATTGTTGAGCATGATCCAGAAGCACCGCACCGCCGTGTTCTGTGGGCCAAGGCTCATTTAAAATGGATTGTAGCAAAGTTGCAAAGTGTCCTGTGATCAGACAAGTCCAAATTTGACATTCTTGTTGGAAATCATGGGCATCGTGTCCTCCAGGCTAAAGAGGAGAAAGACCACCCCTCCTGTTATCAGCGTTCAGTTCAAAAGCCAGCATCTCTGATGGTATGGGGATGCATTAGTGCATATGGTGTGGGACACTTGCATGTTTTAAAAAGCACCATGAATGCTGGAAGGTATATAAAGGTTTTAGAGCAATATATGCTCCCCTCCAGACGACATCTATTTCAGGGAAGGCCTTGTGTATTTCAGCAGGACAATGCAAAACCACATACAGCAGCTATTACAACAGCATGGCTTCATAGTAGAAAAGCCCGTGTGCTGAATTGGCCTGCCTGCAGTCCTGATCTTTCACCGATTGAGAAATTTTGGCACATAATTAAACGAAAAGTCCGTCAAAGGAGTCCCAAAACTCTCCAGCAGCTGGAAGCCTGCATTAAGCAAGAGTGGGATCAAATTCCTATGGCTCAACTCAAGAAACTTGTCTCCTCAATGCCCAGACGCCTCCACTCTGTGTTAAAAAGAAGAGGGGATGCTACACCATGGTAAACAGGCCCCTGTCCCAACTTTTTTGAGACCTGTAGCAGCCATCAAATTTGAAATGAGCTCATTTTGTGCTTAAAATTGTAAAATTTCTCAGGTTCAACATTTGCTATGTTATCTGTGTTCTATTGTGAATAAAATACCGGCTGGTGTGATTGGAAAGTCATTGCGTTTTGATTTTATTCACAATTTACAATTTGTCCCAACTATTTCGGAATTGCGGTTGTGTATATATATATAGAAGACCGCAATGGAAAAATGATTCTCCACACCCACACGGAAATAACCTACAGTATCTCACAAAAGTGAGTACACCCCTCACATTTCGACAATTAATTTATTATATCTTTTCAAGGGACAATCTTACAGAAATGAAACTTGAATATATTCTAGAATATTCATTGTACAATATGTGTTGCAGTGTAGATTTACTGCACTGTCCAAATAACTGAACAAACAGTCACTATTTCCAAAATGGGTGGCAACAAAAGTAAGTGCACACCCCAATTGGTAATGATCAACCAAGCGATGAAACGCATCTTATTCATCATGTTCATGCTTTTGTCTGTTCGACTAGGCCATATGAGGTTGTGTAACTTGTTGAAGGTTTAAATTGTGGTGCTTTAGGTGCAACATCCTCATTCTGGTCACTGGATGGTCGACATGGCACCTCATGGGACAGAACTCTCTGAGGATCTGAAAAACAGAATTGTTGCTCTCCACAAAGATGGTCTAAGCTACAGGAAGATCTGTGAAACCATGAAACTGAGCTACAGCACAGTGGGCAAGGTTATCCAGTGGTTTTCCAAGATGGGTTCTACTCAGAACAAGCCTCATCAGGGTTGACCGAAGAGGTTGAGTCCTCGTGCTCTGCGTCAGGTGCACAAGTTGGCTTCAGAAAACAGATGCAGGAGTGCTGGCACCATTGCTAATGAGGTTGCAGCAGTTGGAGAACAGCCTGTCAGAGCTCAGACCATACGCCGTGCACTGCACCAAAGTCGGTCTGCGTGGCCGTCAGCCAAGACGGAAACCTCTTCTGAAGCTAGCCCACAAGAAAGCCCGAAAAAAGTTTGCTGAAGACAACCAGTACAAGAACATGAGCTACTGGAACCATGTTCTGTGGTCTGACAAGACCAAGATAAACTTGTTCAGCTCAGATGGTGTCCAGCATGTGTGGCGGCGCCCTGGTGAGGAGTACCAAGACAAGTGTGCGCTGCGTACAGTCAAGCATGGTGGTGACAGCATCATGGTCTGGGGCTGCATGAGTGCTTCTGGTCCTGGGGAGCTGCGCTTCATTGATGGAATAATGGATTCCAACATGTACTGTGACATTCTGAAGCAGAACATGATGCCATCCCTTCAGAAACTGGGCCGCACGGCAGTTTTTCAACATGATAACGACCCCAAACACACCTCCAAGATGACAAATTCCTTCCTGAAGAAGCTGAAGCTGAAGGTGATGGCGTGGCCAAGTATGTCTCTGAATCCCATTGAGCACCTGTGGGGCATCCTCAAGAGGAAGGTGGAGGAGCAGCAGGTGTCCAACATCCACCAGCTCCATGATGTTGTCATGGAGGAGTGGAGGAGGATCCCAGCAACAACTTGTGCAGCTCTGGTGAATTCCATGCCTAGGAGAATCATGGCAGTGCTGGACAACAATGGTGGTCACACTAAATATTGACACTATGGACACAATTTGGCATGTTGACGGTGAGGTGTACTCACTTTTGTTGCCACCCATTTTGGAAATAGTGACTGTTTGTTAAGTTATTTGGACAGTGCAGTAAATCTACACTGGTACACATATTGTACAATGACTACTCTAGAATATGTTCAGGTTTCATTTCTGTTACGCTGTCCCTTGAAAAGATATAATAAATTAATTGTTGAAATGTGAGGGGTGTACTCACTTTTGTGAGATACTGTATATAAACATATAGGTTTTAATATAGGGCCACATATAGGTTTCGTATATGCGACATACATAAAATTAGCCGTTTTCATATATTATAGGTACATATAGGTACATATATGCACCTATATGTACATATATGTACCTATAATATATGAAAACGGCCAATTAAAACTCCTACCTCTTTTTTTTGTTCTGAGATATCCAAAGAGGGAATTACGTACAAGGTCTAAAGCTTATTCGCACATGCCACCCACTGTTGACAATTCAGCAAAGTGTACACAGCTCTTGGCAATTGCTTTTTATACATTTACCAAGTAAAACTTTGCAAGCTTAGAGCGAGGTCAAAGGATGAACAGGTGCTTTCCTAGTCAGAATCTTATTTATGAGCACCCCTCTAGCCAACAGGACGCGCCTAGGGGAACTCTAATCTACATAACCCTTCCCAGCAGGCCCTTCGCAAGTTTGCATCCCTGTAGCATATTGGCCAATTGCGCGCTACTTCTGAAAAGAGCTGCCAACCACTGCTGGTTGATTCAAGGTGGGGATTAAAACCTATATGTTTATATAGGTTCTTTCCGTGTGGGCAGTTGAGAATGATGTTTTGTTTTTACTGCCTGTTGAATTGAATGGTTCTTGTTAAAGTCTTCAGCATTCCATCATCCTTGAGTCCACATCTCATTTTGGCGAGGAGTGAACCGTATTTTGCTGCTCATTTTTTCTGTTCTCTCAACATGGCTGGGAAAATGCCTCCACCCCCGATGTTTTTGCCTTGGCCAGGAGAGCCGTCAATACCTTTTGATATGTGGATGCGGATCTTCAATGACTATTTGGTGGTGATTGATGCCACCAGAAATTCTTGGCCTGAAGCTCACTAGAGAGCTGCTTTACTTCACTGGTTCGATGCAAAGGGACAGCGGATTTTCTGCTCCTTGGCAGACAGAGGTGACACTTTCGCTTCTGCTGTTGCTGCATTAGACAAACACTTCACACCAAAAGTAAATGTTGTGGAAAGACGTGCCTTCAGGACGTGCACAAGCACCTCATGAGACTGTTGCTCAGGATGGGGCTGCATTACATGATCTTGCTTCAAAATGTGGATTTGATGATAAAACAGATGAAATGATCCATGACCAGCAAATTGAACATGTGACTAATGCCAGCGTTAGGGAATGGCTTTTTACTTGAGCAAGACCTGTCATTGGACAAAGCAGTTACAATTAACGCAAGTGAAATCAGCTATTCGATAAGCTAAAACGATTTCAGCAGATGGCAGTGTCCCAGGGCAAAGTACACAGTTCTGTTCATATATCTCCAAAAAGAAATACGAACAGTTCACTTGCCCAAATAAGCCTCCCGGTACTATTGTTACATCCTCTCGTACCTGCTTCAAGTTTGCCTCTGACAAACATCTGGCTAATTTTCCTTGGTGCTGTGCCGCTAAGGCAACTTGTAAGCATGGACTGTATTAAAAGATGGACGAAGAACCCCTGACGTTACCCATTGGTTTCAGCTTACCATTTAGGAAGCCTCGATTTTGGCTATTTGAACAGCGCCATTTTGTCATTTTGAAACTGGATGTGATTCCTATTGGATGAGAGCATGAATTGAAGATCCAGGGAGGAGTGAGGGGTGGATCTACGGGTGGATCTGACCGTATCAGATGAGAACTAGAGGATAACCACGCCCCTAAAGCATACTCTGACTTCATCCTTTATTCTAGTCTATTTGGGACCATAATTTACAAAAATGAACATCATGATACATCTAAGGAGACTTGAAACTTGCGATAGATACCATAAAGTAATGTGAAAAATCATTATTGAAATAATAAATCAGGTGGGAAAGAAGGGTCATTTTCTCACAGACTTCGATAGAATTGAACATCTTTCTGCAACCACCGATGTCGCCATCTGCTGGCCATTAAATTGAATGCAAATTTTAGAGATTTCCACATGGGCCTCAGTTTTCAGAACCAGGTGCTGCTTCCATCTTTTTACACAGTCTACGCTTGTAAGTCTTGCCATAAAGTCAGCACATTTTGCCCGTGTTTGCTGCTCACCCAAGACCAGTAATGCGGGTGAGATACAGCTACCTAAATTAACTATGCCATATTTAAGGGACTCTTACCATGCACCAGTCACTCCCGTGCACAAGATTATCAGTACACCTGATTCTCTTGCTAAAGAGCATGAACTGGTTGTAGATACAGGCTCTGCAATGTCTATCTTGCCATGCTACAGCTATCATCAGAACTTTACTAATAGAACTAATATTCCATTGCTCCCACCTAGCTGCCAGCAAGTGATCTACACATGGAAAAGAATCCTTGTGATTGGCTGCCTACAAGTGAAAGTGGAGCTTTAACCGCCTCAGCTAAATTGTTTGTTGTGAGAGAGGGCACCCCTCTCTTAAGAAGACATACTATGGCTGCCTTAAACACTGCATTATAGGTTACACTGTCCTTCCTCCAACCACTGTTTTACCCGCTCCTGAGCTGTCCAAAAACCCTGAAACTACTCCCTGTATCCCAACTGTTTCACCAGTGCGCCAGAAACTGAAACCTCTGCCTTTTGCTGTAAGAACTTCTGTGTCAGCAGAACTGAAGCACTTGCTGAAAGCTGGTGTCATTGATTCAATTGAGGAATCACCCTGGCTTTCACCTATTGTGGTAACAGGATGGAAAACTGGTGGTATAAGGATTTGTACAGACCTCCGAGAACCAAACAAAGCAGTTGTTACAGGCTGCTGCCCCCTGTGTTGCATGGATGGACTATTCCATCCCTGTCCCAGGGTGCACCAGTGTTCTCTACAATCGACCAGGCTATTGCATACTACCATCTGCATCTCCATGAAGACAGCAGAGACCTTACAGCATTTATCACACACGACAACCTTGTCATATCATGTAGGGTCCCTATGGACTTGCATCTGCCCCTCAGCCTTTAAGAAAATGATGGCCAACATTCTCCTTGGCCTCCCGGGTGTCCTAAATGATTTGGATGACCTCACTGTTTATGGCAACATCCCTGCTGAACATGAGCAGAACCTCAGCATTGTCCTCCAAAAACTAAAAGATGCTGAACTAGTGCTCAACGACAACACGTGTCGCTTCAGGAAGCCCTTTCCACGCTTCCTAGGTCACCTCATCACTGCCGATGGCATCTTTCCTGACCCAAAGCACATTGATTGTGTCCTAAAACCTCCTCCCTCATCTGATGCTGCTGCCCTGAGGCCCTTTCTGGGCCTAGTGTCCTGCTACTCAAAGCTTTCACTAAACTTTACAACAGTTGTGGCCCCTATGCGTGCATGTGTCAGTGACAAAGACACCTTCCTGTGGACCCCTGCTGCCCAAACCAGCTTTGAGCAAGTAAAGCAACTCCTTGTGGACAGCTTGGCACTTGCTCTGTTCAATCCTACCCTGCATCCTGTGATATCTACAGATGCAAGTGACTGTGGATTTGGCACTGTCTTTGCACAAATACTGCCGGACAGCACAGAGAAGCCCATGGCTTTTACTTCTCGCACCCTGCCTGAAAAAGCAAAAATATTCCACTGTCAAAAAGGAAGAACTTGCCTGCGTTTGGGCTGCAGAAAAATTGAGGAAATACCTGTGGGGACGATGCTTTACTCTGCGCATATACCACCAAGCGGTAACACAGCTCAAAAGAAATTGGTCTGGCTGGAACGCGTGTTGCCGCTGGTCAGCACTGTTTTGAGTATTATGTGATCTATTGACCAGGTTCCCAGTACTGATTGTCTTTCATGCCTTCCCTTGCCTGTGCCTCCAGACTCCACCCTTGATGCAAAACCTGAGTTGGTGGCACAGATTTCTGCTACCCTGAGCTCCCTCCCAGTGGCCAACTTTGACACCGAATGCTCCTCTTTGATCTGAACTGTCAGCTCTATGCTCACAAATGCATAGCGGTCAGTCTTACTCCACTAAAACAGTGAGAGATACAATGGATCCATATCACAAGGTCAGAGATGAGCTCTCAGTCAAAGGTAACTATATCCTCAGAGGCTCAAGATTCATTCTACCACTCTCCCTACGGGACACACATACCAGAAGTCACCCAGGGATTGTCCACACAAAGCAGTGCTTGCGAAACCTCTACTGGTGGCCTATCAAAAGTACTGTCTTGCAAAGCTGCTGGGTTAGCTCTCTCGGTTAAGGCGCCGCATTTTTGGAACAGTAGTGACTACCATGGCGCGGGTTTGATCCCTGGTTGTACCAACTGGCAGTGGTCGGCAGCTTTTTCAGAGCAGCGCACAATTGGCTAAAAAGCGCTGCAGGGATGCAAATTGGGAAGGGACTGCCGGAAGGGATATTAAAAATGGTTGCTTTGTTTGTTGCTCAATCGCCTCCTGTTGGTCAGCCGGGCGCTCGTCAGTGAGATTCTAAGCTTGCTCATGTTCGGATATCCTCTGCCCTCGTTCTGAACTTGCGAAAGTTTTGACCAATGAGTGTAAAGATGCAGGGGCAACAGACGCATGTTTCGGTGGGGACCCGCGAACTGTCTCTCTCTCTCCTGAGCTGGCAACAGGGTGTCGCACACGAGCAAGCCTTGCTCATAGTTCTCGAAATTAGGCAGTTCAGATTCAGGTGGGATTGGAGATGCCAACTTATTTTTAAAAAAAAAAGGGCAGTCTTGCATAGCTTCATGTGTAGCCTGCCAGTCTAATGATAAAATGGCCCATACTCATTCTGCTCCTCCGCAACCACTGCCTGATGGGCCATGGAAGAAACTTGTCCTTGACATTGTCTGACTGTTTGACACAGCTGGTCTCACCTGCAGGTTTGCCATCACACTGACAGACTATTATTCCAAGTGGCCTCAGCTCGCCTTTTCACATGCTGCCACCACTGAGGATGTTACACCCTTTGTGGCCTCGGCCTTTAGTTTTCATGGTAACCCAGAGCATATTGTCATTAACAACGGTCCACAGTTCACTTATGCGGCTTTTGCCTCATTCCTGCATGACTGCGGTATATCTCATAGCAGGGCATCAGTCTACCACCCAGCTGCTAACGGAGCTATTGAGAGATTCCATCGTGCCCTCAGAAGCTGCATTCAAACAGTAATCTAACCGTTGCAACCATGGGAAGAGACTGTAATGGACTGGCTCCTGGTGTACCATGCAGTGCCACATGCTACAACTTCGTACCTTCATACCTCATCGTATGAACTCCACTGTGGCGGAAAAATGCAAATCAAGCTAAACATCTGCCAAGACTCCTTCAGATGCTTTTGCTTACTGTTCATTTCAGAGACAACAGACAAAAATGCAGCACTATACTGATGCTAAAAATGGTGCACACACACCTTTTTTTGACCAGGCAAGAGAGCGAGGATAAAGAAGCCTCATCATGTGCTGAAAGCAAACCCCAGGTTCACTCCCCCGGTAAATGTGAGAAAGAGAGTAGGCCCTAACTCTTTCTTACTCAGTAATGGAAAAACCTGGAATGGCTCTCACCTCGCTCACCTTTTCTCTGAGGCTGGACAAGACTGTGACATGTCCAGACCGCTACATGCCCACGTCAACCAGCATCCATCTTACAAACAGCCACATGTTAAATACAAGCCAAAGTGGCACAAGGGCTAGGTCATTCCATAAATTGAACTATATCTGGAGTAGGAAAGCCAAAATTATTGTAGAGACTTGGTTCTTACAGTTAGAATGGTTAACAAAGGTAGTATTTATGGTAATGCAATTGACTAATTGGGAAAGTTTAATAAAAAAATATAATTTTTACTTATACTATGTGCACCATTGCATATTTAATGTGCCTTATGTAAAGCTACCTTATTTTGATTTTCCTGTGCTATTGTGATAATTCCTGCATTTAATTCCATAGTAAAATTACGGTCTTACCTTATCCTGGTGGGGGTTTCTTTATTATGATCTGCTCTTCACAACTGGTACTTATTTTATTTGAGAGTATCTTCTGTGACAGAGAGGAGACGTTGTTTTCCCTCATTTATAGTTCTGCTACTTTACACCACTAGATGGCGATGTTATAAAGCAGGTACCAGGTACACTCAGTATATTGAGAGAGAGAAAGACAGTCACGAATAAGAAAGCTTTTCTGTGCTTACTTTTCCTACAACAAAAAAAATTTGCAATTTTCTAAAAATGCTTCTTATGTATTTATTGCGTTTTTAGGTTAGGTGCATACATGTTGGTACATTTACAACAGTACTATTTTTTTAGCTTTTAGCTCACCAGAGTAAATACAGAGGGTTTATTTTAACATGTAAACTATAGGGAAAGTTCAAAAACAGGAAGCTTGCCCAAAAAATTCTATAAATGCTTGTATAGTTCTGGAACAACATCCTATAGACAAACAAGGCAAAGATCAGCTCACACCAGAAAGACAGGAAAAGAATGATATAGAGGAGGAAAGGAACTGCTCATGATCTGAGGCGTACCGCCACATCTGTGAAGAGTGGTAATGTATGGTGATGTATGGCTGCTAATTGAGCTGGATCCCTTGTATCTGCTGATGATGAGACTTTACAAAAGCTTGAGGATGAATTCTGAAGTGTATAGGGCTGTATTGTATGCTAAAATTCAGCCTAATGCATCAGAATTAATTGGAAAACACTTCACCATGCAGATGGACAGTGACTTGGGAGCATTTAGCAAAAACAACCCAAGGCTTATTTAAGGCAAGGAAGTGGAGTGTTCTACCATAGACAAGTCAATCTTATAAGCTGAATCCAAGTGAGCGCGCATCTCACCTGCTGAAGGTAAGACATTGCAACAAAATGGCAAGAACTGAAGACAGCTGTCATGAAGGCCAAGCAGAGCGTAATAAGGGAAGAAACCCAGTGTCTGGTGATGTGTGTTGGTTCCAGACTTCAGACAATCATTGACTGCAAAGGGTTTGCTGCAGAGTATTAAAAATGACAATTTAATAATTGATTATGCCAGTTTGTCCGATTATTTTTGAGCCTCTAAAACTGAGGGGACTGTGCATGAAATGGGTGTAATCCATACAATGATAATATTATATGCATATGTGTATGTATAATTATATTTACTTGTGTATATATATTTTGCATAATAAGTTCATTTGCATTTTTGTTATGATGTAATGCACTTTTCAGAGCCAAAGCACTGATTATTTGTTTTTCTTCCTCGTTTGGATTCACAGAAGACCTTCAGGGAGCAGCTTGCAATGGAGATGCTGCAGTTTGCTGGCGGCTCAGCAACCGCCCCACCCCCACCTGCCACCTGCAGCCCATGTGCAGCCGCCCCACCCCCACCTGCCACCTGCAGCCCATGTTCTACCCAAGTGAAGAGGAGTCTAGGATCAGGAAGCACTGCAAGAGGTGCAGCGATGCAGGGATTCCATGGGTAAAGACAAATGCGTACTGCAGGAAGTGTCAGGTTCCTCTCTGCTTGTCCTCCAGGAAAAAAAAAACTGCTTCCTGCTGTGGCATGACGGACAGTTATTTCTGAGGAACATTCATGCCTCAATATCCCAGAGTTGGCACAACAGACAATTTTGTAAATATTGTAAATAGTTGTTTTGGTGTTACCTGTCTTTTATAGTTTTACGGTTTGTGTTTGTACATTTACTGTTTTATTCTTTCAATGTTAGTAAATCTGTTCCATTTTGGATTCAAAACTCATGTGGTTTTTTGAATAGGAAAGTAAATTGGGGTCTTGTTGATTTTGGGGGGGAAAAAGCCAAAACTCTTGTATTTGGATGTATTGAACACCATTTGGGATATATATTTGAAATGTAAAGTTTGGCTCTTGAGAAATTTCAAATGGCACAGATGGTGCCAAACTGTGCCATTTCGGAGACTTTGCCTGACCAGTGTCTACTAAAAACTATCTCATTTTGCTTTGCTTCACTCTATCAGAATCAACTTTCGCAGAGGTAATGTTCCTATGTTTTGCTTTGCTCTGGTAGAGGTTTAGAGCTGCAGCTGCATCATTACAAAGAGATAATCATCCTGAAAGTGATTTTTTTTTTTTTTTGGCGAAAATGATTTTTTCTTCATTTATGCAGTGTGCCAACTTAATTTTCTCTTAAATAGTTACATATTTACGATATTTACACATCTGAACAAATCTCACAAGTGTCCCCTTCATTTTGAGACCAG
This sequence comes from Gymnothorax javanicus, assembly GCA_029692085.1. Classification (NCBI taxonomy): domain Eukaryota; kingdom Metazoa; phylum Chordata; class Actinopteri; order Anguilliformes; family Muraenidae; genus Gymnothorax; species Gymnothorax javanicus. The sequence continues at coordinate 15,771,652 of CM056202.1, forward strand.
AGTCATTCAAATAGACCTTATGGTTGCAAAGATATGCCCTTCTCAATTTGGGTATGCAATTTTTTAAGCGGAGGTCTAAAAAATGGGCTTGGGTTTAAAAGGTTAACTGCCAAACACCCAGAACACAATCAGCTGCAACATGAATTCCCAATGGTTTTTCTATCAAATTTCTGACCGCTAATATAGTCCAATTAGGAAACTATGATGCTTATTCCCTCATTCAGTTTAATACATTGATCTAGCTAATTATGTAATTTTTGCATAATCTGCCGAGAAATCCTGAAATGGATCAGCTATTGCTGTGCACCCGAGGTCTAGCATTTAATATAGGCGCACAGGCCTGCTGATCTGTGTTGCTTCAGTTTGTGTATGGTTTTCTTCGAAAGTGAGGAGAATAAGAGGTGCTTTATTGAACCCCATGGGGTAATTTGTCCTCTGCATTTGACCCATCCTATAGTTAGGAGCAGTGGGCAGCCCGGGGAACAACTCCAGTTCTAAATCCAGTTCCTTGGTCAGGGGCACTGGTAGGAGTGTTCCTATAATGCATGTTTTTCTGGGTGGGACAAACGCAAGGAGAACATGCAAACTCCTCACAGAAAGGCCCCAGGCCGGATTTAAGACCACGCCCATCTTGCTCTGAGGCAGCAGTGCTAACCACTGTACCACTGTGCCACCCATAAGGTGAGTGAATATCGTGTGCCAGCATGGAGAATTGAAGGCATTTTTATGTTTGAAGGCTGTGCAGTATTGTGTGAAAAAATGACCTTGACTACAACCCTGTATTTATTTTTTCAACCTGAATCTGCAGTTGTGCCTTTTCTCTGTCATTTATAATGAATACGACGGTGAAAGGCACTCAGGTAAAGAGGAAATGACAGTGTGTATCCACAGAGCACGAGTGTGTTTGAGAAATCACAAGGACAAAAGGAGATGGGCGAACTGACGGTTTACTCAAGAACCAGTCCTCGTCATTCAACAAAATCTCTGCTCAACATTGCCACCCAGTGGCCTAATAGCACCACAACCAGGGTGGACCAAAAATGAATGTGATGGGGATCATCATCTCACCACCTTATTCCTGGTCAAGGCTCTGGAGATGGGAATCTCAGAATGCATTGGAGGTAGGAATAGACTGGCCAGGAATCCACTAGTCGGAAGTTACAGTCAATCACGGAAATCACTTGTCATTCACTTAAGCACTATTACCAATGGGCAATTTAGCATCTTCAATTAGCCTGACTACTATGTCTCTGAACAGCAGTTCTAAAATAAAGTACGATGCAACTGGCAATTTTGTCATCAATACATTGACTGTCAGAAGAAATTACTGGGCTACTAAAATTTTGAACAATTTATCTCAAAGTTATGTCACTGTTATTTCAAACATATGAAGTGAAGAAAAAGTGTCTAATTCACATCCCAGTCATAACAAATCAGACCTTAATATGTCTTATATATCCTGTAGTTTCTGTCCTTTGAAACAATGCTATATTTTTGAATCCCCTGCAGCCTAAGGGCTGACGTTCTTGCCTCAGGTCCGGAAGGTTAGCATTTCGAGCCCCGGAGCAGCTGCACTAAGAATAGTGCAGCTCTTGGTTTCTTGAAAACCCCTTAACCCCACACTGCTCTAGAGAGGATTGGCTGACTGCGTAGCTGCAAGCCAGTTCGGATAACAGGGTCTGCTGAATAAAGCATATTGTAATTTATTTGTGAGTATGCTCACGGACAGCCTAAACACACCCTGAACAGATTACGCGGACGGCTATATGCTAGTCGACAGACCTAGGTAATTTTCTTTTATTTTTGCTAGTTGAGCACCATGCTAAAGTGGTAATGATACACTGAGCTCTCCTGTGTCAGACGTCAGAGGCTGTCATCACCATGACTTCATGGGTGAGGTCATTAGCGCGCATCCTGCATCTCCCTCCTCAGGGATGAATTCTCACCTGCTGTGATCACATGACTGACAGCGATCAGGAATACATGCAGCTTGTGGCAGCTGTGGGTGTTCCTGTGATCGCATGACTGACAGCGATCAGGAATACATGCAGCTTGTGGCAGCTGTGGGTGTTCCTGTGATCACATGACTGACAGCGATCAGGAATACATGCAGCTTGTGGCAGCTGTGGGTGTGTCTGTGATCACATGACTGACAGCGATCAGGAATACATGCAGCTTGTGGCAGCTGTGGGTGTTCCAGTTCACCTTTACAATTATTCTTCAGCTTCTGAGGACGTACTAATTACTTCTTCATGCTTTCTCTGATCCTTTATGCAGGTTGAATCGGGGCAAAATTATTTTGCCGTTACTTGTATTTCTCCTTGCTTTTCTTGTCCTCCTTTGAGTTCATCAATCTACCTCAGATCAAACGCGAGGCCGAAGCCTTTCTGTTTGGAGTTTGCCTGCTCTCCCTTTGTTCACGGGCATTTCCTCTGGGTGCCCCAGTTTCCTCCCACAGTCCAAAGGTATGCATGTTAACTGGAGACTCTAAATTGCCCTTAGGTATGTGTGTGTGAGTGAATGGTGTGTGATCCCTACGATGGACCAGTGAATTGTCCAGACTGTGTTCCTGCTTCTCACACAATTCCTGCTGTAATTAGCTTCACCCTCCCATGACCCCAACCAGGTTTAAATTACCATTACAGAAACTCCTAAAACTCTCAACATTATCAGGTGTGGTCAGTTTACATCAATAACGCATACCTGTAAACTCTCCTGCATTCAGCGTTAGTTTTAGTGGCATATTTACGTTCCCCTGCTGTAGTCAGCAATTATTAAATCAAGGCATATGTAAGAGATTCTCAGGCGGAATTGAAGTCCTTGTGCATGGAGGTTTATCAGTTTCACGTGCGTTACGGTGGATTTCACCACTAGTAATTGGAAACCTAGTATGACTCTGGACTTCTCACGCTTTTGTTTACTCAGGGGTAGGACGCAATGCATGCGTTTCATGAATGTTTAAATTGTTCAAATGAATAAGATCATTGGAAGCAATAGAATTGCATAAAGACGTTTCAAATGATCTTATTTCATTTAAACAATTCTGATACTTGCTAGAATTCATTTATGCCAAATTTTAACCAGTGCCCTTGGACCTCTTGAATTAAAACAGCCCCGAAACATGACTGACCCACCATCATATTTCACCATGGGTATGAGGTGTTTCTCTTTGTACACATCTCTGTTTCGACGCCAAACATGCCGATGCTGTATCTGACGAAAACATGCAATTTTGGTCTCATCTGACCAAAGCATCTTGATCCAGTCATAATTTAAATGACGTTTGGCAAACTCAAAGCGCTTGCTTCTGTGTCTTGTGGTCAGAAAAGGCTTTCTTTCGGCAACCCTTCCAAAGAGCCTGTAGTTGTGGAAGTGGTGCCTGATGGTGCTTTTTGAAACCTGGTGGCCCCAAGATGCCACCAAGACCAGCAATTCCTTCACAGTCATTCTTGGAAATTTTGTTGCCACCCCAGCAACTACACACACAAAAACTGTGATTGCAAAGGTGTCAAAATGCAAGTTTATATACAGCTGTCACCAACTCAATAGCTCGGTGACTTACCCACTAAGCTATTTCCAATGAGTCATCTAGTCATGCTTCATTGCCATATGAAGTGTCAGCCAGCGAGCCATAGAAACTACTTCGCCGACGTCTGCTGAATGTTTATGCGCTTCCTGGGACAAGCGCAGTTCCTGAACAACAGCAACTTGGCCCTGAACTTTTTTCATTATCAAAATTACTTTTCTCTTTTGATTGGATTAATTAGCCCAAATTGCAACAAATTCACTGTTATTCACATTCCTCTTTTGGGTTTGTATACTTTCCTTAAACCATATCGTAACCACGACAACCAAACACAGCCTGAAGAACCTTGTAGAACTTGATGACAAATAAGGAACTTAAACTTCTAAAATTAGGACTTGTTGCTTTCATAGGCCAAGGGGGATATCCCATAGAATTATGAGGACCCCTCCCTGGTACATTCTGCTTTTATAGTTCAGTAGCTCCTATTCATCAACCTTTGCAGATAAAACAAATCTTTCAATAAGTCGGATCAAATATAGGAACCAATTAGGGGAGTGTAGTGAGCGCTACTCTGGGTAATTCATTCCTTTAATTTTGTTGCTTAGGTGCACTAAATTACCTTGTATGTTTATTATTAATTGTAGCTTCTGCATAGCTCGCAAAGCAGTGTACTCTGAGTTTCCAACCCACTGCCAGAGCAGCACATCCATCCCCATCCGGGCTACATTTCTCTCAAGCATCTGCACCTCCAGTTCCTTCCTGTTCAACTCTTTTGCAACCTTTAGTGTTCTCTTACACCAATACATTGGATTCTCAGGGGATTCTGATTTTACGCAGAGGTGTCTGGAAGCAAATTCCTCTCTTTAAGAAGGCTTATTTTATGCTGTTGCTTCCTTTCTTTTCTGGGTTTTATTACGGCGGCGTAGTTGTCATTGATAAAAAGCAGCCGCCCTTGATATTGGATTCTTTCTTGGATTCACAACCATCTCCTTTACTGTGTACTGAGGAAATTCACCAGGATAGGAGTTGGGAACTTTGTCTGAGTCCGGTCTCAGCATTACAGCTCGGTGTGCCCACAGTATTTTAAGGTCCAAAATCTGTTGGGAGAGTTCAGATTTCAGAAGGTGCTTAATGAATTCTGTAGCAGAGGTGCCTTTTACTCCTTCTTCCTGGCCAAAGATATGAATGTGTTTCCGGCGGTTTCTTCCCACTCATATCTGTCAGCTTGTTCTGCATATTTTCTGCAGGGCCATTTCATGGTAATTGTGAAGTGGCATGAAAAAATTAAATGTCTGAATCTTACCAAAAAAACAAATGGGTGCCTTAGATAGGTATCTGAACTTTCTGGAAAAAAGAAAATTGAGTTGAAATTCTTGCTCCTTAATTATGCAAATTAGATTTTCTCAAGAATTCATGGGTCCAGAGTGTTGCGGACAGGACACACATTTTTTCGTCATTTTCTCGTGGTGCGTTTCATTTTTGAAATTTTTTTCTTGCTGACAGGATACGTTTTATGTCCATGCAGACAATCCATCAGTGAGTTTTTTTTTTCAGATTGTGAAGTGATAAAATTTCCACTTCACGGGTGTCAAGTATCCTATCCAACACAGGGTTGGAACAAAAAAGTTTATTTTTTTCCTACAATAATAAGCCTATAAACACCAAAGTTAGAATTCTCTTAGCTTAGGTAGTATAAAACAATGTAACAAAAAGGTTTTTGAAAAATCTCAACACAGCTCATCAGAAACCACAACTCTTTTTTGTCCTGTCCGCAACGTTTTGCGTGTCGGACAGGACAAAAACGTTGCGGACAGGACAAGTTAATGTAGTGATAATGGATTTGGCTTTTAGTTGGTATGGATATTCCCCTTCTACTTAGAATAAAGGCTTTTAATGTATTTAAGGCTTTTAAATACTAGGAGGTTGTTTCTTATTTAACTAATATTGAGGCACTTTTAGAGGAAACAAATGCAAATGTAAGTCTTTCTGATTGTATACAATAAATGTCCTATAAATGAAGACAGAAAAAAAAGGGTATGAGTCTGGTGCAAGGATGGCTTGTCTTTCAATTCAATAACACAGATTTCAAGATTTTTATTATTGTTTGACATGTTTCAAGAGTATTATTTTATTTCAGTTAACTTTCTAGGAATTTGAATGGGTGTTTTCATGGCACTGGCAGGGCAGCTTGGCGTTGAATCTGGATTCACTGTCTCATTTCATTAGGCACTCCTACTCATTTGAGTAAATAGTGTTTGACATGTTTGTGAGCCCTTTTCTTCCAAATCATTTACTAAAATGCAATTGCAATTAATGGCTCTTTGGACATCAGATTCTTAATTATGCCCTATGACTCCCAAGAATTAATTGTTATTTTATTATAACCTGGCAGCTTTGCTCAATTGAATCGATTGTTTTTTGAGTAATGGAGTCTTAATTAACCAGGCATATTTGCTCAATTGAGTGGACTGTTGTTTGATTAATTTCCAGACACTTTGAGTTTAAAATGACTGTTTGACAGGAATCATATTTTGAACTCTGACCATAAAACTGAATCCGGAATGTGATCTTCCATCAGTTCAAGTAAAGATCGATAGAAGCAATAGACATGCCACCAACAACGAGTACTGAGAGGTCCCGCAAAAGAAGAGAGAAGATCAAGGATGATGAAGAGAAGTATGAGGCCACCAAGAAGAAAGACCAAGAGAGAAAACAGCAAGCCAGGGCCAGACTGAAAGCTGCCATGTCAGAGACTGAGGAAGAAGAACGACAAATGAAAGAATGTGATGCAAAGAGACGACAGCGTCAGATGAAACGCGATGCCCAGAGAGAGGTGGTTGATGAAAATGGACCCTACAAAAGCAAGAACACACTTGGCAAAGCAGTATGTAAAGTGAGAAAAGCACTGCCATGCACACCAAAAAGAGGGACTCGGGTCCTGGGAGCCATCCTATCTTCGATGCCATGAGAACAGCGAGATGATCTTTGCAACACAGTGCGAGACCCCCACGTGAGACGAACCCTCAGTCTCAGCAATGAACGCAAGAAACGCTCTGATGCCATTCCACAAGAGATTTTAGAACTTGTGCATCAGTTTCTTCTAAGAGACGACATCAGCAGAATGTGCCCGGGGAAAAAAGACAGTCTTTCCGTGAAAGACCCCATCACTGGCAAACATGAACACAAGCGAAAACGTTTGCTATATATGTTCCCGTCCGAAGCCAACCAACTTTTCTGCGAAGAACACAGCAACATCATTGGATTTACCAAGTTCACCGAGCAACGCCCACCGTACATTCGACCAATGACAAGCCAAGACCAGGAAGTGTGTATGTGTAAGTACCACCAGAATGTTGAGTTACTTGCAACAGGGATTAACAAAGTTGTTCCAGCAATTCTGGGGAGTCTGCTGAAATCTTTGATATCCTCTCAAACATGTCAACTGTTTTATATAATGCAGCTTTATGTTCTAAATATGTAAATAATGCAATATAATACATTTTATATGAAGTAAATGTGCGTTTTTGCTCATTTTTAATCCAAGTGAAAAAGTGTCCTGTCCGACACGTCCTGTCCGCAGCGCTCATCCCATTGGAATAAGTTCCCCCCCCTCGGCTCACTGTTTGAGTGACAAATTCATAATTTCTTCTGAAACCTACCTAAGATGTGGAGGAACAAAATGACCTGGCTTTGGATTATAAAACTCCAGTGGATGGACAGAACTTTTCACTTCCCTCCGAGGAAAAAAAACCCACTTCACTTTTTGTCCTGTCCGCAACGCAACTTCCAGCCTCATTTTGAAAATGAAAATGAAATTCAAAACATTTGATGTTTTTATCAAATAAGGTACTTGGGTAGTACTTGCCTCTCACCAGTTAAAACTTTTCAATTATTCCCAGGAATAATTTTTATTAACGAAAAAAGCCTGTGAATGTCCTGTCCGCAACAAAATAAATACCCTGAAATGGCCCTGCTGCTTCTATGATTGAAGTGGTTTATCTTTGGAATCCATGCATTTAGCCTCTTTGCTGCCCTCCATGTCTGACATTCCTTCAGTTCCTTGGTCACTTCAAGTTGTTTTTCCTGGTATTTCATGTTTTTTTTTTTTCTTGGGCTGGGTCACATTCGTCTTCTTCATCCTTTTTCTTTAAAGAATAAGGTTGGCTATTTTTTATATTTTCTCATTGTCAACAAATCTCACATGCAGAACCAACCTGTGGTAAAGACAGGGCCTGCCTTCCCCACTTAACCTTTACAACTGCCTACATTATATTCAGTTACACATTGTATTCATTTATTTTTGTTTAACATATATACTCATATATATTTTCATGCATAATCACCCTTGTTTCTTCTGTTGCAGTATATTCACCTTTAACTTTTCAACCATGTGGTCCAAACAATCTGTTTGCTACTATGCATGCTACGCAGTATTCAGGGAGTTTTAAATTAAATCTTGACCAGTAAAACATTCTACAAATTAAATCCATATTACAAATGACATAACAAAGGTTTGGTTCAAACATACATTTATTAATCCAACAAAGGTTCAAACACATCTACAAACACACAACTTATCAAATCATGTTACTTAGTCTGACAAACAAATGAGTGACTCAGGTGTGCAGTGCTGCATTTATAGTGAGGGTGATGTCATTGGGGCATACCAATAGCTGGGGGGGGGGTTTGCATTAACCTGTAAATTGTTATTTTCTTAATGTACAGAGATGTATGGTTATAAATATGAACTATACTTACCTTGTTGATGCATATTATCTTCTGTATGGTTTTGGAAATGTTTTCTTAGGTTTATTTCACTTGAGTTGTAGGTGAAGGTTGTAGATTTGTCCTGTGTTTCAGACAGTTGGTTTGGTCCAATAAGGAGAGGCCCGGTGTAGAGCATATAAGATCAGTCTGCCTTAAGGGGGCCAGTCGAACGACGGCCGGTAGAGGTTGTCGTGGGTCACGTGAGCGCGACGGACTGGTGGAAAGGAAGTGGAGAGAGTCAAGGGCGGTAGGATTGGAAATTGCTTGACGGATTGGAAAACAGTACACTGAATGTAGCATTATGTCTTCTACTTCAGATGGTGAAAATGAGACGGAGATGGAGTGGATGTTGCCTCGGTCTTTTCGGAAAAAAAGGGTGCTTGTAGACAGCCAGGAGAGAGCGAGAAGTTGGTCTGATGACAGTGGTTCGAAGCACAGTAATTCTAAAAAGTCAAAGACCAGCCCTAGGAAACAAATGCAAATAAATGATATGCAGACAAGTGACTTGAAGGTAATGATTGAGTTTAATCGAGATGGTGGGCATTATCACCCAATTAAGCTAACGAAAGCAATTGAAAAAGAAATTGGGAAAATAAAGTTTGCAAAGTTTATGAATAATAAACGAGTGCTAATTCATGCAGATAACCAGCAGCAGCAGGAGAAGATCCTCAAAATGACATCATTACAAGGGGAAAGGATAAGAGCTTACGTACCTGAGACACTAGCAAATCTAAGAGGGGTAATATCAGGAATACCAACGAGTATGTCCATGGAAGACGTGAAAAAAGAAATTAAAGGAGGCAATGTAGTCGAGGCAACCAGGATTAAAAGCAAACAAAATGGGGTTCTGTTAGACACTCAGGCAGTAATTCTCCTGTTTGAGAAATCGCTACCTAAATCAGTGCAAATGGGATACATGAATATTACAGTGAGGGAATACATCCCAAAACCTCTAAGATGTTATAATTGCCAAAGAATGGGACACACAGCAAATCAATGTAGGGGAACCCTAAGGTGTGCGAGATGTGGAGGCCAGCATGAGTATGGTAAATGTGGAAAAGATGCAAAAGTAAAATGCTGTAACTGCGGGGGTGAGCATTGTGCGGCATATGGAGGCTGTATCGTGCAGAGGGAAGCTAGAGAGGTTCAGAGAGTGAAAGTAATAGAGAAAATGTCCTATGCTGAAGCTCTAAAGAAAGTAAGAGAGGAGAGAACAAATGTCACAAATAACAGTGAAAGGGTCCAGAGGGGTAATAGTGCATGGGGAGAGCAGGCCCCAATCCATTTGGCTCCGGTGCCTATAGCCAGTGCATGTACACACAAATGTAGAGTTGATGACAGTGTAATGATGGTTAAGAAGGTACATTTTGTGGCATTTATCTGCCATATCATTAATGTAGCTTCACAGTTGAAAAAGAGAAGTAATAAAATTAAGGTAATAGTAGAAGCAGCTGGAAAGTTTCTAGAAATGAAAGACATCAAAGCTGATCAAATTCATACACTGCTGGCAATGGAAGTAGGGGAAAATAGTCAAGCTGAGGCTTGAAATATTGATCATGGTGCTGCACATACTTCAGTGGAATGCTAGGAGCCTTACTGCTAATGGGCAAGAGTTCAAAAAGTATATATATGACCTAGAAGTAGTCCCGGATGTGATTTGTGTGCAGGAAACCTGGTTAAAACCTCATTTAGATTTTGTAGTACCTGGATTTAGCTCAGTAAGGCATGACCGAATTAACAACCAAAGTGGAGGTGGGTGTGCCACGTTCATAAAAGATGGGTTGCCATATAGAGTGATATCCACCCCTGATGAGGCAGAATGTGTGGTTGTTGAGCTTTGTAGCCCGAGGGTGGGAGGTAATTTAAAAGTCTTTAACTTTTATAACCCATGTAGGTGTCTGACCAGCGAATTGTTTCTGGAAATTGCAGGAGAAGAGCATAGAAGGGAAATATGGTGTGGGGATTTTAACGCACATAATAGCCTATGGGGAAGCACTCACACTGACAGTAATGGAATTGTGGTTGAAGAAATGATGAATGATAGGTCACTAGTATGCATTAATGATGGACAGGGTACAAGAATTAATGTAAATAGGGGGACAACATCATGCATAGTTCTTACACTGGTGTCAGATAATTTGGTAAATGCATGTGAATGGAGTGTCAAAGGGGACTCCACTATAGGCAGTGATCATTTCCCAATTCTAACTATAATAAATAAAGATGTATATAGACAAGAGGGATGTACTTTCACAAGATGGTGTTTTAATAAAGCTGATTGGAACAATTTTAGGGTAAGGTGTGAGGAGACAGCACGTTTGATAACACTTGAAGGGAGTATAGAGGAATGCACTAGACAAGTAACAGAGCATATCTTAGATGCTGCAAATCAAAGTGTACCAAAAAGAACAACTAAGGGAGGGAAGAAGGTGGTACCGTGGTGGAGTGAGGATTGCAGCAAAGTTATTAAAGAGCGAAACAAGGCCTTCAAAGAGCTACGGAAAAAATATGACACCAGAAAACCTTATAGATTTTAAAAGGAAAAGGGCGGTAGCTCGTAGAACAATTAAAGACACAAAAAAGAGGGCTTGGAGAGAACTTTGCTCTGCCATAGGTAGGGAAATAAAGTTGCAAGAGGTTTGGAATATGTTCAAACGTATGAGTGGGTAAAGAAGTTTACTAAAAATGCCGGTATTAAATAGTGGACAAAGCATTAGTGTAACAAATAAAGACAAAGCTGATGTACTAGGAAAGGCATTTGCAGCAGTACACAGTGGTGAGCATCTTGGAAACAACCATAAACAGCAGAAAGAGCAGATGCTGAGGGAAAATAATGATGTCAGGGAGAAGAGGAAAGTGTTTACAACAACATTGGACATGGATTTCACACTGAAAGAACTCAAAATAGCGTTAAAAGGTACTAGATACACTGCCCCGGGGGAGGATCAGTTATCTTACGCCTTGTTTAGGCAGCTCCCAGATGTAACATTAAACAAAGTTTTAGAACTCTTTAATAAAATATGGAAAGAAGGAGTCATATCTAGCTGATGGCAATTAGCCATTATAATACCATTCAGCAAGCCAGGGAAAGATCCAGTAAACCCAAATAATTACAGACCCACTGCCCTTACATCTCACATGTGTAAGTGGATGGAGAAAATAATTGTCAATAGATTTTCATATGTACTAGAGCTCACGGCGTAACATGACCCATGAGGATCCGAGCGCGGACCTGACGACACGGGTCCCCCTTTAACTAACTTGATGTTTTCTGCATGGATGAATGTGATTCATATTCCTCCAGTGCACGCTCCTTCAATTTTTATAGGGACTACGTAGGCTACAACACACACTAAGGGTTTATACACTATTTCATTCTATAATATAAAGTTTCCTATTTATTTCTTAACATTATTATCTTAAAATTATTATCTTCATAGAGGTCATCATCAAGAACAATAAGGCATAATGAGTAAATGGACAACACATTAACATAACTTTATTGGGATGATCTGAAATTTTGTGAACAGCAAGGAATTGTGGGAACAATAATCAGCGAGCGAGTGGACATCGTAAAAACAGTTGATCTGTGCTCACGCTCATGCAGGAAAGGGGAGAGCGGCTTTTAAGACTCTGTAGCTATGAAACCAAATGTGCTTAATTTCGGCAGCTTGGCCAACCTTTCCTCCTGCTCCTTACGCTCTTGCCGCTTCCTGCATAAATACTTTGTTTGTAGCCTATCTTGCATGCAAGATTAAACCACAGACTGCCTTGGATTAAACGATCGGACCGTGACATCGTCACGTGGGTGGTCTATGGAATGTTGTACATTACCCAGAAACACTTGCTGTCTCAATGATGATTTCAACAGCAGAATAAACTTATCTTTGTTTGTTTTATTAAGCATTTTCCAAAAAGAAATCTAAATTATTTCATGTTACAACGACTTTTGTTTAATTAAAATGATAAATGTACCATGATGACGTCGACTTGCCAGCACCATGACTGAGAAATGAATGCAGTTGCAGTGGTATAAATATGCAGTAGCACAAACTTGCATACGACTATCAAATTACTACTAATGGGTTGAGGTCACTATTGAAATTTTAACAGTAAGAGAACACATATACTATCGTGTAATACAACCCAGAAGTGCTCATTAGTGGGCCCTCCCTGCCGCCGGATCCCAGTGCCATTGCACTCCCTGCACCTCCTATTGTTACGCCACTGACTAGAGCAGAATGGAATGCACAGCAAATATCAGAGTGGATTTTGGAAGATCCACAATGGATGCCTTGAATGAGATTGAAAAGACTCTCAAAATGAAAGAATTAATGGTAATAGTTTTTTTTTTATATAAAAGGCGTATGATTCAATGTGGAGAGAGGGGCTGCTCATTAAGTTAAAACAAATGGGTATTGGGGGTAAGATGTACAACTGGATAATGGACTTTCTGTCAGAGAGGAGAATAAAAGTCAAGGTGGGCACAGATTTTTCAAAAGAGTTCAGAGTAGAAAACGGTACCCCACAGGGGAAATGCAATCAGCCCAGTACTGTTTAAAATAATGATAAACGATATATTCTCAAACCTAGATGGGTGTATCAAATCCGCATTGTATGCAGATGACGGGGCCATATGGACGAGGGGAAGGAATGTGACAAATGTAATGGAAAACATAAAAAAAGCCATAAATAATGTGGAGGAATGGTCATATAAGTGGGGATTCAAGTTGTCAAACAGCAGGTCATGTTACATGATATTTACAAATAAACGTAAGCTCAATTTGGAGAAGCTTACACTATATGGACAGCCAATGGAGATGGTGTCTGATTTTAAATATCTAGGGATGAGGCTAGACAATAAATATACGTGGAACATACACATAGAACATATGGAGACAAAATGCAAAAAGGTCATGAATCTCCTTAGAGCTGTGGCAGGATGTGATTGGGGGGCTGATAAACAATCATTAATGAACATATACAGAGCACTGATGCGATCAACTGTTGACTATGGGTGTGTAATTTATGGAGCAGCAGCCAAAACAGCATTACAAAAAGTTGACAGACTACAGTACAGAGCACTACGGATATGCACAGGAGCCCTAAAGACAACCTCAATCAATGCACTACTAATAGCAGCAGATGAAATACCACTTGACCTGAGGAGAGATAAACTCATGCTTGCGTACTGGATTAAACTTAAAGGAGGTGGGAATGAGAACCCAGCTATAATAGCATTGCAAAGCTGCTGGGAATATTCAAGGTTCCAGGGGAGAGGCTTTGGGTGGAAGGCAAATGAATGCGCTAAAACATATAAAATGGAGGCCCTTGAGTTTTCCCAGCCCACACCAGTTAGTAGTGTTCCCCCATGGCTGTATCCTGATGTAAAAGTGGACATGAATATCTTGCAGAGGAAAAGAGATTGGACAATGAAGGAGGTGGGGGTTAAAACAAGCATATATTTGAGAGAAAACTATTACTGTTATCTTAAAATCTTCACTGATGGTTCTAAGAACACAAACGGTAATGTGGGAGTGGGGGTATATATACCAGAATTCAAGGTACAAATGTCTAAACGAATTTCAGATGGAATTTCAGTTTTTACAGCTGAAATGGTGGGTGGAGGATGTTAGGCCAGATCGGGTGGTAGTGTGCACGGATTCAGTGTCAGTTTTAGAAAATATAAAGTCAGCAAACTCCGATAGAGAGGACTTGCTCATAGATCTTCAGCACAGCTTGTTTAGACTACATAGAGGTGGGATTGATGTTCATTTCTGTTGGGTGCCGGCACATGAGGGTGTTAAAGGAAATGAAGCTGCTGATAAATTGGCGAAAGGGGCGCTGGGAAAGAACAGCATAATGCAAATATTGCTAGGAAAAGGAGAGGGTAAAGCTCTGATTAAAAAGAATGGAATGGAAATATGGCAGAGGAGGTGGGAGAAAAATCAGAAGGGCAGGAGGTTCTACAACATACAAAAGACTGTTACAATAAAGAGCTATAAAGGAAGGAATAGAAGGGAGGAAATCACCATATCGAGACTCGGGAGCAAGTCATTCCACTCAGACATAAAAGCAGCAGTCAAAAAAGAATAGAAAGAACAGGAGGAGAGGGTAGCAAAGCTACCAAAATTAAGTTCATTTGGCTTTCTTACAAGCAGTTGCCAGACAACGGACGACCGTCCCTCAAGCAGCAATGCAGCCGGCAGATCAAGCTAAGATAGAGTTTGACCTAAATAATGACAATGTTTGCGGCTATTGCATAAATTTCAAGACAAGTCGATGATTATGCTCAACGCACAGCTTGCCGAATGCCATTCAAATTGGTGAGTAGGCTTACAAGAGACTTTTCTTTTAATCCAGAGTCAATTTTTATATATGGGATATATGGCAGAAATAAGGCTGTCGTAAATTGATTATTATATGGGGTTTGTGCAGACGATGTTTAGCTGGGCAATTTGGGGGGCACGGTGGCATTGTTTTAAATATACTTAAATATCGTAAGATATTGCAGCTTTCGTCCGTCTTGTCGCGTTTTTTTTCAAGTCACTATCATGTCCTGCCTTGATGTCAGATAGTGAGGGAGCTGCACAAGTTTTGAGACGTTAAGTGTCCCAATTATCGCGGTAGAGGAGAAAGAGAGGGCAATTAATGAGGATGGTTAGCATGTCGTGTGCAAATTATGATTTCATGATATGTGTCTTTGGGTGTATTTAGGCCATATTTATAAAGCTAATAGAAAAAATTCCATATCCAACCTCCACCTTTTTTCGGCTTTTTTACTTTTCACGGCACAACCATGAAATTGTGACGAGCGCTGATTGGCTGGCCCTTCACAATTTCATGGCTGTGCCGTGAACGATTCTGGGCAGGAAGTTGGATTTCAGGGGTGAAGTTTTGCCTTTCCAGACTTGTTCTTCGGAACGAGAGGGAGTTACGATGAATGGTTGGTGCCGAACGAATCTTTAATATGTCGTTGTTACGCCGATACCAGACACAAGGTAAAACAAAAGAAAGTTTTGACACTAGCAGCGGTAGAAGACAAGCGGTGTCTGGCGATTTCCATTTTTGCAGGTTTTGTCAATGGCACGGCATGTGACTCCGCTGGGCCAGTAAATGCAAGGATGTTTTATATTTCACTGGATATACAATTGGCAAATGGCCGCCCATTCATTTCAATGGAAATTGTTCAATGGCGCAGCACGCCGACATGGGGGCCAAGCTTCCGGACCCACGCGGACATGCGCTGCGTGACTTTTTGCTCACACATGCGTAGTGTGGGGCTCATGAACGCGCTGGTATCCGAGGTGTCCATGACAACGGCTCGCGCTCGTGGAACTCCGACCCAGGGTGCGTGTTCACGATCACTTTTCTCCGGAAATGGAATACTGACCACTGCAGACTGCACTCTGATGTAAGTATGAGTGGAACGAAAAAAAAAAAAAACTGTAAAGGTTTAATCATAGTTTGAGATACAATTTTAAAACACAAATACAATATCAAATGTTTAAATCGATTGTTATTTAACAGGGAAGTAATGATTTCAACTCAAAAATGTCGGCAAAATAGTTGACTTGCTGTTGTGTAACGACATTGCTCAGGGGTGCGTTTCCTGAAATCACAGATGCTAACTTCCATAGTTGGAACCATTGACTGAGAATGGATGAACTACATAAGTTGCTGCAACTACGCTTTTGGGAAACGCGCCCCAGGCTCGTGCCCTCTTTAGTTCAATGATTAATAACCACATTAATGGAGTCAGACGATTCTTGCTCGTCTGCGTGCAAATTCCATTATCTTCTCCGGATTCAAGACAATAAACCGAACACACAACGCACTGCACTTGCCTTATAAACCGATATGTTTTAAAGTCAGGAGCCTTAAACTTTTGTCAATTCTGGCAAGCTAATTTACTTTTAGCTAACGTAACTTAGCTTCGCGCTACTGACAACCATTCCGTGGAGTATCGTAAAATGTGGGTCTACCGTGAAATGTTATGCACATTGTATTGCGTTATTTTTTATTTTTACCTTTGTTTTAAAGCTCCTTTTTTCTGTCTTTCCCCAGTGATATCTGAGCCTCTTGGAGTGCATTGAACAGTTCATCCATGAATTTCTGCATATCACATGGGCGTAGGAACCGGCCCGGCAGACCCGGCGATCGCCAGACCAATATTTTCCTGAATACGCCCCACCCCCTCCCCCTCCCCTCTCTCCCTCATGTCATGTCAATCTTAAGTTGCTTTCACACTGGATGCGAAACGATTTTTTCGCACGCAGATTACATTCAAAGTCAATGCAAAGCCTTTGCAGTGACTTTGAATGTAATGTGTCATGCGAAAAATTCGTTTCGCGTCCTGTGTGAAAGCAGCTTTAGACCGTCTAGCCGATCCCGGCTGCTTATCACCTATCAGATTAATGCACTGCCACGAGACCAGTGTCATTAGTTCGTCAGCGATACTAATGCTACTGCACACTCTCATAAATTATGATCCAGTGCAAAAAACGTTCTTATTTATTATAAGTTATTCATTTCCGCGCGATTTTGGCATTACAGGGCTTTGGTTGGTGACCTCACGCGCGTGTTTAAGACCTCAAATATACTTGCTGCTCACGACGCGTGCGCTTACGCATCATGGCTGCCACGCGTATTCTACGTTCATGAGTGTAGAGGTCGCTCATCTCAACGCGAGGTAACGTGCCGCGTGCGCGAGATGCAGTATTGACATGACCGCTAGAGGCGCTCGTGCGAACGAATACATTGTGACAGTGTATGCGATATCAGGGCAATAACGCCCGCCGTTTTCGCGATTTCAGGGTCCGATATGCTGCTGTCTGCCTCTAGTGGAGACCTCCAATACTATGCGTTTTGGACGCGTTGTGCTGCAGCAAGTGTGTGCACTCACGAAGCGCACTGTGTATGCGTCCGTTCGGTCACGCAGCAAGTATATTTCTAGCTTAATGCGTACAATTTGCATCGAGAGCGATGGTTTACTAATTTATTGAGACAGTTTTGCCCCTGAGATATGGACTATGCTTGAAGGGCTGTCAGTCTCTCGGTGATCACCTAAAATTGCTAAACTTCCATCCTCACATTGCAACAGACAATCACAGTGTGCAATGTTATTTTAATTCGAATGTAATGGATTATTTACCAGACCTAAGCATGCCAAACTATCATTGTCCCCATATTTGCATTTAACTGCTTGATCTGGATGCACTCCCTTATATGAAGAGCTCCCTTTCAATTTTTTTTTTTTCCATTTTAATTTTTAATTGATTTTTTTTGATGACAAATCCCGCACCAAACGCCGACTGGCATCTGTGATTGGCGTATGCCGCTCAGATCTTTTCAAACTGCTGGCCATCACGGATGCGCACTGAAAACCGAATGCTTTGGAGGCGCGCTGTGCTTTTAGAAGGGCCACGTGTCCGAAAGAAATTATTTTTTTACGCGAACCCAAGCTTGGTGGAGGGCGCGAGTGAGATGGGGCTTGTGTGCGGAAGCAGTGTATTCTAAGCGAGTCTAAGAAAGCTCATGAAATCCTGTCTCTTTATATTAACTAGGTTAAAAACTAATTGTTGCTAACACATTTTAAACAGTTCATCCTGAACTGTGTTTGTGGGTATCCACCTTCCGAGTTCATACAGTTATCATCAGTTGCACGCCCTGGTTTGTGCCCCTATATTCCCGGTAAGATTTCAATCAGCACAATATTAATGCAGCGTGTGTCCTGCTTGTGTTTTTACTTTGTATTTCTAGAGCAAGGGGTTAGTTACCTACGTGCGTATCGCATGTCCAAATATGATATCTGAATTAGCCTATGAAGGGATTTACCCGTTCTTGGTAATCTTGTGTCAGTGTTTTATTTTTTTTTTTCTTAGATAGGTGGCCTAATTTCATTATATGGGATGAAATAAATAAGATAAATCAGTAAATGTAAAAAAGCAAGGGACAAAAAAACCATAAAGAAACTGACAGTCAGTCTCCATGGGTGGATAACCCTGACACCATTTCTCTGGACGTCACCTTCTTTTATATATCTCAATTTCTAAGGTATTCTATAAGCCTCCAATTCATTGCTTGAACACTGTCTCAGAGGTTTATATCAAGTTCATGGATGAAATGCTTCAAACTGCTAATCCAGGAAAGTGCATACTATAGACCACAGACTGAACTAATCTGCTGTTGTGTCGTGACGAGAAACCCCCACCCAAAAGTTGAAACTGTTGAGGCTAAAGATGAGTCTGTCTCGATGCTACCACAGCTAACCAAATCAATCCCCAGTTTCAAAAAATTTTCTAATAATGGAAGGGGGGCCAGCCCCCTTACGTCAATGGCGTACTACTTTTCTCATTTAGCAGATGTCTGGCAACCATACCCAATGTGCATTTGTTGCTAAAACACTGGCAACTTTTTTTTTCTCCCCCTTCCCTCAGAACAAGCTTCACTGACAAAGTAGCTTCACTGTGTTTTCTTAAACATAAATTTGCTTGGCTTAATTAGTGACGATTTGTGTTGGATAGGATAGAATAAGATATAGGCCTAACCGTTATTTTACAGTTGACTGCAATGACTATCTGAGGGGCCCCTCAATAATGCTCCGCCCCCTCTGGGGTGAGAGTCAAGGTGTGAAATTCACAGAACAATTGAGATTGTTGCTCTAATGGAGCTCAAAAACTTTCAAGGTGACAATAAACATGAAAATGTGACCAGAAATTCTCCAGCAAAATGCTGTTCTAATACAGTTACACTGATTACAGGCTTTTGCATTTACACTTGGATTAATTTTGCATTGTGGTTGGATCTCTATATGCAAATTAGGAAAGCAAAGCTGGTGGTCTCAGAGCAGCTGAGCTGCTGCATGGGCTCTGCTGATTTTCTTTTGCTTATCATGAGCTTAAAAGTAAAGGGCAGGTCAGTGGAATAGTTCATGCTCTTTCTCAGAAATGAATACAGGCCTACACCTTCTACATGGAAATTGCGCAATAACGGCCCTGTCCAGACAGTGTTGTTGTGCTATTTTTGAAAGCAGGGAGCACATCTCAGCCCATCAATCATTTTAACATGAAAGGTTTGTGTTAAATGTTTTATATGTCTGATTTAAAATAAATGGGAGGGATGCAGTTATATAAAAATTGAATAAAATATTGAATTTTGTAGAATGGCTATAAAACAATATTTCATTGCTTGTCTTTTGGGAGTATCTTTAAACCCTGTGACTTTTCACTGTATTGATCAAATGTGATCATGCTGTTGTAGATCAATCTGACAGATTTACATTTGTAAAATGGCGCTTTGAAAGCATACCTTATAGCACACTTGTGACGGTTTGACTATTATTTTTATCCTACTTTTAAGTTGGGTTTTGGGGTGCCAGCCAGGTCTCTCTCCTGACATAAGAGACTTGTTTGTTTGTCAACCCACAAAGGATGCAGTTTTTTTTTTAAACACCATACACCCTCACACCAAAATTACTTAAATGCAGTACAATTAGCAAGCAAACACTTTTACAACAGAAGGCACAACACATTAAATATCCCGACTCTTCAAAATCCAGTTCGGGTTTTCCCCAAAGATAGTTCAAGTGCAAATCAAAACAATTCAGTTCATAAGTTTTCAATTTTCTTACACAAAAAAAAGTGCTAGTTTCTGAAAACCATCAATCCAAGAAAGAGGCTACTGCAGCCAGTTCAGTGCAACAATAGGGGTTCAGTTTATTGAGACTCCACGAAAGAAAACAGCCCAGTTAGTACTGTTCAAACAAAGAAAAACTTCAGCTGAAAATGCAGCTCTCCAAAACAAAAACTCAGTTTTCCCAAAGTAGCCCCAGAGGGAAAATAAATAAATTCCGTTTTGCGTTTCCCTCTTTTTAAATTTAATTTAATTTTTTTTTTTTTTTTAAACCACAGAACCGCTGCGTTTTCCAACTGTTATGGCCCCAATTTGTTATGGCGTCACGGACAGCAAGGGATGACAGACAAAATTCTTCAACTTCAACAGATTTAATTAAACAAACACTTAGAACTAATTTACACTCTACCCTACTGACCAAGATTGAAATCAAATAAAAAATGAGATATTTACAGTTCCTTTGTAATGGAGATGGGCTGCTATGTTGCAATGTCCTGGGACAGGAAAATGCTCCAACACAGGCAAAAATCCACAAAAAGCTTCACAGGTCTTGAAAAGAGTGACAGGTCTGGTCAAATGTATCCTTCCACAATTTCTCCTTGCAATTTCTCCTACTACCTACTCTCTCAATTTTTCTCCTTATATACTCTTTTCCAGCCCCCCTGAGGCATGCCCAGGACATGCCCCAAACCTAGCTTTAGACTGGGCTTAACAAAAAAAATTGTCAATACTGCCATCTAGTGGATTTTTTTTTTCTCCACATTACACAACTACTCACGACTGGGATCCGTTCCGGTTTTTGCAGGTGTTCGAATAGAAGAACAGAATAGAATCTTTACTGTCATTGTACAAGTACAACAAAGTTGAATGCAATCCTTTGGTGATGAGTAAAAGACATGAAAAAGATAAAAACTACACATACTGTAAATAATAATAAATTAATAATAAATAATATTAGCTCCATTTATTGCACTTAAAAGAATGAATGTCACATTGCACACAGCTTCATATGTAGCACATAAGTTAGTTTTAATTTTTAGCAGCATTCAAGGCAGCAACGGCTCTGGGATAAAAACTGTTTTTAAGTCTATCTGTTCTTGCTTTAAGAGTCCTGTATCTCCTGCCTGATGGCAGGCGTTCAAACAGTGTGTGACCAGGGTGGGATGGGTCCTTCTGAATGTTTATGGCTTTTTTGAGGCAGCGGGAGCTGTACAGTTCTTCCAGTGAGGGGAGAGGGCAGCCAATGATCTTCTGGGCGGAGGTGTTGATTCTCTGGAGCGCTTTCCTGTCTGCGGCTGTGCAGCTGGCAAACCACACACAGATGCAGTATGTTATGATGCTCTCTACAGAACAGTGGCAGAAGGCTGCCAGCACCTTCACAGGGAGTTGTTGTTTCTTGAGCAGCCTGAGGAAATACAGTCTCTGCTGGGCCTTCTTAACCAGTGCTGTGGTGTTAGCGCTCCAGGTGAGGTCCTCCTCAATGGTGACGCCCCGAAACTTGAGGTCGGCCACCCTCTCCACACAGTCCCCGCTGATGAACAGGGGCTGAGTTTCTGTTTTGTACCTCCTGTAGTCTACTATGACCTCCTTGGTCTTGGTGGTGTTGAGGACAAGGTTGTTATCCCTGCACCACCCAAAAAGCCTCTCCACCTCGTCCCGGGAGGCGGACTCATCCCCCCCCGGAAATTAGCCCAACCACGATGGTATCATCCGCGAATTTAATGATGGCATTGCTGGAGTGGGAGGGGCTGCAGTCATGCGTGTACAGGGTGAAGAGCAGGGGGCTCAGCACACAGCCCTGTGGGGAACCAGTGCTGAGGCTGAGGGCTGTGGAGACGTGGGTGCCTACCCTGACCCTCTGGGAGCAGTCTGACAAGAAGTCAAGAATCCAACTGCAGATGGAGTTTGATAGTCCGAGGCCTGTGAGCTTACGCACCAGCTTGTGTGGGAGTATGGTGTTGAATGCAGAGGAAAAATCCACAAACAGCAGTCTCACATAAGTCCCCGGCTGCTCCAGATGGGACAGGGCGGCGTGGAGGGTGGTGGCTACTGCATCCTCTGTGGACCTATTTGCCCTGTATGCAAACTGGTGTCTGTCTAATGTTGATGGGAGACAGGAGATGATGTGGCTCTGGACTAGCTTCTCCAGGCACTTCATAACGATTGGAGTTAGTGCCACAGGTCTGTAGTTGTTGAGGGTGCTGATGTTGGGCTTTTTAGGCAGAGGAACTATGATGGAGGACTTTAGGCAGGGTTGAACAGTGGACTGGAGTAGGGACCGGTTGAATATGTTAGTAAGGACTGCCCAGGTAAACAAACTTCTGTGTAGTAGTGGGTTTTGTTTTTTTGTTTTTTTTTTTTTTGTGTAGTGCTCCGGGGAATGAGTTGCTGGTGAAGGTGGAGTGGAGACGGGTTGTTTTCCTGAGTATGAGGAAGCGAGCTGAAGAGGGATTTAAACTGCCTGACTTTTCTTTGTTGCTACTCGAAGGCTGAATCCAAATCTCCACCCTCTGGACTTGCAGACTGAGCCGTAACGGACTTCAGGCATACGTAATGTGACGTCTTCATTGTCATCACGTAAAAGTCTGCAAGAGCGGGAGTTTGCAACATAATAAATGGAGCTGATAGGCAGGCTTCGAGTCTGTTTCACTCGTTTCCACGCAAATGCATATTGATTACCTCTATAGCCTATATTTCTGTATCATGATGTTGAATTTTATATCTGGCCTACGTTATTCAAGTAACGTTTTAATATTATAAATTTCCAATAAGTTTATGTGGTTTTGGGTGCGTGTGAATGTGCTTTTTTTTCTGTCAGCAATTTGGAAAAATTAAAACGTCACGTCTGTATTGCAATGAATAGTCAGAAATTACACTAGTGAAGTCTGCTGAAGTCTACACCCCAAGCGGACTCTCTGGAAGTCCGCAGAAAGTCCGCTTGAGGCCCCTTGTGGACTGGATCAATTGTGGATTTGGACAGCCCTCAGCGCTCCCGGACTTCCCGTGAACGCGCCCAGAAAGTCTGCGAGTCTGTAAGTGCGGTGAAGTGCGGACATTTGGATGCAGCCAAAGAGCTGCGTGCTCCGATTGCCGACCGCACTGCCGCTCATGCACTTCCTGCTGCTCCGACACTGGCTGATATAAAGCAGCGTTCACTCAGCGGCGGGAAACGGGGACAAATCAGTCCGAACGACGTGTTGTGGGCGGAATAAAAAGGAGGTTACGGAGGCAGTTAAGACTGGTCGTCACACACTTGCCCATTAAATAAAGAAAAAAATAATAAACTCGGTAAGGTACTGTATGATATCTTCTGTACATTGTCCATAATGTAGCATTTTAAACACATAACAGGTAATAACACAACTACATTTTTATTGCCTTTAGGCTATAGGCTAATCTCACAGGCAATCTCCTGATACAAGGAAAAAGATGGGCCATGTTCACAAAACGCTAGGCAGCAAGCAAATCTTTTTTCCACAAATGACATATCAATGGTGTGTATTCAGGCTTCTGATTGGTTCTGGCATCTAGTGCCTAACAATGCACCAATGAATCTCATCTGTTTTTGCTCATTAGCCCAAAAATGAGAAATACCACCTAAAAATAGAGATATTAATAAGAATTTTTAATTTCTCTTGAAAAAAATTTAACCAAATCTCAAATTTAATTTATACATTATGACCAAAACGAGGAACTATCAAATTGACATCTGCGGTCACACATTGATAATGAATTTATATGTAATCACAAAGCAGCATGTGAAAAGTCAGCTAAAAGAAGTCCTTCTCAGACAATCCCTTAGCGCGTGCATATGAATGAGGTTATTGTAGACCTGTATTATTGGAAATGCTTGCTATATTTTTGTTCTGGAGGTTATACATTAATGGCAGGGCAGCAACAAATTCTAGGCTCCTTATTGCCCTATTGATAGTGTAGCTTTTAGCTATCATTCACTAGCAACAACAGCATGTGTTTGTTAAGGAGCACATACTTTAGTTTGTAACCTTTCACAAAATAGTTGGCTATTGCCAATTTGCTTCATATCACTGTTGGAGTTGGTGACATTCAGTCTTTATCTTCTATTTAAGCAGCTTGGCAAAAGTTTGATTGCTGCAGCTGAACTAAGCCACGCCTCCAGCGCTCCAACTCACCAGCCTATTAAGACCTGGACCGCATTCCTCAGTCCGTGATCATTACCTGCATTTGTTCCCTATTGCTATTGTGTGATAGTGTTACCTATTTAAGTCTCAGGTTCGCACTCATTCGGTGCGAAGTCTCGTAAGTCTCACAAGCCTTTATTTACTCTCTGGTCTTGTTTAGACTTTATTCCCACATTCGCGAGTAAAACTTAAACATTAACAGCCCTAAGATGAAGAGTTAATGTTCAGCACTTTAATATTATAATCCAGGAACATCGATTCCTTGTTCTTTTCTATTTGTAATATATAGTACTGTAGCTAACGTCCCAGTTACATGTATTACTAATATTTTTATCCAGGAACCTTAATTCATGTTCTTTTGTATTGTGTTCTACTGTGCCTTCTTGCTCTGCTGCAAAGGCATTATAAATACAAACCAGATCCATTTTCGCAGCGGAGTCCAGTCCACTATTCCTGATCTCTGGGCACAGCAACGGTGCTCAGTCAAACCCTTACAGCTGCCATGGTGAAGTAAACAAAACTTGATGCCAGAGCCATTGAGACGTCTGTGAAGTATTCTGCATTGAGATGTCCTCTGGAGGAAAAAAATTTGCTGGCGGCTAAGCCTACAGTCTCTTCTGGATTCACAGCACTCTCAGAATGAAGGAGTGTGCAGAATAATTTTAGGATTCCCCTTAATCATCATCGCTAACATTGGCCACCTCAGGCTCATTGGCTGCCACTTTGTTAGAGATGGCTCCATTCGGATTCTGATCTATGAATTTGAGGAGGGAGGATTGCTAAAGTTCAGACATATTGACAATCTCATATTGAGAGTCTGGCTGGTCTGTTATTTTGGTTTTGGCACACTGCCAGCGGCAATGAGGTCAAAGGAGCATTGATAAATACATGTCCAGTTGGGTTTTTGTGCCACCCCAAAAATTCGCACTGACAGCTTTCACACCCTATCATGAAAACAGTCAGTCACACAGTAACTCAGTCAGGTAGGAGGACATTTTCATGAATCCAGCGGGTTGGCAAGTTGTCAGTCTTTCAGTCAGCAGATCAAATAGTGCAAAACAAATAAAATCCAATGTTTCTGCTAAACTAATCTTAAAGGATACCTTCCACCCATAATACCTTGCGCACTCAAAGCGCGATATCCGCCATTTTATCTGCCATCTAAATTCTGAAATTTTGTATGTTGAAAAAAAATCCTCCTCCATCCTTCTGCGTTTGTTTTACTGAGGTCTTAAACTGCCACAAACGCTTTTTAAAATTATCATTGGTCATGTCTGGATTAGGGTTTAATCCCGGGAAACGGGATTCCCGGGATTTGACCTCGAAACCATTTCCCGTTTCCCGGGAAATAGAAAAACGAGAAACCGGGAAAAAAAAAACATTTAAAAAATATTCATAAGATAATGGAATATATTTAGTAAATATGTAGGCCTATTTTACTTTCTTAAAACATATTCAACAGCTGTGTGTGTGCGCAGGCGGAACAGCTGTGTGTGTATGCGTGCAGGGGAAGAGATACTTAACTTAATCGAACTGACTATTCACACTTATTTAAATACGTCCAAGCACAAAAATTGATCGAAATTCGCGTTAGACGCACTTATTAGTGTGGCCAAGATGCACATTGCTCCAATGCCCACACTTAACATAAGTGTGTCCAAAGGAAAAAAAATTTTCTTGGCCAAACGTAGGCTATTTTAAGCGGTACTTTCTAAAAACTGGAATGGTCATCAACTGGCGCAGCGAGTTAGTGTGGCCAAGAAAAAAATTCAGCATTGGCCACACGTATAAGTGCGATTAACATCGGCCTTAATTGATTAACAATCGCAAAACGCCCTGAATTCAAACACTTCTGACCGTTAACGCAGTTAGTTAAGTAACTTGTGGGTCTATAATCTGAATTAGACTAACACAACACGATTTTTGACATCAGCTCTGAGTGGAAATACTTCATAATAGCCTACTTCAAAATATTTAATAATAAGGACGCGCTGCTCTGTCTGAGGGAGGGATCAAATGCGCGAGACGAGGTTCAACAGTCCGCTCACTGCAACATTTTAAATCTCAGACAAAACTCCAGGTGAAAGCTCAAAACTACAAGAACACTGGATTCATACTTTATGCAAAACACTTCAGACAGAGATGCAGCGGGCTTTAGTGAAATGGGGCTCTCATTGAATAAAGAAAAATCTCCTGAATCCATCTGAAACCTCCCACCCAGTGAGTGGATGCGATTTATAACTTTGCCTTTTAACTTTGAGTGATCGCTGACTTTATTTAGCCGACAGTCTGACACCGCGGCACACACCGTGCCGGCCACCCACAGCGTCTGAATGTGAGCAGATTATGGAATCTATCTGAGCTCAAAACCATGACCATGAAAGCACCAAACTACTTGCCTTAACGAATTTCGTTCGTTTATAATATGAAGAATTGTAAAATATAATTTCCATGAGGCTGTTCAGTCAGACAGCGACAGATCACAGGCGTTTTCTCCCTCTCATCTGGAGCGAACGTCAAGCTGCACGCGGCTTGCGCAGTTTACATTGTTATAATATTGATTAATCTTGAAATTACGTTTTTGTGCCTCAATAATTATATATAACACCTGATAATACATTAAATCAGTCATGTTTGGGACCCACATGTCTCTTTGTTAAGTGTTTCCTGAACTATGACCAGTGTTATATAACGGTAGCCAAAATTATAGGCTACCTTAAAAACAAGTTAATTTCCCGGGATTCCCGGGAAAATGTGCTTCTTTTCCCGGGATAGAAAATGTCTCATTTTCGGGAAAAATATTAATCCCTAGTCTGGATAGTTATTCTATCATTATTTTTTTTTTTCTACCGATTCCTCGTTCCTTTCGCCGCATGGTGCAACAGGCGGAACGTGTATTCGTACAGTTTCCATTTCTACGTCCATGCTCATATTATGGTCAACTTCCTCCATTTTAGCGCAATCGTCTCGGATCTCTTTACCTTTCTTCACGTGTCGAGGCCGCGGCCAAATTGAAAACAACAACAATGGCGGGCAAGGTATTATGGTTGGAAGGGATCCTTTAAAACACTGACCTTGAAGTTTTTAAACCACTGTTGCACAGTGAAAGCAGGTGAACTGAAAATTGAGGGAGACAGAACATCCCTGGAAACCAATGATTGCTCTTGATGTGTTTTGAATCATTAATTTGAAATTATGTGAACCGCGAAAACACTAAATACAGATGTAGCCAGTTTTTCTAGTTAAGGTAAGATGAGAACTAATAAGTAGGCCACTCCTGACCTGTTTTAAATAAGTTACTTGATTAAAAAGTTCTCCAATGATTTGATCACGTAGGAAAAAACGATAAACTACTGTGTTAACTTCCATGCTTGCTTTTAGCACATCCTACACTATCTAACTTTCACTTCATAATTGTTTAATTAAACCTAGACAGTCCAGTTGGCTGCGACCGCATGGGCGTAGCCCCCGAAAGCCCATTTCTCCCCTTTTTTGTGCATTATTCGGCCAATATTGTCACCATGGCAACCAAAATCAATAGGTCTTATAAGTGAAGTATGTCACGTCCATACCAAATATGAAAGTAATCGGTCAAAAATTGCAGCTTGTACTGCATCCACAAGGAAATCTCCATGTTTTTTCACTAATTAGCATATCGAGGGTTTGGATCGCAATGGTTATATGTCCATTTTAGAGGTTTTGAGAAAAATTGATTTTCAGGTTTGCAAATGTTCTATTAAACCAGGTACATCATTTACATCATTTTTATATCAGTCACTCTTATACTGCATGGTTCAGAAGTATACTGAACATGTAAACTTTCATAAGTGTGGTACTGCGACATCATGGCCAAAATTGCCAAAATGGACATGTCACCTCCATGCTCCAACAATTCTAGTGTTATGATTTGAAAATCACAACAAAGAAAACCAGCAATGACAACTTAAACAAATATATTCTTCACTGATTAGGTAAAAAAAAATGTCTATAAATAATCCACTGTGCAATCTTATAATGACACTAATGCCACTATGTAACTCTGATGCAACAACAAAAACTCTCCAACTGAACAAAATCACAGTATTTATATAGACTAGGACCATTCTGGAAAGATCTACAGGAGTCCTGGGTGATCCGGCCCCCTCCAGGCAAGAAGAAGCCGGAAACTTCTGGAAAGCACTAGTCTATTTCATCACAAACAAGTGGTATTGCGTCTGATCATGTTTTTCTACAGACATACCACCAGAGGGTGCCAAATGATGAACAAAATAAACAAATAGCTGACCAGTTAGGCAGCACAAATAGTATGTAACAAATCTCCATTTACAAATGATATACAGTACTTTACATAAAATACTCATACATAACACTAGCACTTGATGTGACATAACTTCAATCTATCACCATTGTGTTAAGTTTGTTTGCAA
Organism: Gymnothorax javanicus; assembly: GCA_029692085.1. Taxonomy (NCBI): domain Eukaryota; kingdom Metazoa; phylum Chordata; class Actinopteri; order Anguilliformes; family Muraenidae; genus Gymnothorax; species Gymnothorax javanicus. The sequence continues at coordinate 15,800,166 of CM056202.1, forward strand.
TGGAAGACAGATGATTCTGTAATACTATTCATGTTTATTCATCAAAATATCAATGTTTAATTCATATAAGCAGATTTTGTTGGACATACCACAAAATGAAAATGTGAATTCTGTTTAAAACTGAGTCGCATGGACATATAATTATTGTGCTCCAAGAATTAGCCGATAGAAATGTGTGACAGGAGGTAAAAGTCTCAAAATCACAAATTTTGGACATGTCACCATTGTGCTCCAAACCCTCGATATCGTTTGGCCAATACTGTCGCATGGCAACCAAAATCAATAGGCGTCATAAGTGAAGTATAACACATGTACATACCAAATATGAAAGTAATCAGTCAAAAATTGCAGCCTGTACTGCGTCCACAACACATTTCTATGTTTTGCCACTAATTTGCATATTATGCAGCCAATACTGTCGCCATGGCAACCGAAATTGATAGGTGTCATAAGTGAAGTGTAACACGTCCATACCAAATATGAAAGTAATCGGTCAAAAATTGCAGCCTGTACTGCGTCCACAAGAAAGTGTCTATGGACACGGTGGCGACATACGTGAATCCATAGTAGCCGCCCGACTTCGTCCGGGGCTACAATAAAGAAAATGAAGATTAGTCACAAGTAGTCACAACTGAATGACATTGATTGAAATGCAATTTTGCGTCAAAAGGACACGTTACATTTATTGTGTTTCTTTAATTAAGGAAACTGGCCACACCTGGAGTTTAAGCTATGTTAATTTAAATAAATCATTGAAAACAGGTCAAAATCAATCATTGGTTCCTCAGGATGTTCTGTGCCTCGTCAATTTCTGCTCACCAGCTGTCACTGTGGGATGGTGGTGTAATAATCATTCCATGTCAGATCATCAAATGGGTCTCACCACCACCTTCTCAATTTTGCTAATATTTTGTATGCAGCTGTATAAATATATATCACTGGGAAATCCAAAATTTTAGCTCATTCGGACCACAAATGAATTTTTGGTGAATTATTTTCTAAGGGTACTGTTCGTCAGTTTTTTTTTGTCAATTGACATTTTTCTTGTATTTAACATGGCATAACTTTTTTATCATCACACCTATAGCTTTGAAACTTTGCACGTAAGCTAATGTTATACTGCTTAATCTGGAAACGCAGTCCATTTTACTTTACCTTTCTTAGTTGTGGAGCTATGAGGACACCAAAAGTGCCTTTTGTTCAGGCAGTTCCATGTTTAGGTCCCCAAAGCACCCCCAATATAAACCCTAGCATCATGGTATTTATTCATTATGGCAATAGAAATACTCGCAATAAAAATACTAACAAATAATAATATCAAAGGCTTGGAAATGCAAGATCTAAATACAAAAATTTCAATGTACGCTGATGATACAATTTTTCTGCCGAGCCCTCATTGTACATCGCTACAGAGCCTAACAAAAGATCTGGATGACTTTTCAAACCTATCTGGACTGAAGCCAAATTATGAGAAATGCCAAATATTGAGACTTGGTTCCCTGAAAAATAGAAATTTCACTCATCCATGCAATTTACCAATTCATTGGACAGATAGATTGGTTTGTGTACTTGGTTTACATATCCCAGAAAATATGAGTGAAATTTCAACTATTAATTTTAATAATAAACTAAGTAAAATCAAAAAAATTCTGCTGCTCTGGAAAGGGAAACATCTGACCATTTATGGCAAAATAACTTTAATTAACTCATTAGTTGTATCCCAGTTTACATACTTATTTATGCCATTACCAACCCCTAAAGAATCATTCTTCAAAACATGAACAGAAGATATTAAAATTTATATGGAATGATAAACCTGATAAAATTAAGCGTACATATCTCTACAACAATTATGCATCTGGTGGGCTAAAACTCTAAACCTTAAAGCCCCACTATGTAGGATTCCCATTTTCGTGCGCTCTAGCGGCCACTAAAGGCCGCTAGGGCAAGTAGAAGCGCAACACCGCTGTCGTAAAACACAACTGTCGTAAAACACACAGAGCGCTGTTGCCGGCTGAAGTCCCCAGTGAGAACGTGCATTTTTTTACACCCTGAGACTTGTGGAGCGCTCAATATGAAGAGGAGCAATGTCGACCGACAAGGTACAGTAATATTACCGGAATTTGGCACAAATATGACTTTCCTAGCATTTTTCGCCTGTTATTATCATAATGTTTGCATGTGGAGCATGTTAGTATAATAAGAAAATGTTGGCTTGATGTCTGCAGATCACGTCCAACTTACATCATTGCATTTACCATCGAGAGGGTAATTTATTACTTGCAGGTAGACGTGTTTCTAAGGGTCAAAACATAAGGTTTGGGCTACCTGTGGAAAGACAATTACAAAGGCAACTTTCTGGTGTAACATTTATTTCTTTATTTTAGTGCTGTCAAACGATTAAAATTTTTTATCAGATTAATCACAGGGTTGCTGTGGAATAATTTTGATTAATCACGATTAAATATCATTCATTTTTAATCTATATTAATCGTGTTTAATTTTGCATGAGCAAAGAGACTCAAGAAAGAAAGGAATATATATGCACTTAACCCCTTTGCGCAGAAGCCAAATCTGGCTATTTAGGTGTTACCTTATTTAAGGCTTTATAATTCAAGATTGCAGCTTCACAGACAGGAAAATTGATTAAATAATTAAACAGTCAAGACATTTACCCTGCAATGAAAAGCTAACAGTTCCCATTTCTGAGCTCACAACCTTTCTACACCTTATAAGGAACAAGTAAAACTCACTAACTCCGTAATATCTGAATTCTAAAATATACCTTACTTTAACAGAACAGACATTCCACTTTCAGGAAAAATCTAACAATATATTGAGGGCTGACTGCAATAAACAGTTATGTCCAATGTGAAACATCTGGACATAACTGTTTATTGCAGTCAGCCCTCGATATGCCTCCCTAGATTCAATATATAGTGTTCCAGGTCGGCTTGCTTGCGAATATTCAATAACTGATCTGAGGGTTCCATCTAGTGATCGACTACTGTAACTGCATGCTTAAATTTGCAGTTCCATGTCCGAGAGCGACTTTAGCGTCTTCCATACCGAGTTGTTTGGTTCTGCCTTGGGTTCTGCTGGATCAACTGCCCATTTTCGCATGCGCAACCGTAACACAACTTGGACAAACTGCCCGAAATGCGACGTCTCAGGGATTTTGAGTCATTCTTCGCTGCAGATGGATTAATTGCGTTAAAATTTTTAATCAGATTAATAATGATGATGGATTAATCTGCATTAACGCGTTAATTTTGACAGCCCTAATTTATTTGTTTGTTGTTTGATTGTAAACCTGCGATCAAAGTTGGATTAGATAACTCAGGTCATCCATGCAATCTCGTAAACATGATACAATGAGAACAGATAGCTCCAGTTTACAAATGACGCTGCCATGTGTTATGAATAACTGTTTTGGGGATGTAACGTTACACCCTAACGTTCGTTTGTTGCTTTCTTATTAGCCGTGAGTCAGACAATAATATGTCAATAACTCGTCTATGTAAAAAGCTGGAATCAATAAAGTTATTAGTTATGATTGTCTTTTCATAGAAGTCCTCAACAGCGTTGGATTAAAACTATTGCTCTACAACAAAGTATGCGCAAGCACCGCTCCTAAGAGTAACGTTAGCAGATGTAGTAGCTATTGTAACCTCAAAACGGGACAATATCAATATAATGACGGTACAACGCCAGCCTACAAAGCTGATATGGCCTGTCTTTGCTTTCAAACAATAGTTGCTGGTAACTCAACAACTTTTCTCACCGTGAAGCATAAAGTTCGCTATAAAAAACACTCCGAAAAGGGGCTAACTCTGCCGGTGAAATGCTAATGCTACCTCGGCTAACCTTGTTTACATTATTTGAATGGGCTTACAATCAGTTACGTTTTGATAACCCAAATAGTGATGGTGACTACACACGAAAACACGGCTAACAAAAACAATGTGTGACAAATACAATGCATGAACACGAGCATATAACTCACCTGTCAATCAGCAACATTGCCAGCTCGGCATCCGACTTGCAGCCCTCTTTGGCCATGAGCTCTCTCCACCGTGAAAAAGCCGGTCCAATATTCACTCTGGTTTTGTGCCGTGCACGGTCACTCTCCCTTTTTCTTATCCTGGCTTCCACCGACACCGTCCTTTTTCGCTTCTTTGCCTCAGCCATCTTTCGACACACAATACCGGGCTAGCCTAGCTACCTTTTCCTTATGCTCCTTATCCAAAAGCTCGCATGTGCCGTAAAGCAGAACGTACGTCTCGCGAGAGTGTGGGACCCGTGGTCGAAAGTTACTTAGTCCCAGATGCAGGCCACCAGGTCCCTCTGTGGTAATGGGAGAGATGCCATTCTCACAGTAATAATCCAGCCCACCAATAGATAGACTTTGAAACTGATATTTTAAGGTGAAATTCCTACATAGTGGGGCTTTAAAAGCTTTAAATCTTTCACTGAAGGCTTCCCTTATCCCAAAACTCTACTTCAATCCAAACTGGTTTTCCAGCAAATTACTTAAAAGTGTCCATCCTATATTTGATAAAGGCTTCTTTCCATTTCTGCAGATTAAACCTATGCATTTCGCATTAATTAATGACATGTTTTCTGGTGTCTCCACTTTTCTGGAAGAAGCTCTACAAAGTTGCTCACAATTTCAATTTCACCAACCAGAAAATGCAGAACAAGTTCGACGACAAATAATATGGCTAAATTCTAATATACTTGTTGATAGAATGATGATTTTTTGGAAACTTATTGTTAGATTTTAGTGTTCATAGCACATATAGTGATATATGGCGTTCTGTTGGCAGTAATCTAGAATCTTTACAACCAGCTATTCTGTCTCGCCCAACTACTTAATCAAGGCAGTTTCAGCCCACTGCTGGGTTGATGTAGTCAAGCAGGAACACACTGATGGGTTATGTACTGTATTTACTGAGACAATGTCATCTGTGTTTAACCCAATGAGTTAATCAGGCCCTATTGTTTCTGCACCATAGCGAAACTCCTCGGCAAATATCTTTTGTTCACAATGAATATTTAAACCCTGTTGTATCCCAATGAAGGCAGTCAGATCATAATCATACTGGACACTGCGCTGGTCGAGATGACAAATAAACTCGGTTTCCTTTTAACTGTGTTTTCCAACACCGAATCTGACTCCGTCTCTTCTCTTGAAACGCACCACGAAGTCGCGCAAGTTTTGTTTTCATAAGGAAAACAGAAGAATTCTTCATTATGTTGGATAAAGATATTATTTTTATAAGGGATATCGTGAATGAGGATAATAAACTCATGTCTCACCAACAATTAACTAGTTTTTATGGAACAGTCTGTACACTGCAACAATATAATCAACTTATTGGAGCTTTACCAAGTGCTTGGAAATCAAAAATTATAAAAGGAACAGGAGGACATTTAGTCTGTAGGCCTCATATGAAATTGGTAAATTGGTCAAAGAGAATAAAGATCAACAAACATATATACACATTTTATTTAAGAGTAAAGAGTTTAGTCGCTATACCATACAGGATTCTAGATAGTTGGGAAAATATATTAGATACACCAGTCCCTTGGAACGAAGTTTTTAAAACCCTTTACAATACATCACTTGATCCAAGGATAAGATATTTCCAATATAAGTTAATATATAAGTTTTTAGCAACTAAAAAGATGCTAAATATATGGGGAATAGAGTCATCACCCCTTTGTCGATTCTGTCTGGAAGAAGTGGAGTCAGTAGACCATTTATTTTGGTACTGTCCTATAATAGCCTTATTTTGGATAAAGGTGCAAGACTGGATATCTCAGTATAATAGAATACAATTAGATTTATTTACAGTATTATTGGGTGATGTAACAAAAGGAACACCTAATCTGTAATATAATTATATATTTGGCAAAAAAATTTATTTTCGGATTGACATCTGTTGAGGCATTAAGAATTGAGAAATTCAAAAATTTGTCAAGTATTACAGTAGAATTGAGTGTGTGATGGCCCATGAGACAGGACTTGTAAATTATGCCAAAAGATGGGATATAGTAAGGGAGGCTGAAGGTTGGGAATAAGGAGAGATGGAATAGATGAGCTAATAACTACTAATGCAAAGGTAGGAAAGCATTGTGAATGTAATCGTTATTGTGTTGTATTGCATTTTTTTTTAATTGTGTATTTTGTTTTGTTGGGTGATGGTAGGAGGACTCTTACACAATTACATAATTGACTGAATTAACAAAGTTGTCCTTCAGAGTAGGGGGGTGGTGGCGGGTTTAAAAAGAAGAAGGAAAAAAAACCCTAGCATAGGCTCTCTGGCATTTTTTCCATTCATTTGTGTCCGCTGAATATAAATCAGGCTGATCGCCAACTACAGTCAGTACCTTGCCAAATGTGAAACAAACGCTAAAATGCCACTTGTTCAAACCCCCATATTTCCAGGGGCAAACCTTGGATTTTCTTCTATTTTTGTTACTGATTCCTCTATTATATTAGAAAGACCACTCCAAAAATTGTTGATGTGTTTTGACCAATATAAATTTTGCAGGTGTCTGAACAGGGGTGGGGTAATCTCGAGAATTGCGTGGCACTTTAAGCTTCTTACACATTTAACTATGCAACGTTTTAAGAGTTTTCAATCATCAGGCAATCACAAACTAAATTGTACTAATTCCTGTAGATAGTAGACATAACAAAAACTGTTGATGTGACTGGAACGACATACATTTCTGAACTGTCAAAATAGGGGTCAGGCAATTTTTGAAAATCACACTTACTTGCATCAATAAAATTTACTGACTCTAATTCTTCTAAACTGACTGTCAAATTAAAACTTTGTATTCCATGCTATGTTAATAGTGTTATTGCTTCCCAAATGCAGCAAAGAGCACAACAATGTTGTCTGTCCCAGTTTTGTCCAACTTATACTGCCAGGCTGTGCGTCCAGTGACATCCGGAGTTGGAACAGGTCGGAGAATGTTATTGAATGGCACTCAGCATTTTTCACAAGTCGTCCACGTTAATGCTTGTGTCCTCTTGTTTCGCTTCATGAAAAACAATAGCAATAATCAGAAATTATTGATCAATAACTGGTTCAGGTTTCTCCTTGCCAACATGATCTACCACCATACACATACTGACCTTTCTGTGAATGTGTCATGCATTGATGAATTGAGAACTTAAAATTATTGTGATTCAATAATCATTAACATTGTGTAAGAAGTTGAAAATGCAAGCGATTCTTGAGATTAACCCACCCCTGTTCAGACACCTGCAAAATTTATATTGGTCAAAACACATCAACAATTTTTGGAGTGGTCTTTCTACTATAATAGAGAAATCAGTAAAAAAAAGAAATAGAAGAAAATCCAAGGTGTGCCCGTGGAGAAAGGGGGTTTGAACAGGTGGCATTTTAGCGTTTTCACATTTGGCAAGGTACTGACTGCAGTTGGTGATTAATTCATGGTAAATTCATCCTGATATTGTCATGGTTTGGTCCCATCGGCTGCAACCTGCAATCCAGCGGGCACTGGGACTAGGAGCCCAAAAGCAGAAAGATAGGACCCACACGCACAGGCTGATACAAAAATAAAAGAACTTTTAATAAGTATTAGAAAAAGACAATCAAAAGATCGGGGGAGCAACAGCACAAAACAGCAGGGCTAAAGTCTCAGAATGCAGCTGCAATTGCCAACTTAAATACTCTGCCTCCACCTCAACCAGCCACAGCTGTTGCTCGTTGAAGTGGAGGCGAAGACAGCAGGAGGGGGAGGGACTGCAAGGCAAAACCATTACAGATTTATATTCAGCAGACACAAATGGACTGGAAAAAACGCTAGAGAGCCTATGCTAGGGTTTATATTGAGGTGCTTTGGGGACCTAAACATAGAACTGCCTGAACAAAAGGCACCTCATAGCTCCACAACCAAGAAAGATAAAGTAAAATGGACTGCATTTTCTAATTAAGCAGTATAACATTAGCTTAGATGGAAAGGTGTAATAATAAAAAAAGTTATGCCATGTTAAATACAAGAAAAATGTCAATTGAAAAAAAGAACTGACAGACAGTACCCTTAGAAAATAATTTGCCAAAAATTTATTTTTGGTCTGAATGAGCTTAAATTTCGGATTTGTTCATCACTGATGCATATTACATTACGTTACATTAGATTACGGGTTCTTAGGAGACGCTCTTATCCAGAGCGACGTACAAAAGTGCACAAGATCAGTACAAAAGTGCAGAGCTCCTAGGAGACAAGTACAAGTGCAAACAGTACGTGACAGAACACTTTTTGTTGTTACGGTAACAGAATCAAAGGCAACAAATCAAGTAAACAAACTCAACTAAAATAGTTTAAAAGAACTCAAGTAGACTGGCAACAAAACTGAGAGGACAACAGAATCAAGTACAACAAAAGAGCAACAAAGTCAAGTGCAACAAAAGGGCAACGAAGTCAAGTGCAACAAAAGGGCAACATAATCAAGTGCAACAAAAGGGCAACATAATCAAGTGCAACAAAAGGGCAACATAATCAAGTGCAACAAAAGGGCAACATAATCAAGTGCAACAAAAGGGCAACATAATCAAGTGCAACAAAAGGGCAACATAATCAAGTGCAACAAAAGGGCAACAAAAGGGCCACATAATCAAGTGCAACAAAAGGGCAACATAATCAAGTGCAACAAAAGGGTAACATAATCAAGTGCAACAAAAGGGCCACATAACAAAAGGGCAACATAATCAAGTGCAACAAAAAGGGCAACATAATCAAGTGCAACAAAAGGGCAACATAATCAAGTGCAACAAAAGGGCCACATAATCAAGTGCAACAAAAGGGCAACATAATCAAGTGCAACAAAAGGGCAACATAATCAAGTGCAACAAAAGGGCAACATAATCAAGTGCAACAAAAGGGCAACATAATCAAGTGCAACAAAAGGGCAACATAATCAAGTGCAACAAAAGGGCAACATAATCAAGTGCAACAAAAGGGCCACATAAGCAAGTGCAACAAAAGGGCAACATAATCAAGTGCAACAAAAGGGCAACATAATCAAGTGCAACAAAAGGGCAACATAAAAGGGCAACATAATCAAGTGCAACAAATCAAGGGGCAACATAATCATAATCACATAATCAAGTGCAACAAAGGGCAACATAATCAAGTGCAACAAAAACAAAGGGCAACATAATCAACAAAAGGCAAAAAAGGGCAACATAATCAAGTGCAAACAAAAGGGCAACATGCAACAAAAGGGCAACATAATCAAGTGCAACAAAAGGGCAAATCAAAAAAAGGGCAACAAAAGGGCAACATAATCAGGAGTGCAACAAAATCAACAAAAGGGCAACATAAATGCAACAAAAAAGGCAACATAATCAAGTGCAACAAAAGGGCAACATAATCAAGTGCAACAAAAGGGCAACATAAGCAAGTGCAAAAAAAGGGCAACATAATCAAGTGCAACAAAAAGGGCAACATAATCAAGTGCAACAAAAGGGCAACAAAAGGGTAACATAATCAAGTGCAACAAAAGGGCAACATAATCAAGTGCAACAAAAGGGCCACATAATCAAGTGCAACAAAAGGGCAACATAATCAAGTGCAACAAAAGGGCAACATAATCAAGTGCAACAAAAGGGCAACATAATCAACAAAAAAGGGCAACATAACAAAGGGCAATAATCAAGTGCAACAAAAGGGCAACATAATCAAGTGCAACAAAAACATAAGCAACAAAAGGGCAATAATCAAGCAAAAAGGCAAATCAAAACAAAAAGGGCAACATAATCAAGTGCAACAAAAGGGCAACATAATCAAGTGCAACAAAAGGGCAACATAATCAAGTGCAACAAAAGGGCAACATAATCAAGTGCAACAAAAGGGCAACATAATCAAGTGCAACAAAAGGGCAACATAATCAAGTGCAACAAAAGGGCAACATAATCAAGTGCAACAAAAAAGGGCCACATAATCAATAATCAAAACAAAAGGGCAACATAATCAAGTGCAACAAAAGGGCAAAATAATCAAGTGCAACAAAAGGGCAACATAATCAAGTGCAACAAAAGGGGCAACAAAAGGGCAACATAAGCAAGTGCAACAAAAGGGCAACATAATCAATCAAGTGCAACAAAAATAAGGGCACATAATCAGGGTGCAACAAAAAAGGGCAACATAATCAAGTGCAATAAAAGGGCAACATAATCAAGTGCAACAAAAAGGGCAACATAATAATCAAGTGCAACAAAAAGGCAAATAATCAAGGCAACAAAAGGGCATAAATCAAGTGCAACAAAAGGGCAACATAATCAAAAGTGCAACAAAGGGCAACATAATCAAAGTGCAACAAAAGGGCAACATAATCAAGTGCAAACAAAAGGGCAACATAATCAAGTGCAACAAAAGGGCAACATAATCAAGTGCAACAAAAGGGCAACATAATCAAGTGCAACAAAAGGGCAACATAATCAACAAATAATCAAGGGCAACAACAAAGGCAACATAATCAAGTGCAACAAAAAAGGGCAACATAATAATCAAGTGCAACAAAAGGGCAACATAATCAAGTGCAACAAAAGGGCAACATAATCAAGTGCAACAAAAGGGCAACATAATCAAGTGCAACAAAAGGGCAACATAATCAAGTGCAACAAAAGGGCAACATAATCAAGTGCAACAAAAGGGCAACATAATCAAGTGCAACAAAAGGCAACATAATCAAGTGCAACAAAAGGGCAACATAATCAAGTGCAACAAAAAGGGCAACATAATCAAGTGCAACAAAAAAGGGCAACATAATCATCCATAATCAAGTGCAACAAAAGGGCAACATAATCAAGTGCAACAAAAGGGCAACATAATCAAGTGCAACAAAAGGGCAATATAATCAAGTGCAACAAAAGGGCAACATAATCAAGTGCAACAAAAGGGCAACATAATCAAGTGCAACAAAAGGGCCACATAATCAAGTGCAACAAAAGGGCAACATAATCAACAAAAGGGCCACATGCAACAAAAAAAGGGCAACATAATCAAGTGCAACAAAAGGGCAACATAATCAAGTGCAACAAAAGGGCAACATAATCAAGTGCAACAAAAAGGGCAACATAATCAAGTGCAACAAAAGGGCAACATAATCAAGTGCAACAAAAGGGCAACATAATCAAGTGCAACAAAAGGGCAACATAATCAAGTGCAACAAAAGGGCAACATAATCAAGTGCAACAAAAGGGCAACAAATCAAGTGCAACAAAAGGGCAACATAATCAAGTGCAACAAAAGGGGCAACATAATCATAACAAAAGGGCAATAATCAAAAAAAAGGGCAACATAAGTGCAACAAAAGGGGCAACATAATCAGGGTGCAACAAAAGGGCAACAAAAGGGCAACATAATCAAGTGCAACAAAAGGGCAACATAATCAAGTGCAACAAAAGGGCAACATAATCAAAAAAGGGCAACATAATCAAGTGCAACAAAAGGGCAACATAATCAAGTGCAACAAAAGGGCAACAAAAAAAGGGCAACATAATCAAGTGCAACAAAAGGGCAACATAAATCAAGTGCAACAAAAGGGCAACATAATCAAGTGCAACAAAAGGGCAACATAATCAGGGCAGTGCAACAAAAAGGGCAACATAATCAACAAAAGGGCAACAAATCAAGGCAACAAAAGGGCAACATAATCAAGTGCAACAAAAGGGCAACATAATCAAGGGCAACATAATCAAGTGCAACAAAAGGGCAACATAATCAAGTGCAACAAAAAGGCCCCATAAATAAATGCAACAAAAGGGCAACATAATCAAGTGCAACAAAAGGGGCCAACATAATCAAGTGCAACAAAAAGGGCAACATAATCAAGTGCAACAAAAGGGCAACATAATCAAGTGCAACAAAAGGGCAACATAATCAAGTGCAACAAAAGGGCAACATAATCAAGTGCAACAAAAGGGCCACATAATCAAGTGCAACAAAAGGGCAACATAATCAAGTGCAACAAAAGGGCAACATAATCAAGTGCAACAAAGGGCAACATAATCAAGTGCAACAAAAGGGCAACATAATCAAGTGCAACAAAAGGGCAATAATCAAGTGCAACAAAAAAGGGCAACATAATCAACAAAAAGCAACAAGGGCAACAAAATCAACAAAAAGTAATCAACAAAAGGGCAACATAATCAAGTGCAACAAAAAGGGCAACATAATCAAGTGCAACAAAAATCATGGGCAAGGGCCACATAATCATAATCAATAATCAGGGTGCAACAAAAGGGCAACATAATCAAGTGCAACAAAAGGGCAACATAATCAAAAAAAAGGCAAACAAAAGGGCAACATAATCAAGTGCAAAAAAGGGGCACAAAATCAAGTGCAACAAAAGGGCAACATAATCAAGTGCAAAAAAAGGCCACATAATCAAGTGCAACAAAAGGGCAACATAATCAAAGTGCAACAAAAAATCAAGGCAACAAAAAGGGCAATAATCATAACAAAAGGGCAACATAAGCAAGTGCAACAAAAGGGCCACATAATCAAGTGCAACAAAAGGGCAACATAATCAAGTGCATCAAAAGGGCAACATAATCAAGTGCAACAAAAGGGCAACAAAATCAAGTGCAACAAAAGGGCAACAAAATCAAGTGCAACAAAAGGGCAACATAATCAAGTGCAACAACAGGGCAACATAAGCAAGTGCAACAAAAGGGCAACATAGTCAAGTGCAACAAAAGGGCAACAAAATCAAGTAAACTGACAACAAAATCGAGGGCAACAAAAATTAAGGGCAACCAAATCAAGTAAAGCGGTAACAAAATCAGGAAAAAGGGGAACAAATCAAGGGATGTAGGGACAGGGGCATATTTATCTCGTGAAAATATGGAAGCAATCTATGACTACATGGTGACAAATGTTTTGTAAATCTGATGATTTGACATGGAATGACCCAAATATCAGTTTCAGATCATTAATCTAATTTAATATTAGACAAAGGTAACCCAAGTTAACACAAAATGTAGTTTTTACATGATGATTTAATCAACTGTACCTGGCCCCATATGAAAAGTTATTGCCCCCTTAGTCACTAAATCAACCAATTAAACTAATTTAATTGATGAGTGGGTTCAATTTCACTGGACACACCCAGGTGTGATTACTGCCAGCCCTGAATCTAAACATCACTTAAGTAAACCTGTCTGCCAATGTGAAATAGGCAAAAACCAGTGAATCATGTAGCCATCTAAAGCATTCAAGAACAAATGAGAAACAAAGTCTAAGGTGCTGGGATTCTAGCAAATCACACAGCTATTATCTACAAATGTCGAGAACTTGCAACTTTGGTGAACATTCCTAGGACTGACCGTTCAACCAAAATTCCTCCAAGACTGCATCAGCAACTCATTCATGAAGTCACAAAATAACCAAGACTAACATCTAAGAAATGGCAACCCTCACTCACCTGAGTCCACAGTAAGAAAGAGACTGGGGAAAAAACCAGTATCCATGGGGGTAAAGATAACACAACATTCCGCAAAAACAACATCGTACCAACACAAACACAGTGGTGGTAGTGTGATGGTCTGGGGCCGCTTTGCTGTCTCAGCACCTTCGTGACTCACCATAATTGATGGAACCATGAATTCTGCTCCCTACCAGAAAATCCTGAGGAATGTCCAGCCATCAGTCTACGACCTTCAGCTGTAGTGCAGTTTGGTTATGCAGCAAGACAATGATCCGAAGCACAAGCACAAGTCCACCTCTGAATGGCTCAAAAGAGGCAAAGTGAGGGTTTTGCAATGGCCTAGTCCTGACTTGAATCCAACAGAGATGCTCTGGCATGACCTTAAACGGGCAGCTCATGCTAAAAATCCCAGCTTATGTGGCTGAATTGTAAAACAATTCTGCAAAGCAGAGAGGCCACAATTCCTCCATAGCGATGTGAAAGACTCATTGCTTGTAATCGCAAATGTTTTATTGCAGTTATGCCATAACTTTTTGTTTTCACATGGGTGATTTACATTTCAAATTACTCTTTACTGTCAATAAATGAAACAATAATTTAAATGCTGCATGTTGTGTTCAGTCTCATTGTCTCTCCCTTATATTTAAATTAGTTGAATGACCTGAAACATTTAAATATGACACATAAGCAAAAACAGATGAAATTGGGAAGGAGGAAATAATTCTTCACACCACTGCATGACATTTTATGGCCCACAGTGCTGTGTGTCAAATGTGCAATTAGCCCACTGAAACAAGTCTTGCTGGGTTTAAATACTTATAGGACATAAAATAAAATTGATAAGAATTAAGTGCCCCTCTGTCTTATTCATTTCCATCCTCGCATTTTTGATTATCATTAAAACAGATAACAGGGAGTTTGCGGAACATCCCTTCAAACTAATGATTATTGACTAATTTTCTCTCATTTTAATTAATGCATCTTTGAATGATACAAATAGTCTACTGACTGTCAAATAGTCCACTGACTCTACTTGACTGTCACTACTGGATTCAAGAGGATACCTTAAAAACAGTGCCCAAGCTTAATAAATTTCCATGTGTTAAAGTCACAGATAGCCAATTTTGATCAGGAGAATGACCTCAATTTACTTGCCTGACTCATAATCATTGCCAGTAGCTCCCTGATTTTTTGTCATACCAGTGGTAGTTTTCAGATTGAGCTCACTCACTGTTCATGATGTACTGGTCAAATGACAAAACAATGAAACCAGTTGCTTCATCAGGTATGCAACCTTTATGGGTATAATACAGGTATTACTGTCTGTTTTTGAGTTCTGTGTTTATTGTTTTCCATGGTTTTTTGTTGTATTTAACTGATTTATGTATTACCTGTGGTTTTCTGTTGTGTATCCCAGTCTCTCCTTGTTCAGTTAATTAGTTCACTCATTTCCTTGTTTGCTATTACATCCCTGCCACCTTCCCTGTGGCCCGCACACCTGATTTCACCTCCCTTTCTCATTGGCTGTCCCCTTTCTATATCAGTACTTCTGCTTGAGCTTTGCAAGTTTGTTATAGATTTGATCTGTAGCACCACAAGCCTTTTGATTTTGGAGAAGCTTTTTTGGTTTGATTCCTGTCTGTTCCACAGTTTACGAGTTTGCCTGTCCCTTAGTGAATTTTACATCTCTGGTCACAATTTCAGTTTGGCTGTTGGATTTATGATTCAGCTCTCCTCTGGCTTTAGCATTCTTGCTGTCCGGTTTTTGACTAGTAGACTGTTATAGGACTACGATTTTGATTTCCTTGTTTGTGCTGTAATTCTCCCTTATGGTTAGGATCCAGACTGTATGCCTACGAGCAAGCTCCTAAATAAACTTGTGAAATTGATTTCCTGTCTGCGCCTGAGTTCCGAGTCTGAGTTCTGTCAGTTACACAAGCAATGCCAGTCATTTTCTTTCTGTGAACTTTTGTTCTTTCTTTGAGTGCATGGATTTCAGCAGTTTCATCAGATCACCATGCATCACTCTCTTGTGGCTCACACACTGCTTACAAACTCAGTGTCACCTGTCCTTTCATTATGGCTCTGACTAATTTTCCTAAGTTTCCTTCTCAAAACTACCAACATTTAATAAAGAGTAAACAACAGTGCCTGTTTGCCTCATGCTGCCGCACAGCAGATATATATAATACAAGTTTGGCTATTGTATGAAATAATTCTGTAACATTTGGAAAAAGTTATGTTGTATTCAGACTGAATTTATTTTGTGCTGCTCAATTCACATATAGGATGTAGTCAATGGCATTCGCATAGCATATTGTACATCAACTGCAAACACAGTATTACAAATCGGTGATCAGGTATTCAAAGTAATGAAAAAAGCAACTCAGTTCAGGCAGGGCTCAAACATTTTATCATGAAAAAAAGTTAAGTGCCTATATATATATATATTTTTATATACAGTGCCGTGAAAAAAGTATTTGCCCCCTTCCTGATTTCTTATTTTTTTGCATATTTCTCACACTTAAATGTTTCAGATCATCAAACAAATTTTCATATTTGACAGAGATAACCTGAGTAAATACAAAATGCAGTTTTTAAATGATGATTTCATTAGTTAAGGGAAAAAAGCTATTCAAACCTACCTGGCCCTATGTGAAAAAGTAATTGCCCCCTGAACCTAAACCTACCCTCGGCGACAACAACTGCAATCAAGCGTTTGCAATAACTGGCAATGAGTCTTTCACCTTGCTGTAGAGGAATTTTGGCCTATTCTTCTTTGCAGAATTGTTTTAATTCAGCCACATTGGAGGTTTTTCGAGCATGAATGGTCTGTTCAAGGTCATGCCACAGCATCTCAATTGGATTTAAGTCCGGACTTTGACTAGGCCACTCCAAAACCTTCATTTTGTTTGTTTAAGCCATTCAGAGGTGGACTTGCTGGTGTGTTTCGAATTATTGTCCTGCTGCATCACCCAAGTGCACTTGAGCTTGAGGTCACAAACTGATGGTCGGACATTCTCCTTCAGGATTTTCTGCTAGAGAGCAGAATTCATGGTTCCATCAATTATGACAAGTCGTCCAGGTCCTGAAGCAGCAAAGCAGGCCCAGACCATCACACTACCACCACCATGTTTGACTGTTGGTATGATGTTCTTTTCATGAAATGCTGTGTTAGTTTTACGCCAGATATAACGGGATGCACACCTTCCAAAAAGTTCAACTTTTGTCTCATCAGTCCACAGAATATTTTCCTAAAAGTCTTGGGGATCATCAAGATGTTTTTTGGCAAATGTGAGACGAGACTTTGTGTTCTTTTTGCTCAGCGGTGGTTTTCGCCTTGGAGCTCCCCCATGGATGCCATTTTTGCTCAGTCTCTTTATTATTATTGAATTATGAACACTGACTTTAACTGAGGCAAGTAAGGCCTGCAGTTCTTTAGATGTTGTTCTGGGTTCTTTTGTGACCTCCTGGATGAGTCGTCGATGCGCACTTGGAGTAATTCTGGTAGGCCGAGCACTCCTGGGAAGTTTTCTTCATTTGTGGATAATGGATCTCACCGTGGTTCACTGGAGTCCCAAAGCCTTAGAAATGGCTTTGTAACCCTTTCCAGACTGATAGATGTCAATGACTTTGTTTCTCATCTGTTCTTGAATTTCTTTAGATTGCGGCATTATGTATTGCTTTTTGAGATCCATTAGCCTATTTCACTTTGTCAGACAGGTTCTATTTAGGTGATTTCTTGATTCAACAGGTCTGGCAGTAATCAGGCCTGAGTGTGGTTAGTGAAATTGACCTAAAAAATGTGGTTAATCACAGTTAATTAATGATTTAACAGGGGGGCGCAATTACTTTTTCACATGGGCCCGGGTAGGTTTGGATAGCTTTTTTCCCTCAATAAATGAAATCTTAATTTAAGAACTGCATTTTGTATTTACTTGGGTTATCTTTGTCTAATATTAAGATTTGTTTGATGATCTGAAACATTTAAGTGTGAAAAATATGCAAAAAATGAGAAATCAGGAAGGGGGCAAATACTTTTTCAAGGCACTGTATGTGTATATATATATATATATATATATATATATATATGGTGGATCCAAGAAACAATGTTTGGGCCTATTTTAGGGTCTTTTTGACTTCAGAGTGCTATAGAAAAAAAATGCATCATTCTTCCTTTTTCTAGTCTCATTTGAAAGAAAACTTCCAGGGCTTCAAAAAAAGGGCAAATTTGCATATGTCGGTGTGGAATCATTTTAATATTGATTCATTTGATTATTATTAATTGTTTATCCTTGCTTGCTCTTGCTTTGCTCTTGCTCATTTTCTCTTAGGCCTCAGGGTGTACTCTTGCATGTTTCTGATTAGCCTAGGCCTTGCATAACTGTAGTTTTCCATAAATCTGACCAATGCGTCATGGCATATAGCTTATCTAGGACCATGCGGACCCGATGGGCCCTAACAAGGGCAAGATGTTCTTTTTCTCTCTTAGTTTATGCGTTTATAGAAGAAGGAGTACAGGGAGAGCCTGGGACGCGAATGAGATAAGCCCGAGATAAGATAGGGAGGAACCACTGTCTTCTCTGAGATGCATGCGCATACCTCAGAGGCGGCTTGAAGTGGGCTGCGTGCGTCTGCAAGAGCATTCCAGTTAACATCATGATGTGTAAATCAGTTCTGGGGGAGGAGAATGTCAAAATGTACTCTTACTAATACACCAGCAAGAGAGACTTTCTTTTATCCTTGTTCTTGCCTGTAACGAGAGTTCTTGCATGACGAGGGTCCTTTTCTGCAGAAAAGTAAACTGACTTTAGCTTGGATTTTAACTTCTTTGTCTCTGTCTGAGTTCTTTTCTTGAGAAGGTAACACCAGGAATATAAAATCAAAATTCCTACAACAGTCGGCCAATAATTTTGAGAGCGATTGAACCCCAAAGTAAAAAAATTGCCCAAAATTGGCTCTTTTGGGCCATTTTCACCTCATTCCAAGCCTTGTATTGTCAAGCCAAATAGTGCTAGACTACCATAAACTTATTTTTTCCTTAGTGGGGGATCATATCTAACATTTCCATGTGGTTTAGCCATTTCATTACCTACATTTGTTTTCCTATATCTTTTAATGGATATTTCAACTCGTAACGCGAGTGACGAAAGTTTTAGACCATCAACTAGCATACTAAGAAGGTAGTCCCACTGTTCATATTACATCCAGCCAAGAGGGTCCCAATAAGGGTTATGTTCATAGAAATGTTTTTTACAAACATTGACCAGAGCCTGTGCCAGCATGAAAAAACTGTTTTTCAACACCAGCCTCGTCACTCGCATTTCACTGACATTTACCTATAGACAGCACAAACTACTGCAATTTCAATACTTCCTACCATCCAAACAAAGTTACAGGGTATATGTAGCAACCCTAAACGTAAACTAATAAAGAAAATTCATTCGTACCATCTCCTATGGCCTCAACTCATCTGATTTCCCTATTGTATTACCGGGTGAAACGCGAGTGACGAACAAGTGATTTTTCCACATGGTTAAAGTAGAATGGTTACCAGCTTAATGCATCATCTTGTGTGGTGTTTGTCTCTTTTGTAGACATGGTTAGTAGACATGTGTGACTGGTTAAAAACAAAGTATATCAGTTATCCTGAGGTATTTTTATCTAAGACCTGGCCGCACGGAGTCGGTGATGTCGCGAAATAAAGTTAAATTTTATGTTTAATGCAGTGTCTACGTGTCCGAAAGTCAGACAGGGTTTTAATATAACTCCATGTTCGACAGTCGGTTGGTTTCAATATAATTCCACGTCCGACAGTCGATTACTGTTTTTAATTTCTTCAAATCTACTGAATCTTTTAGATAGGCTATTAAACGTGAATGTTTTGATAAGATGGCTCAGTTCTTCAAGATGAGTACAGAGAATTTCAACCAGTGTTTCTGTTTAAGCTCTGCTCAATATAGATAAGTTGACATTGCGGGACTTGGAGCATTAATTGTTTCTATCGGGATTTGATTGTCTTGTGATCTGGACTGGTGGCTCTTAGCCCTTTTTGATGTCGGGGACCCCAGGTTGAGGGCTACTGATCTAGATCTCAATCTTCTTTTCTCTCTCTCATTAATCCCAAGAACTATCCCCTTTTTTTCTTAATTTATGTATTTATTTTATTTTTTTTTAATTTCCTGTTTTCTTCTCGTTGTTTCCTTTTAATGTACGCTTAATACGTTTTATTTATTTATTTTCTATGGTAATAAAGTAATATATTTGTTCCTTTTGAGCTCCACTGTGACAACAGTCACAGTTAGCGGAGCTTTTCTAATGCCGAATCATCCGGCGTCCGTCTGTCTGTCCGCCCGCCCACCCGCCCGTCCGTCCGGCGTCGACTTCTCACTTCAAATCTGAATATCTCAAAAACTATCTGATAACTTTTTTCCTAATTTGGTGTGAGCCTTCCTTATGATATTCTGAATATTCACTGTGAAAATTAGAAAGTTCTACTTCCCGGTTTTTGAGAAATTCAGCATTTTGGACTTAGAAAATCAGTGTTTGTTCTCATTTTTTCAGTCTTTCATTAATATCTCAAAAACTGTTGGATAACTTTTTGTCTAATTTGTTGTGAGCCTTCCTTATGATGTTCTGATGATCCCCTGTGAAAATTAGAAAATTCTACGTCCTGGTTTTTGAGAAATTCAGTATTTTGGACTTAGAAAATCCATGTTTGTTCTCATTTTTTCAGTCTTTTATTACTATCTCAAAAACTGTCTGATAACTTTTTGTCTAATTTGTTTTGAGCCTTTCTTACGATGTTCTGAATATCCCTTGCGAAAATGAGAAAATTCTACATCCCGGTTTTTGAGAAATCCAGCATTTTGGACTTAGAAAATCAGTGTTTATGCTCATTTTTTCAGTCTTTCATTAATGTGTCATATGTGTTAATATTGCAATAGTTTACAAGGATTTCTGAAATTATGTTATGACATGGACATTTCAGTTATCCTCAGCGGAGCTCTCTAGGCCGACAGCCCTCTTGTTTATTTTTATCACGGTTTAAAAGTAATTTATAATATTTTGAACAACATGCCAATGGGAAGGGAATATAATGGGGGTTATTGAAAGGACCTGTGTGGTGGGTGGGTGGGTTGTTGGAGTTTTGAGTTCAATGTCCTTTTTTCTTCTCATAGATTGTATTGTTTATACTTGAAAACTGAAAATAAACCTTTCATAAAAAAGAAATGACTGCTCTCTGTTGTCATGTGCATTTCCATCTCCCAACTTTTTCTGAGTTAGATTTGTGAACAAACTGTACAAACTGTACTGTACATTTGAGCACACTATTTTTAGAGTTCTTGTAAAGTGTTCAGAAAACTGATGAGTGAACAAATTCAAAGAATATCTTGCAACAGCTTGTTATGATCAATCATAAAATGAAGACCCACCCTGCCTTTCATCATGAGTATGAAATCTTAATATTAAAATGAGGAAAAACCACAGACATTGAGAAACTGGGACTTCCAAGAACAGATGCGAGGTATAGGGGCGTACCTTCCTCTCCATGATATATATACTCAAAGGCAATGAAAACGCAACACTCTAAATTTTGGTTTAATTTTGCTCAAGACCTGAGTAGTCCAATTTGAGTTCTTAAGTGACCACTGGGGTCACAATGTGTACCTCGTTACACATGAATGATCATCATGTAACTCAACAGTGTGAGTTGGACGCTCATCAATCCATATTGAGTACAACATATGGGATTAGGAGTTGTGCAAGTACAGTGGTTGAAATGAAGGAGGGGTTGTCTTCCCCATATAAAGGCATGATAAAAGCCACACAAAAAACATTTTTAAGTGTCATAATGCCACGTCTGTCGACTGAACAACGGAACAGGGCCCTGGGTATGCTAGAGGCGGGAGTAAGTGCCCGGCAAGTGGCTCACCGTTTTGGGTGTAGTACGTCCAGCATCAGTACGTTTTGGGTGTAGTATGTCCAACTGGGACGAGCTCTTTCATCAAGAGTACCCAGACCTCAAACCAGGCAGCAACTCCAGAATGCACTACAGGCAGAGTGGCGACAACTTCCCCAAGACAACCTAAGATGCTTTGTCAGGTCCATGAGGAGACGTTGTACGGCCTGTGTGGATGTTCGTGGGGGTCACACCCGATACTGACTGTTCTTTTGAGTTCATTTTCAAATGTGTGTTCCGTTCAGTCTTGTTGCGATTTTTCATTTTCAACTTGTGCTCGTTATGTTTAATGCATCTGTTTATTATTGTCCAAATCGGCCCATTAACACATTTAATTCATCAAAGTCAACCCACCCAACATATTTGAATTGTTAAAATAAGAAAATAAATTTGAGTCACAAAATTATTTGAATCCAAACTGGTGTTGCGTTTTCATTGCCTCTGAGTATATAAGCCCAGGAGTCCAGAGAGGGATGTTCTGAATATCTTCAACTCTACTCTACTCTACCTGGGACCATATCCTGTGACCACACCCAATCCACCTACCTGAGCAGGTGAGATGACTGTGCTGTCCCAGCGCAAAACAGCATTTCTTACATTGCAGAACACCAAAGCTTGCAGCCTGTTGGACAATATACGTATATCCATGACTCTCACATGAAAACTGCAATACTAAATATTTTTCTAATTATGCAGATTCGTGTTTGATAATAATTAAGCCACTGATACAGTTTCTTTGTTCAAAGCATCACTGGTGAAATGGCATTTCCTTTCACAAAGATTTAATAAGATTTCAATACAAGGCAAAATTCAGTGTAATACTTAAGTGAAAATAGTTGAAGAACAGACCATTCCAAAGGGGTTCACATACTCACCAGCGTCACTGTAGACATGCAGACTCAACAAGGAAATCACATTTTCATAAATTTTATATCAATGTTACCTGAATGCAAACACAGAATGAGAAGTAAAGTTAGCCACAGATCATAACCTGTGGGTATAACATATGCTGCAAAAAGTCATGTCGTCAAGACAATGTTTTGATTGTACTGTATTTGATTGAATCTAAAGTTCTTTAATGCTTATCAATATAGGGCTTTTGGATGCATAAACACACCTCCCGTCATTGAGTTTGTCAGCCTATTTGTGTGGATGATGTATAGAGTAAATATGGGTGTGGTTTCCCATTTTTTATACGTTGACCAGACAAAGATCCAAGTAGGATCAGAATGTTATCTTGATTTAATAATTTTTTGTGGCGTTGACTTCGTGCGCAGGCGTTACTTCTTTTTTCATTGAATCTTTCTACTGAGGGCCTTGCACCTATATGTGATATGCATGTAACCTTTTCTCCGAACCTGATGACATATTCTGCGCAAGGTAGTAAAGAACAGAAATTTGTGATTATTTACTCTCTTTTTGTCTGCTGGAGTAAATTATTCATGGACTGCATTGTTTTATTTTTGATCAAGGACAGCAAATAGGAAGGGGTTGAACATTTTGACAGAATCAATGGTGAGGTTTACTTCCTTTTCTTTCAGCTTATCAGCTGCGGTTAATTTTTTACATTCACCTCAGGCTCATAAAAAATCCCTTTGAAGGGCAACAAACTGTGTTAAAACAGATCACAACAAATTCTCCCCTAGTAAACTCCTCAAGAAGACGCAACATTGAAATCACATTTTCATCATGGAAAAAAGGTTTTGTCTACTATACGGTGAATGCGATTGGAATGGTTCTGGACGAAGATGGTGAGTCAATTTGCTTCTAGTTTTGCAGGAAATTTAAAAAGATATCATAAAGGTTTTAGAAAGCAGTTTAATTGGAATGACACCCTTTATCAATCTACATGTCCAAGTTATATACAGTGACACTCAGTATATTTCTCCGGACAGCTCTTCACTTGAGTAGGTTGACTGATTTCATTGTTCCATGGATGAATCTGAGAAATTAATATGATGTTGACTTTTTCTCTCAACCAAAATTGCAACCTCTGAATTCGAACAAGGTCCTAATGGTTCTTTATTACTACCCCAATTCTGAAATAGTTGGGACGAAGTGTAAATTGTGAATAAAATCAAAATGCAATGACTTTCAGATCACATGAGCCAATATGTTATTGACAACAGAACATAGATAACATTTCAAATTTTGAAACCGAGACATTTTACATTTTTATTCACAAAATGATTTTATTTCAAATTTTCTGGCTGCAACAGGTTTCAGAATAGTTGGTACACAGGCAAAAAAGGGCTGAAAAAGCTATTAATAAATAAGAGAATCAGCTGAAAGAACATTTAGCAGGTAATTAAGTTAACTGGCATCAGGTGTGTGACACGATTGGTTATAAAAGGGATGTCTATAAAAGGCCGAGTCTCTCAGAAGTATAGATGGCCAGAGGCTCTCCAACCTGTGAAGGCTTGCGTAAAAAAAATTGTGGAATACTTTAAAAACAATGTTCCTCACATCAAATTGCAAAAGGCTTTGAAGGTCTCATCATCGACAGTGCATAACATCATCAAAAGATTCAGAGAAACTGGAAATATCTCTGTGCATAAAGGACTAGGCCGAAGACCTTTACTGGATGCCTGTGATCTTCGGGCCCTCAGATCACTGCATCACTCACCGGCATGATTCTGTCATTGACATTACTAAATGGGCCCAGGAATACTTCAAGAAACCACTGTCTGTAAACACAGTCTGCCGTGCCATCCACAGATGCCACCTAAAACTCTATCACGCAAAAAGGAAGCCATTGTTGAGCATGATCTAGAAGCGCCGCTGTGTTCTGTGGGCCAAGGCTCATTTAAAATGGACTGTAGCAAAGAGGCAAAATGTCTTGTGGTCAGAGGAGTCCAAATTTGACATTCTTGTTGGAAATCATGGGCGTTGTGTCCTCCAGGCTAAAGAGGAGAAAAACTACCCCTCCTGTTATCAGCATTCAGTTCAAAAGCCAGCATCTCTGATGGTATGGGGATGCATATGGTGTGGGACACTTGCATGTTTTAAAAAGCACCATGAATGCTGAAAGGTATAAAAAGGTTTTAGAGCAACATATGCTCCCCTCCAGACGACATCTATTCCAGGGAAGGCCATGTGTATTTCAGCAGGACAATGCAAAACCACATACTGCAGCTATTACAACAGCATGGCTTCGTAGTAGAAGAGTCCGTGTGCTGAACTGGCCCGCCTGCAGCCCTGATCTTTCACCAATTGAGAACATTTGGCGCATAATTAAACGAAAAGTCCATCAAAGGAGACCCAAAAATCTCCAGCAGCTGGAAGCCTGTATTAAACAAAAGTGGGATCAAATTCCAATGGCTAAACTCAAGAAACTTGTCTCCTCATTGCCCAGACGCCTCCACTCTGTGTTAAAAAGAAGAGGGGATGCTACACCATGGTAAACAGGCCCCTGTCCCAACTTTTTTGAGACCTGTAGCAGCCATCAAATTTGAAATGAGCTCATTTTGTGGTTAAAATAGTAAAATTTCTCAGTTTCAACATTTGCAATGTTATCTCTGTTCTATTGTGAATAAAATACTGGCTGGTGTGATTTAAAAGTCATTGCATTTTGATTTTATTCACAATTTACACTTTGTCCCAACTATTTCGGAATTGGGGTTGTAGATAATTTTAGTGTCATTATGGAAAGTTTGCCATCTTAAACCACAATACATCAATTCATCATGAATCAAAATCTGAATATTTGTCATGACAAAATGCATCAGCATTGCATGTCATGGAAAGGTTTCCATGGGCCAAATTCCTGGAAAAGGCTTTTGCAACCGGCCGAAACATGAAAATCACTTGATGATGATGCATATAACTTTAATAATCTTGCAACAAAGGCGCATGTCAAGGTCTAGAGACAGACTTTTGATAATACTTTAACCTCTTAAGCCCTGAGCCTCTGGTTCAAAAATGACATGCCCGAAATGAAATGAGTATATCTCTGCAGCTGCTTGGTCAATTTGAATAATCTTGGTATCATAATAAAGGTAGCATCCTTGGGGATTTTTGTCATGGTGTAATCAGTGGATATGTCACTGAGTCAGAGTAAATGAAGATGGAACACAACATAAATGAAAGATCTCATTTGCACCAAACAAAGATGTACTTTTATCCCTCCTGAGATTATTCAGTTGCAGTGTGAAACCTCTAAAAAATTACAGAACAAGATCTCGCCGTTAGTTGTGCCGAAGTTTATTCTAATCAAGTAAATCAGAGCAAAATTCGAGAGCTTTTAGTGCGGGAATGTCTAGTTGGCCTCTCCAATTGGCACGGTGAGCCATTTCAGATTTCTCGGGTACCAAACTGTAAAACTCATTTAATTTCACTTATGTGTCACTACAGGCGTACATTCCTTCTAATTACAACAATTTTATTTTTTATTTATTTATTTTCTTATTATTGCAACCAGTCCTGTATACATTTTCCCATTCAAAGAAAATACATACAAAGGAAATGATGTTTGACTCCACTGGAGCAGATTAATTTTCAATAAAACAAGCAAATTAGGAAAATTAATGCAAAGATAAGGTGAAAAGTAAAAATAATGAACACCCAGCAATTATGTATACAAGAACTATGCCCCTGCTGCTTAAAAAAAAAAAAACTACTACCCAAGCTAAGTTTTCAACTGTGAACCTCTTGCACTTGAACACTCCACCTTAACCACTGAGCTAACTGAATAACTGCTTGAGCAAAAGCTGCATTGTCAATTTCAAGTGTGAGCCAGCAAAACACGTTGTGCGCCCCATTCTAGCGCTTGAATTTTAGCTTTCTCTCAGTAGCTAAGCATGGATTCTTTCAAAAGACGACTTCGAAAATGACTGTTGAATATTTAGTGGACAATCACTGCCAAAATATCAAAAAGAAACCGGTTTAGTAACTGTATATCTGCGCTCATTGCTTCGCTTTGAGTCTTTGTGTGTAATGTTGCCTGGCTGCTGGAATGCAGAAAAAGAAAAAACAGCAATCAGAACAAACACCCCAGCAACTACATACACAAAAAAAGTGTGATTGCAATGGTGTATTCCCAACTGCATGTGCTCAAAGTGAAAGCATATATATCGCCGTCACCTGCACAATAGCTCAGTGACTTACCCTCTAAGCTAATTCCAATGAGTCATCTAGTTATGCTTTATTGCCATATGAAGAGTCAGCCAGCGAGCCATAGAAACTACTTTGATGACGTTTGCTGAATGTTTAGCGGATAATTATAGCGAAAATACCGAAAACAAATCAGTTTTAAGTTTCTGGTGTCGCGCTCTACTAGCCGATGAGCGTAATGGTGCATGGACTCTAAGTTTCACGCATTGGGAACACAAGGCTTCATCTCAGGCTAGGTTTGTGCGATTACGGTCATTGAGGGCTCGTTGGAAATGTCAGAGCCCATAGAATCAAGTGGCCACCCCCAAATTCAAATTGAATGCATCACAAGCCAGTCACAGAGGAGAAAATACATTGGTCCACTGGGAATGCTCAAGGCTTGTCCTCTTTGGAAGCAGTGCCCAGGAAAAAAACACGCATGGAGACTGGGAGACCTAGTTTCAATATAACGCAGACGCAATGGACTAACAATAGACAGTGCAGATTTACCCTCAAACACAGTTTTTTATTACTAAATCGCAAAGGTAAGGAAAAATTTTTGCTCATCGCTGTAGAATGTAAAGGGTATGCCTGCTGTTGAGTGTGGTGTGGGTCTAAAATGACAAGGCTTATATCATTTGATTCTGTGGACTTTCCTCTTTTATTTGATGTATGGTTTGTATGCATAGCACACATTTCGTACAAACGCTAGCGACGGAGCACTGATATTTTATCCTATGTTTTGCTACATGCTTATTTACTTGCTTGGTACTTGAATTGTGTTTGGTTTAGGTAAAAATGGTCATCATTAACTTTTCGCTGAGTTTCTTCCCTTTAAGAGGATATGCGGCATTAAGATGATACTATTGGGAAACATGCTATAATTATAATGCATAATTACAGCCCCCGGTACTGGGGGCATTCAGGTTTAAGAGGTTAAGTGAACAGTTGGTTCTCATAGTCCGGGGCGTGCGGTCACATGTTCCCAGGGGCTTCTATAAACTCACCCTTTACCGCTCGATTGTCCTCAAGCTGTTCTCGTTCAAGTTAGCCTGATTAACAATCAAACAATTTATCGACTGAATGACCAAGACCAATCCTGGATCCATAATAAGAAATGATAATGAAACAAATGAATGCGTATTGCCAACATTTATACAATTGATACAACATTGTTAGGATGGAAACATAAATGCAAAAAATCTGAAACTTTCGCTGACTTTGCAGCATTTATTTTCGCCATCACTCAGCTGTGCATCGTACCCAACAACGCCCTTTAGCCGTGACTACATTCAGAATACAGAACGGATTCTCAGGGCTTATTGCTTAATGAGCCTTGCAAACTAATTTACGAAAATCTGTGCTGTTTCACGAGCTACTCGAGCGCAGAAATTATAAAGACATTGATGTTTTACCTGGTCATTTATGTGTGGAAGAAAACGCCTTATAATTTTGTGTTGTAATGTATAACAATGCTATCAAAAATAAATTTGACTGTCATCGGTTCTATTATTAGTCTGAGCAACTGTTGCTAATCGGGAGACATAAACTGCGAGAGGTTTAGGTTATTAAGCAGTGAAAGGTGAGGTTACCACTGGCCTTTGTTCCTGTTATTTGGTGAAAAATAACTGTACTACACAGACCGCGAGGTACTACTGAAATTGCAGCCACGAAAATTATATGGGTATTAAACAAATAAAACATTTCATGTAAGTGGGCACAATTATAACAAATACATGAAAAATACTTGAGTGTTAAAACTAATATAAAAGTCAAAATGAAATAAGTGGCTAAAATAGTAATTAAGACCTATAGTTAGATGTGATGTAAAACCAGTAAAATTAAACAAAATGATCATTAAGACAAATTATCTAGACTGCTAAAAGGCACAGCTAAAAACAAATGTTTTTTGTTTACATTTGTAAGGCCACGCCTCCAGCCATCCAGCTCTCCGGTCTGCTAAGAACCGGACTGCACTTCACCCAATTATTCAATTATCCCCTGCAACTGTTGTTCATTTCCACTGTGTGGTAGCAGTGTGCTATTTAACACCAAGCTTCGTACTTAGTCTTTGCGAAGTCTTGTTCAATAAATGCCTATGCCGTATTTCTAGTCCTGTATAGACGTATTTTCTGCGTGTCACATTTATTATTCCTAAACTCTAAGTGCTGTTTATTGTTTCATACCAGCACTTTATTTAAAGGAAACTTGTTTCCATTTGTTTTCCGATTTGTAATACATTGTTACTGCAGGTAAAGCCCACAGTCTGTATTACTAATAGTACTAAGGAACCTTGTTTCCAAGTTGCAACATTTATGCCTTCTGATGTGCAGTAGGCATAATACATATTATCAAATCCATCTTTCCACCTGAGTCCAGTCCTGAAAGGTGCTCCATGTCTTGTTACATGGTTTCTAAGCTAGAACATTTTTTGTCACAAACAGCAAGCATCTCCTCGCAATCTGCTAGCTCCCTGTCCCCTGAATACGCCGTAAAAAAAAAAAAAACCAGCCACTCACTGACAAGAGGGATGGGGGGGTGGGGTTTGTGTTTTTTCATGACAGTTTCAGGAAGCACAGGAGGGTGAGAGGGGGAGGGAGGGGGAGAGGAGGAGGGAGGGGCGAGCTAGCTGTCTGTTTTGTTTGATAATACTTCAAACATCAACAGAAGTGATGTCACTCAACCGTGCTTAGAGCACCTTTAACTTCCTGTCCTCCGTGCATCTGAACTGTGCACGAAGCACAACCGTTACAACTTTTAAAAGATGACGCCGCTGGGCACACCTAACATGATTATGTAGGTTGTTTCAGTGTCTTGGAGCATAAAAGCTAAAAGCAGATTCACCCGTTTGCTTGGAGACCCAGGAATTAACCAGACGGCCTGTTCCAGATGACCTGAGCCGTCTCGCTGCTTCATAGCTCACAAGCATATCAGAAAGATATTGGGCGCCAGATCATAGGGCCTTGAAAAGAAGCATTATAATTTAAAAATCAACCCTAAAATGGACATGAAGCCAGTGTAACAACCTCTACACAGGTGCTCTATGGCCATATTTCCTTTTCTTTTCTGAAAGCACCTACAATGGGCATGTGGCATGTTGACCTTGGCCTTAGAACAATTGAGTGAGTCCCGTTTTTTTACATCTTGTGCATCGGCCGAGTATGTGTCCACCAT
The DNA here is from genome assembly GCA_029692085.1 of Gymnothorax javanicus. NCBI lineage: Eukaryota > Metazoa > Chordata > Actinopteri > Anguilliformes > Muraenidae > Gymnothorax > Gymnothorax javanicus. The sequence continues at coordinate 15,829,871 of CM056202.1, forward strand.
TAGCCCGGGCAAGCAATGGCACCAGGATGCACTGTGGGAACAAGACAAGCTCGTGGAGATTGTAATGCTGTGGGAAATGTTCTGCTGAGAAGCCCTGGGTCTAGGAAATCAATTGGACGTCAGTTTGATGGTGCTGTATTGGTGGCACAAGGGGGATCTACATAATATTAGGTGGTTTTAAAGCTGAGGCTGATCGGCGTGTAAAACTTTAAAGTAAAGTGTATCCGGATCCATAGACCTTAACATCGAAATGAATTAAATAAAATAAACCTTTGAGTTTATTATGCATCCAAGTCATGCTCACTAATATAAAAAATCACAATCACAAAAATATCTTTGATCATTGAAAATCTCAGATTGCTGAATTTCAGTATGTATCATGTGTTTCAGGGGAATTAATACCAGGAAAGCCAGGTGATTTCACGAAAGAGATTCAAAGACACCCGGAGCTCTTTGCGAAGGCGGAGTCGGACTGGTTTGTGCTGCCGTGAGTAAAATAGGAAACTGAGGTGCACTTTGGCAAGTTGTTTGAAATCACCCCACAAACAATATCAATATCTGAAGCTACAAACTAGAAATCAAAACTATAAAATCTCAGCGATTACTCAGAGTTTCAGTAAAATGCTAAACTAAACATCAGGCAAGGGAAAATGAGACCATGTGTAGCTATGCACAGTGTTTATTTTATCTTCTTCTGCCATCTCAATGAAATCTGGGACAACCTTAATAGGTGGTGAGAGACAGAATCAGCTCTTAATATGAAATAACGTAAATTTGAGATGTGATGGCAGAAGATTTATTATATCCTTTGAAATAAAATCGCGTAATTGAAAATCTCTCGCTCATTTAGTCGAAAGGCAACTGATGACTGTCCAACGATCTTCGAAGTGAAATACCGCATCGAGGAAGTTGGAAAGCCAATCGACTCAACCATGATGTTGCCTCAACACTGGTGTGACATTGTTGACAAAATCGAGGTAATATACTTTGCATTTAAGGTAACAAACCAGCCCTCTGCCTTTGCTGTTAGAGTGAGTGCATGAAAACACATTCTTTTAGTTCTGTTGTGCCGTCAAATTGTTGCTTCTGTTATATGGAAACAGAATAGAAATACTGCCACTCATTAATTCAGCATTCATGCGTATGGATAAAGTGTGCATGCATTTGTATGCATAGTCATTATGTATGTATACTGACAAAAAAAGTAACGCAATTTTCTATTTCTTGATTTTATCGAGTGTAACTGTTATTAATCAACACTTCATTGGTATCAAATGGAAGAGGGAATCTCAGACAATAGCTAGATGTAACAGATTATTGGGTTGGAATATCGCCATGTTGGCTTTTATTTAACAAGGTGAAGTGCGACATTACGAAACGCAAATGATACTATCAGTATCTCGTATTTTCCCCGTTCGCGTCGCGCAAGGTGGTAGGCTTCACCTGCGTCTCATAGACATCACCAGACGTCTGATTGTTGCTTGTGGAACGCTAATCCACTCTTCGGTCAGCAGGGTTTTTCCTGCATTGAGAATTTGGTGCCTAAGCCACCGGCTAATTTCTTACCGCCACCAGCTCCCAATGCGATTTTCTGTGTCGAATTCTCATTTGCGTGCGCGAAAGAAAAAAAAGAGGAAAACGCGGAATATGCGCAATAGTGCCATGCTCCCGCGGTCAAAAAAGAAAAGAGGCATCTGCCCCCGCCCCCCAAATACAAAGTAAAATGAGAAGCATCTCCCCCCATCCCCACTCAACAAAATAAAAAGCAAAATGAGAAGCATTTACCCCCTCTCACCCCCCCGCTCATAAATAAGAAGCATGTAAAAACCCCCCAACCCCAGCTCAACAAAATAAAAAGCATTATCAACCTCCTCCCCCTATGACCGAGTACCACCACCAGCTCATGAGCCAGGAAGAACCCCGGTCAGTGCTTGTCTTAGCTGACGTACTGTAGCTGGCGGTGGTTGACGTCTCCAGATTGTTCTATCCAGAATGTCCCACAAGTTTTCTTTAGGTGAAAGATGAAAGATCTGGAGAAAACGCTGGCCAGGGAAGGATTTGCACGAAGGAACTCCATACAGATACGTGCCACATGCGGACGCATGTTGTCCTGTTGGAAAGTCAGTCGATGATGGTGCAGTCTGTTGCGAACCGTCTGATCATTGATCCGGTTGTTGTACCGACCACGCATCTCAGCGGCAGTTTGAGTTGCCGACCGGAGGCGATCCCACAGATGTAAGCAGATACGATGGTCAGACGCGAGAGTCGTAACGTGGCCTACCGGATCTGGAGCGATCGGCCGTGTGTCCAGTGGCATTAAACCTGGTTCTGAGACGACTAATTGTGACAGAATGCACACCGAATTGATGGGCAACTCTATTTACCCAACTTTCGGCCTGTAGCATCCCAATCGCGCATTCTCGTTGAACTTTCGTTAGTCGTGGCATTATAACCCGTCTGATTTTTACTCATTTTCGGTTGGACTTACAGGCCCCGGTGTTTACGAGGGACTTAAAACAAAAATGGGAGTGTTAGGACAATGGTAGTACTCGAACCCAAGCACTGCTGATTGTTTGTTTCCAGACGAATGGCAGCTCCAGAATACGCGCTGTGACTCCAAAAATTTGTATGGTAGAAGTACTCACCTCCAAAAATAACTCAGAGCAAGAGCATCTTTCTCAATGGGTTTGTCGAAATTTGGCACCGGATTATGTAGTTGCGTTTCTTTTTTTGGTCAGTATATATGGATAAAGTCATGAATGTGTATAGATGAAGTCATCATGCATGTTTATGGATGAAGTCATGAATGTTTATGGGCGAAATTGAAATGTGTTTATTTTGAAAAAACAAAGTAAAATTAATGATCGAAAACATCAAATAATGTGCCAATGTATTGTTTTCATTGTACTCCAGCAAAGATAATCTACAAATTAGTTTTAATCATAATTGAACTCACCTTCCAGACCTTTTTTGATTTACGGTTGTTTTAATGTCCTGCTCTGTTTAGGAACACGCTGGTAGCTATGATGGGTTTGTCATCCTGCATGGAACAGATACGATGGCATACACCTCCTCTGCTCTTTCTTTCCTCATGAAGGACTTCTGTAAACCAGTGGTACTTACAGGAGCACAGGTGATAATTATGATCCAAGTCATAGAACTGTTTCTCTAGTAATTTCATGTGTGTCCAATCTTTGTATAGTAACCATACCTTTCCTCATCTATATTATGAATCTGTATACAATGGAAATTAATTACACTGGGGGAAGCAGGATAAAAGAGTTAACCAGCTATCTATGGTCAATATTTTGAAATTCTACCTTACGAAATCTTGAAATTTTAAACAAAAAGTAGTAAATAGTCCTGTTATTAGGTGTTTGATTCCCAGCAATGCCATTACTAGCCCTGGAAAGGAGCTGATCCAGTGCGGGTCATACTGGTCCTCACCCACACATCTATGAGACAGCCAGCTAACTCGTTACAGGCATAATATGAAAATTTCTAGTTAAAAAAATCCTAAAATATCAAGGTAATAATAAGGTCCTTTCTATCATTGTTAAACAAATCTCATTGACATGTTGACCTACCCTTTATCTGTGTTTACAGTCCCAACCTTCAGTTTAAAATTTTGTAAATAGAATGTTTTATGTCCCTATTTAATTACTATCCAAATACACCAATGTAGGCCTATTCATTAGTGTAATGTAACCATTTACACTACTGTATTCATTTAAGACAGCCAACTGCAGAAAAGGGGGAGAAAAGACTGTTACGGTTTCAATGTGACTGTTAAACACGTTCCTCTCTTGGCGATTAAGAGCATGAACTTGATAAACGTACCTTTAAAGCTGTTGTTGACAACTGTTCAGATTTTTTGCCATGGGAGAAACGTGGGACAATTTTTGAATGACAACAACTGCCATCTCCAATATTTCCGGCACCTCGGCTCTGTCTCCAAACGGCGTCTCGTTGGAGAATGCGCTGACACGCATGTGCTAGCTGGTAACCAGTTTAGGCAGTGGTTCTTGAAGTGTGTCGCACCTCTCGCTGGAATCTACCAAGAGTATGAATGATAACACTTCAAAAGTCTATTCTGAATGACAGCTCGTAGCACAATGTTTACTCGAAGAATAAATTATTTAACATTCATTGAAATGTTTGAAAGCTCATAATGTCATTATTTGATAACATCAGTATTGCGAGATGCTTTCTCTATCCAATATAATAAACTGAGGGATCGCATTAGCGAGCTGTGGAAACACTGTGAGCGCGTCTATGGTCCTGAAACCATCCCTAACATTTACAGCAGGGAAAATAAGTATTGAACGCGTCAATATTTTTCTCAATAAATATATTTCTAGTGGGGCTATTGACATTAAATTTTCTCCAGATGTCGGTAACAACCCTAGTAATCCACACATACAAAGAAATCAAAACAAATAAGTCCAAATATTAAGTTATGTGTAATAAAGTGGAATGACACAGGGAATAAGCATTGAACACATGAAGAAAAGGAGGTGCAGAAAGGCACGGAAAGCCAAGAAACCAGCTGAAATCTCTGTATTTAAAAAGCAATCCTGCCCCCTATCAGGGCAAATTAATATCAGCTGGTTTTGTCCAAATTGATGGCCTATAAAAAGGTTTCTCATGACCAAGGTATCACACAAGAAGCAGCTCATGATGGGTAAAAGCAAAGAGCTCTCTCAAGACCTTTGCAATCTTATTGTTGCAAAACATACTGATGGCATTGGTTACAGATGTATTTCTAAACTTCTGAATGTTCCAGTGAGCAAAACAACACCGAAATCAGTTCGCTTTTGACTACTTTGTTGAAATGGTTAATTTCAGAATGTTCAAGGTGAGCGACAGGAGCATTACTTACCAACACAGAAAAGACGCATCCAGCACCTTTTTACAGCGTTGGCTTTAAAAAAAAAAAAAAAAAAACAGGTCAGAGGCACCTCGCGTTTCCTTAATAGAGATATAAGTATAATAGAACCAGAGAGAACGAGGAAGTACCTTTGCTTCAGCCAGTTAGCATGTTAGCTTCCTGCTTCCGCATTTCCCAAGGATGCAATTTTGTGGCCAAAGATGCGGAGGCTACATCGACACCAATTGAAAAGTGCGCAATTTTTTCTTACCAAATAAAGCGAAAACAAAAGAAAATGTATTCGGTAATCCTTCATTATTTTGCTCTTTGTCTGACGCAACTGTTCGATATATCAAGAGGGCCTGTAAAATAAGAACTGCTGCTTAGAGCTTGATGACAGCTTGTGCACGAGTTTGGTTGTCCAGCTGTTGCTCTGACTGCAGCAGTTCAGCCAATGAGTGTATAGTGCGTGCACGTTCCGGATTAACAGCGTTGCTCGTTATTTCCCCTCGAACAAGACAACACATTTTCTTGGCCATTTGTCCTGTGTAATCAGATTGGCAATCTTATGAAATGGTGCCGGAAATAAGCATCCATGTAACGCCATTTTTATAGATGGCGTCGGTCAATTCCGAACTTTCTGGGCTGAAGTAGCTAGCCTAGCATCTCCCATTGAAAGTAATAGGGGTGATACTTCCTCGCTCTCTCCAGTTCTATTATATTACCTCCATGGTTTCCACGCCGATAAAGCGCGTTCGGTGCGATCGGCCCTTTAAAGTGGCCATAGAATATGGTCTTATAAAAAAACTGCCAGAGGGTCTGACTTATCGACTGCAACCTTGACTGCTTTCGTAGTCGTCTGAGGAACACTATGACCCATCATAAGACTGACAGAAGGCGAGAAACGGCACTCAAAGAGAGTTGTTTTGACAATGTGTCTGTAATGTGCAAGTGCGCTGCAGATCTATCAATATGAATCGCTTAGTGCAAGCATACTTCGGCAAACTTGCATACCATCGCACTTGCCGGCAGACAGGGGAGAGCATACACACCTGGGGTGCTTTTCGTAACAGCAGAGCTGATAGAAAAAAAAAAATCCTGAGCCTGAACTTTTTTATGGTGGGGGGGGGCACATTTCAACATATACCCAGGTAATGTTGCTGACCTCTTGGCTGTGCTGTAGCGCTGTTCGGTGGTGTTCATTCTGCTTGGGTTGAGACAGAGGAAGACGTGTGGAGGGATTGAAGCTGAAGATTTACTGTTGTGCAAATGGGGTTTTCTGAAAATAATTCATGCGTTAAGGCTCAAACATTAATAGAGATTAGACGATTTGCTCCCAAGGTATAACCTTTGTCGCATTAGGGGCAGGGAGAATCTTCCTCCGTCTTCTTTTTCCCCTTTTTCCCCCTGTAACAGCTCGGTGAACAAACTGCCAAATTGAGTCGGTAATCTGGTCAAACAAAGGCGACGGGGGTTGTTTTGGGTTTTTTTGGGTTTCAGTGTCCCGGGAGCAAAGTAAGGTGAAGTAAAATAAATTTAAACGCTAATTTAAAGAATAAATTTAAACGCTAAATAATTGTCTAACTAAGTGAATTGTGTGATATACAAAGTAAAACAGAGTTGTTTTCAAGGACTGAGGTACTGTCCCCTTGGTTTTCTGTAACTGATTTAGCTAACGAACCTCAGCAAGCTCTCAACGCCAAGAATATTATTGAATTACCTGGATATCTAACTATAACCCTGCTTGGTTTCATACTTGGTGGCTTGCCTTTCATACAGTCTTCTAGCCAATAAATATTGACGTTCACCGGGGTTTTTTAGTCCCCTTCGTTCTCTATCCTGACCGGATTACCGCATAAACGCATTGCCTTGCTTGAATATTAACGCGAACCGGGGTTTTTGTCTTTTTCGCATTTTATTATTACTGAAGGGCTCTTCTGATTAAACACATTGCAAATTACCTTATCTTTGTATTTTCCTCCGGTTGCGGTGCCTTGATCAGCTGATTAAAGTTTAACTGCTTGTTTGAGTGCTTAGCGACAGCTTGTTGGGGGAGATACCGTGTTTAGTTCGCTCACATAGTAAACGACTGTTTATTCCGTCCTTTTTAATTAAAGGGAACTGGGGCTTTACTCTTTTCTCGGCTACCCTCGGTTGTATTTGTGGCTAGCTAGCAAGATAGTTACTGTTTGCATTTTTGGCTGGGGATCTGAGATTTAGTATTTAGTTAGTAGGGCAGCAGTCACTTGAGTCGTCCACTCGGTTAGGTTGGAATTTAAAGGGTAAGGTTTACCAGAGTGCTCCGCCTCCTCCCTCCTCCAGTTTCTCCTGGGCGTTGTAGCCAGTCTGTTTTATCTGGGTTCTCAGCTAAGCCCTGTGATATTTTTAGGTTAGTATATTAATAGTACCGGGACTAGATAAACTCAAGTCAGCTTGTTAGGAGTGCTTATTACATATAAAGTTTGTCTCAATTTGGTATTCCATTTCTGTTAGCTGAAACTAAGCCCCTGTTAAAAGAGGTTTATTATCCATTTACACAGTTTCCCCATGGTTTCTATTGTGACTGCTGCTTAGGGCTTCTCAGGTCAATAAATTAATAAATTGTGGTTCCTGAGCCTATATCTCGGCATGAGTAATTTTCTTTTATCTAGGGTGAGCGAGGTCATTAGGTAGGGGGCACAAAATGTGGCCAAAACTATGTGACGGTTGCAGGATGATCGCACTTTTGGAAAGAGATTTCCAGGGTGGGTTTGTCTGCCTCCGGTGCCAGCTAATTGAGCATCTGGAGAGCAAGATCCTTGTTCTTCAGGGCCAGTTGGCGGCGCGAAATAGTTCGCAATCAGTAGAGTTCCTAGAGGAACTAAGTAGTATGTCGTTTAGAGAAATGGTGTGTATGCCAAAGCAGGGTGGTGCGGGGACCCCAGAGCAGGCAGGGAGAGAAAGTTGGGTGACTGTAGGACGTCAGCGCAGGAAAGGGCGTGCACGTTGTACAGCGACAGCTCCTCCAGTGGTTGAGGTGTCCAACCGATTCCGGCCCTTGCAGGAAGTCGACTTAGCCCCTGACCCTGAGAGTGGGGGGACTGATGAGCATCAGGGCACCCTGTTGGCCTCTACCCCTCAGAAAAGAGAGTTAGTGATAGTGGGGGACTCAATACTTAGAGGAATAGACAGTTTAGTCTGTTCGCGCGACAAGGAGTCTCGTATGGTGTGTTGCCTGCCTGGTGCCCAGGTAGGAGACCTCCTGGAGCGTCTTGGACAAGCTCCTGGCCAGAGTGGGGGGATCCAGTTGTCATGGTCCATGTTGGGACAAATGACATAGGTAAGGGTAGGTTTGAGGTTCTGCAAGGCAAATTTGTGGAATTAGCTGAGAAGCTTAGGAGCAGATCCTCCACGGTAGTTTTCTCCGGGATTCTACCAGTACCACGTGCAAGCAGAGGAAAGCAGAATTTTATCTGGAGGTTTAACACGTGGCAACGAACCTGGTGTAGGAAAGAGGGGTACAGGTTTATGGGGCACTGGAACTTTTTCTGGGACAGGGGTGACCTGTTCAAGCCTGACGGGCTACACTTGAACCGGAGGGGTACCTTTACACTGGGTCAGCGTATGTTGAGGGTAGCAAAGGATTATTTAAACTAGGGACTTGGGGGGCAGGGAGGTTAGTGAGTGCTACACATAAGGAAATGCAGACTACCCTGATGGAAGCTGACAGCGTTACATGCACTATTGATGATATACTTTTAAAGCAACAAAGCGTAGTGTGGGGCTTGGAGCAGCGGGCACATGGGAAATCGAAGGGGAAGAGCATTCGTAATAACTGAAATGTTTTTATTTAAATGCAAGAAGCATAAAAAATAAATTTCCAGAACTTGAGGCCGTTATGATTAGTGAGGGCCATGACATAGTTGGCATTACAGAGACATGGCTTAGTGAAGAGGAGGGAGATGAATATAATATAGAAGGTTATAAGCTTTTTAGGAAGGATAGATGTAATAGGCGGGGGGGGCGTAGCACTCTATGTGAACGAAAACATAAATGTACAGGAAATTCCCAAAATTGAACATTCTTTGCCCTGTGAAGATATCTGGGTCAGGCTCATTGGCAAACACGAGACAGGTTTAAACATAGGTGTATGCTATCGACCACCAGCTTTGGACAGTACAGTCAATGAAATGCTTTTTAAGAGGATTACGCAAGCTTGTAGAGGTGGAGGGACTATTATTATGGGAGATTTTAATTATTCTGGTATCGATTGGGAAATGGTGAAAGGACAGGGTAGGGGGAGGAAGAATTTCTAGATGTGTAGTATGTTAATAAACCTACAAGAGAGAAGGCAGTTTTAGACTTAGTGCCCTGTAATGACCCAGATAGAATTAGCAATGTTGAGGTACTGGGGCCACTTGGGACAAGTGATCACTCTACTGTTAATTTTGATGTTTTATGGGAAGTTAAAATGGTGTCTGCAAAAACAAAAATTTTCAATTTTAGGCGAGCAAACTTTGACAGGATGCGCTCATATCTAAGTGAAATAAAATGGGAAATACTCCTGGACTGTGAGTCTGTAAATGAGATGTGGGAAAGATTTAAGGGGATTTTACTTGATTCACAATGCAAATTAATTCCAAAGGTGTCCAAAAGTAAGCTGAAAAAGCAGAATCCTCAGTGGATGACCACAAGTATTCATAGGAGTTTGAGGGAAAAGAGGAATCTTTATAAGATGTACATAAAGGATAAAAATGAGAATACTAAGGCTGAATACTGTAAAATGCGGGCTGTGGTCAAAAAAGAGCTGAGGAATGCTAGAAGACTGTATGAAAGACAAATTGCAGAGGGGGCAAAAACTAACCCTTAGCGCTTCTTTCAGTACTGTAGCAGAAAAAGGAAAGTCAAAGAGGAGGTTAAGTGCATAAAGAATAAAAATGGATCGCTGCTATATGATAACAAGGATATTGCGGATACCTTAAACAGTTACTTTGTTGAGAATTTTACCTCAGAGTGGGTCTTTATTCGGCCAGAGGGCATGTCAAATGCTCAAGATTATTTAGCGGAAATTGAGGTTAGGGATAACGAAGTATTAGACAAGTTGCATAAACTAAAGGCAGATAAGGCGGTGGGTCCTGATGGCTTATATCCTAGAGTGCTCAGGGAAGTTAGTGAGAGCATCTTTAAGCCACTATCCGCCAACTTCAGACGGTCTTTAGAAACTGGAGAAATACCAAACGATTGGAAACAGGGCAATATAATACAAATATATAAGAAAGGGGACCGTACTGAGCCAGGAAAATTACAGGCCAGTCAGTTTAACTTGCATTGCATGCAAAATATTGGAATCTATCATAAAAGATGAGCTGGACTTATTTCTTGAACGTAACAATATCTTGAGGGATAGCCAACATGGTTTCCGTAAGGGAAGGTCATGCCTGACAAACCTTCTGGAATTTTTGGAAGAGGCCACCAAGACTTATGACCAGAGCAGGGCTTATGACATCATATACTTGGATTTTCAGAAAGCATTTGATACAGTACCGCATAAGAGACTAATTTTTAAAATGAGCTCCATTGGAGTTACAGGAGGTATTCTGAAGTGGATTCAAAACTGGTTACAGGACAGAACACCAAGAGTGGTGGTCAGTGGAATCTCATCTCAGCTAGGTATGGTGGGGAGTGGTGTCCCCCAGGGATCGGTGTTGGGACCCCTGCTGTTCCTCATCTACATTAATGACCTTGATAGGAATATTGAGAGCAGATTAGTTAAATTTGCAGATGATACTAAATTGGGAGGTTTGGCGAATAGTTTAGAGTCCACTAAAGTGATTCACGATGAATTGGATAGAATCCAGAATTGAGCAGAAATGTGGCAAATGAAATTTAATGTAGCGAAATGTAAAGTTGTACATATAGGTGATAAAAACATTAGATGGGATTACTTCATGGGAGGTTTAAAACTGGAATGTGCTCCACATGAGAAAGATCTGGGAGTGATTGTTGACCAAACCCTCACAGGCTCTAGCCATTGTGCCGTAGCAGTTAAAAAAGCCAATCGAATGCTGGGATACATTGCCAAAAGTATTGAGTACAAATCCGAGGAGGTGATGCTTCTTTTGTACAACACATTCGTCGGACCACATCTGGAGTATTGTGTACAGTTCTGGGGACCATACTTTAAGAAAGATATAGAGGCTCAAGAGAAAGTTCAGAGAAGAGCCACAAAGCTAATTCCGGGTATAGAAGATGAAAGCTATGAGAAGAGGCTGAAGATCCTTAATCTCTTTAGTTTTAGGAAAAGGAGACTAAGGGGTGATCTGATTGAGGTCTTTAAATATGTTAAAGGGATTAACAAAGTGAATTATATAGGATTCCTTCGACCAAGTGTTGTTAGTAGAACTGAGGGTCACAAATGGAAATTGACCAAAGGTAAATTTAGCACTGATATTCGGAAATATTTCTTCACCCAAAGAGTAATTTCGATGTGGAATAGCTTGCCTGACCATATTGTTGAGGCAGAGACCTTGGGAATTTTCAAGAGCAGGCTTGACTTAAAGCTAGATACCATTGAGTCATTGAGTATCTGAAGTGATATATTCACGATAGTACAAAGAAACTGGCGAGCCTAGTTGGGCTGAACGGCCTGTTCTCGCCATTCATGTTATGTTATGTGATGTTATGTTATGTAATAATTGGAGTCTACAATTATCTGGAGTCTACACTTCTACGTGTACAGGATACAACATGCTCAGCACCAAAAACACAGCGTGCTCACTACGTTGTGGCAAAGTTGTAAAACGATGTTATGAACACAACGTGCTGACAACGTAAGTCCACAACGTTGTGAGGAGGTTAGTACCACAACGTCGCAGTTCAACATGCACACAATGTTGTGACAACGTCAGATACAACCAAACCTTCTCACAACCTGCTCACAATGTTGTGAGCATGTTGTGCGTTAGCTGGGTATGCATATATATATTCATTGTTTGAAAATTACTCTGTCAACTTTCTTGTTGTTTATCTGCCATATTCCTATATTGTTAGCATACTAAAGATTATACTACAGCAATACAAAAAAAAAGGTCACTAGGAGGCAATAGTACTCCAAAGTAGACAAAGATTTGATTAGTAGCCTAACCGTTTACTAAAGGGCACAAACAAGGACAATGATACAAGGACACTTTTTAAACAGGTGTAAAATTTGCTCCATTTATTTTAAATGCTGCTTTGAAACAGTAAAAATGCAACAGTAACATAACACTGTAATCCTAAAGTTGTCTCTTCAAAACAACTAAAAGGTAAGGAAATAATAGGAAATCTACAAATATCTAAAAATAGACAACTAATAAATATAACAACAACAAAAAATAAAGTGCTTAAGGAACTGAAAAATAAAGAATGAGAAATAAATAGAGAATAAACAGATACAGTTTACCAGAGGAAACTACACTTCAGTTCAATTAACAAAAACATTAAAGTGCTCCAAGAACTGGCAAGTAGAAGCTTACAGTGCAATCATTAAACGCACCAACACTTTCTCCCCTCAGATTTATTTCTTCTTTCTTTTTTCACTATGTTTGAGTCCTCGGAACCCTTCCTTTTAAACATATTCAGAGATGATATAGAGGAGGTTTTGGTTTGGCCATAAAAGAGAGGAAAGAACCTGGTTGGGCCAGAAGAGGCGGTGGCTGGTGCAGAGAAGGGCTTGGCTGGTGCAGAAGAGGGAGGTTGTCTGCCTGGTACAGAGGAGGTGGTGGCTGGTGCAGAGGAGGGATGTTGTCTGCCTGGAACAGAGGAGGGCTTGGCTGGTGCAGAAGAGGGAGGTTGTCTGCCTGGTGCAGAGGAGATGGTGGCTGGTGCAGAAGAGGGAGGTTTTCTGCCTGGTGCAGAGGAAATGGTGGCTGGTGCAGAAGAGGGAGGTTGTCTGCCTGGTGCAGAGGAGGGCTTGGCTGGTGCAGAAAAGGGAGATTGTCTGCCTGGTGCAGAGGAGGTGGTGGCTGGTGCAGAAGAGGGAGGTTGTCTGCCTGGTGCAGAGGAGGGCTTGGCTGGTGCAGAAAAGGGAGATTGTCTGCCTGGTGCAGAGGAGATGGTGGCTGGTGCAGAAGAGGGAGGTTGTCTGCCTGGTGCAGAGGAGGGCTTGGCTGGTGCAGAAAAGGGAGATTGTCTGCCTGGTGCAGAGGAGGTGGTGGCTGGTGCAGAAGAGGGATGTTGTCTGCCTGGTGCAGAGGAGGTGGTGGCTGGTGCAGAAGAGGGAGGTTGTCTGCTTGGTGCAGAGGAGGGGGCTGGCTGCAGAAAGGGAGGGTCTGCCTGGCAGAGGGAGGGGTGGCTGGTTCAGAAAGGGAGATTGTCTGCCTGGTGCAGAGCAGATGGTGGCTGGTGCAGAAGAGGGAGGTTGTCTGCCTGGTGCATAGGAGGGCTTGGCTGGTGCAGAAAAGGGAGATTGTCTGCCTGGTGCAGAGGAGAGGCAGAAGAGGGACGTTGTCTGGTGCAGAAGAGGGACGGTTGTCTGCCTGGTGCAGAGGAGGGGCTGGTGCAGGCTGGTGCAGAAAAGGGAGATTGTCTGCCTGGTGCAGAGGAGGTGGTGGCTGGTGCAGAAGAGGGATGTTGTCTGCCTGGTGCAGAGGAGGTGGTGGCTGGTGCAGAAGAGGGAGGTTGTCTGCCTGGTGCAGAGGAGGGCTTGGCTGGTGCAGAAAGGGAGGTTGTCTGCCTGGTGCAGAGGAGATGGTGGCTGGTGCAGAAGAGGGAGGTTGTCTGCCTGGTGCAGAGAAGAGGGAGGGCTTGACTGGTGGTGCAGAAGAGGGCTGGGTTGTCTGCCTGGTGAGAGGGAGGTTGTCTGCCTGGTGCAGAGGAGATGGTGGCTGGTGCAGAAGAGGGAGGTTGTCTTCCTGGTGCAGAGGAGGGCTTGGCTGGTGCAGAAGAGGGAGGTTGTCTGCCTGGTGCTGAGGAGATGGTGGCTAGTGCAGAAGAGGGAGATTGTCTGCCTGGTGCAGAGGAGGGCTTGGCTGGTGCAGAAGAGGGAGGTTGTCTGCCTGGTGCAGAGGAGGGCTTGGCTGGTCTTTAGGTTTTCAGGGCCTGTTGAACCAGTTAGTTTGCCTCCTTTGAGGACCGCATCTTTGCTGCCTCACTCAGCCTTTTCTGCTTTAGTGCCTGTTCAGTCTTTCTTTTTCTGCAAATGTAATTGGTACTTTTGGAATGATGACAGGCAGGATCGCCTCAAAGGCTGGTCTATGGTCATAGTTGAGGCTGCCCAGTCCCTGGCTTTCAGTGTGGACTTGATCACTGCGAGGCTCTCATAAGTTTCCACATTCGTGGAGCACCTGTCAGCTTCAAGGATATCATCCATTAAATTGAATGATCCTTCCATCAAGGGGCCTTTGAAAATGGACAGAAGAGCTTTAACCAGCTTACACAGGGTGGGATACCTCACACCTCTCTGTGCATTTTTCAAGGAAGCAACATGGCTCCACCAGTCTACATCTACTCGACTGTCCTCTTCAATGTAGCTCTGGACACAAAGAAGCATGTCTGCATCAATCTGGTAGGCGTGGAATTCTTCATCCAGTTAACCGATCTCTACTGGGGGGAAAACATTTGGCAAGGCCTTTCCTAATGTGGTAAAAGCTCCAACAACAGAGTCAGATTGAATCAGAGATGGAGTTAGAGCACAGAGTGGTGTTATTATGATGGTATCCAGGGGAAGGTTTTTTTAGCAGAAACTCTGCTGACTTCATATACCCTTCTCTGAGAAAGTCATAGATAGGTCCAACCTGTTATGGTTCTGCCTCATGTGTGTTGTCTTTGTGCTTATTTGTGCTTGTGCTTTACTTTCGTTTCATTTTTCAGCTTTCTTTCCCGCCATCTTATGTTCGATTCTCTCTTTGCCCAAACTCCAGTGATGTCGTGCGACAGCCTTCAGCACGCCTGCGTCTTGTTGTCTAATCACGTCTCCTCACTCGGTTTCGGCTGCGGTATTTCATTCATTGCTTCCACCTGTGCTTGATTCTGGGTCTCGCTAAACTCGGAGTGAATGCATTCTCTGACAGGCTAATTACTAACCCGTACTAACCAGCACTTATTTGAGGGTGATTGTAAATATTTCGTCACGTAGTATTAACTTTTATTAACTCATTAGCGAGTGCGAGTGTTTCTAGCTTTTGTAATTCCTGCCTAAGGTTTCCCTGATTAACTACCTTTAAAGCCGTGCTTTCTTTTGCTTCTCTCGTGGTGCTTTTTACTCGTCATGTTTAGATTACCTCAATCTAAACTGTTTAGCTTGATTGATTGTCTCAGCATCTTGTCTCGAGTCATTATTGTTAACCCGGTTCTCGTGTAATTGTTTTATTAATCCCATGTGTTTCTGTTCCATTCAAGATTGCATTCCGAGTCCCCGCCTCCTCTCATGGCTATATCTGTGGCAAAGTGAGAAGCGACATCAGACGGAACTTTGTATTGGCTTTGCTCTGCATTGTGAAATCTCCGCTCCTGTGCCTTCCCGAGTATTTCCTTTGTATGATTCCCGAGCCTTGTGTTTTGCTGCGCCCACGTCTTGTCTGCCCTTTGTCTAAGTCTCCCAGTGTGTCCGTCAGTCTAGTTAGGTCCAGTTTTTGTTTTTCTAGTTTATCCACTCTTGGAGTGAGTACTTCTGTTTCCCCCTGCCTTTGGCAGTGTACCTTAGTTTTCCCAATCATTCAGTGCATGTGCACGGTGTTTTGTTTCTGGCCTGTTTGCCAATTTTCTCCTAGTGTTTTGTGTTTAAATAAACATTTTGGATCCTGCATCTGGTGTCCACCTGACCTCTCCTTAACAGAAGTTCCGTCTCTTGGACACCAGCAGGATGGATTCCCGCGATGCCGAGCTCCAGCGCCAGCGGCAGCAGATCCAACACCTGATTGCTGCCCTGGCAACGCAGCAGACCACCCCTACTGGGAGCATGGGGCAACCTTACCCTCCTGCTGGAGCTGCTGCATCGCCACCTCCTGGTCTTGGGCCAGAGCCTCAGCTACCGCCTCCCGAGCGCTACAATGGCAACCCTGGGTCCTGCAGGTCGTTTCTGACTACCTGCGAGAAGCACTTCGCCCTGCAGCCCATAACCTACGCCACGGAGCCTGCCAAGGTGGCCTTTGTCGTCTCCCACCTGACAGGTCCAGCCCTCCACGGGGAACCGCCGCCTGGTCAGCCCACCTACCATGTGTAGCCTCCTTCTCTGCACTATCCTCCGAGATGGAGCGGCTTTTGGACCGCACTAGGCGTGGCACTGCCGCCGGAAGGGAGCTGACCCGGATCCGGCAGGGAAGCCGCTAGGTGGCAGAATATGCCATCAAGTTCCAGACCCTCGCTGTCAGTTCCCAGTGGAATCCTGAGGCGCTCCGTGACTTTTTTGTGGAAGAGCTAGCTGATGGCATCAAGGACCACCTCCTGTTCCACGACCTACCCAAGACTCCTGAGGCTGTGACGGATCTTGCCATCCGGATTGACAACCGCCTGGAGGAGACTGCCACTCACTTGGGGCGACGTCGGCCAGCTCCCTCCAACAACCGCCTGGAGGAGACTGCCACTCGCTTGAGGCGACGTCGGCCAGCTCCCTCCAACCCCTCCAACGCTCCTGTCATCCAGCCTCCGTCACCAGTTCCCAGTTGTACATCCACCCGAGTCCACCAATCCGAGCCAGAGCCTATGCAGGTGGGGCGCAGCCGCCTACTAAGGAGGAGAGGGATCACCACATGCGATCCAGGGCCTGCCTCTACTGTGGTCAGCAGGGGCATTTTGTTGCCAACTGCCCGGAGAAAGGCCAACGCCCACTAGTGACCGGTGAAGTATTAGTGGGCATCTCCCGCACTGAAGCCTCCTCCAGCTGCCGTACCTGCATTCCGGTGACCATCTCCTGGGGCAACCAGAGCCACCGTACCTCCGCCTTGGTGGATTCAGGAGCAGAGGGGAACTTTCTGGACGCCGAAGCCGCTGCCTCCTAGGGTATTCCACTCTCCCCACTGGCACAGTCTCTGACTGTCTTTGGCCTCGGGGACCAAAGACTGGCTCAGATTCAACATCAAACGGCTCCAGTCCAGCTTCTGGTCTCAGGCAACCACCGTGAGACCATCTCCTTCCTGATCATCCAGTCTCCCAGATCCCTGGTGGTTCTGGGACACCCCTGGCTCCGCGAGCATGGCTCGGTCTTGGACTGGTCCACCCACGAGGTTCAAGAGTGGATGTCCTCCTGTTCTGCCCGCTGCCTTCACCACACGGCCTCATCTGTACCTGGGTCTCAGGTTTCTTCCGAGCCAGCACCTGATCTCTCCCGAGTCCCTGCTGAATACCATGACCTGGGTGCGGTATTCAGCAAGTCTAGGGCGGTGTCTCTGCCACCTCACCGGCCCTATGATTGCGAGATTGACCTCCTGCAGGGAGCAGTGCCGCCCTGGGGGCGGGTCTTCTCCCTGTCTCAGGCCGAGAGAGTCGCCATGGAGAAGTACCTCCAGGAATCTCTCGCGGCTGGGATAATTCGGCCCTCCACGTCGCCAGCAGGAGCCGGGTTCTTCTTTGTGGCAAAGAAGGATGGGTCACTCCAGCCCTGCATCGACAACTGAGGGCTGAACAAGATGACGGTCAGGAACCGTTATCCCCTGCCGCTCATGTCGTCCACCTTGGACATCATCCAAGGGGCCCAGGTGTTAACCAAGCTGGACCTGCGGAATGCCTACCACCTGGTGAAGATACGTGAGGGGGATGAGTGGAAGACCGCCTTTACTACCCCCTGCGGTCACTGGGAATACCTGGTGGTTCCCTTTGGCCTCACCAACGCACCCGCAGTGTTCCAGCGGCTGGTGAACGATGTCCTGGGTGACATGATCGGTCGGTCCGTTTATGTCTACCTGGACGACATCCTCATCTTCTCACGCACCCGGGAGGAGCACATTCGGCATGTGCGCCAAGTCCTGAAACGCCTGTTGGAGAACCGCCTTTTCGTGAAGGCCGGAATGTGCGAGTTCAAAACCTGCTCCACAACGTTTCTGGGCTACATCATCTCTCCCGGGTCCCTGAGAATGGATCCTGCCAAGGTCCGGTCCGTCCTGGAATGGCCCCAGCCCAAGGACCGCAAAGCCCTCCAAGGATTCCTGGGTTTCGCCAAATTTTATCGGCGGTTTATCCGAGGGTACGGCTCGGCGGCAGCTCCCCTGACCGCGCTTACCTCCATCAAGCAGCCATTCAGCTGGAATCCCCAGGCGGACCAGGCCATCCAGCAGCTCAAGCGGCGGTTCACAACTGCGCCCATCCTGATGACCCCGGACCCGGCGTCCCAGTTCATCGTGGAGGTGGATGCCTCCAACGTGGGCGTGGGAGCGGTGCTGTCCCAAAGATCCACCAAGGACGGGAAGGTCCACCCCTGCGCCTTCTTTTTGCACCGCCTCACGCCTACTGAGGCCAACTATGACCTCGGTAACCAGGAGTTACTGGCAGTCAGGTTGGCTCTGGAGGAGTGGCGTCACTGGCTGGAGGGAGCCACTACGCCATTCCTGGTGTGGACGGACCACAAAAACCTCGAGTATCTGAAGACGGCCAAGAGGCTTAATCCCCGCCAGGCCCGGTGGGCCTTATTTTTCGAGAGATTCAATTTCTCTTTGGCTTACAGGCCTGGAACCCGTAATGCTAGGGCTGATGCCCTTTCCCGGCAGTTCGAGACGAGTACCGCTTCCGAGAACCCTCCCGAGACCATCCTCCCTCCGAGCCGTTTCCTCAGCGCCATCCCGCTCCCCATTGAGGAAAGGGTCCGGGCAGCATTGAGCGGGCAGGCCGCACCCAGTGCTTGTCCCGGTAACTGCCTGTTTGTTCCCCAGGCCCTCCGTTCTGAGGTGCTCCAGTGGGGACACGGGTCCCAGTTCTCGGGCCATCCGGGGGTCAAGAGGACCACCGCCTTCATTCGGTGTCGCTTCTGGTGGCAGGACCTGCCAGACAACGTCAAGGGCTTTGTGAGTGCCTGCTCGGTCTGTGCCACGGCCAAAACCCTGCACACACCCCCCTCTGGTCTCCTTCAGCCACTCCCTATCCCCAGTCGCCCCTGGTCCCACGTAACCCTAGATTTTGACACCGGCCTACCTCCCTCCCAAGGCAATACCACCATCCTCACCATTGTCGATCGGTTTTCTAAAGCAGCCCATTTCATCGCACTCCCCAAGCTCCCCTCAGCCAAATCCACTGCCAATCTCCTCATCCAGCACGTTGTCCCTCCCCATGGTATCCCTGCTGATGTTGTATCCGACCGTGGCCCCCAGTTCACTTCCCGCTTCTGGAAAGCTTTCCTGTCACTCCTAGGCCCTTCAGTTCAGGTTTCCATCCCCAGACCAACGGCCAGACCGAGCGGGCCAATCAAACCCTGGAGACCATGCTGCGGTGCGTGTGCGCCAAGAACCCAAGCTCTTGGTCGGCCCATCTGCCTTAGGTCGAGTATGCCCACAATTCCCACACATCCGCAGCCTCTGGTCTCGCCCCCTTCGAGTGCTGCCTGGGTTTCCAGCCTCCTCTGTTCCCCTCACAGGAAGTGGAGGTGAGGGTCCCCTCTGCCGAGGCCTTCATCAGGCACTGTCGCAACACCTGGCACTCCGCCCGCCGCGCTCTCGTCTGGGCGGGGAAGCAGATGAAGGACTCGGCGGACAGGCGACGCAAGCCGGCCCCTACCTACCGTGTCGGCCAGAAGGTGTGGCTCTCTGCCCAAGACATCCCCCTCAGAGTTGAGTCTCGCAAGCTTGCCCCCAGATTCTTCGGTCCTTTCCCTATCGACAAGATCATCAGTCCCACCGCCGTCCGTCTGAAGCTTCCCCACACCATGCGCCGCATCCACCCAGTCTTCCATGTCTCCCGAGTCCGGCCCCCCATCACCCACCCCCTCCACCCGGATCCCGAGCCCCCACCTCCGCCGCGCATCATTGACGGTGGTGAAGCCGACACCGTTCGTAAGCTCCTGAACTGTCGGTGGAGGGGTAGGGGTATCCAATACCTTGTTGACTGGGAAGGTTACGGTCCTGAGGAAAGTTCCTGGGTTCCTGCCCGATTCATCTTAGACAAAGAACTGATGAGAGTTTTCCATCAGACTCACCCCAAGCCTTAGCCCCAGCTTATGCTGGAGACCTCAAGCATTCTTGTTTGTTTTGTGTATTTTGTTCTTGTGCTGTTTAGTGTTTGGTTAAGTGTTTTGTGTTTTTGTCTTTAGGGTTTTGTATTTCATTTTTTGTAGGTGTTCCTTGTTTATTCTTAGTCTTGTGGGGTTTTGTATTTAGTATTTTGTTAGATATTTCTTGCATTTTAGTTTTTCTTGTATTTTTAGTTTCTGTGATGTTCCGTGTAAGCGCCAGGTGGCGCTTCTTGGGGGGTACTGTTATGGTTCTGCCTCATGTGTGTTCTCTTTGCGCTTATTTGTGCTTGTGCTTTACTTTCGTTTTATTTTTCAGCTTTCTTTCCCGCCGTCTGATGTTCGATTCTCTCTTTGCCCAAACTCCAGTGATGTCGTATGACAGCCTTCAGCATGCCTGCGTCTCGTTGTCTAATCACGTCTCCTCATTCGGTTTCGGCTGCGGTATTTCATTCATTGCTTCCACCTGTGCTTGTTTCTGGGTCTTGCTAAACTCGGAGTGAATGCATTCTCTGATAGGCTAATTACTAACCCGTACTAACCAGCACTTATTTGAGGGTGATTGTAAATATTTCGTCACGTAGTATTAACCTTTATTAACTCATTAGCGAGTGCGAGTGTTTCTAGCTTTTGTAATTCCTGCCTAAGGTTTCCCTGATTAACTACGTTTAAAGCTGTGCTTTCCTTTGCTTCTCTCATGGTGCTTTTTACTCGTCACGTTTAGATTACCTCAATCTAAACTGTTTAGCTTGATTGTCTCAGCGTCTTGTCTTGAGTCATTATTGTGAGCCCGGTTCTCGTGTAATTGTTTTATTAATCCCATGTGTTTCTGTTCCATTCGAGATTGCATTCCGAGTCCCCGCCTCCTCTCATGGCTATATCTGTGGCAAAGTGAGAAGCGACATCAGACGGAACTTTGTATTGGCTTTGCTCTGCATTGTGAAATCTCCACTCCTGTGCCTTCCTTTAGCATTTCCTTTGTATGATTCCCGAGCCTTGTGTTTTGCTGCGCCCACGTCTTGTCTGCCCTTTGTCTAAGTCTCCCAGTGTGTCCGTCAGTCTAGTTAGGTCCAGTTTTTGTTTTTCTAGTTTATCCACTCTTGGAGTGAGTACTTCTGTTTCCCCCTGCCTTTGGCAGTGTACCTTAGTTTTCCCAATCGTTCAGTGCATGTGCACGGTGTTTTGTTTCTGGCCTGTTTGCCAATTTTCTCCTAGTGTTTTGTGTTTTAATAAACACTTTGGATCCTGCATCTGGTGTACACCTGACCTCTCCTTAACACAACCCATACCTTCCTCTCCACACGGGCTTTGTTCATTGCAATGTAGCAAAAACTTCCAACAGAGAGCTTCTTGTTTGACAGTTGCAAATCTCTGCTCCGTACATCAAGCTTGAGAATCTCCTTGGGAATCAGTGGAATTTGTTCAGGAGCTCTCTTATAAGGGCCACCATTTCCACATGCAGCAAATGCACCATCGGCTTTTCATGTTGCAGCTTTTTCACAAATCTCTGAAATGTTGGAAGGACTCCTGCAAACATGAAAGACAATATAATTAAATTAGAGCAATTTCAACCCACAACCTGTTCTGGGAAAAAATTGAAAACAAGTATGATTATGCATTTAAAATACAATATATAACTAAATATAATACAACTGAATTTAATATTAATTGGATGGTTTTCAGGATAGTCTTACTGCTCGATTGAAGGGATATTCCAATATGAATTTGTGGGCCTTTTAACAAAAAAATGTTACAACCCCAATTCCGAAATAGTTGGGATGAATTGTAAATTGTGAATAAAATCAAAATGCAATGACTTTCAGATCACATGAGCCAATATGTTACTTACAACGGAACATAGATAACATTTCAAAATGTTGAAAATGAGACATTTTACATTTTTATCCACAAAATGAGCTGATTCAAATTTTCTGGCTGCAACAAGTCTCAAAAAAGTTGGGACACAGGCAGAAAAGGGCTGAAAAAAGCAATTAATATATAAGAGAATCAGCTGAAAGAACATTTAGCAAGTAATTAAGTTAACTGGCATCAGGTCTGTAACATGATTGGCTATAAAAGGGATGTCTTAGAGACACTGAGTCTCTCAGAAGTAAAGATGGCCAGAGGCTCTCCAACCTGTGAAGGTTTGCGTAAAAAAAATTGTGGAATACTTTAAAAACAATGTTCCTCAACGTCAAATTGCAAAGGCTTTGAAGGTCTCATCATCAACAGTGCATAACATCATCAAAAGATTCAGAGAAACTGTTAAAATCTCTGTGTGTAACAGACAAGGCCAAAGAACTTTACTGGATGCTCGTGATCTTCGGGCCCTCAGACGCCACTGCATCACTCACCTGCATGATGCTGTCATTGACATTACTAAATGGGCCCAGGAATACTTCAAGAAACCACTGTCTGTAAACACAGTCCGCCGTGCCATCCACAGATGCCACCTAATACACTATCATGCAAAAAGGAAGCCATTGTTGAGCATGATCTAGAAGCGCCGCTGTGTTCTGTGGGCCAAGTCTCATTTAAAATGGACTGTAGCAAAGTGGGAAAGTGTCCTGTGATCAGATGAGTCCAAATTTGACATTCTTGTTGGAAATCATGGGCGTCATGTCCTCTGGGCTAAAGAGGAGAAAGACCACTCCTCCTGTTGTCAGCGTTCTGTTCGAAATCCAACATCACTGAAGGTATGGGGATGCATTAGTGCATATGGTGTGGGACACTTGCATGTTTTAAAAAGCACAATGAATGCTGAAAGTTATATAAAGGTTATAGAGCAACATATGCTCCCCTCCAGACGACATCTATTCCAGGGGAGGCCTTGTGTATTTCAGCAGGACAATGCAAAACCACATACTGAAGCTATTACCACAGCATGGCTTCGTAGTAGAAGAATCCGTGTGCTGAACTGGCCCGCCTGCAGTCCTGATCTTTCACCGATTGAGAACATTTGGCGCATAATTAAATGAAAAGTCCGTCAAAGGAGACCCAAAACTCTCCAGCAGCTGGAAGCCTGTATTAAACAAGTGTGGGATCAAATTCCAATGGCTGAACTCAAGAAACTTGCCTCCTCAATGCCTAGACGCCTCCACTGTGTGTTAAAAAGAAGAGGGGATGCTACACCATGGTAAACAGGCCCCTGTCCCAACTTTTTTTGAGACCTGTAGGAGCCACCAAATTTGAAATGAGCTCATTTTGTGGATAAAATTGTGAACTTCCTCAGTTCTAACATTTGCTTTGTTATCTCTGTTCTATTATTATAATTGGGGTTGTATAATGAGATAATGTTGTGAATAAAACAAAACATTTTTTTCTTTGACACAATGGAGTTAAGTCATGTGTTTATCAGCATCAACTGTGGGTTTGAGTTCTCTGGCATAGCAAGCTGATTGGGACAATGAAAAATTCAGACTATGTGATGTATTAAAAGCCTTTTGAATACCTAACTCAGCATGATCTATAGGAGTAATCTATAGGAAAACTGTATGCCACTAAGTACTTTAAAGGGCATGTATTCTGTAGTGAAATTATTTTAAAAGCAAACTTCCCAAAGCTGCTCTCGGCAGATTATACGGTTATAATGCTCTCATTCAGTTGGTTATTGCTGCTTCAGAAGAGACCTGTTTCATTTGTACCTTGTAGAAAAATGACTTAGGTCATTAATCAGGTATGTGTGCCAATGGATTACAACCACTTATTAATTTAAGAATTATTTAAGTTGCAATGAGTTCGCCTGGTCATACAAGATACCTCTGAATAAGTCGATCATGACCTTCATTCTTTCGAACTCTGTGAAGAGCTCAGAGATCCGTGCCTTTCAGTCCTGGTTAACCTGTGCTCCTGATTGGGACACTGCTGCCTGTTCTTGCTGAAGAACTTGTATCCTGGCCTTTTCCTCAACTGTGAGCTCATGTCTCTCAGACACTTGATAAAGAAGCCTTCTGCAGTACACACACACACACACACACACACACACGCATATATACACAGATATAATGGAGGACATCCTTTCACTGCTGATTTGCTCATTCCTAAATAAAACCTAGCCATTCTAACATGTATTAAACAACATTACAGCGGTACAGCCGAGGAATGGCCACTTACAACATAAATTAACAGAGGGACTACATTAAAATACATATCTCAATTTTATTAATATTACATGATTTACATAATTACCTGTATTTATGCTCTTCACTTGGCTCCAGCACATGGTAGTAGTGGACCACTAAGACATCAAGGAGCTCATTCAGCCTATTTGTCACCTCCAGCATCTGAATAAACCAGTTGCTTATTGGTCTGATCAAGCTCTTGGGAGGGATATGAAGCAGACTTTGGTACTGTGAAAAAATCTCCTTTTGCTTGGGAGACTTCTCGATGTCGTAGTGGACATCAAGGCTAAACTTTTCCACTTCTGACCCAAACGGGGTCATAAGGGCCTTTGCAGCATTGGACACCATATGGGCAGTGTCTCCTGAAATGTCCAGCAGATGAGGGTTCTCCTTTCTTACTAGCGTCTCGAGTCCAGCCTTCTTCCCCCTCATGATGGCGCAATTATCAAGAAGCATACTCGTCACTTGCCTCCACTCGAGCCCATATGCCTGAATAACGTCTCTCAGCTCTAGCATCAATGCTGAGGCGTTCGCAATATTGACTTTCCTACTGGCCATGTGTTAGGTTTTCACACTAACCGCATCCTCGTCATAAAATCGGACGAGTATATTCATTATTCTATCATGACGTATATCCGTGGCTTCGTCAATGTTTAATGAAAACATGCCAGTTTTTAATTTCTGGGACAGAGTTTTTTAAATTCAGGTGAGATGCCGTGTGTAATAATGTAACTGGCATGCTGTCTCGAAAGGGACAGGTGGGTGAGGGCGATTTTGTCCTCCGCTAATTTCTTAGCTTGACAGACGATCGGTTGGGCCATAGTAAATGATAGGTCGTGCTCAGCCATGAACAAACAGACCCGAATTTTTAAATCCGCTACATGATCTGTCATTGGTGGCGGAATGTCGGCCGTGGCTGTAGCCTCCGGCAAACGTGATGTGTGTTGAATGGTACGGACAGCTGCTTTATGACTGGGGTCTGACTCATGTCGTGACAGCACTTTTTTGCCGCTGGTTCCACATATTATACGCCTTGCACACAACTTGCAGAAACACGGACCTGCTTCTGGCCGTGGCTGTAGTCCCCGGCAAACGTGATGTGTGTTGAATGGTACGGACAGCTGCTTTATGACTGGGGTCTGACTCATGTCGTGACAGCACTTTTTTGCCGCTGGTTCCATATATTATATGCCTTGCACACAACGTGCAGTAACACGGACCTGCTTCTGAAAGCTTTTGGCACCAGCTCCCAAAGGGCTTGCCATCGCTCCCAATCTCCTCTATCCAAGCCCAGCCCCTTTTGTTTTTAATACCCTTATCCACATCTTTGGTGTCTTCGCCTGGCTTCTGGAACTTGCGGTCCATCCTGCAGGTTGCAATGCGTCGCTGTCTCACTTTCGCCGGCACGTGGAGCGCCTGATCGTCAACACCCAAATCCCGCCCCCGCCCTACTTCTGATTGGCTAGTGGGCCTATTGTTAGTGTGGTTGAGAACGAAAGCTACGCTTCTGTTGGATCCAGAGAAATGTCTATTAGAAAAATTTGGGCAAACCCCTTTTTTTTTTTCATGCCGGTACGCTGGAGATCCGGCACGGCGCCGGAATGCTATCAGCCCTGTAACAGCATAGTTGCTAGTTCATCCATTCACAGTCAATGGCTCCAACTATGTAAGTTAGCATCTGTTATTTCAGGAAATGCTGTCCTGAACTACAAGCAATGTCATCGATGGCCGAGGTTGAATGGGCCGTTCTGCGTTGTCCATAGCAACGCTATCCAAAGCGAGAATCGGTGGCAGCGACCTGTGGAGTACACGGTGCGTTTGGCAGATTCCGTCTGCCAGGATCGGAGCTTGAGTTAGTCCTGTCTGAAAGATAGTTGTTTAAAATTGGACATAGTGAATTATTGCTACTGAAAAGTGTTTTTTTTAAGCCGCGAAATTGCACCCCAGTGATTGCACTCACTCGCCAAGTCATGGCTTCCAATCGCAAAATGCTACTAAACTAGCCACTTTTTGGGTATTGCAACAGTGAAATTTGGAGGTGGGAACATTATGATGTGGGGCTGTTTTTCAGCATATGGTACTGGCAGACTTCATATAATTGAAGGAAGGATGAATGGAGAAATGTACCAAGACATTCTTGATGAGAATCTGCTGCCATTTACCAGGATGCTGAAGATGAAATCAGGGTGGACTTGATCCAAAACACACAGCCAAGGAAACTCTCTATTAATTTCAGTGAAAGAAAATAAAGCTGCTAGAATGGCCCAATCCATCACCTGACTTAAATCCAGTTGAAAATCTATGGAAAGAACTGAAGATCAGAGTTCATAGAAGAGGCCCTCGGAACTTTCAAGATTTGAAGACAGTTTGTGTGGAAGAATGGGCCAAAATCACACCTGAGCAACGCATGCGACTAGTTTCTCCATACAGGAGGTGTCCTGAAGCTGTCATTACCAACAAAGGCTTTTCTACTAATTATTAAATAAATTTCAGTAAGTGTGTCCAATACTTTTTCCCTCTGTCATTCCACTTTATTACACATAACTTTATTTATGGTCTTACTTTTTTTGATTAAGTTGTATGTGTTGATTACTTAGGTTGTTACCGACATCTGGAGAAAATTTCATGTCAATAGCCCCATTAGAAATATATTTACTGAGAAAAATGTTGACGGGTTCGATACTTATTTTCCCCGCTGTATAAATCTACACAAATAGGCCTACAATGTTTCAGGTCAACTAATAATACTCAAGATAAAGATATTTCAGTATTACTATAGATTGATGCTTTTTGTATTAGATTATCGGCCCTAAATGCTTTGTGCAGGACTCCATAATTGGAGTATTTTGTGGGAGTAAAAATTACCTCTGGGGAGAGACTCAAAAAAATAATGTAAATCAATTCAAAATCATGATTTTAGTTTATGTTAGTGGATAAACAACTATCTATATTATGGACCTTCTTATATAAATAAAATGACTATGATATGATATGTTGAACAAACACTAATTATTGTCAAACCAAACAACAGTGTATCAATGACAGCTATTTAGCGCAAACTGAATTTTGTGCTTTGACTTACCCTTCTTTCCAGCTCAGATTTTCTTTTCTGCACAGCCAAAACAAAAATAAGGAAAAAATTAAGAGACATTTGACATAAATCGGATTCCTTCTTTACAAGAACCTGCCTCTCTGCTATAGCAGCATATTAACTTGTTTTTGCGCAACCACAGCTTGGAGAGGGGGTGTGCGGCCAACTTTCTCGTAAACATAGTATGATTGCTGTGCACTGGCCCCCTGCTTGTGATTGGTCATTTGCAACCGGACGCAGTGGACTGCTCCATGTTGGAAAACACAAAGAAGAGGGGCCACAGAGACATGACTTTTTTCTTATAGAATACTCCACGCATTGATCTCAATCAGCATATAATGTCAATTTGTGCAAATATGATTAAAAAAATTCTACTGAAAGAAGATTACCCACTGCAGCTTTAACTCCTTTGCACAGAAGCCAAATCTGGCTATTTATGTGTTACCTTATTTAAGGCTTAATAATTCAAGATTGCAGCTTCACAGAGAGGAAGAGTATGGCCCAACTGAGTCAAGACACTTGTTGCATCTAGAATTCCATCGTATTTCAGTGTATTTTCATGATTTTGGTAAAGAAAAAGGGCTGCAAACATAAAAAATCTTCATGAAAATTCAGCATTGAAATTGTCAAAAAAATAATATTGAGAATTGAAAAATGGCTGGGGGTTAAAACTATACATTTCTGAGATCATAAACTCCTTGACCGCAAGCATAATTCATCTCGGCATTAAATTCTAAATTACCAACTCTCTAGGAGTCAAATAAGACAGCTCTCCAGGTGGCTTCCCAAACTCTAACATCTTCCAAAATGGTGCACTGTCAAATCATAAAATAATCATATACTTAACACAAATCATATTTTGGTGTATGAAATTCAATATGAAGTAATTATTTTCTTGTTGCATTTAGCCTGAGTTTATCAATATAGGTGCAGTCGGACATCAATGGTCATGATGAAGTTTAGAATTTTGTCAATTTTTCTTCAGAGTCCCACTAGGCAGCACACATTCTCATTAAAGGAACTGCTTATTTAACGGTAAGAACATTCACCCTGCAATGAAAAGCTAGCAGTTCCCACTTCCAAGCTTGCGACCTTCTATAAACACTAACCACACCTTATAGGGAACAAGTATAACTCACTAACTCAGTAATATCAGAATTATACCTTATTTTAACAGAATAGACATTCCATTATCAGGAATAATCAGGCAATTTTCGACCCAAAATTGAACAGAATGCTGCAATGAACGAACCAAAGTGCGTGAGCTCCTTGCATTTTAAAGAAACTAAAACTTTGGCATTTGATTTCGTTGAACACGGTATAAATTCTAAAACAAAAAGCCATATTGAGCAAAATGCAAACAGAGAAGCAATATAACCTTTCTACATTGAATCCCTCCTCCAGAGACAGATGTATTGGGTAGAAGGAACCCTCCAGTCCTGTTTCATTCTGAATAATTCCCATTTACCATGTCCATACCTCATTTAAATCCCGTAAATGTAACTGAACACTTCAGGCCAGTTTTGGATGTCTTTTTTTCTTTGCATCATTTTCAGCTGCACAACCATGCCCAACATTAGGAGAATGCAACCTACCTTACTTTTACGCGCAGGTTTGTATCCTATTCTTATTGTCCAATCAATGTCTTTCAGTCACTGTGGAAAGTTTAAACTCTCTGGAATTGGATAAGAAACTAGTCAATCAATACAGTATTACCGGAGAAGTTTCACTTGGGCGTGAACTATAAGTGTGCGTTACGCAGATGAGCCTTAGTAAATAATTGAGTTATTGGCTATCAACATGAGTACTTACAAGGATATAAGGGAGTGCTGAATTTATCGATGGAGGAGTCTACGCGTAAATCCATGGTAGGGAACTACGCATTTTTCATATGTGATGACTATAATTGGTAGTAGAATGACATAGTATGAGTACCATGTCAAATTTTTGCTTCAGAAAACTGATTTTTCTTAACTACTAATTGGTATACAATTGCCTCGCTGTAGCTGAAGTGGTTGCTACAGAGGACAACGATTTTTTCTGTAGCAAAAGATCATTTTTTTGAACTGCTGGATAGATACTATGGGCAAGTATATTGAGCAGTTTGCACATCCAGCTGAGCTGAGGAGTTTAATTCAGGCAACTCCTGAAAAACAGGGATGGGCCTGAACTCATCCATACTCAAAACTGTATTCGAGCTCAGCTTGCTTGTGAGCATTCAATAACTGATCCGCGTGTGCCATCAAGTGATAAAATATTGTAACTGCGTGCATAAATTTGTGGCTCCATGTCTGCGGGCAGACGCATCTGCACAAAGGGGTTAATCCTGTTTTTTGAAACATGCACCAGATTCTACCAATTTGCAATAGTCGTGGTTAAAGGATCTGTCAGTCTGAATTTGCTTTTGGATCATAAAAATCAATATTATTAAATTACTGAACATCAGCACCTTCCAAGACAAGAGCCTAATTTAAATTTGTTGTAACAGAACCCCATTTACTGATCTAAATGCCGTGCAGTTGCTGGATCCTTTTCATTTAAATGTCATGTTTTTTTATCTGTCTAATCAATACCCATGCCCAGAGGACACTTTTTGAACCACGCAGTGATGCAGTGGAGAACATTCTAGGATCTCTACTGGTAGCTGGCTGCTATTCTGACTATAAATCACTCCAAAAGGTAAGAGACTGAGAAAGGTGGGTAATGGTTAGTAAAAAAAAAAAAAAAAAAAAATTGTTACACAGCTGTATTATGACAGAAACATGGTCCAAGCAAGTACGCAAATGTAAATGACAGTACCTGGCCCAGCTAGAAGACGTGCATGCTCTCTGAAATACTCAGTGTGTGTTCCTACCCCTGGTGAAGGTAACAAACATCAGACCTCAAGGGGGCAATATAGAGCTAATCAGAGTATGTACATTTGGAAGTGAACCATTCTTTATATTCTTTCATGCTATACCATCCACTAGCCGCAATGCTCAAAATGCAGCTTGTGCTTACATTGCCTTACATTACAATTCTTAGGTGACTCACTCCAGAATGCAACAACTTGTGAAACAGATAATGTGTAGCTTGAACCATTTTCGTTCACGTAGTTGCTTGGATCATGATTTTCTCCTTACTCCTGCAGGCGTCAATAAAACAAGCTTCCTGCTGGTCAACTGCACCTCTCCATAATGGACCCGCAGTTTTATTTCTCGATCTAGCCTTCTCTAGGTTCTTTTTCTTGGCTTTTTTTTTAATAAAAACTACACATTACATTTCCCTTTGCAATTTCATTGTACCGTGAATTAAATTTTCATTTTTAACAAGAAATTCCAGAAGACATGAATAATTATAGCATTTATTTATGTTGGTTTGCAGGAATTCTTGTAGCTGATTGTATAGTTGGTAGCCACAAAATTGGAATTGCTCATTTACATTAGTAACAATTTCAACCAATAAAGGATTCATTTGTCTAATTGTATTTTGATGTCAGTTTCAAAGGTTTATTACTACCCCATTCCATTCCACCACTGTATGTATCTGTAAGGTTCAACTGTATTTGTTTAAGGGGTGATCTGGGGTTAAATGGGCAAAATTTGATTATTTTTCCAAAAATTTTTTTTTTGAATAAAAATATTCTGTAATAACCCACCTTTAATAATCACTAATTGCTACAAGGATTAAAAACTTAATTTTGCCATAAAATCATGATTTAAAAGCAACTGTGATGATGAAATTCATGCTTTTCACTCCAGGAAAGTGATAAACATTTGAATAATCAGATAATACAGTCTGAAAAATGGGTGTAAGCCACAGACTAAGACTGAACTCAACTTTTCAATGCGGTCTAATGCATTTTCCGTTGATTTCCTAAGGTATTACTTTTTCCACGTTTCTCATGTTTGTGGCAGCCATAACTTTTTTATTTATCATTGAAAATCAATGAAATTTGGGGTGCAGGTACTTTACTTCATTAGAAATGCAATGACATAGGGAAATTTTGCCTATCTGTTACATACTTTGAATATTTTGAGTATTCGTCAGATTCTGCGCAAAATAATTTCAAAATTTGAGTAAAATGCCCCAAAATCACAAAACTGATAAATTGGGCAAAGAATGGCTATGTCATTGCATTTTGATAAGCAAAGGCTTTTAAATGATGAAAGAAAATCTGAATTCTATCATAGAGTTAAAGAGGAATTAGTGTCAGAAGTTTTCTGCATATTTAATGAGCTTGCTCGGTTTCCATGGCAATCGCATAAACAGAAAAATGCCAACTTGTATCTTTTTTGGTGGTTATTACATATACCTCTTTAGATTAATTCTGAGTTGTTTCCTGGTGTCATTTTTCATTTAACCCCAGATCACCCCTTAAGATCAACCATACACTTGAGTTCATTATTTTAACAATATTTGAGTGCCAAATACCCTGGACATTTTGCATTATAACTACTCCAGAAATCATGCATTACAAATATCTGTACCTGAAATGGGATGTCATATTCAGAGTAAAATCATCAATTCAGCACGATGTGAAATGTCATTTCTGAAGTTACAAAAATTTTCTCGTTTCTTTTCCTGGCTTTGTGTTTAGGTATCTCTATTTTTCAACAACAAATTATTCCAAGGAAACAGAGTGACCAAAGTTGACAGCAATTCCTTCGAGGCCTTCGCCAGTCCAAAATTTAAACCCCTTATGAAAATGGGCGCGGGTATAAAAGGTAATTATTTCTTATAAACCTGTATACGTCTCACTGATAATGATATAAAAGAATCATGGATATCATTTTTAAAATACAAAAGGAAAAAAATTGTTTTGTAACCTGTCTTTGATGAAGTGTTTAGAAAGAGTCTTTTCAAATTGAAAATGATGTGGATATCATTCTCTAAAGACAATATCTGTGCTTCAATTTGACTTGTCTCTAGTGAATCTCCCTGAACCTAAAGACTCCTGTGAACCATGCATGGTACCTTACCGACCGCTCCGTATTGATGCCTCAGATGCACGTCTGATTTACCTGTATCCTGGAATACAGGAGAATTTTGTAAGTGTCCTTTTGTGTTCCTGCTTTTTTATCTTAATTTTGTCATTTTGGTCTTTTTTACATTCTTAAAAAGCAGGGGTAAGGTAGAATAGTATTAACAGTGATGTAAGTAAATGCTATCGGATCCAGACTGCTGCAGCATTTTAAAAGCTTCGTAAATCACATACCTGACGAGACCGATGCTTTCAAAACATCAAGTCCACTGTAGGTGACTTCTGAACTGATGTTGTGTGCATTTTGAAATCTCGCAAAATTTAAATGCATTCAGAACACAAAATAAAAAACAAAGCGCTGTTTGGTTTTACTTCATCATACACATACGGGCTTTAGTAGGGGAAAATGTGTAAATTATCGTTCTATTAGTATTTATGTTCCTGTGCATTGTCTGGTGCTGCTCTGAATGATCTCCCTCTTTTCCAATGTTATACAGGTGACCTCTGCCTTGCAGAATGCAGGTGGGGTGGTGCTGGCTTCCTTCGGCACTGGAAATGTTCCCAATTTTGAGTGGCTTATAAAGGCAGTGACCAAAGCCAGCGAACAAGGTGTACTGTTTCTGAACTGCAGTCAGGTTCTCAAAGGTGTGGTGGAGCCGATCTATGATGTGTCTTCGGTAAGAACTTATAGTCCAAGCCCCAGCAAGGTTTTATTTATGTTTTTGAGTGCTTCATTCTGGTTGGGTGTTTCTGAAGGAAAAAAAATGGGTGTAGAATCCAAAAATGGCAGTCTTAATGGCACCAGACCGGACATTCACCCTGAAACGGCATGCTTTTTTGGCTCATCTGCAATTTTTTCGAATCTGAAATGTGGGGTAGGGGAAACTAAAATGTCAATTTCTCAGCAACCATAGGACTCAGAACAAAGATTTATTACTCAAAATGTTTGTTTTTATTTGCTCTATAAGGTGAAATACACAATATGCAAATTAGTACAAAAATGAGGTCACGTGGGGTCAAAACGTCACCAAAAGTGGGCTTGGCCCTGAATTCCGCATACCAATGGGAAAACGTCAATTGTGCTGTGGAATCGGCAGGTTTTGGCTTAATTTGCCTCTATTCATGAAGAAAAGGGATACATCTAGCTATTCATTCAGAAGAATGAAGAATTAAGATGTAATCTTAGTCACACAAGAGAACAAAAAACTGCATTTATTTTTCACCACTTTTTGGTGACACTAATTATGCAAAATTATGAAAGGATTAAAACTATCTAATCTCAACCTGTATCTGTCAAAAATCAGTCTTGTTTACAAGAAAAGATATCTATGATATGCGATTTATGCCATCAGCACTGGAAATGAATGCCAGCCAGATGGAAGAGTTGTCACCAGAGGATGACAATGACGGCAGGCCGGATCCTTATGACTCTGAATCAGATGACTGAATATGAAGATCTTTTTGACTGATTCATAAAGCTGTCCATCTGCATGTCCCTTTTGGATGAGTAGCCTAATGGTCCTGATCAATTCAATTGCAGTCTCTTCCATCAAAAAGGTAGTTCTTTCTTTGTCTGATCCATAATTTCTTGGGGCAAAACCAACCTATACCCAAAATAGGCCGTATCCTGTTGGTAATTATAATGTAGGGCAACGCCCACTTTGGATCATGCCATGTGACCTCATTTTTATATTAATTTGCATAAATCGCATATCATAGATATCTTTTCTTGTAAACAAGACACACTGAATTGAAAAAAACTGATTTTTGACAGATACAGGTTGAGATTAGATAGTTTTAATCCTTTTATAGTTTTGCATAATTATTGTCACCAAAAAGTGGTGAAAAATAAATGCATTGTTTTTCATTCTCTTGTGTGACTAAGATTACATCTTAATTCTATATTCTTCTGAATGAATAGCTAGATGTATCCCTTTTCTTCATGAATAGAGGCAAATTAAGCCAAAACCTGCCGTTTCCACGGCACAATTGACGTTTTCCCACTGGTATGCGGAATTCAGGGCCAAGCCGACTTTTGGTGACACGTGACCTCATGTTTGTACTAATTTGCATATTGTGTATTTCACCTTATAGAGCAAATAAAAACAAACATTTTGGGTGGTAAATCATTGTTCTGAGTTATATGGTTGCTGAGAAATTGACAGTTTAGTTTCCCCTACCCCAAATTTCCGATTCAAAAAAAATTGCAGATGAGCCAAAAAAGCATGCCGTTTCAGGGTGAATGTACAGTCTGGTGCCATTAAGACTGCCATTTTTGGATTCTACACCCATTTTTCCATCAGAAACACCCAACCAGAACGAAGCACTCAAAAACATAAATAAAACCTTGCTGGACTATTAGGCTTATTAAAGATTCAACTTGAATAAAGATAGGCACAAATGCATTTGAATGTGTAAGAAATAAAGGCACTAAAATGCTTATACATTCCTACATATTTACTTTAGATACATTCACGCAGGACAATGTTTTAAACGTCTTTCTGGCATCTATTCACTGAGGTAATGATAAGAAAAACAGTTCATCTCCAGAGGATTGGTTGGGTAGATATGTCTTTAGGGGCATGGCAGACATTAAAATCATACTGTCAACCACACTGCGCTTGTTAGTAGACAAAAGGGCTTAAATGCCAAAATGTTGCAGTATCCCTTTAACCAACTAATCCCAGAATTTACTGCAGCGTTGCAGCGCAAACTGACGCTGGTGGATGCGTTACACTGCAAACGTTTGCTTTTACTCCATGTGGCACTCAAAAGCCCAACATAGGACGTTTTATTGAGTTTATGTTGATGTTTCTCTTATCTCTCTTCGCTCTATCTCTTGTTCCTTTTCAGTGGATGGTAAAGGCAGGTGTGATCTCAGGACATGACATCACTCCAGAGGCAGCATTGACAAAAAATGATTTGGGTTCTGCAGATTCCAGTTAGCTTCAATGAAAAGAGAGAGGTGAGTGCTATAACCCGCTTTAAAATTCCTATGACTGAAATAGAAAGAATTTACACTCTAAAGAACTGTATTATTCTAAATACAGTGATGCCTCAGTGAGCACAATGATCTGAAAACACTGCTAATCCAAATGGGCCAGCGTAAATTATTCTAACTTGATAGTGACTTTTTTATCACAAAAAGACATTATTGTAGCCCCAGATGGAGTGTCCAGGGGTACTATGGATTTGCGGTGGTCGCGCGTTTGCATCCTGGCCCAGATGTACCTCTGCATGAGGGAAACGATAGAAGATAAATGATAGTGATAGAAGAATAACACTATGAATATCATGTCAAATTTTTGCTTCAGAAAACTGATTTTTCTTAACTACTAATTTGAATACCACTGGCTCAGTATAGATGAAGTGGTTGCTACAGAGGACAATGAATTTTTCAGTCACAAGTGAGCATTTTTGGAATTGCTGGATAGATAGTATGGGCAAGAATATTGAGCAGTTTGCACAGGAGGCTTAGCTGAGGAGTTTCATTTATGCAAGTCTTGAAAAACAGGGTTGGGACTGAACTCGCCAATATTGTAAACTGTGTTCGAGGTCGGCTTGCTGGTGAATATTCAATAACTGGTCCAGGTGTGCCATCTAGTGAGAGAATAGTGTAACTGCGTGCATAAATAGAGCAGCTCCATGTACGCTGGCATCAACATCTGCACTGACAGGTTGTGGGTCGGACTGGAACGTGTGTGTATATATATATATATATATATATATATATATATGAAGAGTTTGTTTCCAAAATGCAATAAGTGCCAAAATCACAAAAATTGAGATAATACCATAGAGCGGTAGCCCTGTGCTTCTTACACATGGGGCAAAAATCCGTTTTTAGAAATTCATACAATAAGGTGTATTTTTTCAGGGTCAAAGTTTGTGTTTTTCTAGAAAATGCAATAGGTGCCAACATAGAAAAAGCTGATTTTCTCAAATTGAGTAAAATGGATATATTGCGTTTTGGAAACAAACTCTTCATATAATGTTCTCGCACGGACGAACTGAAGACATTAAAAGCACCGTTGAAACCAGTGACCACAAAAATGGTCAAATGATATTTCAAACAGTACAAATGTTATTTCAATTGTATTTCATTGTGATTCCTCATTAGTTCTTTGTAAATTTTCTTAATGCAAATTAAATTACTTCAGTTCATTTATTCACGCACTCATTATTCTTCGTAAATTACGTACGGCACGACAGGCTGAGCCATGAAGTTATGTACGCGAATATTCCTCAGAGGTTTAGCTTATCTTAATGGTAACGCTGGCAGACAGATGCTGATGACCTAGCGAGCCTGTATTGTAATTAGTGAAGACATAACGTTTGCTAATGAACCTTGCATAAGGTAAACACTAGCTTTTGCTAGGCATTTAAGGCAGACTGCAAACAGTGGCATATCGCATTCATGAACATATGTTTCTCTTTTTAACGTTACATTTCTATCAAATGCTTCTTTGTGTTTGATTGTTTGACAAAGAGAGCAACGTTTTAAAATAGTGCCGAATTAGCTTAGACCCGGCAGAAAATAAACAGCCTGGAAAATGAGGTACTAGGTTACCTTTTTAAGATTGGGAATTTGCAGCATTAGGCGAATTTCAGTAAGCGCAAAATCGCTGGCTAGTTTAACTTTGTTCTGATGATGACACTTAGAATGCACACTTGTCCACTCGCTCACTCACTGTCTTTATATTGTTTTCAATGTAGAACATTCACAACATAATGCCGTACATAGTGGGTGAGTGTACATTTTGAGCTCGCCCTATTCTAACCAGATCATCTCCATCGAAACTCAGCTGAGCTGTTAGATATCAAATCAGCCAATCACAGAGGGTCATGGCAGGACTGGTTCCCCACGCACAGAGAATCGCTGAGTCACTTAGGGGTCTATTCTCCCATTTGCGCGTTAAGTCCTTTTTTACGCGATTCGAAAGTTACGCGCATTTGAGTTCGGCGTATTCTCCCCTACGCAGCGCTTCGATCACGCCCACAGCGCTGAACTTCAGAATGTAGGCGGCCTTATGAAAGAGGTGTGACTAATCCAAAAGAGAGGCAGACTCTGTACCAAGCTCATTGATTATGGCTATCAGGAAAACACGGAACAAGGATTTTCTGATTAACCATGAAAATGCATTGGAACAAGGACTTTTTTGAATATAACCTGCTGATAAAACCTGCAAATTGATTAGAAACAAAAACTCCATGGAAATTTTTTACATGCAAAATTAAACATTTTTTTAAACATTAAACATTTGAATATGGCTCAGGAGGTAGAGCGGCGGCCCATAAAAGGTTCCTGGTTCGATCCCCGGCTCCTCCAAATTGATTCCTGAGCAAACTGAAAATGTGCAGGGTGGCTTGCATGGCAGCCTCCGCCATCAGGGTGAATGTGAGGCATAATTGTAAAAAGCGCTTTGGGGGTCATATCATGTGACTAAATATAAATGCATCCATTTTTTTTTTTTTATTTATATTTTAAATGATTTTTATCAATTTATATTATTTTATTTTTTATTTTCCTGTGAAGTTTATCATTTTGAAGATACGAGGTTTTATCAGCAGGCCGATGAAATGCCGCTGTAATAGTAGGCCTATGGACAGTTATGCCCAAAATTATTATTACCCCTATCAATTTTTGGGTTTTTTCAAGATATTTTTTGACAAATTAAATTTATTCTTGCACAAACAACACAGTAAGTTGACATAAGGCTGTAAGAAGTACAATAAACAATTTTTCGAGAAATACATTATTTTTGGTATTTTATTTGACAGATTTACAAAAAAAAGCCATGTCCAGAATTATTCTTACCCTTTTCTTACTAATTGCTGGCAAAGCCTTTATTCACGATTACAGCCTCCAAATGCTTCCTGTGGTGAATCACAAGGTTTCTACACGTCTCCACAGGCATTTTGGCCCACTCCTCTTTTGCAAACTTCTCCAGGTCCTTAAGGTTTGAGGGTTTCCTTGCCATGACCTTGGTCTTCAGTTCCCTCCACAGATTCTCGATAGCATTGAGGTCAGAGCTCTGGCTTGGCCACTCCAAAATGTTCACTTTGTTGTCCACTTACCATTTCTTGATGGATTTGGCCCTGTGTTTAGGATCATTATCCTGTTGGAAGATCCATTCCTGCCCAAGACCAAGTTTTTTGGCGGATTGCTTAAAGGGGACCTAACATGCTGATCCTTCTTTTAATACATATTAGTAATGTTATAATGTTGGTTGTCCATGCTCAACCTCTGAAAAGTTTCTAAACATAAGATACAGGGATTTTGCCGTAATCCAAGAACTTGATTTCGTGTGCGTGATTTCCTCTCTGAACAGCTCCTCCCGAGATCTTCACGAGATCTGGGCAAAACCTGACGTCAGGTTGTGCCGTCCAATTAGTACAGACCTAGCCAGAACCATTGCGCTGGACCTGCCCACACCGGAAACTATTCTAGCAGGCACTAACAACGGCAGATCATACTATGCCTTAGTAGCGTCTATACTTTTGGAAATCCAAAAGAAGAACTGCAGATCATTTCAGGTGCAATTTTGTTAGTATCTCTCCCAAAGCTACTTGTCCATTTACTTTTGGACGTGATGAAAAACAAATATTTCTCTTCCAAAAGACGATGCCACCAGAAATCAGTGGGTAGCTTTTTTTTGTTCGCTGGCAGCAAACAGCCAAGGCCAAATGGAACGTTAGCTGTTTGTGCTCAGCATTTCACCAAAGACAGCTTTGTGAAAGGATAATTCCACACAGGATAAGCTTTTCAGCTGCTTCTCAAACCTGAAGCAGTTGCATCGATCAAGCGCTCGGAGCCACAAGCTGTAAGTAACCATATAACAGCAAATAATGTAAGTGAAGCTAACGTGTTACGGGTGGCTAGCAGGACCGCTAGCGATAGTTAGCACTAACAACTGGCCTCAAACGCAGGCTTTGTAAAATATCTGAAGATAAAGCCTGTATCGGTCGCGACTGTCCGTGACTCACAGACACAGAAGCTGTAAGTTGCTTTTACTGCATAAGCCAACCTGACGTGATAGCCAGTTGATTGTGGCTGTAGCACAGCGGCTAACGTAGCCAAGTTACTGTTGCTAATGTTTGTGTCCTAAATATGCAAGAGTGATATCAGGGGAAATTCTACAGAAGGTGTGTGAACATAAACCTCATTTGAAGCTAACTTTTAATACTTGTTTGTAATTTGGATGCTTGGTACAACTGTTCACAGTAACAGAACTTGCTTTCTGTAAAACCTGTATTGCAAGGGTTTGTCTCTGTGGTTATGACCGCTCGGTTATCAGCTACTGCATGTTAGTTTGCGTGCCGTGCTAATTAAAAATGCTCCTGGTTAACTTATATGCAGTAATTCTGATCGGTATGCTTGTGTCACTTCGGTAAGCATCAATGTGGCAGTCTCATCATAACGTTGCCCGATTGTAGCCACTACAGTTAGTGATCGCTTCACTTATCCATGACCGGGATCAGCCGGATACTTCTCAAATGTCTGAGCAAGCTCTCTGGTGCTACCGTGAAAGCAATGCGAAATGCAGAAGCTCTACCGGTTTACAAATGATTTCTCTGCACTACCGTGACATAATTTCATCCCCCTTTAGAAATTGTTGTGGCTAATAAAAAGCCGAAAAAAGCGGAGATTAAATAGGTAATTCTTTCCTGTACAAGTGATCAATTCGCTAGCTCCACATAAGCAACTTGTCCGTGCTAACGGAACTTACGGTCTGCAAAACCTGTATTATGTTCATAACATAACCAAGCTCTCTCTAGCTGTCGCGTACTATCCATAAAGCTGCTTTCACAACAGACACAAAACGAATTTTTCGCAGGACAGATTAGCCTACATTCAAAGTCAATGCAAAGACGCGAATACACGTTATGGGCACGTCAAGCCGCTTTCACACGGACGCTGAAACAAATTTTTTGCGCGACAGATTAGCTACATTCAAAGTCAATGCAAAGATGCGAATACAGGCGTTATGGGCGCGTTAAGCAGCTTTCACACCGGA
This sequence comes from Gymnothorax javanicus, assembly GCA_029692085.1. Taxonomy (NCBI): domain Eukaryota; kingdom Metazoa; phylum Chordata; class Actinopteri; order Anguilliformes; family Muraenidae; genus Gymnothorax; species Gymnothorax javanicus. The sequence goes on from CM056202.1 coordinate 15,870,040, forward strand.
CACGAAACGAATTTTTCGCGCGACAGATTAGCTACATTCAAAGTCAATGCAAAGACGCAAATACAGGCCTTATGGGCGCGTTAAGCAGCTTTCACACTGGACGCGAAACAAATTTTTCGCGCGACAAATTACATTCAAAGTCATGACCGCTTATCAGCTATTGCATGTTAGTTTGCGTGCTCTGCAAATTAAAAATGCTTCTGGTTAACTTATATGCAGCAATTCTGATCGGTATGCTTAGGTTACTTCGGTAAGCATCAATGTGACAGTTTCATCATGACGTTGCCTGATTGTAGCCACTACAGTTGAAGCTAAACGGAGAGGTGCTGTATGTGTCTGCCGAGTTGGGCTGCAGTTAGACCAGACATAGATTTTGCAGAGCTTGGGGTGCGTTTTTGGGTGCTTACAAAACGATCGCTTTACTTATCCATGACCGGGGTCAGCCTGATACATCTCCAATGTCTGGGTAAGCTCTCTGATACTACCGGTGAAAGCAATAGGGAAGCACACAGGCTATAACGTGTCTGGTATAACAAACGATTTCTTTGCATTGCCATCGATTGAATATTAAATTCTTTCCTGTAAAAGTGATCGATTCGCTAGCTCCACATAAGCAACGGTTCACGTAGACGGAACTTACGGTCTGTAAAACCTGTATTATGTTCATGACATAACCGGAGCTCTAGCTAGCTCTCGCACGCTATCCATAATGCGCCCATTTTCCGCGAGGAAAAGCTGGTCATTCCGAAGCAATAAGTAAACCATTCCCACAGGCAATTTCCGAAAAGGCTGTTTAGCTTGGAGCTTTCACCCCTCCGTTATATACCAGCGCAGAAGCTGTTCGTTTCTCCACGCTAACAACACACCACAGTTATGCACACAAACCAGTAGGTCCTAATACACACCGAAGCAGTCCATAAGCTGTTGGTCCACTTTTAGCTGCTCCTCACCGTCCATGTTTCCCTCTAAACTCAGACCCACCGGATTTCTACGGTCTCCGGTCTACACTTGGGCATGTCGACCCGTTCTACAAATGTGTCTGTATGTTGTGGATTCTAGCTTTCCCTGCATCCTAGCTAGTAGAAGAACCGCTGTACTCACCGGCAGCAAACTGTAGCCAATAGCAAAGATTTTCGCACTGCTTCTCCACTTTCGCCGCTGAGTTTATTAGAACAAGTTCATTTCATTAGATCTATATTCAAGTATAACGTTAGATTGCGGAATTTGCCCGCCGCTTCGTTATCAGACGGCCGTGTCTCTCGTTTCATTCTGGGGAGGGAGACTCGGAAAACTGCGTTCTGCAGCCTCTTCCGGCGCAACTCCGCCCTCCACAGAGCTGGCCAGTCAGAAGAAAGTGGGCACACGGGGAGTGGGGGCCATAGTGGAAGAGCCACCCCAATGAGGCGTTTCAGGCAGAGACTACTATGGACTACAAATGGGGTTTTTTGAGGATGGCAGTATGAGCAAAATAAGTACCCCTTTTTGTACTTTGCGCGATCAGGAGTACTCTAGGGGAGTCAAAAACCAAAATATAAACTTGGAAAAATAGCATATTAGGTCCCCTTTAATGTTTTAACTGAAGATCTGGATATACTGGTCCTGTTTCATAGTGTCATTAACTTTAACGAGGTTTTCAGGCCCATTCGCTGAAAAGCAACCCCAGAGCATGATACTCCCGCCACCGTGTTTGACTGTCGGGACCGTGTTTTTCAGTTGAAGACTTCACCTTTTTTACGCCACTTACACTTCTCCAACCCAGACACTCAAGAGCTCGTCTAGCCTTCGCAAAAGCTCACCTGGATGAAGATATAAGCTTCTGGCTGTCAATGTTATGGACAGATGAAACAAAGATAGAGCTGTTTGGGCGCAGAGATGTGGCTTTTGTTTGGCGTAAGAAAGGTGAAGCGTTCAACCTGAAAAACACGGTCCCAACGGTCAAACATGGTGGCAGGAGTATCATGCTCTGGGGTTGCTTTTCAGCGAATGGGCCTGGAAACCTTGTTAAAGTTAATGGCATTATGAAACAGGACCAGTATATCCAGATCTTCAGTAAAAACATCAAGCAATCCGGCGAATAACTTGATCTTGGGGTGGAATTGATCTTCCAAAAGGATAATGATCCTGAACACATGGCTAAATCCGTCAAGAAATAGTTAGTGGACAACAAAGTGAACGTTTTGGAGTGGCCAAGCCAGAGCTCCAACCTCAATCCTATCAAAAATCTGTGGAGGGAACTGAAGACTAAGGTCATGGCAAGGAGACCCTCAAAACTTAAGGACCTGGAGAAGTTTGCCAAAGAGCAGTGGGCCAAAATCCCCGTGGAGACGTGTAGACACCTTGTGATCAACTTCAGGAAGTGTTTGGAGGCTGTGATCATGAATAAAGGCTTTGCCATCAATTACTGAGAAAAGGGTATGAATAATTCTGGACATGGCATTTTTTGTAAATCTGTCAAATAAAATACCAAAAAGTAATGTATTTCTTGAAAAATTGTTTACTGTACTTCTTGCAGCCTTATGTCAACTTACTGTGTCATTTGTGCAAGAATAAATTTGTCAAAAAATATCTCGAAAAAACTAAAAAATTGGTAGGGGTATGAATAATTTTTGGCACGACTGTATGTCTGTGCCAATTACAAGAAGTAATGCAAACGTCTCTTTTTTATTTCTTATTCAAGCCACCATGGCATTAGAGCTATGCAAACAAACAGATTGCCGCGATAATGAAATAACAAATAAAGAATTTAGCGCTTCTCAACCAGCGCGATCAGGGCATTGAAAATGTGCCCCTCCTACACTAGCCTGTTTGTTCCGTGGAAGACAGGGAAGAAGACAAATAAAGAGAACATTCTAGTCACACAAAAATAACAATCAAAGACAGCTTATATGATCTCATTTAGAAATTGCGCACTTGAAATCTTTAACTACCCCGATGTCAGGTTTGCAAGTAAAGGACATGGCAATGCTTTAACAAACAAAGGAATCTTACCCTGCACGCGGTCATCCCCCCCCGCCCCGAAACCGCCTCAACAATCACACAATTCCATATCCGAAGCCTATTATGTTCCATTTGATTTGAGTGACACATTCACTCGAACTTGTGCCGAGTGCTTTATTACAATCAATTATCCCATTTACTGATAATGATTCTTCCCATGTCTGCTATTCTTTATTGGCTAAAATTGATTAACAAATGGGTAGTGCTTTGGTATTGGCCAGGGTAGGGCTCAATCTAGAGTATTTAATAATATCTTTATTCACACATTAAAATACACAGTATTATTAATGGTAAAAAAATAAAAATAAAAAAACATATTTACATAGACACGGGTTAGTTAATACAGATATCCTCAATAAGAAAATCAATCTCCTCCCTACTGAGAATATCACAACTTTTTAGATTATCACGAACATATAGGGCAGTCACATTTGTTAATAGAACACGAAGACAACGATGGCGATGTCGAGCCGAAGCCGAAAACCAAGTTTCACAGATGAGGAGTTAGAGGTATTGGTGAAATCAGAGAAGAGGCACCACGAGGTGTTGTACGGCAAGGGGGCACTGAAGACTGATCCGAGGAAGAAAGCTGCGAATCGTTCTGGATGTGGCTTCTTTGGGGAGATGTAAGCGCAGTATCCCTGATTTAAAGCATAAATGGAGAGATCTGCGGGGCGCTGTAAAAGCCAGGCTCTCTGCACACCGGAGAAGTGTGCACGTAACAGGTGGTGGGCAACCATCATCCCCTGTGCATTTCACTGCACTGGAGGAGGAGGTGGCATCCACTCTTTCTGCAGTGGAAGTGCATAAAGAAGAACTTGGAGTGGATACGGATGAAGGAGGGATACGTAAAATGGTCATTTTTATTTGCCTACACTCAAAGTATCATTGTGATAAATACTGGAAACAAGGTTAGGTTTCAAATATTTATTGTATTTTTTGGCATTTCAAGCAGTTGCGCAGTACATAGGCGTCATGGGCCGAGCCAGGGAAGTTAGCGCAGATGCTTAATATGCGCGTATCATGATTGTTGTGACCTTGATGACCATGGGTATGTTTTGTGGATGATTGCTGCGGCTGGAATGCTGTTCATCCAGAAGTTGGCAAAGATAGATGATTGCCTCACGGTCCAGAAGAAATCGCTGGATGCACTTGGTGTCTGTTAGTCCCAGGATGTCCAAACGGGGCGATATATGCGTGGTCGTCTTCAAGCTCGGCACGCTCCTCTTACTCTTTCCCACTCTCGCAAGAGTGCTAGAAAATGCAGGACTGGCATTTTGGTTTTAGATTTTGAGGGCATGGTAGAATGATGGAGAACAGGCTGTTGTTGTTGTTATTTGCCTGAGAAACGCCCAGATTTTTGCCTTGCACTGCCCGAAGTGCGTAACTGCCTTCGGGGCGTGTAATGCACAGACTTAAGTCAAGGGGAGAGTACGTGTAGGCTGAAAAGCGCTTAGCTACGCGCTTTTTTCGACTTACGCGCATGGGAGAATAGACCCCTTAGTGAAAGAAATCCTTGCTCGCGCACACCTCAAACTCCTGCTTCTCACGCAAAAAACGTTCATCCTGTCACAAATGTAACCAGATCATTCAAGGCACGAGACTTTACTGAGTGTGCAGATGTCTTTTTTATGTCTCTGAGTGATATAATGTTGAAATTACAGCGTTCTAAAAACTCTGTGTGTTTGCTGTTCTCCCAAAAATTTTTGGGTGGTTTTTGAATGGGAAAGATAGAGAAATTAGACGTGCCTCATGTCCTTTGACTGCTCCCTGAGGCAAAATCATGTACTTCTGCGCAACAAAAACTATGGTACTGTGACAACAAAAAATTTTACTACGTTTTTGGGAAATTTCATGAAGAGGGATTCAAATTTGTGGAAGTTATAGTGATATGAAAAGTATTTTTTGCAGCCTCTGTGCTCCCAGCTCCCACTCCAGTTGTGTGACATCACGCACTCTAGCAATGAGAACCCAACTCCCATTCTTTCCAACGGGAAAATTTTTGTTGGTTTTTTGGGAATATTTTGGACACCACTTGACTACTATCCTCTAACCACTATCAAAGTGCATGTGAAATATCAAAAGGATCGGAGAAGAAATGCAGTCTGTAGAGCGTTCCCAAGTATATCTCTATGGACGTGGACGGGCGACAACCGCAAATCCATAGTACCCCCGGACACTCCGTCCGGGGCTACAAATAATATTGTATATTATTATATTTTATATTTTTTGCATATTTTTTCAGTGCTTTGTTTCTAAGATCGGTGTGAACTTTTAATTTATCATTTCTCCACAATGTGAAAATGTGACTTTGATCATTTTTCCATTGTGGTCTTCAAATGAAGGGTTGATTTCCAGAAGTACGCAAGTCCGTTTTCGTCTTTTTAGAGAAACAAGATTTTAAGAATTTGACAACTTGTGGGGATCATGTTACATGTGTTAAGCTGATAATGAAATAATAAACAAAATGAAATATCAGAAAAGATGTCTTAAAACATATTAGGAGACCTTATAGCCTCTATCTGGATTCTTTGCCCAGATATTTCAAACACCAGTCTGCGAACTTGAGTACTTTTAGAAGCAAATGTCTCAAAATCACAAAAATTGAACTTGATTAAAAAAATTCACTGCCTTAAATTTCATTATTTCAGAGTACTAAAACAGAGCATCTTTTTGAAAACAAAACACACCACTTTCTAATGAAAATGAACAGCAAATATTGTCACACCACTCTACTATAGTCATGGATGTCAAAAAGTTTCTTGAACAAAATGAATTGAAGCTATACAGTACCAGTCAAATGTTTTGATACACTTTGCTAATGTTACAGCACTCTGTTTTTGGTGAAATTTAAATGACTTAACTTCTCTTTATAATCTCAAATGGAATCTTGTCAGAGGTAAAGTCAGAAATGAAAAAAACATGTACTTGTTTGAATAGTGTCCAAAATTTGGAATTGTCAAAGAAGCCATATTTTGCGAAGTAAACAGACAAACAAGCTCCCTTCATTTTTCCAACAACTGAATTAAAGTCAAGCTGTTTTGGGACTTATTGGGCAAAAAGGTCAATGAAAAGCAAACCGCAAGTGCGGCACATTTTTCAAGAACTTAGATGGCCACTCATCTGTTGCAGCCATATGACTATAATGACTTTACTTAAAAAAAAAAAAAAAATGTGAGTATGCTCAGCAAATATGACAACAAATGCTGGTTTGTTTGATGGATTTAAGAACTAGATCTTTTTTTGCAAAATAAAGAGTTGATCTTTCTTTATTTAACATGCATTGCAAGAAAAATTGGGGTATATCCAAACTTTTGACTGGTACTGTATACAATGAAATGGAAGGTAAAGGCAGCTGAACAAAGGTCACAATAAAACCCAATCTCCATGAATTATGAATGGGCAGTACCACCATCCAAACAGGTTTAATTCATCATCGATGGGGATGTGGTGTGGTAATTATAAAGTTCAGCCAGAGAATAAGCAGCAAAAAAAGATTACCTTTTGCCAGACTTCTTTTTAGCTTGTTTTTAGCCCATGTTTCTGGCGGCCTGGGTCTTTTTTTTTTTTTTTTTTTTTTTTTAGCTCTTCTGGGTTGAGTCTACACACACAAATCCTTGCCTGTAGAGTCAGCCATTTTGGAAAGGAAAGAAAGCTACAGTGGCTGCTTATTGGCCAACCAATTTTCCAAGCAATGCTTTGATTGGCTGACTGGACTTCAGTACTTTTAGAAGTTTTAGACTGGACTTGGTCACCGCTTGAAGTAGCTTCTTGGGGAATTTCCAATTCACTGCTCATTAGGGGCCAGGCAGCAAAAGCTGCGGGAACCTATTGTTTTCGCCAGTATTTATTTTTTATCATCTTCTTCTTCTTCTTCTTCCGAGGAAATCCTACTTCCCATACATGAAAAATCACCAAAGTTTGCACAAAGGTCCAGTCCCATGCCAGATTGCCTCAGCTGCAAAAAGGCCAATAGTCCTGATGGTGGCGCTACAGCAAGCCTCTAAAATTCAAAATTTTGAAAATTCACAACAAATCAACCATATGTGCTACAGATTTGCAACTTTGACAAAAATGTAGCCCCAATACTTAAGAAACCTTTGTCCACTTAAACTTAGTACAAATTATGAAGTCTATCACTCTAGTTTTTTCAAAAACTGTAAAACTTATAAAACTTTTCTTGCCCCACAATTTTTGCTCAATTGTCACCAAATTTGCTGTACTGAATCTTCAGATCGTCCTCCACAAAAATACCGCCCGGCGTTTCGATATTTGCAAAATTGAGCCTTCAGTGCATGAAAACATTTGACTGAAAACAGTACTGTAAACATATACCAGCCAATTCTTGATAAATACATTTTCAATCTTCCTGAGAAAAAATTGATAATATTTTAGAGTCATGGTCGATGAAGTTTGCGAAATATCAGAATTTTTTTCTCAAAAACTGAATTTTTGAAACCATTTTGAATTCTGCTCTCATGGAGCAATTGGAGTCAATGTAAGAATGACATTTTTAAACATTAGATTTTCTCTTATGAAGCAAAACACTTATTGCTAAAAAGAAATCACCAACATTTCTTTGCTGTCAAGCTGCAATTTATGTATTACCAGATTTTTGTCTTGGTAACAGAAATTTTGACGTTTTGACAATTTTTGAAATCTTCCTTGACAACTGCTGCCTGGCTGGTGACTCCCTGAGTCGATTAATGAAGATACACACCTGTTCTCACTTCCACTCATTGGCTCAATGAGTTAGGAGTTGGTTCTTGGTGTCAGAGGTGGTAATTTCAAGCCCCAGCTACGGCAGAATGGACATTGTAATGTTGATGTTCTTGTTATTTGCCTATTTAGGAACTTATTGTTTTCCTTAATAAGCGTTTAAATTTAAAAACTTTGAAAATTCCTACCAAACCAACCGTACGTGCTACAGTTTTGCAACTTTCACCAAAATCTAGCCCCAATACTTTAGAAACTTTTCTCAACTTAAACTCACCAAAAAGCTTAAGACCCAGCAACAAGAAGTATTATTTTCTGATTGGCTGATAGCTCGCTAATTCAAGACAGCTGCATGGATTGACTAAGCAGAAAAACCTGTCTTGGCCTCTGAGGTTTCATCACTTCTTAAAGTGAGAAATCACGTGTGGTGTGTGAGCGTGTGTCTCAAAGAAGAAGTTTGAAATGCATGGAACTCGCGATGTGTCCGAATGTGATAACAATTTACTTGTCACGTTCGATACGCTTGAAATGTTTTCCACCTTCGCTGTCGGTTATTTAGATGCTCAAAAGTAAATAAAATCACATGCTATGAGTTACTTTATTTTAAATTAATCTTGTTCAATTATCTTAATAAAAAATTCCGCAAATTTGCGGCAAAGATTCGCCTGAACATGCATTGCCAAATCTTCGGCGTATTGGACCATTGCATGCAATGCAAACATACTCTCTCTCGCATTCACGTTCGGTATGCTTCACAAAGTGTTTTCCACTTCACGTAGCCTATATTTTTGAGTGCTTAAAACCAGTGCATCTTAAAATAATTTCATTTATTTAAGAAATATCTTTAATAATACATCCAAAATTCCTCGATGAGAGGTGGATTTCAGAGGTCTGCTATTTATTCAGATTATTGACATTCTTTCAAGCTAACACGGGCCTGGTTAGGTCTCTCTGCTTGTCATTATCTCTTTATCATTACAGGTGTTATGGCCCCAATTTGTTATGGCGTCAATTTGTTATGACATCACGGACAGCAAGGGATGACAGACAAAATTCTTAAACTTCAACAGATTTAATTAAGCAAACACTTAGAACTAATCTACACTCTACCCTACTGACCAAGATTGAAATAAAAAAAAGATAGTTACAGTCCCTTGGTAATTGAGATGGGCTGCTATGTTGCGATGTCCTGGGACAGGAAAATGCTCCAACACAGGCAAAGATCCACAAAAAGCTTCACAGGTCTTGACAAGAGTGACAGGTCTGGTCAAATGTATCCTTCCACAATTTCTCCTTGCAATTTCTCCTACTACTACACTCTCTCGATTTTTCTCTTTATATACGCTTTTCCAGCCCCCTCTGAGGCATGCCCGGGACATGCCCCAAACCTAGCTCCAGACTGCTTAACAAAAAAAATGTCAATACTGCCATCTAGTGGCTTTCCCCACATTACACCTCCATTCCAAAAGGGAAAAATTTTGACTCATAAAGGCAACATTTTTCTTTTCAATACAAAAATGGTTAAGTTGACACTTGTATATATATACATATATACAATATGCTAATAAACACAGGTGATAGATATACACATACTCAAACACGGGATAAGCAATCGGCAATTACATTGTCAGTACCCTTTACATGCTTAAATTCCAAGTCAAACTCTTGTAAAATCAAACTCCAATTCAACAATCTCCGATTCTTGTTTTTCATCTTACTCAAAAACATTAACGGATTGTGGTCAGTATATACAATCATTGGCTTTTGCCCTGTACAAACATAAACTTCAAAGTGTTGTAAGGATAGAACCAGAGCCAACAGCTCCTTCTCAATTGTGGAATAATTCTTTTGGTGGCGATTGAACTTCCTGGAGAAGTATGCTACGGGATGCTCAATGTCATCAGAGTCACTTCTCTGTAGGAGCACAGATCCACAAGCTTGGTCGCTAGCATCGACCGCTATGGAGAATGGTTTGTTGAAGTCAGGAGATTTGAGCACGGGGAAGTGACACAGCAGAGACTTCAGGCGATCGAAGGCTCTTTGGCATGCTTCATCCCAAGTGAACTTCACGCCTTTCTTCAGTTGGTTGGTGAGACTGAGAGCAATCTCAGCAAAGTTCTTGCAGAACTTGCGGTAGTACCCGATCATTCCAAGGAAGCGGCGCAAAGCTTTTTTGTTGTCGGGAACTGGAAAGTCCATGATGGCTTGGACTTTAGCATTTATGGGTGCCACCTTACCCTGGCCTATGACATAGCCAAGATACGTGACAGTAGTACAACCAAAGTCACTCTTGTTCAGGTTAACAGTCAGGTTAGCCTGGGTCAAGCGCTGGAACAACGTCTCTACATCTTTCAGATGTTCTTCCCAGGAGTCACTCCATGTGATCAGGTCGTCGATGTACGCACCCGTGTGTGGCAATCCGGCGATTGTAGACTGTATCATCCTTTGGAACGTGGCTGGGGCATTTTTCATGCCAATGGGTAGGACTTCATACTGGTATCACCCAGATGGTGTGGCAAAAGCAGAGATGCTCTTGGCCCTCTCAGTTAAAGGCACACACCAATAACCCTTCAATAAATCAATCTTGGTCAGAAACTTTGCTTGCCCTACTCTATCGATACAATCATCAATCCTAGGTATTGGAAACCCATCAGTTCTAGTTACAGCCTTGACTTTGCGATAATCTGTACAGAATCTAGTACTTCCATCAGGTTTTGGAACTAGAACACAGGGTGAACTCAATCGGAGTTAGAGGGTCTGATAATATCATGTTCTAACATGTACTCAACCTCTTTCTCAGCAATCTTTCTCTTTTCAGGATTCATCCGCACGGATGCTGTTTTATTGGTTTGGCATCACCAACATCTACATCATGAGAGGCTATAGAAACTCTCTTTGGAACATCAGGAAATAGATCTTTATATTTCTGGATCAACCTCTCAAACTGATCTTTCTGTAAGGGTTCTAAGTGCTGGAGTTTTACATCAAGATTTTGCAACACTTCAGAATTTGACAATTTACATGAAAGAACTTCAGCTTTAATTCTAGGTTCATCATCTTGAAACTCCCCTCATCTTCACAAGTCTCGGCCATAGGAGGATCTGAAGTGACAGCTGCAACCCTAGCATTCCTATCATGATAAGGCTTCAGCATGTTAATGTGACACAACTGTTTTGGCTTTCTCCTATCTGGAGTCTTCACAATGTAATTGAGATCATTGAGTTTTGTCAGAATTTCATAAGGACCATGAAATCTAGCCTGCAATGGATTGGACTGCAAGGGAAACAACACAAGGACCTTGTCTCCTGGTTTAAACTCACGGCTTCTAGCCTTATGATCATACCAAGTTTTCATTTTTCCCTGACTTGATTTCAAGTTCTCTTTGGCTAGGTCACAAGCTGCATGCAGTCTTTCCTTGAACTTGCTAACATAGTTTAACAGACTGATATGCGGCTCTTTCTCTTGCCATTGTTAACTCAACAATAGCAAAGGTCCTCTCACTTCATAGTCAAACACTAGCTCAAACGGACTGAATCCAGTAGACTCCTGCACTGCTTCTCTAGCTGCAAACAACAGCAAATGAACACCTTCATCCCAGTCTTTCTCATGGTCATAACAATAAGTCCTCATCATTGTCTTGAGAGTGGAATGAAACCGCTCTAAGGAACCCTGACTCTCTGGATGATAGGCACTGGAAAGAATCTGCTTCGCACCTAGTTCATACACAACCTGCTGAAACAATCCGGAAGTGAAATTGCTACCTTGATCTGACTGAATTTCCCTGGGAAGGCCAAACAACGTGAAGAACTTTATCAAAGCCTTCAAAATTGCAGTTGCCTTGATGTTGCGTGAGGTATGGCTTCAGGAATCTGGTAGATGCACACATGATTGTCAACAAGTACTGATTTCCAGATCTAGTCTTGGGTAATGGACCAACACAATCAACAATGACCTTGGAGAAGGGCTCCCCAAATGCTGATAGGCTGCAATGGAGCTACAGGTGGGTCTAACTGGTGTATTCCAACTACCTGACAAGTGTGACAGGTTTTGCAAAAGTTGGAAACATCTTTCCAAAGTCCAGGCCAGAAGAAGTGTTTCATGATCTTGTCAACAGTCTTGTTAACACCAAGATGACCTCCTAAAGGCAAACTATGAGCCATTGTTAAGATCTCATTTCTGTAGACCTTCGAACAACAATTTGCTTGACCACTGCCCAATCTGCATTGGCAGGGATATCAGGAGGGCGCCACTTCCGATCAACACTCCATCCTTGAGATAATACCCAACTGGAACTGTGTCTATTTCTTCATCAGGAAGGGCTCTCTTCTTTAGTACACAAATTTCAGGATCATTGGTTTTGCTCCTGAATCCAACCGCTTTCTGGACAGAGACAAGTCTCCAGACACATCAGAATCACCAGACCCATCTGGCTGGCTGAATAGAGAACTGATAAAAGTGTCTGATAAGTCCTCAAACGGAGAAACCATAGTAGGCTGAACAGAGTCATGAGGCGAACCACCTGAGTCATGACTATTCAAGGTGCTGGACGGCACCACATCATCTTCTTCTTGAGCCTTCTTGGCCATAACACGAGTCACTGCACAGGAAGGATACAGAGATGGGTCTTCATCGCCATCTTCAGTGCTCGGCTGTGAAGTAAGATGAATAGGGGGAACTACATTGCCCCCAGCCAGGTCATTGCCTAGCAACAGAGAAACACCCTTGATAGGTAGACTTGACATAAGTCCCACCTTTACCTGTCCTGTAACTAAATCTGACTTCAAGAATACAGAGCGCAGGGGCACAGATACAGTCCTCCCTTCAATACCTTGTACAAATATGAAATCCCCAGAAGCGGTCTCATCACGTAACTCCAAGGAGTCCATCAACAAAAGTGACTGAGAAGCTCCGGTATCCCTTAGGATATATATGGGGACAGGCAGAGAATGCTCATTCAGAGCCACAAATCCCTCTGACACAAATGGAAGGAATTCCTCCCTCACAAAGTCAGCAGTATCGGCAGTATAGCCTCACAAGGAGCAGGCAATTTAGCAGATCGGTCATCTACTACAGGGGTTTCTAACCTTGTCTTCACAAAGGCATTGGGTTTGGTATCGTATTCTTTTTCTTTCTTTGCTCTAAGGAACCAACAGTTAGTTGTAACATGACCAGATTTCTTGCATTAATTGCAAACTAGACCACTTTTGTCACTGTCAGCTTTCACACTTTGATCAGACCTTTGACTGGATTTCTGAGCACCATCACCAGATTTGTCTTTGTCTTTGGGTGAGGAATCTTGGGTATCACCGTTACCTTTCTTCTGAAATTGGGACCATCTATTGTTACTGCTAGACTGAAATTTGGACTTATGTGTGAGAACATATTCATCTGCAAACTTGGCAGCTGATTGCAAATTCAGTGCTTGCTTCTCATTAAGGTAGGTCTTAATATCATCCTTGACACATTTCTTGAATTCTTCAACTAACACCATCTCTTTTAGTGAGTTAAAATCATCCTTGACCTCCATAGAAGTACACCAGCGCTCAAAGCAAACCCTCTTCTTGTTAGCAAATTCCACATAAGTCTGATTGTCAGATTTCTTCAGACCTCTGAATTTCTGTCAGCAAGCCTCTGGAACCAACTCATAAGCTGTCAAAATAACCTTTTTGACAACCTCATAATCAGAGGAATCATCTGCAGACAAAGCCGAATAGGCTTGTTGAGCTTTACCCTTGAGGACAGTTTGCAACATCAGAGGCCTGTGTTCCTTTGGCCACTGACAACTCTTAGCTACCTTCTTGAAGCACTGGAAATACTTATCAACCTCCTTCTCTGAGAATGGAGGCACCAGCTTTACCTCCTGGCTAGCCCGAAATTTGTTTTCAGCTTGCATTTTAATTTTTAGTTGCTCCATTTGGAGCCTTTCTTCCCTGTCTAATTTTTCTAAATCGAAATCTCTCTGTCTCTGTCTCTCTCTTTCTGCTCTTTCCTCTTTCTCTATTTCTTTTTTCTCTTCTCTTGCTAATTTTTCTAACTCAAACTACCTTTCTTTCTCTCTTTCTGCTCTCTTGAACTCTCTTTGTTTTTCATTTTTTCCTCCCTTTCTATCTCTAGCATCCTTAATTTAAGTTCCATTTCTACATTTGGATTTTCCACTGGAAACTGTTCCAGATCTCCTGGTGCAAACACATTTTCATCAATGTAATATTCAACAATCTCTCTAGCCAGTCTTACTTTTCGCATGGCTGGTTTTACATCTGTCAACTCTAACTGTCTGCATATTTCTAGCAGTTCTGTCTTTTTAAAAGACTTCAAAACCTCTACAGTTGGTGATGCCAAGAAATCATCCATTGCTGTTGATCTGCCAATATATATCTAGGAAAATTCAAAAAACAATTTCACAATTTGAAATTTTAGATTTTCAATAAATGACTCGCACAATGGTCTATCCCGGACCCGAGCCCCCAATTTGTTATGGCCCCAATTTGTTATGGCGTTAATTTGTTATGACGTCACGGACAGCAAGGGATGACAGACAAAATTCTTCAACTTCAACAGATTTAATTAAACAAACACTTAGAACTAATCTACACTCTACCCTACTGACCAAGATTGAAATAAAAAAAAGATAGTTACAGTCCCTTGGTAATTGAGATGGGCTGCTATGTTGCGATGTCCTGGGACAGGAAAATGCTCCAACACAGGCAAAAATCCACAAAAAGCTTCACAGGTCTTGAAAAGAGTGACAGGTCTGGTCAAATGTATCCTTCCACAATTTCTCCTTGCAATTTCTCCTACTACTACACTCTCTCGATTTTTCTCCTTATATACTCTTTTCCAGCCCCCTCTGAGGCATGCCCTGGACATGCCCCAAACCTAGCTTCAGACTGCTTAACAAAAAAATGTCAATACTGCCATCTAGTGGCTTTTTTTTTTTTTTTTCCCCCACATTACACAGGTCACATTTTGGTTTTGATTAGTCAGTTAAATGGCTTGATTGCAAGTTAGGCAAAGTACACGGGAATTGATTTAAGGTAAGCCAGTTATGCCAATGGCGATGGAGGCTGACCAACCTTGCTGATAATTAGCGGACTTCAAATCACAGTTTTCTTCCCGGAAGAATTTCAAATGATCGCATTAGGTATGTGTCATAGAAAAGGTAATAAGCAAGCATGTCTGTCTGCCTCATAGTGGCAGTTGCTTTTATTGCACTTGAAATAATCGCGATTCCTGAATCGGCACAGCCCTAATCCTCAGCGGTTCAGATCATGTTCTCCTGTGTTACTTATAAACTTGGCCGAAGCCATATGTAATAAAATTACCTGACTGATATGATCAACCTTTTCAGCTGCTGAAGAAGAACATTTGCGGAGAGATGACAGTGTTAAAGGTGAGTGAATCTCATATGCATGCCACAATGTATGTGACGTATACAGAGCCTGCAGGCATTCCTGACTTCCTCACTGACCACTCAAAACATTCTTCAAACACTACGAGGCCACTTTGCAACACTGTTAGCTACTTCTGTACATTTAAAGCAGTTTTCAACACTAAACCACTGCAACTGTGTTGCGAAATGCTTTGAAGAGCTTCACAGCTTCTAACGGCTCAACCAACATTTTTAACAGTAAATTACTGTAAATTGCTTGGTATTATGGGAGTTTAAATCATTTTGACAGAGGTCTATACTTACTGGAAAGCTATGGTTTGCTTGTTCTACTTTTATTTCTAGAAGCGAATTTATCTCAAAACCTCATGTCAGTGTTGGAATTAACAAAAAAAATGACTTTTTAAACAGAAAAGAGTGTACAGTTTTTATTGCAGCTACAATGTATACAGTAGCTGTATTAAGTCCGTTGATCAACAGGTCTGTTTCAAATTTGAACTGAATGAGGTTTCTTCTTCTGATTTTTCCAAGACAAAATTAAATCTTCAAATGAAATAGTGTTTCAAAACACAGCCTTTAAATAATTTAGCTTAATATACAAATCTCACATACTTTTGGTTGCTCTAATTTACATATTATCCAACATACTTCATGAGGGGGGAAAGGTACAGTATATTTATTACTACACAAATATGAACAACTATGAGAGTATTAATATTTATGTATAGCATATCATATTTTATTATTTTACATGTATGCATCTACAATTTTGTGTACATGAAACCCAACCCTGAGGTTACAAATTGTAAACCATTGTTAAATTGACCGTCTTATCCCATTTAATATCTTGGGAAGTTATTTTTTTATTTATTTTTTTTTTTTTTTGGGACAATTCTCTGATTGCGCTACAAAAAAACTGACAGCTTGTGGTGGGGACATGCCCCAGAGAAATTTGTTGGCAATTTGAAAGAAATATTCAATTTGGAAGCTTAAGAGAATATAAAACTTTATTATTTGCCTGCTGGGTAAAAGTTAACTTGGAAGAGTCCAATGAAATGTTTGAAAAACTAATTTCTCATGAATATGCAAATAATCTGATAATTTTACTGTATACTCCCTAAATAAATCACAGACACCATATTTTCAAAGTCACACTGTACAGTTGTCATTAATTATATTTTACCGTGAAATTAATGTGAATTACTGCAGTGTCCATTCAAAACATAAATTATGAGATTTGGCCTGTAAAGACTCGCTGCAGATATAGGTGAGGATATACTCGACTAAGTCCGCAGAGCTCTGAAGCCCCGACCCTGCTGCTGCACAGAGCGCTGTTCACTTGTTCACTAAAAGTTTATTGATATTGAACGTGTCGTGTGTCCGAATTGCACCAAATTTGACGCTTCACATCCTTGGGTCCCCATCAATGCACCCATATTTGAAGTTTAAAAAATGTCTCAATTGTTGACCTGATATTATCCTTTGTGTTCTTCTTTTCCTCAGTGAAACTGAAGGACCTGTGTTTGGAATCCTCCTTTGGCCGTCAAATTTTGTCTCAGCGGGCTATCTTTTTGAGATGAACAAAGTAGCAGACCCAAGTCTATCTGAGCAGACTAATGATAAGCAGTGCACCTCTGATCAATCTAACTGTCCTACAACCTCTTATTTGTTGAATAATAATACTGTATTTTCTCTACGTTGCATTTCAAATGAGGAAGTTCTTGAAGCTCTAAATGAATTATTGTAAATAAGTCTACAAGGGATGACTTGATAGATCCATATCTTTTGAAACTCTCTGCCTCACTCATTGCCAAACCTCTGACTCATATATTTAATATGTCTATTATGACAAGCAACATGCCAAAAGTATGGAAAACTGCTAATGTTCTCCCTTTATTAAAAGGGGGAGATGCAAGTAATTTAAATAATTACCGTCCAATATCCAGGTTGTCTTGCCTGGCTAAGATTCTGGAGTCCCTAGTTAATTCTCAATTACAATCTTTTTTCACTGAAAATTGCATTTTGAATACCCACCAATCTGGTTTCAGGTCTGGGCACAGCACTGTTACTGCTACTTGTTTAGTTATAAATTACATCGTAATGACACTGTCAAATGTTTTTATTACCTACATGTAGAACTACTTTAGCTTCATTGAATTTCATTTGTCACATTTCTGCCTAGTTCTATATGCTATCTTGATCATCCTGAATCACTTTAGTGGACTCTAAACTGTTTACCAAACCTTCCAATTTAGTATCATCCGCAAATTGAACTAATTTGCTTTCAATGCTCCTATCAAGGTCATTAATGTAGATGAGAAAGAGCAAAGGTCCCAACACCGATCCCTGAGGGACTCCATTTCCCACAATGCTTTGTTGAGATGAGATCCCTCTGACCACAGCTCCTTGGGTTCTGTCCTGTAACCAGATCCGAATCCACTTCAGAATACCTCCAATAATTCCAATGGACCTCATTTTAAAAATTAGTCTGTCATGCGGCACTGTATCAAATTCATTCTGAAAATCCAAGTTTATGATGTCATAAACCTGCTCTGGTCATAAGTCTTGGTGGCCGCTTCAAAGAATTCTAAAAGGTTTGTCAGGCATGACGCTCCCTTTTGGAAACCATGTTGGCTATCCTTCAAGATATCATTACGTTCAATAAATAATTCGAGCTTGTCCATTATGATAGATTCCAGTATTTTGAAAGCAATGCAAGTTAAACTACCAGAGCTGAAATTTCCTAGATCAGTACGGTCCCCTTTCTTATATATTGTTATTATACTGTTATTAACTTACAGGGGCTTCGAGATCTTAATAACTTCCCTGACTACTGTAAGGTATAAGCCGTCGGGACCTGCCACCTTATTTGTCTTTTGTTTATGCAATTTGTAATACTAATACCTCATTATCCCTCACCTCAATTTCTACTAAATAATTTTCAGCATTGGAAATGCCCATTGGCCAAATAAAAATCCGCTTTGAGGTGAAATTCTCAACAAAGTACAGTTGTGCTCAAAAGTTTGCATACCCTGGCTGAATTTGTGAAATGTTGCCATTTATTCTCAAAATATGACTCATCACGAAAAAAATGTCTTTTATTTAAGGATAGTGATCATGTGAGGTTATTTATCATCACGTAGATGTTTGAATCCTTTTTAAATCATAATAACTGAAATCACCCAAACAGCCCTGAAGATAAGTTTACATATCCTTGAATGTTTGACCTTATAGACACAAGGTGATACACTCAGCTTTAAATGGCTATTTTTAAGGGTTCCACACCTGTGACTTATTGTAACTAGTGTCTGTGTCACTGAGTTTGTTAGCTCCCGAGTGGATGCACTGATCTGGCTAAACACTGAGCCATGGGGAGCAGAAAAGAACTGTTGAAGGACCTTTGTAACAAGGTAGTTCAACTTCTTGAAGATGAGAAAGGATATAAAAAGATATTCAAAGACTTTAAAATGCCAGTTAGTACTGTTCAGTCCGTGAGTGAAAGGTGGAAAATTACGGGATATGTTGATACCACGCCGAGGTCAGGTGGGCCAAGAAAGATTTCAGCCCAAACTGCCAGGAGAATTGTTCGGGCTACAAAGAAAAATCCAAAAGTTACCTCATGAGAAATGCAGGATGCTCTGGAAAAAGATGGTGTGGTCATTTCAAGGAGCACAATAAGAAGGTACTTAAACAACAATGTGCTGCATGGTCGAGTTGCTAGAAGTCAGCCATTATTGCGCCAATTTCACAAAAAAAAGCCCACCTGACAACACCTTCACACATCTCACAACATCTGGAATTCTTTCATTTGATATAGAACTCTGTGTTTGGAGAGCAGTGAACAAGGCCCACGGTGAACAAGACTAGGTGCAACCTAGTTTATGGCGGGGCCGCCGAGTGCTGTATGAGAATGTGGGCCCAAGTAAAGGGTGCTAAATGAGGCAAAGCTCATCCAGTTATATGAAGTGCAAGTTTAGTAATGAGCTGGAGTTGATAAATTATTTACAAAGTGGGTGGGGAGAGTGAGAGAGTGTGAGAGTGTGGGAGTGGGAGAGAGTGAGAATGTGAAAGAGTGAGAGTGTGTTCACATAAAGCGTTATTCGATATTGGTGATGGTTGAATATGGTTAACTATGTGACAAAAAAATTTAAATGCAATTCATTTTAATGAATCTATTACCAATTGAAAGCTGTCGAAAAGGCCTTGTAGTTGACACCAAAATCATTAGAATTGGCTGAGAAACAGGAAAGTTTTGGAATTTTATTGTACCCCCAAATTGCGAATTGTTTGGTATTTATTTCAGTCGCAGCGGATTTAAAAAAAGTGCGCTGCCAAGTGAGCAATTTAGGTCAATTTTACCTCAAATATTGTAGACAGTCAAAAAAATGATATAAGCAATCTTTTAAAAAATGCGATAAAATACAAGAATTCAGGAAAGAAAGCACGAATGATTTTCATAAGCGACAGTTACAACCTGACCGAGTATTGCACTTTGTCACATAGCTAATATGATAACAAAGGTGTATAAAGTACTGGGGAAAAAAAAACCCCAAAAAAGTAGAAGTACCATAACTGAAAGTTACTTTGGTAAAAGTTGAAGTCACCCATAAGAAAATGATTTGAGTAAAAGTCTTAAAGTAGCTCACATTAAATGTACTTAAGTACCAAAAGTATCTTGTGAAAAAATATACTTAAGAATCAAAAATGCAAGTACTAGTACAAAGTCTTTTTCATAGCACGCATAGAAAGAAGCAAAGCAACCATGCATTATTCTCTCCTTGTGCTCTTTAATCAATTTTCAGGTGAATGAAAGATACAGTGTTTAAAAAACAAAGTGGCAGTCTCTCCTTTATATATTTCTTCTTCTTCTTGGAGTTCACTGGCAGATTAAAAAACCACAATAATTGACTCTAATTAAAAGAATTACATGGTATCAATACCATGTTGAATTTTTGCTTCAGAGAACTGATATTTCTTCACTACTAATTGGGATACCATTGGCTCACGGTAGCTGAAGTGGTTGCTACAGAGGACCAGTTTTTCTGTAGCAAGATATATATATATATATATATATATATACAACCCCATTTCTGAAATAGTTGGGACGAAGTGTAAATTGTGAATCAAATCACATTTCAATGACTTTCAGATCACATGAGCCAAGAACATGCATAACATTTCAAATGTTGAAACCGAGACATTTTACATTTTTATCCACAAAATGAGCTTATTTCAAATTTTCTGGCTGCAACAGGTCTCAAAAAAGTTAGGACACAGGCAAAAAAGGGCTGAAAAAGCAATTATTATGTAAGAGAATCAGCTGAAAGAACATTTAGCAAGTAATTAAGATAACTGGCATCAGGTGTGTAACATGATTGGCTATAAAAGGGATGTCTTAGAGAGGCTGAGTCTCTCAGAAGTAAAAATGGCTCGAGGGTCTCCCACCTGTGAAGGCTTGCGTAAAAAAATTGTGGAATACTGTAAAAACAATATTCCTCAACGTCAAAAATCTCTGTGCGTAAAGGACAAGGCCGAAGACCTTTACTGGATGCTCGTGATCTTCAGGCCCTCAGACGCCACTGCATCACTCGCCGGTATGATTCTGTCATTGACATTACTAAATGGCCCCAGGAATACTTCAAGAAACCACTGTCTGTATACGCAGTCCGCCGTGCCATCCACAGATGCCACCTAAAACTCTATCATGCAAAAAGGAAGCCATTGTGGAGCATGATCCAGAAGTGCCGCTGTGTTCTGTGGGCCAAGGCTCATTTCAAATGGACTGTAGCAAAGTGGCAAAGTGTCCTGTGGTCAGACGAGTCCAAATTTGACATTCTTGTTGGAAATCATGGGCGTTGTGTCCTCCGAGCTGAAGAGGAGAAAGACCACCCCTCCTGTTATCAGCGTTCAGTTCAAAAGCCAGCATCTCTGATGGTATGGGGATGCATGAGTGCATATGGTGTGGGACACTTAGATGTTTTATAAAGCACCATGAATGCTGATAGGTATATAAAGGTTTTAGAGCAACATATGCTCCCCTCCAGACGACGTCTATTCCAGGGAAGGCCTTGTGTACTTCAGTAGGACAATGCAAAACCACATACTGCAGCTATTACAACAGCATGGCTTCGTAGTAGAAGAGTCCGTGTGCTGAACTGGCCTGCCTGCAGTCCTGATCTTTCACCGATTGAGAACATTTGGCGCATAATTAAACGAAAAGTCCGTCAAAGGAGACCCAAAACTCTCCAGCAGCTGGAAGCCTGTATTAAACGAGAGTGGGATCAAATTCCAATGGCTAAACTCAAGAAACTTGTCTCCTCAATGCCCAGACGCCTTCACTCTGTGTTAAAAGGAAGAGGGGATGCTACACCATGGTAAACAGGCCCCTGTCCCAACTTTTTTGAGACCTGTAGCAGGCATCAAATTTGAAATGAGCTCATTTTGTGGATAAAATTGTAAAATTTCTCAGTTTCAACATCTGCTATGTTATCTCTGTTCATTTGTGAATAAAATACTGGCTGGTGTGATTTGAAAGTCATTGTGTTTCGATTTTATTCGCAATTTACACTTTATCCTAACTATTTCGGAATTGGGGTTGTAAATTAGATGGGGGGAAAAAAGTATGAAGACCAACTTGTACTCAATTTATTCTTACGTGCACACAGTAGGCATATGCATCCATTTTCTGAGAGCATCTTCTCCATTCAGATTTTCATGCTTTCAACAGCACATTGATCTGGGGTGGGTGTCAATCGTTTTTCAAAAGGCCATGACACAGCACACAAAAAGATACTACTCCAAACAGAAAAGAAGCACAGTACAAAAGCGTGGCATTTTGTTCATCAGTTAGTTGGCACAAATAGACAAAAATCTCCCGTGCGAGGGCACACCACAGCATGTGTTCTTTCTTTCGTACGCCAGTCTTGTGGCAACACCCGCATTCTTCAGGTGCTGTACGGCTCTACCTTCCCATTTCCACTCGCAGCCTGTGAGAAGACATCCAAAAACAAGTACAACTTATTCACAAAGTGGATGGACGGGCAAATCTAGTATGATGGCTCGGTAGGTCTTGTATCTTATTGCTCCTTTCGATCATACTTTCACAATCACAATCAAATTTGCTTTTGTCTTCATTAACAAGCCTGCTAAATTCATCACGATATTCCTCTAAATAAATCAATTTTTCAGTCAGACCCGATTCTAGTGATTTCACCAATCTCCTCAGCGGTTTTCTTTGCTTGATGCTGATCAGCAATTTGACACTCTTGATTGAACAGCCAATGCATGAACGCAAAGAGGAAAATCGACTCACCTCTCATTGTGGGCCAATTCCTTGGCGTCTCAAGCTGGATTTATGGTTCAGCATCAACTCCACGCCAAGGGCACGCCGTCGCCTCGACATCGTCGTGGACCTTTCGAAGTTCTGCATTGAGGTCGTTTGCGTCGTGCTGTGCCACGAAGCAATTTACTGCCAAACCCCTAGGTGACGTCAGGTTTCCAAAGGACCTGTCGTGGAATCACGTGAGACTCGTTGGTAGAGTGTTTATTTGTTTTTTCATTTCGGCATGATTGTACAGTCATTCCATGACAATTTCAACACAACATGTATCATGACCGAAAGGGTCGCGGGAGAAGCGAAATCGCTTGTCAAAGTCCCGCCCCCAACTCCCAGAAAAACAGTTTGATTATGGGGAAGATATCATAAAGATTTATAAATCACAACAGAGCTGAGTGTCTATTTACACTACGATTTAAACGTCACAACATAAAATCATAGAGATTTATGACAGTCACGAAGAGTTTTAATCACAATATAGCTGAGTGTCTATAAACAACCCCTATTGTTTATGCCCGTTATGGTTCTGTTTAATTTATCCATTGCCATTTTGTTGGATAAGTTCATAGTTATTCAAACATGCACATTTCAGAAGATACTTAAAGTCTTTCAAATTGTCTGCCCTTCTGAGTTTGTGTTCAAGTATGTTCCATGCACTGACTCCAGCCACCGATAAGGAGTGCTCACTCCGAGTCGATCTGACCCTTCTAGTTTGCAACAACATTCTGCCTCTTAGGTCATGATGGCATTCACGCTGGAGAAATAGGCATTGTATATTTCTAGGCAATTCTTTGTGGTATCCTAAATATACAATTTGCAAGGAGTTGAATTTTATTATATCCTGCAATTTAAGAAACTTTGCCTTAATAAACAAATCGTTTGTATGAGTTCCATAGGGACGTTATGAATAATTCTAAGGGCCTTTTTTGGAGTTTAAACAATGATTCTATTGTATTATTATAAGTGTGTCCCCATACTTCAGCGCAGTAGTGTAAGTGGGGTGCTATGAGTGCTGAATAGATTATTTTAAGGGACTTGTATTTTAATAATTTTTGCATTTTCCAAAGAATAGACACGCTTTTAGCTAACTTTCTTTTGAACCAAGTTTACATGTGGTTTCCAGCTTAAAAGATTATCTAACATAACTCCCATGACTTTATATTCGTTTACCCTTTCAATGCTGGTACCATTTACCTTTAAGTATATGTCGCCCTTTAGGCCTTTTTTTCCCAAGTATCATAAATTTGGTCTTTGTAAGATTTAATGATAATTTGTTTACATTAAACCACGTGTGAAGTTTAGACATTTCTTTATTAACCACTTTTGCCAATTGCTTGAGATCGACACCTGAGCAAAAAATAGTCGTGTCGTCTGCGAATAAAATTAGTTTTAGGATATCGGACACCTTAACAATGTCATTTATGTAAATTATGAACAACTTGGGACCTATGACCGAGCCCTGAGGAATTCCACAGGTAATGTCCAAGCAATTCGATTTGCTATTGCCCATCTGCACAAATTGCGTCCTACTTGTTAAGTAATTTTTGATCCATTTTAATGCGGTCCTCTTAATCCATATTTGTAAAGTTTTTCAATCAATATATCGTGATTTATAGTGTCGAATGCTTTCTTCAGATCAATAAATATGCCTATAGAATATAAGTTTGAATCTAGTGAATCTTTAATCATTTCAATAAATTCTGTTAAGGCTAGTGCTGTCGAATGCTTTTTTCCTGAACCCATACTGGCTGTCACACAGTAGTTTGTGTTTATCAATGTACTTGTCCAATCTGTCATTGAAGAGCTTTTCTAGGACCTTCGAGCATTGAGGTAAAATCGAGACAGGACGATAGTTTGAGAAATCATATTTATCCCCGCTTTTGTAGAGAGGGATAACTTTTCGCTATCTTCATTTTATCTGGAAACACTCCGCAGGAGAAGGATAGATTGCATATATGCGTAAGTGGAGTTACAATTGCGTTAGTTAGTGTTTTCAGTAATTTCATATCTAATTGGTTTACATCAACAGATGTCTTAGCTGTACAATTTTTCAGAATTGATCTAATTTCAGATTCGGTAACAGGAGTTAGTGTCATTGTGTCTTGGATTTCCTCATCCTTGTCAAGGTAGTCCCATCTTAGGTGTGAGGATTTAATACCCTTTGCTAGTTCTGTCCCAACATTCACAAAATAACTGTTAAAATTCTCCACAACCAATTCCTTGTCCTCTACCTTTTTGCCATTTATATTAAAGAATGCAGGGTACTCCCTCCTCGGTGTCCTCCCAGAGACGTTCTTTATTATATTCCAGAGATTTCTGGTGTAATGTTTATTTTATAATAAAAGCTTTTCATAATACTCTTTTTTATGTTTCCTTAGTAAATTTGTCATTTTGTTTCTGTAATTTTTGTACCTAATTTCTGCTTTCTCAGTTCTTTCTCCCAGAAACTGTTTATACAATATATTTTTCTTCTTACAGGCATTTGCCAGTACTTTTGAAACCCTAGGATTCCTCTCTTTGTTTTGCTTCAGTTTGTTCGTTATTTTGACTAGACAGTGTTTATCATACAGGGAGTTTACTGTCCATAGAAAAGCCTCATAGGCTCTATTTGGATCTTTCTCTGTTAATACATGATCCCAATTCTGGTTCAACATATCTGATTCTAGTTTCTTTAGCCTTTTTTTGCTTTTAATTCTGATTTCTGTGTGTTCCAGGGTTTTCAATCTAGCCTTACATCTAATTTCCCTTACATCTAATTTGCAGTTACAAATAGCAAAAACTGGTAGATGATCAGTAATATCATTTATCATAATGCCACTACATATTTCAGAATCTAATACATTAGTATACACATTATCTATCAAGGTGGCACTGTGTCTAGTAATCCTGCTTGGTTTTGTGATTAATGGTTGCATACCCATGGCATACATGGTGTCAATATACTCCTCTATTATAGAGCTATTATTTGGATTTATCAAGTCAATATTAAAGTCCCCACACATAAAAACATTTTTCTGGTTCATATTGACAAGTAATTCACCCATACATTTACTAAAAACATCAATTTGCGAATCCGGTGCTCTGTACACAAACAAATAACCGTATTTTTTACCTTTCAACCTAGGAATCTCAATTGTAAGGCATTCCATTACATTTTCCACAACAATTGATTTGCATTCTAGTACCTGGAAGTTTATGGCCTCATCAATAAATAGTCCAACACCCCACCAGCTTTATTCAGTCTGCTCTTACACACGAAGTTGTAACCCTCCATGTAGAAGTCCTTGCCCTTTTCTTCTTTAATCCAAGTTTCCGATAGTGCGATGATGTTGAACGGATTAGCAAATGACAGAAGGTATTCCTTTATTTGGTCAAAGTTTGCATGTAGACTCCTACTATTGAAGTGGATAATGGACAAACTCCCTTCCATTTTCATGTTCTTGTTAAATTTGTCTAAAGTAAAGTATCCGCATGCGTTTGTTTCGTTGTAGAAAAAATGGTTGTCCGGATCTATTTCTTCATTAGGGTCTATTCCTGAGTTTTGGTGACTTGTTGTTGAAAAGCCAGTTTCCTGATCTACAGTTTGGTTTATCAGATAACTGCTCATAGAGATTTGTCAGGGATTTTAACCTGCCTCAGTGGTCAAAACTCTCCAAATCCCGCATCATCTTGATCAGCACCTGTCTGGTAGTTTCCGGTGACCCATTTGGTTTAATGAAAATTCTGCAGTTAGCCGTCCAAGTGCTGTGTATCTTCCCCGCTTTCTTTAGTTGGCGAGCTTTCCATGCGATGGTTGCATTGTGCCTGGTGAGGTTTTCATTTATGAAAACATTGGATCCTTTGAGATTTTTCCCTTGCTTCAACAGAGAGATTTTGTGCTTACTGCTTGTAAGTCGTAGTAACACGGCCCTTGCTGCATTCCGGTCTCCGCTTCCACTCCTTTTCGGTAGCAGATAACATGAATCCACATTGCTGGGGTCCAGAGAAATACTTTTTGGTCCAAAGGAATTCCATCACTTGCATTTCCACAGATTTATTGTCCTCCTCGCCTCCATCGTCGTCCTTCGCTGCTGCCCTGGCATAACTCCTGGGTTTGATTTTGAGCCCTGTCAGGATTACATCATTACGTTTCTCTTGTTGCTCCAGCTCCTCCAGTTTGCTTGATAAAGATTGAATCTGTCGTCTTTCTTGGCAATCTCCTTTTGAGATCACCGTTTTCCTTCAAAAAGCTGGTCCAGCTTCTCCTCATTTCATTTCTCAATTCTTCGAGGGTCTCCACAATTGTTGTAAGATCCGGCGAGCTTGGTTTGTCGCTTTGTTTGTCGCTTTTTCCCGTTCTAACCATTTTCTTAGTTCAGAAAAAAAAAAAAGGCTCTATTACAGAGTTTGTGAGAGAGTTTATCACTCAGCTTTTCTCCTGACTCTGTTGTTTTCCTGTATTGCCTGTATTGCGTGCAGTCGCTGTTCGGAGTTGTTGCTCCTTCAGTGACCATGACCATGACCATTACGTTATGTTATGGGCTGTATTTCATTCGGTAGGGTAATAATCCCTACATCCTACACCCTGCGAAGTCACTTCCCTTCGTAATGAAAACTCTGAAGGACAGCAGGGAGTAGGGTTTTCAATTAACGGTCGTTTGGAATGTTCTTCGACATATTTCGCGGCTGCGGCTTTCTGCTTAAGCAAGTGTAAACAAACGCAGCCAGTTCACGGGAGCACTGTTTTCACTGGCCATTTATCGGTTTTGCGGTAGCTTTATAAGCAACCGCATCGCTTTCATAAGGCAACAAATAGCCACGGATAAAAATAAAAAACGACATAACTAGCGATAGCCAGTCGACTGTAGTAAACCATCAAGCTAGGTTCGTCAGCTTTCTGTGTGCTAGGTAGCTACTAGCCATCGTTGTCATTTTCTTGAATGACGTTGAATCACACACATCACTAGGCTCGGGTCGGACCAATCCGTGCCCTCGCGGTCTGCGTCGCTTTGACCTGCAGTTAGAAAATTTTCGAGGTGCACGGCAGGCGACGCAGAGGCTCTGCGGTGGGGGTTCACATCACCACAGAGGCTCTGCGTAGCGACGGCGTCGGTTCGATGCAGAACCATAAATCCAGCTTCAGCTGTCAATCCACAGAAGCCGACTAAGGGAGAGGGGGGGTGCCGCTGCGAGAGAAACTGCAACCATGATGCCACCGTCGGGTGGCCACTGCCGTCTAATCTTGACACTAGGCAGGAAACAATATATTTCCACAAAAGGGCTGAACGAAAAATCAAGTTTAAGACTCGCAATTCACTATACATTCTTTCAGGGCCGGTTCTAGACTGCTCTGATTGGGGGCGCAATCAGAGATTTGGGGTGGGCAACTTTCAACGCGTATGGCAGTATGCCATACTACAATCTACAGGGCCTTTTTTTGTAGTTAAAATGTCTGATGACTAGAGGTGTAATTAACATATGAACAATTATTAACTAGGCTAATGATTTCACATGAAATTGCAAGTCGTATCTGTTTTAAAAATAGTCAAATACTAAAGAAATGCTATCGCTTTCAAATGCACAAAGCAACCACTTCGGGCATGAGCCATCTTTTTATCAAGCAAACACTATGCAACTCATCCATATCTATGTTCTTGATCACGGATTTCTTTATGAGCCAAAAAGGCCAAATTCATTGATCAGTCGGAAGTGCGAAGCTGCAGCAGGGCAGTCGAAGGAATGGAGTCCATGTTACACCAAAATCTGTGACCCCTCGAAGAACTGACAGCAGATACCATTGGCTATCCAGGGCTACGTTAGGGAGCTTGTCAATATTCTTAACAGTGAATGCATTCATTTTTGAAGGGACTCCTGTTCATTTTTGGATGCGTTCGAGGCTGCAAACCTGGTCACTGCGTTCGATGATGAACACCCTTCCGTTCATTCTCTGATGCATTAATTTCCCGATGTGTTCATTCTCCGATGCATGCCCAAGGCCTAATGCGTTCATCTATGTGTGAAGTGAGCTTTTAGATTATGGGTGCAGATATTCTTTTGTGAACGACGGCTGAATATGGATGACGGATTATATAAATGCTTGTAAAGGCCTATTTTAAATTCTCAGTTCCTTAAAGTGAAATAGTTCTCATTGTCATTGTTAGGTTTTTTTTTTATATAAAGTGAAATTGTTCTCATTGTCATTGTTAGTTTTTTTTTTTCATATACTGGGTATAATCCGCCTGCTGAAGATCATTTGCCAATTTAGGTGACGCTTCAGGAATGGGATTATATGCGACTTACTCCTGTTCTCTGAACAAAAACATATTCCGGTTATCAAAACAAAAACATATTAAACTTAGTCGACTGAACAAATTAAGTATTAATCGTGCACATCATCCAAAAGTCTTGTCACCGGTATTCCAGCGTGTCGCATGAATTCGTGTCTCACTCCATGATCTCGTATTCCTGAATCAGCTAATCGCCATGGCATCATTAGACTACTTAGTCGTTTATCTTGCAATCAAGCTTATTCATTAATTGAACTGATAACACCCTTATAATAAGGGTTATATTCATAGAGGGGGAAGGGGGGAGATAAATATTTATTAACATTCAGACATGCTGATTTTATGGCCTACTATGCACATGCAGAGGTTTTACTTTGCTCATCTGCTTATCTAGATCTGGACTTGTCGTCGGCAGCTCCCATAGGGCGGCGGTTTCATGTGTTGTGATTTCAATCTGAAAAAAATACTGTGCAATAAATGAGAAACGCAGTGTCTACGTGTCCGAAAGTCGGACAGGGTTTTAATATAGGCTATCTCCGTGTCCGACAGTCGGATGGTTTCAATATAACTCCGTGTCTGACAGTCGATTATTGTTTTTAATTTCTTCAAATCTACGGAATCTTTTAGATATTAAACGTGAATGTTTTGATTAGAGGGCTCAGTTCTTCAAGATGAGTACTGAGAATTTCAATCAATGTTTCTGTTTAAGCTCTGCTCAATAAAGTGAGTCGACATTGGCGCGGGACTTCGTGCATTTATGACGAATTTAGCGTCTGTCGGACAGAGATCCTAAAATACTCCATGTCCGAAAGTCATAAAAGTTCTAATTTTTCGAGTATTCCAGCAATTATTAGACATACAAACTTGGCCATGTTTGTGTTCGACCTTCACAAAATGCAAATTGATAGCTATCGACTTTTCTTGGTCTTTTTATTCGTGTGTTTTCTTCCGTTGAAGATAGACAACAGTCTTTATTCGGTCTCTCTTTTGAAAATTTGTCAGATGGATCGAACAGATTCACGCTTTATTTCCACACCAGAGATAAAATAGTGCTTGTCAGTGAGCAAATCAATTCCATGACCATTGACATTGTGAATTAAATATTGCATGCACGATCAAGACTGTCGGACGCGAAATGCAAAATACTCCATGCCTGGCAGTCAGCAAGAAGTAGAAGTATTGATATGAGAACAGATTTATAACGAAATTAAAAACAATAATCTGAACTGAGAACTGAGCCCTCTTATCAAAACATTCACGTTTAATATCTAAAAGATTCAGTAGATCTGAAGAAATTAAAAACAATAATCTACTGTCGGACATGGAGTTATATTGAAACAGTGGCGTAACGTAATCCACGTGGGCCCGAATGCAGACTTGTTAATACGGGCCCCCACCAAAAACACTAAAAGGTCAGTCTGAGCATTCTGCAGCGACGTTGGCATTTCATGCAAAAGTTGAATTTGCGCCTGTTATTTTAATTCGGCCTATGTAGGCTACAACACACACTAAGGGTTACTACACTATTTCATTATATAATATAAAGTTTCCTATTTATTTCTTAGCATTATTATCTTAAAATTATTATCTTAATAATGGTCATCATCAAGAACAATCAGGCATAATGAGTAAATGAACGACACATTAACATAACTTTATTGGGATGATCTGAAATTTTGTGAACAGCAAGGAATTGTGGGAACAATAATCAGCGAGCGAGTGGACATCGTAAAAACAGTTGATCTGCGCTCACGGCCATGCAGGAAAGGGGAGAGCGGCTTTTAAGACTCTTTTAGCTATAAAACCAAATGTGCTTAATTTCGGCAGCGTGGCCAACCTTTCCTCCTGCTCCTTACGCTCTTGCCGCTTCCTGCATAAATACTTCGTTTGTAGCCTATCTTGCATGCAAGATTAAACCACAGACTGCCTTGGATTAAACGATCGGACCGTGACATCGTCACGTGGGTGGTCTACGGAATGTTGTACCCAGAAACACTTGCTGTCTCAATGATGATATCAACAGCAGAATAAACTTATCATTGTTTTTTTACTAAGCATTTTCCAAAAAGAAATAAATATTATTTCATGTTATAACGACTTTTATTCAGTTAAAATGATGAATGTACCACGATGACATCGACTTGCCAGCGCCATGACTGAGAAATGAATGCAGTTGCAGTGGTATAAAAATGCAGTAGCACAAATAAAATTTATAATGGATTATCACTATCAAGATGACATTACAGTGAAAATTGGACAAGTGTGTATACGCATTTGCAGGCGTCTTCTGGGTTCCGGATGTGCCCGTCAATGGGTCCCCCCTTGCCGCCGGGCCCCAGTGCCGTTGCACTCCCTGCACCCCTAATTGTTACGCCACTGTATTGAAACCATCCGACTGACGGACACGGAGATACATTAAAACCCTGTCCGACTTGCGGACACGTAGACACTGCGTATATCACATGACAAATGGTACAAAATCTGCGACAATTAATGGACCAAATCTGAATATCATTGCAGTATTTATCGTGTACGTAGTTGGCTGTAAAGTGTGGCTGGAAAGTTTTTTTTTTTTTGGCTTGCGCCTTCACAGGTTTAAAAAGAAAGGATTGATATCGCGGATAATTTTGCAATTTGATATGAGCGAGACTAAGTTACCCTAGTTCTTATACTTTTTTATATAAGAAGGAAAAAGTGGCATACTGACACCACACGCAAGCGATGTTCATTCCAGTAAAGTATTCACACAGCGACATTTGAACGTTTTGGCTGACTGAACGTACCCCGGTACCACTGAATCACAATTTATCTCCGGTCTTGAGTGTGGAATGTGTTAAAGCATCTTATCGAACTCGATGAAAAGTGTAAGCGTATAGCGGAAGATTGACGATCGGTAAAGATATAATCTCGAAACTGGAGATTTGGTAGGATTTTTTTTTAGTCGACGTGAAAACTGTCGTTTAATTGGCATGTACCTTACAATATACTTCTAAATTCTGCAGGATGGGAGACGGGGAATTTTTTTTCTCGTAAGAAGGAAATATTTACACATGTTGGTGTAAATTTTGCGTAGTGGAGAGCAGATTCATTTTTTAACGCGAGAGAGGGTAGCTGCGTTCGTTTTTGGATTCCGTCCGGTCAAAAATGAACGCATGCTCGTTCATTTTTGAACACTCTGCTGTTCGTTTTTTAGCTGAACACGAACGGAGACTTGTTCATTTTCGAATGCCTGTTCAAATTTGAATGCGTTCAGAATATTGACAAGCTCCCTTAAGTAACCACAAATAGGTGTGCAATGATCATTGAGTTGACTAAAGCATGACTTCATCTACCGAGATAACACTAGCGAGCTACCTGCCCTCCGAAAAAGAATGAAAACAACTAAATGACTGCTGCACGTAGCTTGCTTGCAAGAGAACATTTGTTAACGTGAGCTAGCAATCAATTGACCAGCAGCAGGGCTCAGAATGCAAAACAACATCAAAACAAAAAATTAGCAGGGACTCCAGATTACCAAAATGCATAGATGTAACTGTGATCAGTCAATTTCAAATCAAATGAAATATTCTACCTTGCTAAGATTTTTTGAGCGAGGTCATTTCTGTCGGCATGTGCAAGAAGCAGCATGGAATAGCACTGTAGCTAAAAGGCTAGAATTCAAGGCACAGACGATATTTTTAAACTGATATATTTTATACTGTGATAGTGGAGCCACGACATTTAGAAGTAATGAATTGGAGCTTACTGAGGGTAAAGGGCCTCTGAGGCGAAGGCAGCGTCATAATTTTTTTTCTTTTAATGAAACTTTATTAATGTCAAATAGGCGTCATTAGTGTTTCCGCGAATGACTCCCCGAGGGCGATGACGTCAGAGCTACCAGGACTTCGCGCATGCACAGTAGGTCTGAGTGGCGCCCACTTCAATGGATACCCGACTTCGGGTACTTTTCGTCGGATACGATGGCCTATATCTGTTTTAAATGTAAAAAATGCTGAAATGGACGATGGGATTCGGAGAAAGGGAAATATACTACTGAAAATTTGATAGGGATCATAGGAATTTTTTTCATAAAAAATTCTTATGATCCCTATCAAATTTTGAGTAGTATAATTACGAATCAAACTTCCACTTTTTAAGGATTTTTACTCGCCAGAACGATTTTAAGTAACTCTAATCAGCGCTATGCTGTCGGAGTTTGCAGCTAAAGCTGGTTTTATGGTTCTGCGTCGAACCGACGCCGTCGCGACGCAGAGCCTCTGCGGCGACGTGAACCCCCGCCGCAGAGCCTCTGCGTCGCCTGCCGTGCACCTCAAAAATTTTCTTACTGCCTGTCAAAGCGACGCAGACAGCAAGGGCACTGATTGGTCCACTCTCACGTGATTTCACGACAGGTCCTTCGGAAACCTGACGCCACCTAGCGGTTTGACAGTGAATTGCTTTGCGGCACAGCACGACGCAAACAACCTCAACACAGAACTTCGAAAGGTCCACGATGGCGTCGAGGCAACGGCGTGCAGCGCTTGCATTTGCGACCAACATTTACGTTTTGCGACTACACATCGGTCGCGCGCTGCGTGACCAACACTTTATGCACTGTGCGCCTATTCTGGGCAGCGATTCACTCCCTAATTATCAGCTGCCGGCCGCAAATTTTTTTTCTGCAGGTCGGTTGGTACCATTATGTACATCAGCTAATCACAGATCGGCTGTACTCATGCATTGATGAGAATGGCAAAGCATTCGACCTTGTCACTAGTTATGTTTCCATCCACTTGTCAATCGAACTATCTGAAGTTCGCCAAAAATATTCATGCGAGAAAAGCAGGTGAAAATGCGTTTCCATCTAACGGCATTAAAGCAAATAAAAAGTTGAGCGTAATGACGTCACATGCTGTTATGCAATCAAATTGGTGTATCGAATGGATTTCTGACATTTTAAGCTGTTTCCATTCATTTTCGCACTGAATCGCTGAACCTTCGAGTGAACAAAAGTAGTGTGTTAGCCGACTAATTTAGCTAGTAAGTCAAAATGGATCGCGTCTACCAACAATTCATGATAATTGCACAAGTTGTAACACGTCCATGTTGTTACATTATAAATAGTTCTGATAATAAAACACAGATGGCGCTCTAATTTTTCCTGCTGCTCCGCGAAGGTGACCCGCGTCTTTACGTGACAGAAGGACGTACGTCGAAAGTCCAAGGTTAGTGTTCAGAAAAATGCTCGAAAAAGTTACTTTCTTGGTGTTTGGGAGATTTCGATTCACATCAAGTGTAAGTGATACATACCCGAGATTTTCTGGATTATGAGAGAGGAAGACATTAGCCACTGTTTCATGACACACCCATGTAAAGATTGCACTGGAACATTTCAAAATGTCGGGACAATGGCGAAGGGTTGCTGATGGACTAGTTGATACACCCAAGTTGTTACAGTAAGAACTTGCCCCAAAACTTGTAGCAACTTGGGCAAGATCAAATTACCTCACTGAATGACATTCTATCTTTTTGTATTTCAGAAAGATGCCTTGAAATTACAAACAAATAACGAAACGTGGCAATGCCATTAGAGAATGACTCAAGAGGTTCCTTACTGTGGCTTCATGGGATAATAGTAGTAAGGCATCCCCCTTAACTTGCCTACTTACAGTGCCCTCCATAATTATTGGCACCCCTGGTTAAGATGTGTTCTTTAGCTTCTAATAAATTCAGTTTTTTTCTAAATAACATAAGACCACAATGAAAAAAAGAGGAAAATCCAACCTTTAATTCAAGTGCATTTATTCAGTGGGAAAAAAATCCCACATTAAGAAATAATTCTTTTACACCAAATCATGTGTGCCACAATTATTAGCACCCCTGATGTTAGTACTTTGTACAACCCCCTTTTGCCAACAAAACAGCACCTAATCTTCTCCTATAATGTTTCACAAGATGGGAGAATACAGAAAGAGGGATCTTCGACCATTCCTCTTTGCACAATCTCTCTAAATCATCCAGCGACCTGGGTCCTCTCCTCTGCACTCTCCTCTTCAGCTCACTCCACAGGTTTTCAATGGGGTTGAGGTCTGGGGACTGAGATGGCCATGGGAGGAGCTTGATTCTGTGTCTGGTGAACCATTTCTGTGTAGATTTGGCCACATGTTTAGGGTCATTATCTTGCTGAAAGACCCAGTGATGACCCATCTTCAGCTTTCGGGCAGAGGCCACCAGATTTTGATTTAAAATGTCCTGGTATTTCAAAGCATTCATGATGCCATGCACTCTAACAAGGTTCCCAGGGCCTCTGGAAGAGAAACAGGCCCACAGCATCACCGATCCTCCCCATACTTCACAGTGGGCATGAGGTGCTTTTCTGCATACTCATCTTTTTGTGTTCCGCCAGACCCACTTAGAGTGTTTGTTGCCAAAAAGCTCTATCTTGGTCTCATCTGACCAAAGCACACGGTCCCAGTTGAAGTCCCACTACCGCTTAGCGAACTCCAGACGTTTGCGTTTATGATTGTGAGTGAGAAAAGGTTTTTTCCGTGCACGCCTCCCAAACAGCTTGTTGGCATGTAGATAGCGCCTGATGGTTGTTTTGGAGACTTTGTGACCCCAAGATGCTACCATTTGTTGCAATTCTTTAACAGTGAGCTTTGGAGAACTTTTTATTTCTCTTACCATCCTCCTCACTGTGCGTGGTGGCAAAATAACCTTGCGTCCTCGTCCAGGCTTGTTTACCACTGTTCCAGTTTTTTTAAACTTCTTAATGATTCCTCTGACAGTAGATATGGGCAGGTGCAGGCGAGTGGCTATTTTCTTGTAGCCATTGCCTGACTTGTGAAGGTCGACACCCATCTGCCTTACTTGAATGGTGTGTTCCTTTGTCTTTCCCATGTTGAAGAGTGGATAAGAGAAATGGCCTCTGTGTCACGTCATATTTATACCCCAGGGAAACAGGAAGTGATGAATTACTAATTAAATGTTCCTAGATACTCTGATCAACTTAGTAAACTACTGTAGAAATGACAGAAATACCTCAATTACATTTATTTCCTAGGAATTGTTAGGGGTGCCAATAATTGTGGAACAGGTGATTTTATGAAAAATAATTATTTCTTAGTCAGGGATTTTTTTTTCCTTAAAATTCACTTGAGTTGAAGGTTACATTTTTCTACAATTTTCAGTGTGAGAGTATGCTTCTGCAATAAAAATTGAATTTATTTTAAGGCTTTTAACAAATCTTAACCAGGGGTCCCAATAATTATGGAGGATGCTGTAAGTGGGAAACACGTCTCATTTAAGCAAATTCTTAGTGTAACAAAATGCCCCACAACCTGCAATAAACTACCCCTCCTGTAACAAACAACCCCATATATGGGGTAGTTTGTTACAGGTGACAGGGGTCTATTTTTTCCTCACCAGCATTACGCATGTGCAGAATATAGGGGTTGCTGCAGATCAGTCATGTAGTCTAATAAACTTCCTATCTTTACAGCGCATATTAATAACAAAAACCTGATAATGTCAATTCTACAACTGTCAAAAGAAAAAGTGTAACAACTAGACCCGGTCTCCCCTACGTGCTTATGTGCCAGCAATTAGCAACATAGCAAACCATTATCAGAAGGCAACGACGGCATCAAAACACCGTCTTGATGCAGTAGCAGATTTATTTGGCAAATAATGTTTCCATCAGCATTTATCGCATAAGCCTTTTACCGATCAAGAGAAAATCCGATCAGATCAACTGCATAAACTTTGTGTCGATATTCTTGAAATCAAGTCGAATTTCACCGTTTCCATAAGGCATTTTTAATTCGATATGACTTAATTCGCCTAAGAACGTGTGGATGGAAACATGGCAACTGTCAGCTGAGTTTTGCGCGCGGCAAATTTGTAAAACCTTGTCTTACAATAATGATGTAAATGCTCCACACTACGCGAAATTACAAGTACATTAGCTGGTCTGCAGCAGAAGTCCAATAGTCTATGTAGGGGAGACCAGGGCTTGTTGTCACACTTTTTACACTCTTATATATTTCTTGGAATCAAATTATCATATATAAAAAAAAAATGTGTACCAGATGAAAGACCAAAGTCTCAGGTATATATTTTGTATTCATGTCATTTTCATATCTTGTGTCAGTGCAGAGTTATAAGCAATCAAATAGAGATTGTCACCATGTGACAAGTTGCCCCACAAACGGGTAAGTTGTCACACTATATGAGGTAAGATGTCACACTGGATTTTGCAACTAATAAAACAAGGACAAAATTATTGTTTTTATTTTTTTACTTGAAAGTGAATAAATCTTAAAATATTATGCAACATCCATTATGAAACTTAGTAAACTTAAACTAGTCCTGGAATATCTATTAAAAAAACTCAAACAAAACCTGACCTCACTAGTCAGTCCTGGAACATCCAGTCAGAAAATCTCAAACAAAACTTGACCTCACTAGTCAGACTCCTCATCTGAGTCGGAGTTCTGGCATACGTAGATTGATTTGCCAGGGGTGCATTCTTCATGGGCCCATCCTTTGCATATTATGCACTGCACCCAGGTTTCTCCTGGGCGGCTGTTTCCAAATGGCTCTACACAGACCAGGCACAGGGACTCTTCTTCTTCTGATGAGGAGTCATCTAGAGTTTTTCTCTCTGTTTCTTCCCTGTGCTTTGCTTCTTTGGTATTTTGGATTTGGTTGCCTTGCCTTTCTTTTTGAATAGCCTTTTTTTCCCCTTCTGCCTGCCTTTCAGCTACAAGTGCCTCCTTCACAGGTGTGTCGGTGAGAATAGCAGTTTTTCTCTTCTTTCTCTGCTGGTTAACTTATATGTCACATGTGAAGAAAACAACCCGCAAATGACTGAGACAAGTTGCCCCAAACTACCATGTTTGATAATGCTAGCTCTAGCTTAAAGTTAGCTTAAAATTGAACAATGACTGAGGTGTGACAGGATGCCTTAATATCTTCTCTAACAATTCCACATGTATCACTGCCAGGATTTTTATCTGAAAGAAGCTTATTTTAAAAGATATAAAGTTAATATTTTTTACTTTGGGTTGTGGAAAATGGTTAATTGGTGCTCCTCTCAACTTACAATGTGTTGTTCTCTTCTCACACAGGACATGAGACCTGACCATGTAAAGGAAGAAAACTAGTATTCCACTTTGTAGTTGCACCTTCTAGTGGAGAAGATAATTGCAGTGTGAAAACTTACCCGTGTGACAACAAGCCCCGGTCTCCCCTATTAGGCCTTGGCTTCGGTGACTAATACTGCAGATCGGAGAGCAAATTTCTTGATATCAGAAAGTGTTTTCATTACCGGTTTTTTTATTTTGCTATTTAGATTTTGCGCATTTCTAAGGGTAATGGAAACGCACCTGGAGAGTGAGAACGATGTCCGACGTTATTAGCCCAAAAACACAGTCTGCTTCGTGACCATAGACTGTTCGTGACACAGTTTTGAGTCTTGTTGATACCAGGTATACGTGCTTGCGTCCAGTGGCGAATGGTTTTATTTAGCATTTCAATATCAATCGCTAACCTTCTATCCTGATGGATTAGGTTGGATGCGCACTTCCACTCTGATCTGAAGTTCCGCATGTACATGATTATTCATGCAGTATGTATGAAATCGGTGACCGGTTGGTCCGAGTGCAAGATTATTTATTTTCATTGGAGTACGATAAAGATAAGAAAAGCTGCGGTTCTTATAGATTTAAAGTCCGTTTTCTTTGGGGTTCCGATAATTGGCCAGCTGTCAGAGGAATAGTATTTTGTCGATTGCAGCAAATATTCAAAACTGATTCAAAAACTAACTGGTGACGCCTGTCCAGTGTACTCCAGCGACGACCATAGACTTATCAGCGCAATGCCTCAAATATGAGTCTGTGTCACGAACAGTGACGGTCACGAAGCAGACTGTTTTTTGGGGGCTAATAACGTCGGACATCGTCCTCACTCTCTGTGTGCGTTTCCATTACCCTTCGAAATGTGCAAAATCTAAATAGCGAAATAAAAAACTGGTAAATAATTATTATTATTATTATAATAAGCCGTCCTACTACAGTGTTACCGGTGAAAGAATTTCTTGAAACTTTGTGCAAACGAACTTGGCATACTGCACCTACTTTTTACCAAATATTTAGGGTGGATCACTTTGGGAACTATATTAATTTTAATGTTAAGCTTTCAATTTGCAATGAAAAAATGTAGCCAAATTATGCTTTTTATGGCTTCAATTCCTCCTGGGTCTCATATTTTCAAAGCAATTAAGCCATGCTTGGTGTCAAATTGTTCCTTGGGATGGCAGCAACAATAACAGTTATAAATTTTAGAACTAGCACTGTGATAATTGGGAGTTATTCATTGATTTATCCCCATATGTTGGTTTTAGGGGGGTGCTCATCTAAATTTGGCCAAAATTTTTCTATGAATGATTCCGTTTATGTATAGGGGAGGGTTTGGTGGAAAGTTGTCCCTTGGGGAAATGGAGACTTGTACATACATTTAGACTTGTATGATAACTCTCCAAAATGATAACTGCATTTATACATTTTTCAAACATTCTTGTGAACATCAATATCTACTTTTCAGTTCACAAAGTGCTTTCTGATAATGTTTCTAAAATAAATGCAGCAACAACTGATAGTCTGTTCAGGTATCTTTATTTGGGCTTGTAAATATTCAGAAAACTATCATGGTACTTTGCGTGACCACAGTTTTGGCCTGCGCGCCTAAATTTTGGCCTTTTTCAGGTTGGGAGCGGATGCGCTCCTAGGTCCAAAAGTTAGTCTGGAGTCTGGTTGTCATTGATAGGAACATGTCTGCCAAGTTTCAGCTTCATTGGTGCAGTGGTTTCAGACAGGATGTTTACATCAAAAGTTAATGTGGGCGTGGCCAAGAGGTCAAATCAAGGTCAAATTAGACATTTTCACAAAACCCATCTGATATGTTTTGGGGGTTGCTGAAAACTACCCATATGCCAAATTTCATCTCAATGATGGCCATATTTGAAATCTGATTGGAAAGTCTCACATCGAGTTTTGTGTCCTCATTGGAAGGAACATGCATGCCAAGCTGCAGCATCATAGGTGCAGTGGTTTCAGAGAAGAAGATGTTTACAGACGATGAACGACGGCAAACAATAGTAAAAAAGTAAGTAAGCCTCTCGAAAAAGAAATTGAGTTTTTAGAGGAAAACTTTGGCAACGTTTGATTTACCGGAAATTATTGTCTCACAGTATACAAAGGAAATGCTGACGGCCTTCGTTATTTAATTGATCATTTGTCGAGAACCATAAATCGTCAAGCACCGTAAACTCACCCTCTCACTTCGCCTGTGGCAAACTGTTGCTCAACAATGTGAACCTGAAGAAATTGAGTCTGGATAGGCTCTTTAAACTTATTGTAACGATGAATTTCATTGGAATTAACTGTCAGTTTTCTTCTTCTGAATTACAAGATGAAAATGCCTCATGCCATATTGCTGCGCCTCGCAGGTCAGTCCGGTTTGTGCAGCTTATTCAGTGACTACGATCATAGATAGAAAACATTTCATATCTGAGAGTATGGTAGCTGAGCCTTACTCTCTCCTCATTTGACACAACTCCTATAGGGGGTCCCACTTAGGGGGCTTTCGAGGCTGTGGCAATAGTGCCTTTCTCTCTCAGCCATCTTCACCCCTGGTGGGGCATAGGCCATCAACGATTCCCCGCCATCGTCCTCTGTCCTGGGCGATCCTCTTGAGCTCCTTCCAGGTATGACCGGTCTGCTTGGCGTCGGCCTCCAGGTCCCTTCTCCACGTGTTCTTTAGTCTTCCTCGCTTCCTCTTCCCCTGGGGATTCCATGTCAGGGCCTGGAGGGTGATGGTGGATGTTGGTTTCCGCAGTGTGTGGTCGATCCAACCCCATCTTCTCCTCCTGATCTCTTCCTCCACTGGCACCTGGTTTGTTCTTTGCCAGAGATCTTCGTTGCTGATGGTATCTGGCCAGTGGATCTTGAGGATTATTCTCAGACAGGAATTGATGTACGTCTGTACTTTCTTGGTGGTGGTTTTTGTTGTTCGCCATGTTTCAGCTCCGTACAGCAGGACAGACTTGATGTTTGAGTTGAACAGGCGAATCTTTGTGCGCGTTGTGATGAGGTGGGATCTCCAGATGTTTTTGAGGGTGATGAAGGACGCCCTTGCCTTTCCAACGTGGGTTTTCATGTCTGCGTCTGTTCCTCCCTGTTGGTCCACAACACTGCCTAGATATGTGAAGGTTTCAACTTCTTCCAGATTGTTGTCGCCAAGCTTGGTCTTGTGGGGGTGGATGTGGAGGCCAACTTGTGAAGCGTAGGAGGCCAGGCTTGACGTCTTGTCCTGCATCTGCTTGCGGCTGTGCGAGACTAGGGCGAGGTCGTCAGCGAAGTCCAGGTCATCTAACTGTGACCAGAGGGTCCACTGGATGCCGTTCTTCTTTCCCTCCGTCGTCCGCTTCATCACCCAGTCTATGGCGAGCAGGAACAGAAATGGCGATAAGAGGCATCCTTGGCGTACGCCGGTCTTTATGTCAAAGCGCCGGGTCAGCTGGCCTCCGTGGACGACCTGGCAGAACATTCCCTCATAGGATTTCTGGATGAGTCGGGTCAGTTTGGCTGGGATCCCGTAGTGCCGGAGAAGTTGCCACAAGGTGTCGCGGTGGAGGCTGTCAAACGCCTTGAGGAAATCCACAAAGTTGAGTTCCACTCAAGGGATTGCTCGACGATGATGCGGAGCGTGGCAATCTGGTCGGTGCATGATCTGTCCCGCCTGAAGCCCGCCTGCTGATCTCGGAGCCTGACGTCCACCGCGTCCCTCATCCTCTCCAGCAGGATCCTGTTGAAGATCTTTCCCGGCACTGGAGCGTGATGCCTCTGTAGTTCTCGCAGTTACTGAGGTCTCCTTTCTTGGGCAGTTTGATGATATGTCCGTCTATCCAGTCTGCTGGCACTTCTTCCTGGTCCCAGATCTTCTCAAAGAGCGGTAGCAGCATGTCGGCTGTAGTCTCTGGTCCGCCTTGAGGGCCTCTGGTGGAATTCCGTCTGGGCCTGCTGCCTTGCCGTCCTTCATCCTCTTGATGGCGCGTATTATTTCTTCCTTAGTTGGCTTGTCGCAGCATATCTCAATGTCAGTCTCTGCCTCTGCGATGTTCGGGGGGTTCTCTGGTGGTGGTCTGTTGAGGAGCTCCTTGAAGTGGTCTGCCCATCTTCCCAGCTGTTCTTCCGTGTCTGTGATGGTCTGTCCTTGTTTGTTCTTCACTGGTCGTTCCGGCTTGCTGTACTTGCCTGCGAGCTTCTTGGTTGTGACGTATAGCTCTTTCATATTCCCGTTGTATGCTGCTTGCACTGCTTCCTCTACCAGGCTCTCGATGTAGTCGCGCTTGTCTTTCTTCACACTCCTCTTAACTTCCTTGTGTGCTTGCGTGTACTCTGCCTGGGCTGCCGCTTTGCTTGCTCGTGTCCGGGAGGAGTTGACAACTTCCTTCTTGTGTCTTCTCACTTGAATCTTCTGTAGAGTGTCCTCAAAGATCCAGTCTTTGTGTTGGTGTTTCTTTGGTCCCAGTATTTCTTTGCATGTTTCTGTGATGGCATCTCTCGTTCCATGCCAGAGGTCATGAGCATCTGTGTCCTCTGTGATCAGTTCCTGTAGCAACTGGAATCTGTTCCTCAAGGTCAGAGTGTAGGCTGCATGGGTCTGCTGGTCCTTCAGTAGGCTAAGGTTGTACTTCATCCTGCCTGCTGCCTGTGTGTCGGTTCTCTTCAGCCTCAGCTTGAGTCTCGCGGTCAGGAGGTGATGGTCTGATGCTGCATCTGCTCCCCTTCTTGCTCGCACGTCTTGAAGAGACCGTCTAAACTTGTTGGAGATACAGATGTGGTCAATTTGGTTTTCAGTGACATAGGCGATATCCAAGTGGCTTTGTGTATCCTCTTGTGGGCGAAGACGCTGCCCCCAATGACGAGGTTGTTCAGTCCACAAAGGTCCGCAAATTTCTCCCCGTTCTCATTCATCTCTCCGAGAGCATGCTGTCCCATCACTTCCTCATACCCTCTGTTGTCTGATCCCACCTTTGCGTTAAAATCTCCCATCAGGATGTTCACGTCTTTGTCCTTCAGGTTGTCCAGGACTGCTTGTAGTCTGTTGTAGAATTGGTCTTTGGATTCTTCTTCATGATCGTTGGAGGGCGCGTAGCACTGGACTAAATTCATCCTGATGTTCTTCTTCTTGGTCCTGAAGCTTGCTGCGATTATTCTTGAGCCATGTGCTTCCCATCCAATGAGGGCTTTCTGTGCTGTACCTAAAAGCATGATTGCTACGCCTTCTGTGTGCGCTGCATTCTCGTCTTCGTGTCCTGAGTATAACACGAGTTCTCCCGTAGCCAGTCTTGATTGTCCGGCTTGCAGCCATCTCGTCTCATTCAGTCCAAGCAGGGTGATGTTGTATCTGCGCATCTCTGCTGACACTTGTGCTGCCTTCCCTGCCTCGTACATGGTCTTGATGTTCCATGCACCGATGGTAGTGGTCGCCCTGGTTGACAGAAGGGTTGTCGGCACTGAAGCTCCCTTTCGGCTTTGGCCACAGTGCGTCACACTTCCTGGAGGTGCAGGACCTTCCTCACCCAGGACTGGAGTTTCTTGGGTAGTCGTTGATGCTTCTGTAGCGAGTTGAGTTTTTCCGGGATGAGGGTGCTGACCTCACGCCCAACCTTCCCCGAAGGATGGGTTTTTGTTCGGAGTTTTCCTTCTCCTAGACGGACTGCCTGCCAAGGCTATCGAGCTTCGTCTGCCCGGGTTTTGGAATCAGAGATTTTCTTCTCCTAGAAGGACTACCTGCCAAGGCTATCGAGCTCCATCTGCCCGGGTTTTGAAATCAGAGATTTCCTTCTCCTAGGCTATGTTGGTCCGCGGCACCTTATTCGGTGCAATCCCCCCTAGGGAGGACCCCCCCTATCCACCAACCTGGGGACGCGCCTCTACGCCGTATAGCCCCAGCGCAAGGCAGTAGTGCCTTTAAGGGAGGTTTAATGGGGTTTTTTGTGTCTACTATGTGTGCACGAGTAGACACTATGCTATCGAGTTGTAAGTCCATAAGGTGCTCATTTAGTACCAATTTTTTTTAACAGTCATTGCAAAATATGCCAATATGAGTGGCCATCACTCACATTTTTGGCGGGGGGTCCCAAACATTAGCCTGGTTTGCCTCTCAAGACGGTGCACCTCTGCCTCTCCCCTCTTCCCGGGACTGTTTAACACCACTGAATCTTTTAGCAGTACACAGTACCAGACCGTACCAGCCTACTTTCACCCCAGGGTGGGTGAGTGTGCGGTATGATTCATTCAATCGATCAGCTTCTCAATCTTTGAAACTAAGCATTCACTGGACAAGGGTATAATTGTACAGCTGGGGTTTTATATTACTAATCTGAGAATAATGGAACAGTAAGGTTATGCTGTACACTGAGTTATGCACAATTATCCTAAGTTCCAAAAAATGTGTGAAATTATACTGTGACTTAATTGCTCCTAATTTCCACAGTGTGTTTCCTCTTCAGATTCAAAGTTGAAGTTGAGGATCCACAT
Organism: Gymnothorax javanicus; assembly: GCA_029692085.1. Lineage (NCBI taxonomy): Eukaryota > Metazoa > Chordata > Actinopteri > Anguilliformes > Muraenidae > Gymnothorax > Gymnothorax javanicus. The sequence goes on from CM056202.1 coordinate 15,914,329, forward strand.
TCACACTCCTATTCATTGCATGTTTGAGACCAACATTCCTTTGCAGTCCTCTTTTGAATTAAAACTGTTTTTTCTCTTCTCTAGGCTTGTTCATGTTTGTAAAATAGCAGTTGGAGTCCCATAACAGCAGCAGTTTCCTGGCTTTCCAAGGTGAATTTTCACTCTGCCTCTTCAGCTACAAGACTATCTTGTTTCAAGATCTTTCCTCAAAAACCCTGAATTAATGTTTTCCATCCTGCATCTGTAAAATGAATGATGGGTCCATTTCGTGCCATGAATAACAAAAGGTCGCAAGTGACATTCCTGATGAAACCTGTTTTTCTGCACCACGAAGTACTACAGCGGCTGTAGTCAGGAATGTCACTTGCGACCTTTTGTTATTCATGGGATGATTTTCTCTCAAATACATGCACACAACACTCTTTTTTTAATCAATGGGACGAGTCCAAATCTCATTTTTATGACATTGTGTTCATCATTTTGACAAAATATTCACAGGTGAAGTTCCCAAGCAATACAACGGAACTCAGATTTGTAAAATCAGACATGTGACAGAGATGCAAGTTCTCACATAAAAAATTAAGAATGGCAGTCTATATTCACTGTTTTATCATACAGCATAAACAACAACGGAGATGGTTATCTCGCGTCATTTTTCTCCTCTAGCTGTTCTTGTGGAAGGTTGAAGTTTTCCGGAATATGTGATTTTAAATCCTCAGAACCTAGATATCACAAGCAAGTTCATTGAAGCTAATTTGTAAAACTAATAATGCTCAAAGCAAAATGCCAGTTTTTTATTATAACTTCCCTCGATAATTCTTGTTACCCCCTTGGCAATTCTCGCCGATGTGGAACTGTCATTCCCTCTGCCATCTGTCTGTCTGTCCGTCCGTCTGTCTCCCCATCGATTGTTACTGCTCTAGTTGGTGGACTGTTATAAGGACAGCCTGCATATTTCAATATGTTATACATATTGGGTGTCTCCAGTCAAAACCATATCTCAGATTTTGACATAATTTTTTTCTTGGTCAAAGGTTGGGCACGCCCACCTGTAAGACATGGCGAGGGGGTGTATAGCGCTGAGCGCAATCTAGTTTTTTCCTGCTGAAGATTCCAGCTAAAATCAAATCTCCATTTTTAGCTGTTTATGGAAGATAGTTGGCAGCTTATATTTGACTTCGCAGATCAGTTGTTTTGAGTATCGCCCTCAAATGTAGCACACTTCTTATCAATGAGTTTGTGATCCAGGAAATGCATTGTTTTACCTTTCAGCTATTTTTTTTCTGTCTCATTGCAAAACAACTTAAATGTTGAATTTTCATGAATTTTTTTATTTGTGGCACTTTTGTCCTAAAATAATGAAAATATATGGAAAATATGTCTTAATTCCAAATGATACAAATGTCTTGTTTCATTGAAATCATTTTTCCAATCTTGCTGGCACTCAAATCCTGAATTTTTTTTTTGAATAGGGTTAATGCACACATAGGCAAGGATTGGCTTTATTTGGCATCTGCATAAAATGATTGACAAGGGCTTTGCGCCCATATTGCGCCTGCACACAGTCCAAAAGTAACGCAGCGCGACTTCACCGTAGTGCTGCAAAACCCCATTAATTTGCTGTTCATAATGAACAAGTTCAATACCAGCTTTCTCCTCATAACTGCATGTTTTTATGGTTTGTGGTGTCTTATTAATTCAATGCCTGGACACAGAAAACTCTCAAGAATAATTCAGTTTATTATGCTGTTCATCATCTATGCTTCATATTTCCATAGTGTGAAAATTAAAATCTTTAAGCAGTCACATTTTTAATATCTGGTTTGGTCCTCTGAAACACAATATACAATTTTAAACTGAAGTGTTAAGTAAAACCCTTTGTGTTTCCTGAGATGCATGACTTGTGTGACAGACAAACTGCTTTGTGTCTCTTATGTGTCATGATCAGGCAATTCAAAATGAAATAAAAAAAACACATTCACCTTTTGTCAAAATGTGGAAAATATTTTGGCATGAAATTTAAAAATGGCTTTGTATATAAATAATGAGACAGCCAGTTTGCATGCTTTTAATGGCTTTAAGGCAGGGTTAACTGTTTTTGCAAACAAAAAAAACCTGTCTTATGCTACCCTTGCTCACCACTCAAAGTATTGTTCACCCATTTCTAATACACTGCCCAGTTCCATCCTAATAGCACTGCTCTGCAGAAGGTAGAATTCCACTATTATCAGAATTAAGGGTCGAAGTATCTTATCTGAATGGCTGTTTACCAAGTCAAATATTATATATTTCCTTGAGCAGCTCGGCAGGGAACATATTATATGTGAACCAATGTCATTTCACGATATACATTATGAATGTAAACAGTCTTCGGTTCATTCAAAAATAAGCACACACTTGATTTAATTAACTCTAGAAACCTGAGAAAATACACTAAACAGAGAAAAAATACTGTCCCTCTCATGCCTCCCAGAAGTAGCCACGGACAGAGGTGTGGGTGCCCAAGTGATGTAAACCATAATACAAAATACTGATCACGTTTGCACATGACCTCTACAATGTTAGAGAACCCGCATAATAGCCTATTACAGAAGCAGTTTAAGGCACATAGAGTTATTGATGAAAAATAATTGTATTATGTATTATTGTTTTTTAAGAAATAAAACTATCGGGTCACAGAACAGATCTGTGATCCATGTTCGTAGAATAACATTGGCATTTTGTGACATCCCATCTTTTCCAGTAAAATTTTGGAGACACTCTGGGCTGGGCGTGGCAGCACTAACTTGAGTGCATAGTCCACGACCCAGGCTGGGGCGTACGAGAGAGGGATCCAGCCAATCTTGGCATCCCAGCCGGCGCTGTACCAGGTCCGAGGGTAGAGGGCGGTCAGAGCGTGCTCCATGCAGCCTGTGACTTTGCTCAGATCAGAGTCGCACACCAGGTTCAGAATGAAACGCTGCACCTTAATGTCTGGAACCAACAAATCAATAAAACAAAGTGAGATGTGATAGAAAGTCACATGGCAACAGGGAAATAAAAATTCTAGCACTAACCAAAAAAAGGGTTGTTTCCCAACATGATATCAAGCAAATATATCTATGTGAACAGTGAGCTCCATAATTCCTTGGACAATGACAGTATTTTGGTTCTGTACTCAAGCACATTGAGTTGAAAAATGCAATGAGGTTGTACAGCAGACTGTCGGCTTTATTTGAGGGTGTTTTCAAGCGTATCAACTTCTTATACCTGGAACCTTCAATGACTTGCCGTCAGAGGCGCAAAATGAAAACCCCTGACTAACTTCCCCCTATAATGCCTGATTACTCCAAAGTGGTTCTCATTTACTTTTCCTAATTATCGACCAAACATTCATTTGCTCACTTGCATAGACTCACTGGTTGAATTAATGGCCAATTTCTTTTTAGGGGCATTATTGTACATTCGAGGAGATTATGATCCCAGACATGTATTGTTTCAAGCCATTTTTAATTGTTTAAGCCATTTTTAAATTCTCAGTATTTTTTTACAAATTAAATGTTGAATTTTCATGAGGACTTCTTGTGTTTGTGGCCCTCACTCTGCACTAAAATTATGAAAATAAACTGAAACGAGCACTCAGAGAGCGCAGCACCTCCGCCCAGGGCCCTAACCCTAACCATTACCCTAACCCCAAACCTGGATCACTCCCAAAATGTCATCTTGTATATGTTCTGATGCTGACCTCTGGTGGTCATATGAGACACTGCACCTCGAGATTTGAAATGCAGTATCAAACAAATAAAAAATTCCTGGATCCAGAATCCCTTCAGGATCTAGCCCAAAATCTAATGGGATCTAAGTTAGACCAATTCCCATGTACTGTGAAAATTTCATACAAATCTGTGAATTAGTTTTCCGTAATGTTGCTAACTGACTAACTAACAAACAGATTCTGAAGATTACATACACTTCCTTGGTGGAGGTGAATCAGTAATTTACCCCTCTTTGTGATGCTCAAATCTTGAATGATGAAGCCTTCAATGGAGGAAGGCAAACATTGCCAGATTTGGCTTCTGCGCAAATGCATTAAATGGTGTTCTGCAAACTCCACGGGGGATTCCATATGCTATTACCCATCCAGCTACTCTACCATAAAGGCCTAATTGATGAGGAGGCTGTGGGATGGTTGTCATTTTTGCAGTTTTAGGAACCTAGAACCAACTGATTCTGCACTTCTCTGATTTCACAAGGCCAGAGAACATTCAAGGCGTCAGAAATGGTCAGATACCCTAACCCAGATCCTGGTCTCTACACAGTTTTTTATGGAGGATAATAGAGTTTCTTGGACTTTGTGGCTTGGTTTTAGATCTTATATATATGGGTCAATCCAAGAAATGATGTTCTGGCCTATTTTAGGGTCGTTTTGACTTCAGAGAGCTATAGAAAAAAAAAATTAATAATGCACCATTCTTCCTGTTTCTAGTCTCATTTGAAAGAAAACATCCAGGGCTTCAAAAGAAGGGCAAATTTGCATATGTCGGCCCATAATTTAACGAGTTATTGAACCCCAAAGTTAAAAAATTGCCCAAAATTGCCATTTTTGGACTTTTTTCACCTCATTCCAAGCCATGTATAGTCAAGCCAAATAGTGCTAGACCACCATAAACTTATTTTTTCCTTAGTGGGGGGTCATATCTAACATTTCCATGTGGTTTAGCCATTTCATGACCTACATTTTTTTTTCCTATATCTTTTAATTGGAATGTCAACTCGTTGAAAGGCGAATTAATGAAACTTTTAGACCATCAACTAGCATACTAAGAAGGTAGTCCCACTGTTCATATTACATCCAGCCAAGAGGGTCCCTATTAGGGTTATGTTCATAGAAATATGTTTTACATACATTGACCTGAGCCTGTGGCAGCCTGAAAAAACTATTTTTTAACGCCGGCCTCGTCACTCACGTTTCACTGACATTTACCCATATATAGAGCAAACTACTGCTAATTTCTTCACTTCCTACCATCCACACAAAGTTATAGGGTATATGTAGCCACCCTGAACGAAAAATAATAAAGAAAATTAATTCAGGTTGGCTCTAAGGGGCGTTGCTCGGTGAGTGAAACGCGAGTGATCATCCAGCACCAAAAATGTCGCGAGACAAGGAAAGCGACTTCCTGTTAACCGGCGAAAGTAAACTACATCCGTGGTCCTTCGTAAACAACTCAGAGGTTCTCAAGCTTTGATTGATGCAAGTTTACGGCAGATTTTACTGCAAAATACAAGAGAAATTCTTCAGAAAGGTAAGGAATTTGGATGAAATTCTTACAAAATATTGTTGAGGGGGTGTCGGGGTGTATGCAGATGTCGTAATTTGTCCCGAAACAATGTATTTTGGGTTCTATGGGTTAAAACAGATCGGCAAGTGAAATTTCCAAGCCGGTACGGCCATTGGTTTGCGTGTACGTGGCCTCTGTGGCTTGAATTCCTGTATCCTTGGCTGTAAATCGATTTTAATTCTGTAGGATGAGTTGCCCCACGTGTGTTACTACCTTTTTAGGCCATGTTTGGGCATTTTGAGTCAACCCCCCACCCCAAAGAAGGGCGGAATGGCGAAATTTTGTCAGAATTTTCACTTTTTGGCCCCCCAAATGGCCCAATTTCGTTAGATTACATGCTTTTTCCATGTCATATTCCTTACCACACCTACTCTTAATCGTTTTAGTGTGTTAAACCGATGCTGAGTAGTATAATATTGCCGCAGTGCAGGCCTAAAGGTATTTGGCTATGCCGCGTCACTCATGTTTCACGTACTACGATCATGGCTGCCACACACCTCTACATGCACAGCCAGGGAATTTTCACTTGTTAGTTTTTTTAGATAGGCCTCTTCTCTAATATCCTGACCAGAAGTAATGAACATTGTGCAATACCTTCACTGCTTTTAGGTACATTTTCCCATCGTCACTCGCGTTTCAATTTCTATTTTTTCGTCAGAAAGGGCACCTCCACCCCATCCAGCCTCTTCATATTTCACCAGAAGATGGCCCTATGGTGCCCCTAACTTACACAATAGCCAATATGTAGATACTGCATACTTTGTTTTAATCAAAAATTTCTGGGGGCTGTATTTAGGGTTTTGACTGGATATTTGGTCACTATCAAATATTCAACAATTCCATTGCAAGTCGCGTGCTCGTGAACTGCCAACAGCAGAGGCTCAAACAAACCCTTTTTGTTTTAAAGAATGATTGGTCATGACCTGTTTTCAATCAGTCATTTAAAATACCAAAACAGAAACTCTGAAAACTCTCAACATTATCAGGTGTGGCCAGTTTTCATTTATAACGCATACCTGTCAACTCTCACGTTTTCGGTGTTAGTTGAAGTGGCATATTTTCGTTCCTCTGCTATTCAATCAACGAGTATGTAGATTCTGGTGCGGAACTGAAGTCCTTGTGCACGGAGGAGAAGCAATGGAATTGCATAAATTGCATAAATTTCAAATTATCTTATTTCATTTAAACGATAGCGAAACACATGCATTGCTTCCAACCACTGAGTAAAGAAAGTGTTTGAAGTAGAGGTCTTCACGGGTCCAATTTGACGGACCCAAACCCAAACGGACCCGTGAAAATTGTACCCGGAGCCGACTGGCCCCGAGCTAGTACTATAAATCTGAGTTCCGAACCCGAGCAACACCGAGGTATGTCGGAACCGGCTCCGAATAGAACCGTGTCATACCAGCCCCGGACCCTAAAAAACCCGTGGACCCGAAATGCCCGAGTTGCTTTATTATTTAATACAAGTTGTCTAGCGTTGAATAAGGCTTGTTTTTATTACTTTCTGTTTCTTACCTAAACGTAGTCTTCTTCTACCTGGTTCCTGCTGCGGGCACTGCTAGCCCCCCTGGCCATAACGTGATGTAAACAAAAATAAATCCACGTCGTCATTTTCTTGTTTAGATGGTCATGTACTGTAATCCTTCTTCTTAGCCATTGCTAACGCTAATCCACCGGTCAGTAGAACATATCTTCTCTTGTTTAATTAACGTTATAATTTTGGAGTTTACATTGTGCTTTGCAGAGCATACCGCGGTAACAACACGCTAGTGCTGTTACCCTCGATACCAGGCGCGTCGTTAGACCTGAAAATTCCGGGGCTAATATCCCTCCTTTTATTGAAAATAATTAGTCCTGGCTAATTCTTGATGGGTTTGCTTTATTAACACGTTTTCCAATTCAAGAATAATTAAGTGGCTATTGAAGACACGACTTCTCTCCCCCGTGCGATCTAACAGCGCCAAAATAATGGGCTACATTCAGTACAGAAAAAAAAAATAATTATAATTAGGTCTATGCACTGGCACTCAGCAACGTAACTTTTTTTTCCAGCGAGAGCGGCATTTCAGAACTCTTCAGGTAATTCTGGTGACGAGTACGAGGTTTCGTCCGTTTACATTTTCCAATTGGACAGCTGTCTATTTTTTTACAGCAAGTTGCGTGACCGCGCATGCAAAAACAGGTGCGCACTTGTCGCCGAAATTACCTTCATTCGCAAAAATAATTAGTTCTGATATGCTGCTCGCTGGAAAAAAATTACCGCTGTTGAGTGCCAGTGCATAGACCTATTTATAATTAAATTATTTTTCTGTACTGATTGTAGCCCATTATTTTGTCGCTGTTAGATCGCATGGGGGAGAGAAGCCGTGTCTTCAATTGCCACTTGATTATTCTTGAATTGGAAAACGTGTTAATAAAGGAAAACCATCTAGAATTAGACAGGACTAATTGTAGTCAATAAAGGGATGGATATTTTACCCCAAATTTAGCCGTCTAGCGCCGGCCCTGCGTAGTCACACAGGCAGCTCGCAACCTCGCATTGGACGGAAAGGGGGGGAAAGGGGAGGGCGGGGGCGATTGACAGCTGTGACCGCCAATTCGCCGGGTCCTCTCGAGTACTACATAACCCGGCCTTTCACTATAAGAGACCCGAGACCCGAGACAAACTCTCCCGGTTCCGACCCGGCCCGGGAGTCACTTCTTGTGAATGGACCCAAAACCCGAGCCGGGTCGGGTCGGAACCTCGGGTTTTCGGGCTGTCGGGTTTTTCCGAAGACCTCTAGTGTGAAGTCCTGAGTCGTAATCGGTATGCATTGTAAATGAAAACTGACCACACTTGTTAATATTAACAGCTGGCCCGTGCGGAGTCGTTGATGTCGCGAAAAAGAGTTAAATTTTATTTTCAAAGGCATGGTAGAAACCCTAGATGGGCCAGATATGTGTATTTATGCCCTTAATTTAATAGTAGAACATGTTTGGTGTGTGTAGGAGTGATATGGATACAATCCAATGATGTATAGCGGTGCTGAGGTGGACTTTAGAATATGTTGTCAGAGGTGAAACGCGAGTGACGAACAAGAGGTTTTCCGAGGGTCAATGCAGGGCCTGACTGAGCTGTTTAAGTAATTTATGGATGGCAAAGGGTAACTGTTTTGTATAATAGACACACTGTAGGCAAAGTACAGTGATTTTGAAGAGTATCAGATGAGTTTTGAGGAAATGAGGGTAAAGTTAAGAATGTGAGTCAATTTTTTCCAACTTTTACCTTTTGCACTATATATTCGATGACTCATAATTCTATAAATTTTCAACCCTGGTTTTTGATTTTTTGTACACTTAAAGTAAAATATTTTAGTAGTTTGTAAACAAAATTTGGTGTAGATATGACAATTATTAATTGTACTTTCGATGTTGCATTTAATTTCATCACTCATGTTTCACGCGTTTCGGAAGGTTTTACGGCGTGTGCGATAAAAACTGACCCGTTAGGAGTTGGTGACTTGAGTGAACCATTCCATAAAGCCAAGATATAGAGCTATCAATAAAATAAAGTGTTATTAAGTAATACTGAGTTTGTTATTTTCATCCCCCTGAGCATCATTTCTTGGATTGGCCCATATATATATAATACCTACCCCTCAAATGAGGAAAGGAAGAAAACAACTGCAAGCTGTGTACAAATTCCATCAGATCCGATATTTGTCAATGGGTAAGGCCTCAATTATGTAAAATCATTTGAGTATTTGGGAAGCAAGGTCAACTCAAGTGAGTCTCTCTACAACAAAATTGTCCGCAAAATCTCTAAAGCATCTGACGCTTTTGGAAAGCTATATCACTTCAAACTAAAGTAAGTGTTTACAGAGCCATTGTTCTCATAACCTTGCTTTATGGCTCTGAATCGTGGACTTCATACAGAATACACAAAGCCAAACTTGACGTCTTTCACAAGCGCTGTCTCCGAACAATTTGTGGCCTTACTCTGATCACATTTCCCTCTCTGACCTCATGAAGAAATGTGACATTGGTAGCATTGAGTCCTTTCTCGTTCTGTCTCAGCTCAGATGGGTGGGTCATGTTGTCCGAATGGATGAGAAAAGAATACCCAAGGTTTTGCTGTATAGTCAGTTAGATAGTGAATCACGCAGTGTAGGCAGGCCCTTACTTCATCACAAAGACAGGTTGAAGTACAATCTGAAAGCCATTAATATCCCTTCAGACTCCTTTGAGTCAATTTCGTTGAATCGAAAGGAATGGAGGCCAGTCTACCATGAAGGTGTTTCTAAATTTGAGCGGGACCGTCTTTGCCATCTTGAAGAGCTTCGCCTGGGTGCTAAAGCTTGGTGACTATTACCAATCTCTTCATCTGAAACCTTATTTAAGTGTTCCATTTGTCATGAGCTGTGCAAGTCCAAGGCTGGTTTGAAAGCTCACACTTGTCATATACACCAAAGCCTTGCAGCTATTGCATAGGCTCTCGAACCTAAATGTTCTTTTGGCTGCAATGTTTGCAACCTGTCGTGTAAATCGAAGGCTGGTCTGATAGCGCACATTCGACATAAGCATAAGTCGAGCCCTCATACGTTGAAAGTGACAGGAGAGTCCAATTATATATATATACAGTTGTGCCCAAAATTATTCATACCCCTCCCAATTTTTGTTTTTTTCCGAGATATTTTTTGACAAATCAAATTTATTCTTGCACAAATGACACAGTAAGTTGACATAAGGCTGTAAGAAGTACAGTAAACAATTTTTCAAGAAACTGAATACTTTTTGGTATTTTGACAGATTTACAAAAAATGCCATGTCCAGAATTATTCATACCCTTTTCTCAGTAATTGATCTCAGCTCTAGCATGTTTGCAGTGTTACCAATATGGAGTAGGTTTTGTCAATGCCCTTTCCATCGTCATATTCATAAAAACCGAAATGCTTTCAAACGGTAGCTTTTAATCCAGATGAGTGAATCTCACGCTCGGTAACTGTGGCCAAAGAGTTAGCTAACGCCACCTTCACCTGGTCGCGCGACTTTTATTTTTGTTCCGTGCGCTGCGGTTATGTTCCTGTCATTTAGTTATTATGAAAAATAATCATTTTTGAACATTTATGAATCGTTATTGAATCGTCACGTGTCGCATCGCGATGAATCTAATAATAGATGTATCGGCACACCCCTAGTATGTAGACAGTTGCGTGCAATTTCTTGAAATGTACATACTTGAAGTGGTCTCACTGTAGCAATTTAGGAGATTATTACATATAAACTAAAAAGAAAGAGATTTATTTTAAGATTGCAGCACACTTAAGTCATCGATCTTCTTCCTGGCCTTTTTCTAGCACTTATAATACAGGCTGAATCAGTCAGATATTTCTTTGGCAGCGGCATTCTGCTATTGGCCAACTTCCCTTCATTTCTGCGTCTACCGCGCACATCTGCTTTCGCGTGACATCATTTTTGCATACTCGTGAATACTAATGAGATATTTCAAATGGCGCTGGGAGTTTTTGCGGGTCGCAAAATTTTTTTCTGCACCGCAGTTCTGGACACCGCATTTACTTCCATTTACATAGAGCTGATCAGTATCTATTTTTGTGTCCGGCCACAAAACATTGGTGCTCGCCATGAACCTACCCAAGAAACACTGTGGTTAGCTGGGTAGCGCTAACGCTTATTAGCCAAGGATACAGTAACGTAATGGATTCCATAATTTGATAGGGATAAGGGAAGGGAATAGACCAAGCTTTGCATCATAGTGAGCTCAGGATTCCTACACATTTGGAATTTAAAAATTCCACACTTTTCCATACCCTAATTTCCAGACTTCTCGGCGTTTTTTTTTTTTTTCAGAGAAATATGCTACATCTGAGTAAATATATCAATGTATCATAAATAAAACATCTACTTTAATTTAATTATTATTAATATCTTTATTTTAACACATTTTTACAGTTCAATGCTTACAATTTTTTTGTGTCCCTCAAGTGTCTGAACATAAAACTGTAACTAACCACACACCCACACCAACACACGCTGAATTATGCGCAATTAATTGTAAAAAAAAAAAAAAAACATACATACCTATCCCTAGGTTACATGCAGGCAATTCTGGTTGTTCCACTTAAAGATGTACCATAAAAATCAGTCATGACCTTGTCACTGTCAGCTGAGCTGTGCACACCGCAAATTTGGAAATGCTCCACAATACACGAAATTACAAGTACACTAGCTGGTCTGCTGCAGAAGTCTAATAGTCTATATAATAGGCCATGGCTTCGGTGACTAATACTGAAAATCGGAGTGCAAATTTCGTGATATCAGACTAGCCGTTTTTTTATTTACCAGTTATTATTATTTACCAGTTTTTTTTTATTTCGCTATTTAGATTTTGCGCATTTCTAAGGGTAATGGAAAGGCACACAGAGAGTGAGGACGATATCCGACGTTTTTAGCCCCAAGAATCACAGTCTGCTTCGTGACCGTACACTGTTCCTGACATAGACTCATATTTGAGGCATTGCGCTGATAAGCCTTCTGGTCGCACGAGTACCTCGGGGAGGCGTTACCAGTTAGTTTTTGAATCAGTTTGAACATTTGCTGTAATCGACAAAATATCATTCTACTGACAGCTGGCCAATTATCGGAACCCCAAAGAAAACGGACTATAAATCTATAAGAACCGCAGCTTTTCCCAACTTCATCGTACTACAATGAAATAAATAATCTTGCACTTGGGCCAATCAGTCACCGATTTCATAGATATTGCCTGAATAATAATGTACATGCGGAACTTTAGATCAGAGTGGAAGAGCGCATCCAATCTAATCTATCAGGATAGAAGGTTAGCGATTGATGTTGAAACGCTAAATAAAACCATTTGCCACTGGACGCATGCATCCATAGCTGGTATCAACAAGACTCAAAACAGGAGTCTGTGTCACGAACAGTCTACAGTCACGAAGCAGACTGTTTTTTGGGCTAATAACGTCGGACATCGTTCTCACTATCCAGGTGCGTTTCCATTGCCCTTAGAAATGCGTAAAATCTAAACAGCAAAATAAAAAACCGGTAATGAAAACACTGTCTGATATCATGAAATTTGCTCTCCGATCTGCAGTATTAGTCACCGAAGCCAAGGCCTATTAAATAGACTATTGGACTTCTGCAGCAGACCAGCTAGTGTACTTGTAATTTCGCGACATTGTGGAGCACTTACATCGTTATTGTCAGACGTGCATTTACAAATTTGCCGCGTGCACAACTCAGCTAACTGACTTGGTCGAATGCTTTGCCATTCTCATCGATTCATGAGTAGCTACAGCCGAGCTGTGATTGGCTGATGGCACGTAGAATGGTATCGCAGCCGAGCTGTGATTGGCTGGTGTACGTAATGGTATCAACCGACCTGTAAAAAAAAAAAATTCGCGTAAAAATTCGCATAAAACACGATCCAGATTGATAAAATTTTTGGAAATACCCAATTTTCTAATTTAGAAAACAGTATTTTAGAACAGTCGTAATATTCTGGAAACATAAATATTTTTCCATACTTTATTTTTCATTTTCCATACTTTTTAATACCTGGAAATTAATCAAATTTATTTCCATACTTTTCCATACTTTCCATACTCGCGTAGGAACCCTGTCAGCTGTATAGCAAGCTAACAATAAAATGGAGCTCGCTGACGTTAGTCAATGTATGTGGCTTCATAGCAAGCAAGCTGCCTTGTTGGTTGATAATCAGATGCCTTGCTAGCTATATTAGAAAGCTAGATATATGGAAACAAGACAAACACATTGCAACAATAACCAGCAAACTAACTAGCTAGGTAGTCTGAAATCATTTTGTTAGGATAGAACTGCGCCAATGAGCACCACATTAGCTAGCCAGCTAACGAGCTAGCCAAACACGCCTAGGCATGATAACTGCACAAGACTGCTAGTTGGCTAATTTGGGTTCCTAGTAAGTGGAGAAAAAGATAAGGCCAATTCTTGGGGAGTAGACTAGCTAGCTGGCTGACTAGCTATCCAACTCTCCTTTTCAGACCATTCCCGTAAAAGAAATGCAGGAAGCTAACGTTGTGCAGCTAGTTAGCTTGTAACTTCAACCAAAGATGGCATCACTCACGGCTCAGGGTATGCCCACCTATAAAATTTGATTCTGATTGGCTGCATGTAAATGAAGTAAATGAGGTGTCCGGAACTCCGATGCAGAAAAAAATTTTGCATCCCGCTACTTAGAAACTGAATGAGCGCTGATCTCCAATCAGGTGTTGATCACAATGACGTGCCTTCATTCTGACATCACGTGCTACAACACACTGATTTATATTAGTCCAATAAAAAAAAAATGGAATGGCGGGGAAGCAACTGAGGGGTTGTGTTAATCAGAGAATAGCAGAAGAAAAACAAATACGAAAAATATCCACACTACCGAATGTACCAGAAATAACCAGCTTTTTTAACATTACCCACTGTTTGTGGAATTTACTCATAAATTGCTTATTGTATTATTAATTGCTTATCCTTTGAGTAGCCTAGGTCATAAATTTATATAATCTAGCTTTTACGTATGTAGAAACGCCATAAGCTGTGTTCCCAGGAGAATGTGTCCTCATTCTATCCGAAAACCTTTTGGTCCAGCCGGACCAGGAATGCATTTGAGTTATGTGTGTACCCAGGAGACAGTTCCTGCAAAGCCAGCAGAACCACAAGATAAGCAACAGATAATTGGGGGAGAGAAAGACTCATCTGTACTGCAGATATGGCTGTCAGGGTCAACCATACGAGGGATGCCTACTCCTGGCTGAAAAACGCTGGAACTAATATGATGTGTAAATCAGCCCCAAGGGGAGGAGATTGTGATTCTGTACTCCTACATATATCCAAGCAAAAGAGGAATTCTTTGTCTTTGTTCTTTGTAACGGGGACCCGACGTGCACGTAGTAAAGACTGAATCATATTTTTACCATCTCTGTCTCTGAGTGTTTTCTTACAGGAATACAATATCAAAAATTCCTAGAACATTGGGGGCTCAGTCCGGAATTCCAATATCTCACCTGCGCTCCCTGGAGAAGCTGCACCAACTGAAAACCGTGCACGGTTGTCTGGGAGACAAAGGGGAAGTCCTTAACTCGGAGCGATTGTGGGGGCTCTTTGGGTGTGTAGTGAGGCCAGCTGGGAGATTCTCCATAAAAGAAAGTGGCTGAGTGACGGGATTTTCCTGAATTTGGTTTTATTGATGTGACACAGAGAAAATAAAACTAAAAATATGGGACAGACTAACAGTAAAGGGGGACTGTGTTGTTGTGACTGTTGCAAGTAGTATTGTGGGACAGATCACGTGACTTGACTATGACTGAGGAATGTGTAGAACGTCGGCATAATGGTTCATAATGCGGGGCATCTGCGGCACACTCATACGTCTGGTGGTAGTGGGATGAGGATGAAGTTGAATCTATGAGGCTGTTGGCCGCAAATAGAGGTGTCCACGGGTGACGGTGAGTCACAATGGGTATACGGCGCATGGACAGCGGGAGATATGCGTGTAGCAATGGAGGGATGTCCTCATCCATAACAGGGATACCAGGCGTTCCGTGCGTGGTTTGAACCATTTGTAACAACTTACCGATTGAATGCTATTGAAATAGAGCGTTGTCTGCGTATGTTATCAAAGCAGGTCATGAGAGAATTAGAGCCTTGGATCTTTTCCAATGTGAATGAATGTGAGAGAGGAAAGTGCACTGAGGTGTGTGTGTGTGTGTGTGTGTGTGTGTGTATGTATTCTGAGCTTAGATTGTGTGTGTGGAAATCAATGTGAATAAACCTAACTCGAAGCGTCTATAAACAACTGCATTGCTGGAATATTTGTTAGTTCTGTCTTTGTTAGATTAAATACAGTTGTCATTTCATTCAATGAAGTGCTTATATAGATGCCTACAATAAAATTAGCATTCATCAAGATACTATTCATTCAAGAATAATTCAAGTGCCCGTTGATTAGCCTATATTTACAGTATTTTATGGAATTCTTACTGTAATTGCAGGATTGTTAAAAAGTGACATTTCTAAGGAAATGGGTGTAATAGCAGCGCAAATTGCAGGAGTTTAGCCATTTTAATGACTGTGGAGTTGTAAAAGGACAAAGTTGCAGAAGTGAACAGAATAATTATTCCTTATGAAACTGAATAAAAGTCCTTATTTTTTTGACTAAATAAACATATGCCCTTCTTGAACGATCAGTAACTATAAACAGAGGGAAGTTTAGAGGAAGTAACAACTGAACGTCACTTACACAAATGTGGACAAGTGTTTTTAATGTTGTGGCTAACTGAATTGCTCTGAGTAAAAAGTGAAGTGAGATTAAAATATAAGATTGAGAATAAAACAAAAATGCACCATTTGATGCAGGAGAAAGCCCAATATTTAAATGCTCTAATATTTGGCGGTAGTAATACATTGCAAAGAAAACCACCAGTAATATCCTCTATGAGCTAGGGTAGGGGATTGGGCCCCCCGAACCTTGGCTCTAACAGGCGGCAGCGGGACTGCAAAGTTCCGAGGGCACGTTGAAGATGGAATGTAGTGCTGGGGAGAGGACTGAAGGCCCCCGTGTCTAATGAAGTATGAATTAACATACTGCCGTGGTACCGTCTAGTCGGCGTGTTTGTCGCATGTAAGTGAGGGCAACACGTGGTACGTGGGCGACAGCCCACACCTAGCAGAGGGGCGTTGGAGACGACCTCTGTGAACAGGCGAGGCTGGTGAAAAGGGTCAAAGTTTATATTCCCATAGCGAAGTGGGGTAGGGATCAGACCGTTGGTTCCCACCTGGGTGGCTGGTAACCACTACAGGATTCGGGGATCGCTATCGACTGGGTCACCGGCCGGTCGGGTCGCAGATGACAATAAGACCACGGGGTGGCCGCCACGCTCAGCTCAATGTACAGTCAGGCCACCACAAGCCAAAAGCGAATGTGTCAGTCGGCGAGTGGTGCTTCTGTGATCGGTGGGCTTTGAAAAGGAGACACCGGGAAGCAGAAGGCAGAGTTATCAACCTGGGGGAGCCCGGGCGAAGATCTCTGGAAAGGGATCTAGCCCGGAACTGCGCCCTGGGAAAGGGAGGTTTGAAGGATCTAAGTGTTAAGTAATAACACCATTTGAATTTGTTAAATATTTGTAAAATTGTAAAGAGCTAGAAAATTTAAGCAGTTTTCTGTAAATAATTAGACTGTGTGAGATTGGTGTGCTAGAAGCATATCTCTGAAAAGAAAATATAAAATATAATATGAAATTTAATGGTACATATTAGATTTATAAAAATAAAATAAAAGATCAAGTGAACTATTGTGGGATTAGAGATTTGATGGGTTTTTAAACAAAATTGCGCAGAGTCAAAGCAACGCAGCGAATGGAGCCTTCAAGACCAAAGCAGATAAGGGAAAACAGATAGGTGAAAGGTCGACATGCAGAAGTCAGCAAATGAGTAATGTGAATGATCAAATTTTATAACAAATGAGACATTGTGATTGAACAAACTGAAAGCTTTCCTGACTAAAGAAATGCAATCAATGATTAATGAAAGATCTTTCCCCCATTTTTAACAGGAACTGAGTGTTAACCAGTGATTCTACACTGAAAAAAAAAATTTTAAGAGGGGCTAATAACCTTAATCTGTTTATTTAACTTTCACAAGAAAGGATCCAAACGAGTGAAAAAAAAACAAACAACAAAATTATCTTGGAGTTTTTCATTTTTGTTTGTCTCAAACTCCTCTTGGAACTTTTCCACAGAGTGCTCACTGCTGAAAAGAAGAGATGAAAATAACCTTGAGTGAAAGTGATAAGCTGGCCAGCTGGGAATTCAACTGTGGGTTTTCAGCTTAAAAGTTTACCTTCTGAAATAGATTTGGGGAAATTCAATTCGGAGTATTAAACAAGACTAAACTGAGAAGGTGATACCACCATATAATTGAAAAAGTCCACCAGTAACGTGATCACATATTACTTTTCTTGCCGTTTCTAAATTTATTTTTGATTAAGTGGACAATCAAATAAAAGGTACTGACTGAGTTAACCTTTATGTGCTGGGAGCCCAACGGGAAAACTATTAGTTGAATATTAAATATGTACCAATTTTTGTGAATAAAAAATTTGCATATTGTAACATAGTCTAAAGCAACTCCACCCGGTTCTGCCGATGACATGGAAAATTGTCACAATGGTTGGGGCTAATAAGCCCTGACTGTGCATTTCCTCCATGCTCTTAGCGGAACCCTAGACTGAGGTGGATTGCTTACTCATAATTCATTGAAAAAAAAGGTATTCCCCATTGTTTAAAAGAAGTCCTATCTAATACTGCTCCATGTCCTGGACTCAAGGACACCCCTCTATTAAACCCTGAGATTGAATACTTAGTGGATAGTTCGGCGTCAAGAGTCGATAAAGGCAACCCATGTGTTGGATATGCTGTCTGTACTCATGAAAGGTGTGTTGATAGTGGCCCTCTGCCACCTACTCACTCTACAGAAGCAGCAGAGCTGATAGCTCGCGCAAAAAATGTTGACCCAATCAGTTTGGCTGATGCTTTTGCAGACAGAGAAGCAAAGGCGGCAGCCAAACACACTCTTGTGGGGCTACCACTCCAATCTGAAGTGTCAATTTCACGTGATCTGCTGAGAGCGGAGCATGGCTGCTCCCCCACAAGAAAAACATCAATGGACATCACATGGAACACAACACACTGATGACGGGTAGGTGGGACCCAATGGTAAGCCTATATTGCCGAAATCCCTCTTCCATACTGCTGCAGATTTGGTACATGGGCAGTGCCATGTACCAAGACGAGGGATCAAGGGGTCATTAGATCAAAGTTCACTTAGTAAAAAAAAAAAAAAAAAAAATTCAAAGAAATGCCCAACATGACAAAGTTATAACACAAGGGGAGGTGTAGTAGTACAGAAGGGGGCAAATCCCTACACCCCCGGAGCCATTCCACACATGGGTGATGGATTTATACATATACCTCGTGCGAAGGGAAAAGGTATGTGTTTGTATTGGTATGACTTTTCTCTAAATGGGCAGAAGCCTTCCCAGCCACATCTATAGATGCAATCACAGTAGCAAAAATCCTGAAAGGAGATATTATTCCGAGGTGGGGAATTCCAAAGTGTGTATGGAAAGCAAATTGCGTAAAGTCATGGCAGAAACTAAATGGAACTGGGTTGCATGTCTGCCATTGGCATTAACCAGTATGAGAATAACACCACAGCGTTGAGGTTGTCATCTTATGAAGTAGTACTTGGGAAACCTTTTGAATTTCCACATTTATTGCAGAGAACACTAATAGAAGAAGCAACCCTGGCAGAATATATGATTAGAATGTTAACTTACAAGAGTGAGATTCGAAATGTGCTTCCTCCTAGATCGCTAACTGAGCTGTCGTCCAGACAGATTAAGCCTGGAGATCGGATCCTGGTAGGAAGCGTCGGTAAAAGCAGAAGTGGAGTGAACCGATGTGGAAGGGTCCATATCAAGTCCTCCTGACCACACTGACTGCAGTGAGGATACAGGAGAGGGAAACGTGGATACATCAGTCACACTGCAAGGTAGTATCTCCTCCAGCCGATGTGTAGGTGCATCTAAATAAGTCAGGATAGGCTTGGAGGGAGTTCGACTAGAAAGGGGGGCGTGGCATATAGAGCTCACCCATCTCAGGCCGGTGAAGAACTTATTTACGCTCCAAGTCTGTAGAGACTCTGGACTGGTTCATAAAATAGCTCACTTCTCCCTGTGTCTGTTGATCCGAGATATATGCATGGTAAGTGCAGGCCACATGCCAACCTCGCCCAGGGGGCGGATAACCACCTTCCTGAACCAAGAAACCCTACACAAATATATTCTACTAATTCATGGTGGAGATATGCAAATAGAACGGCACATTCTGTTAATCGTACTGAGCGTTATGTGTGCACACACCTACCAGCCTCCATATCAACACCCAGAGAAGAGGTGTTACAAGTCGCAGCGCCCACAATGAGTGTGAATAGTACGATTAAGTGCGCTATGGCAGTGTCTACTGCTCGTAGTGGATTTGTCTCAGTGGACCCCAGTGTACCCCCACTCAACCTAATAATGAACTTTGGGTTAAAATACTGCACCGACAAGGATGGATATCTGAAGTTGGGAAATGCGAGTTCTAATGTCCCGCTCATGGTAGTCCATTATAGTTCAGGGCAGAAGTTTTGGCGATTGTCAAAGGGAATGGCACAGAATTTGTGGGAGTAACCCAGAGGTGTCAGGGGAAACTGCTGATTTTCTGTGGCTAACCACAAATAACGGAAACATCCTTTTTCACTGGGAGAGAAGACAGTCCAAATGGCACAATATGTAATCCGTGGGCACCTCACTGAACTGGGACAAGAGCTGTGGATGGTTGGTATTGGTTGTGTGGACATCAGATATATGTAGCATTACCACCAAATTGGGGAGGGGTATGTGCTTTTGTACAACTGAATAACCACACGTATATTGTAAGTGCAGAAAGGAACATCACATGATGGAGACGAGAAGCAGTACCCCGTGACCCAGTCTGGGGAAACAATGTTCCAGACGAGAAGCTGTGGTCAGTAGGGAGCAAGATCGCTCTCTCCCTGTTCCCACAGTTTGGAGTTGGACAGGTAACGTTGCGACTGTATACTGTGCATGATCGCCTGAGTGCACTTATAAATGAAACCCGTAACATCAGTAGAAGAATACAGGAAGAATTAACAGCCATACAATTGATGACATTGCAAAATCGAATGGTACTCAATCTATTGACAGCAGCACAGGGAGGAGTATGTCATATAATAGGAACCTCATGCTGCACCTACATACCAGCAAATGATGAGGAGGGAGGGGAAATAGATCAAGCCTTACAACGTTTAAAAGACCTATCAGATGCACAACGGGCTGATTTGGTACCTGCTGGCATAGATATATAAAAAAACTAGATCACTCATTGGCTCATCCCGCATCCCATCTTTACCGCCGCCATATTGGGGAGGTCAAAACAACATGACGCGATGAAGGCTGTGGAACAACTGGTCAGCATAAACTGAAAATGTCTCAACATTGTGCTGCCTATGATTGTAAAAACTGGCAAACGGTCGAGTCCAGACAACAATGAATCACATTTCACAAATAAGTTGCCTTGTTCGCGAAAAATAAGGCGGCTATATGGCGTGATGATGCAGCGTTCGGTGCAAGTGAGTACGTAGGCTCCCAGCTAACACACTTATGTCGCCAAGACGTCGTGACAACGTAACCGGACGACCTTAGATTCGTCGTGGCAACGTAACTACTTACGTCATGGCAACCGGAAAAGTGAAATTCCTGGATTCGTCGGGCGACGAACTCGTAACGCGTGTAAGTTCGCCTTCTGCACGCCAGGCAATGTAATTTATCAAAGGTCACCAGTTGGTAACCTAGTAGTACCTCATTGCGACCGCGATGCTTGCACTCGGCTCTTCCTTCCTTACGCTTATTGGATGGATTCCTCGAGCTTTAATTAGCATTTGCCCTGCACGACTTAACAGGCCTACTAGCATTCACCTTGCAAAATGAGAAAAAAAAAAACATTTTAAATGAACAAATAAAAGACAATCAACTTGGCTTACATTAGCACATGCTTAACCCTGCTCAACTGAGAGCACAAACATTGCAAGTCTGTTTAAAAACAATTAATTTAATTTACCACAAAACTTCTTCAGTCCAGGAATATCCATTTCGGGTGGCTCAGGATGTTACATACATAATGTGCATCGCAAAACTGTTAAACCCCCTGCTAAGTCACGCATTTCAATTGATGACAATTAATACATGAATATACTGCTCAAAAAAATAAAGAGAACACTTAAACAACACAATGTAACTCCAAGTCAATCACACTTCTGTGAAATCAAACTGTCCACTTAGGAAGCAACACTGATTGACAATCAATTTCACATGCTGTTGTGCAAATGGAATAGACGACAGGTGGAAATTATAGGCAAATAGCAAGACACCCCCAATAAAGGAGTGGTTCTGCAGGTGGTGACCGCAGACCATTTCTCAGTTCCTATGCTTTCTGGCTGATGTTTTGGTCACTTTTGAATGCTGGTGGTGCTTTCACTCTAGTGGTAGCATGAGACGGACTCTACAACCCACACAAGTGGCTCAGGTAGTGCAGCTCATCCAGGATGGCACATCAATGCGAGCTGTGGCAAGAAGGTTTGCTGTGTCTGTCAGCATAGTGTCCAGAGTATGGAGGCGCTACCAGGAGACAGGCCAGTACATCAGGAGACGTGGAGGAGGCCGTAGGAGGGCAACAACCCAGCAGCAGAACCGCTACCTCTGCCTTTGTGCAAGGAGTAACTGGAGGAGCACTGCCAGAGCCCTGCAAAATGACCTCCAGCAGGCCACAAATGTGCATGTGTCTGCTCAAACAGTCAGAAACCGACTCCATGAGGATGGTATGAGGGCCCGACGTCGACAGGTGGGGGTTGTGCTTACAGCCCAACACCGTGCAGGATGTTTGGCATTTGCCAGAGAACACCAAGATTGGCAAATTCTCCACTGGCACCCTGTGCTCTTCACAGATGAAAGCAGGTTCACACTGAGCACATGTGACAGATGTGACAGAGTCTGGAGACGCCGTGGAGAACGTTCTGCTGCCTGCAACATCATCCAGCATGACCGGTTTGGCAGTGGGTCAGTAATGGTGTGGGGTGGCATTTCTTTGGGGGGGCCGCACAGCCCTCCATGTGCTCGCCAGAGGTAGCCTGACTGCCATTAGGTACCGAGATGAGATCCTCAGACCCCTTGTGAGACCATATGCTGGTGCGGTTGGCCCTGGGTTCCTCCTAATGCAAGACAATGCTAGACCTCATGTGGCTGGAGTGTGTCAGCAGTTCCTGCAAGACGAAGGCATTGATGCTGTGGACTGGCCCGCCCGTTCCCCAGACCTGAATCCAATTGAGCACATCTGGGACATCATGTCTTGCTCCATCCACCAATGCCACGTTGCACCACAGACTGTCCAGGAGTTAGCGGATGCTTTAGTCCAGGTCTGGGAGGAGATCCCTCAGGAGACCATCCGCCACCTCATCAGGAGCATGCCCAGGCGTTGTTGGGAGGTCATACAGGCACGTGGAGGCCACACACACTACTGAGCCTCATTTTGACTTGTTTTAAGGACATTACATCAAAGTTGGATCAGCCTGTAGTGTGTTTTTCCACTTTAATTTGGAGTGTGACTCCAAATCCAGACCTCCATGGGTTCATAAATTTGATTTCCATTGATAATTTTTGTGTGATTTTGTTGTCAGCACATTCAACTATGTAAAGAACAAAGTATTTAATGAGAATATTTCATTCAGATCTAGGATGTGTTAGTGTTCCCTTTATTTTTTTTGAGCAGTATATGAACTGTATACATTAGGTCTATTTTTAAACAGTATATAATATTTTAATTTACAATAATAGTGCTTTAATAAATTACTAGACAGAAACATGCATTTTGCACCACAAAGTATTTTATTAACATTAAAAATGGAATATAGAGTCTGCAGAAGTATCCAACACTTTCCTTTTACACTAAGGCAAACATCAGTTCAGTTAGGTATACAATCTTACATTCAGAGGGAACCTGATTAGTTGGGTGGTGTATTGTAGTGTATAATAATGAAGGTTCAGAATGTGCAATCACAGATTTCAATTGAATTAACCAGTTTCAGAGAGGATGCCCAATCAGTTAATGAAACTTGAGGCAAAGACTCAATCATAAAAACCGTAACTTTCCAAAAAAGTAAAGGATCAGGGGCCTTATTCATAGAAATTTGTGTGGATTTCATACCTAAGTAATACGTACGCACAAAAAAATAAAAATGACATTTTGTGGAAAATAACCTAATTTATAAACCTATGGGTAAAATAAACTGCATGGAATTTTAATTTATTTAATCAGCATGGACTTGGAATTCATTGACATTGTGCATAATCTAAATAATTTCTTTTTTTTAATGTCAAGTTTGTTTTTATAAATCAGAAATCTGCAAAGAAAGTGACATACATATCTTTTTTGTGCCTACGCGCCGTTTATAAATGAGGCCCCAGGTGTGGTTCAGTGTGAAGCTGTAGTGGCTCCAAAGCAGACAGTAGATGTTGACACCATACTTTGTAAGAAAGAGTATGACCTGGAGTTTTGAAACTGACCATTAATTTCCAGTACATTTCCCCACCAATATAAGGCGGGCTCAGACTACATGAGTTTTAGGCCGATGTATCCCAGATTCACCCCTCCCAACAATCACAGAAATCTGGCCTGGGACCTTGGTCAGAACCGATCTTCAGCCAAGATTATCTGGTAATGTAAGGAGTTTACAGATCCAGTCTTATTCCTCCCAAACTGACTCGCACACTCATCAGGGCAGCCCTGAAAATGCCCAACATTTTTGATATTCAGGATTTAGAACTGGAATATTCTGCCAGAAAATAAATTTTAACATCCCATTCAGGGTTTAAGAGCTGACGGTATCAAACAGCAATGATAAAACCTTAGCCGCTGAGAGGCTAGCCGAGTATCAAAAGTTATAAAACCTAATTAAAACTGACCTAATTAAAACTCCAACAGCTGGGGGTGAGAATTTAACTGTTACCCACTTTCCCTAACCGCTCCCTCAAAGTCTTTGTCTTGTGATTTTCCGCCTCCACGTTTTTTAAACATCTGCCTTCTGCCTCCCCATGGTCACCTGAGTTGTGGCACACAGTAGCTCTTTCAGGCAACATGACCTTAATCATAACTTGTATGGTAAGATGGATTGCAAATTTCTAAATGTGCAGTTTGAGCTTGTTTGGAAATTGAGAGGAAAAAAATAGGAAAAGTTCATCCTTTTCTGTGAGCTATAACTCAATTTCAAATCAGTGAGGACTTTAAATCTCCTGTAGTCTGAGCCCGGCTCTATGAGGATCAGAAAAGCCATGGCAAGCAAGGTCATGCATGCTGCAACTCGGGAATCACCGCAGTGGATGTTCATTCAGAGTGTTTACTTCATAGCAAATCAACAAATTGCAGATATGACACAAAACAATTTTTGTTCATTAGCTTAACATTCAGGCTTCATGAAACACGCAGCAAAGAAATTAGATTTTAATAAATGGCATATTTTTTTATAAACAAATAGAGGAAATATATGGCATCACTATAATTTGAGGAAAGAGTTATGGAATCATCAAAAATTCAGAATTAATACTTTGTTGCTCCACCCCTAAATTTTCTTATGGCCTGAATTCTTGGAGGCATGGACTATACTAATAAAAACACTCTCGACAACATCTGGGCATCCTTCTGATAAGTCAGCGGTGGTGTCCTGAGGGACCTCCTCCCAGACCTGGATCATGGCATCAGTGAGCTCCTGCACAGTTTGTGGTGGTACTTATCAGCGTTGGATGCACTGATACATAGCATCCCACAGGAGCTCAATTGGGTTTAGGTCAAAGGAACGAGAGGGCCAATCTATGGCATCAATGCTTTATCATCCAGGAACTGCCTACATGCTGTGACCACATGTGGCCAGGCATTGTCCTGCATCAGGAGAAACCCATGACCCACTGCACCAGCATAAGGTCACACAATCGCTCTAAGGATTTCACCCCAGTGTCTAACAGCAGTCAGGGTAACGTTGGCAATGACATGGAGGGCTGTACAACCCCCCTAAGGATATGCCTCCCCAGACCATTACTGATCCTCTGCCAAATCGGTCATGCTGGATGATGTTACAGGCAGCAGAACATTCACCACAGTGTCTCCAGACTGTTTCACGCCCATCACATTGCTCAGTGTGAATCTGCTCTCATCTGTGAAGAGAACGGGGTGCTGATGCCGAACCTGCCGATTCTAGTGTTCTCTAGCGAATGCCAATCAAGCTGCATGGTTCTGGGCTGTGAGTTCAGGTCCCACTTGACGACATCGGGCCGTCATGCTGCCCTCACAGTCTGTTTCGGACAGTTTGGTCAGAAACATGCGCACCAGTAGCCTGGTGGAGATCATTTTGTTGGGCTCTGGCAGCGCTGCTCCTATTCCTTCTCACACAGAGGAGTAGATACAGTCCTGCTGCTGGGTTGGTGCCCTTCTACAGCCCTGTTTAGCTCTCATTGTGTAAGGACTGGTCTCCTGGTATCTCCTCCATGCTCTTGAGACTGCACTGAGAGACACAGCAAATCTTCTAGCAACTGCATGTATGGAAGTGCTGTCCTGGAAAAGCTGGACTACCTGTGCAACCAGACTGGGCTGCAGGTACTGCCTCATGCTACCAGCTGTGACAACGACACTAGCAGAACAGAAAAACAGAGAAGAATCTGTCTGGCCCTTATTTGCTATGGAGTAAAATAGCTGAATGCACATCATCTGTGAGGGTTTTCCATAATTTTTGCCAGGGGTTCCACAAACCAACTTAACTTCAAAACAGGTTTCATATTGCTGTTTTTTTCTAATTATTTAAATAAATTGCTTAGAACCTGTAATTGTTTGTCATCTCTCACAACTTCTCAAAATGTAATGTAAGAGGGCTTAAAATGAGTTTGGAAAATAATAACATTTCATTATAATTATTAACATTATCCTGGGGTGCTGAGATGAAATGTAGGGGTGCTTGAGAATCCCTATAAAAAGTCTAAAATCACTATTTCTTCATTCAGTTTAGTTTTTTTTTTTACACATTTACAAGTCGTCCTCCTCTTCTTTCACATCGAGCGCCTGTGCATTATGCCTTCTGCAAGGAACAACACAAACACAGCAAAAGAGGTGAATACATGAAATTATTTTACTTTTTCCTCAATTTTTTTAAGCAGTGAAGTCTGAGTCTGCAGTTTGGGGTGCAGTTTAAGGCTACTTCAAAGTTTCCTCTGGTGACCTTGTGACACCAAGAGGTGTAGGGTTTATCTACCAACTAGGAGCCTGGATAGTGCTTCACCTGCCTGTATACAATTACATGCTCCCATTGAATACTCCCATTTTACCAGTTAAAACAATGATTCAACCCTGACCTCAAAGCCCCTGCCCTGTTAGTTCTGTTTCAGGTCACATCTGATCCAATTAATTATTAGGCCCAAGAAAGATCTGTGTAAAATTTGTCATATAAAATTAAGGACTTTTGTATACATAATCATCACATCACCATAAGTGTTGGACAAAAAGAATACAAATACTATACCAGGTTCTCAGTCGCCTCCTTTCTAAACATCGCTGTGGAGCATTTCACTGATCAGGCTCCTCAGATCTTTCTCTGCCAGCCCTTGCTTGCATCTCAAGACAGTCTGTGCAATGCATAGGGCAGATATCTCAACAATAGTTTTATTTAAAATAAATAAAAATAAAACTATGCAATAAAGCCATGTACTAGAAGAGAAACAAAATAACGTATGCATTTAACTAGCCAATGTTACTGGTTTTGCAAGGGAAATTCTATCCAAAAGGTCTTAATGAGTCATGCCCCTTGTGTCCTCAGTGTCATCAATGAGTTTCAATAAAATTAGAGTCTCAACTTCATTTTAGCTGGCTAATTATGTTGGCTTTCGCAGATGATGTATCAGTATTGTGCCTAATTCACATTGTTTACCATAAATTTCTAAATATAAAGGGCACAGCAAATTAGCCATAACTGTGACATGAAATAACGCCATAACGTTACCCCCATAAGGAGTAGCTACATCTGACAACAACTAAAATTATCGCGCAGTGTTACTCCGTGTTGTTGTTTGTGCAACTGAGTTGCGCGATTTATATTCCTTTTACAGTTGAGCAAGTATAGCTAACGCTAGCTTTCTTATTTAATTTGTACTGAGTGTCGTAAAACTTAATTTTCAACAACGATCAGTGGTTAGAATAATGTTAATTAACCACGTTTCTCCTGGGCAACAACTAATGGAAGTTTCAATCGTTTGCCAGCGTTAGCTACAAGCTAACATTAGCTATCAAAATTTTTTCCCCAAATTTACCTTATATTTACAGCCGGTAACGAAGAAAAAAAATTAGAGATTTCTAAATTATGAGTTATTTTAGCTGCTGTATTATTTATATCCAATGAAATGGTTAATATCGGTGAATATAATGATGAAGGAAACTTACCTTTAGCTGACTGAAATGTTGAAGGTCTTTACGGTTGAGAAAAATATACGTTATAGAATCACTGTCCTCGAGAGTGAACTTCCCGCCGCTGCTGCTCCACGATTGATAAACTAATTAACCTCAACCTGCCAGCATTCGTAACTTAATTACCAACAAGCGACGTGTCCACGACGTATTGAAAAGTTCGTCAAGTTTGCCAGTATTCGTAACTCTTGCTGCGTTCCAGCGGAGGTTTGAACCTGTGAATCAGGACTTCAAAGTTACGAGTCACGACTTCATAGCGTTCCAGGCAAAAGTAACGAGTTACGACTTCATAACGTTTCTTACCGTTTGCCTCTTGAAAAAAAGGCGGTGCTGCCATTTTAGTTGAGCTGCGTGACGTCAAACAAGGAAGTCGGAGTATGTTGAGCACAATCGAGTTCACCGGCGTGAATTCACAGGTTTGACGGTAGCTCTGCCCACTTTTAACCGGTAAATCACGGGTTACGAGTTGCCTGGAACGCACCCTCTATTACCAACAGGCGACGTAACCAAATAACCTTAAGCGACTTGTTCACGACGTATTGAAAGGTCGTCAAGTAACGTAACTGAATTACCAACTGACAACGTTGTCAGACCATTTTCACATGGTCGGTCACTAAGGGTGCGTTCCAGGCAACTCGTAACCCGTGATTTACCGGTTAAAAGTGGGCAGAGCTACCGTCAAACCTGTGAATTCACGCCGGGAACTCGATTGTGCTCAACGTACTCCGACTTCCTTGTTTGACGTTACGCAGCACAACTAAAATGGCAGCACGGGCTTTTTTTCAAGTGGCAAATGGTAAGAAACGTTATGAAGTCGTAACTCGTTACTTTTGCCTGGAACGCTATGAAGTCGTGACTCGTAACTTTGAAGCCGTGATTCACAGGTTCAAACCTCCACTGGGATGCAGCATAACTTACCAAAAGAGCACGAATAATTACGTCGCCAGTTCATCGTGTGTTAGCTGGGCTAGCCCTTGCCCTGCCCCTAGATAGGCACTGGCGAATCCCCATAGCGGCGCAGCGAAATTGCTCTGATGCTGCGTCGTCGATCAGTAAATTGACCTCAGGTAGTGTTCCGCCGGTCAGAGTACACCCCACAAACGTCCCTTTATGACAAGAATTAGTCCTGGCGAAGTTCTCAATCATTTTCCTTTATTGACGATTTGGTTTCTATGCACCCTGGAGGGCAAAACACTGTTTCATTATTGCTGGTAATATTTGACATTCCACAGAGCAGCCTCACAATTCTGTCATTTTCTATTTGTTTCAACCCACAGATATATACATTGCCTCTCTAAAGAAGAACAATATGCTAAGGAACATCACGTTATAGGCACTTGTATGCATGTACAGCGCCTGCCACAGTAAGCCTATTTAAAAACAGTTAGCCAAGTCCCTAATGTTACACTGGCTCCACTTTAGCAATTTTCACATTTTATATAGCTAGCTGTCTTGTGGAGAGTCTTTCCCGTTAAAGGGGACCTAATATGCTATTTTTCCAAGTTTATATTTTGGTCTTTGACTCCCCTAGAGTAATCCTGATCGCGCAAAGTAAAAAAAGGGTACTTATTTCGCTCGTACTGCCATCCTCAAAAAACCCCATTTGTAGTCCATAGTAGTCTCTGCCTGAAACGCCTCCTTGGGGTAGTTCTTCCGCTATGGCCCCCACTCCCCGTGTGCCCACTTTCTTCTGACTGGCCAGCTCTGCGGAGGGCGGAGTTGGGCGGTACGAGGCTGCAGAACGCAGTTTTCCGGGTCCTCCTCTCCAGAGTGAAACGTGAGACACGGCTGCCATCTGATAAGGAAGCTGCGGGCAAATTCCGCGATCTAACGCAGTACATGTGTATAGATCTAATGAAATTAACTTGTTCTAATAAACGCAGCGGCGAAAGTGAAGGATGCAGTGCGAAAGTCTGGCAGCTCAAGCTCAAATTTGCTATCGGCTACAGTTTGTTACGGCAGTAGTGGTGAGTACCGCGGTTTTTCTACTCCTAGCTAGGATGCAGGGGAAGCCAGAATCCACCCCATATAGACACATTTGTAGAACGGGTCGACATGCCCAAGTGTAGACCGGAGACCGTAGAAATCCGGTGGGTCTGAGTTTAGAGGGAAACATGGACAGTGAGGGGCAGCTAAAAGTGGACCAACAGCTTATGGACTACTTCGGTGTGTATTAAGACCTGCTGGTTCGTGTGCATAGCTGTGGTGTGTTATTAGCGTGGAGAAACGAACAGCTTCCACGCTGGTATATGACGGAGGGGTGAAAGCTCCAAGCTAAACGGCCTTTTCAGAAATTGCCTGTGGTAATGGTTTACTTATTGCTTCGGAATGACCAGCTTTTCCTCGCGGAAAATGGGCGCATTATGTATAGAGACGACCGGCACATCCGGGTACTTCGCCAAATGTCAAGGCCGCGCCCCTTTTTGGGGGATAGAAAACCTCAGATCCCATTGACCCTAATGTAATTTGATGTGTTTTCAGGTGTAAAATTTATCTGATTTATTTAACTAAATTTCCTGTTTATATTCATTTATTGATTTATTGATATGTCTAGCGATTATTTTGCTACCTTGCCTTAACCTGAGCGTTCAAGTATTTTTTAATAAATTAAGGTTGATCGTCCACCCTCTTGCCCTTTCACTACCGCGAATTTCGAAGTCTGTGTCAGTTTGGGGTTAAGAATAACTAACAAATGCACATAACGTTAGACCGCAAACCTGACTCGGTTGGCTGACGCTACTTTACGTTAGCTAGTTAAGCAATTAAAGAATAACACGAGACAAAAATCGTAGCGAATAAACCTATTAAAGTATAGTACCAAGTCTTACATATTTAAGGGTACTTAACGTTACTTTTGAAGTTTAAAAAAAGAGTGGCGTGGAGTGGAGTGGCGTTTCCCACAAATATAAACATGGGAAGACACTGGATACATAGCTTTTACTCTTCATCTTCTCTTAACTCTCCTTTTTGGATTCTGCCCTTTTCCAGCAAGGATGGGGAACCTGAGGTCCGGAATGGTCATTTTATTGGAGGTGCAACCCGGCACACAATAACTTTTGGGCATTTTACTGCTCAATTATCGCGCTTATTTCTCATTGATTTCAATGCATAAGAGCGTTTGTTTTCCCCCAAAAAGGGGCGCGGCCTTTGCGCTGAGCTCTTGATGACGTTGAACCGGTCGTCTCTATAGCGTGCGAGAGCTAGACAGAGCTCCGGTTATGTCATGAACATAATACAGGTTTTACAGACCGTAAGTTCCGTCTGCGTGAACCGTTGCTTATGTGGAGCTAGCGAATCGATCACTTTTACAGGAAAGAATTTAATATTCAATCGATGGGAATGCAGAGAAATCGTTTGTTATACCAGACACGTTATAGGCTGTGCGCTTCCCTATTGCTTTCACCGGTAGTATCAGAGAGCTTGCCCAGACATTGGAGATGTATCAGGCTGACCCCGGTCATGGATAAGTAAAGCGATCGTTTAAAGAAGCACCAAAAACGCACCCCAAGCTCTGCAAAATCTACTTCTGGTCTAACTGCAGCCCAACTCGGCAGACACATACAGCACCTCTCCGGTTAGCTTCAACTGTAGTGGCTACAATCAGGCAACGTAATGATGAAACTGCCACATTGATGCTTACCGAAGTAACACAAGCATACCGATCATAATTGCTGCATATAAGTTAACCAGGAGCATTTTTAATTAGCAGAGCACGCGAACTAACACGCAGTAGCTGATAAGCGGTCATGACTTTGAATGTAATCTGTCGCGCGAAAAATTTGTTTTGCGTCCAGTTTGAAAGCTGCTTAACGCGCCCATAATGCCTGTATTCGCGTCTTTGCATTGACTTTAAATGTAGCTAATCTGTAGCGCGAAAAATTTGTTTCCGTCTGGTGTGAAAGCTGCTTAACGCGCCCATAACGCCTGTATTGGCGTCTTTGCATTGACTTTGAATGTAGCTGATCTGTCGCGTGAAACATTTGTTTCGCGTCCGGTGTGAAAGCGGCTTGACCTGCCCAAAACGTGTATTCGCGTCTTTGCATTGACTTTGAATGTAGGCTAATCTGTCCTGCGAAAAATTCGTTTCGTGTCTGATGTGAAAGCAGGTTTATGGATAGTATGGGACAGCTAGAGAGAGCTCGGTTATGTTATGAACATAATACAGGTTTTGCAGACCGTAAGTTCCGTTAGCGCGGACAAGTTGCTTATGTGGAGCTAGCGAATTGATCACTTCTAATGTTACAGGAAAGAATTACCTATTTAATCTCCGCCTTTTTCGGCTTTTTATTAGCCACAACAATTTCTAAGGGGATGAAATTATGTCAAGCAGGGGCGTCTCTAGGACTGACGATTGGTGGGGCCCAGAGCTCCCCTTTAAAACAATTACTAACCCTGACTTGCACGCAATCATTCGCATAATTGACAAACAATCCTTCCAGGATTTTCCCAGCTTTTTTATTGTTTTATTGATTTTTTGCGGTAACTTTTTCAAAAAGTGGCATTGAAAGTTGCAATGTCATGGCGATTTATTTTTTTGTCTGCGAGAAATTTGCGTGGATTGGTTGAATTTGTTTAATAGTTGCAATCGCGACATGCAACTTCCTTGAGGGACTGAGCAATAGATTCACCCCGAGAACACGCCGGGCCGGTACGGTACGGTACATTTCGGTACGGCGACAATCATTTATCTGGACGCGTAATTTCGTGCATTTAAATCAGCATTATTCAGAATTGCACACAGAAGTTTCAAATGGTCTTTTATTTTATTTAAACAAAACGATCATGAAGCGCCAGTTAAATCACTTGATGTGTGGAAAAGGTAGCGCAGACGTTTGAGAGCAGTTTGTCTTTCACAAAGCGTTGGCAAATTTTTGAGTGGCCTAAATAATTTTTCTGATCTGAATTTATCCCATTATTTAGTCATCAATAGATCGCATGGAGAGAGAAACCGTAACTTCGATTGCCAGAGGATTATTGTCATAATTGGAAAACGTGTTAATAATGGAAAATAACTGAGTACAAGCCAGGAACAATCATTGACGCAAAGGCATGGTCCGGGCCCCACCAATTATCACTTCCAGAGACGCCACTGATGTCAAGGTGGTGGAGAGAAATCATTTGTAAACCGGTAGAGCTTCTGCGTTTCGCATTGCTTTCACGGTAGCACCAGAGAGCTTGCTCAGACATTTGTGAAGCATCTGGCTGATCCCGGTCATGGATAAGTGAAGCGATCACTAACTGTAGTGGCTACAATCAGGCAACGTTATGATGAAACTGCCACATTGATGCTTACCGAAGTAACGCAAGCATACCGATCAGAATTACTGCATATAAGTTAACCAGGAGCACTTTCAATTAGCAGAGCACGCAAACTAACATGCAGTAGCTGGTAACCGAGCGGTCATAACCACAGAGACAAACCCTTGCAATACAGGTTTTACAGACAGCAAGTTCTGTTACTGTGAACAGTTGTACCAAGCATCCAAATTACAAACAAGTATTGAAAGTTAGCTTCAAATGAGGTTTATGTTCACACACCTTCTGTAGAATTTCCCCTGATATCACTCTTGCATATTTAGGACACAAACATTAGCAACAGTAACTTGGCTACGTTAGTCGCTGTGCTACAGCCACAATCAACTGGCTATCACGTCAGGTTGGCTTATGCAGTAAAAAGCAACTTACAGCTTCTGTGTCTGTGAGTCACGGACAGTCGCGACGATACAGGCTTTATCTTCAGATATTTTACAAAGCCTGCGCTTGAGGCCAGTTGTTAGTGCTAACTATCGCTAGCGGTCCTGCTAGCCACCCATAACACGTTAGCTTCACTTACATTATTTGCTGTTATATGGTTACTTACAGCTTGTGGCTCCGAGCGCTTGATCGATGCAACTGCTTCAGGTTTGAGAAGCAGCTGAAACGCTTATACTGTGTCGAATTATCCTTTATTGACAAAGCTGTCTTTGGTGAAATGCTGAGCACAAGCAGCTAATGTTCCCTTTGGCCATGGCTGTTTGCTACCAGCAAACAAAAAAAGCTACCCACTGATTTCTGGTGGCATCGTCTTTTGGAAGAGAAATATTTGTTTTTCTTCGCGTCCAAAAGTAAACGGACAAGTAGCTTTGGAAGAGATACTGACAAAATTGCACCTCAAATGATCTGCCTTTCTTCTTTTGTATTTCCAAAAGTGTAGACGCTACTAAGGCATAGTATGATCTGCCGTTGTTAGTGCCTGCTAGAATAGTTTCCGGTGTGGGCAGGTCCAGCGCAGTGGTTGGCTCTGGCTAGGTCTGTACTAATTGGACGGCACAACCTGACGTCAGGTTTTGCCCAGATCTCGTGAAGATCTCAGGAGGAGCTGTTCAGAGAGGAAATCACGCTCACAAAATCAAGTTCTTGGATTACGGCAAAATCCCTGTATCTTATGTTTAGAAACTTTTCAGAGGTTGAGCATGGACAACCAACATTATAACATTACTAATATGTATTAAAAGAAGGATCAGCATGTTAGGTCCCCTTTAAACTGATGCCAGGATTAATGCATACTAAAGTACATATACAGTAAAACTAGCATATTCGGATTCAATTGGACCATATAATTTTGTCCGTTATGAGCGAACTCCGCTATATGCATTAAACATACAAAATCCGTTATACTCACAAAACAGATTATATCCGCTGTATGCGTGTAACAGATATCCGCTATACACATACGAATTTGTATGTAGCCTATGCTTTGTGTATAAAGATCGGAACAACTTCATTTTCAAGTGTGCATACCGGTACCTATTGTTGTCTTCATTTAGTCCGTCTTTGCCCTGACACAATGGATAACAGGATGATATGATAGGCTACTGCATGTTGCTCCAACTGGGATCAATGGAGACGACTAAAAACCTAAGTATGTAAATGAAACTGCGCCAGTTTCAGTTTTCGCGAATGCACTGTTGTAAACTTGCACCTTTTTGCTAGTAATTTTAACCGTAATTTAACAATACGTTTACAACAGAGTTCCATCCATATTAAGTGTAACTCACAGTTAAATGCGTTCAGGACTCCACTTACGGTTAAAATAACGAGGAGAATGCGTTAATTTAACTGTTAAATTATGTCAGTTTATAACCGTGTCGGGAAGCCGAACTATTTCGTTGCTCTGTTGCAAATGCGTATATGCATGGTGCAAACCAGCTTGTCCGGTATACAGGAGTGCTTTTCAATGAAAATACATTGTGATGGGACTGTCAGATTTAAGCGAAGATCCGTAATATAAAATCCAGTATCTTCGATGTTTATTTAATATCGTGCACAAATACGCATTAATTGTAACGCGACTATAAATAAATGTTCAACACACGATACATGCGGAATGAAAGTTACTTTGAAACTTGTCTGGAGTATATTTGTTCTTTTTTTTAACTAAACGCTCTTGGAACACCCTACATACTTATACTTGTTTTATTAGTACTTGTAGCTATAAAACGCAGTTTCAGTTGCTGCCATTTCCTTTCATTCTGTACAGAATAAAAACTAAAAGGAAAACTCTAGAATCGACTTAGACCTAGCATTTAGCAGTCCCTAAATAAAGAACAATAAAACACCTCGATACTATGGCTGTGTGACTTTGACTAAAAAATTGTAAAAAAAAAAAAAGGCAGTGCATATTTTGCTGTGAACCGTTTTCACATTTCTACCGCTATTTGGCCGCGACCTCCGGTACACATGCTCAGTTGTATTATTTTTGGACTAGCTCATAGAAATCAATGGATAATAGTGAAGTTATAACTTTGCCATTTAGGCACCTCGCTCACATATACATACATTAAATATTGCTAGATAAGTTGGCATAAAGGCTCTCTTGCTAGCTAGTTAACATTATATTTCATGTATTTAAATTTAGTCAATTTAAAATGCGTTGGCGGCTATAGCCATTATTATGCAAACTAATTTGGCTGGAGTTGCACCGCCAGCATTTAGCTCACTAGCTGGCAATAAAATGCATCAAATAAAAAGGTTGCCAGCTAAAGCCGCTTTCACACTGGACGCGAAACACGACAGATTACATTCAAAGTCAATGCAAAGATGTATTCGCCTAGCCTAAAAATATGTTCTGAAAATTTATTACAGAATCCACTAAGCCATTATCTAATTAAAATATACAGGCCAGGGTACGTTCAGATAACGATCCATAAACAGGCCGAACGCATAAGGAGTAGATCTATTTCCACGTTGTCCGCTTTGTTTGTTTACGCTTTTCGACCTCCCCAATATGGCTGCCATCCCAGCAACGGCTGACGTACCAACTCCATGGATGTATTATAAGAACTGGGGGTGCGTTTGAGCACGTCTGCAAGTAAGCCGGCTGCGCGAGATTCCCGAAAAATTACGCGAAGAATCTTGCTGAAGTTGCGCAATAAGCCCTCCAAACCCTGCGATAGCCACAGCAGAAAATCAGGTGCGTTCGAGCGCGTCTGCAAGTAAGCCGGCTGCGCGAGATTCCCGAAAAATTACGCAAGAATCTTGTCGAAGTTGTGATAAGCCCTCCAAACCGTGCGATAGCTGCAGGATCTTGGGAGCTTCCGGGATGGCGCTGTGAACAGACGTGTATCCGAAAGTTCCACCAAAGGTCCCGATAAAAACGCACGCAGACGGTTTAAATCTCCACTTTCAAACCTTTTTTCATTTTTTAACACCCATCCGAGAATATGCTGAAGAATAACAAAAAAATCCCTCCAGCAAAAAGCCTCCCGTTTAAACAAACGGAGACAAATTGAAAGTTAAAAATTTAGAAGAGCAAATTGAATCATTGCGAAAAGAAAATGAAAACGTGAAGGAACAACTTCTAAACCAAGAAAGGTATAAAAGACGGTGGTGTCTCCGCATTAAAGGGAAAAAGGAAAACGATAATGAAAATCCCAAAAAGGACGTAGTTAGGCTCCTTTGCAAAATTGCACCTGACCATGCTGGAAAAATGGAGGACGCTGTGGATGTGGTTCACCGAGTTGGCAGGAAAATCGAAAACAAACACAAACAAATAATAATCCTCTTCACCAGCCGGACGATGAGGGACGATATTTGGAAGCGAACAAAAAACTCGAAAGTTTGCAAAGAGGAAGAAATCCGCTTCAGGGAAGACCTGATGCAGGAAGACTGGCGATCCAGACAAGTGCTGTGGCCAAAAATTCAGCAGGCGAGGGAGGAAGGCAAAGCTGCAGGCTTCAGAGGTCCATTTGGCTTCATCAATGGAAAACGCATTGCTGAGGAAGACGCGGAAATGGGTGAATAACCGAACTGAATGTTTATAGTGGAAACGTTTTGATTATGGGACCCTCAATTCATATTTTTCTACTCCACCTCCTCAAAGCCTTCATTCTAAAGGACATTTATGTGTTCTTTGTTTCAGTTAAAAAGTGATATTTATTTTGCTTCTTTCAATACAAGGGGACTCAAAGACTCTATTAAACGCAAAGCTGTATTTTTATTTTGTAAAGGACAGAAAGCCAACTGCATATTTCTTCAGGAAACGCATTCGGATTTGTCAGACACCGAGTTTTGGACTCAACAGTGGGGAAACAAAATCATCCTCAGTCATGGCACAAATTGCTTGGCAGGTGTTGCTGTTTGTTTTAACAAGTGCCCTGGTAAGATCATAAAAGACAAAATGGACAATGATGGACATTGGGTAGCATGTGTCTTGGAAATTGATATGATATTGATTAACATTTTTGGGTGCAACAGTGAACAAAAGAACAAACAATTGTTATATCAAGTGACAACAGTTATTAAGGAGTTAAGAGCTACATTTCCTACTGATCATATACTGGTTGGAGGAGATTTTAATTTAGCCCCTGATGAATGGATGGACAGATGGCCATCTAGATTCTCACAGGAGCACAGGAATCCAATTCTTGGAGAATTTATTAATAATAACAATCTAATCGATATATGGAGAGTTAGTAACAGGGATGTTAGACAATTTTCTTGGTTTAAACCTAATGGACAATCGAAATCAAGAATTGATTACTGGTTAATTACAAACTCTATGTCCAGGTTTGGTATAAATTCCAGTATATCCAATGCCCCCCTGAGCGTCCATTGTATTATAAATTTGAAATTATCTTAAAATAGCCAAATACAGAAATCTAAAGGTTACTGGAAATTTAATGCAACCCTTCTTAAAAATGAAGAATATTGTCACACAATTAAAAAAATGATTGAGAATATTAAAAATGACAAACAAATAATCACATCAATTCATAAATGGGAATATTTAAAATTTACAATCAGGAAATACTCCATTACCTTTAGCAAAAAACTAATTGAAAAAAGAAAAGCAAATGAATTGAAATTAATTCAAGATTTGTCATCATATTACAGTAAACTGAACAGGAGTGAAGAAGACCGAGAAAAAATCAATACCCTACAAACACAACTAGATGAACTCTACATCAATAAAGCACAGGGAGCATATGTGAGGTCCAGAGCCAGATGGATTGAGGACGGGGAAAAAAATACTTCATACTTCTGTAATTTAGAAAAACGTCGACAAGAACAAAGTGCAATTACTAGTCTAATAATAAATGGAGAAGAATGTACTGACTCCAAATGCATATCAAATGAAGTTTTTAAATTCTATAGTAACCTTTACTCACCCTCATACTCTTTACAAAAATCTAAATTATTATTTGAAAGAATAAACCATTTAATCCCAGTAATTGAAAAAAATTATAAAGAGATTTGTGATGGAAAATTGAGAATAGACGAATTTGATCGCATAATAAAAGTAATGGCATCTGATCATTCACCAGGCCCTGATGGATTAACAGCTAACTTTTATAAACATTTTTGGGAAGAATTAAGATTGCTGCTATTCCAAGCAATTAATGAATGTATTGGCCAAAAAGAATTAATGACAACTATCAAACAAGGGGTAATTAAATTAATACCAAAACTGGTACTACAAGCTTCTCACTGCGGTCTTAGCAGCAAGATTAAAAACGGGTATTTCAAAAATCATTAGTAACACGCAGTCAGGGTTTCTTAAGGGTAGGTCGATTCATAACAATATCCGTATGGTTCTGGACCTTATTGATTATAGTGACCTTATTGATGATAACGGTTTTATATTTTTTCTAGTCTTTTGCAAGGCATTCGACTCTGTTGAGCATATCTTTATTTTTGAGACATTTAAACACTTTGGATTTGGGAAGCATTTTATAGACATAATTGAAATGCTACATACAGACATAAATAGTTGTGTTTCCCTCCCAGAAGGTACATCTCCCAGATTCACTATAGGTAGAGGTATAAGACAAGGATGCAGTATCTCACCTCTCCTATTTATTGTAGTCACTGAATTGTTAGCTATTTTAATTAAAAACTCCAATATTGAAGGACTTAAAATAAATGGTGAACAAATAATTATTAGTCAATTAGCAGATGATACAACACTCTTCCTAAAGAATAAAGAACAAATTCCTTTGGCTATACAAATTATAAAATTATTTTCTCAAGCTTCAGGGTTATATTTGAATCTAGACAAATGTGAACTGATGAGTATCCATAATCATAATAGTAACTACTCTTCACTATATAACATACCTGTCAAAACAATTTTTTAAAAACAATTTTTAAAAATCACGAAGACATAAAACACAAAGTGGCACCTTTAATTAGATCATGAAGAGGCTACCTTCTATATCATACCACAGCCACCTTCCTTCTGGTGATTGACAACATTTTGCATATAATATCCAAAACCATACCATTTACAACACTAACATTTATTCACATTTAATTCCTTTAACAATTGAGAACTATGCAGATGTACTCTTCTCTGGTTTTTAAAAGTGGGGAGCCCAGTGCATTTTATTGTTAAGGTACAGAGTTTACTCAATTTATCATGTGGGGCAGAAGAACACCAATGGCTTGAGTCAGTGTTTCAGCCATACATTGACGAGACTTTGGCGGCCCACCATAGTGTAATTTACCCCTAATTTATGTGCAAATGCCGCGTAGTGCGCCCTCATAAAAAAAAAAAAAAAACAGAAAACTAGGAAAGGTAGCGGAAGACGCGCAATTTGCGCAATCCCCCCCCCCGCTCAACAAAATAAGAATAATACTGCCCCCCCCGGTCAACAGAATGAGAATCATTCCCCCCCCGCTCAATAGAATGAGAATGAGACCCTGCCACCACCAGTGGAAAGTCCCCAAAAATCCTGTGGGAAACACTGCTTGAGTGTAGAAAAGGAAAATGCAGAGCAGCAAAGAGCCTATGGAAACTGAAGGACACTGAAGTGTTGGTTTATCATCATACCCTGCACATTTTCAAGCTTAAGTGTCTGCAGTGGTGGAAAGCAGGCAAACGGGCTCATTCTTTTGGGCGAGAGGTACATGTAATGAAGAATTGGGCAAAATGTATTAGTTTCAGCTCTCTGTATGTAACTCACTTAATATAACAGCTCCATTTAAAATGGAAAGCAAGGGTAAAGCTTAATTGGCAAGATGGTCTCCCTTCATTGCAGTTAACTTTGAAGGCCATGTTCGAATAAACGTTTCAATCAGTCCTCCAGTATGTCGTTGGGAATCAGCAGATGGAACCTGAAAAATAGAGCACAGGGTAATACATCACTTAAGGGTACTGATTGGGGCTTTGTTAATACCTGGAGGGCAGGAGAAGGGTATGTAAACATCAAAAAATGTGATTATATTGTCAAAATGGCAGCACAAAGAAAAATCTAGTTGAGCGATAGTATCAATTCTGTTGAAATGCTTGTGTCAGAGGACATATTTCAAAAACTCCAATCAGGTAAGCACTATCTACAAAACACTTGAGTTTTATACCATCTACAGCATAGTGGTATCCACAAACTGTTGTCATATTTCTACATTTGAGACCAATACTGAGGAATTGTTGTTTGTGCTCTATTATTAACTGCAATGAGAAACTGCATTTTGCAGACCCATCATTTGCAGGGGACCTTTTCACAAATGTGTGGCAAATGTTCACGGAGGCCCCAAAAGAGTGCAAGTACTTAACGATGCCAACATAAAGCAGGAACAGCATGTACATGTGTTGGCACATGAGTTTCCACATGGATGTTTCTAATCGAGCAACTTGTGTGCATTGTCACCAATAGGCGGTGAGACTGTACCAGCAGGTTCAGCTCAAAACATCACACTGCCCCAACAAATGCATTATATTCACATTATCTATTACTCTTGCTGTCATGTATTCTTTGCTTGCAAGACTGAAACCAAGAACCCAAGCTAACTTGGAAATATCCCAGGGTAAAGAAAGCATTTTATGACGAACTTGGACTGTACGTCTTAACAATAATAAATGTAATTTACGTGTATACTAACCATTGCACGACACAACCGTACGTTCAGGATGCAACCTCTAGGTGGCGCTAATGCATAAGCATCAAACAGACACAGTGCACGGAATTTACCTAATATATACAAAAATACCGAGACTCCCAAGCCACCAGCAGCTTCCGATCTAACCATTTATTGCCTT
Source organism: Gymnothorax javanicus (assembly GCA_029692085.1). NCBI lineage: Eukaryota > Metazoa > Chordata > Actinopteri > Anguilliformes > Muraenidae > Gymnothorax > Gymnothorax javanicus. The sequence continues at coordinate 15,955,335 of CM056202.1, forward strand.
CATTTGACAAATGCGATACAAGTACATTTCATTTTTTTGCAGACTCGTAACTTCTCTGACATTCAGAAAATAAGAAAGAAACAGAAATAGTCGGTATTTGCGACAAATATGCGCACAGTGTATTTTACATACCTTCGTCTCCGGTTAAAATTTTCATAGATAAGTCCATAAATAAGGAGAGGAATGTCCAGAGCATCCATCTCCTCGATTACTTCCAGCGTTGCCAAGTAAGTCGCCATTCTTTTCTGGCGGTGAAGTCTGGTGATGTTTCCCGTGATGAGCTGCACAGCAATTTCAGCGAGCTGTTCGAGCAGATGCGAAGCGCCCCAGGAAATATGTCATGTCACAGTGCAACACAGCCGCAGACGCGCTTGAACGCACCCTGGGGCATATTCGAATCCCTGTTCTTGGCGACACTCGGGTTGACTCGACACGAGAACGAAGTTCCGAACGGCCGAGAACCAACACAAGAACGCGTTCTTGTCACTCCCCACTTTTTGGAGAGTGGGACGAGTGTTGACAAGAACAAAGATGGCTGACGCGGGATATATGTATGTGAAATTTTCATCGATTTCACCGATTAATCTTGTTAATAGCCCTCTATTCACGAGAATAAGTAGTTTCAGTGGCAATTAACTCTGTATAGAAGCATGAAGTGACTTTCAGGCCCGGTTACTAGGGTTGATCTTGCTGAAATTTTGTAAAAACCGTCGGTATGGCAATAATTCAATTCAATTCAATTTTATTCTGCATCATACGCAGCCCCATGGGCTCGCCTGAGTAGGAGACTGGAGAACACCCGAACTCGCACTTCCGTGTTCGGAACGAAAAACCCCGCACCTCGCACTCGTGTTGACTCGTGTTGGGGATTCGAATACGCCCCTGGATACTGAACCGAAAATGGCCGCCCATTCATTTCAATGGAAATTGCTCAGTGGCGCAGCACGCCGACATGGGCCATAGTTCCGGGGGCACGCGGACATGCGCTGTGTGACTTTTCGTTCATACATACGTAGTGTAGGGCTCATGAACGCGCTGACGTCTGAGGTATCCATGACAACGGCCCGCGCCCGTGCCACTCCCGCAAAGGACGCGTATTCATCCCATAGACAGTAAAAGAAGTGGACGGCGGGATGGCGCTATTTTCAACGGGAGAGTGTGAAGCTCAGTTGAACGAGTTTTCAGTTGGACACCACGCCTACTGCGCAGGCTCGAAGTCAGCTCGCTGATGTAAACCAACGTCCTGAGAAGCGGTAACTCGTCTGGTAGATGTATCCTACACATAATTCCCAGCGAGCAAGCGATTGCGTCTGTCAGTATAGTCTGATTCCGTTCGATGTTATTATGTTTTGCGAATGAGGTCGTTGCAAGCTACGTAGGTGATCACATTAGTGATGGGCGTTTGACACCGAAGCAATGAAGCTTGTGTCACTCAAGCAAAGCACATCGATTCGGCACAGTGGGTCGGAGCTTGTCCCGAACGTACATGGGCACGTGACTGGTGACGTCCGAAGCATCGAAATTGTGGAAGGGGTTTGCCTAGCTTCCAGTAGTTTGCGCGGCATCGGCATATAAGACGCAAAGGGCAGTCAGTGAGGTTTCGCTACTCGAGATAAATTAAGGTACGCTATCCGAAAGAGGCATCCCAGACAGCAAGCACCTCTGCCCGGATCTGCGCCAGCTCTGTGCCAACTCCAGCTGATCCGGCACAGAGCTGGCGCAGATCCGGAGCGAAGGTTCTTGCTGTCTGGGATGGAGCATTCAAAGAAGCGTTCAAGAGTGTGGGAACATTTTGATCTGATATCCCCAAATAAGGTAAGTTGTCAGTTAGGCCACCAAAGGATAAGATATGGCTCTAGAAATAGGGTAGTCATGTCATTATTAGGATGGTTAACTCTTATCCTGCCATAGGCGACTCAGGTCGACTTCGGTAACTCGCCACAGGCGACCTGAGTCGACATGCAACGGTGGCTCATGTACAGTTTTAATATTAAAAAATAGAGGACAGTTCGTACTGTGCATGCTTGCTTACGTGAATGCGCATTACTTTTCTTTTTTTTTTTTTTTTTCGGTTGAAACGTGAAAGATTTTGATATAAAGACTGTCAAGCCCCCATGAGATGTGACTTTATTACTGTAAATTATGGGTTACATATTGGGGTTTCGAGATATAGTGTTCAAAAATGAATTCATAACATCATAAATATTGAAATTAACGAGTTTATTGACTCTCCGTTCATATTTTTTTTTTTTTTTTTTCAAAACCAGCAGTTAGTCTCCATTATAGCTACTCGTTTTTTTGGCTTTTAGTTTACCTTCGGTGGACAAACACCCGATAGTTTGGTTGTTCAGGTTTAGGAACGTATTTTCTGACATTGAAAATGAATGTACTCCATAATATCAGCGCCAAGAGCGTCGTAAAAGACGGTACAGCGCAAATACATGAAAAAAAAATCGTGGCGAAGTTTCGAGAAACTGCGTGGCAGGTTAAGAGTTAAAAACGGGCTCTTATGAGTTTTGTTCACCAAACAGCCACATTAATGAGATTGATTCTATTCAGGTTCGGTGTCTATTGTGCCCGCAAGAGCTGTCATACAGCAACAATACCTCATCCATGTTGAGGCACCTCCGTGCCAAACATGAAGAGGCAGCAGCATCATCCAGTGCTTCACCCAATGAAGGCAATTGCTGTTATTAATATGGGCCTATCTATTTTTTCAATATGAAATTTTGCAATGTAGCTTACACTGGCCAATATTGTAATCTTCTACACGACTAATCCCACTGTACACCACTGTCCACACCACCACCACCCCACCAGGAACAAGCACTGAGCAAAAGGATCACTCAGCACTTTTGGAAATCACCTTCAAATATCCTTTCCTAATATCCCTCTGAATAACAAAATAAAATAGTTTTATTGAGCATGCAGTTCACTATATTGTCACTCTTCACTGTCTTCTACAACCTTGGGCTTGGTTGCATTATTGTTGTAGCCTATTGTCACTTGCAGGTTATGGCTGCTACTGATATATGTCCTATTATGTGCATGTGACAGTATCGAGGCAACAACTGCTGGATGAAGCCTTGTTGGAGATGGTGGTGATGGATTGCCAGCCTCTTAGCATTGTGGAGAATGAGGGGTTCGGAATGAACACTTGAGGAACGAATTCCACCTCGCTATGTTATTGACACATGTTCACTCACTCAAGAAGGCTATATAATTTCCACAGGTTCAAGGCCTTTGTTCATCTCCTGGATCCCTCATACACCATTCCTGGGAGGAAGGCATTGAAGACAATGCTTGACAAGAGGTATAACAATACAAAAGAAAAGGCTGTGGCTGAGCTGAAGCAGGTGTCTGCCATCAGCCTTACATCAGACATGTGGACGTCCATCAACACCGATGCCTACTTGGCAGTGACGGGGCATTTCATCACAGAGGACACAAAACTTCACACCACCCTCTTGGGAATGATGAAATTTCCTAAGCAGCACAAGGCTGTTAACATTGCAGAGGCCAAGATGACATTCATGGCAGAGTGGGGAATAAGGGAGAAAGTGAGAATTTACCAACATATGTAAAGTAACACTATACATGAAGTTGATGTGGGTGCTATTTTATTACAATCTTTTTTTTATATTTAGTGGCATCATGAGTCTGTGACTGAAGTTGTTTATATACATGTTGTAATATCTATTCTATTCTGTTCTAGGTTGTCAGCCTGGTGACAGATGCTGCAGCAAACATGATTGCTTGTGGCACCATTTTAAAAGTGCGACATGTTTGCTGCTTTGCCCACATGCTGAATCTTGTGGTGAAAAAATCCATCTCCGCAACATCTGGGCTGGAAGAAATTCGTGTGCGCGCCCGCAGGATCGTGCAGCTATTTAAAAGCAGCACGACTGCAAAAGAAAAACTGTGCACAGTCCAGTCGCAGATGGGAAGGCCTGAGGTCAAACTCATTCAAGAGGTTGACACTCGCTGGAACAGCACCTTCACCATGCTCCAGAGGCTGTGTGAGCAGCGGGAACCTTTGGGAGCAGCTTTGGCAAATCTCAACACTGAGATCACTCCATTGTCATCAGAGGAGTATGATGCCATTAGCCAGTGTCTCCTGGTCCTCCAACCCATCTTCCAAGCCACTGTTGAGGTATCAGAAGAGAAGAGGGTGTCCAGCTCAAAGGTTATCCCATTGGTTAAAATGCTAAGGCATGTCACTGCCAGACATTGTGCCACCATCACCAATGGAATGGCACTGACACTTGCCAATAACACCTTGAGTGCCATGACGGATAAATTCTCCTTGATTGAGACTATGGGTACACTTGCTGTGGCAACACTGGTGGACCCGCGGTATAAGGAGATGGGATTCATCAACCAAACAAGTTGTCAGAGTGCAGTCAATCGACTGACTAGGGAGTGTGCGTGTCTAATACCATCACCGGCACCACCAACACCAACATTACCACCATCACAGCAGTCTCCACCACAGGAGGATGACCTTTGGGGCCTGTGGGACAGCCAAGTGGGCACACAGCGTGCCAATAATTCAACAGCCAGTGCCATCACAGAGGTCCAGAGGTACATAGTTTAACTTCAATAATGTGCTTTATGTGTGTCCTTTCAGATTTCATTAATTAATTGTACTTTTCCTCTGTTTATAGGTATTTAAAGGACACTCCAATTTCAAGGTCAGAGGATCCTCTGAAGTACTGGTCAACGCACAAACTTATATATCCGCATATTTATGAAGTCGCCATTCGATATTTGTGCACACCGGCATCCTCTGTGCCTTGTGAGAGAATTTTCTCCAAGGCAGGGGAAGTGGTCAGTGCCAAGCGAAATCGCCTGAAGCCTAGCACAGTGGAACAGATTTTATTTTTGAATAAAAATCTTGAAAAATAATACACTGTCCCACAATAAGCACCTTGCCCTGAGCCCCTTCATACTGTTGCACAAGCACCTTCCCCCAAACCACCTTCACTGTCAGAATAGCGCACACTTCCTCTCTATCCCTAGTACACTTTCCCTTATTGTGACGCACAATCACTGCCCACAAGCACTTTGAAACTCCTGTAGGGACACCGGAGTTCTTTCAGCCATAGCCAAACTTAGCTGTGCTCCACTCTATAGTGCCTACTTTTCTGCAGTATATACTCCTAGTACCTACTGTTCTCCTACGGCATTTGTGGCTGGGCTTCCATGGCAATATGCATCAATATATCACTTAGATAATGTAAAAAGTTCCCTGCATGGAAATCACTGACTACAACCGGGGTTCAAACCCGGGACGAACGATTGACAGCCCTGAGTGTATCCACTACCCCATCAAACTATAATGCAGTGAAGAATATGACATTTATAAAATTATGATATGTTCAATATAGTTAAAAAATATTGTTAGCAATGGGCTTCTACTTTTTAAGATTGATGCACACATTTGTCTAATGTATTTTACCTCTGGCCTATTTTGTGCCTGTAGTGATGGAAGCTGGGTTTGTCCAGCAATCAGCTCGCTAACCACCAGATGTCACTGTGTTGTGGCCGATGCTTCAAAGCTGTGGATCATTTTGCGATACAATCAGGAAGAAGCTTCAAAGGCGTCGCGGGGCTTCATTCGCCCATCACTAGGTCACATGATCCCCGAAGCAAAATGTACACAGAGGTTGATCGCAGCATAGTGAAAATGGGGAAATCTTGTGCTGCCGTTGCTTGCACCAATAATAATGCCATTCAGTCGTCTGGAAAATACGGCAAAATAAGTTTCCATCAATTTCCACAAAATAATGAAGCCCTTTTGAAAGATTGGCTTGTTAAATTAAGAAGAATTGACCGTGGAAAGCCTTACAAACCAACAAAACATTCAGTTCTTTGCTCAGAGCACTTTGAGAAAAGCTGCTTCACGTACCAGAAGTTCACAAGTAAGTCAACGGTTTTGTTGCAATGAAAACTGGTTTAAAGTGAAGATTTAAAGAAATTAGTGGAAAATATATATTCAATACAAATATTAACCTTAAGCCTGAACGCCCCTTTAACAAGGGCAATGAATTTACATAATAAATACAGCACGTTTCCTAATAGCAACCTCGTCATGCGGCATATCCTCTTAAAGCGAAGAAACTCGGCGAAAAGTTTGTGATGACTGTTTTTACCTAAACCGAACACAATTCAAGTACTAAGCAAGTAAATAAGCACCTAGCAAAACATTAAATAAAATTAAATAATCAGTGCTTTATTCGCAAGCATTTCTACTGAATTTGTGATATGCATACAAACGAATGAAAAAGGACAGTCCACAGGTTCCAACCATATAAGCCTTGTCATTTTAAATTGACACCACACTCAAAGAACAGCAGGCATACACTTGAAATGCTACAGAGATGATCAAAAATTTTACTTACCTTTGATATTTTGTCATAAAAGCTGTTTGTGGGTAAATCTGCGCTTGCTATTGTTTTAGCCAGTCTATCTGAGAGTCCTCTCACCATTATGCTATGCACTGGAAGACCTCAGCAGTATAATCACTTAAATGGTTTGTTTTTTGTATTTTTGCTATAATTAACCGCTAAATATTCAACTGTTGTTTACAAAGCCGGTTTATGACTGAGAATCCTTGCGCCAATATGCTCAAGTTCAAACACAGCACAGCTATACAAGTGCTAAATCGACCAGTGAATATATAGTCTGTTGAGCTAGTGTCGTGGATAAGGCGGAGCATTTGGACCTGAGCTTCAATATCCGGTTATACATGCAACATTTCAGAGCAAGGAAATACATTTTTTTGTATAAATAAATAATAATTAATCGATGCATTCCCATCCCATCAAAGCCATCTTCCTGAGTTACTTCGGGGATCACGTGACTTACACTACGGTTTTCTGCATCCAGTGCAACGCCTCCATTATTACTTCATAGGTACTTCACTTCGTTAGCAATGTGGCTCAATCGTCTTCTGTCTATGATTCGTTGTGGGCTTCTGGTCTAAACAGTACGGTTATTTACGTCCTGTGCGACAGAAAGTCGCCGGCATTTCACGTCACTTTTAGCCTAGCCTGGTGCCATCGGCTAAAAATGCTTACTATTAGACCATAACGCTACATACGAAGTAAAGACGTCTGCTACAAAATGTAGTTTCTCTGTAGAAAATATTATCGCTGACATGAAGGCTCATTATGTTTTTAATGTAAAGTTATTTGATGTCAAAAGTCAGGCAAAATGAATGGGGGTGAATGGAGAAGCTACTGCTAGTTCAGTGGTTCCCAAACTTTCTCTGCTGGGCCCCCCTTTGGTACATAAGAAAATTTTTATGCCCCCAAAAAAAAAAAAAGACAGGACATACATACACATATTTTGTTTTCAGAGTCCATTGCAGTTTATTTCACACATTGTAATTAATATAAACCTCAACCTTTTTTTAAAAAATCAAAGTAAACTGCCATAAACTGCAGGTTGTAATAAACTATAACTACTTTTAGAATTAGAAATAAACAGCAAAATAACAAACCGCCTTTACGGTGTAATTATTTTAAGTGTAACTGTTTTCAAGCACCTTAACTGTGTAATTATGTTCAGTGTAACAGGTTTCTTTTTTTTAATATTCAACAACATTGCTATTAATGCATTTTTGAAAAACTGCCTCTCTGCAAAAATGGGTCTTAAAACATGACCAACTCCCTGAGAGGAAAAAAAAAAAAAAAAACCTAAAGGTCTGTTTAAGACAGACAACACACTGCGGTCTCTCCTCATTACCCACCGTTGTACAGGTGAAGCCAAAGGCAAGATATGTGTCGTCATACAAAACCCAAAACCAGTGAAGTTGGCACGTTGTGTAAATCGTAAATAAAAACAGAATACAATGATTTGCAAATCCTTTTCAACCTAAATTCAATTGAATACACTGCAAAGACAAGTTACTTAATGTTCGAACAGGTGAACTTTGTAATTTTTTGCAAATATTAGCTCATTTGGAATTTGATGCCTGCAACATGTTTCAAAAAAGCTGGCACAAGTGGCAAAAAGACTGAGAGAGTTGAGGAATGCTCATCAAACACTTATTTGGAACATCCCACAGGTGAACGGGCTAATTGGGAACAGGTGGGCGCCATGATTGGGTATAAAAGCAGCTTCCCTGAAATGCTCAGTCATTCACAAACAAGGATGGGGCGAGGGTCACCACTTAGTGAACAAATGCGTGAGCTGATTGTCGAACAGTTTAAAAACAACATTCCTCAACGAGCTATTGCAAGAAATTTAGGGATTTCATCATCTACGGTCCGTAATATCGGCAAAAGGTTCAGAGAATCTGGAGAAATCACTGCACGTAGCGACAAGGCGAAAAACCAACATTGAATGCCCGTGACCTTCGATCCCTCAGGCGGTACTGCATCAAAACCGACATCAGTGTGTCAAGGACATCACCACATGGGCTCAGGAACACTTCAGAAAACCACTGTCAGTAACTACAGTTAAATCGCTACATCTGCAAGTGCAAGTTAAAACTCTACAATGCAAAGCGAAAGCCATTTATCAACAGCACCCAGAAACGCCCCGGCTTCGCTGGGCCCAAGCTCATCTAAGATGGACTGATGCAAAGTGGAAAAGTGTTCTGTGGTCTGACGAGTCCACATTTCAAATTGTTTTTGGAAACTGTGGACGTCGTGTCCTCCGGACCAAAGAGGAAAAGAACCATCCGGACTGTTATAGGCGCAAAGTTCGAAAGCCAGCATCTGTGATGGTATGGGGGTGTATTAGTGCCCAAGGCATGGGCAACTTACACATATGTGAAGGCACCATTAATGCTGAAAGGTACATACAGGTTTTGGAGCAACATATGTTGCCATCCAAGCAACGTCTTTTTCATGGACGCCTCTGCTTATTTCAGCAAGACAATGCCAAGCCACATTCTGCACGTGTTACAACAGCATGGCTCCATAGTAAAAGAGTGCGGGTACTAGACTGGCCTGCCTGTAGTCCAGACCTGTCTCCCATTGAAAATGTGTGGCGCATTATGAAGCGTAAAAATACGACAACGGAGACCCCGGACTGTTGAACAACTTAAGCTGTACATCAAGCAAGAATGGGAAAGAGTTCCACCTGAAAAGCTTCAAAATTGGTCTCCTCAGTTCCCAAACGTTTACTGAGTGTCGTTAAAAGGAAAGGTGATGTAACACAGTGGTAAAAAGGCCCTGTGCCAACTTTTTTTGCAATGTGTTGCTGCCTTTAAATTCTAAGTTAATGATTATTTGCAAAAAAAAAAAAGTTTCTCAGTTTGAACATTAAACATCTTGTCTTTGCAGTGTATTCAATTGAATATAAGTTGAAAAGGATTTGCAAATCATTGTATTCTGTTTTTATCTACGATTTACATAACGTGCCAACTTCACTGGTTTTGGGTTTTGTATTTTCTAGTCTTTGCCTTGGAAGGAAATTGCTTTAGAAACACATTTGGCGGTGCTTCATCCTCTGCTTTGCGTTTATGTGGGAGCTCCGTCAAAAATTTGTCCATGTTATGGTAGCAGTGTCATTTACTGTATTTATTTATTCATTCATTCTTGCCGTGCTTGAATTTTTTTTTCCCACACAGTTCCGGACATCAACAGAAACTTACTTGCATACAGCCAATCAGCGACTTGTGCCGGACCTCTGAAGGAGTGTCTTGAGACAGTTCAATTTTTCTCGCTTCACTGGCCTTGCACTTATGAAGTAAAAATAACCGATATTGCGTTAGCTTATTCTAGAAAATATGAATGCTCTGAACAGATGATTTTTGTCTAGCCTAGCTGGAAACATTAAAAATGATTGGCAGGTTTGGAAACGGCCACCGCATTTTCAAATGAAGGACACGAAGATTTAATAATTCAAAACCTCTTTTAAAGTATAAAATCATTAGGCTGTATCACACCCCTCTGCCTGAGTATAGCCGTCTACTTAAAATTATGTTTCTATGATGCAGAAAGAAAGCACCATAATCAACCTATATTAACAGCCGACAGCGAAGTGCGAAAAAAATTCATGAACACCACTTGCCAAACCTGCCGATATCTTTGTTACGTTCAGTAGCTAGGCTAGATAAAAATAATCTGTAGGCCCACAGAGCATTCAAATTTTTGAGAATAAGCTGACGCAATCTTGGTTATTTCTTCTTTATATTCATCGGATTTTGTTCGGTGTCACTAACTAGTTTATTATTAATATGCCAGATCAGTGCAGGATAAAAAAAGCGGCGAGTTGGGTATTGCTAGACTACGTTGATTGAAACCAGCTCATTTTACTAGCTTCAAATATTTGAACAACTACATTCATAAAAATTTATTTATGAAAATGGCAGGCTAGATGAATGATTTGGCCGGCAGTTATGCTGAGATTAAGGCAGGCATTTACGATGTAATCGCAGTATTCTGGGCAGCGAATGGACTGTGCAGTCAGTGGTTCCGAGACCGTACCTCGGTGCAAGGCCAGTAAAGACAGAAAAAATTCAACTGTCTCAAGACACTCCTTCAGTGGTCCGGAACAAGGTTGCAGATTTGCTGTATGCAAATGACTTTCTGTTGGTGTCCGGAACTCCAGTGGGGAAAAAAAATTCGCTTCCCGCGCCCCGCGCCCCCCCTGCAATTGCTCTGCGCCCCCCACTTTGGGAACCACTGTGCTAGTTGATCATCTGCTATCTTCTAGAGCAGTGGTTCCCAAACTCGGTCCTGGGGACCCACTGTGTACGCAGGTTTTTGTGTCAACCACAGCTCCAATCTTAGAATGCTAATGAGTTGCTCATTGCTCTTGATTGCACTATTCTTGTTCACGCTGATTATTTATCCTTTTAAACCACATGTCAAAAATGGCCATGATGAAAATCATTTCATAGTGTGCTAAATTGGAAATTACTTCTCTAACATAAAAAAATGGAAATTTGCAACTGATGACATGAATCTATAAATGGGCTTCTAGTAGATAAAATTGTGGACCCAAGGTCATTAAAGCGAACAATTATTAGGCAATTAAGAATTCAAAGACAAAGCAAACGATGAGTCAAACCTGTTAAATGTCACTTGATTGGTTTCAGGAAAGAACCTGAGCACCTGAATTCAGAACCCTAATCACCAGATTACTGACTGATTGCAGTCTTGCATTTGATCACATAAAACATACTGCCACCTTTGATTGTCGTGCTTACGTGGAATACATCAAAATAAAAAATATGAATGTTGGGCTTTGAAATTTCATGGAATGCGTAGCCATTTCTGTCATAATGTGGTTTAAGGGGTAAAATGTCCTCGTATCTGACAAGCAACTGCTAATTAAAAATGAACAGCTTGTTAAAACTCTGGGATCGTAATTGTGGTTGGAGCAAAAACCGACATACGCTGTGGGTCCCCAGGACCGACTTTGGGAACCACTGTTCTAGAGCGTTCAATTGAGCTTCAACTTCCGGGTCTATTCCTACCGCCTTGGTATATTCTCCGGAAATGTAGCTAACTATATCCACGGCGAAGCCCATACAACAGCTCTGTACCGAACGTGCAAGCAACACTCGGCTTGACTATAGTTTGGAAAAAAAATTATTTATCTAATAGGGATGTAAAATGTTGATTAACTATTTTTATTTACCAGGGAAATAAAATAATTCACCATCGCAAACAACGTCAGCAAAACAGTTGACTTGCTACTGTATAAGGTGACAGTTCAATCTCGTTTCCCACACAGTTCAAAGCTAAATGTATTCGTAGAAAGTGAAACGCTTCGAGCTTGTAAGCTTGCAGCCTCCTCTATTCTTAATGGATTCATGACGATAAACCAACCGCACAGAGCACTGCCCGTGCTTCATGAACTGATAAGTTTTATAGTAACGTTGATCAAAGTATATAGCCAATTCTGACAAGCGAAATTACTTTTAGTGTACGAATGCTCAAAGCTCATTAAATCCATTCTTTCTCTATACCTGGAACCGGAGCCCATCCCAGCTGACTCGCAGGGTGCACACACCATTCATTAGAATTTAATTTTAATATTTAATATCGCGAATGAATATGCTGCGCATACTCTAGCAACCCAGTGCGTCATCCGTAACATAGCTGCTGCCGTTATATGCTGTTACCATGTTTATCAGGACTAGAAATTAAACTCTGAATTTTCTTGACTAAATTCACGCTTGCGTTTTCACAACCCGAATGTTTCTTTGGGTGCTCAAACATCACAGTAAGCCGAAAAGGTGCTGACTTTATTCGATATTAGTGAAATTTGAATACGGAATTATTTTCCTTCCCCTACAGGATTAGCAAATTCTTTAGTCCTCACATGATCAGCAGCCCAGTTATAACACATAGCCTACATAAAGTCGATCTTCGTTTCATTCTCATCCGTTTCTTTCTTCTGGGACTCTCGTATTTTTTCGGCGCAGATGGAGATCAGCTGCATCCGCTGCATCAGGGAATCTCCGCAGCATCACTCCCATACCCTGATGCCGCTCACGCAGTGTGTCGTTCACATCACAGGCTGAACAACAAATACTGTCTGTTTGTGAAGTGTTGTCATCCCTGCTGAAAAAACCAGCACAGACCAGCATGTGCTGGTCTTGCTGATGACTAGCATATGTTGTGTTTTGGCCACATGTATGCTGGTTTATGCTGGTGACAGCACATGCTGGATTATGCTGGTGACCAGCAAATGATGGATTATGCTGGTGACCAGCACATGCTGGTTTATGCTGGTGACCAGCACATGCTGGATTATGCTGGTGACCAGCAAATGCTGGTTTATGCTGGTGACCATCATGGACTAGCATATGTTGTGTTTTGGACACATGTATGCTGGTTTATGCTGGTGACCAGCACATGCTGGTTTATGCTGGTGACCAGCATGGACCAGCATATGTTGTGTTTTGGACACATGTATGCTGGTTTATGCTGGTGACCAGCATGGACCAGCATATGTTGTGTTTTGGACACATGTATGCTGGTTTATGCTGGTGACCAGCACATGGTGGTTTATGCTGGTGACCAGCATGGACCAGCATATGTTGTGTTTTGGACACATGTATGCTGGTTTATGCTGGTGACCAGCACTTGCTGGTTTATGCTGGTGAACAGCATGACCAGCATATGTTGTGTGTTTGGTGCTGTTCCATGCTGGTGGACCATCTTCACCACCAGCAGGATATAATTTGGTCCTTCTTGGTACCTGCCGATCAGATCCACATTACAATAATACACACAAAAAATAACTGCAATTGTTGAAAGTTACAGTAAAAAAATGAAGCCATGTGCCTCATATACAAACATTTATTGACAGATCGTTAGAAAAAATAAGAAAATATACTGAAAATTGAGTACAAAACTGGGCATGTGGATTGAATACTGAATAAAAGACCATAAAAATAGATATATTTCATAATCCAGAACAATCGCTATAGGGAACTACATAAGAACACAAGTAGTCCATAATATATCTCCTGAGGTGCAAAAATGGACCACAGCAATTTTATCCTTCTCTCATTGAAGAGTAACGTTTTTACCAAAGCTTCCATCTCGGATACTGCGGCCGGCTGCTTTTCGTCGCTGCATCTAAATTTGAAAGAGAAGAGCAATTAAAATGTAAATGTATAACAAAAAACCATGTTTGTCCAGGTACAAAGTATACACTTGAAGAGCACAGGGGAAAAACAATCGGTCACATCTGAGCCGAATTGAGTTTTATCACCCCATCTGTTATTTATCCCAGCTGTTTTAAATTTTCGTCATTGTTTTACAAAATCTCTAATAATTTAATGTAACTTTTTTCAAACACATAAAGGAGACTAGAATAACGTGATGAAAACTTACTGCCAGTGGATATTTCCCAGGCTTGAGACCCAGTAGATTACTGGGCTGGACAAAGACAGTTTTCAAAGTTTGAAACATGTAAATGCCCCTGTAACTACTGATATGCTGTATAATCATTATCACATTTGATTAACATAATCAGTTTCATATTTGAGAAGTCATGTGATCAATACTCACAAGCAGTGGACTGGGTCCAGTCACCCCATTCTGAATAGAATAGAATTTGTTGGTGGAGCAGGACTCACGGGGGACTTATCAGACACCAAGGCAGATGCAAAAAAAAAACAAAGGAAAAAAAGGCAACAAGAAGAATATCTTCAAAACAGTAGATAATGAATGTAACTTTACTATACTATTGCATTTTCTAGCAGAATCATACATGTTGACAGTAGGGATGTTAACAATTACTCGACGTATCGATGATTGATCGTTAAGTATTTACTCGATCATGTGACCTTTGATCGAAAAGTGAATCTGGAAAAGCGAGTGTAATATGTCCTAAAGGTCTATTGTACTTTCTGTCTATGTATTTTCAAAAGCTGTTTCAATTATCCACCAGAGGAGGGCGCACGATAACAATTACACTGAGCGGCCATACAGTTAATGTTTTTACTTAAAGGGGAACTCAAGGATAATGCATAATGTTGTTTTATACAAACATAATTAGTAAATAAATGTTGTAAAATACAAAAATGTGGAATTTTTGTTTTCAAAGACTAGATAAATGAGGTTTTATTCCCCCTAATTAGCTGTCGTCTGCTTCAACGGTCGCGTGATAATGACGAAACGTCGCCCTTCGCCCAGAGGTATGCACTGTAATTGTGTTGGATAGGGTGATTGTCCCAGTCCATTATTTTATGACAAAAGATCGTTCAATATGGCCCATTGGCTAGTTGCACAAGATGGTGTTGCGTACTTTCTGAAATACGCAGGGTTGCTTCAAAATTAACGGTTTGCTTCTGTTACTTATCAGCCTATAGGCTATCAGATGCTGAGCAGATGACAGGTATATCATCCGAGAAGTGTGATTTTAGCTGTCGCTGATATTCCAGGGCCAGATTTTCTGTTTCGGTTTCATATTGAACTTACTTTGACATTTTCTGATGCAACTACCTAGCTAGTTCTGCTACATCATTATGGTTTTCTTAGATGTGCTCAGCTAACCATAGCTACAGAAGTGATGGTCGTGAGAGTGCAACTGACGCCGAGTGGGAAGGTAAACGAAGTATCGGCAATATTAAAATATGCGTCGATCGCATGTTAGATTTATGAAACGGCATTTTGACATTATAGAATATTTACACATTAATTACCAGATATTTTCTCATTTGTTGTCTGTCGCTTAAAGCCAGTTCATCACTCATCAGTGAGAACGGCTGGAAATGTGATGCTAGTTAAACACCCTCTCGTTTCTTGGTGGAGCAGCTTATGTCTCGTTAAGAGTGCCAACGAACAAACATCAGTCACGGGTAATCAAGACAAATCTTGCGAACATCATTCGCGGTTAATTAAGACAAATCCTGGGAATATCGACGATAGCTAAAATCACATTTCCGGGATGATGCACCTGTCATCTGCTCAGCATCTGACATAGACTGAAAAGTAACAGAAGCAAACCGTTAATATTGAAGCAACCCTCCGTATTTCAGGAAGCACACACGCTGCAGCTCGCGATCAACTCATATCTTTCGCACAGACTCATGTGCGAACGTCTCATAATTTTGTGGTGCAATGTTTAACAATGCTATTTCAAATAAATTTGACTGTCACTCAACCAATTAGTGTGAGCCACTGTTGCTAATCAAAAGTAAACTGCGATAGATTTAGGTCATTAAGCACTGAAGGGTGCAAGTTTTGGCTTCCCTTTGTTACAGCCCATGAATCGCCACTGCGCTTTTTTTAAGAAGGCGTATGCCGAAGCAAGTAACATTAATATTCAATTTTTGTTTCAATACTGGTAGGTTTTTTTAAAGCAAATATGCAGAGAGACTAAGCAAAAATGTTGCTGTGAAAGACTTGAAATAAAGCTTTGATTGTGAAATAAAAAGGCATTTGGAATTACTTGGTGTATATACAAAGCAAAAACATTTTAAAAAAATAACAATTAATTGATGATTGATCGTTAACGTTATCAGTAATCGAGTAATGCAATTTCTTGAACTTGACATCCCTAGTTGACAGAAATGAAACAATCATGCTTCCTCTTTGTCCAAAATGCTATTGATTGTTATTGATGGAACAATTCTCAATGTTTTTGGATTAGTCCAGTCAACAATATCGACAAGCTAGCTCTGTAAAGCCAAACTGCAGACTTTCAATTACACTACTGAATATTAAAAACCAAGTATGCGTTGCTGGTCCAACAGAGACATTTATTCAGTTCCAAGAGAAGAAATAAAACTTTGATTCAGTGGGGCTTTTTTTTTGCAAATTATCCTCTTTAGTGACAGAATACACTTACATGAAGGTTCTGAGCAGGCTGCTTATGTTTTGTCAATAAGAGATTACTCATGAGCTAAAGTAATATGCATACACATGTTCTGTATCACCTTAAGCATCCTGGATAAACATTATCATTACAGTATTCAACTAAGATGTGTTAGCTAATCAGTTCCTTTCTTTAACTGCAAAAAGTGTCATTAAGTGAAGATGCACATTTTTAAACAGCTGAATTAAAGTTATATGCCATGTCAAATATAATTGAGTAGTTAAGGTAAGGACTAATACACAACAAGACACCTCCCTTACACACCAAACAAGATTTTAAAAGCTCAATCTCGCAAGCTAACTTATATTAGCTTGTGAATCTAACTTAGCAAGGTAGCCATGTCAGCTTCAGGTTGCCATGACAACGTCTGCTCATCGACCTAACCAGCTAGCTATCCCGCCTGTCATTAACCAATTTCGCGCAATGCTTAGCTTTAGCGGTTTTCAGACAGCTGTAAATATTTTCATGATGCTTCATTATAAAAGCAGGAAATACCCACAATTATCTAGCCAGCTATATCAGCTTAACTCCCATACATCAGCTAGTACACGGTACGACTTGAACATAATAGCAACCTACCGGCCAGCTGACTTGACGTTGAACGATAGCCACGTTTGAATTTCGATTTTCTGATTGACGAGCTTGCTAGCTAGCGAGCTAGCTAACGTTACGTTCGCCTGAAGTTGCGTAAGTAAATCTAAACTAATGCCTCTAGCTCGTTAAGTTAGAAAGCCATAAAAGGGTTTAAGCCTCAATTACAAAATATTAATGACTGACTTTTCACATACGGGGAAATAACATTGCTTAAGACCTCAAAATCCCAAACATTACCGTTACTTTAGATTGGCCTCACCTGAATGAGCTGGGAAGCTCGCTGATAGGATCAGTGATCCACGCGCTCCAGCTCCATAAAGACCAATGAACGGCCATCAACCGTCCTTCCCAGCCTGTTCCCAACGCTCTCTCTCGAACATGGAACGCAATTAAAAGCCGAAGTTCCTTCTTGATGTTGACACGTTCATCGGGCATAGAAAACAGTAAGCACTCTCATCGATTTTCCAAGCATAAATATTCCGTCTTAATGTCTTGCAAATATAAATAATTCACTTCACTTAATAAATATTATTTTGATTTGAAGTTATTTTTTTTAAATTGATGTTATGACATTTTAAATTAATGTCAAATACTGAATTAAATATTTATTGGTAAATATTAACATCTCAAAGCAGAGAAAGGAAATACAATTATAGCTGTGAAAGTCTTTTATGAGTCTACTATTATTCCAATGACATACTCCAGACTTCATAATGTCTAATCTGTTGTGTTACTGTTTCAGTGACATGGCTTATTCTTCACACTTGCTATCCGTCTCTTTTGATCAAATCCTCTGCCAAATAACTATAATGTAATGAAATGATATTAAAAGTTTAAGAATGCATTTTGTGTCATTAACAATACTTATTCATGCTTCAGTAATTTGGCCTGTAAGCCTAATTATTACCAATTGTGTGTGCATGTGCGTGTGCACGTCTTCTTTTAAAAGATATGACATGCAGTTGTTGGTCCACAAGTTTAGAGGTAATTTCCTGCATCAATTTCTGCTAAATTCTGATTGAGCATGGTCCAGACCTACTTGAAACGGCAGGTCCACCTTCCCCTGTGCTCCATCCCCATCAGCCAAATTCGGATGGCAACCTGAGTCAGGTATGTTTACTTACCTGAGTTTCAAAAAAAAAAAAAAAATTTACGAAAAACTGTATAGTGTTCTTCCTCTTAAAAATAATATGAAAGTTGCTACAAATCAAACGCAGAGACAGTACTTGTCTTGCAGTCTTGTTGACTGTGTGCAGTTTTAGTTGTGTAGAATGGGCCATTGAAGTCTGATTGGCTGTTGAATGTTGACATTTTTTATGCAACATTTGCATGGGGACTGTTAAAAAGAAAAGTACTCTTACCACTAGCCCTAGAACATCTATAATCTTAAAACAATGGAACTGTTTACGCTGGGGTTAGCCCACACTAAACCCCATTGGGGTTCCAAAGGGCAAAACTGTTGTAGGCTCATAGGGGTTAGCCAGTGCAGTGCCTGAGTGGGCAAGCTCAACTGAGGACTGCCCACAGAAAGCCCACAAAGAGGCTCAAAGGGGACACATTGCCGTAGGCTACACCTGGGCTAATCTACTGGGGTCCCGCATGGGATTAGTGAGGGTTGCCCCTGCCCAAACTGCATACAGTTAACCCATTTTGGGCCCACACAGGCGTGTTTGCTGGGCTGTTTCTTGATGGCGGATTAGCTTCACCCACAGCTACACCAGCAAGAAAACAGCAAAGACCAGCATAGATCAGCACCAAACCAGCACCAACCAGCATGGATATGATGCTGGTCTATGCCAGTCCACGCTGGCAGACCAGCATAAACTAGCACAGACCAGCATGGATATCATGTTGGTCTGTGCTGGTATATGCTGGTCTATGCTGGCTGACCATCAACCAGCATGGAGATACTGCTGGTCTATGCTGGTCCATACTGGCACACCAGCATCGACCAGCACCGAGATCATGCTGGTCTGTGCTGGTCTATGCTACCAGCATTAACCAGCATTATCTCCATGCTGGTTGATGGTCTCCCAGCATTGAGCAGCACCAAACCAGCATCTACCAGCATTATCTCCATGCTGGTTGATGGTCAGCCAGCATTGACCAGCATAGACCAGCTTTAACCAGCACAAAACCGGCATCGACCAGCACAAAACCAACATGGACTAGCATGGAGATAATGCTGGTCTATGCTGGTCCGTGCTGGCAGACCAGCACGGACCAGCTTGGGCCAGCAACAAACCAGCAGGGACCAGCATTGACCAGCATGATTTCCATGCTGGTGCATGCTGGTTTTTTCAGCAGGGTAACAGCACAAAACACTTAATGTTACTAATATAAGAAAGCACAATAATTTAAACAGAGCAATGTAGACAAACTAATTAACGTAGGCTACTTATAACATTAAAGGCGCTTCGGTGACAATTACACACCTGCAAGAATAAATGACAAAAATCGGAGGCAATTTTATCCTGATAAAAATAATTTATAACTTAATAACTAATATTAAGTTATAAAACTGCAATCCAAATGTTTTATTTTCATAAGCTGCACAATAACGGAAGAAAATGGCAATAAGAAAGAAGAGGTTCCTCATCATGTTAAATGGTTGGAAACCCCCCCCCCCCCAGGCTTACAGAAATGGTTTAACCCTACTGCTCAGGAGCCAATGGGAACTTAGGACTCTCAGCCTTTCAAACTGGACAAGTGGCCAAAGGGCTCACAATCACGTGAAATTAACGCGTCGACAACGCATTGTTAACGTGTTCTCTACGTGTTGTTTACGTGTTGTCTACGTGTTATCAACACGTTAACAACGCGTGAAAAAATTGACGCGTCTCACGTGTTGTCAACGTTTAACGATTTACGTGTTAGAATTCGCGTGTATTTGACCTGGATGGCGTTCCATAGGCTGCCACGCGTGTTCTACGTTCGTGAGCGTAGAGGTCGCTCATCTCGACGCAAGGTAACGTGCCGCGTGCGCGAGATGCAGTATTTACGTGACCGCTACAGGCGCTCGTGCGAACGAATACATTGTGACAGTGTATGCGATATCCGGGCAATAACGCCCGCCGTTTTCGCGATTTCAGGGTCCGATATGCTGCTGTCTGCCTCTAGTGGAGACCTCCAATACTATGCGTTTTGGACGCGTTGTGCTGCAGCAAGTGTGTGCACTCACGAAGCGCACTGTGTATGCGTCCGTTCGGTCACGCAGCAAGTATATTTCTAGCTTAATGCGTACAATTTGCATCGAGAGCGATGGTTTACTAATTTATTTAGACAGTTTTGCCCCTGAGATAAGGACTATGCTTGAAGGGCTGTCAGTCTCTCGGTGATCACCTAAAATTGCTAAACTTCCATCCTCACATTGCAACAGACAATCACAGAGTGCAATGTTATTTTAATTCGAATGTAGTGGATTATTTACCAGACCTAAGCAGCGCAAACTATCGTTGTCCCCATATTTGCATTTAACTGCTTGATCTGGATGTACTTCCTTATATGAAGCGCTCCCTTTCAATTTTTTTTTCCATTTTAATTTTTAATTGATTTTTTTTAATGACAAATCCCGCACCAAACGCCGACTGGCATCTGTGATTGGCGTATGCCGCTCAGACCTTTTCAAACTGCTGGCCATCACGGATGCGCACTGAAAACCGAATGCTTTGGAGGCGCGCTGTGCTTTTAGAAGGGCCACGTGTCCGAAAGAAATGATTTTTTAACGCGAACCCAAGCTTGGTGGAGGGCGCGAGTGAGATGGGGCTTGTGTGCGGAAGCAGTGTATTCTAAGTGAGTCTAAGAAAGCTCACGAAATCCTCTCTCTTTATATTAACTAGGTTAAAAACTAATTGTTGCTAACAAATTTTAAACAGTTCATCCTGAACTGTGTTTGTGGGTATCCACCTTCCGAGTTCATACAGTTATCATCAGTTGCACGCCCTGGTTTGTGCCCCTATATTCCCGGTAAGATTTCAATCCGCACAATATTAATGCAGCTTGTGTCCTGCTTGTGTTTTTACTTCGTATTTCTAGAGCGAGGGGTTAGTTACCTGCGTGCGTATCGCATGTCCAAATATAATATCTGAATTAGCCTATGACGGGATTTACCCGTTCTTGGTAATCTTGTGTCAGTGTTTTATTATTTTTTTCTTAGATAGGTGGCCTAATTGCATTATATGGGATGAAATAAACAAGGTAAATCAGATAAATTAGTAAATGTAAAAAAGCAAGGGACAAAAAGGACATAAGGAAACTGACAGTCAGTTTCTATGGGTGGATAACCCTGACTCCTTCACTCTGGACGTCACCTTCTTTTATATATCTCAATTTCTAAGGTATTCTATAAGCCTCCAATTCATTGCTTGAACACTGTCTCAAAGGTTTATATCAAGTTCATGGATGAAATGCTTCAAACTGCTAATGCTGGAAAGTGCATACTATAGACCACAGACTGAACTAATCTGCTGTTGTGTCGTGACTAGAAACCCCCACCCAAAAGATGAAACTGTTGAGGCTAAAGATGAGTCTGTCTCGATGCTACCACAGCTAACCAAATCAATCCCCAGTTTCAAAAAATTTTCTAATAATGGAAGAGGGGACACCCCCCTTCCATACCATCCCCCCAGCGCCGTCTGCCGGACCAATATGAAATTGCTTCCTACGCCCCTGTGTCAGCGAACCGGAAGCCATGCCTTTCCAGCCCCCCCCATTCCCTTTCCAATAAAGTCGGTCTTGATTATAATTTGAATACTGTCTCATTACATTTCTAAGTGCGAGTTAACATCGATTTATTATTATCAATTTTATGATGGCCGGCTCTGCGTAATTTAGGCTAGCCTTTTCAGGCCTTTTTTGCCTGTGTCCCAACTTTTTTGAGACCCGTTGCAGCCAGAAAATTTGAAAGAAGCTCATTTTGTGGATAAAAATGTAAAATGTCTCAATTTTAACACTTGAAATGTTATCTATGTTCTATTGTGAATAACAATGGCTCATGTGATCTGAAAGTCATTGCATTTTGATTTTATTCACAATTTACGCTTTGTCCCAACTATTTCGGAATTGGGGTTGTACATCTATTCGATCTTCGTCTCATGCTCAACTGTTGCATTTTTTAGGACTCTTATCTTCGTTCACATGAAAATCAGCCACACCGTCGAATCTACCTGCATCACTCCCATTGATCTCAGATGCTGCTCACGAACATTAGATGTTCAGATTTCATATACTCTCACGTTTCCACTGTTAAGACTGTTTTCTGTCGTGGAGTCAAGTTGGGACCGATGAAGTGACACACCAATGACCACTTTCCAATTGAAAAGGCTTTTATTACAATGCGCAAGGGAGGATTCTAGCGTCCGACATAGCATTCAAGAGAGAATCCTAACACACTGTTCATATCTCGGGGTTTAAGTACAAGATCAGTGGTAGAGCAAGTAGTGGATGTAACACCTTCCCTTAAACATCCAGCCAAACTTACAGGATGTTGATATTACCTTTGATCATGTACCTTCCTTCTGAGCACAATACAGCAATTACCAAGTGTGAGCAGGTGCCAGGCACCCCTCACTGTGGGAGGATATTGATGTGAGTGTGTATGAGTGAGGGGAGGGGGCTGGGAATGAGTGTGTGTGTGTGGGGGGGGCGGGGGATGGCTGGGGTAAGCGAGGGGAGGGGGCTGGGAATGGGTGCGTATGTGGATCTGTGTGTGCTGAGAGAAAAACCTTATTCCAGTAGCTCAATCCTATCACCACCTACCAAAAACTTCAATCTAATAAAGGCTGTACCACAAATAATGAGTATGTATGTTCAGTGCTTGTTCAGATCATGCACAAAAAAGTTATCATTTTGGATCTCATCTGTCAAGTTGCTGAAAAGTTTTGTCATCAAGTATGAAGGTCTGTAACTAATTTAAGAATAAAGAATGGTTAATAAATGGTTTGCTAAGCAGTGTTCAAACTTAATTTATGAAGTGCTGTAAGTGCACTCATATCGACATTACGTTAG
Organism: Gymnothorax javanicus; assembly: GCA_029692085.1. NCBI lineage: Eukaryota > Metazoa > Chordata > Actinopteri > Anguilliformes > Muraenidae > Gymnothorax > Gymnothorax javanicus. Next base: position 15,978,237 of record CM056202.1, read on the forward strand.
ATGCTACTCAGCTGACACATTATGCATAACGCATCTAAATACAGTAATGTGAATTGGTGCTATTCAAAGTAATGGAAATATGCAACTCAGTTCATGGATATATCCATATGATTTTAATACGAAAAAGTAAGGTGAGTGTTGGCTGCGTACATGGTTCTAGGATATCACAACAGCGGCCTTAGATTACTGTACATTTTGCCACGCTACATAATGAAGTGTGGCAATCGAGTATATTACGGCCATTCATCAATTAAAATGGCTAAAATATTAACACCGTAACGCCAGCTCGCTTTACCGACTTGGCCACGTCTATAATGTTGATCACAGACGGACGGCAAGGAATGCCCATTGTTCCACCCACTCGGTTCGGATCATGCGCAAAAAAATAGTTATCATTTTGGATCTCATCTGTCAAGTTGCTGAAAAGTTTCGTCATCATGTATGAAGGTCTGTAAGTAACAATGAAGAATGGTTAATAAATGGTTCGCTAAGCAGTGTTCGAACTGAATTTATGTAGTGCTATAAATGCACTCATATGGACATTACGTTAGATGCTACTCAGCTAACACATAATGCATAACGCATCAAAATAGAGTAATGTGAATTGGTGCTATTCAAAGTAATGGTAAAAGTAATACAACTAAGTTCATTGATATATCCATATCATTTTAATATGAAAAAGTAAGGTGAGTGTTGGCTGCGTACATGGTTCTAGGATATCACAACAGCGGCCTTAGCTTACTGTACATTTTGCCGCGCTACATGAAGTGTGACAATCGAGTTGCTACAAATTACGGCCACTCATCAATTAAAATAAAATGGCAAAAATATACTGAGCAACAAAAGAAACGCAAGTTAGCTAGTTAGTTAATGTGCTCTTATGGTTACTCAAAGTGACCGCAAAACAAAGAAAAGTTTGATGAAACGAGTGTAAATGTGCACGCGCTAGTAATAAATTTGATTTTCAATAATTACACGCAAACTTCTTCTCCGGTCTGCCTTTAATTAACTTGCATTTCTTTTGTTGCTCAGTATATTTGCACCGTAACGTCGCCAGCTCACTTTACCGACTTGGCTACGTCTTTAATATTGAACACAGACAGGCGGCAAGGATGCCCATTGCTCCACCCACTCACATCCACTGCAGTGCTAAATTCAGAGGAGACGAGAGCGCGCTTACATGAGGACCCGTTGGTGTTCGCATAGCCTGAATATAAATAAAACATTTTGTCTTTGCCGAGAAATGAGGCATCAATGATTTAAAAGAGAAAAATAAACAGTTTTGGTATCGATAATTTGTGGCTGTCAAAAAAAATTATTCACGGATTTATCAGCGTGTCGTTTTCAATTATTCCCTATGGAGAAATTTCTTTTTGGCCCCCATGGCATCACATGACCTGCAATATCAGCTTGACCGCTACGCCCATGAAGGCGTGCGTTCCAGCCTTCGTTGTCTGTCCAGTTCTCCTTATAGGTCCATGAGTAAATGTCAGAATGTTAAAACAAGCCTTCGGAGGTACGAATGGGGCTACGCTGACGAAGCTAATGACACTGGTCTCGCGGCAGTGCATTAATCTGATAGGTGATAAGCAGCCGGGATCGGCTAGACGGTCTAAAGCTGCGTTCACACTGGACGCGAAACGAATTTTTCGCACGACACATTACATTCAAAGTCAATGCAAAGACTTTGCATTGACTTTGAATGTAATCTGCATGTGAAAAAATCGTCTCGCGTCCAGTGTGAAAGCGACTTAAGACTGACATTACATGAGGGGAGGGGGAGGGGGAGGGGTGTATTCGGGAAAATATTGGTCCGGCGACACACTTGTATTTATGCATATGCATGTGGTGCACACTGGAAAATAGGGCACCCCCGAAAGCCAATGTGTGCTTCGAACCCTGTGCGCAAGCACCGCACCGCTTTCGGCGCTCGCAAGGTCAGGCTTCTCCAGACCCACCGCCCGGTCATTCGAAACCTTCGTGGAGAACACTGGTAAATGACTTTTCTTTTCGTCCAGAGTTGATTTTTAGCCTGCTTGGCTGACAGGCCCAATCGGGCTTCTGCTGTGCTTAGGGTCATTAGTGGTGGTCTGTTGCGCGTGCATCCACAATTGTCGTTTCAGCATGATACAGCTTTCAGTTTTCCACGGATCCTTTTCATGTTTTATATGCATGTATACGGGCCCAAAATCTAGACCGACTTTGATTTTGGACGTGCTGCGATTCTTGATTTGGCACCAGGGGACTTTTTCTGGAAAACGTCTAACGGCACTAGCTCCCTTATTCCTTGACCTACGATGCTCAGATTTTTACTGTGGGTTCTTCTGCCAAGGCTTCCTTATATGTTTGATGGGGTTTTTGATTTGACCTAATTTTAAAGGTTATATAGGTCAAAGGTCATAAAATGTGCCAAATTTGTTTCAGCACCATAGCGACCTCAGTTCTCAACGGATCCTTTTCCCATTTTATATGCATGTATATGGGCCCAAGATCTAGCCCAAGTTTGATTTTGGTTGTGCTGCGATTCTTGGTTTGGCCACCAGGCGGCTTTTTCTGCAAAACTTCAAACAGCTCTAGCTCTATTCTACGAGCTAAGATGCTCAAGGTTGTTCTGCCAGGGGTTCATCATATATGTAACGGGTTTTTGATTTGACCTTAATTTAAAGGTTATGTAGGTCAAAGGTCGTAAAATGCACAGATTTTGTTTCAGTGCAATAGTGCCTTCAGTTTTCAACCGATCCTTTTCATATTTTATATGCATGTATATGGGCCAAGATCTAGCCTGAGTTCAATTTTGGCCGTTTCTACTCCCTGTTACATATATGTAACATCGGGTTTTAATGGACATAATCATTCATGGAAACAACTCAGGAAAAACATTGATCAGAGCTCAGGTGTACCAGAGTTTTGTGAAACTGCTCTTTGTTAGCTCTTGATGCACATAGAGTGGTCTTATCAAGCTGTAGACCTCACTACCCTCCAGGCAGCAGTGTCCATAGGATAGGTCATGGTGGATTCCTCCAAGGTCCATGCATCGAGGATGCATGCTTTCAGTCTGCAGACAAATGCAGCAACAATCATCTGCAAGTATTACTGTGCTAATACATTTTGTATGCGCACTATTGGGGACCACCAAGGCCCGATGTTACACCCGCATCACGCTAACCAAAAGCGAACTACAGTTTTCAAGGGAAGATAACTTCATCACTGTCAACCACTTCTACGTGTTCTACTGATTACATCAATCTAAAATATCAAGTAAATTTTGCGGATGCTTACCTGAAGGCTGTGCTAGGGACCGCTTTTGTTGACTAACTTTCAGCCTCTCAGAAATTCATGGGGGCTGCCATATTGGGAAGGCTTGCCTGGTCTTGTTAAGTGTATGAAACTGACTCTAGATGGCCCTACTACTGTGACAACAGTGTCACTTTGGGCTTAAATGGTAAAATAGTTGAATTTATGTTTTTGACCCTATCCCCTACCCCCCAAAAATTAGTGTGACATGGGGCCTAAGAGGGTTCAACAAGAAATTATGAGAGTAGGCGTTATCTCTATGAATATGCCATTAATTAAAATAATTGTAATTTGTTTGGGGAGTGCTTCATGGAGCCTGAATGTTAGGCAAATCAACAACAATTGTTTTGTATCTATGAAGTAAAGAAGCCGGATAAAAATCCTCTGAGTGGTGATTGCATTATTTTTAGCCCGCTTGGCCAAAAGGCCCAAAGGGGCTTATGCTATGCTCGGGGTGTTTAGTGGTGGTCTGTCGTGCATCCGTGCGTAAACTTTTGGCTTGTCTGCGCTCTAGCGTCTTCAGTTTTTGACCGATCCTTTTCATATTTCACATGTGTATATATGGTCATAAGGTCTAGACCAGGTTCAATTTTGAGCCGAATCGGACGGACACTTTAGCCAATAGGGGGCGTTCCATTTTGACCATGTTGGGCCAAGCGGGCGCAGTGGCTTTGCCACTATTTTTATATATATGATGTATGGCATAAATAAGGATGTTTGTGTGCAGTAAATGGATCATTGTATGGAGTTTATGCAGACGGTGTTTAGCCGGGCAATTTTGGGGACATAGTGGCATTGTTTTAAAAATATTTAAACATTGTTAAATATTTAAGCTTTTTTCTGTCTCGTCGCGTGCTTTTTCAAGTCATTATCAAGTCCTGCATTTATGTCAGATAATGCACTAGTGTGGTAGTCACACAGAAACGCAAGTTTTCGGACATTTTAACTGACCCAATTATCGCGGTAGAGGAGAAAGAGTGGGCAATAAATGAGGATGGTTAGCGTATCGTGTGCAAATTATGATTTCACTGATCTATATGCATCTTAGGATATATTTAGGCCATGTTTATAAAGTTAATGGAAAGACTTCCGTGCCCAACCTCTGCTTTTGTCTGCTTATTTGCCAGAACGATTTTAAAAGGGGGTGCCAATATATTTGGGGGGGGTTATTAATGACAAATGGTATTAGAATTTAGTATTAATATTTAATATCGCGAATGCATGTGCTGCGCTTGCCCTAGCAACCCGATATGCCATCAGTAACATGGCTGACTCTGTTCCACTGAAATTTGTGACCCATCATCATCTGTTACCGTAGGGGGCGTGGTCCATAACAGAGCACTTACGTCAATAGCGTACTACCGGTACTTTTCTCATTTAGCAGATGTCTAGCAACCATACCCAATGTGCTTTTGTTGCCAAAACACTGGCAACTTTTTTTTTTCTCCCCCTTCCCTCAGAACAAGCTTCACTGACAAAGTAGCTTCACTGTGTTTTCTTAAACATAAATTTGCTTGGCTTAATAAGTGACGATTTGTGTTGGATAGGATAGAATAAGATAGAGGCCTATCTGTTATTTTACAGTTGACTGCAATGACTATCTGAGGGGCCCCTCAATAATGCTCCGCCCCCTCTGGGGTGAGAGTCAGAGTGTGAAATTCACAGAACAATTGAGATTGTTGCTCTAATGGAGCTCAAAAACTTTAAAGGTGACAATAAACATGAAAATGTGACCAGAAATTCTCCAGCAAAATGCTGTTCTAATACAGTTACACTGATTACAGGCTTTTGCATTTACACTTGGATTAATTTCGCATTGTGGTTGGATCTCTGTATGCAAATTAGGAAAGCAAAGCTGGTGGTCTCAGAGCAGCTGAGCTGCTGCATGGGCTCGGCTGATTTTCTTTTGCTTATCATGAGCTTAAAAGCATAGGGCAGGTCAGTGGAATAGTTCATGCTCTTTCTCAGAAATGAACACAGGCCTACACCTTCTACATGGAAATTGCACAATAACGGCCCTGTCCAGACAGTGTTGCTGTGCTATTTTTGAAAGCAAGGAGCACATCTCAGCCCATCAATCATTTTAACATGAAAGGTTTGTGTTAAATGTTTTATATGTCTGATTTAAAATAAATGGGAGGGGTGCAATTATGCAGGGTGTATCAGAAAAAATGATACTCTCGGAAAAATCATCATAAAATTAACATAGATCATAGTTCTGTAAATGTGGGTGTAAACCTTGGTAGAGGGGGTCATTCTGCTTCGAATGATACCAGTATCTTGGTTTACGCTTCATGCTCCAGTGAGCACGGACGCTTTGAATTTTGCAAAATTCAAGTCTTTTGCGCACGGGAATGCGAGGGTTAAAATTGGATTCGTCACATTAAATTAAAAGTTTAGACAGGGTTTTACCAGTATGCCAAGGCGTTTTTTGAATAATTAACCCTTTCACCCCCTAACCTCGGCACAAAATGATCTTTTTTATGAGCGGATCGTAACCAAAGGGTTAACACATGCAATTGAAGTGGCCGTGAACAAGTGAATCAAGCTAACAAGCATCATTCAGTGGGTATGTCATTGTCACAGAACATCCAAAAAAGATGGCCCGCAAATAACAGTGTTCATTGGATGTTCTGTTTGTTGTTAAAATGTTTTTTCTTTCTTTCGTTATAAATCTGTTCTCATCGTCTTTTTTTTTTTTGGCTGTCGGACACGGAGCATTTAATGTCCGACTGGCATTGTACGGACTTCGTTGTATTTATAAAAATGGCCCAAATAAATTGATTGCAGTGCCCATTGGATGTTCTGATTGTTGGTGATATATTTTATTCTTTATTTCGTTATAAATCTGTTCTCATATCAATACTTTTACTTTCTGCTGGCTGCCGGGAATGGAGTATTTTGCATTTCGCGTTCGACAGTCTTGATCGTGCATGCGATGTTTAATTCACAATGTCATTGGTCATGGAATTGATTTGCTCACTGACTACAAGCACTATTTTATCTCTGGTCTGGAAATAAAGCGTGAATCTGTTCGATCCATCTGACTAATTTTCAAGAGAGACCGAATAAAGACTGTTGTCTATCTTCAACGGAAGAAAACAGACTAATAAAAGACCAAGAAAAGTCGACAGCTATCAATTTGCATTTCGTGAAGGTCGAACAAAAACATGGCCAAGTTTGTACGTCTAATAATTGCTGGAATACCCACAAAATTTGAACTTTTATGACTTACGGACGCGGAGAATTTTAGGATCTCTGTCCGACAGACACTAAATTCGTCATAAATGGGCAAAGTCCCGCGTCAATGTCGCTTCACTTTATTGAGCAGAGCTTAAACAGAAATATTGATTGAAATTCTCGGTATTCATCTTGAAGAACTGTGCCCTCTTATCAAAACATTCACGTTTAATATCTAGAAGATTCAGTAGATTTGAAGAAATTAAAAACAATAATCGACTGTCGGACACGGAGTTAAATTGAAACCATTCGACTGTCGGACACGGAGTTATATTAAAACCCCGTCCGACTTTCGGACACGTAGACACTGCGTTATTTATTTATTTATTTATTTATTCACGTATCCTAAATGGGGGGGCAGGAGATGTCCGTGGGGGGGCACCTGGCCCCCCCTTGGCGACGCCACTGCTTGTGGACTGGATCAATTGTGGATTTGGACAGCCCTCAGCACTCCCGGACTTCCCGTGAACGCGCCCGCAAAGTCCGCGAGTCTGCAAGTGCGGTGAAGTGCGAACATTTGGATGCAGCCAAAGAGCTGTGTGCTCCGATTGCCGACCGCACTGCCGCTCACGCACTTCCTGCTGCTCCGACACTGGCTGATATAAAGCAGCGTTCACTCAGCCGCGGGAAACGGGGACAAATCAGTCCGAACGACGTGTTGTGGGCGGAATAAAAAGGAGGTTACGGAGGCAGGTAAGAGTGGCCGTCACACACTTACCCATTAAATAAAGAAAAAAATAATAAACTCGGTAAGGTACTGTATGATCTTCTGTACATTGTCCATAATGTAGCATTTTAAACACATAACAGGTAATAACACAACTACATTTTTATTGCCTTTAGGCTATAGGCTAATCTCACAAACAATCTCCTAGTACAAGGAAAAGATGGGTCATGTTCACAAAACGCTAGGCGGCAAGCAAATCTTTTTTCCACAAACGACATATCAATGGTGTGTATTCAGGCTTCTGATTGGTTCTGGCATCTAGTGCCTAACAATGCACCAATGAATCTCATCTGTTTTTGCTCATTAGCCCAAAAATTAGAAATACCACCTAAAAATAGAGATATTAATAAGAATTTTTAATTTCTCTTGAAAAAAATGTTACCAAATCTCAAATTTAATTTATACATTATGACCAAAACGAGGAACTATCAAATTAACATCTGCGGTCACACATTTATAATGAATTTATATGTAATCACAAAGCAGCATGTGAAAAGTCAGCTAAAAGAATTCCTTCTCAGACAATCCCTTAGCGCGTGCATCTGAATTAGGTTATTGTAGACCTGTATTATTGGAAATGCTTGCTATATTTTTGTTCTGGAGGTTATACATTAATGGCAGGGCAGCAACAAATTCTAGGCTCCTTATTGCTCTTTTGATAGCTAAAAAGCTATACTATCATTCACTAGCAACAACAGCATGTGTTTGTTAAGGAACACATACTTTAGTTTGTAACCTTTCACAAAATAGTTGGCTATCGCCAATTTGCTTCATATCACTGTTGGAGTTGGTGACATTCAGTTTTTATCTTCTATTTAAACAACTTGGCAAAAGTTTGATTGCTGCAGCTGAACTAAGCCACGCCTCCAGCGCTCCAACTCACCAGCCTATTAAGACCCGGACCACATTCCTCAGTCCGTGATCATTACCTGCATTTGTTCCCTATTGCTACTGTGTGATGGCATAACCTATTTAAGTCTCAGGTTCGCACTCATTCGGTGCAAAGTCTCGTAAGCCTCACTAGCCTGTATTTACTCTCTAGTCTTGTTTAGACTTTATTCCCACATTCGCGTGTAAATCTTAAACATTTACAGCACTAAGATTAAGAGTTAATGTTCAGCACTTTAATATTATAATCCAGGAACCTCAATTCCTTGTTCTTTTCTATTTGTAATATATAGTACTGTAGCTAACGTCCCAGTTACATGTATTACTAATATTTTTATCCAGGAACCTTCATTCATGTTCTTTTGTATTGTGTTCTACTGTGCCTTCTTGCTCTGCCGCAAAGGCATAATAAATACAAACCAGATCCATCTTCGCACCGGAGTCCAGTCCACTATTCCTGATCTCTGTGCACAGCAACGGCACTCAGTCAAACCCTTACAGCTGCCATGGTGACGTAAACGAACCATAATGCCAGAGCCATTGAGACGTCTGTGAAGTATTCCGCATTGAGATGTCCTCTGGAGGAAAAAAAATTTGCTGGCGGCTAAGCCTACAGTCTCTTCTGGATTCACAGCACTCTCAGAATGAAGGAGTGTGCAGAAAAATTTTAGGATTCCCCTTTATCATCATTGCTAACATTGGCCACCTCAGGCTCATTGGCCACTTTGTTAGAGATGGTTCCATTCGGATTCTGATCTATGAATTTGAGGAGGGAGGATTGCTAAAGTTCAGACATATTGACAATCTCATATTGAGAGTCTGGCTGGTCTGTTATTTGGTTTTGGCACACTGCCAGCGGCAATGAGGTCAAAGGAGCATTGGTAAATACATGTCCAGTTGGGTTTTTGTGCCACCCCAAAAATTCGCACTGACAGCTTTCACATCCTATCATGAAAACAGTCAGTCACACAGTAACTCAGTCAGGTAGGAGGACATTTTCATGAATCCAATGGGTTGGCAAGTTCTCAGTCTTTCAGTCAGCAGATCAAATAGTGCAAAACATATACCCCCGAATTCATAAAGGGTGATGATCACCCGATTATTTTAGTCACGTACAACTAATGTACGGTGGCTAAAACAGAGAAGTGCGCGTGTGGATAAACTCCTGTGACTAGCGCAATTCAGGTAGAACATAATCGGATGTTTACCCATCCGTGTACAAGTCCCCGCTTAGCCGATGTGTAGTGGTGTCATGTGCATGGTATTACGTAATATGTGTACCAAAAGGGCATGCCTATCTGAAGAAACCCGGAGATCGCGGCACATATGCTCTGCTGATTTCCGCTCAATTGAGAAAGTCAGGACCAAAATGTTGAAAAAACGCACTGACAATTTCACCCATGACCAGAAAGTGGGTCTAATTGAGTGTGTAAAAGGTAGGAGAACAGTTATAGAGGATAAAAAGAGTGACACCGATGCCAATCGAAAGAAAACTGAACTGCATCTGGTGGTTGCAGACAAATTGACAGTTGAGACTGAAATAGCGTTTTCTGTTATAAAAACGTGCAGCATTCATGCCTCCTGGGTTAACGATTGCGACGTGGGTGCCGTCAATAGCATCGATCACTCCTGGAATATTATCTACGACATGAAATCCTTGAATAACTGCTCGTCTTTCATTCTCTTTCTGTGGAAATCTTATGAAGTGGTTTTTCCTGGCACATATTGCCTCGGTAACACGACGAACTATTTGACAGCAGGTAGCCTGTGATACACCACACGTGTCACCAACAACCATTTGGAATGCACCACATGCATAAAAGCGCAAGGCAATACATAGTTGGTGTACTGGAAGAAGGGCATGGTTTCGTCTTATGGGATGGTGAATGTCTGCTTCGATTAGGTCTAGAATATAACGGTATGACGCTTTGGAAATTCTGTATCGCTTGACAAATTTTGTGTCGCTATACTCTTCTAAAGGATTCGTCCTGTCTTTGAAAACCCTCAATTCGGCACCTTGCCTTTGGTCAGTCATCTCTTCCTGTGCTATTTCAATTATGCGCAAGAGATCCATGGTCATACGTCCAGCCACACAAGCAAACCAACAGAGAATTGGTAGCTTTTACGCGATATAAACAAGCCCCCTAGGACAATTAGAATTTCTTTTGTTACTTAGACAGGTGTGATTAACTATGTACGTTGGATAAACAGCAGCTGATCTGATCTCTCTTTATGAATTCGGGCCTAAATTTGTCCGCTCGATCATCACCTGTTTATACACTGTTTAGCCAAGTTAACCGTGATCAAGTGAAAAACAACCTTTATGAATTCGGGGGATAAAATCCAATGTTTCTGCTAAACCCATCTTAAAGGATACCTTCCACCTATAATACTTTGCGCACTCAAAGTGCAATATCCGCCATTTTATCTGCTATCTAAATTCTGAAATTTTGTATGTTGAAAAGAAATCCTCCTCCATCCTTCTGTGTTTGTTTCATTGAGGTCTTAAACTGCCACAAACGCTTTTTAAAATTATCATTGCTTATATCTGGATAGTTATTTTATCATTATTTATTTATTTATTTATTTTCCCCCCCGATTCCTCGTTCCTTTCCCCGCATGGTGCAACAGGCGGAACGTATATGGATGGTGACATTCGTACAGTCTCCATTTCTACGTCCACGCTCATATCATGGTCAACTTCCTCCATTTTAGCGCAATCGTCTCGGATCTCTTGACCTTTCTTCACGTCAAGGCCGCGGCCAAATTGGAAACAACAACAAAGGCGGGCAAGGTATTATGGTTGGAAGGGATCCTTTAAAACACCGACCCTGAAGTTTTTAAACCACTGTTGAACAGAGAAAGCTGGTGAACTGAAAATTGAGGGAGACAGAACATCCCTGGAAACCGATGATTGCTCTTGATGTGTTTTGAATCATTAATTTGAAATTATGTGAACTGCGAAAACACTAAATACAGATGTAGCCAGTTTTTCTAGTTAAGGTAAGATGAGAACTAATAAGTAGGTCACTCTTGACCTGTTTTAAATAAGTTACTTGATTAAAAAGTTCTCCAATGATTTGATCACTTAGGGAAAAAAAGATAAACTACTGCATTAACTTCCATGCTTGCTTTTAGCACATCCTACACTATCTAACTTTCACTTCATAATTGTTTAATTAAAACTAGACAGTCCAGTCGGCTGCGATCGCACGGGTGTAGCCCCCGAAAGCCCATTTCTCCCCTTTTTTGTACATTATTCGGCCAATACTGTCGCCATGGCAACCAAAATCAATAGGTCTTATAAGTGAAGTATATCACATGTCCATACCAAATATGAAAGTAATCGGTCAAAAATTGCAGCTTGTACTGCGTCCACAAGGAAATCTCTATGTTTTGTCACTAATTAGCATATCGAGGGTTTGGAGCGTAATGGTTACATGTCCATTTTAGAGGTTTTGAGAAAAATTGATATTTAGGTTTGCAAATGTTGTATTAAACCAGGTACATCATTTACATCATTTTTATGTCACACTCTTTCACTGCATGCTTTCACTATACTTTTTTCAGAAGTATAGTGAACATGTAAGTTTTCATACGTGTGATACTGCGACATCATGGCCAAAATTGCCAAGATGGACATGTCAACTCCGTGCTCCAACAATTCTAGCACTTGATATGACATAACACAATGGTGATAGATTGAAGTTAAGTTTGTTTGCAATGGAAGACAGATGATTCTGTAATACTATTCATGTTTATTCATCAAAATACCAATGTTTAATTCATATAAGCAGATTTTGTTGGACATATCACAAAATGAAAATGTGAATTCTGTTTAAAACTGAGGCGCATGGACATATAATTATTGTGCTCCAAGAATTAGCTGATAGAAATATGTGACAGGAGGTAAAGATCTCAAAATCACAAAATTTGGACATCACCATTGTGCTCCAAACCCTCGATATCATTCGGTCAATACTGTCGCTTGGCAACCAAAATCGATAGGCGTCATAAGTATAACACATGTACATACCAAATATGAAAGTAATCGGTCAAAAATTACAGCCTGTACAGCATCCACGTGGAAGTCCGTATATTTCAGCACAAATTTGCACATTATTCGGCCAATACTGTTGCCATGGCAACAGAGATTGATCGGTGTCATAAGTGAAGTGTAACACAGGTCCATACCAAAATATGAAAAATTAATCAGTCAAAAAATTGCAGCCTGTAATTTTCATACGAGCCCCAAGAACAAATTTCTATGTTTCATGTGCCAGTAATTTTAAATGAGCCAACCCATAAACGTCCCCTATAACATATGCACTACACTGCCTCATCCATATACTATCACCATGGTAACCTGCTTGCTATGATTGATGATGATGGTGAAGTGGAAGATAATCATTTGACCCAAATAAATCCGAGTGGAGGTAACACATTGTACATACATCAAAACCTGCATAATATAATTTTACAAAAAATAAGCATCGGTCAAAATTGCAGGGTTGGCTGTACTCATATTCAATACTGTCAATGAAATCTGTTTACATACAAATATGAAAGTAATCGGTCAAAATTGTACTGCGTCCATGCTGTTTTGCCACTAATTTGCATATTTTTCGGCCAATACTGTTGCCATGGCAACAGAGATTGATCGGTGTCATAAGTGAAGTGTAACACAGGTCCATACCAAATATGAAAGTAATCAGTCAAAAATTGCAGCCTGTACTGCGTCCACAACAAATTTCTATGTTTCGCCAGTAATTTTCATATTATGCAGCCAATACTGTCACCATGGCAACCGAAATCGATAGGTGTTATAAGTGAAGTGTAACACATGTCCAGACCAAATATGAAAGTAATCGGTCAAAAATTGCAGCCTGTACTGCGTCCACAATGAAATCTGTTTTGCCACTAATTTGCATATTTTTCGGCCAATACTTTTGCCATGGCAACCAAAATCGATAGATGTTGTAAGTGAAGTGTAACACATGTCCAGACATAATATGAAAGTAATCGGTCAAAAATTGCAGCCTGTACTGCGTCCACAAGAAAGTGTCTACGGACGCGGTGGCGGCGGCGACACACGTGAATCCATAGTAGCCGCCCGACTTAGTCCGGGGCTACAATAAAGAAAATGAAGATTAGCAACAAGTAGTCACAACTGAATGACATTGATTGAAATGCAATTTTGCGTCAAAAGGACACGTTACATTTATTGTGTTTCTTTAATGAAGGAAACTGGCCACACCTGGAGTTTAAGCTATGTTCATTTGTATAAATCATTGAAAACAGGTCAAAATCAATCATTGGTTCCTCAGGATGTTCTGTGCCTCGTCAATTTCTGCTCACCAGCTGTCACTGTGGGATGGTGGTGTAATAACTTTAGGGTCGGTGTTTTAGGGTGCAGTTACTGGCAATACAGGATTTTTTTTTTTTTTTTTTTTTTTTTTGTGCCAGAGAATTTTTTCCCCTGTGCCCATGAATTTACAGAGTGTGAAAGCCACAGGACTCCTTTCTCATCTGTTGGTCCAGCAAAAATGATTGATGCCTGGTCTGGATCATATTCACACCCTTTTCTGACCCTAGAGATGAATTTCTCAGGAAATAAGTGTGATATTTGATGATAAAATATGATAGTGGATATCAGATGTATGTTTTTTTTTATATCTGGTAAAACACACCAACAGTTTCTGCATCCGTAATAAAGAGAGAAGTGAAATGGTCACTTATCTCATGATCTCGGTTTAGTTCCTGTATTTGTGTCATCACCTCTCATTTTCTCAGTATCCTGTCTGTGCAGGAACCAGACTATATTTGTCATTTCACAGTTCAGTGAAGTTGCCTTGTTTCATGATGTTCAAGTATGTGAAAGACTTGTTGCTGATTACGCATTTTGATTGATATAAATAGGCTTGGGTGTTATTATTTTTTCATGCCTTCATAACTTCTTTTTTTATATTTTTGGTAAATGGGTCATTCCATGTCAGATCATCAAATGGGTCTTGCCTCCACCTTCTCAATTTTGCTAATTTTCTGTATGCAGCTGTATAAATATATATCACTGGGAAATCCGAAATTTCAGCTCATTCAGACCGCAAATGAATTTTTGGTGATTTATTTTCTAAGGGTACTGTTCGTCAGTTTTTTTGTCAATTGACATTTTTCTTGTATTTAACATGGCATAATTTTTTTATTTATACAGACAGTACCCTTAGAAAATAATTCAGCAAAATTAAAATTTGACTTCTTTTAAATCAGACAAGAAAGCATAGTTCTGCATTCATACCTTGACATGTTTCGACGGGACATTTCTGAGGAAGATGGGAGTTCCCGTCGAAACATGTCAAGGTATGAATGCAGAACTAAGCTTTCTTGTCTGATTTAAAAGAAGTCAAATTTTAACTCTAAAATTAGAGAAATAATGAATCTCATCCAACTAATTCACCAAAAATTCATTTTGGGTCTGAATGAGCTGAAATTTCGGATTTGTTCATCACTAATGCATATTTATGTAATGTGAAAATATGGAAGCAATCTATGACTACATGGTGACAAACGTTTTGTATATCTGATGATTTGACACGGAATGACCCAAATATCAGTTTTAGATCATTAAACTAATTTAATATTAGACAAAGGTAACCCAAGTTAACACAAAATGTAGTTTTTACATAATGATTTACTCAACCCTACCTGGCCCCATATGAAAAGTTATTGCCCCCTTAGTCACTGAATCAACCAATTAAACTAATTTAATTGATGAGTGGGATCAATTTCACTGGACACACCCAGGTATGATAACTGCCAGCCCTGAATCTAAACATCACTTAAGTAAACCTGTCTGCCAATGTGAAATAGGCAAAAACCAGTGAATCATGTAGCCATCTAAAGCATTCAAGAACAATGAAACCACACAGCTATTATCTACAAATGTCGAGAACTTGCAACATTGGTGAACATTCCTAGGACTTTCAACCAAAAATTCCTCCAAGACTGCATCAGCAACTCATACATGAAGTCACAAAATAACCAAGACTAACATCTAAGAAATGGCAACCCCTCACTCACCTGAGTCCACAGTAAGAAAGAGACCCAGTATCCATGGGGGTAAAGATATCACAACATTCCGAAAAAACAACATCGTACTAACCAAACACAGTGGTGGTAGTGTGATGGTCTGGGGTCATTGCTGTCTCAGCACCTTCGTGACTCACCATAATTGATGGAACCATGAATTCTGCTCCCTACCAGAAAATCCTGAGGAATGTCCAGCCATCAGTCTACTACCTTCAGCTGTAGTGCAGTTTGGTTATGCAGCAAGACAATGATCCGAAGCACAAGCACAAGTCCACCTCTGAATGGCTCAAAAGAGGCAAAGTGAGGGTTTTGCAGTGGCCTAGTCCTGACTTGAATCCAACAGAGATGCTCTGGCATGACCTTCAACAGGCAGCTCATGCTAAAAATCCCAGCTTATGTGGCTGAATTGTAAAACAATTCTGCAAAGCAGAGAGGCCACAATTCCTCCATAGCGATGTGAAAGACTCATTGCCAGTAATTGCAAATGTTTTATTGCAGTTATGCCATAACTTTTTGTTCTCACATGGGTGATTTAGATTTCAAATTACTCTTTACTGTCAATAAATGAAATAATAATGTAAAAGCTGCATGTTGTGTTCACTCTCATTGTCTCTCCCTTATATTTAAATTAGTTGAATGGCCTGAAACATTTAAATATGACACATAAGCAAAAACAGATGAAATTGGGAAGGAGGAAATAATTCTTCACACCACTGCATAACATTTTATGGCCCACAGTGCTGAGTTTCAAATATGCAATTAACCCACTGAGACAAGTCTTGCTGGGTTTAAATACTTATAGGACATAAAATAAAATTGATAAGAATTAAGTGCCCCTCTGTCTTATTCATTTCCATCCTCGCATTTTTGATTATCATTAGTGGCTGTAAAACAGATAACAGGGAGTTTGCGGAGCATCCCTTCAAACTAATGATTATTGACCAATTTTCTCTCATTTTCCTCAATTAATGCATCTTTCAATGATACAAATAGTCTGACTGTCAAATAATCCACTGACTCTACTTGACTGTCTCTTCCAGTTTCAAGAGGATACCTTAAAAATAGTGCCCAAGCTTCATAAATTTCCATGTGTTCCATTTCACATAGATAGCCAATTTTGATCAGGAGAATGACCTCAAGTTACTTGCCTGACTCATAATCATTGCCAGTAGCTCCCTGATTTTTTGTCATACCAGTAGTAGTTTTCAGATTGAGCTAACTCACTGTTCATGATGTAGTGGTCAAATGACAAAACAATGAAACCAGTTGCTTCATCAGGTATGCAACCTTGATGGGTATACTTCAGGTATTACTGTCTGTTTTTGAGTTCTGTGTTTATTGTTTTCCATGGTTTTTTGTTTTATTTAACTGATTTATGTATTACCTGTGGTTTTCTGTTGTGCATCCCAATTTCTCCTTGTTCAGTTAATTAGTTCACTCATTTTCTTGTTTGCTACTACATCCCTGCCACCTTCCCAGTGGCCCACACACCTGATTTCAGCCCCTTTCTCATTGGCTGTCCCCTTTCTATATCAGTACTTCTGCTAGAGCTTTGCAAGTTTGTTATGGATTTGATCTGTAGCACCACAAGCCTTTTGATTTTGGAGAAACTTTTTTGGTTTGATTCCTGTCTGTTCCACAGTTTACGAGTTTGCCTGTCCCTTAGTGAATTTTGCATCTCCGGACACAATTTCAGTTTGGCTGTTGGATTTATGATTCAGCTCTCCTCTGGCTTTAGCATTCTTGCTGTCCGGTTTTTGACTAGTAGACTGTTATAGGACTACGATTTTGATTTCCTTGTTTGTGCTGTAATTTTCCCTTATGGTTAGGATCCAGACTGTATGCCTACGAGCAAGCACCTAAATAAACTTGTGAAATTGATTTCCTGTCTGCGCCTGAGTTCCCAGTCTGAGTTCTGTCAGTTACACAAGCAATGCCAGTCATTTTCTTTCTGTGAACTTTTGATGTTTCTTTGAGTGCATGGATTTCAGCAGTTTCATCAGATCACCATGCATTACTTTCTTGTGGCTCACACACTGCTTACAGATTCAGTGTCACCTGCCCTTTCATTACAGCTCTGACTAATTTTCCTGAGTTACCTTCTCAAAACTACCAACATTTAATAAAGAGTAAACAACAGACAGTGTGCCTGTTTGCCTCATGCTGCCGCACAGCAGATATATAAAATACAAGTTTGGCTGTTGTATGAAATAATTCTGTAACATTTTGGAAAAAGTTAAGTTGTATTCAGACTGAATTTATTTTGTGCTGCTCAATTCACATATAGGATGTAGTCAATGGCACTCGCATAGCATATTGTACATCAACTGCAAACGCAGTATTACAAATCGGTGATCAGGTATACAAAGTAATGAAAAAAGCAGCTCAATTCAGGCAGGGCTCAAACATTTTATCATGAAAAAAGTTAAGTGCCTATATATATATATATATATATATATATATATATATATATATATATGGTGGATCCAATAAATGATGTTTGGGACTATTTTATGGTCTTTTAGACTTCAGAGTGCTATCAAAAAAAAAGGCACCATTCTTCCTTTTTCTCATGTCATTTGAAAGAAAACATCCAGGGCTTCAAAAAAAGGGCAAATTTGCTGATGTCGGCCCATAATTTCAGGAGTTATTGAACGCCAAAGTAAAACAATTGCCCAAAATTGGCATTTTTGGGCCATTTTCACCTCATTCCAAGCCAAATAGTGCTAGGCTACCATAAACCTATTTTTTCCTTAGTGGTGGGTCATATCTAACATTTCCATGCGGTTTAGCCATGTCATTACCTGTATTTTTTTTCCTATATCTTTTAATGGATATTTCAACTCGTTGAAACGCAAGTGACGAAAATTTTAGACCATCAACTAGCATACTAAGAAGGTAGTCCCACTGTTCATATTACATCCAGCCAAGAGGGTCCCTATAAGGGTCATGTTCATAGAAATATTTTTTACATACATTGACCAGAGCCTGTGCCAGCATAAAAAAACTGTTTTTCAACACCGGCCTCGTCACTCGCGTTTGACTGACATTTACCTATATACAGCACGAACTACTGCTAATTTCTATACTTCCTACCATCCAAACAAAGTTACAGGGTATATGTAGCAACCCTAAATGTAAAATAATAAAGAAATTAATTCGTACCAGCTCCTATGGCCTCAACTCATCTCATTTCCCTATTGTATTACCGGGTGAAACGCGAGTGACGAACGAGTGATTTTTCCACATGGTTAAAGTAGAATGGTTACCAGCTTAATGTATCATCTTGTGTGGTGTTTATCTCTTTTGGAATGGTTAGTAGACATGTGTGACTGGTTAAAAACAAAGTATGTCAGTTATCCTGAGGTATTTTTATCTAAGACCTGGCCCGCGCGGAGTCGGTGATGTCACGAAATAAAGTTAAATTTTATGTTTAACGCTGTGTCTACGTGTCCGAAAGTCCGACAGGGTTTTAATATAACTCCATGTTCGACAGTCGGATGGTTTCAATATAATTCTGTGTCCGACAGTCGATTATTGTTTTTAATTTCTTCAAATCCACTGAATATTTTAGATAGGCTATTAAACGTGCATGTTTTGATAAGATGGCTCAGTTCTTCGAGATGAGTACCGAGAATTTCAACCAGTGTTTCTGTTTAAGCTCTGCTCAATATAGATAAGTCGACATTGCGGGACTTGGAGCATTAATGATAAGTTTAGCGACTGTCGGACAGAGATCCTAAAATACTCTGTGTCCGACAGTCATAAAAGTTCGAATTTTTCAAGTATTCCAGCAATTAATAGAGGACGTACAAACTTAGCCATGTTTGTGTTCGACCTTTATAACATGCAAATTGTTAGCTATCGACTTTTCTTGGTCTATTTATTCCTCTGTTTTAATTTTTCTGTTGAAGATTGACAAAACAGTCCTTATTCGGTCTCTCTTTAAATAATTAATTGCAGTGTTCATTGGATGTTCTGTTTATTGTTAAAATGTTTTTTATTCTTTATTTCGTTATCAATCTGTTCTAATCGTCCTCTTTTTTTGTGGCTGTCGACACGGAGTATTTTGCATTTAGTGTCCGACAGGCATTGTACGGATTTCATTGTATTTATGAAAATGACCTAAATAAATGATTGCAGTGCCCATTGGATGTTCTGTTTGTTGGGGATATATTTTTAGCTCCCGCCGCATGCGGTACGGGAGCCATGGTATTGAGCTCCGTCCGTGCGTGCGTGCGTCCGTCAACACATTTTGCTTTATCTCATCAACGATTTCAGTTACAGGCTCCTAATTTTTACTGGACATTTTTTTCAAGCATCTCAAAATAAAGCCCTTTTGCTGTATCAAGTGACATGCCTAGAGATGACCTTGGCCTATTTTTTCAAGGTCACTGGCCTAAAAAATATCATGAAAAACTTCAACATTTTGCTGTATCTCATCAACCATTTCAGTTACAGGCTCCTAATTTTTACTGGACATGCATCTCATAAAGGCCTACAAATCACGTGCCTAAAGGTGACCTTGGCCTATTTTTTCAAGGTCACTGGCCTCAACATATCATCAAAAACTTTGACATTTTGCTTTATCTCATCAAATATTTCAGTTACAGGCTCCTAATTTTTTCTGGACATGCATCTCATAAAGGCCTACAAATGACGTGCCTAAAGGTGACCTTGGCCTATTTTTTCAAGGTGACTGGCAATTTGCTAAAAATATCACCAAAAATCTCATAAAGGCCTACAAATGACAATTTGCTTTATATCTTATCAAATATTTCAGTTACAGGCATTTTTTCAGTTACAGGCTCAACATATCATCAAAAACTTTGACAATTTGCTTTATCTCATCAAATATTTCAGGCTCCATGCATCTCATAAAGGCCTACAAATGACTGCCTAAAGGTGGCATTTTTTTCAAGGGAGCCTATATCATCAAAAACTTTGGTTTATCTCATCAACATTTTCAGTTACTCCATCCCGCTGCGTGGCGTATGGCGTGCGTCTGGCCCATCCATCACGTCTGTCAAAAAAAACTTCGACATTTTGTTTATCTTAACAGCGGGAGCTTCTGGGGCTGCCAGTGCCCTATATTTATTCTTTATTTCGTTATAAATCTGTTCTCATATCAATACTTTTACTTTTTGCTGGCTGCCGGACAGAGAGTATTTTGCATTTCGCGGCCGACAGTCTCGATCGTGCATGCAATATTTAATTCACAATGTCAATGGTCATGGAATTCATTTGCTCACTGACTACAAGCACTATTTTATCTCTGGTGTGGAAATAAAGCGTGAATCTGTTCAATCCATCTGACTAATTTTCAAAAGAGAAACCGAATAAAGACTGTTGTCTATCTTCAATGGAAGAGTTAAAACAGATGAATAAATAGACCAAGAAAAGTCGATAGCTAACAATTTGCATGTTATCAAGGTCGAACACAAACAAGTTTGTACGTCTAATAATTGCTGGAATACTCAAAAAATTTGAACTTGTATGACTTTCGGACATGGAGTATTTTCTCTGTCCGACAGTTGCTAAATTTGTCATAAATGCACTAAGTCCAATGTCGACTAATCTATGTTGAGCAGAGCTTAAACAGAAACATTGGTTGAAATTCTCAGTACTCATCTTGAGCCGTCTTATCAAAACATTCACGTTTAATATCTAAAAGATTCAGAAGATTTGAAGAAATTAAAAACGACTGTCAGACACGGAGTTATATTGAAACCATCCGACTGTCGGACACGGAGTTATATTAAAACCCTGCCCGACTTTCGGACACGTAGACACTGCGTATTTCGAAAGGCATAGTAGGAACCCTAGATGGGCCAGATATGTGTATTTATGACCTTAATTTAAAAGTAGAACATGTTTTGTGTATGTAGGAGTGATATGGATACAATCCAATGATGTATAGTGGTGCTTCGAGGTGGACTTTAGAATATGTTGTCAGAGGTGAAACACGAGTGACGAACGAGAGGTTTTCTGAGGGTCAATGCAGGGCCTGACTGAGCTGTTTAAGTAATCTATGGATGGCAAAGGGTAACTGTTTTGTATAAAAGACACACTGTAGGCAAAGTACAGTGATTTTGAAGAGTATCTGATGAGTTTTGAGGAAATGAGGGTAAAGTTAAGAAAGTGAGTCAATTTTTTCCAACTTTTACCTTTTGCGCTATATATTTGACGACTCATAATTCTATAAGTTTTCAACCCTGGTTTTTGATTTTTGGTAAACTTAAAGTGACATATTTTAGTAGTTTGTAAACAAAATTAGGTGTAGATATGACAATTATTAATTGTACTTTTGATGTTACAATTAATTTCGTCACTCGCGTTTCACGCTATTCGGAAGGTTTTATGGCATGTGCGATAAAAACTGACCCGTTTGGAGTTGGTGACTTGAATGAACCATTCCATAAAGCCAAGATATAGGGCTATCAATAAAATAAAGTGTCATTAAGTCATACTGAATTTGTTATTTTCATCCCCCTCAGGGCATCAATAATTGAATCCACCTATATATATATATATATATAGAATGTCACTGTCAATTTCAAGACCAACTCAAAAGCATGCACCTTGCGGTGCATTCTTTTCGAAAGGCTAGCTATTGAGTTGATAAGAAACATTTGTCGCAATCAGAGACAAGCTATTCTCCAAAATAAAAAATACCGTGCTAATCGCACTTAAGACCCCTCAGCTGTGTATGTAAGCTGAATCGGGTGTTATATTATTTCTGCAATCAGAATCCAACTATGTAATGAAGCCAAGCGCTGATATAAATAACCTTGGCGTGGCCATTTTTCATTTTTCACAGCAATATGCCCCCTGGTGGGCAAAGTAAGAGTCGAAATTGGCTGGAATTCGATAGGTAAGTGAAGGATCCATACATGTTCCACCCACCGAAAAATAAGAAATCTAGAAGCAAACTTGAAGGCACTAGAGCAGTAACGTCGTTGAATGTAAAGATCGGCAGCATAACAGAATACTCTTGGTATCCCTAATAATCGCCAAGAAAACTATCCTCATGAACTGGAAATCAAGGAAAAAAATAACCATCTCACACTGGAAAAATCTACTGACTGAGTATATATCAATGGAAAAATTATCAGCTTCTCTTAAAAATAATTCTGCCGATTTTGATTCAACCTGGATTCCATTCATTCACACAGTTAACTCTTAACACCCACTACTTCACTCACTGCCTCTTGCCTGCCTGCGAAAATATAATTGCCAACCTGGATAAATATAATTGCCACTCACTATATCACAGTCAGCCCCATCCCACATCTACCATTTATTTATCATTTATTCTTATTCAGTTTGCCCCACCCTTTTTTTTTCCTTTTTTTTTTTTTCCTCATCCACTTTCACTGTCTTCTTATTATTATTTATTTTATTTTTTTTTACTTCCTCAAACATATTTTCCATATTTCTCTTCCCCAACCCCTGCTTTCTCTTCTCCCTCTTAGTCTGGATTACTACCCTGTATATGACCCATTGATATCATTGAACACCATTATGATTACAGTTCTTGTATGTTATATCTTTTTAAGAATGTATTACCTTTTTTTTCTTTTTCTTTTTAACTTTTTTCTTTTATATATGTATAATTTCTTCCTTTTTTTCTTTTCCCTTTTTATTCATTTTTATTTTTATTTTATCTTATTCTTATTATTATTATTATTATTTTTTTACTACAAAACATACATGCTCACACACCACACACATTCACAAAAATGCATTACCCTCCCTTTTCTCTCCCCCCCCCAATAACCCCAACCCCCCATCCCCACCTTTTTCCCAACCCCTTCCTTCAAAGCCTTTTGTAATTGGTTGTTTATGTATGTTTTCTGTTCCTTCCATTTCAGCATCATCCTAGTGTAACCCCACCTGGTTGTTTAATGTTTGTTTGAGCGTTTGAAAAGGAAATCAAGATACTTGAATATTTCACCAATGGAGAACCACTGAGTCTTTTTGGTCTCAATATAAAAAAAAACACGCACACACACACACACACACACACACACACTCATCTATAAATCAATGGTTTTTTTTTCCTTTCTTTCACCATTATTCAACCTGTTTAGAAAACAGTCAAAGTATTTGCCTTAGGTCATTCTTTTCATCCTACTTTGCAATTGATTTTTATGTCCTTTTCTGTTCATTTCCTGTGTTACTGCATGATGATTGTTTACAAATTACTCCTTATTAAAGATATTTGTTAAATAATTCATGGCCTACCTTCAGTAAAATGCACACACTTTGAGGTCAAACATACACGTGATAGCACATGAAATAAAAATTTTGCATCTAGCTGAAGTAATAAGGTAATATTTTCATTTTTTTGTATTTTTATGTATCAGCCCCTGTTGGCCAAACTAAGAAAATTGAAAATGGGCGGAATTCGATACCTTATTCAACTCTAGTTAAATCAAAAAAGCGCAAGCATGTGTAGATGTACCACCCACCCAAAAATGAGAATCCTAGAAGCAAACCTGAAGGCGCTAGAGCGGTAACGTCATCAATGGACAGACGGACGGCCGGACAGACGTACGCCGCAGAGGATGACAATACCCCTCGGCCGAGTAGTAAAAACATTAAAACACTCCGATCATTACGTTTGCTCATTTTACTGACTTCAATTTACATACAGTAAAGACCAACATCAAATGTCTCCAGAGCTCTACCTGAGAATTTCTAAATCACGTGCAGAGAGAAACATAACGCGATGCTGAATACCCCTCGGCCTGGACAAGATTTCCTGCCTCAAGGTCACAGCGCTAAGGTGAAAGGTGAAATCCAGCAAAAAACGTGACATTGCACATCCATGTGTCACAGTGAGTTAACATACTAAATTTGGTGAAGCTGCGATCAGTAGTTGCTGAGTACTGACCTGCACAAGATGTCCTGCCTCAAGATCATAGCGCTAAGGTGAAAGGTGAAATCCAGCAAAAAACATGACGTTGCACATCCATGTGTCACAGTGAGTTACCATACCAAATTTGGTGAAGCTGCGATCAGTAGTTGCTGAGTACTGACCCGTACAAGATGTCCTGCCTCAAGGCCACAGCGCTAAGGTTAAAAGTGAAATCCACCAAAAAACATGACGTTGCACATATATGTGTCACAGTGAGTTACCATACAAAATTTGGTGAAGCTGCGGTAAGTAGTTGCCGAGTACTGACCCGGACAAGATTTCCAGGGTCAAGGTCACAGAGCTAAGGTCAAAGGTCAAATCCAGCAAAAAACCTGACGTTGCACATCTATGGGTCATAGTGAGTTACCATACCAAATTTTGTGGAGCTGCGATAAGTAGTTGCCGAGTACTGACCCGGACAAGATTTCCAGGGTCAAGGTCACAGAGCAAAGGTGAAAGGTCAAATACAGCAAAAAACCTGACATTGCACATCTATGGGTCATGATTAATTACCAAACAAAATTTTGTGAAGCTGCGATAATTAGTTGCCGAGTACTGACCCGGACAAGATTTCCCGGGGTCAAGGTCACAGCACTAAGGTCAAAGGTCAAATCCAGCAAAAAACATGACATTGCGCATCTATGGGTCATAGTGAGGTACCTCACCAAATTTGGTGAAGTTGCGATAATTAGTTGCAGAGTATTGACCCGGACAATATTTCCAGGGTCAAGGTCACAGCGCCAAGGTCAAAGGACAAATCCAGCAAAAAACCTGATGTTGCACATCTATGGGGCATAGGGAGGTATAATACCAAATTTGGTGAAGCTGTGATAATTAGTTGCTGAGTACTGACCCGGACAAGATTTCCAGGATCAAGGTCACAGCACTAAGGTCAAAGGTCAAATCCAGCAAAAAACCTCACGGTGCACATCCATGAGTCATAGTGAGCTATTATACCAAATTTGGTGAAGCTGCGATAATTAATTGCCGAGTACTGACCCGGACAAGATTTCTTAGGTCAAGGTCACAGTGCTAAGGTCAAATGTCAAATCCAGCAAAAAACCTGTCGTTGCACATCTATGGGTCATAGTGAGTAACCATACCAAATTTGGTGAAGCTGCGATCATTAGTTGCTGAGTACTGACCCAGACAAAGTCACCCAGACAAGATTTCCAGGGTGAAGGTCACAGCGCTAAGGTCAAATGTCAAATCCAGCAAAAACCTGTCATTGCACATCTATGGGTCATAGTTAATTACCACACCAAATTTGGTGAAGCTGCGATAATTAGTTGCCGAGTACTGACCCGGACAAAATTTCCAGGGTCAAGGTCACAGCGCTAAGGTCAAAGGTCAAATCCAGCAAAAAACCTGTCGGTGCACATCTATGTGTCATAGTGAGTAACCATACCAAATTTGGTGAAGCTGCGATCATTAGTTGCTGAGTACTGGCCCGGACAAAGTCATCGACGGACGACGGACAGACAGACACGCAGGTGACGACAATACCCCTCCGGCCGAAGTCAGCCGAGGGGTAAAAACCTTGGACTGGTTTTTGTTTTGATCAAGGCATTTGGGGTCAAGTCCCTTTGACTGAGGTGCGTTCACATAGTCTGAATAAAAACACAACTTTTTGTGGCTTTCGAGAAATGATTAAATGTGAGTAATTAAAAGTAATTATCGATCATGAATGGTTGTCAAAATTTATTCACGGATTTAGGGGTGTCTTTTTCAATGGTTCCCTGTGGAGAAATTTCTAGCTGCTCCCTATTACATCACATGACTTCCAATATCACGGCTGACTGTAGAGCACATGCTGGCGTGCGGCCCAGCTTCTTTTCTGGGGGCCTGGCAGCTATGGAACTCCGTTTGCGTCAATATTAAATAAATAAAAATACATACATACATAATTAAATATGCCCATGAAATAAATATAGAAACAAAATACATCTTGAAATAAATAAATGGGGCAATAAATATATCAGAATATAAATTTAATTTTAAATACATAAATTACTCAATGTAATTCAGTAAATAAATACGTTTTATTTAAAAAATGACATTTTTCAAGGGACTGCTTTATTTATGTTGGGGGATTTTGATTTCATAATTCCACATTTATTTATTTATTTTTTCACTGCACTTTTATTTCCGAATGCCACATTTCATTTCATTTCTCGCATTCAAATAAACGGGGTGTGGTTAGCTCACACATGACCGAGGCTACAGCATCGAGAACAGTATGGAAGACGTCTATAGGCCTGTTTCCACCGAAGAAGTTCCTGGTAGTATGTGGGGGGCAGGAACTACTACAGGAACGTCCTCTCACTCGGCCCTCTCAGCTGCCGTGTCTCCACCGAGAGGGAGAAGCAGGAGGAAGGTTCCTGTAAAGTTGTGTGACGTCCTTTTAAAAATGCGACCCCCCATCGTCTGCTGAGTTTTAAAAATGCTGGCTATTTTGTCGCTTTCTGTTGACGTCACATCCCGCCCTGAGTAAATCCAGTCAGCGCCAAGTAAACCCCAAGCCCCACCCAGGAGTTTCTCGGGGCCGTTCAGAGTACCTACTCCAAGGCAGGGACTTTTTTAGCCCCTGTCAAAGTTCCGGAACTCTGTACTTCGGGGGTGGTTCCGGCGGTGGAGACACGCAACAGCAGCCCCGGCTGCGTAAAATTACCCTGAAGTTCCTGCGGTGGAAACGGGCCTTATGAGCTCCGAAATTCAGTGCTATCCTTAGCAGTACAAATTGACCAACATGGTTTAGCAGCGGATGTACTTTTGGCCGGAATGAAAGACTTTTTAGAAATACTTAGTTCGATTAGTGCCTTCAAGATAGAGACGGGATGGCAAAGCTTTAAATTGTTTTAGGCTGATTGAGCACCGTGTACAAGTGCAAGATATCCAAGAAGATAACGTTGCTACTTCAAGCTCAGGGGCTTGTGCTTCTCATTTCTTGCTTTCTCTGAAGTTGTGCGCTGTGAAAGATTCACAATGCACAGTAAAATGTAGCTAACAAACGATAGTCACTACATTTGTCTGATGTATGCCAAAATGCAACTGATCGCCTTTGCCCATAAAGACCCAGGAGCTAATGTAAGATAACGGTAGGTTTATATGACGGCTCACGTTGGCCGCTGGCTCAAGAGCTCCTAATGACTACCGTCAGATTCCAAAGAAACCGTGCATGTTTACCATGCGAAACTAGATTTATTATTGAGATGGCACCGATCCACATGACGACTATTTCAGCAGTTTGTTTGTCATTTAAACAGTTGCTTCTTCCCCTGATAATCATAATAATATTGACATTGGCACGTTACACCCGCCATAAACCGGCTGACGGCTCTTCAATCCACCAGAACTTTCTCGCGGTTTACTTATGTATTCAGCACTGCTGTGTATTTGGGGCTGTTGCCTCGGTCATGTGTGAGCTAACCACGCCCTATTCATTTGCGTGCGAGAAATGAAATGAAATGAAATGTGGCGTTCGGAAATAAAAGCACCATAAAATAAATAATTAAATAAATAAATGTGGAATTATTAAATAAAAAACCTCCAGAAATAAATAAAAATAGTAGTCCCTTGAAAAATGTCATTTTTAAATAAAACATATTTACTGTATTTATTTACTGAACTATACCGACTGATTTATATATTCATGTTTAAATTTATTTATATTTTAATTTATTGCTGCAATTATTTAAATCAAGATTTATTTAATTTCCATATTTTTTATTTCATAGTCATATTTATTTATTTAATTTAGACCCAAATAGCAATCCATAGGTAGCACATGCCCTGACTTCGAGACAAATTACTTCAAATGCTTTTTAACAAACTTTCAGCTTTCGTGCCTCTGTAGTGTATATGGGCAGCATGAGCACAATGTAGCGCCAACGCTTGACTGATGATTCGAGCCAGGCTGCGCTGCCAATCTCCAATCAACGTTTCTCCTACCATTAAAATTGGAACAAGATTATAAGCGGATCTTCGTCCTTAACACCGAAGGGCGCTGTCTGGGTATATACAGCGTTTTATTTTTACTTAAGAAAACTTAGCAAGCGGACCTGAGTCATCACAACCATATATTTTTTAAATGTTATGATGCAGAAATGCTCACATGAACAGACAGCTGTTATTTGCACTTTTAAAAGCCTTGAGACATATCTGCCTCCCGCACACGAGAACGGGTAGGCCCTCTCTGCGCCATGCTAGCAGCCTTAAGCCACCAGAATGGCAATACACATGAACTAGCTTGCTATGGCATTTCTGATCCATGTAAGTCGGCGGAGAACTGTGCTTGAAATTAATAGTTGGACAGTTTTTGAAAGGCCGTATTCTTTCCAACAGAGTATCGTTTCAACACCTGTTGTCTTTTCCTTTAATCAGACTCTTCATTTCTTATGTTTAAAATAATTTCAATACCATTCACACTCTGTGATGCAATGACTTCATATCGTTAGCCTAATATCATAGTTGCCTAAGTTATATTTGAACGTTTTCGGAAAACATGAAAAAACACAATTTTTAGCAAGCACGTTGGTTTTTTTTTTTTTTTTTTGAGCCGACTGCAAGTCGTCTGCGGAGGGCCCTATTGAAATCGCGCTGTTTATTATTAGGGCCCGAGCCGACTGCAAATCGTCTGCGGAGGGCCCTATTGAAATCGCGCTGTTTATTTTTTTTTATTTATTTATTTTTTATTATTATTAGGGCCCGAGCGACGACTGCAAGTCGTCCGCGGAGGACCCTATTGAAATCGTGCTGTTTATTATTATTATTACGGGCCCGAGCACTCACGGTGCGAGGACCGTGTGTATCTGTAGTGATTATTATTATTACGGGCCGAGCACTCACGGTGCGAGGACCGTATGTATCTGTTGATTATTACGGCACGAGCACTCACGGTGCGAGGACCGTATTGTATCTGTAGTGATTATTATTACGGGCGAAAGCACTCACGGTGCGAGGACCGTATTGTATCTGTTGTGATTATTATTATTACGGGCCGAGCACTCACGGTGCGAGGACCGTATTGTATCTGTAGTGATTATTATTATTCTTATTGTTCTTATTACGGGCCCGAGCACTCACGGTGCGAGGACCGTATTGTATCTGTAGTGATTATTATTATTCTTATTACGGGCCCGAGCACTCACGGTGCGAGGACCGTATTGTATCTGTAGTGATTATTATTATTCTTCTTATTATTATTATTATTATTATTCCACTTTACAGGGCTTTTTGGGGGCTTTAACGTGTTTCAATTCGAACAAAAATGTGGCTGAAAAATCAGGCCTGGTGAAAATTCTATGATTTTATTGGTTTCGCAAGAGGGCGGGGCAAAATGGCTCCACGGCGTCCCCTAGAAAAATTTAAAAATTCATGAAAAATCTGTGGTTTGCCCGATTATGCTGAAATTTGGTAGGCATGTAGAGCTTGCCAAGACAAATGGATTTGCCATTTGGGACGTTTTTGTCCAATGCACAGGAAGACCGCTAGGTGGCGTTGAAAATTCAAAAATTAGGCCATTTTTGCTGATTTCAGGCATCGGAATTTAACGAACTCCTCCTAGGGGTTTTGCCGGATTCTCATGAAAATCACTGTGTTTACTCTTGACCCCTTGAAGATCAAAAGTTATTAAAATCATCTCGGTTGGAGTCAAGGTGTGGGCGTGGCAGGGCCGCCATTTTAAGCGTTTTGCCATGAAATTTCAAATGCTTATAACTTCAGTGATCTTTGTCCGACCAGCACCAAACATCAGGCGTATTATAAGAGTCCCGCCCTGAGACCACTCAAATGGTCATATTCAGCCATACTGACAGCGCCCCCTCCTGGCGACAGGAAATGACAAAAATTGGGCATGTGTCATACTTTTGCGAACTCCTCCTTCAGATTTCATCTGAATGTCACTAAAACGGGCGTGGACACTCTTGAGACCTGTACCATGTAAAGTTATTAAAATCTTTTTGTTCGGATTAACCCTGTGGGCGTGATGGGGCGGCCATTTTCAGCATCTCCCCGTGAACATTGATTCCCTAATAAATTGAGGTAAACTTTGTTCTTTACATACCAAACTTCACAACCTGGTCAGTATCCATAGACGGTTACAAATTGTGTTGGTTTTGCAACTGGGCGGGGCCAACTGCCTCGCGAGAGCCCTCTAAACTGCAGCCCCAAGGCCTTCTTCCACGTACACTGATTAAAGTTGTTGGACATATGTATCACACCCACGTCTACAAAAAAGTCTCTTGACACCATAGGCTAAAGTCAACAGGAAGTCGGCCATTTTTAATTGAACGGCCATTTTTGGCGATTTGCACGCTATGCTTTTAACGAACTCCTCCGAGGGATTTTGTCTGATTCTCATGAAAATCGCTGTGTGTACTCTTGACCCCTCGAAGATCAAAAGTTATTAAATTAATTTCGGTGGGAGTCACGATGTGGGCGTGGCAGGGCCGCCATTTTAAGCAATTCACAATGAAAATTCAAATGCTTATAACTTCAGTGTACATTGTTCCACATGCATCAAACTTTATGTGTATGATAAGAGTCTTGCCCTGAAGCAAATCCATTTGTCCTATTCAGCCATACTGACAGCGCCCCCTCTTGGCGACAGGAAATGGCCAAAATTCGGCATGTGTCATACTTTTGTGAACTCCTTCTACAGATTTCATCTGAATTAAACGAAAACGGGCGTGGACACTCCCGAGCATCGTGACATCAAATTTTATTAAAATCTTATTGTTTGGATTAACCCTGCGGGCGTGACAGGGCGGCCATTTTGAGCATCTCAGTGTGAGCAACAATTCCCAAATAAATTTAGTAAAACCTTGTTCATTACACAACAAACTTCACATACTGGTCAGTTTCCATAGTAATTTATGAACTGTATCGGTTTCTCAAGTGGGCAGGGCCAACTGCCTCGCTGACGCCCCCTAATCTGCAGCCCCAAGGCACTCTTCCACGTACACTGATGAAAATTGGTGGGCATATGTAGCACACCAAGATCTACAAAAAAAAGTCTCTTGACACCATAGGCTAAAGTCAAGAGGAAGTCGGCCATTTTGAATTGAACAGCCATGTTTGGCGATTTGCATGTTGCGTTCTTTTGTGAACTCCTCCTAGGGATTTTATCGGATTTTCATGAAAACTGCTGTGTGTAGTCGTGACCCCTTGAAGAGCAAACGTTATTAAATTCATTTCGGTGGGAGTCATGGTGTGGGTGTGGCAGGGCCGCCATTTTAAGTGATTCACCATGAAAATTCAAATGCTTATGACTTCAGTGTACATTGTCTGACATCCACCAAACTTTATGCATATCATAAGACTCCCGCCCTGAAGCCAATCATATTTAGCCATACTGACAGCGCCCCCTCCTGGCGACAGGAAATTAGCAAAATTGTGCATGTGTCATACTTTTGCGAACTTCTCCTGCAGATTTCATCTGAATGTCAAGAAAAAGGGTGTGGACACTCTTGAGCCCTGTGACATGAAAACTTATCAAAATCTCTTGTTGTCAATTAACGCTGTGTGTGTGACGGGGCGGCCATTTTGAGCATCTTTCCGAGACAGGCGATAGTGACAGGTCTGAAGAACATTTACATGCAATTCCTGCGACAGACCCAAGCAACGTTACCTCCATTCGGCGAGCGCAGGGATTGGCGGTGGCTCGTTCTGGGCGATACATCGGTGTGCGAGGGCCCGTACAACGCCGCTTGCGGCTTTAATTATTCTTATTATTCTTATTATTACGGGCCCGAGCACTCACGGTGCGAGGACCGTATTGTATCTGTAGTGATTATTATTATTCTTTATTATTACGGGCCCGAGCACTCACGGTGCGAGGACCGTATTGTATCTGTAGTGATTATTATTATTCTTATTATTATTATTATTCTTATTATTCTTTTTCTACAAGTTTAGAGGGCTTTTTGGGGGCTTTAACGTGTTTCAATTCGAACAAAAATTTGGCTGAAAAAATCAGGCCCGCGAAAAATTATAGATTTTCTAGGTTTCCCAACTAAGCGGGGCAAAAATGGCTCCACAGCGCCCTCTAGAAAAAATTAAAAAATTCATGAAAAAATCTGTGGTTTGCCCGATTAAGCTGAAATTTGGTAGGCATGTAGAGCTTGCCAAGACAAACGGATTTGCCATTTGGGACGTTTTTGTCCAATGCACAGGAAGACCGCTAGGTGGCGTTGAAAATTCAAAAATTAGGCCATTTTTGCCGATTTCAGGCATCGGAATTTAACGAATTCCTCCTAGGAGTTTTGCCGGATTCTCATGAAAATCACTGTGTTTGTTCTTGACCCCTTGAAGATCAAAAGTTATTAAAATCATCTCGGTTTGATTTAAGGTGTGGGCGTGGCTGGGCCGCCATTTTAAGCGTTTTGCCATGAAATTTCAAATGCTTATAACTTCAGTGATATTTGTCCGGCGTGCACCAAACGTCAGGAGTATTATAAGAGTCCCGCCCTGAAACCAGTCAAATGGTCATATTCAGCCATACTGACAGCGCCCTTCCTGGCGAGGAAATGACAAAATTGGGCATGTGTCATACTTTTGCGAACTCCTCCAACAGATTTCATCTGAATGTCATGAAAACGGGCGTGACACTCTTGAGACCTGTGACATGAAAAAGTTATTAAAATCTTCTTGTTCGGATTAACCCTGTGGGCGAATGGGGCGCCAATATCAGCATCTCGCCGGAACATTGATTCCCTAATAAATTTAGGTAAACTTTGTTCTTTACATACCAAGCTTCACAAGCTGGTCAGTTTCCATAGACAATTACTAATTGTATTGGTTTTGCAAGTGGGCGGGCCAACTGCCTCGCTTAGCGCCCTCTAAACTGCAGCCCCAAGGCCTTCCTGCAGGTACACTGATGAAAGTTGCTGGACATATGTATCACACCCACGCCTACAAAAAGTCTCTTGACACCATAGGCTAAAGTCAACAGGAAGTCGGCCATTTTGAATTGAACGGCCATTTTTGGCGATTTGCACGCTATGCTTTTAACGAACTCCTCCTAGGGATTTTGTCTGATTCTCATGAAAATCGCTGTGTGTAGTCTTTACCCGTTGAAGAACAAAATTTATTAAATTCATTTCGGAGGGAGTCATGGTGTGGGCGTGGCAGGGCCGCCATTGTAAGCGATTCGCCATGAAAATTCAAATGCTTATGACTTCAGTGTAAATTGTCCGACATGCACCAAACTTCATGCATATCATAAGAGTCCCGCCCTGAAGCCATTCACTTGGTCATATTTAGCCATACTGACAGCGCCCCCTCCTGGTGACAGGAAATTAGCAAAATTGTGCATGTGCCATACTTTTAAACTTCTCCTGCAGATTTCATCTGAATGTCACGAAAACGGTGTGGACACTCATGAGCCCTTTGACATGAAAAAACTTATCAAAATCTCTTGTTGTCAATTAACAGTGTGGGTGTGACGGGTGGACATTTTGAGCATCTTTCCGTGACAGGCGACAGTGACAGGTCTGAAGAACATTTACATGCAATTCCTGCGACAGACCTAAGCAACTTTACCTCCAGTTGGCGAGCGCAGGGATTGGCGGTGGCTCGTTCTCGGCGGTGCAAAAGTGTGCGAGGGTCTGTACAACGCCGCTTGCGGCTTTAATTATTACGGGCCCGAGCACTCACGGTGCGAGGACCGTATTGTATCTGTAGTGATTATTATTATTATTACGGGCCCGAGCACTCACGGTGCGAGGACCGTATAGTATCTGTAGTGATTATTATTATTATTATTATTATTCTTATTATTATTATTATTCTTCCAATTTACAGGGCTTTTTGGGGCCTTGAACGTGTTTCAATTCGAACAAAAATGTGGCTGAAAAATCAGGCCTGGTGAAAATTCTATGATTTTATTGGTTTCGCCAGTGGGCGGGGCAAAATGGCTCCACAGCGCCCCCTAGAAAAATTTAAAAATTCATGAAAAATCTGTGGTTTGCCCGATTATGCTGAAATTTGGTAGGCATGTCGAGCTTGCCAAGACAAACGGATTTGCCATTTGGGACGTTTTTGTCCAATGCACAGGATGCCCGCTAGGTGGCTTTGAAAATACAAAATTAGGCAATTTTTGCCTATTTCAGGCATCGGAATTTAACGAACTCCTCCTAGGGGTTTTGCCGGATTCTCACGAAAATCACTGTGTTTGCTCTTGACCCCTTGAAGATCAAAAGTTATTAAAATCATCTCGGTTGGTGTGATGGTGTGGGCGTGGCAGGGCCGCCATTTTGAGCGTTTTGCCATGAAATTTCAAATGCTTATAACTTCAGTGATATTTGTCCGACCTGCACCAAACGTCAGGCGTATTATAAGAGTCCCACCCTGAAACCACTTAAATGGTCATATTCAGCCATACTGACAGCGCCCCCTCCTGGCGACAGGAAGTGAAAAAAATTGGGCATGTGTCATACTTTTGCGAACTCCTCCTACAGATTTCATCTGCATGTCATATAAACAGGTGTGGACACTCTTGAGACTTCTGACATGAAAAGTAATTAAAATCTTCTTGTTCGGATTAACCCTGTGGGCGTGATGGGGCGGCCATTTTGAGCATCTCGCCGTGAACATTGATTCCCTAATAAATTTAGGTAAACTTTGTTCTTTACATACCAAACTTCACATGCTGGTCAGTTTCCATAAACAGTTACTAATTGTATTGGTTTTGCAAGTGGGCGGGGCCAACTGCCTCGCTAGCGCCCTCTAAACTGCAGCCCCAAGGCCTTCTTCCACGTACACTGATGAAAGTTGCTGGACATATGTATCACACCCACGCCTACAAAAAAAAGTCTCCTGACACCATAGGCTAAAGTCAACAGGAAGTCGGCCATTTTTAATTGAACGGCTATTTTTGGCGATTTTGCACGCTATGCTTTTTAACAAACTCCTCCTAGGGATTTTGTCTGATTCTCATGAAAATTGCTGTGTGTACTCTTGACCCCTTGAAGATCAAAAGATATTAAATTCATTTTGGTGGGAGTCACGGTGTGGGCGTGGCAGGGCCGCCATTTTAAGCAATTAACCATGAAAATTCAAATGCTTATAACTTCAGTATACATTGTCCAACCTGCACCAAACTTAATGTGTATCATAAGAGTCTTGCCCTGAAGCCATAAACATGGTAATGTTTAGCCATACTGACAGCGCCCCCTCCTGGCGACAAGAAATTACCAAAATTGGGCATGTGTCATACTTTTGCGAACTACTCCTACACATTTCATCTGAATGTCATGAAAAAATTTACGGACACTCTTGAGCACTGTGACATGAAAAGTTATTAAAATCTCTTGTTGTTAATTAACGGTGTGGGCGTGAAAGGGCGGCCATTTTGAGCATCTTCTCGTGACATGCGAAAGTGATAGGTCTGAAAAAAATCTACATGCAATTCGTCCGACAGACTTTCGAGCAGCATGACGCCCACTCACCGAGCACAAGGGTCAGCGGTCGCTCGTTCTCGGTGGTGCATCAGTGTGCGAGGGCCCGTACAACGCCGCTTGCGGCTTTAATTATTATTATTATTCTTATTATTATTATTATTATTCCACTTTACAGGGCTTTTTGGGGCTTTAACGTGTTTCAATTCGAACAAAAATGTTGCAGAAAAAATCAGGCCTGGTGAAAATTCTATGATTTTATTGGTTTCGCCAGTGGGCGGGGCAAAATGGCTCCACAGCGCCCCTAGAAAAATAAAAAATTCATGAAAAATCTGTGGTTTGCCCGATTATGCTGAAATTTGGTAGGCATGTAGAGCTTGCCAAGACAAACGGATTTGCCTTTTGGGACGTTTTTGTCCAATGCACAGGAAGACCGCTAGGTGGCGTTGAAAATTCAAAAATTAGGCCATTTTTGCCGATTTCAGGCATCGGAATTTAACGAACTCCTCCTAGGGGTTTTGCCGGATTCCCATGAAAATCACTGTGTTTACTCTTGACCCTTTGAAGATCAAAAGTTATTAAAATCATCTCGGTTGGAGTCAAGGTGTGGGCGTGGCAGGGCCGCCATCTTAAGCGTTTTGCCATGAAATTTCAAATGCTTATAACTTCAGTGATATTTGTCCGACGTGCACCAAACGTCAGGAGTATTATAAGAGTCCCGCCCTGAAACCACTCAAATGGTCATATTCAACCATACTGACAGCGCCCCCTCCTGGCGACAGGAAATGACAAAAATTGGGCATGTGTCATACTTTTGCGAACTCCTCCTACAGATTTCATCTGAATGTCATGAAAACGGGCGTGGACACTCTTGAGACATATGACATGAAAAGTTATTAAAATCTTCTTGTTCGGATTAACCCTGTGGGCGTAATGGGGCGGCCATTTTCAGCATCTCGCCGTGAACATTGATTCCCTAATAAATTGAGGTAAACTTTGTTCTTTACATACCAAACTTCACAAGCTGGTCAGTTTCCATAGACAATTACTAATTGTATTGGTTTTGCAAGTGGGCGGGGCCAACTGCCTCGCTAGCGCCCTCTAAACTGCAGCCCCAAGGCCTTCCTGCACGTGACACTCATGAAAGTTGCTGGACATATGTATCACACCCACGCTTACAAAAAAGTCTCTGACACCATAGGCTAAAGTCAACAGGAAGTCGGCCATTTTTAATTGAACGCCATTTTTGGCGATTTGCACGCTATGCATTTTAAACGAACTCCTCCTAGGGATTTTGTCCGATTCTCATGAAAATCGCTGTGTGTACTCTTGACCCCTTAAAGAGCAAAACTTATTAAATTCATTTCGGTGGGAGTCATGGTGTGGGCGTGGCAGGGCCGCCATTTTGAGCGATTCGCCATGAAAATTCAAATGCTTATGACTTCAGTGTTAATTGTCCAACATGCACCCAACTTTATGCATATCATAAGAGTCCCGCCTGAAGCCATTCACATGGTCATATTTAGCCATACTGACAGCGCCCCTCCTGGTGACAGGAAATTAGCAAAATTGTGCATGTGTCATACTTTTGTGAACTTCTCCTGCAGATTTCATCTGAAAATCACGAAAAACGGGTGTGGACACTCTTGAGCCCTGTGACATGAAAAACTTATCAAAATCTCTTGTTGTCAATTAACAGTGTGGGGTGTGACGGGTGGACATTTTGAGCATCTTTCCGTGACAGGCGACAGTGACAGGTCTGAAGAACATTTACATGCAATTCCTGCGACAGACCTAAGCAACTTTACCTCCAGTTGGCGAGCGAGGATTGGCAGTGGCTCGTTCTCGGCGGTGCATCGGGTGTCGCGAGGGGCCGCATAACGCCGCTATGGCTTTAATTATTATTATTCTTTTTTTTCTTTCAATTTACAGGGCTTTTTGGGGGCTTTAACTTGTTTCAATTCGAACAAAAATGTGGCTGAAAAATCAGGCTTGGTGAAAATTTTTTGATTTTATTGGTTTCGCCAGTCAGCGGGGCAAAATGGCTCCACAGCGCCCCCTAGAAAAATTCAAAAATTCATGAAAAATCAGTGGTTTGCCCGATTATGCTGAAATTTGGTAGGCATGTAGAGCATGCCAAGACAAATGGAACTGCCCTTTGGGACGTTTTTGTCCAATGCACAGGAAGCCCGCTAGGTGGCGTTGACAAATACAAAATAAGGCAATTTTTGCCGATTACAGGCATCGGAATTTAACAAACTCCTCCTAGAGATTTTGGCTGATTCTCATGAAAATCGCTGTGTGTACTCTGGACCCCTTGAAGATCAAAAGTTATTAAATTCATCCCGGTGGGAGTCACAGTGTGGGCGTGGCAGGGCCGCCATTTTAAGCAATTCGCCTTGAAAATTCAAATGATTATAACTTCTGTGTTCATTGTCCAACCTGCATTAAACTTCATGCTTATCATAAGAGTATTGCCCTGAAACCACGCAAGTTGTCATATCCAGCCATACTGAAAGTGCCCCCTTCTGGCGACAGGAAATGACAAAAATTGGGCATGTGTCATACTTTTGCAAACTTCTCCTACAGATTTCATCTGAATGTCACTAGAACAGGTGTGGACACTCTTGAGACCTGTACCATGAAAAGTTATTAAAATCTTCTTGTTCGGATTAACCCTGTGGGCGTGATGGGGCGGCCATTTTGAGCATCTCGCCGTGAACATTGATTCCCTAATAAATTTAGGTAAACTTTGTTCTTTACATACCAAGCTTCACAAGCTGATCAGTTTCCATAGAAAATTACTAATTGTATTGGTTTTGCAAGTGGGCGGGGCCAACTGCCTCGCTAGCGCCCTCTAAACTGCAGCCCCAAGGCCTTCTTCCATGTTCACTGATGAAAGTTGCTGGACATATGTATCACACCCACGTCTACAAAAAAGTCTCCTAACACCATAGGCTAAAGTCAACAGGAAGTCGGCCATTTTGAATTGAACAGCCATTTTTGGCGATTTGCACGTTGTGTACTTTAACAAACTCCTCATAGGGATTTTGTCTGATTTTCATGAAAATCGCTGTGTGTACTCTTGACCCCTTGAAGATCAAAAGTTATTAAATTCATTTTGGTGGGAGTCACGATGTGGGCGTGGCAGGGCCGCCATTTTATGCGATTCGCCATGAAAGTTCAAATGCTTATAACTTCAGTGTACATTGCCCAACATGCACCAAACTTTATGTGTATGATAAGAGTCTTGCTCTGAAGCAAATCAAATTGTCCTATTCAGCCATACTGACAGCGCCCCCTCCTGGCGACATTAAATGGCCAAAATTGGGCATGTGTCATACTTTTGCGAGCTACTCCAACAGATTTCATCTGAATGTCATGAAAATGGGTGTGGACACTCTTTAGAACAGTGCCATCAAAAGTTATTAAAATCTTATTGTTTGGATCAACCCTGCAGGCGTTACAGGGCGGCTATTTTGAGCATCTCAGTGTGAACAACAATTCCCGCATAAATTTAGTAAAACTGGTTAATTACACACCAAACTTCACAGACTGGTCAGTTTCCATAGTAAGTTACGAATTGTATTGGTTTCGCAAGTGGGCAGGGCCAACTGCCTCACTAGCGCCCCCTAAACTGCAGCCCCAAGGCCCTCTTCCATGTACACTGATGAAAATTGGTGGACATATGTAGCACACCCACATCTTCAAAAAAGTTTCTTGACAACATAGGCCAAAGTCAACAGGAAGTCGGCCATTTTGAATTGAACGGCGATTTGCATGTTGCGTTCTTTTGCAAACTCCCCCTTGGGATTTTTTCAGATTTTCATGAAAACCGCTGTGTGTAGTTTTGACCCCTTGAAGAGCAAAAGTTATTAAATTCATTTCGGTGGGAGTCATGGTGTGGGCGTGGCAGGGCCGCCATTTTAAGCGATTCGCCATGAAAATTCAAATGCTTATGACTTCAGTCTACATTGTCCGACATGCACCTAACTTTATGCATATCATAAGAGACCCGCCCTGAAGCCGTTCACATGGTCATATTTAGCCATACTTACAGCGCCCCCTCCTGGCGACAGGAAATTACCAAAAGTGTGCATGTGTCATACTTTTGCGAACTTCTCCTCCAGATTTCATGTCAATGTCACGAAAATGGGTGTGGACACTCTTGAGCCCTGTGACATGAAAAGTTATTAAAATCTCTTGTTGTCAATTAATGGTGTGGGCGTGACGGGGCGGCCATTTTGAGCATCTTGTCGTGACAGGCAACAGCGATATGTCTGAAGAATATCTAAATGCAATTCCTCCGACAGACTCGAGCAGCGTGACCTCCACTCAGCGAGCGCAGGGGTCGGGGGTTGCTCCTTCTCAGCGGTGCATCGGTGTGCGAGGGCCCGTATAACGCCGCTTGCGGCTTTAATTATTACGGGCCCGAGCACTCACGGTGCGAGGACCGTATTGTATCTGTTGTGATTATTATTATTATTCTTATTATTCTTATTATTATTCTTCCACTTTACAGGGCTTTTTGGGGACTTTAACGTGTTTCAATTCGAACACAAATGTGGCTGAAAAATCAGGCC
Organism: Gymnothorax javanicus; assembly: GCA_029692085.1. Classification (NCBI taxonomy): domain Eukaryota; kingdom Metazoa; phylum Chordata; class Actinopteri; order Anguilliformes; family Muraenidae; genus Gymnothorax; species Gymnothorax javanicus. Next base: position 16,018,377 of record CM056202.1, read on the forward strand.
TGGTGAAAATTCTATGATTTTATTGTTTTCGCCAGTGGGCGGGGCAAAATGGCTCCACAGCGCCCCCTAGAAAAATTTAAAAATTCATGAAAAATCTGTGGTTTGCCCGATTATGCTGAAATTTGGTAGGCATGAAGAGCTTGCCAAGACAAACGGATTTGCCATTGGGGACGTTTTTGTCCAATGCACAGGATGCCCGCTAGGTGGCGTTGATAATTCAAAATTAGGCAATTTTTGCCGATTTCGGGCATCGGAATTTAACGAACTCCTCCTAGGGGTTTTGCCGGATTCTCATGAAAATCACAGTGTTTACTCCTGACCCCTTGAAGATCAAAAGTTATTAAAATCATCTCGGTTGGAGTCACAGTGTGGGCGTGGCAGGGCCGCCATTTTAAGCGTTTTGCCATGAAATTTCAAATGCTTGTAACTTCAGTAATATTTGCCCGACCTGCACCAAACGTCAGGCGTATTATAAGAGTCTTGCCCTGATACCACTCAAATGGTCATATTCAGCCATACTGACAGCGCCCCCTCCTGGTGACAGGAAATGACAAAAATTGGGCATGTGTCATACTTTTGCGAACTCCTCCTACAGATTTCATCTGAAAGTCACTAAAACAGGCTTGGACACTCTTGAGACCTGTACCATGAAAACTTATTAAAATCTTCTTGTTCGGATCAACCCTGTGGCCGTGATGGGGCAGCCATTTTGAGCATCTCGCCGTGAACATTGATTCCCTAATAAATTGAGGTAAACTTTGTACTTTACATACTAAACTTCACCAGCTAGTCAGTTTCCATAGACAATTACTAATTGTATCGGTTTTTCAAGTGGGCGGGGCCAATTGCCTCGTTTGCGCCCTCTAAACTGCAGCCCCAAGGCCTTTTTTCCACGTACACAGATGAAAGTTGCTGGACATATGTATCACAGCCACCTCTACAAAAAAGTTTCTTGACACCGTGGTCTAAAGTCAACAGGAAGTCGGCCATTTTTAAATGAACGGCCATTTTTGGTGATTTGCACGTTGCGTATTTTAACGAACTCCTCCTTGGGATTTTGTCTGATTCTCGTGAAAATCGCTGTGTGTACTCTTCACCCCTTGAAGATCAAAAGTTATTAAATTCATCCTGGTGGGAGTCACGATGTGGGCGTGGCAGGGCCGCCATTTTAAACAATTCACAATGAAAATTCAAATGCTTATAACTTCAGTGGACATTGTCCAACCTGCACCAAACTTCAGACGTATCATAAGAGTCTAGCCCTGAGGCCATAAACATGGTCATATTTAGCCATACTGACAGCGCCCCCTCCTGGCGACAAGAAATTACCAAAATTTGGCATGTGTCATACTTTTGCAAACTTCTTCTACACATTTCATCTCAATATCATCAAAAAAGCTACGCACACTCTTGAGCCCTGTGACATGAAAATTTAGTGAAATCTCTTTTTGTTAATTTACGGTGTGGGCGTGAAAGGGCGGCCATTTTGCGCATCTTGTCGTGACAGGTGAAAGAGAAAGCTCTGATGAACATCTACATGCAATTCGTCCGACAGACTCGAGCAACAAGACGTCCACTCACTGAACGCAGGGGTCAGCGTTTGCTCGTACTTGGCGGCGCATCGGTGTGTGAGGGCCCGTACAAAGCCGCTTGCGGCTTTAATTATTCTTATTATTCCAATTTACAGGCCTTTTTGGGTGCTTTAACGTGTTTCAATTCGAACAGAAATGTGGCTGAAAAATCAGGCCTGGTGAAAATTCTATGATTTTATTGGTTTCGCCAGTGGGCGGGGCAAAATGGCTCCACAGCGCCCCCTAGAATAATTAAAAAATTCATGAAAAATCTGTGGTTTGCCCGATTATGCTGAAATTTGGTAGGCATGTAGAGCTTGCCAAGTCAAACGGATTTGCTATTTGGGACGTTTTTGTCCAATGCACAGGAAGACCGCTAGGTGGCGTTGAAAATTCAAGAATTAGGCCATTTTTGCCGATTTCAGGCATCGGAATTTAACGAACTCCTCCTAGGGGTTTTGCCCGATTCTCATGAAAATCACTGTGTTCACTCTTGACCTCTTGAAGATCAAAAGTTATTAAAATCATCTCGGTTGGAGTCACGGTGTGGGCGTGGCAGGGCCGCCATTTTAAGTGTTTTCCATGAAATTTCAAATGCTTATAACTTCAGTGATATTTGTCCGACCTGCACCAAACGTCAGGCGATATAAGAGTCCCGCCTGAAACCACTCAAATGGTCATATTCAGCCATACTGACAGCGCCCTCTCCTTACAGCGACAGGAAATGACGAAAATTAAGCATGTGTCATACTTTTAACGAACTCCTCCTACAGATTTCATCTGAATGTCATGAAAACGGGCATGGACACTCTTGAGACCTGTACCATGAAAAGCTATTAAAATCTTCTTGTTCGGATAAACCCTGTGGGGCGAATGGGGCGACCATTTTCAGCATCTCTCGTGAACATTGATTCCCTAATAAATTTAGGTCAACTTTGTTCTTTACATACCAAACTTCACAAGCTGGTCAGTTTCCATAGACAATTACTAATTGTATTGGTTTTGCAAGTGGGCGGGGCCAACTGCTCTTCGCTTAGCGCCTCTAAACTGCAGCCCCAAGGCCTTCCTCCACGTACACTGATGAAAGTTGCTGGACATATGTATCACATCCACGTCTACAAAAAGTCTCTTGACACCATAGGCTAAAGTCAACAGGAAGTCAGCCATTTTTTAATTGAACGGCCATTTTTGGCGATTTGCACGCTATGCATTTTTAACGAAGCTCCTCCTAGGGATTTTGTCTGATTCTCATAAAAATTGCTGTGTGTACTCTTGACCCCTTGAAGAGCAAAAGTTATTAAATTCATTTCGGTGGGAGTCATGGTGTGGGCGTGGCAGGGCCGCCATTTTAAGCGATTTGCCATGAAAATTCAAATGCGTATGACTTCAGTGTTCATTGTCCGACATGCACCAAACTTTATGCATATCATAAGAGTCCCGCCCTGAAGCCATTCAAATGGTCATATTTAGCCATACTGATAGCGCCCCCTCCTGGCGACAGGAAATTACCAAAATTGTGCATGTGTCATACTTTTGCGAACTTCTCCTGCAGATTTCATCTGAATGTCACAAAAACGGGTGTGGACACTCTTGAGCCCTGTGACATGAAAACTTATCAAAATCTCTTGTTGTCAATTAACGGTGTGGGTGTGACGGGGTGGACATTTTGAGCATCTTTCCGTGACAGGCGACAGTGACAGGTCTGAAGAACATTTACATGCAATTCCTGCGCCAGACCTAAGCAACTTTAACTCCAGTTGGCGAGCGAAAGGATTGGCGGTGGCTGGTTTTCAGCGGTGCCTCGGTGCGAGGGTTCGCATAACTTGCCGCTATGGCTTTTTAATTATTATTATTATTATTATTATTATTCCTCCGACATTTCAAGGGCCAATTTAAGCCCCTTTCTCAAATTTGAAAACGCTTTGTAATTTTCCACATTCGTGCGGCCTCATCCGAAATTTGATATTTTTTTGCTGTTCATGGTCGACATTTAAAATGCCAAAATAGCACCCCCTAAACACGTTTCAAAATTCCCATAGGGAAATTCAGTTACTTTCTTGTAAGCAGACAAAATTCAGTAAACGTGTAAACAACAGGCGACTCGACAAAAAAATTTCAAAATGCTCTCATGCCCATATACTTCATCTTAGCAGCTTCAAACTTGCTGGATACGATGACTTTTCTGCCCTGAACGTCCCTATGTCAAAACTTTTCACTTTATTAATAGCGCCCCCCGGTGGTAACAGGAAGTGGCCAGTTTTTACTTTAAAAACGAACTCCTCCTAGAGATTTTGCCCGATTGACTTCAAATTTGGTACAGATCATCTAGAGAGCAAGCTGATCAAATGTTGTGCCCTGCATGTCTATAGGTCAAAGGGCGTGGCTGCTAGGGCGTGACAAAGTTTGGCGACTCGCCAAAAAAATTTCAAAATGCTCTCACGCCAACATACTTGATCGTAGCAGCTTCAAACTTGCTGGAAATGATGATGGCTCTGCCCTGAACGTCTTGATATAATAACTTCCCACTTTACCAATAGCGCCCCCCGGTGGTAACCGGAAGTGACCAGTTCGGTTACTTTGTCGTAGGCAGACGAAATTCGACAAACATATGTATCATACCCAGCCATACAAAAAACTCATTAAAGCCACGCCCTAAACCCAACAGGAAGTCAGCCATTTTGATTTGAATTTTTGAATTTTAAAACGAACTCCTCCTAGGGTTTTTGACCGATTGACTTCAAATTTGGTACAGTTCATCTCGAGACCAAGATGATCAAAAGTTGTGCTCTGCATGTCTGTAGGTCAAAGGGCGTAGCTGCTAGGGCGTGACAAAAATTGGCGACTCGCCAAAAAAATTTCAAAATGGTCTCACGCTAACATACTTGATCGTAGCAGCTTCAAACTTGCTGGAAATGATGATGGCTCCGCCCTGAACGTCTGGATATAATAACTTCCTACTTTACTAATAGCGCCCCCCGGTGGTAACAGGAAGTGACCAGTTGGGTTACTTTGTCGTAGGCAGACGAAATGCCGCTATGCTGTCCCCATTTCTGATGCCTCGCCATGCATATTTGAACAGCTCTTTCTCCCTCATACTTAATCCACACTTCAAAATTCTTGTATATGATAAGAGCCCCGCCCTGAACGCCTCCATATGCTCTTAGGCAAATCCGCTCATGGCGCCCCCTTGAGGAAACAGGAAATGCCATATTTTACATTGACATTGGCCGATTTGCTCAAAACCTCTCATTTGTGCTGAGGGTCTTCCCCTGAATGCACCTGTCCACATTTGCTTACGCTCTGAGCGCCCCCTGATGGATGAACTATCCACGTGTCACTATTCCTTCATGCTTTGTCCGATTCGCTCGAAACTTCATCACAGATTGGGGCCTGTACTTGACCTGTTCTCTGGCCGTGAGTGCACACCTGCACCCGTCAGGATCCCACCACTACCCCCAACGTGCACAAGGGCGCGAGGGCCCGTTCAACGCTGCTTGCAGCTTTAATTATTATTATTATTATTATTATTATTCTTCCGACATTTCAAAGGCCAATTTCGCCCCTTTTCCAATGGTGAAAACGCGTCTAACTTTCCACATTCGTCCGGCCGGATCCGAAATTCAATATTTTTGGGTGGTTGTTCATGGTCGACGCGAAATGCCAAAATAGCGCCCATTAAAAACGTTTCAAAATTCCCATAGGGAAATTTGGTTACTTTCTCGTTGGCAGATGAAATTCGGTACACCTATCTATCATACCCAGACAAACAAACAATTTCATTGGAGCCACGCCCTAAACCCAACAGGAAGTCGGCCATTTTGATTTGAATTTTTGAATTTTAAAACGAACTCCTCCTAGGGATTTTGTCTGATCGACTTCAAATTTGGTGGAGATTATCTAGAGACCAAGCTGATGAAAAGTTGTGCTCTGCATGTCTGTAGGTCAAAGGGCGTGGCTGCTAGGGCGTGACAAAATTTGGCGACTCGACAAAAAAATTTCAAAATGCTCTCTCGCCCATATACTTGATCTTAGCAGCTTCAAACTTGCTGGACATGATGATGCCTCCGACCTGAACGTCCCCATATCATAACTTTTCACTTTACTAATAGCGCCCCCCGGTGGTAACAGGAAGTGACCAGATTGTACTTTGAAAACGAACTCCTCCTAGGGATTTTGCCCTATTGACTTCAAATTTGGTCGAGATCATCTAGAGAGCAAGCTGATCAAAAGTTGTGCTCTGCATGTCTGTAGGTCAAAGGGCGTGGCTGCTAGGGCGGGACAAATTTTGGCTACTCGCCAAAAAAATTTCCAAATGCTCTCACGCCAACATACTTGATCGGAGCAGCTTCAAACTTGCTGAAATGATGATGGCTCCGCCCCTGAACGCATCAACATATAATAAATTCCCACTTTACTAATAGCGCCCCCCCTGTGGTAACAGGAAGTATCCAATTTGGTTACTTTGTTGTAGGCAGACGAAATTCGATACATATGTGTAGTATACCCAGACATACAAAAAACTCATTGGAGCCACGCCCTAAACCCAACAGGAAGTCGGCCATTTTGATTTGAATTTTGAATTTTAAAACGAACTCCTCCTAGGGTTTTCGACAGATTGACTTCAAATTTGGTAGAGATCATCTAGAGACCAAGCTGATGAAAAGTTGTGCTCTGCATGTCTGTAGGTCAAAGGGGGCTGCTGGGGTGTGACAAAAATTGGCGACTCACCAAAAAAAAAAAATTTCAAAATGCTCTCACACCAACATACTTGATCATAGCAGCTTCAAACTTGCTGGAGATGATGATGGCTCCACCCTGAACGTCACAAGGTAATAATAATTCCCCACTGTACTAATAGCGCCCCTGGTGGTAACAGGAAGTGACCAGTTGGGTTTCTTTGTCGTAGCCAGAAGAAATTCAATACACATATGTATCACACCCAGACATACAAAAAAAAACTCATTGGTGCACCCTAAACCCAACAGGAAGTCGGCCATTTTGATTTTAAATTTTTTAAAACGAACTCCTCCTAGGGTTTTTGACCGATTGACTTCAAATTTGGTACAGATCATCTAGAGACCAAGCTGATGAAAAGTTGTGCTCTGCATGTCTGTTGGGCAAAGGGCGTGGCTGCTAGGGTGTGACAAAGTTTGGCGACTCACCAAAAAAATTCAAAAATGCTGTCACGCCAACATACTTGACCATAAAAGCTTCAATTGTGCTGGACATGATGAGTGCTCCGCCCTGAACGTCAGGTTATCATAACTTCCCACTTTCCTAATAGCCCCCTGGTGGTGATAACAGGAAGTGTCCATTTTTTACTTTAACATGTACTGATGACACATAGTTGAACCCATCAACTTCATTCCACTTCTAAAACATGCAGAACAAGTTGGTGAAGCTACATTATGAATGCTGTGAAGCTACAAGTAATGGTGTTCCTGTGGCAATGCAGCGAAGATGGATCCCTTGCCATGAAAAATACGTTTGTGTTTTTGATGTCTTTACTGAACTCACATCATCAGAAAAATTGATACACAGGTCAAGGATGGCAAGCTCTTAAATCTGATAGGGGCCTCGCCTATGGGGGAGCAAAATGTCTCCATAGCGCCCCTTGTGGAAACAGGAAATGCCATATTTTACATTGACATTGGCCGATTTGTTCGAAACTTCACATTTGTGTTAAGGGTCTGCCCCTGAATGCAGCTGCACACATTTGGTTACGCACGGAGCACCCCCTGGTGGATGAACTATCAATCTGTCATAACTCCTTTGTGCACTTTGTCCGATTTGCTCGAAACTTCATCACAGGATTGGTGCCTGTACTTGGGCTGTCCTATAGTCGTGAGTGCACACCTGCACCCATCAGGATCTCATCACCACCCCCTACATGCACAAGGGTGCGAGGGCCCGTTCAACGCTGCTTGCAGCTTTAATTATTATTATTATTATTATTATTGTTATTATTCCGACATTTCAAAGGCAAATTTTGCCCCTTTCCCAATGGTAAAAACACGTCAAATTTTCCATATTCGTCCGGCCGGATCCGAAATTCAATATTTTTGGGTGCTCTTTCATGGTCGACGCAAAATGCCAAAATAGCGCCCCCCAAACACGTTTCAAAATTCCCATAGGGAAATTTGGTTACTTTCTCGCAGGCAGACGAAATTTGGTGGACATACGTATCACATGCAGACATACAAAAAATTTCATTGGAGCCACGCCAAAAACCCAACAGGAAGTCGGCCATTTTGATTTGAAATTTTGAATTTTAAAACGAACTCCTCCTAGGGATTTCACCCGATCGACTTCAAATTTGGTAAAGAGCATCTAGAGACCAAGCTGATCAAAAATTGTGCTCTGCATGTCTGTCGGTCAAAGGGCGTGGCTGCTAGGGTGTGACAAAGTTTGACAACTCGACAAAAAAATTTCAAAATGCTCTCACGTCCACATACTTGATGTAAGCACCTTCAAACTTGCTGGACATGATGATGTCTCTGCCCTGAACGTCCCCATATCATAACTTTTCACTTTATTAATAGCGCCTTCCGGTGGTAACAGGAAGTGACCAGGTTTTACTTTGAAAACAAACTCCTCCTAGAGATTTTGCCCTATCGACTTCAAATTTGGTACAGATCATCTAGAGAGCAAGCTGATCAAAATTTGTGCTCTGCATGTCTGTAGGTCAAAGGGCGTGGCTGCTACGGTGTGACAAAGTTTGGCGACTCGCCAAAAAAATTTCCAAATGCTCTCACGCCAACATACTTGATCAGAGCAGCTTCAAACTTGCTGGAAATGATGATGGCTCTGCCCTGAACGTCATGATATATTAACTTCCCACTTTGCTAATAGTGCCCCCTGGTGGTAAAAGGAAGTGACCAGTTTGGTTACTTTGTTGAGGGCAGAAGAAATTCGATACACATATGTATCATACCCAGACATACAAAAAACTCATTGGAGCCATGCCCTAAACCCAACAGGAAGTCAGCCATCTTGATTTGAATTTTTTAATTTTAAAACAAACTCCTCCTAGGGTTTTTCACCGATTGACTTCAAATTTGGTACAGGTCATCTAGAGACCAAGCTGATGAAAAGTTGTGCTCTGCGTGTCTGTAGGGCAAAGGGCGTGGCTGCTAGGGCGTGACAAAGTTTGACGACTCACCAAAAAAATTTCAAAATGCTGTCACGCCAACATACTTGACCGTAGAAGCTTCAATCTTGCAGGACATGATGATGGCTCCGCCCTGAACGACATGATATAATAACCTCCCACTTTACTAATAGCGCCCCCTGGTGGTAACAGAAAGTGACCATTTTTTACTTTAACATGTACTGATGACACATAGTTGAACCCATCAACTTCATTCCACTTCTAAAACATGCAGAACAAGATGGTGAAGCTACTTTATGAATGCTGTGAAGCTACAAGTAATGGCGTTCCTGTGGCAAAGCGGCGAAGATGGATCCCTTGCCATGAAAATATGTTTGTGTTTTTGATATCTTTACTGAACTCGTATCATCATAAAAATTGATACACAGGTCAAGTTTGGCAAGCTGTTAAATCTAATAGGGGCCTCGCCTATGGGGGGAGCAAAATGTCTCTATAGCGCCCCCTTGTGGAAACAGAACATTGACATTGGCCGATTTGCTCGAAACTTCACGTTTGTGCTGTGGGTCTGCCCCTGAATGCAGCTGCACACATTTGGTTACACTCAGAGCGCCCCTTGGTGGATGAACTATCAACTTTTCATCACTCCTTCCTGCTTTGTCCGATTCGCTCGAAACTTTATCACAGGTTGGTGCCTGTACTTGACCTGTCCACTGGTCGTGAGAGCACACCTGCACCCATCAGGATCTCACCACTAACCCCAACGTGCACAAGGGTGTGAGGGCCCATTCAACGCTGCTTGCAGCTTTAATTTTTTTTGATATTGCAACAGTAAGCCAAAAAAATGACTCAGGCAATTATGCTATGAGGCTAACGATATTCAAATTCCGTACATATTCAAGAAATATGCAACACTGCGCCCAAGTTTTCGGCTCATCTAAGACCATTTGGTGAGGCAAAGATGCACCTAAATATAATGGAAAGAAGTTTCTGAACATTGAAAGATGTACCATGAAGATCTGTAAACCATTAAAAACAAATTCAAATCAATATTTGATGTGAATAACCATTGCCTAAATATTAGAAACACCATCCAGTGGTTTTATAGTTTCATAAAGGGGACCTATTTTTATACAATTAATACTTTGGGCCAAACCCCACTCGAACCCCTAAAAAACGTTGGGAAAGTGATATGGGAATTTTTATTCCAGAGGAAATATGGGATCAAGCAACCAAGAGGATACATTCCTCCTCGGTATGCATAAGGCATGGGGTCATCCAGTTCAAAGTGGTCCACCGTTTCCATTGCTCCGAAGAAAAACTGTCTAAAATTAATCCAGAACTAGACTTAACATGTGACAGGTGCAAACAGGCTATGGCTAGCCTTTTTCACATGTTCTGGGCTTGGTCAAAATTGGCCCGGTTTTGGCAATCAATTTTTGAGGCTTTGGCCACTGTCTTGAATTACCCACTTAAACCTTCACCTCTAAGTGCCATCTTTAGAGTCGTTCCAGCTGGTGTACACTTAAACGCCACTCAGACAAACTTGTTGGCCTACACCACTCTATTGGCTAGGAGATTGATACTGTTTAAATGGAAGGAGGTTTCCCCTCCTACGTTCCCATGCTGGATTAGAGAGGTTATGCAGTCACCGAAATTAGAAAAGATCAGATACACTATGAGAGGATCCCTATCCAAATTCTATTTGACATGGCAGACCTTCTTAGACTTTGTGGAAGGATTGGATGCTTGTTTCTATCGGGATTTGATTGTCTTGTGATCTGGACTGGTGGCTCTTCGCCCTTTTTGATGTTGGGGACCCCAGGTTGAGGGTTACTGATCTAGATCTCAATCTTCTTTTCTCTCTCTCTTTAATCCAATAAGTATCCCCTTTTTTCTTAATTTATGTATTTATTTTATTTTTTTAATTTCCTGTTTTCTTCTTGTTGTTTCCTTTTAATGTACGCTAAATACGTTTTATTTATTTATTTATTTTCTATTGTAATAAAGTAATATATTTATTCCTTTTTTAGCTCCACTGTGAAGACAGTCACAGTCAGCGGAGCTTTTCTAATGCCGAGTCGTCCGGCGTCCGTCTGTCTGTCCCTCCGTCTATCTGTCCGGCGTCAACTTCTCACTTCAAATCTGAATATCTCAAAAACTGATAACTTTTTTCCTAATTTGGTGTGAGCCTTCCTTATAATATCCTGAATATTCACTGTGAAAATGAGAAAATTCTACTTTGCGGTTTTTGAGAAATTCAGCATTTCGGACTTAGAAAATCAGTGTTTGTGCTCATTTTTTCAGTCTTTCATTCATATCTCAAAAACTGTCTGAAAACTTTTTTGCTCCGCTGTGACCAAACAGTTTTTGAGATATGAATGGAAGACTGAAAAAATGAGCACAAAGGCTGATTTTCTAAGTCCGAAATGCTGAATTTCTCAAAAACCGCAAAGTAGAATTTTCTCATTTTCACAGTGAATATTCAGGATATTATAAGGAATGCTCTCACCAAATTAGAACAAAAGTTATCAGACAGTTTTTGAGATATTCAAATTTGAAGTGAGAACTTGACGCTGGACGGACAGACAGACGGACGCCGGACGGCTCAGCATTAGAAAAGCTCCGCTGACTGCTGAATTTGGTCACAGCGGAGCAAAAAAGTTATCAAAGTCAGCAGTCAGCGGAGCTTTTCTAATGCTGAGCCGTCCGGCGTCCTTTATGATATTCTGAATATTCACTTTGAAAATGAGAAAATTATACTTCCCGGTGTTTGAGAAATTCAGCATTTTGGACTTAGAAAATCAGTGTTTGTGCTAATTTTTTCAGTCTCATTAATATCTCAAAAACTGTTGGATAACTTTTTGTCTAATTTGTTGTGAGCCTTCCTTATGATGTTTTGATGATCCCCTGCGAAAATTAGAAAATTCTACGTCCTGGTTTTTGAGAAATTCAGCATTTTGGACTTAGAAAATCGGTGTTTGTACTCATTTTTTCAGTCTTTCATTAATATCTCAAAAACGGTCTGATAAATTTTTGTCTAATTTGTTGTGAGCCTTTTTTTATGATGTTCTGAATATCCCTTGCGAAAATGAGAAAATTCTACATCCCGGTTTTTGAGAAATCCAGCATTTTGGATTTAGAAAATCAGTGTTTTTGCTCATTTTTTCAGTCTTCCATTAATGTGTCATATGTGTTAATATTGCGGTAGTTTTCAAGGATTTCTGAAATTATGTTATGACATGGACATTTCAGTCATCTTCAGCGACGCTCTCTAGGCCAACAGGCCTCTTGTTTATTTTTATCACGGTTTAAAAGTAATTTATACTATTTTGAACAACATGCCAATGTGATGGCTGGTGAGTTGAGACTCCAAACACAACGGCCAGAATAAAAGGAGGACACGCAGATGAGAGAGACACAAATAAAATAAGAGAGCGAAACTCGCGCTTCCAACGGACCTAGATGTCGTCCAAGGCAAGGAAGTAAGGCGAGCTCGACAGGGCGAATAGAAAGGGAAAAAATCTCGGAAACCGAGATAAAAGGAATAAGCAGCAGACGGTGCACAGAAAGAGGAAAAAACAGAAAGATTCCCTTGCTATCTAGAACTTTTCCTCAAATATGCAGTTAAACCTCGACCACTCTCTTACTAGAGACCTTACCAGCTAAAGTGCAAACATAATGCTGACACTCTAGCAAGGGAAGTGAGGCGGAACTAGGGCTTAAATAGAATCCGGGTGACGCCCCCAATTAATGCCAGCTGGCCCAGGAATCCGATTGAGAGCAAAACGATATCGTCCCAGACGAGAGTAACAAAGAAAGCTCTCAAAGCCTCCAAACCATGACAGGACCCCCCCCCCTCTAAGGGACAGTTCCAGAAGTCCCCAAGGAACCCCGTGCGCAGAACTCAGAAATTAGCGTGGGATCCAGAATATCCCGCGAAGGGACCCAGCAGCGCTTCTCGGGGCCATATCCCTCCCAGTCCACCAGGAATTGGACCCCACTACCAACATGCCTCTCGGCAAGAATGCAGCACACAGTGTAAACCGGCCCCCCCTCAACCATTTGTGGTGGCGGTGGGGGTGTGTCGGCAGGTGCTAGGATGCTAGTGCTAACTCGCTTAATCCGAGAGACATTGAATGATGGATGGATGCGTAAAGATCTCGGGAGCTTTAACTGGACTGTGACCGGATTGATCTTCCGCACTATCTTGAACGGGCCAATATAGCGGGGCGCCAGTTTTCGGGATTCAACCTTCAAGGGGAGGTCCCGGGTAGACTGCCAAACTCTCTGACCGACCCGATAAGATGGGGCCAAACGAAGCCTTCTATCAGCATCGGATTTTTGTTTGAGCCCCGAACGCAACAGAGAAGAACGGACCCTGGTCCAAACCGACTGACAGGGACGAATGAAATGGTTGACCAAGGGAATCTCAGAATTATTCTCAGTCTCAGGAAACAGAGGGGGTTGGTAACCCACCTGAGCCTCAAACGGGGAAAGACCCGTGGAGGAATTACTCAGTGAGTTATGGGCATACTCGGCCCATGCTAAAAATCGACTCCATGAGGATGGATTATCCACCGCCAAACATCGAAGAGTGTTTTCTAAAGACTGATTAGTGCGTTCAGTCTGTCCATTGGTCTCTGGGTGAAACCCAGAGGAGAGACTCACAGTGGCCCCCAACTGCTTGCAAAATGCCCGCCAGAATCTGGCTGTAAACTGAGGGCCTCGGTCAGAGACCACATCTTGTGGAAGCCCATGCAGCCGGAACACATGGTTAACCACAAGAAGGGCCATCTCCCGCGCTGAAGGCAGCTTGGGTAGCGCGACAAAATGGGCAGCCTTAGAAAAACAGTCAACCACGACCGTGTTTCCGTCAGATACAGGCAGCCCCATTACAAAGTCCAATGCAATATGCATCCAAGGGCGCCTGGGAGCGGGCAAAGGTCGCAGCAGACCAGAGGTAGGGAGGTGGGAAGTCTTGTTCCTGGAGCATGTGCCACAAGCAGCAACAAATTCCCAAATGTCTCTCATCATACCAGGCCACCAAAAACGTCGGACCAGGAACCGCTTGGTCCGATGGGACCCTGGGTGCCCAGCTAAGTGGGAAGAATGCCCCCACTGGAGGACCTGTGGCCTAACTGTAGGCGGAACAAACAAACAGCCAGGAGGCTCCCCCCCAGGACCAGGGTCAATCTTTAAAGCCTCCTGAACCACTGCCTAAATCTCCCACTGAATGGGTGCAACAACCTGAGCAGCCGGGATAACTGGCTCCGGGGTAGGATCGCGGTCAGAGCGGTTGTAAGTCAGGGCATCAGGCTTAATGCTTTTAGACCCTGGGCGATAGGTCAGTGTAAAATCAAAGCGGTTAAAGAATAATGACCACCGCGCCTGCCAGGAATTACGTCGCTTGGTTTGCTGAATATACTGGAGGTTTTTATGGTCAGTCCACAGCCCAAAGGGGTGTTCAGCTCCCTCCAACCAGTGGCGCCACTCCTCAAGCGCCAGCTTGACCGCCAATAACTCCCGGCCACCAATGCTGTAATTGCGTTCCGCGGCGGACAAAGACTGGGAGAAGTATGCGTATGGGTGTAGCTTATTATCCCAACGAGGGCGCTGGGACAAAATAGCACCCACGCCCACCTCCGAAGCATCTACCTCCACAACAAATGGGAGGGAGGGATTGGGCAAAACCAGAATGGGCTCTGAGCTAAAACATTTCTTTAATTCCTGAAAGGCAGCATCAGCTGCTGGAGACCAAGAAAACGCTGAGGAGGTATTCTTCTTGGTGAGCGCAATAATGGGGGCAGCAACCGCGCTAAAATTACGGATAAACCTCCCATAAAAATTAGCAAAGCCCAGGAAGCGTTGAACCTCCTTAACACTCTGAGGCGCAGGCCAATTCCTGACCGCAGCCACCTTGTTCAGGTCCATACGAACTGACCCCTTAGAAACAATAAAGCCCAGGAACGAGACAGTTTGGGTGTGAAAAACACATTTCTCGGCTTTAACAAAAAGCTTGGCATTAAGGAGGGCCTCAAGCACACGTCTGACGTGTTGTCGTGTTGTTTATGCTCCGAGAGTGTTGAAGAAAAAATCAAAATGTCGTCAAGATAAACGAAGACGAATTTCTCCAACATCTCTCGGAGGATGTCATTAACGAGTGCCTGAAACACCGAGGGGACGTTAACCAATCCGAACGGTAAGACCAAATATTCGTAGTCCCGTCATGAGTGTTAAATGCCGTCTTCCATTCGTCCCCCTCCCGAATGCGAACCAAGTTATAAGCATTACGAAGATCTAGCTTTGTAAAAAATGACGCCTCCTGCAGACGCTCAAACGCGGAATTCATTAACGGAAGGGGGTACCGGTTTTTAATGGTGATCTTATTCAAACCCCTATAATCAATACAGGGTCTCAGACCGCCATCCTTCTTTCCCACAAAAAAAAAAAATCCCGCTCCGGCAGGAGACGTGGACGGCCGAATAAAACCATTAGCAAGAGCTTCCTGAATATATTCTCGCATGGCCTTACACTCAGGTCCTGACAGCGAGTATAGCGAACCCCTAGGCGGAGTTGTACCAGGGTAGAGATTGATCTCGCAGTCGTACGGACGATGGGGAGGTAACGTCGATGCTCGTTGTTTACTAAACACTTCGGTGAGATCAGCATAGTCGTTAGGAACATTAGAAGGCAAGCTAAAGTTCAGGGTGGCCCCAAATTCCTCACCCTGCTCCGAATCTAATGTCTCCGTGACGGATTCAAAATCGCTAAAATCCTCTGAAAGGTAATAGTCCTCTGGCTGTCGCCAATCAAATTGAGGATCCCATTCCAACCCCTCCTCTGCCCCTTTTCCTAGTCTAGGAGGGCACGGTGAGATAGCCTCCTCACACTCGCTCCAGGCATCAGCCTCCCTCATAGCTTGATGTCTGGGAAAACAAGTTTCATTATCTCTACAATTAGAGTTGCAATTGGTGCCCCAGCGGACGATCGGATTGTTCTGTTCCCCCTAAATGATGCAAGGTCTATGTTCCCGTAACCAAGAATGCCCTAAAACAATGGGAAAAGCAGGGGAACTGATAATAAAAAACCAAACCTCCTCAGAGTGGCCACCAAAGGACATGAACATATTTAGTGGTTCAGAAACTTCGGTTATAACTCCCGTTCCAAGCGGGCGACCGTCCAAAGTTCTCACAGAGCGTGCCTGTGAAAGCGTAATGGTGGGAACGGAGTGCTTCCTAGCCCACTCAATATCCATGAAACAATTCACTGCGCCCGAATCCACGAACGCTTCAATAGTAACTCTCTTGTTCCCCACAGTCAGTCCAACAGGGATAAGTGTTCGGAAGGGACATTGGGTCTGCCCCTCTTGCGCCCCCCAAATCGCTAGAGGGGTTTTCAGTTTCCCTGAAGCTTCGGACAACGTGGATGGGTATGACCCGGCTTATTACAATTAAAGCAGATTATTCTTCTGTGAGTAGGTTTATTAGTCCGACTGTCAAACGAACTATCAACTTGCATGGGCTCAACCGGAGCAGAATTTTCAGTGGGTGGAATAGGAGCCGCACACTCGCCACTAGCAACTTTAGCCCCATTGTCAGCAAGCGGCAATCTGTTTAGCCTCTCCCTGTTACGTTCGCATATGCGGTTGTCAATTCGCACAGCAGTACGAACTAAAGAGTCTAAAGTCGAACAGGGTTCCAATGTAGCCAACGCGTCCTTTATCTCCTCAATAAGAGCATGACTGAACACAGTCATAAGAGGAGCCTCCGGCCAGCCTGTCTCTGTAGCCAGAGAGCGAAATGCGATAGAGAACTCAGCTGCACTTTCTTTGCCCTGTTTAAGGTGCATCAAACGCGTAGCCGCGTCCTGACCACAAACATCTTGATCAAATACTGACACCATCTCCCTAACAAGAGCCTCCACAGAAATTTACAACCGGTGAATTAGATCTGATTAGTGGGCCGACCCAAGTGAGTGCTGTGCCAGCCAACAGGGATAATATAAATGCTACCCGAGAATCCTCATTAACAAATCGTGACGGCTGAGCCTAAAGCCCGTGATCCACTTACGCTTTTAAGGTCTCCGATTGTCCCGATTCTCCCCTTCCGATAGTGATGGGACAAATGAACTAAGGCTTTGAGACGCGTCTCGAGCAAAAGTGGGCGTGTCAGGTGAAGCCTTACTTCGAGGCTTGCGTCGCTTCCAAAAGAATCACGTGACTGATGACAAACAAGGCCTCGGTTTGTGGAGAGTATGTCATTGGTTCGTTCAAGGTATCGCCTCCATAAATACGCTTCGAATCTCGCGCCAAACTGTGGGTGTTGTCGGCGTTTGTATAAGATGGAGAGAGGTGTAGTACGTTGAAGAGTTGTAGTGAGTTACATATTATTATTTTCCCCATTGTTGGACATTGACGTGAAAGAGTGTTATTTCGTTTTTTAAATAATGTCACTCCTGTATTTGTGTTTTTGAATAAAAATGATTTAAAAAAGCAAAGTATCGTGATTGTTTCATTGCTATTTTAATTATGAACAAATATACTTACACAATTATGTCCATATACTTACACATGCATATACTATAGAAATATTGTTTATTGTTACTGCACACAAAAGTTTTTCATACATTTCCGCTCAGGTCATGGTACTTTCATTGACTGTCATATGTTGTTTTGCCCAGCAGATGGCAGCATTCAATGTTTCATTGAGGCCTCGAGTACTGAACCTTTTGGTGAAGCAATGGGCTGGAAAGCCTCAGTGATTCATGAGGCTTCATTTGACCATCACTACCTTCCGACCAGTTACAAGCGATTACGAGTGGAAATTTCTGTTACGCGCAAGACATAGGTGGATCATGACTTCCGACCTGTTCTGACCCTTCTGCGTGAATAAGACAGGTTCCGACTGGATCAGATCACGCGGATCCCTCTTCCGACAAAATCAAACCAGTTTGATTTTGTCGGAAGGTATGAGTTGTCGGAAGGACGCGGGAGTATTGGTTCGTCAAGTGCAAACTAGGTGGCGAATATTTCCTCTGCAATTAGCCAATTAGAAACAGTTTACAAAAACAACCGCCATCTTTATTGTTGATTTTGGCAAAAATAAATCGGAAATGCTCGCGTTAGTGGATCATGGGATAAAATTTTTTCCCCAATCACTCTAACTTTCTACGATTGTTTGTGCGAGTTTCGGATGGTTTCTGGCGCTTCCAAAAGCTTCCGACTGGCCACGATTGCTTGCGTGCAGAAGCCTTAAAAGCATAAGTGGATCCCAGGCATTAAAATATATTTCACATTGGGCGATGAAATCCTTACATTTTCTGGCCTCGCCACTATATCTTTGGGGCAATTGTAACTTAGGTTCTCGGGGAAGGTGTATGGGTGATGCTTGTGCAACATTTTGTGAAACTTGTGTAGACAGAGACCCAACACTCTCGGTCAAGCTAAAGCCCGTAATCCACTTACGCTTTTAAGGTCTCCGATTGTCCCGATTCTCCCCTTCCGACCAGTTACGAGCGATTACGAGTGAAAATTTCTGTTACGCGCAAGACATAGGTGGATCATGACTTCCAACCTGTTCTGACCCTTCCGTGTGAATAAGACAGGTTCCGACTGGATCAGATCACGCGGATCCCTCTTCTGACAAAATCAAACCAGTTTGATTTTGTCGGAAGGTATGAGTTGTCGGAAGGACGCGGGAGTATCGGTTCGTCAAGTGCAAACTAGGTGGCGAATATTTCCTCTGCAATTAGCCAATTAGAAACCGTTTACAAAAACAACCGCCATCTTTATTGTTGACGTTGGCAAAAATCAATCGGAAATGCTCGCATTAGTGGATCATGGGCTAAAATTTTTTCCCCAATCACTCTGAATTTCTACGATTGTTTGGCACGAGTTTCGGATGGTTCCCGGCGCTTCCTAAAGCTTCCGACTGGCCACGATTGCTTGCGTGCAGAAGCCTTAAAAGCATAAGTGGATCACAGGCATAAACAGAACGCTCTCCTGATTCTGAAGCGAATTCTCTTGAAGGCCGAGTCTCTCAGCTAACTCTGCGGATTACCCAAACCTGAAAGCCCTTTAGCGAAACCAGACAGCATATCTTGCTTGCTGGTAAGAGCCCTTTTAATCTCGGCCACCGCTGATGTTTCCATGTTGGCTAGAGTGTACTGTGATGGCTGGTGAGTTGACACGCCAAACGCAGCGGCCAGAATAAAAGGAGGACACGCAGATGAGAGAGAGAGACAAATAAAATAAGAGAGCTTCCAACGGACCTAGATGTCGTCCGAGGCAAGGAAGCAAGGCGAGCTTGACAGGGCGAATAGAAAGGGAAAAGTCTCAGAAACCGAGATAAAAGGAATAAGCAGCAGACGGTAGTGATGTTATGTCTGACACTGAAGCCCCGAGGTCTGTATTGATCAAAGGGGGCGTGTCCAAATGAAGCCCGTTCCGAGGCCTGCATCGTTTTTCAGAATATCACGTGACCAAAGACAAATGAGGCCCCGGCTCTCTGAAATCACGTGATTGCCTTGTTGTGTGATTCGATTCGCTGAAAAAGCCGCGAGAAATTCAAGACGTGTTCTGCATTATCTGGTGAGGTACATGCAGAACACTGGAGATAATGGAGCCACCAAAAAGAAGGAGGACATCATCCGTTTGGGAACATTTTGATATGATATCTCCCAATAGGGTAAAACATAATATACATCTGCTGAAATCAATCATGTGGAGGATGAGTGGTGTGTGTGTCTACATAGTTACAAATGCACACAGAGAGAGAGAGATGTGTGTTTGCAGATGTAGCACAACATATGTATACATGAATGCTTGCACATAAAATATAAATGCATTTACACATTCTCCTCTATAATGTTATTTTTGAAGGTGAAGTGCCGGCTGTGCATGAGAGAGCTGGCTTACAGCAAAAACACCACATGCATGTTGAGGCACTACCGTGCATTTCATGACAATGAACAGCAGCCACAAACCAGGCCATGTAATCTTTCTTTTCTTTCTAATATATCATATCTCTTTAAATGCAATACTCCTCTTTGTGATTGAAACACAACAGCTTGTACTATGCCGACAAAACACTGTATCTGTGTAGCTTCCAGGAAACATGATGTGGACGAGGCCTTGGTAAACATGGTTTTCCTGGATTCACAACCATTCTCAGTGGTAGAAGATGAGGGATTTCGGAACCTCATCCATGTACTTGACCCAACATACACTCTCCCAACAAGACAGGTATGTATTGCATTGGTATTACTATTACAAATAATTTGACAGTAGTAGAACCAAGGCTATCATGCACATTTGTTTTCTTTTCCAGGCTTTAAAGGCCATGGTGGAGGAGAAATTTTCTACTGCCAAGGAGAAGGCAAAGGAAGAGGTCCAGAAGGCTGCAGCTGTAAGTCTGACGGCAGACATGTGGACCTCAATGAATATGGAGGCATATCTTGGTGTCACTTGCCAATATATTACAGGGGAGGACTCACTGAACACAGTTGTGCTCGGTGTGGAACACTTTCCACTGAACCACACAGCTCACAACCTGGCTCATGCAATGACTGCAATCATGGAAGAGTGGGGGATCAGGAATAAAGTTAGCTGCCTGGTCACAGATGCTGCAGCCAATATGAAAGCCTGTGCAAGGGTATTGCAGGTCAGGCACAGCATCTGTGTTGCCCATGCCCTCAATTTAATTGTGCGGAAGTCTTTTGACCAGGTCCCAGCACTTGCAGACATACAGGAAAAAGCAAGAAAAATTGTTACATACTTCCGGACCAGCACTGCTGGAAAAGAACGTTTGGGCCAAATTCAGGGTTCAATGAGAAGGCCGAAGAAAAAATTGCTTATTGAGGTAGAAACGAGGTGGAATAGCACTCTGTTTATGTTAGAGCGCCTTTTTGAGCAGCATGAAGCTGTGGGTGCAGCCCTGGCTTCACTTAATACTGACATAATGCCTCTCAGCTGTCAGGAAAATGAAGTCATTCAGGAAACATCAAAGGTGTTAGGCCCCTTTCAACAGGCCACAGTTGAACTGTCAGAGGAGATGCGTGTGTCAGGGACAAAGATCATTCCACTGATGAAGATGGTCCACCATACAATTCAGTGTGAAGCTGTAAATTTACACACTGACCCCGCCAAACATTTGGCTGACAACCTTCTCCGTCGCCTCAAAGAACACCTGGCCGGTTTAGAGTCGGTCAGTGTTATGACACTGGCAACATTGCTGGGCCCCAGGTTTAAAGACCTGGGCTTTCACAGCCCATTGAAAGCAAATGAGGCTGTGAAACGGCTGCGGATGGAATGTGGGCGTGTCATGCATGACTCTGCACCACAGATGCCTCAGGCAGCCACCTATGATGCCACTGCACCAGGCACTTCAACACCAAGCTCAGGTAAGTGTTCATATGATGTGATCTATATTTGTGAGCGTTTGCTTCAATACTGTTATGTATTCTTATGTAGGTGGTCGTAACCTGTGGCACCTACTGGATACCACTGTGACTCAGAGGCGTGGAGTCGCCAATGCTGAAGCAGAGGCCGTAGTGGAAGTCCAGCGATACATAGCAGAAGAAAACCTTCCAAGACAACAAGACCCACTTGTTGTACTGGCACACACAAAAACATCTGTATCCACACCTTTACAAACTGGCACTGCAGCTTCTTTGTACACCTGCTTCTTCAGTCCCCTGTGAGAGGGTTTTTTCTAAAGCTGGGGAAGTTATCAGAAAGAGAAGGAATCGCCTCAGCCCCAATACCATCAAAAAACTTCTGTTCCTGAACAAAAATCAATAAAGCACCCCCCCTTACCCTCCACCCACTTGCCCAATCTGCCCAGTCACATAAGCACGTCCTATAGCCATTGTCCACATATACACACATTGAGCAAATACCATAATTGATATGCCATGACTGTTGAATGATACTTTATTGAAATACCACCAATAGTACTTCACTGCTTCACCACAATCATTATAGATTTATTATCTAGTGTCAGAATACTTCAAATGGAGATTTTGACATAATATCATGTTTACAGACCCAGTGGTATGTAGCCCATATGTGAACATCACAGTAGCACTGCTGTACATCAAATGACCAGCAGATGTCAGTGCTCCCAAATGAGCTGTTAAACGGGGCTTCAAGATCAGCCGTTGCATGAAGCAATTGGCTGGAAAGATTCGATACATTCACGGGGCCTCATCACACCATCACTAGCAGACGGTGCACAGAAAGAGGAAAAAACAGAAAGATTCCCTTGCTATCTAGAACTTTTCCTCAAATATGCAGCTAAACCTCGACCACTCTCTTACTAGAGACCTTACCGGCTAAAGATCAAACATAACACTGACACTCTAGCAAGGGAAGTGAGGCGGATCTAGGGCTTAAATAGAATCCAGGCGACGCCCCCAATTAATGCCAGCTGGCCCAGGAATCTGATTGAGAGCAAAACGATATCGTCCCGGACGACAGCAACAAAGAAAGCTCTCAAAGCCTCCAAACCATGACAGCCAATGGGAAGGGAATATGATGGGGGTTATTGAAAGGACCTCTGTGGTGGGTGGGAGGGTTGTTGGAGTTTTGAGTTCAATGTCCTTTTTTCTTCTCATAGATTGTATTGTTTATACTTGAAAACTGAAAATAAACCTTGCATAAAAGAAGAAATGACTGCTCTCTGTTTTCATGTGCATTTCCTTCTCCCAACTTTTTCTGAGTTAGATTTGTGAACAAACTGTACAAACTGTACTGTACATTTGAGCAAACTATTTTTAGAGTTCTTGTAAAGTGTTCAGAAAACTGATGAGTGAACAAATTCAAAGAATATCTTGCAACAGCTTGTCATGAACTATCATAAAATGAAGACACACCCTGCCTTTCATCATGAGTATGACATCTTATGAATAATATGAGGAAAAACCACAGACATTGAGAAACTGGGACTTCCGAGAACAGATGCGTGGTATAGGGGCGTACCTTCCTCTCCATGATATATATAAGCCCAGGAGTCCAGAGAGGGATGTTCTGAATATCTTCAACTCTACTCTACCTGGGACCATATCCTGTGACCACACCCAATCCACCTACCTGAGCAGGTGAGATGACTGTGCTGTCCCAGCGCAAAACAGCATTTCTTACATTGCAGAACACCAAAGCTTGCAGCCTGTTGGACAATATATGTATCCATGACCCTCACATGAAAACTGCAATACTAAATATTTTTCTAATTATGCAGAATCGTGTTTGATAAAAATTAAGCCATTCTGATACAGTTTCTTTGTTCAAAGCATCACTGGTTAAGTGGCATTTCCTTTCACAAAGATTTAATAAGATTTCAATACAAAGCAAAATTCAGTGTAATATTTAAATGAAAATAGTTGAACAGACCATTCCAAAGGGGTTCACATACTCACCAGCATCACTGTAGACATGCAGACTCAACAAGGAAATCACATTTTCATAAATTTATATCAATGTTACCTGAATGCAAACACAGAATGAAGTAAAGTTAGCCACAGATCATAACCAGTGGGTATAACATATGCTGCAAAAAGTCATGTCGTCAAGACAATGTTTTGATTGTACTGTATTAGACTGAATCTGAAGTTCTTCAATGCTTATCAATATAGGGCTTTTGGATGCATAAACACACCTCCCGTCATTGAGTTTGTCAGCCTGTTTGTGTGGATGATGTATAGAGTAAATATGGGTGTGGTTTCCCATTTTTATACGTTGACCAGACAAAGATCCAAGTAGGATCAGAATGTTATCTTGATTTAATAATTTTTTGTGGCGTTGGCTTAGCGCACAGGCGCTACTTCTTTTTTCATTGAATCTTTCTACTGAGTGCCTTGCACCTATATGTGATATGCATGTAACCTTTTTCTCCGAACCTGATGACATATTCTGCGCAAGGTAGTAAAGAACAGAAAAAAAACAGAATTCTTGATTATTTACTTTTTTTTGGTCTGCTGGTGTAAATTATTCATGGACTGCATTGTTTTATTATTGATCAAGGAAAGTAAATAGGAAGGGGTTGAACATTTTGACAGAATCAATGGTGAGCTTTTCTCCCAGCTTATCAGCTGCGGTTAATTTTTTACACTCACCTCAGAATCATAAAAAATCTTTTTGAAGGGCAATCTTTTTGAACTGTGTTAAAACAGATCACAACAAATTCTCCCCTAGAAAACTCCTCAAGAAGACACAACATTGAAATCACATTTTCATCATGGAAAAGAAGGTTTTTGTCTACTATACCGGTGGTACGATTGGAATGGTTCTGGACGAAGATGGTGAGTCAATTTGCTTCTAGTTTTGCAGGAAATTTAAAAGATATCATAAAGGTTTTATAAAGCAGTTTAATTGGAATGACACCCTTTATCGATCTACATCTCTAAGTTATATACAGTGACACTCAGTACATTTCTTCGAACAGCTCTTCACTTGAGTAGGTTGACTAATTTCATTGTTCCATGGATCAATCTGAGAAATTAATATGATGTTGACTTTTTCTCTCTTCCAAAATTGCAACCTCTGCATTTGAACAAGGTCTTAATTGTTCTTTATTACTACCCCAATTCCGAAATAGTTGGGACAAAGTGTAAATTATGAATAAAATCAAAATGCAATGACTTTCAGATCACATGAGCCAATATGTTATTGACAACAGAACACAGGTAACATTTCAAATTTTGAAACTGAGACATTTTATATTTTTATCCACAAAATTAGTTTATTTCAAATTTTCTGGCTGCAACAGGTCTCAATAAAGTTGGGACACAGGCAAAAAAGGGCTGAAAAAGCTATTTATATAGAAGAGAATCAGCTAAAAGAACATTTAGCAAGAAATTAAGTTAACTGGCATCAGGTGTGTAACATGATTGGCTATAAAAGGGATGTCTTAGAGAGGCTGAGTCTCTCAGAAGTAAAGATGGCCAGAGGCTCTCCAACCTGTGAAGGCTTGCGTAAAAAAAATTGTGGAATACTTTAAAAATGATTTTCCTCACGTCAAATTGCAAAGGCTTTGAAGGTCTCATCATCAACAGTGCATAACATCATCAAAAGATTCAGAGAAACTGGAAAAATCTCTGTGCGTAAGGGACAAGGCCGAAGACCTTTACTGGATGCCTGTGATCTTCGGACCCTCAGACGCCACTGCATCACTCACCGGCATGATTCTGTCATTGACATTACTAAATGGGCCCAGGAATACTTCAAGAAACCACTGTCTGTAAACACAGTCCGCCGTGCCATCCACAGATGCCACCTAAAACTCTATCATGCAAAAAGGAAGCCATTTTTGAGCATGATCCAGAAGCGCTGCTGTGTTCTGTGGGCCAAGGCTCATTTAAAATGGACTGCAGCAAAGTGGCAAAGTGTCTTGTGGTCAGACAAGTCCAAATTTGACATTCTTGTTGGAAATCTTGGGCGTTGTGTCCTCCAGGCTAAAGAGGAGAAAGACTACCCCTCCTGTTATCAGCATTCAGTTCAAAAGCCAGCATCTCTGATGGTATGGGGATGCATTAGTGCATATGGTGTGGGACACTTGCATGTTTTAAAAAACACCATGAATGCTGAAAGGTATATAAAGGTTTTAGAGCAACATAAGCTCCCCTCCAGATGACATCTATTCCAGGGAAGGCCATGTGTATTTCAGCAGGACAATGCAAAACCACATACTGCAGCTATTACAACAGCATGCATTCATAGTAGAAGAGTCCGTGTGCTGAACTGGCCTGCCTGCAGTCCTGATCTTTCACCGATTGAGAACATTTGGCACATAATTAAATGAAATGTCCGTCAAAGGAGACCCAAAACTCTCCAGCAGCTGGAAACCTGTATTAAACAAGAGTGGGATCAAATTCCAATGGCTAAACTCAAGAAACTTGTCTCCACAATGCCCAGACGCCTCCACTCTGTATTAAAAAAAAAGAGGGGATGCTACACCATGGTAAACAAGCCCCTGTCCCAACTTTTTTGAGACCTGTAGCAGCCATCAAATTTGTAATGAGCTCATTTTGTGGATAAAATTGTAAAATTTCTCAGGTTCAACCATGGCCGGATCTAGGGGGGTGCAGGGGTGAACACGATCTCCCCCCCGTCAACAAAACGTCTCTGCCCCCCAGCAATTTTCATTGCACCACCAGTCGAAGCAGGCTGCAGCCGGCCCTGGGTTCAACATTTGCTATGTTATCTCTGTTCTGTTGTGAATAAATTACTGGCTGGTGTGATTTGAAAGTCATTGCGTTTTGATTTTATTCACAATTTACACTTTGTCTCAACTATTTCGGAATTGGGGTTGTATATAATTTTAGTGTCATTATGGACAGTTTGCCATCTTAAACCACAATACATCAAAATGAATCAAAATCTGAATATTTGTCATGACAAAATGCATCAGCATTGTATGCAATGGAAAGGTCTCCATGGGTCAAATTCCTGGAAAAGGCTTTTGTAACCAGCCGAACCACTAAAATCACTTGATGATGATGCATATGACTTTAATAATCTTGCAGCAAAGGCGCATGTCAAGGTCTAGAGACAGACTTTTGATAATACTTTAACCTCTTAAGCCCTGAGCCTCTGGTTTGAAAATGACATACCCGAAATGAAATGAGTATATCTCTGCAACTACTTGGTCAATTTGAATAATCTTGGTATCAGAATAAAGGTAGCATCCTTGGGGATTTTTGTCATGGTGTAATCAGTGGATATGTCACTGAATCAGAGTAAATGAAGATGGAACACAACATAAATGAAAGATCTCATTTGCACCAAACAAAGATGTACTTTTATCCCTCCTGAGATTATTCAGTTGCAGTGTGAAACCTCTAAAAAATTACAGAACAAGATCTCACCGTTAGTTTTGCTGAAGTTTATTCTAATCAAGTAAATCAGTGCAAAATTAGAGAGGTTTTAGTTCGGGAATGTCTAGTTGGCCTCTCCAATTGGTCCATTATTGCAACCAGTCCTGTATACATTTTCCCATTCAAAGAAAATACATACAAAGGAAATGATGTTTGACGCCACTGGAGCAAATTAATTTTCAATAAAACAAGCAAATAAGGAAAATTAATACAAAGGTAAAAAGTAAAAACAACAAACACCCAGCAATTATTTATTCAAGAGCTATGCCCCAGCTGCTTAAAAAAAACCTACTACCCAAGCTAAGTTTTGAACTGTGAACCTCATGCACTTGAGAGGTCCCCCTCAATCACTGAGCTAACTGAATAACTGCTTGAACAAAAGCCGCATTGTCAATTTCAAGTGTGAGTCAGCAAAACACGTCGTGCACCCTGTTCTAGAGCTTATATTGTAGCCTTCTCTCAGTAACTAAGCATGGATTCTTTCAAAAGACGACTTAGAAAACGACTGTTGAATATTTAGTGGACAATCATTGTGAAAATATCAAAAAGAAACTGGTTTAGCAACAGTATATCTGCGCTCATTGCTGCACTCTGAGTCTTTGTGCATAATGTTGCCTGGCAGCCGGAATGCAGAAAAAGAAAAAACAGCAATCAGAACAAACACCCCAGCAACTACATACACAAAAAAAGTGTGACTGCAATGATGTGTTCCCAACTGCATGTGCTCAAAGTGAAAGTATATATACCGCCGTCACCTGCACAATAGCTCAGTGACTTACCCTCTAAGCTAATTCCAATGAGTCATCTAGTTATGCTTTATTGCCATATGAAGAGTCAGCCGGCAAGCCATAGAAACTACTTTGATGATATCTGCTGAATGTTTAGCGGATAATTATAGTGAAAATAAAGCGAAAGTTTATATTGTTGCGCTCAACAAGCAGATGAGCGTAATGGCGCATGGACTCTGAGTTTCACCGGGAACACAAGGCTCCATCTCAGGCTAGGTTTGTGCGATTACGGTCATTGAGGGCTCGTTGGAAACATCAGAGCCCATAGAATCAAATGGCCACCCCCAAATTCAAATTGACCACATCACAAGCCAATCACAGAGGAGAAAATACATTGGTCCACTGGGAATGCTCAGGGCTTGTCCTCTTTGGAGGCAGTGCCCAGGAAAAAAAAACATGCATAGAGACTGGGAGACATAGTTTCAATATAATGCAGACGCAATGGACTAACAATACACAGCACAGATTTACCCTCAGTAACAGTTTTTTATTACAAAATAGCAAAAATTTTTGCTCATCGCTGTAGAATGTAAAGTGTATGCCTGCTGTTCTTTGAGTGTGGTGTCGGTTTAAAATGACATGGCTTATATCATTTGATTCTGTGGACTTTCCTCTTTCATTTGATGTATGGTTTGTATGCATAGCACACATTCCGTAGAAACGCTAGTGATGGCGCGCTGATATTATTTTATCCTATGTTTTGCTACATGCTTGTTTACTTGCTCGGTGCTTGAATTGTGTTCGGTTTAGGTAAAAATGGTCATCATGAACTTTTCGCTGAGTTTCTTCCCTGTAAGAGGATAGGCCGCATTATAATGATACTATTATTAAACATGCTGTAATTATAATGGGTAATTACGGCCCCTGGTACCGGGGGCGTTCACGTTTAAGAGGTTAAGTGAACAGTTGGGTCTCATAGTCAGCGGCGTGCAGTCGCATGTTCCCAGGGGCTTCAGTAAACTCACCCTTTACAGGGGCATAGGAAGCAAATTCATATTGGTCTGGCAGACGGCGCTGGAGGGATGGTATTAGAACATTTTTTGAAACTGGGGATTGATTTGGTTAGCTGTGGTAGCATCAAGACTCATCTTTAGCCTCAACAGTTTCAACTTTTGGGTGGTGTTTCTAGTCACCACACCAGATTAGTTTAGTCTGTGGTCTATAGTATGCACTTTCCACCATTAGCAGTTTGAAGCATTTCATCCATGAACTTGATATAAACCTTTGAGACAGTGTTCAAGCAATGAATTGGAGGCTTATA
Organism: Gymnothorax javanicus; assembly: GCA_029692085.1. Taxonomy (NCBI): domain Eukaryota; kingdom Metazoa; phylum Chordata; class Actinopteri; order Anguilliformes; family Muraenidae; genus Gymnothorax; species Gymnothorax javanicus. The sequence continues at coordinate 16,046,979 of CM056202.1, forward strand.
GAATACCTTAGAAATTGAGATATATAAAAGAAGGTGACGTCCAGAGTAAAGGTGTCAGGGTTATCCACCCATAGAAACTGACTGTCAGTTTCCTTATGTCCTTTTTGTCCCTTGCTTTTTTACATTTACTGATTTATCTGATTTACCTTATTTATTTCATCCCATATAATGCAATTAGGCTACCTATCTAAGAAAAAAAAATAAAACACTGACACAAGACTACCAAGAACGGGTAAATCGCGTCATAGGCTAATTCAGATATCATATTTGGACATGGGATACGCACGCAGGTGACTAACCCCTCGCTCTAGAAATACGAAGTAAAAACACAAGCAGGACAGAAGCTGCATTAATATTGTGCGGATTGAAATATTATCGGGGATGTAGGGGCACAACCAGGGCGTGCAACTGATGATAACTGTGTGAACTCGGAAGGTGGATACCCACTATAAAGTCTGCTCACCGCTTTGATTTTCTTTTTCTGGCCAGCGCAGCAAGAGTGAGGTGGTTCAGGGTCTTAGTCGGATGGCCTTTTCGAGGTTTTAGTCAGGAATTTATTCATTTTCGTTGTTTCATTTCAACTAGCCTACACTGCTGTTTTAGCTGAGTTTTACCGGGGAATGTTCAATTTTTCGCGTTAGACGATGTATGATTGGCCAATCACGAGAAGGAATTGTACAGTAGAATACATGACGCGGAAATATCGAGAAGGAATTTTAAATAGGCATTTTAATAAACTGAATTGAATGAATTGATAATGACATGAATTATTATTTTTATATACTGTAAGTTCAGCCGTTTTATATTATTAGGCTATCAGGAAAAAAACAGTTTGGGAAACACTGGTGGAATGTTGGACATTACCCAGAAATATTTGCTGTCTCAATGACGATATCAACAACAGAATAAAATTATCATTGTTTTACTAAGCATTTTCTAAAGAGAAATCTAAATTATTTCATGTTATAACGAATTATGTTCAATTGAAATGATGAATAATATACCATGATGACATCGACTTGCCAGCCCCATGACTGAGAAATGAATGCAATTGCAGTGGTATAAATGTCCAGTAGCACTAAGTCACTTACTAATAACTGCGGACTTTGGCTGGTAAGCGCACTTAAACTTTGAAATTCACATGAGTTGCTGTCCGAGCCCCGACATTATCGCGGGACCCCCCTATCACTGGGCTGTTGCACTAACTGCATGTCCTATTGTTACGCCGCTGCTTTGAATGTAATCTGCGTGCTAAAAAATCGCTTCGCGTCCAGTGTGAAAGGGACATCAGGAGGAGGAGGGGGAGGGGCATATTCAGGAAAATATTGGTCCGGCGACCGCCAGGTCTGCCGGGCCGGTTCCTACGCCCATGCTTTACCGCTCGATTGTCCTGAAGCTGTTCTCGTTCAAGTTCGCCTGATTAAAAATCAAACAATTTATCGACTGAATGACCAAGACCAATCCTTGATCCACAATAAGAAATGATAATGGAAAAAATGAATGCCTGTTGCCAACATTTATACAATTGATACAACATTGTTAGGATGGAAACATAAATGCAAAAAATCCAAAACCTTTCGCTGACTTCGCAGTATTTATTTTCGTCATCACTTAGCTGTGCATCGTACCCAACAACGCCCTTTTTTTTTCGTGACTACATTCAGTATACAGAACGGATTCTCAGGGCTTATTGCTTCATGAGCCTCGCAAACTAATTTACGAAAATCTGTGCTGTTTCACGAGCTGCACGAGCACAGAAATTATAAAGACACTGATGTTTTACCTTGTCATTTATGTGCAGAAGAAAACGCCTTATTATTTTGCATTGTAATGTATAACAATGCTATCAAAAATAAATTAGACTGTCGTCAGTTCTACCAATTAGTCTGAGCAAGTGTTGCTAATCGGGAGAAGTAAACTGCGAGAGGTTTAGGATATTAAGCAGTGAAAGGTGCGGTTACCGCTGGCCTTTGTTCCTGCCGACGGACTGCCCCTGCTTATAGTCCATGTTTTGAATGTGGTCGGTATGGGACCTGAGCGACTTTGACAAGAACCAAATCGTTATGGTCAAACGAGGGGGTCAGAGCATCTTTAAAGGGGCAAGACTTCTGAGGTGCTCCCAGTCAGCAGTGGTGAGCACAAATCAACAGCGGTCTAAAGAGGGACAAACCAAGAACTGGTGATAGGATATTGGGTGCCAAACGCTAAATGATGCACTTGGGCAACAAGCTCTATGCCCCCTGGTCTGAGCTGAAAGAAAGGCTACTGTGACACAAGTCGCACAGAATATTAATGATACTGACATGAGTAATGTTTCACAACACACTGTGTATCGCACCCTGCCATGTTATAGTGCTTTTTAGCTGAAGACCAGGGGGTGTGATCTTTCTAACCCTAGTCAAGCAAGCATACAAGCTAACAAAGCTTCATTTTTACATCACATTTTGTTCCTGGTGAAAAATAACTGTACTACACAGATCGCGAGGTACTACTGAAATTGCAGCCATGAAAATTATATGGGTATTGAACAAATAAAACATTTGATGTAAGTGGGCACAATTTTAACAAATACATGAAAAATACTTGAGTGTTAAAACTAATATAAAAGTCAAAATGAAATAAGACGCTAAAATAGTAATTTAAGACCTATAAATAGATGTGAGGTAAAACTACTAAAAGAAGTAAAAATTGTAAAATTAAATAAAATGATCATTGAGACCAATTATCTAGACTGCTAAAAGGCACAGCTAAAAAGGAGTGTTTTTGGTTTACTTTTGGTAAGGCCACGCCTCCAGCCGTCCAGCTCTCCGGTCTGCTAAGAACCGGACTGCACTTTGCCCCATTATTCAGTTATCTCCTGCACCTGTTGTTCATTTCCACTGTGCGGTAGCAGTGTGCTATTTAACACCAAGCTTCGAACTTAGTCTTTGCTAAGTCTTGTTCAATAAATGCCTATGCCGTATTTCTAGTCTTGTACAGACGTATTTGCATGTCGCGTTTATTATTTTCAAACTCTAAGTGCTGTTTATTGTTTCATTCCATTCTTCTGATGTGCAGTAGGCATTATACATATTATCAAATCCATCCTTGCACCTGAGTCCAGTCCTGAACGGTGCTCTAAGTCTTGTTACGCAGTTTCTAAGCTAGAACATTTTTTGTCACATACAGCAAACATCTCCTCACAATCTGCTAGCTGCCCTGAATACGCTGTAAAAAAACGTGATCCCTGTAGACAGCCCAGGCTCCAAAAACTGCAACAAAACAACCAGGTTCAGCCTGGACCATCCAGCCAATCACCGACAAGAGGGATGAAGGTGTGGGGTTTGGGTTTTTTCATGACTGTTTCAGTAAGCAAGGGAGGGCGAGAGGAGGAGGGAGGGGCAAGCTAGCTGTCTGTTTTGTTTGATAATACTTCAAACGTCAACAGGAGTGACGTCACCCAACCGTGCTTAGAGCACCTTTAAGTTCCTGTCCTCCGTGCATCTGAACTGTGCACGAAGCACAACCGTTACAACTTTTAAAAGATGACGGCGTTGGGGCACACCTAACATGATTAGGTAGGCTGTTTCAGCGTCTTGGAGCAAAAAAGCTAAAAGCAGATTCAACAGTTTGCTTGGAGACCCAGGAATTAACCAGATGGCCTGTTCCAGATGACCTGAGCCGTCTCGCTGCTTCATAGCTCACAAGCATATCAGACAGATATTGGGCGCCAGATCATAGGGCCTTGAAAAGAAGCATTATAATTTAAAAATCAACCCTAAAATGTACATGAAGCCAGTGTAACAACCTCTACACAGGTGCTCTATGGCCATATTTCCTTTTCTTTTCTGAAAGCACCTACAATGGGCATGTGGCATGTTGACCTTGGCCTTGGAACAATTGAGTGAGTCCCGTTTTTTTACATCTTGTGCATCGGCCGAGTATGTGTCCACCATTTGCTCGGGCGAGCAATGGCACCAGGATGCACTGTGGGAACAAGACAAGCTCGTGGAGATTGTAATGCTGTGGGAAATGTTCTGCTGAGAAGCCCTGGGTCCAGGAAATCAATTGGATGTCAGTTTGATGGTGCTGTATTGGTGGCACAAGGGGGATCTACATAATAGAAGGTGGTTTTAAAGCTGAGGCTGATCGGCGTGTGAAACTTCAAAGTTCAGTGAATCTTGATCCATGGACCTTAACATCGAAATAAATAAAATTTAAAAAAATCTTTGAGTTTATTATGCATCCAAGTCATGCTCACTAATATAAAAAATCACAATCACAGAAATATCTTTGATCGCTGAAAATCTCAGATTGCTGAATTTCAGTATGTATCATATGTTTCAGGGGAATTAAAACCAGGAAAGCCAGGTGATTTCACGAAAGAGATTCAAAGACACCCGGAGCTCTTTGAGAAGGCGGAGTCGGACTGGTTTGTGCTGCCGTGAGTAAAATATGAAACTGAGGTACACTTTGGCAAGTTGTTTGAAATCACCCCACAAACATCAATATCTGAAGCTACCAACTAGAAATCAAAATTATAAAATCTCAGCGATTACTCAGAGTTTCAGTGAAATGCTAAACTAAACATCAGAGAAAGGAAAATGAGACCATGTGTAGCTATGCACAGTGTTTATTTTATCTTCTTCTGCCATCTCAAAGAAATCTGGGACAACCTTAATAGGTGGTGAGAGACAGAATCAGCTCTTAATATGAAATAACGTAAATTTGACATGTGATGGCAGAAGATTAGAAGATTTATTATACTCTTGAATATAATCGCGTAATTGAAAATATCTCTCGTTCATTTAGTCGAAAGGCAACTGATGACTGTCCAACGACCTTCAAAGTGAAATACCGCATCGAGGAAGTTGATAAGCCAATCGACTCAACCATGATGTTGCCTCAACACTGGTGTGACATTGTTGACAAAATCGAGGTAATATACTTTGCATTTAAGGTAACAAACCAGCCCTCTGCCTTTGCTGTTAGAGTGAGTGCATGAAAACACATTCTTTTAGTTCTGTTGTGCCGTCAAATTGTTGCTTCTGTTAAATGGAAACAGAATAGAAATACTGTCACTCATTAATTCAGCATTCATGCGTATGGATAAAGTGTGCATGCATTTGTATGCATAGTCATTATGTATGTATACTGACCAAAAAAAGAAACGCAATTTTCTATTTCTTGATTTTATCGAGTGTAACTGTTATTAATCAACACTTCATTGGTATCAAATGCAAGAGGGAATCTCAGACAATAGCTAGATGTAACAGATAATCGGGTTGGAATATCGCCTTGTTGGCTTTTATTTAACAAGGTGAAGTTCGACATTACGAAACACAAATGATACTATCAGTATCTCGTCTTTTCCCCGTTCGCGTCGCGCACGGCGGTAGGCTACACCGGCGTCTCATAGACATCACCAGACGTCTGATTGTTGCTTGTGGAACGCTAATCCACTCTTCGGTCAGCAGGGTTTTTCCTGCATAGAGAATTTGGTGCCTAAGCCACCGGCTAATTTCTTACCGCCACCAGCTCCCAATGCGATTTTCTGTCGAATTCTCATTTGCGTGCGCGAAAGAAAAAAAAGAGGAAAACGCGGAATATGCGCAATAGTGCCATGCTCCCGCGGTCAAAAAGGAAAAGAAGCATCTGCCCCCGCCCCCCAAATACAAAGTAAAATGAGAAGCATCTCCCCCCATCCCGCTCAACAAAATGAAAAGCAAAATGAGAAGCATCCACCCCCGCTCAACAAAATGAAAAGCAAAATGAGAAGCATCTACCCCCCGCTCAACAAAATAAAAAGCATTATCAACCTCCTCCCCCAATGACCGAGTACCACCACCAGCTCATGAGCCAGGAAAAACCCCGGTCAGTGCTTGTCTTAGCTGACGTACTGTAGCTGGCGGTGGTTGACGTCTCCAGATCGCTCTATCCAGAATGTCCCACAAGTGTTCTATAGGTGAAAGATCTGGAGAAAACGCTGGCCAGGGAAGGATTTGCACGAAGGAACTCCATACAGATACGTGCCACGTGCGGACGCACGTTGTCTTGTTGGAAAGTCAGTCGGTGACGGTGCATTCTGTTGCGAACCGTCTGATCACTGATCCGGTTGCTGTACAGACCAGGCATCTCAGCGGCAGTTTGAGTTGCCAACCGGAAGCGATCCCACAGATGTAAGAAGCAGATAAGACGGTCAGACGCTAGAGTCGTAACACGTGGCCTACCGGATCTGGAGCAATCGGCCGTGTGTCCAGTGGCATTAAACCTGGTTCTGAGACGACTAATTGTGACAGGATGCACACCGAATTGACGGGCAACTCTATCTACCCGACTTTCGGCCTGTAGCATCCCAATTGCGCGTTCTCGTTGAACTTTCGTTAGTCGTGGCATTATAACCCGTCTGATTTTTACTCATTTTCGGTTGGACTTTTATAGGCCGCGGTGTTTACGAGGGACTTAAAACAAAAATGGGAGTGTTAGGACAATGGTAGTACTCGAACCCAAGCACTGCCGATTGTTTGGTTCTGGACGAATGGCGGCTCCAGAATACGCGCTGTGACTGCGAAAATTTGTATGGTAGAAGTACTCACCTCCAAAAATACTCAGAGCAAGAGCATCTTTCTCAATTGGTTTGTCGAAATTTGGCACCGGATTATGTAATTGTGTTTCTTTTTTTGGTCAGTATGTATGGATAAAGTCATGAATGTGTATAGATGAAGTCATCGTGCATGTTTGTGGATGAAGTCATGAATGTTCATGGGCAAAATTGAAATGTGTTTATTTTGAAAAAACAAAATAGAATTAATGATGTAAAACATCAAATAATGTGCCAATGTATTGTTTTCATTGTACTACAGGTCAAAGATAATCTACAAATCAGTTTTAATCATAATTTAACTCACCTTCCAGACCTTTTTTGATTTACGGTTGTTTTAATGTCCTGCTCTGTTTAGGAACACGCTGGTAGCTATGATGGGTTTGTCATCCTGCATGGAACAGATACGATGGCGTACACCTCCTCTGCTCTTTCTTTCCTCATGAAGGACTTCTGTAAACCAGTGGTACTTACAGGAGCACAGGTGATAATTATGATCCAAGTCATAGAACTGTTTCTCTAGTAATTTCATTTGTGTCCAATCTTTGTTTGTATAGTAACCTTACCTTTCCTAATCTTTATTATGAATCTGCAAACAATGGAAATTAATTACCCTGGGGGAAGCGGGATAAAAGAGTTAACCAGCTATCTATGGTCAATATTTTGAAATTCTACCGTACAAAATCCTGAAATTTTAAACAAAAAGTAGTAAATAGTCCTGTTATTAGGTGTTTGATTCCCAGCAATGCCATTACTAGCCCTGGAAGGGGGCCGATCCAGTGCGGGTCGTACTGGTCCTCACCCACACATCTATGAGACAGCCAGCTAACTCGTTACAGGCATAATATGAAAATTTCTAGTTAAAATATCCAAAAATATTAAGGTAATAATAAGTTCCTTTCTATCATTGTAAAACAAATTTCATTGACATGTTGACTTACCCTTTATCTGTGTTTACAGTCCCAACCTTCAGTTTAAAATTTTGTAAATAGAATGTTTTATGTCCCTATTTAATTACTATCCAAATACACCAATGTAGGCCTATTCATTAGTGTAATGTAAGCATTTACACTACTGTATTCATTTGTGACAGCCAACTGCAGAAAAGGGGGAGAAAAGACTGTTACGGTTTCAATGTGACTGTTAAACACGTTGCTCTCTTGGCTATTAGGAGCATGAACTTGACAAACGTACCTTTAACCCTCCTGTCGTGTTCACCCCCCTCCCCTTACTTCAGCGTTCCCGGTCAAATTTCACCGGTCTGTATTAACTGCTCTTAAATTAACACAAAAACCATTAATCACCACCAATTTTTTATTTAACACTCTTTTTAGCTTTGAACTATGTCTCAGAGTAGTAGTTAACATGAACAACTGCAGTGAAAACACAACCCCAATTCCGAAATTGTTGGGACGAGTGTAAATTGTGAATAAAATCAAAATGCAATGACTTTAAGATCACATGAGCCAATAATTTATTTACAATAGAACATAGATACCATTTCAAATGTTGAAACTGAGACATTTTACATTTTTATCCACAAAATGAGCTCATTTCAAATCCTCTGGCTGCAACAGGTCTCAGAAAAGTTAGGACACAGGCAAAAAAGGGCTGAAAAAGCAATTAATATATGAGCTGAATGTGTGTGTGTGTATATAAAGCATTTAGTAAGTAATTACATTAACCGGCATCAGGTGTGTAACATGATTGGCTATAAAAAGGATGTCTTAGAGAGGCTGAGTCTCTCAGAAGTAAAGATGGCCAGAGGCTCTCCAACCTGTGAAGGCTTGCATAAAAAAATTGTGGAATACTTTAAAAACAATGTTCCTCAACGTCAAATTTCAAAGGCTTTGGAGGTCTCATCATCGACAGTGCATAATGTCATCAAAAGATTCAGAGAAACTGGAAAAATCTCTGCGTAAGGGACAAGGCTGAAGACCTTTACTGGATGCCTGTGATCTTTGGGGCCTCAAACGACACTGCATCACTCACTGGCATGTTTCTGTCATTGACATCACTAAATGGGCTCAGGAATACTTCAAGAAACCACTGTCTGGAAACACAGTCCGCCGTACCATCCACAGATGCCACCTAAAACTCTATCATGCAAAATGGAAGCCTTTGTTGAGCATGATCTAAAAGCGCTGCCATGTTCTGTGGGCCAAGGCTCATTTAAAATGGACTGTAGCAAAGTGGCAAAGTGTCCTCTGGTCAGACGAGTCCAAATTTGACATTCTTTCTGGAAATCATGGGCGTTGTGTCCTCCAGGCTAAAGGAAAGACCACCCCTCCTGTTATCAGCGTTCAGTTCAAAAGCCAGCATCTCTGATGGTATGAGGATGCGTTAGCGCATATGGTGTGGGACACTTGCAATTTTTTCAAAAGCACCATGAATGCTGAAAGGTATATAAAGGTTTCAGAGCAACATATGCTCCCCTCCAGACAACATCTATTCCAGGGAAGGCCTTGTGTATTTCAGCAGAACAGTGCAAAACCACATACTGCAGCTATTATAACAGCATGGCTTTGTAGTAGAAGAGTCCGTGTGCTGAACTGGCCTGCCTGCAGTCCTGATCTTTCACCAATTAAGAACATTTGGCGAATAATTGTACGAAAAGTCCGTCAAAGGAAACCCACGACTCTCCAGCAGCTGGAAGCCTGTATTAAACAAGAGTGGGATCAAATTCCAATGGCTAAACTCAAGAAACTTGTCTCCTCAATGCCCAGACGCCTCCACTCTGTGTTAAAAAGAGGGGATGCTACACCATGGTAAACAAGCCCCTGTCCCAACTTTTTTGAGACCTGTAGCAGCCATCAAATTTGAAATGAGCTCATTTTGTGGATAAAATCTCAGTTTCAACATTTGCTATGTTATCTCTGTTCTATTGTGAGTAAAATACTGGCTGGTGTGATCTGAAAGTCATTGCGTTTTGATTTTATTCACAATTTACACTTTGTCCCAACTATTTTGAAATTGGGGTTGTACAAATAGGCACTGAAAATGTATTCCAAAATGAACATGTAATGTAAAAAAGAAATGGAAAACCATAGACCAAAGTCCTCAACATGAAGTCGTGTGTGTGTGTGTGTGTGTGTGCGTGTGTGTGCACGTGTGTCTGTGTGTGTGTGTGTGTGTGTGTGTGTGTGTGCGTCGTGCGTGTGTGTGCATGTGTGTGTGTGTGTGTGTGTGTGTGTGTGTGTTGGGGTGGTGTGTATGGGGATGTTTTCTCATCTGATGGATGAATATAATCTGGATACCCATTCATTTCCTATGGCGGTCACTTTTGGCCGGGAACACCACAGGTGTAACAAGGTTGACTAAACCACTCAAAATTCAATGAAAGTGGCGATCATCACTTTTATATGTTCAAGAACCCAGTGTGGAGGATGCCTTGAGGCAATCAGATGTAAAACACAATATTTATGAGTGTTTTAAGTTGTAAATCGGTCAGATTTGACCCGAACACGACAGGAAGGTTAAAGCTGTTGTTGACAACTCTTCAGATTTTTTGCCATGGGAGAAACGTGGGACAATTTTTGAATGATAACAACTGCCATCTCCAATATTTCCGGCACCTCGGCTCTGTCTCCAAACGGCGTCTCGTTGGAGAATGCGCTGACACGCATGCGCTAGCTGGTAACCGGTTTAGGCAGTGGTTCTTGAAGTGTGTCGCACCTCTCGCTGGAATCTACCAAGAGTATGAATGATAACACTTCAAAAGTCTATTCTGAATGACAGCTCGTAGCACTATGTTTACTTGAAGAATAAATTATTTAACATTCATTGAAATGTTTGAAAGCTCATAATGTCATTATTTGATAACGTGAGTATTGCGAGATGCTTTCTCTATCCAATATAATAAACTGAGGGATCGCATTAGCGAGCTGTGGAAACAGTGAGCTCATCTATGGTCCTGAAGCCATCCCTAACATTTACAGCAGGGAAAATAAGTCTTGAACGCATCAATATTTTTCTCAATAAATATATTTCTAATGGGGCTATTGACGTGAAATTTTCTCCAGATGTCAGTAACAACCCAAGTAATCCACACATACAAAGAAATAAAACAAAAAAATTAAGTCCAAATATTAAGTTCCGTGTAATAAAGTGGAATGACACAGGGAATAAGTATTGAACACATGAAGAAAAGGAGGTGCAGAAAGGCACGGAAAGCCAAGAAACCAGCTGAAATCTCTGTATTTAAAAAGCAATCCTGCCCCCTATCAGAGCAAATTAATATCAGCTGGTTTTGTCCAAATTGATGGCCTATAAAAAGGTTTCTCATGACCAAGGTGTCTCACAAGAAGCAAACAGACGTATTTCTAAACTTCTGAATATTCCAGTGAGAAAAAAAAAAACCCTGAAATCAGTTCGCTTTTGACTAGTTCGTTGAAACGATTAATTTCAGAATGTTCAAGATGAGTGACAGGAGCGTTACTTACCAACACAGAAAAGACGCGTGCAGCGCCTTTTTACAATGTTAGCTTAAAAAAAAAACATGTCAGAGGCACCTCGCCTTTCCATGCCAATAAAATGCGTTTGGTGTGATCGGCCCCTTAAAGTGGCCATAAAATATGGTCTTATAAAAAAAACTGCCAAAGAGGGTTTGAGTTATCAACTGCAACCTTGATTGCTTTCGCAGTCGTTTGAGGACCATTGTGACCCGTCATAAGACTGATAGAAGGCGAGAAACAGCACTCAAATAGAGTTGTTTTGACAGTGTGTCTGCAATGTGTAAATGCGCTGCAGGTAGGGGAGAGCTGGTACAAAAGTAACATTTTTCACATAAACGTCATTTTAAAAGATAACATTACAGACCGAAAAAAAAATTTGGAGCGATTAACTACTTTTGTGTGTGCTCTGTCAATATCAGGTGCTAAATCATCCCAATATATATTGACTTCGCATAGTTTGCCGTCCAATGGAAGTTATGCATTGCTACTTTCGACCCCTCCAGTCGGGATGAAAGTAGCGCACGGTCGGGACAAAAGTAACCTAATCAAATTAACTGGAATCTTTTGAATTACTGTCGTTTTTCATTTGAAAAAATCAAACAATGTCTTTGCTAACATGCAATTGTAAATATATAATGCACTCATTCAATTCAATCATAAAAATGACATTAAAACAGAAGCAAAAACAATCACACATTTGTTTTAAACATTTTCATCACAGTTGTGACAGATATAATGAGCTGCACCCTCAGTGCATGCCTCATGTGACCACTGCAGACAAAAGATGCACTGCACCCACACTTCTCCAGGCAAAGATGAGGCAAATGTCTCCCCACAAACAAGACATTCCTCCTCATTGCCCCGAGAAACTGTGGTTGCAGTGTATCCGCTTAATAACGTCTTCTTTGGGCGTTTTGAAGAGGACTGTTTCTTCTGGCCCCTCTGCCGAGTCTGCTCCTCCAAGGCAGCTTTTACTGGGGTGTCGGTCAGTATTGCTGTTGACCTGCAACATTCAATGAGATGGTTGTCAGAATCAGCTTGTTTTAATACAAGCAAGAAAATCAAGACAAGTTAAAAACGACACTCTGCTCACCTCTTTCTGCCTCTTCTTTTATTTTCTTTCCTCGAGCCAACCTTTGGATATGGGCGAACCTTTTCTGGGCTGAACCTCTGTATTGGCGTGCCACTAGATGTTCCTGGAACCACAAGCATACCTGGATAGATAATATTTCAAAAAAATAATAAATGCTTGGCAAGGCTCAACATGCACATTTAAAGACACACAGACACAAACTCTCACCATCTAGAGGAATGGCAGACTCATGGGGATGCAGCTCAAATGGGCTCTGGCTAGGTTGCTGGTGTCTTACGGGAGCGGGCGCTGGTGATGGAGCGGACATTGGTGATGAAGAGGGCGCTGGTGATGGAGCGGACATTGGTGATGAAGAGGGCGCTTGTGATGAAGCGGACATTGGTGATGAAGAGGGCGCTGGTGATGGAGCTGGCACTGGCATTGGGGATGGAGCTGGTGCTGGTGCAGGACGGTCAGTCACAAAAGCTGGAGCAAAGTCTGTCTCACTGAAAATATCTGGATTCAAGGGCCAGATACCGGTACACTCGAACCCAGCTGAAATGCTGCTTGCTGTCGCAGCTTGAGGCAGAGCTTTAGCCACAAGACTTGGGATGTTGTAGATGGTCAAAGTTCTTCCAGGGTTCATTCAAGATCCAATTGTCTGCTGCACTGTTAATGTAGTGCTTCAGAGGACCAAAAACGCTTCGTCTAGCGGCTTAAGACGGTGGGAGCAGTGGGGGGGAAAAGACAGGAGTACAATGCCATGTGACTTGCAAAAGTCAATAGCTACCGCAGAGAGGTGTGATGGATGATTGTCTAAAGAGTAGCAGCAACTTTGACTCCGGGTCACGCTGGTGTGCCTTGCAAAATGCTGTAAAAATGCCAAGAAATCTGTCTCCTGCATCCGCCCCGGTCCATTGGCAGAACCAGTGCAGCCAAGGGGGCCATCCCGGATGAAGTGGTTCTGGAACTTCTTCCTTGGGAAGATAAAGTAAGGGGGAACAAAGTTGCCTTGTGCGTTGGCAGCAAAGGCAACAGTCACCAATGTCCCTCTTTCCCCAGCGGTCACAGCACCGACCTGGCGCTGCCCCTTGGTGGCAATGATTTTGTCTGGCACTTGAACCGTTGTGGTACCTGAAATAATAAATGAAATGAATTATTGCTGTTGCAAATCACTGTTGCTTTTTAATTTATCTAAATATAAATTTTTACCTGTTTCATCCATGTTCCAGATGTCCTTTGATTCAAAATTATAGCGGGTGAGGACAGTATTTAGGTTTTTAAAAAATGCTGTCACGTTGGTCTTGTTGAAGCTGGTGGAACGGGACATGCTGGTGGCTTGAGGTCGACGGATGGACAGGGTTTTGTTGCGCTCGAGGAAGAAGGTGAGCCAGTCCTTCCCTGCCATCTGGTTTTTCTCCCATGAACATGGAGTTTTGAGGCCAATATTTTCGGCCAGCTCATATGCAAACTTTCGCACCGAAAACAGCATGAAAAAAGAGGTTAATTCCCAGATAGCAAGCACCTCAGAGCCGGGGCAGATCTGGAGCTGAGGTGCTTGCTATCTTAGGCAAATGGCAATAGTGGTGTAGCTCTGTCTGCAGTGTTACTCCAACCTCTTTAGGACTCAGGCCAAAATATATATCAGCTGCTCTCTTTATATGCCTGCAGTCTCTTCTCCTGTTCTTCTGTGAAGACTTTGTAGTGAGCCTTGTACCCTGGGGCTCTGGCCTGCTGCCCTCCTGCCTCTGCCCTCCTCTTGCAGTACCTGAACAGGGCGACATGACAAACGCCATGCACCTCTGCTGCCCTCCTTATACTCTCGCCTCTTCAGACATCAAGAAAGGCCCTTCCGTAAACCTGCTGGTCAACCTTTCCTCTCTGGGTAGTTCTGACCTTAACTCTTGGCATTTTCTGTCGGTAAAATATAACACACACATTTTTTAAATGAGCTTTAAAAGAGAAAATTCGGCCGCATTAGCAGAGAGGGACGAACGTAACCGTTGCTACTTCCGCCCCGACAGTGACTCCAGACATTAGAACCAGGATTGCTTCTAAAGTGGAAAAAGTCTGACATTTCAAACTTCAGGATATGTTAGAAAACTAAATGACCTATCACTTCATCATAAATATGACACATGGAGCGATAAAGACAATCTTTAAGTCAAAAAAGTTTACCATTTGTCTGAATTTACTCACCACTGTGGAAAACGGTCTTCCCGGTCTCGTTCCGCGGGGAAGCGTCGAAACCTCAAGATTTTTCGCGGGCCTGGAGAGTGTCGCGAGCTGCACGTGCTGACCTAATATGACGCATCGAAGTGCGGATGGCTGTGAGTAAATCGCCGTATTACTTTCGTCCCATGTTACTTTCGCACCGGCTCTCCCCTATATCAATATGAATCGCTCAGTGCAAGCTCACTTCGGCAAACTCGCATTCCATCGCACTTGCCGGAAGACAGGGGAGAGGATACACACCTGGGGTGCGTTTCCTAACAGCGTATTCGCTAACTCAGTTAGCAACTTACATAGTTGGAACCATTGACTGTGAATGGATGAACTATGTAAGTTAGCATCTGTTATTTCAGGAAATGCTGTCCTGAACTACACGCAACGTCATCGATGGCCGAGGTTGAATGGGCCGTTCTGCGTTGTCCATAGCAACGCTATCCAAAGCAAGAATCGGTGGCAGCGACCCGTGGAGTACACAGTGCATTTGGCAGATTCCATCTGCCAGGATCGCAGCTTTAGCCCTGTCTGAAAGACAGTTGTTTAAAATTGGACATAGCGAATTATCGCTACTGAAAAGTGTTTTTTTTAAGCCGTCAGCAATTGCGTTCATTCGCCTAGTTATGGCTTCCAATCGCAAAATGCTACTAAACTAGCCACTTTTTCGGTATTGCAACAGTGAAATTTGGAGGTGGGAACATTATGATGTGGGGCTGTTTTTCAGCATATGGTACTGGCAGACTTCATATAATTGAATGAAGGATGAATGGAGAAATGTACCAAGACATTCTTTATGAGAATCTGCTGCCATTTACCCAGATGCTGAAGATGAAATCAGGGTGGACATGATCCTAAACACACAGCCAAGGAAACTCTCAATTGGTTTCAGTGAAAGAAGATAAAGCTGCTAGAATGTCGATCACCTGACTTAAATCCAGTTGAAAATCTATGGAAAGAACTGAAGATCAGAGTTCATAGAAGAGGCCCTCGGAACCTTCAAGATTTGAAGACAGTTTGTGTGGAAGAATGGGCCAAAATCACATCTGAGCAACGCATGCGACTAGTTTCTCCATACAGGAGGGGTCTTGAAGCTGTCATTACCAACAAAGGCTTTTCTACTAAGTATTAAATAAATTTCAGTAAGTGTGTTCAATACTTTTTCCCTGTGTCATTCCACTTTATCACACATAACTTTATTTATGGTTTTACATGTTTTGATTTCGTTATATGTGTTTTGGGTTTTTACTGACATCTGGAGAAAATTTCATGTCAATATCCCCATTGGAAATATATTTACTGAGAAAAATGTTGACGCGTTCAATACTTACTTTCCCCGCTGTATAAATCTACACTAATAGGCCTACAATGTTTCAGGTCAACTAATAATATTCAAGATAAAGATATTTCAGCATTAACTATAGATTGATGCTTGTTGTATTAGATTATTGGCCCTAAATGCTTTGTGCAGGACTCCATAACTGGAGTATTTGGTGAAGGTAAAAATTATCTCTGGGGAGAGGCTCAAAAAAATAATGTAAATCAATTCAAAATCATGATTTTAGTTTATGTAAGTGGATACCTGTGGATAAATAACTATCTATATTATGGACCTTTTTATATGAATAAAATGACTATGATATGATATGTTGAACAAACACTAATTATTGTCAAACCAAACAACAGTGTATCAATGAAAGCTATTTAGCGCAAACTGAATTTTGTGCTTTGACTTACCCTTCTTTCCAGCTCAGATTTTCTTTTCTGCTCAGCCAAAACAAAAATAAGGAAAAACTTAAGTCACCTTTGACAGAAATAGGATTCCTTCTTTACAAGAACCTGCCTCTCTGCTATAGCAGCATATTAACTTGTTTTTTGCGCAACCACAGCTTGGAGAGGGGGTGTGCGGCCAACTTTCTCGTAAACATAGTATGATTGCTGTACACTGGCCCCCTGCTTGTGATTGGTCGTTTGCAACCGGGCACAGTGGACTGCTCAATGTTGGAAAACACAAAAAGGAGGGGCCAGAGAGACATGACTTTTTTCTTATAGAATACTCCACACCTTGATCTCAATCAGCATATAATGTCAATTTGTGCAAATATGATTTTAAAAAATTCTACTGAAAGAAGATTACCCACTGCAGCTTTAACTCCTTTGCACAGAAGCCAAATCTGGCTATTTATGTGTTACCTTATTTAAGGCTTAATAATTCAAGATTGCAGCCTCACAGAGAGGAAGAGTATGGCCCAACTGAGTCAAGACACTTGTTGCATCTAGAATTCCATCGTATTTCAGTGTATTTTCATGATTTTGGTAAAGAAAAAGGGCTGCAAACATAAAAAAATCCTCATGAAAATTCAGCATTGAAATTGTCAAAAAATAATATTGGGAATTGAAAAATGGCTGGGGATTAAAACGATACATTTCTGGGATCATAAACTCCTTGACCGCAAGTATAATTCATCTCAGCATTAAATTCTAAATTACCAACTCTCTAGGAGTCAAATAAGACAGCTCTCCAGGTGGCTTCCCAAACTCTAACATCCCCCAAAATGGTGCACTGTCAAATCATAAAATAATCATATTTAACACAAATCAAGTTTTGGTGTATGAAATTCAATATGAAGTAATTATTTTCTCGTTGAATTTAGCATGAGTTTATCAATATAGGTGCAGTTGGACATCAATGGTCATGATGAAGTTTACAATTTTGTCAATTTTTCTTCAGAGTACCACTAGCCAGCACACATACTCATTAAAGGAACTGCTTATTTAACGGTAAGAACATTCACCCTGCAATGAAAAGCTAGCAGTTCCCACTTCCAAGCTCTCGACCTTATATAAACACTAACCACACCTTGTAAGGAACAAGTATAACTCACTAACTCAGTAATATCAGAAATAAACCTTATTTTAACAGAATAGACATTCCATTATCAGGAATAATCAGGCAATTTTCTACCCAAAATTGAACAGAATGGTGCAATGAACATACTGGGGGGTTTACCGAAGTGCGTGAGCTCCTTGCATTTTAAAGAAACTAAACCCTTGCCATTTGATTTTGTTGAACACGGTATAAATTCTAAAACAAAAAGCCACATTGAGCAAAATGCAAACAGAGAAGCAGTATAACCTTTCTACATTGAATCCCTCCTCCAGAGACTGATGTATCGGGTAGAAGGAACCCTCCAGTCCTGTTTCATTCGGAATAATTCCCATTGACCATGTCCATACCTTATTTAAATCCCGTAAATGTAACTGAACACTTCAGGCCAGTTTTGGGTGTCTTTTTTTCTTTGCGTCATTTTCAGCTGCGCAACCATGCCCAACATTAGGAAAATACAACCGACCTTACTTTTACGCGCAGGTTTGTATTCTATTCTTATTGTCCAATCAATGTCTTTCAGTTTCTGTCGAAAGTTTAAACTCTCTAGAATTGGATAAAGAAACTAGTCAATCAATCCAGTATTACCGCAGAAGTTTCACGTGGGCGTGAACTATAAGTGTGTGTTACGCAGATGAGCCTTAGTAAATAATTGAGTTATTGGCTATCAACATGAGTACTTACAAGGATATAAGGGAGTGCTGAATTCGTCGATGGAGGAGTCTACGCATAAATCCATGGTAGGGAACTACGCGTTTTTCATATGTGATGACTATAATTAGTAGTAGAATGACATAGTATCAGTATCATGTTGAATTTTTGCTTCAGAAAACTGATTTTTCTTAACTACTAATTGGAATACAGTTGCCTCACTGTAGCTGAAGTGGTTGCTACAGAGGACAACGATTTTTCTGTAGCAAGAGATCATTTTTTTAAACTGCTGGATAGATACTATGGGCAATTATATTGAGCAGTTTGCACATCCAGCTGAGGCGAGGAGTTTAATTCAGGCAACTCCTGAAAAACAGGGATGGGTCTGAACTCGTCCATATTGTAAACCGGATTCGAGCTCAGCTTGCTTGTGAGTATTCAATAACTGATCTGCGTGTGCCATCTAGTGATAGAATTCTGTAACTGCGTGCATAAATTTGTGGCTCCATGTCTGCGGGCAGACACATCTGCACAAAGGGGTTAATCCTGTTTTTTGAAACATGCACCAGATTCTACCAATTTGCAATAGTCGTGGTTAAAGGATCTGTCAGTCTGAATTTGCTTTTGGATCATAAAAATCAATATTATTAAATTACTGAACATCGGACAAGACAAGAGCCCAATTTAAATTTGTTGTAACAGAACCCCATTTACTGATCTAAATGTTGTGCAGTTGCTGGATCCTTTTCATTTAAATGTCATGTTTTTTTATCTGTCTAATCAATATCCATGCCCAGAGGACACTTTTTGAACCACGCAGCGATGCAGTGGAGAACATTCTAGGATCTCTACTGGTAGCTGGCTGCTATTCTAACTGTAAATCACTCCAAAAGGTAAGAGACTGAGAAAGGTGGGTAATGGTTAGTAAAAAAACCAAAAAAAAAATTGTTACACAGCTGTATTATGACAGAAACATGGTCCAAGCAAGTACGCAAATGTAAATGACAGTACCTGGCCCAGCTAGAAGACATGTGCATGCTCTCTGAAAATACTCAGTGTGTGTCCCTACACCTGGTGAAGGTAACAAACATCAGTCCTCAAAGGGGCGATATAGATCTAATCAGAGTATTTACATTCGGAAGTGAACCATTCTTTATATTCTTTCATGCTATACCATCCGCTAGCTGCAATGCTCAAAATGCAGCTTGTGCTTACATTGTTCCATTACAATTCTTAGGTGACTCAGTCCAGAAACAGATAATGTGTAGCTTGAACCATTTTCGTTCACGCAGTTGCTTGGATCATGATTTTCTCGTTACTCCTGCAGGCGCCAATAAAACAAGCTTCCTGCTGGTCAACTGCACCTCTCCATTAATGGACCCTCCGTTTTATTTCTCAATCTAGCCTTTCTCTAGGTTCTTTTTCTTGGCTTTTTTTTAAAATAAAAACTACACATTACATTCTCCTTTGCAATTTCATTGTACTGTGAATTAAATTTTCATTTTTAACAAGAAATGAATCCGCTTCCAGAAGACATGAATAATTATAGCATTTATTTATGTTAGTTTGCAGGAATTCTTGTAGCTGATTGTATTGTTGGTAGCGACAAAATTGGAATTGCTCATTCACATAAGTAACAATTTCAACCAATAAAAGATTCATTTGTTTAATTGTATTTTGATGTCAGTTTCAAAGGTTTATTACTACCCCATTCCATTCCACCTCTGTATGTATCTGTAAGGTTCCACTATATTTGTTTTAAGATCACCAATACACTTGAGTTCATTATTTTTACTATATCTGAGTGCCAAACACCCTGGACATTTTTGCATAAAACTACTCCAGAAATCATGCATTCCAAATATCTGTACCTGAAATGGGATGTCATTTTCAGAGTAAAATCATCAATTCAGCGCAATGTGAAATTCCATTTCTGAAGTTACAAAAATTTTCTCTTTTCATTTCCTGGCTTTGCATATAGGTATCTCTGTTTTTTGACAACAAATTATTCCAAGGAAACAGAGTGACCAAAGTTGACAGCAATTCCTTTGAGGCCTTCACCAGTCCAAAATTTAAACCCCTCATGAAAATGGGCGTGGGTATAAAGGGTAATTATTTCTTATAAACCTATGTACGTCTCACCGATGATACAAAAGAGTCATGGATATCATTTTTAAAATACAAGAGGAAAAAATTGCTTCGTAACCTGTCTTTGATGAAGTGTTTAGAAAGAGTCTTTTCAAATTGAAAATGATGTGGATATAGTTCTCTAAAGACAATATCTGTGCTTCAATTTCACTTGTCTCTAGTGAATCTTCCTGAACCTAAAGACTCCTGTGAACCGTGCATGATACCTTACCGACCGCTCCGTAATGATGCCTCAGATGCACGTCTGATTTACCTGTATCCTGGAATACAGGAGAATTTTGTAAGTGTCCTTATGTGTTCCTGCTTTTTTATCTTAATTTTGTCATTTTGGTCTTTTTTACATTCTTAAAAAGCAGGGGTAAGGGTAGAATAGTATTAACAGTCATGTAAGTAAATGCTGTCGGATCCAGACTGCTGCAGCATTTTAAAAGCTTCGTAAATCACATACCTGACGAGACCAATGCTTTCAGTCCATCAAGTCCACTATAGGTGACTTCTGAACTGATGTCGTGTACATTTTGAAATCTTGCAAAATTTAAATGCATTCAGAACACAAAATAAAAAACAAAGTGCTGTTTGGTTTTACTTTATCATACACTTAAGGGGTTTAGTAGGGGAAAATGTGTAAATTATCGTTCTATTAGTATTTATGTTCCTGTGCATTGTCTGGTGCTGCTCTGAATGATCTCCCTCTTTTCCAATGTTATACAGGTGTCCTCTGCCTTGCAGAATGCAGGTGGGGTGGTGCTGGCTTCCTTTGGCGCTGGAAATGTTCCCAATTTTGATTGGCTTATAAAGGCAGTGACCGAAGCCAGCAAACGAGGTGTACTGTTTCTGAACTGCAGTCAGGTTCTCAAAGGTGTGGTGGAGCCAATCTATGATGTGTCTTCGGTAAGAACTTACGCTTATTAAAGATTCAGCTTGAATAAAGATAGTCACAAATGCATTTGAATGTGTAAGAAATAAAGGCACTAAAATGCTTATACATTCCCACATATTTACATTAGATACAATCACGCAGGACAATGTTTTAAACGTCTTTCTGGCATCCATTTACTGAGGTGATAATAAGCTAATACAGTTAATCTCCAGAGGATTGGTTGGGTAGATATGTCTTTAGTGGCATGGCAGGCATTAAAATCATACTGTCAACCACACTGCGGTTGTTAGTAGACAAAAGGGCTTAAATGCCAAAATGTTGCAGTATCCCTTTAACCAACTAATCCCAGAATTTACTGCAGCGTTGCAGCGCAAACTGACGCTGGTGGATGCGTTACACTGCAAACGTTTGCTTTTACTCCAAGTGGCGCTCAAAAGCCCAACATAGGACGTTTTATTGAGTTTATGTTGATGTTTCTCTTATCTCTCTTTGCTCTATTCTCTTGTTCCTTTTCAGTGGATGGTAAAGGCAGGTGTGATCTCAGGACATGACATCACTCCAGAGGCAGCATTGACAAAAATGATTTGGGTTCTGCAGATTCCAGTTAGCGTCGATGAAAAGAAAGAGGTGAGTGCTATAACCCGCTTTAAAATTCCTATGACTGAAATAGAAAGAATATACACTCTAAAGAACTGTATTATTATAAATACAGTGATGCCTCAGTGAGCACAATTATCTGAAAACACTGCTAATCCAAATGGGTGTAAACGCCAGCGGTATTATTCTAACTTGATAGTGACTTTTTTATCACAAGAAGACATTATTGAAGCCCCAGACGGAGTGTCCAGGGGTACTATGGATTTGCGGTGGTCGCGCGTTTGCATCCTGGCCCAGATGTACCTCTGCATGAGAGAAATGAGAGAAAATAAATGATTGTGATAGAAGAATAACACTATGAATATCATGTCAAATTTTTGCTTCAGAAAACCGATTTTTCTTACTACTAATTTGAATACCACTGGCTCAGTGTAGATGAAGTGGTTGCTACAGAGGACAATGAATTTTTCAGTCACAAGAGAGCATTTTTGGAATTGCTGGATAGATAGTATGGGCAAGAATATTGAGCAGTTTGCACAGGAGGCTTAGCTGAGGAGTTTCATTTATGCAAGTCTTGAAAAACAGGGTTGGGACTGAACTCGCCAATATAAACTGTGTTCGAGGTCGGCTTGCTGGTGAATATTCAATAACTGGTCCAGGTGTGCCATCTAGTGAGATAATAGTGTAACTGCATGCATAAATAGAGCAGCTCCATGTACGCTGGCATCAACATCTGCACTGACGGGTTGTGGGTCGGACCGGAACATATATACTCGCACTCGCACGTACGAAGTGAAGACATAAAAACCACCGTTGAAACCAGTGACCACAAAAATTGCGAAACCGTACAAATGTTATTTCAATTGTATTTCATTGTGATTCCACATTAGTTCTTTGCAAATTTTCTTGATGCAAATGAAATTACTTCAGTTCATTTATTCATGCAGTAGTTATTCTTAGTAAATTATGTACAGCATGACAGGCTGCTGAGCCATGAAGTTATGTACG
Source organism: Gymnothorax javanicus (assembly GCA_029692085.1). NCBI lineage: Eukaryota > Metazoa > Chordata > Actinopteri > Anguilliformes > Muraenidae > Gymnothorax > Gymnothorax javanicus. Next base: position 16,069,479 of record CM056202.1, read on the forward strand.
CGAATATTCCTCGGAGGTTTAGCTTATCTTAATGGTAACGCAGGCAAACAGATGCCGATGACCTAGCAAGCCTGTATTGTAATTAGTGAAGACATAACGTTTGCTAATGAGCCTTGCATTAGGCGAACACAAGCATTGCTAAGCAGTAATTACCATTTAAGGTAGCCTGCAAACAGTGGCATATCGCATTCATGAACATATATTTCTCTTTTTAACGTTACATTTCTATCGAACGCTTCTTTGTGTTTGATTGTTTGACAAAGACAGCAATGTTTTAAAATAGTGCCAAATTAGCTTAGACCTGGCAGTGAAAATAAACAGCCTGGAAAATGAGGTAAGGTTACCTTTTTAAGATTGGGAATTCATAGCATCAGGCGAATTTCAATAAGCGCAAAATCGCTGGCTCGTTGAACTTTGTTCTGATGATGACACACAGATGCACACTTGTCCACTCGCTCCCTCACTGTCTTTATATTGTTTTCAATGTTGTACATTCACAATATAATGCCGTACATAGTGGCTGAGTGCAACATTTTGAACGCGCCCTATTCTAACCAAATCATCTCCATGGAAACTCAGCTGAGCTGTCAGATATCAAATTAGCCAATCACAGAGGGCCATGGCAGGACTGGTTCTCCACGCACAGAGAATCCCTGAGTCACTTAGTGAAAGAAATCCTTGCTCGCGCTCACCTCAAACTCCTGCTTCTCACGCAAAAAACATTCATCCTGTCACCAATGAAACCACTTCATTCAAGGCACGAGACTTTGCTGAGTGTGTGGATGTCTTTTTTATTTCTCTGAGTGATATAATGCTGGAATTACAGCAATCTAAAAACTCTGTGTGTTTGCTGTTCTCCCAAAAATTTTTGGGTGATTTTTGAATGGAGAAGGTGGAGAAATTTGACGTGCTTCATGTCCTTTGACTGTTCCCTGAGCCAAAACTATGTACTTCTGTGCTACAAAAACTATAGTACTGTGACAACAACAAATTTTCCTACGTTTTTGTGAAATTTCATGAAGAGGGATTCAAATTTGTGGAAGTTATAGTGATATGAAAAGTATTTTTTCAGCCTCTGTGCTCCCAGCTTCCCACTCTAGGTGTGACATCACGCACTCAAGCAATGAGAACCCAACTCCCATTCTCTCCAATGGGAAAATGTTTGTTGGTTTTCTGGGAATATTCCGGACACCGCACAATGAAACTCGACCAAAATCGATAGGCTTCATCCTCTAACCAGTATCAACGTGCATGTGAAATATCAAAAGGATCGGAGAAGAACTGCTGTCTGTAGAGCGTTCACAAGAAAATCTCTACGGACGCGGTCGTCGCATAGTACCCCCGGACACTCTGTCCGGGGCTACAAATAATATTATATATTTTATATATTTTAAATTTTTTGCATATTTTTTCAGTGCTTTGTTTCTAAGATCGTTGTGAATTTTTAATTTATCATTTCTCCTCAATGTGAAAATGTGACTTTGATCATTTTTCCATTGTGGTCTTCAAATGAAGGGTTGATTTCCAGAAGTGCGCAAGTCCGTTTTTGTCTTTTTTAGAGAAACAAGATTTTAAGAATTTGACAACTTGTGGGGATCATGTGACATGTGTTAAGCTGATAATGAAATGATAAACATAATGAAATATCAGAAAAGATGTCTTAAAACATATTAGGAGACCTTCTAGCCTCTATCTGGATTCTTCGCCCAGATATTTCAAACACCAGTCTACGAACTTGAGTACTTTTAGAAGTAAATGCCTCAAAATCACAAAAATTGAACTTGATTTTAAAAATTCACTGCATTAAATTTTATTATTTAAGAGTACTAAAACAGAGCATCTTTTTGAAAACAAAACACACCACTTTCTAACGAAAATGAACAGCAAATATTGTCACACCACTCTACTATAGTCATGGATGTCAAAAAGTTTCTTGAACAAAATGAATTTAAGATATACAGTACCAGTCAAATGTTTTGATACACTTTGCTAATGTTACAGCACTCTGTTTTTGGTGAAATTTAAATGACTTAACTTCTCTTTATAATCTCAAATGGAATCTTGTCAGAAGTGGGGGAAAAAAAATGTACTTGTTTGAATGGTGTCCAAAATTTGGAATTGTCAAAGAAGCCATATTTTGCGAAGTAAACAGACAAACAAGCTCCCTTCATTTTTCCAACAACTGAATTAAAGTCAAGCTGTTTTGGGACTTATTGGGCAAAAAGGTCAATGAAAAGCAAACCGCAAATGCAGCACATTTTTTGGGAACTTAGATGGCCACTCATTTGCCAATTCATTGTAGCCATATGACTGCCCTTTTTAAAAAAAAAAAAAAAAATGTGAGTATGCTCAGCAAATATGACAACAAACGCTGGTTTGTTTGATAGAATAAAGAACTAGATTTTTTTTTTGCAAATAAAGGGTGGATATTTCTTTATTTAACATACATTGCAAGAAAAATGGGGGTATCTCCAAACTTTTGACTGGTACTGTATACAATGAAATGGAAGGTAAAGGCAGCTGAACAAAGGTCACTATAAAAACCAATCTCCATGAATTATGAATGGGCAGTACCAACATCCAAACAGGTTTAATTCATCATCGATGGGGATGTGGTGTGGTAATTATAAAGTTCAGCCAGAGAATAAGCAGCTAAAAAAGATTTTACCTTTTGACTTCTTTTTGAGCTTGTTTTTAGCCCATGTTTCTGGCTGCCTGGGTCTTTTTTTTTAGCTCTTATGGGTTGAGTCTACACACACAAATCCAAGCCTGTAGAGTCAGCCATTTTGGTAAGCTAAGAAAGCTACAGTGGCTGCTATTGGCCAACCAATTTTCTAAGCGATGCTTTGATTGGCTGACTGGACTTCTGTACTTTTAGAAGTTTTAGACTGGACTTGGTCACCGCTAGAAGTAGCTTCTTGGGGAATTTCCAATTCAATGCTCATTTTATATTGTATTTGAGTGCTTCTTGGCTAAAATTAGCTTCTGGGGCCAATTCCTCATCAATGAAAAATGGAATTGATGTGTTTTCTAATTTTTAATGAATATGGACTTGAGCACTTATGGAAATAACCCCTTCAAGTATAAATATATTTATTTGAATGTGATTTAAATGGGATTATTAAATGTTACCCAGTCAAAATGAATTTTGCAAAAAAAAAAAAAAGCCAAAAATACATTGGATGTAAGAATAAATTTTGAGGCGATATTGATGAAGTTACCACTCAGTTAGTGTAGATAATACTCATTGGTTTTTTGAGCACACTTAAAAACACCCATAAAAGTGATATGAAATACATTCATTTGAATGAATTAACGGAGGACTATGAAATACGGATTTTAATTCTTCATTTAAAATTAAACAATTGCAAGTTCACTGAGCAAAATTATTACGAAAGTCTATATGCTGCATTTTTAGACATAAAAAATGGCTTGTCAGTGTGGATGCAAAATAGGTGCAAACCTTGTAAATTTCACTAAATAAGCAACACTACTGTGTCTTGAAAAAATATAGGTCAAGTTGAAGTGATTTTTTTTTACAACACTTCCTAATTTTTAACTTTTATTGTGGGGGCACGAATATGCAAATGTGTCACTCACTCATTCACTCACTCGAAAACTTGTAAACCTTTCGAACTCAATTGTGTAAACACTCGCAGCCAGTCCGCTAATCCACGAATTGGGAAGGGGGGGCCTTTGATTAGGTTACAATATAAATAAAAAATCTGTAAAATGGTCCAGTAATGTGCACTAAATTCCACAGTTTTTTTTTTTTTACATTGTTTACTTCTTATATGAAATTTTCATTCAGAGGATTAAAAATTGTTAACTTGAATTTGACATCACTCCTGTCATGGTTTGGAGGCTGTGTTGTGTGAAGGGCTTTCTCTGTGTCTCTCGTCCTGGGGCAACATCGAATTCTGTCACCTTCGGATTTTTTACTCCAGCTGACTGATTGGACATGGGCGGCGCCCTCCCCTGACTCTATAGAAGCCAGAAGTCCGCCACGCCTCCTTTGCTAGAGTGTCTGATCTTAGCAAGCACTTCAGCCAGAAGATATTCCAGAATAGGAATTTAGCAAACTCATTCATGTTTATTTTGGAATACATTTTTAGGGAGATTTCCTTTTTTTAAAGATTATTTTTTTGGGAATTTTTCCTTTATTTGACAGTTGTACAGTGTAGAGAGACAGGAAGCTTGGGGAGAAGAATGGGGGAAGACATGCAGCAAATGACTTGAGCTGGAATCGAACCCAGGTCGCTGCGGGAAGGACAAGGCCTTTATGATGCGCGCGCTTAGACCGATGAGCCACCGGGGCGCCCCCAGGGAGATTTCCTTTTGAGTTCCTCCCTGTTCCTCTTCCTGTCTCCACCGGTTTTGGTGCTTAGGATTTCTCACCCCTCGAGATGTTTATTTTGTTGCCTTGTTTGGACGGCTCCGTGCAGAGCCTTTTCTTTGTTTCTGCCAGTCTCTCGCTTTGTTTGGCTTCCGATTCCTGGTTGCTGAGTTTATATTCCGGGCAGCTCGAGAGTTTATTTTCTGCCTTCCTTCCTTCCTCTTTTTAGTGGGTTTTAGTGCTCACTGTTGCCGGCCTTTTGCTCGCCAGTTCGCTGCATTTGGTCTCCAAAATTCCACCGTTATTACAGCTCTCAGTAATTTTGAACTTTAAGCAATCAAAACCTCACCCTTTCCTCAGCAGTTCAGATCATGTTCTCCTGAGTTACTTATAAACTTGGCAAAAGCTATATGTAATAAAATTACCTGACTGGTATGATCAACCTTTTCAGCTGCTGAAGAAGAACATTTGCGGAGAGATGACAGTGTTAAAGGTGAGTGAATCTCATATGCATGCCACAATGTATGTGACGTATGCAGAGCCTGCAGGCATTCCTGACTTCCTCACTGACCACTCAAAACATTCTTCAAACACTTTGAGGCCACTTTGCAACACTGTTAGCTACTTCTGTACATTTAAAGCAGTTTTCAACACTAAACCACTGTAACTGTGTTTGTGAAATTTGTAAAGCCAAGAGCTTCAACACTCAACCAACATTTTTAACTGTAAATTACTTGGTATTATGGAGTTTAAATCATTTTTGACAAAGGTCTATAAAACTTTTACTGAAAGCTCTGGTTTATTAAAAAATCAAAACTTTAAATAGAGCATTTTCATACAAAATGTCAAAGTATAAAATTACTTAAAACAATAAAATAAGTAAATAAAATGGAACCCTTTACTTGTTCTACTTTTATTTCTAGTGGTGAATTTACCTCGAAACCTCATGTCAGTGTTGGAATTAACCAAAAATGGCTTTTTAAACAGAAAAAAGTGTACAGTTTTTATTGCAGCTACAGTGTATACAGTAGCTGTATTAAGTCCGTTGAACAACAGGTCTGTTTCAAATTTGAACTGAGTGAGGTTTCCTCTTCTGATTTTTCCAAGACAAAATTAAATCTTCAAATCAAAGTGTTTCAAAACACAGCCTTTAAATAATTGAGCTTAATTCACAAATCTCACATACTTTTGGTTGCATTTACATATTATCCAACATACCTAATGAGAGGGGAAAGCTACACTATATTTATTACTACACAAATATGAACAACTATGAGAGTATTAATATTTATGTATAGCATATCATATTTTATTATTTTACATGTATGCATCTACAATTTTGTGTACATGAAACCCAACCCTGAGGTTAAAAATTGTAAAGCATTTTTAAATTGACCATCTTACCCCATTTCATTTCTTGGGAAGTTATTTATTTATTTATTTATTTATTTATTTAGTGACAATTCTCTGATCGTGCTACAAAAAATTGACTGCTTGTGGTGGGGACATGCCCCAGAGAAATTTATTGGCGATTTGAAAGAAATATTCAATTTGGAAGCTTAAGAGAATATAAAACTTTTTTATTATTTGCCTGCTGGGTAAAAGTGAACTTGGAAGAGTCCAATGAAATGTTATAAAAAACTAATTTCTCATGAATATGCAAATAATCTGATAATTTTACTGTATACTCCTTAAATAAATCACAGACACCATGTTTTCAAAGTCACACTGTACAGTTGTCATTAATTATATTTTACTGTGAAATTAATGTGAATTACTGCAGTGTCCATTCAAAACAAATTATGAGACTTGGCCTGTAAAGACTTGCTGCAGATATAGGTGAGGATATACCCGACTAAGTCCGCAGAGCCCTGAAGCCCCAACCCTGCTGCTGCACAGAGCGCTGTTCGCTTGTTCCCTAAAAGTTTATTGATATTGTGTCGTGTGTCCGAATTGCACCAAATTCGACGCTTCACATCCTTGGGTCCCCATCAATACACCCATATTTGAAGTTTAAAAAATTTCTAAATTGTTGACCTGATATTATCCTTTTTGTTCTTTTCCTCAGAAAAACTGAAGGACCTGTGTTTGGAATCCTCCTTTGGCCGTCAAAGTAGTCTGTATTGGACTTCTGCTTCTAGCAACAGGGGATGCCTAGTATGACTATAACTATACCGACTATGACTATTAATATGATTATATGACTATAAGATTTCAAATCTTGGAATATTTTACTGCTTTTGCTCTGCTACTTAATAAATAAAAGCAATCAAAAACATCACGGTCTCCAAATGCTTTATTTGAACACTCTTGTGAGCAAATGGGACTGCTTGTAACATTATGATCTGCCTGTAGTCCAATTAAAAAAAATAGGAATTCCACAAAAATAACATATCACAGCACAATAGCAAGGAGTGAGTGGCATAGTGGCTCAGTGCTTACAGTAGTAATGCGGTCTCACTTGAGAAAGACCCAGGTTGGATGGTAAGCACTGTGACCTTGCAGAGAGAAGGACCTAGGTTCGATGGTAAGCACTGTGACCTCACAGCAAGAAGGGCCAGGTCAGATGGTTAGCACTGTGACCTCACAGCGAGGAGGACCCAGGTCAGATGGTTAGCACTGCAACCTCACAGAGCTAAGGACCCTGGAATTAACTTTGTGCATCTTCTCTGAACTTTTTCTGGAGCCTCTTTATCTTTTTTTAAAGTATGGTCCTCAGCATTGTACACAATACTCTAGATATGGCCTGTTGAATAAGAGAAGTATAATCTCCTTAGATTTATACTCAATACTTTGGGCTAAACACCCCAGCATCCTGTTGGCCTCCTTAACTGCTAAGGCACGTGGCTAGAGCCTGTAAGGGTTTGGTCAACAATCACTCCTGGATCTTTTTCAAGCAGAGCACACTCCAGTATTAAACCTCCCATGAATTAATCCTGTCAAATTTTTTTATTATCTACATGTAGAACTACTTTAGCTACATTGAATTTCATTTGTCACATTTCTGCCTAGTTCTATATTCTATCATGATCATCCTGAATCACTTTAGTGGACTCCAAACTGTTCACCAAACCTTCCAATTTAGTATCATCTGCAAATTGAACTAATTTGCTTTCAATGCTCCTATCAAGGTCATTAGTGTAGATGAGAAAGAGCAAAGGTCCCAACACCGATCCCTGAGGGACTCCATTTCCCACAATGCTGAGTTCAGATGAGATCCCTCTGACCACAACTCCTTGGGTTCTGTCCTGTAACCAGATCCGAATCCACTTCAGAATACCTCCTATAATTCCAATGGACCTCATTTTAAAAATTAGTCTGTCATGCGGTAACATATCAAATTAATTCTGAAAATCCAAGTTTATGATGTCATAAGCCTGCTCTGGTCATAAGTCTTGGTGGCCGCTTCAAAGAATTCTAAAAGGTTTGTCAGGCATGACAATCCCTTATGGAAACCATGTTGGCTATCCTTCAAGGTATTATTACGTTCAATAAATAATTCCAGCTTGTCTATTATGATAGATTCCAATATCTTGAAAGCAATGCAAGTTAAACTGCCAGGGCTGAAATTTCCTGGATCAGTAGGGTCACCTTATATATTGTTATTATACTGCCCTGCATCCAATCTTTTGGTATTTCTCCAGTTAAAATGAACTGACAGGGGTTTCGAGATCTCACTAACTTCCCTGACCGCTGTAAGGTATAAGCCATCGGGACATGCCACCTTATTTGTCTTTTGTTTATGCAATTTGTAATCCTAATACCTCATTATCCCTGACCTCAATTTCTACGAAATAATTTTCAGCATTGGAAATGCCCACTGGCCCAATAAAAATCCGCTTTGTGGTAAAATTCTCAACAAAGTACAGTTGTGCTGAAAAGTTTGCATACCCTAGCTGAATTTGTGAAATGTTGCCATTGATTCTCAAAATATGACTCATCGTGAAAAAAATTTGTCTTTTATTTAAGGATAGTGATTATGTGAGGTCATTTATCATCACATAGATGTTTGAATCCTTTTTAAATCATAATGATAACTGAAATCACCCAAACAGCCCTGATCATAAGTTTACATACCCTTGAATGTTTGACCTTATAGACACAAGGTGACACACTCAGCTTTAAATGGCTATTTTTAAGGGTTCCACACCTGTGACTTATTGTAACTAGTGTCTGTGTCAACGAGTTTGTAAGCTCCAGAGTGGATGCACTGATCTGGCTAGACACTGAGTCATGGGGAGCAGAAAAGAACTGTCGAAGGACCTTTGTAACAAGGTAGTTCAACTTCTTGAAGATGGGAAAGGATAAAAAAAGATATCTAAAGACTTGAAAATGCCAGAAAGTACTGTTCAGTCCGTGAGTAAAAGGTGGAAAATTAGGGGATATGTTGATACCACGCCAAGGTCAGGTGGGCCAAGAAAGATTTCAGTCCAAACTGCCAGGAATATTGTTCGGGCTACAAAGAAAATCCACAAGCTACCTCATGAGAAATGCAGGATGCTCTGGAAAAAGATGGTGTGGTCATTTCAAGGAGCACAATAAGAAGGAACTTAAACAACAATGTGCTGCATGGTCGAGTTGCTAGAAGTCAGCCATTATTGTGCCAATCCCACAAAAAAAGCCCACCTGACAACACCTTCACACACCTCACAACTTCTGGAATACTGTCATTTGATATAGAACTCTATGTTTGGAGAGCAGTGAACAAGGCCCATGGTGAAAAATATACCATTCCCACTGTAAAGCATGGTGATGACTCTGATATTTTGGGGGTGTGTGAGCTCTAAAGGCCCACGGAATCATGTGAAAATTGATGGCAAGATGAATGCAGCATGCTATCAGAAAATACTGGCAGACAATTTGCATCCTTCAGCACAAAAAATTTGCATGGGATGCACTTGGGACTTTCCAGCACGGCAATGATCCAAAGCACAAGGCCAAGTTGACCCTCCAGTTATTACAGAAGAGAACGGTGAAGGTTCTCCACTTTGGGGAGATCTCAAACGTGCAGTTCATGCAAGATGACCAAAGAATTTGCTGGAGCTAGAGGCATTTTGCAAGGAAGAATGGGCAGCTCTCCACTTTAGGGGCCTTATTGATCTCAAAAAAAAGACTGCATGCTGTTATTGATGCTAAAGTTCAGTATTAAGAACAACCAAAGAATAATTTTCCTGCAACAAGGTTTAACACCAAACTTGATAATCTCATATGGAATTTTTGCTCATTCCCCAATGAGTTTGTTCATTTTATATCATAGTCCAATATTCTTACTGTCTTGTAGAAACTTGAGTACAGTATTTTTTTTAATTTTATTTTTCCTGTACTTAATGTTCAGAATTCCATTCATTTTCATGGCAGCAGTAGTAAAGTAATTTTAGGTACCGGAGGACTCCAGCACTGCTATTGCTGTTAATGGTGATTCATTCTTCCTCTCAATCATTAACATTCATGGATTGAGAAGAAAGTACACAGTGCATCTTTTTATTAATCAACCCCCCCCCTTTCAGGGCGTTTACATATGCACAGTTTTGAACTGGGTTCATTTCATTTTTTTCCCCTATTGCCATGTTTTATTTGATGACTGTGCCATTCTACATGACCCACCGTTGGATATGAATCCAAGATGAAATAAAAGAAATGTGTTTGCCTGGCCATTCATATTTTCTTTAAAAAATGTTACCTTTACAAATTCAGCCACGGTATGCTAACTTTTCAGCGAAACTGTAACTATTTAAGGTATCAGCACTATTCTTATTCTCATACTGCAGTCATCCATCTTTATTCTTTATACATTAAACCTCCTTTTTGACTTTCCTTTGTCTACGACAGAACTGAAAAACAGCTTAAGATTAGTTTTTGCTACTTCTGCAATTTGCCTGTCATACAGTCTTCTAGCATTCTTCAGTTCTTTTTTAACCTTGACCCGCATTTTACAGAATTCAGCCTTAGTATTCTCATTATAGTCCTTTATGTACGTCTTAGAAAGATTCCTCTTTTCCCTCACACTCTCATGATAGCTGTAGCTGTAGATCCTCATCCACTGAGGATTCTGCTTTCTAAACTTATAACCCCAATTCTGAAATAGTTGGGACAAAGTGTAAATTGTGAATAAAATCAAAATGCAATGACTTTCAGATCACATGAGCAAATATGTTATTTACAATAGAACATAGATAACATTTCAAATGTTGAAACTGAGACATTTTACATTTTTATCCACAAAATGAGTTTATTTCAAATTTTCTGGCTGCAACAGGTCTCAAAAAAGTTGGACACAGGCAAAAAAGGGCTGAAAAAGCAATTAATATATAAGAGAATCAGCTGAAAGAACATTTAGCAAGTAATTAAGTTAACTGGCATCAGGTGTGTAACATGATTGGCTATAAAAGGGATGTCTTAGAGAGGCTGAGTCTCTCAGAAGTAAAGATGGCCAGAGGCTCTCCAACCCGTGAAGGCTTGCGTAAAAAAAAAATTGTGAAATACTTTTAAAACAAGGTTCCTCAACGTCAAATTGCAAAGATTTTGAAGGTCTCATCATCGACAGTGCATAACATCATCAAAAGATTCAGAGAAATTGGAAAAATCTCTGTACGTAAGGGACAAGGCTGAAGACCTTTACTGGATGCCCGTGATCTTCAGGCCCTCAGACGCCAGTGCATCACACAACAGCATGATTCTGTCATTGACATTACTAAATGGGCCCAGGAATACTTCAAGAAACCACTGTCTGTAAACACAGTCCGCTGTGCCATCCACAAATGTCACCTAAAACTCTATCATGCAAAAAGGAAGCCATTGTTGAGCATGATCCAGAAGCGCCGCCGTGTTCTGTGGGCCAAGGCTCATTTAAAATGAACTGTAGCAAAGTGGCAAAGTGTCCTGTGGTCAGACGAGTCCAAATTTGACATTCTTGTAGGAAATCATGGGCGTTGTGTCCTCAGGGCTAAAGAGGAGAAAGACCACCCCTCCTGTTATCAGTGGTAGTTCAAAAGCCAGCATCTCTGATGGTATGAGGATGCGTTAGCGCATATGGTGTGGGACACTTGCATGTTTTAAAAAGCACCATGAATGCTGAAAGGTATATAAAGGTTTTAGAGCAACATATGGTCCCCTCCAGACAACATCTATTCCAGGGAAGGCCTTGTGTATTTCAGCAGAACAGTGCAAAACCACATACTGCAGCTATTATAACAGCATGGCTTCATAGTAGAAGAGTCTGTGTGCAGAACTGGCCTGCCTGCAGTCCTGATCTCCCACCAATTGAGAACATTTGACGCATAATTAAACGAAAAGTCCATCAAAGGAGACCCAAAACTCTCCAGCAGCTGGAAGCCTGTATTAAACAAGAGTGGGATCAAATTCCAATGGCTAAACTCAAGAAACCTGTCTGCTCAATGCCCAGACGCCACTCTGTGTTAAAAAGAAGAGGGGATGCTACACCATGGTAAACAGGCCCCTGTCCCAACTTTTCTGAGACCTGTAGCAGCCATCAAATTTGAAATGAGTTCATTTTGTGGATTAAATTGTAAAATTTCTCAGTGTCAACATTTGCTTGGTTATCTCTGTTCTATTGTGAATAAAATACTGGCTGGTGTGATTTGCAAGTCATTGCGTTTTGATTTTATTCACAATTTACACTTTGTCGCTACTATTTCGGAATTGGGGTTGTATTTTAATGAAAATATACTTTAGCAAGATAGATATATACGCATTGGCCATGTATATTCACATTAGCTTTATAATCCCACCTCAGACAAGAATACTTGGATGGCATTGGTCGAAAGCAGTCACATGGAAACCCCGTATATTCCCATATTACGTCTCCGAAGCCCATACACTGCGTGCGAGTACACTGTTATAAACTGGCAACTTTTTTGCCCGTCAATTTAACTGGAACCTTTTTTGCCAGTTATTTAAACTGTAATTTTACAATAAGTTTACAACAGAGTTCTGCGTATGTTAAGTCTAAACCACAGTAAAATGCACACAGGACTCCACTTACAGTTAAAATAACCATGAAACAATGCGTTAATTTAACTGATAAATTCAGTCAATTTATAACGGTGTATATGATCTCCCTTGGCGTCTCTATATGTTTCTGTATTGGCCCTCTAAAAAACTATGTAACTTATAGTACATAGCCATTATCCCACCTCACACAGAAATACTTGGATGGCATTGGTCGAAAGCAGTCACATGGAAACCCCGTATATGGACCCTTTCGGTTTAAGGGCGTGAAAAAGCGAGATTTGGAGTGCACATGCTCTTTGCAGACCATGTGGGGCAGAAGATGCGGAAATCTCATTGAAAAGGGGAGGAATTATAAGTTCTTTCGCTTTCTCCGTGGTAAAAGGCTGCTTACAGCACAGATTTGAACTATAAACAGGAATATTTTTTGTTCAGGAACATTCTAGAGTGTGCAGCATACATTTTGTGTCCAAATGGCGAGGTTTAGAATTCTGTATTCAACCTATGCCAATATCGATTGATGTTTGGGTACCTAGAGAAACATTAGGATATGAAAACACGTCAAGCATACGTCCAGTCAAGGAAATTTAGAGTTTAGTTTGAAGTGCTGCTATTTGTGCAAGTAGCATGTCGTAACAGCGGCTGCCAAATTACTGATGACACGCCAAGTTGCTAGGGCAGGCGCAGCATATGTGTTTGTTACAATAGAATAGAATAAACTTTATTATCCCAGAGGGAAACTTGTTATGGATAACAATGCCACTTGGTTACAGACAGTGAACACAAAAACCTAACTAGACAAACAAAAGCAAACACCCATTCACTCAGTATTGCACCTCCCCTATGAAGTACATCAGTCTCCATCAATCCCCCCACTGCATAATTCAGCCCAAAAAAACCCAGTCAAATACAAAGCAGAAACAGACAGTAAAATAACAGTTCAAGTATAGTAAAAATAAATAAATAAATAAATAGACAGGGTGCACCCTCCTGCAAACCCCTTATCGTGAGGCCCATTTTTTGTTCACTAAAACTATGGAAGTGGGGAGGAAAGAGAGTTTGAAACGATTGTACTTCTTTTTGCAGACTTTGTAACATCTTACTGAAGGAAGTGCTTCGTATTCAGAGTACAGAATATGAGAGGGATCCTGCAAGATTTTGTTAGCCTTATTGATTACCTCAGTTTCAAAGATACCTTGAAGGTACAGAGTCCCTTCCCCCAATCACCTTTAAGGCAGCATGTACCATCTTTACAATTTTAGATTTGTATTGGACAGTAAGGGGTCCAAACCAGGCTGCCATCCCATATCTAATTATGCTTACTAGCACTGTGTTGAAGAAGCTGCGCATAATCTTTGTGCTCACACTGTAGAGTCTAAGTTTACGAAGAAAGTGCAGTCTTTGAGCCAATTTAGCACACAGTGCATCAACATGCACATTCCATTTGAGTAGGTCATCCAAATGGATACCAAGATACTTATTAGAATGAACCTGCTCAATTGTGGTGTCACCTATGACAACCGGATCGTGAACAGACACTTTCTTGGGGTTAAAAATCATCTCGTTTGTTTTGTTGGTGTTGAGAACAAGATGATGTCTCACATGCCAGTCATGGAAAGAGTTGATCTCTCTGAGGTACCCAGAGAGGCAGTCATTGGCATGCAACAGACTTAAAATAATGGTGTCATCTGAAAATTTTATGATAAAAGTATTGGGATGGCTGTTTCTACATTTGTTTGTATTCAATGTGAATAAAAGAGGAGAGCTCACAGCACCTTGTGGAACCCCAGTATTACATAGTTTGACCATGGAGAGTGTACCATTCACACAGACTTGTTGTGACCTGTCAGTTATAGTGAATAAAACCATTTAATAATAGAGGGATTGACTTGCAAGTCACTGAGCTTCCTAACCAGCAGGTGAGGGGGAAGAGTATCAAATGCAGAACTTAAATCTGCGAACAAGACCCTAGCGTATGGCCCATAGTCTTCAAGATGCTTACTGATAAGACGGGTCACGCTGATAACAGCATCCGCAGTGCTACGCCCCACCCTATATGCAAATTGAACAGGGTCTAGGTAAGAGGAGATGGAAGGTTTGATCAGATTAATAATTACTCTCTCAAAACACCTCATGACAGAAAAAGTCAATGAAACGGGACAAAAATGTTTGTTCTCAGCAGGACATGAGTCTTTTGGTATTGGAATCACTATAGATTTCTTCCACAGTGCTGGAACAGTATGGCTGTCAACAAACATTTGAAAAATAGGGCACCAGGCCTCAGTTAATTCAGAGAAAAAAAGCTTTTTAACAAGAAAGCCGGCAAGCCATCAGGACCCAAAGATTTCTTATTTTTCACATTTTTATAATATTTTCACATATTTATAATATTAAATATTAATATTAAATTCTAAACCCCCTTCTAACTGATAAAAACCTACTAAAATATCTTGGCACCCCCCTTTTAAAATCGTCCTGGCAAATAAAAAGCCGGAAAAAGAGGAGGTTGGACACTAAATTCTTTTCCCCTTCACAATATAGCTAGACTACACTCTATTAGTTTTCTCCTACAAAATGAAAGCAATTAACGCCTGCAGCGCAACGTAGACTTGAAAGACTATATCGGCAAGATACTGTCAAGGTAAGTCCTCGACGTTATTTTCAGCACAAATGAAAATCCTAAATCAAATGTATAGCGTTCAGTCAAACAGAAATGATATGGCCTTGTACCTGTGCACTTATCCATGTTGAGAGGAGATTAAGATCATGTGTGCTTGCCGGTTGTTTTGAGCAATTCGAACTCGTTGCAAGAACACTGTAGCTACAGTACTGGCTGACTTATGCCGTGGGACCCAATCATAGTGGTGTTAATGACATTATTTCACGTCCGCAAAACTAACTGGCAAGCAAATTCAACTTTGTTGGCTATATATAGAGCAAGCAATTATGAAATCGAAATCACAAGGAAACCAAATGATCATTGCAAGCAGCGAAATGAAAATCACACCCACACTTAGCTCTGAGGGGCTAAGTTCTATAATGTAAGCCCCTCAGAGCTGACCTAGACTGTAAATGTCGTATGGCACTAACATTCCCCCTTTGGCTTGATATTTGTTTGCGTTGAGTTTAATATCTACTTAACGTCATATATAGCCTATAGGATCGAACAGAGCCAGTCCCTTTTCAAAATGTGGAAACAAAAACTGGACACTGCAACAACAACAGCTTGAAATGACAGATGAAATAATTCGTAGTCAATTAGTGGGCCAACTTACATAATTTATTATCAACCAGTACCTTAACTATATTTCTCCAATCAGATCACTCTTTCCTTTTAGCTTGTGTGGGTGTGAACTCTTTTCGTTTGTAGGGAAACACAGACGGAGTGAAGTCAGGCCAGCCGCTGACAAAATAAGTACTGCAGACTCTAGTGTGATCATTCGGGACAAAGTCCTTCCAATT
This sequence comes from Gymnothorax javanicus, assembly GCA_029692085.1. Lineage (NCBI taxonomy): Eukaryota > Metazoa > Chordata > Actinopteri > Anguilliformes > Muraenidae > Gymnothorax > Gymnothorax javanicus. The sequence continues at coordinate 16,085,245 of CM056202.1, forward strand.
TATAGCTTGAATCCACGCCTGTCGTTTTCTCCTGCCACGGGGAACACGAAAAACCTTATGCCCCTGTCTTTTCCATACCAGTTTGTGCACCCCACTATGCATCTTGTAGCCACCAGATTTCCTTTTGCCCCACATCAGCTCTACTGTGCATCGCGACGCGTGGACATCCAACCATAAACCTACCTCGTCTATTCCCATATGATGTCTCCCGCCCATACACAGCGTGCGAGTAGATTATCTCCCATAGCATCTCGGGAGCAGCCGAAATGGCATGCATGTGGAAAAAAAAAGGTCTTTGGTGGGATACATTCGTTACACAGTTTGTAAGAGGGCCAATACGGAAATGTCTGTGGATCGGTAAATGGCATATTGGGCGAGGCGTCATGGCATGTGCTGACCCCATATATTTCTGCACTGGCCAGTGGCGTAACAGTCGACGGTGCAAGCGGTGCATTGCACCGAGGCCCAGCAAGTGTAAGGAGCCTGAAACAATGTTATCTGACATAACGCTAAAGCATAATATACTGTGCACTAATTGTTCTCAATTCCTAAGAGTGACACATCATTTAACAGCAATACGCTATTTCTGCAGCAATAGTACGTTCAGTATATATACACCGCTCTTTACTTGACGTGGGCCTCCATCACGGATTTGACTCAAGTGTTTTTTTTTTTAGCTTACATGGCCAAAGGCCATATAAGCTATTGTCATGGGTTTGCCTCCGGCGTAGTCCGACGTCTGTCATCTGTAAACTTTGGTCTTCTTCTCCGAAACTGCTGAACGGATTGTTCTGAAATTTTTTGTGGATGTTCCATATCAGGATGGGACTAAAGTTTTTTCAAGGCTTTTGAAGATTTTTAAAATTGAATTTTTGAGAAATTTTTGTTACAATGGAGCCTTATGGGAGGGAAATTTTTGATGGGCTATATCTTTTAAACAGTAAGAGATAAGGTCATACCTACAATTAACCTTAAATAGGAAGTCATGTATGGGCTTCAATATGGCACCCTGACCTTTGACCTCAGATGTACTTGATAGGTCAAATTCAAGGTCATGGAATTTCATTGGCCTATATCTCCGAAACTACTGGACGGATTGTTCTGAAATAATGCATAGGGGGGCGCTAGTGAGATGATTGAAGTGTTGACGTGGTTTTTTTGAGCGCCTCGTGGAACACAGTTTTATTGTTTAAAAACTGCTATTTTGATCATCAAACTCTTTAATCTTTATGATTAAATGTTTGCTATTTGCTTTACGTTCACGCCGCTAAAAGTGTAATGTCGATATGCCAAATAAAGCTGCACGAGGCGGAAAGGGAGCTGCTCGCCTACCAGCAAGTACTATTGTTAGCCATGACCAAGCTAGCATGGAGCCTTTAGATATGTCCTCAGTTGAAGAGGAAGATGAACTTCCACTCATGTGGCAAAAAATGTCAAACAAGCTCTTGCAGTCTCTTAACGAACGGTTCAACAAGTTCAAGCTGACTTTCCAAAATTTTTTGTCAGCTCAGCAGACGCTCACTGAGAGGGTATCCACCACCAAAAATCAAGTGGCGGACCATGAGTAGCGGATTCATGCAGTTGAAACTTATGTTTCTGAGCAGCGGGAAGAAAATAGACTGCGGGCTAAGTTGTTGGATCTCGTGGGGAGATCCAAGCACAACAACGTTAAGATTGTCGGGGTTTTGGAAGGTGAGGAGAGAGGGAGACCAACAGAATTTGTCTCCAGGTTGATTTCCAGGCTGGTGGGGGAAGACAACTTTACTAAGCCCATTGTAATTGATAGGGCACATCGTCTTGGACAGCCCAAACCACCAGATGGCTCCAGATCTCGCATGATAATTGTACGAGTGCATCTTGCACAGGAAAAAGAGAAAATTCTGCGGCTCGGGAGGCAGCATTCGCTGGATTACGGATGTCACCGCATCGTAATCTTCCCTGACTACACCGCGGAGGTGATGGAGAAGCGGCGGATTTTCCGCGCCACGCTACATCGCTTGCGGGAGAAGGAGGTTCAGCACTCGCTGCGCTTCCCTGCTAGGCTCCCTGTGCACTATCTAGGGCAAGTAAAAATATTCAACGATCCGGTTGAGGCGAAGAATTTTGCAGACCAAGAACTTTGTAAGTCATGAATGATGAGTTAAAATGTATATTGAATGGACTTCTTGTATCGCAGTTTTTTTCCCATGTTGTAATATCTGTCTCTCTCTGTATAATGCGCCAGCGAGGGGCAATGAGTTAAAGGAGTTCATTTTTCCCTACACGCCTTTTTTTTGCTGGTGATCCCCAATGTGTATGGGGTTAACTCTGCTTTGGGGAAGCATTGGGTGTGGGATTTGTTCATATTTTTGTTAATTGTTTGTTTGGTTTTTGTTTTAAGTTGTTGGCTGCCAGTTGGAATCTTAAGTCTGTGTTTGATTATCATGCAACATTTTTTTTTTTCAGGACCCCACTATTATAGATGAATAATAAAATCGATTCAATACTTTGGTCTCTTGGAATTTGCGTGGGCTGGGTCATCCTATAAAGCGAGGTAAAGTCTTTGCGCATTTAAAGTCAGTGAAATCAGATGTTATTTTTTTTGCAAGAAACGCATATTAAAGCTTAATTAATTGGGTTAATTGGATTTCACAAGTGTATCAGGCACCTTTCACATCTAAGGCCAGAGGCGTTGCCATTCTTTTTCGAAAAATGGTACCCTTTCGTTTACATTCATCTATAATTGATCTAAATGGTAGCTTTATCATTTTAATGGGTCATATTAATTTATATCCCATTATATTGACAAATATCTACGCGCCAAACACCAATGATCCAGGTTTTTTTCGTAAGGTATTTGATTTGATCCCGGATGACGATTTACGTCATATGCTGATTGGGGGTGACTTTAACTGTTATCTGGATCCTTATTTGGATAGGTTTTCTTCTGCCTCCCCACCCAATATTTCTGCTCTGCATACTCTTAACAATTTAAGGGGACCTTTAGCTCAGCAAAATGCCAATTTTGGTTAAAAATTTTTGTTTTGAGGTAAGAACATGAAGGGTCCTTCAAATAGTCTGTAATATGGAGTCGTGTTCCAAAGGAAACATTCGTCACGAACACAGTCTCGAAGGCTGGAACTGCTATGAGTGTGGTGACATTCAATGATGGCCAACGAGGAATTGCCTCCATTCTTATGAAACTTGGCATAAAGGCAGGGGCACACTCAAAGAAAGGCTATCACGAAATGGACAGAAAACGTGAAACAGAGTGAAAAACATGCACTAGAACTTGAAAAAAGAAACAAATAGACGCTTGACAAGCACGTAAAACTAGGGAAGAAACAGATTGAAGAAGAGGGAGTTACTTATGAGGCTGGTGCCTTTTAAGGAGTTAAAAAAAAAATTCTAAAAACCACTAAAAACAAAATTCTACATGTATTCCTCCTGAGAACATTACTGTCAAACTTCAATCACATTATTACTGCTGAACTAAAATCACGTTTTTCTAAAAATACAGATTTTCAACAAGAGAATACAGATTTCACAGCAACAGTACATCCAATTACCTTCTTATTTGACACTTTTCTTCATTTTGTGATGATCTTTGTCTGTACAGAGCTCTTTTTGCAATATGTACCTCTGAATATGAGTAAATCAAAATCTGCATATTTAATTAGCTGTTTCCCGGTGAAATTGATTTAGTGGGGTCAAAATCATTACTAGAACATAGAAACCTGGAAAAAAGCTCTATAGTGGCATTAGGAATGTTTTTTCCTTCACATTGCAGCTGAACTTATAACCAAACACTGTTTAGTTATCTCAATAACTGTGTTTCTCTAAGTATCTATATATTCATTAAAACAGCCATTGCCATGGCAACCACTGATGTGATGCTACAGAAACTCAGTGTTTTAAGTTGCAATTTCTAACAGAATTATTTTGATAATAATTCTTAGTTTAAAAAGGAATATCTTGGAAAAATGTTTGCTTAACTATAAGTCCCCCTAATAAAGACAAAGAAAGTAGTGGACAATTGGAGACTGCAGCACACATCTGATCACGGTTACTCTTTCTATTCTCATGTACATAGATTGTATTCACAGATTGATTATTTTTTGGTGGATTCAAGATTAATTTTGAATATTGACCACAACAAATATCATAACATTATAATATCCAAGCACAGTCCCGTCACTCTCATCCTTAAATTGTCCCTCCCTAAACGAGTTGGCGCTTTAACCCTTTTTACGAAGAGATCCGGCATTCAAAGAATTTATTATGAAGCACATCACACAGTTCCTTGAGACCAATGATAATGGTGAGGTGAATGATTCAATATTGTGGGAAACACTTACCCCCGAATTCATAAAGGGTGTTTTTCCCTTGATCATGGTTAACTTGGCTAAACAGTGTATAAACAGGCGATGATCGAGCGGACAAATTTAGGCCCGAATTCATAAAGAGAGATCAGATCAGCTGCTGTTTATCCAACGTACATGGTTAGTCACACCTGTCTAAGTAACAAAAGAAATTCTAATCGTCCCAAGGGGCTTATTTATCTCGTGTACAAGCTACTATTGGCTTGCTTGTGTGGCTGGACGTATGACCATGGATCTCTTGGGCATAATTGAAATAGGGCAGGAAGAGCGGGCTGACCAAAGGCAAGGTGCCGAACTGAGGGTTTTCAAAGACAGGACGAATCCTTTAGAAGAGTATAGCGACACGAAATTTGTCAAGCGATACAGAATTTCCAAAGAATCATACCGTTATATCAGGGCTGCCAACTTTCGACGCAATCTCACGCTTACGGTGTAAGTTTCACGCATTTTGAAGGCATATTCACCGTAGTCAGCAATTATTCAACTAACGAATATTAATGAGACTCTTATGTGTAATTAAAGTCCTTGTGCGTGGAAGTTTTAGTTTCATTTGCGTTACGGTGGATTTCACCACGCGTGACATGGAAGCGATTGTGACTCCAAACATTGTGCGCTTTTCCTCACTCGGGGTTTGGAAGCAATGCGTGTGTTTCATGATCGTTTAAATTGTTTAAATGAAATAAGACCATTTGAAACTTTTTTATGCAATTCCATTGCTTCCAAGCCCTGTGTAAAGACAAACGTGAGAATTCCAGAGTCATAATTGATTTCCACCTCTCTAGTGGTGAAATCCACCGTAATGCACGTGAAACTGGTTAACTTCCATGCTCAAGGACTCAATTCCGCGCGAGAATCTCTTAAATGCGCCTCCATTGAATAATTGCTGACTGCGGCATGGGAACGTGAATGCCTCTAAGAGGCGTGAGACTCACGGCGAATGCGTGAGACTTGGCAGCCCAGGTTATATTCTAGACCTAATCGAAGCAGACATTGACCATCCCACAAGACGAAACCATGCCCTTCTTCCAGTACCAACTATGTATTTCCCTGCGCTTTTATGCATGTGGTGCATTCCAAATGGTTGTTGGTGACACGTGTGGTGTATCACAGGCTACCTGCTGTCGAGTAGTTAGTCGTGTTACCGAGGCAGTATGTGCGAAGAAAAACCACTTCATGCCATGCAGAGTGTCACATGACACCACTACACATCGGCTAAGCGGACACTTGTACACGGATGGGTAAACACCCGATTATGTTCTACCTGAATTGCGCTCGTCACAGGAGTTTATCCACACGCGCACTTCTCTGTTTTAGCCACCGTACAGCAGGCGCGTCGCTAGAACAGGGAATTGGGGGGCACAGACACTTCCCTTTATGAAAAGAATTAGTCCTGGCTAGTTCTCAATCATTTTCCTTTACTGACGCGTTTTCCAATTATCGTGAACTGGCAACTGAAAACACGGTTTCTCTCCATATGCGATCTAACAGCGATTAGATGATGGGCTAAATTCAGTACAGTTTCGAACAAGAACAGAGAATTGGGTTGCACAAAACATCCGTTTAAAACAGTCATTAGTCCTGACCTGTTCTCAGTCATTTTCATGATTAACAAAGGTTCACTCGAGAGCACTCCGCACTTAACAGGTGCTGCTTGTTCTCCCGATTAGGTAAGACGACAATCATTCATCTGGACGCGTATTTGCTCATTTAAATCAATGTTATTCAAAATTGCATACCTGCGCAAATAGCTTGAGCCGCATGCTTTTTTATAGCCTATTTAACCGCCGAGTGCCACGTTCTGTTTTATCAACCCACGCAATACCGAGAGTGAAAGGCGATATTTCATTGGAACAAAGACCAGTTCAATCAACGCGAAGCAGTGGCCTATTAGTACATAAATTATTTTTCTGTACTGAATTTAGCCCATGATTTCATTGCTGTTAGATCGCATATGGAGAGAAACCGTGTCTTAAGTTACCAGTTACGATAATTGGGTCATTCTTCACTATTGGTGACTTTTCAGTGTGCTAACTTTTGAAAAATAAAGAATACATTTTTCATGTTTTTAACACTATATGTGGTAAATGGTATGTTTAACCTTCAGGAACTTGTATTGATAGAGCTTGTGCACCTAAATAATAATAATTATGGATGGATTATTCAGACATGGACCACGCGAGAGTTCCACCCTGTTAGGGACATATACACAGGTATTACAAAGTGTTAATAATGTAAATATTCAACAATACTTAGCTTTCTTGCACCTTATGTGCCCCTCATTGCATTGTATAAGTTTTTTTCTTTGAAGAATGTTGAAAAAAGAATTTTTGAGTAGAACGTGTTCATTCTTAAAACGGTCACATTTTTTTTGCACCCAGTTTAAATAATAAATAATAACAGAAAATGCTCAAAATTACATATGTCTGCTGCTGATCCCTTTCAACTCTGCAGTTTAACATTAACATATGCATAACATTTAACATACTTGTTGTGTTATTTGGGTAAAAAATGTGACAAACAGAGTGGAATGACCAGCAATAACTTAGTGAGTTTCAACAATAATTTTATTATTAACTCGCAGAACATTTAACTTTAATTAAAAATACAAAACATTCAACACTTTTTAAACATAAAAACATAAAAAATTACATTACAGTACTAAACATAAGTGCCTCTACCAACAAACAAAAGTGGCCCTCACCAAACTTTCTTTATGGGCCAGAATTTAATTTGATTTCATTTAATCTTATTTTTAACTTTATTTCATTTTATTTTATCTTTTTGTGTGCATGTGTGTTGCGGATGTGTGTGCATAAATATATATGTGTGTGTGTGTGTGTGTGTGTGTGTGTGTGTGTGTGTGCGTGCATGCCTGAGAAGGTGTTTGTGGGTGTGTGTGTGTGCTCTTCTCTTTGGATCTGCATCTCGCTTCGCTCTGCTGCGGTGCTGCATTTCAGCTGCAGTTAGTGGGGGAGCCATTTCCTAACAAATATATACAATTTAACCATTACATTATCATGCAGATTGTATCAACAACATTTTATAATAATGATCAATTACTGTTTAAATATACTTAAGAGGGTGTGATCTGTTGATATTGGGTCATAGCTGTTATGCGGTAGGACAGCGGTAAAACCAAGTAAATGCCTTGTACCTTAATATAATAATTAAGTTTTACCTTTTACACATATTGATAAATTAGATGAACCGTATAAGTAACAACAAAATATTTATATAGGAGTATTTATAAGCATTTCCCTACATTTTGTGATAGATTTTCCACCCTGTTAGGTGCATGTTCCACCCTGTAAGGTTTACATACCTAACAGGGTGGAACCTAACAGGGTGGAAAATTTCAAACCAAATTAGCCATTGCTCAGTGACAGAAAACTTTTGTTAGCTAGTTCTCCACAAATAAACAGTACTTTAGTATAAATATCAAATATGTTTTTTAATTTTGAAAAATGTGGTTTACTTTCTTCATAAATTAGGCTAACAGGGTGGAAATTTAAGAGTAGGACATACAGGTTAACATCATCAAACATGCAAAAAAAGGCAAACAGAAAGTTGTCACTCACCTCACTTTGCTCCTTTTAAATTTCCCTCTAAAAGTGTGATTTCAGAGCCAAAGTGTGGGAATAGGAATAGTAGTTGTTTTTGTTCAAACAGCAAAAACCCACAATCTAACAGGGTGGAACGTGATTTTGGGGACATATAGTAAATTATTTTTTAAAATAATAATAATGACCATTTCCATTGCAAGAGATTAATATTTAGAGATATTTTAACATGATCTATACAATTATAAAAACAAATTTCCATTAATTTATAAATATTTTACAATTTATATAATTGAAACTGAGAATTTGCTTTGGGGACATCATAAAAAGAAGTGTATGTGTCAAAACAAAAGGCAATAAAGATAAAAAATATATATTTACTAAATAATTTTGTGTTAATTATATAAAGGAGACCTCAATGTATAATAAAACCCTTTTGTATTAAACATGTTGTTTATTTTAATTAAAATATTGAGAGTTTTTTCTTGGGGACAGAAAAGTCACCAATAGCCAGGAATGACCCAATTGGAAAACGCGCCAATAAAGGAAAATGATTGAGAACTTGCCTGGACTAATTCTTGTCATAAAGGGGCGTGTCTGTGCCCCCCCCAATTCCCTGTTCTAGCGACGCCCTGCGTATACAGTAGTTGTATGCGTGACTAAAATAATCGGGTGATCATCACCCTTTATGAATTCGGGCATTAAAGTTTATTTGAGAGGACAAATTATTTCTTATGAAGCCAGTAAGAAAAGGGATAAGCGTAGTAGATTGGTAGAAATTGAGAAGCAATTACCAGTCGCCGAACAGGCTTATAAAAACTCCCTGTCCCAATCAGATTATAATAATATTCTTAAATTAAAATATGAATATAATTCTATCCTGGGAGAACAAATTGGTAACATATTACTTTAACTTAAACAGAGACACTTTGAGTTTGGGGACAAACGGCATAACCTATTGGCAAGCACCTCCGGCATCATGCTTTGGGTTTGTGGCTGCAGGTCCTGGAGGATGGACATCACATCCTTGATGGCGGTGACCTCTCAGCCCTTCGCACATATCTCCCACCATAGCCTACTCCAGGTTTTGCCACTCTGGCTTGCTCTTGATGGCTGACCTGTGGGTACACACTGCTCACAATGCTGTCATAGTCTGAACTGTATTAAAGCCACTGCCAGTCTTTGCATCAGGTGGCTCTGCAGGAGCAGTGAAGCTCTCCCTGGTAAATTTCTGGGCAGGGAATGTGTAATTATCTGGTGGTCTGAAGGACATTGCAACTGCCTTTTGAGCAGCCTCAGGAAGGAAGGAGAGGAGTGTAGTAGGCCTACTACAGAATGAGGCTCTCTGCTGTGGCCCCTGTTGCTTTCGGCCTACTGGCACAGATCTGTGAGGTACTGCTTGTGCTGTTGTCAAAGTGAAGTTTAAATCATCTCTCTCTCTGGTGCTTTGCTGGCTCACAGGGAAGTTTGGAAAAAAATGCGAATCCACTTTTGGGGCATTACTGAACAGCTAGCCTAATTTGCCCCCACATGCTAGCAAACAAGGGCAACCTCATAATCTATGGATGCATAAACAGTCCAGCCACAAGCAACAGTTTTGACAATGACACACTGATTAAGCACAGAAAACATGTTTTTATTTATTCAATGATTACCATTTTAATTGTGGTGAAAAAATCAGACATGGTATATTTATTTATCCTCTATATCACTGTGATGCAACCTCTCTCTACAACAATATACATGGCAACTCTACACGCTTTTGGTGGTAGACTACCGCTTCAGGGCCTTTCATTCTGAAAAAAAATGCCCCCAAAAGCGGTAATTTATAAAAGCGGTAGAGTTGGCATGTGTTGAGATTATAGTTCAATATTTCTCATCATATTCATCAGTAGATCAATTGCCATGTTGAATAACAATAATCCATAATCATACTCAGTATCCATATTATGTATGCAGCAGTAACACCCATGCACTTACATATACACATACAAGCAGTTCGCACACACGAGCAGTGCACACTGACACATGTACACACACATACACACACAGCACACGTACATATACACATGCATGGACACACACACATACAAGCAGTTCACACAAACACACACACACGCACACACACACATACAAGCAATTCAATTCACACATGAGCAGCTCACTCACACATAAGCAGCAGGCTTCTGTAGCTTTGATTAGTAAGCGGGCTTCTGTTTAGTTGATTTGAAAACATTATCAGGTGATGCATTTGATTTCTGTAGCTTTGATCAATATTTGTTCAGTAAAATCATTAGTTGTCACTGAAAACATAATCAATTGAATCATTTATGTATCTACTTGTATCCTATTCATCTGGCTGTATTTTTTCCTCTCTTGACTGTAATTTTCCAGTCCTTTGTAGTGATGTGCATCCTTATCTTTGCTTGAAGTTCTGAAGGTTAGTGGGCAGTGTTTTGGTTTGCCTGTCCCGTTGTAGCGTGAGAATGAGAAAGCAGAAAGACCATATTTGCAAGATATTTCCTGTGATGACGGTATAAAAACTGGTTATGAAAGGCAAGATGTGAGTTCTTCTTGCACAAAAAAGAACTCGGCTTTATATTTATCAACATGCCACAATAAAGCCTAATTGTCTGAAGAATCTGTCTCTCTCCAATTGCTTGGGGATGGGGAACCTCATAATCTGAAAATATGTCTGAATGAAAAACCACAACACATGAATGCAACAATGTTAAAAAAAGCACAATAGTGTAGTGAATGCTGAAAAGCAGGTACATTTTAGTGTTACACTGGTGTTTTTGAAATAACTTTAGTAGCAATGGTGTCACTACATTTACTACAACAATGTAACATGGCCTATGTTAATTCGCATCTGTACTTGCCAGTGCTACAGTTACAACCCACTGTACAGAGATTTGGAGGTTGTAGGCAGTGGATGTTTAAGGGGGAGATAGCAGATCAACAATAAATGCCACATAAAAGTGGTGGACATCATCTGAAAGCCATGAACCTGAAGATTAATTTGAGATGCAGCTTAGCACTGTAAACGATCTGAGAACAGTAATATTTTTCTTTCTGAAGTCCATTTCCATGCTCAACTTTGTTCCATAAGTTGTTGCAGAAATTTTGAAGTGGATACCCTTTGGTACACAAATTTGTTGCTGAATTAGGCATTTTTGTAATATCAAGAATGTTTAAAAATGATCGGAAATCCCTCCAGAATGTTACATCAATACACCAAGACCTTCGGAACAACATAGAAAAACCCATGCTGTGATTTGGTTTAAAAACGTTAGTAATGTAGGAGATTTCTGTATTTTCAGTGATCGGATGGCGAGCACTTCTGTTCTTTTATATTGCTGAAACCCTCAGCCCCACGGCAACCACGGTATGAATTTGTGATGGCCCGATATCCAGTTTTGTTCCCAATAAATCTATCAACACATCTGCCAAGTTTAGTGCTTTTATCACAAAATGAACAATTGTTATATAGACAGCTATGCCGCCAAACTAATATAATGTATCACAATCAACGTTGCCTGTTTCCGCGAACAGGATGTTTACAGTTGCTATTACAGGTGAACGCTGCCGGTAAAATATTAGCGCAACCGCCGGATCAATAAACACCCATAAAATGACAATTTGGCACAAGTAAATAAAATCAACGCTAACCATCGACAGCCATTACCCTAAGGACCTTAACTAATGTATTGTCACAAGTTGTGATATAATATTTAGAATAATAAATCGTAGATCCTTGCGGAGTTCACGCCAGCTTAAATAGACGGTTGTTTTCCACTGTAGCGCCGCCCTTAACAGTACAAAACACTTAACGTTACTAATATAAGAAAAGCACAATAATTTAAACAGAGCAATATAGACAGACTAATTAACGTGCTTATAACATTGAAGGTTAGCTTCGGTGACATTTACACACCTGCAAGAATAAATGACAAAAATCGGAGGCAATTTTATCCTGATAAAAATAATGTATAACTTAATAACTAATATTAAGTTATAAAACTGCAATCCAAATGTTTTATTTTCATAAGCTGCTCAATAACGGAAGAAAATGGCAATAAGAAAGAAGAGGTTCCTCATTATGTTAAATAGTGGCTGGAAACCCCCCCCCCAGGCTTACAGAAATGATTTAACCCTACTGCTCAGGAGCCAATGGGAACTTAGGACTCTCAGCCGTTCAAACTGGACAAGTGGCCAAAGGGCTCACAATCACGTGAAATTAACGCGTCGACAACGCGTTGTTAACTGTTCTCTACGTGTTGTTTACGTGTTGTCTACGTGTTATCAACACGTTAACAACACGTTAACAACGCGTGAAAAATTGACGCGTTGTCTACGTGTTGTCAACGTGTTGTTAACGTGTTGTTTACGTGTTAGAATTCGCGTGTATTTGACTTGGATGGCGTTCCATAACCGAGGCAGTATGTGCGAAGAAAAACCACTTCATGCCATGCAGAGTGTCACATGACACCACTACACATCGGTTAAGCGGACACTTGTACACGGATGGGTAAACACCCGATTATGTTCTACCTGAATTGCGCTAGTCACAGGAGTTTATCCACAGGCGCACTTCTCTGTTTTAGCCACCGTACAGTAGTTGTACGTGACTAAAATAATCGGGTGATCATCACCCTTTATGAATTCGGGCATTAAAGTTTATTTGAGAGGACAAATTATTTCTTATGAAGCCAGTAAGAAAAGGGATAAGCATAGTAGATTGGTAGAAATTGAGAAGCAATTACCAGTCGCCGAACAGGCTTATAAAAACTCCCTGTCCCAATCAGATTATAATAATATTCTTAAATTAAAATATGAATATAATTCTATCCTGGGAGAACAAATTGGTAACATATTACTTTAACTTAAACAGAGACACTTTGAGTTTGGGGACAAACGGCATAACCTATTGGCAAGGCAGTTAAGGGTGCACTATGCAAGTTTGTTTACTTTCTGCGCAATTATATTTTTGTCTCAATTCGCTGACATCTCTCCACGATCCACTAGCTGCCTGCCCCCAAATTCACTGTTAAAAAAAAAAACCGGGCTCTGGAGACCGCACAGGCGTCTCAAACTGCAAATAAACACAAGGGGCACAGGCTGTGCCCCATAACATAACAAACCGTCCCGACCAATCACCAACAAGAGTTGACAGTTATGGAAGCATGGGAAGGAGGGAACTATGGGAAGGAGGGAGGGGCGGGCTACCTCTGTTTTGTATGAGTTCGAATGTCAACAGAAGTGAAAGTAAACAAACTTGCATAGTGCACCATTAAAAGGAGAACAAGCAAAACGAGCCATTTATAAGATAAAGTCCAAATCTAGTACGATGCTCACCGACTTAAGGGATATCAACGAACGATTCAGGGGATTCTATTCAGAAATTTATAGCTCCAAATCAACAGCAATACAAGAACACTGTTAGGATTTTGCCATGTCTGTTCTGTTTATGCCATGCCTGTTCTGTTTTTGCCATGCCCTGCCATGATTCTGCCATGTCTGTTCTGTTTTTGCCATGCTTTGTTTAATTTTAGTTCTTTGCCATGTTTTTGTTTTTGCCATGCCAGATCCACATTTCTGTTATAGTCCAGTCCATGTCTTTGTTCATACCCTGCATTGCACTTTGTCTCCCCTGTCTGGTCTTTTGTTAAGCTACAGCTTCTCCCCAAGTCCTGCGTGTCACATGTTTAGATGATTTCATGGTTTCTGGGTTTCAAACATTCCTTCTAATCTCGTTTGCTTCCTTCGCCTTGCTTTTCTATTTTACTAACCCATACTAACAGTTTGTTGTTTTGTTAAAGTTACTAACCAAGACTAACATTGTATATAATACCAACTTACTAACGAGCACCAGGGATTGTATAGCCGCACTTGCTAATTGATTAACAAGCTCTCAGCACTCGCCCTGTTCTAGTCTCCGCCTCTTGCCTTCACTTAGTCTTTGCTGCAAATTCAGCGGATCCTCCGCACCTGCTCTACTCTGTCCTGCCTCTCATTATCTGTGCACATTAGAACTCCCTAACCAGAGCTGTATGTTTTGTCATAGGCTGTCTCGTGATCCCTGTCCGCGTTTTGGCTTTTGCCAATTTCATGTGGTTAGGTTCTCCCTCGTGTTTTCTCCCACGTAATTAGTCTGATCCTATTCACCTGTCCCTGATCATAGCATGTGACTTCCCTTGTGTGTATTTAGGCAGTCTTTTCACAGCAGTTCCCCGATCAGAACGTTTCCCTTGTGCCACACTTGTTTTCGCCTTGTACTCTCTTGAGATTCTCTTCTGACTGGATCGTCCCTGTTTACCGATTTTTGCCTCTCTGATTTGGATATTCTGCCTGCATCTGTGTACCAAACCCATTTTGCCCGACCATGATTGTGTTTGCTGCCCTGGTTATGATTTGGATTTTGATTTTGGATTGTGGACTTTGTACTGTCGCCTCCTGCTCTGCAGGGGTTCGCCCCCCTTTCCAATAAATCCCATTTTTTTCCTGCACTGCTCGACTCTCACGTCTGGCTCCAGAACCGTACCTAACAAACACCTCCGTGTCTGTGGACATCTACATCTACTCGAAGGGGTTTAACAGCCAACAGGCTATAACTGAATACATATAATTATCACTGCTATCCAACATGTCCAATGACAGCTAGCAATGCCTTCCTGTTTGTAGCACCATTCCTGGATGTCACCTTCATCAAAGTGTTTAATACCCCAGTTCTAAACACTTGTTGTTTCTGCCACTCTTCTCCACGATGTGATCATACACATGAAGAATTTTAATTGGGGGTATTAAATCAGTGGTCAAGTCGGCAATATATCCGACCTCCTCGAAGGCTGCGGTAGCGCTCAGTCGTGGGGCCTGTGTTTTCTTTCGTGAGGCTCTGTTCATCAACAATCGCTTCAATCAGTTCAGCCTTTTTTCATTCCCACGCAGTGTATGTTCAAATCCTTGCACATCTGCCATAATTCTTGCACTTTAACCCATGAAATTGCTTATCACTCACTAACATAGGTTTTGACAGACGCTATGACACTTCTTGCCATATGAACTTCGTCTTAAACGTACACGTAAAAAATCTCGTACTCCAAAACAGTCTATTTACTTTGTCGGTTTGTTTAAAACAAGTGAATTTTGTGTAGAATCTTTTGATTTTGATTAACTTTTGCAGTGTTGTGGTGTATAATAGACCCTTTTGGCTCACCAGGCTTCATTTGGGACCATTTTGGGCCAACTTAGATTGGACTCCACTTTCACAATTTTTCCATATTGGTCAACTTTCAGGGTATTCTGGGCCAAAATATCACCATTTTGGGTCACCACTGGCCATTTGGGACCATTTCAGGCCATCTTCAACCAGACTCAATTGTCATACTTTTTTTTTTTTTTATTTTGGTCAACTTTTTGGGTGTTTTGGGCCAAAGCGTGACCTTTGGGGTCACCAAGGGTCATCTGGCACCATTTTGGGCTGATTTCAATCCAGCTCAACATTTACAATTTTTAAATTTGAGTCAACTTTTGGGGTGTTTTGTGCCAAAATACGAACATTTTGAGTCACCAGTAGGTCATGTGGGAGCATATCCGGCTGACTTTGAACCGTGTCCACTTTCACAAGTTTTCAATTTTGATCAACATTTTGGGTGTTTTGAGTCAAACTACAACCCATTTAGGTCACCAGGCTCATTTCGGGCCAACTTCAATCCAGTCCCACTTTCATGATTTTTTTTTTTTTTTTTTTTCAAAAAACAATTTAGATATTTGAGGCCAAAATACAATCCTTTTCAGTTACCAGGGGTTATTTGGGACCTGTGACCATTTTGTGCCAACTTCAGATCTGCCTTCAGTTTCAGAAATTTTCAATGCCTGTAAACATTTGGGCCATTTTCTGCCAAAGACCCTTTTGGATCACTAGGAGTAATATTTTTACCAATATATTTCACATTTGGGTACCAAAGAGTTTGAACATTTTGAATATTCTTGCAGTCTGAATAGCTATGTAAGCTAGGAAGTCTGCAGACTTTTATTTTTATTTGCCTTACTGAAATTTTATAAAACAGTATGTTTATTTTATTATTATTATTTGTATCCACCACTAAATTGCTTTACTTGCTGTCTTCTGAAGGAAGAGGGCTTGCTGGGAAATGCTAATTTGTCCAATGACCTTGTTCCCTGTCATTTGTAATAACTTGCGTTGAGGTCACGTCAATTTCTCCTCAACCTTTTAGCAAGGGTTGGCACTAAATACAAACCTCTGCAGCAGGGTGAATCACTCTGCAGCTGGGTAAATCACTGCAATTTTAAGTCACAACTTCTTGTGTACATGTTAGGGTTAGGGTTAGGGTGTTAGGGTTAGGGTTAGGGTTAGGGTTAGGGTGTGCTTACTTAAAGCTCTGTGCTGTAGAAATGCACTGAATGACCCTGCTGTGGAGGTTTGTATCTAGCATCAACCTTTAGCAAGACGCAAGTGTTCTATATTGAGCAAATGATAAACTTAGCATAGCAACATAATGTTTAGTAAGCCTAAACAAAAAAGCGGCACCCTAAAGAGAAAGGAAAAATGGGAAAAGGATGTGTATAGTGCTAAACTAACTAAATTAGATAGTTTTTAACGCATGCTTCTGCTTCATGAATGCTTGCAATGTTTATGTGTACTGGGAGGCTAAGGTAAGTTCACCAGCATGTATAGTCATGTAATTGCTACCTCTCATATGAACGTAGAACATTAATTGACAGTAGATCCTGACCGATCCTGTTGGCGTGTCTGGAGATTTAAATCATCAGTTAAGTTACACTGCTGTGCCTCACGCATAATTATGCACAGACTGGTGTTTTCCCATGAAATGCTGCAAGTATTTAAGCTTAAAATATACTCATATTGTAGAGTATGTAATTACTATTTTCCTCATATATAAAGTATTATCGGCATGTTATGAGCCACCATGCTTTTCTCGATGGCTATTTGTTCTATGCTTATCGACATACTATGTCTAAATCTATTTCAGATGTGTGGAAGTTGGATAAATCAGGCTGTGGTCTTTTCTTTTGAGTCCAATGCAAGCTGTTAGATCAGCGTTGATTATTTTGGCGCTTCCTCTGCTGTCCGTGGTGCTAATTAAAGGCAGGTTTGCAGAATGAGATTTGCATGGTGAGCCTCTCCATGGTGACATTGCTATTGTCTGCTTGTGTGCGCGCACGAGTGTGCGCCTGTGTTTGGGGCGGTAGGGGGGGGCCAAAAAAAATTTTGCACCGGGGCCAATAACAGTTATCTTACGCCACTGGTATTGGCCCTCTAACAAACTGTGTAACTTATAATATCCGTTGTTGCACTGGTCTGAAAGCTTTCCCCTAATTAATATGATATTTGAAAAATGAATGTCACTTGGAATTATTGCTCCATTATTATGAAAATAACTTCACCACGGTTCACTTCAGGGTAGACTTTGAAAACTTGTGGAGTTCCACCTCATCTCCTCCCTCCAAGCAGAGCAGTGATTTTAAACAACTGATTGTCCGATGGCTCTAATAAAATAACGCGAAATTAAACCATCACCATGTGCCAGTGGTTCAATAAAAAAATGAGATCGGTCGCTGACAAGACGGTCTGACACCAAAATAACCTACATGTGTACCTTTGATAATGCTACTCTAAATATTGGTATTAAAAACCATCAGTACAAGTATATGTTGGTGAGGCTCATCTGCGATTTTCCGTGCTTTTTTCAGCTTGAAACATCGATAATAGCAGCAATAAAAGATTCTGCCATGCTGTGCACTACGGGTAGAAACGCTGGTTCGAAACATTTGGAAACATTGGTTGTTTCAAAAGTAATGAAACTGTTTCAAAGGTTTGAATTTGCCATCTCTAAAGTGCTTAAGAGGCTAATGTTAATGAGGCGGATGCAGCAGCACAGGCAACATTAGCTGACATTAACAGGAGCCTGTCTCAGGAGGGCTGACAGCAGCAGCTGGACTCAGGGATGGAGAACGTTAGCATGATCGCAGAGGCAGACAATGATGAGTTCACTGCACTAAGACTTTCCCTTTTTAAAACCCTCTGCCATAGAATTTCAGTCCTTAGTATTAAGTACTTATAAATCTGTGGTGTTGCCATACTACAGCTCTTACATTTTTCTGTGATATGTTGAACTATATTTCACCTGAGTTAAAGCTGGAGTATGCAATCTTGGAACAGCAAGCAAGATTTGAATGTAGCCTCACCTCCAAACCCACCCCCTCTCCTCAAGTCTCTGACCAAAGCCACGCCCCCTGATTCACATGCACGAGCGCGAGTCTATGCCTGAATCGTCAGCAGAGCTGTGTGAACGCTAGGTGCAAACAGCGAAATATCTACATTTTACCATCAACAAGTATCCTATGAATGTGGCCTCAGGTCAAAGACCAAACCAATACGACTACCTGGGCATATTAGAGATAGAGTTACAGCATATTACGTATAAAACACAGCTAGCCACTGAACTAGCCTTAGCACTGGAAACAAGCTAACGTCAGCCACGAGCGCAACGTTTGTAACATGGGATATTCTCAACGGAGTGTTACTGTAACCATTGATGTCTTACATATGAAGCTATATGGCATTTCAGAATGTTTGTTAACAATATGCGCCAAGATACTTCCGGGTGGCAGAACGCGAGCAGCTTCCCACTGACCTGAAGAGATCCAGCCGGGAAAGTCTGTCTTAAATTAATAAGTTTGGGGTTTATGACTTAATATTTTGTAAAACAAGACGAGAAATGTTGACTGGTAAATATGAAAACATAGGTTTTGTAACCAGAAAATACATCTGTGGTGATATACGATGTATCTACCAGCCACCCACTTGTGTTAGTAACCAACTACCGATGAAGTTATTGTTATGAGCCGAGCTTGCAACACCTGTCGGCGGCAAGTGTAGCCTGCTTTTTCCCTACGGCTTTTGCAGCTAATGTGACCGCAGAGCCCCTGGTGACAGCATTCTCTGGTGACAGTCAGCGACAACAGCGTCCACTGAGGAAAAAGCACATAACTGTATATTTTTAACAATATTAAAATCGTGAGAAAGGTGAACAAATAAATTCTCGCGCTGAAATGTTAAGTAGACGAGAACGCAACTGTCTCAAACTGCAGATTCGGCTTACCGTGTCCTCGCGTTCTTGGAAATTTGTAATCCCGTTCTCAACTTCTCAAGTTTGAACTGACAAGTATGGGAGTCCGTGAGAAATGGCAGTGCTTATGCTGGCTAGCGTTTGTCCAGCTATAAAGAAACACCCACAACTAGGCTACACAGCTGATTGAATTGCGTGTGCACGAGACAAATGATTGTCATCGTCATTCACTCCTCCTGGCTCTGATTGGTTGTTTTGTCCCGGTCACGGTGAAATCTTGCAGAAGGAATTAGAAGCACTAGATAGAGCCAAATGACTGATTTTCTCAAAGATCATCTGACTCACATCCCACTGTCAGGTCATAGTAACAGTTTTAACAAATATGACAAAAAGTGATTTTTTGAAAAATTGCAAACTCCAACTTTAAGTGCCATTTTAGTGACTGGATGGAAAATATTCATAATTAAGATTTTGGGCGCTGTCCCTGAAGGCAGCAGGGTTGTCAAACTGTCTTTGAAGGCAATGTTATTATTATCACCGTTGGCAATATTCTTTTGAAGGCTTGTTCAAATTGTGCTTTAGCTGTCACTATTCCAGTATGCCAGTTGAATTGTTTGTTTCTGCACTTGTATTATCAAAGAGAAGAGTGGTCCGTTGCTGCCTCCTATAAGCCATGTAAAGTAACTTCTTGCGGAGGGGGAGGGGGGGGCATCTCATGATTGGTCACACTGGGGCATTACACTTGTGTCTCATTTGCAAGGAGGCTTCCTATCACCTCGGTGCCAATTTAGGACACCGCCTTATTAGGATCCATTCGTTAAAAAAGATTACGCGAAAAGAAACACTAACAGGAAGCATCATGTGACTAGCGCGGTTAATGTAGCAGGGCGGGGTCAGCGGTTTCCATGGGAAACGTAAACATTAGTTTTCTGTCAGCCCTAGCTTCAGCGCTTCGAAAACTTTGTGCGCAAGTTTTTAATTCAGCGTCCTTTCCCACAAAAGAGCCGATATTCGGAATCTATGCAGTCAATTTCTCGCTTCAAAACTGATCAGAAGCTAATTTTATGATGAAACGGTACGTGAACTCGATCAAATACCGACCGTTGCCGTCCCTCATCTGTGATCTACACGGTGAATCCCCAGTTTGTCGCAAAGCATTTTGGGATTTCCTTTGCTGAGAAGGGACCACTTGATGTTTCCTTAAAATTTCGCCGAAACGAGGTACCTAACTAGGTTGTTTCCTATGCTTCCTATTGAGTTGAGACAGTCCTAAGCAGCCATATTTCCTAAAAATGCCACCAACTTAGGATGCTTCCTTGCAAATGAGACACAACCACTGTGTTAATCTGGCCCTGCTTAGCTCATCTTTTTCCTGATGGACAAGGCCTTTTCTGGATGCTTCTTTTGTACGACTTCATGATTATAGTCACCTGCTGACATCAGCTGTTTCACATCACATTGTTATTTAAATGTTTTACTTTAGCACTTGTCCAAAATTTTCCCTGTCCCAATGTTGTTTGGAGTGTTTTGCACATAGATACAAAACACTGGATACCACATTTGATTTGCAGGATGCGTGTATATGCCGCCATATGAGGGTGGTTTCTGTCAGCGGTTTGCACAAACGTAACCATAGGAACGAAAGTCAGAACTTCATCCAAATTCGTAGGATGCCGCAGTTTTGTTTAGCATTTTGATGCGTTAATGAGCGTATGGTGGAGGCAAGGGCGTAGGTTTGTATATGGAAGGTCGGGACATGTCCCTGCCAATATTTTGGGAAGCTGGATTGTCCCGACCAATATTTCAGCTAACTCGTTCTTATCATCTTTCCAGACAAGCCATAGAAGACCCAATTGTGGAGGCTACGTCTCCAAGAGAACCTATTTATGCATTCTAGCATTTGATTGGTTGAAAGGTTGAAATCTGAAGGCTAACAGTCAAGAGTAAACTGACCACGCTATTCAGGTCATGAATATTAATTTTTGTCCAAAGCGGGACTTGAGACACGCAACTGGTTCACCAGCATTGATTACATGTGCTTGCAATGGCTTACCCGTAGAAGAGAACTGTAATTTGGCATTTGTTCCAGATTTTTCTTAATTGTGTAACTATAGCACTTTTCCCATGGCCCAACTTATGACATACATTGATATTAGTTTCAACTAGCAAACTAAACCTGGTTTCTGTCACATGTTGGTTAGTAATCGGGTTGCTAGCAGTAGTAGCTAAATATAAGCCATGTGGATATGTCAAATTATGAGGTGAATTTCAGTGGAGAAATCCCACAAAGGTGCCATTATTAATTAATTGTTTTATATGCAGGAACCACAGCAGCAAGCTAGAGAAACAGAGAAAGATGTTGGGGATACAGGTGTATCAGGGCTTCAGGTGAGGTCATAATTATGACTTGTTCTGTGGAATTATAGGGAAAGCATTAAAGTTAGTTTCATGATGTTCAGCAAATATAACCTTTGAAAGTCAAAATGTCCCATCCAACTTTGGCTCAGTGGGGGACATGAAAGGAACACGTAATCGTTAATCTAACATGATCCAGTCCGATTAACGCTCGGTTTGCGGCTTGTCCAATTCATAGTCAGTGGTCGAATTTGAGGTGTTTATCGCGGATGCAATTGCGTTAACGCATATTAAGATGCTTAATAGAGAGGATTGCGAGCTGGCGTGCTAACGTAGTTATATATCCACTCAATTGGTATCGATGTCCAGGTTACTAGATCTGAGCGGGTTTCATGAGTGCGCTGAGATGGTTTGCAGCTGTCAGTTAAGGTTGTGGCAAGTTTATGTATGTGGCATCTTTGAATGAAAATTTTGGAGGCACCTTGCGTAGCCTAATAAAAAAATGGAGAACACTCATTTGGATAATCTCTGTATACAGTAAAGGCAGTATCAGCACTCAGATTTACAAAAATTTTCCAGCTTGCGCGCTCTGCGTGCTCACATCACATACATGTCCCTACCAATTCTCACATTAAACCTACGCCCTTGGGTGGAGGCAAAAGTTCAGGGGATCACTTTCCACAAGTAAGTACATTTCTAGTACTTGCGGAAAAAACATTTTTAGTTGCCGATAGTGCTGGTGAGATGAAGCTTCATGAAGGGTTGAAGCTTTCCAGCTAGTTGTGTTGAAGTGTGGTTCATTTCTTGAGGTTTCGAATGCACTGTAGAGACCCCTATTGGTCCATAAAAACACATACGAATTGTGCTCCATAGGAAATGATAGGCATGGATAAGCCTACAGCGTGAAAGTGGCAGAATCAATCAATGCAAAATAAAATAAAGTATTTTGACTACATGTTATATCATAACGAACTAAAAGGATACTTTCGGGGACTGGACAGAGGGCAGTGAAACAAAGAGCTTTGTATTTTTTGTTCAAAAATAATTAGCGTTTCCCCTAATAATAAAATGGAAAAACTATCAAAATAAGGAAATTTATTATGTATTGGAAATTATTTGAAAAGGTTTGAAAATATGACATCACATAATAGTCTAACAATTAGCCTCACTAAGCGACCTTATTCGGTGAAATCAAATCAAAGTATTCCCAAACGGGTGAAAACTTTCTCTTTCTTGCTGGCTCCATCGGACGCAATGAGAAACTCGCACACTGCACAAAATCATCAACTGCACTGACAGACTTAAACTACTGACAACAACCCACGAGCTGCTGAAGAGAATTGGGACATTTTATAGTCGAATCACTCGCCGAAAGTGAACCCTTCTCGAAGCAGCATCCCAAATGAGGCTTCGAACGTAATGAGTGACGTCATTTCGCAGAGACGATACAAGCCTCGACACGGAGCTCCGTTAGGAAGTGCTTCACATATTTGATACAGGCTCCGAAGCCTTGGTATCGAGGGTAACAGCACTAATTGCCGACTTGAGCACAAATCATGTGAACTGTGTGTCTGTGTCTCTGTATTAACTACATTACCATTGATAAGCGCAAGGCCAGTGCAAGTTGTTAGCTAGTCATGTCTGTAGGTGTATAATGTTTTGACAACTGGCTGTAGGTTTTAATGATTGTACTGAAACGTGTGGGATATTATCTTACCCCTGTTATTCAAGGAGAAATTGTTGCTAGGCTCTATATAAACCAATACAAAATGTGACTTCAGTGCTAATAAGAGACTTAACAGAAGAAACCACAAGGTTCAGAGAAGTGCCGGACGTCACTTATTTCCATCCATCAAACGGACATTTAGGGTTAGGGTTAAACTCAGGGTTAGGGAGATGAGTGACGAGCCGCCTTAGTGTTTACTGGCGATCACATCACATCATGTCAGTTTGGCGGATGCCATTAGGTGACGACCAGTAGTGCACTTGATTTATTGGTAGTCGAAAATTGCTGATATTTCTCTTAGGAAGCCTTATCTTGGAAACGGCTGTCTGTTTAACTATCTACTGTTTACACTTCAATTGCTAAGGAATCATTGCAAGCGTACCCATTTCCAGCAAAAAATACTAGACTTCTGGATGTATTTAACTTGCTTTTATATGGGCGTCCAGGCTGACTTGTACCGCTCTAATTTGGCGACCGTACACACGTATACATCACAATAGACCGGGATACTGCGTGCGGCCTCTAGTGTTAAATATATCTATGGTATTGCAGGTCAAAATTGCAAGAATCAATGCATATTTCCAAATCAGATGTTTACTGAACAAATATCATCTCCTCTTACTGTCTGCAATGAAATGCAAGTGAAAGTAAGTTTAGAAATGACTGCTCTGGGACTTCCTGTGGTGTGATGTGTGGGTAAGGCGGAAGATTCCAGAGCTCCCTGCCAATTGTTCAACAATTCGATAAATAACGGTGCTTTTGGCATCTATATTGCCTATTTTGCTAGTTGGAAACAAACAATCGGTCTAGCGATAATTTTTATAACACTACTTTCACTTTTTTTGGTCTTTCTCTCGACTTTTACACTATGCCTAACAATCCGCGCACAAAGGGTGCTAGCACCGACCAAGCTAGCCCCACCACCTCGGACAATGCTGTACTCAGTGCTATTGCTTCTCTTCACAATGATATTACAACCGAGCTGGCAACCGTGAAAGAGGACATTTGTGCTTCTGTGGATGCTAAAATAGATGTTTAGCAACATATTTAAGATCCGAAATTGCGTCGGTGCAGACTGAAATAATTGGCAACCTAGCGTCAGTCAGATCCGAGACTAGGGCTTTGGCCACCCGCGCAACTGAATTGGAAGAGGGGACCAGTCGCTGGGCTGATGAGACTGTATCCTTGGAGACCAAGCTACAAATTCTCACTAAGCAGGTGGCACTCCTCTCCGAAAAATATGAGGATTTGGAAGGGAGGTCACGGAGGAACAATCTGAGGATTATTGGCCTGCCTGAAGGTGTGGAGGGACCGTGCCCAACGGATTTCATTGCTGGCCTACTTAAAGATGCTTTGCAACTGGATGAGCAACCGCTGCTGGACAGAGCACACCGTTGGCTGCAGCCGTGTCCCCAGCCTGGAGAGAGACCGCGTCCCGTCATCATTCGGGTACACTATTTTAGAGTTAAGGAAGACATTATGCAACGCGAGAGGCAAGCGGGTCCACTCCTCTACAATAGTAAAAGGCTCCTACTCATACCAAACTACACCGCTGCAGTGGCAAAGAGGAGAGCAGCATTTGATGAGGCCAAGAAACTGCTCCGAGATCGCCAGGTGGTGAAATACGGCTTGCTTTTTCCTGCTCGATTCAGGATTACACATAATGGTAACCACTCTGTATTCAACACTCCTGAGGAAGCTACATCTTTTATCCGTCGCAATATCCTGACTGACTAAGCAGCTCATGTTGGTTCGATGTGACTACCTATATACGGTAAAGTAGCGTTTCTTTGCATACCTCCCAAGTTTGAAGGAAACAAATGCTGGTCCATCACCACAGTGTTCTATTTTGTTGAGCAGGGGGAGAGATTCCCTTTCAATTGTTGAGCGGGGGGAGGGATTTGAGGGGCCAGGAAGATTGATTTCCTTATCATTTTGTAGAACAGGGGGCCAGACTGGGAGACTTTTTCAGGCCAGCACTCAGTCATTTAGCTAGGCCACTGTGCCCACACACACAAGTTCACGTACACAGATGCATGCATGCGGACGCGCGCGTGCACACACACACACACACACTCAGTAGTACATGCCGGCAGAGGCAAAAAAAATATGAACATCAATATAGGCACCAGTCAAAGTTTGATAGCAATGTGGATGGTGGCCTCCTGGGCTGACGGTTAACATTTACTGGTCTAGCCATGGTTAATATACTAGCTAATATTAACGTTAACGTTACTTGAATGCAAAAGCTTACACTCGACCTTTCTCATATTGCTGCTTGTGGGAAAACAAACACTTAAATGGGACAGTTGACTAGAATGACTACACCACTATGGAGTTTTTTTTTCCCCAATTTCCATTTTATTTTTTCCCAAATTCCGTTTTTCCGTTTTGATTTTTTGGAATTCCATTTTTTACCAATTACACCAATTTTACCATCAGAGAGAGTGTGCTATTTATGTTAATAAATAAAATGTTCACTAATTAAATAAAATAACCTTAAATTAGTTGATGCAACCCTCCATTTTCCTCAGTACTTAAAGTCAAAACAAGTACTGCATAATGACGCAATATAACATTGCACTGTGATGAAAGAATTTTTTTTTTACCTAAAATAATACTACAAAATAAAATTGTCTCTTTAAAGGAAGTGTAAGCTGCAGTCAAAAAGGCAGAAAACTGCCGTACTGACTTGTATTATTCTGACTGCCCCTTTTTAATCATTTATAATCTTATTGTATATACGTTGTACATATATATGAATGTATGAGAGCAGCAGTAATGACACTCAGTTTCCCTCATGAATCAACAGTTGTCTGATTCCGATGCATCAGCTATATTTAATTTATTTTTTTATTTTTAAGAAACTTTTGTTCAGTAATCCCAATACTGTGTATTCCATCATAGAACAAAATGTTCTACCGTAATGATTAAACATGAACAAACTGACACAAAGATGCATCAGCTATCATTTCACCACTGGGGGACGGCGTTACATCATAATTCGCGTGCACACAATTCACTAAGTAGACTGTGAAAAGAAATATTTGTAGGCTATCTAACGGTTATATAAGTTGTTAAGCTAACATAAGACGACAAATGACGATGTTTAGGACCCTGCAATCCCTGGCATCAGTGGTCTCGTCTACAACAACGAAAAACTTCTTCCCACAGATCTTCTGTAGCACCGAAGAGATGTGTTGCTCAAATACTCGGGGCAGGTGAATTTGACGAAGGCTGCTCACATTTTCGCGTGCATTCCCGTCTTTACATTGACTTTGAATGTAATCTGGACGCGCGAATATTTTGTTTAGCGTTCAGTGGAAACGTGGCTTTACGAACAGTATTTCAGTCAAATTATGCCGATTTCCGCGAAATTCCGCGTTTATCAATAGATTCCGTTTTTATTGGCCAATTCCGCAATTCCGTCCGCGATTCCGTGATCGCGGAAATCATAGGGCCCTACTTGATAACCACCATGCTATACTTTGTGTTTTATTTATGATGCTTGGACTGCTGCGGACTGCCAGCGTGTTATTAGTTGGACTCTTTGTGTTCTTCTTCAGCCACCTTATTTCACCTTATTCAGTTGTTTTCTGAAACTCTATTTTACCGAAACCCTATATTAAACTTTACACAGGCAGAGTGAACTGTTGTGATTGACAAACTTGCTGATGGTGGACTGGCTTTATGGTTCACAGCAGGGGCGTTACCAAGGGGGGGAAGGGGTGGGCAGTGCCCACCCTGAGAAAAGCTCTGCCCATCCAATGAAAACTCAAGATAAAAAACTGATTTACTACTATTTGACAGCAAACATGCGATATCCAACTGATTCACAGCCGGAGGTAGACAGCCATTAAGAGAGAGCTTTATGTATGCTTCATCTATCTATCACTATGTGTGATTGGTGGATTCCTTTGCCATTCTATTCTGATGAGAAAGTAACCAATGGCCACTCTCGAATTATTAGGGACTCTCCCATTCTTTTAGACTGCCATCTTCACTCAGTCCGAGGTCACGTCTACGGACCTGCGCTTCTCTCAGGGAATTAAAATTTTGCCCATATCTCTTTTGTTGCCGCTTCTTTCACCGCTTATTTTGTCAGTCTTGTTGTTTGACATTAAGGTAATTTGTGTACTAGTTTGTCATCTCTGTGTGTGTTGACTCGTGTGGTTATAACCTGAGTTGGCTACCGAGTGAGCCCAGGCAGCTAGCTAGCAGCTAGTCTGGAGTTGCTAGTCACTCACTGGGGTTGTTGCAACAATAATTCTGTATCATAAGCACATTTCAAAATTTCAAACATCTGTATCATAAGCACATTTTAACATTTCAAACATCTGTATCATAAGCACGTCGAACATTTGCAAATAGAAATGCATTGGTGGCTCATTAAAAAACAAGCAGCTCCCACTCCCGCAAGTGCTGTCTCTACCAGCAGCCCTGCAACCACTGAACAGAGCATTGCATCTGTGCCCGGGTCCGGGACTGCCTGTGAATCATCGGCAGATGCACCATGCTCCAAAAACGTCTGTTCTCCCCATGTTCAGGCCCCCGGCTCTCTGTCCACTCCTCCGGACTTAAATATGGATCAGCCTTCTCAGCCCATTTAAGCAGTTACCCTAAGCGTATCAAACTCGACCATGGCATGGCTTGAATATTCAGTACTACGCGATGCCAGCTTTTGCTTCGCTTGTCGCAAATTTAGTACTAATTCGGATCGTGAGGACATATTTACTAAACGTGGCTACACAAATGGGGAAAAAAAGCACTCGATGAAGACTGTGTAAACACGCAACAAGCATCTCACACTCCAGGGCCATGGTTGCGTGGCAGGAGTACCAGCGCCAGTCAGAGACAGGTGAAAATATTGTCCATCTGCTGGGTCATACCCAAGTAGAAAAGAACAGATACCACATTAAAAGCATGGGTGAAGTAATTCAGTTTCTCACTGTTAGTGAATTTGCTCTGCGTGGGCACAATCACAGGGATATGGATGAGGAGGGACTGTTTACTCGGCTCGTTGATTACACTCTCAAAAAAGATTCCAAACTCGTAGATATCGCAAAATCCATCCCGGAAAATGCCAAATATACATCATTCTCGCACGGAATTGAAGTCCTTGTGCATGGAGGTTTATCAGTTTCACCTGCGTTATGACTCCCGACTTCTCACGCTTTTCTTTACTCAGGGGTTGGAAGCAATGCATGTGTTTAATTGTCGTTTAAATAGTTTAAATGAAATAAGATCATTTGAAGCGTCTTTATGCAATTTCATTGCTTCCAATGATCTTATTTCATTTAAACAGTTTAAACGATCATGAAACACATGCATTGCTTCCAACCCGAGTAAAAAGCGTGAAAGTCCGGAGTCATAACGCAGGTGAAACTGATAAACCTCCATGCACAAGGACTTCAATTCCATGCATTGATTGAATAATTGCTGACTACAGGTGGGGAACGTAAATATACCATTAAAACTCATGCGGAATGGGTAAGAGTTGACAGGTGTGCGTTTTTAATGAAAACTGACCACACCTGTTAATGTTGAGAGTTTTCTGAGCTTTTGTCATGATACTTTAAATGAATGATTGAAAACAGGTCATGACCAATCATTATTTTCAAGGGATGGGTTTGAGCCTCCACTATTGCCAGTTCACCAGCCGCCACTGATATATTATATATATATATATATATATATATATATATATATGTATGTATGTATGTAAGTTTCAAGATGTTGCGCATGTTGTATTTTATGCCGATTTAGACGTTCTTTTTTTGCCCCCCCCCCAAAAGCGGACAAATGCCCACCCGAGCTTGGCATCCTGGCAACGCCTCTGGTTCACAGGTTTTGCACTAAAGCCGGCTTACTAAGTGACAATTTTACCTGTTGAAGGATAACCAGCCAATTTACTGACTATTAGGCATAATACCAATGCTCTTGGTTGAAGGTTCTCTCTCTCTCTCTCTTCTTTTTTTCCCCTTGCATTTGAAGTTCAAGTTTAAAAGTTATTTCTCTCATTTATTGCTCTATCTTTAAATTGGTTCATTAATGTTCCTAAGTGCCGTTATTTTCCCCAAAAAATTAAATACTTAGCTCCATTAAAAACGCACGGGTGAGGTATGTACTGTATTTGTGGCAAATTGAAGAATCAATTGATTTTTATCGCTTTTCCAGTGAGGCACCAGAGGAAATAAAGAAAAGCGCGTGGTATTGTAATCCTGATCGCACCACCGTTACGCGCTAAGCACTTCAGTAATAACAAACATTTAGCTGTTCGTGATGTGTACAGTGTCACTTGACTTGTTCTTTTTAGGTGTGGTCAATAGCCTACATACAGCCAACAAAAAAAACGAAAAATGCTACTGCATCAAGAAAATGGAACGGCTTGTGACACAGGAGAGAAAAAGAGCCTTTGGCATGTTACGGTCAGATCTCAGCCGCCTAGAGGTGGTGCGTCATTTGCACTGTCACTGTTCAACAATCAGTTGGCTGTCTATCCAAGAATGGAACACAGGCACTGTCACTCACCGACCCCGCTTAGGGCAGCCACGAGTGACGATGGCAGCTCAAGAGCGCCACAGCTGGTTACAGCCTGTATGTGACAGATTCGGACAGGAACAAAACTGATCATGAGATGAGGGTCCGAGATGATTGAGGGTGGCGCAAAGTACCGTTTGACGCCGTCTCGTGAGCAAAACATGCGTGCACACGGCCCCTACAGAAAACCCATTTTTTGCCCATCAACAGGAGTAGGAACTCTTCACTTCTGAGTGTGGGCACCTGCCTCAGTGTCATTTTTTGGCACTTTCTTTCCCTGTTTCTGTCTGAGAATGGAAAACAGGGACTGTCGCTGACTGACTATGGTAAGGGCAGCCATGCGTTAATGGGCAAAAACTGGGTTTTCTGTAGGGCCCGTGTGCGCGCATGTGTTGCTCACATAGACGGCGTCAAACGATACTTGCGCTCACCCTCAATCGTCTCGGACCCCTCATCTCATGATCAGTTTTGGTTGCTGTCTGGAATCTGTCACGTACAGGCTGTAACCAGATGTGGCGCTCTTGAGATCTGCCCGTAACATGCCAAAGGCTCTTTTTCTCTCCCGTGTCACAAGCCGTTGCATTTTCTTGATGCAGTAGCATTTTTTGTTGGCTTTATGTAGGCTATTGACCACACCAAAAAGAACAAGTCAAGTGTCACTGTACACATCACGAACAGATCGATGTTTGTTATTACTGAAGTGCTTGGCGCGTGCTCACGTGGTGTGCATCAGGATTACAATACCACGCGCTTTTCTTTATTTCCTCTCGTGCCTCACTGGAAAAGCAATAAAAATCAATCGATTCTTCAATTTGCCGCAAATACAGTACATACCTCACCCGTGCATTTTTAATGGAGCTAAGTATACTATATTTACACAAAGGCACCATTTTTATGAGTAATATTTACACCAGTCTAGGTCCCAGCACAACCCAAACAAATGTCAAAGTCAATCAATGTTAAAGTCAAATGTCTAAGTCAAATGTCAAAGTCAATTAATCAGGAACACCCCACCCCATATTTCCTATGTAAGACAGCAAGTGGCTTATTCATCTCTGTCACTCTCAGGAGAGCTGTAATCAGATGCAGCTTTTTCATCACTGTCTATGGAAATATTTGCACAATTTTGGCACCGGCATAAATCTGTCCAAGACAGTCCCGCAGACATACGGGAACATCTTCCCATCTCACATGTGCCTTGCCTGCAACTGCAGTGGACTACTTGCAACATGCTTTCAGGGGCAGGATTTCTGGTCATCCAGGTAACTGTTAAATTCCCATCCTCAACATGCCATCCATTACCAGCAGGTGATGGGGCACATATCTTAGTTTTCTGAGATTACCTCATTATTGCTGCTTGGTAGTTTGCCCTTTTGCAGTGTTGATACAGGGCGTCATTTGTTGGGGGAATGGATAGTTCTGGCAAGGCTGATGATGCCATGCAGAATGCTTTATATCTTGCCTCATTCACATTTTGAGCAGCTGGTTGCTCATATAGGTGGCATACATATTTGCAGAGTACTGCAAAAGTTGACGGGTCCAAGTTAAAGCTGCTACCCAGATTTGTAAAGACCTTCAGGTATTCTCCTTTTTCACAAGCAACAGAGAATGTCTTTCTTTTGCCCTTGCCATAAAAGGCACTAGTGGAGTCACAACCTGAAAAGGTATGTATCCCAATTAGAGCTGAACACACTCTGGTGCCAAGAGCTGATTACACCTTAGCTATGTCAATGATCCTTGTTCTGTTGCCAACTCCTGTGAAAAAATACAAGCCACATGGTAAATCTGTCTGCAGACTTACAGCAATCACTGCCACATCCATATCAGGGCTCTTTATGACTACAGTGTTATACTCCTGTGCAGCATGTTGTGCATGTAAAAACACTCTGGTGTCACATTCTTCATGATCACGTCAGATCTTCAACAGCACTTAGAGTTTGTGAGCCTTCCGTTACAGTCACAGAGAGACATTGCACTCCATGTGCTACATACAAGCTGAAGTTTTGGCCCGCAGCAGTAAGGTTAGCATCTTGCCATGCAACATAGAGGAATTCCGCCAGTGCCTCTTTATTTGATCCTTCTGACAGAAAATTTTTCCACGTGTTGGTGTTTTCTGATCCCGTCCATAGATTTGCACCCGCTGTGTTCCGCCACTAGCTCTACATGAGCGTTCTAGATTTTTAATGCTCATTTCTGGATACTGGTCAATCACAAAGTCTATCTGTATACATTTATGCTGCAGAGCAAGTTTGACTATGTACTGCAGTATGACGTCAGCGAGTTCTCCGAAGGTATTTGGTCTGGAACGAATGGCTTGAATGACGGCCACGCCATGAAAGAGAATAGCACCTTCTGCTGGAACTTTGTCAACTAAGCAATCTCCACCTTTGGTCTCCAATAAATCCATAAGAACTGACTTGTTTGTTTTGGCAAGTGAACCATCAGCACTGGCTAAAGGATATGAAACTGTTCCCAAGGAGTAGGACAGAATTTCCTTCATATCTATCTTTCGACTCTGACCTAGGATGAGTAGTCTGGAGAATAGCTTCTTGTCAGCATGGAGAATCACTTCCTTGCCTGCTGCAGATTTTTTTCTTTGTTTTTGCCTGGTCACTGAAGGTCTTCAGTTTTTGTGCCTTTATAGGGGTGAATATGTCAACTGAATGTGTTCACAATCTTTGGTCCATGAACTCTTTGACAGCATTTTCACCCTTTTCTGGAGCTGCAAGCAAATGCTCCTTGAGTTCTTCAGCTGCAACTCTCCCAGAGTTAAGACACACAATGCCATCTTGGTATGTGTCAAAAGGGTTCAGCATGGAATCAATGGTGGAAATTATTCTGGTCACAGCCTTTTCATCAGCCTTAATTCGAGTGCTGTCAAGGTCTTTGCGTGTCCGTATTTCAGGAGATATCCCTGCCATAGACTCACACTGTCTTGCTATGGGAGCTCTTTCATGTTGTGACAATATCCAGCGATAGACTACAGCTCGATTCTGTGTTATCCCTGTCCAACCACCCTTTGTCTTCGAATCTTTGTTGCATGTTTGCTCGATAGCCTGGTCACAAGCGATAGAGGCGAATCCATGCACACTTTGACGTTGGACAGTCCATTGGCCTTTAGCACAGGTCTTATTGTGGCAAGAAGGATGTGTGATGGGCAAATTGACCATTTCCAGCCAGTATGAAGGTAAATACCAAGCAGAGTTCACACGATCATAAGCAAAAAACCATGGCATCATCAAGTGGATTGTTGACAGGTGGAGCTGTCAGTCTGATTCTCGTGTTGCTCTCACAAACAGAAGTAGTATCTGCACCATGTTGATGTATGAAGTCCAGAAAGCAAACATTGGGTTTTCATCACTTTTCCGTTGTACAAAGTTTGCATACTTGGAACACATTAGGTCAAACTTCTCATTTGCCGACAAAACATCCATAACTCTGTCTGGGAATGCACATATGACCTCAGTTATGACATGCATACACTCATCTCTCTCCTGTGGTGGCAAGGAAGTCTAAGAAGGCGTTGAATCGGATTCGCTGCAGACTCTCATATGGAAGTTAGTGTGCCCTCATGCTGCAGTTGTAGTGATGACCACTGATCACAGCATTGATGGACCCTGGGGCAACAACTTCGGACTCAATTAGTATGTCTTGCAGTCCTGCATCTCAATACCTTTTCCCTAGAATCCCCAGGTAGGACATGCATGTGTGAAACTCACCTAGTCTAAGCACTAAACGCTGTGAAGTCGTCATTCCTCCAGCGGATTTGCTGGGCTTTGGCGTATATAGCCTGGTCAAACACTAATACTATATGGTCCAGTTCTAGCTCATCAGCAATTTGGACACTTCGCTTCAGGATTGTGTTGACTGTTGACATCTCTGTGAGTGAAGCCTCAATGACAGGAAGATAACACAGTGATGACTTTTGCAGAGCGCATTCACCTTGAAGCAGTGTATGAAAACCTGTCCATCTTGGAATTGTGCATTTTTCAGCATCTAGAGACTTCACAAAAATATATACCAGTTCAGTTTGTTCAGCAGACTGAGTGTTCAGTCTGTATGTTTCTGCCTGCAGCGGGGGAAGCAAGTTCTGTGGCCCTTGTCTTTTAGACTGATGGTAGTGTTCAACAGGGATTCTAGGGGGTGCTTGGAATGAGGAAACTCCCTTCTTTAATGGCTGTCTAATTGTTATTGACACAGGCTGAACAACAGAATTTTGCAGCATAATCCCATTTGTATGGTGGGTAGTCCCACAACCTGATAGAGTCTCCTCCCCAAAGTCTGTGCTATCCCACACAAGTGTTGTAGGTGTCTTCTTTGAGAATCCTGTTGGTATTTTGTCTCTGCCCTCTACTAGTTGCAGTTGGGCAAGGCAAGTGTCTAGACTCATAACTGTGTCCCATGATGCACAATATCCCAGTCTATTTAAAAGTGACACAATTCGTGAAGAACCGTGTTAAATGGTGAACAGTTAGACCAAGACACAATGACTTAGCGTCTGCTTCCGTCCCTTAGATGCCAGATACACAATGTCTTGACAAATAGATAACACTTTCAAGTTCAGATCATCTTCAATGTCAACATAATAGTCTACTGTTGTTTCCTCAGTTGCACCCACAATCCAGGCAACCAGATTATATAGTTTGTGTGGCACAATAGATTTTGCTACTGTCACGTTTAGATCATCTGATGTGGGGTGGCCATGGGCATGTCATACCAGGAGAGTCAGACAAAAGTCTCTTTAATAACAATGCAGTTGTATAAAGTGTCCTTGTGTCCTCTGGAGTTTTCTGACCCTCTGTTGCTCTTGAGGGGTTCTCATCCTCACTGTCAGTTTGGCTTACCTCACTAGACTGTGTTGTTTCTGTGCCTGACGGAAGAGGTAGCTTGTCTATCTGTGGTGGTTCTGCCCTGCAGTCCCTCCCCTCCCTCTTCACCTCCACCTTAACGGGCAACAGGTGTGGCTCGTTGAGGTGGAGGTGAAGGCTTGTTATTTAAGGGCTGGCTGCGCCTTGAGAAGGCGCAGCAGCATTCTGGTTCCGAAGCCCTGCTGTTTTTGTGCTGCTGCTCCCCTTGTGTTTTTGATTGTCTTTTTAAATATTAAAAGTTCTTTGTTTTTACTCAGCCTGTGCGTTTGGGTCCCTTCCACTCTTTGGGTACGTGGTCCCAGTGCCCGCCGGTTTTGTGTCTTCAGCCGGCGGGGGCTAAACCATGACACTATCAGCTTATCTGCCGACAGTGTCTCAACAAAACCAGCTCACAGATGTTGCGCAAGGTAGGGGCATGAAACACCAGCTGGGGGAAGTCACAGGTCAACCTCCTCTTCAATGTATCCTGCCTGCAACACATAAATACAGTGAAAGTTTATCAGAAGGATTCAAATAAAAACACATTCACACTGGAAACAGGGGTTCTGCAGGTTTCAAAAAGTTCAATTTAAGATTTTTTTAAAGACGTTTTTATGACCATTATGATTGAAATTTAAGACCAACGTGATGCCCTTTCTGGCAAAAAAATTGGACGGGGTTGTGGAATTTGAAGTGAAATTTATGGATTCTATGTCCAAAGGGTATACTTTTTAATCGTGCTATGGACTACATCTACCAGCTTCACATGAAAAAATCTTGATTTCTCCTCAAACAGCACACAGTATAATTCATTCCACAGACCGATTTAAGACTTACCCTAAATGTACTTTAAACCAAGCGTAATATATTTAAGGCCTTAAATTCATTTTTTTTTTTTTTTAAATTTCAGACTTTTTAAAACTCTGTGGAAACCAATTTAACTTAAGCTGCTAAAGAATGACATTTCATTGCAGTTACCTGTAGTTTGAAGCATCAAGACCTTCATGTGTTTTCACCAGATTAGAAAACATCCATCTTAGCTGGTTCATTCTCAGCACCTCTTGGTTTACAATTCTTGACGGATGATGATCCTCTCACAGAAAATCCAGTAGCTCACATCAAACGTGGGCTCATCTCTGAAAACACACAAACCAGACAGAAAATACATCTATTTTAAGTGATTGATGAATTACATGAAGTTAAATTATTAATTGAAAATGCAATAATACTGGTTTTTACTGTCTGGTTTTGCACTATATCTTCTCAAGAAGCTGGTGTACTGTTCGTAACAGCATCTGTCGTATCACACCTCCAGAGACACACATTCTTTGTCTTTAATATGCAACAAAATGCTACTGTCTTGCTTCATCTCGGCAGCTTTCTGAAACTGGCCTTCAAGTAACAAAAGGACAATTCAGTGAGTATAGGAGGATGATGAGGGCCAGTCTGTTTCTTTCACATTAAACCTTTCAGTGTGTGTATGCGTAGGAGGAGGAGGAGGAGGAGGGCATCTTGGGTTTACCTACCTGCTGACGATGTTTCCGCCTGTGCCAAATGGGCTTTCTGGCGTTTGCTATGCACAGTGATGTACTTCTCCATTTTTTTGCAGATTATGCAAAGGGCAGGAAGCACAGGGCCAGCACAAGGAATTGGCAGGCCTGTTCTGGACCTAAGTTTCTTCATTGGACTGTCTTTTGAGCTGGAGGTCCTCAACGGCGTATCCTCGAGTTTGTCGGCATCTTCAGCTTCAATCTGCTCACGTGCAATCCGTCTCTCAGCTAATTCCATCCATCTTTTATCTATAAACTGCCTGTAGCACGTAGGGTGAAAGGCAGCGTCTTCAGGAATATTGTGAAACTCAATATCGCAGCAATGTTTATATATGTCTGCCAATGCTCGACTCTCACCCTGCAATCCAAGCCACTTTGTGACGGCGTTCCTGTAAGTATTCCATTGCGTAAGTGTAAAATCCTGTTCCTGCTCGTGTTTCACGGATGTTAAATGCATGTAGCACTGTTTGTATACACGTCTACTCGGTTTTGTTGGACTTTCAGGAGTATTTTCCTCATCGTCGCTGCTACTCTCCGAATCCATATAGGCCGCCATGGTGGATTTCTGTTTAGTAAATGCGGCCACCGCATTGGTCTAAAACAATCATGCGACGGCCGTTTTACTACTTTCTTATTACGCTCAAAATGAACTAGTCCTCAATTAAAACATCAATCATAACAAAACTGCATAATTTTGAAACAAGAACTTTTACTTTCGAACTCAGTACAAACGTATTTATTTTATGAAGTAAACAGTACGTAGATGACTGAAGTCGGAATGAGATTCATTTTCCACACACATTTTCACGGTTCACCTTACGGCCTATACTGGCAGTCCAAGTGAACAGACACAGATACTCCATCTTGGTTAGCCCTAGAGGCATCATCTGTATCCCATACATCATTACATTCATTTCTCTGTTCAATACTTCCTTGGGCCCATCCCATATCCAAATTTACTTTTAACCCAGTCGTATGTGAGTGTATTAAGATTTGGAAACAATTTAGACAGGCGTTTAAATTTATAGATCTCCCTATTGGTACCCCTGTTGCACAAAATCAGGCTTTTTCTTCTGTGTATTTCTGACGGAGCTTTTGAGCTTTGGAGACTTAGGGGAATACGTACTTTGAAGGATCTATTTATCGATGGCACTTTTGCCTCTTTTAGTCAGCTTTCTGGAAAATTTCATTTACCACAAACTCATTTCTTTAGATACTTGCAGATTCGGGATTTTACCCATTCTAAATTTAGTCACTTCCCTGTGCTTCCCCCTCAAACCCAGTTAGACCATATCCTCGAATTTAATCCTGCTGAAAAGGGGTATATCAGCAAAGTATATTATACAATTAATACTTTGGGCCAAACCCCACTCGAACCCCTAAAAAAAAGTTGGGAAAGTGATATGGGAATTTCTATTCCAGAGGGAATATGGGATCCAGCAACCAAGAGGATACATTCCTCCTCAGTATGCATAAGGCATGGGGTCATCCAGTTCAAAGTGGTCCACCGTCTCCATTGCTCCAAAGAAAAACTGTCTAAAATTAATCCAGAACTAGACTTAATATGTGACAGGTGCAAACAGGCTACTGTTAGCCTTTTTCACTTGTTCTGGGCTTGCTCAAAATTGACCCAGTTTTGGCAATCCATTTTTGAGGCTTTAGCCACTGTCTTGAATTACCCACTTAAACCTTCACCTCTAAGTGCCATCTTTTGAGTCGTTCCAGCTGGTGTACACTTAAACACCACTCAGACAAACTTGTTGGCCTACACCGCTCTATTGGCTAGGAGATTGATACTGTTTAAATGGAAGGAGGTTTCCCCTCCTAGGTTCCCATGCTGGATTAGAGAGGTTATGCAGTCACTGAAATTAGAAAAGATCAGATACACTATGAGAGGATCCCTATCCAAATTCTATTTGACATGGCAGACCTTCTTAGACTTTGTGGAAGGATTGGATGCTTGTTTCTATCGGGATTTGATTGTCTTGTGATCTGGACTGGTGGCTCTTAGCCCTTTTTGATGTTGGGGACCCCAGGTTGAGGGATACTGATCTAGATCTCAAACTTCTTTTCTCTCTCTTTTTAATCCCAATAAGTATCCCCTTTTTTCTTAATTAATGTATTTTTTTATTTTTTTATTTCCTGTTTTCTTCTCATTGTTTCCTTTTAATGTACGCTCAATATGTTTTTTTATTTATTTTCTATTTTAATAAAGTAATATATTTATTCCTTTTTTATTTTTATCATGGTTTAAAGTAATTTATACTATTTTGAACAACATGCTAATGGGAAGGCAATATGATGGGGGTTATTGAAAGGACCTGTGTGGTGGGTGGGTGGGAGAGTTGTTGGAGTTTTGAGTTTAATGTCCTTTTTTCTTCTCATAGGTTGTATTGTTTATACTTGAAAACTGAAAATAAACCTTGCATTAAAAAAAAGAAATGCTTCCTGTTCCGGCAGCATGGAGTGAAAGCGTCTATCATGTCGCTCCCACTTTATAATTAAAAAATGTTTTGCTGACTGCTGTATAGATTAACCGACGACGTCCCGAATTGGAGTTTGAACTCTTTACTATTGAAGAGTATAATGCCGGTATAATGCCTGGAATGGATCGCAATTTACGAAGTACTACAGTTATGGTGGAACGTTCTGAGCTCGCCTCGATTGTACGAGAGGTTATACGGGAAGAAATCGGTACGGCGTTTGATTTAAAATTGCAGCCAATTCAGCAGTCAATCGACTCCCTACAAGAAACAATGAAAACTAACTCATCTAAACTGCGGGAGTTTGAGGAAGTAATAGCCGACAATGACCGCCGGCTGATGGACATGGAGATGAAATATACCACGCTACAATTGGAAAACACGTCATTGAGAGAAAAAATCCAACAGATTGAGGACCACAGTTGCAAATGTAATTTGCGAATTATCAGGATCCCAACCGGGGCAGAAGGTGGACAACCAACTGCTTTTATGAACGCTTTTCTCATGGAAATGTTTGGTGTGGGAAAACTTGGACCGCAGGCGTATGTGAATATAGCCCACCGCATCGGCCCCCAATCAGCGACGCGTCCAAGAATCATGATTGTTCGACTGTTTAGTTTGGAAACAAAACGGACCATAACCCAGTAAGGACGTATTGGCGATGTAATGAGAATATGTAGGAAAGATGTCGTATTTACATCGTTTGCTCATTGGCCCTACGTCGCCGAGACATCGGCATTTGTTAAAATGCATTTTACTCAATGCTGATGTCTCTGCGACGTAGGGCCAATGAGCAAACGACGTAAATACAACATCTTCCCCACATATTCTCATTACATCGCCAAAACGTCGCTGTGCTTACTGGGGAAGTACCAGGGGAGGAAAATACACATCTTTCCCGACTTTCCGGTTGACCTGTTGGCAAAAAGAGCGGCGTTCAAGGATCTAAAAAACCTACTGAGGGAAGCCGGGGTGAAATATGGTCTGTTGTTTCCGTGTAAGCTGATAATTACCTACCGTGGGACTACAACGACATACACGGACGCTAAAGAAGCGATGGCTTATTACAACCAGGTAATCAAGGCACCCCTTAGTGCTTCATAAACTATGTTGTCCTCTCTTTTTCTCATCTTTTTTTGGGAAGCGGGTGGTTTTTTCAGTAAAGCAAGGACAATTTTGTTTTTTTTTTTCTGTATCCTTCTGCTGAACTAAGGAATGGTCATATCTTTGGTGCGACAAGCTGGCTGTAGATGATTGTAATATGAATTTGTAAGTTAAATAATCACATGGCTGAACGATCGATAGACATTTATTCTTTGTCTTTAAATGCTGTATACACAGTCCTGACTTGCTTGCACAGGATGGGATTGGCCTGTCCTCTGGCTGTTTACGCGAGTACGGTGGATCATATGGAGCAAACTGAACAGTCATTTGGCTGAACTCATATACACCGGCCATTTATCTGGATTCTAGACTTTAAAAGGAAAGGAAAAATGCGCTTTTTTTTTTCTTGTAAAACAATTCAATGGTCGGTTTGGACTTTATAAATAGAAATGTACAGCCTATATCATTTTAGGGGAGGGGGGAGAGGAGAGGGAAAAAAAGGGAAATATTTTAAAGGATGAATTGCAGTCTAAGTTAATTTTGTGTTAATTAAGTTAGGAGCTGACCCCACAACATACAGCACCTCTACTTTGGTGTAGAGGGGGACACTCACAGGGAGTATGTAATGGGGGGGGGGAGGTTTTGGGGTATTTTGTGTTTTGATAATGTTGTATGTAGTTTTGTTTTTTGTGTGGCTCTCAGGTCCATAGTTACTCTGCTCAATGTTACATGTATGTAAATGCCAAAATAAGTGTTTTTAACTTGGAATGTGAAAGGACTGGGAAAATTAGCTAAAAAAAAAAAAAAAAAAAAAGTCTCGTATTTAAGAGAGAATGAAATAAATATAGCCTTTTTACAAGAGACCCATCTATTGCCAAACTCCCATGGCCAGCTTAAAAGTAGGTGGTTTAGTAAAGTTTTTCACTCCTCTTTCACATCCAACTCTAGAGGTGTGGCTATTTTGATAAGCCAGAATACTCCATTTTCTTCTGAAAAAATTAGAATTGACCCCAATGGAAGGTATATTTTTGTTAGAGGTTATTTGATGCATGAAGAGGTTATTTTGTTGAATTCCTATAGTCCTAATTATGATGATCCAAAATTCATCAATGATCTATACCTTATGCTGCTTCAATATAAACTTCCAATTTTTTTGGGGAGGAGACTTTAATTGTGTTCTGGAGGCAAAAAATGATAGATCCTCTCAAAATAAAGGCCCATTATCCAATATGTCAGTAGCTTTGGCAAGTAGTACAGCAAATTTAGGAATCTATGATGCATGGAGAACACTTTTTCCAGAGGAGATAGCATATTCTTTTTATTCTCATGTACATAATTCATATTCAAGGATCAATTATTTCTTTATTCCAGTTTATTATCTTTCCAAAATAACAAGTTGCTCCTACCGTGCAAGGGGATCCTTTCTGACCATTCTGCTTTAGTTTTTGAAATGGTAATTGAGAAAATATCATTAAACCCTCAATAATGGAGATTAAATATTACCTGACTTTCAAAAGAGGATTTCACAAACCACATGACGGCTCATTTAGAGACCTTTTTTGAGGTACACCAAAACACTGATGTCTGTCCATTGATTGTATGGGACACGT
The DNA here is from genome assembly GCA_029692085.1 of Gymnothorax javanicus. NCBI lineage: Eukaryota > Metazoa > Chordata > Actinopteri > Anguilliformes > Muraenidae > Gymnothorax > Gymnothorax javanicus. The sequence continues at coordinate 16,126,495 of CM056202.1, forward strand.
TGAAGGCCTATATTACAGGATGTGTAATAGCTTTCTCCTCATCTTTAAAAAAAGAAAACAATAAATGAACTAAAATGCATAGAGAGTGATATAATAAACCTGGAAAGGCAGTATTGTTTAAATAATGACCCTACTGTTCTGTTACAGATTAATGACCTTAAAACGAGATATAATACAATTAATTCATATGCTACTGAACTGGCATTGATAAAATCTTGATTATTGTATGTTGAACAAGGTGAAATGGCTGGTAAACTATTAGCTCAACAAATAAAACAAGAATCTGAAGATAGAACAATTCTTAAGATACAAAAAACAAGATGGGAGTATTACAATGGACCCTCTTCAGATAAATGAAGATTTTAAATCATATTATAGTGATCTTTACACATCATCTTCAAAATATGAGCCTGATGGCTGCAAAATCTTTTTAGAAAACATTCTAGACAGTCTAGAACAGCATATATCTTGTGAAGAACTTCTGGCTGCTATGGGTGCACTCCAAAATGGTAAAACGCCTGGTTTAGATGGAATTCCAATTGAGTTTTATAGACACTTTTCTAAGTATTTATTGGCGATGTTTCTTGCAATGATTAATTCTTGTTTCAGTAAAGGATCTCTCCCTCAGTCTTTATGTATGGCATCTATTATACTAATTCCAAAGAAGGATAAAAATCCCCTCCAGTGCGCATCCTTCAGGCCAATTTCAATTCTTAATGTAGACTATAAAATTATTGCTAAAGTCCTTGCCCTACGGCTTGAGAGAGTTCTACCTAGACTTATTCATATTGATCAAACTGGGTTTGTTCGTGGTCGTACTACCGTAGATAATCTGCAAAGGTATTTTGATGTTTTGTACCATACTAAAGATCTCAATTCTCAGAATGTTGTTCTCTCGGTCGATGCTGAAAAAGCATTTGACTGAGTTGAATGGGAATATCTCTTGTCTGTTCTTAAAAAATTCAAATTTGGTTTTCGGTTTTGTAAATGGATGAAAATTTTCAATAGTTCTCCTATGGCCATTGTAAAAACAAACACACATTATTCTAAACCCTTCTTGCTCTCAAGAGGCACAAGACAGGGTTGCCATTGTCTCTGGCGTTATTTGCCATCGTTATTGAGCCATTAGCGGCAAAATTCAGATCGGATGAATATATATAGGGAATTAGGATTGGGACAGATGAACATTTGATATCGTTATATGCGGATGATATTTTGTTGTATATTCACAATCCTGAAACTTCAATACCTTATTTGTTATCTTTATTTGAAGAATTTGGGAAGCTGTCAGGTTACAAAGTGAACTGGGATAAAACCGAGATTATGCCAATTTCTGATTTTGATAATGCATCATTGAAGAATCGATTGAAGTGGAAATTGAAGTGGTCACATAATTGTATAAAATACTTCGGTGTATTTATTCCTAGAAAATTTGAAGATACTTTCAATTTGAACTTCCCTTCTGTTCTTAATAAAATAACAGATAAATTAAAAAGAATTGGCCATCTTCCAATTTCCCTTTTGGGCAGAGTTAATACAATTAAAATGGCAGTTTTACCTAAGTTTCTATATTTATTTCAAAATCTTCCTATTATTCCCCCAGATTAATTTTTTAAAAAGGTACAGAGCTTGGTGGCATCTTTTATTTGGAATCAGAAATCTCCCCGAGTCCGGATGCAAGTTCTATACCTGCCATATGAAGCTGGTGGCTTGAAGCGCCCCAATTTCTATTACTATTTTGTGTCATCCCAGCTTACCCAATTCAAACAATGGTTTTTGAATGTTCCATGTTCATGGAAAAGAATTGAAACATTAGATGTACACCCATACAATTTGGAATATTTGCCTTATATAGATATGAGAGACGTAAAAACCATTACTAAGAATCCTATTATTTTAAAACAGCCTTTGTATTTGGAAATTAAGTCATAAATTGTTGGGTTATACGAGTCCCCTCTCTCCCTTTTCTCCAAATTGGAAAAATCCAAGTATATTATGTTGTAAGGACGATACCTTTAAATCTTGGCATGACAGGGGCATAAATGATTTATCTCATTTGTTTTTAAATGGGACCTTTCTTTCATTTACCGATTTACAACAAAAATATGGAGTGCCTTCTTCCCACATGTTTAGATTTTTTCAAATAAGACATGCAATAAATTCAGTACAGGGTTCATTACAAGAACCAAAATCCTCAAAAATAGATATTATTTTAAATTACAAAGAGGAGAACAAGAAACGGATTATCTCAAGGATTTATAACGCTCTTATGGAATGCCCAAAGGTAAATACAGACAATATAAGACAGAAGTGGGAACAAGACCTCCATATTGACATTAATGAAGAAGAATGGTCTCATTTTTGTAGTAAAGTACATAATTGTTCCTACAATTTAAGACATAAACTTGCTCTATTTAAGATGCTACATAGGGCTTATTACACTCCAGAAAAACTACATAAAATGAACAAAGAGATGTCATTTCTCTGCTGGCGTTGTAAAAAGCAAAAAGGTGTATTCTTGCATATGTTTTGGTCATGTGATTTGATTTCTTCATTTTGGAAATCTGTTATTAAAGTGGTATCTCAATGTCTACGAGTGTATATCCCCTTTTCACCACGGTTATGTCTCTTAGGAACTAGCTTGATGGACAAGTGGAACAAATATGAAAGTAGATATATAGATCTTGCCATGTTGGCAGCTAGGAAATGTATAGCTTTAAACTGGAAAGTGTTCAGTCCTCCAGTATTAATCCATTGGTGGAATGAACTTTCAAGCTACCTTACATTGGATAAAATTTATTACAAATGTAAAGGTAAACTCCTGAATTTACAAAAATATGGCAATCCCATATGAACTTTGAGTTTAAGAATTATGACGAGGTATAATAGATGGACCTGAGAGCAGATGTATAGGTTGTTTTGTAAGTTTTTTTTTTTTTGTACTTTTTGTGTGGTTGTTGTTGTGATGGTATGATGTCATGTCTGCGTATATATATATAAAAAAAAAAAAATAAATGTCAGCACATGTTAACATTATTTCCACTGTAAAAAACAGTGTGGCATACCACATGATAACTGGCTAAGCAATGCTGATGTAATTGTGAAATTTTCTTTCCTGTTGCAATAAAAAAAAAAAAAAATGACTGCTCTCTGTTCTCATGTGCATTTCCATCTCCCAACTTTTTCTGAGTTAGGTTTGTGAAACAAACTGTACAAACTGTACATTACATTGGAGCGTACTATTTTTAGAGTTCTTGTAAAGTGTCAAGAAAACTGATGAGTGAACAAATTCAAAGAATATCTTGCAACAGCTTGTCATGATCAATCATAAAATGAAGACCCACCCTGCCTTTTCATCATGAATATGAAATCTTATATTAAAATGAGGAAAAACCACAGACATTGAGAAACTGGGACTTCCGAGAACAGATGCGTGGTATAGGGGCGTACCTTCCTCTCCATGATATATATAAGCCCAGGAGTCCAGAGAGGGATGTTCTGAATATCTTCAACTCTACTCTACTCTACCTGGGACCATCTCCTGTGACCACACCCAATCCACCTACCTGAGCAGGTGAGATGACTGTGCTGTCCCAGTGTAAAACAGCATTTCTTACATTGCAGAACACCAAAGCTTGCAGCCTGTTGGACAATATACATATATCCATGACTCTCACATGAAAACTGCAATACTAAATATTTTTCTAATTATGCAGAATCATGTTTGATAATAATTAAGCCATTCTGATACAGTTCCTTTGTTCAAAGCATCACTGATGAAGTGGCATTTCCTTTCACAAAGATTTAATAAGATTTCAATACAAAGCAAAATTCAGTGTAATATTTAAATGAAAATAGTTGAAGAACAGACCATTCCAAAGGGGTTCACATACTCACCAGCATCACTGTAGACATGCAGACTCAACAAGGAAATCACATTTTCATAAATTTTATATCAATGTCACCTGAATGCAAACACAGAATGAGAAGTAAAGTTAGCCACAGATCATAACCTGTGTCATGTCGTCAAGACAATGTTTTGATAGTACTGTATTAGATTGAATCTTAAGTTATCAATATAGGGCTTTTGGATGCATAAACACACCTCCCATCATTGAGTTTGTCAGCCTGTTTGTGTGGATGATGTATAGAGTAAATATGGGTGTGGTTTCCCATTTTTATACGTTGACCAGACAAAGATCCAAGAAGGATCAGAATGTTATCTTAATTTAATAATTTTTTGTGGCGTTGGCTTAGTGCACAGGCGCTACTTCTTTTTTCATTGAATCTTTCCACTGAGTGCCTTGCACCTATATGTGATATGCATGTAACCTTTTTCTCCGAACCTGATGACATATTCTGCGCAAGGTAGTAAAGAACAGAAAAAAAAATAAAATTAGTGATTATTTACTCTCTTTTTGTCTGCTGGTGTAAATTATTCATGGACTGCATTGTTTTATTGTTGATCAAGGAAAGTAAATAGGAAGGGGTTGAGCATTTTGACATAATCAATGGTGAGGTTTACTTCCTTTTCTTTCAGCTTATCAGCTGCGGTTAATTTTTTACATTCACCTCAGACTCATAAAAAATCTTTTTGAAGGGCAATAAACTGTGTTAAAACAGATCACAACAAATTCTCCCCTAGAAAACTCCTCAAGAAGACGCAACATTGAAATCACATTTTCATCATGGAAAAGAAGGTTTTTGTCTACTATACCGGTGGTACGATTGGAATGGTTCTGGACGAAGATGGTGAGTCAATTTGTGTAATCAGTAGATTTATCACTGAGTCAGAGTAAATGAAGATGGAACACAGCATAAATGAAAGATCTCATTTGCACCAAACAAAGATTTACTTTTATCCCTGAGATTATTCAGTTGCAGTGTGAAACCTCAAAAAAATTACAGAACAAGATCTCATCATTAGTTGTGCCGAAGTTTATTCTAATCAAGTAAATCAGAGCAAAAGAGGTTTTAGTTCGGGAATGTCTACTTGGCCTCTCCAATTGGCACGGTGAGCCATTTCGGATTTCTCGGGAGCCAAACTGTAAGTGTTAATTTCACTTATATGGCACTTATGTGTCACTACAGGCGTACATTCCTTCTAATTACAACAATTTTATTTTTTAATTTTATATTTATGTATTTTCTTATTATTGCAACCAGTCCTGTATACATTTTCCCATTCAAGAAGAAAATACATACAAAGGAAATGATGTTTGACTCCACTGGAGCAGATTAATTTTCAATAAAACAAGCAAATAAGGAAAATTAATGCAAAGATAAGATAAAAAGTAAAAACAACAAACACCCAGCAGTTATTCATACTAGAACTATGCCCCTGCTGCTTAAAAAAAAAACCTACTAACCAAGCTAAGTTCTGAACTGTGAACCCCATGCACTTGAACACTCCACCTTAACCACTGAGTTATCTTAATAACTGATTTGGCAGGAGCTGTACTGTCAATTTCAAGTGTGAGTCAGCAAAACACGTCATGCATCCCGTTCTAGCGCTTGAATTTTAGTGTTCTCTCAGTAAGTAAGCATGGATTCTTTCAAAAGATGACTTAAAAAACGACTGTTGAATATTTAGTGGACAATCTTAGCGAAAATATCAAAAAGAAACCGGTTTAGCAACAGTATATCTGCGCTCATTGCTGCACTTTGAGTCTTTGTGTGTAAAGTTGCCTGGCTGCCGGAATGCAGAAAAAGAAAAAACAGCAATCAGAACAAACACCCCAGCAACTACATACACAAAAAAAGTGTGATTGCAATGGTGTATTCCCAACTGCATGTGCTCAAAGTGAAAGCATATATACCGCCGTCACCTGCACAATAGCTCAGTGACTTACCCTCTTAGCTAATTCCAATGAGTCATCTAGTTATGCTTTATTGCCATATGAAGAGTCAGCCGGCAAGCCATAGAAACTGCTTTGATGACGTCTGCTGAATGTTTAGTGGATAATTATAGTGAAATGTAGCGAAAGTTTATATTGTCACACTCTACAAGCAGATGAGTGTAATGGCGCATGGACTCATGAGTTTCACCGGGAACGCAAGGCTCCATCTCAGGCTAGGTTTGTGCGATTACGGTCATTGAGGGCTCGTTGGGAACATCAGAGCCCATAGAATCAAATGGCCACCCCCAAATTTAAATTGACCACATCACAAGCCAATCACAGAGGAGAAAATACATTGGTCCACTGGGAATGCTCAGGGCTTGTCCTCTTTGGAGGCAGTGCCCAGGAAAAAAAAAACATGCATGGAGACTGGGAGACCTAGTTTCAATATAAAGCAGACGCAATGGACTAACAATACACAGCGCAGATTTACCCTCGAACACAGTTTTTTATTATAAAATAGCAAATCTAAGGAAAAATTTTTGCTCATCGCTGTAGAATGTATAGTGTATGCCTGCTGTTCTTTGAGTGTGGTGTCGGTTTAAAATGACAAGGCTTATATAATTTGATTCTGTGGACTTTCCTCTTTCATTTGATGTATGGTTTGTATGCATAGCACACATTCCATAGAAACACTAGCGATGGAGCACTGATATTATTTTATCCTATGTTTTGCTACATGCTTATTTACTTGCTTGGTACTTGAATTGTGTTTGGTTTAGGTAAAAATGGTCATCACGAACTTTTCACAGAGTTTGTTCCCTTTAAGAGAATATGCCGCATTATAATGATACTATGATTAAACATGCTGTAATTATAATGCATAATTACGCCCCTGGTACCAGGAGTGTTCAGGTTTAAGGGGTTAAATGAACAGTTGGTTCTCATAGTCCATCTCCATCTTACTACCTACAGCAGTCCCAGCGGGCGCCTATGGCCTCTGGCCCAGCAGCTGGTGACCTGCTCCAACTCACTGTCCACAGCGATCCCAGCGGGGTCGTGCCTACGGCCGGTGGCCCAGCAGCTGGCAACCTGTTCCATCTTACTACCTACAGCAGTCCCAGCGGGGCCATGCCTACGGCCTTTGGCCCAGCAGCTGGTGACCTGCTCCAACTCACTGTCCACAGCGATCCCAGCGGGGTCATGTCTACGGCCACTGGCCTAGCAGCTGGTGACCTGATCCAACTCACTGTTCACAGCGATCCCAGCGGGATCGTGCCTACGGCCACTGGCTCAGCAGCTGGTGACCTGCTCCATTTTGTGAGCCCTCCGATTCTCAACCTTAAAGTCATAACCGTATCCGAAATGTTAAAAATTATTGAATCTCTTAAGAACTCTAAAGCCAGGGATGATCTAGGTCTTGACACTAGCTTCTTGAAATGTTATAAATTTCCTTTATTGCATCCAATCGCACACCTAATAAATCTGTCAATCACACAAAGAGCTGTCCCCTTGGCTTGGAAGGTGGCAATAGTGACCCCTGTTTTTAAATCTGGGGATAAAACCGACCCTGCCAATTATAGACCAATTAGCATTCTCCCTGTGATTTCAAAAATAGCTAAAAAATGGATTGCTAAATTGATCACAGCTCACCTGGATTCGAACGGCCCGTCTTTACATCCCATGCAGTTTGGCTTCCGTTGTCACCATTCTACTGAAACAGCTGTTTGCTATTTTATTGAAAAAGTCAAACTCTATCTTGATAGGCATACTTGCGTAGGTGCTGTTCTTATAGATCTTAAAAAGGCATTTGATACTGTAGACCACAACATTTTGCTATCCAGACTTTCTGCTTTTAATTTATCATGTAATGTCATTGATTGGGTTGAGTCTTACATTTCTCACAGGAAGCAGTGTGTACAAGTTAAATATACTAAATCTCCATATATTAACTGTCCAACAGGGGTCCCCCAAGGGTCAATCTTAGGTCCATTACTGTTCTCCTTGTATATGAATGAACTACCCAATGTATGTAAAAATGTGGACACAGTCATGTATGCGGACGACACAGTAATTTTCACTTATGCCAAAAACACATATGAAGTCACTCAAAAGCTGCCATCTGCCCTGGCATGTCTTCAGGACTGGCTAACAAATTCATGCCTCTCTCTGAACACTAAGAAAACGGTCAGTATGGCATTTACCAAACCCAGGACTCATCTATCTCCCTCTAAAATTTTTCTGAGAGGTGAGGAAATTCAAACTGTGAGTGAATTCAAATATCTTGGAGTTGTGCTGGACTCAACTTTGTCCTTCAAGAGCCATTTTAAGAACATTGTCAAAAATGTAAATTTTAACCTATGTAACTTTAAACAGATCAGAACATCCTTGACTGATAGTGCGGCCCTCCTGTTTTTACGTTCCATGATATTTTCACACATTGATTACTGTGTCTCTAGCTGGTCATTCACCTGTCCCTCTTTACTTAAACCTGTTGAATCCTGCTTCAAAAAGGCTTTAAAGGTTTTGGACAAGAAACCCTTTTCCTACCATCATTGCAGCATCCTGGAGAAGTATAGGCTCTTAAATTGGGCTAATTTTAGAAATTTCAAAGCCACCTGTCTCGTGTATAAAATCCTGCATGGCCTGGCACCACCACCACTCAACCAGTTTGTTAAACGTAAATCTGCCAGAAGTTCCACTGCATGAACAACCAGAACCATTGATCGGGGTGATTGTGAACCCTCTTTTAGAAGGGCATCATTTTCTCAAAATGTTCTATCATTGAAAGGTTGTGCTCTCTGGAACAGTTTGCCATCTGCAATAAGGGAGTGTTCAAGCCTGGAAGCGTTTAGGAAGCAGTTAAAATCATGGCTAGGCGAGAGCCAAGCCTGTGATCATGAATAGATCTGGTATACATGGGAAAGGGGTGTCCAGACTATTGTTAGTACATCTACGGTGCACACATAAGCGTACTTATGTATGGCACTTTCGTGTATTAATGTTACATAATCTACGTGTATATCCCTGTACAATAATTTTTACACTCCTGCGTGTGCAGTGTATGTTTGGGCATTGTGCAATACAATCTTGAGCAATGTAGCAATGTGCAATGGAGAACTGAAAAATGTGCAATATATTGATATCTTAGCATTTTTGCACTTAGCACTTTAGCACTCAGCACTTTGACTATGCACTCTAGCACTTTAACTCTCGGCTCTTTGGCCATGCACTCTTGCTATTTATCCCCTAACTTTTGTCTTATCCTGTTATATTGATATGTTTTATGCTTGTGGTCTAGTCTCAGTGGTGTACGCTATTTTATATTCTCTTTTTCCTTATTGATTCTGCTCTGTGTTTCCATTTTTTATTGTTGACTACAACCTGCCATAGGGACTAAAGATGGAAATTAGCCTTTGGCTATAATCTTGCATATTTACATTTTTTCTTTTCTTTTTGAAAAAAAAATATGTCCATCAATCTGCACTGTCCCTGTCTAAAAAATAAATAAACACAATCTTTGATAAAAATAAACACATAAATAGTCAGCAGCGTGCGGTCACACGTTCTCAGGGGCTTCAGTAACGCTCACCCTTTACCGCTCGATTGTCCTCAAGCTGTTCTCGTTCAAGTTTGCCTGATTAACAATCAAACAATTTATCGACTGAATGACCAAGACCAATCCTTGATCCATAATAAGAAATGATAATGGAAAAAATGAATGCCTATTGCCAACATTTATACAATTGATACAACATTGTTAGGATGGAAACATAAATGCAAAAAATCCAAAACTTTCGCTGACTTCACAGCATTTATTTTCGCCATCACTCAGCTGTGCATTGTACCCAACAACGGCCTTGAGCAGTGGCTACATTCAGAATACAGAACGGATTCTCAGGGCCTATTGCTTAATGAGCCTCGCAAACTAATTTACGAAAATCTGTGCTTTTTCACGAGCTACACGAGCACAGAAATTATATAGACATTGATGTTTTACCTTGTCATTTATGTGTGGAAGAAAACACCTCATAATTTTGTGTTGTAATGTATAACAATGCTATAAAAAATAAATTAGACTGTTGTCGGGTCTACCAATTAGTCTGAGCAACTGTTGCTAATCGGGAGAAGTAAACTGCGAGAGGTTTAGGTTATTAAGCAGTGAAAGGTGAGGTTACCGCTGGCCTTTGTTCCTGCCGACGGATCGCCACTGCTTATAGTCCATGTGTTGGATGTGGGCTGCATGAGACCTGAGTGACTTTGACAAGAACCAAATCGTTATGGTCAAAAAAGGGGGTCAGAGCATCTTTAAAGGGGCAAGACTTCTGAGGTGCTCCTAGTCAGCAGTGGTGAGCAATATCAACAGCGGTCTAAAGAGGGACAAACCAAGAACTGGTGACAGGATATCGGGCGCCAAACGCTAAATGATGCACTATCCCTCCTGGTCTGAGCTGACAGAAAGGCTACTGTCATAGATATATAAAAATCTAGATGACGCATCGCCTATTTGCCAAAGGCAAGTTGATACGTCAGCCGTTGCTGGGATGGCAGCCATATTGGGGAGGTCAAAAAACGTAAACAAATAAAGCAAACAACCTGGAAATAGATCTACACCTTTTGCGTTCGGCCTGTCTATGGATCGTTATCTGAACATACCCTGGCCTATATATTTTAATTAGATAATGGCTTAGTGGATTCTGTAATAAATTATAAGAACATATGTTTAAACTGTATATTGCTGGATAGAGTGCCACGTAATACTAATTTTTCCAGGACTCATCTTTCTGTCGTATGCAACTGGCTTAGATGCAGCCTAGGCTAGGCGAATATGTCTTTGCATTGACTTTGAATGTAATCTGTCGTGTTTCGCGTCCGTGTGAAAGCGGCTTTAGTTGGCAACCTTTTTATTCGGCGCGTTTTATTGCCAGCTAGCAAGCCAAATGCTCGCGGTGCAACTGCAGCCAAATTAGATCGCATAATAATGGCTATAGCCGCTATACGCATTTTAAATTGGCCAAATTTAAATACATGAAATATAATGTTAGCTAGCTAGCAAGAGAGCCTTTATGCCAACTTAGCTAGCTATATTTAATGTATGTATATGCGAGCTAGGTGCCTAAATAGCGAAGTTATAACTATTCACTATTATCCATTGATTTCTATGAGCAAGTCCAAAAATAATACAACTGCGCAGGTGTACCGGTGGTCGCGCCAAATAGCGGTAAAATATACACTGCCTCTTTTTTTTTTTTTACAATGTTTTAGTCGAAGTTACACAGCCATAGTATTGAGATGTTTTATTGTTCTTTATTTGAGGACTGCTAAATGCTAGGTCTAAGTAGATTCTAGATTTTTCCTTTGAGTCTTTATTCTGTACATAATGAAAGGATATGGCAACAACTGAAACTGCATTTTATAAAAGTACTAATAAAACAAGTATAAGTATGCAGGGTGTTCCAAGAGCACGGTTTAGTTAAAAAAAAGAACAAATATACTCCAGACAAGTTTCAAAGTAACTTTTATTCTGCATGTATCATGTGTTGAACATTTATTTATAGTCGCGTTATAATTAATGCATATTTGTGCACGATATTAAATAAACATTGAATATACTGTATATAATGGATTTTCGCTCAAATCGGACAGTCCCATCACAATGCATTTTCATTAAAAAGCACTCGTGTAGGGGAGACAGGGGCTTGTGTCACAGGGGTAAGTTGTCACACTGCAATCATCTTCTCCACTAGAGGGCGCAACTAAAAAGTGGAATACTAGTTTTCTTCCTTTACATGGTCAGGTCTCATGTCCTGTGTGAAAAGAGAACAACACATTGTAAGTTGAAATGAGCACCAATTAACCATTTTCCACAACCCAAAGTAAAAAATGTTAACTTTATATATTTTAAAATAAGCTTCTTTCAGATAAAAATCCTAGCAGTGATACATGTGGACTTGTTAGAGAAGATATTAAGGCATCCTGTCATACCGTGGTCATTGTTCTGTTTTAAGCTAACTTTAAGCTAGAGCTAGCATTAGCAAACATGGTAGTTTGGGGCAACTTGTCTCAGTCATTTGGGGGTTAGTTGTCACATGTCAAGAAAACAAGTTAACCAGCAGAGAAAGAAGAGAAAAACTGCTATTCTCACCGACACACCTGTGAAGGAGGCACTTGAAGCTGAAAGGCAGGCACAAGGGAAAAAAAGGCTATTCAAAAAGAAAGGCAAGGCAACCAAATCCAAAATACCAAAGAAGCAAAGCACAAGGAAGAAACAGAGGGCAGATACAAAAAGAAAAACTCCAGATGACTCCTCATTGGAAGAAGATGAGTCCCTGTGCCTGGTCTGTGTAGAGCCATTTGGAAACAGCCGCCCAGGATAAACCTGGGTGCAGTGCATAATATGCAAAGGATGGCCCATGAAGAATGCACCCCTGGCAAATCAATCTATGTATGCCAGAACTGCGACTCAGATGAGGAGTCTGACTAGTGAGGTCAAGTTTTGTTTGAGATTTTCTGGCTGGATGTTCCAGGACTGACTAGTGAGGTCAGGTTTTGTTTGAGTTTTTTTAATAGATCTTCCAGGACTAGTTTAAGTTTCATGTTTCTTAATGCATGTTGCATAATATTTTATGTTAAGATTTATTCACTTTCAAGTAAAAAAAATAACAACAACAATAATTTTGTCCTTGTTTTATTAGTTGCAAAACCCAGTGTGACATCTTACCCCATATAGTGTGACAACTTACCCGTTGGTGGGGCAACTTGTCACATGGTGAAAATCTATTTGATTGCTAATAACTCTGCACTGACACAAGATATGAAAATTACATGATGACAAAATATACACCTAAGACTTTGGTCTTTCATCTGGTACACATTTTTTTTATATATGATGTATTGATTCCGAGAAATATATAAGAGTGTAAAAAGTGTGAAAACAAGCCCCGGTCTCCCCTATACCGGACAAGCTGGTTTTCACCATGCACATACGCATTTGCAACAGAGCAACGAAATGAAGTTCGGCTTTCCGACACGGTTATAAACTGACATAATTTAACAGTTAAATTAATGCATTCTCCTTGTTTTTTTAACTGTAAGTGGAGTCCTGAGCGCATTTAACCGTGGGTTACACCTAACATGGACGGAACTCTGTTGTAAACTTATTGTTAAATTACGGTTAAAATTACTGGCAAAAAGGTGTAAGTTTATAACAGTGCATTCGCGGAAACTGAAACTGACACAATTTCATTTACATACTTGGGTTTTTAGTGGTCTCCATTGATCCCAGTTGGAGCAACGCAGTAGCCTATCATATCATCCTGTTATCCATTGTGTCAGGGCAAAGACAGACTAAATGAAGACAACAAGTAGGTACCGGTACGCGCACTTGAGAATGAAGTTGTTCCGATCTTTATACGCAAAGCATAGGCTGCATAGCCTACAAATTCGTACATGTGTATAGCGGATATAATCTGTTACACGCATATAAATGATATAATCTGTCTTGTGAGTACAACGGATTTTGTATGTTTAATGCATATAGCGGAATTCGCTCATAACGGACAAAATTAGCTGGTCCAATTGATTCCGTAATATGCTAGTTTTACTGTATATGTACTTTAGTATGCATTAATCCTGGCACCGGTTTAATGGGAAAGACTCCGAAAGACAGCTAGCTAGGCCTATATAAAATGTGAAAAATGATAAAGTGGAGCCAGGGTAACGTTAGGGACTTGGCTAACTGTTTTTAAATAGGCTTACTGTGGCAGGCGCTGCACATGCATACAAGTGCCTATAACGTGATGTTCCTTAACATATTGTTCTTTAGAGAGGCAATGTATATATTTGGGGGTTGAAACAAATAGAAAATGACAGAATTGTGAGGCTGCTCTGTGGAATGTCAAATATTACCAGCAATAATGAAACAGTGTTTTGCCCTCAAGGCGCAGAAACCAAACGCGTCAATAAAGGAAAATGATTGAGAACTCGCTGGACTAATTCTTGTCATAAAGGGATGTTTGTGGGGTTTACTCTGACCGACGCAACACTACCTTAGGTCAATTTATTGATCGAGGACGCAACATCAGAGCAATTTCGCAGCGCTGCTATGGGGATTCGCCAGTGCCTAGCTAGGGGCAGGGCAAGGGCTAGCCTCATTTGCACCGAGCGCTGCATCATCACGCTATATAGCCACCTTATTTTTCACAAACAAGGCAACTTATTTGTGAAATGTGATTCATTGTTGTCTGGACTCAACCGTTTGCCAGTTTTCACAATCATAGGCAGCACAATGTTGAGGCATTTTCAGTTTATGCCGACCAGTTGTTCCACAGCCTTCATCGCGTCATATTGTTTTGACCGCCCCAATATGGCGACGGTAAAGACGTATGCGGGATGAGCCAATGAGTGATCTAGTTTTTTTATATATCTATGGGCTACTGTGACACAAGTCACACAGAATGTTAATTATACTTTCATGAGTAATGTTTCACAACACACAGTGTATCGCACCCTGCTATGTTATAGTGCTTTTTAGCTGAAGACCAGTTGATGTGACCTTTCGAACCCTGGTCAAGCAAGCATACAAGCTAACAAAGCTTCATTTTTACATCACATTTTGTTCCTGGTGAAAAATAACTGTACTACACAGACCGCTAGGTACTACTGAAATTGCAGCCACGAAAATTATATGGGTATTAAACAAATAAGACATTTGACGTAAGTGGGCACAATTATAACAAATACATGAAAAATACTTGAGTGTTAAAACTAATATAAAAGTCAAAATGAAATTAGGGGCTAAAATTGTAATTAAGACCTACAGTGCCGTGAAAAAGTATTTGCCCCCTTCCTGATTTCTTCATTTTTTTGCATATTTGTCATGCTTAAATGTTTCAGATCATCAAACAAATTTTAATATTAGACAAAGACAACCCGAGTAAATACAAAATGCAGTTTTTAAATGATGAGTTGATTTATTAAGGGAAAAAAGCTATCCAAACCTACCTGGCCCTATGTGCAGTGGCGTTTTTAAGTGTAAAAACTTGGTGGGGCAAGAATGTATTTCAGGTCCTGGGGGGGGGGGGGGCACAGTAAACGAGGGGTATGGGGTGATTTCTATACAACAATTTGTGATAAATTAGTTTGTCCGCTGCCGTTTTACCTTACAAGCTTTTAGTTAAAAGTCAACATTATCGCACACACGCACACACACGGAGGAGACGAGGGAGAGCGAGCGCACGCGAGTGAGTGAGAGTTCTCCAACACGGAGATCGACGTTTGTTTAAAAGCCATTTGCCACCGTGGCTCCACAATGCTCAGAGCCTACAAGGCCATAAACAAAGTAGAGCGCTCAACACCACTAAGTGCCACAGCAAACCGCACGCACAGACAACTTATTAGGATCGATCCACTCTATGACAGGATTATGACAACAACCTTATCCTTCAGCATATGTCTGACACACTGTCATCACCATCTAGCCTCAATCCAGCATAAGATATTATACATTAGTATACCGTTGTCTTACTGTCATAATGTTGCAACATATTGAAATAGATATGAGAAATATCTATGAACTGCAACATATTTTTTCAAGTCTTTTTCATATCATTTAAAAATGATAGTAGATTCAGGCCTTTTTAATATTACAAAAATGATAGAGAAATTGTGAAAAGAAACAGCATTTCTTTTGTATCCAACCGTATAAAATACCTGGGCCAACAACAATCTTGTAAACTTAATACTAACATTAGGATCTGACCTGGCAGCCTTAGTAACCAGCTTTGAAAATGCAATCACATCCTCTTTGTTAGTCGTTCATAAGAAAAGATAGGATTGTAATAAAATTGGGCGGTGTGGAGAAATAATAACTATACATTATAATTATGATTTATTTGTTGTAAAGCCTCAGCTTCCATGACTAGGGATAGTCTGGCCTAGCTACGTTAGAATTTAGCTGGTGGACAAATAGTTACAGTAGCTCTCAACATAATGTTATAATACACAAATACATCCAAAATCTATCGTTAAATCTTACCTCCAAAAGGTAATTCCACTGGATCTGGTATTGATATCTCGTTCAGCATCCACATGCAAGATTTAAGTTTAAGCGCTGGTATAAAACCGCATTTTAGAGTATCAGGGCATCCTGGATCATAGCTAAACGCGTTCACGTTTATAACAAATCAAACCGCTTGGAAATCAGTCAAAATTCAGCGAGTAATGATTTGTAGAAATTGTTTGATACTTCTAACCCTGTACTAACATGGTCGCCTGGTAGGCACGCCTCTCCACCACTCATGACGCTTTATATGTCTATGATGCCTGATGAAATGACGCAGTAGTGGGGCTTGGGGCTGTCAGCCCCACATGCCAACAAATTAGTACACCTCCACTAATACAGCCAACACTCTGAGCATACGCACTTTATATTTTCAAGACGACGTTAACATTGCATTAGCATAATAGCCCCATTCATGCGGACATGGATCAGGAGATCGGTCTGAAGCAGCAAAACAGAGACCAATTCAAACACAAATTCCATGCAATTTAGGAAAATGCTAAATTTATAGATAATACATTTAATCTGATAATACGATCATGTTTGAGAATTAATAATGTAATTTGCCTACGGTCCTTTCTGGTGACACCAGGTGGGGCTGTGCCCCACCTGCCCCTAATGACCAGTCGCCACTGCCTATGTGAAAAAGTAATTGCCCCCTAAATCCTAATAACTGGTTGTGCCACCCTTGGCGACAACAACTGCAGTCAAACGTTTGCAATAACTGGCAATGAGTCTTTCACATCACTGTGGAAGAATTTTAGCCCACTCTTCTTTGCAGAATTATTTTAATTCAGCCACATTCGAGGGGTTTTGAGCATGAACAGCCTGTTTAAGGTCATGCCACTGCATCTCAATGGGATTTAAGCCCGGACTTTGACAAGGCTACTCCAAAATCTTCATTTTGTTTTTTTAAGCCATTCAGAGGTGGACTTGCTGGTGTGTTTCAGATCATTGTCCTGCTGCATGACCCAAGTGCGCTTCTGCTCGACATCACAATCTGAGGGTTGGACATTCTCCTTCAGGATTTTCCGGCAGAGAGCAGAATTCATAACTCCATCAATTATGACAAGTCGTCCAGGTCCTGAAGCAGCAAAGCAGCCCCAAACCATCACACTTCCACAATGTTTGGCTTTTGGTATGACGTTCTTTTTATGAAATGCTGTATTAGTTTTACACCTGATGTAATGGGACGCACACCTTCCAAAAAGTTCAACTTATGTCTCGTCAGTCCACAGAATATTTTCCCAAAAGTCTTGGGGATCATCAAGATGTATTTTGGCAAATTTGAGACGAGCCTTTGTTCTTTTTGGTCAGCAGTGGTTTTCGCCTTGAACTCTCCCATGGATGCCATTTTTTGCCCAGTCTCTATCTTATTGTTGAATCATGAACACTGACTTTAACTGAGGCAAGTGAGGCCTGCAGTTCTTCAGATGTTGTTATGGGTTTTTTATGACCTCCTAGATGAGTAGTTGATGCGGTCTTGGAGTAATTTTGGTAGGGTCAGGCTTTGGGAAGGTTCACCACTGTTCCAAGTTTTCCCATTTGTGGATAATGGATCTCAACCGTGATTCGTCCCAAAGCCTTAGAAATGGCTTTGCAACCCTTTCCAGACTGATAGATGTCAATTTCTTTGTTTCTCATCTGTTCTTGAATTTCAACAAGGGATGACATATTGCTTTTTGAGATCTTTTAGCCTATTTCACTTTGTCAGACAGGTTCTTTCGAAGGGATTTCTTGATTCAACAGGTCTGGCAGTAATCCGGCCTGGGTGTGGCTAGTGGAACTGGACTCAAAAAAATGTGGTTAATCACAGTTAATCCATGATTTAACAAGGGGGGCAATTACTTTTTCACATAGGGCCAGGTAGGTGTGGATAGCTTTTTTCCCCTTAATAAATGAAATCATCATTAAAAACTGCATTTTGAATTTACTCGGGTTATCTTTTTCTTATATTAAAATTTGCTTGATGATCTGAAACATTTAAGTGTGAAAAATATGCAAAAAAGTAAGAAATCAGGAAGGGGGCAAATACTTTTTCACGGCACTGTATACTTAGATGTGAGGTAAAACCACTAAGAGAAGTAAAAATAGTAAAATTAAATAAAATAATCATTGAGACCAGTTATCTAGACTGCTAAAAGGCACAGCTAAAAACAAATGTTTTTTGTTTACTTTTGTAAGACCACGCCTCCAGCCCTCCAGCTCTCCGGTCTGCTAAGAACCGGACTGCACTTTATTATTCAATTATCTCCTGCACCTGTTGTTCATTTCCACTGTGCGTAAGCAGTGTTCAATTTAAGACCAAGCTTCGCACTTTGTCTTTGCAAAGTCTTGTTCAATAAATCCCTATGCCGTATTTCTAGTCTTGTATAGACGTATTTTCCGCATGTCGCGTTTATTATTCTCAAACTCTAAGTGCTGTTTATTGTTTCATTCCAGCACTTTATTTAAAGGAAACTCATTTCCATTTGTTTTCCTATTTGTAATGCATTGTTACTGCAGCTAAAGCCCACAGTCTGTAGTACTCATAGTACAAAGGTACCTTGTTTCCAAGTTGCAACATTTATGCCTTCTGATGTGCACTAGGCATAATACATATTATCAAATCCATCCTTGCACCTGAGTCCAGTCCAGAAAGGTGCTCTAAGTCTTCTTACGCAGTTTCTAAGCTAGAACATTTTTTGTCACATACAGCAAACATCTCCTCACAATCTGCTAGCTGCCTGTCCCCTGAATACACTATAAAAAAAAAAAAAAAAAAACGGTCCCTGTAGACAGCCCAGGCTCTAAAAACTGCAACAAAACAACCTGGTCCAGCCTAGACCGTCCAGCCAATCACCGACAAGAGGGATGGGGGGGTGGGGTTTGGGTTTTTTCATGACAGTTTCAGGAAGCACGGGAGGGTGAGAGGGGGAGGGAGGAGGAGAGGAGGAGGGAGGGGCGAGCTAGCTCTCTGTTTTTTTGATAATACTTCAAACGTCAACAGGAGTGATGTCACCCAACCGTGCTTAGAGCACCTTTAACTTCCTGTCCTCCATGCATCTGAACTGTGCACGAAGCACAACCGTTACAACTTTTAAAAGATGACGGCGTTGGGGCACACCTAACATGATTAGGTAGGCTGTTTCAGCGTCTTGGAGCATAAAAGCTAAAAGCAGATTCACCAGTTTGCTTGGAGACCCAGGAATTAACCAGACGGCCTGTTCTAGATGACCTGAGCCGTCTCGCTGCTTCATAGCTCACAGGCATATCAGACAGATATTGGGCGCCAGATCATAGGGCCTTAAAAAGAAGCATTATAATTTCAAGATCAATCCTGAAATTTACATGAAGCCAGTGTAACAACCTCTACACAGGTGCTCTATGGCCATATTTCCGTTTCTTTTCTGAAAGCACCTACAATGGGCATGAGGCATGTTGAACTTGGCCTTAGAACAATTGAACGAGTCCCGTTTTTTTTTTACATCTTGTGCGTCGGCCGAGTATGTGTCCACCATTAGCCCGGGCAAGCAATAGCACCAGGATGCACTGTGGCAAGAAGACAAGCTCGTGGAGATTGTAATGCTGTGGGAAATGTTCTGCTGAGAAGCCCTGGGTCCAGGAATTCAACTGGATGTCAGTTTGATGGTGCTGTATTGGTGGCACAAGGGGGATCTACATAATATTAGGTGGTTTTAAAGCTGAGGCTGATCGGCGTGTGAAACTTTAAAGTTAAGTGTATCTTGAGCCATGGACCTTAACATCGAAATAAATAAAATTTAAAAAAAAAACATCCAAGTCATGCTCACTAATAAAAAATCACAATCACAAAAATATCTTTGATCACTGAAAATCTCAGATTGCTGAATTTCAGTATGCATCATATCTTTCAGGGGAATTAATACCAGGAAAGCCAGGTGATTTCACGAAAGAGATTCAAAGACACCCGGAGCTCTTTGAGAAGGCGGAGTTGGACTGGTTTGTGCTGCCGTGAGTAAAATATGAAACTGAGGTACACTTTGGCAAGTTGTTTGAAATCACCCCACAAACAACATCAATATCTGAAGCTACAAACTAGAAATCAAAAATATAAAATCTCAGCGATAACTCAGAGTTTCAGTAAAATGCTAAACTAAACATCAGACAAAGGAAAATGAGACCATGTGTAGCTTTGCACAGTGTTTATTTTATCTTCTTCTGCCATCTCAAAGAAATCTGGGACAACCTTAATAGGTGGTGAGAGACAGAATCAGCTCTTAATATGAAATAACATAAATTTGAGATGTGATGGCAGAAGATTTATTATGTCCTTTCAAATATAATCGCATAATTGAAAATATATCTCGCTCATTTAGTCGAAAGGCAACTGATGACTGTCCAACAATCTTCAAAGTGAAATACCGCATCGAGGAAGTTGGAAAGCCAATCGACTCAACCATGATGTTGCCTGAACACTGGTGTGATATTGTTGACAAAATCGAGGTAATATACTTTGCATTTAAGGGGTCAAGCCTGGGTTCACTCAATTGAAGTACTTCTAAACACTGAAAACACATAAAAATTGTGTCAACTGAAAAAAGCTCAGGCTGGAATTTGATTTTAATCAAATTTAATCAGTTTGTTACCGTGAAAACCGTACATTATTGAAGGAAAATGTGAAATCTTGTGGCAACAATATCTCAGAAACTATACCATATTTTCCTGTGATTCTTTTTTTTGTTTTGCAGCTAATATCACCAGCTATACAATGACATACTCATTCTGGGTATTTTCATGGGAAAATATTTTGGTCATAGAATTTTAGAAATGGGTGGCAGAACCTGCCTGGCAGATGGATCATAAATACACCATGTATCTACCTACCCAAAAATGGCTAAGTCATTGTATAGAACATAACAAACTGATGCTATGGTGAAAATTTCAGAGCAATACCTTGAAAAATGTGGATTTTATGCCCGCCACAAGCCTGATAAACTCTGAAATTTTGCGATGCGAGAAAATCGCGTTTTTGTCGTGAAACGAATGCACTGGAGGCATTCACATGATAAAAATCCACTTAAAAAATACTTTTTTGGTCTTAAAATCACCTTTTATGAATGTTTTGAAAGATTTTTACAAAATGAAAAAAAATTTTTTTTCAAGTCTGAACCTAGTCTTGACCCCTTAAGGTAACAAACCAGCCCTCTGCCTTTGCTGTTAGAGTGAGTGCATGAGAACACATTCTTTTAGTTCTGTTGTGCCGTCAAATTGTTACTTCTGTAAAATGGAAACAGAATAGAAATACTGCCACTCATTAATTAAGCATTCATGCGTATGGATAAAGTGTGCATGCATTTGTATGCATAGTCATTATGTATGTATATGGACCAAAAAAAGAAACGCAATTTTCTATTTCTTGATTTTATCGAGTGTAACTGTTATTAATCAACATTTTATTGGTATCAAATGAAAGAGGGAATCTCAGACAATAGATATAACAGAAAATCGGGTTGGAATATCGCCATGTTGGCTTTTATTTAACAAGGTGAATTTCGACATTACAAAACACCAATGACACGATCAGTATCTCGTATTTTCCCCGTTAACGTCGCGCACGGCGGTACACCTGCATCTCATAGACATCACCAGACGTCTAATTGTTGCTTGTGGAACGCTGTTCCACTCTTCGGTCAGTGCTTGTCTTAGCTGATGTACTGTAGCTGGCGGTGGTTGACGTCTCCGGATCGCTCTATCCAGAATGTCCCACAAGTGTTCTATGGGTGAAAGATCTGGAGAAAACGCTGGCCAGGGAAGGAATTGCACGTTTTCTGCCCGAAGGAACTCCATACAGATACGTTCCACGCGTGGACGCGCGTCGTCCTGTTGGAAAGTAATTGCGTTTCTTTTTTTGGTCAGTATATATGGATAAAGTCATGAATGTGTATAGATGAAGTCATGGTACATGTTTATGGATGAAGTCATGAATGTTTATGGGCGAAATTGAAATTTGAAAAAACTAAATAAAATTAATGATGTAAAACATCAAATAATGTGCCAATGTATCGTTTTCATTGTACTACAGGTCAAAGATAATCTACAAATCAGTTTTAATCATAATTTAACTCACCTTCCAGACCTTTTTTGATTTACGGTTGTTTTAATGTCCTGCTCTGTTTAGGAACACGCTGATAGCTATGATGGGTTTGTCATCCTGCATGGAACAGATACGATGGCGTACACCTCCTCTGCTCTTTCTTTCCTCATGAAGGACTTCTGTAAACCAGTGGTACTTACAGGAGCACAGGTGACAATTATGATCCAAGTCATAAAACTGTTTCTCTAGTAATTTCATGTGTGTCCAATCTTTGTTTGTATAGTAACCATACCTTTCCTCATCTATATTATGAATCTGTATACAATGGAAATTCATTACCCTGGGAGAAGTGGGATAAAAGAGTTAACCAGCTATCTATGGTCAATATTTTGAAATTCTACCTTAGGAAATCCTGAAATTTTAAACAAAAAGTAGTAAATAGTCCTGTTATTAGGTGTTTGATTCCCAGCAATGCCATTACTAGCCCTGGAAGGGAGCTGATCCAGTGTGGGTCATACTGGTCCTCACCCACACATCTATGAGACAGCCAGCTAACTCGTTACAGGCATAATATGAAAATTTCTAGTTAAAATATCCAAAAATATTAAGGTAATAATAAGTTCCTTTCTATCATTGTAAAACAAATTTCATTGACATATTGACTTACCCTTTACCTGTGTTTACAGTCCCAACCTTCAGTTTAAAATTTTGTAAATAGAATGTTTAATGTCCTTATTTAATTAGTAGCCATATACAACAATGTATTCATTAGTGTAATGTAACCATTTACACTACTGTATTCATTTGTGACAGCCAACTGCAGAAAAGGGGGAGAAAAGACTGTTACGGTTTCAATGTGACTGTTAAACACGTTGCTCTCTTGGCTATTAAGAGCATGAACTTGACAAACGTACCTTTAAAGCTGTTGTTGACAACTGTTCAGATTTTTTGCCATGGGAGAAACGTGGGACAATTTTTGAATGATAACAACTGCCATCTCCAATATTTCCGGCACCTCGGCTCTGTCTCCAAACGGCGTCTCGTTGGAGAATGCGCTGACACGCATGTGCTAGCTGGTAACCGGTTTAGGCAGTGGTTCTTGAAGTGTGTCGCACCTCTCGCTGGAATCCACCAAGAGTATGAATGATAACACTTCAAAAGTCTATTCTGAATGACAGCTCGTAGCACAATGTTTACTCAAAGAATAAATTATTTAACATTCATTGAAATGTTTGAAAGCTCATAATGTCATTATTTGATAATGACATTATAATCAGTATTGCGAGATGCTTTCTCTATCCAATACAATAAACTGAGGGATCGCATTAGCGAGCTGTGGAAATAGTGAGCTCATCTATGGTCCTGAAACCATCCCTAACATTTACAGCAGGGAAAATAAGTCCTGAACGCATCGATATTTTTCTCAATAAATATATTTCTAATGGGGCTATTGACGTGAAATTTTCTCCAGATGTCGGTAACAACCCAAGTAATCCACACATACAAAGAAATCAAAACAAATAAGTCCAAATATTAAGTTATGTATAATAAAGTGGAATGACACAGGGAATCAGTATTGAACACATGAAGAAAAGGAGGAGCAAAAAGGCATGGAAAGCCAAGAAACCAGCTGAAATCTCTGTATTTAGAAAGCAATCCTGCCCCCTATCAGAGCAAATTAATATCAGCTGGTTTTATCCAAATTGATGGTCTTCAAAAAGGTTTCTCATGACCAAGGCATCACACAAGAAGCAGCTCATGATGGGTGGAAGCAAAGAGCTCTCTCAAGACCTTTGCAATCTTATTGTTGCAAAACATACTGATGGCATTGGTTACAGATGTATTTCTAAACTTCTGAATGTTCCAGTGAGCAAAAAAAAAAAAAACAGAAATCAGTTCACTTTTGACTAGTTTGTTGAAATGGTTAATTTCAGAATGTTCAAGATAAGCGACAGGAGCATTACTTACCAACACAGAAAAGACGCATCCAGCGCCTTTTTACAATGTTGGCTTTAATTTAAAAAAAAAAAAAAAAAACAGGTCAGAGGCACCTCGCGTTTCCACAATTGAGATGTATAATAGAACCAGAGAGAACGAGGAAGTACCTTTGCTTCAGCCAGTTAGCATGTTAGCTTCCTGCTTCCGCATTTCCCAAGGATGCAATTTTGTGGCCAAAGATGCGGAGGCTACATCAACACCAATTGAAAATTGCGCATTTTTTCTTACCAAATAAAGTGAAAACAAAAGAAAATGTATTCGGCAATCCTTCATTATTTTGCTCTTTGTCTGACGCAACTGTTCGATGTTTTCAAGAGGGCCTGTAAGAACTGCTACTTAGAGCTTGATGACAGCTTGTGCACGAGTTTGGTTGTCCAGCTGTTGCTCTGACTGCAGCAGTTCAGCCAATGAGTGTATAGTGCGTGCGCATTCCGGATTAACAGCGTTGCTTGTCATTTCCCCTCGAACACATTCGCCAATCCGCACAAACGACACATTTTCTTGGCCATTTGTGCTGTGTAATCAGATTGGCAATCTTATGAAATGGTGCCAGAAATAAGCACCCATGTAACGCCATTTTTATAGATGGCGTTGGTCAATTCCGTACTTCCTGGGCTGAAGTAGCTAGCCTAGCATCTCCCATTGAAAGTAATAGGGGTGATACTTCCTCGCTCTCTCCAGTTCTATTAGATTACCTCCATGGTTTCCACGCCGATAAAGCGCGTTTGGTGCGATCGGCCCTTTAAAGTGGCCATAAAATATGGTCTTATAAAAAAACTGCCAGAGGGTCTGACTTATCGACTGCAACCTTGACTGCTTTTGTAGTCGTCTGAGGAATATTGTGACCCATCGTAAGACTGATAGAAGGCGAGAAACGGCACTCAAAGAGAGTTGTTTTGACAATGTGTCTGTAATGTGCAAGTGCGCTGCAGATCTATCAATATGAATCGCTCAGTGCAAGCGTACTTCGGCAAATTTGCATACCATCACACTTGCCAGCAGACAGGGGAGAGCATACACACCTGGGGTGCTTTTCGTAACAGCAGAGCTGATAGCGAAAAAAAAATCCTGAGCCTGAACTTTTTCACGGTGGGGGCACAATTCAACATATACCCAGGTAATAATTGGAGTCTACAATTATCTGGAGTCTATACTTCTATGTGCTCAGCACGTCAGGATACAACATGCTCAGCACCAAAAACACAGCGTGCTCACAACGTTGTGGCAAAGTTGTAAAACGACGTTTTGAACACAACGTGCTGACAACATAAGTCCACAACGTTGTGAGGAGGTTAGTACCACAACGTCGAAGTTCAACGTGCACACAATGTTGTGACAACGTCAGATACAACCAAACCTTCTCACAACCTGCTCACAATGTTGTGAGAACATTGTGCGTTAGCTGGGTATGCATATATATATATATATATATATATATATATATATATTCATTGTTTGAAAATTACTCTATCAACTTTCTAGTCACTTATCTGCCATATTGCTATATTGTTAGCATACTACAGATTATACTACAGCAATACAAAAAAAAGGTCAGTAGGAGGCAATAGTACCCCAAAGTAGACAAAGATTTGATTAGTAGCCTAACCATTTACTAAAGGGCATAAACAAGGACAATGATACAAGGACACTTCTTTTTTTTTTTTTTTTAATATATTTGGCATCTCCAATCCCACCCGAATCTGGAATACCCAATTGGTGAACTATGTACAAGGCTTGCTCGTATGCGACCCCTTGCTGCCAATTCAGGAGAGTGTAGAAAGTTCGCGGCTCTCCTCTGAAGCACGCGCCTGTCAACCACCGCTTCTTATACACTCATTGGTTGAATCTTCGCAAGTTCAGAACGAGGGCGGAGGATACCCGGACATGAGCAGGCTTAGAATCTTCCTGACAAGAGCCCGTCTGGCCAACAGGAGGCGCTTGAGCAACGAACAAGGCAACTATTATAATCCCTTCCCGGCAGTCCCTTCCCAATTTGCAACCCTGTAGCGCAATAGCCAATTGTGCGCTACTCTGAAAAAGCTGCCGACCACTGCCGGCTGGTACGAAGCGGGGCTCGAACCCGCGACGTGATAGTCACTTCTGCTTCGCAACACGATGCTTTACCGAGTGAGCTATCCGGCAGCCCAAGGACACTTTTTAAACAGGTGTAAAATTTGCTCCATTTATTTTAAATGCTGCTTTGAAACAGTAAAAATGCAACAGTAACATAACACTGTAATCCTAAAGTTGTCTCTTCAAAACAACTAAAAGGTAAGGAAATAATAGGAAATCTACAAATATCTAAAAATAGACAACTAATAAATATAACAACAACAAAAAATAAAGTGCTTAAGGAACTGAAAAATGAAGAATGAGAAATGAATAGAGAATAAACAGATACAGTTTATAAGAGGAAACTACAATTCAGTTCAATTAACAAAAACATTAAAGTGCTCCAAGAACTGGCAAGTAGAAGCTTACAGTGCAATCATTAAACGCACCAACACTTTCTCCCCTCAGATTTATTTCTTCTTTCTTTTTTCACTATGTTTGAGTCATCAGAACACTTCCTTTTTAACATAAACCACAGGCTTTGGTTTGGCCATAAAAGAGAGGAAGGAATCTGGTTGGCCCAGAAGAGGGAGGTTGTCTGCCTGGTGCAGAGGAGATGGTGGCTGGTGCAGAAGAGGGAGGTTGTCTGCCTGGTGCAGCTATTACAACAGCATGGCTTCGTAGTAGAAGAGTCCGTGTGCTGATCTGGCCTGCCTGCGGTCCTCATCTTTCACCGATTGAGAACAATTGGCGCATAATTAAATGAAAAGTCAGTCAAAGGAGACCCAAAACTCTCCAGCAGCTGGAAGCCTGTATTAAACAAGAGTGGGATCAAATTCCAATGGCTAAACTCAAGAAACTTGTCTCCTCAATGCCCAGACGCCTCCACTCTGTGTTAAAAAGAAGAGGGAATGCTACACCATGGCAAACAGGCCCCTGTCCCAACTTTTTTGAGACCTGTAGGAGCCATCAAATTTGAAATGAGCTCATTTTGTCGATAAAATGGTAAAATTTCTCAGTTTCAACATTTGCTTTGTTATCTCTGTTCTGTTGGGAATAAAATACTGGCTGGTGTGATTTGAAAGTCATTGCGTTTTGATTTTATTCACAATTTACACTTTGTCCCAACTATTTCAGAATTGGGGTTGTATAATGAGATGATGTTGTGAATAAAACAAAACATTTTTTCTTTGACACAATGGAGTTAAGTCTTATCCACATCTTTGGTGTCTTCGCCAGGCTTCTGGAACTTGCGGTCCATCCTGCAGGTTGCAATGCGTCACTGTCTCACTTTTCTGATCATCAACACCCACGTCCCACCCCCGCCCTACTTCTGATTGGCTAGTGGGCCTATTGTTAGTGTGGTTGAGAACGAAAGCTATGCTTCTATTGGATCCAGAGAAATGTCTGTGAGAAAAATTTGGGCGAACCCCATTTTTTTTTTCGCAGTCATACCGGTACGCCGGAGATCCGGCACGGCGCCGGAATGCTATCAGCCCTGTAACAGCATAGTTGCTAACTTAGTTAGCAACTTACATAGTTCATCCATTCACAGTCAACGGTTCCAACTATGTAAGTTAGTATCTGTTATTTCAGGAAATGCTGTCCTGAACAACAAGCAACGTCATCGATGGCCGAGGTTGAATGGGCCGTTCTGCGTTGTCCATAGCAACGCTACCCAAAGCGAGAATCGGTGGCAGCGAACCGTGGAGTACATGGTGCGTTTGGCAGATTCCGTCTGCCAGGATCAGAGCTTGAGTTAGTCCTGTCTGAAAGACAGTTGTTTAAAATTGGACATAGCGAATTATTGCTACTGAAAAGTGTTTTTTTTAAGCCACGAAATTGCACCTCAGCAATTGCGTTCATTCGCCAAGTTATGGCTTCCAATTGCAAAAGGCTACTAAACTAGCCACTTTTTGGGTATTGCAACAGTGAAATTTGGAGGTGGGAATATTATGATGTGGGGCTGTTTTTCAGCATATGGTACTGGCAGACTTCATTTAATTGAAGGAAGGATGAATGGAGAAATGTACCAAGACATTCTTGATGAGAATCTGCTGCCATTTACCAGGATGCTGAAGATGAAATCAGGGTGGACTTGATCCTAAACACACAGCCAAGGAAACTCTCTATTAATTTCAGTGAAAGAAAATAAAGCTGCTAGAATGGCCCAGTCCATCACCTGACTTGAATCCAATTGAAAATCTACGGAAAGAACTGAAGATCAGAGTTCATAGAAGAGGCCCTCGGAACTTTCAAGATTTGAAGACAGAGTGTGTGGAAGAATGGGCCAAAATCACATCTGAGCAATGCATGCGACTAGTTTCTCCATACAGGAGGCGTCCTGAAGCTGTCATTACCAACAAATGCTTTTCTACTAATTATTAAATAAATTTCAGTAAGTGTGTTCAATAGTTTTTCCCTCTGTCATTCCACTTTATTACACATAACTTTATTTATGGTCTTACTTTTTTTGATTTCTTTGTATGTGTTGATTACTTGGGTTGTTACCGACATCTGGAGAAAATTTCATGTCAATAGCCCCGTTAGAAATATATTTACTGAGAAAAATGTTGACGCGTTCAATACTTACTTTCCCCGCTGTATAAATCTACACAAATAGGCCAACAATGTTTCAGGTCAACTAATAATATTCAAGATAAAGATATTTCAGCATTGCTGTAGATTGATGCTTGTTGTATTAGATTATCGGCCCTAAATTCTTTGTGCAGGACTCCATAATTGGAGTATTTTGTGGGAGTAAAAATTACCTCTGGGGAGAGACTCAAAAAAATAATGTAAATCAATTCAAAATCATGATTTTAATTTATGTTAGTGGATACCTGTGGATAAATAACTATCTATATTATGGACCTTTTTATATAAATAAAATGACTATGATATGATATGTTGAACAAACACTAATTATCGTCAAACCAAACAACAGTGTTTCAATGAAAGCTATTTAGCGCAAACTGAATTTTGTGCTTTGACTTTCCCTTCTTTCCAGCTCAGATTTTCTTTTCTGCTCAGCCAAAACAAAAATAAGGAAAAAATTAAGTCACATTTCACAGAAATCAGATTCCTTCTCTACAAGAACCTGCCTCTCTGCTGTAGCTGTAGAGGGGGTGTGCGGCCAACTTTCTCGTAAACATAGTATGATTGCTGTACACTGAGATAGGCCCCCTGCATGTGATTGGTGGTTTGCAACCGGACGCAGTGGACTGCTCAATGTTGGAAAACACAAAGAGGAGGGGCCAGAGAGGCATGACTTTTTTCTTATAGAATACTCCACTCGTTGATCTCAATCAGCGTATAATGTCAATTTGTGCAAATATGATTTTAAAAAATTCTACTGAAAGAAGATTACCCACTGCAGCTTTAACTCCTTTGTGCAGAAGCCAAATCTGGCTATTTATGTGTGACCTAATTTAAGGCTTAATAATATAAGATTGCAGCTTCACAGAGAGGAAGAGTATGGCCCAACTGAGTCAAGACACTTGTTGCATCTAGAATTCCATCATATTTCAGTGTATTTTCATGATTTTGGTACAGAAAAAGGGCTGCAAACATAAAAAATCCTCATGAAAATTCAGCATTGAAATTGTCAAAAAATAATATTGAGAATTGAAAAATGGCTGGGGGTTAAAACTATGCATTTCTGGGATCATAAACTCCTTGACCGCAAGTATAATTCATCTCGGCATTAAATTCTAAATTACCAACTCTCTAGGAGTCAAATAAGACAGCTCTCCAGGTGGCTTCCCAAACTCTAACATCCCCCAAAATGGTGCACTGTCAAATCATAAAATAATCTTATATTTAACACAAGTCAACTTTTGGTGTATGAAATTCAATATGAAGTAATTAGTTTCTCGTTGAATTTAGCATGAGTTTATCGATATAGGTGCAGTTGGACATCAATGGTCATGATGAAGTTTAGAATTTTGTCAATTTTTCTTCAGAGTCCCACTAGCCAGCACACATACTCATTAAAGGAACTGCTTATTTAATGATAAGAACATTCACCCTGCAATGAAAAGCTAGCAGTTCCCACTTCCAAGCTTGTGGCCTTCTATAAACACTAACCACACCTCATAAGGAACAAGTATAACTCACTAACTCAGTAATATCAGAATTATACCTTATTTTAACAGAATAGACATTCCATTATCAGGAATAATCAGGCAACTTTCGACACAAAATTGAACAGAATGCTGCAATGAACGAACCAAAGTGCGTGAGCTCCTTACATTTTAAAGAAACTAAAACTTTGGCATTTGATTTCGTTGAACACGGTATAAATTCTAAAACAAAAAGCCACATTGAGCAAAATGCAAACAGAGGAGCAGTATAACCTTTCTACATTGAATCCCTCCTCCAGAGACAGATGTATTGGGTAGAAGGAACTCTCCAGTCCTGTTTCATTCGGAATAATTCCCATTGACCATGTCCATACCTCATTTAAACCCTGTAAATGTAACTGAACTCTTCAGGCCAGTTTTGGATGTCTTTTTTTCTTTGCGTCATTTTCAGCTGCACAACCATGCCCAACATTAGGAGAATGCAACCTGCCTTACTTTCACGCGCAGGTTTATATACTATTCTTATCGTCCAATCAATGTCTTTCAGTTACTGTGGAAAGTTTAAACTCTCTGAAATTGGATAAGAAACTTAGTCAATCAATACAGTATTACCGCAGAAGTTTCACTTGGGCATGAACTATAAGTGTGCGTTACGCAGATGAGCCTTAGTAAATAATTGAGTTATTGGCTGTCAACATGAGTACTTACAAGGATATAAGGTAGTGCTGAATTTATCGATGGAGGAGTCTACGCGTAAATCCATGGTAGGGAACTACGCATTTTTCATATGTGATGACTATAATTGGAAGTAGAATGACATAGTATGAGTACCATGTCAAATTTTTGCTTAAGAAAACTGATTTTTCTTAACTGCTAAGTGGGATACAATTGCCTCGCTGTAGCTGAAGTGGTAGCTACAGAGGACAACGATTTTTTCTGTAGCAAGAGGTCATTTTTTTGAACCTGCTGGATAGATACTATGGGCAAGTATATTGAGCAGTTTGCACATCCAGCTGAGCTGAGGAGTTTAATTCAGGCAACTCCTGAAAAACAGGGATGGGCCTGAACTCATCCATACTCAAAACTGTATTCAAGCTCAGCTTGCTTGTGAGTATTCAATAACTGATCCGCGTGTGCCATCAAGTGATAGAATATTGTAACTGTGTGCATAAATTTGTGGCTCCATGTCTGCGGGCAGACACATCTGCACAAAGGGGTTAATCCTGTTTTTTGAAACATGCACCAGATTCTACCAATTTGCAATAGTCGTGGTTAAAGGATCTGTCAGTCTTAATTTGCTTTTGGATAATAAAAATCAATATCATTAAATTACTGAACATCGGCACCTTCCAAGACAAGAGCCTAATTAAATTTGTTGTAACAGAACCCCATTTACTGATCTTAATGCTGTGCAGTTGCTGGATCCTTTTCATTTAAATGTCATGTTTTTTTATCTGTCTAATCAATATCCATGCCCAGAGGACACTTTTTGAACCACGCAGTGATGCAGTGGAGAACATTCTAGGATCTCTACTGGTTGCTGGCAGCTATTCTGACTATAAATCACTCCAAAAGGTAAGAGACTGAGAAAGGTGGGTAATGGTTAGTAAAAAAAAAAAAAAAAAATTACACAGCTGTATTATGACAGAAACATGGTCCAAGCAAGTACGCAAATTTAAATGACAGTACCTGGCCCAGCTAGAAGACATGTGCATGCTCTCTGAAAATACTCAGTGTGTGTTCCTACACCTGGTGAAGGTAGCAAACGTCAGACCTCAAGGGGGCAATATAGAGCTAATCAGAGTATTTACATTGGGAAGTGAACCATTCTTTATATTGTTTCATGCTATACCATCCATTAGCTGCAATGCTCAAAATGCAGCTTGCGCTTACATTGCCTTACATTACAATTCTTAGGTGACTCACTCCAGAATGCAACAACTTGTGAAACAGATAATGTGTAGCTTGAACCATTTTCGTTCACGTAGTTGCAGGGATCATGATTTTCTCCTTACTCCTGCAGGCTTCAATAAAACAAGCTTCCTGCTGGTCAACTGCACCTCTCCATTAATGGATCCTCAGTTTTATTCCTCGATCTAGCCTTTCTCTAGGTTCTTTTTCTTGGCTTTTTTTTTCAAATAGAAACTACACATTACAATCCCCTTTGCAATTTCATTGTACCGTGAATTAAATTTTCATTTTTAACAAGAAATTCCAGAAGACATGAATAATTATAGCATTTATTTATGTTAGTTTGCAGGAATTCTTGTAGCTGATTGTATTGTTGGTAGCCACAAAATTGGAATTGCTCATTTACGTAAGTAACAATTTCAACCAATAAAGGATTCATTTGTTTAATTGTATTTTGATGTCAGTTTCAAAGGTTTATTACTACCCCATTCCATTCCACCTCTGTATGTATCTGTAAGGTTCAACTATATTTGTTTAAGGGGTGATCTGGGGTTAAATGGGCAAAATTTGATTATTTTTCCAAAAAATTTTTTTGAATAAAAATATTCTATAATAACCCACCTTTAATAATCACTAATTGCTATGAGGATTAAAAACTGAATTTTGCCATAAAATCATGATTTAAAAGCAACTGTGATGATGAAATTTATGCTTTTCACTCCAGGAAAGTGATAAACATTTGAATAATCAGATAATACAGTCTGAAAAATGGGTGTAAGCCACAGACTAAGACTGAACTCAACTTTTCAATGCGGTCTAATGCATTTTCCATTGATTTCCTAAGGTATTACTTTTTCCACGTCTC
This sequence comes from Gymnothorax javanicus, assembly GCA_029692085.1. NCBI lineage: Eukaryota > Metazoa > Chordata > Actinopteri > Anguilliformes > Muraenidae > Gymnothorax > Gymnothorax javanicus. The sequence continues at coordinate 16,159,361 of CM056202.1, forward strand.
TCATGTTTGTGGCAGCCATAACTTTTTTATTTATCATTGAAAATCAATGAAATTTGGGCTGCAGATACTTTACTTCATTAGAAATGCAATGACATAGGGAAATTTTGCCCGTTACATATTTATATTTTGATATATTATATAATATATATAATATATATTTATATTATATGAATATAATATATAATTTTTGAATATTTTGAGTATTCATCAGATTCTGAGCAAAATAATTTCAAAATTTGAGTAAAATGCCCCAAAATCACAAAACCGAGGAATTGGGCAAAGAATGGCTATGTCATTGCATTTGCATAAGCAATGGCTTTTAAATTATGAAAGAAACACTGAATTCTATCATAGAGTTAAAGAGGAATTGGTGCCAGAAGTTTTCTGCATACTTAATGAGCTTGCTCGGTTACCATGGCAACCGCATAAACAGAAAAATGCCAACTTGTACCTTTTTTGGTGGTTATTACATATACCTCTTTAGATTAATTCTGAGTTGTTTCCTGGTGTCATTTTTCTTTTAACTCCAGATCAACCCTTAAGATCAACAATACGCTTGAGTTCATTATTTTAACAATATTTGAGTGCCAAACACCGTGGACATTTTGCATAATAACTACTCCAGAAATCATGCATTACAAATATTATACCTGAAATAGGATGTCATATTCAGAGTAAAATCATCAATTCAGCACAATGTGAAATGTCATTTCTGAAGTTACAAAAATTTTCTCGTTTCTTTTCCTGGCTTTGCATTTAGGTATCTCTGTTTTTCAACAACAAATTATTCCAAGGAAACAGAGTGACCAAAGTTGACAGCAATTCCTTTGAGGCCTTCACCAGTCCAAAATTTAAACCTCTCATGAAAATGGGCGTGGGTATAAAAGGTAATTATTTCTTATAAACCTGTAAATGTCTCACTGATAATGATACAAAAGAGTCATGGATATAATTTTTAAAATACAAAAGGAAAAAAATTGCTTCGTAACCTTTCTTTGATGAAGTGTTTAGAAAGAGTCTTTTCAAATTGAAAATGATGTGGATATAGTTCTCTAAAGACAATATCTGTGCTTCAATTTCACTTGTCTCTAGTGATTCACACTGAACCTAAAGACTCCTGCGAACCATGCATGGTACCTTACCGACCGCTCCGTAATGATGCCTCAGATGCACGTCTGATTTACCTGTATCCTGGAATACAGGAGAATTTTGTAAGTGTCCTTTTGTGTTCCTGCTTTTTTATCTTAATTTTGTCATTTTGGTCTTTTTTACATTCTTTAAAAGCAGGGGTAAGGTAGAATAGTATTAACAGTGATGTAAGTAAATGCTGTCGGATCCAGACTGCTGCAGCATTTTAAAAGCTTCGTAAATCACATACCTGATGAGGCCAATGCTTTCAGTACATCAAGTCCACTGTAGGTGACTTCTGAACTGATGTTGTGTACATTTTGAAATCTTGCAAAATTTAAATGCATTCAGAACACAAAATAAAAAACAAAGTGCTGTTTGGTTTTACTTGATCATACACTTACGGGGTTTAGTAGGGGAAAATGTGTAAATTATCATTCTATTTATGTTCCTGTGCATTGTCTGGTGCTGCTCTGAATTATCTCCCTCTTTTCCAATGTTATACAGGTGTCCTCTGCCTTGCAGAATGCAGGTGGGGTGGTGCTGGCTTCCTTTGGCACTGGAAATGTTCCCAATTTTGATTGGCTTATTAAGGCAGTGACCAAAGCCACCAAACAAGGTGTACTGTTTCTGAACTGCAGTCAGGTTCTCAAAGGTGTGGTGGAGCAGATCTATGATGTGTCTTCGGTAAGAACTTACGCTTATTAAAGATTCAGCTTGAATGAAGATAGTCACAAATGCATTTGAATGTGTAAGAAATAAAGGCACTAAAATGCAATACATTCCTACATATTTACTTAAGATACATTCACGCAGGACAATGTTTTAAATGTCTTTCTGGCATCCATTTACTGAGGTGATTATAAGCTAAAACAGTTAATCTCCAGAGGATTGGTTGGGTAGATATGTCTTTAGGGGCATGGCAGACATTAAAATCATACTGTCAACCACACTGCGGTTGTTAGTAGACAAAAGGGCTTAAATGCCAAAATGTTGCAGTATCCCTTTAACCAACTAATCCCAGAATTTACTGCAGTGTTGCAGCGCAAACTGACGCTGGTGGATGCGTTACACTGCAAACGTTTGCTTTTACTCCAAGTGGCGCTCAAAAGCCCAACATAGGACGTTTTATTGAGTTTATGTTGATGTTTCTCTTATCTCTTTTGCTCTCTCTCTTGTTCCTTTTCAGTGGATGGTAAAGGCAGGTGTGATCTCAGGACATGACATCACTCCAGAGGCAGCATTGACAAAAATGATTTGGGTTCTGCAGATTCCAGTTAGCTTCAATGAAAAGAGAGAGGTGAGTGCAATAACCTGATTTAAAATTCCTGTGACTGAAATAGAAAGAATATACACTCTAAAGAACTGTATTATTCTAAATACAGTGATGCCTCAGTGAGCACAATGATCTGAAAACACTGCTAATCCAAATGGGTGTAAACGCCAGTGGTATTATTCTAACTAGATAGTGACTTTTTTATCACAAAAAGACATTATTGTAGCCCCAGATGGAGTGTCCGGGGGTAGGATGGATTTGCGGTGGTCGCGCGTTTGCGTCCTGGCCCAGAAGTACCTCTGCATGAGGGAAACGATAGAAGATAAATGATAGTGATAGAAGAATAACAGTATGACTATCATGTCAAATTTTTGCTTCAGAAAACCAATTTTTCTTAACTACTAATTTGAATACCAATGGCTCAGTATAGATGAAGTGGTTGCTACAGAGGACAATGAATTTTTCAGTCACAAGCAGGGGTGTAGTGGGCGGGGGACGTGGGGGGACGCCGTCCACCCACCTCTCCGTCAGGAAAAAAAAAATGAAAACTAAAAATAAAAAAATATGTAGGCTAACAGAGGAAAATCAGGCCGAATGAAATGTTCAAAATATGGTTATAGCCTATTTGGGGTAAATTGCAAAAACAGAAAGAAAAGGAAACAGAGTTTTGATAGTTTAAGTTAAAGTTCGTGGTGTTGTTATTTATAAAACCTGCGGGGCTGTGACACGCATTCTGATGAGGATGCGGAGGCTGCAGATGCGGGTGAATTCTTACTGGAAAAGCCAACTTATTACCAGTGTTGTTTTGTACCCAGACTCCAAACCCGTAATCCCCCATTTATGTTATCCAGTGGCTATATTTCTCCAAACAATATTTCTAGTCCACCTTATTCCTAAAAAAAAAAAAAAAAAAAAAGAGGCGACAATGGGAAAGGCGAGAAAGTTTGAATACAAAATCGGTGCATTGAACTGGTGTTCGACGCCATGTATTGCAAGACAAACATTAATCCAGTGGTTATAACAGCATCTCAAATCGTCATTATGGACGACATGTCATACGACGTCCACGAGCTCTATCTATTGCACTCGCCAATGTTTGCTTACTAGCTTGCCATCCCACTTCATTCTCGTCAAATTTCATGAATAAAATGGCAAGGTCGCCAAGAAGCGAGTACAGTTAGCCATTACAGCTGATGACCTGTACACAAATTAGCTGGCTACATGAGATCAACAAGATGATCCCAACGCGCAGAGGGCAGGTAATATTATTCACGTAGCGAGCTGGCCACGGTTAATTACTCCTTTCTCGCTCTTTGGCCATCAAGCTGGTTATCTAATAATAGCATAGTGACGTTTCAATAAAATAATCTAGCGACTCCGAATATTCCGAGCATTGCAACAAAAGAAACTCAAGTTAGCTAGTTAGTACTCTTGGTTACTCAGTCAAAGTGACCGCAAAACAAAGAAAAGTTTCATGAAACGAGGGTAAATGTGCACACGCTAGTAATAAATTTGATTTTCTATAATAATTTTGCGCAAACTTATTTTCCGGTCATTCTTTCATTAACTTGCGTTTCTTTTGTTGCTCAGTATATATTAGCAAGATAAGAGCTAACCGACATATGGGTCATGATACCAGATAAACCAGCTCGCCAGATATTTGAAGTCAGTTTCAATTCGTAATATATCAATCAAAACGCATGAATATATTCTAAGTATTTTAATATGATGTTGAATGAGGTTCTGGTTTTGTAGACACACAGATTTTGGTGTCAGTAGACCTTGCGTGTGTGATAGCCTTTGGATATGATTTTTGTATGTGTAGTTGGAGAAGGAACACTGTTTTTGATTAAGCTGGTTTTACATAACTAACTTTAGCCTAAATGTAACATTTTTCAATTAAAGTGATGTGTTGTGAATTTGCAGACCAGTATGTCTAAGGCCTAGAGTTATGCTCAATAAACATCACTTGTTGTGGACAGTAGCGCCATGTGACTTTCGTGTTGTTTCTGCGCCTGCAGTGTTTATCAAAGAGGGTAAATGCGGAGTTTTTTCACATAAGGATCTTTGGTTCTAGTGTATGTCTCGGTTTGGGCGCATTTACGCGCGCGTTCGGTAATCTTTTTTCATGACGTCATAAACCCGGTGTACCCTGTAAAATTAAAAAATCCCCACTACACCACTGGTCACAAGTGAGCATTTTTGGAATTGCTGGATAGATAGTATGGGCAAGAATATTGAGCAGTTTGCACAGGAGGCTTAGCTGAGGAGTTTCATTTATGCAAGTCTTGAAAAACAGGGTTGGGACTGAACTCGCCAATATTGTAAACTGTGTTCGAGGTCGGCTTGCTGGTGAATATTCAATAACTGGTCCAGGTGTGCCATCTAGTGAGAGAATAGTGTAACTGCGTGCATAAATAGAGCAGCTCCATGTCCGCTGGCATCAACATCTGCACTGACAGGTTATGGGTCGAACCGAATGTGTGTGTGTATATATATATATATATATATATATATTCGCATATGAAGACATAAAAAAGCACCGTAAACCAGTATTGGTCAAATGTTATTTCCATGTCCGCTGGCATCAACATCTGCACTGACGGGTTATGGGTCGAACCGGAATGAGCGTGTGTGTATATATATATATATATATATATACTCGCACGTACAAACTGAAGACATAAAAAGCACCGTTGAAACCAGTGACCACTAAAATGGTCAAATGTTATTTCAAACAGTACAAATGTTATTTCAATTGTATTTCATTGTGATTCCTCATCAGTTCTTTGTAAATATTCTTGATGCAAATGAAATTACTTCAGTTCATTTATTCATGCACTCATTATTCTTCGTAAATTACGTACGGCACGACAGGCTGAGCCATGAAGTTATGTACACGGATATTCCTCGGAGGTTTACCTTATCTTAACGGTAGCGCTGGCAGACAGATGCTGATGACCTAGTGAGCCTGTATTGTAATTAGTGAAGACGTAATGTTTGCTAATGAACCTTGCATAAGGCAAACACTAGCTTTGCTGAGCAGTAATTCCATTTAAGGCAGACTGCAAACAGTGGCATATCGCATTCATGAACATATGTTTCTCTTTTTAACGTAACATTTCTATCAAATGCTTCTTTGTGTTTGATTGTTTGACAAAGACAGCAACGTTTTAAAATAGTGCCAAATTAGCTTAGACCTGGCAGTGAAAATAAACAGCCTGGAAAATGAGGTAGGTTACCTTTTTAAGATTGGGAATTCATAGCATCAGGCAAATTTCAATAAGCGAAAAATCGCTGGCTCGTTGAACTTTGTTCTGAATGCACACTTGTCCACTCGCTCCCTCACCGTCTTTATATTGTTTTCAATGTAGAACATTCACAACATAATGCCGTACATAGTGGGTGAGTGTACATTTTGAACGCGCCCTATTCTAACCAAATCATCTCCATGGAAACTCAGCTGAGCTGTTAGATATCAAATCAGCCAATCACAGAGGGCCATGGCAGGACTGGTTCCCCACGCACAGAGAATCGCTGAGTCACTTAGTGAAAGAAATCCTTGCTCGCGCTCACCTCAAACTCCTGCTTCTCACGCTAAAAACGTTCATTCTGTCACAAATGTAACCAGACTATTCAAGGCATGAGGTTTTACTGAGTGTGCAGATGTCTTTTTTTATTTCTCTGAGTGATATAATGTTGGAATTACAGCGATCTAAAAACTCTGTGTGTTTGCTGTTCTCCCAAGAATTTTTGGGTGGTTTTTGAATGGGAAAGATAAAGAAATTAGATCTGCCTCATGTTCTTTGACTGCTCTCTGAGACAAAACTTTGTATTTCTGTGCTACAAAAACTATAGTACTGAGACAACAAATTTTCCTATGTTTTTGGGAAATTTCATGAAGAGGGATTCAAATTTGTGGAAGTTATAGTGATATGAAAAGTATTTTTGCAGCCTCTGTGCTCCCAGCTCACACTCTAGAGGCCTTTTCTCACTGGCAAAAATTTTGCTTAGCCCCAGCAGTTGGTGGGGCTAAGGCCCCCCTTTAGCCCCACCAATTTCCCAGGGTTAAGCTTAGCAACGCATCTGTTCTCACTGGGTTTTTGGAAAGTGGGCTAGCTCCACCAATAGTACGGGACTATCTAGCACCACAAATTGGAAGGGTTAGCACCGCAATTGCGGTGCTAAGAAGGCCAGTGAGAACAGAAACAGAAATAGTCTGGGGCTAAGGAAGCCGACGAAAGCAGGTTGCACTGCAACCAATCCAAGGCAAGACGGTCATGAATATTCAATTCCACAACGTGATTGCGATGACGTCAAGCGGTATCTTGTAAACAAACCCGCTCTGGTGTATGGTTGTTGTGAGTGGAAGTAGCAGACTTCATCGATGGAAATAAATATTTGTTGAATTGATATAGTGATATGAAAAGTATTTTTTGCAGCCTCTGTGCTCCCAGTTCCCACTCTAGTTGTGTGACATCATGCACTCTAGCAATGAGAACCCAACTCCCATTCTTTCCAATGGGAAAATTTTTGTTGGTTTTTTGGGAATATTTTGGACACCACTAAACGAAACTCAACCAAAGTCAATAGGCTTCATCCTGTAACCACTATCAAAGTGCATGTGAAATATCAAAAGGATCGGAGAGAAGAATTGCAGTCTGTAGAGCCGTTCCCCCGGAAGTATATTTATATTCTTATATTTTATATTTTTTATTTTTTTCAGTGCTTTGTTTCTCAGACATGTTTTTTAATTCATGTGTTAAAATGTGACTTTGATAATGAAATGATAAACATAATGAAACATCAGAAAAGATGTCTTAAAACATATTAGGAGATAGAGCTATGAGTAGCCTTCTATCTGGATTCTTTCTGACCCAGATATTTTTTAAAAACCCCAGTCTGACGTGTTAACTTAATGAAATGTAAACTTTTCAGAAAAGCAAATGTCTCAAAATCACAAAAAATTGAACTTGATTAAAAAAATTCACTGGATTAAATTTTATAATTTAAGAGTACTAAAATAGAGCATCTTTTGAAAACAAAACACACCACTTTCTAATGAAAATGAACAGCAAATATTGTCACACCACTCTACTATAGTCATGGATGTCAAAAAGCTTCTTGAACAAAATGAATTGAAGATATACAGTACCAGTCAAATGTTTTGATACACTTTGCTAATGTTACAGCACTCTGTTTTTGGTGAAATTTAAATGACTTAAATTCTCTTTATAATCTTAAATGGAATCTTGTCAGAGGTAAAGTCATAAATGAAAAAAAAAAATTTACTTGTTTGAATAGTGTCCAAAATTTGGAATTGTCAAAGAAGCCATATTTTGCCAAGTAAACAGACAAACAAGCTCCCTTCATTTTTCCAACAACTGAATTAAAGTCATGCTGTTTTGGGACTTATTGGGCAAAAAGGTCAATGAAAAGCAAACTGCAATGTGGCACATTTTTCAGGAACTTAGATGGCCACTCATCTGCAAATTCATTATAGCCATATGACTGCCCTTTTTTAAAAAAAAAAAAAATGTGAGTATGCTCAGCAAATATGACAACAAATGCTGGTTTGTTTGATGGATTTAAGAACTTGATCTTTTTTTGCAAAATAAAGGGTGGATCTTTCTTTATTTAACATACATTGCAAGAAAAATGGGGGTATATCCAAACTTTTGACTGGTACTGTATACAATGAAATGGAAGGTAAAGGCAGCTGAACAAAGGTCACTATAAAAACCAATCTCCATGAATTATGAATGGGAAGTACCACCATCCAAACAGGTTTAAAGACTTATTCGTCATCGATAGGGATGTCGTGTGGTAATTTTAAAGTTCAGCCAGAGAATAAGCAGCTAAAAAAGATTACCTTTTGCCAGACTTCTTTTTAGCTTGTTTTTAGCCCATGTTTCTGGCTGCCTGGGTCTTTTTTTTTTTTTTTAGCTCTTTTGGGTTGAGTCTACACACACAAATCCTAGCCTGTAGAGTCAGCCATTTTGGTAAGGTAAGGAATCTACAGTGGCTGCTTATTGGCCAACCAATTTTCCAAGCAATGCTTTGATTGGCTGACTGGACTTCTGTACTTTTAGAAGTTTTAGACTGGACTTGGTCACCGCTAGAAGTAGCTTCTTGGGGAATTTCCAATTCACTGCTCATTAGGGGCCAGGCAGCAAAAGCTGCGGGAACCTCTTGTTTTCGCCAGTATTATTTTCTTCTTCTTCTTCTTCGTCTTCTTCCAAGGAAATCCTACTTCCCACACATGAAAAATCACCAAACTTTGCACTAAGGTCCAGTCCCATGCCAGATTGCCTCAGCAGCAAAAACAGGCCAATAGTCCTGATGGTGGTGCTACAGCAAGCCTCTAAAATTCAAAATTTTGGAAAATTCACAACAAATCAACCATATGTTCTACAGATTTGCAACTTTGACCAAAATGTAGCCCCAATACTTAAGAAACCTTTGTCCACTTAAACTTAGAACAAATTATGAAGTCTATCACTGTTTTTTTTCAAAAACTGTAAAACTTATAAAACTTTTCTTGCCCCACAATTTCTGCTCAATTGTCACCTGTCCAACTTTAGATTTGTTAGAAACAACTTCACCCCAGAATCGGCAAAGTTATACTTGGATGCAATGATTATGCCACACGTTTTACTGCTTGACCAGTTGGGCAACTGCCTGTAAAACAACCCTGAAGCCAGTTGAAACGTTCTATAAACAGGCATTAAAAGTTTTGGATAAGAAACCTAAATCGAACCACCACTGCTTGATATTGGATAAGCATGAGTGCCTAAACTGGGACAACACGATAAAATATATTGATTCTGTACTTGTCTATAAAATCTTACATGACCAAGCTCCACCACCAATTCAAGAATTTGTAAAAAGAAATTCAAGTAGATCAGCCAGAGCAGGACTTAGAGGTGACTGCGTTTTACCATTTCGAAAAAGTGCCTCTGGTCAAGGAGTGTTCTCATTTCGCACATCCCAGACCTGGAACCAAACACCAAGCTCAATATGTGAACTCCCAACCCTGACCTCCTTTTCCAAACACCTTTGAGCATGGCTGCTGGAAAACCAGATCTGTAATCATAACTGTGTCTAATTTTGCATGTATGTTTAATGGGCTAAGTGTGTTGGAGCACCATCTATAATTGTCCACTGTCGCATACATAAGTACATCTATGTATGCTGCTTTTGTGATTTAGTGCTTACATAAGATATCTATGTATGCTCGTTTAGTGCAATATTTACTCACACATCTGCATGTGCAACCGTGTGCTTTGGCATCGTGCAATATTATATTCAACATGGCACTTTATAATCTTGGGCAGTTAGGTAATGTGCAATGCAACATGCACTTTATATTTCTGTGCAATAATGGGCAATGTGCAATATAACGAGGACCTGAGCTCCCAGGCAGCTAGCACTTTGCACTTTAGCATTTTGGCACTTTAATTAGCACTCCAGCACTTTATAATTCAGTGTGTATAATTAGCAAGGTCGCCCAACTCCTGGCCCGTTCTCTTCTGGACTGTATGTGTTTTTAGGTTGTCTATGGTTGATGTATGTTGCTGTCTTTTAATATGCTCTGTGTGTTTTTATTCCTATTACGGATGTTTGTTTTGCTTTGTTTTATGTGTTCACACCAACCTGCAAATGGAACGGAAATTAGCCACTTGGCTATAATCCCATGCATTTACATGTAAATGTTCATTAATGCATATTGTCCCATTTTATTAAAAAAAAAGAAATAAATCTCAAATCTCAAATTTGCTGTACTGAATCTTCAGATCGTCCTCCACAAAAATACCACCCGGCGTTTCGATATTTGCAAAATTGAGCCTTCAGTGCATGAAAACATTTGATTGTAAACATTACAGTAAACATATACCAGCCAATTCTTGATAAATACATTTTCAATCCTCCTGAAAAAGATTGATAATATTTTAGAGTCATGGTTGATGAAGTTTGCGAAATATCAGAATTTTTTCTCAAAAACTGAATTTTTGAAACCATTTTGAATTCTGCTCTCATGGAACAACTGGAGTCAATGTAAGAATGGCATTTTTAAACATTAGATTTTCTCTTATGCAGCAAAACACTTATTGCTAAAAACAAATCACCAACATTTCTATGCTGTCAAGCTGCAATTTATGTATTACCAGATTTTTGTCTTGGTAACAGAAATTTTGACTTTTTGAAATCTTCCTTGACAACTGCTGCCTGGCTGGGGACTCCCTGAGTCGATTAATGAAGACACATACCTGTTCTCACTTCCAGCCAATTAGCTTCAATGAGTTAGGAGTTAGTTCCTGGTGTCAGAGGAGGAAAGTTCAAGCCCCAACTATGGCAGAATGAACATTGTAATGTTGATGTTCTTGTTATTTGCCTATTTAGGAACTTATTGTTTTCCTCAATAAGCGTTTAAATTTAAAAACTTTGAAAATTCCTACCAAACCAACCGTACGTGCTGCAGTTTTGCAACTTTCACCAAAATGTAGCCCCAATACTTTAGAAACTTATGTCGACTTAAACTCACAAACTCACTACAAAACTTAAGACCCAGCAACAAGAAATATTATTTTCTGATTGGCTGATAGCTCGCTAATTCAAGACAGCTGTATGGATGGACTAAATAGAAAAACCTATCTTGGCCTCTGAGGTTTCATCACTTCTCAAAGTGAGAAAAGTCATGTGTGGTGTGTGTGCGTGTGTCTCATGCCCAATGCACTAGACTAGAGATCCCTTTTGTTGTTGCAGCAAGTCTGCAGCAAGCATCTTCCTGTCATGTTGATGTCAAAGAGAAGGATATCCTCAACTGAGAATATTCATGCCTGAAATAATCAATCCATTATGAAAATAGTTGTGTATTAACTATTATGTATTTAAATAACTGACTTATTGACAAATCGTCGCTGCTTTTTTTCTTATTTTAGTCCTAAAATGCGCTAGAAGAAGTTTGAAATGCATGTAACTCTGAAAAATTACTTGCTAATTAGTTCAGTGAGACGAAGGATACAAGGCTATTTGGTGTCAGAGATTATTAGTTTAAATGTCAACCAATGCAAAATGTATGATGTAATCCCACCTTTGTTGTTGTCCCCCATTTTTTGCCTCTTGTTGTTCAGAATTGCCTAAATTTGCCTGGCCCTGATATCGCTGCAAAGCAGCTTTAATTTTATATTGTATTTGAGTGCTTCTTGGCTAAAATTAGCTTCTGGGGCCAATTCCATATCAATGAAAGAATGGATTTGTTGTGTTTTCTAATTTTTAATGAATATGGACTTGAGCACTTATGGAAATAACCCCTTCAAATATAAATACATTTATTTGAATAAATGTGATTTAAATGGGATTATTAAATGTTACCCAGTCAAAATGAATTTTGCGCAAAAAAAAAAAAAGCCAAAAACACATTGGATGTAAGAATAAATTTTGAGGTGATATTGATGAAGTTACCACTCAGTGTAGATAATACTCATTGGTTTGTTGAGCACACTTAAAAACACCCATGAAAGTGATATGAAATACATTCAATTTGAATGAATTAACGGAGGACTATGAAATACGGATTTTGATTCATTTAAAATTAAACAATTGCAAGTTCACTGAGCAAAATTATTACAAAACTCTATATGCTGTATTTTTTAGACATAAAAAATGGCTTGCCAGTGTGGAAGCAAAATAGGTGCAAACCTTGTAAATTTCACTAAATAAGCAACACTACTGTGTCTTGAAAAAATACAGGTAAAGTTGAAGTGATTTTTTTTGACAACACTTCCTCATTGTGGGGGCACAAATATGCAAATGTGTCACTCACTCATTCACGCACTCACAAATTGTAAACCTTTCGAACTCAATTGTGTAAACACTCGCAGCTAGTCCACCAATCCAGGAATTGGGAAGGGGGGCCTTTGATTAGGTTACAATATAAATAAAAAATCTGTAAAATGGTCCAGTAATGTGCAGTAAATTCTACAGTTTTTTTTTTCATTGTTTACTTCTTATATGAAATTTTCATTCAGGGGATTAAAAATTGTTAACTTGAATTTGACATCACTCTCAGTAATTTTGAACTTTAAGCAGTCAAAACCTCACCCTATCCTCAGCGGTTCAGATCATGTTCTCCTGTGTTACTTATAAACTTGGCAAAAGCTATATGTAATAAAATTACCTGACTGGTATGATCAACCTTTTCAGCTGCTGAAGAAGAACGTTTGCGGAGAGATGACAGTGTTAAAGGTGAGTGAATCTCATATGCATGCCACAATGTATGTGACGTATGCAGAGCCTGCAGGCATTCCTGACTTCCTCACTGACCACTCAAAACATTCTTCAAACACTACGAGGCCACTTTGCAACACTGTTAGCTACTTCCGTACATTTAAAGCAGTTTTCGACACTAAACCACTGTAACTGTGTTGTGAAATGTGTTGTAGAGCTTCGCAGCTTCTAACGGCTCAACCAACATTTTTTACAGTAAATTACTGTAAATTACTTGGTATTATGGGAGTTTAAATCATTTTGACAGAGGTCTATAAAACCACTCACTGGAAAGCTATGGTTTGCTTGTTCTACTTTTATTTCTAGTAACGAATTTATCTCAAAACCTCATGTCGGTGTTGGAATTAACCAAAAAATGGCTTTTTAAACAGAAAAAAGTGTACAGTTTTTATTGCAGCCACAGTGTATACAGTAGCTGTATTAAGTCCGTTGAACAACAGGTCTGTTTCAAATTTGAACTGAGTGAGGTTTCTTCTTCTGATTTTTCCAAGACAAAATTAAATCTTCAAATGAAATAGTGTTTCAAAACACAGCCTTTAAATAATTTAGCTTAATTCACAAATTTCACATACTTTTGGTTGCTCTAATTTACATATTATCCAACATACTTAATGAGGGGGGAATGGTACAGTATATTTATTACTACACAAATATGAACAACTATGAGAGTATTAATATTTATGTATAGCATATCATATTTCATTATTATTATGTATGCCTCTACAATTTTGTGTACATGAAACCCAACCCTGAGGTTACAAATTGTAAACCATTGTTAAATTGACTGTCTTACCCCATCTAATATCTTGGGAAGTAATGTATGTATTTATTTATTTATTTATTTTTTGGTGACAATTCTCTGATTGACAGCTTGTGGTGGGGACATGCTCCAGAGAAATTTGTTAGCAATTTGTTAGAAATTTGAAAGAAATATTCAATTTGGAAGCTCAAGAGAATATAAAACTTTATTATTATTTGCCTGCTGGGTAAAAGTTAACTTGGAAGAGTCCAATGAAATGTTTGAAAAACTAATTTCTCATGAATATGCAAATAATCTGATAATTTTACTGTCTACTCCCCCAATAAATCACAGACACCATATTTTCAAAGTCACACTGTACAGTTGTCATTAATTATATTTTACTGTGAAATTAATGTGAATTATTGCAGTGTCCATTTAAAACATAAATTATGAGACTTGGCCTGTAAAGACTCGCTGCAGATATAGGTGAGGATCTACTCGACTAAGCCCGCAGAGCCCTGAAGCCCCGACCCTGCTGCTGCACAGAGCGCTATTCGCTTGTTTACTAAAAGTTTATTGATATTGAACGCGTCGTGTGTCCGAATTGCACCAAATTTGACGCTTCACATCCTTGGGTCCCCATCAATACAAACATATTTGAAGTTTAAAAAATGTCTAAATTTTTGACCTGATATTATCCTTTGTGTTCTTCTTTTCCTCAGTGAAACTGAAGGACCTGTGTTTGGAATCCTCCTTTGGCCGTCAAATTTTGTCTCAGCGGGCTATCTTTTTGAGATGAACAAAGTAGCAGACCCAAGTCTCTCTGAGCAGACTAATGATAAGCAGTGCGTCTCTGATAAATCTACCTGTCCTACAACCTCTTATTTGTTGAATAATAATACTGTATTTTCTCTACGTTGCATTTCAAATGAGGAAGTTCTTGAAGCTCTTAATGAAATTAATGTAAATAAGTCTACAAGGGATGACTTGATTGATCCATATCTTTTGAAACTCTCTGCCTCACTCATTGCCAAACCTCTGACTCATATATTTAATATGTCTATTATGACAAGCAACATACCAAAAGTATGGACTGCTAATGTTCTCCCTTTATTAAAAGGGGGAGATGCAAGTGATTTAAATAATTACCGTCCAATATCCAGGTTGTCTTTCCTGGCTAAGATTCTGGAGTCCCTAGTTAATTCTCAATTACAATCTTTTTTCACTGAAAATTGCATTTTGAATACCCACCAATCTGGTTTCAGGTCTGGGCACAGCACTGTTACTGCTACTTGTTTCGTTATAAATGACATCGTAAGAGCACTAGATAACAGACAGCATTGTGCAGCTCTTTTCATTGACCTGTCTAAGGCATTTGATACTGTTGATCATACCCTTCTTTTGAAAAGATTATCAGACATTGGCCTTGACAAATCTGCTTGTAATTGGTTTAACAACTATCTTGAGGATAGTACTCAATATATTTCATTTGAAAAGATTAAGTCTCGAAGTGCTCAAATCAGCAGAGGAGTTCCACAAGGTTCAATTCTTGGCCCTTTGTTATTCACTATCTATATCAATAATATTGGCTTATCTTTGGATCATTGTAAACTGCATTTATATGCTGACGATACCATCATTTACTCGACTGCTTCTTCAGTTCAGCAGGCCATATCCAGGTCTTTTCTTGAAAAATCTTTAGGTGCGCAAACGTTTGCGCGCGTAAACTTAATTTTTTAGCCTTAGGTGCGCATTTTTTAATGCAGCTCAAATGCTATTTTAGGCGCGCAAACCGCGCCCTGCATGAAAAGTTAAGGTGATATTAATGTTGTACATCATTAATCTAAACTAATAAAAGCAATATATTACGGCAATCTTTAAAATATGTAAATCTACCATGTGCAACACCACCTTTCTTTTCCTACATTATATCCTTCTTACATAGGCACGCAAGTGAGCGTTTCAATTGTGTCCTAAGATTCGCCCTTACTACAGTTAAGATTAGTGATATAGGCATTAGTTGCTCACTTCGATATAGTCTTGGAACATAATGTTAAAGAAAAAAACCAGGAGTTTGGCAGAATTTCCTGTAAGTCACAAATTATTGAAAAAATTGGAATGAATTTGCAAGCAACATTTCGCTTACCCAGCTCAACTACGAACGGGACTACTACATGAGAAATGTAAATCAGCTTACTTAGTATTCTCTCTGCGCATAAACCTGTTAAATGTGCTTTATAGGTGAACATTAAAATTAGGTTGTTATATGTTATGGTAATTTGAACCGCTAGTTAGTCAGGCTACTTAATTTGAAACTGAATGATGAGGTGCATCTCCACTGCATCGCGAGAAGTACAATATTGCAACTTGCAGGTTTAACGCAAACACAGCCTGCTAATATCTCCGAAAAAGCGAGTGCGATCACTGATGTCTCCGAAGCCAGTCTGACAAGCCTAAACCGTAAGAAAACAAACCCAACAAAAAATCTTTTTAGCTTATTTCGTAACTTAGCGGAATGTATTACACCATAACAAACTTCATGTCGCGGATCATTGACCAGCCATATATGGCAGTAAAAAAACACGGTTTTTACTGAACGCCGTTTCCGTTCACTCAGCATTACATTTTGGAAGTTGCGATTTGAGCCATTATGTGAATTTGCTTTATCCAATTTAATTCTTCAGTAATTTCTTAGATAAGTCATTTAGTTATTAATAATACATACTTACGACTGTTCGACTCAAAGTGAACTTATACTGGTTTATTTACTATTGCGGTTTCAATGAATGAGGAAAAACAAGGTATCCCTTGTGGTAGTCTGTTGGAATGGTCTGTAACATAGCTGTTCTCCGCAACCTCGAATTAAAAACCCAACAAATTAACTCGTAAACAATTAATAGCAGAAATGAAAACAAAATAACTCTTATTCAGCCCAATTCGTTATTTAATGTCATTTTCATTTTGTGTCCATTTGAGAGACATTGGAGTCCATGAGAATTTTCGACTTCATGATTGTTACAGCTAACAATAAAACGAGACTGGGACTTTAATTCTCATTAGCAGAAATGAGATGAACCAGGTCTACTAAATAAAACAACCTACGAAGTTTCATGGTGGGGTCAAATACAGGCATCAGTCTATTGTGTAGTCATCCTTCAACTTCTCAAGTGCAACAGCAGAATCACAAAGGGTAACGAAAATAGGGGGCTCCAAAGAGTTTCATCATTTTGAACTATTGGGAAAAAAAAAAAAAAAAGACTATTGGTCAACCAAATTTTGTTTTAGTAGGGGACAGCCCTAGTAATTTATTAATTAAATCACGGCAAAAACTGCAGTCGAGATGTGAATGGAGCTAATCTGGTTTGCGTTTCCCGAAATCACAGATGCTGACTTCCATGGTTGGAACCATTGACTTTCAATGGACAAACTACGTTAGTTGCCAACGTTGGCAACTATGCTTCTGGGAAATGAACCAGGGCTCCATTTATTAGCAGGAATGACCAATTGATCACACCAAG
Source organism: Gymnothorax javanicus (assembly GCA_029692085.1). Classification (NCBI taxonomy): domain Eukaryota; kingdom Metazoa; phylum Chordata; class Actinopteri; order Anguilliformes; family Muraenidae; genus Gymnothorax; species Gymnothorax javanicus. Next base: position 16,176,315 of record CM056202.1, read on the forward strand.
TTTCACCGTCAAAACAACCAAAATTCGGCAATGAAAACTTTCGTACGATAGATAAGAGAAAGCTTACTTCCATTAACCACTCCTTACCGTTCTTCCTGACAGTTTTAACGGGTTTTTTGCCCTTGGTTTCGACATCCCACGTTCTATAGGTGGAAAGCTGGGCGATATGCCCAACCCGCTTCGCCATCTTTGGTGGGGGTTTTTTTTTTCTTAAGTGGTTGATGCAACGCGCAGTTCCATTGGTTGAAGGCTCGCGTGTCCACACACTGTTTCTCATGGGCGAAAGAGTTTGGAAATGCTGTCTAGATGGCGCTGCAGTTCTGATAGCTAGGCGCGCAGAAATTGAACATTTTTTTGATGGGTACGCGCGCATTTATTTGCGCACATAAAATGCAATTTTAGGCGCGCAATTGCACACCTTTCATAAAAAGGCCTGCATATCTAATCTGCAGCATGATTTGAACTCTATTCAAAGATCGCTAATTCACTTGAAGCTCATCTTAAATGAGGAGAAAACCAAGTTCATGGTATTCACCAAAGCTAGAAAAAAGGACCCCCTTGATTTTCATATTTGTACCCTGCAGGGTAGCCAAATTGAACGTGTCCACCATTATAAATACTTGGGCATTTGGCTGGATGACAAGCTGAATTTTTACATGCATATTGAAAATTTAACCAAAAAGATAAGAAGTAAAATAGGCTTCTTATACAGAAATAGGGCTTGTTTCAATTTCAAAAGTAAAAAGAAGATTGTGCGCTCAGTAAAACTTCCCATGCTTGATTATGGTGATGTGATTTATAGAAATGCATCTACTTCTGTTCTAAAACCTTTAGATTCTATTTATCATTCTGCTATTAGATTTATCACTGGTCTTGACTTCTGCACCCACCATTGTGTTTTATACAAGTCAGTGGGGTGGGGGTCATTGAAAGCTAGACGAGACTACCACTGGTTTTTATTTGTTTATAAATGTGTTTTATTGAAAATCCCTCTTTATTTAGCTAGTCTTCTTACGCAGCGAGGGGGTTGCCATGGGACACGGTCACAGGACTCATTGTGTCTGAATGTTCCTCGTATTAGAACGGAGCTCGGTAAGACAGCTTTTTATTATAATGTCCCACACACCTGGAATCAGTTACAAGTTAATCTGAAACTGAATGAACTGGTTCCTTTTGGACATTGTAAAACTTTGATCGAATCATTTTATCAATAGAATTATTGTTGTTTTAATTAATGTTTTCCCTTTAATAATGGCATTGTCTTATTAAAATTTTTCTTCTTCTTCTTCTTGGTACTACAAATGTCCTTGTAAACTGTGTTATTTTAACTGTTTGTAATGCAGGGCCCTGCTGAAAAGGAGACATGGTTTCAGTCAGGCCCCCTGCTTAAATAAATAAAAATAAAAATAATAAAAAAGTAATCTGCGTTGGACTTTTGCTTCCAGCAAAAGGGGATGCCTAGTATGACTATAACTATAACGACTATGACTATTAATATGATTATATGACTATAAGATTTCAAAACTTTTAATATTTTACTGTTTTTGCTCTGCTACTTAATAAATCAAAGCAATCAAAAAAACATCACGGTCTCCAAATGCTTTATTTGTACACTTTTGTGAGCAAATGGGACTGCTTGTGACATTAGGAATTCCACAAAAATAACATATCACGGCACAATAGCAAAGAGTGAGTGGCATAGTGGCTCAGTGCTTACAGTAGTAATGTGGTCTCACTTGAGAAAGACCCAGGTTGGGTGGTAAGCACTGTGACCTTGCAGTGAGAAGGACCTAGGTTCGATGGTAAGCACTGTGACCTCACAGCAGGAAGGACCAGGTCAGATTGTTAGCACTGTGACCTCACAGCAAGGAGGACCCAGGTCAGATAGTTAGCACTGTGACCTCACAGCGAGGTGGACCCAGGTTCGATGGTTAACACTGCAACCTCACAGAGAGAAGGAGCCAGGAATTCACTTAGTGTATCTTCTCTGAACTTTTTCTGGAGCCTCTATATCTTTTTAAAGTATGGTCCTCAGAATTGTACACAATACTCTAGATGTGGCCTGTTGAAAAAGAGAAGTATAATCTCCTTCGATTTATTCTCAATACTTTTGGCTAAACATCCCAGCATCCTGTTGGCCTCCTTAACTACTAAGGCACGTGGCTAGAACCTGTAAGGGTTTGGTCAACAATCATTCCCGGATCTTCCCGGATCTTTTTCAAGCGGAGCACATTCAAGTTTTAAACCTCCCATGAATTATTTCCTGTCAAATGTTTTTATTACGTACATGTAGAACTACTTTAGCTACATTGAATTTCATTTGTCACATTTCTACCTAGTTCTATATTCTATCTTGATCATCCTGAATCACTTTAGTGGACTCTAAGCTGTTTACCAAACCTTCCAATTTAGTATCATCCGCAAATTGAACTACTTTGCTTTCAATGCTCCTATCAAGGTCATTAATGTAGATGAGAAAGAGCAAAGGTCCCAACACCGATCCCTGAGGGACTCCATTTCCCACAATGCTTAGTTCAGATGAGGTCCCTCTGACCACAACTCCTTGGGTTCTGTCCTGTCACCAGATTCGAATCCACTTCAGAATACCTCCAATAATTCCAATGGACTTCATTTTAAAAATTAGTCTGTCATGCGGTACTGTATCAAATTCATTCTGAAAATCCAAGTTAATGATGTCATAAGCCTGCTCTGGTCATAAGTTTTGGTGGCCGCTTCAAAAAATTCTGAAAGGTTTGTCAGGCATGACGCTCCCTTATGGAAACCCTGTTGGCTATCCTTCAAGATATTATTACGTTCAATAAATAAAAATAATAACTAGACAATTCCCGCAGAAATTGTAAGAGTGGGCCTGGCCTCTGCAGGTCAGGACACAGGGGTGCCCTGGGATGCTGCTGGGACTACTCAATTGTCTATTTTGTCCCTGTCTATATTTTGTCTGCATTTTTTAGACGTAAAAAAACACTAACGTATAAAAAAATAAAAACAGTGTTTAGTAGCAGTTCAGAGGTGAGGAAGAAGGTGCATTAACTTAGTAAAGAGCCGTTTACATTACAGTTCAAAATTTGTCCTTGACAGGTGGCTAGTTGTCAAGCTGGGGTGGGGGGGTGTCATAGGTGGTGTTGGGCGGGAACTCAGTCCATTCGCAAGTCCATTTGGACCTGCAACAGATGCTTCTGTACCCTTTTCTGGATGGCAGGAGGGAAAACAGGCCATGAGAATGGTGGTGAACGTCCTTGATGATGTAGGCAGCACTGTTGGTAGATCTCCATCAGGAAGGGAGAGGGCACCAATTATTCTGCTGGCTGTCTTTACAATTCTGTTAAGCTGCCTTTGTTCATATGCCTTGCAGCTCCCGAACCATACCGCTAACATACATGAATAGCACTTTCATCCTTGTCAGTGATTATATTTCAAGGTGTTTAGGGATCGAGCCCCTTGGCCTGCAAGGCCGGGGCGCAGGCAGTAGATTCGCGTCACCTTCTGTCTGAAATGGGTTAAACTGCCGCAACGGCCGTTACTACTCGTATCGCAGTGATTCAAATCACAACAGGTCAGATATCACCGACTTCGCGCCGAAAATGTTGTTCACGCCAATTTTGCAGGTGCAGTGGCTTCTTGTTTTGTAAAAATAAATTAATTTTGCAACCTTTTTTATGGTTAACTGTTCAGTTTTCACGTAAACACAGATTTCGTGCTAATGTAAATAATGCATTATTTTTGCCAATTATGGAGTTTGTTTTGGAGCAACAGTGTTGGAAATAGTACCATATTAAGCCTCCATCAATATCGAATAAAATCAGAACCTTTTCGGTGTTTGGGTACCGAACCATTCGGGTCCAAAAAAACGTCAAGCTTACATCCAGTCAAGAATTTTTAGAGTTTAATTTGTAGTGCTGCTGTACGTGGTAATAGCATACAATGGCGGCAGTTGGGATACTGATGACACTCCTGCAAAATTTTTTTCATAACCAAGCTAAGAATATAAACCAGTTGAAAATCAATTGGAACATTTAAGGGTTAGGGTTAAGGTTACGGGTTAGGGGCCGATCACACGAGACGCGCTTTTATCGGCGGGGCGCCCGTTTTGTTAATATTCTCAATGATTAGACGCGTGCTGGACGCTGCTTTTTTGCGCACCGAGCGCCTCGCGTTAAACGCCCGCAGGCGCCTTGCTGTTTTTGATGCGCTTCTTTGAGGTGCCTCGAAAAAAAAAAAGCTTCACGTCATTGTCAGTCTTTTCCCTGCTGTCTAATCATGTGAAAAAACCTGAAATAAGTTCACTGACTAATTCGTTGAAACGGTTAATTTCAGAATGTTCGCAGATGAGTGACAGGAACGTTACTTAGCAACACAGAAAAGACGCGTCCAGCACCTTTTTACAACGTTGGTTTCAAAAAATCAGATCAGACGCGCCTCGTGTTTCCACGCCGATAAAGCGCGTCCGGTGTGATCGGCCCCTTGCGAGGTCCTAACAGTAGTACCCTCTGCACAGCGAGCCATTATCCTCACTCGAATCACGGAGCGCTACCAAACTGGTTGGCAGCTATCCAGTATCGTCATGGCTGCCACCGTCCTATGCGATTACCGTATAGCAGCACAAGAAATTAACGTGTATATTCTCTTTACTGGATGTGCGCTGGACGTTGTTAGACACCCCAGTAATTGACTTGTTATCAAGCATTAAGGTAAGCCGAAGATTTCTGAATTTCATTTTATTGTGCCCACCAGTTCTGTGTGGTACTCTTACCGAGCTACTTGGCTGACATTAGCTCATGAGCTAGGTAGCTAGCAAGGAAGGGAGCAAGCTAATAAAACACAGAGAATTCATTATTCAATGGTTGGTGCAAACACAATCTCACTGAGAAAATTACACTTTACAAAAAATTCAGTAGCAGCTGTGACAAAATGCTAACAAGCTAGTTTAAAAAGTTAACTAGTAGACAAACTTCACCTACCTCAGACCCAGGTCAAAGGGGATCAAATCAAGCCAATATGAGTCACCCTGATGAAGGCCTGTATGGCCGTAACGCGTAGGTGCGCTTTTTAATCTTGCCGATGCATTAGCCATTTAATAAAGGCTTTTTACTTTTTTCCACTACCAGAGTGCCTTAGACTCTTTTTTTCGGATTTTTGAGACAATGGACCAATTAGGATTGCCGGCTTGTCTGATAGACTAACAGCAGCTCCAATTACAATCAGCTCATGACTGGTTGCCAGGCAGGTATTACCAGAGACAAATGAATCACTTTCATCCAGTGCCATATATGGCGCTGAAATAAAACATATCTAGCCAATGGCGTTGCTGCACTAAAACAAGCAAGGGCTACGTTCACATTGCAGGCAAATGTGGCCCAAATCTAATTTTTTTACCCTCTTTGTGACTCAGGTCAGATTCTTTTATGACAGCGTGAACAGGACAAGTCACATGGAATCTGATCTTTTCAAATCCAATCTGGGCCATTTTCAAATGTGTTACTGCATCGGATTCATATTGGATTCTTTTGAAGGCGACCGCGGTCCGAACAGCCGTGTTGCGTTGAATCAAAGAGTATTATGTGAACAGCCAAACAAAAAATCCGATTTGAGCAATAAATCGGAATTGAGCATTAAGGCTTGCAGTGAGAACATAGCCCTCAGTTGAGGTTCACGACAGTTTCAACTGATTTTTGACAGTTGGAATTGTCAGGACGCTCTGGATTGAGCCGTAAAGTAAGGGTTTGAAAGCCAATGGGGAGGGAAAAGGCGAATTTAACCATACTTTGGGGTAAAGTCATCGAACTGTTAGTTTTTTTTTAAATCAGATTTGACTGCTGGTTGGACATGTGTGGGTTTATGTCTCTGTGACCACTAATAGTGAAGTTATGGTTATTGCCCTATTCGAAACATGGGAAGCCTAGTTTGCTGCTAGGCGGTTGCTAGGGCATTGCTAGGCGGTTGCTAAGGTGTTCCGGGTGGTTTCTAGGGCGTGCTAGGCAGTTGCTATGGTGTTTTAGGTGGTTGCTCTATGGTGTTTTAGGTGGTTGCTAGGTCATTGCTAAGCGGTTGCTATGGTGTTCTGGGTTGTTGCTAGGGCGTTGCTAAGTGGTTGCTATGGTGTTCTGGGTGGTTGCTAGGGTATTACTAGGTGGTTGCTATGGTGTTCTGGGTGGTTGCTATGTGGTTGCTATGGTGTTCTGGGTGGTTGCTAGGGCATTGCTAGACTGTTGCTATGGTGTTCCAGGTGGTTGCTAGGCGGTTGCTATGGTGTTTTGGGTGGTTGCTAGGGCATTGCTAGGCGGTTGCTATGGTGTTCTGGGTGGTTGCTAGGTGGTTGCTATGGTGTTCTGGGTGGTTGCTGGGGCGTTGCTAGGCTGTTACTATGGTGTTCCAGGTGGTTGCTAGGCGGCTGCTATGGTGTTTTGGGTGGTTGCTAGGGCGTTGCTAGGCGGTTGCTATGGTGTTCTGGGTGGTTGCTAAGGTGTTGCTGGGCAGTTGCTATGTTGTTCCTGGTGGTTGGCAAGGTATTGCAAGACATATTTCATGGTGTTCTGGGCTTTTGCTAGAGCATTGCTAAGCTGTTGCTATGGTGCTCCTCGTGGTTGCTAGGGCATTGCCGGGCGGTAGCTATGGTATTCCTGATGGTTGCTAAGGCATTGCTTGGCAGTTGCTATGGTGGTGTGGGTGATTGCTTGTGCGTAACTAGGCGGTTGCTATGGAGTTCTGCCTGGTTGCTAGGGAGGGATGAAAATCCATGTTTTTCGGGAATTGTGGGAAATCCGTAAGTCGGATCGCTTAGAAAAGACATACCACACCTTTCCCAATCAAGCTGCACGATTTAATATATATATTGTATGGGTTTTCTCAAAGCTGTAAGACTAGTGGTGAACCGAAATTTTTACGGAAGAATAAATAATAATAAAAATATAGGCACAGAATAATATAAGACACTCCCTACTGGGGAGAGTAGTGGGTCTGCACTCAGCTCAGGCCCACTAATAATAATAATAATAATAATAATAACAATAAAATAATAATAGTGTAGTAGGGCTTGCCTAGGGCTCAGCTGACTCCAAGGGTAACATCGACCCAGATCGAATGAAGAAGGCCTTGGATAGCTGCCCAGGGCCAAGGCCAAGAAGCACCTCTGGCATGCACCACCAGGTGCTGCCAACCCACAGTCCAATTCCAATAACAGACTGAGGGATAGAGCAAGTCACATGCTGGGTTGACGTCATTTCACTTTGGATAAAATGAAAAGTATAAGACATTTTTAACTTTAGTACTTAACATTCTGTCTTCATGTACATGGTGGTGTGACTAAGATTCTGTTTCAGAGTTCAAATCATAGACTGTTATTTTATACAAGTGTATGTATACTGTTGATGCATGTCTGTATGCGAACTTACGGTGATACTCCTTTTATATTAGTTGTTTTTTGGCATTTTTTTATTTATTTTTGTACTGGTCATGTTTGATAACTTGCTGTACATTTCTGACTCGGCTGTACCCGTACTTGGTAATAATACATGCATTTTGTGTTTGTAACACTCACAATCACCACCAGTTTACAACCAATAGAGTTTTATGCCAAAGGGATTACAAATTTCATGTATAACTGTGCATGTCCTTCATGTATTTCAAAAGGCAGAACTTTGGTATATGTCTGGGAATATTACGGAATATTAGATCGGTAGAACATTAGCTCTTTAAAGCGCCACCTTTAGTCAGAAAGCTATCTACCCAGCATAGTACCAAACCAAACTCTTAATTTTCTCAGAAAACTAGCTGTGTGCATCACAATAAAAAAAAAAAATTCTTTGGTATATTGTTGGGGATAGCCAGTACTTGTATCCAGCATACAGCGCCCCCTGAGGGTGAAATTTTCTGACTTTTGATGTTGAATATCATCAACACTGAAAATACTACCATTGAGATTTTACAAATGCTGTAATGTATCCCAAAGGGACTGTGTATCCAGAGAATTTTTGATCTCTATCTTGCTGGGTAAACAAAATAATGCCACCTAAACACAGGCACAATCTGCTATGAAATGGTCCGTTTTGAGTTTTCCTCCAACTTTGGCTCTGTCTAGCTTGAAAGTGTAGATACTACCAAATAAATGCTTGGTATTCCTGAAAATAGAGTTCCAAAAGCACAACAAATGGCATTTACCACCACAGTACATATCTGGGTTACTGAGAAAATATACCACAAACATGCACCAAAATCAATTTCGACCATCTTTCCGGCCGTCCATTGCACTAACCCAGCAAGATACCAAGGTACTATTCACTGAAAATTATAGTTTTGTTGTGAGTAAACACATAATAAAGCATTCTAGATTGGTATATATCTGGGATATTATTTTAGTCCCATTCCCATTTTCAATTTTTACTGTTATTTCTCAAATAATTCTGGCTCAACAACGTAGTTACCAAGTTTGGCGCTGATGTGGTGCTGATGTCTATCCAGGCTTGAAGTGTCTAAGGTCATGATAAAAGTATAACATATTTGGTATTGTGTATCATTAAGTTATGATCGTTGATGTAAAAAGTGGTGTTGACAGCAAAACTAAGCCACTTTAATGGCTTCCAAGTGGCGCTACCGGCAGGCAAAGTAAGATACGGACCTAAAAATTTGTCTTTTTCCGTGAGACACCCGTATCTACCTATGCACCAAGTTTCATTCAATTCCAGGGGGGTCAACTGCACATCAAATGTCAATCTCTCGTGGAATGGCTCTTAAAAAACAAAGTGGCAGTCTCTCCATTATATATTTCTTCTTCTTCTTTGAGTTCACTGGCAGATTAAAAAACCACAATAATTGACTCTAATTAATAGAATTACATGGTATCAATACCACGTTGAATTTTTGCTTCAGAAAACTGATATTTCTTAGCTACTAATTGAGATACCATTGGCTCACAGTAGCTGAAGTGATTGCTACAGAGGACGAGTTTTTCTGTAGCAAGAAATAGTTGGGACGGAGTGTAAATAAAATCAAAATGCAATGACTTTCAGATCACATGAGCCAATATGTTATTTACAATAGAACACAGATAACATTTCAAATGTTGAAACTGAGACATTTTACATTTTTATCCACAAAATGAGCGCATTTCAAATTTTCTGGCTGCAACAGGTCTCAAAAAAAAGTTAGGACACAGGCAAAAAAGGGCTGAAAAAGCAATTAATATATAAGAGAATCAGCTGAAAGAACATTCAGCAAGTAATTAAGTTAACTGGCATCAGGTGCGTAACATGATTGGCTATCAAAAGGGATGTCTTTGAGAGGCTGAGTCTCTCAGAAGTAAAGATGGCCAGAGGCTCTCCAACCTTTGAAGGCTTGCGTAAAAAAATTGTGGAATACTTTAAACACAATATTCCTCAACGTCAAAAATCTCTGTGCGTAAAGGACAAGGCTGAAGACCTTTACTGGATGCTCGTGATCTTCGGGCCCTCAGACGCCACTACATCACTCACCGGCATGATTTTGTCATGCACATTACTAAATGGCCCCAGGAATACTTCAAGACACCACTGTCTGTAAACACAGTCCGCCGTGCCATCCACAGATGCCACCTAAAACTCTATCATGCAAAAAGGAAGCCATTGTTGAGCATGATCCAGAACCACCGCCGTGTTTTATGGGCCAAGGCTCATTTCAAATGGACTGTAGCAAAGTGGCAAAGTGTCCTGTGGTCAGACGAGTCCAAATTAGACATTCTTGTTGGAAATCATGGGCATTGTGTCCTCCGAGCTAAAGAGGAGAAAGACCACCCCTCCTTTTATCAGCGTTCAGTTCAAAAGCCAGCATCTCTGATGGTATGGGGATGCATTAGTGCTTATGGTGTGGGACACTTACATGTTTTAAAAAGCACCATGAATGCTGAAAGGTATATAAAGGTTTAAGAGCAACATATGCTCCCCTCCAGACAACATCTATTCCAGGGTAGGCCTTGTGTACTTCAGCAGGACAATGCAAAACCACATACTGCAGCTATTACAACAGCATGGCTTCGTAGTAGAAGAGTCCGTGTGCTGAACTGGCCTGCCTGCAGTCCTGATCTTTCACCAATTGAGAACATTTGGCGCATAATTAAACGAAGTGTCCGTCAAAGGAGACCCAAAACTCTCCAGCAGCTGGAAGCCTGTATTAAACAAGAGTGGGATCAAATTCCAATGGCTAAACTCAAGAAACTTGTCTCCTCAATGCCCAGACGCCTCAACTCTGTGTTAAAAAGAAGAGGGGATGCAACACCATGGTAAACAGGCTCCTGTCCCTACTTTTTTGAGACCTGTAGCAGCCATCAAATTTGAAACGAGCTCATTTTGTGGATAAAATTTCTCAGTTTCAACATTTGCTTGGTTATCTCTGTTCTATTGTGAATAAAATACTAGCTGATGTGATTTGCAAGTCGTGTTTTGATTTTATTCACAATTTACACTTTGTCCCAACTATTTTGGAATTGGGGTTGTAAATTAGATGGGGGGGAAAAAGTATGAAGACCAACTTGTACTCAATTTATTCTTACTTAAATGCACACAGTAGGCATATGCATACATTTTCTGAGAGCATCTTCTCCATTCAGATTCTCATGCTTTCAACAGCACATTGATCTGGGGTGGGAGTCAATCGTTTTTCAAAAGGCCATGACACAGCACACAAAAAGATACTACTCCAAACAGAAAAGAAGCACAGTACAAAAGCGTGGCATTTTGTTCATCAGTTAGTTGGCACAAATAGACAAAAATCTCCTGTGCGAGGGCACACCACAGCATGTGTTCTTCCTTTCGTACGCCAGTCTTGCGGCAATGCCCGCATTCTTCAGGTGCTGTACGGCTCTACCTTCCCATTTCCACTCGCAGCCTGCGAGAAGACATCCAAAAACAAGTAAAACTTATTCACAAAGTGGATGGACAGACAAATCTAGTATGATGGCTCAGTAGGTCTTGTATCTTGTTCCTCCTTTCGATCATACTTTCACAATTACAATCAAATTTGCTTTTGTCTTCATTAACAAGCCTGCTACATTCATCACGTTATTCCTCCAAATAAATAATTTTCTCAGTCAGCCTTCAATTTAAATTTTTCAGTCAGACCCAGTTCTAGTGATTTCACCAATCTCCTCAGCGGTTTTCTTTGCTTGATGCTGATCAGCAATTCGACACTCTTGATTGAACAGCCAATGCATGAACGCAAAGAGGAAAATCGACTCACCTCTCATTGTGGGCCAATTCCTTGGCGTCTCAAGCTGGATTTATACTTCTGCGTCGACTCCACACCAAGGGCATGCCGTCACCTCGACGCCGTCGTGGACCTTTCGAAGTTCTGCATTGAGGTCGTTTGCGTCGTGCTGTGCCGCGAAGCAATTCACCGTCAAACCGCTAGGTGGCGTCAGGTTTCCGAAGGACCTGTCGTGGAATCACGTGAGACTCGGTAGAGTGTTTACCTTACGTTATGGGCTGTAGTTCATTCAGTAGGGTAATAATCCCTACATCCTACACCCTGCAAAATCACTTCCCTTCATAGTGAAAACTCTGAAGGGCCGCAGGGAGTCAGGTTTTCAATTAACGGTCGTTTGGAATGTCTTTCGACATATTTCGCGGCTGCTGCTTTCTGCTTAAGCAAGTGTAAACAAACACGGGAGAACTGTTTTCACTGGCCATTTATCGGTTTCGCGGTAGCTTTATAAGCAACCGCATCGCTTTCATAAGGCGACAAATAGCCGCGGATAAAAATAAAAACAACATAACTAGCGATAGCCAGTCAACTGTAGTAAACCATCAAGCTAGGTTCGTCAGCTTTCTGTGCGCTAGGTAGCTACTGGCCATCGTTGTCATTTTCTTGAATGACGTTGAATCACACCCATCACTAGGCTCGGGTTGGACCAATCAGTGCCCTTGCGGTCTGCGTCGCTTTGACGTGCAGTAAGAAAATTTTCGAGGTTTTCGAGGAAAATTTGCGACGGCATCGGTTCAACGCAGAACCATAAATCCAGCTTCAGCTGTCAATCCACAGAAGCCGACTAAGGGAGAAGGGGGGTGCCGCAGCAAGAGAAACTGCCACCGCAATGCCGCAGTCGGCTGGTCACTGCCCATCTAATCTTGACACTAGGCAGGAAACAATGTATTTCCACAAAAGGGCTGAACGAAAAATCAAGTTTAAGACTCGCAATTCACTATACGTTCTTTCAGGGCCGGTTCTAGACTGCTCTGATCTGGGGCGCAATCAGAGATTTGGGGTGGGCAACTTTCAACACGTATGGCAGTATGCCATACTACAATCTACAGGGCCTTTTTTTTGTAGTTAAAATGTCTGATGACTAGAGGTGTAATTAAATATGAACAATTATTAACTAGGCTAATGATTTCACATGAAATTGCAAGTCGTATCTGTTTTAAAAATTGTCAAATATTAAAGAAATGCTATCGCTTTCAAATGCACAAAGCAACCACTTAGGGCATTAGCCATCTTTTTATCAAGCAAACGCTATGGAACTCATCCATATCTATGTTTTTGATCACGGATTTCTTTATGAGCCAAAAAGACCAAATTCATTGATCAGTCGGAAGTGCGAAGCTGCAGCAGGGCAGTAGAAGGAATGGAGTCCATGTTACACCAAAATCTGTGACCCCTCGAAGAGCTGACAGCAGATACCATTAGCAATCCTGGGCTACGTTAAGTAACCACAAATAGGTGCGGAATGATCATTGAGTTGACTAAAGCATGACTTCATCTACCGAGATAACACTAGCGAGCTACCTGCCCTCCGAAAAAGAATGAAAGCAACTAAATGACTGCTGCACGTAGCTTGCTTACAAGCGAGCATTTGCTAATGTGAGCTAGCAATCAATTGACCAGCAGCAGGGCCCAAAATGCAGAACAACATCAAAACAAACAATTAGCAGGGACTCCAGATGACCAAAATGCATAATGTAACTGTGATCGGTCAATTTCAAATCAAATTTAATATTCTACCTAGCTAAGATTTTTTGAGCGAGGTAATCTCTGTTGGCATGTGCAAGAAGCAGCATGGAATAGCACTGTAGCTAGAAGGCTAGAATTCAAGGCACAGACGATATTTTTAAACAGTGATATATTTTAGACTGTGATAGTGGAGCCACGACATTTAGAAGTAATGAATTGGAGCTTACTGAGGGTTAAAGGCCTCTGAAGCGAAGGCAGCGTCATGATTTTTTTTCTTTTAATGAAACTTTATTAATGTCAAATAGCATCATTAGTGTTTCCACGAGTGACTCCCTGAGGGTGATGACGTCAGAGCTACCAGGACTTCGCGCATGCACAGTAGGGCTGAGTGGCACCCACTTCAATGGATACCACTTCGGGTACTTTTCGTCGGATACGGTGGCCTATATCTGTTTTAAATGTAAAAAATGCTGAAATGGAAGACGGGATTCGGAGAAAGGGAAATAATTACGGATCAAACTTCCACTTTTTTTGGATTTTTACTCGCCAGAACAATTTTAAGTAACTGTAATCAGTGCTTTGCTGTCGGAGTTTGCAGTTAAAGCTGGATTTATGGTTCTGCATCGAACCGACGCCGTCGCGACGCAGAGCGTCTGCAGCGACGTGAACCCCCACCGCAGAGCCTCTGCATCGCCTGCCGTGCACCTCGAAAATTTTCTTACTGCCCGTCAAAGCAACGCAGACCGCAAGGGCACTGATTGGTCCACTCTCACGTGATTTCACGACAGGTCCTTTGGAAACCTGACGCCACCTAGTGGTTTGACGGTGAATTGCTTCGCGGCACAGCACAACGCAAACAACCTCAACACAGAACTTCAGAAGGTCCACGACGGCATCGAGGCAACGGCATGCCCTTTGCGTGGAGTCGACGCAGAACCATAAATCCAGCTTAAGAATTAACATCCTGCTAGGACAGTGTTGTAAAATTTATTCAGATCGACTAAATTCCTGGGCCACGAAGGAATACCACCCAGAGGGCACAATCATCGCGACAAGTACTGCGTCAGCTTATGTTTAGAAGAATGCACTTGTTACCGAAAGTTTGAGAATGGCTTTCACATATCCGCAGTGAAAAGATGAAAATATAATAAATGAAGTGACTATTCGCACTTATTTAAGTGCGTCCAAGCACAAAAATTGATCGAAATTCGCGTTAGACGCACTTATAAGTGTGGCGAAGATGCACATTGCTCCATTGCCCACATTTACTCCAAAGCCAAAACTTTTTTCTTGGCGAAACTTATTTTTTAAGCTCTGGCTAAGGGAAAATTTCTGCATTGGCCACATGTATAAGCGCGAAGTGTGGTCAAGAAAAAAATTCAGCATTGGCCACACGTATAAGTGCGAATATCATCGGCCTAAAATAAAATCACCGGTTTCGGAGCATTTTAAGAATGCTGGTGATGAGCCCAAAGGGAACGATTATCAGGCTATCATTATTTTATGCTTTTTATGGGATCAGCCTGTAGCCTGGATGTATTTCCGTTGGCGGAAGTTACAAGTGTTATGACTTGAAAATTGCAACAAAGAAAACCAGCAATGACAACTCAAACAAATGTATTCTTCACTGATTAAGTCCAAAACCTTCTACAAATAAACTGTCTAATCTTATAATAACACTTTAATGCCACTATGTAACTCTGGTGTCAAAAACAAAAAATCTTCCTAACTGAACAAAATCACAGCATTTATATGGACTAGGAATGTTCTGGAAAGATCAACAGGAGTCCTGGGTGATCCAGCCCCCTCCAGGCAAGAAGAAGCCAGAAACTTCTAGAAAGCACTAGTCTATTTCATCACAAACAAGTGGTATTGCATCAGATCACGTTTCTCTACAGACATACCACCAGAGGGTGCCAAATGATGAACAAAATAAACAAATATCTTACCAGTAAGGCAGCACAAACAGTATGTAACAAGTCTCCATTTACAAATGATTTACAGTGCTTTACATAAAACACTCATACATAACACAAGTTGCTACATTCATTAAAGATAGTTGATTGAATTAAAAAAGTAAGTCATTTTTAATGCGATGAATCACTTTATTCAAATTTAGGATTTTGTCCGAGGATTATTTGTTTATTTTTGGGACTGCAGACCTAGAGTAGCTCATAAAACGGCACATGATGGCTAGGCTTACGAAGTCACGTCCTTCTGCACCGATGTTTCATAATATAATATAAATTCCTTTATTAGGATAAACCCCTTGAGGTGTAACACCTCGTTTTCAAGGGGGTCCCAACATAAACACAACACAGTACACATAAACACAGTATCACAGTCACAAAATATAGACAAATACAAAGTAAAGCTAAACATACATACATAAAACATAAACAACAGACAACATACAGTAACCAAAGAGAACCTTCAAAGGGAATCAGAGCTTTGAGTTGGATCCACAACTACCGTCTGGTATAAATCGTTTAAAAAACAACATTCAATACCCAATACAAAGGGTTTTAGATAAGGACAGAGTTAATGGTAGCAGGAACAATCCACCTCCAGGTAAGAAGACAAAGCACATTCGAATGTTTTACTGTGTTTTTAAATCAGTAATGGATCTAATGCTAACTGGTAAATTATTCCAATCAGATGGAGCTTTAAACATATATGCGTGTTTACCAATTGCCTTGTCAACACGAGGAACAGAAAAATATACCTGAACAGAATGTCTGATCTGATAAGTTGAAGTGTGAAGTTCCAAATATTGTTTGAGATAAGGAGGGTAACTGAAATAAAAGCATTTAAATATTGTTGAAGCCAGTGTATATGTCTTCTTACTGTTAGGGGTGGCCATTGAAGAATGTCATACATTGTACAATGATGGGTGCGAAAAGGACATCCAAGGACAAATCTACAGAGTCTGTTATATGCTGTGTTAAGTGGAGCAAGGACCGATTTGAAATCTTGATAATAATTTGCTTTGGCATCTCTGGTTTTTGTCTTGCTCATATTCCTTCACTGTCTATATATTTCCCAGTCAGCAGCATCCCTTGTCCGACGAAATCTTGCCCAAGCTTTGTCCCTCTGCCTAAAAAGATGTATGAGATCTGGACTAATCCAAGGAAGGTGATTGCCTTTAACCTTTACTGTTTTCCATGGAGTGTGTTTGTCCACAACATCAACGAATCAGTCAAAGTAGAAAAAATCCCAGGCATCTTGAACATTGGGTATAAGTTGATATCGATCCCAATTAATAGCAAGTAAATCATCAATAAATGAGTTTAAATTCAATTTCTTATATTGTCTCATTTTTATTATTCTAGGTGGTGATTTAAGTAATTTGATTTTCCATGCACAGAATATCATTGAGTGATCACTGAAACTGGCAGACATAACACCTGATCTTAATATTCTATTTGGATGTGACACAATAATCCAATCTAGCAATCTTTGAGATGTAGGGGTGATGCGGGAATGTTCATTAATTAGTTGGGTAAGTTTTAGGTTATTAAAGATATCTCTTTGTTTTGAAGATGATTTATCTAACCAGTTTTTGTTGTAATCACCTAATAATATAATTTCATTTCTGCAGGGAATAGAATTGATAGTAGAGATCATACAGTTAAAAGATTCAACAGATGAAGAGGGGGGCCTATGTATGCTACCAATAGTTAAATATTTATTTTCATGAAAGGTTATCTTAACAAAGATGCCTTCAAGGGTGCGACAGGAAGATGTTTCTGTTTTAAATGTAAAAATGCTGAAATGGGAGATGGGATTCAGGAAAGGGAAAGAATTACGTATCAAACCTCCACTTTTTTCGCCTTTTTACTCGCAAGAACGATTTTAAAAGGGGGCGCCCTTTTTGGAGGGAGAAGGGAGGTTTATAATTTCTGATTTATATTCAATATCGTCAATGCGCACCCTTTTCTTGGGCGCACATTCTCAGACAGCACTTGGCGGCCCAGCCATATACTAGGTTGCTCCTAAACTTGTTTAAACTGTGCAGTGCTCACCCAATATGCATCTGACCCCTTTTTTCTGTACTCTGCTGAGTTTCTTGCATCAAGAAATTTTGGGAATATAAGCATGTACAAGAAATACTGAAATTTTCCCAATGCCATGCAGTTGCAGAAAAAGTCTATTTCTTGTCAAATACAACCCCAATTCCAAAATTGTTGGGACAAAGTGTAAATTGTGAATAAAATCAAAATGCAATGACTTTAAAATCACACAAGCCAGTATTTTATTCACAATAGAACAGAGATAACATAGCAAATGTTGAAATTGAGAAATTTTACAATTTTATCCACAAAAAGAGCTCATTTCAAATTTGATGTCTGCTACAGGTCTCAAAAAAGTTGGGAAAGGGGCCTGTTTACCATGGTGTAGCATCCCCTCTTCTTTTTAACACAGTGGAGGCGTCTGGGCATTGAGGAGACAAGTGTCTTGAGTTTAGCCATTGGAATTTGATCCCACTCTTGTTTAATACAGGCTTCCAGCTGCTGGAGAGTTTTGGGTCTCCTTTGACGGACACTTCGTTTAATTATGCGCCAAATGTTCTCAATTGGTGAAAGATCAGGACTGCAGGCAGGCCAGTTCAGCACACGGACTCTTCTACTACGAAGCCATGCTGTTGTAATAGCTGCAGTATGTGGTTTTGCATTGTCCTGCTGAAGTACACAAGGCCTACCCTGGAATAGATTTTGTCTGGAGGGGAGCATATGTTGCTCTTAAACCTTTATATACCTTTCAGCATTCATGGTGCTTTTTAAAACATGTAAGTGTCCCACACCATAAGCACTAATGCATCCCCATACCATCAGAGATGCTGGCTTTTGAACTGAACGCTGATAACAGGAGGGGTGGTCTTTCTCCTCTTTAGCTCGGAGGACACGACGGCCATGATTTACAACAAGACTGTCAAATTTGGACTCGACTGACCACAGGACACTTTGCCACTTTGCTACAGTCCATTTTAAATGAGCCTTGGCCCACAGGAAACTGCGGCGCTTCTGGATCATGTGCAACAATGGCTTCCTTTTTGCATGATAGAGTTTTAGGTGGCATCTGTGGATGGCACGGCAGACTGTGTTTACAGACAGTGGTTTCTTGAAGTACTCCTGGGCCCATTTAGTTATGTCAATGACAGAATCATGCCGGTGAGAGATGCAGTGGTGTCTGAGGGCCCGAAGATCACGAGCATCCAGTAAAGGTCTTCGGCCTTGTCCCTTACGCACAGAGATTTTTCCAGTTTCTCTGAATCTTTTGATAATGTTACGCACTGTCGATGATGAGACCTTCAAAGCCTTTGCAATTTGACGTTGAGGAAAATTGTTTTTAAAGTATTCCACAATTTTTTTACGCAAGCCTTCACAGGTTGGAGAGCCTCTGGCCATCTTTACTTCTGAGAGACTCAGCCTTTCAAAGACATTCCTTTTATAGCCAATCATGTTACACACCTGATGCCAGTTAACTTAATTATTTGCGAAATGTTCTTTCAGCTGATTCTTTTATATATTGATTGCTTTTTCAGACCTTTTTTGCCTGCGTCCCAACTTTTTTGAGACCTGTTGCAGCCAGAAAATTTGAAATGCGCTCATTTTGTGGATAAAAATGTAAAATGTCTCAGTTTCAACATTTGAAATGTTATCTGTGTTCTATTGTAAATAACATACTGGCTCGTGATCTGAAAGTCATTGCATTTTGATTTTATTCACAATTTACGCTTCATCCCAACTATTTCGGAATTGGGGTTGTACAATAATTTGCAAAATTTTGTTCCAAAAATACCCAAACAAGAACCTATAAGTAGTCAAGATTGTAATCATATTGTTTAGATATTGTTAGAGGAAAAACTTTGTGGGAACTGGTAGACCTACCAAAATGTCGGCAAGGTCACATGCAATAGTCATTCACGCTACTATGAGCAGTCTCCATCATGCCTTGCTTTTTCAACATTTGCTGTTGTTTAGATCTCAGCAATATAGCAAATAATGTCCTCATGGTCCATTGTACTGTACAAGAACTTGTCCCCAGCCTGAGCATCTAGCTCAATCCCCACGTAGATAACACTACCTGCTGGGATAATTACTTCCCTCGCTGCCCTAGACAGTAAGCCTTTCCTGCTTGTCTTCTCAGGCTCATAATAGAAACCTCTGATCACTTTTGTACCTTTGGCATACGCATGGCCTAAACTTTCACAGTTCAGTGAGTTCTTCAACCCCTGGGTGAAGTGACATGCAC
Source organism: Gymnothorax javanicus (assembly GCA_029692085.1). Classification (NCBI taxonomy): domain Eukaryota; kingdom Metazoa; phylum Chordata; class Actinopteri; order Anguilliformes; family Muraenidae; genus Gymnothorax; species Gymnothorax javanicus. The sequence continues at coordinate 16,195,500 of CM056202.1, forward strand.
CAAGAAATAGTCACTGAGGGAATCGGCACTGGCTCTCACTGCTACGACACTATCATTGCAAATCATTGACATCATTCCGTTGTCAGTCTCATTGCTGTCAGCCTCTTCGTTGTCCACGTGCTCATTTAAGTCATCCCCATCTATTGCTTCATTTTAAAAGGAGACAACTTGGAATGGTTCAACATATTCCTCATTAGCACAGTTCTGTTCATTCCCTAGAGGACAGTCTGCACAGTAGCATGTTAGACTGCGGGTTTTTACCTTGCCCTCATAGTTACATGATGACACACTGTGGAGTTTCTGTGTCCTCGGGATGGTGAAGAATTGTGTTCTGTCCCTTTTGGTCTCTAATGTCATTTCTATCTACTAGGAAGAAACGTCTACAGTGAAGTGATGCATTTTCATCAATAAAACTTGGGTTGGACGGGTACTTACAGGCGTAGTCGTACATCTCCTTCGCAGACTGTATCTTGACGGAATCGCCAACATTCCTGGCGACTGCTTTCCTTGCAGACGTTTTTAGGAAACCAGCAGCAGCATCAACCTCGCCTTTTCTATGCCTAGATGCAGAATCATTTCTAACTACTTTCAGGTTCAGTAAGTGGCTCCTCAGAATGTCCCCAAAACAGTTGAAGCTCTTATACTGAGAAGCACAGCCATCCGTGCACTGATGAAGTACACTTATCTGGCATCCTAGCTTTCTAACTCTGGGACAAGAATGTTAGCAACACAGTGGTGCACCAAATTGAAAGCATGTGTCAGGCTGTCTGATATCACAAGCCAATGCTCCTTCAGGTCAGGTGAGTATCTGGTGAGTTGTCTGTTTCTACTGTGGGACGAACCACCACCATTGAATGAATAGTTATCTGCGGTTTGGCAAAGTGCAGGGACTTGTATGGCGCTGTCCGACCACATCATCCACACCGACCACCTCATCCACCTGCTGAATCCGTCATTACCTTCGTTGACATTTTTGATACTTAACTCTTAACACCTCAATATATACTTGGAAAATTAACATCAATGGCAAGTAAACAAAATTACCTATCATATGATACCAAATACCTTGTACACAATTGTCCAACTGATAGAGAGCAGTAATTATAAAAATAGAAAAATGAGTTTCACGCAACAAATCCGTCAAAAACTGATGCCCACCTTATAAAACAGGACCAAAACCAGAAGATTTCACAAAAGAGATTCAAGGACACCCAGAGCTCTTTGAGAGGGTGGAGTCAGACTATTGCACGCTGCCGTGAGTAAAATATGAAACTGAGGTATACTTTGGCAAGTTGTTTGAAATCACCCCACGTGCAACATGAATATCTGAAGCTACAAATTGGAAATCAAAAATATATAATCTTAGCGTTTACACAGATTTCCAGTGAAATGCTAAACTAAGCTCAAGTATCAAACAAAGGAAAATGAGACCATTAGCTGTAGCTCTGTCCAGTGCTTATTTTGTTTTCTACTGCCATCTCAAAGAAATCTGGGACAATAGTTGGTGAGAGACAGAATCAGCTCTTCATATAAAATTATGTGGATTTGTGATGTGATGGCAGAAGATTTATTATGTCCTTTGGAATATAACCAAAGAAATGAAACTGACATTCCCTCCTAAGCTCTTTACATTAGAAAACAGAGCACAACAATTGGCAGTATGTTGTATATAATTGACATCTGAAGATACAATGGTATGCATTTTGACAAATCTGACACTGAAAATACGGGCATGGCCAAAGTGCAGAGGACGTGGTGGCTATGTTTGAAATTGGATTGTAAAATCTTATATGAAGTTTGGAGTCATCATTGGCATGAACATGTCTTCCAAGTTTCAGCTTCATTGGAACAGTGGTTTCAGACAAAAAGATGTTTACATCCAACACCTGAAAATATGGGTGTGACCAAAGTCCAGAGGTTAAATTAAGGTCAAACTAGAAAATTTCAGGAAACTTGCAAAATATGTTTTGCTGCTTGCCAAAAGCTACCCATTTACCAAATTTCAGCTCAGTTAGTGCAAAAATTACCAATCACAAGCACAAAAGCTCCATATAGCATTTTCAATACAGCTGCTATGGCGTCCATATTGGAATTGAATCAAATAGTCTTATATTAAGTTTTATGTCCTCATCGATAGGAACATGTCTGCCAAGTTTCAGCTTCATTGGTTCAGTGATTTCAGACAGGATGTTTACATCAAACGCTGACATGTGGGTGTGGCCGAGAGGTCAAATCAAGGTCAAATTTGACATTTTCACCCATCTGATATGTTTTGGGGGTTGCTGAAAACTACCCGTATGCCAAATTTCATCTCAATGATGGCCATATTTGAAATCTGATTGGAAAGTCTCATATAGAGTTTGGTGTCTTCATTGGAAGGAACATGCATGCCAAGTTGCAGCATCATAGGTGCAGTGGTTTCAGAGAAGAAGATGTTTACAGACGACGAACGACGGCAAACAACAATAAAAAAGTAAGTAAGCCTCTCAAAAAAAGAAATTGAGATTTTAGAGGAAAACTTTGACAACGTTTGATTTACCGGAAATTACTGTCTCACGGTATACTAAGGAAATGCTGACGGCCTTCGTTATTTAATTTATCATTTGTCAAGTACCATAAATATTCCAGCACCGTAAACTCACCCTCTCACTTCGCCTGTGGCAAACTGTTGCCCAACAGTGTAAACCTGAAGAAATTGAGTCTGGATAGGCTCTTTAAACTTATTCTAACTAATGAATTTCATTGGAGTTAACTGTCAGTCTTCTTCTTCTGAATTACGAGATGAAAATGCCTCGTGCCATATTGCTGCGCCTCGCAGGTCAGTCCGGTTTGTGCAGCTTATTCAGTGACTATGGTCATAGATAGAAAACATATTTCATATCTGAGAGTATGGTAGCTGAGCCTTGCTCTCTCCTCATTTGACACAACTCCTATAGGGGGCCCCACTTAGGGGGCTTTCGAGGCTGTGGCCGGGGTGTGCAATAGTGCCTTTAAGGAAGGTTTAATGGGGTTTTTTGTGTCTACTGTGTGTGCACGAGTAGACACTATGCTATCGAGTTGTAAGTCCGTAAAGTTCTCATTGAGTACCAATTTTTTTTATAGTCATTGCAAAATATGCCAATATGAGTGGCCATCACTCAAATTTTTGGTGGGGGGTCCCAAACATTAGCCTGGTTTGCCTCTCATGACGGTGCACCTCTGCCTCTCCCCTCTTCCTGGCACTGTTTACCACCACTGAATCTTTTAGCAGTACACAGTACCAGACCGTACCAGCCTACTTTCACCCCTGGATCGGTGAGTGTGCAGTATGATTCATTCAATCGATCAGCTTCTGAATCTTTGAAACTAAGCATTCACTGGACAAGGGTATAATTGTACAGCTGGGGTTTTATATTACTAATCTGAGAAAAATGGAACAGTAAGGTTATACTGTAACAGTGAGTTATGCACAATTATCCTAAGTTCTAAAAAACGTGAATAATACCGTGACTTAATTGCTCCTAATTTCCACAGTGTGTTTCCTCTTCAGATTCAAAGTTGAAGTTGAGGATCCACATTCACACTCCTATTCATTGCATGTTTGAGACCAACATTCTTTTGCAGTCCTCTTTTGAATTAAAACTGTTTTTCTTCTTCTCTAGGCTTGTTCATGTTTGTAAAATAGCTGTTGGAGTCCCATAACAGCAGCAGGTTCCTGGCTTTCCAAGGTGAATTTTCACTCTGCCTCTTCAGCTACAAGACTCTCTCGTTTCAAGATCTTTCCTCAAATCCCTGAATTAATGTTTTCCATCCTGAGTCTGTAAAATGAATGATGGGTCCATTTCCTCCCATGAATAACAAAAGGTCGCAAGTGACATTCCTGATGAAACCTGTTTTTCTGCACCACGAAGTACTACAGCGGCTGTAGTCAGGAATGTCACTTGCGACCTTTTGTTATTCATGGGACGATTTTCTCTCAAATACATGCACACAACACTCTTTTTTTTTAATCAATGGGACGAGTCCAAATCTCATTTATATGATGTTGTGTTCATCATTTTGACAAAATATTCACAGGTGAAGTTGCCAAGCAATACAACGGAACTCAGATTTGTAAAATCAGACATGTGACAGAGATGCAAGTCCTCACATAAAAAAATTAAGAATGGCAGTCTATACTCACTGTTTTATCATACAGCATAAACAAGAACGGAGATGGTTACCTCGCGTCATTTTTCTCCTCTAGCTGTTTTTGTGGAAGGTCGAAGTTTTCCGGAATACGTGATTTTAAATCCTCAGAACCTAGATATCACAAGCAAGTTCATTGAAGCTAATTTGTAAAACTAATAATGCTCAAAGCAAAATGCCAGTTTTTTCATTATAACTTCCCTCGATAATTCTTGTTACCCCCTTGGCAATTCTTGCCGATGTGGAACTGTCATTCCCTCTGCCATCTCTCTGTCTGTCCGTCCATCTGTCTCCCCATCAATTGTTACTGCTCTAGCTGGTGGACTGTTATTAGGACAGCCTGCATATTTCAATAGGTTGTACATATTGGGTGTCTCCAGTAGACTATTTGATGTCAAAGCTATAGCTCAGATTTTGACATAATTTTTTTCTCGGTCAAAGGTTGGGCCCACCTGTAAGACATGCCGAGGGGGTGTATAGCGCTGAGCGCAATCTAGTTTTTTCCTGCTGAAAATTCCAGCTAAAATCAAATCTCCATTTTTAGCTGTTTGTGTAAGATAGTGGGCAGCTTATATTTGACTTCGCAGATCACTTGTTTTGAGTATCGCCCTCAAATGTAGCACACTTCTTATCAATGAGTTTGTGATCCAGGAAATGCATTGTTTTACCTTTCAGCTATTTTTTGTTTTTCTGTCTCATTGCAAAACAACTTAAATGTTGAATTTTCATGAATTTTGTTTTTATTTGTGGCACTTTATGTCCAAAAATCATGAAAATATATGGAAAATATGTCTTCATTCCAAATTATACAAATGTCTTGTTTCATTGAAATCATTTTTCCAATCTTGCTGGCACTCAAATCCTGAATTTTTGTTTTGAATAGGGTTAATGCACACATAGGCAAGGATTGGCTTTATTTGGCATCTGCATAAGAGGATTGACAAGTGCTTTGCGCCCATATTGCGCCTGCACACAGTCCAAAAGTAACGCAGCGCGACTCCACCATAGTGCTGCAAAACCCCATTAATTTGCTGTTCATAATGAACAAGTTCAATACCAGCTTTCTCCTCATAACTGCTTGTTTTTATGGTTTGTGGTGTCTTATTAATTCAATGCCTGGACACAGAACACTCTCAAGAATAATTCAGTTTATTATGCTGTTCATCATCTTTGCTTCATATTTCCATAATGTGAAAATTTTAATCTTTAAGCAGTCACATTTTTAAGGTCCTGGTTTGGTCCTCTGAAACACAATATGCAATTTTAAACTGAAGTAAGTAAAACCCTTTGTGTTTCCTGAGATGCATGACTTGTGTGACAGATAAACTGCTTTGTGTCTCTTATGTGTCATGATCAGGCAATTCAAAATGAAATAAAAAAACACATTCTTCTTTTGTCAAAATGTAGAAAATATTTTGGCATGAAATTTAAAAATGGCTTTGTATGTAAATAATGAGACAGCCAGTTTGCATGCTTTCAATGGCTTTATGGCAGGGTCAGACAAACCAAAAGAAAAACCTGTCTTATGCTACCCTTGCTCACCACTCAAAGTATTGTTCACCCATTTCTAATACACTGCCCAGTTCCATCCTAATAGCACTGCTCTGCAGAAGGTAGAATTCCACTATTATCAGAATTAAGGGTCAAAGTATCTTATCTGAATGGCTGTTTACCAAGTCAAATAATATTTATTTCCTTGAGCAGCTCGGCAGGGAACATATTATATGTGAACCAATGTCATTTCACGATATACATTATGTTTGTAAACAGTCTTCGGTTCATTCAAAAATAAGCACGCACTTGATTTAATTAACTCTAGAAACCTGAGAAAATACACTAAACAGTGAAAAAATACTGTCCCTCACATGCCTCCCAGAAGTAGCCACAGACAGAGGTGTGGGTGCCCAAGTGATGTAAACCATATACAAAATACTGATCACGTTTGCACATGACCTCTACAATGTTAGAGAACCTGCATAATAGTCTATTGCAAAAGCAGTTTAAGGCACATAAAGTTATTGATGAAAAATAATTGTATTATGTATTATTGTTTTTTAAGAAATAAAACTATTGGGTCACAGAACAGATCTGTGATCCATGTTTGTAGAATAACATTGGCATTTTGTGACATCCCATCTTTTCCAGTAAAATTTAGGAGACACTCTGGGCTGGGCGTGGCAGCACTAACTTGAGTGCATAGTCCACGACCCAGGCTGGGGCATACGAGAGAGGGATCCAGCCAATCTTGGCGTCCCAGCCGGCGCTGTACCGGGTCCGAGGGTAGAGGGCGGTCAGAGCGTGCTCCATGCAGCCTGTGACTTTGCTCAGATCAGAGTCGCACACCAGGTTCAGAATGAAACGCTGCACCTTAATGTCTGGAACCAACAAATCAATAAAACAAAGTGAGATGTGACAGAAAGTCACATGGCAACAGGGAAATAAAAATTCTAGCGCTAACCAAAAAAAGGGTTGTTTCCCAACATGATATCAAGCAAATACGTCTATGTGAACAGTGAGCTCCATAATTCCTTGGACATTGAACAGTATGGACAGTATTTTGTTTCTGTACTCAAGCACATTGAGTTGAAAAATGCAATGAGGTTGTACAGCAGACTGTCTGCTTTATTTGAGGGTGTTCTCAAGCGTATTAACTTCTTATACCTGGAAACTTCAATGACTTGCCGTCAGAGGCACAAAATGAAAACCTCTGACTAACTTCCCCCTATAATGCCCGATTACTCCGAAGTGGTTCTAATTTACTTTTCCTAATTATCAACCAAACATTCATTTGCTCACTTGCGTCGACTAACCATGGCCAATTTTTTTTAGAGGCATTATTGTACATTCAAGGATATTATGATCCTAGACATTGTTTCAAGCCATTTTTAATTGTTTAAGCCATTTTGAAATTCTCAGTATTTTTTTCCAACTTAAATGTTGAATTTTCATGAGGACTTTTTGTGTTTGTGGCCCTCACTGTGTACTAAAATTATGAAAATAAACTGAAACAAGAGCACTCAGAGAGCGCAGCACCTCCGCCCAGGGCCCTAACCCTAACCCTTACCATAACCCCTAACCCGGATCACTCCCAAAATGTCATCTTGTATATGATCTGATGCTGACCTCTAGTGGTCATATGAGACACTGCGCCTCGAGATTTGAAATGCAGTATCAAACAAATAAAAAATTCCTGGATCCAGAATCCCTTCTGGATCTAGCCCAAAATCTAATGGGATCTAGGTTAGACCAATTCCCACGTACTGTGAAAATTTCGTGTAAATCCGTTATCAGTTTTCTGTAATGTTGCTAACTGACTAACTAACAAACAGATTCCGACGATTACATACACCTCCTTGGCAGAGGTGAATAAGTAATTTACCCCTCTTTGTGATGCTCAAATCTTGAATGATGAAGCCTTCAATGGAGGAAGGCATAAATTGCCAGATTTGGCTTCTGCGCAAAGGCATTAAATGGTGTTCTGCAAACTCCAGGGGGGATTCCATATGCTATTACCCATCCAGCTACTCTACCATAAAGGCCTAATTGATGTGGACGCTGTGGGATGGTTGTCGTTTTAGGAACCTAGAACCTACTGATTCTACACTTCTCTGATTTCAGAAGGCCTGAGAACATTCAAGGCATCAGAAATGTTCAGATACCCTAACCCAGATCCTGGTCTCTACATAGTTTTTTATGGAGAATAATAGAGTTTCTTGGACTTTGTGGTTTGGCTTTAGATCTTTATATACATATATATGAAGACCACAAAATTAAAACGATCAGAGTCCAAATTTAGCAATTTTGTATATTTTTATACAGTTTATTATTATATAATATTTATAATAATATATTTTATATTTTTTGCATATTTTTTCAGTGCTTTGTTTCTCAGATCGTTTTGAATTTTTAAGTCATCATTTCTCCACAATGTGAAAAGGTGACTCTGATCATTTTTCCATTGTGGTCTTCATACATATATATATATATATATATATATATATATACACAACCCCAATTCCGAAATTGTTGGGACAAATTGTAAATTTTGAATAAAATCGAAACGCAATGACTTTCAAATCACACCAGCAAGTATTTTATTCACAATAGAACAGAGATAACATAGCAAATGTTGAAATTGAAAAATCTTACAATTTTATCCACAAAATGAGTTCATTTCAAATTTGATGGCTGCTACAGGTCTCAAAAAAGTTGGGACAGGGGCCTGTTGATCATGGTGTAGCATCCCCTCTTCTTTTTAACACAGAGTGGAGGCATCTTGGCTTTGGGGAGACAAGTTTCTTGAGTTTAGCCATTGGAATTTGATCCCACTCTTGTTTAATACAGGCTTCCAGCTGCTGGAGAGTTTTGGGTCTCCTTTGACAGACTTTTCGTTTAATTATGCGCCAAATGTTCTCAATCGGTGAAAGATCAGGACTGCAGGCAGGCCAGTTCAGCACACAGACTCTTCTACTACGAAGCCATGCTGTTGTAATAGCTGCAGTATGTGGTTTTGCATTGAACAGCTGAAATACACAAGGCCTTCCCTGGAATAGACGTCGTCTGGAAGGGAGCACATGTTGCTCTAAAACCTTTATATACCTTTCAGCATTCATGGTGCTTTTTAAAACATGCAAGTGTCCCACACAATATGCACTAATGCATCCCCATACCATCAGAGATGCTGGCTTTTGAACTGAACGCTGATAACAGGAGGGGTGGTCTTTCTCCTCTTTAGCCCGGAGAACACAACGCCCATGATTTACAACAAGAATGTCAAATTTGGACTCGTCCGACCACAGGACACTTTGCCACTTTGCTACAGTCCATTTTAAATGAGCCTTGGCCCACAGAACACAGCGGCGCTTCTGGATTATGCTCAACAATGGCTTCCTTTTTGCATGATAGAGTTTTAGGTGGCATCTGTGGATGGCACGGCAGACTGTGTTTACAGACAGTGGTTTCTTGAAGTATTCCTGGGCCCATTCAGTAATGTCAATGACAGAATCATGCCAGCGAGTGATGTAGTGGAGTGTGAGGGCCCGAAGATCACAGGCATCCAGTAAAGGTCTTCGGCCTTGTCCCTTACGCACAGAGATTTTAACAGTTTCTCTGAATCTTTTGATGATGTTATGCACTGTCGATGATGAGACCTTCAAAGCCTTTGCAATTTGACGTTGAGGAACATTGTTTTTAAAGTATTCTGCAATTTTTTTCTATGCAAGCCTTCGCAGGTTGGAGAGCCTCTGGCCATCTTTACTTCTGAGAGACTCAGCCTCTCTAAGACATCCCTTTTATAGCCAATCATGTAACATACCTGATGCCAGTTAACTTAATTACTTGCTACATGTTCTTTCAGCTGATTCTCTTTTATATTAATTGCTTTTTCAGCCCTTTTTTGCCTGTGTCCCAACTTTTTTGAGACCTGTTGCAGCCAGAAAATTTGAAATAAGCTCATTTTGTGGTTAAAAATGTAAAATGTCTCAGTTTCAACATTTGAAATGTTATCTGTGTTCTATTGTAAATAACATATTGGCTCATGTGATCTGAAAGTCATTGCATTTTGATTTTATTCACAATTTACATTTTGTCCCAACTATTTCGGAATTGGGGTTGTGTATATTCTAAATTAAATCTCAACATGAAAGATTCTGTATATATATATATATATTTACTTATATATAAATGAAGAGTTTCAATGTAAAACGCAGTAAATGTCATTTGCTACTTTTGACATTTTTGAAGCACCACTAAAAGAAGATTATCATTGGCAAGCCAGTAGTTCTGGTGTTCCCTCATTTACAGCTCAGCTGCTAGGTGGCCCTGTTAGGAAGCAGATACTAATTGATATCCTGTATACTGAGATAGATCCATGAAGGTGACTACTGGATGTAAATAGTTTGCTGCTACAGTTGAGAATGATGTATTGTTTTTACTGCCTGTTGAATTAAATGGTTCTTGTTTAAGTCTTCAGCATTCCATCATCCTTGAGTCCACATCTCATTTTGGTGAGGAGTGAACTGTATTTTGCTGCTCATTTTTTCTGTTCACTCAACATGGCTGGGAAAATGCCTCCACCCCTGATGTTTTTGCCTTGGCCAGGAGAGCCGTCAATACCTTTTGATATGTGGATGCGGATCTTCAATGACTATTTGGTGGTGATTGATGCCACTGGAAATTCTTGGCCTGAAGCTCACTAGAGAGCTGCTTTACTTCACTGGTTCGATGCAAAGGGACAGCGGATTTTCTGCTCCTTGGCAGACAGAGGTGACACTTTCGCTTCTGCTGTTGCTGCATTAGACAAACACTTCACACCAGAAGTAAATGTTGTGGAAAGACATGCCTTCAGGACGTGTGCACAAGCAGCTCATGAGACTGTTGCTCAGGATGTGGCTGCATTACATGATCTTGCTTCAAAATGTGGATTTGATGATAAAACGGACGAAATGATCCATGACCAGCAAATTGAACATGTGACTAATGCCAGCGTTAGGGAAAGGCTTTTTACTTGAGCAAGACCTGTCATTGGACAAAGCAGTTACAATTAACGCAAGTGAAATCTGCTATTCGATAAGCTAAAACAATTTCAGCAGATGGCAGTGTCCCAGTGCAAAGTACCCAGTTCTGTTCACATATCTCCAAAAAGAAATACAAACAGTTCACTCACCCAAATAAGCCTCCCGGTACTATTGTTACATCCTCTCATACCTGCTTAAAGTTTGCCTCTGACAAACATCTGATTAATTTTCCTTGGTGCCGTGCCGCTAAGGCAACTTGTAAGCATGGACTGTATTAAAAGATGGACGAAGAACCCCTGACGTTACCCATTGGTTTCAGTTTACCATTTAGGAAGCCTCAATTTTGGCAATTTGAACAGCGCCATTTTGTCATTTTGAAACTGGATGTGATTCCTATTGGACGAGAGCGTGAAGTGAAGATCCAGGGAGGAGCGAGGGATGGATCTATGGGTGGATCTGACCGTATCAGATGAGGACTAGAGGATAACCACGCCCCTAAAGCATACTCTGGCTTTATCCTTTATTCTAGTCTATTTGGGACCATAATTTACAAAAATGAACATCATGATACATCTAAGGAGACTTGAAACTTGAGATAGATACCATAAAGTAATGTGAAAAATCATTACTGAAAGAGGAAATCAGGTGGGAAAGAAGGGTCATTTTCTCACAGACTTCTATAGAATTGAACTTCTTTCTGCAACCACCGATGTCGCCATCTGCTGGCCATTAAATTGAATGCAAATTTTAGAGATTTCCGCATTGGCCTCAGTTTTCAGACCCGGGTGCTGCTTCCATCTTTTTATACAGTTTATGCTTGTAAGTCTTGCCATAAAGTCAGGACATTTTGCCCGTGTTTGCTGCTCACCCAAGACCAGTAATGCAGGTGAGATACAGCTACCTAAATTAACTATGCCATATTTAAGGGACTCTTGCCATGCACCAGTCACTCCCGTACAAAATAATCAGTACACCTGATTCTCTTGCTAAAGAGCATGAACCGGTTGTAGATACAGGCTCTGCATTGTCTATTTTGCCATGCTACAGCTATCATCAGAACTTTGCTGATATTCCATTGCTCCCACCTAGCTGCCAGCAAGTGACCTACACATGGAAAAGAATCCTTGTGATTGGCTGCCTACAAGTGAAAGTGGAGCTTTAACCGCCTTAGCTAAATTGTTTGTAGTGAGAGAGGGCACCCTCTCTTAAGAAGACATACTATGGCTACCTTAAACATCTGCATTATAGGTTACACTGTCCTTCTCCAACCACTGTTTCACCTGCTCCTGAGCTGTCCAAAAACCCTGAAACTACTCCCTGCATCCCTGCCGCTCCAGACACTGGCTGCGCAGATAACTTTGCGTGAGGTGAAAATCGACCCAACTGTTACACCAGTGCGCCAGAAACTGAAACATCTGCCTTTTGCTGTAAGAACGTCTGTGTCAGCAGAACTGAAGCACTTGCTGAAAGCTGGTGTCATTGACTAAATTGAGGAATCGCCCTGGCTTTCACCTATTGTGGTAACAGGATGGAAAACTGGTGGTATAAGGATGTGTACAGACCTACGAGAACCAAACAAAGCAGTGGTTACAGGCTGCTGCCCCTTGTGTTGCGTGGATGGACTATTCCATCCCTGTCCCAGGGTGCACCAGTGTTCTCTACAATCGACCAGGCTATTGCATACTACCATCTGCATCTCCATGAAGACAGCAGAGACCTTACAGCATTTATCACACACGACAACCTTGTCATATCATGTAGGGTCCCTATGGACTTGCATCTGCCCCTCAGCCTTTCAGAAAATGATGGCCGACATTCTCAGTGGCTTCCCGATTTGGATGGCCTCACTGTTTATGGCAACACTCCTGCTGAACATGAGCAGAACCTCAGCACTGTCCTCCAAAAACTAAAAGATGCTGAACTAGTGCTCAATGACAAGTGTCGCTTCAGGAAGCCCTTTCCACGCTTCCTAGATCACATCATCACTGCCGATGGCACCCTTCCTGACCCAGAGCACATTGATTCTGTCCTAAAACCTCCTCTCTCATCTGATGCTGCTGCCCTGAGGACCTTTCTGGGCCTAGTGTCCTGGTACTCAAAGCTTTCACTTAACTTTACAACAGTTGTGGTCCCTATGCGTGCATGTGTCAGTGACAAAGACACCGTCATGTGGACCCCTGCAGCCCAAACCAGCTTTGAGCAAGTAAAGCAACTCCTTGTGGACAGCTCGGCACTTGCTCTGTTCAATCCTGCCCTGCATCCTGTGATATCTACAGATGCAAGTGACTGTGGACTTGGCGCTGTCTTTGCACAAGTACTGCCGGACAGCACAGAGAAGCCCATGGCTTTTACTTCTCGCACCCTGACTAAAAAAGTAAAAATATTCCACTGTCAAAAAGGAAGCACTTGCCTGTGTTTGGGCTGCAGAAAAATAGATTAGATACTTGAGGGGACGATGCTTTACTCTCTGCATGGACCACCAGGCGTTAACAACACAGCTCAAAAGAAATTGGTCTGGCTGGAACGCGTGTTGCCGCTGGTCAGCACTGTTTTGAGTATGATGTGATCTATCAATCGGGCTCCCAGAACTGATTGTCTTTCATGCCTTCCCTTGCCTGTGCCTCCTGACTCCACCCTTGATGCAAACCTGAGTTGGTGGCACAGATTTCCGCTACCCTGAGCTCCCTCCCAGTGGCCGACTTTGACACCGAATGCTCCTCTTTGATCTGAACTGTCAGCTCTACGCTCACAAATGGATAGCGGTCAGCCTTACTCCATTAAAAAAGTGAGCGATACAATGGATCCATATTACAAGGTCAGAGATGAGCTCTCAGTCAAAGGTAACTATATCCTCAGAGGCTCAAGATTTATTCTACCACTCTCCCTACGGGACACACATACCAGAGTCACCCAGGGATTGTCCACACAAAGCAGTGCTTGCGAAACCTCTACTGGTGGCCTATCAAAAGTACTGTCTTGCAAAGCTGCTGGGTTAGCTCACTCGGTTAAGGCGCCGCATTGTCGGAACAGTAGTGACTACCATGGCGCAGGTTCGATCCCTGGTTGTACCAACTGGCAGTGGTCGGCAGCTTATTCAGAGCAGCGCACAATTGGCTAAAAAGCGCTGCAGGGATGCAAATTGGGAAGGGACTGCCGGGAAGGGATACTAAAAATGGTTGCTTTGTTCGTTGCTCAGTCGCCTCCTGTTGGCCAGCCGGGCGCTCGTCAGTGAGATTCTAAGCTTGCTCATGTTCGGGTATCCTCCGCCCTCGTTCTGAACTTGCGATAGTTTTGACCAATGAGTGTAAAGATGCAGCGGCAACAGACGCATGCTTCGGTGGGGACCCGCAAACTGTGTCTCTCTCTCCTGAGCTGGCAACAGGGTGTCGCACACGAGCAAGCCTTGCTCATAGTTCTCGAATCGGGCATTTCAGATTCAGGTGGGATTGGAGATGCCAACTTATTTTTAAAAAAAAAAGGGCAGTCTTGCATAGCTTCATGTGTTGTCTGCCAGTCTAATGATAAAATGGCCCATACTCATTCTGCTCCTCCGCAACCACTGCCTGATGGGCCATGGAAGAAACTTGTCCTTGACATTGTCTGACTGTTTGACACAGCTGGTCTCACCTGCAGGTTTGCCATCACACTGACAGACTATTATTCCAAGTGGCCTCAGCTCGCCTTTTCACATGCTGCCACCACTGAGGATGTTACACCCTTTGTGGCCTCGGCCTTTAGTTTTCATGGTAACCCAGAGCATATTGTCATTAACAACGGTCCACAGTTCACTTATGCGGCTTTTGCCTCATTCCTGCATGACTGCGGTATATCTCATAGCAGGGCATCAGTCTACCACCCAGCTGCTAACGGAGCTATTGAGAGATTCCATCGTGCCCTCAGAAGCTGCATTCAAACAGTAATCTAACCGTTGCAACCATGGGAAGAGACTGTAATGGACTGGCTCCTGGTGTAACATGCAGTGCCCCATGCTACAACCGTCGTACCTTCATACCTCATCGTATGAACTCCACTGTATGAAAAAATGCAAATCAAGCTAAACATCTGCCAAGACTCCTTCAGATGCTTTTTGCTTACTGTTCATTCAGAGACAACAGACAAAATGCAGCACTATACTGATGCTAAAATGGTGCACACACTTTTTTTTTTGACCAGGCAAGAGAGCGAGGATAAAGAAGCCTCATCATGTGCTGAAAGCAAACCCCAGGTTCACTCCCTCGGTAAATGTGAGAAAGAGAGTAGGCCCTAACTCTTTCTTACTCAGTAATGGAAAAACTTGGAATGCCTCTCACCTCGCTCACCTTTTCTCTGAGGCTGGACAAGACTGTGACATGTCCAGACCGCTACATGCCCACGTCAACCAGCATCCATCTTACAAACAGCCACATGTTAAATACAAGCCAAAGTGGCACAAGGGCTATGTCATTCCATAAATTGAACTATATCTGGAGAAGGAAAGCTGAAATTATTGTAGAGACTTGGTTGTTACAGTTAGAATGGTTAACAAAGGTAGTATTTATGGTAATGCAATTGACTAATTGGGAAAGTTTAATAAAAAATATAATTTTTACTTTTACTATGTGCACCATTGCATATTTAATGTGTCTTATGTAAAGCTCTACCTTATTTTGATTTTCCTGTGCTATTGTGATAATTCCTGCATTTAATTCCATTGTAAAATTATGGTCTTACCTTATCCTGGTGGGGGTTTCTTTATTATGATCTGCTCTTCACAACTGGTACTTATTTTATTTGAGAGTATCTGTGCAGGGGTGGGGAACCTTATCCAGAATGGGCCGGTGTGGGTGCAGGCTTTCATTCCAACCAAGCAGCTACACACGTGATTCTACTAATCAACCTCTGGAATGTTTGCTAGGGACCTTGCTTAGTAGAATCAGGTGTGCATCTAATTGGTTTGAATGAAAGCCTGCACCCACACCGGCCCTTTACGGATAAGGTTCCCCACCCGTTTAACAGAGAGGAGACGTTGTGTTCCCTCATTTATAGTTCTGCAACTCTACACCACTAGATGGCGCTGTTATAAACCAGATACCAGTGAGACTCAGTATTTTGAGAGCGAGAAAGACAGCAACAAATTTGAAAGCTTTTCTGTGCTTACTTTTACTATGACAAAAAAGTGCACTTTTCTAAAAATGCTTCTAACGTATTTATTGCGTTTTTAGGTTAGGTGCATACATGTCGGTACATTTACAACAGTGCTATTATTTTAGCTGTCGACTTCACCAGAGTAAATACAGAGGGTTTATTTTAACATTTAAACTATTGGCAAAGTTCAAAAACAGGAAGCTTGCCCAAAAAAATTCTATAAATGCTTGTATAGTTCTGGAACAACATCCTATAGACAAACAAGGCAAAGATCACCTCACACCAGAAAGATAGGAAAAGAATGATATAGAGGAGGAAAGGAACTGCTCATGATCTGAGGCGTACCGCCACATCTGTGAAGAGTGGTAATGTATGGTGATGTATGGCTGCTAATTGAGCTGGATCCCTTGTATCTGCTGATGATGAAACTTTACAAAAGCTTGAGGATGAATTCTGAAGTGTATAGGGCTGTAATGTATGCTAAAATTCAGCCTAATGCATGAGAACTAATTGGAAAACACTTAACAGTGCAGATGGACTGTGGCTTGGGAGAATTTAGCAAAAACAACCCAAGGCTTCTTTAAGGCAAGGAAGTGGAGTGTTCCACCTTAGACTAGTGTCTGGTGATGTGTGTTCTACCAGTGTCTGGTGGTGTGTGTGGGTTCCGGACTTCAGAAAGTCATTGACTGCAAAGAGTTTGCTGCAGAGTATTAAAAATGACAATTTAATAATTGATTATGTCAGTTTTTCCGATTATTTTTGAGCCTCTAAAACTTAGGGGACTGTGTATGAAATGGCTGTAATCCATACATGGTTCAGAGAATATTTTTGAAAAAACTCTTCGACTGAATTTGAAAGTCTGCACTTTAGCACATTTTGATTGTGTATTTTCAAGTCCATCTTGGTGGTGTATAAAATTAAAACATTGAAAATTGTGTTCCTGTCCAAATATTTATGGGCCTGTTATACTGCCACAGCCTCAGGCAGGTAAAGGCCAAACTAGCAATGTGAAAAGGCCTCACACACGGCAAACAGGTAGCCAGAGACAGCAACTATTAGTGAGAGCTTTATTGCACAAGGAACAAAAGCGAACTTGTTGGTCTCAATTGACCTTCATCAGTGCAAACAAAGCATGACCTGGCGTCTTAAATAGAGCAGGTTTGTCTGAATTTCTCATGACCAGGTATGTTACCGATAGAAAGACAACTGCATCATTGCAGCAGCAAGGAATTGCAATGAAATACCTGCTGTGTAGGTTATCACAACCACAAAAAGGCCAAAACAACAAAGACATTATGCATACAACTACAATCAAGACATGAGCAAATCTGTCTTAAATTTGAAAAACCTCTTGCATATTGGGAATGGGAGAAACAAGGAGAATAAAAAAACTGAATAATTACCTGAAGCCATATACAGGCAAATTATGCACAGCAACTCACCACAGCATTTTACTTATAAAATATGGCAGGAGCATGAGTTAAAAAATGACTATGTCAAATATGGAAAATTCACCGTCAAATTTTTGCCATAGTCTTAATCATCATAGAATGCTGGACAATTTAAGTTTAAGCCCAGCAGGTGGCATGTGTGCCAATAAAAAATCCATCTGGATCAGTCATGGAGAAGTTTTTCATCAATGTTACCACCCCTCTTTAAGAGTGCAATGTTTTGAATGGTAAAAACTTGAGATTGGATACACTATGGCCTCATTGCATGAGATATCTAGCAATAAGAGATTTAGCATCATCTCTCCTTTGGTCCTCCATCATCTGAAGAAACCATTCGCGACAAGACTTACAAACATAAATCAAATTGCTGGGATGGAATAATGAATAGATGACATTGGTTCTTACACATACGATCCCGTCTTTGATCTCCTAGTGATGCCCTGTGATATTGCAGCTACATGAGCCTGTCTTAAGGCTATTGTCACAAGTCGCTCAGTTTTTTAAAGGAAAGAATTTTTAGGGAATGTGCCCAAGCTTCCTTTACTTTTGCCAAAAAGTTAGATTTGACAAGATGATCACACAGGTTGCACACTCTTCTATATGTGAACAGTAGATGTTAGAATATTTGTTTACTGATAGGGTCAGCAGATAGTTTGTGCCAAAGTTTAAAGATAATGGTCTTGATTTAGGAGCATTGATGCATGCATGTCGTACTGCAGAAATGCCGATCATGAACTCTATGCATTTTTCTGACGCCTTTTTCATATTTGCTCTGATCTACTGCAGGTATTTTTTTGCTTATTCCTTGCTGCTGCAGTCTTTCTATCTGTAGCCTACCTGGCGATTACAAACCTTGTCAAACCTGCTGTTTTTAAGGAAACGGGTGTCTTGCTCTGTTTGCTTTGATAATCGTCAATTGAAGCTGAAACGTTTGCTTTTGTGCCACATATAATTAAATAGTTCTCTGGTAGTTGTCAGCTGTGGCCATCAGTCTGCAGACTTCACACTCCTGGGTTTTTGGTGTGACATGCTGTTGAATTGTGGGATGTTATCCACACAGGCAGTTTTTGTCTTTCTGAATCATGTCCAATCTACGGAATTTGCCACAGGTCAACTGTGGTCAAGGTCAGAATATTTATGTAATATTTTTCATTTTTAGCCTGTATTTCACCAGGGAAATTCCCCTGTGACCAGGTATATAGGTAGGCCAGTTACAAGAGCAATAGAGAGAAGAAATGGGGTAAAGACCCTCAGGTGGTTTTGGGGTACAGAGCCCAACAGTAGAGATCTTCTTAACTACCTCTCTCCAGGTGCAAGACAGAACGCCCAGACCCTTCAAGAGCTTGAACCAGCGACTCCACAGTTGTCAATCACACTATCAACTACTTACCTACCCCGCTGCCTGAAGTATTTTGGGCAGAATAATGGTCAACAAAAAATATACATTTAACTATACGCGTAACATTAATTTCAGTTGAACCCATTCTGAATTGAATCTAGAACACAACAAAGTGCACAAAAGTGAAGGGTCTGAATACTTTCTAAGGCTTTTGTATATTCTAGGAAAACATCTAAACAATTATCTTTTCATATGGCAATATATGCCTTTTTTGCAGGTTTTTTTTTTGAGTCAACCTGTACGTACTTTTGCAAGTGGGATAGGGTATCGGGCTTGAGATTGTTCGATCTGGGGCGGTAGATGAGGGTGATATTAAAACAGGCAAAGAAGAGTGACTACAGCGCTTCAAGGGATTAAGCCTCTTGGCGGAGCTAAGGTATTCAAGGATACTGTGGTTGGTCCAGATAAGAATGGGAATGCTGACTCCCTCAAGCCATTCTTTCCACTCTTTGAAAGCCAGCTTGATTGCAAATAGCTCTAGGTCCCCAACAAAATACTTCTACTAGGCAGGGGTCAGCCAGTGGGAGAAGAAGGCGATGGAATGGACTTGCCATCACCTGCCCTCTGGGTGAGAAAAGCTCCAGTGCTGATGTCAGAGGCGTCTACCTCAATCATGAACTTTTGCTTGGGGTCCAGAAGAGCTAAGACAGGACAGCTGGTGAATCTGACTTTGAGCTGGCGGAAGGTGGAGGCAGCTTGTGGAGTCCAGAGTTAAGGGACCTCGGTGGAGGTGAGGGTGGTGAGTGGAGTGGCAACCAGGGAGTAGCACCACAGGAATTGTCGGCAAAAATGAGCAAAACCAAGGAACTGTTGGAGCTATTTGCGGTCCACACGTCTCAGCAAATCTAGGATGACCTGGACCTTTTGCCAGTCCATGCAGATCTCCCCCCTGGAGACTGTGAAGTCCAGGAACTGCACTAATATTTAATGGAATTCTCACTTCTCAGATTTCAGAAAGAGCCGGGTCTTCTTTGGTTTGCTCTGGGTGGTCGTAGAAAAGTTTGAGAGGATTTGCTTCGTACCTCTTTCTCACTCCCCTCTAGACCTTACACTAGACCTTACGGAAACAACAGTACCATTGAGACTGCAATCTACCGTAAACCCTTAAGCAGAAACACGCTTCTAAAAGCTGGCACGATTCTTTGCAATATTCCTATTGCAATACTATCACAGACTTCCAGGGTAAAGCTGTTGAAACGAAAAAGCCTTTCTAGCAGAGGGGTTATTCTGGATTTTATATTTCTTCCGCTTATCAAAGGGCCTTACATACAAAGCGGGAATCCCTATGAGTTAAGAAATCTAGAGTAACCACTACTTCCTCACGGGTCACTTTTTCCACTAAATACTCTCCTCTGGCAGGCAGGGTTGTTTGTACGTTCCTTAAATATTGGAATGCCCTTAAAAGTGATCCCTCTCAAAATAATGTCAGTTCCGTGCCTCCCCTTATCACATTTAAATGTTGCCGTGATCCTAGAGACAGATTCGTTCATTCTGACACTAAAAGACAACCTTGCACTGTCTCATGGTTGTCTAATCGACCTGCAGGTTTCTTCCGCTGTAGTCACTGAGCTCAGTGCTCTGACTCGTCAGAGACCAAGGACTTTACACATCCACATATGAGTAAAAAGTACTCTGTCAATTCCTGCATAAATTGCAGCAGTACACGTTGTCCATATGCTAAAATGTCCTTGTGGTCTGGTTTATGTCGGAAACAGAAAGAGCTTTAAAGATTCGCGTTTCTGAACATAACCAGAATATGGATTATGCCATTTCCCAACATTATGCACAGACTAAACATGGTTCTGCAGTGTTATTAAGGTTCTGGGAAATAGTTTTTTTTCTATCTCCTAGAGATGATTTTTCATTGTTTTTTTTTTACTGGTCCTTGTTCACTTTAAGAGTGATCTATGCCTTTTATGACAGAATAATTGGGGGAGTAGCCTTTAGACACTGACTTTGGCAACTCCCATGTCTGGATCCATTATCCAATTGAATTGAAATCCAGTCTATCCAATGGAAATTGTACACACTGGTTTAAGGTAAAATATATGTTGTTTGTTTCATGTCTTTGTCCTCTTTGTCTCCAATGAAGACACAGTAGCGTCGAAACGCTAGTCTGTTTGCACCAAAAAGGCTGTGAATTTATCAGCATGAACCAGTCTCCTTTTATCTCTTTAAGTTCATTGTCCGCAAGCTGTTTAGCACCTGATTCAGCTGAATTTTGTAATATGATGCGCACTGGACCCTTTTTTTTTTTTACTACAGTATTTTTTTGTTTGCAGCATTTTAATGCAAAGCATATGCGTGGCTGATGGCAGGATTTGAAGGGCATGTGTATCATCATGGCCGTAGCGTTCATATGCACCATCCAAGTTGTGTGCAGTTTTGCGGAAGAAACAATTGTTTTTAATGTGGACTACTCAATTTTTAATTTAGATTCAATCTAAATGGGGGAAATTAGCCTGGAAATTCACAAGTCATCGCCACCATTCACTTAGCTATAAGTTCTAAGTTAAAAGCAGATGTAACGTTGGCGCTGTGTTAGACAGAAGTATACTGCAGCCAATATGGACATGTGAGACTTTTTTTTATCAAGGCGAAGCCATCCTCTTTGCGAATTCATGGACGCAATTACGCATTTGACGGAGCAGGTTTACAAGCTGCATGGCAATTGGGACTAAAATTTGAGTCCAGAAAATAGCACAAAAGTAGGATTTAGGCTATTTTATTAAATTAGCTATTGATTAAACATCATATTACTGACAGGGTAACAATAGTGTTTGTGCTTAAGCTACTAGAAATGCGCTAATAAAAGACAAAATTTTACTTTTATTGGGAATTATTTTCAATGAACTAATTAAAGAATATATAATTATGTTACATAAAATGCATGGTATTTTATGAAAGTACAGTATGAATTTATGTTAATTATAGTACTTTATACTCAATTTATTCTCAGCAGGGAAGGTTCTGTAGGTCTCAATTCATCTCCAACATGCATCCACCTGACCTATGAAAATGATGGCCAAAGCTACAAGAAATTAATTTCTATGGGCAATATCAATCCTTCAATGGAAATGTATATGGAAGTGGGGGACATTTTTATTGAGGCGACTGCATATTTTTTTCGGATTCACAGACACAGAAGAATTTAAACAAGCTTACTTTTAGTTCGATAAATTGCAGGAGGGTAGCCCACATCTTGCTACATTCATACTGTGAGCAACAATGTCTGTGCTTTATACTACAGCAGCCGAAAACATTATGTTATTTATTATCAGTATTTTTTTAGTATACTAACCGAAGAAGCTCAATAATTTCCTTCATAAGCCATCATTCAAGATCTGTCTTTGCTGGTCACATTAGCTTGGACCTAGGGTCTCAATTCGGACTCATGGCCACATTCTATGGTGGAAATTAGTTACTGCATGACTCAAGTTCTCATTCACCAGAGTCCGGCTGAAGGAACTAATGAATAAATCCGTAAACAAATCCTGTAAAGGAACTTAGTCCAAGGATATGTGTTCCTCTCAGGAATCATAAAACCCACCACTATCTGGTAGTGGATGGACTCTAAAAGAAGAGGGTGATCCGCTGGCTCCATAAGTTGGCTAGACTGTTCTGTCACACGCAATCACAGATAACGGACGAAAACCAAAAAGGTGTCTGTGATAAATGCAAGACTGCAGTAATTAAGCGCAACAGAAGACATTGGGGAGGGGGAAAATATTTTTTTCAAAGCTTTGAACTCTCTGAGCCTGGATTTTCCCCCCAAGTGTGACGGTGAGCTTACAGTTTTGTAAGTATTTCTCCCCATAGCTGTCCCGTACATCTGGGGTGAGCTGGTTCCACAAGCGATGGAGCTCTCGCTCCAAGGACTCCAGGTTGGTCACTGCGGTCTTAAAGAAACCAGGCTCAATGATGCTCACCTTGACCCCAAAGTAGTGAATGTCCCTCCTGAAAAAAATAGATTTCAGATTTACTGTCCACCCCATTAAAGTCAATCTGCCATCCTGTTTCCAACTGTTGAATAAATGATAGTTTATATACAGTGGGGAAAATAAGTATTGAACGCGTCAACATTTTTCTCAGTAAATATATTCTAATGAGGCTATTGATGTGAAATTTTTACCAGATGTCAGTAACAACCCAAGTAATCCACACATACAAAGAAATCAAAACAAATAAGTCCATAAATTAAATTATGTGTAATAAAGTAATGACAAAAAATCACAAAGAAAAGGAGGTTCAAATAAGTCCATTTAAAGGCAATCCTTAAAAATTATCAGCTGGTTTAGTCCCAATTGATGTAATAAAAAGGTTTCTCATGACACAGGTAAGTATTGAACACATGAAGAAAAAGCATTCAAAATGATGGGTAAAAGAAACCAGCTGAAAAAACCTTTAGCAATCCTGCCCCTATCATTGGGAATAAATCAGCTGGTTTAATCCCAATTGATGGCCTATAAAAGGTTTCTCATTACCAAGGTGTCACACAAGTCATCTCATGATGGGTAAAAGCAAACTTAAAACCTTATGGACTTATCAATTGGGACTTTTATTAATTCCTTTCTTTGTATGTTTTCCCCTGTGGATTACCTGAGTTGTTACCTTATTTGTTTTGATTTCTTCTGGTGAAAATTTCATGTCAATATCCCCAATAGAAATATATTTACTGGGAAAAATGTTGACGCGTTCAATACTTATTTTCCCCGCCGTTGTCTTGACTGTCAAACGGCAAGAAGAATGACAGAAAATGCAACATTAAAGTACCAATAATTTAAAATTTTAGCGCCCTATATTCCCCAATCAACATTGCTGACCATAGGAGAAAGTGGAAGTGACTTATGAGGGAGCGTTTCCCTTTAGGGCTCTCCTTGCCTCTCACTTGAGTGAATGTAAACAAAAGAATTTTTTAGCCTGTACAAAATACCTCGGAGGTGTTTGATTTCAGAGGTGAAGAGGAAATCAGGTCAGTACATCTATTATTCATTTAGCTGAGTTGAATTTCTGTTGTTCTGTGTTTTCCCTGGAGCCCATAGCCTTAGATGTGCGAATCCCAGCTACAGCTGTAAACCGGGGGGGTACCTAACTCAAAAGGAACTCAATTCCATCGCAGTTCTCATGGCCGTGTGGTGCGCACAGTCAACCAAAAAATATTTAACATTAGTTCTAAAGCAAGAGATGACAATTAAGATGACCAAGATGCCACTTTTTGACAATACCATTTGACATTGTTCAGTTGCGTCAAGTTGACGGAGCATGCTCGAAGGCTGGCTAGGGCCAGTGGGACCTTGCTCACTGTCACTCTCTGTGTTTTTATTGTCAGCTTCTGACGCATACGGCTCGAACAAATACAGTAAGTTTCCCACCATTTCCTCCACGTTCGCATTTCAATCGGTGTCAGAATTATCTATTTTATACAAACTTTCTGACACTGACAAAACCAAACTTTCTTTGCCGCTCAGGCTAACTGTCATTGTCACCAATGGTTTGTGTTGCCACAGAGTTCTCGCTGTGATGTCGTTGCAAATAGTTGTGCCGTGCTGAGGTTACGTGGTAGATGCTTGGCTACTTAATTTTAAAATATTAAAAAGGTAATTCAGAATGGTAGAATTACCTTTTTGATATTCTTTTGTTGTCCTTACATTATCTTTAGCATAACCATTTGAAAGATTCAGCAATTCGACCACTTGGAATAATAAATTAATATTAATAAAAAGCATTTTTTACTTGGTTCTTGATAAAAACTAGACAGTCCGGTTGCCCATGACCGCATGGGTGTAGCCCCCGAAAGCCTGCTTTTCCAGCCTGTACTGCGTCCACAAGGGAATGTTTATGTTTCAGCACAAATTTGCGCATTATTCGGCCAATATTGTTGCCATGGCAACCAAAATCGATAGCTGTCATAAGTGAAGTATAACATGTCTATACCAAATATGAAAGTAATCTGTCAAAAATTGTAGCCTGTACTGCGTCCACAAGGAAATCTCTGTTTTAGAACAAATTTGCACATTATTCTGCCAATACTGTTTCCATGGCAACCAAAATCAAAAGGTTTCATAACTTAAGTATAACACATGTTCATACCAAATATGAAAGTAATCGGTAAAAAATTACAGCCTGCACAACGTCCAAAAAGAAGTGTCTACGGACGCGTGGCAGCGGCGGCGAACGGAGACGACAAGCATGAGTCCATAGTAGCCACCCGATATCGTCCGGGGCTACAATAAAACACTCTAAACTATCATTCTGGTAGGCAGTAAAAAGGCAGTAAAATTGTTTACATTGCAAGGTGAGCTTCCTCTCTGGAGCCTTGCATATAAAGCCACGTGAGCAGTGCTGTACCTGAGAATATCAGAGAAGGACTCCACAGCAAACTTTGAGATGCAGTAGCCTCCTCCATTAGCAGCAACGCGCCCCAGCACAGACGCCACATTCACCACCCGCCCCCGGCCCTTTTTCAGCAGTGGCAGGAAGGCGAGTGTTATCTCGATCACCCCGGTCATGTTGACCCGCAGCGTGCTCTCGAAGTCTGACACCTTCATCCACTCTGTGGGACCCATGGGCAGGGAGCGTCCTGCATTGTTCACCAGGCCCCACAGACCTGTAGAACAGAGGTGAGTGCGGCAGCCATTTTATAACATTCCTGGTGACATTGAGAGCTGGAAAATTCCACAAGTAACTTATTAATCGAGACATTTTTTTTCAATTAGGAGATAGAATTAATTACTTAAATTATTTGGTTTCATGTGTGGAAGAAACACATGATCTGACACATTTTTTGATCCAAGGACTTTCCACCCCTGGAGACATTGCGCATTTCAGTGAAGAGTGGTTCATATGTTCTCGTGCAGACCATAGAAGAGAATGGGAGCTATTTTCACCTTTCCAGCATTGATGTTCACCACATTGATACAGGAAGTCTCACTGCGTTTGTGAAAGGGCTCCACTTTATTGAACACTGTGATCTGTATTTGGTCAGAGACACTGTATAAAATGGATGCAATTCCTTTCTAGTTCATATCATATGTATTTTATTCACAGTCTAATCCACTGTGGTGGAATACACTGCCCAAAAGTATAAATGGTGTCAGTGTCAGTGTACTTACTGTGCATGCCGCTTCCTCAAGAACTTGGTTTCCCCAGTTTGGTCCTGAGGACCCATATGGAGCTACTTAGTGTCCTGAGAATAACTGCGGCTCTGTTTTGTAAATACCAAGGTTTTGCTTAATCCTCAAATCAGATACGCTGTAATGCCCCTCCCCTTTGGCATTCCTTTGTCTGGCTACCTGCCCTCATTCAATTATCCAATTATCATCAGTTCTCTTCAGTTAATGGTTTTTACCTGTTTCCTTTTAGTTAATTAAGATTCCCTTTGGTATTCAAAGCTTAGTTTCTCCCCTCACGGGCAGGTAGTGATAGTCTGTTCCCCTTTTTGTTAGGTGCACTCCCTTTCTGTTATCCTAGAAGTTTTGTGTTTGTTTTTGTTATATTGCACTCTTTATTTAATAAAATCCACATCCCCTGCATTTGGGTCCTGTGCTCCACTCCTTGCCCTGGCGCCCTTTTTAAAATCTCTGGGTGGCAGGGCGTGACATACGCTTTTCAAATACGACCTTTGGGTTACTGTTCTCAACATTATGGTTGAGCTGGCTCAGGTTAGATTCACATGTTGGACCAAGTAGCACGTTTTCCCTGCGCAGTTCACTATCGCGTCAGCAATCCAGTTATTATATATCGAGGGCTGACTGCAATAAACAGCTATGTCCAGATGTTATATACTGGACATAACTGTTTATTGCAGTCAGCCCTCGATATACTTGTATATCAGTGGGTCTGACATGAGTCACACGGGCCAGTGTTGAGGAAAGTTACTTTTCAAGGCCAGTTAACACCAAAGACTCATGACGAGATGAAACCATTTTAAAATATTAAAGGCCTGACAGAATGGCAGGAGGCAATTGTTCTGAATTATTCACTTACATTTTAAACTGACATTTACAAGAACAGATTCTACACAAATTATCAGCAGTCCCAGTCCCAAGTTCTGCATTCATGTAATCAGTGGCGCTTAAACAGAAAGTTAGCATAAAGCTTTGGATACTTTCACTGCAAACACATGCGCACATTCTCATCTCATGAAAATTCAAGCAATTTAAATTAAATAAGCAACTTCTGTTAAATATTCTAATCTCTTTGTCTTAATCTATGCAAGGGGTGGAAAATACTGTATTTCGGAAGCACCCATGAAAAATGCCATTAACTTCAAAGATCCTAAACCAAAATTACAAAAGCAATGACACAGGTCGTTCTAACCAATTTGAAGGACACAGGTCATTCAGATAAATTTGAAAAATAATCTGCAACATTTGTCTGCTAACAGATGTCTTACCAGTAGCACTTAGCTGGCTAAATTCTCAAAACAAGATGTGGATCTGATCAGAATTCCTAAGAGTTTAAATAGTTGGTGTCCATATTCAGGTTTATTGGGCACAAAAATAGAAATACCATTTCATGTGGCCAGGGGAACTGTGTGACAGATGCAGCAACAAATGCCAAACACCAAAAAAACAGCAACAGGAAAAAAAGGTAGTCAGACAGACACTGAACAGGATGGTTGTGAATAACTACAGAAATACAGGTCTCAAAAGTGCAGCACAGAATTGAGTCAATCCATATCTGAACCATGAAACAATACGTTGTGAGCTTCCCACAGCTAGTGCTTATTGTGGTGTTCCCTATGATTTTACCACTTCCTTTATCTCTCAAATCTTTTTCCATTCTTTGGCTGCCAACCTATATCCCCTATATTTGTCACAATACCATGTTCTCCCTCCCTCTCTGTCTCCCTCTCTCACCTTCATCCCCGACCTCCTTTTCAGTCCATTCCACGGCCTTCTGTATGCTGGCTGAGTCGGTGACGTCAAGCAGTAAGGTTTTGAGTTTGGGGCCCGTGGCCCTCCGCAAATCATCGGCCCCTTTCTCCGTCAGACAGGCGGCGAGCACATGAAAGCCACGGCGGTCCAGCCGCTTGCACAGCAGATTCCCAAAGCCCGAGTCGCAGCCTGTGATGAGGACATGTTTCTCTGCAACAGCGGGCACCTGTAAACTGTCTCTCCACAGCCACAGCAGGAAAACCACCAGCGGTATGGACACGAGCACGTACAGGCACAGGTCCTCCATCAGCACGACTCCTAAGGATGAGGAGGGAGGGAGAGGAGGGGTGAGTGTGTGTGCCTGGAAGTGTGTGTGTGTGTGTGTGTGTGTGTGTGTGTGAGTGTCTGCGTGTGCGTACGTACGGGCGTATGTGCATATGAGGGTGTTAGTGTGTGAGAGCGTGTGTGTGATTGAGTGTGAGTGCATGTATAAGAGGGTGTATGTGTGTGTAAATGTGTATGTGTATGCCTGTGTTTTTGTATACGACTGAGAAAGTATGTGGATTTGAGTGTGTATATGCGTGGAAGTGTGCGCGCGTGGGAGTGTTTGTATGTGTTTGAGTGAGTGTGTGTGCATGAGAGCGCTTATGGTGGAGGGTGTGTACGCTTGTGTGCAAATCTGTGCGTGTGAAACTGTTAGTGTGCGTGCGTGTGTGTATGTGTGTGTGTGAATGTGTGTATGCCCGCGTGTTTGTGTGTGCATGCGTGAGAGGGAGTGTGTGTTTGTTTGAAATAGCATGCATGTTTATGTGTGTGCATGCATGTGAGAGCGTATGTAAATGTGCGCGTGTCAATGTGTCGCCGCCCATGTGTGTGCTTGTACTTATATGCAAGTGTGTGCAAGTGACAAAGTGTATTGTGTGAGTGCGTGTGAGAAGAGGGAAAATGTGTGAGTATTACTCATGGAATTTAAAAACGCACCACTATTTTTGTGATTAATATTTTATTGTTTCCAACTTTAATTTATTGGAGATCAGCGTAGTAGGAATTGAGATTAATGGAATGTTCAGTTGCTTATGGTAAAACTTTATTAATGAAGAAATTAAAGTGTTCAAGACCACACAACACACACCAAATGCAGATGTCAGGTTACAGATAAACCATCATTCGTCAATAACGAGTGTGTCCTCCGTTGGCAGCGATAAAAGCCGTGATACGCCTTCTCATGGACCAGCAATAATGTCTTATCTAGTTCTGAGGGATGGCAGCCCATTCTTCCGTCAACGCATTCCGGAGCTGACATACCGTTTCGGGTGGGTTTGGCGCTGTGTTAGCCGCCTGCAGAGCAAGTCCCACAGATGCTCGATGGGGTTTAGGTCAGGATTTCGGACTGGCCAAGGCAGAACCTCGATGTTGTTGGTCTAAAGATATTGTCAGCAAATCTAAGCCACGTGTGGTCTGGCATTATCCTGCTGGAACACAGAATCCCGTCCGACTCGCTGAATGAAGGGCCAAACAACTGGATCCAGAATGTGATCACGATATTTCTGCGTATTCAGGTTGCCGTCAATAAAGTGAAGGTCAGTCCGGAGATCCGATGTAATGCCCGCCCAGACCATGATCTGTCCACCTCCTGTATGCAGGCAGCTGCATACCATTTGTTCCTTCTCCGGTACACACCTGTTCGACCGTCTGACCGGAAACACTGAAATTTTTTGTCCCCCGCCGCCGCGGTAGCGAGCGGAGCGGGGGACATAGTATTCAGCTCCGTCCATCCGTCCGTCTGTCACGTTCCATTTGTTGTGAACGCGATATCTCAAGAACGCTTTGACCGATTTCATTCATCTTTGGCTTCAATGTGTATTAGTGTGATACGCCGACCCCAGTCGATTTCCGTGGCCTGGCGGAGGACATTGACAATATCACAGATGACCATTGTGCAATGGTCCAGCATCCGTGACCATTGCACCACTGCAGTCTGTCCCGCTGATGGCGAGTACCGGACCAGTGGCCGGACAGTACGGTCAAATTCCATCGTCACACAGGCAGTTCCTCACTGTTCTTCCAGACACAGGTCGGTGTTGCCTCCCCACAATGGTGGCTGCAGTTTGCGACACTGGCTGAAATATGTTTCTCAGGTGAACCAGGCGGATGTGACGATCCTGACAACCGGTAGTCATGCGTGGCTGACCTGGCCGTGGGCGGTCTACAACGGTTCCAGTGGGTGTAATATCTCTGCTGAAGACGCACTATTGTGGAATGGCTGACATTCATTTGTCTGGCAACTCCTCTTCGGCTTTGACCAGCCAATGGAAATGGCAATGGCTTTGAAGCAAACCAATGGCTCGGATACTGTGTGGATCGCTCTGTCGAGGCATTGTGCAGACTTGTCCGAACCATTTCATTTTGTGGTCTTTTTATAGCCATGGACCTCGTCATTTTTGGGAGTGGTCAAAATCTGGCTGAACTCACTTTAGGACGGGCTACTGCTCAGCCTAGGAGGATAAAACAAATTGGTTATTTTGCGAATCACTGAAGCGGAATGAGAGAAACTATCATCCCATTTTCAATATCGTGCTCAGGGTACAAGTTTAACTTTTGTTCTTGGAAGTATGAAATCAGATTTCTTAAACTGTGAGGAAAATGAGTGGTGTGTTTTTAAATTCCATGAGTTTTATATATATACAATAGGCTCCAAAGTTACTGGCACCCCTGACTGGCAATGCACAAACAATTAAAAAAAAAAACATATAAACAATATAATTATAGAGAAACTGAATATACCAGCATGTGTGAAATACTTTATTTATGTTTTGATGGAAAAAACCAAAATCATAACAATGATTTAATACTAAATAAATTTCAACAAAAACAAGGTTTGATAATAATGAACAGCTTTCATTTAATACTTAGTGCAACCACCTCTGGCTAGGATAAAAGCATGGAGTTTTTTCCCACAATTTTTGACAAGGTTAAGGCACACATTAGGGGGAATTTTGAACCATTCCTCTAAGCAGATCCTTTCAAGATCCTTCACATTCTTGGGTTTGTGTTTATCAACTGCCCTCTTCAACTCAGCCAGCAGGTTTTTAATTGGATTTAGGTCTGGCGACTGAGATGGCCATTGCAGAATGTTGATTTTGTTGTCTCAGAACCATTTCGGTGTGGGTCTTGAGGCTTGCTTTGCGCCATTGTCTTGTTGGAAAGTCCACTTAGGGCCAATTCCCAGCCTTCTGACAGAGGCAACTAGATTTTCAGCCAAAATATCCTGATACTTGGAGGAATTCATTATGCCGTTAATCTTAACCAGTAACCCTGGACCAAGATGCCACCAAGGCCTATAATTCCTTCGCAGTGATTCCTTGGGATTTTGTTGCTTCTCACATCATCCTCCTCAGTGTCCTGGGGTCAAAATGCAGTTGTGTCTTCTACCCTTGAGGTTTTCTACAATTCCATATCTTTGGAATTTTTTAAATACTTATCTTTGGAATTTTTTAAATCCGTGACAGTGCTCAGTGGCATGTTCCATCATTTGTGAATCTTCATGTAGCCATTTTATGAAGGTCTATGACCATCTGCCTCTTTTGAACTGACCGTTGTTTTGTATTCTTCATGGTGTTGGATGACAAAGGGATATTGCATGTTTGTTACCTCATTTTCATATCCTAGTGAAACAGGAAGTGATGTAATGGTTCAATATCCTTAACACCCAGATAAAATTTCAATAAGTGGAATTTAATGCCTGGTTTAATTTTGGTGGATGTTGTTTACAGTAAACAGTGCCTTTAATTTTGAAACCTTGATTTAGAGGAAATTGATTTTTAATGAAATCAGTAAATAATTTTGGTTGGTTCCACTGGAACATTAATATTGTTCAGTATTTCTGACGTTGTTACTTAGAGTTTCTTTATAAGTATATTTTTTGGATTTTTTTACAGTACTTCTTGTGGATTGCCAGTCAGGGGTGCCAGTCATTTTGGAGCCCACTGTGTGCGTGTGTGTGTGTGTGTGTATATGAAGGGAATCAGGGTAAAGCGACACATATTCCAAAAACTACTTCAGAAATAATGCCTTGGTCTGTGCATAAAATTAATACAGTTGTCACAACCCTCGAGTCAATGCTCTTTAAGCTCAAATGTCCAGTTCTGAAGCTCAAATACCCATTGGGGGCGCTTTTCAAGGTGGAGCGGAGTTAGAGTGGGCACTTTGACAGGTTTGCGAGCTAAAAAGTGCAATACACAGCAAGGTATGATGCACTATGTGTTGCCACACATCCCTTGTGTAAATATTATTGAAATTCTCAGTGACTTGTGCCACAGTCTCCCTTCTGTTGGTTTGGACCAGACGGTATAGCCTTCATAGCTCTCGCGCATCATTGAGCCTTGGGCGCCCAAAACCCTGTCGCCAGTTCATGGTTTGTCCTTCCTTGGTCCACTGTCAGTAGATACTTACATCTGCTGACAGGGAGCACCCTTGAAGTCTTGCTACTACAGAGATTCTCCAACCCACTCGTCAGGCCGTAACGATTTGGCCCTTGAAAAAATCGTCCAGTTCCCATTTCTCCTGCATCCGACACGTTGAATACAAGAAGTGGCAGTTCGCTTACTGTCTAAGATCTGTCTGCAGACCTTGGCATGTGAGGTTTTTATGAGATAATCAACATTTTTCACTGCATCAGTCAGTGGTTTTTAAGTTTTGGCTCATCGTTGTATATATGCCATTACATGTTTGGATGTACATATAAACTGTATGATTCTATTATTATTTGATGAATTTCACTGGTTGACTCATGCAACCTGTTTACATGACCTCCATAGATGCTATCCCATTCTCACATCTACTTGAATGGAATTCAGGGGTTGTGCGGGGTTAAGACTGGAGTGTTGTGCATGAAGAGGACATCAGAGTCCGCAAAGGTTTAACTCTTACCCTGCATGCAGGCCAGGAACACTTTTTCATCTCACTGTCAGCACAGGCATTACCTACGTATGACGCTGCTTTTTAAATCAATGTCCCCAAAAACAAGGGCACACAGGCAGGGAAAAACATGAAGGCAAAACTGACATTTGATTTTCCTGATTAGCCTCTTTGGTGCCTTAGTCAGAAATTGACACTTTTAGAGTTTTCTGCCATGAATTATCTGAAACCGTGAGGAAAGGCAAGGAGCTAGTTGATGGTAAGTGAACCCCTTAGATGAGGCAGAAAATGTTAAAAATGTTGAATGTATTACTGAGTTTCTGCGCACGTGTGTGTGTGTGTGTGTGTGTGTGTGTGTGTGTGGTATTGTGCATAACTAAATACTCCAAGATGCCAGCTTGGGTTTTAGCAAAGTTATTGTGAGTACATGAGAGATCTTTAGATAAAGCCCTTTCAGAATTAAAACATTGGAGAGGAAAGAAAAAAAACTGACGCTGTTCATTTACTAATCAGCTTGTGGCTGCAACCCTGTTAGATACAGAGATTAAAGTCTTGAGAATTTGAGGAAGAGCAAGTATACATTAACTGTTTTTGAGTTCATCTAATTTTTTTACTCCCAAAATTGCAAGTTGTAATTTTGTCCACTTATGGCATAACACAGCAAAAAGTCTCTGACAAGTCTTTTAATCGTACTGTGATACTTCTCATTTTTTATAATAATTGAATATTTTAAGTAATTTTGTCCTTGACAAGTGAAAAGTTCCTATTCCAGTGGCAAATCAAGTAATGAACCAAAATTATGTCATCTCTTTAGCAGAATTGCGCTCCTACTGAGCAGAAAGTAATAGAAATGAGCATTTAAAATCTAAATGCAAGATTAAAATGCTTCTTCATATGTTTTGCAAAATCTGTTATCTTTATTTATTTCTCCCCTCTTTTAGTTCTGAAAAAAATCCAAATCCCTTAGTGATGAGTTATAGCAGCATTAAAATCAAGGGTAATATAGCAGGAAAAAAATCTTTAGACAAGAAGGCTGACAGTCTATTACAAATATATATCACTATACAAAGCAAAATAGTTTTGTTTTACTGCACGTTTGTGTTCGCTGGAGTTTGGAGTTCCACTCCTGTGATTAAAGACATGCAGTCAGATGCCAAATTATTGCCATTCTTAATGATTAATTAAAGAGAGAAGTCTGCTTATAGTGACCAAAATCATGAATTACCCATGTAATAAGTCCAAATATATAGGAAAAACTGAATACTTTTGTTATTTTTTTTAATTTATTTGCATGTTTCAATAAAAACAAATGATGCCAAAAATATTGCCACTAGTATAATACTGTAAAAAAAACCCCTGTGCTTAAAAAAACAATTTCATTTCTCAGTTTCAACGTCTGACACAGGGCTTCTCAAATGACGGTCCTCGTGGGCCGAGAACTGCTGGTTTTCAACCCTCCCTTTTCCTGGGAGTCAGGTGAGATGACAATCTGGCCAATCAGCAGCATTAATTGTTCACTTAATTGCCTGGAAGGAAGGAAAACCAGGACTGTATTTGGATTTGAGGACCAACCCCCCCCAACCAAGCAGCAACCTCTGGGACTGAAAAGAAAGGCCAACACAGGAACTGCCGAAATCTGCAGTTCCTCTAATGGCTACTTGAGGCTGGCTGCAAAAGCAGGCCAATCCTCATTGACCCCCATGTTAAAAAAAAAAGCCCCTTTTTTCAGCAAAAGTTAACTTGTTCACAGCCTGGTTCAAAAAACAGTTTTAGTCTTCATAGCTAATTTTCCCCTCCATGAAAAATGGGGGGAGGGGATTTCAGTGGGGTAAATTTTTATATAACTCACCCATTTACATTACATTGAGGCTTAAAATTATGCAGAATTAAGGACATGGCCACTTTGAGTGACAGGTGGTTCCGGTCACATCAGCTGGCTGAGCTCACATGAGCGTATGCTTGCTACAGTTGTCAAACTGGCAGGCTCCCGAAGTCACAACGTAATACAGAATTTGGGGTGAAAATACTTTTGAACAAAAGGTGGCTTTGTCAGGCCAGAAAGCCTCACGGCCCCCCAGCCAGGTAGCTGGCAAGTTAGCTGGCACACATCAGGAGATTGTCCTATGACAATTGCAGTTGTTTCACGAAAAATGGATTAATTCTGTTTTTGGTGCAATTACTGATATGGTATAATTGTAATTAGACAGTTTTACCAGCTAAAAAATTGGACCTATCCCACATTATCAAGCTTGCTGGCTGTCGTTAAATGTGTTTCTTCACCAAGCTAGCTACATAAATAGTGTTCCGAATGACAATGGAAAACAATGTAGCTAACTACTTTACGCTATATTCTGCATCTAGAGACGCTATGTTAAAAAGAAAAAAAAATTAAAGAAAAAAATGTTTTGAGGAAAGGCTCATTGTCGAGGTCCAGAAAAACAGTGAACAACACAACCAAAAGAAAAAGATGGTGATTTTGAGTACTAGCTGACTAATACTAAGAAAGCAAGAGCTTGGAGGTCTATCACCATGGTTACCGATACAGCTGTGCCAACGGGAGCGTATTCTAGCCACAGTAGCTAAGCATTGAGCATATTTGGCGTCTTTCACAACCAAGCTTCTTTCAGCCCGCATCAGCTAAACCAACGCTCCACCTCTTTGCCCATTTTTGGATTAGCTGGAGTTTGGCTGAGGCAGGCACAGCCAAGATGGCGATGACTGGGAGCACCGACTTAGCTACCTTTTAGCTTTCCAGAGCTCTATGGGTGACGTCACGCAGACTATGTCCATTGTTTTATACAGTCAGTGATTTTCAATGAAATATAGATTTTAAATGGCTTGGAAATCATTGCATTCTGTTTGTATTTACATTTTACACGGTGTTCCTCCTATTTTGGAAGCCGGGTTTTAACTCAAGAGACTGAGTTTGCCTTTTCAGAACACATATGTTGTTTTCACTAGCCCATTTTTGTGGATATTAATGTATTTTTTCAGTTCCACCTGTGACCAAATCTCATCCTCCCAGCAGAGACAGTCACACTTCACACGAAAGGTCTTATACTTGATGGAGCTCGAGGTGCCATTGATCACTTACAGCAAAACAATCCCA
This sequence comes from Gymnothorax javanicus, assembly GCA_029692085.1. Taxonomy (NCBI): domain Eukaryota; kingdom Metazoa; phylum Chordata; class Actinopteri; order Anguilliformes; family Muraenidae; genus Gymnothorax; species Gymnothorax javanicus. The sequence continues at coordinate 16,231,061 of CM056202.1, forward strand.
AAACATCAATGAACCACCTATATATTCAACTGTATGTGTGGCATGAACTGCTTATCCTTGCACTCATTACTATTTGCACAAAAAACCCGGTGTCTATGGCCACAAAGATCAATTGAGGTCTCATCTGACTATAGCAACCTTTCCAGTCATAATTCCAGAAATATTTGGCTGACTCCAGTTGTGCTTGTACTTCTTGTCTTAAGAAACGTTTTCTTCATGCAGTCTCTTAAAGGGGTCTATTGGTATGGAGGAGGCATCTTACAGTTACTTTTTAATTTACAACTGTAATGGATGCCAATAATTTTGACACATTTTGAAACATTGAAATATGTAAACAAATGCTTGGAAATTAATGGATGAAGTTTTCCCTTATTTTAAACTGTCATATGGACTTTGACCGTCTGTTGTTCATTATATAAAGCCTTTTTTTCTTGCTTGCCACTAATTCAAGCAAGGATGCCACTAATTCTCCATGTTTCCATATGTGCTTTTCAAGTAAACTCTACAACATGACATTAAAATGCAAGTATTTGTGACTAATTATTGCATTACTGCAACATTGAAATTTCCAACCAATGAAATTTCCAGCAAAATAAAACTCTTCCTTTTTGGGAGTTACATGTGCTTCCCGTTAAAAAAGTTACTCTGAAAGAGCAATAATACCCCAGAAGTATTCATAAGTCCAGAACCAGGAAATATTTTAAAGTAATACAAACTCGAATAGGATTTGCTAAGAATTCATAGCTCCCTAAGGCAAATGAAAGAGATGAATTGTGAAAATAGTCCTACCGTACTTTAGTTCTGTTAAAATACACGTCCTCTTCTTCCTCGCTCCCCTGGACTGCTCAGTCCTCACTGGCACTGTCAGCCCGAGAAAGAGCTTTATCCTTTAAGAATGCGAGACAGTAATTTGTAATCTTTAATCTGTGCGTGCGCGTGTGTGTGAGCGTATGTGTACACGATCCAAAGTGCAGGTGAAAGCGTGTGTGTGCATGTGTATATCTGAGGAGAGGGCAGGGAACAAAGATAGAGCTGAGGAGGAATTTAAGGTGAAAGCAGGGATTCCTCCAGTGCATTATTCCTCTATGCCTTAGCGTGTTAAATCAAAATTGGGAAATCTTGCGCTCTCACATCATTGCAAAGGCACGCGTATCAAGGCCAGCTGTGCTCGTGAAGAATGTTTATTCCTCACAGATGACAAGAGAACGTGACGTACAAGGACAAAGCCTTTTTATCTAAAAAAAAAAAAAAGCACAGACTGTTTAGTACAAGGCTCATATATGTTGGAAATAATCTGGAATGGAAACATTACCAGCTATGGCCAAAGGTCTGCATAGACGAGGCAACAATTGGCGCAGCCTAGCCGGGGATAATAGGGGTTCAACTAGTTAAAACTCATTCGATCACCGCTCTTTAGTGACCACTTCTGGTCAGCCAGGGGCATGACAGCTGTATGAGCGGAATTGTACACTGACTATGTGATCCTCCAACGGCATAGGCAGTGAGTAATTGGCATTGCGACTGCATAGTGTAAAGAAGCGAGGGCTAGTTGTCACGTGAGTTGGAGGAATCACATGCCTCAGCATTGTCCTCCTGAGTCGATGGGAGCAGGTTGTTTTCGGTGGGCTAAACAGTTTGGCTGTGTTCAGGGTGGGAAATAAGGGGAAAAATCCAAACAATATTTAATATAGAAAGATAATACATTAAATTTGATATGAAACAAATGTGTATTCTCAGGCATTAGCACCAGCTTTGGCTAACAAAAGTCCCATATCTGGTTCTTCCAACAGTCTTAAAATACTAATGTGAATGTATTCAAGTACATGTTCTGAAGATTACATTCTGAAAAAATAGAAATAGAAACAGAAATCATTTTCACATTTTTTTCATGAAGCAATATGCATCATAGAGGGATAAACACTCAACAAATAAAGCCGCCCATGTGATACACAGTATGTCAAAGTTTGCCCTCAAGTATTTTTTTTCTCATTATTGATGTTTTTTCTGCAATTGACTCAGGCTGACGCCTGTTGATGTCTGACTGTACAAAGGTTTCTGCTCACACTTCTTGAATCAATTACATAAACTGACCTTTATTGGCTTAGCTCCAGAAATAGGCCTGTATGTTGACAGGCATACAGCAACATTGAAAAGTTATGTAAAATTTTCATGACTCACTCAATTTACCGTTCATTCATACTGTATTTTCCGTACTGACAGAATTAGTGTATGACAATGAGCTGAATAATAATAATGAAGACTATCCCATATGCCTCTGAAGAAACCGAAGAGCTCAGAGAAAAGTGCACAAATGTCCTGAAAGAAGACTGCAACGTGGGCCTTCGACAGAAAAAAAGTGGTGAGCCTGAATGTACAACTGGGCAAGAGTTTTTAGTTTGAGAAACAGACCGTTGGCTTGATTGAACAGCACCTGCAAAACATCTAGACTCCACTTCTAGATACTTGCCTTCCTGGCACTTTCCTGAAAAATAGCCACCATTGAATCCAGTAAACAAAAAGTTGAGAATTGCAGAAGAGCACGATGATCTATCGGAATGGCCTATTACATTACGTTATTGACATTAAGCAGACACTCTAATACAGAGTGACGTTCAACACAAAGTCCACCGACAGGTGTAGAAGTGTTTACAACCCTATCAGGCCACCATGCTGGAGTTGGCTTTATACTGCAACAGATGCTGGTTTTTGGTGCGGACTGTTCATTGAAGCTGCTAGCTGAAGCCCTGTGAGGCTCATGTTTCTCAAACTATGATTGTAATACGAGCTTCTTAAACACTTAGACCTATATATTGGTCCTTCTCTCTGTCCTTTTTGACCCAGTTGGGGCTCCATCTTCAAGATAGTAGTGCATGTTTTAGAGGACATTTTGCAGTGCCAAATTTATCACAGTCTTCAGCACGTTCTGCACATCAATTGTTTAGAAAATCAGGCCCTCGGTGTTCTACTATTTTATGCATGGAATAGTCTTCATCTCTCAGAATAAGAAAAACTAATATTGCAAATACTTTTCTCAGATATCTTTTTTGTTGTAACACTGCCAGAAGTATGGAATGAATTTACAGTTGTACTACTGCTATGTGATCATTTCACACTTCAGAATGGAAAATGTTTTCCACATTTTTATGGAGTGGAATCACTAAATGACATTGTTTTGAAAATTATTTGTGTAGAAACATTTTATACCCTGTGGTACATTTGCGGTTATTATGAAATTCGCCACAAAAGAGGTATTTTAAGAACGTGCGGAGCATAAATCACAATAGTAACATGGAGTTCCCAAGACGTTCCCCAGGACTTGTTTGTAAACGAATGGCTTGTACAAGTGCATCAAAGGAAATCTATTGGGAAGCAGTCATCCTGACATTCATTAGTGTGGTTTCCTCAGCAACCCATTGCCTGTTCTTTAGCATGGGAAAAAAAAATACATTCGCTGTATTATTTATTTCCTTATACAGGGTCATACCATGAGCTGCAGACTTGAACGAGTGGATGTTTTCACCAGCTTTTGTCCCTTATAAGGTTATGATAGACAGCCAAGCTTGTCGCTCAGAATGGATTTTCTTTGATTCAAGTCACTCTTGTTACGATCCAGACCAGAGATTAAGTGCAGAGGCAAAGTACAATCCAATTGTCAGGTTTATTGGTAGTAATACGGTAACAATGGGATGGATCCCAGAGGAAGAAGGCACAGTTCTGTTCAGATGTTTCAGGCGAAGCAGGGCAAAGCCAATCTCACGCTATTGGTTTTCTGGGATGACTCCCTGGTGGAGTGCGCACTACACCAGAGCTGAACTATTCGCAAGGAGGATGGAGTAGCTTGAGAGGAACTTGGTTCCAACCTTGATGACTGTAGAAGGTAGCTTGTTCCTAATGAACTAGACAGAGGAACAGACTTGGACAAAGTTAGCAAGAACGCAGTCCCAATCCTGGACCTTGAATTAGGCTTGGGAGCTTGTTCCTATTAAACTGAACAAAGGTGAGGACATGAGCTGGTTTAATTTGAATGCGGTCCTAAGCCTGGACCCTGGATAGGGTTGTAATCTTGTTCAAATAACTAAGTAAAGAGGAAGGTCTCTGCAAATTACTAACATTAAAGGTTAAGTTTAACTCTCCAAAGACGAAGAGTTCTACTCTGGAATACTGACTGGTTCTAAGCACGAATAGGAAATTACAATTCAGGAACATCCAGCTCAAAGCAGGGGGTTCAACTACTCGTCACAGGTGCATTAGGAAGTAATGAAATAGGCACAGCTGGGGATGAAGGAACATGCGAGATGTAAACCAATCGAAAGAGACATATGAGCCCCTAAGAGCCATACTGGGCCAAACCATGTTGGGGAACTTTTGAGAAAATGGGACTCAAAGTTGCCAGCTTCCTGCGTCATCCAGAGTATCTGGGAACTAGAAACACTGCTTATGTTAAAAACTCAAGATATGTACAGTTACGTAGTGCACTTCTTATGCAGGTTTTGGATGCCCTTCTGTTTCATTTAAAGTGAAACCTACCTCCTTCTGAAGAGGAACCATCATCTTCTGATTCATTTGGGTCAAACTCTGGGTCTCCATTATCTTCCACTTCACCATCATCATCAATCATAGCAAGCAATTCCTCATCAGTGCGATACCTAGCCGCCATGTTTACATTGAATTATGGAAAAGTTGTGGGATGGTCCACTATGGCTAAGGAAGTGCATTGCATATTTACAGTGGCAGAGAGGACGTTTGCTTATATGAACAATCCATGTGGGTAGATTGGGTTGGCTCATTTAGGAAATGTAGATCTCAGTTTTCTGCACATGCTGACTACCTCAACTCAATTTCGCCAAAAGTGCGGGATGGCCCGGTATGGTTCTTAGGGGCACATATATACTGTACCTCTAATGGCTCACAAGTTTCTGAATGGGAGGAAAGACGGGAGGCATTCATACAAAGGTTCTGACACCTGCCAATATGAGGACAGAAACAAACATAAATTTTAAAAAATTAAGAATTGATAGATATTTTAAAACCCCTCAGGTTAATGACTTTATGCTGGCTATAACCTCCAAGAACCGATCAGATCTTCAACGTATAATCTCCATAAAAAACACATTCACAGTTACACTCACAATCAATTCATGCGTTACTAGGTGCAAAATAAAAAATCCAATGCATGGCCATGCAACACCTTGTATTGCATACATCTGTCCAGGCTTGCCTGATAAAAGCAACATGTGGTGCTTCCTGATTCACCGAATAAGAGCCTCCTCCTTCAGGACATTTGGCCTGCAGATACACAGCAGAACAGGATACCAGTATCTCAGCTGCATACAGCTGTACTCACTGTGTGTAAAATCAGCCAAGCAGAAATGTATATGATCCCATTTCCCATATTTCCTGTAATCATGCCTCATTTCTGGTAGCCTCTAGAAGCCATGGCTTGACAGACAATAGCCAATAATAACCGTGTGAACTAGAGATGCTTTCCTTAAAGTGCACATTATCTGACTCGGCCTCTGTGATTCCTCCAGTGTTATTCAGTGTGCATTTATTGTATGTCGCTTTGGATAAACCTGCTAAATAAATTCAACTGAATATCATCGCCAGGTCAACAGCGAGAAGCAAACTGAAAGAACACAGCGCATTGTTGAATGTGATGCAAAAGCAGATTATTACTTAATCATCACTTATTGAGGTCTCCAACAATATAATATTCAAGCTATGTCTCATGGTCGATAAATTCCGTTGCAAAGCAGTGTTCACATCAGCAGGTAAGAATAATTATCCGTGCAATATTATATGAGAAGCACACAAGAACCCATTTCAGAATGCTGGACAGGGTGCCGTATTTGGATGTAAAACGTGCTTTAGCTTTTGCCAAATCACATTCCAACAACATTGAAGTAGTCCGACAGTGCAACAAGAGTCAGCTGCATAATTGCTTGCGATTTTGGCTTTGTATGCGTCCTTCTGGTGGATAAAAATTCTGATGTAACATGACGATTGATTCACGGGGTAAGTAAGTACTGAGGCTGAAACTTGAAAGCAGATTACTTAAGGCTTTGTGAATGTGAGCATGTGATCAAGAAACACCATAATTCCCATTTCTTCATACTGAGCATTTACAGAAAGGCTCTTTTGTTCTTGATCAGCGGTGGGCGGGGGGCGGTACACAAAACAAATTGAACATATCCAGAAGCCCAATTAGCCTGCAGTGCTACGTCTGATGATACACGCACAGATTGCTCTGCACAGTATTTTCTAATTTTCCAGCAGCATCAAGGACTATTTGGTATTCTCCTTACAGCACTTTAACTAGGCGGAGGGTTGAATCCTGAGGGCGCAATTCTATTTTTAATTTTCTTTTCAATAAAAATTAAGGGGGACTCCCTTTAAACCCCTTTGCGCAGATATAGACGCCGGTGTCCGTAAATTCCAAAATTTAATTGCTAAATCATTCTGTAATTCAATTTCCAAATGTCTCGCTGCACTGGAATAATTTTCCAGAGTCTCTGTGACATAAACACTGAATCATAAAGCCTAAATAGGCTCACTGTCATCTGCTCAACATGCTTTTTAAGCATCTTGATGGAAATGGGACTCATGCCAGACTTTTATTTGTGGACTTTTCTTCCGCTTTTAACCTTTAGAGCGCTGAAATAAATTTTCAAAAAATTATAAATTATCTTGTGCTGTTGAAAAACTATCATCTGGCAACTTGTTTAAACAAAGTTCTGCATGATAGGGTTTCAACAGCTTTGAATTTGATATCTTATATTATTGAGCAACACACTATTTGTTTTTAGTGCCCTAAAAGTTAATACGATCCAGCCCCACGTATTAACCAGAAGGCTTTTAGAACACTTTGGCTTGAGTAACAACCTGGTGGACTGGATTCTTGACTTTTTAACAAACAGGATGCAGAGAGTGAGGGTAAAGGGTGTTGTCTCTGATCAGAAGTGCTCATCCACAGGTTCCCCATTAGGGTGTGTGCTGCCACCATAACTTTATATCCTCTACACGAACATTTGGCAAAGCAGGCATGAGAACAGAACTATTTTAAAGTACGCAAATGGTTCGTTGAAAGGACTTGATGTTACAATCCCTAATGTTTGCACCACTTTTCAGGAGTTCTTGACGGATGGCTGCTATAAGGCTTTACCAGCATAACACATCGTCAGTTGTGTGCCTCAGCATCACGGGGGTGTTTCGCATACATGCCAACTCACTACGGCTTTTGGGGCATTTTTTTCAGAATGAAACGCCCCAGAGGCGGCGTTAGACCCGAAAATTATTGGCCATTATCCCACCCTTTATTGACAACAATTTGTCCTGGCTAATTCTTGATGGTTTTCCTTCATTAACACATTTTCCAATTCAAGAATAATCAAGTGACAATTGAAGGCACGACTTCTCTCCCCCATGCGATCTAAAAGCGACAAAATAATGGGCTACATTCAGTACAGAAAAATAATTTAATTATAATTAGGTCTATGCTCCGGCGCTCGGCGACGGCATTTTAGAACTCTTCAGCGAATTAAGGTAATTTCGGTGACAAGTACGTACACCTGTTTTTGCAGCACAGTCATGCAACTCACTGTATAAAATAAACAGCTGTCTGATTGAAAAATGTAATTGGACGAAACCACGTACTAGTCACCAAAAAACGCCCCAAAAGCCGTAGTGAGTTGGCATGTATGGTTTCGGCCAATTATCACAATACATGCTCTGCTGAGGCAGGCCCACCACAGGTTGATCAAGCCTGGGTGTGTGTCCCGCGGTTAGCTGTTCGCCTTCGCAGCCCAGGTGGTGTCACTCCTCTTCAGCCACAGCCAATGGCTCGTACTCTGGGCGGTGTTGGCCAGCTCTTTGATGGCTTGTCTGTGAGCCTGTCCCCTGACTCCGACCTCCCTAAGGAGCTTCGCTGTTGTGCTGGCTACAAAGCTCCTACACCCCACCTCCACCGGGCGCACCCTTATCCTCCAGCCTCTGTCCTCTGCCTCAGCTGCTAGGTTGGAATAGCACACCTTCTTATGCTCATACACTTCTTCGATGGTGAACCCTGAACTAACTAACTCTAACTCTGAACTCGAGCTTATTGGCTAGACACCTGAGGACCTGGTTGTGTCTCCACGTGTATCTGCCTTGAGTGAGGCTGGTCCTACAGCCAACCAGGATGTGCTTGAGTGTTGCAGGGGTTGTACACAGAGGGAGAGATGGGTCCTTTCCGAGCCATAGCTGCTGATTTGTGGGAGAGGGCAGCACATCATACGTAGCTTGGACGACGAAGCTCAGCCTGTTAGATTCCATGCCCCAGAGTTCGCTCCATATGAGTTTTCTCTTCTCGACACCCTCCCACCTCATCCAGCGGCCCTGTTTGGCTTGTGCTATGGCTTTGGAGCGTCTGGCTGCTTCTTCCTGTCGGCGCACCTCCTTTACCACCATGGTTCGACGTTCGGTTGCAGATGCCTTTTGCTAGAGAGGTGTTACAGCTCCAAGGCCAAAGCCTCCTTGCCTTGTTGGACGTGGCCCACTACATCAAGATGGAGGAGAGCAGATTTGGCCTGTAGCACAGCTGTGGCAGGGGTCCAGCCTCACCTTGGCACACTTGAACTCTTCAATCAGAGTAGAAATTGGCAGTGACAGGGCTCCGTCGCTGTAGAGTCCATCTCTGCTGAGGCATTTGGGAAGTCCAAGCCACTTCCTCACGTGAGAGTTCACTAGCCTTTCCAGTCGATTGGCATGGCTAACAGAGACCTCATACATAGTCAATGGCCACAAGAGTCTGGGTAGCAGCCCAAACTGGTAACTCCAGAGCTTCAGTTTCCCCGGTAGTGCAGTGTTGTTGATTTGCTTAGGGCCGTTAGCTGTATCCTGCTGGAGTTGCTCAAGTTGCTGGGTGTCTTTGAGGTCTCCATTATACCATCGTCCAAGGCTCTTGATGGGCTTCTCTAGGACTGTTGGAATTAGTTCATCACTAATGTAGAACTGCTCGCCTGTTAGTTGGCCTTTGTTACACAGAACTGGAGATCCTGAAAGTAGCTCTTGACCAAATCTGTAATGTGGTTTGGTACGCCGAAGTAGTTGAAGGCCGTCCACAAGATCTTGTGAGGGACTGAACCGAAAGCGTTGGCAAGGTCTAAGAAAACCATGTGCAGGTCTCTCCGTTCCTTTTTTGCAGTTTGTGTCTGGTGCCAGATGATATTAGCATGCTCCAAACATCCTGAGATACACTGGATCCTGGCCTTCTGCACTGATGTATCAATAAAGTTGTTTCTTTGCAAGAATCCAGAGAGCATTTGGGCCAGGACCCTGAAGAGGATCTTTCCCTCTACATTCAGCAGCTGATCTGGCAAAACTGGCTGATGGATGATGAGTCCTTTTCTTTGGGGATCAGGATACCTCCTGCTCTTCTCCATGCTTTCGGTATCACTCCCTTCTGCCAAGCCACCTTCATCAGCTTCCTGAGGTATTTAAGGACTCCAGGGGTGTTCTTATAGAGCCTATACGGGACACCATTGGGCCCAGGTGCTGATGCTGATCTCGCCTGCTTCACAGTCCTCTCCACCTCGCTCCATGTGGGGGGCCTTACGTCCATTTGCTGTTCAGGTGCATGAATTGTTGGTATGTCATTCGGGATGGTGACTGGCTCATGCCTCCGATCATCAGAGTAGGTCTTCCTCAGGCGGTCTTCCAGGTCTTTTATGGGCACTTTGAAGCTCCCACTCTTTTCTCGGTCAAAGAGGCCTTTAACAAAGCTGTAGGGATTGCTGTAGAAGAGGGTCCTTGTCCATTCTTTCCTCTCGCGTTGTCGTCTGAGGTGCTCCGATCTTCACAGCTTTGTCATTCGCTGCTTTATTTCAGCCTGCAGATTGTCAAGTCCCACTCTTTCCATCTCTGTGGCCTTCCTCCATTGCTTTCTCAGTTGTCTTCTTTCTTTCACCGACCTGTCAATTTCCTGCTGCCTCCTGGACTTCGACTGGTTTAAAGGGTCTTTCTGCTGCCTCTGCGTTTTGCCCTTTATCGCAAACCTCCCAGCACCATAGCTGTAGATGATGGATCCCATGTTCTCAAGTTTCCTTTCAACAGGACCCTTCTGTTGTTCTAGTAGGAGGACAAGGTCCAAATCAATGGTCTCCCACTCTCTCTTCTGGCTTGATTTAGGCCACAGGATCTGAGGTTTCCTTCCTTCCATCTTCCTTTCTGTAGCTGGCAGCGGCTGGCTGGGCGCTGGGCTGGAGACTGGTGTTGGCTGTGGCTGGCTGGACTCTGGGCTGGAGACTGGTGTTGGCTGTGGCTGGCTGGACTCTGGGCTGGAGTCTGCTGCTGGCTGTGGCTGGCTGGACTGTGGATTGGAGACTGCTGCTGGGTATTGCAGGCTTGGCTCTGGGTTGGGGACTGGTGTTAGCTGTGGATAGCTAGGCTCTGGGCTGGAGACTGCTGCTGGCTGTTCCTGGCTGGACTCCGGGCTGGAGACTGCTGGAGGGTCTATGCGATGCTGAGCTTCATCTGAGGTGCTGATACCCTGAGGACTGTGGGGGTTCTCCTGCCTCCGGGCTTCACTCGACTGATTTGGCTGACTTCTTAAGAAGTATTGGTCAATGCGAGACCCCTTGCTCAGGCACTTTTTTAAGCCTTGATGGATTTTAAGGCCCATCGCTGTTGTTAGTTTTGACCAGCCACAAATGCAGTTCTGCAGCTCTTGTCCTGCCAGTGTTGATGGTCCATCCGTTGCGGTGCTGGTTGTTCTATTCATATTCAGTTCCGTTCCATGGTCTGTCACCGTAAGATCCGTCCGTGATGGGTCATCTTCCACCCCTACTCTCCCAGACCCTCGGGGTATTTTCTTCTTTGAGGTTTTCTCAGCAATGGTGGGTGGATCCAGGAACGCTAACCAGCGCTGGATCCTACTGGTGTGGGTCGCTAACCCACACTAGCCCCGTTGGGGTCTATTCCCTCCTGTCAGCAGTCTTTCCAGGCCGTCATCTGGTCTTTCCCTGATTGTCAGCTGCTCTTTCGCAGCGGTCACTGGATCACTCCAGACTTCAAGGTTCGTTGAAAGGACTAGATGTTACAATCCCTAATGTTTACACCACTTTTCAGGAGTTCTTGATGGATGGCTGCTATAAGGCTTTACCAGCGGGACACATCGTCAGTTGTTATTGTTAGTCTTCTAAACAATAGTGAGTCTAGCCACAGCCCAGTCATTGACCAATTTGTACAGTTGTGTGAGGAGTCTTACCTCCAGCTAAACATATGTAAAACCAAAGATATGCTCATTGATTTTAGGAGGAATATTCACTTGCACAAGGTCACTTTAATCAAAGACCAGACCATAGAATATGTGCAATCCTATAAATACCTTGGGACCATCATTGACTCAAAGCTGAATTTTGAAGCTAATCGTGAATCTGTATGTAAGAAGGGTCATCCTTTAATGTTGACCAAACCATCATGGCTATGTTTTATTGTGCATTTATTGAATCGATTGCCTGTACATGAAGCAACAACAGCGGATAGCTTCCTCTATTTGAAAGGATGACTCCCACCCTTTGCACAGTGATTTTAAACTTCTTCCCTCCAGACAGAGGTTTTCAGTCTTGAAATGTAGAACAAAGCGATACAAAATAATTTTGCCTCTGCTGCTGTCATTGATCTGAATAAGCCGTAACAATTTTTGCTTGTTTATTTATTTATTCAAGTCCTTATATTTACTTCCATTGGGTCATTTTAAAAGGCCATTTATGTTCATGATTTTTACTGATTGTTTTTCCTCTATTTTATATGTCCTGATTGGTGGAACCCAGGGCACTTTCACATTTTTATCATGTCTTCATATGCTTAATAGTACTTTTTAAAATCTCTAATGCATGTTTTGTTTATGTTAAATATGTGTTGTGACAGTGTGTTGACTGTATGTGGATGTTATCATCCCACTGGCTGGAAAGTACCTATGGGTACAAATAAAGTAACCTGTTACCTGTTAACCCTGAGATGTGGCGATAGAAATTTGAGATGGTCACCATACCTCAAGATGCAGGATGACATTTTTCTCATGCTCAAGTGCGCAACCATCTCAGCATATTTAATGCAGATGTGAGCATCTCAGACAGACATACAGGCGGGTGACAAAAAAAAAAAGAAAAAAAAACCTGAATAAATGCTTGAACAAACATAACCAATTTAGATGCTTTTGTTCATTTTCCTTTTATTTCTCGTCCCCTTAAAAGTGGAGGGGTCACTGCTAATCAATGCAGTTATTCTGCGTAATTACCTACCCTTTGATGAAGTATTCTTACCATGATGGGAGTGGTGTCTTCCAGGTTGACAATTGCCCATGCCTCACAGGGCACAAGGGGTCACTGAATATTTTTATGTGTATGAAAATTACTCTACGCCACCGCCTTCATAGTCACCAGATCTCATACCAACTGCACTATTATGGGAGATTTTGGAACAATATGTTAAACAGCGCCCTCTGTCGCCATCATCTGAACACCACATCAATGTAATATCTCTTGCAAAAAAGGCAGCCATCCCTTCTGCATAGAGTTCACAAGTGTAAAACTTAGCTAAAGCTTGTTGAAACTTGTGTGGCAGCTGTTTGAGGCCCAACACCATACTTAGACCACTCATGTTTACTTTTCCTTTAATTTTTAGGATAAATGCCTTGTCAATACACACTGAGAAAATAAATCTTGCCAAGAATTTTGATCTTGTATTCAGACTGAAGACATTTATGTGTATTACCATTTTCTCAGCAAAATAAAAATTTTGCCGCTGATGTGAGATGGTTTTGACTTATTTCTAGATTTGTCAATGGGCAAAGGAAATTTCACTTGTCAAGCACATGGTCATTTAAAATAAACCAATATTTTCTTCTGATGAAAGAAAAAATACAAAGTCTCATAATTGGATAAAATTACTTCAAGTATAACTGTGCATGTACTTCATATATTTCAAAAGACAGGTAAATGCCCGGGAATTTGTAAGATTAGGTTGGTGGAACATTAGCTCTTTAGAGTGCCACCTTTATCGTCTCCCGTCGCCTCTGGCAAAAGGGAGACACAGGAATGCACCGCGTCTGTGCGTGTCCGTTTGTCCGTCTGAAAAGTGGCGTTAACACAAGAAGAAAATGGATTACAGACCCCATTTTGTGCATATAAGAAGATTAGATTATGAACAAGTTTCCTATTTAATATCAGTGACCTTGACCTATTATTTGATCTTGCAATTAGCAGGTCAAATATTGGTACTTGACCTATTTTTTTCAAACTTGATTTACGAGCTCAAAACTGTTCACTGCGGTGTTTTGCAGCATTCTCTTTAACCTGATGGTCACATTTTATGGTTCCAGTTCCTGCCATCTTTTGCAAAATATCCACTTTTACGCTGAACAGAATTGACCTCCTTTAAAGGTCACAAAGTACATATTTATTTTGGCGACGGGAGACCGTGGGCCTCGCAGCCAGCTTGTTCAGATAGCTATCCACCCAGTACAGTACCAAACTAAACTCTTCATTTTCAGAGAAAACTAGCAGTGTGTATCAAAATTCAAAATCAATATCTTTGGCAGATTGCTGGAGATGACCAGTATTTGCATCCAGCCTACAGCGCCCCCTGGGGGCGAAATTTTCCGACTTTTGATGTTGAATATCATCTACACTGAAAATACTACCAATGAGATATTACTAATTCAGTAATGTACCCCAAAGGGACTATGTATCCAGAGAATTTCAGATCTCCATCTTGCTGGGTAAACAAAAGAGTGCCACCTAAACACAGGCACAATCTGCTGTGAAATGGTCCGTTTTAAGTTTTCCTCAAACTTTGGCTCTGTCTAGCTTAAAAAGTGTAGAAACTACCAAATAAATGCTTAGTATTCCTGAAAATAGAGTTCCAAAAGCACAGCAAACAGCATTTACCACCACAGTACATATCTGGATTATTGAGAAAATATACTGCAAACATGCACCAAAAATCAATTTCAACCATCTTTCCAGCTGTCCATTGCACTAACCCAGCAAGATATCAAGGTTCTATCACTGAAAATGATAGTCTTGTTGTGAGTAAACACAAAATAAAGTATTTAGAATGGTATATGTCTGGGATATTTTTTTATTCCCATTTCATTTTTTATCGTTATTTCTCAAATAATTCCGGCTCAATAACGCAGCTACCCAGCTTGGCCACTATGTGGTGCTGATGTATAACCGAACTTGAAGTGTCACAGGTCATGATAAAAGTATAACATTTAGTACCGTCTACCCTTAAGCCATGAAAGCTGATGTAAAATGTGTCAGCAACTTTTGGACAACAAAACTGAGCCATTTCAGTGGCTTCCAGGTGGCACCGCCGGCAGGCAAAGTGAGATATGGACCTCAAAGTTTGGCTTTTTCCATTAGACACCCAAATCTACCTATGTGCCAAGTTTCATTCAATTCCAGGGAGGTCAACTGCGGACTGAATGTCAATCTCTCATGGAATGGCTCTTAACATGAGACTTCCGTTTTGCACAGTAAAATTTTAATTGGGTTTAGTGGAAGTAATTGTGTATTGTAATACTTGACAAAGGTTTACCAAAGTAAAGATTATTTTTTTGGGAATTTTTCCTTTATTTGACAGTTATACAGTGTAGAGAGACAGGAAAGTTGGGGAGAAGAATGGGGGAAGACATGCAGCAAATGACCTGAGCCAGAATCAAACCCAGGTCGCTGCGGGAAGGACACAGCCTTTATGGTACGCGTGCTTAGACCAATGAGCCACCGGGGCGCCCCAGGTTCGCCAAAGTAATTTTGAGCCGATGTGGTTATATCAGTTATAAATAAATGAGTTACCTATGCAGAACCTTCTGAGAGATCGGAGCTCATGGGTATTTAGCTTAGGCTGGCACCATTGCCCTTTACGCACAGAAAGTCATCCAATCATTGAATCTTTAATTTTATTATGCTCTGTAGAGGGTGAAATATCAAAATCCCTCACTATCTTTCTTTGAGAGACATTGTCTTCAAAACCTTTGAAAGTTTTTCCCACGCATTTTTTTGACCAGTTGGCTATCCTTGGCTTATCGCCTCTTGACGGACCTGGTCATTCCTGAATGATGTTTTTTTACCAAATCACATTTAAAATCACCCGCTGACATTTCAAATCACCGTTTCAAAACACATCATTAAAAACAATTTTTTTTTTTACCTCATCCTTAATTGCCCTTACTTACCCGTCCCAAATTTTCTTGGAATGATTTTACTTTGACTTGTATTGGATTGCTGACAGTATCATGTTTTTTCTGTTCAGCTTCATTTTATTTTAAAAATTTATCAATTTCTGCCATTCAGGCCTGCAACACATTCCAAAAACATTAGAATGGGGACAATCTATAATCACTAATGAGGTAAAAAAAAAAAAAAAAAAATTAGAATAATGATGTGATTTGAATCAGTGGATGTCAGCAAATGATTGTAATCGTGATGTGGAACAAAAGCATCATTCAGGAAAGACCAGGTCCTTCATGAACAAAGATGGGGAAAAGGCTGCCAATTTTGCCAGAAATTCATGAGAAAAATAATTCTGATATCTAAGGAAAATCTAGGTTTATCTAGCAACTCACCTGACAAGTGCTATAACAAGTTTTGGAGGGACGTACTGTATTCTGCCATCCAGACAATGTATTTCTCAGGGAAGGCCTTACTTATTTCAGAGAGACAAACAAAGCACATTCTGCACATATAACAACATGGCTCTGAAGTAAAAGAGTCTGGGTGCTAAACTGGCCGGACTGCAGTCTGCACCTTTCACCCACTGAAAATATTTGGTGCAATCTGAATTGAAAACTGTTGAGCAGTTGAAATTCTACATCAAGCATGATTTGAAAACATTTTCTTTTTTCCAAAACTACTGTAGCTGGTCTCCTCAATCCCCAAACGCTTAGAGTGTTGTTAAAACCAGAGATTATGCAACACAGTGCTAAACATGCTCCTGTACCAACTTTTTTGAAACATGTTGCAGGCATTAGGAAAAAAAAAAAAAAAAACAACATTTCTTTTTTCCATTAAATTTAGGGTTTAAATGAGTAGCAAATCATTGCATTGTTTTTGTTTACATTTTTTGAAGTGTCCCAACTTTTCAGCAAATAGAGTTGAACCATTAAAGCACACCTGATCCAAGTAATCAAGCCCCAGATTAGCTGCACCAGGTCTGCTTAAGGTGAAATGCAACAAATACCAGGATTTGGTCCCGAGGAGAGGGCTGGAAAACTGGTGCATATAATCCCAGAACTTTAGGTAAACCTCACTCACAGAAGATTCTGTCCTCTTAGAAACCTTTTCATCAACTTGTTACAAGGAACAGTTACTATTCAAGTAGGCCATTGGTTACTACCTGTATTGCTCATAACCAGTCATTTGAAAATGACTTTTGAAATATGATAATAGCCGAGTGACTTTACACATTGTTTATTGAATTTAAGACATCACACTTACAGACCATAGCATGATACAGTGTTTGCAGTTTGTGATTACAATCATGAGCAGAAAGGTATTGTCCTTCCCAAGAAAAATTAGATTTTTTTTTTTTTGTCCAGTACATTAATTGTTTTTTTAATCAACTTGCATTGAAGTTAACAAGCAGACAGAAAATTAGAGCACGTACAATGCAGTGTATGACTTGGAAAGCTTTCTCTCCCAAAAGGCACAAATAAAAACATGAATGACTGATATAACACATAAAGCAGACAGTATGCTGAACATATTACTCTCAGCGAAGTGCTTCACCCAAATAGCTTCAGGACATATTCAGCTGCACAACTGATCTACTGTGCAACCCGTAAGTATTCAGATTGACTTTTTAAAATTGCTACATTTTGTACACGGTTAACAAGATATGGACGCAGTTATTTGCTAATTTAAGCCAATAGTCACTCTAACCACTTACGCATTTTCAATGTGCTGGAGTGGAGCCAGAAAGCAAAAACTGTGTCACTGTCCAATAATTTACAGACTGAACTTCATGTAATGATGAAAAAGTTGCATGTCAGCAAATGAACATCTGTTAACCAGTGTGTATTCAAAAAGATACCAAAAACGTTCAAAAAGACATAACTAGTAATACAGCATATTATGTTATAAACAGGCCATGAACAAAAACATAGCAAGCAAATTGATCCAAACAGACTAATAACGTTAAAAAATACATTAATATATTACTATGGAGTCAATATATACCCATTAATAGAATAACAATGTACAAGCACACATCTAGTTAAATACAGAAATCATGAATCATACTGATTTAAAAAATAATTGATGCCTCAGCCATTAGGGTTAAAAATATGTAAGAAGTCAATAAAGAAGGCCTGTAAAGCAAAGGACTCAAACTTTCTGTGCAATGTTAACAGGGGATTTTATTTTGCAGTAAGGGCTTCCACTGTGATAACTGAAACTGCCTGCATTTTCTGGGAGCCCTTCATGAAGGGGAAACTTAGTGTTTACATTCTCCAGCATTTCTTCCAGAGCAACACACACCCCACCACCATTTTCCCTTCAAAGGAATTAATGTCTGCCTTTTCTAGCACAGCCTGTCAAGCCTAAAAAATTACGCATAAAACACCAAGGTTTCTGCCAAACAGCTAGCCATTGATTTTACAAAGTAAACAAATAAAAGATTAATAGTATAACATGGCAAAAGTACCTTTTGACGCAATGCTGGTGTATTTGGTTACTGCTGCATCGCAATGTAACAATGTTTTAACGTTGTAACAGCTTAGCATACCATTTGTTCAGGACTACAGAAAATGAAACATGGGACAGTTGTATTTATTACAACTACCAAGAAAATAGCACATTCTAGGAATACAGCTTTAAATGAGCTGAATTTACAAAACATAGGCACCCTAAGACATATCACTCCAAGATTCAATATTCTAATTACAAACCAAGATCTGCCTCTGCTTTCTGCAAACCACTACAGGTATATCCACAAAAAAATTTATCAAAAAAAATTCCTAAATTTCCTAAGTTGTGCAATGCTTTCATAAATGACAATTTCATTAAGATTCCATTGAAGATACCCCAAAAATCATTCATTTTCATTCCTCTCATTTTTGTTGATATAGCAATCATAGCAAGTACTGTAGTATTTGAATCCACGTCTAAATTTTATTCAGACTTCACAAATACGGAGCTAAATCACCGTTTCATTTTTCAGAATATTGCATCATTGAATGAAAAGCCTTTGGAAGCACTAGTCAGTATGTACAAACTGACAAGCCCTGCGTATACAACATATTGTATACTGGACAAAGAAAGTTAGGGATCACTCTGATTTTTAATATTGAAATATGATATGGAACATAATTTGAACTATCAAATATTTCAAATTCGAAAATTGGGGTGATCCCTAATTTTCTTTGTCCAGTATATATCTACGCATACATCTGTTAATGCAAGAAAGAATGGGCACTGCAGTGAACGACTGACAAAATCTCATCACAAAAACATTTGATCTTGTGCGACAGCCCTTACATTCAGGGAGACATTGCGGCTCAGGTCTGTTTATAGTTATGATTTTAAGGCATCACTACGTCAATCATTGGTCTACATTAGTAAATACAGTTTACGAGCACACGTGGCCTGCTCTATTGTGCGTTGCCAGCTGTTTCTACGTAAATGCCTACAATGGAGGAAAGACCCACAATTCTATGGATTTGGAGAGTTAGCAGGCATAGTATAAAGGGGCAGGCTGGAGTGGGGAGAAAGGTGCTTGTGTGCATGCGTTTCTGCGTATGTAGATATGTGTTGGCAAATATGCACGCGGGTCGGTCCTCTATTCAGACGTGGTTGTGGTCAGCAGCGTCTTCTGGGCTGTCACTGTCAGTTCTTTCAAACAGCGATTCCTACAAGACAGAAAGCAAGCATGACTACGGCCAAACTGTCACTCTATGCCACGCTCACCATCAGTGGGGCCTCTTCACTCTGAGGTGACTGTTCATCCCTTCTTCTGAAAGACACCGATTGGCCCTTAGACTAAAAATTCATTGGTTGCTTTTGGGCTTGGTCTGTGATTGGTGAAATCAAATCAGCATGATCAAAACATTCAGCGAGGATTGCACAACAGTTATGGATAGATAGTGGTATATACAGTGGGCTCAAAAATTACTGGCACCCTTGACTGGCAATGCACAAACAATTAATTAAAAAATTCCAAAATATTTATTTCCAAAGAAAATCTAAATAGCAGCATGTGAGAAATACTGTACTATGTTAATGTTCCAATGGAACCAACCAAAATCATTAACTGAATGAATTAATAATCAATTTCCTCCAAAGCAAGGTTTCACAATTAATGGCACCCTTGTAGATTATTGTAAATAACATCTACCAAAATTTAACCAGGTATTAAATTCCACATATTTAAGTTTTATCTAAGCGTTAAGGAACTACTGAGCCTTTACATTGCTCCCTTTTTTTGCTGGGGTATAAAAATGAGGTAAGACACATGCAATATCCCTTTGGTATCCAACATCATGAAGAAAACAAAACAACTGTCAGTTCAAATGAGGCAGATG
Organism: Gymnothorax javanicus; assembly: GCA_029692085.1. Lineage (NCBI taxonomy): Eukaryota > Metazoa > Chordata > Actinopteri > Anguilliformes > Muraenidae > Gymnothorax > Gymnothorax javanicus. The sequence goes on from CM056202.1 coordinate 16,250,622, forward strand.
GTCATAGACCTTCATAAATCTGATAACGGCTACAACAAGATTCACAAATGAATGAATATGACACTGAGCACTGTCAGGGCAATTATTAAAAAATTCCAAAGAGGTGGAACTGTTGAAAACCTCAAGGGTAGAGGATGCAACTGCATTTTGATATGAGGAGGATGGTGAGAAAAGCAACAAAATCTGCAAGAATCACTTTGAAGGAATTATAGGCCTTGGTGGCATCTTGAGGTCTTCAGGTTTCAAAATCCACCATCAGGCGCCACCTCCACAACCACAGGTCCTTAAGAAGGGTAGCCAGAAGAAAGCCTTTTCTGACCAGACAACACAGAAGCAAGGGCTTTAAATTGCCAGGAAATTATGACTGGAACAAGGTGCTTTGGTCAGATGAGACCAAAATTGCACTTTTAGTTCAGATACAGCATTGGAATGTTTGGCGTCTAAACTGAGATGCATACAGGGAGAAACACCTTATACCCACAGTGAAATATGATGGTGAGTCAGTCATGTTTTGGGGCTGTTTTAATTCAAGAGGTCCAAGGGCCAAATCCAAAAATTTCCAATATTTAAAAATATATCCCCACTCGACCCGATCAAAGGCTTTCTCAGCATCAAGTGAAATAGCTGCAATCGGTGTCTCCAGATCTGAAACTGCCCACATAATATTAATGAACCTCCTAATATTATCTGCCGAGTTCCGTTTATGAATGAACCCCACCTGGTCCTCACGTACTAAAGAGGTGATAACTCTATTCAGCCGGATTGCAAAAATCTTTGACAATATCTTAGCATCTAGAGATATTAGTGAGATAGGCCGATAATCCTTGCACTCATATGGAACCTTGTCCTTTTTCAAGATCAGCGTGATCAAGGCTTGAGATAAAGTAGATGGTAATTCCCCTCTGTCAAGTGACTCCATGTACATATCATATAAAAAATTGGAAATTTTTGGATTTGGAAGAACATTTATTAGATGGGTACAACTATTATACTATCAGCCAGAGGCTGCTGTTCAAACGAATGGGTTCAATTCTCCTTATTTTAGATTAGGCAGGGGTACCCGCCAAGGCTCACCACTTAGCCCGTTATTGTTTTGCTTAGCATTAGAACCCCAGCTGCAGCAATTCGACAGGATGAGAAGTTTCATGGAATTAATTATGCTGGTTCTGTCCAAAAATTGATGTTATACGCAGACGACATTCTGCTATTTGTATCCGACCCTCAGGTATTTGTTCCCTCATTGCTGAATATAATTGACTCATTTTCCAAATTTTCAGGGTACAAAGTTAATTGAGCAAAATCAGAGGCCCTGCCATTAACTAAGTTCTGTTCCGCCACATTGTTTCAGTCAGGCAATTTTATTTGGCCTCAGCAGGGTCTACAATATCTTGGCTTTCTGTTTCCTCCTCATCTGGATGATCTCATTAAAGTGAATTTTTAACCACTGACGCAAAAAATCTCGGTGGATGTAAAACGCTGTTCATCATTATCCTTGTCTCTGTGGGGTAAAGTTAATGTTCTTAAAATGAACTCAATCCCAAGACTCAACAATTTGCTGCATTCTTTCCCCTTGCAGATTCCTTGAAGTTATTAAGAAATTTGATATTATTTGCAAAGACTTTCTCTGGAATGGTAAGCGTCCACAGATGCACTTAGGGAAACTGCAACAACCTGTAGATAAAGGGGGTTTGGGTCTTCCAAAACTATTATTTTATTACTATGCTTACAGCTTGAGACACCTTGCACATTGGGCATTGCCTCCAGAAAGGGCTCCACCATGGCAGTCTATAGAGCAATCCGCAGCAGACCCTTTACCTTTAATAAAGTGTCTATCGACCAAGGTTAGGAAGGGTAACAAATTTCATCCTGTCATATCTCATCTCCAGGATATGTGGAGGAAAGTTTCAGGGATGTTAGACGTTAACCCTTACCTAAATTGTACATCAAGTATTTGGCTTAATCCGAAGGTTTGTATTGATAAAGTTCCCTTCTTGTGGAAGGAATGGCTAGATAAAGGCCTTGGCACCTTAGGCACCCGACCCTGGATCCAACACTGTTCAAACTGATTTACTGCAGTCTAGCTCTGGAATAGCACAACTTACGCTTTTACGCCAATATCCAAAAGAAGAAAGTCGATTTAACGTATTTGACGTGTTTGTTAATTTCATCAAACCCTACATCAATATCCATTGGATTTCCCATGGAAGGAGGCTGAGCTAGTCGATAGGACTTCGTTCAAATGTTTATGTCAATGAAGATTGCGTGGTTAAAATCTTGTCTCATTCATCAACTGTCAACCTTGTCATTTTCGAATTCGAAAAATATGCTAATTTTGCATATTTGCTTGCGGGGCGTATTTCAAGGCTTTAATTTTTCGATAAACTGAGTCAACGTAAGGGTTGCAATGGATATTGGTATTTACTACGTGTCCATACAATATAACGACAGCAACTGTTTTGGAATACCCTATCTGTTAGATGAGAAGAGCGCATTGCAAAGTCCTTAAAAAAATTAAGTGCAAATTTATCTCCCATTTTCAACAATTTTTAAAATGGATATGAAATATTCCTCAGTGCCTCTGATGGTGAAGCCTAAAAGCGAGCAAGGCGGAGATGACGTAGGAAAAAATTCTTGAGAGTCTCACTGATGCGCAAGCAGATACTGGCCTCTAAACATTAGACCCGGAGCAAGCAAAATAGCAAAATGGACGTGGTCAGCAAATTTCAATCATGCATATCTTGAAAGCTATTTCACAGTTGTTTCTGAAATTTTGGTATATCACTATTGGTCCTAAGGGCTATTCGCAAAAAAAATTTCATGGAAATCGGAGGGGGCCAGGGGGGAGCTTTGTTCAGTTTGGCGTGGAATGACCCATATATTTTTCTGTTCATGCTCTAAATTGCGTAATTTTCAAAGACAAGCACCTTTTGGTTTAAACGGTGAAGTTAGTGCATGGGGTGATAAGATGATACATCAGAACAAATGCCTATCACTTATTCTTTGCAACTTCATATGAATAATTATTATTCATCACAATCACAGAATCCCTTGAGAAGTTTCTCTAGCATGAAGTTCCTCTTTTTAATTTATTTTTTACTGGTAAATCATGGTTTTGTGAGAAAGACTATGTGAAAACTTGTATTCCCAAACTACCTGTGTATAAAACAATAAAATACTGAATCAGTTATTAGCAACACCCAAGGACAGTATGTCTCTATATTGCCTAAAAATCATATATTTTATAATGCTTGACAAAAAAAAAGGATATTTGCAGGAGGCAATATTAAAAAATGAATATTAGCACAGTTAAAACAAATGTATGGAACTTGAAGAGATGTAAATGAAAATGAATGTTTTACGCAGGATAGTTCATTCCATTGAAACACAGACGTGGAAAATGCTGATTGATTTGAACATGAAATAACATTCAGTGGAAACTGCAGGTATGTTCTCCAAAATACTTACAGACAGCCACTTCCTATCTGTTGCAGTGAGAGATACAGGGTGAAAGTGAAATGAAGGAGGGACAGGGTGAGAGAGAGACAAGGAAGGACAAGGTGAGTGACAAAGAGGAGCAATGGGAGACAAAGAAATGGGAAAGAAAAGACAAAGAGTTGGACACACAGTCAGGCAAACACGGAGTCAATGTAACAGCCAGGCTTTGAACATTCAGCGTGGAAGATGTATTACACAAAATAATTTAAAACGCTTAACATAAAACATGACAGGAATTAAAGGTGGAGTCAGCAATAAAATCCAGTACACTTTTACTGAAGTTTTGCTATATTCATCTCATACTCTGTCAACAATAGCCAATTAACATTAGAGGAGAAACCCAGTCTCTATGCGAGGCCTCCACTCAGTAATAGTGGGAACAAACAAAATAAAAATTTTGTGTCGGTCTGGTCAAATTCAACCAATCTGGGGTTCTCAGATCCATTTACAAAAAATGATTTGCAGCAGGCAACACACCCGCAAAATATGGCAGAAAGATAGCTAGTGGAGCATAACTGCCAATTCTTGCTTTTCCTATGGCATAGACAGTAAATCATAAATTATGCTACGTTTTTTAATATTTGAGTGTTACGAGCAGTTGAGAAATGCATTCAGGATCATAGGTGAGCTTGTGCCGAACGTTGGAAACAGTGTTTTCCTGAAAACAAATGCAGTAACGTTAGCCAGAAATGGCTTCCTATTTAACGTTACCCTCTGTTATGAGGCTAGTCCCACATTTAGCTAGGCAACTATAAGAATAGTGATTGAACAGTAAGCTGGCTAATGTTCCATCATTTACAACTGTTTTTGGTATTTTTATTTGTACACATTCATGGGAGGCTACAATACCCATACTTTCAAAGCCAATAACGTAGCTACTGTAGTTGCTTTGCTGCCTTCTCTGCAATTTTCCAATGAAATAGTGAGAAGCTGCTCTGCATGCGAGAGTTTTGGAAGTGGGGCCTCGGACAGAAGACTGAGGGGAGGGGGTGCTTTTGTTGGGTGTTGTGGTTTGAAAAATTTGAAAACAAACAATTTGCGTTTTCTCCCCAGATGGCTGACTCCACCTTTAACTGACGTGATAATAAACAGAAAACAATAAGGCCACTGGGGCTGGCCCTGCTGACACTAACTTGACTCTGCTGTAGCAGCAGCGCCCCCTCTGGCCCCTCAGGGAACATCACGTCAGATGGGGCACGTGGGAGCCAGTTACCGGCGCTGTACAGTCGTGGTCGCTTGACCTGGTCATGAGTGGACAGGGGAGTGTAGCTGTTTCGCCGGAGCAGAATAGGGGCTGATTCATCCAAGACTCTACCCTGGTTGGAAAGTGGGGAGAGCGAGACCGTAAGGGCATATAGTCCTCTTGGGAGAAAAGTCAGACAGATTGTTCAGAAGTGTGGTTCAGGACATATCAATGCGTATCGCACAGCCAAACTTGGTCAACACCATCTGATGGCTAACATGTTAGATTGGGACTAGAGGGCTGGTGGTTTAAGGCCCAGTGAAGCCACAATACAATCAGTGCAACTGTTGATCACTTAAGCAAAGTCCGTAACCACACTGGTCCAGAGGGGATTAGCCCCTGCTCAGTCAAATCAATTGCGAGCCGCTTTGGATAAAAGCATGATAGCAATGTAATACATAACAGAGAGTCCAAGGCTATTTCAGCCGGGTAATGATATCTGTCGGGATGAATCCTGTTTATTAAATACAAAATGGCCAAATCAATCTCATCTTCTGACTGAATGAACTCACCAATGGTCGATCGCGGTGTGTGTTCACAGCCTCCACATTCAAGTAGAACATCTCCACTTTACAGCCTGGGAGAAAATAAAAATGAAATGCTGAGCGATCAATGAAAAAGTCCAGTACATGTAACAGACATAGCTTCGTGTTATTCAAAGCACACAGCCTGCAGCCAAATGTACCACTATACTATTACTGTAAAATGATGGAAGTACATTTAAGTTCAGAAAGAAATACGATCAGATGAACACAAATATAATTGATAATTATAATCCATTTTAATAAAGATGATTATTATTGTTATCCTCTGCCATGAAGTGGATGGGGATGAAGGAATGAGTGCTGTCCTTCCGTCTGTCCGTTCGTCCGTCCATCACACTACTTCTTCGGGCCAGAATTCCAAAACCATCCAGTAGTTCTCAATGAAATTTCATATATCGATACACCTTATTGTGTAGATGTGCCGTTTCATACTTCTGTCTTTCCCTCCACTGTGTTTTGTTTCCAGGCCAGATATCAGCTATCCCATTCTTTTCCAGGCCAAAACTCCTTAACTGTTCAATATTCCTCAACAAAATTTAATATATGGCAATATCTTACTGTGAAGATGTGCCTTTTCATACTTCCATCTGTCCTCCTGTCCGTCAGTCTGTCCCTCCACCAGGTTTTGTTTCCAGGCCAGTTGTCAGCCACCCCATTCTATTCCAGGCCAGAACTCTTAAGCCATTTAATATTTCTCTTAAAACGTAATATATGGCTACATCTTCTTGTGTGGATGTGCCTTTTCATAATTCCGTCCGTCCTTGTGTCCGTCTGTCCGTCTCCCAACCGCGTTTTGTTTCCAGGCCCAGTAGCAGTCCGCCGGCAATAACAAAGGCCTTTGAAAACCTGACCTTTCGACACTAAATAACTTAATCATCTGGCAATTTACTTTTCCCAATTAGCAACAGTTGCTCAGACTAATTGGTAGAACGACAGAAAAATTAATTTTTGATAGAATTGTTATACATTGCACCACAAAATTATGAGTCATTTTCTTCTGCACGTAAATGACAAAGTAAAATATCAATATGTCTTCATTTCTGCGCTCGTGTGACTCGTGAAACAGCACAGATTTGCGTAAATTACTTTGCTAGACTCATTAAGCAATGACCCATGAGAATCCGTTCTATATTCTAATTGTGGTCACGGCACAAGATGTTAGGCATGATGCACAGCGGAGAGACAAATGCAGGTAAGGAAAACGAAAATAAATAGAGCGAAGTCAGTGAAAGTTTTGGATTTTTTGCATTTACTGTATATTACCATCCTCACAATGCCATATCAATTATATAAATTTAGTCAACAGGCAATCACTTTTTTATTATCACTTCTTATTCATTATAGGTCCGTATTGGTCTTGGTTGTTCAGTCTATAAATTGTTTGATGGTTAATCAGGCGAACTTAAATGAGAACAGCTTGAGGCCCATCGAAAGGTAAAGGGTGAGGTTACTGAAGGCACTCTCAACATCTGACGGTGCGTCACTGTCCAGGCCAGATATCAGCCATACTGTGGCGCGGGATCTGAGTATTTCATGATTGTTATTAGAAGTATTAGTAATTGCGGTGGTAGTATAATAGTTCGATCTGGACATAAAGTAGGAAGTAGATGTGGCTCATACCATAAGCCACAGGTGAGAGCTTGAGGACTGTGTGAAGGGGACACTTCAGGTACGGTAGGTCATCTGCAGGAAACAAAAGCTCAAAGGTGACCACATTGAAAAAAGCACAGCACATCACCAGAAAGTAACAAAATGCTCAGAAGGTAATACATGAAAATATCACCTGATATCTACTAAAGGTTAAAGATGTGCCTTGTAAAATTCTACCTTTCTAATTCAACAACTATTGAACACACGAGTGACATTTAAGTATTTCAGTCGTTATTGGGATAGCGATGCGCTGTGGAAACAGCTGATAATGTAAAATGAGTTGTCGCAAATCAAAGGTCAATATGGAGATCAGAGAATTAAATGACAAAACAAATGCAATGCAAGGCAAAAATTTTATATATAACGTGACATAAGTAACAAAATACTGAAAGAGACGGTGGCAAAATGTAATATAACATAATATAGTGTGACGTAATTAAGTGTAATGACATGTTATAGGATGTAATGTTATGTAATGTAACAAATGTGATTTAATATGGTGAAATGCAATGTAACGCAATACAATGGCTGTACCTGCACTCTTGTCCAGGAAGTACGCGAGCAGGCAGCGCATAACAGCCTGATGACAGATCACCAGAACATTACCTCGTCTCTCCAGCTCCATGATAACGGGCTCTAAACGCTGCACTAGATCCTGGTAAGACTGCGAGAAGAGAGAGATAGGACATCCTCAGCCACAAACCCTGTGTTCTGGAGCATTTAGGCCTCTCCTATACAAAGCACAAGATGAATCAAAATGAGTGGTCTCCCCAAAAGTTTCAGACTGGCGTTTTTATCAGGTTTGAACCCATAAAGTCCACGGTGGCAAGGACTGCTCAGTTCGACAGTTATTCAAGTCTACACGGGCCTTCATGCACACTTTCATAGGGATTTCCATAGAGTCTGCACAAGGATTAGACATCATAAATTATATCAAGGAACAAATTCCAGAAAAGAGAAAATTGTGATAGCAGCAGGAAGGGAAAACAACAACTGTCTTTTAATGTACAATTCATACAGCCTAAATGTGTGCTTATTTGCAGACATGGCTTTTTAAGCTTGAGCTTGGGTCAGAAGCGCAGCAATAAGTAAGGTCTGAAGTCCAGTCCCTACCAACGCACATAACTGCAGTAATGGCGAGGAGCACTTCAATCAACGTCACATGTAAAAATAAATAAAGCTGCCGAGTTTCCTTGTGAACAGTGTGCACATTTGCATTCAGTCAGTCCTTGAGGGCTGAGGACCACAGATTTTCTACTCGGTCCTTACTTGGAAGACAAGTGTCTGGCCTATCAGTAGCTGTAATAGTTCAGTTAATTAAAACCAAAAACTCAAGGGCCTTCTTAATCGGTCCTTTCAAGGGCGATATCTTGTTCGATAATTTTTTGATTAAACTTATTGTAAAACAACTTAAACTCCATAATCTGAGCAAATAGGACCAATCAGATTTTACCTGTTGATAATTCAATTGATCATTACTTGTATTAATAATAATAATAATAATAATTAATCATAAGAAATAAATTAAATCATAGAAAGAATTAAACAAACAGATTAAGTGACTTAGTAACTTTGCCCTTTGATTTCTTTGTAGGTTTTAGCCTTGTGGATAAACCTGCAGACGGCTGTTTCCAGAATAAAGCGCTGAAAAATAATATCTCATCATTCCTCTTTAGAAAACAACTTATCAATAGTGGGAAGCAAGCTATTCTGCAATATTCCCCTCTACTCCAAAGCGTTAATTGACTTTTCACAATGAACCAGAACAAGTAATCGCACAATGAGCTAATAAACAAATGGTGTCACGGAAGGTCCCAGAAATGCATTTATCGTCTAATGTTTGCTTATTTTCTGACCAATGTTTGTTGTTATGACCAGTAAAAGCATAATATTTTGGCAGCTTGGGCTTGGCCTATTTTTTTGGCCAGGAGTGTATTTTTAAGGGCAAATATAGTTATTTCTGGCAAATGTAGCTTTAGGACGATAACAATTTCTTCATTGAACATACAGAGTCTAATTAAGAACAATTAGTGCCGAATTAAGAAGAGCTGCTCATTACAGGCAAGAGCTTTTTATAGACTACTGGGGGGACTTTTGAAGTACTTCTGTTTATTTTATTTTTTTTTTTTTAAATTTGGCATCTCCAATCCCACCCGAATCTGGAATGCCCAATTGGTGATCTATGTACAAAGCTTGCTTGTATGCGACCCCTTGCTGCCAACTCAGGAGAGCGAAGACAGTTCACGGCTATCCTCCGAAGCACGTGCCTGTCAACCACCGCTTCTTATACACTCACTGGTTGAATCTTCGCAAGTTCAGAACGAGGGTGGAGGATACCCGGACATGAACAGACTTAGAATCTTCCTAACGAGCGCCTGTCTGGCCAACAGGAAGCACTTGAGCAACGAACAAAGCTATCTATTTATTTCCCTTTTCCCGGCAGTCCCTTCCCAATTTGAAACCCTGTAGCGCGATGGCCAATTGTGCGCTACTCTGAAAAAGCTGCCGACCACTGCCGGTTGGTACGACCAGGGCTCGAACCCGCGACGTGATAGTCACTTCTGCATTGCAACGCAGTGCCTTAAACGAGTGAGCTGTCCGGCAGCTCCTCACTTCTGTTTATTTTTAAGCCTCCATTTCAAGATTTTGTATCATATTTCCAAGTAACTACACGTTGTTTTTATAGACCATAGTGAACTACTGTATAATTTACACAGAATTTTTCACTGACACTCTAACCCCCCTAGTTAGTGTAAAAACTACAAGTCCCATGATCCACCAGGTTCCTGAAGTAAAAAGGTGCCAGCACCTAGCTTTGATAGCCGAGCAATGAACCAAGGCTTAAAAAGCAAGACAGCCAGGTGAGGAAGCTAGCTAATTAGTTAGCTTCTGTATATTCTACTTAGTTAAACTAACCTGGCTAGTTATCAAATCATGTAGCTGGCTAAGCGCCAATTTAAACATTCGTTCAACGTTAGTCAGTGGGAAGACCGGGTAGCCAGCAAACTGGGTTGCCAGCTAACATAATCAATCTTGTCAATGTGTCAATGACCTAGCTAGCAACCAAGCTAAATTATCACTACTCCCTGTCTCGTGAACTAATGCCAGCTCAGCAGCAAATAACTGTCATTTATTGTTCTCTATTGATTTCTATGCATCACCTGTTTGCAAGCTAAATGGAGCCAGCTGTGAAATAAGTGTGCTCGGTTGCTGGTTCCAAGGGTTTCCAGAGGTAGCCCATGGCTAGCAAACAATATCTCTAGGCCTCCATCAAGTTACAGCTGAAACTGATGTTTGCTGAAACTAAGGTACCTGACTGGCTGCGAACGAATCTCGGGCAATTCACACGTTTGTGTTGCAGATATGTAGTTTATGGAACTGGACTACACAAGTATAATAGCATGAATTATTCGACAATTAACTACAAATTTGATTCGCTCACTTGCATCTGTATACTCCATAGGTTAATCTCGGAGCCTGTGGGCTCATAAAATTAATTCTAATTCCAGTCATGTTGGAAAATGTCCGAATCCCATTATAAATTTCCACTGGGATTCTAGCACCAGAAGCTAAGTAGCAGAGACATAGTCACCTCAGTTCTCCATTATGGTGGAAACAAACAACAGCACGTCCCCAAGACAAGGGTGAAGAAACACTCCTTAAATCCTGGTGTCCTAAATGAGCGGGATTACCTCTCCCCCAGGATAGCGGTAATGATACTTGTCCTGGTCCCGCAAGGCAAACTCCTCTGGGAATGTGTCCTCGATCATTTTATAAGTCATCTCCTCGCAAACACCCTGATACATACAACACACACATAGGCACACACAAAACCCTGTTTCGCTTTACATGTAAAATGATTTGCTTTCACAATAAACAGCCTAAAATATATACCAATCATTTAGTATAAGAGAAAACGCTTGACCTTAACATTAACAACAGTTAACCGAACCCATCGATAAATGGAAGACCGGAGACTAAGCTCACATCATCTTCTCCATTGAAAGCTCCTTAAATCAAGCTATGTGTAAATTAGTCACAAGGATTTAAAACCAGCCCCCCCTACCCTACAAAGAAGTGGCTTTCAATACATTTGACAACGGCTTCATGCACACATACTATATCAGCTACGCTCTTAAAACTGACAGGAGTGACAGTCCAGGGTTAGCGAGTCAAAGGTGAGGGGTCATTACTGACAGCGTCAATCTCGTTGAGGATCTTCCACTGCTCATAAGGCACCCCCAGCTCTTCTGCAGTTTGAATGGTCCTCCTGAGCTGGCTGGTCCACACTTTGAGATCCTCCATCCTGTGTTCCTCTATAAACTCTCTCAGGGCATGTGCAAACTTGAAAAGGAAGAGGAAGGGATAGAACAACAGACATTAGGCTGAGACTGAAAGGGAGGAGGTTGGCAGATTTCAACTGAGTTCAGGCCAAAATTTGCTCCCGAGTCATTTGCTGTCAGGGAAATAATCTTCTGCTCCTGAGGCACACAATCACCCCTCAGCTTTTCATAGTCTGAATTCAATATTAAAGACAGCGCACCCTCCTTTCAGCTTCAGGGGGCGCATACATATTCATTCCCCAGTCATGAAATGGCCACCGTGACCAAGTACAGGTGTGTAAAATAGTCAAATAAAGGTGATGATTAATGATGGAGTCCGCTGACTAGAACAGACTCCACCATCACCTTTTCACATACAGTACCGGTCAAAAGTTTGGACACACTTCGCTAATGTCACAGCGCTCTGTTTTTAGAGAAATTTTAATGGCTTAACTTCTCTATATAATCTCAAATGGAATCTGGTAGGAGGTAAACAGTCAGAAGTTAAAAGAGAACAATAGTCTTGTTTGAATAGTGTCCAAAATTTTAGAATTCTCAAAGAAGCCATATTTTGCAAAGTAAGCAGACAAACAAACTCCTTACATTTTCCAACAGCCAAATTAACGACAAGCTGTTTTGAAACAGTGGGCCAAAAAGTTGATGAAAAGCAAACCACAAGTGCAGCACATCTTTGGGAATTTAGACGGCTGCTCAGCAGCAAACTCATGATAGCCATATAACTGCTCTAAAAAAAAAAAAAAAAAAAAAAATGAGTATGCTCTGCAAATATGACAACAAATGCTGGTTAGTTGAATGGATTTAAGAATTAGATCTTTTTTTTTTTTTTTGCAAAATAAAGAGTGCCTATTTCTTTATTTAACATGTATTTAAGAAAAATGTGGGTATGTCCAAACTTTTGACTGGTACTGTACGTTCTCGTCTGTTACAACAAGGAAGGTTCAGGCGAGACGGAGGGAAAGAAAGGGGGGGCAGATTTTGCCTCTGTGATGGGGGTAGCAAGGCTGACTGACTTGCATAACACAACAAAGTGTGGTGAATTTGGAGGCCACATTGCAAGGTGACAGACAACCACACAACCAAAGAATTGAAGAAGAATGACCTTGGGACGATTTCGCTGGTGGGTAATGCATTTAAACAAATACCCCTTTGGACTCAGAACCGCAAGAGAGCAGCATTCACATTCACATACACGCACGCGCGCGCGCACACACACACACACCAAGCAAGTCTCTGGAAGCCCTACCTGTTTACCACGAGGTGACAGCTCACTGTCCCCTCCGATACGGCCCTGCACATTGTGCTCGCTCTCGCCGTGGCGACACAGGTAAATAGAATGAGAGTGCACATGGATGTTCATCAGGTAGTACACAATCTTGCTCTGGATATAGTCCTGCACGCGGTTCACCAGGAAACGCTGGCCCACATTAATCACTTTGATGAACGACAGGTCCCTGGCAGTGGAAGCACAACATTATTTTATTATAAAATATTAGTTTGGTAGATGCCTCAATCCACAGCAGTTTCCCTGGGGAGTGTAATAGTTAATAATATGTATCAGATACACAATCTATCCTCACAAAATACCTGTACCAATAAAAAAACGTTATTATTTTTCATCTTACTGTTAGTTTATTAATTCTGTAGCTGTTAAGCACAATTCAGGGCCATTGGCTGTCAGTGCAGATGCAAACCTGGGTTCTGATATAATTCTGAATGCTTATAATCTGTAGAAATTTTTTATGCGTAATCTCCGTTAATGTTTATTGCGGACAGGATTTGTGGTGAAATATGATCGGGCACTCAGCAACGAGTTAAACCCGCACCACTGTCTCCACCTAGTGGCCAACTCTCATACTACAAATTAAAACAAAAATACACTAATCATGAAAGGGAAAAAAGCTAAAACATTTTAAAACATACTCTGTGACTTATGAAAACAGCAAAAAAAAAAAAAAAAAAAAAAACAACTATAAAGTTACATCACAGTTCCCATTAAATTAAATAAAAACTTAACTCTTCTTACTTATCATACTCATCAGGATCCAGAGGCTGGTATGTGACCTTATAGCACTCAATTCTTTTCAGGAAGTCATCCATGACCCTTTCTCTGTGTGTTTCAGGGTAATCCGGACTAGACACCTTCACTTCCTGTTTCACACATGACACAGGTGACCGCTAAACTGGCTGCTTTATACTGGGCAAAACAGTCTTCAGGGCCCAATGCAGGTAGTGGGGACATACAGTACAAAACATAATAGAAAGCATCATAACACGTGCGGCAAAAGAATTCAGATGAGTGGTGAGTAAAGTCTCCTCTGTACAAATACAGTCAAATTAATCTGCATTTAAAAGGGGACATAAATAAGAAATAAAACTGTGAAGTTAAAAAAATGAGGTATCCCGCTAGTGTTAACCAGAGACAAAATCTTTGTTGTCACATGGTATCGTTCGTATTACTTTAAACATGACATTAATGTCCAAGTAGCAGCTTAGAAAAGCAATAGTAGATTTTTCATACTCATTCACATCTTGATTAATGTGCAATGTAATTGGACAGAAAGTCAGAGCACAGCGAGGCCTGTATATGAGAACATACCAGAATGTTGGCAGCAATGACTTCTGGATCATCGCATACAGACTCCACAAAGAACACCTGAAGAAGAAGGGTGGATTACCACAGCCCAACATGGAGGCAGCCATTAAAAACAAAAGGAAAAGCAACCAAGCACACGGCTTTGAAAGCGCCAGACTGGTTACTTCACTAAAACAAGAACTGTTCAACTGGGATAAACAAATGCAAAATGTACACTACACACCATTATTCATTGAAAAGTGGCACAATTTTTAAATTTTTATTTTGATGGCCAAGTCAATCACTGGATCTAAATCAAACTGAACATGTATTTTACACGCTGAGGAGGAGACCAGGGCAACAAGTGTCCAAAACACGCTGGAACTGAAGGTGACCATGGTACAGGTCTGGCAGAGTATCACCAGGAGAGATACCCAGTGTCTGGTGATCATTATGCATCACAAACTTGCATGTGGTCACTGTATGCAAAGAGTAAGTGACTAAATATCAAAAATGATAACTTTATTCCAAATGATGTCCAACTGTCCAACATGTCTTGAAGCTTTATAAATGAGGGGCACTGTGAGCGAAAGGTGCTGTCATTCCTCAACGGTTCATCAGGAAGGGAAAAAACACCCTGAGTGATGACAGTCCGCGTTGCAACACTGCTGTCACTGTATCCTTTCAAGACGAAAAAAGCTAGAGTATAGAACCAAAACAAAAATGTGTCACTTTACAATGAATAATGGTGCTCATTGTATCTGCAACAATTCCCAACAACAAATTATTTTTTGTCATAAGGATTGAGATCAAACTGAAACTTTGCTTCACGTATGCTTTGGGGAGCTGTGATAAACCTTTCACTTTCAGCCTCTTGACAGGAGTAGATGAGCACAGATCAGCACCTTATATGCATTCTCCTCAGCAAAGTCCAGAATTAGGTCTCTCCTCTCCCTTGTAGTGTTTGTGGCATCGAATACCTGGCAACAAAGAAACAAAACCCTACTCAGGTCATTCTGTAATGAAACAAAAGCTGTTCAAAAAGTTCAGAGCTGTATCCTAACAGGGGGCCCAGAGCTGTATCCTAACAGGAGGCTCAGAGCTGTATTCTAACAGGAGGCCCAGAGCTGTATTCTAACAGGAGGCTCAGAGCTGTATTCTAACAGGGGGCCCAGAGCTGTATCCTAACAGGAGGCCCAGAGCTGTATTCTAACAGGAGGCCCAGAGCTGTATTCTAACAGGAGGCTCAGAGCTGTATTCTAACAGGAGGTCCAGAGCTGTATTCTAACAGGGGGCCCAGAGCTGTATTCTAACAGGGGGCCCAGAGCTGTATTCTAACAGGGGTCCAGAGCTGTATTCTAACAGGAGGCCCAGAGCTGTATTCTAACAGGGGGCCCAGAGCTGTATTCTAACAGGGGGCCCAGAGCTGTATTCTAACAGGAGGCCCAGAGCTGTATTCTAACAGGAGGCCCAGAGCTGTATTCTAACAGGAGGCCCAGAGCTGTATTCTAACAGGAGGCCCAGGAGCTGTATTCTAACAGGAGGCCCAGAGGCTGTATTCTAACAGGAGGCCCAGAGCTGTATTCTAACAGGAGGCTCAGAGCTGTATTCTAACAGGAGGTCCAGAGCTGTATTCTAACAGGAGGCCCAGAGCTGTATTCTAACAGGAGGCCCAGAGCTGTATTCTAACAGGAGGCCCAGAGCTGTATTCTAACAGGAGGCCCAGAGCTGTATTCCAGGAGCCCAGAGCTGTATTCTAACAACAGGGGAGCCCAGGGGGCTGTATTCTAACAGGGGCCCAGGAGGCCCAAAGCTGTATTCTAACAGGGGCCCAGTGTATTCTCAGGAGGCCCAGAGCTAAACAGGAGGCCCAGGTATTCAGAGCTGTATTCTAACAGGAGGCCCAGAGCTGTATTCTAACAGGGGCCCAGAGCTGGAGGGGGCCCAGAGCTGTATTCTAACAGGAGGCCCCAGGCTGTATTCTAACAGGAGGCCCAGAGCTGTATTGTATTCTAATTCAACAGGAGGGCCCAGGGGGCCCAGCTGTATTCTAACAGGGGGCCCAGGCTGTATTCTAACAGGAGGCCCAGACTGTGCCCAGATTCTAACAGGAGGCCCAGAGCTGTATTCCAGGGGCCCAGCTGTATTCTAACAGGGGGCCCAGAGCTGTATTCCAACAGGAGGCCCAGAGCTGTATTCTAACAGGAGGCCCAGAGCTGTATTCTAGAGCTGTACAACAGGGGCCCAGGGCCCAGTCCAGGGGCCCAGAGCTGTATTCTAACAGGAGGCCCAGAGCTGTAACAGGGGCCCAGAGCTTCTTCTAACAGGGGCCCAGAGCTGTATTCTAACAGGAGGCCCAGAGCTGTATTCTAACAGGGGCCCAGAGCTGTATTCTAACAGGGCTGTATTATTCTAACAGGGGCCCAGAGCTGTATTCTAACAGGGGCCCAGAGCTGTATTCTAACCCAGAGGGAGGCCCAGAGCTGTATTCCTAACAGGGGCCCAGAGCTGTATTCTAACAGGGGCCCAGAGCTGTATTCTAACAGGAGGCCCAGAGCTGTATTCTGGAGGCCCAGAGCTGTATTCTAACAGGGGCCCAGAGCTGTTCCAACAGGGGGCCCAACAGGAGGCCCAGCTGTATTCTAACAGGGGGCCAGAGCTGTATTCCAGGCTGTATTCTAACAGGAGGCCCAGAGCTGTATTCTAACAGGAGGCCCAGAGCTGTATTCTAACAGGAGGCCCAGAGCTGTAACAGGGGCCCTAACAGGAGGCCCAGGAGGCCCAGAGCTGTATTCTAACAGGAGGCCCAGGAGCTGTATTCTAACAGGAGGCCCAGGAGCTGTATTCTAACAGGGGCCCACAGGAGGCCCAGAGCTGTATTCTAACAGGAGGCCCAGAGCTGTATTCTAACAGGAGGCCCAGAGCTGTATTCTAACAGGGGCCCAGAGCTGTATTCTAACAGGAGGCCCAGAGCTGTATTCTAACAGGGGGCCCAGAGCTGTATTCTAACAGGGGCCCAGAGCTGTATTCTAACCAGGCTGTATTCTAACAGGGGCCCCAGGAGGTCCAGAGCTGTATTCTAACAGGGGGCCCAGGCCCAGCTGTATTCTAACAGGAGCTGTATTCTAACAGGGGCCCAGAGCTGTATTCTGGAGGCCCAGAGCTGTATTCTAACAGGAGGGCCAGAGCTGTATTCTAACAGGAGGCCCAGAGCTGTTTCTAACAGGAGGCTGTATTCTAACAGGAGGCCCAGAGCTGTATTCTAACAGGGGCCCAGAGCTGTATTCTAACAGGAGGTATTCTAACAGGAGGCCCAGAACAGGAGGCCCAGAGCTGTATTCTAACAGGGGGCCCAACAACAGGGGCCCAGAGCCCAGGGCTGTATTCTAACAGGGGCCCAGAGCTGTATTCTAACAGGAGGCCCAGAGCTGTATTCTAACAGGAGGCCCAGAGCTGTATTCTAACAGGGGGCCCAGAGCTGTATTCTAACAGGGGGCCCAGAGCTGTATTCTAACAGGGGGCCCAGAGCTGTATTCTAACAGGGGGCCCAGAGCTGTATTCTAACAGGCTGTATTCTAACAGGAGGCCCAGAGCTGTATTCTAACAGGGGCCCAACAACAGGAGGCCCAGAGCTGTATTCTGGGGCCCATTCAGGGGGCCCAGAGCTGTATTCTAACAGGAGGCCCAGAGCTGTATTCTAACAGGAGGCCCAGAGCTGTATTCTAACAGGGGGCCCAGAGCTGTATTCTAACAGGAGGCCCAGAGCTGTATTCTAACAGGAGGCCCAGAGCTGTATTCTAACAGGAGGCCCAGAGCTGTATTCTAACAGGAGGCCCAGAGCTGTATTCTAACAGGGGCCCAGCTGTAACAGGAGGCTGTATTCCAGGAGGCTGTATTCTAACAGGAGGCCCAGAGCTGTATTCTAACAGGGGCCCAGAGCTGTATTCTAACAGGGGGGGGCCAGAGCTGTATTCTAACAGGGGGCCCAGAGCTGTGTTCTAACAGGGGCCCAGGAGGGGCAGAGCTGTATTCTAACAGGAGGCCCTGTATTCTAACAGGAGGGCCAGAGCTGTATTCTAACAGGAGGCCCAGAGCTGTATTCTAGGGCCCAGAGCTGTATTCTAACAGGAGGCCCAGAGCTGTATTCTAACAGGGGCCCAGAGCTGTATTCTAACAGGAGGCCCAGAGCTGTATTCTAACAGGAGGCCCAGAGCTGTATTCTAACAGGAGGCCCAGAGCTGTATTCTAACAGGAGGCCCAGAGCTGTATTCTAACAGGAGGCTCAGAGCTGTATTCTAACAGGAGGCCCAGAGCTGTATTCTAACAGGAGGCCCAGAGCTGTATTCTAACAGGGGGCCCAGAGCTGTATTCTAACAGGGGGCCCAGAGCTGTATTCTAACAGGAGGTCCAAAGCTGTATTCTAACAGGGGGCCCAGAGCTGTATTCTAACAGGAGGCCCAGAGCTGTATTCTAACAGGAGGCCCAGAGCTGTATTCTAACAGGGGGCCCAGAGCTGTATTCTAACAGGGGGCCCAGAGCTGTATTCTAACAGGAGGCCCAGAGCTGTATTCTAACAGGAGGTCCAGAGCTGTATTCTAACAGGGGGCCCAGAGCTGTATTCTAACAGGGGGCCCAGAGCTGTATTCTAACAGGAGCCCAGAGCTGTATTCAACAGGGGCCCAGAGCTGTATTCCCAGTATTCTAACAGGAGGCCCAGTGTATTCTAACAGGGGGCCCAGAGCTGTATTCTAACAGGGGCCCAGAGCTGTATTCTAACAGGAGGCCCAGAGCTGTATTCTAACAGGGGGCCCAGAGCTGTATTCTAACAGGAGGCCCAGCTGGAGGGCCCAGAGCTGTTCTAACTGGAACAGGGGCCCAGAGCTGTATTCTAACTAACAGGAGGCCCAGAGCCCAGGAGGCCCAGAGGAGGCCCAGAGCTGTATTCTAAACAGGAGGCCCAGAGCTGTATTCCAGGAGGCTGTATGTCTACAGGAGGCTGTATTCCCAGGGGCTGTATTCCCAACAGGAGGGGCCCAGAGCTGTATTCTAACAGGAGGCCCAGAGCTGTATTATTCCCAACAGGGGGCCCAGAGCTGTATTCTAACAGGAGCTGTATTCTAACAGGGGGGCCCAGAGCCCAGAGCTGTATTCTAACAGGGGCCCAGAGCTGTATTCTAACAGGAGGCCCAGGAGGCCCAGAGCTGTATTCTAACAGGAGGCCCAGAGCTGTATTCTAACAGGGAGACCCAAAGCCCAGGAGCTGTGTTTCTAACAGGAGGCCCAGGAGCTGTATTCTACAGGGGGCCCAGAGCTGTATTCTAACAGGGGGAGGCCCAGAGCTGTATTCTTCTAACAGGAGGCCCAGAGCTGTATTCTAACAGGGGTATTCTAACAGGGGGCCCAGAGCTGTATTCTAACAGGAGGCCCAGAGCTGTATTCTAACAGGGGGCCCAGAGCTGTATTCTAACAGGGGGCCCAGAGCTGTATTCTAACAGGAGGCCCAGAGCTGTATTCTAACAGGAGGCCTAGAGCTGTATTCTAACAGGGGGCCAAGAGCTGTAGCCTATCAGATGGCCCAGTGCTCCTAGGTATGGTTTGGTGTGTCCAACAGATGTGCAGTTACTTTATGCTTTTGTGGCCCCTTGCAGCATGGTAATGTACTGTATTTATTTAGTGTGTTAGAAAAGCACTTTTGTAAAATCATACCACTCTTCATAGTCTTATCAAAGCAATGTAGGGATCACACTACTATTCACTGACAAACTCATGCCAATTAGTAAATGAGATTCTCCAATTAGCTGGACATGCATGTCCTTAGATTTCCAAAGGAAATCAGACCACCCAGAGGAAGCCCACATGAACACAGGTAGAATTTTCAAACTCCACACAGAAAGGCCTAAGGCTGGATTCGAACCCGTGAACTTCAACCAGTGAGACAACATCACCACCCACTGGGCCACTGTTTGCGCCCAAGGAAAAATAATTTCACCTGGGGCTGGTTCGTCATACCAAGTGCACATCAAGGAGAATAAGGTCTTACAGCGATTTGCCCTCCTTCTTCATTCAAGTAGGACTTCACATCTTCCAGGGCTACCAAGGCACATTGTCTGAGGGAACAGAGGCAAAGAGAGCAGAGTGAGAGGTTTTAGTCAAAATATTTACTCAAAACACAAAAAACAGTAATATTCATGATATAGATGGTTTGCTGTGGTGTGAGGTGTGTGCTGCCCTTAGGATAGCCGAAATTTAGCTACACGCCAAATACTGATCCCCATAGCTCTTCAACAGGATGCTCCATTCCTGCATTAATTTGGTTAGAAGAAAAGCTTTGATATGTTCTTTGGTATTCTAATTGGAGCCTGATGTCACTGGCAGATGAGAGAAATATCAGCGGTGAGTTTGGCACATGGAGGGTTTTACTCATGTTGATAGAATATTATACTCATGGTGGCACAGGGTGGTGGATCTTCAATGCTATGAGGAAGTTTTACATCCACAGGTCAGGCTCATCATGATTTTGGTGATAAAATCCATTCGCCACTCAAGTCGAGTACCCTGATAGGAGCGGATCTCATAAACTTGAAAAAACCCAGACAATTTGATTGGTAACCCCATGAGAAAAAGGTCTGAGTTTGGGAAAATCAAAAAATTTTTTCAGCAAAACTGCAATTGTGCACGCTGAGAAAATTCATCCTGAAAGCTTTATAATTGAAAGAAAACATACTTTTTGGTGTGTGTGTCTGAGTGTGGACATACAGCTAGGTCCAAAAAATACGAGGATATTGACAACTTCATTATTGTTTTAGCTGTCGACCATATGAAATTGGAGTTGAAATAATAAATGAGTTAAATTTGAGGACGTTCTGCTTCAGTTTGAGGATGAATACATCAGAAATTAGGTGGAAAGTGTAGGAATTACAGCATTTGTTTAAGAGATCCTCCTTTCTAAGGAACCAAAAGTAGACGGACAATTGGAAGCTCAGCTGTTTGGGAGACCAGGTCTTCCATAACCTAACAATTTTATTTAAAAGTGAACCAGGGTATATACAGGAATCTTCAGGTTAATTTCAATACCTTTTTAAGACCTTGTCAATATTTTTTAAGCCACTTCGAGCTGTAACCATGTACATAAGTGACACCTTTAACAGTTAAAAAAAAAAAAAAAATTTAAGTTTGTTAAAACACTTTTTTTTTAAATATGATTTCTATACATATACAAAAGACATTTTGCGAAGTTGGCATTTTTCTATCCAAGTGGTCAAAGGAAGGAACAGTGGTGAACCGGTGATGGGGTCATGGAGTCCATGCCTTGACATGCCAGGGCTGTTTTGGCAACAAAAGGGGGACCGACAATATTCAGCAGGTGGTCATAATGTTATAACTGATTGTTGTACATATTGCACAGCGAAACAAGATAGTACTTCCCCAGGCCCTTAGTGCCATATGCAGTATAGCACACTACCATGCAAACAAAGTTAATGAGGGTGCAATTCACTAACCCAGTAACTCAAAACAATCTAAAACTACCTTGAACAAAGAAATTATCTGTATATGTAGTAAATACATACGGTCCTTACTCTAGTGCAATGGAAACTAACAAAATGGGAGACATTCTTATTTTAACATAACATGAAAGGTTGTAGGCAATACCCAGCCCTACTGCACACACAAGAACAGTGTTCTCAGACAGGTTTGGTCACGACATGCTCCACTCTACAGGTGCATCTCAAGAAATTAGAATATCATGTAAATGTCCATTTATTTCAGCCTACTGAACCAGACAGAGAGACCACTTAAAGGCTCAGGAAACCTTTGCAGGAGTATTTAGTGAATTAGCTGATTAGAGTGGGACACAGTGAACTTTTTCACAATATTGTCATTTTCTGAGACACTGCATTTTGGGTTTTCAACAGCTGTAAGCCATAATCATCAAAATAAAAATAAAAAAATGCTTGAAATATATCACTCTGTGTGTAATGCATCAAACTAATACATGGGTTTCCCTTTTTGAATTGAATTACTAAAATAAATGAACTTCTCAATGATATTAAAATTTTTTGAGATGCGCCTGTATAAAAAATTGGCACCAGCTTCATTAAGTAGTTGTGCTTTAAGGGGTACAGCGTCGGCAGTAGCACAGAAACTTGCGACGGAAAGCAGCCTCTCTTGGCGTCTAACAGAGGCCTTGTGGCTGGCGCCACGCATGTGAGATTTAACCGCGTTAATCCCCATCGATGCAACGCTTATCTTTTTTTTTTTGCATACTATGCAATATGCCTCCTTTGTGTTATTGGCGACTAGCTTCAGCCATGGTTTGAAGTCTGGTATATTCAGCCATGACTCCGCAAATTTACACTTTCCCATTTTGTTGAAAATAAAGGCTATGTTATGTGAAGCCGTTTTGACGTTGCCTGCCGTTCCAACCTTGCCTTACCATGGATGTATTGTGCCTTACGCGCTGTAGGTGTCACGAGACACTGTTGTTAATGTTTCCGGTTCATCTTTGTAATTTAATAAAAATGAATAAATTCACGCACTTTTTAATGTTTTTGAACAGTCTGTTTCAGGGAAATACCTACAAAATTTAAGACCTAATAATTTTGTGATAAGACTTTTTAATACTTTTTAAGGGTCTTAATTTTCCCAAAATTGATTTATCAACTTTTAATACTTTTCAAGACCCCACCGACACCCTGGTGAACACATACAGTTGACTTCAAGATTTACATTTTCATTTGGAATCTGTTGCTGTTAACACTCCATGTGAAATCCAAAGAGCTGTTGGTGCCAGTTAAGCAGCCACTATTAGACTGAAAAATCAAAATAAACCCACCGGAGAAAGAGAGAAACTATTAGGTGTGGCCTACTGAACTTTTGGGTAAATTCTTAAAAAGTAAGAAAACACTGATGAGTTCAGGAATACAGAAAGGCCTGGAAGACCACAGACAACAACTGCAGGTGGATGACAGAAGAATTGTTTTCCTGGTTCAAAAAAAACTCCATCATAACAGCTGGCCAGATCAAGAACATTCTCTAGGAGGTAGGCGTGTCGGTGCCAAAGTCAGCAATCAAGAGAAGACTTCACCAGAGTAAATAAAGAGGGTTGAGTTTGACACGCAAGCTTTTAGTAAGGCTCAAAACAGTACAGTCCTGGAACAATATTCTATAACCAAACAAGACTAAGTTCAACTTATACCAGTAAGACGGGAAAAGAAGGAAAGAAAAAGGGAAGGAACTTCTCAGGATCTGAGGCATACCACTTCATCTATGAAGAGTGGTTATGTATGAGCATGCATAACTGCTAATTAGCTGGTTTCCTAGTGTCTTCTGATGATGAGACTGTTGACAAAAGCTGGAGGATGAGCTCTGAGTTGAACAGAGCTATATTATATGCTTAGATTCAGCCAAATGCATCAGAAATAACTGGGAAACTCTTTACAGAGCAGATGGATGATGACTTGAGAACATTTTACTAAAACAACCCAAGATTTTTTAAGGCAAAGACGTGACACGTTCTATCATAGTAAATCATATGACCGGAATCGAAATGACCATGCATTTCACTTGCTGAAGGCAAAACACCACAACAAGGCAGGGTAGCAGCAGTAAAGGTCAGGCAGAGCATCACCAGGAAAGACACCCTGTGTCTGGTGATGTTAATGGGCTCCAGACTTAAGACAGTAACTGACTGCAATGGGCTTTTTCCACTGAGTAGTAAAAATGACAATTTAATCATTGATTATTTCAGTTTATCCAACTACTTTTGAGCCCCTAAATTTGATGGGCTCTGCATAAAATGGATGTTATTCATACATGGTTCTGACAATATTATTTGAAAAACTCCAACTTTAAAGTTGAAAGTCTACATTTCAAGCATATCTCAATTATATCATTTCAAATCCATTGTGGTGTTGTACTAAACTAAAACAAAGAAAATGGTCTCTGTCCCAATGTTTATGGACCTAACTGTATGAACTTGTATGTGTGCACATAAATCTATGTGTGAATGAACCATTATCATGATTATGACACTAGAAATCAGCAAGTGAAAGTCACTCCAGAGCTTCAGACTGCGCATGTAAATAAGCGAGCGGGGAGTACTTGTGGGTCGCCTCGATAGCAGTTTCTCAGAAAGGCCAGAGGCTCAGCGGTCCTAAAAATATCATTCAAATCTGATGCCAGTTATTGAGCAAGAAAACACACAGCCTAGCAGGGAACTACGGAGCTTTACTGTTCCGGTGTGCTAAACAGTAGGAAGTGTTTATTTTGAATTATCTGGAAGTGATAGTGGCCATTTGATTTATCACTGGACAGTAAGAAGCTTGAAGTTTGCCAATACTTAGCTACAAGTGGGAAACAACCTTCTGACTTCAGTCCTATGTCTGATGATACTTCAAATTGTATTACAAATTCAAGTCATTTGCACGTGCTTATTCTCTCCAAAAAATAATCCTGCATGAGAATAGCACGAGAAGAATTCCTTCAGGAATGAAATGCAACTGAAACCCCAGATCAACTGACCAAGCGGAACATGGCATCGTCGCAGAGCTCAAAGCCGGCCAATAAGCAGATTGTTTCCACAGCGGAGGTGGCTGAGGACGAAGAGGACGCGTACGAGACGCCGAGCGCATATGAGCTGGAGAAGCTCCTGTGCCACGGCAGCGTGGCATATACCCGCGTCAGCGAGGTCTGGCCCAATGTCTACATCGGGGACGAGTAAGTGAGAGGGTCTTTAAACCGCTTACACCTGTACTCAACCGCAAAAGGCCGGGAGATGCGCTTTTCTTGAAAACACTGTCATTAATCAGTAACTCTTAAAGCTTGATGGGGTATTTGAATTTTTCTCAGGACTTGTAGTGCAAGGCTCAGAAGAGCACACACGGCTACCATAAATTTGCAGGCTTAAATGACAAAGCTGAAGAGCATGGAGTTTCATTTTCATAGCACTGTAAATCAGGAAAACTGGGAGCAAGCAGAGCATTTTTTCACATCTGCAAAAAATCTGAGCAAATTTGAATACATTATGAATACATTTTACATTTAGCTTGAAGCTTCAAGGTTGAAAACTTAAAATAAAAATAAAAAATTACTACTTTATTTTCATAAATGTAGTCAATTAAATTACGAATTATGCAAATATTACACACGGATCTGCACTTTTCTGACATTTTGGCTCAAGCGCTTATTCAGTATTTATGGAGCCAGAAAGTATTTGCACTTGTGGGGACTAAATTAATTTACACAATGTCAGCAATGCGGATTTGCTTCCTTATTGGAGATGATCCAGCAGCTGAGTGAATTTGTGACTGCAGGATGACGGCGCGCAAGCGCTTCCAGCTGCAGAGGATGGGCGTGACCCACGTCCTCAACGCAGCCGAGGGAACACGGAACAACGTGGACACGGGCTCCGCCTACTACGACGACACCAGCATCGAGTACTACGGCATCCAAGCCGACGACATTCCCACTTTCGATCTGAGCCGCTTCTTCTATCCGGCCGCAGAGTACATCCACAATGTGCTCGGCAGTCCAGAGAGTAAGTCTCATCTAAGCAAGTCTTTGTACATTTTTCAAGCACTTTTTCAATAACTATGAACTAAAAAGAGGAAGGGGAGGGAACACTATTCTGGGCTAATAGAAAACAGGTGAAATCCGAAACAGGCGAAATCCGAAACAGGCCACAGCAGTTCTGCCCGAACTTCATTAAAAGCACAGAGCAACCACCGTTAAACTGTAGGGTGTCCACCACAAGAACAGTGCAGGTCTGAATATTTGACCACTACACTGAGGGGGTCTGCTGGCTTTGCAGAGGTGTCAGAAGCATTGTTCTAGTATGGTTTGGGTCCACCTGTCCCCTGAAAGGACAAGGTCACGGCACATCAACACAACATAATTCTACGCATTAAACTCGATTCTGGAATGGAAATTTTCTGTCCCAATGAGGTGATCTCTTCCAGGATGGCAAAAGCATCCATTTACAGTGTAAGTGGGGTCATGTAATGGTTTAATGAGTACAAAAATGATGTGAATCACATCCTCTGCAGTTGCCAGATCTAAACCCAGACCTAAACTCAGTTGAACACCAATGGGAGATTTTGGACCAATACGTTAGACGACAATCTTCAACAACTTCATCAAAACACCAAATAGGGGTAAATCTTTAGGAAGAATGCTTTACTATCCCTGCAGAGTCCCACAGACAAAGAAAGTTGAAGAACAAGTTGAAGAAGCTGTTTGAGCAGCTCATGGTAGCTCAATACTTCACCATGAAACTTAATGATGTTTTTCTTCTGAGTAAAAATACAGGCTATAACACTTTGACATCTTTAAAATGCACCTTATGGTGATGTACAAGGCATCCCAGGTACGATTTTACGGTTTAGTTTAGTTTTTCCGCTTTACTGCAGCTAAAAGGAATTTAGGTTGAAAATGCACCATCACAACGTGATATCACTGCAGACTGCACATGAAATCTCCATTCAAATTTTAAGTTTGCTGAGGATTTGGCTAACTCTGTGCCTGAAAAATTTTAGCACTAACATCTGATGCTGAATTGTTGTTTTCTGCTTTTGCAGACAAGATACTTGTGCATTGTGTCATGGGCAGGAGTCGATCTGCAACCCTCTTTCTGGCCTACCTCATGATTTACCACAACATGACCCTTGTGGAGGCCATCGAACACGTTAAGCGTCGCAGACGCATCATACCAAACTGGGGATTTTTAAAGCAGCTCAGACAGTTGGACATGCAGCTCCACGACCAGAGAGAGGGCTCCAATAATGAAGACGACAGTAATAAGCAAGAAGACTAAGGACAGACAGTGATACTGTGAAATGTCCGCAATTCCAGCATGATTCACTTGATACAAACATAAATAACCACAAATGAAGGTTCACAATCTCTCCTTTAACTTCAAAGTCACCATTTTCAAAAGCAGTATGCTGGAGCACAAAGCAATAAGGTGAAAATTCTATGATTGTCCTAATGTTCTGTTTTTCTTTTTTTTTTCTTCTGGCATGCATTTAAATGTACTGTATACAGTATTTGTGGAATTGGTGGATGCAGAATATAGTAAATGAACCTTTTGTTATTCCTTGCACTTCAACAAATTCTCCAACAGGTAGCTCTATATCTGCAACATGATGTCCATAGTCTAAAGCAAGCAAGTGAACTTAAAGGCAGAAAGTAATCCCATGCAATATCAGTGAAAGGGAAATACAGTGAGCACCATTATTCATTGGACAGAGACACATTGCTACTTTGGTTCTGATAGCTGAGTCAACCACTGGTTCTGAATCATTTTGAACTTGGATTTTACATGCTGAGGAAGAGACTGAAAGCAAAGAGGAACTGTGTGGCTGCAGTACAGGCCTGGCAGAGCATGTTCAGGGAAGATGTGCAGTGTTCGGTGATGTAAAGGATATGCAACCAAATGCTAAAAATGATTGCTAAATTCTACATTATGTTAAACTGTCCAATATTTCTGATGTTCCCAACAATGGAGGGGAGCAGGAGACTACACTACCGGCCAAAAGTTTTTGGACACCCCAATTTTTCCAGTTTTTTATTGAATATTACGCAGTTCCAGTCCAATGAATAGCTTGAAATGGTACAAAGGTAACTGGTGAACTGTCAGAGGTTTTAAACAAAAGGTAAGGTTATCCAGGTTTTTTTGCACGCCGTCGAGTAGGTGAAAGGATGGTTCCTCAGTGTGTGACATCAACTGTCAAACATGGAGGAGGAAGCGTGATGGTCTGGGGCTGTTTTGCTGGATCCAGGTTCAGTGACTTAGAGTGAAAGGCACCCTGAAGCTAAACGGCTACCACAGCATTCTGCAGTGCCAAGGAGTACCCTCTGGTATGTGCCTAGTTGGTCAGGGGTTCATCCTACAGCAAGATAATGACTCAAAACATAAGTCCAAGCTCTGCCAGAACTACCTTAGGAAAAAAGAACAAGATGGTAAGCTTGAAAACATGGAGTGGCCAGCACAGTCTCCAGACTTAAACCCCATCGAGATGGTTTGGGATGAACTGGACAGAAGAGTGAAAGCAAAGCAACCTACAAGTGCCACACATTTATGGGAACTTCTGCAACAGAGTTGGGAAGAACTTTCTGAAGAATACTTGATTCCATTGTGGAGAGAATGCCACGAGTGTGTTCAGCCATTATATCTGTCAAAGGTGGCTACTTTGATTCAAAAGTTTAAAATACATTTTGGTTTATAAATTGATTCCATGATTTCTTTTTTAACTTCGAATGTTGATTTGTTCATGTCTATGCTTTCATTCCAGAGTACAATGAGACATTAAACTGCATAATTTTCTATTAAATAACTGGAAAAATTGGGGTGTCCTAAAACTTTTGACCGGTAGTGTATGTATAAAAAAAAAAATAATAATAATAATTCAGCCAATATGGATGAAAATACCCGGAAATTAAGGCCGACAGTCTTCACTACTACCACGTTGTCATTATGTCCATTCAAACTTC
Source organism: Gymnothorax javanicus (assembly GCA_029692085.1). NCBI lineage: Eukaryota > Metazoa > Chordata > Actinopteri > Anguilliformes > Muraenidae > Gymnothorax > Gymnothorax javanicus. Next base: position 16,278,960 of record CM056202.1, read on the forward strand.
AAAAAGTGCAGAGTACAGAAATAAAATAAACTAGATAACTCAGTCGCCACAGGCGTGTATTTTCCCGATCCCCAAATTTCGGACAAAATGGCCGCTGGCAGCCATATTGGATGTCCAAAATTACCAAAAATCGGTCTTGAGCATTGCCAAATAAATATCTTCGCCTGTGCAAAGTTAGAAAGAATTCCTGTAATAATTGTCGCTTCCAGAGCCCGGAACAGAAAATCTCTGTGGGCGCGGCGGCGGCGGGCGCTTAGTATCTGTATCGTCGTCAGGGAGATACAATAACGTGTCATTGTCTAGTGAATTATTGTGCTCACTGAATAGCAGTGTGCTAAAGCCACCTTTAAAGGAGAACGACACCAAGGGCTCATTCTCATTCATTTTTCAAAAACTCAGATACCAGTGAATGGTGCCCTGTCATAAGCTCAGGCTGTGGCTCCGCCAAATAAAATCCAGACAGCTTCCAGTACTAATGAAATTAGCTTCAAATTACATAATACACACTTAACAGGTAAACAACCGACTTTGCATGTGTAAATATGTTGTTATATGATTTTTTTCGCATTGATTCAAAAATCATGTTTTTAAAAACAGAAGTGACGACATGGCTACTAGAGGCAATTTGGTTGCATAAAATCTGCAAAAAGGCTAGCACAGCTGCCTAGAATAATCAAATAGAAAGGGCGATTCGCAAAACTCGACAATAAGCCCAATTTTTTGTCAGTTTACCACAAATAAAATAATTGTGGCCTTCTACCAATGTTCATGAATTTAAAAACAATTCTTTTCTGGATTCCATTTCTGTGATATTTTACTGTCTTTTGCAGAATATTTCAATGTATATTTGGACAAATTCTATTTCTGGCCTCTAAAGCCATCCTGAGCGTAAAACAATGAGCATCTAAGTTAAACGGCAAAGAAACACAGGACTATTAGAGCTGTAGAAAGAGGATTCTTTCACCTGGTCAACCTCCACAGCCCTAACTGACCACTGGAGCTAAAGACAAGCGGTTCAAATTACACCAGGTGGCCAAAACCCAGAAACCAGCAACATAACAACTCCAGAAAATCGTCCCATAATGAAACATTTAAAGATCCAGTCCTGAGTGGAACAGCTACCTGCAACTAACTTTTAATTCCTAACAGCAGCAACCACAGGAGCAAAACATTAGCAATCATACAAATGTAACAATGGGTGTCAGTTAAAAAAAAAAAAAAAAAAAAAAAAAAAACTGGTTTCCCTCCAAATGTGAATCAGAAGCCTATTATTAGCCAGTGGTTTCCACACACAGTAGTTATGAAGAGTTCAGACATAAGCCTCCTGGACGGACTTTGCGTTGCTGCGCTGCCAAATGATTTGCTTCATCAGTGGAAAGCCACGTGCAAGTCTTAAAATAGATTGGCCTGCTGCCAGGAAACGTCACCGCAGCCAGGAGTTATACGGCCTCCTATGATAAGTTAGCATTTTTAAATAGTGAACACAACAAACCTTGTATCAGGGGTGGTGTATGTTTCAGTAAAAATAATACACATTGGTAGAGTTTCACAGGCAGGGATTAAGCCTAGCCCTGAACTAGACTTGACTTTCAGTAGAGGTTCTCCATCTCTCCATCTATCCATCCATCCATACATCATCTAACCCACTAACTCCTAGCTAGGGTGGAAAGCGGTCTTTATCCCAGCAGCCACTGCAAAACCAGCAAAACCAGCTTCTAATCAAATAGGATCAGGTATCCTGTAGAGAATGAGTAACTAAACTGCATCATCATGGCCATAAGAACACATGAAAATTATGTATCTTTTATGCAGATGAAAAATTCTAATCCATCTATGCAAACTGTTCAAGTCACATGTCAGAATGACTAATGAAGCTGGCACAAAACATTTAGTGACATACTGTATGTGCAGTGTTTCATCACCAACAACATGAAAAGATTAACTTCACCTTTAAAAGGGGAAATCAAAACATTAAACACTGCCAGAAAAGAAACAATGCGACGAGAACACGATCACGTTTTATGCCCGCATTTTAGTTTCATCAGGCCATGACAAATATTTATGCCAATCATAAAAAATGAATGTTCACTCAATACTATACAACCCCAACAAAAAGTTGGGACGGCATGGTAAATGTGCACAAAAACAGACAGCAGTGATTTCTAAGCAATGTGTAGTACATTGGCGACAATATCAAGATATGATATCTAATGCTTTCTCCTGTAAACTTCATTTTATTATTTTATTAATAAATATACATCCATTCCTGCAATTCAGGCCTGCATTGCCTTCTGTAAAAAGTTGGGATGGGGGGCGATTTAGGACTAGTAATGAGGAAAAAACTGATAGGTTGCTTGACGCGTAACTGAAGAGTTGCAGGTTCAAGCCCCAGGTGGGGCCTGGGATTCTGACTTGATCTGGAGAAATGAAGCTGGAAAAACTCAGGTGTTAGGCCCTTGAGCGGGGCCCTTACTGCCAAAAAAAAAAAAAAAAAAAAAAAAAAAAAAGAACCCTTGAGGGACTTCATCCCTTTTTCTCCCTCTACCGTTCCTCACTTGTTCAATCTGTTATTTCTCCAAAGGCATCCCTGAGAAAGAGAAGCATGTTCCCATTGGAAATTCCCTGGTTAAATAATGGCTCAAAAAATGATTTGGTAGAAAAGCAGCATCCAGGAAAAATTTATAGCTTCAGGAGCAAAGATGGGCCGAGGATCACCAATTTGCCCACAAATGTGAGAGAAAATTAATTAAAGATTTGAAAACAACTTTCCTCAAAGAGATACAAGAGGGATGTTTCAAAAGCAGAATTCAAAGATTCTACAAGTTTAGAGGAATTTTTGTGCATGAAGGGCAAGGGTACAAGCATAGGCCCTATCCTCAATGACAATAATCTTAAAAAAACAAAGATGTATATTCACTCACTTCCGTATTTTCATGGCCTCCGCGTTGTCGTGGCGAAAAAAGTCATAGGATTTGTAGGACTTGACGGCCTCTCTTCGGTACACGCCCAGGTTAAACACTGAAGGAATGAAGACAGGGGGGTTAGTGCTGGCACGGCATCAGAGCACCGGGTGCGGCAGAGAGTCAGAGCGACACGCCTGGTTGTACACATGCCAGTCCAGCACGTGATAAGCACTGAGGTACACACACACATTCATCTTGACTGCGCCGATGCAGGCCGCAAGCAGAGGCTCTATGTAGCAGGTTGCTAGTCCCCAAAATCCCTCTCCCTAAAAACAAGCAGAGCTTCATTTGTTTCATCAATGATACAGCTAGGCCTTCCTTTCAATGTTTAATTTCATTTTCTGACTAAGCGTAGTCAGAAATACATTTTACTTCAGTGTTCCAATTCCTTCTAATTTATGCTTGCATTTAAGTTCTTACCAGAATACTACAACATAATTCTCCAATTTAATTTGCTACAACACCCACGTCATATAGGACTGTCAAAATGCAATGTATGCCATTCTGTTTTTAATGTACTGAATGTGATGCGTTTATTTCATTTCCTGCATGTTAGCCTCTTCACTTGGTGTTCCCCCCAGCTAAAATAAAGTTTATTCTATTCTACAGCTCTGTTATGTGCTGTTGTGTTATATGGTGTGGCCACAACAGTTACAACTCGCTGATCTAAAATAGGCAGGCTAATGTGAACTGAGAAAGCATTTTCAGAGGAAAGAACTTCATGACATGGCGTTTCCATCGGGCCTGGTGCTGTTATCAGTCTCCTTGCTGATATCCTTGTGCACGGCTCACGCACGGTTCCACCCCCTGCTTGGGTTAATAACTGTATTCACTGGCTCTCTGTCAAACACTGAGCTGACATCTCATCGCTGGCACAATGTCCCACTCCTGTGCGGTTCGCTAACATTGTTCATACACCAGAGACAGAAAGTACAAGGGGCTAAGACAGTGCTCCATTGTGTTGTGCAGATACAGGCCGTGTCCAAAATCCTTCCCTCAATCAATCATTCACTGTTCCTCACATAGTAGCATTATGGTTTCCATTTCCATTTCGGTATCAACCAATTCAGCCAATTTTGTACCAACAGTGGTCCTAGAACGGTCAATCCATGAACCAGCGGATGCCCAAGGCTCATCACCGCACAAGAACAACTACCCAGTCTGGTCCAAACCAACAGAAGGGGTACTGTGGCACAAGTCGCAGAGAATTTTAATGATGCATATATGAGAAATGTGTCTCAACACACAATGCACTACACTGTGCTGCATGTAGCCCTTTGTGGGTACTGACCAGTTGGGAGTGCTCATTCTAACCCTGCTCCACCACTGACAGCACCTACAATGGGCACGTGAGCTTCAGAGCTGCAACTGGAAGTAACTAAAGACAGCTGATTGGTTCAGTGAGACCCATTTCTTTTACATTATGTGCATCGGTCAAGTACATGTGCATCAGTTACTTGAGGAAGAGATGGCACTAGGACACACTGGTTGAGGAGGAAAAGCTGTTGAAGGGAGTGTTATGCTCTGGGAAATGTTCTGCTAGGAAACGCCACATCTGGGTATTCAAGTGGAGGTCAGCATGACGGAGCCATTTTGGTATATTAGGCAGGTGGTTTTATTGTTACGGCTATATTAGGCAGGTGGTTTTATTGTTACGGCTGATTGACATATGTTAACACTTATCGATGATGATTAACCATAATCAGACTTACCCTTAGTTGGCACTCCTATCCAGTTGAGGTATCGAGTCAGCTTCTTAGACATATAGGTCTTTCCCCTCGCCGGAAGACCAATCATCACAATCACAGTAGGGGAGTTTGTCATGTATGACGCCCATGCTGTACAAATACACAGTTTAGAAATAAAATGTAAATTCCTGTGATTAATGTAACATCCATCCATCCATTATCTAACACCCATATTCAGGCCAGTTGCAGAGTACTGGGACCCATCCCGGCAGGAATTGGATATAGGGGCAGGAATGTACCCTCGGCAACACATCAATCCATCTCAGGGCACATGTGCCATTCATCCACATATACCAAGGAGAAATTTAGACTTGCTAATAATCCTGAAAACATTTGAACTGTTGAAGAAAATCAGCAAACCAATGAGAACAATGAGAACACGTAAAATTACAGACAGGATTCAAACTCGAGACCATGTCTTACCGTGACGCTACAACGTTCCCCACACCACCGCAAACCAAATAACCATCAATCATCACAACTCAACTGACAATCCATAGACAGTCTTGAAATCAAGGTGGAAAGGAAACTTTCCACTTATCAGGCACCAAAGATGCACTGGATGCCTTTATTAAAGCTTGCTTGAGATTGTTTGCGGGGGAGAGAAATTCTGCCATGTCCGCTTGGAGGTAGAAGTCTTGACATACTTGAGTGTTCTCGTAAGTTGAGTTGAGTGAAGACCACTCATGTGGGGGACAGGAACAATTCCTGTCACCATTGCTATCTAAGCATCTCAATTACGATTTTGATTAAAACACTGTGTATGTAGATTGCTACCTTCATGGGTAGAAGACAGCAAGGCAGTTCATTAGGTTTTGATAAACAGCCTAGGTTTATGGGTGCAAATGAGTACTCTAATAAATGAGTACTCAACAAATAAATCATAACAGGTAACAAAGAAATTGATAATTATTTTGTAGTCCTATATTTTTTCTACATTTCATCCCAGTAAATTCCCGTGCTCTGTGGGCCTACACTTAAAAAAACTACCATGCTTGTTGTCTCAGTTGTTTAAACCTCTTTGTCCTGCCTTGCCCATAACGGTCCGCATCACCAGAGTTCTGAGCTCTGGCTGACTCCAGCTCTATCAACTCCACACTCAACAGCCGTGACAAATTACCTTGTTACCCAAAAAAGCCTATATAAGGCCCTCACACCAGTTTGGTGCAAAGTCTTGATGTAGCTCACTGTGTAGACATTTCATGTTTCATTCGCTGGTATATTTTAGCAGAATCCCTGTTAGTCTAGCTCAACCTTTGTCATTTTTGGGAAGCGTTGTTTCCCGTGTTGTTTATATTTGCCCTCGCGTCTGAAGCCTTGCTCCATATGCAAATAAGACTACTCCAAACTTCTTCCCATTTGAATCCTGTCGCCTTCACTTTTATATCTCAGTCCACAACAGTCAGTGCACTGAGATTATTACACTCTTCAACCCCAACTCCTGGTAATACTGGCATTACGGGATTTTCAGTTCATTGCCATCAGATAGAAGCTTCTCACGTTTTGCGCATGATGGATCTTAAGCCATTCCTGTTTGACATCAGCTGATTAACAATCAAAGAATTTATTTACTGAATTACCAGAACCAAAACATAGGTGTATGATGATTAAGAAATTATCAATAAGGAAATGACCAGGAGGTTACTCATACGCTTCACTGAGAACGTACAAACAGTATAATAAACATGATATTGTAAGAATGACAATTATGTCCATAACTAATTAATCCAAAACCTTCTCTGAATTCCATCTCCCATTTTTGCATTTTTTATTTTTTAAAATGTAAACATTTTGGTGTCAAACCCGATGAACCCTCTGAAACATTGATGCCTTGCCATTATGTGCCGTTCAATGAGCTACAAGGTGTCATCACCCAAAAAATAAAATAATCCTTGAACAAAATCCTCAATTTGGATAAAGTGAATCATTGCATTAAACGAGTTACTTTATTATGAAATCAACTTTCTTTCATGAATGTAGCTCTTCAGTTTTGTCAATGTAAATACTTGCAGGCAGCAGGTTAATCCAATAAATGGCATGACAGAATAGAACAGCCTAATAATTGCGCTCTTACAGATCATCAGCGTTCTTAAAATGCTTCCAAACCAGCGATATCTTTGCATATCTACAGCAGTTGTTGGTATGAAAGGGATGTTGTGATGGAGCACCAAGTGACAAGCAAATGCAGACACATAATGTGATCTTTTTTTGAAAGAACTTGAGTAATTTATTATAATAGTGCAAGAGCCAAAATAGGGAAATAGTTAATTTATGGTGCTGCAAGAATGCTTCATTACCACCCTGTTAATACTTGTGTGCATGAGGCAAGCAGCTGAGCAGTTTTTGAAAAATTTGGCTTTGAAATGTTATCACCATTAAGTAGGCTATGGATAGGAGCTGAACATTTCCTCAGATAAAAACATGTTGTGGATTTTGGAAATGATCACACTGATCTCTTCAAGAAATTTTTACTTTTGGAATTTGGACATTAAACTACAAGTCTCTGAAGTCATTGAAAATGCTTGGATCACGAGAGCCAGAAACTATCCTATGCAGCCACCTCAGCAATCTACTTCTACAAAAAATGTATGATACTAATAATATTAGTATAGCCTGACCTTTGACTGAGAATGTGCAGAAATACCAGGTTTAAATACAAACCCCAATTCCAAAGTAGTTGGGACGCTGTGTAAAACGTGAATAAAAACAGAATACAATGATGTGCTAATCCTTTTCGACCTAATTGATTACACTACAAAGACAAGATATATACAGTATAATGTTCAAACAGATAAAGTTCATTGTTTTTTTTTTTGTAAATATTCACTCATTTTGAATTTGATGCCTGCAGCACATTCCAAAACAGCTGGGACAGGGGCAAAAAAAGACTGGAAAAGTTGAGGAATGCTCAAAAAACACCTGTTTGGAACAGGTTACTTGGAAACAGGTGAGTCTCATGGTATAAAAGGAGCATTCCCGATAGGCTCAGTTGTTCACAAGCAAGGATGCGGTGAGGTTCACCACTTTGTAAACAACTGCGTAAGCAAATAGTTCAACAGTTTAAGAATAACATTTCTCAGCGCACAATTGCAAGGAATTTAGGGATTTCATCATCAACAGTCCATAATAACATCAAAAGATTCAGAGAATCCAGAGAAATCTCTACATATATGCGGCAAGGCCAAAAATCAACATTGAATGCCTGTGACCGTCAGTCCCTCAGGCGGTTATGCATAAAAATCCGACATCATTCTGTAAAGGATATTACCATGTGGGCTCAGGAACACTTCAGAAAACCATTGTCAGTTAACACAGTTCGTCGCTACATCTACAAGTGCAAGTTAAAACTCTACCATGCAAAGCAAAAGCCATATATCAACAACACCCAGAAATGCCTACGGCTTCTCTGGGCCTGAGCTCATCTGAGATTGACTGATGCAAAGTGGAAAAGTCTGCTGCGGCCTGACAAGTCCCCATTTCAAATAGTTTTTTGAAATCATGGGCGTCGTGTCCTCCGGGCTAAAGAGGAAAAGGACCATCCAGATTGTTATCAGCGCAAAGTTCAAAAGCCAGCATCTGTGATGGTATGGGGATGTGTTAGTGCCCATGGCATGGGTAACTTGCACATCTGTGAAGGCAACATTAATGCTGAAAGGTACATACAGGTTTTGGAGCAACATATGCTGCCATCCAAGCGACGTCTTTTTCAGGGACGTCCCTGCTTATTTCAGCAAGACAATGCCAAGCCACATTCTGCAAGTGTTGCAACAGCGTGGCTTCGTAGTAAAAGAATGCGGGTAACGGGCTAGCGTGCCTGCAGTCCAGACCTGTAGCTGTAAGATAATTACTGATAACTTGTTTAGTCAGGCAACCATTGTTGGGCCCCTTCACATGTTCTGTTTTGGCAATTCCTAGGGTGTGTAGTCTGATGTGGATTGACGCTCCAACCCAGTTTTCCTCCCATTCACTCGCCATCCCCGTCCGCTTTTTCCCCTCGGAAGATGTTTCCCCCGTTGTGGCCCCCCACAACAATGGAACCTCTTCAACCTCCCTTATCCTCTGCTGACCCCATTTCATGTTTGCAGTGTCTCACCAGGGCTCTGGAATTGCCAGACTGCCGCATGGAAGGCCAACTTCATTTCTATCAATGCTTCCTCCCTTTCCCTCCATTCCCTTACCCTCAAAGAGATCTGGATCACACCAAACACCAACTACAGCCCTTACATCATCCTTCTCTTGCTCCCGCCCTCCTCAGCCAGTAGGTCGTGGTGGTGACACAGGTTTGTTCATCTCCCCCCCCTTGGATATTTCCGGTTCTTCCCCTCTCTAACCTCTTCATCTCCACTTATGAATACCACTCTGTTTCAGCAACATATCCCAATAAATTGTCCTACAGGCCCTCTGGTAATCTTGCTTGATGGGCTGGGAATCTTGCACAGTTCCTTCCCTAACATGGCATCCCACTGATCCTCCTTGGCGACTTTAGCATTCATTTAGAAGCCTCCCAGTCTGCTGCTGTCATGTCCCTGCTCCAGCCTATTGACCTTTCCCTGCTGCACCCACCTCCAACCCATAAGGCTGACAATCTCCTAAATCTAGTCATCCTGAGGAGCCACTCACCCCTGGGCTCACTGCAACCCCACTGCACCAGTCTAACCACCACTTACTCCCCTTCTCCTGCCCACTTCCCCTTCATCCTACCCCTCCTCCACCCACCCCCGCCATTATGGTACGCTGTAACATCCATTCCCTCTCACCTTCCACTCTCGCCTCAGCAGTCACCGCTTCCCTCCAACCATCTTCCTCTCTGCTTTCCTCTCTCAATAAGCACTAGATTCACTCTGTCCTCCCATTTCTCGGTCTGCACGCCCCCCTTGCTGCCTGTGGATGTCTGACACCCTTAGTGCAAAAAGGGATAGCCCTTGTGCTGTGAAAAGGAAGTATTGGGAATTCCAATCAGACCAGGCTTCCTACTAGCACCTCCGGTCAGAGGCTCCCATTCTATTACTCAGAGCCCTATAACTAACGCCACTCATCTTTTCTCCCTATTCTCCTCTTGTCTATGCTCTCCTACCCCATCTCAGTCGTCTTTCACTGCAGAGGACTTGGTAAGTTTCTTTTATTCAAAAATCATGAAGATTCACTGTTCCTTTACATCTACCTCCACTCTCCTTGACTCCCTTTGATCTGTTCCCTCCCCTTGTTTTTTCCAGTTGCTCTCCCCTGACTAATTCAGACATCTCCTAGCTTCCCCTCTCCCTGTGCCCTAGACCCAAACCATTATCTCTAGTCCAGGCTATCACACCTGACTGTCAACTCATCCTTATCTTCTGGATGTTTCCTTCCTCCTTTCAAGTGTGCCTAAGTCACCCCACTTCTTAAGAAGCCCAATCGGGATCCCACCCTCTTACATAACCATCACCCTGTCTCCCTCCTTACTTCTCTATCCAATGCACTTAAAAGAGCTGCATCTAACCAACTGTCTTCTGTTCTGTCCCCGAATAACTCGCTGGATCTTTATCAGTCTGGCTTCAGTCCACGCCACTTGTTGAGGATTATATTTCAATATTTCTCATCATATTCATCAGTAAATCAATAACCAGATTATGTATGCAGCAGTAACACACACACACACACACACACGCACACATGCACATACACACACAGACACATACACATAAAACACACACACACATACAAACCGTTCACACACACATGAGCAGTGCACACAGACACATGCACAGACACATACACACGCACAGGCACAAGCGCACACGCTCACATGCACACACACACACACACACACACACACACACACACACACACAAGCAGTTCACACACAGATACACACACACGCATACAAGCAATTCAATTTACACATGCATGAGCAGCTCACACATAAGCAGTTGGCTTTCTGTAGCTTTGATTGACATCTGTTCAGTTGATTCAGGCAATATCTGTTCAGTCATCAGCATTATTCACCATCATTCATCAGAAATCATATAGTTATGCATGCTCCAGTATTCCACTGGAAGAGGGTTGTTATCTTTTGGTTGCATTTTCAAGGCAAGTTGGCAGTGTTTTGGTTTGCCTGTCTCTGGGAAAACCTGTGACCCAACTAAAAGTCCTCTGACACAAGTAGCCTTGAAGTTGTTATTTTGCAAAGGATGCCAACTAATGATAAAAAAGAAAAACAAGTAACGTGCAGACACCACATGATTGTACCACTGAAAAACAAGTAAGAAGCAGACATTACGTTATTGAACCATTGTAGCGTGAGAAGGTGGAAAAACCATATTTGGAAGATATTTCCTGTAATGAAGGTATAAAAACTGGGTGTGAAAAGCAGAATGTCAGTTCTTCTTGCGCAAAAAAAAAAAAAAAAGAACTCTGCTTTATATTCATCAATATGCCATGGGGGAACCTCAAAATAAGAAAATATGTCTGAATGAAAACCACGACACACTCAACAGAAACTGCACCTCTTTCCTCCGTTTTAATCTTCATTGACCTGTCAGCAGCCTTTTATACTGTTAGCCATCCGATCCTCCGGTCGTCCTAGACAAAGGGCATATATGGCACAGCCCTTGACTGGATCAAGTCCTATCTCTAAGACTGCTCCTTTCAGGTAGCCTGGGATGGGACAGTATTAACATGGCGTGTCCTAAGGCTCAGTCCTGAGTCCCGTTCTCTTTTCCCCTACATGCATTCTCTTAGTCTTGTGACTTCAGCCAATGGGTTATCTTATCACTCTTATGCGACGACACTCAGCTCCTCCCTTCCTTCTTTCAATCAAAGTCTACTTGTTCTCTGCTTGCCTGAGGAAAATTCAGCGCTGGATTGATGATCACCATCTTAAGCACAACCCAGGTAAAACAGAGGTAATATTCATCCCTGTTGCCTCCTCTCCCATCCTGGACTTCACTGTTGCCATAGGGAACACTGCGGTGTCCTCCTGGCCTTCTGTAAGTAACCTTGATGTGGTGCTGGATAACAGGATGTACCTCTCTGAGAACATGTCAGCTGTGAGCCGGGCATGTAGGTTCTCCTAGTATAATATCAGGAGAATCCAGCCCTTTCTCACCATCTATTCAACCCAGCTTTTGGTTCAGGCTTTGGTCCTGTCCCTCCTGAACTACTGCAACTCACACCTAACTGGCCTTCCAGCCTCTTCCATCAGACCCCTACAGATGATTCAAAATGCTGCACCTCATCTGATCTACAACCACCCCAGACACACCTACATCACTCCCCTTCTCATCGTCCCCCACTGGTTGCCTGTCATGGCTCACATCAAGTTTAAAACATTGGTGCTAGCATACCAGACAACTAAGGGGAGATGCCCAGCCAATCTTCAGAAGATCATTAGACCCTACACGCCACCCAGACCTCCACCCAATCCATTCCGGTACTGCCCGGTCATGTCTCCTCTCTGTTCTGGCTCCCTCCTGGTGGGGTGACCTTCCTACAAAGGTTGGAACAGTAAAGACCCGAACTGCCATCCAGTGCAGTCTGAGGACAGATCTCTTCAGACTTTGCCTCTGCTGCTTTATGTAATCTTATAACTGGCACTAGATTTAGCAATTGAGTGAGTTACATTTTGACTTAATAAATTGGTTTTTGGTTAAATTTTCCTTTTTTCGCCACAGGTATTGCACTGGGCAAAGTCCTTCTTAGGTACTGTCACCACTGTAATATGAAACGTTACTTCCCTCTTGGGCTCTCTGCACTCCTTGTCCCTTCAAATGCACTTTGTGTCATATGTTGCTATGGATACAAATGTCTGCCAAATCACAATTGTGTACTGTATTGTGATGTAACATGCATGGGCGTCCCCGGAAAAGATGTGGCTTTAACCCCATCTTGACAAGGCTTTTTGGGGCTTCCTGGAGCCGTAGGGGGGCTTTTTACGCCCCCCCGTAACTCTTTGTGTTTAGTATATTGATTTCAATATAGAGCCTGAAGACCACCTTAATAATGGAAAAACATGACAATTTATTGGTAGTAGAAGCTTTCATCATAGGAAAATAAAATAAATTCAATGACGTCATCAAATTACCATAATTCTAAACAAAGCTGACATTAATTTACGAAAGATATTGTAAATATAATGGAATAAGTAAATGTTAAAAAGAAAATCTGGAAACTACATTGATGAAACTGAAAACTGCGATTTTTTTGTCAGACATACCTGTTAGAAAACCGTTGCCATGGAAACGGCGAGGATGGTGGACTTGACTTATTGGTGTAAAATTGTTCCCAGACAAGTTTTAGGAAAAGTCACCAAGTTTGGTGGTCCAAGCTCAAGCCGTTCAGAAATTATACGACGTGAAAATTGGTGCGGGCATTAAAAGCCCCCCCGGTCTAGATAGGGTTAAATTCACTACATATTATAGGTCTTGACAAAGCATTGCCAAAGTAATCCTGAGCCCATTTGTTTATAGATAGCCCACTTATAGGTAAATGACAGTTCTTGAAGTACTGCCGTCTGGGAGATCCGAGACCACGGTATTCACCGAAGGGTTGCAACCTTGCCTTTTATGCGCAGAAATTCCTCCAGATTCCTTGGAATTATGTTATGCGCAATAGAGGGGGAATTATCCTAATCTCTTCCTATCTTTCATTGAGGGAAATTGTTTTTAAATCTTTCAATCATTCCTTCATGCATTTGTGGGCAAATTGACAATCCTCAGCCAAACTTTAATCCCTAAGTACGACAGCATTTCCAATAAGTTGGGACACTGTGTAAAATGGCAATGAAAACAGGATGCAATGATTTGCAAATCACCTAAATGCCATATCTAATTAGAAGTAGTACGAAACAACATTTCAATGATGAAACAGAGAGATTTATAGCTTTTGAAAGATATCTGTTCATTTTGAATTAGATGCCAGCAAAACTTCTGAAAAATGTTGCGACAGTGGCAACGAAAGACCTGAAAAGTTGTATGATGTTAAAAAATAGACCTGTGGGAATATCTTACTGCTAATTAGGTTAATTGGCAACAAGGCAGTAACATGATTGAGTATAAACGTCTTTCAGAAGAAAAGATGGCGAAAGCTCAACCATTTTGAGGAAGAATGCAAGGGAAAATGGTTAAACAATTTTAGAATAACATTTCTGAATATAAAATTGGGAAGAATTTGGGGTTTTCATCCTCTAGAGTACAAAATATGATTAAAAGATTACAAGAATCCAGAGAAATCTCTGTACACAGGGGACAAGGCCAAAAACCAATACTGAATGGCAGTAATCTTCAGGCTCTCAGGGGGTATTGAAAACAGACTGGACTCTGGAGTGGAAATCACTGCATGGACTCAGGAACACTTTAGTAAACCACTGTCAGTAAACACAATTTGTCATTGCATCCACAAATTCAAGTTAAGACGATGCCAGGCTGACATCAAACCGTTCATAAACAAGGTCCAGAAATGCTGCCACCTTTTCTGGGCCCCAGCTCATTTAAAATGGACTGAGGTGAAGTGGAAAACTGTCCAGTGGTCTGACTAATGGAAAATTCTTTTTTTAAAATTATGGACACCATGTCCTAAAAGGGACCATGTGGCTTTTTTTCTCAGCGCACAGATTGAAAATCAGCATCCATGATGGTATGCGGTGCATTAGTGCACATGGCATGAGTAACTTTGGCGTCTGTGATGACACCATAAATGCACAACGCAATATACAGGTTTTGGAGCATAAAATATTGCAATCCAGATATCTTTTTCAATGAAGATCTTGCTTTTTTAATCAAGACAATGCCAAATACCATATGCTGCACTTATTACAACATGGCTATGTAGTAAAAGAGTCTAGGCGCTAAACTGGCCTGCCTGCAGTCCAGACCTGTCACCCACTGAGAATAATTGGTGCATTATGAAATGAAAAATATAAGGAGACCGCAAAGTGGTGAGCAGCTGAAATCCTACATAAAGCAAGTATGATAAAACATTTTCCTTTCAAAACTACAACAGCTCCTCTCCTAAGTTCTCAAAAGCATACAGAGTGTTGTTAAAAGAGGAAGTGATGCACAATGGTAAACATGCTGCCATCCCTACGCTTTATGGATTGCATTGCAGCCTGAATGACAGGAATGGATGTATATTTACAAACAAAATGAAGCTGACCAGCTGAAAAAATAAATATATTGTCTCCATACTATCTGAAATTAAATACAAGTCAAAGTAAATTCATAAATCACTGCTCTCCATTTTTATAAGCATTTTCCATACCATCCAAACTTTTACAGAGTTGGGGTTGTAAACCAAAGACGGCGGGCAGCATTCGACAATGGGTGCTCGGAGTGAGCACGCTTTTTGTGGAATACTGCAAAATGGGGGCCACCCTAATAAACTCGGACGTCTGTGATTGAATAGCTCCATCGGAATTTTCCCATTGGCCATCGCTTTTTCAAAATGAACAGCCGTAAACACTGTCCAGCCATAAACTAGGTTTTGACCTAGTCTTGTTATCCTCTGTATGAGCCACAAACTGGAAGTGAAACTACATGAAAAATGAAATTAAAAAAAAAAAAATAAAAAAATACAATTGGTTCTTGTATTGGGCCTTGCTGACTCTATGGCTTATTTAGACCACATTTAAGTTTTTTGTCAGTTTATCTCCAATTCTCAGCCAGGATTGGCAACCATTTCCTGTGTTTTCACAACTACTACCCCACTCAACAAACAAAAAGCAATATTATTCTTGTTGCTTGAGAAAAGGACTGCCACTATGATGACGTGTGCATCTGTACATCAGTGTAGACAGATATTGCCCTGAATTGATAATAATTCTGAATCAAGGATCATTTCACAGGGTACAGGCATTGCCCGGGGACTACAGATCATACTCACAGCACTTCTTTTCATTGACTCGGGGCTCCATTTTCTTGGTTTCAGCAGAGCTTATACGGACAGTTTTTTTGGGTGGGTCAGTCGCCATGGCGCCAATCTGTTCAGTTCTGAAAGAGTACGCTGGGCCAGCCTTTGAGAAGATCCAAGCTTTAAGATGACACCATCTTCAGTTCTGTGAAAAGGCAAATTCATTTAAGAAAAAGTCATTGGGTGTGCACAAAGCCTTCCATGATAAAGGACATGACCAGAAATATTTTGGCAAGTAGCCATGACAAGGAACACCAAATTGCCCATTTCATGAAGGAAAGGAGGCAATTTGCTCCTTCGTTACTTCCTCCCAGCAAGGAAACACAGGACCAACCTTGGAAGAAAGGAATCATAGATAATAGACAACAGTCCTTAGAAGCTCTATTAACTGGATATGTCATTTAATGTAGGCTACTTTTCCAGCCAGATCAGAGGTGTTACCATCAATTGCCGTCAAGCTCACTGAAGGGAAGAACATCCAGTGTTTATCAAACATGTCCCAAGGTAACTTCAAGATCTTCTTGCAACTTCCCCTTGACCCATGTGACATTTTCTAACCAGGTCAAGGTAAAATGGAAAGGACAGGGAATAGGCCGCCTGTTAAAGAGAATTTGGATGATTTTCTACTGCTGCCTGTGTTTTTCGAAGACTTATGCTTTCGCGAACACCCTCAACTGTTAAGCTATGTTTCCATTAATACGGCTGAAGTCCGACTGCGACAGACTGCGGGGCAGACACGGGACATCGCGTGCGTCCTCAGTGTTTCCATATAAACGGCTGAACTACGCTATTCATTCGTTTTCGTCCTCACGGCAGGGCCCAACACAGCACTACTTAAACAACGCCTCTCGGTGGACCAAGAGCTCATAATAATTGCAAGCTACATTTTAATGCAGAAGAAGAAACGAACGAAAAGAAAGCATCGTTGGTGGGTGCACGATATCCCAAAAAACCGACGAAACAAGGGGTATTTCAACAGATGGAAGGATACATGGCTTAAGGAAGTCAGCAGGATTTGGCATCTGCTGATAAATAGCAAAAATGTCAAATAAAGTAGAATGTTATTTTGGTAAACCATTGTAGTTCTAAGAATCGGAAAGCAAACATTTTGGAGGAGTTATCAGGAATTTGTCTATAAAGATGAATGGAATAATGTTCTGTTGAATAATAAAGGTTGATATTCGGAAGATCTTTCCTCGTCCTCTAAATTGCAAGAATTAGATGAAATTCTTTTCATACTCCGTAAAACTGTCACACGAAAACCACTAATCTGTCATCATCTTGTAACAAACTTAAGTTTGTGATACACAGGAACACTTCTAATACACAGAAATCACAAAGGGAACATGTCATCCCACAGCTCAGATTATAATTTAAAGTGGTAACATAACATAACATAACATGAATGGCGAGAACAGGCCGTTCAGCCCAACTAGGCTCGCCAGTTTCTTTGTACCATCGTGAATATATCACTTCAGATACTCAATGACTCAATGGTATCTAGCTTTAAGTCAAGTCTGCTCTTGAAAACTCCCAAGGTCTCTGCCTCAACAATATGGTCAGGCAAGCTGTTCCACACCGAAATTACTCTTTGGGTGAAGAAATATTTCCGAATATCAGTGCTAAATTTACCTTCAGTCAGCTTCCATTTGTGACCCCGAGTTCTGCTAACAACACTTGGTTGAAGGAATCCTACATAATTCACTTTGTTAATCCCTTTAAATGCTTTTGATTCACTGAGAATGGCAAATACAAGTAAGTTTGCTGCAGAAACCTCGGCTCTGCTCTGAACAGGGCAATAAATATACATTGCTTCAAAGATACTCATTTGTTAACAAAATAGAGTGAGGAAACCCCCTTGAACTATAGGGAATTCCTCGTGCGATTCGTGTGCGCCGGAGCTGGAATCGCTCCCTGGTCAGATCGGCAAAACACGCATGCGGCTCCGCTCCAGGAGCCGGGTGAAAATCGCTTGGCTGGAAACACTTCATACAAAGACAATGATATGCGATTTTTGACGTACCCGTGTCCGCACCGGTGCCTGAGTTCAGCCGTAAAAATGGAAACATAGCTTTACCCTTCCATCCGTCTTCCTGGCAGTTCCAAAGAACCCACTATCTCTCCATTATCTATCATAATCTTACCAATTATCCATATGAACTGGACATGTCACTGTGAAAAATGCAGGTCTTCACCAGACCGTTCTTCTTTACACTTCACTGTGGCAGCTTCCAGCCATGCCGACTCGATCTGAAAAATCATCACTTCACAAAATGTACTGAAGCCCGAACACTATCATGCGTTCCAACCGCAAATTGGGTTGTGGTCCTAAACATGCCATAGCCAGTATACCGTCCGATCACGCTTCAACAATGGCCAATTCATAGACCTTACAGGGCAGTGCATTTGGGCAGTTCCGCGAGTGAAATGGCTGATGACATTGCAGACCATATTATCTCCGCGAACCCCTCCGAGTGATCCATCTAGCTTCACTGAATATATTGCTATTAAAGCCAATGCATGGCAATCCACAACTGAATAATAATAATGATAATAAGTACATAGTCTGTATACCTACCTGATGTGAGCCGCGAGGGAAGGACAGAGGTAGATCAGGCTAGTGACAAAGCCAAGACAAAACTGAAGCCTATTTCCGACCTTCACTGCCTATGCGCTGTACTGTGAAGGTTCCAAAAGACACTGCATAAGCAAATCGTCTCCCCTTTCACACCCTATTTCGGCTCAACACCTGTGTTGCCCGGACGTAAACTAACTGCGATGCTACGACACTCAAGTAATGCAGCTGTGGCAAGGAGGCAAAATTGGCTTGTCTCAGGTATTGATGACCTTCTGAATCAACATTCGCCGGGAGCATGAGGAGAAGGTGCGTGTCTTGACGTCACTTTTCATTTACCGTAATTACAATAATACAATGACTTCATAATTGGCAAATCCAGAGGCTCCAAAACTCAGTCTATGGAACCCTATATATGCAGTTTTTGTTCGAACCACTATATATATATATATATAAAATGTAATCAAAATTATTCAACCCCCATTGCAAATTGGGTTTAATAGCAAAATTTACAAACTTTCAGCTGTTTGTGATAAACAGATTAAACAAGAACATTTTAAATAGCTCAACACAACTAATATTACAAGCATTTTCTCCAAATTTAACACAAAATGCCATTTTTAATGACTGATGCAGTTCCAAAATTATTCAACCCCCTGAATAGAATTCCTCATAAAAGCATATTTGCAAATCAGATGTTGTCTTGAGCACACCTAATGCAGCTAATCAAGAGCTTAATTAGTTGCATCAGGTTTGCTTGAGATAGAATACATCAAATACTTGCACTCGCTAGGGGTTTGTTGACAGTAACATTTGATTGCATATTAGAAATATGGCTGGCAAAAGAATTGTCCAAAAAGCTAATAGAGGATATCATTGCCTGGCACAAACAAGGAAAAGGATGCAAAAAGGTAGTACAGGCACTGAATTTTCATAGAGATACAGCTGGAAGCATAGTTCGCAAGTTCAGAGTTAAAGGAAGAGTGGCTACAGTACCAGGATGTGGCAGAAAGAGGAAGCTATCAATGGCTGTCACCAGATTCCTGAGGAGACAGGTGGTAAAAAAACCCTCGAGTGACTGCAGGAGACCCACAGCAAGGCTTGGAGGCAGGAGGCACTGAGGTTTCAGTTTGCATAGTAGGGCGCATACTAAACGTTGAAGGTCTCCAAGACATACACCACAAATGATCCAAAAGCACAAGCTCCAATATGCTCAAAACCTTATAAATAAGCCACAGACGTTTGGGGATATTGTCCAGTGGAGTGATAAAAAAAACTGGAATATTTCGGGCTTATGAATCAGTGGTATGTCTGCAAGAGGAATAAAGAAGCATATGCTGAAAAGTAAACCCTGCCTACAGTGAAGAATTGTAGGGGCTTTTTGATGTTCTGCGGCTGCCTTGCTTCCTTTGGCACTGGAAATCTGCAAAGTGTGGAGGGCAAGATGGATTCAGTCAAGTACCCGGATATCCAAGGAGAAAATGCCATGCCGTCTGTAGCGAAGCTGACGCTTGAGCATCATTGGACCTTCCAAAAGGCCAATGATCCTAAGCATACCTCAACATCCACCAAGGCAGAGATGCCAAATCTCATGCATTCTGCGTGAGTCGCCTCTTAGTGGCATTCACATTCCTGTGCCGTAGTCAGCAATTATTCAATCAACGGGCACTGTAGAAATTCACTCGTGGAATTTAAGTCATTGTGCATTAAGTTAATCAGCTTCATGTGCATTACGGTGGATTTCCCCACTAGTGATACTGAAATCGATTATGACTTGGGAATTCCCATGCTTGTCTTTACTGACGGATTGAAAGCAATGGAATTGCATAAAGACGTTTCAGATGGTCTTATTTCATTTAAACAATTTAAAAGATCATGAAACACATGCACTGTTTCCAATCCCTGAGTAGAGAGAAGCACGAGAAGTCCGGAGTCATAATAGCTTTCCATGTTACTTGTGATGAGGTCCACCTTTATGCAACTGAAACTAAAACTTCAATGCACAAGGATTTTAATTCCGCGCGAGAATCTCATTAATAAGCGTTCATTGAATAATTGTGGACTACAGTGAATAAGCCTAAAAAATGCGTGAGACCTACGCCAAATGCGTGAGACTTGGCATCTCTGCCAAGGCTTGGTTTCAGAAGAAGTTTGGGAAGATTCTAGAGCGCCCATCTCAGTCGCCTCACTTGAACCCCATAAAAAATCTCTGGTAGGATTCGAAGAAGGCAGTGGCAGCATGCAAACCCTAGAATATTAGTGAACTGGAGGCCATTGTCCATCAGGACTGGGCTAAGATTCCTTGGGAATGCTGCCAAAAGCTGACATCTGCCTATGCATCACATTTCCAGCAGGTCACAGCGGCAAAATGGTTCTCTTCTAAGTACTAAAGATGCTTGTCATGAAGGGGTTGAATAATTTTGAGCCTGCAATAGTCATTAAAAGTGGAATTTTGTGTTGAATTTGGAGAAGCCACTTGTAATATTAGTTGTGTTGAGCCATTCAAATTGTTCTTGTTTGATTTGTTCATTGCAAACAGCCAAAAGTTTGTAAATTTTGCCAGTAAACGTAATTTGCAACGGGGTTTGAATAATTTTGTTTGCAACTGTTTATATATATATATATATATATTATATATATTTTTTTTTTTTTTTTTTTTTAAATTAGGTGCATTTCATGTTAATAACAATTTCACTGTCCTACATCAGATTTAATATCCATGCATACCATGCAGCATAAAAATACATGTCTACATTGTAACAGTTTGTAAACAAATACACAAAAACAGAAAATATGTAACCAACCAAATTAAAAAAAAACTATCGATTGGTTTGTAATTGGTGAAACTGTGGACACATGGTCAAAAAAATTAGGCAAGCAAATGATGAGAAACTAAACGTTTCGTGTCATGTTCTTGCAATTAAGTTCACTTAAAGTATTAAAGTATTCCCTGCAAAAAATGTTCTATAAGAATCCTATTAGAACAGTACAAAAGAATTTCAGTAGAACTTTAGTACCTCGAGTCCTATAGAAAAAAAGTTCTATAGAAAATTTCTATAGGAAACTTACTTACTTATCCCCATTAGGCCTGCTGGTGCATAGGGCAGCAACAAAGTCCCTCCACTTCTATCTGTCTTTGGCAAACTTCTTGATGGTTCCCCAGCTCTGGGGGTGCTGTTGGAGTTCCTTCTCTATGGTCCTACGCCATGTCATTTTAGGCTTCCCTTTCCTTGTTATGCCTTCTGGGGTCCAATGTAAAGCGACTCTTGGGATAGCGTCCATCCTGAGGACATGGCCAATCCAGGACCACCTTCAAAAATCTCTATAGAACAGCTCTTGTAGAACTTTTTTTTTTTTTTTTTTTCCTAATTTGGCATCTTCAATCCCACCCAAATCTGGAAGGCGACAAACAAAGCAACCATGTTATATTACCCTTCCCGGCAAACCCTTCCCAATTTGCATCCCTGTAGCACAATGGCCAATTGTGCGCTACTCTGACCGGGGCCCGAACCCGGACACTTCTGCTCCGCAACGCGGTGGGCAGAGTGAGCTATCCGTCAGATGGGAAAATGCCGATTGTACTTGATCCTGATCAATTTGAATTGCCTTGCTGAACCCAACAGATGCCCGTTGTTGTCACGTATCTCAGGGTCTTCGGAAATCCAAAAGGAACTGAGTGCCTTCGCTGAAAAGGAACGCCATGTTAGTAATCCTGTTAGGTGACTATGATACATGTATAAAGATGGTGGGAATAAGTCTTAGCAGACCTCAAATTGTATTCAAATTAATTCTAAAATCTGCAATCACATGCATGTCAATGGAAAGGAATAATTTGAATTTTTAAAATTAAGGGAAAAGTTCAAAAGCTCAAACTTTCAACATAATTCTGTCTTCGTAAGCAAAAGAGGAACATGAGTTTTCCATTATAGCATAATAAAGTTGTAATGCCTTACATTTATATTTTTGAATTGCTGCCGACAAAATGGAAAGAGGTCTTCATATACCAGAACTGAAATACTGCTAAGTTGTGCGGTCAGTCAGTCAATCAATCATCTGATCAGAAAATCAATGAGTTGGTATTTGCCTGGTACCCCATGTGCTTAAGCACACCTTAAAGTTAAAAGGGACAAGATTTCCTTGCTACTTCAGTACAGTGAATATCACTGCATATTGCACATTTTCATACCATTAGCCCGGTCTCTCACTTCTAGAACCCGGGTACACATAAGGTAAATTGACCCTTCGACAGAGCATTGCAAGGAGTCATAAGATGTCTTTTCCATTAAGCTTTTGTTCTGTTAGAAGGTCCTAAAGACCAACAAAGTCCTATAGAACAGGTTTTTCAACTAGCGCAGGGGTGGCCAACCCTGGTCCTGGAGAGCCGCAGTGTCTGCTGGTTATAGTGTTACTCAGCACTTGATTGATGAATTAAAGCAGTTGATTACACACCTCACTTATCTCACCTGGTGTCTTAGGTTTAAATCGGGTGGAGAAAACCAAACTCAGCACACCCTCTGGCTCTACAGGACCAGCGTTATCCACCCCCGTTCTATAAACTTTTTTCTGTACTTCTACTTTATCTGCATCACAGCTACGCTAAATATCCAACCACATTGACAAATCTTGGTTAACACGTAGATTAGCTGTCACAACCTGCAAGTCTGCTTCATTGGCTCTAGGAGTCTTGTGGGTTGTTCCTGCTAATTGCTTGATTGGCTCATTATTACCAAATTAAACCTGAGACACCAGGTGAGATCAGTTATGTGAGTAATCAACTACTTTAATCCATCAATCGAGTGCTGAGTGATACCAAAAATCAGCAGACACTGCAGCTCTCCAGGACCAGGGTTGGCCACCCCTGAACTAGGGTGTTCTATAGGAAGGTCTTATAGAACAGCAATAATATTATAGGACTTTCTTTTCCATAGAGGTGTTCTATAGGTTTCTATAGCAAATTCCTATAGAAGACGCAGAAAATCCTATAGAACATGCTGTTCTATTAAAATGTTCTCTAGAGTTCCATTGATGTTCTATAGAATTCCATAGAAGTCCTATAGAACATTTTTTGCAGGGTTTTGAAAGAACTCAAAACACTTTGATTCAAATGAGGTTGCCGAACCTTACTGAAATTCGGTGTCTGATTTGATCTTTTTAAAACTTATGAGCTAATCGTTTACATAAAAAAATAAAACACAACATTGTTCAAACGCGTTCTTCACGGCATGCAGTTTCTGTCAAAATGTGGCCTACAAGGGTAAATAACTCCTCTAAACATGAAATGTATCTGATTAAGACAGACAGCTAGTTAAAATTATACGATTGCAATTGTAGTTGGAGGGGGAAAACAAAAAAAACAAACAAAAAAAAACAGCGTACACTACACGTGCGGGACCCGGGGCTAAGTTTGGGAACTTTTGGGCTGATCGATAGGGAGAATACGTAATAGATCCTGATAAGCGCATACCCCTTGTTTTAACGCCCTACCGACAGCTAATAGGTGCCATTCATTGAAGAAAGAAAGATAAACGGTTGATTCTAATTTTCCACTAGGATAAAATGTAGAGTTTAAGACAATTATATTTAGTCCTTGTATCCGATATTGATGCCGGCTTTAAAGGGGACAACACATAAGCTACAAAAGTTGCATACCAGACTTGACTTTGAGAATAGTTAATGGCCCATGTACCGAGCAGACCTTCGTTAGAAACCACTCAATCTGAAAACGCAGAGACTGTCTCTAAAAACCAGAGCCCCGAGCACCAACCTTGCTCCGCTTAAGTTTCTCACTCACTTATAATTATAATTTTACTGTGATCAATTCGGAAAAGGGGCTTGTAAATTGCGACAAAGTTGATTATTCCCAAACATTCACCTCTTCAACCGCGTGAGTATATAACCCTTCAAGGTCGCATATCAATGAGTAAGTAGCGGATTCAGTTTCAAGGTCTCTGATGCCACCCTGTGGAGAAACTATGCATGCATATACTTTCTCGGTTCTTAGTGATTCATTTTGGCCATTTATTTTCATGTCTTTGAAATGCCAATTTCCAGACACTTGCAGTTATTTCTGCACAAAAAATTTAAGCAAAATGGAAAAGCCAATGACGCCAAATGACGTTGACGATCGGGAGTGTAACACAGCGAATGATTCGGGTATTACAGGGCAGCCAAAACATGATTCTATCATGATCATAATGAATTAGAGGAAATTATGAGGTGGTATTTGAAAATCATTTTTAAAAATATAACCTCGAATGAAATATATATTTAGTCATTCCTTTGAATACTTCCACTAGATCAAGAGATTTACGCGTGTGCATGCGACTTAAGCATAATTTATCTGAAGTCTTAGTAAAATGCGACGACCATTTCTACGTCATTACACCGGCTTGTATCTAAATCGACCCAACCACATCTTTACCTCTGCCAACCACCTTTTCTGTCAACTTTCTGTGCCAAGTCTGCATTTTTGATATGCTCTGATTCAAAGATATATTTGACCAGTTAGTGTTTTTGTCCATTTTATTCATTGAGTAAAGGAAAAGTACAGTCACCTATAGTGACGAAAACGTAATTAGGAGCATTACTTTGAATATTTCGCATCCATAATTTGGAAATGCCAAGCTTCATTTAACATCAGTAAGTCAGTCTGTTCCGAGCCTAGTGGCTAATCAGGCCCGTGCTTAACACCGGTTTCAGCTGCATGACGCGACTTGGGAGTACTGCTGCTCCCCCTAGATGGGATGCTAGTCCATCCCCAGTAGGGAAACGCGATAGCACGTGGTTAAGTGTGCTTGACGTTAGACATAAAGGTCCTGGAGTTTGAGTCTTTGCCGCGGCTTTTGCCGCAAAATCTTGGGCAAAACACTTCGCTCCCACAGTGCCTCACTCCACTCAGGTGTAAATTGTCAGGGAAACCGGACACAGAGCTGGGGGGTAACTTGCGAGTTAGCATCACGTGCACGCTAACGGCTTTGCTCCTCTGCTGCATTTGACGCCACAGCCGTTTCATGTCGAGCAGCCAGAACAAAACTACAAAGATGGGATTGAACATGAACTCTTGGGATCTGCTTCATGACCGGAGGTCTGCCATGGTGGTGAAAGGGACAAATACACTGATAATGGTGGGGACATGATTCCAACTGGTCGAGAAGATTGTAAAATGGAGCATGTAGTCCGGTAAAAGAAAGATTTCTCAAGTTTGTGCTCCATTTTGCAATCTTCTCGAACAGCCTCCCAAGAAACCATACCCGCACACTCCCAAACCATTCAATAAGGTAAGCTGCGTGGTGCTGGTTAATGTTGAGTGCATCGCAAAGATCAAAGATTAACGCCATTAAAACGTGAGACAAGCAAAGGCATTGTAAGCATTTATGGTCATATTAAAACAAAACAGCACTGAAGACATGAATTTCACAAGAAAAGGACACCTGAAAGTGCATAGAAGAACTTTTCTCCAGCCACACTGCTGGCTTACAGCTGGCACTGCCGAACATAGTGATGGTTAGCAACGGGAATGTCGAATACAACAAAGAATCTTTCAAGTCCAGAGGCAAATGGAAAATGTTGATGCAACCCTTTCACAGAGGTTTAAGGTTTCAAGACCCAGCTCATATTACTGGAAAAAAAACAGCATATTATGACAATTAATTAATGCCTGAAATATGATATGAAAAAAAAAACCCAGAAAAGCTCAAGCACAGAGACTATGGGCTTTGAAGGAATGCAATTATGGTCCAAAAAAAAGGCTGACAAATATAAAAACGCTAAGTAAAATCAGGACTTGTCTTTCACAATTAGCTCCCATTGTTAGGAAAAATCTGCCCATTTCCATTGTGCTGTTGAAATGACAGTTGCAAAGACAACTCCAACTTATCTCAAACATTTTCAATCTTGCAGCCTCCTACAACATCAAGACATAATTTCCCAATTTTTCCTCAACCGACAGTTTCGCTGTCAGCTCATTGCAAGGAAAAATACAAACACAATGAAAGATTCCTTTCAATCCATGCGACTGACAAAAAAGGCACTCAATGGCAACTGCCAACAGTAGACTGACCCATACCAGACTATACTTGAAGCACTAATCTTCCAGGTGGTGGAGAATGATGGTGAACAGCATTGCGAATACTTCTTTAATTGGCAGGGCCATGGAATACAGTGAAGGACTAGCTTATATATTTATATATTCTTAAGAGTGCTGGAATTTTTGGCTACCCATGCTGATTTTTCACAGTGCCTTTAGACTCCAAGACAGTACGGTCAGTAGGTTTGCACGTTTCTGCTAGCTGTTAAAGCCAGCTGGTCACTGTGCGTCTGGCTGAGTTCTTCCTCCAGCTGGGGTCACTGGAGCGAGCATAACAGTCCCTCAAGGCTTGATCTTCCACAGCTGCAGAGACAAAATAATAGAAAACAAACTTCAGCGCAAATAGCACAGCAGTTTACCACTAGATATTAACTGTCTGATAAACCTTGCGACTTTGAGAAACTACAAAGCTGTTGCTCTGTGCGCCTATAATTTTTACCGAGCGCATTTTCGTATTTCAAGTCGTCTTTCGCCAGCGTTTTCTTTAGACCTTTGCGAAAATGTCTAAACAAGCCAACCCTCACTCATGTGAGCACAGCGCCCAAGCCTTTATAACTCACTGTGAGCATCACAGAGACTGGAAGAATGGCTTCATGAAAGCAAGACACTAGTAAATTTAAAATTCTAACTTATTCCAGTTTATTCACATAATTTTGGGGAAAAAAACAATTGCAAATACGTCATGAAAATTCAACATTTCAGTTGCTCTCCTTTAGATCACAAAAAAATACTCAGAATAAGAAACTGACCCAGAGTAGAAACTATACATTTCTAATATCAGACTCTCCTTGACCGCAAGTGTGCTACAACTGAGGGTGATACTGTTTAGAAAGACCGACTATCTGTGAAGCAAATGATAAATTGTGCATTGATGTGAATTCAAAAAATGATCAAATGTTTTACAGCCAAGCAATTGTTGAACTCATTACTCTCACTTTAGCATCACTTTCGAGTGGATTTTTTACTACTGAACATTTTTGGCAGTTAAAATGAGGGTTGGTCATAAAGTAGATCCTCATTTGTCTCCTTATCATCTCAGAAAACAAACGGAAAACTTTTACTCCATTGAAACCACATGAAATTATCCCTCAACATAAAATACTGACACCACAATGAAAAATAATGCAAACTCATTCTCATAGCTTCCCAGGTATACAAAACTAGCAATGAAATCATTCACTCTTGCACACTACAAAAAAACATTATTAATTCTTGCACTAGAATAGGATGAAATTTCATAAATGTCACTATATGTGATCAATCCACAATATATGTTCATCTTGCACATCACACTACTCCGTGGTATCGCTATGATGTGTAGCACAATCACCATGCCCATTTAGGGCATGCAAACAACCTTATTTTTTGGTTTAAGAACTGCAATTAAGTCTAACGTCTGCGGACACCAATGGTTGTCATCGTGGATTACTATGCAAGCCAAAACGGGTTAAAGACAACTTCACCTTCAGAGAAAATGTCAGAAAATGACAGAGAAATGGGCTAACTTAAAAGTAACACAAAACACAATCATCCCAATGAAATTTTCAATTTTTTTTTTTTTTTTTTTTTTTTAAAAAGGTTGACTTGGACAAAGGAATAACCTCTAGTGGTATTGCACTAACACTAAATTTGAGCAAAGATGTAGTATTTTAAGTTTATTAAAACGCATTTAAAGGATCAATCATTTTGCAGAATCCTTCCTGTAACGCGAATTGGAAAATAGAGATTTAGAGAATTAGTTGTCCATTGCAGCTCGAAATTGAAACTTATAAATATAAAAACATGCCAACTAAATACTCATACCTTGAGTTTTACCTTGGTGAACAATTGATTGGGAGCATTGGATTTAAACAAAGAAATAAGAGTTCAGAGAAGCTGCTACGGTTTATTTTAACTCAGTTTAGGCAATAATGCATTTCACAAACTCACAGTTTCCTGCAGCAGTTTGATCAAAACAAAGTACAATAACCCCTAAGCCAAGCAGAGGTAAATGCTCACAAGTTCCTCGTTATTTCCCTTATTTTTGATCTTGTTGCTTTAAAAACAACTTTTTTAAACACCGTAGGCAGCCCATAAATTCTCTCAAAGGCAAAGAAAACACTTTTTTTTATTTTAATGTAACATTAAAAACAGTTGTTAATATTAAAAAAAAAAAAAAAAAAAAAACATGTAGGCAGAGAATGTCAAATTTACATACAATCAACAGAGAATGTCACTCAGATATGGTTGGCCCCCATAAAATCGTTGAAAATGTGGCCCCCAGAAAAAAAAAAGTAATTGAATAGCCCTGCTTTACAACATTTGAAAGCAACTCATGTTCACAACTGGATTAAATGGGTTTGAATCCTGCCAGTGTGAAAAGAAAATACTCAGAGACGAATTGGAGGAGTGAGGGAATTTCGGACTCCCAGCTGCCTTCTAATTACTGTTTTTTCTGCTATTGATTCGCTGAAGACGGAAAAGTGATCATTGAATTTTTAAAGGGAAATCACAAGGAAAACACAACACATAACGAACAGTAATATTGCATATTTATGTTCAAAACAAATAGACTTTGATAATTGAATGACAACACTAGAACGTATCTGGCCTATTTTGCTTTTCTCAGCACAGCTTAAGTTATACATGGCTTTAAGTAGTTGGTAAGAGGTTAATTTTAAGCTCCAAGGTAGACTGTATTGCCAAATATGCTAGGCTAGCCGTACATAACTCTAGGATGGGGAGGCTTGATTCATACCAGTCCTTCGCCACCATGTCAGAGTTCAGAACATCTTTTGGATAGCAGTTGAGCACTGCCCCTCATGAATATTCAATACATCTTACGGTCTTCAGGGGACGACTACAATCCCTGTATCTACTGCGGAGTGATGAAGACTCATCCTCCCGTGATCTGCTCTTCTGCGTCAAGGGTTTTAAGACTGTATATATTAAATCTGGTGTCAGTTCATGAAAAGTGGATTCTGCTTTGAGTTAAAAAAAAAAAAAAAAAACAAAGATTATTTTTGCGATGCTGCTAGCAGGTCCTGCCCGATTTGGTCACCGGTCTGGAAAAGAGGTGTAACGAAACGGAGGCGGCTGAGGTAACACTCACTCTGATGTTGAAGCCCAGAAGGTCACTGACCACGGCGGAAACGGCAGACAGGATCACCACCCGGGTGATGTTGTAGATGAGGGGGTTCACAGTGAGCCCCAGCAGCCGAAATGGGGTGTCCAGCTCCTGAGTTTACAGGAAGGGTGGAGACAAAATTATCAGGGGCCAGGATCACAAATCGGTCGTATGAGGAGAATCGATGATGCATTACTAGTCTGAATAACTGGGTTTGGTGGATAGAGTTGTTCAGATTAGTTAGTTGCAGACAGTTAACTCATAAAAACCATCAGCCAACACCAGCCTGGAACCTATATCAGAAAGCAACATTACAGAGCCATCTAGAGTAAAACTCAGGACTCTCTCAAATCTGAAAAAGTCCCTGAATGAAGTTCAGTTTTCAGATTTTGCTGGGCAAATGTATCTAAAGAAACTCCATGATCTACTTTGCAGTGATTCTCAATGGGCTTTCTGGTCACATCTCAGCTAAATCTAAACAAGGGTTAAAAGCAATGCAGACCCTCCTTTCCCCGCACAGTCACTGGGTGCGAGGTTTATTATTGCCACAGAGAAATTAAAGCAATCAATAATACAGCTAGTTCCTCACCAGGTTTCTCAGATCAGTTGTTTTATAACAGGGATGTACTCTTGGTGAATAGGATAAAAAAATGTCCCTTGCTTTAGTCTGCATGAAATTTTGCAGAATGACTATATATTAAATAAAAAAGTGTATTGTGGCTTCTTTTATTTTTTATTATTCATTGTATTAACCAAAAAAATAATTTGTCATCTCATTAAATATGCCCCAATTGGTACACAATAATAAAAAAAAGGGGCTCAAAAATTACCGGCACCCCTGACTGGCAATGCACAAACAATACAAAAATATATATAAACAATATAATTATAGAGAAATGGAATATACCAACGTGTGAAATGATTTACTTTACTATTGTGTTGATAGAAACAACCAAAATAATGACAATACAATACAATATAATACAATTTAATACAAAATAAATTTCTACAAAATCAAGGTTTCATAAGTATTGGCACCCTTCATTAAGTGCTTAGTGTAATCACCTCTGGCAAGGATAACAGCATGGTGTCTTTTCCTGTAATTTTTGACAAGGTTAAGGCACACATTTGGGGGGATTTTAGATCATTCTTAGCAGATCCTTTGAAAATTCATCACATTCTTGGGTTTACGTTTATCTACTGCCCTCTGCAACTCAGCCCACAGCAAGAACGGGAAAGAATTCCACCTACAAAGCTTCTACAATTAGAGTCCTCAGTTCCCGAAAGTTTATTGAGTGTTGTTAAAAGGGAAGGTGATGTAACACAAAGGTAAACATGCCCCTGTCCCACCTTTTCTGGAACATGTTGCAGGCATCAAATTCAAAATGAGTGAATAAAAAAAACAATGAAGTTTATCAGTTTGAACATTAAATATCGTGTCTTTGTAGTGTACTCAATTGAATATAGGTCGAAAAGGATTTGCAAATCATTGTATTCTATTTTTATTCACGTTTTACGCAACGCCCAACTTCATTGGAATTGGGGTTTGTACGTCGCAGAGGTTTAACTCGCATTTGTGGATGTAGCAATGAGCTGTGTCCACTGATACTGGTTTTCAGAAGTGTTCCTAAGCCAATTCAGTGATTTCCACAACCAAATCCAGTCAGTTTTTAATGCGTTGCGGCCTGAGGGCCAGAAGATCACAGGCATTCAATATTGATTTTTGTCCTTGTCCCTTGCATACAGAGATTTCTCCAGATTTTCTGAATATTTTAATGATATTATGAATCTTAGATGATGAAATCCCCAATTCTTTGCAATTTTACGATGAAAAAAACCCATTTCTAAATTGTTGGACTATTTGCCCACACAGACTTTCATAGTGGGAAAGCCCTCGCCATCTTCACTTCTGAAAGTCTCAGCCTCTCCAGTATGCTCTTTTTATACCCAATCATGATACAGACCTGTAGCCAATTAACCTAATTGGCAGTTAGATTTTCCACCTAGTGGAATTTTTTTGTGCATTTTTTTCTTGCAACTTTTCCAGTATTTAAATGCCCCCTTCCAACTTTTTTGAAACGTGTTGTTGGCATCAAATTCAATATGAGCAGATATTTTCCAAAAACAATACAATGATAGGTGATCTGATAAGTTGTCTTTGTACAATTTACAACTAAAAATAATAGAGTTTAAATGATTTCTAAATCATTGCATTGTTTTTATTTTCATTTTAAACCGTGTACCAACTTTTTGAGAGATGGGGTTGTAGCTTGCTGGAACTCCTCTACGCTCTCACCTTCATCAGCTTCGTGGCAAGCTTGAGCACGTTGTTCACAATATGCAGCTCATCTTTTTTGTTGGGTTTCTTTTCCATCTTCAGATACAAATTAATCTGCAGAGTAGAAGGTTTGGCACAAGAACATGAGACCTCTGACCAATAACATCTCAGCTAAAGCCTCAGAAGAACAGCACTGTCAACAAGAACAGTTCAAAACATGTAGATTTGTGGAATTCCTGCTCTGAGAGAAGGGTCCACCTTTAGATGATGTCACAGAAGGCAGGTGTTACCTGCTCGGTCAGGAGCACGGACACGTTGCTGTACTTCTGGTTGGTCTCTGAGCCCAGGGTGGCCAGGCGGAGCAGAAACACAACGAGTGATGTGCCCCAAATCATGAGCTCCCAGTTGATCTGAGAGTCCAGGAACGTGTGATGGCTGTGAAGCAGCTGTGGAAAAAGGGGAGTGGTTCAGTTCCAGTCCCATCCAGTCTTATCCAAAAAAGGGCCAGAGATGATTTTTCGTTACAACCCAGCAGAGACACATCTGATTTTCTAGGTCGTGACTGAGGACAATCGTAAATCCATTAGGCCAAAGAAAAAAATAGGTGTGTTTCCGGTTTCCCAACCCATTAGGGCCGACCCTAAACATTTAACATTTTTCTACATTTTCAATTTAAAATAAAATTTTAAAAAATGAAGCCAACCGCCGATGTCTGGCGCAACGTCACTGATTGCTCGCATCACTTCTATTCTTGTTCACTGTTTTTTTTTTTTTGGAATTTTGGAATTTGGAATTTGGAATGCCCAATCCGAGAACTATGTACAACGCTTGCTCGTATAACCCCATATTGCCAGCTCAGGAGAGAGAGACACAGTTCACTGGTCTCCTCCGAAGCACGCGTCTGTTGCCCCTGCATCTTTACACTCATTGGTCGAAACTATCGCAAGTTCAGAACGAGGGCAGAGGATACCCGAACATGAGCAAGCTTAGAATTTCACTGACGAAATAGCGCCCTGCTGGCCAACAGGAGGTGCTTGAGCAACGAACAAGGCAATCATTTTTAATATCCCTTCCCGGCAGTCCCTTCCCAGTTTGCATCCCTGCAGCGCTTTTTAGCCAGTCGTGCGCTGTTCTGAAAAAGCTGCCGACCACTGCTGGTTGGTACGACCGGGGATCAAACCTGCGCCGTAGTAGTCACTACTGCTCAGCAAAGTGGCGCCTTAACCGAGTGAGCTAACCCGGCAGCTTGTTCACTGGTTTAGCCGTTTTACGGTCCATCGGTTTTCTCCAGCAGAGCCCGCGTGTGAAGCTCCGTGCAAAAGCCCATTAAATGTTTTCGAGCGTCTTTCCTATTCGTCTGTAGTGTTCGAGGAGAGAGTTTGCAAGCATTGATCTGACTTGCCAGATTAAAACACTTTCACTTTAAGGGTTAGATTTTCCTGTGATGAGCTGAAGTTCAGTTTGAGTCATAGATTGATGTTTTAAAGATGTTTTTTTGTTACTAGTTTTGCTGCATCAACCTGCAGTTGGAACTGCTGCAAATGCAATGAAACACGTTTGGACACCTAGTGATTCCTCCAGCCCTCTCTACTTAGTGATGCAAACTACAACACAGACAAAAATGTCAGTATTCTGTGGAACATAGTTGTCTCAGTGCCGTTCAAATGTACAGTGCTTGTATAGTATCTCCAAAACTTATTACGACAACTATTCTTGTTCTTTCAGTTTATTAAAGTTTTTTACAAGTATGTCAGTTGTATGTAGAATGCAGTATACACTAAAATTATTTACTGGTAGCCTGTCTCTCTCCGATTGGCATATACCTTACATATTGCTGAGATGGAGGAAAAAAAAAGAAGAAGAATTACCTACCATAAAACTTTCAGCAAAAAAATAAAAGAAAATGCCTCCCTACCCTCCCTATTTTTCAAATAAGTGTAATAGGAAACACACCTATTATTTTATTTAGCCTTAGTTGAGTCAGGTGTCATATTGCTGGGATAAAATGAACACCTGCACCCACACCAGCCATTTAAGATCACACAAACCTCCATAAAGGATTCCCGGGTCATTACACAGCGATACATTTCAGCCACCTTCATGCTACCACCAACATCATCTCAAGTACAGGACAACGTTTAAAGAAATTTAACAACCAGCACATTCATCAAGCACCTGGGTAGATCAAGAAATGCAGCGAAAAATTAATCTTGCTGAACCAGTTAAGCGGATAACTGCAATTAACAATATCTATACCAATAACTGAAAGTTTTCACTTCAATGACACTAATATTGCTCCAACTATAGCAGGGCTGCCCAACCTGTGCCTGAGGATCTACCTTCCTGTTGGTTTTCACTCCAACCACCGCACAGCCATGAAGGCATAATTTGTTTTTTTGGTTTTCATGAAACTTCAATATATCATTCATAACTTTCATGTTATATAATTAGGCCATTTCAGCCGCATCAAATTCAGCCACATTTCTCGGCAAGCACATAAATGATAAAAGTTACATGAATTAATTTTCTGTGATCAAACCAGTGTTGTTGTGAAACATGCAGCCAATTAGAAGTAATTAAATGTTAGCAACAAAAACCTGCACACAGTGGCTCTCCAGTATGGACATTGCCAAGGCCTGAGCCAGAGGGCTTGTTGAGATGTTAAACAGGAGGTCATGGTGTGCTATGTTAAGATTTACATACAAACACGCAGGGCGGTAGACCTTTGGGAACAGGTTTGTGAACTGCTCTTTAAACGTACAGCCAGACAAGAGAGGGGCGAAGGACTCGGCCGTGAGGAAAATAGCAGACCTGTGCGCAACAGATGAAGGCAATGGACAGGGCGAGGAGGAAGATGGAGGAGACAATGACGTCGACCGAGCGCTGGGGGCCACGCCTCTGTTAAAAAAAAAAAAAAAAAAAAAAAAAAAAAAAGTCAACGTCAGTGGGCTAGCAGAGCAGGGCCAGAGCACGGCCTGCAGTTAACTCAAAGCACAATACAAATGCTATACAGCTCTTTGCCATGTGCAATACTCAAAATCGTGTTAAAAAAAGCCAATTATGTCAATTTTTTGGTTCAGTTCATACTCCCATAATGACTGAGATGCTACATATGTTCCGTACTTAGTCTTGTTTTGTGAGGGGCGCAGCAAATTAGTTATCAATACGGAGTCAGTGGGAAGCAGCAATGAGAGGGGATGACTGCACTATGGGCAGGACTGACCACTCTATGCTAGGGAGCCACCACTCTATAGATAAGGGGCGACCGCTCTATGAATGGGGGCTACCACTTTATAAATGGAGACGACTGATCTATGGGCGAATGAGAGGGAAAGACTGCCTCCTGCTCGAAGAAGGGGGAGGATCATTCCATGCCAAATCAAGCAGGGGTCCTTAGGTCACCATCTTACCATGCTGGTAACGGTTTGCGTTGGTGAGGTCAGAGAAACTGACAATATGTGGCAAGATTGCCAGCCTGGCAGGTACATTGCCTGTATGTAAGATGCCATTTGGTATGTTGGAAACGTTCAGGACAGATCAGATGAACATTTTGATGTGCTAGTAAATTTTATGAAAAGATCCCACAACAATGTCTTTTCCTGGCCTCCAATGTCAAGGAAGGATGAATGCTGGGTGCCCCGACAACATATCATGCGCGTCGTTGATGCACCGACTGTTCAAGGTAGAGGTGCCCGTCACTACACTTTAAGTCCAGAGGATCTGAATAAGGTTTTATCTCCATTTCCACAATTTTTGAATGTTCAGTGAATTATAAAACATGCTTAATTACTCCCTATGAAGAGAAAACTGTGTAAAATGTATACATATGTATGCATCAATCAGCAAACTGGTTATACATATATAATGTAAGTGATGTTAGGGCCGGTAAGGGCCTGTAAGATAAAAATCTCAAGACCGTCATTAACTGTCATCCTGTGGTTGCGGTAGATTGAATTAAGGTCTTTTTCCAAAAAATCGAAAAAGTATGTTATTTTGCGTGCACACTATGGGTGAGGTATTATTATTTACATGCTTTTAACACCATGGAAGTGTTAAAATATATTAGGCAAAACTATGGAAATGATTTAAGCTCTGAATTGTAAGGCACTCTCCTGCAACAGGGCTGCAAAGTTTGGGCACAATTTCGGAAATTTGTTTTTTTTTTGTTTTTTTTTCTTCCATTTTTGGAGCTCTCTGGACAATCAGGGATAAAAGATAATCCCAATTTCATGGCAGAAATTGAAAATTCAGCAAAAGTTGCCCTTGTATTAAAAAAAAATCTCAACTTTGTAGCATATGCTCCTTTGAACATGGACGAAAGTCAAATTTTCGAAAAACGAAAAAATAACTGAAATATTTAGGTAGCTGTATCTCTGGAACTATTGCTTAGATTGACCTAAAATTTAGCACACATTCATCTCTCAGGTATTACTACAGCTATGATTTTTTTTTTTTTTTTTTTTTTCCAAAATTTTTTGAGATGGTGACCTGGGAAAATTTTCTCATTCTGGTTGGCTTGGCATGGAATGACCCGGGAGGAATTCTTCAAGGAGGAGGGCAGCTGGAGTGTGTGGTGGGATGGACAGAGGTGAACCTTGAGAAAGGAGCGCAGCGATAGCCAGATCTTTATGTTCTGCACTTTCTTCAGCCTGAAGTGAGGGATCTGCGACTTCTTGGCCTTGCGCGCCGACGTCAGGTGGCTGAACAGCTTAGCGAAGAGGAGACGCTGTGGAGGGCGAGAATTCACCAGGGAAGAAGATGAGGGTCAGAACCGCACAGGACGGATGCAAAAAGAGTGCCGGTTTACGTGGGGGGGTGGGGGGCAGCATGGGCAGCTTCACCTGCTTGTACGTCCTCTCCGCGACACACATCATGAAGAAAAAAAGGCCGGTCAGGCACACCCGCTCCAGCGAGGTGATGAAGAAGACGGCGTACGCCCGGGCGTCCAGGGGACCCATGGCCATGTCTGCCAGCCCCGGCAGGGTGACGGAGCCCAGCTGAGTGGTGTCCAGCCGCTGGGTCACTCGGAAACAGAAGGGCAGCAGGGCCAGCGTGGTAGTCAACACCCCTCCCAGCATCAGGTAACCCACGCCCTGCTCCACCGTCTTCACCTGGGTCAAGGACAAATAAACTGCTGCCATTAACTTACTAAGAAGAGAGGCCAGGAGCATATATGGTCACAATGTTCTTGCAATGATGCAACAGTCAATACTGGCAACTAAAAGCAACGGAGTTCTAAGACACAGGAGGCCCTAGGGGCCTGTATCGCTTACCTAGTTTGACACCGTCACAATCCTTTCCATTTATGCAGTGCCAGTTATGCCGACATAGTAATGTTCTCATCACTCGGAGAGCATTATAAATTGATCGTTTTCTGATGAAGTGAATGCACATCAATAACTAGAAAATTTGATCACCTGCAATCGCAGGTGTATCCCTCTGGCATGGGACCTACAGCATAATTACTGGGTATTCTTTACAAAATCACCATGTGAACATATTAAACCATTAATCATTTATACTTACAATAAGCCAAAATTGATGGGTGGTGTGAACTTACCACCACAAATTATCCTATCCAATTTCAGAATAATCTGATTTCATTTGTAGCTGGGGGCGGGATCACAAGAATCACGTACGGACACGGCGGCGGAGGCGAAACAGAGTGTGATCCACAGTATCAGGACAGTACCCCAATACTTTTGTACAGGGATACAATTCGAACCGGTTATTTAAGCAACCAGGCACAGCCCATGAAAAATGACAGGAAATAGCCAAGGCAACAACATAACCTATAAAAAGCCCGTCATAAAAAAAAAAAAGAGACTGAGAAACTTCAGAGGTACAGGCTGTAACTTGAGCATATATTTAGAGTGGACTACAGGATTTTATATAGTACATTTACAGTGCTTCTTAAACAAAGTTGTATGGTGATCTCACACGAGACAGCCTGCATTTTCCAGTGACGAACATTCCTTGAGGAGCAGGTTACACGTAATGCTGACACAACACACACAAAACAGACAGTGCATCTCCAACCATACAACCTTGTTTCAAATGGAAATACAAAGATTAAAGGTCCAAGGACTGACCCGAGTCAGAATGATCCCGCTGATCTCCAGGACAGACATGTCGGCCTTTTTACACTCCCCCTGCTCCCAGATGATGGCACTGACGCGGTCTTTGGAAGGGTGGCATGCCTGGAGCCATGTCAGGTTGCCCTGCAGAGGAGGAGAGTGTTTACACACGAAACACAGCACATACGCTTGGGGAGCAGGACTTCAGGGTCTCAAGGCTGAAATACAAAGGTGATTATACTCAATAAACCTAAAGACTGGGCCATACCAGAGTGTAATCAGTGCAGCAAAACACTAACATGAACTGGGTGCAGGAAAACTGCCAGTCACAGAAACTATATCCCGTCGGATGGCGGTCATGCTGCACAATTGCACTACACATCCCAGAATGCACAACATCCTGCCATAAGCGACCTCACTGCTGAGAGGCAGTGCAGTTACGTGAGCTCACAGGCTGGAAGGTCTCGTCCTCGCTGGAGAGCATGGACGGCGGGGCCAGGCCATGGCTGGGGGGGGCTCCTCCCTCACTGTCGCTGCTGGCTGAGGAGGCGGAGTCAGGGCTCTGGAGAAACTCCTCCCACAAGGTGTCATCAGTGTCGGAGGCGGGCCGAGGGCATTCAGAGGGCCGGAGACGCTCCACCGCTCGCAGCGGCAGCTTGGGGAGCTCGCCCCTCTCCTCCTGCTTCAGGTGAGAGAGGTTAGAGCTTAACCTCACAAACTGCACACGCATGAAGGGAGAATCAGCCCCACTTACATTTACATGCCTGGACCACCCAAATGCCACCATGCAAAAAGCAAAAAAAAAAATTGAAAAAGTTATTTGTTATAAGATAGCAAGATATTGTTGTGCTTGTAATTACCAGTTACATCAGGAGTCCTCAAACCAGGCGCGTAGCCAGTGATGGGCCAGGGCGGCACTGGCCCGCCTATAGTTCCTTCACTGGCCCACCCAGGCTCCCACCCAGTCTTGATGTTTTTTTTTTTTTTTTTTTTTTAATTTTCTAATGATTGAGTGGTTGGTTGAGTGAGTAATTCGCTATGAGCATGCGTATGCAGTCATGTAATTTGTGTTTTGGATAACTGACGTTTAGAAAATACATTGAACGTAGGCTATGTGGTTTTCCGGGTCTGACCTCCACAGTCCTTCTTGTCATAACGTTGTGATCAATGAACAATTCTGTAGAAACTACATCCCCCTATCAATTACTCTTAGCAATTTTTGCTAATCAGGCACAGAAAACTGCGAGGAGGATTCGGTAATTCCTAAACAAAACTCTTTTGCTTCATTAACAAAATTTCCCCTTGTCAGAAACCATTAAAAGAATTCCTCCTCTGAAAAATAACCCTTGCCTACCATACGCAACCGTCTTTTAGAAGTTACAGACCACTGGCTGTCTGTGTTAACATTTAAGCTGGAGTAAGGACTGATGTAGGCCAGGATTGATGCACTTACTTTACAGTGGGTGCACTTACTTTGTTTTTGAAGGGTTACGGTACAGATCTACAGCTCTACATCATGAGTAAAAAAAAGCTAATCAAAGGGAAAAATCTTAAAGACTCACGGCAGCTACCTCAATTTCAAAGGCGAGTAAGTGGTGTTTGTCCAAGCTTGCTTGTTCTACGGATTGAAAACGTTGACAGGCTTTTAGCTCTGGATGACTACCAAGGTAAGATCATCAATTTCAACATATTTTGACAAACCTGAACAATGCTATAAAACTGAACTTATGGGACTTTATTGACAGGCGGAGGGTCGTTATGATTTTCGCCATCGTATTCACATCATAAAGCAGCTAACACAGTTATATTGCTGAGGCAACAAACTTTCGAACACAATATAGCTAGTTCTGCAATGTAGCACAGTATCTGTCGGCAGGCTATAAAAACACAAATAGGCTGCCCACCCTAGGACCGATGCTCGTGAAAGGGTTAGCCAGCTTTTCTTTACTTCAACTTGGCTAGTAAAAATAAAATTTCTTCATTCAAAACTTTCTTTAATTTCTTGAGTCATAAAATTTATGATGACATAGTTACCTCTGTACTATACTACCTCTATATCTGTGTAAGTGTTGCCATTAGGGCGTATATTTACTCAATGGATACTAGACTTTCTGTTTGCTTGGTTTATTTTTTCACTGCTGAGAATATGATGCGAATGAAGTGACGATTTCATTAGCTGTCAGGCAAATGAGCTAACGATGGTTCTGAAATAACAGTGTCAGTGTAGGTGTGAAGGACATTGTAGCCTTTAAATGGTCATTTGGGCTCAGGCAGTTTTCAAAGTTTTCTATTTGTCTGTTTGCATGGCCATGGTCTCGTGTGCTGGATGTATAGGCTTTATGTACACTTGTGTTATAAAGGGTTTTTGACGGTTGGTTTTACCTTCTGGGACATAATTAACATGAAAATGTCTTGCCTGCCAATATTTTTATTTGTTTGGTCCCCATTGCTCCATTTTTGTAAGACTAATGAAAGCATGATATATTTTTTATTTCAATCTGTATTCTAAGGCAACATTTTCTGGGGGGAAAAAAAGGCCCGTCCACATTTGTTCACGCCCACCCAAAAAAAATATTCTGCCAACCCCACTGCCTCAAACTCACCCAGAAAGGGCCGGTGTGGGTGCCGGCTTTCATTTCAACCAAGCAGTTACACACCTGATACTACTAATCAAGATCTTGAGCAAAGACTCTAATATGAGATGAGATGAGATCTGTGGCGGACGAGTCAGCGATGATGATTTCATAGTATCGACTGGCATAACAGAGAATGGAATGGCAAAATTTCAAGCACATGTTGCTTACATATCAGGCAGTATGATGGAATTCCAGTGTTCCAGGAAATTAATGAGTTAATTAATTTATTATTACTGATAAATCAAAGCCCAAAATCAATCCAGTTCTCAGTCTTGATGAGATCTGAAGGCATATAAAATTTGAACGGGATGGATAAAATAGTTTTCGAGTTATCAAATTAACATGAAGAATCTGCAGTGGACACGGATGCGGTAAGAATGGCGATTCCATAATATCGGCAAAACGGTGTCGCTGATAAGGAAACAAAGTACAGACATCCTCAAAACATATACCCATGTGCAAATAAAGCAACTAAAGTTTAACTTTCTGGAAAATCAGAGGAAGCTAAAATGACCAAATGCCTCCAACCGTAGAGCAGGACAAGTGAATTAGTGGAATAACCACCTCAATCAAAACCAGACTGTCACAAGTATGGAGCA
Organism: Gymnothorax javanicus; assembly: GCA_029692085.1. Classification (NCBI taxonomy): domain Eukaryota; kingdom Metazoa; phylum Chordata; class Actinopteri; order Anguilliformes; family Muraenidae; genus Gymnothorax; species Gymnothorax javanicus. The sequence continues at coordinate 16,319,909 of CM056202.1, forward strand.
TGGCACCCTTCACTGAAATAAAAAGGACTATTTGGGGTTTTCATTCAATGCAGTTATCCAGCTACAAGATTCAGGCCCATGTGGAAATCATTCACTGTATTTGTTAAGTTGTATGACGGGAGCTGAAGATTCAGCTGACAGGCTGAAGGCAAAGAGTCATTTGAGGTCTACCTGAGAGTTAGCGGGGATCTGGGGTAACTGACGACTCCTATTGCGCAGGGTGGTGGTGGTAATGGGCGTGGCACCATCTGCCAAATTGGGCCGCTCGCCTGCGGACAGTGGGTAGGGCTCCGCCTCCTCCTCGCTGGAGATATCATCAGACACTCCAAACGTGGATCTGCTGGCATTGCTCTGTAAGAGGACGGCACCAGGCACAGGCAGGCATGAGAGCCCAATCACCAGCACCAGAAAGAGTGACAGATGGTCACAGTTGCTGATGGGAAAGGAAACACAGGCCAAAGGTCAGCCAGGAATAACGCCACAGGACCGCAGAGTTTCAGAGCAGAACACATGTGCGCAAGAGAAGAGTGGAGCGCAGTTACACAGGTAAGGAGCAGAGTGAAGGTGCACAGGTACACAAGTAGACAGCAATGCACATGCATAGGTATAAAGCAAAGCAGAAGTACACAGGTACGCAGCAAAGCACAGGTATACAGTCATACAGTGGAGCACAAATACACAGGTATGCAGTAGAGCACAAGTACACTGGTATCTACACAACTAGAGCAGAGGTTCTGAGTTATTAAACAACGCACAGGAACACAGGTATACAGCAGAACGCAGATGCGCAGGTATCCAGAAAGCTCAGACAGACAGAAATAAAGCAGCGCACAGTTTAACAAATACACTGCAGAGCTCAGGTGCACAGGAAGAAAGCAGAACACAGGCATACACATACACACCAGAGCATACAGGTATACAGGTATACAGCAGAGCACAGGTGCACAGGCATAAGGCACAGCACAGATACACAAATATACAGCTATACAGCAGAGCACACATGCACAGGCATTAAGCACAGCACAGATACACAGGTATACAGCAGAGAACAGGTGCACAGGCAGTAGGCACAGCACAGATACACAGGTATACAGCTATACAGCAGAGCACAGGTGCAAAGGCATTAAGCACAGCACAGATACACAGGTATACAGGTATACAACTAGAGCACAGGTACTCATACTAGAGCAAGGCACAGGCGCACAAATATACAGCACACCACATGTGCACAGGTATACAACAGAGCACATGAAGGTGTATGGCAAGTGCAGTACACAAGCATATAGCAGGGAAAAGGTACAGAGCAGAGCACAGGAGCATAAGTATACAGCAACCCGCAGGTTCACAGGAATAAAGGAGAGCGCAAGTACACAGTAATAAAGCAGAGTACAGATACACAAGTATAGAGCACAGCACAGGTACACAAGTATATACCACAGCACAGGTACACACAAATACAGCGCAGCACAGGTACACAAGATGACTGCAAAGCACAGGAGCACAGGAAAAAAGGAGAGCACATACACAGCAGAGCACAGGTACATATGTATGCAGCAGAGCGCCTTTGCACAGGAATTAAGCAGAACATTGGTGCGCAGCAGAGCACAGGCACATAATACAACAGAATGCAGCTCTGCAGATATAAAGCAGAGCACAGAAGCACAGGAATACAGCAGGGCATGGGTACAGCGGTATAAAGCATAGCACAGGTACCGAGGTAAGCAACAGAGCTCAGGTGCAGTGGTATACAGCAGAACACAGGTGCACAGGAATAAACCAGAGCACAGGTACATTATTATACAACAAAGCGCAGCTGTGCAGGAGTAAAGCACAGGTACACAGGCATGCAGCAGAGTACATGCAGACAGGTATAAAGCAAAGCACAGGTGCACATGTAAACACGTGAACGCAGGAGCACAGGTATATAGCAAGCAAAGTTCACAGGTGCACAGCGGAGGTCAGGTACACGGGTGTCAGCACAGCCTCACCGATTTCCTCTCACCGCGGTAAAGCCTCCGATTTTCCAGCAGTTGCCAGGCCCGAACCTCAGTTTCCAACCCGTCATTCAGCTCCTCCGTCTTCTTGGGGCCCCGCCCCTTCCTCTGCCTACAGGAAATGACCATTAAACCTTGTGTAACACCGCACCGGGGGGGGGGTCTGTGATTCCAAATGACCAAATTCTCAAGTAAAATAGCGAAAAGTGCATTTGCACACATATAACTTATCAAAAACGCTCACTGTGCTTGCAGTTGAGAAAGTCATTAAATACGTGCATCAGTGTGCAACTATACACATGCACATGTGTATGTGTACAGGCGTGCAGCGGTCAGCGACAGCCTCACCTCTTACAGCGCGTGGGGCTGGCAGCAGGGCTGGAAGCTGGACTCCTGCTGGACTCGGTTGACACTATCTGGCAGTGCACCGTGCCCAGAAGCAGCATCAGACACATGGGCCCCACAATCTCGCTGGCGCTGGCAGCCGGCACCTCCACACTCATCACCAGCACTACCACTGCAAGGGAACAAGCGCTGCCATGGATACCATTCTGGAACACTGCAGCTCATTCCTGTAACAGCCAAGCTAACACCTACTGCTGCCATGGATACCATTCTGGAACACTGCAGCTCATTCCTGTAACAGCCAAGCTAACACCTACTGCTGCCATGGAAATGGTTCTTAAATGCAAAATTCTCATTTCAGGAACAGCTCTTGAGCCGATACCGGTGCCAAAGGAACCTTTATAGATCCACTTGCAGCTAATTTCAAGGATCGGACAGCTACGTACGAGAGCTTTCTAGGACTTCCCTGACTGAAAGTACTGAACTCTAGAACGTAAAGATAAAGAAGGGAACGAAAAGGGAAACAAACCATTTTATTATACTTAACTTCAGTCACTGCAAAAAATAAGCAATTGAAATGGAAAGCAATATAAACAGCCCCTAGCAGTAATTAGGCACTTTTTTTTCAAATTCAGTTTTTTAAAGGCGCACTGTCACGACTAAGCATGTGTTGTGAATACCCGCACTGTTACGTTTTGACTTCCCTGTTGTTCACGTTCTTGCCATCATACAGAGTGTAATTTAATATTATGACCGGTCAGCCAGTAACATAAGAAATTCCATGAGTTCACATTCAAGGAGACAAATTTTACTTGCGATATTTGGCCTGTGTGGATGCATTACAATGGAAAAGTCAAATTTCTTATGAACAAAATATTAATATCCTCACGGAAGTGCCCTGCTCCTGTATGAGCAGAATTCCAAACAAATAGGACAAGAGTTGCTGTGATTGCTAGATTGCAAGAGTGGCATTAAAAGTGTGTGTAGTTCAGCAGCGAAACCTTGTAAGAGTAAGGCATGTTTTCTGAGCGATTATTGCTTGCAAGTGCTGCTCAGACATTTGCATTTAAACTAAAATTTGCACATATTTTGGTGTATGCGAACATATTTGTTCAAACGCAGTGCCAGTTGAAATTGTGCCCATTTCGATCGGGCCAATTACTCATCCTTTGGTGTTGCTGCTTTCAGTTTTCTAGGGAACCGGTTTCTTTTTTGCTCACAATATGCCAAGCTCGTTTTCCATTAAAAAAACATGTTGGAGTTATACTACCTAAATTAAATAAGATCAGTAAATTGGCCTGATAAAAGATGCTTGCAAAAGCACTAGGTACTCGCCTGTTTTGCCTTTCGAGTGAAAGCATGCAAAATCCAAGTGACTTGAGCAGCTGCGCTGACACTTGAGTCAAATAATTTGCAGTATGTTTGTGGATAGGATTTTAGTTTTTAAGAATTGTTTAGGCCTGTTTTCAAGCTTTACCCTGACCCTTTACAAACTCTTTCCTAGATGACAAAAGACCCTAAACAGAATTAAAACGATCATACTTGATCGGTTTCTCCTTCTGATGCGTTTTATTTTTGTTTTTTTGTTTTGTTTTTAAACATAGCCCAATTATGACAGTGGAATCACTAAAATGACATTGGGCGACCTTGCCTCCATTGCAGATGTCTTATATGGTTCGCTTCCCTCACACAACAACGTCTGTGCACTCGGGCCGGGTTTTGTGTTCAGCCATTCGCACAGAAGCTCTGAAATTTCTGAAGCTATAGGCACATACTGTTTTGGGAGGCAAGCAAACCATAAGGCGTCTGCAACAAAGGCTAACCAGCACCAACATGCTGAAAATGTTAAAAAGGTGGAATTTCTCCAGATTTCTTCGGGTGTTGAAGTTCTCCTGAACACAAGTTCTTTAGCCGCAGAGCAGCATACTTCGGTTGGCGCTTCGGCAGTTAGACGTTTGATATGGGGCCGGTCAGCATCATGGTAAAGTCGCTCGATTTCCTTTATGTTCTCATCCAGTCAGCTTTTTATTCTTGAGAACTTTTCTAATCAACGGTGGCATCCCGTATGGCACAAACAGTTCGCTGAAGAGTATACAGCAGTATTTACGGAAAGAACACGATATATAACTGAAGGAACACGGAGTTGGCTTCTTCCTTACAAACGCATTTCTCCTTCCTCAATCCAATTCTGATTTTACATAAAAATAAACGACGACTTTTTAGGGGTTTTGTACCCGCAATTTTTGCTGTTAATATTTGACAGCAGTGCATGTCAGGAGAAACCTGCGCAGGCACTATCAATCACTCCCGCCAATTCTCCAGCAGGCACTATTTTAATGGTGATGCTTGCTGTAGGACCACCGGGGGCAAGGGGGTAGATGCTTTTTCTTTTGTTGAGCCGGGGGGTTTGTTGGTTACTGTCGGACAGGGGCGTGGGATTTGTGCTTTTTATTTTGTTGACCGGGGGGGAGGTTTGATGCCTTTCCTTTTGTTGAGCAGGGGAGCATGGCACTAATATTGCGCAAATTCCGCATCTTCCACAACTTTTCATTTTACCGTTTCCCCCACCCACCCCCCACAGGGAGATGAGAATGCCATACAGAAAATCGCGTTGGGCCGGAATCAATTTGTGGCGGTAGCCTATTGTCCATACATGTATTTTGTTTTGATACCCTCACAACTGTATCAGTCTCCATGGTTACCAGTACAAGTACCAAGCTTAAAAAGGCAGATTTGCTTTATCTACTGCTTCCAAGCCAATATCCATCCATCCTCACTCAGTCCCAAAATGTAGTAAGTTTAAAATAACCATAATGTTAAGAGGGGACTCTAGAAAACCATTTTGTTCAGATATATTGAGATGAGAGGTAAAGAGACCTCAGAATTTTTTTTTTTTTTTTTTTTTTTTTATGGTAATAAAACTTTGTACATACCGAAAAACACATTAATAACAAAGTAAATTGCTAGTTTTGATTATGACATTTTCTTCATCGTCATGGTCTACCGGGGAAGGTCAAATGAGCTAATGTTTGGATTAAATAGTGGCATGCCCGTGAAGTGACTGACGGGCTTTTTAAATCGCGCCTGTGAGGATGACTTGACGGGCGTTTACGGGCACCGGCGTGATCGCGCCCGTCTCGAGGCATACACTGTGACAGGTTACACCCAAAAGCAATATTGTATAACAAGCATTCTGATTTGCTTATTTCACACAATGCCATGACGTCACCGAACACAAAACCCGGCTCGAGTGCGCGGACGTTCTTGTGTGAGGGAAGCGAAACATATAACCACATAAGATGTCTGCAACGGAGGCTATGAGCTACCAAGGTGGAAAAAAAAAAAAGGAGTGGAAATTTTCCCCTCAGAGAATTTTAATTTTCCCAAAGGGCTGACACAGACCATTGAAAGAACAGAGCTAATTTTACTCAATTTAACTTTTTAACTTAAACGTCAACAAACGTTATCCCAACAAATTATGTAGGTACAACATTAAATGCTGAACTCAAGAAGTGAATTTAGATCCATATTGGTCCATAGCATGCACAAAGCTTTTTCCATGCAGTAGACCTTTGAGCTGATAAGAAAACCAGGAATACAAGAAAACTAAAATACTGATACATGCTTCCTGCTCATCTAACTTTAGAATGAATGAATTCTGTAGGCTATTACAGACACCTTTTTTGAACAAGGAAAATCTGTTAAACCAAAGCATGGAGTTCAAAACACTACACTAATGTTCTGCGGCAGATCAAACCGGGAAAAATACATTTTAAAACTAGAGTGCCAAGGGCCCTGAAGGTTGCCGGCAGTTACAGCTCCAACAGGAGAAAAGTAACTAGCATCAGTCCGCGGATTCAACAGCAAGCAAACACGAATTCTTGCAAAAGCAACACATTGTCTACACGATATTGGCGTTAAAAAGCTCCAGCTCGGACATCCGCGAAAGAGTTAAACCTGTTTAATTTTTTCGCGAATTTCAGCGGTGATGGCGAATGGTCCCGTACCACTGCGAATCAATTCACGGTTCTTCGAATCAATTCTTCTCTGCGAAAGAAGAGAACTGTTTCATCCGCACACTTCCACAGGCCAACGCAGCTCAGTGAGAAAGGGGTTTTAGTTACCATTATCGGGCAACTCGACTGAGCCGTCACACTTTTTCATGAGTGACAGACAGCAACATTTCCGCCATTTAGCAAAAATATAATCTTTAACAAGTCTAGATCATGAAATCCGATTAGATTTTTCCTCTAACCTGAACTTTCACTGTCGTCTGCTGTCAATTTGTGAAGTGCGCCCTCTTCTCAATTCACTTCTGGTTCTTGCTCTGCTTTCAGACAATGATTTCTTTACATAACACTGCCACCAAGTGGGTCTAATTAGTATTATTCTTTCTATTCCATGATGCTAATAGGAACAAACATCCAAAAATGGGTTTTGACCAGTTTTTATTGCTGCAATTGATTGTGAAAAAAGGTCGACCATGCGGTTACAATGCCCGTAAAAATTTTTATTATATATAGGTTAGTGCCTAATGCATACCAATTTCAAAAGACATTATTAAACGAGGAAATAAATAGATTTTGTCACATGACCTTGACCTTGAAGACCAAAGTCAAATCCAATATGGTGTGTTTGATCAGCATACATGATTTGTCATTAGTATCCAATATATACCGAAGATCTAAAGCCAACATTAAAGGACTTTTAGGCCGTTTTGTCATTACCTGGACCTTGTTGCCCACGGTCAAATCCAATATGTCGAAAACAACCAGCATACATGATTTGCTATTAGTGCCCAATACATAACTAAGCTCTACAAACAATATTAAACAAATATGGGCCATTTTTGTCATATAACCTTCACCTTGAGGCCCAACATCAAATTTGACTGACTGCCTAAGAATGTTCAGCATACATGGTTTCCTATAGATGCCCCAAACATACCTGAGCTCTAATTGCCATATTCAGCAAGTTATAGCAATTTTTGCCATTTGATCTTGACGCCCAATGACATATTCAACTTGCAGAGAATGTTTGGTTTACATGATTCCCTATAGGTGCCACATTAAGCTGTTATAATACATTTTTGCCATTTGACCTTCACCTTGAGGCTCAAGGTGAAATTCAAACAACCGAGAATGTTTGGCATACATGATGACCTTTAGGGGCCTCATACATATCTAAGCTCTAAATGTCATATTAAGCAATTATAGCACATTTTTGCCATTTGGCCTTGACCTTGAGACCCAAGGTCAAATGTGACTGACTCACAATGTTCGGCATACCTGATTCCCTATCGGTGCATCATACATACCTAAGCTCTAAATGCTATATTAAGAGAGTTATAGCACATTTTTGCCATTTGACCTTGACCTGGAGGCCCAAGGTCAAATGTGACTGACTCAAAATATTCGGCATACCTGATTACCTATAGGTGCCTCATACAAACCTAAGCTCTAAATGCTATATTAAGAGAGTTATAGCACATTTTTGCCATTTGACCTTGACTTGGAGGCCCAAGGTCAAATGTGACTGACTCAAAATGTTCGGCATATCTGATTCCCTATAGGTGCCTCATACATACCTAAACTCTAAATGCCATATTAAGAGAGTTATAGCACAAAACACCCCAAAAAATGATGAAGTTCGGCCACGTTGCCTAGGTGGCGCTATGAAGGAGCGATTCAATCAAAACGTTGTTTACACCGTTAAAGCAGGTCATGATACTGATTCCATTGCTCCGATTAACACTAGAAGCGCCGGAATTTTATCACTACTAGAACCGCCATGAACGGTCGTTTGGACCGCTGGGTTCAAAACATTCTAATCCGTCTCTTTGAGCACCTAATTAAGCAATTAATGCATCTTGTATGTTACCATGTATCTCAAAAGAACGAAACAACACCAGCATTACGTTTTAACAAGTTTACTAATACATTTATGAATATTTAGGCAATAGAATTATATATAATTAACATGAATTAAGCTGCTTTCACACCGGACGCGAAACGAATTTTTCGCAAGACAGATTACACTCAAATTCAATGCAAATACGCGCGTTTCGCCTCGGATTCGCCCTTGCATTGACTTTGAATGTGATTTGTCGGGCGAAAAATTCGTCAAGGCCCCGTGAAAGCGGCTTTATTGTAAACATTCACAACGATATTTTTGGGTAAAGAAATAATTAAACAATTCAGAACGACAAAAACAACAATTAATAACATCTATTTTGATGAATACACATTCGGATTCAACATTTATAACAACATAACCATATGGAATATCTTATTTATTATGAAATAATCGGAACAGTGACACGGAATTAGAAAACAATAGGTCGGTGCTGAACTTTTTTTCTGATTATCTTTTTATTTATTGGCGTGGCGTAGCATTTAGCCTACTCGTGACAGTCTGCGCAGGTGACCTCCGTTCTCCTGGTGCGATTCCCACAGACGGGTCTGAAGCATCTGCAGCAGGTGACGAGCGTTTTATTTTGTGAGCAGCTCCTGCAGACCTGGCTCTGCCTCCGTTTTGGTGCCAGTGTCTCCCGCTGCTGCTGGCTCAAACTTTTTGCCAGTGCTGCCCAATAAAATAATTCTAGACTAGGTACTCTACTCTACCAACTCTGACAGTGGCATCGGTTAGTTGCTAGGCAACCAAAAGATACATTTTTGGAAAAAAATAACAGCCGCAAAACTGTACGGTCAGTGAGACCGCTAATGGCAGAAATAGGTAGATTTGGTGAAATTTTATGCTCCGTAGGTGTAATCTATATAAAATCAATTGCACGTTAAAATATAGACACTTCTAGGAAAAGTCAGTGACCCTCAAGGTTGTATTCTTTTATTTTGAAAAGTTATGACACAAACAAATTTCAAAACGGTCTAAATGACCGTCATGGCGCTTCTAGTGTTAAAAAAAAAATTCATCAGTCAGTTTTTGAGGAAATTGCACAAAAGTGCCAAAAATGGCCATTTTCGACATAAAAATGGCCGCCAAGTCTAAACGAACGATTCAATCAAAAAAATTTTTGCTCGGGCATTAACTCGACGACCGATTTGATCACATCTCCAAATTTTAAAAAAATTAATCAGACCGTTTTTGAGATACGGCTTTAAACGGACGACGCCGACGATCTAGTGATTTACAATAGGTTACTGGCCTACGGCCGGCAACCTAAAAAGATGCTGTGGGATGGTTTGAGCTGATTAGACCTCTGAAAACTAAAGGGAATATGTTCTGGTAGCTTTTCACTCTCATTTTCAGTTTCAAGTTGACTGTGAAAACATGCCCCAACAATTATAACATACAGTGCTGCGCGAAGGTCTTTGCCACTCTACATTTTTTTATTTAAATCTGGCTTTACCTGTTCACTTTTTATGCATTGGTGTTGCTGAAGAATAAAAAAGTATGTTTTCAATAGACCCCTGACCTATCCTTTGGGTGGCAGAGGATAAATTAGCCACTGTCTCTAAATATAAGAAAAGTGATTGAGCAGTAAACTAAAAGCACAGCATATATCCATCATAACCAAGCAAAACATGTAATAGCCATAAAATTTTAAGTCCAAGTACAAGAGTAGTCATAAACCAACGTACTAACAATCACAACACGCTTGAGCAACTTTTTGTGATGCAAAAAACACATTTCACAACCATTATTTATTGGTCAACCTCTGATATATTGATGTAGTCACATGCCAAAATTAGTCATAGCTCCTCTGGGACAGGATGACCACGGCCTGTTAACCACACCGATTGTTTCTAAACCAAACTGTGGATACGATAGCCTAAACAATACGTTTGCTCCTCTCAGGCTAATTTCCCCATTCAGAAACTGAGACAACAAAACCACACTAGAAAATTCTGTCAGAAATTTTGAGTGTGCCTGATGCTGTGCAAGTAATAACTCGTACTATATGGGGCCTTCAATTTGAAAGCAAACACAGGACTTTGTGAAAAACAGGACTCATCGTGAGATTCCTAGGCATTTGTAGTTACCTTTTTGAACTTTTGTTTTGGTCGGTAACGGACTCTGTTACCAACCAGTTTTTTGCCGTTTTCACCCAGAATAAGTCAAATGAACAAAATTAGCTATTTTGTTGTTTGTAGTACTACGGAAGACCTATACAAAGCCATTTAAATAGTAACTCTATCTTACTTAGTTTTGGAGCTATGATACGAAATACACCAATTTTGTAACTCCGTTCCCGCGTGACCTGGCCCTTTTGTAGAAGCAGCCTCATTCAACACTGTGTCCATAGCAATGTCAATTACATGGGTGATTCAGTGGCTTGGTTGGCAGGGACTTGGCTTGAACCGGAGGATCGTTGGTTCGAGTCCCACCTTGACCAGCCAATATGGAGTGAGGACTGGAAGCTGGAGAGCCAGCAGTTCACCTCCTGAACACTGAAGAGGTGCCCTTGAGCAAGATACAGACCCTCCTGAACTGCTTCCTGGGCGCCGAAGATAGCTGCCCACTGCTCTCGCAATCTTGCAGTTGAGCAGATTTACTACGTTCAAAGTGGTGAGCCCCTGCAGTAATCGTGACGCAGCTCCTTGAAGAGCGCAATTTGCCTCACAATCTTGTAATATTTCTAAAAAGATCAATATCTCTTAGATATGAATGTCTGCTGAATGTCTGATTTACCCTCCCACACCTTGTTTCGGTATTTGGCTGATCACTGTTCATGTGGGAGGGCAAGGAGAACATGGATTTTCATGATATGGGACCTTAAAATGACAGCTCTCTTTGCTTTAAGATAATTTTCACTTTGTTAAGATGGGGGGGGGCACAGTAACATGACAGAGAATCAAACAGTAGCAAGCTGTTGAATAGTCATTCCAACCAGCTTTGTGTCATCAGCATCCTGCAACTATGCGTTTCCAGTAATATGGAAGAAGCACTTTAACAGATTCATGCATAAGATGCGGCGAGCCCAACAAGTGCAAAAAATCTCACCTTGTAGTAAATAGAGAATCAGCAGCCAGATTGAGATGCACCGCGAGGTCACCTGGGTCCACCATTGCAAGAAGAGGGGGAAAAACAGAACTCTGACCAGGCCCTTCCGAGTCAGAGCGGTCCAGGGGCTCTCCGGCTTGGCTTTGCTGAAGGTGGAGCCTGCAAACAAGGCCAGCCATCAATCTGCATTTTTAATAATTAAATGGTTTGCTGATACTGCACAAATTCACCAACGTTCATGGCACGTGGCTCAGCAGTATTCGAAGCTGATCCAGAAAAACAGGTTCAGAAACATCCCAGATTATTAATGCTGGCCTAGGCAACACTTGACAGCGCTAGCAAAAGCTAGGTCATTTTTGGCAGAAGCCACCCTGCCCCCACATCCGAGCCCTCCCTGCAAAGCCAATCCCCTTGAAAAAATGTGAAAACACAGCCCGCTGACGGAAGACACGTGGGGAACACAAAGCATTGAGCGGAGGAGAGCAGTGCATTCTTTGTCATCTCTACCCATACCAAACTACTAGAGTTTCAAACTGCTTGAGGTCCCATTCAGATGGAAAAATGTGTAACATAACACTGAAAATAAACAAAATGGCTACAGTCAGTATCCCTGCCATTATGGTAGCATAGGTTGATAGGTTAGGTTGATTGATTGATTCTTCATTGTTTATTGACTTTCAGCAATTTTTCAGCCAACTCATGTCAACATACAATTCATTCATACCAATGAGCATTTAGAGTCCTCAATTAGCCTAGCATGCATTTGTCTGAACAGTGTGAGGAAACCGTCATTCCCGAAGGAAACCAAAGCAAACGCGTGAAGAACACGCCAACTCCATACAGAAAGATCCCAGGCCAGATTTAAACCCACCATCGGGCATGGCAACAGCTGAAGGTTTTTCCCGCCGAAAATCTGTTGACGGGGGTGCCAGTAAAGTTGTTGAGTGGGGGGGGTGCCCGTGCGCAATAACACGTGTCTGTCTGCACCTCGCATTTCCGCCCGAGTTAAACAAGTTATATCACCGCCTGGCACTTAAGCTAGTTCAGGGGTCTCCAGCCCTGTTCCAGGAGAGCTGCCGTCCTGAAGGTTTTCACTCCGACCAAAGTAAAGCACACCTCCTTTCCCAGTTAAATTATCCTAATCAGGAGTGCAGAACTATTACAGCTGAAATGAAAACCTTCAGGACGATGGCTCCCCAGGAACAGGGTTGGAGACCCCTCGTCTAGTTATTCAGTGAAACATAGTGATGAGCCGGAATTCTGCATTGCCATATTCGTTACCATAAGATTACGTTTTTGTTTTTTTAAATTTGACATCTCCAACCCCACCCGAATCTGGAATGCCCAATTTGAGAACTATGTACAAGGCTTGCTCGTATGCGACCCCTTGTTGTCAGCTCAGGAGAGAGAGACACAGTTCGTGGCTCTCCTCCGAAGCACGCGCCTGTCAGCCCCTGCAGCTTTACACTCATAGTTCGAAACTTTCGCAAGTTCAGAACAAGGGCGGAGGATACCCGAACATGAGCAAGCTTAGAACCTCACTGACGAGCACAAGGCTGGCCAACAGGAGATGCTTGAGCAACGAACAAAGCAACCATTTTTAATATCCGTTCCCGGCAGTCCCTTCCCAATTTGAATCTTGGCAGCGCTATAGCTATGTGCTGCTCTGAAAAAGCTGCCAACCACTGCCGGTTGGTACGACCGGGGATCGAACCCCCGCCGTGGTAGTCACTACTGCTCCGCAAATGCAGCACCTAAACCGAGTGAGCTAACCAGGCAACAGTTTCATAAATTCTTATGCTGTAACATTCGCTAGCTTTCTTAGCTATATAGCCAACTCACAGCCCACTTTGCTATAGTTATGTTAAATGCAAGATAATACAAGGCAATAGGCTAACCAAAATTAGATAGCGTGTGAGCTAACCTTAACAAACTAACGCCCAACAAAACAGACAAGAAACAGTTAAAAAACTAGCCAGCTAGCTTGGTGAACAGCACTCTGTCCAATTGTTTCTTCAAAGGTTTCTTCTCTTCGACACTCCTCATGAGCTTTGGTTGTTTGAAAATATGCCGTTTTGAACTTTCTTTCCATTGAACTTTCCACCATCAATGCAATAAGCGCAAGAATCTAAAAGTATTTATACAACAAGCATACTGTGAACACTCAGACTGATTGACTAGTTCGGAGGCCTGCTTACAGGCTGAGACCTTTACTGATTAGCTTACATCACTGGACCAAACAGGAGGGATAGAAAATTTTATTTTTGTGCTTACAGGGCCCGAAATGGCATGGATTTCATAGCTACATCCATCGATCCATTCTCTATTCTGCTTCTTCCTCACTTGGGTCGTGGAGGAGCTGGAGCCTATCTCAGCTAACAATGGGCTAAAGGCAGGGACCCACCGTGGGCAGCTCGCCAATCCATCACTGAGCATACTCACTATTCACTCACACACTCATACCTATGGGCAACTTAGTGTCTCCAATTCACCTGATGTGCATGTCTTCGGACCGTGGGAGGAAACAGGCGTATCCGGAGGAAACACAAGCGAGCATGGGGAGAACATGCAAACCCCAGCTACATATCAGAGAATTTACTTATGTGATGACTGGCCATGTTAAAGTGGGAGTGCACTAAATGTAAAAAAAAAAAAAAAAAAGGACCAAGGGTCCTGTAGCTTACCGGCAAGCAATCTTATAGTGATGATACAAGTTATGAACATTTAATGTGAAATCTGACCTTCGAATCATTGAAGGTCAATGTCAAGGTTACTAAATAAAAGTTCACATACATTTATAAGACCTCCTGTAATACTTTGTACAACCCTAAGCTCTGAAGTAGTTTAGGTGATACATGTCATTGAAAATTCAATATGTCAGTTGTGAACTTTAAAGGTCACAGAAGCTCAAGTTGAGGTCAGCAAATGGACTTCATACATGATCTCCTATAAGTCTCAAATACAAACCTAGGCTCCATCTGTAACCATTTTGGCAATACAAGTCATTGTATTATATCAAGTTTGACCTTCAAAGGTCACCAACAGTCAAGTTGAATGTCACCAAAGGAAAGTTCACATGTGACTTCCTTTAAGTCTGTGATACAAACTTAGGCTCTATCTGCGACCTTTTTAGAGATAGAAGTCATTGAATTTTCACTAGGTCAAGTTTGAACTCCCAAGTCTCAAATACAAACCTAGGCTCCATCTGTGACCATTTTGGCAATACAAGTCATTGTATTATGTCAAGTTTGACCTTCAAAGGTCACCAACAGTCAATATGAAGGTCACCGAATGAAAGTTCATATATGACTTCCTATACGTCTCTAACACAAACCTACACTCTACCTGTTTTGATTTTGCTGATATAAGTCATTGAAATTTAATTGTAAAGTTTGGCTGTTGAAGGTCACCGGAGATCAAGTTCAAGGTTGCCAAGTGAAACTTAATTCATGACTTCTTATATGCCCACAATAGAAACCTAAGCTCTATCTGTAATAGTTTTGGTTATACAAGTCATTGAAATTTCACCATGTGAAGTTTGACCTTCGAAGGTCACCGAAGGTCAAGTTCGAGGCCAACAGATTAAAGTTCATATATGACTATAAGTGTTCAAAACACATATATTCCCAATCTTCTATATTTTCAAGCCTAGAAGCCTTTGAAAATTGTAACATTTTGCTTGACCTCAAGTTTGACCTCTCAAGGTCATCTGAGGTCAACTTTAACACAGCCAAAATATAGATCATACATGACTTCCTAAATGTTTATAATACAAACTTAATCTCTATCTGCAACCATTTAGCCTCCACAGGCCGTCTTGCACATTCTCTATAGGATCCTGTGTTAAAGTACAGCGCCCCCAAATGACCCACTCCCGTCGATTCAATCAAAATGGCTCTTGCACTGTTCATTGAAGGTACCAAGGAAAGTTGATCGCCTGATTTAGAAAAAAAATTATCACGCAGTTTTAGAGAAATAATTTTTTTTTTATTTCTCAGTCCTATCTTTAATATTGGGGCCAAAATTTCAAGGGCCCATAAAACGGACAAAAATTATTCCATCAAAAATCAGAGAAAAAAAAACCATCTGGAGGTATGGTGTAATAGTACGTTATGGCAAATTTACACAAAAATTCACTAGGCCAAAAAAAAAATAAATAAAAAATGTTCTGGACGACAGACGACGTACGCCACACCACGACAATAACTTATCGGCCCATAGGGCCAGTAAGCTAAAAAAAGAGAGAGAAATAACCCAGAATGCACCTTGAAAAACTTGTGTACCCTAGCATAGAGCCTGAGGCAGACTCACCTCTAACCAAGTCAACGTCAATCAGATCAGCTTTGATGTGGCCCGTCCTCTTCGGTTTGCTGCCAATGCCCTGTTGAGCCGATCACCCACAAGACTTTCAGTGCACAGCTACGAATGGCATGAGGGTAAAACACTGATCTGACATAAGCACCTAAATGTGTAGTACCTTCAACTCAGCCTGCTCCAGAGATTTCTCCCAGATTTGCTGATCGTACGCCCCAATCTGCACATAGACTGCATTTCAGGAGGAGTAGAATCTCCAGTGGAAAGAAACAATTGTAATTGCCAGCTAAGGTAAACATTTCATATTGCCGACAAGACCCAATATGGGGCCCTACTTCATCAAAGCAAAATCGCAGTCTTGGTTGGGTAGCAGCACTGAGTAAAATTCAGAGCTCTCTAAATCTTGAGCAAGAACTTCCTCAGCCCAGTTATCAAGCCAACCCAACTTCATGAAAAAAACCCCAAGCTGCTTAACACAATTGCAGCAGGACCAAACCTCACCTTCTCCTGATACCATGCAATCCCAGCCATTGCACGATTTGATCTCACGTCATTTCGGACTAACTTTGGCGAGTGGAAGCAGGAACTGTGACTCTGAGGCAAGGCACAACACAAAAACACATGCAAGCACTTGCACACGCAAAAAATGGGTAGGGATAATCCGCTGAAAACATTCTGCTGGAAAAAGTACAACCATCTACACTTTCCTTCATAATTTAATTATTTCATTAATATACTGTGGTGACATTTTCACCCGTTATGCTTGAGATTTATATCAATCAATATCTAGCTGAGTTCATGAAAAAAGAAGAAGAATTAGTAAGAGAATTTTCAGCAGAATGTTTTCAGCAGATTAGCCCTACCCCGCAAAAAGTACGTTAAGCAACCAATGGTCTCCAACAGGATAGCGTCACCCAGTCCAACTCTGTTACATAAATAAGTTCACTGGCTGAAGCTATTAGCAAATGGGGCGAATTAACTCACTTAGCGAATAAGCTATTCCGCTCGTCAGGCAATATGCCTTCTCAATTTAATTATTGTTAACTAGCTCATTAAAAAGCCAACGACTATTGCTAATGTGGACCAAGTTAACGCTGGCCGCTTATCTTATACTAAAGCTGCTTTCACACCGGACGCGAAACGAATTTTTCGCACGACAGATTACATTCAAAGTCAATGCAAAGGACGCGAATACGTTTCACGTGAAACGTATTCGCGTCTTTGCATTGACTTTGAATGTAATCTGTCGTGCGAAAAATTCGTTTGGCGTCCGGTGTGAAAGCGGCTTCAGCTACCGGTTACTGACACAAGCGTTACTTAACCAATATAGCTAGCTAGTTAGTTTGCAAGCAAACTACAGGGGTAAACACTACAAGCTATCCGAATCGCACTAAGCTGGTAAATTGACGGGAAAACTTACCCCTGCAAAAACTTAGCTGACGTTTACTTGCTATAGGTTTGCTAGCTGGATGACATGGGAATGTTTTGGTCCTCTGCAGCACTAGCTCATGTAGCTAATGTTAGGTACCTTCACGCGAGTTTTCACTCCAGGTGAGTGTCAATGATGCATTGGGTGATCATACCAACGACGTCCATAGGGAATGACAATGGAGACAAAACGTTATTATTCGTTATAGCTACCTATTTCATTGCGTTCACGACTTTAAATCAAGTTGGCTACGTTAGCTAGCTAGCTAGTTCCGGGTAGCAGTTTGATATTGGTAGCCAATGCTCATCTTAGCTGCTTGGCTAGGCAGTGAGCTAACGTTAGCTGTTTAGTTCCGGAATACATTTCAGTCGGCACATATTCAAAGCGACCATTTCAATTATTTTGCCTGGTGAGCATCTGACCAGATAATAAACGTAGTAATTAGCTCCGTTAACAGCAGCCTCAGATATAGACCGCGCTGCAATCTGTTTGCTAGAAGTTGGATATCTGACGGGTAAATCGCGCGAGGCTTTGATCTTCTTCTACTCCTTCTTCCTGTCTGTTTTCAACCTGACGGGGCATTATCGCCACCGACTGTCGCGTTTCATTCCTTGTTAATCTTTCCTGTATTTTTCCGCCAAGTCCATAGATGCATTAAACCGCATTTCCACGGCTACTTGCGAAGATTGCTTTCCGCTCCATGCGTTTAATCCCTTTTTGTTCAAGTTTGTTTTTCAATAAACAGTCATTTTCTTGTACATTTGTGACAGCGGAAAATGACATACTTCACCATCTCCATGTACCACTTGGATGATTCCGAATGAGGTGTAAAGACACATTTAATTCAGTATGTCCCAGTCTAATCCAACTAATCAATCACTCCCTTTCTCGACTTTTCCCCGTGACCTTCCCTCCCCAACTTCTTGCTGGATCCGATATAAGTGCCTTCCCTCAGGATCTTCTTCCCATAAATTTTCCCGCTGAATCTAAATTTTGTTCCACATGAAAGCTTTGGTTTCTACCTTACTTAAACCAAAAATTAAATTCCACTTATTTAAGTTTTATCTAAGTGTTAAGGGGATAGTTCACCCAAAAATGATCTACTCACCCCAAGGCTAGCAGAAGGGTCCGTGAATTTCGTTTGTCCTCAAAACACATTTGGAGTTTCAAAGAAAAGCAGCATTGAAGACAAATCCAAATCAACTGAGGTCATTGGTGACCAATCTTTCTAAGCGTAAAAACAACATTTTAAAAACACAAAATGCCTCCATACTGCTCCTGCGGCGTGATCCAAGTGTCCGTAAGACCTGACATTCAAATGTGACTCGAAAACACGTCTTTTCACCATGTTTTTAGCCTAAATGTCCAATATAGCCACTTAGCTAGGAGCTCTGTTAATTTTCATGGAAGAAGTTGACCTCACTACGGTGGCCAACTAGGGTAAGTAACGCTGCAACAGCCCAAATCATCTCCAATTGGAGAAACACTCTGCAGTTTTGAATGTTAGTATTCACTGACTGAAGAGCTTATTTACCCTCGTTGGCTACCGTAGTGAGGTCAAAAAGGTCGGTTCTAGAATACAGCTAAAAGCCTTGGTTGTATCGTTGGATGCATACAAAGCTTTTGATAGGGTAGAATGGCCTTACCTATTTCATGTTCTTGCTCATTTTGGGCTTGGTGGCAATCTCCTGAAATGGATAAAGGTGCTCTATACTGCTCCAAAGGCCTCTGTAATTACAAATGGGTCAGTCAATATCTAAGCATCCAGACCCTCCCAGATGACCCCCTCAGAAATTTCTCAAAAAATTCATATGGGTACCTCTGGTGGACTTATGAAATAATACCAAGTATTAGACCAATATCCCTAATAGTTTTGAAGTGATGGCCTGTCACAATTTTAAGAATTTTTTTTTTATTTTGACAAAACTGTGTTTCGTCCAACTTTGGGCTTCCACTGCTCCTCTATTATTTAACCTACAGATCAGATTTTTGGTTTCCCTGGCCAACTTTTCCCCTAAAATCAGAATTTCTGGTCAGATTAGGTGTATCTACCTTGGTTGCTCTACAATAGGGCTCCAAAGTTGGCCGAAAAGCCAAAAATCGCAAAAATTGCTGTACTTTTTAAATGCTACAGATCAGAAAGTTTAGGGAATTCAAGCTTGAAATTTTTTTTGTGACCATTCCTGATACCTCTCATGGGTAATCCACTTTAATCTTGTTTGTATCATGGCAGGAATGAGAAGAAAAAATTTTTTTTTTTTTGCTCGTTTTTCATTTTACGGAAAAAATTGCAATTTTGAAGTCCATGGTTCACCATGTGCGCAATTGACCACATCCTTCAAATCTTTACCATAGATTGCTATAGTTGTCAGCTTCATCTGACAAAAAAATTGGGATGGTGTTCTGCCTAGTTTATTTTATATTAATTTTTCAATAGACGCACCATATTGGCCATTTAAACGCACCATCGTACATCATAAAATGCTATAGATTTGTTGAAAGTATGAATATTAAGTAATGTTCAGTTCATCATGTTAAAACTTGAACAAATAATGAAATCTTGAGAAAAGCACAAACTTGTTTCATCCTACATCATCATTAAATCTGCAATCTGAGGTAAGTGAAGTGTGATGACTTAATCCATAATTCGTCTGAACTCGTTTTGGTATTGCATAATGATGACCAGTATAAAAGAGCTCCAATGATCAGATTATCATAATCACTCAAACCATGGAGGGTAAGAAGGATTTACCACAGTGTGACTTAGGCACCAAATTGGGTGATGTATGTCACAACACATGTATGGCAAGAAAAACTGGCTTCTTCAGAGTGGATACCTTAAGCAATGAGGATCAAAAATTGCTCGCCTGGAGATCTGGAGTTATGCTTGAGGAAATTGAGCAAATTTGTGTTCATCATGAGAAGATGTTTTTATCTCGGTTCATGAGTGAACAGCGTACATGTGCAGATCCAGGAAATATTCATACCAAACAGATTTCACGTAAGTGTAATTTCCATGTTTTGGTGTAGCAATTGTATAAGTTTATCCTGATTCCATTACAGATTTGCATAATGTGTGATTTTTAGTCCTCTAAGTTCCTGGCAGTGAATGTAAATTTGATAGTTAGCAATGTTAGCAAAAATTACATAATGAGATTAAAAGCAGAATTCTTATGGTCTCTAACAAAAACCACATGAACCATTCCAATGTAGTAGTCGTACGTGTAATCCATTGTTAAGCTTCAAATAAAACAATGATTTTGCTTGAAAAATTGTATTGAAGTTATTTTTTGCATGTATTTAGCTGTTTCAAAGAGCCTAGATGTGGCAAATGTGCTGAACTTGGCAATTGATGCTACACGATGCTGAATTTTCATCAATATCTGCTCGAAATAGGTAACATCATTCAAAAATTGCAGTAAAAAAAAAATAGGCTGAACACCATCCCAATTTTTTTGTCAGATGAAGTTGACAACTATAGCAATCTATGGTAAAGATTTGAAGGATGTGGTCAATTACGCACATGTTGAACCATGGACTTCAAAATTGCAATTTTTTCCGTAAAATGAAAAACGAGCAAAATAAAAAAAAAATTTTTCCTTCTCATTCCTGCCAAGATACAAACAAATTAAAGTGGATTACCAATGAGAGGTATCAGGACTGGTCACAAAAAAATTTCAAGCTTGAATTCCCTAAACTTTCTGATCTGTAGCATTTAAAAAGTACAGCAATTTTTGGCTTTTCAGCCAACTTTGGAGCCCTATTGTGGAGCAACCAAGGTAGATACACCTAATCTGACCAGAAATTCTGATTCTAGGGGAAAAGTTGGCCAGGGAGACCAAAAATCTGATCTGTAGGTCAAATAATAGAGGAGCAGTGGAGGCCCAAAGTTGGACGAAACACAATTTCGTCAAAATTTTTAAAAAAATTCTTAAAATTGTGACAGGCCATCACTTCAAAACTATTAGGGATATTGGTCTAATACTTGGTATTATTTCATGAGTCCACCAGAGGTACCTATATGAATTTTTTGAGAAATTTCTGAGGGGGTGACCCAGGAATTTTCTGATTTTCTGGATGCCTTCACTTGGACTGACCCAAATGGCAAACAATCTCCTGTTTTCTCACTTAAATGAGACACTGCACAGGGCTGTCCGCTATCACCTTTACTTTTCGCTCTAGGAATAGAGCCCCTTGCACACGCCATCCATACAGATCCTGACATCAAAGGCGTCCATATAAGCAGGGCTTGAAGTTAACTTTTTCAGCCACCAGCCCCTGTGGCAGGTGAATTTCAAAATCCACTAGCCACACAGGCTTTTTACCAGCCAATTTTTTTTTTACCTTAAAATAAAGGTGAAAGACACAGGCAATGCCCTAGCATGTTCTTTAACTTGTTTAGAATACGAATTAAAGTTCTGTCAAGTTATAAACCAAATTAATGTCAATAATGACTATTTAAAATTGTCCATCTATTTATTTATTGATTTCCGAACGAATAATACAATGTGACTACATTACTGTATTGAAGAGTGATCAAGGTCCTTGAAGGGCCTCCGGGAGCTCCTCAGCAAAATAAGGACTGCTGTAGAATTTCACTCTCAATTTATATCAAAAGAAATTGTTATGGTACAAAAACATGTTAGTGTTCAAATATATCAAACAATTGAAATACTCTTCCCAATTCATAAGTTACTTAATTTCTTTATGGTATGTTTAATTATCAGCGAATGTTGCAATCATTATATGGTCATTAGTGATCTAACATTGATTGCGTTCTGAGGCCAGCCAAACAATTGACGGCTGTACAAATCACTTGGAAATGCTTAGCACGGTTTCTGTGTAGCCGAACATCAGACATCGTTGTACATAAGCTAGATAACACTTTTAACACTAAGAATCTTTTTGAAGAACCATTATATGGCATTCTCAGACCATCCCAACATAATTGCTTAAAGCATAAAATTCAAAATTTTCTTTATTAAATGCATTCTTGGAGCTAAGTTCTTCAATCTCCAATTCAGTGGCCATTTGATCTTCATCTAAATCTGAGTGCTTGCCAGGTACTCACGTCCAGTTGCCAACTTTCTTGCGTAGGCGATACATTCGCGCTGAAAACAATGCACCAGCTGCATGTAAAACTAGAATGTGTTTTTAATTGTAAAAACAGATGTCTTCCCCCTGGCCCCTTTCCCTGCCTAACCCACCGGATGGATGGACAGACAGGCACATACCGAAAGACACCACTTGTGAGGTTACGCTCAGGAACCAGACGCGAGAACCAAGCAATGCAGCAAACTTGAGTTTTATTTAGGAAGGGGGTGAACCCCCACAGGGCAGGAAGCAACGGTACAGAGTCCACAATCCAAAAATCAGAATCCCAGGGGCGTAATCCAAATCGTAAACAGGGCAGCAAACACAATACTCGTGGTCGGGCAAAAAAGGTTCGATACACAGATGCAGACAAAGCCAAAATCAGAATCAGGGACAGTCCAGTCAGAAAAGAATCACAAAGAATACAAGGCAAAAACAAGCGTAGTACAAGGAAAACGTTCTGACTGGGAATGGCTGTGAACAGACTGCTTAAATACACGTGAGGGAAGTCACATGCTATGATTGGGAACAGGGGAAGTGGATCAGACTAATTAACAAGGGAGCAGACACGAGGGGGAACCTAACCAAATGAAATTGGCAAAAGCCAAAACGCGGACAGGGATCACAAGACAGTCTATTGACAGACATACGGCTCCGGTTAGGGAGTTCTAACGTGCACAGATAATGAGAGGCAGAACTGAGTTAAACAGGTGCGGAGGATCCGCTGAAGCGCAGCCAAGTAGATTGAGTAAAGACAAGGGGCGGAGACTAGAATAGGGCGAGTGCTGAGAGCTCGTTAGTCAATTAGTAAAGTGCGGCTATACAATCCCTAGTGCTCGTTAGTAAGTTAGTACTATAAACAATGTTAGTTCTGGTTAGTAAATTTTACTAAAATAACAAACTGTTAGTAATGTTAGTAATGATAGAACAGCAAGGCGAAGGGAGCAAACGAGATTTAGAAGGAATAATTGAAAACCCAGAAACCATGGAATCACCCGAAAGTGTGGCACACAATACTGGGGCAATGAGCTGTCACATGACATAAGACCAGACAGGGGAGATAAAGTGCAATGCATGGCAAGATACAAAACAATGACCAGAATCTAACAGAGGGAATGAACTATGGCAGAAATACAGGCAAAACAGAAACAAAAACATGGCATGGATCAAGACATAAGCAAAACATGAACAGAACATGGCAGAATCATAACAGTACCCCCCCAATGAAACACCTCCTGGCGTTTCACCTCGTAGGCTTAGGGTGAACAGCATGAAAGTCCATAATCAGAGACTTATCCAAAATGTTGCAGGAGGGGACCCAGCTACGATGTTCAGGTCCGTAGCCTTCCCAGTCGACCAAGTACTGGAAGCCTCGCCCTCTGCGACGACAATCCAGCAGGGTGCGAACAGTGTAGGCCTCGCCTCCGTCGATGATGCGGGTGGGTGGTGGGGGATCAGGGCCAGAAGACAAGGGGTGGGTTACAGCAGGCTTAATCTGAGACACATGAAATGTGGGGTGAATGTGGCGCATGGAAAGGGGCAGACGGAGGTGAACAGCAGTGGAACTAAGCACTTTTTCGATGGTAAAGGGGCCAAGGAACTTCGGGAAAAGTTTACCCCCACTCCCCCTTAAGGGAATGTCCTTGGAGGATAACCAAACGCGCTGCCCAGGTCGGTAGGATGGGGCGGCAGTGCGTCTCTTGTCCGCCAGGGCCTTGCAGCTCCTGGTCAAGACAGATGGAGGTGTCTGTATAGGAGTCGAGCTAAGCAGCATAGTCCCAGCATGCCATCTCTTCTTTCAGGTCTGGCTGCAGCCTGTTGCAGTAGATGGTGAGGAGCGCTGGTTCGTTCCAGCTGCTGGCTGCAGCCAGGATCCTGAAAGCGAGGGCATACTCAAGCGAGGGAATACTCTCCCGCTGACCTGGACCCCAGCAGCAGGTCCAACAGACGGTCCCCAGCCTTCTTCCCTGGGTGGTCAAAGACTGCCCTGAACTGAGAAATGAAGCTGTTATAGTTGGGGAAGGCAGTCTGATCCCAAACAGCAGTAGCTCATTCTTGGGCTTTGCCTGACAGATAAGTGATGAATGCGGTGATCTTCTCAGCATCACTGAAGGTGGAGTAGTAAATGAAGTAGAGGGAACACTGGAGCAGGAATCCTCTGCAGGCATGAGGGGAACCCTCATAGCGGTCTGGCAATCGCACTTGTGAATCACCCCAGGGAGGGGTTGGATACGCCTGTGGATGTGCAAGAGAGACTAGGGCGATGAGTGGCGGGGCCAGCGAGAGATGGTGAGTTCACGGAAGCCATGGACGAGTTCCTTCAAGGTGGCTCCTAGTCAGACAATCTCCCTGTTTAGCTGCCACAACATTAAGTTTTCTCGAAGGAGAGTTAGTGGTGGCAAACTGTGAGCAGTATCTTTGCTGAATCCATAATCTTTGATGAAGTCTTCTATAATGGTTTTTCAGTGCACACTTGTACTATGTGCACTGAAAACAGGGAAAAAGGTAGGCTGGATCCAAATGCAAAGAAGAGCTGCTGTTTATTACCTTTGCAGCAAGGCTACAAAGGGCACTTGAAAAATATAACAAACGGGGAATCGCAGTTCCCAAAAGTGATACAAAACAATGAGCTAAACTAACAAAGCCAGCGTAATAACAAGTACTACAATACATGCGAAACGCTATGGCAGAAACTTATGCTTAACAAGCGCTTTACAAGACTTTGCATCATAATGGTGCAAAGTCTGGGCTTTTATGTGGTTACTGATGTTAATGGGTTAATTGCAAAGAGGTTGAGCTAGCGGGAGCACGTCGGTTCCTCAGCATTCCAGAGATGCGAACCATTGGAGGCGTACCATGACAAATGAATTTTGATCTAATTTAAACATTGGTCATCTTGAATGTAGTTTTCATTTAAGACCAGCGGCAAAAATTCTTTGCTTTGTAATTTTCAGTATAAATGAAGAGCAGTTAAACTTGTCTCCCTTTATGATAATGTATTTTCTCATTTATTAATTTTTGATCTGAAGGATACAATCCGAACCAAGAGTTTTGTGATCAGTCGCCCAACTGCAGGGAGAATGTGCATCAGTAGATCCACCCTCATCTCCTGTAAGAGATGATTGCATGCTCACTGTTCTAAATTATTATAGGTTACATTATAATAACCTGGTTATGGGTCACATTTATACACTGCCATGCTCCCTCTGCCTCTTTCTGCAGTTCTCATGCATTAGTTCTACATCGTTGACCGTATGATTGCTGTGGCTGCTTCGACATAACCACAAGTCAGTGTTAAAGTTTTCAGTCTGTTGTGGCATTAAACATTCTGAAATTTTTTTAAAAATCATGAAAAGTGTGCTGGTTCTGGCAGTGGGCAGGGATAGGCATTGCCCACTCAAATTATAGCTCTGCCCACCCAATTGCTTTGTTCAGTTCTGCACGTTTTTGGATCAAGACATTGGCTGTATGTAAATATGGACAACCTTACAGCTTCCCAGAAGTAAGGCCAAAATATTTTAATGGCTGGCAGTGGATTGGACATGGGCCACACTAAATATACTGAACAGCAAAAGAAACGTCACAGAGGTTTTGTATATAAACTGTTTTATAAAAAAAAATTTCATGAAGTTCATTGGGACATCAGTTGGAGACAATTCTTTCATGTGATGACTCACTGTAGCCTGGAGCATGCTTGACATGATATTTGTGATCATGTGATCAGATTTATTTCTAAATCCAGTGCCTTGTATGCCCACAATAAGCGTTGATTACGGAATGCATCTTCTGTACATGGAATATTTGAGGTGATTTATGAAGGCCATGGGGATTTGGGCCATACCCCCTGAAAGGCTATAGAGAGCTGTGCCGCAGTTATCGGCCTTGGTCGTACCTCATTAAGACGTCTTTGGATCTCGTCCCACAAGTGCTCTGTTGGATTCAGATCCGGACTAAGGCAGCTTATGGATGTTGTGCTGTTGTAGGTTAACCTAGCAGTGTGAACACGTGCGTTATCTTGTTGAAGCAAGTGATGTTGGTGACGAGCAAAGTATGTCACAAAATAAGATCCATGAAGTCCCTAGAATCACCTCTCTCATTTATTACAAAAATTTCAAGTGATTGAATCATCTGGTTGATGCAATCAAAATTGGCCTATTAGAAATAAGGTAAATCTGTCATTATGTCAGTGGTCTCCTGTGTTTTTAAAATCAGACTAAAAGTTTAAAAATCTGGGGCGCCCCGGTGGCACATCGGTCTCAGTGCGCGCGCCATAAAGGCTGTGTCCTTCCCGCGGCGACCTGGGCTCAATTCCGGCTCGGGTCATTTGCCGCATGTCTTCCCCATTCTTCTCCCCAACTTTCCTGTCTCTCTCCACTGTATAACTATCAAATAAAGGAAAAAATCCCAAAAGAAATAATCTTTAAAAAAAAAAGTTTGAAAATCTTCTAGTGTGCCACAGGTACAATGTTGGATCAAGTTAATGTAACTTAAACCCAGAAGTTAGCCCCCACAGGAAGATATTTCACCAATGCAACAGAGATGATGTAGACCAGGGCTCCCCAAATCTGGCCCTCGAAACCAAATCCAGCCCTGGTTTCCTTTCCCTCCTGGCAAATAATGAATAATTATGGTCTCCGATTGGCTCAACTTTCTTTTCACCTGACC
The DNA here is from genome assembly GCA_029692085.1 of Gymnothorax javanicus. Classification (NCBI taxonomy): domain Eukaryota; kingdom Metazoa; phylum Chordata; class Actinopteri; order Anguilliformes; family Muraenidae; genus Gymnothorax; species Gymnothorax javanicus. Next base: position 16,346,714 of record CM056202.1, read on the forward strand.
CCCAGGTAAAGGAAGGCTGGAAAACCAGCAGCTCTCGGCCCACAAGGACCGTGATTTGGGGACGCTGACACAGACTAACCTATACTACACACAAATGATGTTCTATACAGAGAATCATACCCGTGATTGCTAAATAAATTCCTGTCAATTTAAAATTAAAATTTGTATCTGTGTCAACATTGGTTCCCCCCCTTTCTTCCCAAATCAAATTCAAGACCTCCACTCCATTTGTTTCCATCATATCCGGATAAGTTTGCTGGTTGCACTCACTGTCGGCTAGAGCAGTGACTGGTGTGAAGAGATCGGCACTACTGATGAAACGTTGTTTTGCTCAGATTCTGCCTCTTACAGTACTATGTTCACCATTAAATTATTAAAAAATGATCACATTCTATCAAATAGTTTGAATTTTTATTGAGTAACTCAGTTAAAACAAACAGTCTTACAAGATAAACTCCTGGTGATGCTTAATGGTCTGCAGCACTGTCTAGATGTAGGTGACAGAGCAGCAGGTCTATAAAAGGTTGCTGCTTGTGTCATCCAACACACACTCTTGCAAATTTTGTTTGAAAAATACTAAAATGTTGCAGTAGAATGCATGGGAATGACTTATAATATAAGCTAAAGATTCAGTGGTTGATTGCGCTCAAAGTTCATAGTCATATGAAATATTTTGGCTGTAAACAAGACTGAAGATACAAGATCCAGGGCTATAGCACAATCGCCTGGCCCTCTACATATCCTTGGGTGGCAGTATTACTACTGAAGGTGAGCTGGCCTTATTTGACAGATCGCAGATCTCCATATCATGCCTACTTGGGGCTACAGCATAGCCTGTACAATTGTTTAAATATACTCTGAAGAACCACTCCCATCGACTGATTGCGGATGAGGTTGCAATGGTCCCTGCATATATCTCTCAGGATAGGAAAAATCGGGCCCACTGACCCAAATTTTTCTGACTTGGGGCCGTAAACAGAGGGGGTGAGTTGGCTAGTACAGAGGCTCTCTGTATTGTTGCCTGACAAAGATGTGCTGAGGACTTAGGCGCAGACACAAGTGTAAAGATCACGGTTTATTGGTGCCAAAATCAGGGTCAAACAGACAGAATCAAACACCAGAGGGAGGATTTCAGTGCAGAATCATTGGGAAAAAATCTACATCAATAACAGGCAGGAGTCCAATAAGCAGCTGGAATGCAGTTGAGAAACAGAGTCAATATTGGTTGAAAAAAGCCCAATTCTCTTGAGATCCAGGCCAGGAATCAAGTGTGGAGGCAGAGTGCAATTCAATTGTAAGGTTTATGTAAGGGATAATCAACTCGTAGGTGCGCATTACACAGTTTTAAGTGCCTTAAAACTGTGTAATGCGCACCTACGAGTTGATTATCCCGCTTATACCATAGTCATTTGCCAGCAATATCAAATCACAGCATTCAGACATTTTTGGTGACGGTTTTGCACTAAACAAAAACAAGCTGGTAATCATTAGGCCTAAACAGGCGCCACGCCGTCTTATACCCAATACTATAGGCCAAGCTAAATTGAACCAGCTACAGCGCCCTCCATAATTATTGGCACCCCTGGTTAAGATGTGTTAAAAGCCTTAAAATAAATTTGATTTTTATTGCAGAAGCATACTCTCACACTGAAAATTGTAGAAAAATGTAACCTTCAACTCAAGTGAATTTTAAGGGGAAAAAAAATCCCTGACTAAGAAATAATTGATTTTCATAAAATCACCTGTTCCACAATTATTGGCACCCCTAACAATTCCTAGGAAATAAATGTAATTGAAGTATTTCTGTCATTTCTACAGTAGTTTACAAAGTTGATCAGAGTATCTAGGAACATATAATTAGTAATTCATCACTTCCTGTTTCCCTGGGGTATAAATATGATGTGACACAGAGGCCATTTCTCTTATCCACTCTTCAACATGGGAAAGACAAAGGAACACACCATTCAAGTAAGGCAGATGTGTGTCAACCTTCACAAGTCAGGCAATGGCTACAAGAAAATAGCCACTCGCCTGCACCAGCCCATATCTACTGTCAGATGAATCATTAAGAAGTTTAAAACAACTGGAACAGTGGTAAACAAGCCTGGACGAGGAGGCAAGGTTATTTTGCCACCACGCACAGTGAGGAGGATGGTAAGAGAAATAAAAAGTTCTCCAAAGCTCACTGTTAAAAAATTGCAACAAATGGTAGCATCTTGGGGTCACAAAGTTTCCAAAACAACCATCAGGCGCCATCTACATGCCAACAAGCTGTTTGGGAGGCATGCACGGAAAAAACCTTTTCTCACTCACAATCATAAACGCAAACGTCTGGAGTTCACTCAGCGGTACTGGGACTTCAACTGGGACCGTGTGCTTTGGTCAGATGAGACCAAGATAGAGCTTTTTGGCAACAAACACTCTAAGGGGGTCTGGCGGAACACAAAAGATGAGTATGCAGAAAAGCACCTCGTGCCCTCTGTGAAGTATGGGGGAGGATCGGTGATGCTGTGGGCCTGTTTCTCTTCCAGAGGCCCTAGGAACCTTGTTAGGGTGCATGGCATCATGAACGCTTTGAAATACCAGGACATTTTAAATCAAAATCTGGTGGCCTCTGCCCGAAAGCTGAAGATGGGTCGTCACTGGGTCTTTCAGCAAGATAATGACCCTAAACATGTGGCCAAATCTACACAGAAATGGTTCACCAGACACAGAATCAAGCTCCTCCCATGGCCATCTCAGTCCCCAGACCTCAACCCCATTGAAAACCTGTGGAGTGAGCTGAAGAGGAGAGTGCAGAGGAGAGGACCCAGGTCGCTAGATGATTTAGAGAGATTGTGCAAAGAGGAATGGTCAAAGATCCCTCTTTCTGTATTCTCCCATCTTGTGAAACATTAAAGGAGAAGATTAGGTGCTGTTTTGTTGGCAAAAGGGGGTTGTACGGGGCGCCCCGGTGGCTCATCGGTCTAAGTGCGCGCACCATGGAGGCTGTGGCCTTCCCGCAGCGACCTGGGTTCGATTCCGGCTCGGGTCATTTGCTGCATGTCTTCCCCCATTCTTCTCCCCAACATTCCTGTCTCTCTACACTGTATAACTGTCAAATAAAGGAAAAATTCCCAAAAAAATAATCTTTAAAAAGGGGGGGGTTGTACAAAGTATTATCATCAGGGGTGCTAATAATTGTGGCTCACATGATTTGATGTAATAGAATTATTTCTTAATGTGGGATTTTTTTCCCACTGAATATATGCACTTGAATTAAAGGTTGGATTTTCCTCTTTTTTTCATTGTGGTCCTATATTATTTAGAAAAAAACTTAATTTATTAGTAGCTAAAGAACACATCTTAACCAGGGGTGCCAATAATTATGGAGGGCAGTGTATCTTAGTTCATCTTACGTTCATGGAGAAATATTTTTTGCACACGCTTACATCTGTTTACCAGCTGATGATTTGGTAACGGATTCCAGCTGAAACGGAGATTATGCGTAACGCAACATTATGTGCGATTATGCAGACTGTAGCTAACTTGCTACCCACAATTACAATGAACATATGACGGTTTCCGTAGAACCAGCGAGCTGAAATCAGTCTGTTGGCATAGCACGTAGCTAGCGAACTGTCAGCAGTTGCTTATACATGAAGTGGATATGTTAGCTTCCTATGCAACCGTACACAATTACAATCGTTTAATGAATAAAGCCTGATTACTTTGCTGCTATAATATTTACGGTTGAGTACCTATTGTTAACCGCCCCGCAGGACGCAACTTATATGACGCCGCTAAATTTACTGGAGATAAATGAGTAGCTAGGTTTCTGTTATACCCAGCTAAATACCAGCTCTAACGTTGCTATGGTTACAGGTTGGCTAGTGGATGAATTTCGAACGGTGAAACTACCGTAGCCGAACTACCTGTTCGGTTTCACGGTTTAATGCATACCTGCCAGCCAATCAGAAAAAAAGTATTCACCCAGACCATGATATAATGATAATTATACGGTAATAATGGGATGGAACTCAGAAGAGGAAAGCAGAGTTCAGTTCAAATGTTGTGGGCAAAGCTGACCAGGCATTGCCAAACACCAACCAGTGGCTTTCTGGGATGACAGCCAGATGGACTGCACACTTCGCCAGGGCCGAGCTGTCCCAGCGCAGCACCTTGCCAAAAGACCTGGGAGCTTGTTCTCATTAACTAAATAAGGAAGGTCACCAAATTACAATCATTAAAGGGTTGGTTATACTTTCAAAGGACAAAGAGTATAACTAGTAAATACTGACTGGTTCAAAGCACATAAGGTGAATTACAATCCAGCAACTTGCAAATCAATGGAGGAGGTATATATTTTATATACATATATATATATATATATATATATATATATATATATATATATATATATATATATATGTATATATGTATACACATATCATAAATACAAGATACAGCCAAGGGTTCAGGAAGCATGCAAGATGCAAACCAATCAAAGGAGACATTACTTCTAATAGACACGCAAGTTGCTGAATGGGAGGAGACACAGAAGCCAGTCACACGAGAGTTGTGACACAATTCCACATCATTTATGTGACGAGAGCCAGCTGAAGCTTGTCATTCCTGCCTGCCAGCATAGTTTCCCGCCACTCACACTAATCATTCAATTATTCGTTCGGTCCTTTCATTGGTTCAGTTTCACCTTACTGCACTATTTAGTGGAGCCTTGTCTAGTTTGCCTTTGTTGATCAAACCATTCACTTCCCTTTCTCTATGCTGGTTCAGCTCCCTCCCTTTCGGGAGACTTAAGGCTACGTTCAGACAGCAGGCCTTGATGCACAATTTGGATTTTTTGGAGAAATCCGATTTTTTTGTGTGCTCGTTCATATTACACATTATATGCGACTTCTATCAGTTTTGAGTATGAACTGAATGCGACCCTGAAGTGACCTGCATGCACAAAAAAGGTCCTGAAGTAATACGTGACCACGCAGGCAAGCACTGTTTGTTGACGGAAGTAAATATTGAGGCATCTCGTCTCGGCATTTCAATGACCTAAAGGTCGGATAAATGCAACCTGGCCGTTCAGACAGCAGTCGCATTGCAAAATATCAGATACGTATCGGATTTAGGACCACATATGATAGTGGCCTGGGTCGGATTTTAAAAAATTGGATTTGTGCTGTTCAAACTGTCTTTAGCAGATCGGATACAGGTCTGTGACGGCCCTCTGGCCTTTGTATTGTTAATTGTTGTGTTTTGTGTGTCCGTGCTTGTCTTGGTCCTGATTAGTGTGATTGTTAATCTTGTCTCGTTTGCCTTTTTACAGGTGTGCCGGTGGTTCACGTGACTTAATTATTGGGAGTGTGCTGTCTATATGAACCGGCTCTAAGTTGTGCTCCGGGGGGAGGGACCACACTGATTCGGCTTGTTGTGCGTGCCACCGGGACCCTGTTAGAGGGTCTAGTGTTGGGCCTTGTTTGTAGGCCGGCACCTGATCTCTCTTTGTTTTGTTTTGTCATGTCTGTGCTGCCTCGAAAAACGATGTTATATCATTGAACTCTTGAAGTGAAAAATAAATCTGGATTATTTGGAATCTGTAATTGTTGTCCCCCTCCCCATTTGTATATGTGAAGCTTGTGGGGCGTCACATTATGGGGGCTCGTCTAAAAATTAAGCCAATTTGTTGCCATTTTTGAGTCTGGCCTTCGTGATTGTTTGATTTTGTTTTTGAAACTTTGTTTTGTGTGGAATTTGCTGCGATTGGTAAATGCTCCGCATTTTTGTGGAGGGACGGAGGGGAGAAAGTAGTTTTGTGCAGTCAATCAAGTTGCAGTGTTTAAAAAAAAAAAAATAATAAAATAAAATTTTTTTTTTTTTTTTGATTTGATTGCAACTTTGTATTTCGTTTTTTTTCGTTTGGTCTCTTCGTGAGGCATCGCTCCGTTTTAATTTAGTTTTTTTTTTTTGGACTTCACTTTAGCTGGTCCAGTTGAGTGGTGGTTGTTTCCCCGGGTTAGGTGCAGAGCGCATCTTCGGATGCGCTGTTTTGTTGTTTTAGTTTGTTTTGTTTGGGTGGCCGGGGTTTAGTAGCAGTTGTCTCGGGGAGATAGTTGCTGGAGCTTAATAATTGCCCTTGTGTCACCTGAAGACTAACTTTAGAAGTTGGTTTTTTTTTTTTTTGGATAGTTGCTTGACCGCGTGAATAGTTTTGTGGTAAGTGAATGGCTGATGGCTGCGAATAGTCAATGAGTTTGTTCAAACCCCGACCATCGAATTGTTAAATGCAATGTCTAAAGATCATCTTCTAGCACTTGCGGAGCATTACCGAATTGCAGTGTCGTTACCCCAGAGAAGGCTTAAGGAAACAGTTCGCTGTGCGGTGTTGGTTGCATTGGTTGATCAAAAGATTCTGCAGACGTCTGCCGCCTCTCAAATTCAACAGATGGCACCTACCGGTTTAACGTTTGAACAGCATAAAGCACTGTTATTGATTCAACGTGACACAGAACTAGAAAAAATTCGTTTTTCACAAGAGGCTGAATTGGGCCGAGTGAATTTGGAAAAAATTAAACTTGATCTTGAGCGACAGCGTCTCGATCTCATTCGCGATGGTAAATTGCAGGGCCAAGTTTCACCTGGCGAATCGCCCTTTCCAAAACTTAAAGTGGCCAACAATTTGCGCCTGGTGCCTCCGTTTAATGAGGCTGACATCGATACATTTTTTCAATTGTTTGAGCGAGTGGCAGTAGCCTATGAGTGGTCGGACATTGAGAAGACCGTACTTCTTCAATGTGTGTTTACTGGTCGTGCACAGCATGCGTATGCCTCCCTGTCTTTAGAAGACAGTCAAGATTACGCTGCTGTGAAAGCTGCTGTGTTAAATGCCTACGAATTGGTGCCAGAGGCGTACCGACAGAGTTTTCGCAATATGAGGAAAAAATCTGGCCAATTACATATTGATTTTGTTCGCGATCTCACTCTACAGTTTACTCGCTGGCGTGCATCTGCCAAGATAAACTCAGTGGATGAACTGATCGAATTGATGTTGCTTGAGCAATATAAAAATATATTGTCTGAAAGTGTGGCGACATTTATTGTGGAGCGTGATGTTCACACGGCATCTCAGGCCGCCGTGTTGGCCGATCAGTGGGAACTGACGCACAGTTCTCGTTCAGATCGTGTGAAAAGTGATAAGGGTTCCCAATCTCGACCTAGTGGTTCCCCGCTTTTACAAATCCAAGAGAAAAGTTCAGTTCAAAACCCACTGTCTGTTCGTGATATCATTTGTCATTATTGCTTAGCCAAAGGTCATTACAAATCGCACTGTTCAGTGCTCAAAGCAAAGCTTGATAAATTAAAAAGCTTACCAGCTAAGTCAGTGGGCCAGACTGCTTCGGTGCCTGTGTCCCCCGGTTTGTTGTTGACTGATAGGCCTGGATTCGTGCCTGTGTGTGTGGCGGACCAGGATGCGACATTTGAACCGTTCATTTCTGAGGGCTTTGTCGCGCTTGCTGGTAGCGATGATAAAGTTCCTGTTAGGATCCTAAGGGATACTGGTGCTAGTGCCTCTTATATTTTGGAATCAGTATTGCCATTTTCGTCTGAGTCGTACTCAGGAAATTCCTTGTTAATTCGAGGGATTGGTTTGAACACACTGTCTGTGCCGTTGCATAAAGTAGTCCTTGATTGTGAACTGGTGCAGGGGGAGGTGGAGTTGGGTGTCCGGCCTGCTCTGCCTGTTGCAAATGTGTCGGTGGTCCTTGGAAATCAGTTGGCCGGTAAACGAATCTGGTCTGATGCGTCTGACGGTCTGATACCGCTGGTGGTTACTGAAGAGCCGCTTCCAGTTAGTGAGTCTGACGAGAGCGCTCAACAGTATCCAGAGGTATTTGTAGCTTGTGTTGTGACACGCTCTGCCAGTCAGAAAACTGAAGCTGACAGAGTGAAGTCAGTAAAGTCTTTTTCGCTTGCCGATTATCCCTTTGCTGTCTCTCGTGATGAACTGTCCAAAGAGCAGAAAATTGATGAATCATTAAAGTCCTTGTTCGAACTCACTGGTGTTGATGGTGATATTCGGAGTAAAGCTTGCGGTTATTATGTTAAGGACGACGTTTTACTGAGAAAATGGTCTCTGCAGGGCGATGATTATGTTGGTGATGCCGTTGTTCAGGTGGTTGTGCCCAATAAATTCCGCTCAATGGTACTTCAAATTGCGCATGATAAATTGGCTGGTCATGCCGGCGTACAGAAAACGTACGACCGTGTTCTTCGTTACTTCTATTGGCCTCGTGTCAAGCTCGACGTTACCAACTATGTGAGAACGTGCAAAACGTGCCAATTGATGGGCAAACCCAACTTGATCATAAAGCCTGCACCATTGCGTCCGATTCAACCTTTGTGTCAACCATTTGAGCACTTGATAATTGACTGTGTGGGTCCCCTTCCTCGCTCGAAATCGGGAAGTGAATATTTGCTTACTGTAATGTGTCAAGTGCCATCAATTCAAAGTCAGTCGTGAAAGCCCTTAGCCAATTTGTTTCCATTTTTGGATTACCGAAAATTATTCAGTCAGATCGTGGGAGTAATTTTACGTCCAAGATGTTCGCTGATGTGCTTCAACAATTGGGAATAAAGCAAAGTCTGGCCACCGCATATCATCCACAAAGTCAAGGTGCGTTAGAGCGCTTTCATTCCACATTAAAATCATTGCTTTGGGCATACTGTGTTGAGTTGAACCGTGATTGGGAGGAGGGTCTATCCTGGCTCATGGTGGCAGCCCGGGAGGTTACTCAGGAGAGTATAGGCTTCAGTCCAAACAACCTTGTTTTCGCTCACAAAGTTCGTGGATTGTTGTCTGTGTTGCATGGTAAATGGGTTGATTCTGAACCGCCGGCTAACCTGACTGAGTATGTGCTGGGCTTCCGCCGTTGTCTCTCGTTAGCCTGGGGGATGGCTAGGGAGCGATTGGAGAAGTCCCAGAAAAAAATGAAAAAGCTGTTTGATCGTCGAGCTGATCCGCGAACGTTCAGTGTCGGTGATCAAGTGGTTGCGCTTCTTCCTGTACGTGGTTCTCCGTTTCAGGCAAGATATGTTGGGCCATATGAAGTTTTGCACTGTGGTCCAAATGACAACTACACAATTTTGACTCCCGAAAGGAGGAAGAGAACACAAAAGTGTCATGTAAATCTCCTGAAAGCATATTACAACCGTGATGAAAAGCGCGTTTCGCCGGCCCCTACTTTTGCGGTACTGGTGAATAGCGCCGATCGGCCAGATCTCTCATCTCAGACGGTGGCAGTGTCGGATGGTGAGGAGCTGAATATTGCTGATTGTGTGTTGCAAGGGCGTCTTAAAAATTCGGAGACGTTAAAAAACTTGTCCTCTGTCTGAAAGCATTTAAATTCAATTCAACGTCAAGAGCTCATTGATTTATTGAATGAGTTCATAGTTTTATTTTCTGATGTGCCTACCCAAACTGACCTGCTTGAGCATGATATTGACATTGGAAATGCGGATCCTATCCGTCAACGTTTCTATCATGTTCCATTAGATAAACGCGAAGTGCTGGATAAAGAGGTTCAGTATTTGTTGGAAAATAATTTGGCTGAGCCTTCATTTTCCAGTTGGTTGTCGCTGTGCTTATTAGCCAAGAAGGCTGATGGATCGTTTTGTTTTTGTACGGATTACAGAAAGCTAAATGCTGTAACCAAACTGCATTCATTCCCTCTACCTCGAATAGAGGATTGCGTTGATCAGGTTGGGGCTGCCAAATTCGTTACCAAACTTGACCTTTTAAAAGGTTATTGGCAGGTCCCCCTAACTGAACGCGCGCGTGAAGTCTCTGTCTTTATAACACCTAGTGGCTTATTTTCTTATCGGGTGATGCCTTTCGGCCTGCGGAATGCCCCATCTAGTTTTCAACGGTTAATGAATCGAGTTGTGGCTGGTTTGGATGGCGTTACAGTGTATCTTGACGATGTGGTTATTGTAAGTGACACCTGGCAGTCTCATCTGGAGCGCTTGCGTCTGCTTCTTATGCGCCTCGCACAGGCACGGCTCACAGTCAACCTAGCGAAGTGTGAGTTCGCTAGTGCGACTGTGACCTACCTGGGCAGGGTTGTAGGGCAGGGACAAGTGCGTCCTGTTCCGGCAAAAGTACAAGCCATTGACGAATTTCCTGTTCCCGTAACTAAACGTGAATGAATGTGCTTTCTTGGTATGGTGGGATTTTACAGCTGTTTTTGCCGAAATTTTTCATCAGTAGTCGCGCCACTAACTGATTTGCTAAAAGCGAAAGCTGTATTCGCGTGGACTGATCAATGTCAAAAAGACTGACTGTGTGAAAGCTCTACTAACCTCCGCGCCTGTCTTGCTAGCTCCGCGGCTGGATAAAAAATTTAAAATCCAGGTGGATGCTAGTAAGGTCGGTGCTGGAGCCGTGTTAATCCAAGAGGATGATTCCGGTTTTGATCATCCTGTGTGTTTTTTTTTTTTTTCAATTTTTTGAGTTATCAACTCAATTATTCTGTGATCGAAAAAGAGGCCCTTGCCCTCGTCTGGGCACTTCAGTACTTCGAGGTATATGTGAGTGATTGTGGTTCGCCTGTGGTGATTTACAGCGATCATAACCCACTTACATTTCTCCATTCACTTCAAAATCCGAACCAATGGCTGATGCGATGGTGTTTGTTTCTCCAGCCATATAATTTAGATATTCGGCACATCAAGGGTTCGGAGAACGTAGTGGCAGATGCGCTCTCGCGAGCCCCTGTATGTGCCGAATAGAATGTGTGAAGTTTTGAATGGGGTGTGTTTGTGTGTTAAGTGTATAGGCCTATATGTGTGAGTGTTGTAATTTTATGTGTGTGAATGTTTTACCAGGGGATGTGTGGGGTGACTTGTGTGGATGTTGCTGATTCTACATGCTTATGTGAGTGATTTTGTGACAATGATGTGATTTAATCTTTGTTGCTCTTTAGCAATTAGGCTTAATCTATCTTTAGCCATAGGTTTGTATGAAGTTTCGCACTTCTCCAGTATAGCGCTGTATTGGTGAGATTAGGTTTTTTTTAATTAATTTTTCACTTTGATATTGAAATTTTGACATTTAATAGGCTGGTCCTATGAGATTTCACTTTTTGGTGGATTTGGTTATTTTTGGGTTTCATAGTTGGACACTTGAGCACAGAAACCCTTTGGGTTTCTCCTTTCTAAGGGGGAGGGTGTGACGGCCCTCTGGCCTTTGTATTGTTAATTGTTGTGTTTTGTGTGTCCGTGCTTGTCTTGGTCCTGATTAGTGTGATTGTTAATCTTGTCTCGTTTGCTTTTTTACAGGTGTGCCGGTGGTTCACGTGACTTAATTATTGGGAGTGCGCTGTCTATATGAACCAGCTCTAAGTTGTGCTCCGGGGAGGGACCACACTGATTCGGCTTGTTGTGTGTGCCACCGGGACCCTGTTAGAGGGTCTAGTGTTGGGCCTTGTTTGTAGGCCGGCACCTGATCTCTCTTTGTTTTGTTTTGTCATGTCTGTGCTTCCTCGAAAAACGATGTTATATCATTGAACTCTTGAAGTGAAAAATAAATCTGGATTATTTGGAATCCGTATTTGTTGTCCCCCTCCCCATTTGTATATGTGAAGCTTGTGGGCGTCACAGGTCACATATGGGCAAAAAATCGGATTTGGGCCACATTTGCCTGCTGTCTGAACGGAGCCTTAATTCTCTCTTGTTGAGAGCTTGCACTTTCGCGTGTATAAATTTTCCCTTCTAAATTTAACGCTAATTCAGAGCTCCTGTTTCCGCTTCTCTGTGCCTTTTATTATCAATTCGGGCTTTGCTAAATTCTCCATTTCTGGAGTTAGTAAGCTTTGTCTATTTAGTATTTTTCTATAGCTTGTGTGCCTCTTGTAAACTTTGTGCTAAGACTAATAAACCAGTTGTTTTGCCTGCTACTCTGCGCTTGGGGTCTCCCTCTATTCCTGCACGTAACAATTTATGCCTGAATTATCAGTGTGTATAATTCTTTGAATCATTCAATGGCCCAACTCCTGGAGTTTAGCCTTTCTACAATTTAATGTGAAATTTGATAATGATGGAGGGCAGCATGTGGTTCCAAGATCACAGCTCTCATATTGTAGGATAGCTTTGATGAAGAATTCAGGTCAAAATGATAAAGAAATGAGTTGGAATGGAAATCAAACAAAGCAAAAAGACTGAGAGCGGAAGGACAGGGATGAGTAAGATTTTGAGGAGGAATCGTCCGATTCAGGCTTCCCTTCCCGCAGCCTGCACAGACTTAAAATAAACGTTTCATTGTTCAAGATGATATTTCCACAATTTTTGAAATAGTGATTTCAGCTTACAAACCTTCATGATCAGTTGGCCCGCCACTGACAGACAGCTACACATATTAGGTTATGTAATAATTTTTGTGGTTCAGTGTTCAGGACCGAATGGGTATATAATGATATTAAACAGTCAGTACACTCCGTTTAGTTGACTTAAGTAATTTTAAAGTAAAAGCTTGTCTCCTTTAATTTGTTTATTGCAGAAGGGCCCAACTCTGTTGGCCTTGAGATGCATGGATCATTTCACAGTATGCTGAATTGTCTTGAAATTTCTCCAGAAAATACATCATTGAATACTGTACACAGAGTAGAGAAATGGATTGGAAGTATTGCCTTCTTTTTTTAAGATTTTTTTTGGGAATTTTTCCTTTATTTGATAGTTATACAGTGTAGAGAGACAGGAAGGTTGGGGAGAAGAATGGGGGATGACATGCAGCAAATGACCCGAGCTGGAGTCGAACCCATGTCGCTGCGGGAAGGACACAGCCTTTATGGTACGCGCAATTAGACCGATGAGCCACCGGGGCGCCCCAAGGAAGTATTGCCTTCTTTAGAAAATTAACAATAACTTCCCCCTCCTAGAAAAACATGTCCTGCTGAGTTGGGCCCTTTTGTCACTCATTGATTCAATTTAATTTAAATTTTAACACACAAAAGGTCTACAGTTGACTTTAAGTGTCACAATTTGAATCTGTCTGTGAAGGAAGACATTATTAGGCTGAATTCTTTCCCTGGTTCAGAGAAACCAATTCCCTACAGTTGGCCAGATCAACCCATTGGTAAGGCTCAAACACAGGAAGTTTGGGGAAAAAAAAATTTAAATGACGATATATTTCTAGAATAACATCAAGTGGAGTGATGAGGAAAAGATAACCTTGGGCTAGAAAACTGAAAGGAGAAGAATACAGAGAGGGGAAGGAACAGCTCAGTATCCAGAGCATACCACCTCATCTGTAATGCAGTGCTGATTGATGTTTATATGAGTTTGTCAGATTACTTTTGAAATCTTAACAATAATATGGCTGGGCATGAAATGGGCATAATTACTACATGGTTCATGCAATATTATTGACAAAACCCTCAAGTTGAAATTGAACATCAGAACATCTTGAGTGTTTTTACTTTCAAATCCATTATGGTGGCGAACAAAGCAAAAGGATTTAAATTGTGTCACTGTCCAAATATTTAGGCACATAATTTTTGTTGGTATATAAAATTTATTTTAAAAAATAGTTCAAGACTTGAGTCTAGCTTAAATCCATCCTTTAAAATAAAATAAAAATAGTGCCTTTTTTTTGTACAACCCCAAATCATAAACAGTTGGAATGATCTGTTAAAATTGAAGCTGAAAGCAGTGATATATTGAAAGATAACCCTGAACTATGTTACACTGAAAAAAAAAAACAAAAGCACATTATTTCCTTTTTCATTATACGTTGTATGAATGTTGTTGATTTCACAAATAAAAACATTTCAATTTTGATTCAACATATTTCAAAACAAACTGGGACAGTATTTACGATTTTGTACTTTTCCCATTTTTTTTCCCATTTAATTAACATTCAGGGACTGTAGACAGCAAGTTATTAAGTGTGTCAGGGGTAATTTTACCCATTCTTCCTGCAAATAAGTCCTGTGGTATGCAACAGAACGGGGTCTTCATTGTTGCATTTTGCAATTCAAAATGCACCACACGTTCTCTATTGGGGAAAAGTCGAGAATGCAGGCAGGCTAGTCCAGCACCCACACCCTCTTCTTACACAGCCATGCCTTTGTAATGTGTTCAGAATATGGTTTTGCATTGTCTTGTTGAAATATGCATGGGCATTCCTGGAAAAAAATATCACTAAGAAGGCACAGGAGTTTCTTGAAATCTCAGTGTACTCTTCACCGTAAATGGTGCGCCTTCATACAAGTGCAAATTAACCTTGCAAGGGCACTGCCACCACCAAGACAGAGCATGACTTTTGGACTTTTTGCTTAGAACAATCTGGATGGTAATTTCCTTCTTTGGTCCGAAGCATGCAGCATCCATGTCTTACAAAAAATATGAATATGTAGATGTAGATGCCAGCAGACATGGAGCTGCTCTATTTATGCTCACACTTACACTATTCTTTCACTAGATGGCACACCCAGATCAGTTATTGAATACTCACTAGCAAGCCAAGCTCGAAAACGGCTTAGAATATGGACGAGATAAGTCCCATCCCTGTTTCCCAGGAGTTGCATGAATTAAACTCCTCAGCTAAGCCTGATGTGCAAACTGCTCGATATACTTGTCCATACTATCTATCCAGCAGTTTAAAAAAAATCATCTCTTGCGACATAAAAAATCTTTGTCCCGAGCCAATGGTATCCCAATTAAGTGGTAAAAAAAAAAACAGTTTTCTGAAGCAAACATTTGCCATGGGATTGATACTATGTCATTCTACTATCAATTATAGTCATCACATATTAAAAACAAGTAATTCCCTACCATGGATTTACGCATAGGTTCGTCCCTCGAAGAATTTAGTTGTCTTTTGGAGCCTCATACAATACCTCACAGAAATACAAGCACTATAATGGTTGCTAAGGCTTATCTGCATAAAAGCACAGCGCTATAGTTCATGCCCACGTGAAACTCTCCCAGTAATTACCTATTGATTGACACGTCTCTTTTTCAATTTCAGACAGTATAAGCTTTCCTCAGCAATTGAAAGACATTGATTGGACCCTCAGAAAAGTATTTAAACACTTGCGTAATAGACATTAGGTTTCTCTCAACTTTACACATCTGAGAATGACACGATTGCATGGAAAAAAAAGACTTCCAGAACCAACCCCGGAGTGCTGAGCTCATATGTGCGGAATGGAAATGTGATTCGGAGATGAAAAATGGCAGATATTCTGAATGGAACAGACTGGAGGGCTGACAGCATTGATTCTTTGGAGGAGGAATTCAATGATGGAGAGTTTTTCCGCTTGAAGTGTGAGTAGAACTGTCTTTGTACGGTGAAGCTCTATCTTCCTTTTCGCCAGCTAGCTAAATAGCCAGCTATTTCTTATTTTCGGTTTACTACCGTGATCACAGAGCTGGTATGTCACATTGGTTAACAAGAGTAGTCAATAGCCTTTGTTAATAATACTGCATGTGCTGGCATTTTGCCTGATGTGGTGCTCTGTTTTAGAATTTATACCTCATTCAACAAAATAGAATGCCTTGGTTTTTCCCTTGTTTAAAATGCAAACAGCTCAAAGTAAATCCCCAAAAGTCAGTGCAACAACTTCAGTAAAGATGTTGCACTGATGATTCTCTTCAATCCAGGGTAGAATATTGCCTGATTTCTCCGGATGGTGGAATGTCTGTTTTGTTAAAATAAGGTAAATTACTGATATTACTGTGTTAGTGGGTTATACTTGCTTCTTATAGGGTGCGAAAAGCATTGTTACAAGCTTGCATTTTGCTTGGATGATCAGAATTGTAAAGAGCAAGCTTTCCTCCTGAGTGAACATTCTGACCATGAAAACAAGCAGTTCCTTGAATACGTGTGCTTGCTCATGTGGCCTTGTAGAAAAATAGATGAACCTCTGAACTTTATCATAGTGAAAAGGCATGTTTTTGGTTTGGAGAGGTTACTGGTGACCATTGATGTCCAGCTGTGCCTATATTGATAAACTCATGCTAAATTCAACCAGAAAATCATTAATTCATATTGAATTTCATGAGTCAGAAGTTGATTTGTGTTAAATATGATTTGACAGTGCGCCATTTTGAGGGCTGTGAGAGTTTGGGGAGCCACCCGGAGAGCTGTCTTATTTGGCTTCTAAAGAGGAAGTCAAATAAAATTTCATGCTCAGATGAAGAATACTTGTGGTCCAAGAGTTTATGATCCCAGAGATGTATTGTTTTAACCCCCATCCATTTTTCAATCCTCAGTATTATATTTTTTACAATTTCAATGCTGAATTTTTATGAATATTTTTTGATGTTTGCAGCTTTTCTCTGCCAAAATCCTGAAAATAAACTGAAATACTATGGAATTCTATATGCTGCAAGTATCTTGTCTCAGTTGAGCCATATTCCCCCTCTCTATGACGCTTAAATCTTGAATTATAAAGCTTTAAATAGGGTAACACATAAATAGCCATATTTGGCTTCTGCGCAAAGGGGTTAACTGATCTGACCACAATACACATCTACACTGTGTAATGGTCCATCACAGATGCTTCCAAACCCAGAGAAGTCGACAGAGATCTGGACACTGTAAACATCAGGCTTCCTTTTAACACAGGGAACTTTTAAGGGCATTTGTGGATGAAGTTATGTAGTACCACTGAAGTACTTGACAATGGTTTGCCAAAGTATTCCTGAGCTCATGTGTTTATATCACTCATACAAATTACAGTGCAATCTGAGTGATTGGATATCATGGGTATTCAGCTTATGCTATCGCCCCTGGACCTATAGATACAAAATTTGTCCAAATGCCTTGAATCTTCAATTAGGGTTAAATATCCAAATCCCTTTCTATTTTTCTTTGATGAGCACTGTGTTTAAACCTTTCAATGATTTCCACAAGCATTTGTGAGAAAATTGGTGATCCTTGACCTATCTTTGCTCCGAAAGGAAAAGGCCATTCCTGTATGCTGCTTTTGTACCAAATCATGATTACAATGACTTGCAGACATCAGCTGTTTAAAATTACATCATTCAATAATTTTTTTGAGCTCATTACTTTTCCTCAGTTTCCCATGTCCCAACTTTTGTTCGGAATCCCTTGCAGGCCGGAATTGCAGGACTGAATGTATATTTACTATCAAAATGAACTTAATGACACAAAATATTTAATATCTTGTCCTCGTGCTGTCTATAATGAAATTCTAGTCAAAGTAAAGTTAGAAATAGCTGCTGTCTGTTTCTATGTGCATTTACATCTCCAATTTGACTTTTTCCAAGTTGAGGCTGCAACATATTTCATCCAATTTGTGGAATTTGATCCTGATAATAAGTTAAATTGGATTACAAAATCCTGATCCAAATCTTCAGTTTTAAAGAACTTGTAATACCTAACACAACCTGATTTTGAGATTTAATTCAGTTGGATTTCTTTTGTCCATTATATTCTTCAGTATTTATGTTATTTTCAGGCTGCTGCTAAAAAGCGGGTTCTGCTGACAGGGTTTCTTGACTAAATTACATGATCCAAGGACTTCTTGTTTTTTACTTGCTGCCTTGAAAGTAATTTGTTCAATTTGCTGTAACATTCATACATTTTGCTTCAAGTTTTGTTGGACTTTTACACAATCTGAAGTAAACTGGTTACATACGGGTACAACAGTACAGTACTTGAAAGTATGTAGCAGATACTCCAATCCACAGACAAAAAAGATGTGAGTTTTTAAAAACAATTCTCGTATATTGACGGATATTTTCACTGGAACAGATTATGTATATCATGTTGTTTGATGGGGGAATGGTAGTTCTTCAACTTCCTTGACCCTTATGCTATACATCCATCCCAAATAATATGAGAGGATGTGTCCTTCAATCAAAACACCTTTTGTGAGAAAGCTTTCCCGACTGAAAACTCTGGTCTTGAGTTACAGGGGAAAATCAGATTTTTCTTGTTGAGTTCTATGCATTGGAGGATGACTGTGGCTGGTTTTCAGCGGCCGTGCATGCCATCTTGGCCTTAACCTTGGTGTTTGAGGTGAGGATGAGGAAAGGGCTGAGGGAGGCATAACAGGAGGAGAAAAACACTCTCATATCCGCCACCACAGGGGACACCTTTGCCATAGTTAGCATGGCGATCAAGATCACATTGTCGATGCCGAAGAAGACGGCGTAAAGGATGACCAGGGTGACCACTGTCTTGGCAGCCCTGGTCTCCACTGTGTCACCCCCTGAGCGGCGGGTCGAGCTCTGGATCTGGCTTGCTCTGCGACTGTGGCGGTGGAGGACCAGCAGGATGTAGCTGCTTGAGCACAACATGAGCCCCACGAAGGAGAAGTCACGGATGGAAATGGCCGCTCCGTAGATGACATAGGACAGTCTGTCATGGAATTCTGCATGGCAAAAGCCCAAGTTGAGGGTGAACTGTGAGACTGTGCCATTGCGTGGAGCTTTGGAGAGGAAGGTGGCACCAACACCAACAGCCATGTTGAGGAGCCACAGACCGACAGAGACGGGCAGAACAAGGCGGGGCAGCTGGGTCTTGATTTTAACCCAGCGAGGCTTGGTAGTGGGGGACAGGGTCACGGCCTGAAAGACACTCAGCATGCAGGTGATGCAGACAGAGAGGGCACGGGCTATCCTGTATGTGTACATGACCACCTTGCAGCCAGGGTCATTGAGAAGGTCACGCAGGCCAAAGACCATCATGGTTTGAGGGACACATCGGGTCAGCAGTAGGAGCAGGTTAGCAAAGGCTAAGTGGCAGAGGATGGCATCCACAGGCTGCAGTCGACGCTCTGCCCAGACAATCTGGGCAAATGCAAAGAGCACCAACAGGTTTCCAATGATCCCAAGGCCAGTTTGCAGGAGGAAGGAAACCCCTTTGATGGTGACGCACAGATCGATGCTCCCGACACTGGATCCCCACAAGGCAGAACATAGAAAAAAGGAAGAATACGTGTTGAATCTATGAAATGTTATTTACACACCAGTATTGAAGTAGTATGTGCGATAACTGCAACATTTATAAAGTAAGCAAAATGGCACAGGTCACACTGCAAGTTGTCAACTAAATAAAAAGCCCTCCTGCGGAACTATGAGTTCCAATCTCCTTTACCTCATGATCCAATCAGTGCTGATGTTGACACATCTATGTTACTATCACCCCTCTACTGGGTTCAAAATGCAGTCTGCCTGCCACCCTATCCCAATTTATAGCCTTTCTGTTCCAAGGGTAATGAGAGAGAAGGGATTCAATCACACCAGAACATGAAAGAACACAGAACAAATGACAGTGGAAAACAGGAAACCACAGGAGGATTGACAAGTCAATGATGCGACATGGGAAAAGGTGCAGAGGAATAAATGGGAAACATGCATAATTAGGCATTGGATTAGCACACCCAGGGGTGTACAAAAAGCTCTGTTTTCTAATTTTTTTTCCAACTTATGCTCATCATAATATATTGCAATCAAAACTTGAACTGATGTATACTTCGAATGGCGCATCATAGCAAACAGAGTGCGGTATCAACGTGGTTTCCCTGCTTCCAGTTAACATTCTGACTTGCCCATCAAACATGCCGCATTCCTTCTTTTTTCTCCCAAAGAACATGTGCATGTTCAAGAATACACATATCTGCACACTCTTCCACTCCAGCACACTCATCCTTACCTTACCCTCATTTCTTTCCCCATTTCCTCATCTGTTCATGTCTTGTATTTGCTGGTTTACAAGAATTCAAGAATCTAAGGAAGAACTCCCAAAAGCCCAACATCCCCCTTGCGGTCACGCCGGCATTACGGGATTTTCAAGTGGTGTTCAGTGAGCCTCTGACCCTAAAATGCGAAATTGCTTCCAAGCTGTACCTGTTTAAGATTGCTTAATTAATAATCACACAAGTTATTTACGGAATAGTTAAGACCAATATATAAGCATGTATTTATTATTATTAATTGACATCATACTTAAAAGTGAAATTGCAGTGATGGAAAAATAATAATAATTAAAAAAAATAATAATAAACCAATATTTTCTCTGAATTCCATCTCCCATTTTAGCAATTTTTTTTCCAGCAGTGCAACCTAATGTATTTTAAGATTGCACTTCATTAAAATGTTTTCAGCGTTTAAAAGAACAGCCTATATTTGCAGAGAAGAGCAGTTGCACACTCCTTGCTGCCATATACTATCATAATTAATTCATTAAAGTATAATATAATTGAATTATTTAGTAAATTGGTTATTAGTGCATCACGAATGTTTGACGCGTGGCATGTATTTAAAATCATTTGAATTTTCATGGTCACAGAATAATTGATAAGGTCTTTCTTGTCCAGCTACTGGGGAAGCTGTAAGAAGGCTGCAATAATGAGATTTCCATCCATCCATCCCTTCTCTATACTGCTTCTTCCTCACTTGGGTCATGGGGGAGCTGGAGCCTAACCCAGCTGACTCGGGGTGAAAGGCAGGGACCCACTCTGGACAGCTTGCCTATCCATCACAGGGCGCACACACCATTCACACACCATTCGCATGCTTATGGGCAATTTAGCATCTCCAATTAGCCTGATATGCATGTCTTTGGACCGTGGGAGGAAACCAGAGCACCCAGAGGAAACCCATGCAAACTCCACACAGAAAGGCCCCAGGCCGGATTCGAACCCACGACCTTCTTGGTTTTTGGTAATTGTCCAATTAGTTAATTAGAAACAAAATCTAAACCTTATCTAACTTCCATCTTCAGCAGCATTTACTTCATTACATTTTTCTTTAAGATGGAATTAAAAGAAATTTTGGTTATTGCTGTCCATGCAATCTCATATTGTAGCCTTCCTCTTTGACGTAAAGCTATTTGTCTTAATCATTGATAGCTATGCAGCTTATTGGTTGCCTATTCGCTCAGTACATTAATTCAATTAATTGTCTGATTCTTTATCAGAAACGGGTTGAGAGATAACCTGTATTATGGTAATTTCACTGGTTACAGACAGTTTTATTTTCACACTAGCAAACTTCACAAGTGGACCTTGGCAAAACTGCATTTTTTAAACATATTCTTAGGCGTAACAAGCCGATAGGACACTGACCCAAAAATATAATACACTGCTTTGAGAGCTACAGGAATCCAGTAGCTTCGAAAGACTATGACCGACTTTGACATTTTGGGCTCTAATTTCTTGGCGCAGCGCAGGTGGCGCAGCGTGGCGTAGCGTGGCGCAGCCCACGCAGTGGTCATTTCGTCTTGATTGCAACACCGTCTTGCAGCCACTTTGGCAATTTGGTAGACCGGACCTGCGCCGAGATGGGTGTGGCGGCGTAGTAGGGGAGGTGTCACATATTCATCAAGACGCAGTGACAATTTAAGTAGAAAAAGTCTCCGCTGAAGTTGCCCAGAAAGCTCGCCAGCTCCAACCTGGTTTACTTTCTGTGCAGTGGTAATTTGGCTGACCGGCGCACAGTGCACACACGTCACCGAAACCTCACAGGCAGGTTTCCAGAATGTCAGGCACATTTCAATGCAATAAATAATTACAGCAAGCACTATTTAATGTAACTATCTGAATCAGGACATAAATTATAGTATCTATATCGATTGTCCTGATGTCAGATTAAAAAGCGGTTGGCACGCCGTAATGGAAACTTCGACCTGGCTTAATCAACGCAGCTGAATCTGTGATGCAAACTAACGACTTCACATCTTTCTCAGCCAACCACAAACTGCCTATATATATATATATATATAAAAACGCTTGCGTTCTATGCTCAGTAAAAGCCGCCTGCACACTGGACGCAAAACGAATTTTTCACACGACTGATTACAGTCAAAGTCAATGCAAAGACGCGAATACACGCATCTGTTTATTCGTCTGTTTTCTTCCGTTGAAGATAGGCAACAGTCTATTATTCGGTCTCTCTTTTGAAAATTAGTCAGATGGATCGAACAGATTCATGCTTTATTTCCACACCAGAGATAAAATAGTGCTTGTAGTCAGTGACCAAATCAATTCCATGACCATTGACATTGTGAATTAAATATCGCATGCACGATCAAGACTGTCCGGCCTTGAAATGCAAAATACTCCATGTCCGGCAGCCAGCAAAAAGTAAAAGTATTGATATGAGAACAGATTTATAACGAAATAAAGAATTAAAATATATCACCAACAAACAGAACATCCAAAAAAGATGGCCCGCAAATGAATAAATCACAGTGTTCAATGGATGTTCTGTTTGTTGTTAAAATGTTTCTTTTTATTCTTTATTTCGTTATCAATCTGTTCTAATCGTCCCTCTTTTTTGGCTGTCAGACCGGAGTATTTTGCATTTAATGTTCGACAGGCATTGTACATTGTCCCGCGCCAATGTCGACTCACTGTATTGAGCAGAGCTTAAACAGAAACATTGATTGAAATTCTCGGTACTCATCTTGAAGAACTGAGCCCTCTTATCAAAACATTCACGTTTAATATCTAAAAGATTCAGCAGATTTGAAGAAATTAAAAACAATAATCGACTGTCGGACACGGAGTTATATTGAAACCATCCGACCGTCGGACACGGAGATATATTAAAACCCTGTCCGACTTTCGGACACGTAGACACTGCATTCAACGCAGCAAAAGCAATCTGTCGTCACGAAAAATTTGTTTAAAGGTCCAGTGTGCAAGCGGCTTAAAATTAATATTATTGTCACTTAGGTTTTATCGTTTTTAGTGGGGAAAGGAATACAGCCTGATTGCTATGATCTCATACTGAGTTAAGATCACATATTGAAAATAAATGTGTAACGTATCTTGCATTGTTGTCCATGCATGTTAATCCCAAAATTTTAAGCAGCAACAGGGTGTAATAATAGGAACACGCTATCCATCGTTTCTCTTCCCATGATGCAGGCAGAAGAAATAAATGAGCAACCGTCGTATTTCATTCCAACTTCATAAGTTTGAGTGATCTGACGTAGTTTCGTTTTGAAATTCCATTCAAGTTAAGCTAATGGTAATAATTAGAATGCCCTAGCGAGCCAGCTAACTCATATTCGAAATGCTTAATATAGACGTAAGCAGTGCAGAAAACATGCCTGAAGCAGCAAAGTAAAATGCAACATTAACGCATCATGCAGATATAGGACAGAGGCTTCTTTATGTCAACACTTTAAAGGTGAGGAGAGGAGCTCATTTTATTGGTGAAGAGTTGACTCGGCTGTGTTAAACCCACTTAAGCCTTTTCTCCTCCCTCTTTGCCACTTGCGCCGGCAGGAGGGACAGAGGTGGGACAGAGGATCCTCCGTCGCGGCACTTGCGCCAGGCTACGCCCGCACGAAATTGCAACATACGCCTGGACACACCCCGTTGGCGCGGCGCTCCCCCTATTCGCCGCGCCTGCGCCTGGTCTACGAATTTAGAGCCCTTTATGTCACCATGAATGTGGATAGGAAAATGCTTGATTACTTTTGCAATGAGCAATAATGTAAACTGAGGGGAAATGGACAGTAATTCTACTGATTGATCCTCGCAACTGAACGAATTGACGCTCAGTTGCTGATTAGGAAGCATCAATGAGAACAGGCTTGGAGAAGTAATGTGCTTTAAGCGAGGTGAGAGCCGGGCAGTAATCACTCCGATGGCAAGTCCCAAGTGGAAGAGGTTAAACTCAGTGCTTGTTTTTACATTAAGTGATCCAAAGATGCAAGTCAAGTGGTCTACCAAAGAACTCCAAAAATCCTTCAGATTATTTATTTAATTCTTGGTTTAATTATATTTCATTTAACCATTAATATGAGTTATTTTAATGATTAATAGAAATTCCATATTTTTGGTTATAGCAGTAATTTTAGGAAACTGATTATCAAATTTGCAGGTTTTCAGCCACGCCAAAGTGGTCTTGCTGAAGGATTCTTAAGAAACCGTTTCTTAACCCTTAAATTGCTTAAAGGTATAGTTAGTAACTTTTTCCTTAAAAAAAATAAGAGACATGTAAGAAAGTAATCCTGCTTAATCATTAGATATGGGCTTCTACATGTGCGGTGGTGACTGTATGGAGAGATTCAGTCCTCTGCCTGTATTTTAAAGTTTTGGTGTGCTCAGGATGAAAATGGGTGGGGAGTGGTGCAATGGCAGCACGCAGGTGAGGTGAGGACGGCTAGAGAAGCAAGACCAATCAGTGAGCTTGATGAGATCATGCCGTAATTACAGAATCACGCAGGATCGCCCAAGATAGCATGATACATGCTGTCTTAAACGTGAGGAAAAACAGGCAAGAGGCTTTGTTTCCTACTGAAGGGGTTGAAGAATAGTCGACTTGCTTTGATTAGTTTCTTTTTTGAAATTTTTGCTTCTACCATGGATAAGTAGCCTATTTACTGATAAATGTTCTTCATTTCCTGCTTGTGTTGGGTTTGTCATTTGTTTGGAAAGTGTTCTGCAGATAAACTTTACATATTTTCTTATTTCAGTAGCAGTCCTAGCCGACAGTACGAACCGGAGGCAAAAAGGAGTGTTTTATTCAAAATTAAGAAGATGTTTTAATGTTGTGTCTGTGTACCAATCAATCTTCTCGGTGCTGAAGTGTGGCGTTTGTGCTCCGGCATCCATCAAAAACACGGACTTGATGCTGCAGGTGGTGCTGGGCTGGATGGATGTGTTTTTGCAACTTCTGTCGGAGGCAGTGGGAGTGCGCTTATGGCGGCGATGCGTCCAGGAGGTACCTGTGAACCCTTTTGATGGTCACTGCCAACTAATTTGCCAATTAAAAATTGACAAAATTGTTAACCTTTTGGAGGCTGAAATCTGAAATTTTACTTTGTATATTTTGCACCGTGCATGACTACAGCAGTGATTAGCACTTTAAGGGTTAATTATCCATCATCATCAGTTTATATATGTTACTTAACCCCTTGACGCCTGAATTTATATACAATTATTTCAAAAAAATAAATAATTTGTGTTTTTGCTTTCAAGCAGATGCTAAATTGGATGCATTCTGAATGGAAACGGTTTGTGACAAATTCGCAACAATTGGCATCAAGGGGTTAAAGGCACGCCACCCTATAAACAGGCAATTTATGTGTTTCTCTATTTACGGGTTGATAATTTAAAATGCTAGCTTTACACAGTGGAGGAAAATAAAGGTAGGGTAGGTAAGAATCTAAAGCCAGGAGAATTTGAAAGTAGCATCTCCTCAGAGGTCTGCTGAAGCTCACCCCCTGCCCTTGGGGCTCCTTACAAAGCCACATCCCACACACAGTCATGCACGAGTAACAACAACTTACCTGTCCAACAAAAAGACAGCAACCTTTGCATCGCTTTTCAGGCCTTTCAACTCCCTTAGTCATCCCCATCGCTGAAAAGCTAAACCAATATTGACTCGCGTTTGTCCTTTTGCTGTATCTACAGCATTTTTAATAAAAGGTTTTTTTGCTTCGGACTTTCTTTCTCTGGCCTTCTTGGCAGGGCAAGCGGTCACAGGTAACTATGGCAGCGGTAGTTTTCTCTTCCATTCTCCGGTAGACTTCCGACAACCTCTCATTCTTTTGATTTTATAGTGGAACAACTTTCCTCCTGCAGCAATTATGCACTTTGAGTTCAAGCTCGTACAAGGCAAGCCTAGAGTACGTGCAGAGAGGCGAGGAGGCTTGTCATTGTTTCTTTCCAGCCAGACCGAGAGGGAGTGGTAGGTTAGCGTTTATGCAGGATTACAGCAGCCACAGATGATGGATCTTTTTTGGTACTTTTCCAGAATTCCAACATCAATCATTGCCATCAGGGTGTGAAGACCATTTAAAAAATGGTATATTTGATTATTTTACCTACTCTGCCTTTAAATGAAACAAGGCACGTGCAGAATTTAGAATACCATCTTATTTAATTTCATGTTAATTATTTTAGCACAGAATAAGGACAAACACCAAAAAAGTGAAAATTCAGCATTGAAATTGTTAAAAAAAATATTTACTTAGCGCAACGGTGAGGTATGTACTGTATTTGCGGCAAATTGAAGAATTGATTGATTTTTATTGCTTTTCCAGTGAGGCGCGAGAGGAAATAAAGAAAAGTGCGTGGTATTGTAATCCTGACGTGCACCACGTGAACGCGCCAAGCACTTCAGTAATAACAAACATTGAGCTGTTCGTGATGTGTACAGTGACACTTGACTTGTTCTTTTTGTTGTGGTCAATAGCCTACATAAAGCCAACAAAAAAAAAAAAAAAAAATGCTACTGCATCAAGAAAATGGAAGGGCTTGTGACACAGGAGAGAGAAAAAGAGCCATTGGCATGTTACGGGCAGATCTCAGCCACTGAGAGGCGGTGCGTCATTTGCACTGTCACCATTCAACAATCAGTCGGCTGCCCATCCGAGAATGGAACACAGGCACTGCCACTGACCGACCCCGCTTAGGGCAGCCACGAGTGATTATGGTAATTCAAGAGCGCCACATCTGGTTACACCCTGTACGTGACAGATTCCGGGCAACAACCCAAACTGATCATGAGATGAGGGGTCCGAGACAATTGAGGGTGAGCGCAAGTACCGTTTGACACAGATATTACGTCATTGCTAGCTTACCAGAGCGGACAGAATAGCGGCAAAAATTCGGAGAGAAAATATGCGACCAGGGCACAAAAACAAAAAAGCACAAAAGCAGTTTTATTGCCATCATAGACTGACTCGTTGCAGAACTGCATCGTATGTATCATCCCTACAAAGATCTTCAGCAGACATTCAGAATTTTTAACAATATTCCATACATACACGCCCTCAGGGTAGGCAGTGACTTCACATTTTAATCATAGGAACATTTATTACGCTCTACGTGTCACAATGCTCGCTGCCTGATTAATAATCAGCAATTAATTCACCAAATAATCAAGGCCATTGTGGAGCATGTAATGATTAAGGTGTGGTAATGATGAAGAGATTCAACAACAACCGTCGCATGAGAGAAAAGTCAATGGAAGAATAGATGCACAAACTGGTTGTTTAAGGAACCTTCTACCAAGATGGAGAAGTTAGACTGAAACTAGCATAAACTCTGACAGCTTGGTGTGAATATAGTGAGCTTCTTTCAAACCAAACAATTCCAGTATTGGATTTCAGACAGTCATATAGATGTCACTTATTGTCAGTGACAAATTTTATTCTTTTGAATAAAACTCTTGATAGGCTGATTCATACTTGCCATTGTTGAATGCTAGGTTGCTTTAGCTTATATTAGATATCTGGAGCTAGTGGTGAATTTCATTATTGCTGGCAGTGAATACTTGGCCAACCTTTGTGTGCCTTACCTTTATTGCACTAATGATTGTGTAAGACCTTTTTTTTTTTACTTGCAGTGGACATAAAACTTTTCTAGGAAACGTTTGTGTCTTGAGTAATGAGCAGCTCTGACAAGTTGATTCTCACAGGGCTGCCAACTCTCACGCATTGGCCGTGAGTCTCACGCCTCTTAGAGGCATTCACGTTCCCATGCCGCAGTCAGCAATTATTCAATTGAGCCGCATTTAAGAGATTCTCGTGCGGAATTGAGTCCTTGAGCATGAAAGTTAACCAGTTTCGCGTGCATTACAGTGGATTTCACCACTAGAGACGTGGAAATCAATTATGACTTTACACAGGGGTTGGAAGCAATGGAATTGCATAAAGACATTTCAAATGGTATTATTTTGTTTAAACAATTAATAAACAATCATGAAACACACACATTGCTTCCAACCCCTGAGTGAGGAAAAGCGCACAATGTTTGGAGTCTCAATCGCTCCCATGTTACTCGTGGTGAAATCCACGTAATGCAAGTGAAACTGAAACTTCCACTCACAAGGGCTTTAATTACACGTAAGAATCTCATTAATATTCGTTGGTTGAATAATTGCTGACTACGGTGAATACGCCTTCAAAATGGGTGAAACTTACACCGCATGCATGAGACTGCGTAGAAAGTTGGCAGCCCTGTTCTCATCATGCCTGTCCACGATTTAAAACACTTTTGAGTCTAGTTCCCTCTGCACAGAATGTCAGAGCTGGAGTCAGTGTTGTGCAGATATGATGGTGATTGGTAGGGAATGTCCTCTTCCTGAATTAGAGATAAATGGAAACCCTCTGTTTCTGAGGTTTAGCTCCATGCCTTTTGCCGCAGGAAAACAGGTTGTTCTGCAGGCCTGCTGCTGCCATTGTTCTATCTATTGGTATTGAGAGCTAAAAGCTGTTACCAGCTTGCAGATGCAGCTTGAATGCCTTTTTTCTGTAGCATTACTCTTAATAGTAAAAGCTGTCTCAATTTGTGTGTGTGCCAGTGTGCCCAAAGAGTATGTGATTGTGGGCCAGGTAATAGTCTTTGCTTTTTCATGTTTACACAGCATTGAGTTATTCTTTTTTCTGTGAAAGTATGAAGAGTGTTGTGGGGAGGGGGGTTCACCCCTAAGGGCCCATGACCACCTCAATCCACCACTGGTCATGAATAATCCAGGGGCGCGTTTCCCAAAAGCGTAGTTGCTTACTAAGTTAGCAACTTACATAGCTCGTCCATTCACAGTCAATGGGCCTAACTATGCAAGTTAGCATCAGTGATTTCGTGAAACGCACCCCACTGCGAGAAGACTGTGTCTGAGCTGGGGTCATGGAATAAGAAGCTCTCAGAACTCGAGCAGATCCTTTTTAAAATGTGCTTAGGCTCAAATTACATTATACATAAATATATTGCTGCTTGCAACTTTGTCAAGAGCCATTCAGCCAAACAACTTTGCACTCAACATCGTGCTTCCTAGGGTCCTCAGCAATGCAACCACCAAGTGTGACTACCATCGGTTGAACAGTTGTCAAGAAAATCTTAAGACTGACACATACAGTACACATGCAGAAAGACAGTGACTCCTTCAATTTTAGTCAGGCACTTTGGTTCTGTTGGACAATGCAATTTCGAACAAATTAACATCTTGTTAACATGTTTAGCTAGCACACATATTCTGGATTCTGTGTTCATGTTAAGGATGTTTCCTTATTTATGGGATTGAGAACACATTAGCGATTGGCTGGTTTGGTGGAATGCTGTGTACACTGGACAAGACAGACAAAGAAAGTGAAATTGGTTCGGCATATATTGGAATGCTGGGTAATTAGTGGGAGAATTGAGCAGAGCTTTGGTTTGGTCTTTTCCTTAACTTGCATTAATACATCAACTACATTAAATTTCTTATTCATGTTTGACTCTATCAGGATGAAATCTGGCCACTGAAAATGATCAAGTTTTCTCCCATTTCCCCAGTGTCACGGAACATAAATTGCTTGGCCGTATTTAATAACTAAAACTATATGGCCTGAAAGAATTAATCTCACATTTTTTGCACTTTTCTAAATTTTACTCTAATCGTACAATGATGGTATCACAAGATTGCTCGCTGTCAAAAATAGATAACATGGCCACTAGTGACTAATAATAGGAGGCAAGGGCGATTCCATGTGATTTGGTGCGTATAGTGTGACAGTAAAGTTACCAATGTAAAGGACATCAAGCCTCTCAATTTACATTTTTCACAAAAGAAACCACAAAAGTGTGATAGTGGGTCAGTCCAAGTGAAGGCATCCAGAAAATCAGAAAATTCCTGGGTCACCCCCTCAGAAATTTCTCAAAAAATTCACATAAGTACCTCTGGTGGACTTATGAAATAATACCATGTATTAGACCAATATCCCTAATAGTTTTGAAGTGATGGCCTGTCACAATTTTAAGTATTTTTTTTTTTATTTTGACGAAATTGTGTTTCGTCCAAATTTGGGCTTCCACTGCTCCTCTATTATTTGACCTACAGATCAGATTTTTGGTCTCCCTGGCCAACTCTTCCCCTAGAATCAGAATTTCTGGTCAGATTAGGTGTATCTACCTTGGATGCTCCACAATAGGACTCCAAATGTGGCTGAAAAGCCAAAAATCGCAAAAATTGCTGTACTTTTTAAATGCTACAGATCAGAAAGTTTCGGGAATTCAAGCTTTAAATTTTTCTTGTGACCAGTCCTGATACCTCTCATAGGTAATCAACTTTAATCTTGTTTGTATCTTGGCAGGAATGAGAAGAAAAAATTTTTTTTTATTTTGCTCGTTTTTCATTTTACGGAAAAAATAGCAATTTTGAAGTCCATGGTTCAACATGTGCGCAATTGACCACATCCTTCAAATCTTTACCATAGATTGCTATAGTTGTCAACTTCATCTGACAAAAAAATTGGGATGGTGTTCAACCTAGTTTTTTTACTGCAATTTTTTGAATGATGTTACCTATTTCAAGCAGATATTGATGAAAATTCAGCATCGTGTAGCATCAATTGCCAAATTCAGCACATTTGCCACATCTAGGCTCTTTGAAACAGCTAAATACATGCAAAAAAATAACTTCAATACAATTTTTCAAGCAATATCATTGTTTTATTTGAAGCTTAACAATGGATTACATGTATGACTACTACATTGAAATGGTTCACGTGGTTTTTGTTAGAGACCATAAGAATGCTGCTTTTAATCTCAATATGTAATTTTTGCTAACATTGCTAACTATCAAATTTACATTCACTGCCAGGAACTTAGAGGACTAAAAATCACACATTATGCAAATCTGTAATGTAATCAGGATAAACTTATACAATTGCTACACCAAAACATGGAAATTACACTTACGTGAAATCTGTTTGGTATGAATATTTCCTGGATCTGCACATGTACGCTGTTCACTCATGAACCAAGATAAAAACATCTTCTCGTGATGAAAACAAATTTGCTCAATTTCCTCAAGCATAACTCCAGATCTCCAGGCGAGCTATTCTTGATCCTCATTGCTTAAGGTATCCACTCTGAAGAAGCCAGTTTTTCTTGCCATACGTGTATTGTGACATTCATCACCCAATTTGGTGCCTAAGTCACACTGTGGTAAATCCTTCTTACCCTCCATGGTTTGAGTGATTATGATAATCTGATCATTGGAGCTCTTTTATACTGGTCATCATTACGCAATACCAAAACGAGTTCAGACGAATTATGGATTAAGTCATCACACTTCACTTACCTCAGATTGCAGATTTAATGATGATGATGTAAGATGAAACAAGTTTGTGCTTGTCTCAAGATTTCATTATTTGTTCAAGTTGACATGATGATGAACACCAAGTTGACATGTAACATGATGAACTGAACATTACTTAATATTCATACTTTCAACAAATCTATAGCATTTTATGATGTACGATCATAAAATACGTTTAAATGGCCAATATGGTGTGTCTATTGAAAAATTAACATAAAATAAACTAGGCTGAACACCATCCCAATTTTTTTGTCAGATGAAGTTGACAACTATAGCAATCTATGGTAAAGATTTGAAGGATGTGGTCAACTGCGCACATGTTGAACCATGGACTTCAAAATTGCTATTTTTTCCGTAAAATGAAAAACGAGCAAAATAAAAAAAAAAAAATTTTTCTTCTCATTCCTGCCAAGATACAAACAAGATTAAAGTGGATTACCCATGAGGGTATCAGGAATGGTCACAAAAAAAAAAAAATTTCAAGCTTGAATTCCCTAAACTTTCTGATCTGTAGCATTTAAAAAGTATGGCAATTTTTTTACGATTTTTTAAACTTTTCGGCCAACTTTGGAGCCCTATTGTGGAGCAACCAAGGTAGATACACCTAATCTGACCAGAAATTCTGATTCTAAGGGAAAAGTTGGCCAGGGAAACCAAAAATCTGATCTGTAGGTTAAATAATAGAGGAGCAGTGGAAGCCCGAAGTTGGACGAAACACAATTTCGTCAAAATAAAAAAAAAAATACTTAAAATTGTGACAGGCCATCACTTCAAAACTATTTGGGATATTGGTCTAATACTTGGTATTATTTCATAAGTCCACCAGAGTTACCCATATGAATTTTTTGAGAAATTTCTGAGGGGTTCATCTGGGAGGGTCTGGATGCTTAGATATGGACTGACCCTAGTGTAATGTTCTTAACCTTTGATACCAGCTATGGGTGGCCGCTTTTCAGCTCAGTCAAAATTGCTCCTTCCCTGTTGGTCCAGAATTATGCAACAATGTGCCAAAACATTATGATATGTTCACAGATCAAGCATTTGACGTTGATTTTCTCTGAACAGATTTCTTGTCCCTGGAAACAGACTTTAGACGGTAAGCAAAACAGTCAGTCCCCATAGATGTGTTTAATATGGGAAAATTGGGACCTAAGCGGCTTTGACAAGGGCCACATTGTTATAGCAAGACAACTGGGTCAGCCAGGCTTGTTTGGTGCTCCTGGTAAGTGGTGGTGGGTACCCATCAACAGTTGTTTTAGGAGGGACAAACCCTGAGATGACGACAGGGTGTAGGGTGCCCAATGCTCATTGTAGTGCAAGGGCAACAAAAATTAAATTGACAGAATGGCTACTGTGGCACAAATCACAAAAATTTAATTGATAGTTATGGGAGGAATGTGCTATTACACATTTGTGTTGGAGTTTGTGGCCTCAGACTAGTCAGCGCCCATTCTAACCTCTGTCCACAGTTGAAAGCACCAACAATGGGCAGGCAATTGTGGAACAGGACTGTACTGCAATGGAGGAAAGTCGCCGAGTCCGGTGAGTCCCGTTTTATTTTACATCCTGTACATCGGCTGAGTCGGTGAATTTACTTTGGCAAGAGATGGCATTGTAGGCAGGGAGTATTCTTTTGGATCATCGATGTATCAATAGACACAGGTTATGACATTATTGCGAGGCTCATCATGGAAGGCATTTATGAAAATCACTTGAACGAGTGAATATTCCAATATGGAATATTCCACAGTGATACCACTTTGACCCCATAGCTAAGGGAAAATTCAGTAAAAACTTGATCCCATTTTATATTGGTGAGCAAAAACACATTTTCAGAAATATTTTATAATTGGGTTGACATAAATGAGCAGTTGGCCTACTTTTGAATCATAAATGGAATGTGAAATTGTGGGATGTTTGCCTTTTTGTGGGGAGTGTATTTTACAAGATCTTTAATCGATAGACCTCAGTCAATATACAAGCTTGGTACACGTTATTATTGTCCTTATTTTCATGTTTTTGCAATCATTCCGACCTTCCAGCAGGAAGTAGAAGGAGACGGAGAAGAGGAAGAGGAACAGGGCAGGTAATGGGCAGGGGGAAAACACACGATTCAGGATAATCTGAAGTCACTTATTCCTGCAGAGACAATTTTGCACTATTTTACACCTAATGAGACCGGCAACATTATATTGTTAACATGTCCTTTTTGAGCCTCTAAATGGCCTTTTGGAAACATGTGATGACATACTTCAGCTCAGGGGCATTCAGGATGTGCACGCAGGCATTTCAACCATTCAGTTTCACACCTGACTCTACTTACCGTGGTCTTCAGCAAAAAGACTAAGGGCTCCTCAGTACAGCCAGGAGCGTAACAGCAAGACTGGAATGAAATTCTGCACCCAGACCAGCATATTCTGGTTAACAATGAATCCCCCTGGTGTAGCTTATACTATATAAAGCAACACAGAGTCCTACTATCTGGAGATAATACCATCAAATTTGTCCAGTGCTGTGGTTGATGCTCCAGCACAAGCCATAGGTATTGATACTCAATCAAAAACAAAAAAAATATTTCAGGTGAGAAAGAAACCGTCCATTGTTTTTGAATTTCTGTTACATTTGTTTTAGAGTGTACATGTAGAGCAACTTTCACCTTTGAAAAATAAACTATCAGGGCCAATATCTCAGAGGAGACCAGAATTGCCCCAAAGACAAAACAGTTCAAGCACAGCGACAATTTTATTTTGGGTACATGATTTCCACTGGCTAATGCTGATAACATTAACTGATTGTTGCACAAATAGTAATAACCAAAGAATCCTTAGTTTCAATTGCTGCCTTTAAAAGAAATGTGGTCCTTTTGCTAAAAGATTCATTCATTTTATGTCCTCATCCATTTGCAATTAAAATAAAACATTATGTTAATGTTAAAAATGATTCCTTATTCCACATTATTTTTTATGCGCCCAAAATGGGGGAAGGTGTTGTCATTTCTAAACGGTTCATCTGGATGAAAACTCTGTCAAAGCAAACAGCCTGGATTTCAACTGCATTGTAAATGTATCCTGTGGTAGAGTACAGATCAAAATAATGTGTCACTGTCCAATAAATTTAGTGCTTTGAAATTCTCAGCATCTGTAACAGTGGAAAAATAAGGTGTGTTGTCTGCAATATCAACAATTTTGAAAATACTTATTTACCTCAAGGTGAGTTTGACTGCTACACAATCAAAAGAAAACTGTGTATCCAAGTAAGAGCCATATTGTGTATATGTAAGCATTAGCTGGTGCTCTTATTCACCCATACATATTACCTTTTTACACAAAATCAACACATACTGCTAGATATTTTTAAAGAAGCAGTTCAGGTTAATTACCTTGTTGAATAGAATAACAGTAGTGCTAGACCTGAGAATCAAACCCACAAGCATTTTAAGCCAGTTCCTTGACTTTTATGTTACTCCTTCACCCCAAATTATATGAGTCGACACGCCTTCAATTCCAAGACCGTCTGTCCAGTCTCTGGTTTAGAAGCAATAAAAGTGGTGAGGAAATCAGACCTTGTCGGTTGAGTCCTCTGTGTTAGAGGATGACTGTGGCTGGTTTTCAGCGGCCGTGCATGCCATCTTGGCCTTGATCTTGGTGTTTGAGGTGAGGATGAGGAAAGGACTGAGGGAGGCATAGCAGGAGGAGAAGAACACTCTCATGTCCGCCACCACAGGGGACACCTTGGCCACTGTTAACATGTTGATCCAGATCACATTGTCGATGCCGAAGAAGACGGCGTAAAGGATGACCAGGGTGACCACTGTCTTGGCAGCTCTGGTCTCGGCTGTGTCACCCCCCAAACGGCGAGCGGAGCTCCGGATCTGGCTTGCTCTGCGACTGTGGCGGTGTAGCACCAGCAGGATGTAGCTGCTTGAGCACAACATGAGCCCCACGAAGGAGAAGTCACGGATGGAAAGGGCCGCTCCATTGATGACATAGGACAGGCTGTCGCGGAAGTCAACATGGCAGAAGCCCAGGTTGAGGGTGAACGCAGGGACTGTGCCGTTGCGTGGGGCCTTGGAGAAGAATGGGGCAGCAATACAGACAGCCATGTTTAGGAGCCACAGACTGACAGAGACGGGCAGGACAAGGCGGGGCAGCTGGGTCTTGATTTTAACCCAGCGAGGCTTGGAAGTGGGGGACAGGGTCACGGCCTGAAAGACACTCAGCATGCAGGTGATGCAGACAGAGAGGGCACGGGCTATCCTGTATGCATAGATGACCACCTTGCAGCCAGGGTCATTGAGAAGGTCACGCAGGCCAAAAACCGTCATGGTTTGAGGGACACATCGGGTCAGGAGGAGGAGCAGGTTAGCAAAGGCTAAGTGGCAGAGGATGGCATCCACAGGCTGCAGTCGACGCTCTGCCCACACAATCTGGGCAAACGCAAGGAGCACCAACAGGTTTCCAATGATCCCAAGGCCAGTCTGCAGGAGGAAGGAAACCCCTTTGATGGTGATGCACAGATCAATTCCTCCAGCGCTGAATCCCCATGAGGAAAAATACAGACAGACACACACAGAATAGGGGTCCTTAGAATTTAATTCAGAAACTAGCAGCGCAGTAATATATGTATAACTGCAACAATTAGATACCAGTTGAGATGACACAAATCACATTGTATGTAATTGACTTGTTAAAAAAATCCATTTATGGTATTCTGAACATTGCGCCTCTTTACCTCATTATCAAATCAGTGCTGATGCCAAGACATCTGTGTTGCTGTCATTCCTCTGTCAGATCTGGAATGCAGTTTGTCAGCCCTGTGAACTCAATTTATAGCCTTTGTGCTCCATTGGAAACTTTAGAAAAGGGACACAATCATCCCTGAACTTGAAGGAACACAACAGAAGTAACTGGAAAACAAGAACCCACAGGAGGCTTCACAGCTCAGTGATGTCACGGGGGACAGGAATAAAACGGATTCTATCTTGTTCACGCAAATGGGGCTCCAATTTGCCCAATCAGGAGTGTACAACAGAGCTGATCCATTTTTACATTTTTTTGCCCACCTCTGCTCATTATTATTTGTCACTATTACATCTTGGTCTGAATATTGTATGCAAACCAGAGAGAACAATAAAATGCAACTGTATCCAAAAGGTTTGTTCCATTTGAGTGTGGGACTGAAGGATTTTACAAACCTGTCAGCAAAAAGAAACTAAGGTAAATGGTTGTAGCAATAGCCAGTATCCACTACTGTGCCTACTTTGATTGCACCTTTGCAGTGAGAATTAAAAGCTTACATGTTAGCTGATAGATGAAAGTGTAATGCTTGCCTTTTACATGTGGATGGAGATAATGGTTAGTCTGTTACCAAAATATTTTTTCTTTCTGTTTCTCATTGTTTGCGTGTGTGCGTTATGTTTTTTATTGGGTGTATTGTAAGAGCTGAAGGCACATTTTTCACTAGCAACCCATGGTCACAGAATTAAGTTGCGCAAAAATACAATTTGCAAACTAGTCAGTATGATTTAATGGGTACCTAAGGTGCAATAGCAAAACTTAACCTGTAAATAGTAGAATGTAATTTTCCTGATCGTTAAGCTTGGTTTGCAAAGGTATTCATAAAGTCATTAATTTTTTTCTGAACGCCTGGAGTTTATGGCGGGTCCTGGATGGTGCCATCTTGCGAGGTTCTTGCCTTCTCCTAAGTTGTTCTGTGAGGCAGGCTCATTGATATATTTTTCTGGGCCAACCCATGGGCCATCCAGATCAGCCGGTGTTATGTTAAATTCCACAGGTGAACAGGTTAATTGGAAACAGGTGAGTGTCCTGATTAGGTATAAAAGGAGCATCCTCGAAAGGCTCACTCGTTCACAAGCAAGGATGGGGAAAGGTTCACCACTTTGTGAACAACTGCATGAGCAAATACTCCTACAGTTTAAGAACAACGTTTCTCAATGTGCAATTGCAAGGAATTTAGTGATTTCATCATCTTACAGTCCATAATATCATCAAAAGATTCAGAGAATCCGGAGAAATCTCTGCACATAAGCAGCAAGGCGGAAAACCAACATTGAATGCCCGTGACCGTTGGTCCCTCAGGTGGAAGTGCATTAAAAACCGTCATCATTCTGTAAAGCATATTACCATGTGGGCTCATAAACACTTCGGAAAACCATTGTCAGATAACACAGTTCGTCGCTACATCTACAAGTGCAAGTTAAAACCCTACCATGCAAAGCAAAAGCCATATATCAACAACACCCAGCAACGCCACCGGTTTCTCTGGGCCCAAGCTCATCTGAGATTGACTGACGCAAAGTGGAAAAGTGTACTGTGGTCTGACGACTCCACATTTCAAATGGTTTTTGGAAATCATGGACGTCGTGTCCTCCGGGCTAAAGAGGAAAAGGACCATCCACATTGTTATCAGCGCAAAGAAAGCCAGCATCTGTGATGGTATGGGGAAGTGCTACACTGAAAAAAATTTGGAGTGGTATTTACTTGGGAAAACCTAGGAAAGTTTTGCACTTAGAAATTGTAAGTAAATTCTACAAGGGCGAACATCAAGTAAACTTTACTTGCGGATATAAAGTATATTTAACAAGGTATATTTCACCCTAAGATGAAATTTTTGTTATCCCTTTGTTGATAAGAGGATTGGTGAAGTTTTGTTCGGTATCTTAGCTTCAAACATCCAAAAATACATCCATTATCAATAAAATGTCTCCATACTGCTCGTTCAAAGTAATCCAAGTGTCCTTAAGCTCACACATCATGTAAATACCACTCCAAAATTTTTCAGTGTAGTGCCCATGGCATGGGTAACTTGCACATCTGTGACGGCACCATTAATGCTGAAAGGTACATACAGGTATTGGAGCAACATATGCTGCCATCCATGCAACGTCTTTTTCAGGGACGTCCCTGCTTATTTCATCAAGGCAATACCAAGGCACACTCTGCACGTCTTACAAGAGCGTGGCTTCGTAGTAAGTGAGTGTGGGTAATAGACTGGCCTGCCTGCAGTCCAGACCTGTCTCTCATTGAAAATGTGTGGCGCATTATGAAGTGCAAAATAGGACAATGGAGACCCTGGATTGTTGAGCAAGTGAAGTTGTACTTCAAGCAAGAATGGGAGAGAATTCCACCTACGAAGCTTCTACAATTAGTGTCCTCAGTTCCCAATGCTTATTGGGCCTCATTCAACAATAATTTCTTAAGAATCTTCTTAGATTCTTTCTTATGGTGTTCTTAAGAAGGTTCTTAAGAAAACTCTATGTCGGATTCATCAACGTGTTCTTAAACTGCAGAATTGTTCGCAGCTGTGTTCTTAAATTGATGAATCCCATCTCCTCGTAAAGTGAGAGCGCGTGCCAGTTGAGCCTAATTAACATATGATTAGCATAAGTAACCGCCCATAAAAGGGCATGAAACTGCAGGGCCGTGAGCAGGCACAGATGTCATACGGAGGAAACAGCAACAACAAAATGTCCAAAGCAAAAAGTAAATCAATTGGAGCGCAGTCGGTAAAGAGAAAAAAAAAAACTTTGGCAGTTCAGAGGAGGTACTCCTGCAGAAAATATATATATATATATATATATATATATATATATTTATATTTATACTGTATATTTAGTAGCTTTAGTGCAGGTTACACTAACACTAACAAAAAGGAGGAGGCTGTCACACACGCAGTGAACGCAGTATCTGGAGAAGGACGCACAACAGAGGAGGTGAAAAGAAATGGTTTGATCTCAAATCTGACCAAAAAAAAAAAACCATTGCAAAATTCCGACGGGAGAT
Source organism: Gymnothorax javanicus (assembly GCA_029692085.1). Classification (NCBI taxonomy): domain Eukaryota; kingdom Metazoa; phylum Chordata; class Actinopteri; order Anguilliformes; family Muraenidae; genus Gymnothorax; species Gymnothorax javanicus. The sequence continues at coordinate 16,385,581 of CM056202.1, forward strand.
GCAGCGGACTGGAGGGGGAACAGCAGACACCCCAAACCTGTCTGAGGGACCAGCGCATCGGGGCGATCATCGGGGAGACGGCACTCTCAGGTAGGCTATGGGAAAATCTAAATCACTTTAGTTTTTTTTTTTTTTTAATTTAATTAATAGTTTAATTTCTCCACCCTAGTTTTTAGGAGTACCATCGACTGAGTGTCTGGATAAAAACGTGTGTCTTAAAGGCAGTAGTTTACCATAGTGCGTGTAAGATAAAATAACGTCTTAGTATTGGACTGAGGGTCGCAACAATGGCTTGATTTACTAATTATTCACAGATGAAGTCCCGCAGAGCCAACCTGCAACAGAACCAGAACCCTCCTGCAGAAGTACCTCCATGCGTACTCGGTCCCGTCACCGTGCCTCTCCTCGCCTGATCTCGGAAGCGGTGTTGGACAATCAAGGATAGCTGACACACTCAATAAGATTGCCTCAACACTCAACCATATCCAGTATACTCAAATAAATTGAGAATTAAAAAAAAATAAAGATGTGCACTGAAACCGGTCTGTCCTCATTTTTGAAGTGATAGACTTAGTTTTTTTTTTTTTAAATCAGACTGTTTGATTCAAATTGTAATATTAATGCAACTTTATTCACAAACGGGCAATTAATTGCACCTGAACTTGAACAGCAAGCCTGCAGTCTGGTCCCATCATTGCATCAGGACGCACATCCTCATGGTGTAGTGGCTGAGGGGAAAGTGGCACACCACGCTTCACAGCGATGTTGTGCGGGACACAGCAGGCCATGATTATCCTACAGACCTGTAATGGTGAGGTAGAGTCATAAATTAGAAGATGTAAGGAGTTTGATTAAACTTGACCTTAGTCTAAGCGGTTTTTACAAGAATAAAACAAATCTTCAGTTCTCTTTACATACCTTCTCCGGTTTGTACAGCAATTTGCCACCTGCTGTGTCCAAACACATCCAACGTCCCTTTAAAATGCCGATGGTGCGTTCGATGGTGGAGGGAGTGCGTGCGTGAATCTGATTAGCTATATGAAATCTGAGGACTCTGAGGGTTGGTCAGTGGTGCCATTAACCAGGGGGCCAGGGCATATCCTCGATCCCCTAATAAAACAAATCAAATCAAATTAAGATCAAATCAAATCAAAAGACACTTCTGTGGGAAATTATAATTATTAAAAGATACGTACCAATGTGCCATGCGTCACCAGCTGCTCCTTGTTCGAGGTGCATTCCCACGGAGCTGTTTTGTAAAGTGTTGGTACATTTAATATATTTTAGAATAAAAAATGCTCTGTAAATTACCCAAAAATAAATAAATAAATATAACGGAAATATCACTGTAATTTCACGCATTTTAATTAGCTGCGCAAAAGAAGGCAACACAACCAATGTGCCAACATGTCGACACTGAAATGTGCGTAAGAGTACTCCTGTGTGTTCGTAGGATTTGTTCTTACCGAAGAACAAATCCTGGATAAGAAGACATTCATGAATGCCACAATCTTCGTAAAAACTTCCTAAGTAGAACTTAAGAACAAATTTGTTCGTTTCGGGAATGAGGCCCATTGTGTGTTGTTTAAAGGAAAGGTTATGTAACACAGTGGTAAACATACCCCTGTCCCAGCTCTTTTGGAATATGTTGCAAGCATCAAATTCAAAATGAGTGAATATTTCCCAAAAAAAAAAAAAAAAAAGCTTATAAGTTTGAACATTTAATATCTTGTCTTTGTAGTGTATTCAACTGAATATAGGTGGAAAAGGATTTGCAAATCATTGAATTGTTTTTATTCATGTTTTACACAACGTCTTAACTTCATTGGAATTGTTTGTGGCTGGCATTTCTCCTCTTAAAATATAATAACCTTAACTAAGTTCTATCATTCACAAACACTCGACACTGTCAACCCATGAAAGAGTAGAGGAACTGGAACAGGCCAGCATGGGTGAACTGCAAGCTATATTTATAATATGACCATTTTAAATTTTTGTCAGCGGTTACCTGTTTGAGAGCTGATCTGGCACTGGGCCTTTTACAAACCGCCGGATGATACAATCAATAAAGACCATTTCCAATGAAGTCCTGTGAGCAGTGTAATCTTTAAGTCCTTCTTTCTATGTCAGACATTCAGTTTCCCCTGCATCCATCATGTATCGCAAGTTTGTGTTCCTTGCAGAAATAACACTCTTCGTCGGACTTTTGAGGCAGACTGTTTCCACGCAGGCACCACACTGAGTATTGCGTTAAGGCCTTTTCTCCAGTTTGCGTCAGCATTGTCGGTTCCAGTGACCAAACTGTATAAAGAATCCAATTCATCACTGGCACTTTTCCATTTCTGGTTCAAACTCATATTGCCCTGGAAATTCCACAGTTTATGAAAAATCTGCCATGTGAAGAACCGAGCCACGCACCCAAACAAATTTACTGAGTGACAAACCGGCTGACCCAATCAACGACTTGAGGTCACGGCACAGTGGAATATGGCTGCCCCCTGGGTTCAGCTCGGGCCCTCAGTGGCTGTCTACAAGGCATTCGCCATTTCTGGTGCACCAAAAAACATTTAAACCACGCAAACTGTTTATTCTATGGCTAAATACTGTATTATATTTTGCTGAGTGCATAGCCTACTGTGCTGTTTCCGTTTTCAACAAATAGCAGGCAGTTTCATGGTTTCTCTGAGGCATCTGTCAACTTGGAAGTCCCTTGATCAACACGCCACAAATAAAGCCATTTTATGACGGTACAAATGACTGAAGTCTGTACTTCTCTTCAAGGAGCTTGAGGGGGCATTTCATATTTAAACTGGGATTTCCAAGTATTTCGTTGTTTCCGGCAAAAGTGTTTTCCACTTCCCTTTCTCCGAAGATGGGGACTTACAATTGTCAGATGACCTGTAGGTTCTATGTTAAGCATTGGTGTAGATGAAAAAGTCACAGCGTATTCATGCTTCTTTTACTGCATACATACTGAAAAGAGGATTACCAGCCATATAAATTGTGTAGATGTTTCTTATTTATGGGTCCTTTAGGCTGTCAGATTGAAAACAAGCAAATTCATTGTTTTCAAGGAGTGCCTTTAAATCACGCTGTTAACCTGGACTGTGTAACACATTGACAAGAATTGTGGGCATCCCATTAAGTGAAGTAGTTGGACCAATATGAAGCAGGAATGTGTGATCCAAACTAACCGCTGTATGCGCATATTAAAATAAAAACTCCCACCCCACACTGGAATTTTTATTTTATTAGGAGTGAACATCATTTAGTTCTGACCGCGCACTGTAGTTGGCTGATATACAAGCCCAATACCAAAAAACTTGGCACATGATGGAAAATACAGAAAAACAGGATTGATTCTTAAATGCTTTCATTAAATCGTTACAAACGTCCAAATTGTCCATGCCAAAAGTACAATTGAAGCTTCCGACAGCAAGTTACACTGACGTTTGAACATGTTGCTGATAACAGTCCTGGTAACATGGTCATTGTCCTGTTTGGACCTGATAACACAAAATCCATTATTTCCTGAAAAGATTTGAAAGGTGGACTTGTCTGACCTCAGCACGTCTTTCCACTGTGCCTCAGTCTATTTCAGATAGGCTAAAGCCCATGGAAGTTGGCAGTGTCTTTGGATGGTGTTGATTTATGGTTTCCTTTTGGCATCGTGGAGGCTTAACCCTTTCGCAGGCACAGCGACATTTTTGTCGTTTTAACCAACGTGTTTTATAAAGTCTTCTCTCATTGGCCGATTGCGGGAATTCCCTTGTTAGTTACACTCATTACCATTGGCTGTCTCTCAGGTCACCCAGCACTGTATTTTTAGCCGTGAACGAGGCATGGGATTTCCTAAAAACGCTAAATACGAGACTACTTCCCGGTCAAATTGTGGGACATGTGAACATGGCATCGACGAGTACAAATAGCCGGCATTCTAGCCATGTTTCTAAACGTAAATACAACGTGGATGAAGTTTTTGCTTTATTGAATGACTCTGACGATGAGTTTGAATATCCAGAGAGCGGGAGTGACTTGGATCCAAACGATTTTAAGCGATTCTGGAGAGGATTAAAACATAAAAACATCATTTATGGGAAACTTATTATGAGATTTGGTGTTATTTTATTGTTATTTTGAATAACAATCATATTTTGGTAAAAACCCAAAATTAATCCGTCCGTGGGGGTATGCATCTGGGCCAAAATTTGCCTGCGAAAGGGTTAACTTGCATTTGATGATGTCACAATGAACTGTGTTCACTGACATTGATTATCATAAAGGTCCCCTATTATGCTGATCCTTCTTTTAATACATACACGTAATGTCATAATGTTGGATGTCCATACTCAACCTCTGCAGAGTTTCTAAACATGAGATACAGGGGTTTTGCCTTAATCCAAGAACATGATCTCCTGAATGTGATTTCCTCTCTGAACAGCTCATCCCGAGATCTTCACGAGATTTGGGCAAAACCTGACAGCAGGTTGTTGCGTCAAATCAGGACAGACTAGGCCAGAGCAAATCACGGCACTGGACCTGCCCACCCTGGAATCTATTCTATCAGACATAAACAAGCAGAAGTCATTTGACGTGTAGATTTATGTCTCCCAAAGCTGTTTGTACGTGTTTTTTTGGATGCGGAAAAAAGCATAACTATTTTCTCTTCCAAAAGACGATGCCGTCATAAATCAGTGGGTAGCTTTTTTGTTTGCCGGCAGCAAACAGCCACACTCAAAGGGAACGTTAGCTGTTTGTGCTCGGCATTTCACCGAAGACAGCTTTGTCAATAAAGGATAATTTGACGCTGGATATGCGTCTCAGTTGCTTCTCAAACCTGGAGCAGTTGCATCAATCAAGAGCTTGGAGCCACAAGCTGTAAGTAATGATAAAACAGCAAATAATGTAAGTGAAGCTAACGTGTGGCTGGCAGGACCGCTAACAATAGTTAGCACTAACAACTGGCCTCAACTGCAGGCTTTGTAAAGATCAGATAAAAGATAGATAAAGCCTAGATCAGTACCAACTGTACGTGAATCAATGACAGACGCAGAAGCTGTAAATTTTACCATTTTGTGTTGCTTTACTGCGAAAGCCTACTTAATGTGATAGCCTGTTGTATGTGGCTGTCGCACTGTGGCGAACGCACCTAAGTTACTGTTGCTAATGTTTGTGTCCGAAATATGCAAGAGTAAATGACATCAAGGAGACATTCAACAGAAGGTGTGAACATAAACCTCATTGGCGCTAACTTTTTATACTTGTTTGTAATTTGTATGCTTGGTACAACTGTTCACGGTAACAGAACTTGCTGTCTGTAAAACCTGTACTGCAGGGTAACGTTTGTCTCTGTCATTGTTATGACCGCTCGGTTACTATCGCATGTTAGTTCGCGTTCCATGCTACTTAAAAATGCTCCTGGTTAACTTACATGCAGTAATTCTGCTTGTGTTACTTTGGTTAGCATCAAAGTGGTAGTTTCATCATAACGTTACCTGACCATAGCCGCTACAGTTGAAGCTAACCGGAAAGGTGTTTTGCGTGTCTGCAAAGTCGGGCTGATAAGGCTGCAGGTAGACCAGACGTAGGCTTTGCGGAGCTTAGGGTACATGTTTGGGTTTGTTTACTGCTGCTGTGAAACGATCTTTTTACTTATCCATGACCGGGTACTTCGCCGTGGTGTGGACTAGCTCTCTGATCCTATCGCCATGAAAGCAATCGCAAAATGCACTATAACGTGTCTGGTATAACAAACAATTTCTCTGCATTGCCTTGGCGGAATTTCATCCACCTTTGAAAATTATTCTGGCTTATAAAAAGCCAAAAAAAGTGGAGGTTGGATACGAGTTTTTCTAGTAGAAGTTATCGATTCGCTAGCTCCACATAAGCAACGCTTACACAGTTTCTGTGTTTTTGCTATTAACTCATTTAGGGGCTTGGTATCGGAATTGTTTCGTTTTAGTAGAAATGGTTAACAGGAGCTTTTAGCAAAGTTTCTTCTGGATAGCTAAGTGGGTATGTGACATGACTATCTAACAGTACAGCTACAACCACATGCATGCAAGGCGAGACAGTACGAGCAAAACACTAAAATTTCAACTTGCCACTCATTGACATCCTGCTGTAAACGTCGCTGCAATATTTCAATTGCTTCCTCCTCCCATTCGGGGTCGGATTCGGGATCAAACAAGTATGGTCTTACAGCAGTAGATGCCACAGAGAGCGGTCCTGAAATACCTGCCATCTTGGTTTCCTGGTTCTTCGGGTCTGCACCCTCCCCCGGAATCGAAGCGGCCTGGCAGCCAATCAGAGCAGCACCTCATTTGCATAGCCTCCCCACCCACTCAAAACCGCTCATGTTTCAGGCCGGCACAGATAGGGTGAGAGAAGAGGTCTTGCAAGGCCTGGATGTGCGCGGCTTTTTTTTTGTAACTGAATTCTTAACATTATTTTAAAGACCCATTGGACATGTTTTAAACAACTAAATACAGCAAAATATGGGACCTATAAGTATTTACAGGCCCATGTGGATGCAAATGTCACACAAGCCCATCTGAGGGCTCTGATTTCGCCAGGCATGAGAGTGGTCTAACTGAAAAAAACCTGGAAATAATTTCGGACCATGGAGGTGGGAGTGCAACGGGGTTTTTCCCTCTCGTGTAGAACATTTTTGATTTTTTTACATGGCTTCCTTTCAATTTTAAGTTAAATCTAGCTGAAATTTCAGCATCTTGGATGTAGTAACCAACCCATGTTTCTGGTAACAGAAATGATGTAAAACCTGTGCTTCTGTGCATATACAGTGCTCTGAAGAAGTATTTGCCCCCTTTCTGATTTCTTTTTTTTTTTTTTTCCTATTTGTCTCACTTAAATGTTTCAGATCATCAAACAAATTTTAAAAACAGACAAAGATAACAGAGTAAAGACAAAATGCAGTTTTTAAATGATAATTTCATTTATTAAGGGAAAAAAAGCTATCCAAACCTACCTGGTGAAAAAGTGAAATTGACCTCCCTCATTAAATCATGAATTAACTGTAATTAACCACATTTCTTGAGTTCAATTTCACTAGCCAAACCCAGGCCTGATTACTGCCAGACCTGTTAAATCTAGAAATCACTTAAATAGAATCTGGCTGACAAAGTGAAGAAGGCTAGAAGATCTCAAAAAGCAACACATCATGCTGTGATCGAGAGAAAGTCAAGAACAGATGAGAAATAAAGTCATTGACATCTATCTATCTGGAAAGGGTTACAAAGCCATTTCTAAGGCTTTGGGACTCCAGCGAACCATGGTGAGAGCCATCATCCACAAATGGAGAAAACTTGGAACAATGGTGAACCTTCCCAGGAGTGGCTGGCCTTCCAAAATTACTCCAAGAGTGCATTGACGACTCATCCAGGAGGTCACAAAAGAACCCAGAACAACATCTAAGGAACTGCAGGCCTCACTTGCCTCACTTAAAGTCAGTGTTCATGATTCAACAGTAAGAAAGCGACACAAATGGCATCCATTGGAGAGTACCAAGGCGAAAACCACTGCTGACCAAAAAGAACTCAAAGGCTCATCTCACATTTGCAAAAAAACATCTTGATGATCCCCAGGACTTTTGGGAAAATATTCCCTGGACTGATGAGACAAAAGTTGAACTTTTTGGAACGTGTGTGTCCCGTTACATCTGGTGTTAAACTAGCACAGCCTTTCATAAAAAGAACATCATACCAACAGTCAAACATGTTGGTGGTATTGTGATGCTCTGGGGCTGCTTTGCTGCTTCAGGACCTGGACGACTTGCCGTGATTGATGGAACCATGAATCCTGCTCTCTGCCAGTACAATGTCCGACCATCAGTTTGTGACCTCAAGCTGAAGCGCATTTGGGTTATGCAGCAGGACAATGATCCGAAACACACCAGCAAGTCCACTGCTGAATGGCTTTAAAAAAACAAAATGAAGCTTTTGGAGCGGCCTAGTCAAAGTCTGGACTTAAATCTGATTGAGATGCTGTGGCATGAACTTAAACAGGCCGTTCATGCTCGAAAACCCTCCAATGTGGCTGAATTAAAACAATTCTCTAAAGAGAAGTGGGCCAAAGTTCCTCCACAGCGATGTGAAAGACTCATTGCCAGTTATCGCAAACGCTTGATGTCGCCAAGGGTGGCACAGCCAGTTATTAAGTTTAGGGGGCAATTACTTTTTCACATAGGGCCAGGTAGGTTTGGATAGCTTTTTCCTTCAATAAATGAAATCATCATTTAAAAACTGCATTTTGTATTTACTCAGGTTATCTTTGTCTAATATTATAATTTGTTTAATGATCTGAAACATTTAAGTGTGACAAATATGCTAAATAAATAAATAAATAAATCAGGAAGGGGGCAAATACTTCTTCACAGCACTGTACCTTTATTAGCTGAAACAAATTTGAATGACAGCATGAAAAATGAAATTACCACAGTACCCTAGCCCTGAACTTGCAGGTCATTTATGTTTAAGACATGACCTTTCACAGAATGTCATACTCAGTACATGCAGAACACCAAGAGAAAACTCAGCAGATTGCATGGGCTGGGGACCATGATAGATTCCCCTAACTTTGACAGAGGCTGGAGATATTGTTTCTGCTCCATCAACAATGATTAAGTGAGCTGAAGCCTGTTATATTGGGGAAACAATATTGGCTCACCCGGTCGAACTACATATTACGGGATGAACTAATTACATGCTTTGGCGGGACTGAACTCATTCATGACGGGGAAGGTCTCTGCTCATAAATTAATGGGGAATATTTGTGACTTGGCGTACCTTGGGCAGCAATCCGAGAACTTTATGGGTCGAGATCGGGAGTGGCGGGCCAGGCAGGGAGTCGGTGGGTCCTCGGAGCGAGGTGCTAATGTGAGAAATTTGACATACAGTTCACATACAGTTCATTTTTATTGCAGATTAACACGAATCTCAAGACCTAACTTTCGAGGACTGAAAAAAACAGATTTCCGTCAATTGACGGAAAACTCTCATGCCTGCGTCACGCTCATCCAATATTGATATTCCAACTAATATTTTAGTCATGGTGATTGCTCCAGATTCTGAGAATCTTTTCACTATATCATGGACTATCAATGGTGAAGCTGACTGAACGTTGCTTATCAACTTTTTTGCTCAGGCAACATTTGCAAAGTGGCAAATCTCGAACCATCTTGCTGATAAACGACTGCGCTTTTTATGACCGCTCATTTTATGCACAACCATGATTAGGTCATTTTCCAAAATGTTTATTTGGGTGTTTTACTGAAGATTTCACAACTTTTGCTGTCTTTCTGTTCCCCTGTCCCAATGGGAACGTGTTGCGGGCATCAAATTCAATATTTGACAATATTAACAAAAAAAACAGTACATATGACAGAATGAAACTTGAAATACTTTGTCTTTGCATTGTTTTCAAGCAAAAAAAAGAATTTACAAATCAGTGAAGTATTAAATTGAGGAAGAAAGTTTAATCATGGAGACAAAGGACACTCATGCAGTTGCATTCCGGCAATAATAATCATTTAACTTCTGTAAAAATGCTGATAATGTGTTGCTGCCTGCTGTTTACAGAGATTACGAATCACCCACCACATCCCCACCATCACCAGCTTCTGACTTCAGCCTTGACCAGCATCATACCCAATATTCTTCTGCCAAACTGATGACCCTTGTTTCCAAATGGGGGATGGCTTCGCCACTGCTTGCCTTAAAGGTGCACTATGCAAGTTTGTTTATTTTCTGCACAATTATATTTTTGTCTCAATTCGCCAACATCTCCCCACGATCCGCTAGCTGCCTGCCCCTGAATTCACTGTAAAAAAAAACCCAGCTCTGGAGACTGCACAGGCGTCACAAACTGCAAAGAAACACAGGGGGCACAGGCTGCGCCCCACAAAATAACAAACCGTTCCGGCCAATCATCGACAAGAGTTGACAGTTACGGAAGCATGGGAGGGAGGGAACTATGGAAGGGAGGGGCGAGCTACCTCTGTTTTGTTTGAATTCGAATGTCAACAGAAGTGATGTCAACAAACTTGCATTGTGCACCTTTAAAGGCAGATGTGCACCCCACCTTAGCGGAGGGTCCTTGTGGGCAAAATCATCGCCAAAAATTTCACTGTGTTCATTTCATTGTTAATTAATCTTTTTAAAGTTGAATTATGGAATCTCTGTGATTATCTTTTTAATTTGCATTTTACACTTTGTACCAAGCTCTTGTGGAATTGAGGTTTTACTTGACTTATACCTCCCTGCGATCTTAGAATGCATTGCTTCACCTTTCCTTTCTCTTGAGCTGTGACCCGAACTGGTCACAGCTCCGTTCCTCTAGTAATGGTGCTAAGGGCATTGATCTTTAAATTAATAAGATATCCAACTTATTCCTTACTCATTAAGAAAGTAAATGGTCTTACTTTTGGATGAATATAGTATATTTTGAATGGTGCATTGTTGATGACATGTATTTTGTGTACGTGACCACATGAGTCAAAAAGATTCTAGATTCAGAAACGAATAATGCTGTCAAATATTCAAGTATTTTTTTCCAATTTCCTAGAATCCTGAACTAGAATTCTTCAGCCAGATGGCGGAACTAATCAGTTAACCTATCTTAGTGATTTCATGAGTGCAAGAAACACTTTACAGGACTATTGCTCAAATGTATAAAACCATTTGATCCTATTAATTTGCTATGTAGCAAAATTCTTCTGTTTATAGGCTAAACCATTGTTACTCGTGGATGCCAGTGGCCATGTCTGTGCAGGACTGTTTACCCTGAGGTGTCATATGAACCATTGTGCCTCTTCAGTTTTCTAAAACATTATAAAAGTTGAAAAGCCAGGGCATAAAAAGCTCCACTGACAATCTCGCAAAGAGCTAGAATGCCATGCTTCTAACACCCGTCATTATTTTTATCCAAAGATTTATTAAGTTATTCAAGTTGTAAGAAGTTATTCCAGTCCCCTCGACATACCCACCCATATGGGAAAATATTCTCCACCAGGAGTAATTACAAGCCTGAACAAACGTGTTCTAATTATGAGCACTGGGAGGAGCAGTCATTTTTGCACCTGCTGCCTGTAATTTACTGTTTCTCCTGCATCCAAGCCTCAGTAGTTTTCATGACAAATTATTTATTTATGACAGCCATGTTTATCAAACTTTTTGCTTAGTCTTCTCTGTACAGGATCTTTATTGTGGTCATATTAGAAAAATCTAAACGAGCGCAGTCATTTTAGCCTCCTGAAAATGTGAATAAATACCCCAGAAATGATTGTGTAAATAGCTTGTTCAATATTGTGTGATAGGAAAATCAGTGAGAGGTATGAGCTGAACCATATCAAGCAAAAACGAACTAAACATTTACAGGGACTGTAGGTGTTTGATATTTTGGGGGTAAACGGAGCATTCTAGGCTCCTGTTTTCCTGGAAGATTTGCTGAGAAGCATTATGGGAACATGTCTGCTGGTTGACTTTTATAATGTTGCAAAATTTAATCAGAAATGCTTGCTAAAAGACAGCAGTTCTACTTGTGTGCACGGGGAGGCCTGAGTGCACACTTTGCTTGACCAGTGTGCGTACTGACATGATCTTCAGTAGCGGAATGGATGATCTTTATTGCTTCAGTGCATATCGTGGCACAAATGGATTTTTCATAGAAAGATTGCCAGCTTTCTTAGTCTCTCAAGGAAAGTGTCAAAATCACATCCGCCAACATGTCAAAAAAAAAAAGTTTCCGAAAAATGTAAAATGTAAAAATTTCTGGTTTGCCTTTATTTATTTGTATTGAACAGTTGAAGCTGATCATCAAAACGCACTGGAACTTAAAATTACAAAATAATACCGTATAATAGCTGTGAGCAACAGTGGGACAGGGCCAGGCAGTAATGGAGAAGTCGTGGAGGAAGAAGAGCAAGAAGAAAAATGAGATGATGACAATAATGGACCAGTTTGACGTAAGCGAGATTCAGGTCGTGTACATGCTCTTTGCAGACGATGTATGGCAGGGATGCACAAAACTCATTAAAAAGGGGGGGAATATTAAGTTATTTTGCTTTCATCATGGTAAAAGGCAGCAAACAGCGTGGATTTGGGCTACAAACAGGAAGAATTTTTGTTCCCAAGGAACATTCTAGGGAGCACAGCGTACAATTTGTGTCCGGATGACCCGATTTTGTAGACCCTGAGGAGGAAAGAATTCTGTATTCAACCTCCACCAGTATCAAATGAAATCAGTACTTTTGGCTTACCTTGAAGTTTGGGTGCCCAGAGAAACATTTGGTTGCGTAAAAACATCAAGTGTACATCGAGTCAAGAAAATTGAGTTTAATTTCTAGTGCTCGTATAGGCTACGTGGTAGTAGCATATAACAGCAGCAGCCATGTTACTGATGGCACAGCGGGTTGCTAGGCCTTGCGCAGCATATGCATCCGTGATATTAAATATTGATATTAAATTCTAAAACTCTCTCTCGCTAATATAACCCCTCAAAATGTATCTGCGTTCTGGCAAATAAAAAGCCGAAAAAAGTGGAGGTTTGGTACAGAATTCATTCCCCCTGACGAAATAGATTACGTGCCATCAGTCTTCTCCTACAATCTAAAACCATTAACTCCTTCAGTGCAACGTAGACTTGAGAGGCTATATGGGCAAGATATTGTCAGGGTAAGCCCTCTACATTGTTGTTTTCAGCGCGAATAAGAATCCAAAGTCAAATCTATTGCATTCAGTCAAGCAGTAATGATGTTGTTGTTATACCCCGACCCATAAGGGGTGGAGGTATATAGTATTTACCAAAGAATTCCGTCCGTCCTTCCGGCCGTCCTTCGATCCGTCCGTCCGCACCAGTTCGTCCGACTGATTTCTCAAAACCGCTCATCAGATTGTTTTCAAATTGCAGTCATACATTCTGCACTTCATGGAGAGGTGAAGTGCCAAGTTTCATGAAAATGATGATTTTTTCAAAAGTTACTTTTGTTTTCCATATTTTGAATTTAGAAAATTTACCACTGCAAATGTTGTCCGACCGATTTCTTGAAAACTGCCCATTAGATTGTTTTCAAATTTCAGTCATGCATTCTATACTTCATGCAGAGATGCAGTGCCAATTTACATGAAAATATGCCATAATCTCCTCAGTGCACAAGGGTCGGGGGTATTAGTGAGCTGTGCTCACTTTTTCACTTGTTTCGCTATGTCTTGGCCTTGTTATTTACTTGTGTACCGGCGCACTTATCCATGTTGAGAAGAGGTTAGGATTATGTGTGCCGGTTGCTTTGAAAAGTGTGAATTCCTCGCAGCAGCACTTTATCTATTAGCTGACTTATGGTGTGGGACCCAATCATTGTGGTCATTGTTCTTGAGCTTTGAGCGTGGTACATCCAAATCTTTGCATGTCTGTCTCAATTCACGACCCATGAGTCGAGAGATAGCTCTCCTCTCACTGACTGCAGATTTGTTTACAGTCTCGAGTTTTGGTTTTTGTTTCTGCCATACATAATGTCCAGTGCTCATGCGCTCTCCAAATTGCATTTTCATGCCCTTAAACTGAAAGGGTCTATTCTAAAATTGGAAACATTTATGAAGAAAATTTGTACTTGGATTCTTTGGCACTTAAGGAATAGCATTTTTTATCGTTAGTTAAATCACATTGAATGCCACATATCAGCTTGGATACTTGCAAACATGGCCCTCCGATATCATTCAGGGCTTGAACCTACAACCTTTTGAACCATTGGCAGGCTCCTAAAAAGTTAAATTTTGTGAAGAAAAAACATGAAACTTGGCAGGAATACTTGAGACAAAAAGGTTTTTGCGTATTACTTTTTACATAAAGAAAAATTATTCTGTTTTTAAAACCTGCCAAAGCCCATGAGATGCATTCAATTTACCCACGACTTAGAATAGATCAAATTTGGAATATAAACTCTAAAGTTAAAAATGATATTAAATGTACTTAACTGAACATGAATCCCAAAAAAAGGAAAAATGGAATTCATCAGTGCTGTTCAACACTAGAGACCATGTGGAATCGGAGCAGCCCTGACACCCCTGAGGCAGGGCCGAAATGGAACACGTATGATTAATGTAATCTGTTGCACCTATCATTCCCATCTTCAAACTCAAAAGTTTCTATTTATCCTAGCTGGTGACATACAATGTCTGAAGGTTGTATCTGAAAGGGTTTGGGCGTTATTGTGTTACCGCGGACAGACAGACATAATTTATGATTCCAATACCAGCTACGCTTCGCATATGCTTCAACGATGGAAACAATCCCGTATAGTTGGAGCATTTGAAACAAATTGCACCCCTTAGAGAACCATTTCATGCTTAAAGCACGTTTTGACAGAATGCATCAGCTTGGCAGAGGGTTTATTTTAAAACATGTTTGTCCTGGAGGTTCAGCATAACAAAAACCACATGTCACATGGAGTGTCTGCTCCTGAATTTTTATGGCATCCCTCAGGGTTCAAGCCTGCAACTTTTGGCACAACATACAAGCTACCCAGAGGATGCGCCACAAATTAAATCATAGGATTTTAAAAAGCTGTTAATTTGTCTTGATTAGGTGAATTTATGTTTAAAACAGTAATTGATTGTCTTAAACCACAGTTTGACATATGTTTATACATACAATGAAGAATGAGTATTCAACATACACATTGTGATAGAAACAACCAGGGCTTTGAACCGGTTCGCGGAACAAAAACGGAAACCAGAAACTTTTGCCGTTTTGCTAGGAACAAAAATGAAACCAGAAACTTTAGAATTTTTAATGTTCCGGAGCAGAATCGTTTACAGAAAATAATGGTAACCGGTTAATACCGTTATTTTTTTGGTTCTTGAAATGTTTTGTGTTTGGGCTACAATGACCAACAGACATTCATTTCCTGTGTGTCGTTCCCTGGCATGCCCGGGCAGAGTAGAGGGAATTCAGCCTAATTAAGCCTAATGCTATGCCTAGCCTGTCAATTTTCTTCACTAAAATGCAGTAGTTCTCAACCATTAGCAGAATCCAGGGGTACAAAAGCGTAATACAATGCGTAATACAATGGGTCAATGGGAGACGTCAAATTTGTTCTCAACTGCGCTGTTATACATTGTACCACAAAGTTATGAGGCGTTTGCATCCGCACATAAATGAAGACTTAAAATATCAATACGTCCTCATAAATTCTGCAGACATGTAGCTCTTGAAACACCGAACATTTGCATTAATTATTTTGTGAGGCTCATTAAGCAATAAGCCAGGAGAATCTGTTTTATATTCTGAATGTAATCACAGCTAAAGAGCGTTGTTAGGCACGATGTGCAGCAGAGTGGCAATTGTGAGAACTGCGAAAACGATTGCTGCGCATCATGGAAAGTTTTTTTTTTTTGCATTAATATTGCCAATTTGCCATCCTTACAATGCTAAATCGATTATATAAAGGAAACCAAAACCATTGTGTTTGCCAGTTTTTCAGTGATTTTACTCTGCTTAAACAAGGAACAAGACTGGATCTGTTTCCCATGGCTTCCGCATCTCTTGAGCTTTTGTCATGGCGGTGTTTGGGCTCAGTCGCCCTAATTCAATATTTGACTGCATGACTAGAAAATGTACCGAATAATGAGAAGAGCATGTGAAATGCACTGATTGAGTCCTGACAAGGTCTGGCCATTTGTTAAATGATCTCAATCGCAGCTGTAGCCTGTACTATTTCTGTCATTTGCATTTATTGAGCAATGTGAGAAGCGAAATGGGATCTGTTCTGTTGTCTGGCATTAAATGACATTGCAGAAGTTATTCTTGTCTTAATTCATTTATAACAAGTGGTGCTAAGCACAACTAACCCCGCCCCTCGCATATACTTTCACCTACTTGCACGAAATTCGATAGGGATCTATTCTGGGTCAGTGGCAATCCCTATACCGAATTTGGGGTGAATCTGGCCATTAGTTTTGCCACTAGAGTGTTAACAAACACACAAACACAGAAACAAACCAAAACAAAAACAATACCCCTTCCCCTCACCCTTCGGGTGGGGTGGGGTAATAATGTAATAAATGTGGCCATATAATTACTTAGTGATGCAGCTTGTGTAAAGCATAGGCCTAGTGATTGTAGTGTTTGTTGTGGGATAAATGAAATAATAGCCAATTTGAAAGAGCTAATGTTAAACTTAGCAATTGAAAGTCCTATGGCTGACATGGAACGATATTAACCGGTTCAGGAACAAAATTTTTTGGTTCTAACCGGTTTGAGAACGTAAATTTTGGGGTGAAACCCAAAACCGGAAACGTTAAAATGCTGTTTCTGTTCAGAAAGAGCCAATTGGGAAAAAATTCTGGTTCAAAGCCCTGGAAACAACTGCATAAAAAGAGGAAAAAAAATAACTAATAAAAGTAAACAATCATTCAGTTCCCTATTGGTGAAACTGTGAAAAATAAATCATATGAATCAATTCACTTATTAAAATGTTTTTTCAGCATGTAGCTGCAACAGGCCAATTAAACTGTGATAATGCTCAGTAAGAATTCATTTCACATGTATTTACTTATAATAGTATTATTATTACTACTCTAAGGAATTGAGGGCACAAGAGTGCTGTATCACTGACTAAGTCAATACAGAGGGCAATATTTTCCCCGTCCATGTCTTCCGAGTTCAAATCATTGTGTTACTGTCATGAGAGAGGCACTGGATTGCTTTCTGCTGCATTGGCTTTGCAGCCACATTGAAAGTAAGCTGCCAGCTTCTTGTTGGTGGCAATGATGAGCACAGGACTGATGGCGGAGTAGCAAACAGCAAAGAAAATGCGAGCGTCAGACACCGCCGGGTGCACACGGGAGACGGAGAGTGTGTAGAACCACAGAACGTTGTCCAAACCAAACAGTGCCACATACGTGCTCACGAGCAGCAGGACAGCACGCGATGCCTCTTCAGTCTTCCTACCGGCTCCCTGCAAGCCCTGAACCTGCTGACGGTGCCGATGCAGGACCAACATCATGTAAACTGCCGCCCCTACCATCAGTCCAACAAAGATAAAGTCACGTAGAATGTTCACCACACCTTGGCCTACGTACAGGGCGTGGTCTGGGAACACCACGATACAGAACTTCAGGCGAATGGTGAACTCTGGGATTGATCCATTTGCAGGGATAGCATGGGCAAAAAGGATAGCAGCGCTCTGTATGCTTATATTGAGCCCATAGAGGAAGACAACTGCATGGAGGAGATGCTTGGGAACCCAACTCTTCAGCCAGCTCCAGCCAGGCTTTGGAGGTGCAATGACCACACACTGGTATGAGCTCAACAGAGAGGTGAGGGTTATAGCCATAGCACGGGCAACCCGATAAGAAAAAATGATTGCCTTGCAGGCATGCTCACCGAATAGCAGGTCTATCTCCAGTGCAGCCAGAGTCTGAGGAATACATTGGCTCAGTGTCACCACCAGATTGTTGAAGACCAGTTGACTGAGGATGAATTCATTGTGCGGCACGTAATGCTGTGCTATAAATAAATGGCAGAAGAGGAGGAGGGCTGCAAGATTACCAGATATCCCCACCGCACTCAGACCAATGAAACCAGCTGCTTTCAGTGCCAGACGCACCTCCATCTGCACCACAGGTGTCTCTGTGGGAAGAGGAGTCTGCGTATTGAGCAGACCTCAGTGACTGAGGATGGCACCCCAGTTCAGATCCAAAGCATTACGTAATAGCAAATTAAATTTGATATTCCGGAACAATACAAATAACTGAATGTTTAGTCTGAGTATTCTACAACCCAAAAAAAGATCAAATAGGATGGGAAAGGCCCATAAAAGCCTAAAGCAGTGATTACTCAATTTACTTGAACTTGTGTTTCATTTCAGACAGTATGAAGGCAAAGATATTTAATGTTTTGTCTGGTCAACTTCACTTTATTTGTAAATATAAATCCATCACTGCAGGCTTGCTATACATTTCAAAAAAATGTTGGGACAAGGTAATTCAAGACGAGAAATAAGGTAAAATATTTGCATTGTGATTTGATTTGAAACAGCTGATGTCAGCATGTGATATCGATCACTGAGACAGCACTCCATCCATAGGTTAACAGTATCTAGAACGCTATCAATTTCTCTGTGCTTGGAAGCATCTGGGATGGACAACCACATAGCGGAAATGTGTATCGTGGTCAGATGAATCAATATTTCTGGTCTTTTTTGGGAAGAAATTGGATCAAAGAAGAGAAGGACAGTTCAGACTGTTACCAGCAGCAACTCCAAAAGCCATACTCTGTCATGGTGTGGGTTTGTGTTAGGGCCCCTTGGCAAGTGTAACTTGCACTTCTATGAAGGCACCATAAATACTGAAAAGTACACTGAGATTTTGGAGCAACATATGCTGCCGTCAAGATGGCATCTTTTCCAGGAATAACTGCATATTTCAACAAGAAAACAAAAAACCACATACTGTATGTACGCATTAAGAAAGCATTGCTGCATTGTAAGAGTGTGTGGGTGCTGCACTAGCCTGCCTGCAGTCCCGTCATGTGCCCAGCTACGAAACTGTGGCACATTTTGAAATGCAAATTGTGACAAAGAAGACCCCGAACTGTTGCACACCTTCCAAGTGGTTTGCAGGAAGAATTGAACCGAATATTCTCAATCTTCAGTCCGTAATTGTTTACTGTTGTGAAAAGGAATGGCAACTTGGGAGGAAGCGAAAAAGCGGGCATGGATTTGCGGAATATTCGATGCACGAAAGTTCCGCGTGAAACTATGCACACCGCACTCTGTGTTCTTGCGTTCCAATTTCGCACAACAGACAAACAAATCCGCGGGATATTTAATCAAATTGGACCATGAGAGCAGCAGCAGCGAGGATGACATTTTTTGTATGTATCTGAACGATATGAACCTTAGCCTCACGTCCACTTTTGCGTGACAGTTATCTCCGTTGCCGCCGAGCGTTTTCATTATTGATGCTCGGAGCTGGTCTTTCAGCTCGTTGTTCAAGTAATCATCCTGCCTCTAGTCATAGAGGACAGGATGCTGGAGAACAATATCGATGAGACGTTCTCCTTTGTTTGTCACCGTACTATGCTATGTACTGAGTTTGTATCTAGTTTATGTGACTTTTCAGTTTGAGGTTTGAATGCTCTAACGTGAATAGAAACATAGCATTTCATTGGCTAAAGGTCTAGATTCGCAGACGGACTTTCGCAGAAGCTTAAGTCCGTGCAAATGTTTTGTCTGCCGCACGGAAATTCACGTTTGGTGTGAATGGGCCTTTACAAAGAGATAATTACTTTATTGTCCCAACTTTTTTGAAATATGTTGCAAGAATCAAGAATGAAATGTGTAAATTTTTTAAAACTCAATATGATTCATGTGGTCAAACATAAAATAACATGCTGTTGTATTGTTTTCAAAGTTGCATGTCGAAGATAAATTCAAAATCACTGCTCTCATTTTTAATTTTTAAGAAAACATACCAATCCAACTTTTCCTGATTTGGGGTTGCAAGATTCTTCAGATCAGGCTGAAAACCTTGAGTTGGATTTAAAAAAAAAACATTAGACATGAGACAAAAAAAAAAGAGTCACAATTTGGCACAATAATATTCTTTAAAACATTTTTTGTTCTCATTTATTTTTATCTTTACATTCTTTTCCCTCAAGTAACCATGAAGTAAATAAAAGTTACATTATTACTGTGAATTAAGTTGTTATCCTTTTTCAGTAACCAAATCAGTCACATTAATTTCAGAATTGCTCAGTATTTAAGAAACAAACATTAGAAATTTCTCCTGCAGAATTAAAAAGAAATGTATTCTATAAATGTACGTTTTCTCAGATAATGCAAATAATAATTTCTGGATGCAAGCAAATATATAGCTCATGAGGAAAAAAACACAATTTACACTTCATTGAGTCCCACTAACGATTCCTTACCTTCTGCAGCTGGTCTAACTGATGAAATCCACACTGGATCCTCTGAATTTATATGGATTTGTGTGTCCCCTAGTTCCTCCCGTTTAGGGACCAAACAGTTACTCTGAAAACAATTATACAACCCTGCATGTCTCAAAGGACTGGCTATTAATCTAATAAGTCATTTTAACAAGGTGTCTGCATGGAAAAGGTTGTTTTTTGCCCTTAATGCATGCAGCTTTGCCAAATGGTGCGTGTGGTGGCATTTTTAATCACATTTAAAGCACTGCTCCTCTATCAAGCAACAGAAGGGATATGATTTTGTGATTTGAGTTTATGGAACAGGTTGGAACTGTAAGCTGTCAGCAAATTTGGCAATCATCCTTGAACTATATTCAGTGGTAAATGAACTTTGGACCACTCCGAAAGTGGAGGAGAGTATTCGGTGGAAAAACGGATAGGAGATCGGGACCAATGTGATGTTGTATGGACTTGGTCTGTGATTGTACGAACATTGGGAGCCCCAGGTGGCGAGACTCAGGGTGGGGCTCGCGTCTCTCGTCGGAGTCCGTGTAGGCTCCTAAGCCCCCCGGGGTCCCAGGTGGTGGCTGTTTCTTGCTTCATTCTTGGAGAGGGGAAGGGTGGGAGGGACGTAGAAATGAGACAAGCGGGGATTGTGGGAATGTAGGTGGTATATATAGGCGTAAGTACGAATAGGAAGGTGCATTGGGCGTGGTCCTGTTCATTGACCTATGTTATCGGGAACTCCCCTTAATGAGCTTTGGACCACTCCCAAAGTGGAGGAGAGTATTCGGTGGAACGACGGATAGGAGATTGGGGCCAATATGATGTTGTATGGACTTGGTCTGTGATTGTGCGAACATTGGGAGGCCCAGGTGGCGAGACTCAGGGTGGGGCTCGCGTCTCTTGTCGGAGTCCATGCGGGCTCCTAAGCCCCCAAAAGGTGTTAATCAATCGACAATTGATGGACTCTATGTACGTCGTCGATATTATTGCGAAAATAGCTTGCGTAAGAGTTCGACGTCCAGCGGCCGAGGATTTTTATCAGGTGGTCCGGCACTCCTCGCTTGGATGCTGTGGCGGCGGCACCGATGCGAAAGAATGCCCGGGGAAGTATTTGGGCGAAATATTGGATCTAAGTCAATTCAATTAATTCCATTTATTTGTATAGCGCTTCTCACAAATAGAATGTCACAGACGCTTTACGTTGAGAGATTAAATAAATGAAAGGGCAGTGCCCAGCCTAAACCCCACTAAAGTAAATGAGGCAAAATTCCCAGTAGGGAGAAAAATCCTCAAACGGTGGTGAGAAAAAACTCCCCAGTGGAAAGAAATCTCAGGAGGAACCCGGCTATGGTGAAAAGCCCATTCTCTGCGGGCTAGCTAATTAATAGTAAAATAAAGTAATAGTAGAATCAATGGCAATAGAGTTCGATTAAAGTCCATTTAAACAGTGCTGTCTGTAGCTCCAGGAAGTGGCATGTCGAAGATGGTGCAAATCTAATTCGAGCATGGCGTGTTGGTCGTGAATAATGGGTCTTGGGGAGAAGCGTGGTTATTGTGTCTTAGGGTGTTATAGTTTGATATTGGCTCAAACGGTTTGAGGGCAGAGTCTAGGCAAAATAAGAATATGGGCTGAGAAATGCCAAACTGATCCGTTTAACTACTCTTTATCTTGAACGTGAGACAGTTGGTGAGTAGAATGAGATGTCGTTTAGGCTGGCATGGCAAGGAGGATTATAATTTGTGGAAAGCGAAGCGAACTCGGAACATCTCAAGAAACCGAAGAAGGCTAATAGGAACATGGCTTCTAGAGTACAATCCGTGGAAGAGAATGGTACCCTGAGCATGGCGGCTGGATGCAGCGAGAGAGGAGGTCTGCTATCAGAGGTAACAGTTTGGTCGGAGCAGGAGGTTCTTGTTTACGTAAACCTTTTTGTAGTGTTTGCACATGAGAATGGGAAATTGACGAGCATGGATATACAGTGACCGGTTTGATGAAGAGGTTAATGCCACTGAGGTAGACTTGTATTGAGGCCGGTCAAATGTGGCGCATGGAGTGAATGTGTGAAATAAAGCTTGTGATAGAAACAATCTTGAGGGCCGGGAATGGCAGTAGGAGGGCTGAGTGGAATTTCTTAAATTGCTTCCATCGTGCGAGATATGAGGAAAGTGAGCGTGGAGCGAACCCATTTAGAATAGCCTCGGGATAAAGCGGCGAGTGGCTCGAGTTGTGGAGTCGGGGTTAGACGGTCGCAGAAAACGGAGGTACTGGTGTGGGGTGAAAGTCCGGGTGCGATGCCAACCGTCTGAGTCCCTGCCAAGAGAAACGAGAAAGGGCGTCGGCGATGGCATTTTATAGCTGGAAATTTTAGCTGGAAATGTTTATGGTGTCTACTGTGGTCGAGTCGCCAGAATGTATGGTAATACATTTGGCGGCCCATTCGTGACCCCAAATGGGGGAGGAAACGATGATGGGGTACCTTGAGACAGCGGCGAAGTAATAGCGCCCTTTCCAGGAAATGCCAAAAAAATAGAAAACCCCAAAAAAGTGTGTTGAGTGGGATGACCCTAGAAGCGTTTGTGATATTGGCTTTAGCCAACCTGGCGCCGCGACCGGCGAGGTGGATAAGAATGGTAGCGTGGTCCACGGAAGAGTAGTGCATGGAGAAATCGTTACTGGGGATAAGGCTGTTGATACTGGGGAGGGCGGAACTGTGAGGGGATGATAAGTATGATAAATCGCTTTTTCCCGAATATTTTCGGGTTGATGCAAAGGATGGGGAAAAGTGGCGCGGTGTCGGGTTCGTTCGTGAAACCCGCGACTTATGAGGCTCTGCTAGAGCGGATTGTAAATTACAGTAAATGAAGGAGTGATCGGGAATGGCGACTAAGCCGGGGTGGAAACCGTGGGTAAAGCCGTGAATACTTATCCATATAGTCACTTACTGCCGGGGCCATGGCCGAGAGCGTGAACCTTGCCACTGCGAGTGGCCATGAGGTGGATACGCGTGCAGTATCCATGAATGTTTGCCAGCGAGGCAAAGTGCACCAATAACTAGGCACTCACCAAATTTTTTTTACTGACTCAAGAAGGCGCAATTTGCATTCGGAAAAAAAAAAAATCAGTCAATATAATTCAGGTATGCGGAACCGACTGAGACCATTTCCGAAGCGGTACGCACGTGCTATTTGCATTATTTTCTTTACAAGATAGGGTCCCCCGTGCAGCTGCTGTCCTGTGGAGGTCAACGAGTAGCGCTACTCGTGAGTGTTAGATAAACTCAGGCTCGCCGTCTAGCAAATGTGTGAGTGCCTACGATAACCAAAGCACTAGTAAGCTTCGCCACTGCGAGTGGCCGTGAGGTGAATACACGTATTATCCGTTAAAGTTTGCCGGTGAGGCAAAGTGCACCAATAACCGAAGCGCTAATGAGCTGCGCCACAGCGAGTGGACGTGAGGTCCATACGCGTGCAGTATCCGTGGATGTTGGCAGTGAGGCAAATTACATTAGTATTTGTAATGATTTGACATTTTTGGAATAAACATTACAATTGTACGACAGCACCGCGATTACATGACATTTAATTTGCAAAGAACACGACGTGCATATTTAGCAAGAGTTGCTCAGACTAATTAGTAGATCCGATGAAAGTCTAATTTATTTTTTTGAAAGCCTTGTTATACATTGCACTAGGAATTATATGGCGTTTTTCTTCCGCACATCGATGACCACGAAAAAAAAGTAGATATGTCTTTATCATTTTTGTGCTCATGTAGCTTGTGAAACAGCACCGATTTGCGTAAATTAGTTTTTGAGGGGGTCGATGACGGTTTGGATTTTCACCTCCGCCAAGGAGGTGTATGTTTTTCCCGGCGTTTATCTGTTTGTCTGTCTGTTTGTCTGTTAGCAGGATATCCCAAAAACGCCCACATAGGTTTTAACCAAACTTTGCAGGATATTAGAGTAGCACAAGAGGAACAAGTCATTAAATTTTGGCAAATCTAGGCCAAAGTACAGCTGAGATATGGGCCAAAGTTCAAATCCAGCTATACTGGCAGAGATTTGAAGTCTTTCCAATGGGCCGGATTTCCAATCGGCGAGCATTTGGGTTTTGCTGCCACCTGGCGGTGGAATGCAACAACACCCTACATCAGCCAACGAAAATAACTAATGCACAGAGTTGCCTTGGCGTGGCGGAGGTGCTGCGCTCTCTGAGTGCTCGTTTTTTTTTTTCACGGCTAAAATACGAATGCGGAAATAGGATGGTTGAATGAGCTGGGCCAGGTCGACGTGCATACCCGATAAAATCTGTTGTCTAAGTGTGGGGGATAATGGCAAAGTCATTTGAACACCAGGCATTTTTTTTCTTACGAACAACTTGAGAAAATTGGTGTCACAACTTTTGTTGCTGAGTATACTTCTCCAAGCACAGTGAATGGCATGTCTGGACTGCAAGTTGGCCAGTCTACCAGCTGTACTCTACGATTTGGAAGCCATGCTGCTGTAACAGGAGCAGAATATGACTTGCCATTGTGTTGCTGAAATAAGCAAGGGTGTGCTAGAGGAAACACTGAATATAACGGTGGTCCTCAACATTGGTCCTGGGAGCCCGCTGCCCATGCCCATTTGCTGCAATCACAATTGCTGGGTAAAATTGTTATGTACTCTCTGAGGCCACATGTTGACAGAGATATCCATTCCTAACAGGAAGAACAAAAGTCCCATTTTCACAGCTGCATCAATTTTTGGAAATTTTGCAAGAGCTGGGGAGATTGTGCCATCTCCTGATTGATCTTTAAGTTCTCACACCAGCAAAATAGAGCACGTAATACATATACTGTCCGTTCATGCATCGGCAATTCAAAGCCATCAATACATGAAATGTGACATCTAAAAATGGCATATCCCCCCAGCCCATGAAAAATTTGAAATGTCAAAAATTTCTAAATGGCAAATAGCAGTACTCAAGCACATGATTAATTAGTCTTTCCACGCATGCATCAATATACCCAGTGCGCAAAACGTATGTGTACAGCTCAGAGCTCCAGCCACACAATATCAGCCTCCTTTCCTCACTGCCTTCCTCTTGCTTTCTGCAATGTTTTGATGTGAGTCAAATCCACAAGAGTAAATCATGCAATGTGTGTCCTTGCCACAAATTTCAGGTCAATACAGCATACATGCCAACTCTACCGCTTTTGGCGGTAGACTACGGCTTTCGGACGTTTCATTCTGAAAAAAAAAAAAAAAAAAAAAAAAAAAAAACCCCAAAAGCAGTAGTCTACCGCCAAAAGTGGTAGAGTTGGCATGTATTATAAAGTGGTATATATAAGAACATAAAACAGGCTCAGTTAAATTTTAGAAAATTTTTTAGGAAACACTTCACAATAATTAACGTTACTTAATGCAGTAAATAGCATTTACTAACAGCTAATTAACATTTAAGCAATGCATTTGGTAATCATTTACAAATGATGTTGACATCAACTAAGATATGAATTTATACATTCTGGTTCAACAGTTTGAAATGATAAGGGATACTTCAGGGCTGTTTTCAACTTCACAATAAGGAAAACCGAAAATTAAGTGGTCAATTATGGTTGCATAATGCTTATTCGGCTATCTAACTCATTAGTTACTTGCAAATTAACCGACTGTTCACAAACTAATGTTAATGTGCCCTTGTTATAAAGTGTTACCATTTTATGCATATTGCAATAAAAGATCTCGGTCTGAAGATATTGAGCACGTATCGGAGGAGATAAGAGTTTAAAAGTTTTACAAACAATTAGAAATGGCAGAGAAAATACACATGCGCAAATGGGTGTGTCTTAATTATAGATTTGTGAACAAATAGAATCAGCAAAAAAAAAAAAAAAAAATTGTCTCTGAGGCCTATGGTTTTAGGCCAAGATTTTTTTTGCTGCTCTGCTACATTTTGGTCAATCAATACAATTCCAAAATAGCAAAAGGCACCGCTCAAATACGTTGTACTTGTTTTTTGCTCGTAGAAAGTTTTTTAACAAATCTTGAACATCTGGTAACCATTTTTCTTTTCCATGATTAAAGTAATCATGGAAAGGAAAATGTTTACCAGATGTATGAACATGCTGATTGCTATATGCCCCTGCCTTACGTACTGGGGGATTAAAATTTGCACATTGCACCTTTTAGATAAATTAACAATTTTTCAAATTGTACTGTATTATGGCTGAAGCTAAGCCAGTAAACGCAGTGGGGCCCCGAGACAAACACTGGGGACCACTGATCTAGGAGACAATTTATAGCTCTTTAAAATTCATTATGTCCTTCAGCATCAACAATATCGATACAGATTGAGGTAATTCATGCTTGAACCTTACATTGGAAACACCCATCTTTCTGCCAGTTCTGCCTGTCAAATTATATTACCGGCTGTTCCTAGGATTAGCTCCCTTTTGGTTTTTGACTATTCTAATACAGTACGTCCTGACCATCACGGATCCAGCAAGTAGCCACCTGCAATTTACTGTGGAGCAGCAGGGAGCCATCATCGACTCCCAACAACAGCTACTCGCAGTGATGCAGCACCTGCGGACCCTGTCCCACAGCGTGGCGGACCTGTGCTCTTGTGTGGGCTAGCCAGCTCGCTTTTGTGCCCCAAACACCACCTGGTCCTGCTCTTTCGGCTCTGCCTTCTGTCCCATTGCACGGACTTCGACTGTTATGTCTGGTGAAAGGAACCAAATGCAAATAGTCCGAAATGCAATAATTGTAGCCTCTAATGACAGTCTGAGTCCAAACCAGGTGATCAGTGACAGTACAGAAGGGCAATCAAAAAAGTGTCCCAAAACAGGCAGGGGTTCAAAAGCCAAAAAAGCACAGAGTACAGCACCAAATTGCAAAGCAGAGGAAGAGTCGAGTGTCCGAAATCCGAGTTTGTTAGCCGGGGCAGCAAAAACAAGAATTATGGTCGTACAGAAAAAAAGGTTGGTTACAGAAGGCAAACAAATCCAGGCAGGCACAGACAGAAATCGGAATGGGGCAGAGAGGTGTCACTATATCTCAAACAGATCACTGTCGTACAGGTAGCTCGGCACAGGAAAAGTTGATCAACGTTCCGACAAGGGCTAAGCAGAAGCAAGGGACTTTTATACACAAGGAAGGTAACGAGCTAGGCGGGGCAACAAGTGTGAGGGATAATCTAAACATTAAGTGCAAGAGGAAAACACAAAAGGTAATTAACAATACCAAATGGGAAACAATGACCAAGACTAATTTCAAGAGACATCCTTGAACAACAACAGCTCCATTCAAGGAGTGCCTGAGTGGGGAGAGATGGGAAAAACAGATTAGTATAAGAGATAGTTGCAAAGTATCTGCAGGAACTAAAGCAAAGGACTTAGAAAGCAAAGCGGGCAGAGTTACAGATTAGCGTGGAAAGCAGAGAGAATCAATTAGTAAGTTAGTAGTTTGTGCAGTAATAATATTACCTAAATTGTGAAAGTTAGTACGTTAGTTATTTGCAGGATTAGTATACTAGTATGGGTTCGTAGATAAACTAGACAAAACATAGAGTGTGAGTGGGATTATTTAGTAATTAATATTGAAGGCAGTAAATGAGACGTGAAGGAACTCGTGAAACACCGAGGCCGCAAAAATACGCTGTTTCCCTGGTCCCATTCACAACAGTGTATCCCCTAAATTTCCACCCAGCACTATGCGCTGGTACGGCTACCTGGAGGAGATCAGAAAGCTTTCTACTGCATCTAATGTAAGTAGTGGCAATTTGTAGCTCAAACAACCCCACTTCAAAAAAAGTGAACTATCCCTTTAAGGGGCATCTCCATGCCAACTGGGAAAATGAGGCAAATTGTTTCCCACCGTGTTTCCCTTGCATTTTCAGTTATTTAGATTGGTCAGTTGTCGTCTCAGGAAACACACAGCTTTTGGTGGTTACACATTGCAATCATGGAAATTTAATTGTTTGAATTTCGCACCATTGTTAGTTAATTTTTTCATCATTTTAGTTAGCACTTTTTTGCTGCCCCCTACAGCCCCATTTTCAAGAAACCTCAAAGTTTTACTGTTGTTACTATTTCAGTAGGCCTTCTTCTAAACATTTTTTGTAATGAAACTTTGTTCTAAGATCTAATTTTTCCGTGACAATCTTCTTCCCATTTACATTTTCCAATCGGACAGCTGTCTGTTTTTTTACAGCAGGTTGCTTGACCGTGCTGCAAAAACAGGTGTACGTACTTGTCGCCAAAATTACCTTCATTCGCAAAAGAGTTCGGAAATGCCACTCTCCCTGGAAAAAAAATTACTGTTGCTGAGTGCCAGTACATAGACTCATTTATAATTAAATTATTTTTCTGTACTGAATGTAGCCCATTATTTTGTCACTGTTAGATCGCATGGGGGAGAGAAGCCGTGTCTTCAATTGCCACTCGATTATTCTTGAATTGGAAAACATGCTAATAAAGGAAAACCATCTAGAATTAGCCAGGACTAATGAGGTTGTTGCAATCTACGTGGGTGGTCACGTGATCCCCGAAGCAAAATGCAGACAAAGGTTGATCGCAGCATAGTGAAAATGGGGAAATCTTGTGCTGTTGTTGGTTGCACCAATAATGATGCCTTTCAGTCATCTGGAAAATACGGCAAAATAAGTTTCCATCAATTTCCACAGAATAATGAAGCCCTTTTGAAAGAATGGCTTGTTAAATTAAAAAGAATTGACTGTGGAAAGCCTTACAAACCAACAAAACATTCAGCTCTTTCCTCAGGGCACTTCGAGAAAAGCTGCTTCACGCACCAGAAGTTCACAAGTAAGTCAATGGTTTTGTTGCAGTGAAAACTGGTTTTAAAGTCAAGGTTGAAAGAAATTAGTGGAAAAGATGTATTCAATACAAATATTAACCTTAAGTCCGAACGCCCCCAAGACCAGGAGCAATGAATTTGCATTATAAATGCGGCATGTTTCCTAATGGAAACCTCGTCCTGCGGCATATCCTCTTAATGCGAAGAAACTCGGCGAAAAGCTCATGATGACTGTTTTTGCTTCAACCGACCACAATTCAAGCACCAAGCAAGTAAATAAGCATCTCGCAAAACATTAGATAAAATTATATCAGTGCTTTATCGCAAGAATTTCCACTGAATTTGTGCTATGCGTAAAAACGATACGTCAAATGAAGTAGGACAGTCCACAGAATCCAACGATATAAGCCATGTCATTTTAAATTCACACCACACTCAAAGAACAGCAGACATACACTTTACAGTCTACAGAGATGAGCTGAAGTTTTTCTTACCTTTGATATTTTGTCATAAAAAGCTGTTTGTGGGTAAATCTGCGTTTGCTACAGAGTACTAAAGTGATGACATCACGGCTACTTAGCTTCTGGTGTTGGAAGTAAAATCCCTTTGGGAATTTATAATGGAGTTTGGACACTTTCCAGCATTGCTCGAACTCCTATTAATTCTAAGAGCCGCCTCGCTCCGAGATTAGTCTGCAGGGTATACAGATTCAAATGATCACATCAAATTCGTAGTTTATTGCCAAAAATTATATGCTTTTGCACTTATAGTCCAGTTTGTAGTCCACTTCTCTGAACTACATATCCGTTACACAAGGGGCGAGTACCCCGTGATTTGTTCCAAGCCAATGAGGTACCTCAGTTTCAGCCAACGTTCATAACGTACCACGACGGTAGCCCATCAGTGCCCTACATTGACGTATGTCCGTGCACCTGTTCCCACACACAGACTGTATAAAAAGATGGACGAAGCAACCGTGACGTCACCCATTGGTTTCAGCATACCATAAAGGAAGCCTCGATTTTGGCAATTTGAATTGCACCATGTTGTCATTTTGAAACTGGATGTGATTTCTATTGGACGAGAGCGAGAATCAAGATCCGGGGAGGGACGTGAGAGGTAGATATGACCGTATCGGACAAGGACCAGAGGATAGCCACGCCTCTAAAGCATATTCTGGCTTTATCCTTTATTCTAGTCTACTTGGGACCATAATTTACAAAAATGAACATCATGATATATCGAAGGAAACTTGAAACTTGCTATAGCTACCATGAAATAATATGAAAAATCATTATTTAAATGAAAAATCAGGTGGGAAAGTAGGGTCATTTTCTCATGGACTTCTATAGCATTGAACTTCTTTCTGCAACCACCGACGTCGCCAGCTGCTGGCCATTAAATAGAATGCCATTTTACGGTACTTCCGCATTGGCTTCTTTTTTCAGACCCGAGTGCTGCGTCCATCTTTTTATACAGTCTATGTTTCCACATAGCGGGCTACTATGAGCTAGCTACATACCTAGAAATGAAAGGATCACAGTGAATAGTTATTTTGCCATTTAGCTAGCTAGCACTAAGCTACGCTAGCGAACCACCAAGCTAGCCAGCTAGTGAGCTTATTACATCTTGTGCACATAGCTAAAACAATAGAAACAGTAAATGGTAGTTTACCGTCACTTACTGTTATTTCGCAAGCTAGCTAGTATGATTATTCAATAAATATCACTAGCTTAGCTAGTGAAATAGCTAGTTCGCTAGCCTAGCTAGTGAGCTAGCTAAGTGAATGAAAGCAGTGAAGAGCCATTATTTGGCTACTTAGCTAGCGTTGAGCTGCAAGCATTTTACAAGCTGGCATTTAACTAAATGTGCCAAATACAAAGTTAGACAGCTACCAAAGTCGTTAAACTAACTCACTGGCTAAGTTAGCCTGCTGACAGCTAGTTGGCTGCAAGTTTTGCTTTGACAAGGCTGATAAGCTCGTTCACTAACTAACGAGTTTTTAAACAAACAAACGTTGGCCAAAGATGCCTGGCTATTAAAGTAAATTGGCGCTAATTGTAAAACTTGATATCTAGCAAGGAAAGCGTAACCAAGTAGAACGTGGAGCGGCTGACTAATTAAGCAACAAATGGCTATAGCCAAGGTGCTGGAAAATTCGAGACGGGAGACTTCTAACGCATCCTGAACTCCTTCAGCCTGGGAATCAGGAGGATCATGAGACGTGTAGTTTTTAGACTACAAAGAGGATTAGCATGGTGGCGAAAAATTAAAATGATTTGAAATATAGCGGATTCCGGTCAAGAAAAATTATATTTGTTTTTAGTCGGAAATATAATGCAAAATCTTGAAAAAGATGGAGGCTTGAAAACAATGGGAAGTGATTCAAAAGTGAACTGAAAAAACAGTCTATGGGTAAAATGAATGGGAAATTTTACTTCCGACACCAGCGTGACGTCATCACATTATCACTTCTTTTGTTTTAGCCAGTCTGCGAGTCCTCGCGCCATTACGCTTAGCACTCAAAGACCTCAGCAGAATAATCGCTTAAATATTTTGTTTTTAGTATTTTCGCTATAATTAACCGCTAAATATTCAACTGTTGTTTTCAAAGCCGGTTATGCTCAAGTTCGAACACAGCGCAGCTGTACAAATGCTAAATCGACCAGTGAATATATCTGAGCTTGTGTCGTGGATGAGACATTTGGACCTGAGCAACTGGGGTTCAATATCTGGTTATACATGCGACCTTTCAGAGCAAGGAAATATTTTTTTTTGTATCGATTAATAATAATTAATTGATGCATTCCCATCCCATCAATGCCATCTTCCCGGTTTACTTCGGGAATCATGTGACTTACATTACGGTTGCTGCATCCAATGCAACGCCTCCATTGTTGTCAATAAAGGGATGGATATTTGCCCCCAAATTTTCAGGTCTAGCGCCAGCCCTGACCCGTCATTACGAGTTATCTTGTAGTCGGCAGTCAACATGTTAAAAAAAATCTTAAAAAGTCTTAAATCTGATCTGCCTAAAGCTGCAGGAACCCTGGGTCTGCAATGATCTTTTGAAATAAGTGGGTGCGGAGAACCCTGTGAGAGAATGGTTTTAAGCCTTATTTATTGCAGCGACGTTGTGACGTAGCTATGGATTTTGATGGCCGCGCAGTCTTCAGAGAGTGTGGTCATTCTATTGTAGAAAAAAATATCTTCTGCCCCAGTCAGGGCCAGTTGACTGGGGGTATTCTCCCAGATTAATTACAATTTACCTAACAAATCAAAATGAGTCTGATATGATTGGGTTTCTTGTATATAACTCAGAAGTAACACACAAGAACCTGGGCTGATCAGCGCAGATAGATGATGAAATCAAATACTAAACTCACAAAAACACAGCAAGCTCCTTAAAGTAAGAAGTGGCTAAACAAACCGATTTCTCATCGATGAACCATCGATGGCCCCTTACCCTCCTCGAATCCAGAACTCAAGACACAAATTTAGGATAAATGCATAAATTTATCTTCGACTGCTTAACCACCTGTCCGTGCCTCCACTTGTGAATGGATTTACAACTTATCGTCCTTGAGTTCTGAGTCCTTTTTATGTCGTTTTCAAATTGGCTTACCATATCTAGAGTTCCGGCAGCTTCAATGAGTCTGCTATCCCCTGAACTTTTTTCAAACAGAACACTTATGAGCACTGTCTACTTCATTTAAACATGGGAGGTGTGAGTCAGGTCAGGTTGTACAGCTGTATCTTCTGGGATGGCGATCACAAAACCAACCTGCCCACAAATATACCAGAATTGAAGTCAAAGTGCATGTCTAAGGGCCAGGGGTTCAGCATGCAGTTAAAAACTATAATTTTTTGCAAGCTTCCACATATTGTTTGCAATTATTTTCTGGACTTTGGGCCCATCTCCAAACAAATGAACTTTTGGTACCTGGAATCTCTCCAGATGCACAGAGACTGATATTTAATATGCCATTTTTCATCTGTGCTCATTCAGTTTGAACTCTGAGCCCTTTGGGAATATAATACACGTGTTTGGGTGGGAAGTATGATGATCTAATTATGCACACAAGAATGTGGTTAGAGGTGTTAAAGCTTTACCGTTTTTTTTTTTTATCCCACACTATCTTTTGACGAATAGCCAAACTGATTGTGACCAAAGCCATAGGTCCAAGTTTTTAAATCTTTAATCATTAATCTTAATGGGCCCCCATTCCAGTTGACCCATCCTAAAATACTATGCTCTTCCTAGTTTATATGCAATTTCCTTTAGAAAATTTCCTTCAACACACAAATGAAATGTATTTCCTCTTCTAAAGACAAGAACTTGTATGAACAAGAACGGTCAATGATGCGGATGCAATGGAGGTAGCAGCATTAGAGGTTTGCAATTTAAGAAGGGTACTGAAAAAGTAAGGAGTTCCATGGCTTGTGATGATAGGAATAATCACTTTTATTGCTCCTATTGAAAATTCATGGACATCAATCAGATGGCATATCGATTTCTGCCAGATATCGAGGTATAAAATCGCACATTGCAAAGCATTGTCCTTAAACTGTTTGACTACTTGGAACTTTTCCAATGGTAATCCTGAAATCATCTTGCAGGTGAACGACCATTCCTTTTATCGGGGCTCATTTTGTACCCCATCATAACTGAATTACCAGTCACCTACTCTCCTGTTCTCCTGTAAAATGTTTTCCTCAATGTTTATTTGAGCATTATTCTGAAGATTCCAGACTTTTGCAGTCTTTTCATCCCTCTGTCATAACTGTTCTGCGACGGGTTGCAGACATAAAATTTGGAATTTGCCATTGTTTACCAAAGTCAATACACATGATAAGATGACATGAAATACTTTTTCTCTATGCTGTTTTTAAGCATAAAGGAGAATTTAGAAATCACACATGGGTGAAAACAAAACTTAAATCACAGGGATCCAAGATGCTCAAGCAACTGTATTCGGCCAATCATAACCATCAGACTTCTATAACAATGCCCATAATGTGTTAATTTGCACTGTAAAAACCAAGTGTTTAAGTTCTGAACATATGCTAAACACTTTTTTGTGACACGCAAGACATTCCGTGTCAATCGGACTAACCTTACCAGATGACCATCTCCGAATTTCTTCCTACTTTGATATATCGTTTATCAATGTATCTGAAGTACTCTCCCCAAATATTTAATCAAAATTCCACATAGTCCTAGAGTTTCAGGCCTTTAAGAGTGAGGGGGGTCTGTGCTCCTGAGCAAATCCTTATTTCTGGGCCATTTTGAGGGAGCTACTATGAGAAATCCAAAAGTGGTACAGGTCTAAGTTTAATTACACAAGTAGTACTACTTATAGAGACCAGGGAGAAAATATAAAATCATACCCCTTAGTGTCATGGGCTGATGCGCCGAGGCTCGGAAAATGGGAAAAAATCAATGGGCCATAACAAATTTTAAATAATCAAAAAATTTTTCAAAATTAGAATTATATCTCCAGCAACTAATCTTTGGGCTACTAATTAAGGTAGATGTGGAGCTTGTATGGGCATAACAATTATTCCTTAAAACACCTTAAGGGTGGCGCCACTGGTGGCCAAAGTCAGCCAATTTAGTGAAATAGCCTAATTTCGGCGGCCACTAAGGCCATGTGGCCCAACTTTTATCGATTTGCAATATTTTTTCTTTGAACGACTACATTTTAAGCTTTCGATTGAATGTGGTTTCTAAGGTGTTCCATATTTCTTTCTGGGTGAAATAATTTCATCAAAGTGCGGTATTTTGTCTATCATTTTAGCTTTTTCCAACCATTTCCCACATGGACCACCTTAGGATACATTTGTAATCAGTGTTAGAAGTACTAAAATAGGTACCAGGGGACATGTTGATGCCCATTAAATATATCTGAATAAAAAACATCATGTGCTGGCACCATATTTTGGCACAAATATAAGCTCCAATGTGCCTGGATCTGTGTCAACTCAACCAGACCCCCCAGATGACCATCTTGAATTTCCTTCTAACTCAGGAATAAGATTCACCAATGTATCTGATGTACTCTCCCCAAATATCTCACCATATTTTTACATTCATCATAATAAGAGCTAACAGGACTATTGGGATGAAAATAGGTCATGAGGTTCAATAGCAATGAGACTACTCTATTCAAAGTCTATTAAGTCATACTGTACCTGAACTTCAGTAGAGATTGTACTGCTCAAAAGTGTCACAAATTGTTTTGCACTCATTGTTCTGAATTTTGTAGTTCCTTCCTGTGTTGGTAGTTGGTGGTGTAATTACACATAGAATATCACCCTTTGGGATCCACCAGATATCCTCCCTGGTAGGCCACCTGAACGATTTTGTTGGACCTCTGGGTGACATAAATTTGATGCTATAGTCCTCATTGTCTGTACAAAATTCCAGAACCATTCCAATTTGCCAGTGTCCATCATATGTACAAGCCACATACTGTCCAGGACTTGGGGTAGTGATTTGTCTTGCAGTGTGACAGCCTTGCACATGTACCATTGTAATGTTATCGTCAGTGGAGATGCGCTTAGCTATGTGTCCACCCTCTGTTGGCTCTGAGAAGTAACACATCATCTGTACCATATAGGTTTATGTTTCTTTTTTGATGAGTGACCAACTAGTGACCATTGTGAGTGGTTGAAGTCATAATGTAGTTCTGATTCATTCTTGTTTCATTCCAATATTTTAATATCTGGACCAGCATTCCAATCAGTGTCTAAATCTGTTAATTAATTGATTATCTCCCTGTTTTAACAGGTCATTATAGTCATGTTATATGTTGTGGAAAAAGAAAATCAACAGGAATCTGGTCATCATAGGTGAGTCTTAATATGGATTGATGTGTGATATGTGGGATATGTGTCATTTTCACTGATTACAGCTGTATGCCAAGGTATCTATGTGGGAAATGGTAGGAAGAAGCTTAAAATGATAGGCAAAATACCGTACTTTGATGAAATTATTTCACCCAGAAAGAAATATGGAACACCTTAGGAACCACATTAAATCGAAAGCTTAAAATGTAGTCTTTCAAGGAAAAACTATTGCAAATCGATAAAAGTTGGGCCACATGGACTTAATGGCCGCCGAAATGAGGCTATTTCACTAAATTGCCTGACTTTGGCCATCAGTGGCACCACCTGTGTGGTGTTTTAAGGAATAATTGTTATGCCCATACGAGCTCCATATCTACCTTAATTAGTAGCCCAAAGATTTATTTGCTGGAGATAGAATTCTAATTTTGACAAATTTTTGATTATTTAAAATTTGTTATGGCCCATTGATTTTTTCCCATTTTCCGAGCCTCGGTGCATCAGCCCATGACACAAGGGGTATGATTTTATATTTTCTCCCTGGTCTCTATAAGTAGTACTACTTGTGTAACTAAACTTAGACCTGCACCACTTTTGGATTTCTCATAGTAGTCCCCTCAAAATGGCCCAGAAATAAGGATTTGCTCAAAAGCGCAGAGCCCCCTCACAATTAAAGGCCTGAAACTCGAGGACTATGTGGAATTTTGATTAAATATTTGGGGAGAGTACTTCAGATACATTGATAAATGATATACCAAAGTAGGAAGAAATTTAGAGATGGTCATCCGGGAAGGTTTGTCCAATTGACACGGAATATCTCACTTTTTAAACATATCACAGTGTTCAGATTCAGTTTTAAAGTGTATTCAACAAATCTGAAAAACCTCGATCGCAACATCCAATAAACATCAGAGTTTTGAAAGAGAACACCTATTTACAAAAATAATCACCTGGCATTTATCTTTTACACACTGGTGTTAAAATTATAAACATGTCACTTGTTCCACAGTTTTACAGTGTGTCTGCTTTTAGCTTGTGTATCACCCCCTACATCCCCACCACCACCAGCTCTGACTTCTTGACAAGCATTGTACCCATCATTCTTCTGCCTGAGTGATGACCCTTCTTTCCAAATGGGGTATGGTTTTACCACTGGCAGGCAGATCTTCACCCCACCTTGTGGGAGAGTACTTGGGGACAGAGTCACCGCCAAAGACGTCATCAAGTTTATTTCATTGTTACTAAATGGAGGAACAGACCTGTCATTACTGTAGGTTGACAATTATATGGCAAATTGTGGTCAAATTTCATGTGTCAAGACAGCAGCTCAACCTATTTGCATGAGGGAGCCTGGGAGCACAGTTTGCATGATATGTGCAAGTGCAGACATTATCTTGTGTTACCAGCAGCACTCAGTAATACAGAATTAATGCTATTACTTGCTTCAGCGTGTATCCAATAGCAGAAGTGGATTTCATAGATTGGAAGCTGTGTGTATGTCACTCTGCATAAAAATGTCAAATTCACGTCCACCAACATGCTATCATAACCTGTAAACCTATAATGCAGCACACAAAAATGTCTTGATGAAACCACTTACCTCAAAAAAGTTTGTGAGTGAACTTAATTGCCTTATTTAGATGGTACATAAAAGAAACATGGCATGTATTTTGAAAGTTGGCGAGTTATTTTACTATGTTTGTAAGTCCTATGAATACAAGACCATTCAGTTGGCAAACAAACTTTTTTGAGGTAGTCAGTGTCCACAGAACATCTAAGTGCACCACAATATTTTGGTTTACAGTGCAACAAATTTCAGTTTTGAAGAAGGGTAAAATGAAAAATGAAATTAGCGTGTGGATTTGAGTAAATGTTTTATTGAACAGCTGAGGTTCATCATCAAAACCACTGGCACTTTTAGAAATAAAATAACATCGGCTGTTATACAATAACAAAGGACTATGAAAATAATTAAAGTGTCAGAGGTCGTAATTTATGGCTGATGTATCAGAATCATTTACTGCATGTATGGGGTGTTATGATGGGCATGGGCCCCTGATTGTCAGTATGTCTGCTGATGGGTGTGTTCTTGCTCCCAGTTGGTATTCTACTTTAAAGAGATTAGTGTGCACTAAATGTGTTACAATAAGTAGACAATCAAAGGTTCATTAAACCAGTTGGTGTCACGTCAACCTTTCAAGCTCAGGGCTTGAGAACTGACCAAGCATGAGATTTCTTCATAAAACCTTCCAATTTGTTTTGTAAAACGATCATTTAAATTACTCAAATGCTGTCATTACATTTTCTAATAAATTAATGAATAGATAATCACAGGAAAGGAGAATGAAAAGAACATAATATTTACACAAATTAAATCACTCATCAAATTTTAATTTGTAGTGGCAACAGGCCAATTGAAGATGAGTATTACTGGGGGGGGTGTGTGGCGGGAAAGAGAGAAAAAAAATGAAGATGAGTATTACCACAATCAGAATTCATTTTACCTGTATGTGGCTATTGTTACAATAATACTTATCTTTATTAGCGTGAGGAATTGAGGCCACAAAAGCAATATATCAGTGACAATGTCAGTACAGAGGACAATGATTTCCCCTTACATATCTTCCAAGTTCAAGTCATCATGTGATTGTCACTGGAGAGGTGCTGGACTGTGTACTGATGTGAATCCTTTCCGTTTCCTTGTCTTTGCTGCTGCATCGAAAGTATCCTGCCAGCTTCTTGTTGGTGACAATGATGAACACAGGACTGATGGCGGAGTAACAAGCAGCGAAGAACACACGAGCGTCAGACACAGCTGGGTGAACACGGGATACAGAGAGTGTGTAGAACCATAGAATATTGTCCAAGCTGAACAGCAGGACATACGTGCTCACGAGCAGCAGGACAGCACGCGATGCCTCCTCAGTCTTCCTGCCAGCTCCCTGCAGGCCCTGAACCTGCTGACGGTGCCGATGCAGGACCAGCATCATGTAAACTGCCGCCCCTACCATCAGTCCAACAAAGATAAAGTCTCGAATTGTGTATACCATACCACAAACCCTGTATGCTATGTGGCCTGGGAACACTACGATGCAGAACTTTAGATGAATGGTGAATTCCGGGATTGATCCATTTGCAGGAACAGCATGGGAAAAGAGGATAGCAGTGCTGTGGATGCTCATATTGAGCCCATAGAGGAAGACAACTGCATGGAGGAGATGCTTGGGAACCCAACTCTTCAGCCAGCTCCAACCAGGTTTGGATGGGGCAATGACTACACACTGGTAAAAGCTCAACAGAGAGGTGAGGGTAATAGCCATAGCACGGGCAAGCCGATAGGCAAAAATTATTGCCTTGCAGGCATGCTCACCGAATAGCAGGTCTATCTCCAGTGCAGTCAGAGCCTGAGGAATACATCGGCTCAGTGTCACCACCAGATTGTTGAAGACCAGTTGACTCAGGATGAACTCGTTTTGCTGCATGTAATGCTGTGCTATAAATAAATGGCAGAAGAGCAAGAGGGCAGCAAGA
This sequence comes from Gymnothorax javanicus, assembly GCA_029692085.1. Taxonomy (NCBI): domain Eukaryota; kingdom Metazoa; phylum Chordata; class Actinopteri; order Anguilliformes; family Muraenidae; genus Gymnothorax; species Gymnothorax javanicus. The sequence continues at coordinate 16,424,715 of CM056202.1, forward strand.
TTGCCTGGTATTCCCACCGCACTTAGACCAATGAAGCTGGCTGCTTTCAGTGCCAGCCGTACCTCCATCTGCACCACAGGTCTGTCTGTAAGAAGAGAAGTCTGCGCATTGAGAGGAGCTGTGTGATTGAGGATGGCAGTCTCATTTGATCCAATGCATTAGGTAATTGCTCAAAAATACAATATTCTGGAACAGTGCAAAGGACCTCGACGGTAATGTTTAATCTAATTATTCTATAACCCCAACTCGGATAAAACTGGGATAGTATGGAAATTTCATAGAAAAATGGAAAGCAGCAATTTCTAAATTTACTTTAACTTGTATTTCATTGCTTACAGTGTGAAAACAATATGTATACTGTTTTGTTTGGTGAACTTCTTTTTTTTTTGTGAAGATACATCCATTTCTGCCACTCAGATCTGTAACATATTCAAATAAAGTTGGGACTAGGGCGATTTCGGACTTGTAGTGAGTTTTAAAAATGTGTATAATGATGTGATTTGATGTCAGCAAGTAAGTTTAATCATGATTCGGTACTAAGGCAGCAACCAAAAAAGGCCTAGTCCTTCAGGAGCAAAGATTGGCCGAGGATCATCAATTTTTCTGCAAGTGTGTGTGAAAATCATTTAAAGCTTTAAAAAAATGTTCCTCAAATAACGGAATGAAATAATGTGTCAGTGGCTCTTGGCAATGGTAACCTGCATTTTTGTGAAGGCACCATAAATGCGGAAAAGTGCCCTGAGATTCTGGAATAACATATGCCTCCTTCAAGACAGGCACCAATGCGTATTTCAACAAAACCACACAAACCACATTTTGCATGCATTACAAATGCATGGCTGCGTTAGAGGAGGGTCCAGGCGTTGCACTGGCCTGCCTTCAGTTGAGGCGATGAGGCACATTTCGAATCACAAAATGACAGAGGGAGGAGCCCGTCATGTTGCGCACCTGAGGACTTGTTTGTAGAGTGGGAGAATGGGATAAAATTACACCCAAAAAAACTTGAGCACTTGGTGCTTTCAATTTTTAAATGTTTATTAATTGTTGTGAAAAGGAGTGGCTACATTACATAAAGGTAAACACTTTCCCAACTTTTTAAAAATATGTTGTTAAGAATCAAAATTTAAATGTTTTTATTTCGAAAACTCAACACAATTCATATGGGGAAACATCTATTCATGTGCTGTTGTATTTTTATTCAAAATAATACAGGTCAAATCACTGGTTTTAGATTTAAATTATAGTTTAACATGGTGTCCCAACTTTTTCTGATTTGGGGCTGCATGAATCTGCAGATCAGGCAGAAAAATTTGAGTTGAATTTTAAAAAAAAAAAAAGAAATTGAGAAAGTACCACTCCTCACAAGTCACACTACATTTGTTTGTAATCATCATTTTTTTGGGGATCTCATTTATTTTCACCTTAACATTCTTTTCCCTGAACCCACTATTAAAGTTAATGACAGCATTAATATAATTGAGAATGAAACTGTCTTTCTTTACCAGTAACCAGTCATTTACATTAATCTCATATCTGGTCAGCATTTAACAATCACATACCATAGATGTCCAGCTGCAGAGTTAAAAATAAATGTATTCCATTACTGCATGCTCACAGATATTGCACATAACTATATTTGAATGCAAGCAAATATACCGCAGAGCTTTATTTTATCAGATGTATGACTCCAGTGAAAAAAATACAATTTAGACTTCATTGGGTCACATTAAAGAGGAATTTGTTTCCTTACCTTCTGCTGATGATCGCACTGATGAATTCCACTCTGAGTCCTTTAAATTTATATGGATTCAGTCCCCTGGCTCCAACCCTTTAGGGACAAAATTAACCCCATGCACTGAAGCCATTCTGCCAATTTATGCATTCCTGTAATGTCCTGGCACCCAAAAATGTTAAAAAGGGCGCCAGGAGAGTGATGGGACAGGAGGACCCAGGTGCAGGAATGTGTTGTTTATTAAATAAAGAAAGTGAAATAACAAAACTCCTACAAAACTTCAGTAATAGCAGAAAAATAAGTGCACTAGGCAAAAGAATGTTACACATTAAGGCTACCTGGCAGTGAGGGGGAGAACTAAGGCAGGTAGGACCACTACCAGGTCCTGTCTTTGGCCTGCATGGGGCAGTGGCCACGTTTCAGCACTTGATGGAAGCCGTACTCTGCTCCTGTTAGCAGTTTGTCGCCACTGGGGTGAGCACCTACAACATATTCAGCTAGTGCTGGAAGCCCTCAGGCAGGCGGGGTGGACAGCCAATCCGGCGAAGTGCTGCATCGCCCAGGACAAGGCACAGTAAATGGGCTGCTCCATTGGTCAGGGCCTCCTGAAGCCTCAGGAATAGAAGGTGGCAGCCGTCTGGGACTGGCCCCGACCCACCACCAAATGCCTGGTATGTGCCTTCCTGGGCCTGGCTGCTACACACCTGATTCTACTAATCAAGGCCCTTAACAAACATTCCAGAGGTTGATTAGTAGAATCAGGTGTGTAGCAGCTTGGTTGGTATGAAAGCCTGCACCCACAGTGGCTCTTTCTGGAGAAGGTTCCCCACCCCTGGCATACAACAATGTTGAATGCTTTGTGGTTCACAAAATCATTGAAGCGTGACCACAAGCGCAGACTACACTTTGCTCAGTGGAGTATAAACAAGGCCTGGGAGATATAGAACCTATACAATGTACAACAGTTTATGAAAACATCTAAATGGCTTTTCTGAGAAATATGTAGTATGTAATAAAAATTGCTTGAATACACCACCGTTAACTGATCTTATCACAATTACAGGTGATCCTGAAAGTGTTAATTTATTAGGATATAATAACATACAACTATATACTATATATAGTAACATATATTTGTCTAATCTTAAAAGGACAAATGTGTTGTAGATGTATTTTAGTTATGATCCAGAAGGCCAATGTCTCGTCAATCATGTACATATACTCTAAGACTCTTAATTTGGATTAGTTTCTATAACAGGGGTCACCAACTCCATTCCTGGAGGGCTACCATCCTGTAGGTTTCTGCTCTACCTCCTATTCAGCACACCTGATTCAAACCATGTTGTATAGTTCCTAATTAGCTTTCCAAACTTAACAAGATCACGAGCTGGGCAATTGAGTGGCTAATTAGTTGAATCAAGTGTGCCGAACAGGAGGTAGAGCAGAAACCTACAAGATGGTAGTCCTCCAGGAACGGAGTTGGTGACCCCTGATCTATAACAAGCATTCCATAATTATTATTTAGTGACCTATTTTGACACCCAAAGGAGATAGCAATAATTTCTAAATACAGGGATGGTTCCAATTTTCGCAATCCAGATCCATGTTACCAGTCTCACTATTTAATGATACTCGCACATTAGCCAACTATATGAGGCAACTTTTTTGAAAATATCTTAGGTGTGTTTTCATAGAAACCTGGTTGTTTTTCAAGATGAACTTTACATTTTGCATCAATTTTGGTCAAGACAGATGCATTTTGCAATGGAAAATTGTCTGAAACTTCAGTTTCACATTGTCTAGCCAACGGGGGTTTACCCTACTGACTCTGTTTCACAATGGTGGTAAATTTGACCCTATACACTTATGTTTGGTATCAAAATGTCCGTCATGGTGACGCAGCGTTCAGGAACCACACGCAAGAGATGGAAATCCAAAAAATGTATGCCTTTAATGAGGTTCGAGTCAAAGCCAAAACATACAAGAATTGCCAAGCCACAATACGAAATCCAAAAACAATGTCGACTAGACAGGCAGGGGTCAGAACCAGGAAGACAGATGAGCAAAGGTACATAAACGGTAGGCAGAAAGTCGTAGTCGATGAACAAAGCCAAGGGTCATACACAGGGCATCCAAACACAGAAATCGTGGTCATACAAAAATGGGTCAAAATCCAAAAAGACAAAACAATACAAGAAGGGCAATGGCAAGAATCAAAGTCAGACAAACCAGTCAAAGAAAAACAATACTCAATGGCAAAAAGGCGCTCTGCACAAAGAAATATTGATCAATGTTCTGACAAGGAGCTGGCTGTGAAAAGACTGCTTAAATAGACGGGAGGAAAGTCACATGCTATGCAGGAAGCAGGTGAGCTGGATCAGACTAATTACAACGGGAGAATCACATGAGGGAAACCCCTAACCACGAAAATTGGCGAAAGCCAAGACACGGACGGAATCACACAGACAGCCTATGACATTTAAACAGCTCCGGTCAAGGAGTTCTAAAGTGCACAGATAACGAGTGCAGGAAAGTAATTAAGCACGTGCGAGAGATCTCGCGAGAAAACGCAGGGGGAGACAGGTAAAGCTGAGCAAGAGGCGGAGACTAGAACAGGGCGATTGCTGAGAGGGAATTAGTATAAATTAGTAGCGGTGCAACTTTACAGATTTAACTAGAGTGCTCATTAGTAATTTAGTAATCTATATACATGGATTAGTTGTGTTAGTAGACTATGATACAAAATACAAATGTTAGTTTTGTTAGTAATCAGAACAGTAAGACGAAGGAAGTAAACGAGAATCGAAGGAATACGTTAAACACCAGAATACATTTAAATCACCCGAAGTAAGTGAGCACACAGACCGGGAAGACGGACTGAACCAACTAGATCACAAGACAGGGGAGACAAGTGCAATGGAACTGAGAAATGGAATGAACTAAAAACCTGAGGATTACAATAACCAAAAAGAATAAATCAAAGACAAAATCATGAACACTGAACTTGAACATAAACATGAACAAAAACCATAACTATGACAGTCATGTTGTTTTGTAGCCATTAAAAATCATCTGGTTTTTCAGAACAATCATTTATGGGTTTAAATATGGACTTTTTGAGGCCTTGCCCCACAAAAATCTTGAAATCACTAAATAGGTCACAGTTCACTTCCTGTATGCAAATTTCACTTTTCAAATCTATTTTCTGGACTGTCCCACAAGTAGGTACATATAACCAGAAGATTGTTCAAATTGGGCTGTGGGCAAATTTGCCTATACCCTGCAAAACCTCCTTTGTAAAAATATTTCCTGTGGACTGAGATTCTAGATTTTGGTAGGTTGCATAAAGGAAATGGTCTCGTTTTATTTGGGGGAAAAATCCAAATCAATATATCAATTTGCTATGGAGTGTGTATTGTTTAAAGTTTTTTCTTACACAATGGTGGCCATCTTGAATCCTCGTTGCCATGGCTACCAAAATGACCAAAATTGGGGTCAAATGTAATCTTTCACTCCCAACAAGTATCTGACAAGTTGGAATAAAAAAATTCATTAGAATATGAAAATGGGTCTCCTTGGGGTAGGTACCACCTTAAAGAGCAAACTTTGTTTTTTTGTTACTAGTGTTATACTATCTGCGATGCTCAGTAAGCACCAAGAGGATTTTTTAAATTTTATTTGACAATAATAGTGCAAAGACAAGATATCAAATTTTGAAACTGAGAAATTTTACTGCTTTTTAAAAAATACTTGCTCATTTTGAATTTTATGACAGCAACTTGTTTCTAGAAAGTTGGGACAGGGGCTATGTTAACCACTGTGTTGCATCACCTTTTCTTTCAAAAATACTCTTAAAGCGTTTGGGGACTGAGGTGACCAACCGCTATAGTTTTGGAAGCAAAGTGTTTTCCCATTCTAGTTTGATATAAGCTTTCAGCTTTCAACACTGCACAGACTCCTTTATCATTTTTTTTTCATAATGCGCCAAATATTTTCAGTGGGTGACAGGTCTGGCCTGCAGGCAGGCCAGTTTATCACCCAGTCTTTTTTTTACCACGGAACCATGTTGTTGTAATTTGTGCATCATGGTGTGTTTGGCATTGTTTTACTGAAATAAGCAGGGCCTTACCTGTCAAAGATGTCTGGATGGCAGTATATCAAACTGCAAAATTTGAATTTATTATTTAGCATTAATGGTGTCTTCACAGATGTGCAAGTTATCCATGCCATGTGCAATAATGCACCCCATACTATCATGGCCGCTGGTTTTGAACTATGTGATGATAAAAAGCCGGATGGTCCTTCTCCTCTTTGGCCCGGAGGATGCGGCATCCATAATACCCCAAAATAATTTCACATTTTTCATCGGTAAGACCACTAGACAGTTTCTCACTTTGCCTCAGTACATCTTAAATGAGCTCCGGCCCAGCAAAGGCTGTAGCATTTCTGGATCTTGGTTTAATATTTGCCTTGCAGTGTTTTCACTCGCATTTGGGGATGCAACGGCAAATGGTCTACAATGGTTTACAGAAGTGTTACTGAGTAAATGCAATGATTTCCACTTCAGGATCCCGCCGGTTTTTTAGGCAGTGCTGCCCGAAGATCATGGCCATTCAGTATTGGTTCTGGTCTTGTCCCTTTGTGCAGAGATTTTTCTGGATCCACTTATTCTTTTGATAATATTATGTGCTGTAGAGGATGAAATCTCCAAATTCTTTGCAATTTTACATTGAGAGATGTTATTTTAAAGGGGACCTATAATGCTGATCCTTCTTTTAATACATACAAGTAATGTTATTCACCTTCCATTGCCACTTTTAAATCATGTTTAAAAACTTATTTGTACTCCCTTGCTTTTCAGTCTGCTTGATCTTTAATTTTTAGTCGTGTGAAGTCTTCATTGTGGTGTTTTTCTGTTCTGCTTTTATGGTTCTGTCTCTTTTATGTGTTGCTTGTGATTGTATGCATTCTGTGTTGTTTTTATATTTCTGCTTGATTTTTTATGTATACTTTATCTTTATTGATGTTTTATCTATTTTGTTTTGCAGATTTATAGATTTTCTACATGATTTTAGTCTCCTTATTTTAGTTCTTTTATTCATAATCATTGTACTGCTCTTTGGCTCAACATACTGTATGTTGTTTTTAAGAGCCATATTCTGAGAGAGTGGCACTGGCAGTGGAGCTGACATCTCAGAATTGTATGAAATTTGGCAGAATGGTGCCCATACATGTGTAACGAGAAATTGGGGAGTTTAAACTCACAATTTTTAACGATATGGCTACTGCACCACCTAGTAGTGGACAAGTCAGGTACCAAATTGAGCATTTTTGAGGAAAAATACCCATTTTTGAAGGAATATTGTGGATAACAGCTTCAATGTGCCAAAGAAGTTATGACTGTATTTGATACTGGGATACCCAATTTTTTTAAATGTGAAAGTGCCACCTGGTGATCATGTTGGCAATATGTGCAATGACAAGAAATCTGTGTACAACGGGAAAAAATATTTTTACAAATTCAGGCTAATTTCAATTTTTGAACCAGACCAGTGCCAAATTTATCTTACCTGTTTCCTTTTCGGACATTAAAGATGAGAAAAATTTTGAGGTATTTAGTCTGGCACTTTTTTGGTTTTTCGAGATATTTGCTCCCAAAGTTGGGTGCAGGCTAATTTTTTCCTGTTTGTACAGTGGATTAACATTAATAACCAGACACCAGTCGGGATGGGGAGACCATTAATTTCAACCTTCCTTTGGGCTAAACGAAGGACACCTGAAACATCTTTGGCACTATGCTCCATCTCAGAGCAGCGGCTACAGACATTTTGACAAAATGTCCAATTTGCCTATTTGCAGTGATGTTTAGGGGCCCATAAAAATGTTAACCAAGAAGATAGAGCCTTGAAATTAGCTGAATCTCCAGCCCTCTCAGGATATTTTAACATGCCAAAGGACGTTTTATGGCACTCTTTGCCAATGTCTGGATATAAAAGGACGAATGTTCAAAAATATATCAGTTATAGGGGGCACAGTTACCAATGTGTCAGATCTGACAAAACCAGACGTGTGCCATGGAGAAGTTTCCAGAAATGGAGTATGTGTCTTATGTGCATTGTGAAAACTGATTTTGTTTTGCCACTATGTCGGTTTAACTAGTAATGCCAATAGGTGGCGCCCCACCGTACCACCTTAGTCAGATCTCGCAAAACCAGACGTGCCACAGAGAAGTCTCTTGAAATGAAATATGTGCAATGTATACAGAGCGAAAACACTGATTTTGCTTTGGCAGTTGGCTGGTTTAAGTAGTTACAGAGATAGGTGGTGCTCATAGAGGTACCGGTGCAAGATAAATTTTAAGGTTTCAAACAGAGGCAAGCAACATATTATTTCGGTATATTCACTTAATACTTCTGAATACAAGGTAAAAGTTGAAACGTCAAGGGATAGCAGGGAAAAGGCTTGTATTCAGAAGTATCAAGTGACTGCACAATGTTAATTGTTAACCCTACTGGTGTCTAGAATTGACTGATTTTTTTACATATACCACAACCAACAAACTCAACTCTCATGAATTTCTCCGTCATAGTTATTGTTCCAATATACTATCCAAATGTACCAAAATATGTTGCTTACCTCTGTTTGAATCCTTAAAATTTATCTTGCACCAGTACGTCTATGGGCACCTCCTATCTCTGTAACTAGTAAAGCCAGCCAACTGCCAAAGCAAAATCAGTGTTTTCCCTATGTGTTTTCCCAAATTATTTTGTTTCTGTCCTGCTCGCTTTGCTTCCTTTTGTACCCGGACTAGATCTATGTCTGTTGGAAGCGCGAGTCTCTCTCTCCCATTTTGTCGGTTTGTCTCTCTTATACTGCTGGACTTCCTTTCGTTTCGGCCGCTGCATTTGGCGTCTCGAAACACCAGCCATCACAGGACACTCTAGCCAAGATGGAGACATCAGCGGTGGCTGAGATTAAAAAGGTTGTCACCAGCCAGCAAGATATGCTGTCTGGTTTTGGCAAAGGGCTTTCTAGCCTGGGCAACTAGCAGGCTGGTTTAGCTGAGAGACTCCACCTTCAGGAGAGTTCGCTTCAAAAACGGGACAGCGTCCTGTGAAGATTGATCGAGAGTCTTAGATCCCTGTCTACACAAGTTTCACAAAATGTTGCACAAGCATCACCCATACACCTTCCCCGAGAACTGAAGTTACAATTGCCCCAAAGATATTGCGGCGAGGCCGGAAAATGTAAGGATTTCATCGCCCAATGTGAGATATTTTTTAAGGCTCAGCCGTCACGATTTGTTCATGAGGATTCTCGGGTGGCATTTATATTATCCCTGTTGGCTGGCACAGCACTCACTTGGGTCGGCCCACTTATCAGATCTAATTCACCGGTCGTAAATTCTGTGAGGCCCTTGTGAGGGAAATGGTGTCAGTGTTTGATCAAGATGTTTGTGGTCAGGACGCGGCTATGCGTTTGATGCACCTTAAACAGGGCAAAGAAAGTGCCGCGGAGTTCTCCATCTTATTTTGCTTTTTGGCTACAGAGACAGGCTGGCCGGAGGCTCCTCTTATGACTGTGTTCAGTCATGCTCTCACTGAGGAGATAAAAGACGCGTTGGCTACATTGGAACCCTGTTCGAATTTAGATTCTTTGGTTCGTACTGCGGTGCAAATTGACAATCGCATCCACGAACGTAACAGGGAGAAGCTAAACAGATTGCCACTGGCTGACTATGGGGCCAAGGTTACTAGTGGCGAGTGTGCGGCTCCTATTCCACCCACTGAAAATTCTACTCTGGTTGAGCCCATGCAAGTTGATAGTTCGTTTGAGAGTCGGACTCTTAAACCTCCTCGCAGAAGAATAATCTACTTTAATTGTAATGAACTGGGTCATACCCGTCGACGTTGTCCGAAGCTTCAGGGAAACGGGAAACCCCTCTAGCGGTTTGGGGGGCACTAGAGGGGCAGACCCAATTTCCCCTCCGAACACTAATCCCTGTTGAACTGACTGTGGGGAGCAAGAGAGTTATTATCGAAGCGTTCGTGGATTCGGGCGCCGTAAATTGCTTTATGGATGTTGAGTGGGCTAGGAGGCACTCCGTTCCCACCTGACCTCTTTCACAGCCACGCTCTGTGAGGACTTTGGACAGTCGCCCGCTTGGAACGGGAGTTATAACCAAAGTTTCTGAACCGCTAAATATGTTCATTTCCTTTGGTGGCCATTCTGAGGAGGTTGGGTTTTTTATTATCAGTTCCCCTGCTTTTCCCATTGTTTTAGGGCATTCTTGGTTACAGGAACATAGACCTTGCATCATTGGGGGGAACAGAATAATCCTATCATCCACTGGGGCACCAATTGTAGGTCTCATTGTTGAGAGAATGTGACCTGTTTTCCCAGACATCAAGCTATGGGGCAGGCTGATGCCTGGAGCGAGTCTGAGGAGGTTGTCTCACCGTACCCTCCTAAACTAGAAAAAGGGGCAGAGGAGGAGTTGGAATGGGATCCTCAATTTGATTGGCGACAACCAGAGGACGATTACCTTTTAGAGGATTTTTTCGATTCTGAATCAGTCACCGAGACGTTAGATTCTGAGCAGGGCGAGGAATTTGGGGCTACCCTGAACTTTAGTTTGCCTTCTAATGTTCCTAATGATTATGCTGATCTCGCCGAGGTTTTTAGTAAACAACGAGCATCGACGTTACTTCCCCATCGTCCGTACAATTGCGAGATCAATCTCTACCCTGCTACTACTCCTCCTAGAGGTTCGCTATACTCGCTGTCAGGGCCTGGGCGTAAGGCCATGCGAAAATATATTCAGGAAGCTCTCGCTAAAGGTTTTATTCGACCGGCCACGTCTCCTGCTGGAGCGGGGGTTTTTTTTGTGGGAAAAAAGGATGGTGGTCTGAGACCCTGTATTGATTATAGGGGTTTGAATAAGATCACCATTAAAAACCGATACCCCCTTCCGTTAATGAATTCCGCGTTTGAACGTCTGCAGGAGGCATCATTTTTTACGAAGCTAGATCTCCGTAATGCTTATAACTTAGTTCGCATTCGGGAGGGGGACGAATGGAAAACGGCATTTAACACTCATGATGGGTACTACGAATATTTGGTCTTACTGTTCAGATTGGTTAACGCCCCCTCGGTGTTTCAGGCACTCGTTAATGACGTCCTCCGAGAGATGTTGGAGAAATTCGTCTCCGTTTATCTTGACGACATTTTGATTTTTTCTTCAACACTCTCAGAGCACAAACAACACATCAGACATATGCTTGAGGCCCTCCTTAATGCCAAGCTTTTTGTCAAGGCCGAGGAATGTGTTTTTTACGCCCAAACTGTCTTGTTCCTTGGCTTTATTGTTTCCAAGGGGTCGGTCCACATGGACCCAGGCAAGGTGGCTGCGGTCAGGAATTGGCCTGCCCCTCAAAGTGTTAAGGAGGTCCAACGCTTCTTGGGCTTTGCTAATTTTTATAGGAGGTTTATCCGTACTTTTTGCGCGGTTGCTGCCCCCATTATTCCGCTCATCAGGAAGAATACCTCCTCAGCGTTTTTTTGGTCTCCAGTAGCTGATGCTGCCTTTCAGGAATTAAAGAAACGTTTTAGCTCAGAGCCCATTCTGGTTTTGCCCGATCCCTCCCTCCCATTTGTGGTGGAGGTGGATGCTTCGGAGGTTGGCATGGGTGCTATTTTGTCCCAGCGCCCTCGTTGGGATAATAAGCTACACCCAGGCGCATACTTCTCCCGGTCTTTGTCCGCCGCGGAATGGAATTACAGCATTGGTGACCGGGAGTTATTGGCAGTCAAGTTGGCGCTTGAAGAGTGGCGCCACTGGTTGGAGGGAGCTGAACACCCTTTTGTGGTATGGACAGACCATAAAAATCTCCAGTATATTCAGCAGACCAAGCAACGTAATTCCCGGCAGGCGCGGTGGTCATTGTTCTTTAACCGCTTTAATTTTACGCTGACCTACCGCCCTGACTCAAAAACATTAAGCCTGACGCCTTGTCGCAGATTTACGACCGCTCTGATCGCGATCCTACCCCGGAGCCAGTTATTCCGGTTGCTCAGATTGTGGCGCCCATTCTATGGGAGATTGAGGCGGTGGTTCAGGAGGCTTTGAAGACCAATCCCGGTCCGGGGGGGGGAGCATCCTGGCTGTTTGTTTGTCCCGCCTAGAGTTAGGCCACAGGTCCTCCAGTGGGACACTCTTCCCGCTTGGCTGGGCACCTGGGGGCCCATCGTACAAAGCAGTTCTTAGCCCGACGTTTTTGGTGGCCGGGTATGATGAAGGGATATTCGGGAATTTGTTGCTGCCTGTGGCATCTGCTCCAGGAACAAAATTTTCAACCTCCCTCCCACTGGTCTGCTTCGACCATTGCCCATTTCCAGACGCCCTTGGACGCATATTGCGTTAGATTTCATACGGGACTGCCTGTGTCTGAAGGCAACACTGTCATCCTAGTCGTGGTTGACCGTTTTTCTAAGGCCGCTCATTTTGTCGCGCTGCCCAAGTTGCCTTCAGCACAGGAGACGGCCCTTCTTGAGGTTAACCATGTGTTCCGGCTGCATGGGCTTCCGCAAGATGTGGTCTCTGACCGGGAATCCTCAGTTTACGGCCAGATTCTGGCGGGAGTTTTGTAAACAGCTGGGGGCCACTGTGAGTCTCTCCTCTGGGTTCCACCCAGAGACCAACGGGCAGACTGAGCATACCAATCAGTCTTTGGAAAACACTCTTCGATCTTTAGCGGCGGATAATCCATCCTCATGGAGTCGATTTTTAGCATGGGCTGAGTATTCCCATAACTCACTGAGTAATTCCTCCATGGGTCTTTCCCCTTTTGAAGCTCAGGTGGGTTACCAACCCCCACTGTTTCCTGAGACTGAGAATGATTCCGAGGTTCCCTCGGTCAACCATTTCATTTGTCGCTGACGGTCGGTTTGGACCAGAGTCCGTTCTTCTCTGTTGCGCTCGGGGCTCAAACAAAAATCCGCCGCTGATAGAAGGCATCATTTGGCCCCATCTTATCGGGTCGGACAGAGAGTTTGGCTGTCTACCCGGGACCTCCCCTTGAAGGTAGAATCCCGAAAACTGGTGCCCCGCTATATTGGCCCATTCAAGATAGTGCGGAAGATCAATCCGGTCACGGTCCAGTTAAAGCTCCCGAGATCTTTACGCATCCATCCATCATTCCATGTCTCTCAGATTAAGCCAGTTAGCGCTTGCGTCCTGGCACCTGCCAACAAACCCCCGCCGCCACCGCGAATGGTTGAGGGGGGGTCGGTTTACACCGTGCGCCGCATTCTTGCCGAGAGGCGTGTTGGTCGTGGGATCCAGTTTCTTGTTGACTGGGAGGGATATGGCCCCGAGGAGCGCTGCTGGATCCCTTCTCGGGATATTCTGGATCCCACACTCATTTCTGAGTTCCGCGCACGGGGTTCCTTAGGGACTTCAGGAGCTGTCCCTTAGAGGGGGAGTCCTGTCATGGTTTTTGGAGGCTGGCGAGCTTTCTTTGTTACTCTCGTCCGGGAGAGGTTCGTTTTGCCCACAATCTGATTCCTTGGCCAGCTGGCATTAATTGTGGGCGGCGCCCGGACTCTATTTAAACCCTAGTTCCGCCTCGCCGCCTTTGCTAGAGTGTCAGTGTAACTATTGCACTTTAGCCGGTAAGGTCTCTAGCTAGAGAAGTGTGTGAGGAATTAGTTGCAAAAGAGGAAAGTGCTAGTTAGCAAGGGAATCTTTTTCTCTTTTTTCCATCTTTCTGTGCACCATCTGGTGCTAATTCTGTTTATCTCAGTTGTCGAGATTTTCCCTTTATTTTGTTTCTGTCCTGCTCGCGTTGCTTCCTTTTGTACCCGGACTAGATCTATGTCCGTTGGAAGCGCGAGTCTCTCTCCCATTTTGTTGCTTTATCTCTCTTGTACCGCTGGACTTCCTTTCGTTTCGGCCGCTGCATTTGGTGTCTCAAAACACCAGCCGTCACATATATTTTTGAACATTTGTCCCCTTATATCCAGACATTGGCAAAGAGTGCCATAAAACGTCCTTTGGCATGTTAAAATGGCCTGAGAGGGCTGGAGATTCAGCTAATTTCAAGGCTCTATCTTCTTGGTTAACATTTTTATGGGCCCTGAACATAACTGCAAATAGGCGAATTGGAAATTTTGTCAAAATGTCTGTAGCTGCTGCTCCAAGATGGAGCATAGTGCCAAAAATGTTGCGGGTGTCCTTTGTTTAGCCCAAATAGCTGGGCAGATTATGGAAAAATCATGCATTTAGTGATGCAAGGACCAAAATTGGCATGATTACTCATCATGGTCCACTCTTTGATATAAGTCGCTAGCCACTGTAAAAATTCAAACTGGCCGACATTTTTCAAGATGGCCACCTTTAAACCAACCAAATTTAGTTTTCTGTCTAAATAACATGTATATCAATCAATTTCTGCGATGTATGTGTCAAATTATATGTTTTTTTTTTTTTTTTTTGGCATCTCCAATCCCACCCCAATCTGGAATGTCCAACGGGGGGACTATGTACAAGGCTTTTCGCAAATACGGCCCCCTATTGCCAACTCGGGAGAGTCAGACAGCTCGCGGCTCTCCTCCGAAGCACACGCCCGTCGCCACCGCTTCTTATACACTCATTGGTCGAAACCTCACAAGCTCAGAACGAGGGCGGAGGATACTCGAACATGAACGAGCTTAGAATCTTCCTAACGAGCGCCCATCTGGCCAACAGGAGGCGCCTGAGAACTTGTTATTTACAATACCCTATCCCGGCAGACCCTTCCCAATTTGCATCCCTGTAGTGCATTGGCCAATTGTGCGCTACTCTGCCGACTGGTACGAGGCGGGGATCGAACCTGCACCTTGATGGTCACTTCTGCTTCGCAATGCGATGCTTTACCGAGTCAGCTATCCGGCAGCGTCAAATTATGTTTTAGTGGACGTGAAACCCAAGTATGGCAAAATAAAAGTGACATTAGTTATATTTCACATAATAACATACACATTAATGAAAAAATACCGTTATTTTTTACACCAAGCTAAATATTTCCAACGAATATGAATATGAAATGCTGTTTAATGTTTTCTCTTTTGTATCTCCTTGTGCTATCAAATAACTGCGTTCTCATGCCATATTGACTATATACAGAGTGAATGTCATGACAAAACCAGGGTACACTGGTGATATCACTGCTGTGAAACTCAGCATTGAGTCCAGTATCAGCTAGATTATCATTGATATTTTAGCGTCCCAAATGCTATTTAATGCGCCCCTTGAAACAACTCATAGTTGTTACATTAAATAGCCGCACCTGAATTGACAGGATGTGCCAGCGCAGGAGAGTCGAGCCAAGGGTAAATGGGCCTTAGTTCCCTGGATGGTGTACAGATCGCACGGGACTTAAATGGTACTGGATGTGGATTACTTTTGGTCAAGGAGAAAATGTAAGGTTGATACCTGTACATGAAATCTTCCATTCAATTGGTCCAGCTAAAGTTAAAGGCTTGCCATTCTTTCATGCCCTCACTGGTTGCGATGTTGTATCAGCTTTCCGTCTTAAAGCAAAGAAGACTGCTTGGCAGGCATGGAATGTTTGTCCTGGTGTGTCTGATACTTTTGCAAAAATGAGCATCTACCCACCACGAATTGGAACTGAAGGCCAAGAGGTTATTGAGCAGTTTGTCTTTACAATGTATGACAGACATTGTTCTCTAACCGACATAAATGATGTCAGATTGGACATGTTTGCTCATAAACAGAGGCCTTATGATGCAATACCTCCAACCAGAGGCGCTTTAGTAGAACACACAAAGCGTGCCACATACCAAGCTGGCTGTATTTGGGGTCAGGCAACATCATGTCAAATGGACATGAAAAGTCCTGGTGAGCAGGGGTGGAGGAAACAAGGCAATCTGTGGTAGGTCATTTGGGCAACTCTTCCGCCCATTTCAGAAAGCTGCAAAGAGCTTACAAAGTGCGGATGTAAGATCCAATGCAGTGGTAGATGCAAGTGCTACAGATTTGGTCTTCCTTGCATGAATCTGTGCAGTTGCAAATGTGAGGACTGACAGTTTGACTAAACAGTAAGAAACTTACAAAATAAGATTTTTTGGGGGCTTTTTATCATTATGTCAAAACCAAGCATTAAATCACATTTATTTTGTTATAAATGGTTCTAGTGTGTCTGAAAACATATATTTTGATACCTAGTTTGCAAAATTCCCTGAGATATATCAAGTTTACGTCAAAAACTTAGATTTTGATCACCAGGCAGCCGCCATATTGAATTTTTCAAGTGGCTAGCAGGCTCTTTGTACTCTGCACTCCCCAAGCAACAATCCTGCTAAGTTTCATGCTTGCATCACCAAGTGCAGGATTCTTCCCAATTTTTGACTTAATCTGCTTAGCTAAAAGGAAGGTTCAAACTGATGGTCTCCCCATCCCAACTGGTGTCTGGTTATTAATGTTGATCCACTGTACAAACAGGAACAAATTAGCCCGCACCCAACTTTGGGAGCAAATATCTCAAAAAACCAAAAAAGTGCCAGACTAAATACCTCAAAATTTTTCTCATCTTTAATGTCTGAAAAGGAAACAGGTAAGATGAATTTGGCGCTGGTCTGGTTTAAAAATTAAAATTAGCCTGAATTTGTAAAAATATTTTTTCCCATTGTACACAGATTTCTTGTCATTGCACGTATAATCAACATGATCTCCAGGTGACACTTTCACATTTGAAAAATTTGGGTATCGCAGTATCAAATACAATCATAACTTCTTTGGCACATTGAAGCATATATTCCTTCAAAAATGGGTATTTTTCCTCAAAAATGCTCAATTTGGTACCGGACTTTTCCACTTCTAGGTGGTGCTGTAGCCATAGCGATAAAAATTTTGAGCGCAAACTCGGGGATTTTCGGTTACACATATATGGATACCATTCTGCAAAATTTCATGTAATTCTGAGATGTCAACTCTACTAAGTATCTCAAAAGTGCCATTCTCGGCCCTAAATCTAAAAAACTGCTTGCTGGGGGATACATAAACAATTGGCAGAGATTTATTCATAAAATTAAAGACCCGCAGACTGATAGGATGTATTACAAACTGGAAGATATTCAATGCTCATTTGAAACTTATTATAAGAACTTGTACTCACAACCCCAGGCAGCTGAAGCAGTAGTTGTATCAGATTTTTTATCATCTCTATATTTACCGTCGGTAGGAACGGAGCAGAATAAAATAATGACCCAAGATATAATGGATGAAGAAATAAATAAAGCCATATCGAGATTGAAAACAGGTAAAATGCCAGGAGCTGATGGCTATTCAGCGGCATGGTATAAAACTTTTCGGAAAATCCTTGCACCGGTACTTAAAAAATGTTTTAATGATGTCCTTCGGGGTGGGGAGACGCCACTTTCCTGGAGACAAGCTATAATTTCAGTGATCCCCAAACCAGGTAAAGACAAGACAGAATGTAGATCGTTCAGACCCATATCAGTACTAAACATGGATTACAGATTATATGCATCAATACTAGCAAAAAGGATGGAGGATATTGTCCCAGATCTGATAGACCTAGATCAGACGGGCTTTGTGAAGCACAGGCAAACCCAGGACAACGTGAGATGAGCTCTTCACCTCATTAATCGGATGAGAAGTAGCGACAGCGTATTAGCCTCGATGCCTAAAAGGCTTTTGATTCCGTTCGATGGGAATATTTGTATTTGATTCTTAAACGTTTCGGCTTCAACGATCAGGTAATTGGATGTCTGAACTCCCTATACTGTTCCCCCACTGCCAGAATAAAAATCAACGGGTCCCTGTCTAATACAGTATTTCTTGAGAGGGGGTGCTGTCAGGGGTGCCCCCTTAGCCCTACACTTTTCGCTCTTTTTATTGAGCCACTGGCTCAGGCGATAAGAGAAGATAAGGACATAACTGGTGTATTGATTGGAAACACACAATATAAAATTTGTTTGTATGTGGACGATATTCTTATGACCCTTCGCAACCCCAAAGTAAGTCTCCCTAAACTACTGCATCTACTTGAAGAATTTGGCTCATACTCTGGTTATAAACTAAATTTACATAAAACCCAAACTCTAACCTTTAATCTGAGATCACATGTAAACATTTATAGAACATGTAAATTTAAACTGACTGATGGCATAATTAAATACCTTGGAGTACAAATACCGAAAGACTTAACCACCATTTATGACCACAATTATACTTCTATAACAGCTGACATCAAGGCAGACTTAAGTCGCTGGTCCTTATTACCGACAAATATGTACAACCGGATAGACGTAATTAAGATGAACGTGCTGCCCTGTCTCCTGTATCTCTTCCAGTCATTGCCAATTGAGATACCACCAAAGCAATTTAATGAATGGAATAGGATATCATCTACTTTTATCTGGGCAAAACAAAGACCACGGATTAGATTTCAGACACTACAGTTGCCCAAAGATAGAGGCGGAAGGGCCCTACCCTGTTTGGAAGATTATTACAGAGCAGCACAGCTGTGCTTCCTGGTCAGTTGGTGTGATCCTGAATGTGATGGAAAATGGAAGGAGTTAGAACAAAATTTTATCTGTGAACCTCTCCCTTCTGTGTTGGGAGACACAACCCTCTTGAAAAAGTACTTACCGGTAGATAAACTAATTGGATCGTAACTCCTCTAAACATATGGTACAAAATCCTCAAAGACTCTAAGTTTGAAAGAAATGCACGACTATTACGCGGGGTAGCATTTGATACGGAATTCGCACCGGCTGAACTGGACAGCAGGTTTACATATTGGACAAATGTGGGTATTACCTCATATTGCAAAATTTCTAATAATACTGTTTCTTTGAGTATCTCAGGAAAAAGCACAATATGGAGAATCAGGATCTATTCAGATATTTTCAATTGAAAGATTATTTTAATAAAAACATCAAAACTATTGGAGAAGAAGGAATGAACCTGATAGAGATATTTGTCAATGCTTATAAAGGAAATTCAAGCAGAAAATTGATATCCAGGATTTATTCAGCTTTACAGAAGGACAGAGGTCTCTCCACAATGTATATTAAATCACGGTGGGAAATAGAAGCTAACATACAGTTAACTGAAGATGACTGGCTAAATTTTTGTAGGACATTGTCCACTACCTCTAGCTCAGATCTGTGGAGGGAATTCACCTGGAAAAACATTCTGAGATTCTTTATAACTCCCAGAATCAAAAGTTTACAGACCAATAATCCAGCTCAAGGACGATGTTGGAGAGGATGCGGTAATATGTCAGCTGGCCACTTTCACATATTCTGGGAATGTTCCGTAATCTCATCCTATCGGGAAGACGTTATAGCAGCAATCGAATCAATAATCAATTTGCAACCTGATCTCAGTTTCAGTGTTATATATCTAGGAAACATACCAATTGAAATAAATAAACGAGACAGATACCTACTACAACTATTATTGGCAAGTAGAAAAAAGGCAATAACCAGGAAATGGCTGAGCAAGGAGTTTCTGACAATTTCAGACCGGATAGGAATAGTTGAAGAAATTCACAACATGGGAAGGTTGACATTTTCCCTGAGATATTACACTGAAAAAGGTGACCAATATTGGAAGAAATGGATGAGAGGTGATCTTACCACTGAACGTATATTCTGTGTGTAAATCTGTATTTTTTATTTTATTTTTCTACACTGGGACACTGAAATTTTGCTCTGGGTCATGAGCTTTTCTCTCTCTGTATAAATATATATTTATTTCATTTCTGATTATTATGGTTTTTTTTCCCTCTCTTTTCACTGGTGACCTTGTGGACTGCACGGAGGAAGGTATTTTGTGTCATTGTAGACTTAAATGGAGAATTGAGGGTGCCTTAAAACTCCTAGACCCGATCCGACAGCCTGATTTCTGCCAGCCCTTTGTTTCAAACAAAGCCTGCCATTGTGTTTTGCTGTAGATGAACCTGTCTGATGTACTTGTCCTGTGTGTATATTAATGTTTGTATTTTGTTTTTCACTGAAAAAAGTCAATAAAAAGAAAGTATATAAAAAAGTGCCATTCTCTCAGAATATGGCTCTTAAATGTGCTTTATTAGTAAACTTAACTAAACTTAACTTCTCAAAATCTTGCAATCTCATGCCTGTGTATGTATACAGTGCCTTGTGTTTTAACCCCCCTTGGAGTTTTTCTGCTTTGTTACATTACAATTTAAAATTGAGATGGATTTTTTTCTAGGATTTTCCAGTATGGACCTACACAAAATAGTTGTTGAAGTTGGACCTTCAGAACTTACACAATTAGTTGAATGAAGTCCACCTGTGCGCAATTTATGTTACATGATGTCACTACAAGTACACCTGTTCTGAAAGTCCCAAGAGTCAGGGGTCAAAAAGTACCACCAAGTGAGCCTAGATAGTACAATGTACAATGGAGGCGTTGCACTGGATGCAGAAACCGTAGGGTAAGTCACATGATCCCCGAAGTAACCCAGGAAGATGGCTTTAATGGGATTGGGAATGCATTGATTAATTATTATTTATTTATACCAAAAAAATGTATTTCCTTGCTCTGAAAGGTCGCATGTATACCTGGATGTTGAACCTCAGGTCCAAATGCTCCGCCTTATCCATGACACTAGCTCAACAGACTATATATTCACTGGTCAATTTAGCACTTTTATAGCTGTGCTGTGTTCGAACTTGAGCATATTGGCACAGGGAATCTCAGTCATAAACCGGCTTTGAAAACAACAGTTGAACATTTAGCGGTTAATTATAGCGAAAATACAAAAAACAAACCATTTAAGTGATTATACTGCTGAGGTCTTCCAGTGCATTGCATAATGGCGAGAGGACTCTCAGATAGACTGGCTAAAACAATAGCAAGCGCAGATTTACCCACAAACAGCTTGTATGACAAAATATCAAAGGTAAGAAAAATTTTTGCTCATCTCTGTAGCATTTAAAGTATATGCCTGCTGTTCTTTGATTGTGGTGTACATTTAAAATGACAAGGCTTATATCGTTGGAGTCTGTGGACTGTCCTTTTTCATTTGAGGTATCGTTTGTATGCATAGCACAAATTCAGTAGAAAGGCTTGCGATAGAGCACTGATCTTATTTTATTTAATGTTTTGCTAGATGCTTATTTACTTGCTTGGTACTTGAATTGTGTTCGGATTAGGTAAAAACGGTCCCATCATGAACTTTCCGAGTTTCTTCGCTTTAAGAGGATATGCCGCATGACGAGGTTGCTATTAGGAAACATACTGTAATTATTATGCAAATTCATGGCCCCCGTTACGGGGGCGTTCAGGCTTAAGGTTAATATTTGTATTGAATATATATTTTCCACTAATTTCTTTATATTGTTGCTTTAAAACCAGTTTTCATTGCAACAAAACCGTTGACTTATTTGTGAACTTCTGGTACATGAAGCAGCTTAGTGCTCTGAGCAAAGAACAGAATGTTTTGTTGGTTTGTACGGCTTTTCATGGTCAGTTCATCTTTAGGGGTGATCTGGGGTTAAATGGGCAAAATTTGATTATTTTTCCAATTTTTTTTTTTTGAATAAAAATATTTTATAGTAACCCACCTTTAATAATCACTAATTGCTACAAGGATTAAAAACTGAATTTTGCCATAAAATCATGATTTAAAAACAACTGTGACGATGAAATTTATGCTTTTCACTCCAGGAAAGTGATAAACATTTGAATAATCAGATAATACAGTCTGAAAAATGGGTGTAAGCCACAGACTAAGACTGAACTCAACTTTTCAATGCACTCTAATGCATTTTCCATTGATTTCCTAAGGTATTACTTTTTCCAATTTTCTCATGTTTGTGGCAGCCATAACTTTTTTATTTATCATTGAAAATCAATGAAATTTGGGCTGCAGGTACTTTACTTCATTAGAAATGCAATGACAGAGGGAAATTTTGCCTATTTACATACTTTGAATATTTTGAGTATTAGTCAGATTCTGCGTAAAATAATTTCAAAATTTGAGTAAAATGCCCCAAAATCACAAAACTGATAAACTGGGCAAAGAATGGCTATGTCATTGCATTTGGATAAGCAATGACTTTTAAATGATGAAAGAAAAACTGAACTCTATCGTAGAGTTAAAGAGGAATTGGTGCCAGAAGATTTCTGCATATTTAATGAGCTTTCTCAGTTACCATGGCAACCGCATACACAGAAAAATGCCAACTTGTATCTTTTTTGGTGGTTATTACATAGACCTCTTTAGATTAATTCTGAGTTGTTTCCTGGTGTCATTTTTCATTTAACCCCAGATCACCCCTTAATTTAACAAGCCACTCCTTCAAAAGGGCTTCATTATTTAGTGGAAATTGATGGAAACTTATTTTGCCGTATTTTCCAGACGACTGAATGGCATTATTATTGATGCAAGCAACAGCAGCAAAAGATTTCCCTATTTTCACTATGCTGCAATCAAACTTTGTGGACATTTTGCTTCGGGGATCACTTGACCACCTAAGTAACTTGCAACGACCTCATTGGGAAAACTTGTTCAACTGGGTAAGCCTGAATGGAGATATCGAATAGCTGTGATTGCACCAGGAACTTTGTCTTTCCAACTTTGACTATGCCAGAACTTTGATCTGCTTCCATGAAAGCATCAGTCAACTCTTGCAAGGCATCATGAAAGGAGGCTGAGGAACAGTTGTCATCAGCATAATGGAGATCAGAGAGGTTTCAGATGTCTTTGTTCCTGGCCATTAGGTATCGCAGGTTGAGAACACCCCATCAACCTAATACCTGATATGCACTGCAAATTGACGTTTGGACAAATTGACACAAATCAGAACAGTGGTGAGATTGAGTGAGAAGAGTGTCAGCACACAACCCTGTTGGACACTGGTGGCAATGGGGAAAGCCAGGAAGACGATTGGCACTTTTCCGTTGCATGGTATAAGCTTTACGCGAGTCTACTAAGTTTTGGTACCAGGCTCTCGTTTTACACGCAGCATAGTACCTGCTCAATTATAGACGGGACTGACTATGAAAAGTGCCGAAAGTCATCATTAAGCGTCTCAAACACTGGAACCATGGGGGATTTCCAAATGCTAGTATTGTTGGTTCTTCATAGCGACATAATGTAGCTATTTATCAGGCCACTTATCCATTTATTCTTAATTGTTTTCATGCCATAAGCAGTCATGTTTTGCATTTATGGCTGATGCCTAGCTCGGTTACGTTTAGCTGATAACTGTTGGCAAGTTGCTATGCGTTTGACAACTAAACATTCGCTACTCCTTTCATCCTTTATATTGTGATAATATATCATCCTGCCTGAAAGTTGTGATCTTATGTGACCCAGAAAGGTTTATTTTGTGTTAAATTAGCTTACAAGAAAGCTAGCTATCTTGCTGGTTTAGATGCAAATTTACCTACTTGAGTCACATCTTAATTTTTACACCTCAGATTACATTGCTGTGAAAATCATCCTATTCCCACGTAATATCAATTCTGCTCTATATTGTGTCGGCTTGTCCTGTGTCACAAGAATGGTGATTGCCTCTGACGAATCACTGGTCTGCAGCACATTGCCCCAATGTTTCAGTATCGGGTCGGCTTGCTTAGAACCTCGGCCAAGGAGGTATTAGAAAAGGTACCTGGTACCAGATACAATCTACAAAGGAAATGCACAAAAAATTGAGTAGAATAGATATGAGTTGAGTAGAGCTGTACCATGCAGTGGAAAAGTGCCAAAAGAGGTCATGAATGATGGAACCCCTCATATAACTGTGCACACCCTGCACCAGTGGGACAAATTTGTGGGGCAACCAAAATTCTCAAGCTCTTTCCAAAGGACAGCATGGAATCAATCGTGGGGTATGGAATCAAAAACTTCATGCAGATTAAAGAAAATCATTGCTATGGGTTGCTGTAGCTCCCCGGCATTTTTGAGCAGTTGCGAAGCACAGAAGATCATCTCAGTGGTTCCACTTCCCCATCGAAAGCCGTACTGAAACTCTGGGAGAATGAATCTGCTAAAGTCGTGGAAGTGATCGAGGAGAACTCAGGCAGAAGTCTCTCTGGTGATAGAGAGCAGGGAAATACCACAGTAGTCTCCACAGGCTAAACAATCACCTTTCTTGAAAATGTTCATGAAGATTGCACCCTGTAGATCTTTGGGGACATGCCTCGATTTCAAGATTAAAAGCAAGGAACGATGGATTTAGCCCAGGAGAGAGCACCCACCACGCTAGATGTAATGGCCGAGGAAGTAGGGAGGCCAAATGCAGCAGTGTGAGAGAACCAGACAAGCAAGGACTTAAAATACCCACAGAGAGAAATATAAACGAGGCAACAGAAACAGCTCTCGCGCTTCCAAAAGGACGGCCAGCAATCCGGACCAGGTAGCAAAGTGAGAGAGGAAAAACAGAGAGAGAGAAAGGGAAATAACTCGAAAACCGAGAAAGACAAAGCACCATAAATTGGTGCAACACCAAAGAAAGATAGGGAAGGAAACAAAAAGGAAATTTCCCTAAAGAAATATAAATCGCAAATATACCGCGAAGGCTTACGCCACAAATCCCTTACTAGAGATAACTTCTGGCTGCAGTGAAAACTGAAATCAGACACTCCAGCAAAGGAGGCGTGGCAGACATCCGGCTTATATAGACTTAGGGGAAAGCGCCGCCCATGCCTAATGAACCAGCTGGGAAAAGAATCCAATGGAGAAGGAATTCGATATCGTCCTGAGACAAGAGCCACAAAGGAAAGTCCTTCACACACGCACACCACCTAAGCCATGACACTAGATGAGTTTGGCAGCCTTGTTTGACTTCATGGACACTCATCCATGGCCTGACTGGATTGGGGAAATCTGACAATAGAGTCATCTGAGGCACAAGGCGACTGATTCGGGGGGTCCTTGAAGTAAGGATCACTTCTTCATCCTTCAAAGTCTAAGGGATATGAAGAGGAGCAGAGCAGCCCGTAAATTGTGTGGACTGCTTGGAAGAACTTTTGCATCTCGTGCCAGTTGAGGTAACTTCGGATCTCTTTGGCTTTCTTGGTTGTTCTGAAACTGATGGATGGCACGTTGAGCCGAAGCCTTGATCTTGCAAAAACTTGCTTTGATGTTGTATGGCTCTGAGATGCCAGGCGAGCCTTCTACTTTTTGTCACTGGGGTCATGGATGACACGGTTCTTCTAATAAAACCAGTTCTCATCGCACTGTTTTACAAAGCCACTGATCTCACTGGCAGCAGAGTTTATAGCAGTCTTGATAGCTCATTAAGAGGCCTCAAGATCAGACATGTTGTGACTGAAGTTGTTGACACAGGTAGTAGCAGAATCAAGCTGCTACAAATAGATCCTTGAAGCCGAAGACATTGATCTACTTCACATGCAATCTGGGTTTCTGCTTCAGACAGATTAAGAGGGAACAGAAGATCAGATGGTCGTCTGTCCAACAGTCATCAGTCCCCTGAGGGCTAAGTGATTAGAACTATGGCATGGTCTTTTTGCAGAGTCATGACATAGTTGATCACGTGGTCATGGCGTGATTGGGGATGTATCCGGGCTTTGTCCATGGTGAAAACTTGGAAGATGGGGTTGTGATGAAGAGGTTGACTTCTGCACACAAACCATGGAGCAGTAATTCTTGTCTTTGCAATTGCCAACTTCTGGGTGCCATATGATGCCATGCCAGAGTTTTTTGATCTTTCCCAGTTCAAGCATTGAACTGTGCCATGAGAGGGAGTTCATCATGCATGGTAACAGAGGAGAGGACAGTCCAAAGAGAAGTGTTAAAATGATTCCTTAACATCATCATAACAGTGCAGGGTCAGGGCATAGCCAATAATGATGGCAGCATGTCCATGCTGGAGAGGGACGCAAAGTTTTGATATTATGTTATTGACGGGATCCGAGAGGTGATTGATTAGCCAGAGGAGAAGTACGAATAGCAAAGCCCACACTGTGAATACAAAGTACTGCTGTTGCCTTCACCTTCCAGAAGTAAGCATAACCTGAGCCAGCTTCTGAAATCTGGCCCTTGTCAGCGAGCCTCGTCCCGCTCAAAGCAACCACGTTGATGTTATTGTTGCGAGTTCCACGCCCAGTGGAGCACTACAGCTTTCTGGTCAGTCACTATCATCACGGTCCATAAGGGTAAAAACGTTTTGGGAAATGAGGCAGATTGAAGGGTCAGTTTTGAGATATTTCTTGATTTATTGGAACTGCTGGAGAGTGCAGTTGCCCAGCCGGATTTGGAGGCAGGGAGTGTGTTTAGACTCACTTTTCCTAAGGCCATCTCTGGTTTGGACAGTGCAGTGCTATGGCTGGAAAGCCCAGCCATGCAACAGACATAGCCACCAACGGGGGATGTTACCGCCTTGTCCAACTAGCCCATCTTGCATCTGTTGCAAATGTGCAGATCCCAGGCTAGGAGCTCTCAGAGCTCATCTGCCCCTGCTCTCGTTGTTTGCCACTCGTTGTTGCTGAACTTTTGAAGAAGGACAGGAGAAAGACGGAAATGATGGGAAAGTGGATATTTAAGAATGTTAATGAGGAGCTGATCACGTGAAGTTTAAGGAGGAATTGGAGCGTGACATTCAATCTACCATCTTGATCTCCTGGGCCCAGTATTTCAAAACTTGTAATCTGGATCAGAATAATCTGGATAATGAAATCCACCTTTTCTCAATCATGGATCAAGGTGATCCTGCTGACTTTATCTGAGTATTTCAAAACACTGGCAGATTGGATCACCGTGATCCTTACCTGGCCGGATAAGGATTTCCAAATCCCGTGTCTCCGCCTCCGGATTTGAAACATGGCGGACTACTTCGCGAAAGGAGCAGCTGGGAGCACAACTGTCACGTCAAAAGTGTAAGTTTCCTGTCGTCTAATGTGTAGCGGTTTTAAGGCAATACTGACGCCAACCAACATATCAAACTAGCCAACTACTTGAATTGTCAGCTACTTAAAACCAGGCCGCCATCGATCTTAATTTAGCCGCGTTTGTGCTAACGGTAGCTAACTCGGCTCCATTGACTTGTGTGTTAAGTAGCTAGCGGGCTAGCGAGGTAGCAGGCTTTGTTGATGAATTTTGCGGTCTATGGTTTAACTTAAAATGGAACTAATCGGACGTACTTCACACCTTAACTCTTTAAACTAACACCAACCCATTCAGAGTTTATTAGCATTACGTCATTGGCAACACAGCAGGCTACATGTGTACAGACCAGACTGCTGCAGTACTTTGGAAACGAATGTTACACGGCACGAGTATCAATAATGCAGTTCATTTAGAAGTGCTACGGTAATGCTGGTGATGTCATGCTTCCTGACGATGACAAAGATATACTCACACACTTCTTTCTTCTGCTTTCAGAGTGCACTCATAGCCACGGACCACTCAGCTATTAAGGACAACGGGGTTGTCATGAGTGCTGGAAATCCTTGGAAACGCTTTAATTGTAGTGATACGTTCAAGGTTCAAGTTATTGGATTTTGAATAAAGTGCTTGAAACTGCTTGAAATTGTAATTGCATTACTTGGATGGTATATAGCTTGTCAGTGACACAATTTCAAAACATTTTTCCATCCTAATTTGTCACCATTATGTAGAAGGCTTCCACTAAACATGATTATGGTCATTTATAGTAAAATGGCATCTGATTTGATAAGCAAAATAATCGGTTTGTACACAAACACTTACTGAAATACATTGCTGTGTGTTTTAAAATCACATTCAAGCCATTTCCAAACATTTTAAAAGTGCATTTTTAAGCTTCTGACTGAAGTCAAATTTGTCTTCGTTAAATAAGAAGCATGAAAATATACCTTGAAAATTCTTGGAAAGTGTTTCAATGTGCAGCATGATATAAACTGTGACAATGAAAAATGCAAGTGCACACATCTCATAGTTTAACCCGTTTGATTGGAGAAATAAAGATTAACCACTGCATTTCGCACACAGCTCTTCCAAATGTGTGGTGAATGTTTTGGTACACACAAGTTACAAAGTTTGGTGAAATTAGAATTTGAGAAATGGGTTGTATTTGTTACTCTTATTTACAGCAGTTTCAGAAGGTATTTCCAAACACTATTTTATTATGCTTTAATTTTCTTAAATTACTCCAATTTGTTAAATGTAAAACACTGACAATTTAGATTAAGTGTAATGAACATCTTGAGTAACAATATCTAGGAGAAGTGGAGCTAAGGCTTTGTCAATCCAAGTCAAATCCACCTCTGAGGTGGGATCCAAATGATCCTGAAATTTTGGTATCAAGTTGATCCAGATCTCTGCCTTAACTTTTGAAATACCCAAGTCCAGCCTTTTATTTGGATTAAAGGGAGGATTGGATTACCAGAGCTGAATCCTGATCTTCAGGATCAGGATTCTCTGGATCTGTGTTGTATTACACAGTTTTCAGATCAGATCAAGATTTAATCCAATCCGACTAGGATAATCCTGTCAGATCACTTTTGAAATACTGGGCCCTGGCGTCTTGATCCACACAGATCCTGACAACAGAGACGGTATCCAACTGCAGCTGGAGGACAGCATCAGTAAAGGATGCTGCTTTGGCTGGTAATGTTCTTTGTTCTGCACAGTGTCCTATTACCCTCCCCATGAACCGAAGTTTGAGGGGAATGCTGGTTTTCTCACCAGCAACCCAACAATGTGCTAGCAGTGCTGGATTACATGGTATACAGTAGCGAAAGAAAAGTTGGCAATATATAGTGCATGGATCAGCAAAAGATAAAAAATAAACTGACTCAATTTTGTGAATGGCACAAGTGTTGTATTTCATTTTAATAATTTAAGTAATGCATGGACATCACCAGGTGTTGGGTATTTTCTATAGGTAACGACAGGTAATACAGTCCCTGTATGTCTCTGGGACTTTTTGAATTCTGGCTCCTTTTAAGCATGTGATATGCATGTTTATTTGGACTCTGTTCTGGTTATTAACTCATTCAACAAAGCCAAAATGACTTAAAGTGTATCACTATTCAATAAATTACTGCGCTCACTGCATATGTATATAATATGTACAAACTGCAATTCGAAAGAAGTTTGGACGTTGTGTTAATGAAAATAAACAGTATTGTGAATGGCACAAGCATTATGCTTGATTTAAGTAATTTTCTCAGCCTTTGTTGTAATCAAATCCTAAAAAAAGGATATGATACATAAATCATCAAACATTGCCCAGATATAACATATTTGTGATTGGGTTGTGGTATGAAGAACAAGGTGCGGAGGCTCAGTTGCTAACAAAGTATATTGAATCATTAGTGCCAAAACAAACACCAGCAAAAACTGTGACCTTCCAAAGCTGGAGATTGACCTCTGCACTAAAATGAAATTTATTTTGTTGCTCGCACTATCCCTTGGCCATGAACCAAATTACAAGTATTTTGAAACAAGCATTTTTACATGTCCCAAAATCATTTTTGGAAAGTTCTGGATTTTATACTGATAATAATTTATAAACAGCCTTCAAAAAGTTTAGAATATTAAAGAGCTTGAAAACCGCAGATGTTATCTGGGTGGAAAGGGATTTGGGTCCTCATAAAATGTGATTGCCCACCTGCCTCTTTTCCATTGCTGTCCACAGCCATTACTGGCTCCCTGAGCTACTGACAATAACTGTTGTTGAAAAATAATTTTCCATTGCCCTGTGTGACTGCTACTTGCCCCAGATTACCCTGAGGTAATCTCTTAACTTGTTTGCAAAATCATATTGCACCACAGGTGATTACAAGCTCACAGGAGCCATTTGTAGTAATTAGGAGCTGTGGGAGAGCCAGTCATTTTCTCACCTGCTCTCAGGACGACTGTTGAGTGCCGCAGAGAGACACACTGCAGGGACAGCCCCCACTACTTTGCTATAGTAATTTTAGCTTGTTGTTGAAAAGCTTATTTAATAACAGGTGCTGAGTGTTGGAGCGAGCTTGAATATATCGTTTGCATTACCTGTGAGTGTGCAGACAGTATCATGCATTTCCAGCAGAAATGGAAGCCACGTACATAATCCTGGGTGTGTGTGCCCACTACACTCACCTTTCACTGAAAAGGGAAAAATCTAGAAATGACATAACTCACATTTCACTACATTTGTTTCCATTGAAAAGCTCAAGCTTTCATCCAAAAGACACTCAGACTATCAGTGGGTACAAGAAGCCAGAAATAATAACAACATAAATGGTTTAGTTTTCCTGGCATTAATGTGACCTTCCGGTTTACTTTAAAAAAGGGGAAAATAAAAACTCTAGTTCCAGACTTGAGTGAACTGTAAGTGTGCAGACCCGCTCCCCCCCACTCCCCAGCTAATACTTTGTAGAAGCACCTTTTGCATTTTCTTGAGCAGAAGATTTTTGTGAATACGTCTCTATTAACTTATGGTGACTGTTAACCATATAGTGACTAAATAAAATAAAACTTGTCCTGATACTTCAAAAGGACCTTATTAGAATAATGGAAAGATCAAAGATGATACTTGCTTACAGCTTACAATTCTGATATGTCTTGTACACGAGACTTAGGGATGCATTTTTACCACATATCGATATGGTTGTCGGGCATGTGTCAACCAGAAATTTTCTGGATTTCTTGGTTCCAGTTATATTCAGTCTACTAAGTAAATGCATTTTAAGTCAAAGCTGCAAGCAGCGATGAGCGGGCCCTCGCACCCTTGTGCACGTTGGGGCTGGTGGTCAGATCCTGATGGGTACAGGTATGCATTTACGACCACTGGACAGTGCTAGACTTTGTGATAGGTTATTTCCAGAGTGGTGAGCAAACACCTTCACTCAAACATAAGCCTGTGTTTGGGGGTACTCTGAAACACACTTTGCATGCGCAAGCTCAGACTGGCATCATGACATCTTCTGCATGGGAGTCTTATTAAGCATGTGACATTTGGACCAGTTTTGACAATGTTTGCATTAGGAAGAACAACTTCCCATTTTATGGCACCAAGAGACCTTTTCTTTAGGTCTGGGAATGGTCCACGTGTCCACCGAATTTCATACATGTAGGCTAAACGGGCTGTGAGGGCTGCTTTGTTGAAATTTTCTTGGGGTTGCCATGGAGCCATTTTGCCACGCCCATGTGCAAAGCCTGTATTGCAGTAAAATATATGCTGGGCGTGATGCTTGTGCAAAATTTTGTGAGTTTTTGAGCATGTTGAGGCCCTGAAAAATGCAGTTGTTGATTAGGGGGGGCGCTATAAAGCTAGTGTGTCATGCCCAGGGCCAACTGGGATATCAAATTGAAGAGCATCGCAAAGTTTTGCAGGTTTTAGAGCATGCTAAGAACCTAAAAATGTGTTCCTAAAATTAGGAAAAATGCAGGAAATGGCACATAGCTCACTTCCTGTTTGGTGAAAAAATTTTTAAAAAATTTATAGAAAACTTCATTATGAACCCTATCACCCCACCACATTTCATGAAAATCCGAGCTGTTGATGCTAAAATGGCCATGTGTTTGGTGGTGCTATAGAGCCACGGGACACGCCCAAGCACAATTGATATGCCGATTTTTTCCTATACACAAGAGTGAACATATTTGTGAAATTTGGTGGAGATTGAGCGATGTATGATCAAATTTTTGCAATCTCGTGTTTCATGGCGAGACATTAGAATTTGCCATGCCATCATGGCCACACTCATTGACGAAAACTCACCATTTCAATAACTTTTGATTGCACAAGCCTGTCCATGACCCTGACCAAATTTGAAGTCGTTTGGAGAAAACTGTAGGAGTTCATTCAAATACAAGCCCTCCAAATATTGATGATTTTTAGGAAAATTCAAAATGGCAGATTTCCTGTTGGATGTGGGGTCAGATTCCCAGAGACTTTTTGTAGATTCTGGAATGATGCATCATTTGGCAAAGGTTTTGTGACTGTAGGTTAAACATTATTTCTGCCAATTTTCCATTGAATTTTGAAAATTCTAGGTGGCGCTACGGAGCCATTTTGACTTAGTTTTTTGCTTATCCAAATGAACATCATTTTTCGCCAGACCCTGTGCATGTGCCAATTTTGATGACTTTCTGCCCATGGGAAAGGCCTGAAAAATGAGATTTTCATTTGCGAAAAAAATAAAATAAAATGATGATGATAATGATAATAATAATAATAATAATAATAATAATAATGATGATGATGATAATAAACATTACAGTTCCAATAGGGTCCTCGCACCCTCAGTGCTCGGGCCCTAATTACCAGTGTTGGGGATAACGCATTACAAAGTAACTAATTACTGTAATCAGATTACATTTATCAGTAACGCAGTAATGTAATGCATTACTTTGATAACTTAAGGGGTCTTCAGGGTAAAGTGGAGAAATAACCATAATAATGTAAAAACTAAGAAATAAACATACTCAGCATGATTTTAAGCTCATAAAATGTAGTATTTTGATAAAAATATACATGGTTGCCATGGAAACGGCACTTTAATGACAAAATCTGAAAATATTTTGTGGCACTGATATTTCAATAACCCATGGTCAAATTTTACTCAAATTAGTCTCATATGAAAGGTTTAAGATCGTTCTATGAAATGACGTAGGATTTTTTTGTTTGGAACATTTATGAATATTTAATGAGCACTGTTATATAACCATAACAGAAATCACTATCATCAACTTACTTCATTTTCAAAATTAACCACCTAGGGATGCACCTATCTAGGAAATCCCATGTCATTTCATAGATATCCAACTGATACAACTTCAGTCCAAATTTCATGTCAATCAGATGAATATTAATGATTTTATGAATGCCACAAGGTTGAAAATCAGTCAAAATTATGATTTTTTGGTAATTTGCATTTAATGTCACAAGTAACAATTGAGGCAGAGGAAAAACATAGATTCTTGGTGTTTACTGGCATCTCACTTCATTCCTTTATTTTATTTATTTTAAGTGAAAATCAAAAATATTGAAATTTTTGAAAAAAAAAAAATTGAAATTTTTACCCTGAAGACCCCTTAAGTAATCAGATTACAGTTACTAACAAATTAATTATCTAGTTACTTGCATTACTTTAAATTTTTTCAACTATCGGCAGGACGGGAGGCCAGAAAAACTTCTTCTTCTTCTTCTTCCTTTTGAGTATATTGGCGATTGAGATCGAGGACAGAAAAACAAATCAAACATCCTTTTCCATGCGTGTTTATGTCAAGACTGTAGCCTTGTACTTGACTCACTTTTCTAAGAAGTGCTGTTTGGGCTGATTTTTACAACTTTGCAGTTGGCTTTGCTGTATTAGAGTATGAAAGAGAGATCTTGTGTGTGCCCTCCTTACTAGAATAAAGATTTGTGCTGATCTGAGCAAATGGCAGGTTTTAACATGATATGGTTAATTAATTAACTTATGGTGAATTTCAGATGATGGTGCCGAGTAATCCAAAAGTAATTTTATAGTAGTGTAACTATTTACTTTCAGCAGTGAGTAATTAAGTAAACTGAGGGATTGCAAGACCCCCCTTACTTACCATTATGCTGTCGAACGTTCGTAGCGTACAAAAGCTGATTTCTGAGCTTAAGGCATGTGTCAGATATATGTGGGAATATAGAGAGAGCTGTCTACTTTGCTTTATGGAGACATGGTAAAACCAGGATGTTAATAGCTTATGCCTTAATCTGGACGGATTTGGTTCTCCAATCAGAGGGGATAGCAATCTAAAGAAAACTGGGAAATCTACTGGAGGAGGCATGTGTGGGTATGTTAACGAGAAGTGGTGTAATAATTACAATCATGAGAAAAAGAAAGTACACCCTCTTTCAGTTCTATAGTTCTGTTCATCAGGACATTTAAAATTCAGCTCGTCCTAATCAAGTCCTAAAATTAGGCAACTCTAACCGAAGGTGTAAAAGCACACGCAACAGATTTCACAGTGCCATTATTTATTATTGAATTGATGCGATTTGATTTGGTTTACAACATTGCTTCAGTTCATTGATGTTTGAGGGCATCTGTTTATGCACAGCTCTCTTAAGGGCCCGCCACAGGATTTCAATCGGGTTGAGGTCTTTGACTTAGCCATTGCAACACCATGATTTTTTTCTTTTCCAACCATTCTGTCAAGGGCATACGTTTGCATATGGACGGTAGGGACATGTCCCTACCAATATTTTGGGAAGCCAGATTGTCCCTACCAATATTTCAGCGAACTCATTCTCATCATCTTTCCAGATAAGCCATATTTGACCCAATTGTGGAGGCTACATTTCCAAGACAACCTATTTACGCATTCTAGCATTTGATTGGTTGAAAGGGAGGGGCTACCTGAAGGCTGAAAGTCAAGTGTAAATTGACCACTCTATTCAGGTCATGAATATTCATTTTTGTCCAAAGTGGGCCTTGAGACGCCCAACTGGATCGCTGGCTTTGATAACATGGCGTTTGCAATTGCTTGCCTGTTGAAGAGAACCATAATTTGGCATTCGTTCCAGATTTTTCTTCATGATGCAACTATAGCACTTTTCCCATGGCCCAACTCATGACAAATATTTGATATTGCCTTAGGTACGTATCACTTTTACGGAAATGTCATTGTCTGAGAGCATGAGAAAAAAAATATTGTAATACTGGAAAGTTGTGCTGATATAGACAAATGGTGCTGATATGGACGAATTGAGTGAAGTCATCACGGATTACATAAACCTCTGTTTGGACACCAATATACCTGAGAGGACAATCATGACCTGTCCTAATAACAAGCCATGGATAACAAAAGAACTGAAGTCCATGCTCAACAATAGAACATGAGCTTTTTGTGAAGATGACACGGCCAAAGTTAAAGCTGTTCAAAGGGACATACTGTTTTACTGAACAGTGCAAATATAATTTTAATACAAAGATTGAAAAGCATATTCTGATAATAACCTCCGCAATGCTTGGAGTGGTGTTAAGACCATTATTGGGACAAACAAAACCTCAGCATGTAAATGTGGCTGATAGTCTCTCTTTTGCAAACATTTTTAACACATTTTACTCTCGTTTTGATACTGTTGATTTTTACATAAAAGAGAGAACATGTTTCAAAATCCCTACCCCATGACAATCCTCTAAACATAACTATTGATGATGTATTGGAAGCTTTTTGTAAAATTAATGTGCGTAAAGGCCATTGGGACTGATCATTTACCTGGCATTGTTTTAAAAGAATGTTGTGTTGAGTTATGTGGCATATTTAGGAAAATTTAAAATTTCTGTTGATTTATATAAAATACCCTTACTCTGGGAAACATCATGTTATTCCCATTCCAAAAAAGCACAATCCCACTGTTGAAAATGATTACCGCCCTGTTGCTCTAATGTCCTTAGCCATGAAATCTTTTAAGCGCAGTATTACTACCAGGAAATTACTACTTAAGCGAGTTGAGCACATTTTGGACACTTTGCAGTTTGCTTACAGGACAGGGCGGGGAGTAGAGAATGCCTCGATGACTCGTCTCCATAAGATATACTGTAGCTACATTAGCTAGCTAGCCAGTTCACAATCTTGTCTATTAAGCATCTTTGTGTGCGATCTTGTTTTCTTGAAACAATGTTATTAGTGTAACTAGAGCCAGGAAAAACACTTCAGATTGAACCATTGACTGCATAAGGATTGGACAAAGCCTGAAATCGCGGTGATAGTGACGTTACATTGGACTGGAGCATGCTAGATTTATGATTCAGGATTTTTTTTTTCATTTTCCTCATTGATCCAGAGTTGGTCTGGATATTCTTGCCAGGTCTGAATGTTGGTTGGGACACATCCGGAACAATTCTACCCAAATCTACGCCTATGATTAAGTATTTATTTATTTATTATTTATTTCACTCTAACGTTATTCAATGATTTCAACAGTTTGTCGACATTGTGTTGAATTGTTCTTACAATAGCAGTTTTAAGAACTGAAAAGGTGTGAAAAGGTGGGGGGCAGTTGGAGGGGCATGTTCTACAGTTGGTGGGGTAGCTTTCAATGACCGGAGTGATGCCCTTTGCTTTGTTATCATTATATTAAATTAGATAATTTATTCATACTAATTAAGTTAGTCCCAGTAGGGAAGGACAAGAGGGCTCTATATGATAAATTTGCTGATCTCTGGTTCAGAGCTGAATTCATTTGTCTGATCAGCGGTATAAGGTAAGGAATATGATTGTATCAGAATAATGTTTATTATAACATACAGCTAGGTCCATAAATATTTGGACGAGATACAATTTTCATTGTTTAAGTTTTGTTTAATACCACGATGCACATGAAAAGAAACAATCAAGATGTTCTTGAAGTGCGGACTTCCAGCTTCAATTTAAGGGTTGTATACAAAATTTTTTTGTCTGAGCCATGTTTGAATTACACCCATTTTATGCACTGCCGCCTCAGTTTTAGGGGCTCAAAAGTAATTGGACAAACTGACATAATAATTCAATTGCAATTTTTTAATACTCGGTGGCAAACACTTTACAGTCAATGACTGTCTGAAGTCTGGACATCACCAGACACTGGATTTCTTCCATGGTGATGCTCTGCCCAGCCTTCACTGCAGCTGTCTTCAGATTCTGCCCTGTTGTTGAGGTGTTTTGCCTTTAGCAAGTAAAACACGAGCTAAATTGGATTCAGGCCATATGGCTGACTAGCCTATGGTTAAATATTCCACTTCTTTACCTTAAAGAATCTTGGGTTGTTTTCGCAGTATGCTCCCAAGTAACCGTCCATCTGCACTGTAAAGTATTTTCCAATTAGTTCTGATGCATTTGGCTAAATATAAGCATATAATAGAGCCCTTCTACAATTCAGAATTCATCTTTCAGCTATTGTCAACAGTCTATTCACCAGTAAATACAAAGGAACAAGCTCAAACAGCGGCCTTACATGCCCATAGATAACCACCCTTTGCAGATGAGCTGTATATGCCTCAGTTTATGGGCATTTCCTTCCCTTCTCCTTATTCTTCTTTTTGTATCTTTCTGGTATAAGTTTATCTTTGTCTTATTTGTCCTTTTTAGAATTATACAGGCTTTTTTCAGTATTTTTTGGCACATTTCTTGTCAAACCTTTCCAATTGTTACATGTTAAAATCAAATGTATATTTTTTTTCTGAAGAAGTCCTCTTTTGATTGCTTACTTCGGCACCGATATGCCTTCCTCCTTGAGAATCTTGATCTGGCCAACAGTTGTGAAAGGTTTTTCTATGAATCGGGAAAAAGAATTCTTCTGTCATCTGCAACATTTGCTATCTGTGGTCCTCCAAGGTTTTTTGTATTCCTGAGCTCACCAGTGCGTTCTTTCTGTTTAGGGATGATTCACAATTATCAACATTTTCACAAGTGTACAAACCGTACGCTGGGAGGGAGGGGGGGTCAATGCCCATGTACACTTTTTTTTCTCTGAAAGATGTCGATAGATCCCCCGCGCCCCAGCCAGCATCACATGCATCTTCACGCTGCAACGAGCCTCAATCCCGCGCCTGAGTTCAGTTAAAGAACCAGTACTAGGACGGACAATAGTTCTAGCTGTGCTAGTGACCTGGATCACCTTTTGAAATTCCTCTATCAACAAGGATATTTAGTCCATAAGAACCTGTCCAACAAATACATTGAGTATATAAATCCATATGTGTTTGAGAATGATCAACACAAACGTCGTGTCAGACGGCCAAAGACTGTGGCGGAATGCGGACGCTCATTCTAATGATCGGCATTGGATGCCATGCACCAAAAGCACGAGCCTGAGATAGATTTCTGAATAAATCAAAACTCATGACAAGAGATGAGAAATTTGACGGATCGCCCCACTTAAAACAGATTATGAAAATAATCCCGATTATGATCCCCTAACCCTAACCCTCTCGACCAAGGTCCTTTTGGTGGATGGAATCTATACACTACCCATTTTAATCTGTCCTACGAAGTTCTGCATCAAGCTTTGACTGAGACGAGGTGATCACATCAGAAGGGGACGATATAATTATTCTTTTAAGTTGATACACAGTTATGTTTCCATGTACTTAAAAAGGAAATTTATGCCTAGAATTAGAGTGTGAGTTTAATTTGTGATTCGGATGGTTGAATTTCGTATAATATAGCATAGCCCACAGCCCTATCGGCTAGGCTACATGCGGGTAAAAAAAAAAAAAAACAACCAGCAAAACAAATTTTATTCAGCTGGAAATTAATTCTTTTTAAATATTCTGAATAGTTAAATGATTATTCAGTGGCCTTTGATATACTGCACCATAGATCTATATTCCACCAAAATGTCAATATTTTTTAATGATAGATCACCAAACCGAGTGATATTTTCTTTGGGTTGTCAATCTTTGAATTGATTTTTAATGTGGTGTTGAGTCCATACACTATGGTACTGTAGCCTAAGCCTACAAAGGCCTAGAGTATACTTTACTGCGTTGTAATTTTTTTTTTCAGCAAAGCTAAATAATACAGTCGAAATAACAGCATGTCAAATGTAAACGTGTCGTGGGTATGAGGCATGCAACTTCATTATTCCATTATTTGAAATTATTCCCTCATATTTTGATATGATGAGTCGCGGCTATAAGTCCATGTGCATAGCTGCTGCCTATGCATGCGAGTGGGTGCTGCTCAATATCCGAAATGAAATCGTCATCACATTGATAGAGTACAGCTTCACTTTATCATGCTTCACCAAATTTTGGGGAGTGATTCATCTGTTCATCACTTCAAACTAAATTATTTATATTTTTAATTTCAAATTCCTATTCTTGATCATTTTTTCACGGTGCTTCCAAGTCAGATTGGCTATCTTTCTGCATGAGCATTTCCTTTCTAGTTCTGAATTCTCCCAACTGCCTCGGTCTCGGCCTCCTATTCTCCCAAGGACACTCGGAAAATAATTGAAATACAAATAAAAAAGTATAAAAAAACAGCGTGGATTGTGGTAGTTTGACCATCAAATATATAATTTGGTTTGCGCTATGCTTTTTTTAACGAGCGATAGTCATAATTCGGGCACTATTTTTTCACA
Organism: Gymnothorax javanicus; assembly: GCA_029692085.1. Classification (NCBI taxonomy): domain Eukaryota; kingdom Metazoa; phylum Chordata; class Actinopteri; order Anguilliformes; family Muraenidae; genus Gymnothorax; species Gymnothorax javanicus. The sequence goes on from CM056202.1 coordinate 16,463,494, forward strand.
CATCTTGATTAGTGACAATGTAGTCATCTTAGCTGAATGATGTATAAAATGAAAAAGTTGTGCATTGGCAAGTTAATTTCATTTATTTGTATATTTTATATTCCATGAAGATCGTCATGTCAGCAGAATGAAAAGTACCATAATAGGCCCTCTGAATTGTTTTTCATGTTCCTCATCATTTCCTCCTCCCAAAATTTCATGCGAAACTAGTCTTGATTTTTGAGAGTATTCACAAATGCATCCTGAAAAAATGCCAGTGATTTCTCCACATGTCGTTTTTCCACAACTGATTTTAAGGGCCAGTGGAAGAAAACTGCAAAGTAATGATTCTTGATGCAAAAACATCAACAAAAAAAAAAAAAAAAAAAAACTTTCCCCCTTCATCATATAACTTGAATTGCAAATTAACAGATAATGTACATTTTGGACACCATCTGATCAACTTTCAGATTTATTTATTTATTTATTTATTTATTTGGATCTCCATTAGCTGCCTTCAAAGTAGCAGCTACTCTTCCTGGGGTCCACAGCAAACACAATAATTATCACATATCACAAATCTCAATAAAAACAGTTAACAATCCTAATAAGAACATTTCCAAAATAATAAAAGTCAAAGAACAACAAGCATCACAACACCTCAACTTATCAATTGTGGTTGTTCAGTTCAATTCATTCACATTACGGTTATTCATCATGTGTTTTTTTTTTTTTATCAGCCTCTTAAAACTTGCCTTACTGGGTGCTTCAGTGATCATAGTTGGTAACGTATGCCATGTTGTAATGGCCCCTATAGATTAAAGATCTGCATATTTCATTTGTTCTGGGTTTTTGTTTAACCATGTGACCCTCAGTAGCTTGCCTGGTAGAATACTTATGATATGTATTTGCGAGTACAGACATACTGGTTGTTTGCTATGAACAGATATTCCTAAAGAAACACACCAAATTGCATGCCAACCTCTCCTCTACTCTGAACCATGAGAGACTCGCATGCAATCGCTCAGTACTCTGCCTCACACCCAATGGACAGTTCAGTGCAAGCCTTGCCACTTTATTCTGAGCTATTTGAAGCTTAGATGGTTTTTGTCTGCACCTGACCATATTGCTGAACAGTAATCTAGGTGAGACAGCACTAGTGCCTGTGTCACTAGTACTCTAGAAGTTGGGGTAAAAAATGGGGAACACCTAATACATGATACTCCACCACCCATTTTCCTGACAATTTTGTCAATGTGTTTCTCCCATCTTAACCCTCCATCGAGTGTCACACCCGGCAATTTTACCTCTTGAACTTGTTCAATATTTGAGCCTTTAAGTAATAGGCACAGCTGATTATCATCTTTAGTGGCATGTCTAGCAGTGAATACAATACTTTTGGTTTTTGCTACGTTCAAAACAAGTCTATTCTCACATATCCAGTCCAGTAATAATTGCAGCTCTGATTGAAGTGTGTTTCTTAACTCAGTCAAGCTATTTGATGCAAAATAAACAGTTGAATCATCAGCAAAAAAAAGGCACTACATTTGTCCAAATAATAAGGCATGTCATTACTAAATATTGCAAAAAGTAGAGGCCCAAGGCAGCTCCCCTGGGGCACACCACACTGTAAAGATTTAAAAGAAGAGAAACTACTGTTAAAAAACACTCTCTGCATCCTATTGGATAAATAGCTGTTCACCCATTTGATTGTTGTTGGACTAAACCCATAAGCAGTTAGTTTCATTAGTAATTGAGTTATGGTCCACAACATCAAATGCTGAACTAAAATCAAGTAACACAGTTCCAACCATCATCTTTTTGTCAGGATAAGATAACCATTTGTCTACCATCTCTGTCAGTGCAGTGCTTGTAGAATGGTCTGTCTTATAAGCATGCTGAGAATCAGAATTTAATTGATTAACTGAAAAATGACACAGTATCTGCTCAACAACAACTTTTTCCATTAATTTACTCAACACTGGAAGAATACTGATGGGTCTGCAGTTGGCAGCTGAAAAACTCTCCCGTTTGTTTTTTAGAAGATGAACAACCTTGGCAGATTTCCACACCTGTGGAAATAGCCCCTCCTTCAGACTCAAATTAAAAATGTGACATATCGGCAGTGAAATTATATTTGAAACAAGTTTCAGTAAGCGTCCATCAAGATTATCCATACCAGCTGGTTTATCACTCTTTAACCCATCAAACTCGGCTCATTCTGTATTGTGTTGTCTTCAAAGCATTCTACAATGGACCCCGTGTGAATTAGTCTGAAATTTTAAAGAGGATGCTTCTAAAGATATAGCGGTGCAGCTCTGCACGTTTTCAGTATATTACCCTAAATTATTATTTTTTTTAAATTATCTGAACCTTAAGAAAATAATATGTTGAAAAATTGTACTCTTTGTATACTTGTGAAAATGTTGATAATTGTGAATGACCCCTTAAGCACATCACAAAATGTTCAGTTGTCCACACCTTATACTTATTCTTTTTCTTTGGTGGGCTCATTTTGATTTTTAAGCCTATTAATGGCTTGCTTTACTAGCACTGACAGCTCACTGGATTTCATTTTGGGAAATAGCAACAGATTTCAAATGAATACAAAACTCTTGAAATCATCTGTAGACATTTATTTGTTCACTTTTAAGTGAAACTACCAGGGAATAAAACACACCACGCCATGTAACAGTTGAGCATCCAATTACCCAAATACTTAAACCCCTTAAACCCGAGCGCCCCCGGTACCGGGGGCAGTCGTTACGCACAATAAATACAGCATGTCTCCTAATCGCAACATCGTCATGCAGCTTATCCACTTTTTACGCATATAAACTCAGCAAAAAGCTCATGTTGACCATTTTTACCTCAACCGAACACAATTCAAGCACCAAGCAAGTAAATAACCATACAGCTAATCATAGGATAAAATCATATCAGCGCTGAGTTGCTAGCATTTCTACTGAATTTGTGCTATGCATACAAACCCTTCCTCAAATGAAAGAGGAAAGTCCACAGAATCCAACGATATAAGCCTTGTTATTTTAAACTGACACCACACTCAAAGAACAGCAGGCATACACTTTACAGTCTACAGAGATGAGCAAAAAAATTACTTAACTTTGATATTTTGTAATAAAAAACTGTTAGAGGGTAAATTTGCGCTTGCTATTGTTAGCCCAATGTGTCTGTATTATTACGAAACTAGATCTTCCAGTCTCCAAGCATGTTTTTTCCGAGGCACTGCTTCAAAGATCTCAGCTCCTTAGCATTCAGCTTGCTTGCAATGTATTTTCCTCTCTGTGATCGGCTTGTGATGCTGTCAGTCAGACTTTGCCTGTAGCCATTTGATTTTATGGGTTCTGATGTTTCCAACGAGGTCTAAACCACCTTAATTGCACAAACCTAGCCTGAGCTAGAGCCTTGCGTTCCCAGTGTGTCAAACTGAGTCCGTGGGCCATTTGCATGTACTTGAATGGTGTGACAATATAAACGCTTAACTGATTTGTTTGTTGTATTTTCCATATAATTATCCGCTAAATATTCAACAGTCGTTTTAAGTCATTTTCTGACGGAATCTTTGAATATTGTGGCCTCTGACAGAATTAGCTGATGTAGTCTTGTGGTTATGGTAAAGCCTTGCAACTCAGACTACCAGGGTTCAAGTCCCAGTCATAGTTTGTATGTAGGAAGACAATAATAAAATTTTTCTTGTATAAATAATTGCTGGGGTTTTGTTCTTTTTACTCTTTTGACATTTTTTTTACATTACCTTTGTATTTATAATTTCATTTATTTGCTTTTTTTAATATATCTGATCCAGTGGAGTCAGACCTCATTTTCTTTGTATGTATTATCTTTGGCAGACAGAGCTCGTTAGCCTTGGCCGGCAGTCCGTCTAGGAGAAGGAAAACTCTGATTACAAACCCCCAGCCTGGGTTACTGCCCTGGTGCCTCCAAGGAAGGTTTTTGAGCCAGGGGCTAGGACATGGACAGTCTGATGTAAAAACCTACAGCCTTGTGGTCGCCACAGTCGTCTCAGCCTGCCGCCCCACTGTGGAGTTTCCCCTTGGCCTAAAGAGTGGGGTCGGTTTGCGCACACTGACACTTCACTATAAAACTCCTCAGCGCTGGTGGGAAGGAAGGAGAGGAGAGAAGGAGAAGGAAGACCTGCAGTGCTGGAGAAGGGGTGAAACAATAGGTGCTAGATGGCACTGGGAGTCACAGTCTGATCTCTTGAGACGACTCTTTGATGTTGAACTGAGGCAACAACAACTTTCGGCAGCACCCTGAGCGACCAAGCAGCCCTATTTAGGGACAGCAATGCTTGCTCTGAATGTAGATGGACCTAGAAAAGGTGGTCCAAATACCGCTTGTCTCAACCTCACCTAGTTGGTTCGCCACGGCCAACGGGCATCTCACCGAAGCGGTAAGGCACAAGGGAAAAATATTAAATCAGCAACCATGAAGGTAGCCTGCTGGAATGTACGCACAATGCAAGATTCAAATGACAGTGATCATCCACAGCGATGTACAGCTCTCGTGGCGAGAAAACTAGACAGACTGGACATTGACATAGCAGCCGTCACTGAAGTATGATTTGCAGAGCAGGGCTTTTTGACAGAACATGGGGCAGGATACACACTCTACTGGTCTGGAAAGGGAAAGGAAGAACGCAGACTCTCAGGTGTGGGTTTCCTGATTAGGAATACAATTGCCAGCAAACTCCAGACTCTCCCAGTTAGTCTCTCTGACCGTCTCATGTCTCTCCGATTGCCAGTATGTGGCGACCAGTTCATCACTCTTATTAGTGCGTACGCACCCACACTGCAGTCGGACCCTGCTGCAAAAGATGCATTTTACACCGAGCTGAGAAATCTCATCGGGAAAGTCAATGAAGCAGACAAGATCCTGATTAGAGGGGACTTTAATGCTTTAATGCTGATGTATGGCCTAGAGTCCTTGGCCGACACAGGGGTGGGTAACAGCAATGAAAATGGAAGGCTGCTCCTGGAGCTGTGTGCAGAGAAGGAGCTAAGCATTACTAACACCCTTTTCCAGCAGAAAGCACACTTCAAGACAACATGGAGATGTCCACGATCGAAGCATTGGCACCTGCTCGATTACATCCTGGTGCGACAAAAAGATGTGCAGGATGTGCTACACACCAGAGTCACGCCTACTGCTGACTAATATACAGACCACAGGTTGGTCAGAGCCAAACTACGGCTGACTATCAAAGCACCAGTAAAGGGGCCACAGGTAAAGAAATTCCAAGTTGATAGGCTGTATGGACTGAGGGAGGAGTTCCAGGGCAAACTGGAAGAGCAGCTGAACAAAGATGGCACACACGAGGACGATCCAGACCCAGAAACCCAGTGGCAGCAGTTGAAATCCATCCTTCAGAAAACAACAGCTGAAGTAGCAGGATATGCAACCAGGAAGAACAGAGATTGGTTCTGCAAGAATGATGCAGAGATACAGGACCTTCTCCAAAAGAAATGCAGCTGCTTTGAGAGAGTCCTTGCCAGTCCAGAAGATCAGGCAGCCGACCGAAATGCATGTAGCACTGCACAGAAGAAACTGAGGGAATTGCAGAATAAATGGTGGGTCGAGCTGGCAGAGCAGACCCAGTCCTATGCAGACACCAGAAATAGTCGTGCATTCTACGAGGCACTGCGTGCCATGTATGGGCTAACCCATCAGGTGCAACCCCCCTGCACTCACTAGACGGTAAAAGTCTACTCACCGACAAGGATTCTATCCTCCACCGCTGAACAGAGCACTGTGGAAACCTCTTTGGAGACAAACGCCAGGTGCAGGAAGAGTCCATCAGGAAGATTCCCCAACAAGAAGTTAGGATGGAACTTGACAATCCTCCCACTGAGGAAGAAGTGAAGAAAGCCATTGCCAAGCTGAAGTGCCACAAGGCTCCTGGAGTGGATGGTGTACCAGCAGAAATGTACAAACTAGGTGGTGACACTAGTCTTAAGAAGCTCACTGATCTGTTCAAGGCATGCTGGGAGAGAGGTGTCATACCACAGGACCCTCGTGATGCTGTCATTGTCTCCTTATACAAGAACAAAGGAGAGAAATCAGACTGCTCTAACTACAGAGGCGTCACATTGCTCTCAAGCACAGGAAAGATAATTGCAAGAGTCATCCTGGACAGATTCACTCCTACAATAGCTGAAGAGAACCTTCCAGAAAGTCAGTGCAGCTTCAGAGCTAACCGTGGAACAGCAGACATGATATTTGTCTTGCGAAAGATTCAAGAGAAATGCAGGGAGCAGAACATGGGGCTATATGCTGCAATCATAGATCTCACCAAGGCCTTTGATACGGTTAGCCGGGATGGGCTTTGGAAGATTCTGTCAAGACTGGGCTGCCCTCCTAAACTCCTTACAATTCTCCGACAGCTCCATGATGGCCAAATGGGGCAGGTGAAGCACAACGGAGATCTGTCTGATGCGTTCCACATCGATAACGGAGTCAAGCAAGGCTGCGTCTTGGCACCCACGTTGTTTGCCATCTTCTTCAGCATTATGCTTTGGGAGGTCAAGGAGGACCTCACAGAAGGGATTTACATACAGTTCAGGACTGACGGAAGTGTCTTCAATCTCCGAAGACTTCCGGCACACAACCAAGACACTAGAGGAGCTGATTCTAGAACTCCTCTTTGCAGACGACTGTGCTCTTCTTGCCCTTAGCGAGGAAGCACTCCAGGCAGTGGTCAATTGCTTCTCAGAGCCAGCAAAGGCCTTTGGCCTTACAATTAACCTTAAAAAGACAGAAGTGTTGCATCAGAAACCACCATAAGGAACCTACAACCCTCCACACATTAGCATTGATAGAACAACGCTCAACACAGTTGAGCGTTCACCTACAACACTTCACCTACCTCGGGAGCATTATCTCTAATGATGCAACAGCCACTAAGGACGTCGACAACCGCCTTTCAAAAGTCAGCATCTCCTTTGGCCGCTTATGAAAGCGCATCCGGAAAAACCACTCTCTGCGCCTGTCAACAAAAATCTTTGTGTACAGAGCAGTAGTCGTCACCACACTCCTGTATGGATGCGAAGCCTGGATGCTGTACTGTAAACAAGTGAAGCTTCTGGAACACTTTCACCAACGGTGTCTTCGATCCATCATGGGAATCAAGTAGCAAGACAGTGAGAAACAATGAAATCCCGAAACAAGCAAACATTCCCAGCATTGAAGCCATGCTCCTGACCAGACAGCTCCGCTGGGCTGGACACCTGTCTCGCATGGAGGACACGCGAATGCCCAAAGCAGTGTTTTATGGTGAACTACGCATGGGCAAACGCGATAGAGGTGCCCCACGAAAGCATTTCAAAGACCAACTGTAGCACCAGCTCAGTGCGGCAGGCATTCCTGTGAAGGACTGGGAAAACATCGCCAAAGACAGAAACAAATGGAGATCAGTGATAAAGAAAGGAGCCGAGGCCTTTGAACGAGCTAGAAGTGAGGCTGCTGAGGCCAAGCGCAAGCAGAGGAAAGCAATAGCTGCCCAGAACCCTTCAATCCAGGGATTCCTTTGCCCCACATGTGCTAGAATGTGTGGATCCAGGATAGGTCTCCATAGCCACCAGAGGGCTTACCAGGGACCCCAAAATCTTTCCCAGTGATACTCGGACTGAGTAACCAGCCATCATCATCATCATCATCTTTGAATGGGAAATTGTAGAGGCTACAGGAAATAATAATAAAAAAATATTAAAAAATTGAAAAATGGTTGTATTTGGATGGAATGTATGCATGTAGTGACATATGAGTAAAATTAAATGAGTTTTAGAGTTTGGTATCTGAGACATATGAAACGGCACACAGTGTCAGCTTGGAGAGGCCACCTAGACATTCCCGAACTAAAACCTCTCTAATTTTGCTCTGATTCACTTGGTTAGAATAAACTTTAGCACAGATAATGGTGAGATTCTGTGCTGTAATTTTTTAGGGGTTTCAGACTGCAAATGAATAATTTTAGGACAAATAAAAGTAAAGCTTTGTTTAGTTCAAAAAAGATGTTTCATTTATGCAGTGTTCCATCTTCATTTACTCTGACTCAGTGGCATATGCACTGATTTTCGCGCCATGACAAAAATCCTTAAGATGTTGCCTTAATTATGATACCAAGATTATTCGACCAAATCGACCAATTCTTTGCTGAGATATACGTAGTCATTTCATTTTGGGCATGTCATTTTAAAGCAAGAGGCTCAGGGTTTAAGGGGTTAAAAAAGGGAGGACCGCTTTAAAACATGCTGTAATTCCTAAACCACTCACCCAATTTCTGATGTGTTAACCCAGAAATTGAAGTTGTAGTGTCCTCAGTTTGAACTCATATTTATTATTTAATTTCATCTCCAGTGTTCAATGGTCAACAGCTAAAATGAAAGGTCTTTCATAGAATGACGACTTTCCGAAATCGTGCATGTATCTTCTAAACAGAATGGAGTTGGTTTCAAGTCTCTAGCTGTATTAGTAGCAAAGTTAGTAACCACAATGTGGTTTTAATGTTTTTGGTGACACTGACCTTGACCTTTGACCTAGGGACAAAAAAAGTATAGGCTTCTGGTGACGAACCTCCTCTACCATATGGTGAAGTTTCATGAACATAAGCAACATGGAAAGGGTAAAAAAGCGTGTTACTAACAAACAGACAAACAAAAAAATACGTCATTTTGCGGCGTCAGTTTGACGTCCTTGCGATGATGCTACTTCAGGTTTGATGGCATACTTCTGAAAGCTTTTTCCATAAGGAACAAAATGGCATTAAATTGACAATGATATCACAAATAGAAACAAAATTATGTCAAAACGTGTTTTTGACCTTGATCGGGATCGTGGTCATGACTTTGTCTTTGAAGATATCAACTTCTAATTTCTTACAGCGAAATACATAATATTCCTGGTTTCAATAGTAGAACAACATTTATTCTATGCACAAAGGAAATGGTTCAATAGCAAAACGAAAATAATGGTTATTTTTGTAAAATATGACTTTGACGTCATAAAAACGTGAATTACGTCATAACCGTTTGACCGATTGGGCTCAAATTTGGTGTGTGAGGTACTTGAACAATGGGCAATACGATGAAAAAAAATTAGTAAAATCAAAAGGTGAAAATTCCCATCATTTTGTGACGTAATTTTGACGTACTTTGACCGTAGGATCATCTTCAGGACCCAAAACCGCTAAAATGGGCAATGTCTGGTGAACAAAATGGCGTTGGATTCAAGTTATTATCTCAAATACAAACAAAGTTATCAACCAAAATGTGTTTTTGACCTTTTGCCTGACATTGACCTTGACCTTGAAGTAATCAGAAACAAAATCAATAGTCTTCCGTCCGGGACATGCCCGATAAGAATGATATAGAATTGAAGGTTATCAACTTGAGTTAAAGGGCAAAAAAATGTGTGAGTAACAAACAGACAAACACACAAACAGACACAACGCAACTGAGTAACATACTTGCCGATTTCGGTAAGTAATAATAATAATATTGCCTATGTCCAGATATTTATGGACCAAAATGTATGTCAAAATGAAATTAATTTTATTAATTTTCTGCAGCAGGACATGTGATTAACCTGCAGTAATACTGCATCCACATTCATATTCCATATTAATTTAATCTTTTGGCACTTGCACGATGAAAAATAATAAAGAGTTATATGTTTTCATTGATGATCAAGAATTTAGGACCCACAGTTAGATTTGAGTCAGTCACATTTGTAATTTATCCAGTGGCAATATCAACACAAGGCTTTATGGTCAGGGCTTAGAATACCTTGATAAAACAATAAATTCTCCCTCAGGTCTTATTTCTGCATTATGGGGTTTGGATTTTGACTTCATCCAAGAATTTTATCTGAAAAACATTTTATCTGTGGTGGCATCCTCTTATTAATCACGTTCTGCCCAATTCAGCCTTGTTCTCTCCCCGTAGGCGAACCAGAGGACCAAATGGAGGTGCGTCTGGCACTGAAAGCCTGTTTCATTGGTTTGATTGCGGTGGGAATCCCAAGTAACCTGGCAGCCCTCCTGCTCTTCTGCCATTTATTCACTGCACAGGGCCACATGCCGCACAATGAGTTCATCCTCAGCCAGCTGGTCTTCGCCAACCTGATGGTGACAATCTGCCAGGGTGTTCCTCAGGCTCTGACAGCAGTGGGCATCAATCCAAAATTCAGCACCCAAGTTTGCAAAACAGTCATCCTCATTTACCGAATTGGCCGCGCAATGTCAATCACAATAACCTCCCTGTTGAGCTCCTACCAGTGTGTGGTCATGGCACCGTCGACACCTCGCTGGACCTGGTTGAAACGCTGGCTTCCCGGCCACCTCCCTCACGCCATCATCTTCCTTTATGGGCTCGCCTTCATGATCACCCCTGGTGCCATTCTTTATAGTGAGGCTTTTCCGGCCAATGGCACCATTTCAGAGCTCACCCTTAACTTAGAGTTTTGCATTGTGGTATTCCCAAACCCGATGTCTTTCATGGCCTTTGGTGTGGCGTTCATTTTACGTGACTTCTTCTTTGTCGGCCTGATGGCGGCAGCAGCAGTGTATGTGATGATGGTCCTCCATCGCCACCATCAGCAAGTTCAGAGCTTGCAGGGGGCCAGCAGGAAGACTGAGGGGGCATCTCGTGCCGTCCTGCTGCTCGTGAGCACATACGTGCTGCTATTCGGCTTAGACAATGTTCTGTGGTTCTACTCACTCTCCGTCTCGGAATTATATGCCGCCATTTCTGACACACGCATCCTATTTGCGTCCTGTTACTCAGCCATCAGTCCTGTGCTCATCTTCGCCACCAACAAGAAACTGGCCGTGTACTTCAACTGTTGCTCCAAACAAAAGGCAGCACAAAACATCCAAAACAACACAAAGTCCAAAGTCTCACAAGTGGCATCAACACATTGATGAAGTTAAAGAAAAAATACTGGAAAAGAGGCGACTAAAAGATTTCTGTCCTGCTTCAGCTTATGATGTATCACTTTTTTTGTGGCCCCATGTTTTAAAAATAGCAAGAACAACACTCGGATGAATCATTATTTTGAGAGGATTTAAGTGACTTTTTGTTTTACTTGGCCAGATGCACAGATATATGAATATCATGAGAAAAATTAAAGATTTTATATTAAACTTTAAGACTTTCATAAATTAATTGTATTGGAAAGCACTGTTGCCTCACAGCAAGAAGGTTGTGGGTTCCAATCCAGCCTGGGGCCTTTCTATGTGGAGTTGCTCTTACCGAGTTCTAATGGGTTTCCTCCAGGTACTCCAGTTTCCTCCCACAGTCCAAAGACATGCACATCAGGTGAGTTGGAGACACTAAATTGCCCACAGGTATGAGTGTGTGAGTGAATGGTGTGTGCGCCCTGCGATGGATTGGCGAGCCGTCCAGGATGGGTCCCTGCCTTTCCCCCAAAATCAGCTGGGATGGGCTCCAGCTCCCCCGCAACCGTAGTGAGGAAGAAGCGGTATAAAGAATGGATGGATGGCTGGCTGGGTGTCTTTGTTATTTCATCATGATGATAATACTTAATTCAAGCCCGAATCAAAGCCCAGCGTAGACTGTATTTTGAACTTAGTGGGTAGTTTTAGCCAATAATTTTTTTCGTTTTCAGGATGATTTTTATACACAAGGGAAAGGCACAGCAATGGGCAGCAAAATGGCACCAAATTACGCTTGTCTATACATGGGCCTTCTTCAGAATAATTTTATCTTGAGCCCAGCAAACCCTTTTCATGAAAAAATTTTATTCTTTAAACGATTCATTGATGGAATTTTTTGAATTGTTGACTCTACAGTTGATGAACTTATGCACTTTCATACATCTCAATTCTTGTAATGACCATCTTCAATTCACACTGGAACATGATATGCAATGGATTAGCTTCTTGGATGTTAAAGTCTATAAAGAGGGGAGGGAAATAAAAACAGATCTCTATCGCAAACCAACTGATCGCAACACTTTACAAAGAGGAGACAGTTTTCACCCGCGATCGCTGATTAAAGCCTTCCCATCAGCCAGTTCCATTGGATTCGCAGGATAAGTAGTGACGAGGAGTCATATTCTATACAAGCTGAAGATTTATCTAATAGATTCTTCAGCAGAGGTTATAAACAGGAGTGGGTAAATACAGCAATGGAACGCTTTGACAATGTTACGCAAGACAAATGCCTTCGGGCATCAAAAAAGAGCACCGATAAGCAGACAAATGCCCCATGTGCTGCGTAAAATACTCCCCGCTGGTATTTGAATTTAAAAAATCTGTCCAAAAACACTGGCACATCATTGATTCAAATCCTAAGCTAAAAAGTATTTCCAGACAAGCCGAGGATGGTTTTCAAGTGCGCGCAATCTAAATCCGTTTAAGATATCGACCGTTTACTTAGGAGATGATATAGGTGTGGCAGTTGTGTACAGTGTTCACCACACAAATGTAAAACTTCAACCCCCGTGGCAAAACTGCCAGATGGAAATTATAGGTGTGGTGTCCTTGTGTACAGTGTTCATACACGCACAAATGAACATAAAAGCATTCAACCCCCGCAGTCACTGGCAAAATGTTACGCATTAGTGGTGCTGTTAATAAACCACCCAGAGGGGGTGCATGCACCTTCAGAGAGAAACATTTATAACATGACTCCAAATGGTTTAAATAAGAATTTGACATAAAGCCTTTTTTTAATTTTTTTTTCTTGTGTCCTTGGATAATTTGACAAATAGAGCAATGTGAGACTGCAAAACAATGTTTATTTGTAAGTTAGGGTGTTAGTCACGTCTTGTGTATATGTAATTTTATCATTAATGGTTTTATGTGGTGATCAAAGGTGGTTCTAACATAGGCCTTGGCAATTAGTCAGCATGAGAACAGGGCATGATCAGCTGACCATGCTATCCCTATGTATCTGCAGCCACTTTGTATGCCATTTGCTTGCCCAGTCGGGTTGGTCAGAATAAACATATGGGAGTATAAGCAGAGTGAGATATTCTTAATTATCATTGTTGTTTTTATTTCCCCATTCATAAACTTTCCACAGCAGAATTTGATTGGACCCTCAAAGTTGAAAACCCTATAAAGTTGTAAAACAGCAGAATGACGTCCCAAATCAACCTAGAAATGCCTAGGTTACATTTACAAGACAGCAGTTTGAAATCAACATGGATAATGGGAGTTATTCCGAATGGAACGTTATTGGAGGGCTCCTCGTACCGGAAAGCTATGTTGCTTAGTTTATGTAGAACGGGACTTAAATGATGGAGACCGTTTCTTCAAATTGAGTAAGTAGAATGGAGTAATAAGGCATTTTTAAGGCTAACTAGCTAGCCAGCCAGCTGTTTTTCATTTTTGGTTTACCATAGTGATGATGATCACAGAGCTTGTTTGCTATATTGGTTAGGATGAGTAACCGTTAGCCTTTGCTACTAATGCTGTATATGGCGGCATTTTATTCTGTGTGGTGATGTTTTAGAATTTATACCACATTCAACAAAATCAAATGCCTAGGTTTTCGTTCATTTAAAATGAAAACAGCTCCAGGACTTTGGTAAACTCCGGGTGTTCTGTCCCACTTATAGTTGTATACTTGAACCCCAAGTTGACAGGCAGTTAACTCGTCCTCGAAATCACCATACTGTAGAAGTACTTTTAACTTGTTTAATGTAGGTAACTTCAGGAAGGTAAAACTGAAACACATACAGAGGATGCAAAAATACAGTGTTAGTTCACAAGTTATTAGTGAACAAAGCTAAACAACAAAGGACAGACTCACATGAGTTGTGCCTGGCTTCCAATGCACAAATTAGCTAGGTATGCTAACGGATTTTCTCCATTCGAAAATACCCAAAAACATAAGGTGATAAATTAACTATCAGACTCTTTTCACACAAAAACATTTCCTTACATCTTATTAAACAAGTACATACTGACAATGCTTCGATGGGAATGTACATTCATAAGGATGGCACAAGATTGAAGAGGCAATATTTCACCCTGCTGGCTTTCCCAGATACAGTTTCCATTGTTATCACTTCCTGGCCTTATCTGATGAGGTCATCAAAGTGAGAATACATAAGCTGCAATATACAAACGGCCACTAGAGGGGTGTAAACTCAATATAAAAAACAAGATACCTAACAATTATTATGGGGCAATACACTCCCCGCCTGGTATCTCTAACAGATACCACACTTAAAAAGTATTGAACTCAATCCTCAGAAGAGAGGAGCAGAACTATACTGAACAAAAATATGAACGCAACAGTTTAATCCTTTCAATATTCCACATAATTATTTCTGAGGTTGGCTTAGTAGGGTTTATTTATGTGACCAAGGTTGTGTGCCACTGGTCTGTGTGCATTTCAGTCACCTTCTCCATATCATTGTCAAGTTCATGCCCTTTGTCAAAATTGGCCTGTCAGACAGTCAGACTACTATCAAATTAGTGCCAATGAAAACCCTGTTGTCTCACATCGGAACCAGGGCTAAATTGACAGAGTACCTAGGGAAAGCTCAACTAAAGGAGTATGGAGAGAGTCAGTCAAGAAGTTTGTTGTCATCTTTGGAACCTCAACAAATTCTTGTCAGGTCCGTGAGGGGTTCAGGAAGACTCGAAATGAGAAACCAATTGCAATCCATTCCATAGTTTGTTTACAGACTGAAATCGACAGGCAAATTCAGAATAGCCTACGTAATTCCAGGCAAGGGGGCAATAACCAAAAATATCAGTCCGCGAAGTGACAGTACAAAAGGGCTTGACAGATCTCTAAATCCAGGGAACAGAACCAGAGGTCATAAATGCACAGGAGATCAGTCAGCAAAGTGAAAGTACCAGGGAGACTAGTAGAATCGAAAATCCAGAACACAGTCCAGTCAATACCAGAAATCAGTTCTAGGCAATCCCAGATTGTCAACCAGATTGTCAAAACAAAAATGGGTCAGAACACAGGCAGAAGAAAAAAAATCCCAGTAAATGCAAAATTGGTGGTCGACAAAGAAGGTAACACACTAGAAGACTGGCAAAAGAAGGACTGTGGGATTGAAAGAGTGGATATCTTTGACAACCTGGCAAAGTCTAGCTGCACAGGGATCTCTATAAATACACAGAGCATAATCAAGAGCAGGTGGATAACATCAGGGAAATCATTGGGAAGAACGGCTGTAAGAGTCTTCATCCCTGGACTTTGTGTCCCCGGATTTTTCGTCCCAAAATTTTTTGTCCCCAGACTTTTCGTCCCCGTGGACTTTTTGCCCCCAGACTTTTTGTCCACATGAACTTCTCCCCAGACACTTTGTCCCTGGATGGTTCATCCCTAATAATGCTTTGCCTTCTTCCTGCATTATAACACTATCCCAAACCCTAACTCTTATATCATGGTGATCTGATCCGTTCGTCCATCTGTCTGTCAATGGTGGCACAAATTTTTAATCATTAGGGGACAAAAAATCCAGGGACGAAAAAGTCCTCAAGGACAAAAAGTCCAGGGACGAAAAATCCTTAGGGGACGTAGAATCTGAGATTAAAAGTCCAAGGGGTCAAGAAGTCCAGGGGATGCAAAATTCAAGGACGAAAAGTCCGGGGACGAAAAATCCAGGAACGAAGAGTCCTGTAGCCGGGAAGAACTATGGGGGCGCGGTACGGGTGGGCAAACAATGATACAATAAACATAAAAATGACAAAAGCAACAATAAGTATACAGAAAGGAACCTAGCGACGACAAAGTATATTAAATAACAAACACAATGATGTATGGATTGTAACAAATGACCTAGTATAAACAGAGAACGAACTGAAACTAAATACATACATAGAAACTGAAACAGCTGAAAAACCGAGGACATGATACAAAACACGGGCTGGAATATCACAGAAAAGTGACAAGGACCAGGAAATTGCTGATGGTGTGACAATTCTAAAAAATCTAACTGCTTTGATGCCAGTATTGGCGAGCGCACACTCGAGGAGGCAGACATCTTGATCCCACTGCTTGTTTTTGATGCATCCAGGACTGATGTGTATTTGCCAGATACAAATGTGTTCATTCATCCAATGGATTGGTTTACCACTACCAACATTCCAGGTGAGCTTCATTTTATCGCAGGAAAAGCAAGACTGAAGCAGACCGTTTACATAAATGAAAGATGTGTAGCAGTTGGAAGTGAGAAAAGTGAGGGTTCACTCAGCCTCTGGGTCAGTCCAGCTCGGTTCACCCAATGAGTTAAACCTCACCTCCTCCAATTTATATGAAATTTGGTATCTATTCACTCAGTTAAGGCACCGCAGTTGCAATGCAGTAGTGACTACTATGGCGCAGGTTCGATCCCCGGTCATACCAACCAGCAGTGGTCAGCAGCTTTTTCAGAACAGCGCTTGATTGGATAAAGCGCTGTGGGAATGCAAATTGGGAAGGGACTGCTGGGAAGGGAAATTAAGAATGATTGCCTTGTTCGTTGCTCAAGCGCCTCCTGTTGGCCAGCCAGGCACTCGTCAGTGAGATTCTGAGCTTGCTCATGTTCAGGTATCCTCCGCCCTCGTTCTGAACTTGCGATAGTTTCTACCAATGAGTGTTAAAATTCAGGGGCTGACAGGCGCATGCTTCGGAGGAAAGCCGCAAACTGTCTCTCTCCCCTGAGCTGGCAATAGGGGGTTGTATACGAGCAAGCCTTGTACATAGTTCTCAGATTGGGCATTCCAAATTCGGGTGGGATTGGAGATGCCAAATTAAAAAAATAAATAAATGAATTTTGTATATAGGTAATTCATGGCCAGAAAAGCCAGAATTTTAAATGTTGTCGATCTCGGACCAACGGTTCCTGAGATATGGCTATTTCAATTTTCAGTTTTTCGTGAAAAAGGGCATAGCCGCAAAATTTTAAATTGCTGTAACTCAGCAACCACGGGTCCGATTTTTAAAAACAAGGTATTTCTGTAAAGGGGAGACCACAAGGAATCTAAATCTTGCATTTGTTTGTGCATTTGGGTACTTTTGAGTTGGGTGACTTTTTGACCTATATTTTGACCTTGAAATTGACACTGTGGGACATGCCCAACCTCTTTGACACCGTTATGAAAAATGTAGCCCTATGAGTCAACTACAACATATTAAAAAATGTATGGGTTTTCTTTTTCATTTTCATGCAAAACCATGTAGAAGTCGGCATACCCATTCCTTCAAAAATCCATTCAGTGTCCATTTTGTATACTTCCATACTTTATATCCACAGTGCCTCAGGTTGATGTATTCCGAGATATACTGTCAATCACAAAACAAAAGTCAATGAAAATTTCACAACTGTCTCAGTCTTATGATCACTGGGTCTGATTTTTACTCCTTGTGAACAGGCTAGTTCAAACAGTGGTTAGAAATTCTGGCCAGGTCATCATAAGAAACACAGTAGTTTCTGGTTGAAGAAGATTTCATGAATGGAGCGCTTATCACACAATGTACATCAGATTCAGGAATCCAACAACAATTATCTCTGGATGGCCAGTGGAATGTTTTAGCTGGCCCCTTAGGATGCATAATCGTAATCCTGTAGTCCCCAAACTTCTGAAACCTCCTCCACCAAACCAATCCATGGGGCATTATCGTAGCTGCAGCACGCAAAGTTCTGAGGTCTAATGACTAGAGGCATATCAGCACTACCTTCATGTTCATTACACAAGGGTTCTTGAACTGCCACCAAATCTGGGGGGTTCGCTTGTTCAGAGTTTATAGACCTGCATCTTTGTCAATGAAATGGGGACAAACCGATGGAACTGTAATGTTCCTTTGATGGTCTTAGTAAGGTTGAATCTAGGCTTGAGTTCATTTTTACATTTAGCCACCTCATTTACTGGTACATGAAAGAAGTGGATGCCTGTGATATTCTTTACACAGTGGTCAAACATGGCAAGAGATGCCATGAATATGAACATGTATAGATGGCCATGAATAAGAATATGACCATCGGACAAACACTGTAAACTTCTCTTAGTGACAAGCCTTTTCACTGTTCCAACAATACCATCACATGCACTCTTGCCATGTGATGTGGGAAAGAAATTCCACTCAGCCTACAAATCGAAATCCTCCTGATGGTGGCATAGGGTGATAAAGTTGTATTTGTTCTTGTATTGTCCACCACATCCGTCTGTGAAATAGTGAATTTTGTTCATTTTCGGTAGTTTTGTTTTTAGGTAGGGGATATCAACCTTCAGAAAGGCATATACAGTCACTGTTGTAGGGTCCCTGCAGTCACTTATAACACAGATGTTCATGTGCTCCAGGGTGCCATTGTCTCAGTGGTAATAGGCTACAAATGGATGCAAGATTCCCTGGCTGTTTTCCCAATGAAAACTTTGAATCTCATCTTGCACCACATGAGAAAAGTTCTCAGCAATGTCGCCTTGCCAAATTATTTCTTCCATAGGTTTCAAGTTTGTTTTCAGATTCTTCATGAAGGCACTTAGAGACTTTGCAGTGAAGCTGTGTCATGTCAGGGTAACAATTTTCTCAGCCAGATTTTCAACAAACTCATCCTTTGGTTCAACAATTGTCACAAGTTTTGTTCTGTCGACACTGACCTACTGCCTGTATGTGACCTCCTCAATATCTGCTAATTCAGCACTATTGGAAAAAAAACTCTTAACACCTTGGCGACCAGGACATTCCTTGCACTGACCCATCATGCACGCTTCCACCTCAAGAGAACAAACAGCTTTAGACATCAGATCCTGAACAGAATATGGCAAGCAAGATGCTGCCATTAGCTTGGGATTCTGGTGATATTTGCAGACGCAGACGGAATGTGTTTCTGATGCACCAGCCAGCACACACCACTTATGGCGAAGGGCAGCAAAGGATGAAAAGCCGACTTTTTGGTCTGGATGAGCAGTTTTCCATGCAGCATGTAACTCCTTCAGATTAGAAAGCACCAACCGTTTTTTGGTGTTCGATCTTTTCACCATCCTTTCCACGGACACTAACTTTATTCTTCTTTCCTGGACAGATTCTGCTATTTTCATCCATTTCATAGAAACTAACAATACTGTCTTTCAATTCTTCCGATAATGACTTTCCCCAGTTCTTGTCACATACTTCTATTATCCCTTTTTCCTTTTTTACTGCTCTGCTTTTTTTAACCATGTAATTCGTGGCTCCAAATTCCTGCATAGTTTGTTCAATCGTAAAAGGTGATAGAGTTAGAGTCTGAACACGTTCATCATATGACTTCGAGTTCTTAAATTTTTCTTTGAGTTCATCAAATACTTGACGATAAAGTTTGAGGTCATGCTGGTCACATTCGTCCTCAGAATCAGAGCTTTTCCAAAGGTATATGGTACTGCTTTTCCAACTCGCACTTCAGTTTTTTCGTGCCAGATGTCCAGCTTTTAAAGAGGTCTCACTGAGACGTATCAATGATGCATTTAGATCCAAAAGAGAAGTGTCCTTTTGAGGGGAACTTATGATTGCTTCAGCATCAGTGTCAGCATCGGATGCACAGGGAGTGGAAGGGTTGCTGGGAACTGCTGAGGGAGTAGAAGTCACACTGGGTGCATCCAAAGGCACAGTTTCAAAGCGTGTCTCCTTAACTTTCATGTAACACATTGGACATAGTTTCTCACCGGGTGCAATAGTTGGTGGAGGGTTGATCAAATGTTCATAGTAATCCATTGATACCACTTTCAAAGATTTAGTCCTGCTCTTGTTTGGATGAAGGCCACAAGGATCACAACACTTTCGTTTGAGAGTAGAATATTCTGAAAGAAGATCTTACTCATGATGTAGGCATATCGTGCGTATATTACTGTGTTATATCCCACTACATAACATTAACAACTTGAACTCTTCATCTTGTCTTTTGACTTCTTGAATTGCTGGAACCATAATTCTAGTATAGTGTTTTTGGTGACAGGGGTCGTCCTCAGAATTCTCCTGCAATAGACAATGGAGACATGGAATCTAGATTCATGTCTGCTTGATTATACCTACCTCAGCAGGCCGGCTCCCTTATAAAGCATAAAAAAATTCACAGCATGATCAAATGATTTCGGTTATGTAAAGTGACAAAAGCAAATTTGAATTATTGGAATTCTTAAACAAACTTCAGCAAGGGGGTCCATGGATGCAATTAAATCCTGCATTGGCTAACTTCAAAAGTGAAAGTCACTGTAAATGTCTAAGTATACTTCCTTTTCATCAATACTGCAAAGTTATAGATCAATCAAAATCAATAAGTTTAAGGAACACTGGAGTACTTACATTTCTCTGAGGAATTACATGTAGAAAACATCCGAGGAAATACGGATTATGATTCTGCTCTTCCTTTCTTTTAGAGAAACTAAAAACTTGTAATGGCTGTTAGGGGCTCAGTGTCTGTGTGTAAGGTGCTCAGAGCATGTGGCCACATGCTTCAGATTAGAAACTCTGACTTGTTGCTGGAAATTTCTGTCACAACATAGACATAGTAACCAAGATAAGGAACTTATCTAACTTAGTTACCAGCCAGAGGATAGAAGTAATCAGAAAACTGAACTGCAGTGTAAACATTGATTAGAATCTGGGCTTTTTTATGATCCTGCTAAAAATGCAAGGTAATACCACAGCTTGACAAGGTACAAGTAGACTCTGTGTACATATTCTACACATTTTATACACATATCTACAAGGAGTCTTGAGGTAGGCCTCTATTCTATCCGAATTTGCTGATTCCTTGTGGTCTCCCCTTTACAGAAATACCTTGTTTTTCAAAATCGGACCAATGGTTGCTGAGTAACAGCAATTCTAAATTTGGCGGCCGCGCTCTTTTTTGCGAAAAAGTGAAAAATTGAAATTGCCATATCTTGAAAACCGTTGGTCCGAGGTAGACGAAATTTATGATTCTGGCTTTTCTGGCCATGAATTACGTATATACCAAATTGCATATAAATTGGAGGGGGTGAGGTTTAAAAATGCAATTTTTCTTGGTGATCTGAGATGGACTGACCCCTCTGTGCTTTTAGCAGTGCCAATTTGGGAGGGAAATTTTCTTGTATGTTGAAGAGAAATAAAGCCCTATTTAAGCCTTGAATGTAACTGCTATGTAGTAGATGTTTTCCAGCATTTTGGTGAGCATAGTTTCAACTAGGACAGCATGTAAAATGTACTTGAGAACTTTGTGTGCAAACTGTATGCCAAGAATATGTAGCATGGTGAAAGAGCTGAGATGGGAGCTGTTCAAGTCCAAAAACCTTGAAGCTGAAAAGTTGCCATTGACTCAGAAGCACAAAAGGGACACATTCAGAGAGCTAATCTCATGTCAGTAATTGGTAAAGGCTACAAAGAGCTAAGGCAGCAAATATTACCACTTACTGAAAACGGATGGGTAGAAATTTCAGATGTTTCAGTTGCTCCAAAAAAATACCGAGAGCTTCCTGCACCTGAAGCATTTCTTGAGCTTTTCATGAGTGGATGTCATAGCGAGTGTTCTAGTAACAGTAGAAAAGAAAAGAAGAGAATGAGAAGAAAAAATGCAAGAAAATGACCTGCCATGTGGAGTGCTCTACAAGTGTACTGACAAAGTAGATTACAATGTGACAAGTCAAGAGGAAGAAGATAGTGATTAGCTGCAGACACATTCAGTAGCCTTTGAAATGATGGATAACATTAACATCAATAAGTCTGCTTTGATTTAATATCAATATACAGAGAACAGAATTGTTTAAAACTGCATTGTGTCTGTAAAATCATACATACAAAATCTTACAGTGCTGTAATGTTACAGCAGTTAATTTATTACATTACTGTTTAATTTAATTAAAAACCAAATAACATATTGGCCCATAGCTGGGTGTAAATCACATTTAGAGTGACCTGTAAATTTTTGGTGACTTCTGTTATTCTCTGCATTAATTTATGGATAGTTCACATGGTTATGTCCTCATCAGTGCAATTTCAATACTAAGGTTTTAGAGCATTTTCTTTCAAAAGGGTATTCCCAAATCGTCTTTCTGTGGATCAAAATTCATTTAAAGGTCAAAAACAATTTTTGTTAATTTAATGAAATCTGAGCTGAAGTCATAAGGAAAACTATTCCAAGCAATTTCATTTAAGTATCATTGTGAAGTGCGTTAGTATAGAATAGATATTACCCATTTACTGCAGTCTCGGCGATCGTTTGAGCCAAAGAACCCAAATACCATTTACCGCAAGGCAGAGGGTCACGTGATGTCATTCAGTTCACTCTTTGTCTTCTGTTTTCATTCATTCAGCTTCTGGGATATTGCTGCCATCTTTTTTCTGGTCATTTACAGCTGTTCGCAAGTATTTGCTGTTATAATGTCGTCGTACGATGAAGATAACAAAGCGCCACTAATCAACGTCCGTCTTCCTGCAGAAATGTGCCCGTTTATGTTTGATATGTTCCAACACCAAGCACCTAAATGGGCTCACACCTAAAACATGCGAATCGTGCATGTGTAGCACTCACATGCGAATCCATAACTTCATTCTACCGCACAAACGATATATCATGTAAAAGCAAGGACTCTGAATTCTGACCAGATCAGGTTAATCGCTTTACAACTGAAACTCACTGAATTAGCAGCCCAAAAAGAGGGAAACCAAACTGCACTTGGCACAGCCATAACCATAATTATGTCTTACATTTTGTGATCTATAAAAAATAGTGCCATGGGCTCTGTAGCTCACCTGGATTATCTCAGGCTTTAGTGTTATTAAAACCCCTGTCACACCAGAGTTGCGTTCTCACGGAGTTCGTGCGACGTTCACAAAAATTGTAGAATGCCGGGGTGAACGCAGTGGGATCACCTAGAGTGCAGCGGCATCTCTATGGCATCTCCACTAAACACCGTGGGGTCTCCTAGAACGCTGAGCCACATCGTTTGTTTTACGCACAAAACAAACGCCGTGGCTCTGCATTCTGATTTGAACGCTGTTGGAACTCCGTAGGATCGTTGTAGCAGCTCAGTGAGGTCTCCTATAGCACCACGGGAGTGCCATGGGCACGCCCCAAGGTCACATATGAACGCCACCCGAACGCAGCTAATAGTGACGGCGTTCGCTCAGAGACCTCATACCCTTGTCACACCAGACAGAGTTTTCACGGAGTTGTCACCGCGATCTGAAACTTATCAGAACTCCGTGGAATCGCAGAGAAATTTGGAAATCGTTTTGCAAATTATTTGAAATTTTCACAAGCTGGAGATCTCGGGGCATTCTCACAGCGATTGTGGTGTTTGTACGGAGTTCCTGTGGCATGCTGATGCATTCCCACAGCGTTCTTGTTTGGGATTGATGGGGTAGTCATGGAGTTCTCGTTACATGTCCACTGCGAGCTAGGCGTTTTCACTGCACGCCCACTGCGTGCATGCTGAATTCACTGCGTCCCCAAAGCGTCCATACTGCGTTTTCTTAGATGATATTAAAGCCGAGGAAAGAACATTTGAAGTGTGATTTTTTTTTAAATCTGAGGGTGGCCCCGAACTATTGGCCTGTAGTGTAAATTTGATTGGCTGATGTTGGCCATGTTGTTTTATTTATCAATTTGTTCCAATAGATTTTCATAGCAATACTGACTAACATGAAGCATGCAAAATTTCAAGTTGATCCGCGTTACGACCATTTGTTTGCTATAGCCCCAACTACGGACTGATTTACACCAATCAAACAATTTATAATCTGTCCATTCGAATACACCTCCTTACCAACTTTCATCTTGATGCCTCCAGTGGTTTAGCAGAAGGTCGAAGTTAATGCAGATGCCAAAGTGGACACTGACTCTGATGCCGACGATTTGATTAGCTGATGTTGGGCATGTTGTTTCATTTATTAATTTCTTCGTATATATTTACACAGCAACCCTGACTAACATGCAGCATGCAAAATTTCAAGTTGATTGAACAAATGTTTTAGGAGTTCTGACCATTTGTTTGCTTTAGCGCCACCAACGGAAAGATTTATGCCAAATTTTGTGTGTTTGAGTGCCCTGGCCTGTGGTGACAAATCATAAGTTTGGTGAGGATTGGTCAATGAATTTAAAATTTACAAGTCATTATATCCATTGAGGCCATGCCATCAAAATTCATTGGCTTATTGTGGCTACATCCTTTCACTTAGTGTAATTCTTTATGCAGGGATCTTAGACAGATCTATCAAATTTGTCTTGATGGAAATAGAAATGAAAGTTTTTACAAACAATTGAAAATGGCGGAATTTGCATATGAGCAAATGGGTGGGGCTTCTACAACAATAAGTTGATTTGTCTTGATCCACAAAACCTAATAAAAAAGAATTTTGTTTCTTAGACTTAGGGTTCAGAAGATATAGCCTGTTATAGTAATACATCTTTATAGCGCCAACTATAGACGGATTTGCACCAGTCGAACAATTTATAATCTGTGCATCCATATGTACCGCCCCGCCAAATTTCTCCTTGATGCCTGTCATGGTTTGGCAGAAGATCAAAGTTAGCACAGACACCGTAGCTGACACCGATGCTGCCGCTGCGTGAACGCATAAGCTCCCTTTGGTCCGTTGGGCCAAGTGAGCCAAAAAGGAAGATATAAAGATAATTAAAAATCGAACAATTTACAGTTGGTAATAATAACATCAACTTTTTCTTTTAGCTTAGATCCATATCAAAAATTGGCAGGTACATGTAAATCATCTACAGCAAAGCAACTGCATTATTTATGCATGTAAAATAATTGATTGTAAATTCCGTCATCACCAGAATGGTAATGATACTAAATTTACCATTGCCAGTAAAAATTATATTTCAGAGGCAGATGCCAGTCCGAGTCAGCTGGTGAATCAGCTGGTTTCACGATTTCTGGCCAGTTCACATGCATGTTTAAAATTCGAAATACCTGTAGTTTCTTCCGTTTGTTGTTGTGGGCACTGTGTGTCAACTCCGAATCAGCCTGTTAGCGTAAAAATACAGTGTATACAGCATCCTGCAACAGACATGGCTAAAGTTTTATTCCTATCGCCTTGGCTGCTTCAGGATCGAGGGCATTGGCTGATCGCTCTAAGTGATCTGAACACAGCATGCTGGTTTTTGTGAGCTTGCAGTCTTGAGACTGTACCCGCTGCATCCATAGTCTACGTTTCCTTCTTGTCCATTGGAAACCTAAAAAAAACTTTTTCTGGAAATGTTTGCACTCCAGCACACTCTTGTCTGCGAGACATGCAGGTCCAATTAGCACGTTCCCGATTTAGGACAGTACCTTAGTACACTTACTGCATTTTTAAAGCATCCAAATTTTATTTAAACACCCGGCAAGACAAGCTTTCAAACAGCGGCGATTCACCATAGGTGGAGCTCATGGCAATTCTTGCCATAGAGGTAATTATTCACTGACAATGAAAGTACTGCCTCACAAAGCAAAAACTGGAATAGTCAAGCGTTCGTGGCTGCATCTGGATTAGCATGTGCTGCTCGAAATTTATGGTTTAGGGCCATTCTCAGTCACGTGTGTGACCAAAAATGTAACAAATAGCAGAAAAAATCTCCTTCAATTACTAAAGCATTGGAGGTTCATGACTGTGGACCTTATATAGGAGTACTACTTATCCAAGTCTATCAAGTAAAAATTTTATTTGTTACATTAACTTTAACTACTTAAGGTCAGAGGTCAAATACGACTGGTCACGTGTGTGACTTCACACGGAAACAGGCTTTTCATAACTCTATTTGACTTCAAAAACTCTGTGAATTTGAAAAATCTAGAATTTTCATAGTTTTGGGGTATGGAGTCTAGCAAGGAATGAATTTGATACCTTACATTAATTTTCAAAGTATTTCTTTATTTGATGACATCTGGTCACGTGTGTGACATTTTGGTTCACTTCTCAGAGAATGGCCCTTTAACAAATGACACACGAAATACAGTTCCTTCAGCAAACATAAAGGCAATGTTTTGAAAAAAAGCTACATTTTAAGGAAAGTAAGCTTCGTGCAGGGTAGACTTCATAACCAAGCACTTCCAGCATAGCAGCTAGGGATGGGACGATTCTGAATCGATTCTTTTTTAAGGCGTAGTACCACCGCCTGCTGCCATGGGGCGAACATCCGAGCTTTCCCTTTTCCTTTATTAAACCCGACGCAGGTCGAACGAAAGTGCCAAACATCAAAGGGCATTTGAAATGCTTCCGAAAAAAACTTGACTGACATCAGTATTTTTCGGCGACAAGCGGCACAGAGCCAAGTAAAGGACTACAGAATCGTCTCCTATTAACCAATTAGGATACTCTAAGAAAAGTAACCTGTTCCAGTTTACTTGCTTGATTAGCAATCAAATGATGGATGCAAGAGTAAACAGGACTGGGAAACGTTTGGACCTCTCTAGACGACGTCCCATAGACAGGGGAGCTTAAATAAGCCTAGAGACAAGTGCCGTTAATTATTCATAAGTGGAGAGTCATTGGACCATGGGGCCATGGTCACTTAGCTGCCAGTCACGGACCTAATATTACCCCCCCTCCAGGAGCCGCTCCAGCGGACACCGTACTCGGCGCCATGGTCGGCCCCATCCAGAGCCTTGGGGAGCATGCGGGCATCTTGTTCCGGGGCTAACTGGCCTCTCGTGCCAGGGCAAACTGGCCTCTGGAGTCGAGGAGAACTGGCCTCTGGTGCTGGCGTAAACTGGCCTCTTATACTGGGGAAAAATGACCTCTTGTGCTGGGGACAACTGGCCTCTTGGGCCGGGCCCAACTGGCCTCTCCTGCTGGACCAAAATGGCCTCTCGTGCCGGGAAAAACTGGCCTCTGGAGCCAGGGAGAACTGGCCTCTTGTGCTGCAATGAACTGGCTTCTCTTGTGATGGCAAACTGGCTTACTGTGCCAGGGAAAACTGGCCTCTTGTGCCATGGCAGACTGGCCTATTTCTCCAGGAAGAACTGCCCTCTTACACTGGGGAAAACTGGCCTCTTGTGTCGGGGAAAACTGGCCTCTTGTGTCAGGGCAAACTGGCCTCTGGAGCTGGGGGGAACTGGCCTCTTGTACCAGGGTGAACTGAGCTCTTGTGCTGGGATGAACTGGCCTGTTGTGCTACATCGAACTAGCCTCTCGTGCCGGGGCGAAATGGCCTCTGGAGTCGAAGAGAACTGACCTCTTGTGCCGAGGCGAGCTGGCCTCTTGTGCCGGGGTCAACTGGCCTCTTTCGCCGGAGTCAATTGGCATTTTGTGCTGGAGTGAACTAGCTTCTCGTGCTGAGGCGAACTGGCCTTTCCTGCTGGGGAGAACTGGCCTCTCATGCCTGGGCAAACTGGCATCTGGAGCTGGGGAAAACTAGCCTCTTGTGCTGCGACAAACTGACCTCTTGTGCTGTGGCAAACTGGCCTATTGTGCCAGAACGAACTAGCCTCTCACAATGGGGAAAACTGGCTTCTCGTAGAGGGGCACACTGGCCTCTCATGGTGAGGAAAACTGGCCTCCAGACTCGAGGAGAACTGGCCTCTTGTGCTGGGGTGAACTGGCCTATTGTTCCGGGGAAAACTGACCTCTCACACCAGGACATACTGGCTTTTCGAACAGGGGAAAACTGGCCTCTCGTGCTGGGGAGAACTGGCCTCTCATGCCGGGGCAAACTGGCATCTGGAGCTGGGGAAAACTAGCCTCTTGTGCTGCGACAAACTGACCTCTTATTCCAAGGCAAACTGACCTCTTGTGCTAGGGCCAACTGGCCTCTCGTGCTGGAGCGAACTGGCGTCTCATGCCGCTGCAAACTGGTCTCTGCAGCTGGGGAGAACTGGCCTCTTGTGCTGCAACGAACTGGCTTCTTTTGCAATGGCAAACTGGCTTCTCGTACCGAGGTGAACTTACCTCTTGTGCAGGGGCTAACTGGCCTATTATGCTGGGGTTAACTGGCGTCTCCTGCTGGAGCAAACTAGCCTCTCGTGCCAGGGCAAACTGGCCTCTGGAACAAGGGAGAACTGGCCTATTTTTCCAGGACGAACTGCCCTCTTACACTGGGGAAAACTGGCTTCTCGCACCAGGGTGAACTGACCTCTTGTGCCGGGGCCAACTGGCCTGTTGTGCTGAGGCTAACTGGCCTCTTGTGCTGGGGTGAACTGGCCTCTCGTGCTGGGGCAAACTGGCCTTTTGTGCTGGGGCGAACTGGCCTCTCATGCTGGTGAAAACAGCCCTTTGGGTCAAGGAGAACTGGCCTCTGGTGCTGGCGTAAACTGGCCTCTTATACTGGGGAAAAATGACCTCTTGTGCTGGGGACAACTGGCCTCTTGGGCCGGGCCCAACTGGCCTCTCCTGCTGGAGCAAAATGGCCTCTCGCGCCGGGAAAAACTAGCCTTTGGCGCGAGGAAGAACTGGCCTCTTGTGATGTAATGAATTGGCTTCTTTTGTGATGGCAAACTGGCTTACTGTGCCAGGGCAAACTGGCCTCTTGTGCCGCGGCAGACTGGCCTATTTCTCCAGGAAGAACTGCCCTCTAACACTGGGGAAAACTGGCTTCTCGTACCGTGGTGAACTGACCTCTTGTGCCGGGGCCAACTGGCCTGTTGTGCTGGGGCTAACTAGCCTCTCGTGCTGGGGCGAACTGGCCTCTAGTGCTGGGGACAACTGGTCTCTTGTGCCGGGGCCAACTAGCCTGTTGTGCTGGGGCGAACTGGCCTCTCATGCTGGGGCAAATTGGCCTTTGGAGTCGAGGAGAACTGACCTCTTGTGCCGAGGCGAACTGGCCTCCTGTGCCGGAGCGAACTGGCCTCCCGTGCTGGGGCGAACAGGCCTCTCCTGCTGGAAAGAACTGGCTTCTTATGCCTTGGCAAACTGGCCTCTGGAGCCAGAGAGAATTGGCCTCTTGTACCAGGGCGAACCAGGCTCTGGAGTCAGGGCGAACTGGGCTCTTGTGCTGGGATGTACTAGCCTCTTGTGCTGGGATGGACTGGCCTCTCATAACTGGGCAAACTGGCCTCTAATACCAAGGCAAATTTGCTACTTTTGCTTGGGCGAACTGGCCACTCATGCCTGAGCAAACTGGCCTCTGCAGCTGGGGAAAACTGGCCTCTGGAGCCAAGTCCTACTGACCTCTTGTGCTGAGGCAAACTGGCTTCTTGTGCTGGGGAAAACTTGCCTCTTGTGCCGGGGCAAACTGGCCTCTTGTGTCTGGATGAACTGGCCTCTCGTAACAGGGAAAACTGGCCTTATGTGCAGGGGTGAACTGGTCACTCGTGCTGGGGCGTATTGGCCTCTGGAGCCAGGGAGAACTGGTCTCTGGAGCTGGAGCGAACTGGCTTCTTGTGACAGGGCAAACTTGAGTGGGGCGTATAAGTCATTGCTGCTCCATGCTGGTATTTGGCAGTGTCGGGCGGGCGTTCTGTCAGGGGACACTCCGGAAGGCAAACGAGGAGTATGAAGTAGTGCACAGAGCAGAATGTTCTAATTTCACAGGAATAGAAACAAGAGTCATCAGAAGATGACATATCCCCCCAGCCCCTGATTGTTTGCGCAAGTTATGTCAATCCTACACCTTCAAAGAAATTGGAACAAGAATGTTGAGGTGATTTTCCTCTGGAATTATCTGGAAGTATGTACTGGCAACATCTACCAAAGACTATGAACCACATGTTTAACAAAGGCAATAATAAAACAAGAGTCATTAATGAACAGTGTTTTAGTTCTGCTCCGGAAACAAACCCATCCCTGCGACTGAGTCCAAATCCATCTCGCTTCCATGGAAAGGAAAAAAAAAAAAATCATAAATTTGAAAATATGAAGAAGGCACCACTTCAGTACTTGGGTAATGCACATACAAAGTTTCAGAAAGATATAATGAACGGTTTTTGAGTTGTGCTCGGAAACAAAACCTATTTCTCTACAGAGTCCAAATGCAACTCGCTTCCATGGAAACGGAAAAACAAGATTTTCAGAAATCTGAAAATATCAAAAGGCACCACTTCAGTATGTGGGTAATACACATGCAAAATTTCAGAAAGATATAATGAACGGTTTTTGAGTTCTGCTCCGGAAATGAACTAGGCCTGATGTGAAGTAAGTCCGGATTTGTTTCCATGGAAATGGCAAAAATAGTAATGCTGAAGTTTCCAAAGTAGCAAAAGGCACATCTAGACTATACATAGAATACATGTACAAAGTTTGGTGCTGATATCTTACATAGTTTTTCAGTATTGCTCAGGAAACGAACACAGTCTAATTTGCACTAAGTCCAGATTTGTCTCCATGGAAATGGCAAAAATAGTAATCCTGAAGTTTCCAAAGTAGCAAAAGGCACATCTAGACTATACAAAGAATACATGTACCAAGTTTGGTGCTGATATCTTGCATAGTTTCCCAGATCTGCTCTGGAAACAAATGATTACGGACGGACGGACGGACAGACATATGGACCAGGCAATGCCTATATAATAATAATAAAGATACAAAAACTAAGAAATTGCTAAAATGCTCATAAATCAAAGACAATGCAGGGGTACTTCAATACAAGACCGAATCACTAAAACAGAAATGCATAATAGACTATTTAAACAGATACAAAAGTCAAAATACAAACAACCCGCAAAAAAAAAAAGGAATTTATGCCATCATAAGGATGCGGAACCAGGAGTATTATAATACATGGAATATAGAGCGAAAAAGAATTGCAGGAGCTAGGAATACAGGAATATCACTAGACGCGAGAGTAATCAAGATCAGGGAATCGCAGGAGCTAGAAACACAGAAATATCTCTCGACGCAAGAGAAAACAGGACCGGGAAACGTGTGGCGCTCTCTAGACGATGCCCCTTAGACAACGCCCGGCCCCCAGCTGCAGGAACCGGGAGCCTAAATAAGCAGAGAGACAGGTGCCATCAATTATTCTTAAGTGGAGAGTCATTAGACCACGGGGTCGTGGTCACTGAGCTGCCAGGCACAGACCTGACAATGCTATGCATGTTTATGCTTTCGTCTTGAAAACAAATGGTTTCCAAATGACGGCCTTACCATTAATACTATTTTCTGAAGCTTACAATGTTTTGATTTTGTTCAAATAGATTGATTAAATTCTTCGTTCACCTGTGCAGATGCTTTTGGAATAGTGTATAAAATATTTCAATGGTTTGAGTGCCACATTGTCTGTTTGTGTCCAAACCACAGTGGTTCATACAAATCAGTGCCCTTTGAGGCATGAATTAGGTGAGACAATGCAAGAAGGGACTTTTGGTTTTAAAATAACAATAGTAACTTCTTCAGACTTTGGCATAGATGCTGCAATATCATCAGTTTAATTAGAATTAGGTGGTATTCCTTCAATGCAAGAACAGCACTCAGGGTTTTCTTCAATGGGAGAGACGTTTTTGCTTGTCTCCTGACTGGCTTTGGCAAGAGATTAAGTTACCAATTGGCTCCGCTAGCACCAAAAATTAACGGGAAGGATGGAGAATCTTGGTGTTACATCCCAAATGGTTTCCAAGCTAACTGATTCCCTTTCCCATTCAAGAATAGCACCACATATATTCTGCAGACAATGTGAATATAATGCGTTCATTTGTATGGGAACCAGACTGCTTGTCAATCAGTTGGGACATCATTGTGGCTCTGCCTCATTTGAAAGGGGACTTCCTATCACCTTGGCCCAAATCTAGGACTCCGATCAAGTGGAACAATGTCCAATAGGTTAAATGAAATTAAACAATCTACCTTGGAAGCGTCATGTGACTAGCGCGGCTTATGCTGCAGCCCGATGTCAGTGTTTTGCTTGGGAAACATTACCATAAGCGTTCCGTCACTCTAGTTTGTGGAACTTCACCACTACAAAAACATCAGCACAAGTTCATTTTTCAACATTCCTCCCCACAAAAGAGCCAATATTCGACATCCCCGCAGTCAGTTTTTATCTTGCTAAAAGTCATTGAGTAACCCTACCCCGGTGTTTCTGCCACTCATTGTCAACTACTTGAATTTCGGCAATAGTTTGAAATTTGTTCACTTTCCACAATCTTCTCTGATCGATGCCAATTACTCTGTGCACTCAGAAACCCGCTTGGTTGTAGTAGAGTGGACTTTGAACCCAATCTAGTGGATATATAGCTACATCAGCCAGCTAGTCAGTTCCCAATCCTCTCCATTTAGCATCCTTGACTATAGCCAGGAAAAACACTTCAGATCGAACCACTGACTGCCTAAGGATAGAAAAAAGCCTCAAATTGTAGTGATACTGACATTATTTTGTCCTGGAGCATGTTAGATTTCCGATTCTGCTTTTTTTTCGTTTTCCCCATGAGTGGGTTGGGATATTCTTACCAGGTCTGAATCTTGGTTGGGACACATCCCGACCATTCCTACCGAAATTTACGCCTATTGTTGGGTATTTATTTATTTATTTCTCACTAGCGTTACTCAATGATTTCAGCAGTTTGAGGACATAGTATTGATTTGTTTTTACAACATGGTGTTCTAAACACAAGTTAGTACCACACGAAAACACGTCACTCCATTTATCCACGTCCTAACCAGCTAGCCTAGTAATACCGCCTTCCTTCCTGCAATCCTCGTCTGTCTCGTTCAATGTACCTCCCTTCCATTTCCTTCTATTCTTCTTTCACTCCATCACTCTATAGGAACCCCAGGGGACTTGAAGAGCCTTTATGACTCTGAGAAGAGACGCAAACTCCACCCTTAGTCTCGTCGCCTGGAGTTTCCCGTTAACCCGCACTAGTCTCATACTTGACTGACTCTATTCCATCCTTCATCAGTACAATTCCCACGCTCATTTGATTCAATAAATATCATTAACTACTATTTTGGGTGTGGTCCGGAATTCATTAAAGCAGTTTTAAGAACTGAAAAGCTGGGGAGCAGCTGTGGGGGGGGCCTGTTCTACAGTACATGGGGAAGCTACCCCTCCTCTCCCCCCTGTAGATCCACCCCAGCTTACATGGCAGCTTTTTGTTGTTTCCTCTTCAATGCTCACCAATGAAGACATGATTCTATGATCTGATGGTCAAAGTTAGCCGATGATAGACAGTGATAGACAGATGGTTCATTCAATCACTCGCCAAGTATCTTTTGAAAGTGCATGCCCTTTTCTGAACAGTTTCTATGGATGACTTCTCAGGTGGTTCTTTGTGACAAACCATCTGATGGGTCAGGTTAGCTGGGAGTGGGAAAAGGGCAAGAAAACACTTGCTTGGAAAAGCAGTCACTCAAAACGTATTAGAGGACCACCAGGTGCAGTTTTGTCACACAAGGTTGAATTCAATTCACAATTTATTTGAGAATCTAATTGAACAGTGATGGGCCACTGCGGCGACTTTCTTGAATATAGTTTTCACAAAGTTGTTTGACACCTGGATCCCTGATTTAACTGGCAGTAGCTGTAGTGTGAGGAAGAGTTACAGCCCGAACACACTGCCCGCGGAAGCGCGGTGCGCGCCATTTCCCGTACCCGCAGCGCTTGGCTGGTCGCATAGGGAGCGTTCTTCTCGTGCTCTCTCCACGCCGGTCAAACATCAACTCTGCTCGTCTACACTCATCAGTAATCGGTTTTCCCTATCCAGCTTGACAGCGGCGCTCGCGGCTCGCGTGAAAAATAGAACAGATGCCGAACTGAAGCGCTGCAGCGTGCGAGCCTGCGCGGGTGCGCCGCTCTGCAATGCGGGATGTGCGACCAGTCAGATAGGTTAACATGGGCGCCGATTGGAAACTGCCTCCGCTCCAGGGCGCTGCGCTTCGGTTCCGCGTGCAGTGCGACCTGGCCGTAACTGTCAGTGCTGTGCTCACTGAAATGTGCTTCTTTAACATACAGTAAAATAATTAGATGATTACCTGTAGTTACATGTTTCTTCTTGCTATTCAACTGCTTTGATGTACGTAACTAGTGGAACATTCAAAAATTCAAAAACATGAATTCAAGATAGAGTGAAGCCACACAGAATATTACCAACATTAAAAAATAGGAGCCTTTATGTATAGGGCTGATTACAAATTTAGTCCTTGTTGGGGCAACTTTACCATAAAGCTGAACATCTGGGGCCTTGGCATAAAATGTTTGAAAACCCCTACTTTCAAAACTATAGATGAAGTGTCATTTAATTCAGTAAGGCCGAAAATCCTAAAATAATAATTTTAGGTACATGGTTTTACTGTTCATGAGAATAATATTTTATCATAGATTAAAACAATGATTTTCCTGCCAAATTAACTGACTTTTTATGACGTGCTTTACATATTTGAGCGGCAACATGTGCCAAACAGTAATGTGGCATAGATATTTTTATAAGAATTTAAGAAAATGCAAGTGACTAACAGTCAAAAAATTAAAAAAATTGTTGGTATAAAAAATGTCTTATGAGGGTAGCGTTTGCGCGCACGTAATCCGGCTTTCAGGAGCCGGTCAGGTATGTTCAGCCGAGAATGATAGATAAAAATATCAATAAAATATCAAAAACAGCCTGCACACTATGCAAAAAACAAAGAGATAACTTGGATGCTGAAAAAGTATTTAATAAAAAGTGCTCAAAGTGAAAACAAAAATCAAAATGAACGTTTCGGTCTCTCAGACCTTTGTCAGCATTAATGCGTCCACAGCATGTCTCAAACTCAAATAAGCACTGGTTATTTTGAGTTTATTAGTTGCACACTTGGCTTGTGAGTAATAGTCATTAATTAGCTAAGTTAATCAGATGGCACATAATCAACATGCATGAGGCTAGGGACATCAAATTAAATATTACAGGCACGGGTTGTCCACATATACTATAGAAATCATTTACAATCAGGAATTAACAGGGAATAAACAATATCGCAATGTTTGCCGACACAAGAAGTTACAATGACAACTACAACATGCAACTATGATAGAATTCAATTAGGGGGCAGAAATTCCATCAATTAGATGTAATTATACACCTAATCTGGACTCTGTCGAAGTACAATTGTATACTTGCAATATGTAAATGATTGAAGTTCGAAGAGATGATTGGCTTAATGCTAGGGACCACTTATTAGTCCTATCTGACAATTTCACGTTTCAGGTCCGCATCAGTCGTGAATGGTACATAACGAATCCACAAAAATGATAAATAAACAGTGGCGGGCGGTGGACAGAGAACAAGGAGGGTGATAAACATGTCGTTAAACTGCTTTTTAGTCTTGATCTATTTTCAGTCAATTTCCCTGGTAAAAGACACTTGAACTCTCCCCTCTCAGGTGTAGCTAATTGTCTTCGTTAAGACGAGAAATCAAACGCACCAGTTGAACGCAAAAAAGAGCGCATTTCAATCTTTTCCAATTAAACAATCATTATGCACAGGTTTGACAACTTGCTTAGGATGTGAAAAAATTTAACGCGGAAAATCCACAGTGGTTTTTCGTGAAGAGTTGCCTATTAAGGCATGTGAATTAAACATTTTATAGAATATATAATTCACTCGCCTAAACATTTCATTGTAAGGGAAACTAACATGTTGACCAAGAACAATGATTGAAATCGGGTCACTAATCTCATCTCAAATCTCAATTTCAAGGGATGTTTTCCACCCCCCAGTTTTCCGTCCACCGCCCGCCACTGTAAATAAAAGAATAAATTTGCTGTTTTTAAACTAGCCAAAGTAGAATGTATGACAAGTGAATTATGATGGAATGGATGGCACGTGAAAATTGAAAGGAGCGCAATAAGGGATTATAGGAAACAGGAAAGATTAAGCTCATCATTCAGCCCATCTGGGTGTAGAGTTTTTAAATAATAGATCCATTTGGACTCCGATTGCAGGAACAAATCAATATCCCCGCCCCTGCGAGTTCTCACAGTTTGTTGGATCATGCAAAACGAGAGTTGATGGAAGGTGATTCATGTCATTAAAATGTCTTGCTATTGGAGACTTTGTATCTTTCAGGCGTATTGCACATGTTCAATAATCCGTGTTTTCACAGGTCTGATTGTTTTACCGATATATTGTAACCCGCGCGGGCATGTGAAAAGGTATATTACCCCAGCTAATGCACACGTTAGACATTGTTTGATTTGATAGGTTCTCAATGTGATCCGACTCACAAATGTGTCGGTTCTCTTGGAGTTTTCACACGCTACGCAGTTTCGACAGGGAAAGAAGCCAGTCATCTCATTGAACTACCTCTGGGCTGGAACAGAAGGAATATACGTGTCAGCTCGTACGAGGAAGTCTCTGACATTATTCACTCTGTAATAACAGAAAAGAGGGGGGCCAGAAAACAAATTTTTACAGACAGGATCAGCAGATAATACATCCCAGTGTTTCTTTACAATGCTCTTGATGCCCGAAGTTAAGTGGGAATAAGTAGTAGTGCATGTAACTAAATAGTTTTTCGAGTTCGTACAATGACCAGATCGACTCAAGTCCATGTTACGATCGAGCCAAACCATAGGGTAAGCCCCTTCACGAGAATGCATGTACATCTTACGAGCTTCAACCTCAAAGTCCTCAGTTGTGGTGCAGATGCGTTTGAGACTCAAAAGTTGGGAAAACGGGAGACCCTTTTTCAAAGGAATGGGGTGAAAACTAGACGCATGCAAGATACTGTTCTCATCCGTTGGTTTTCTATGAAGGGTAGATTTTCCCATTCTGTATCCGGAGCTTAGTGTCCAAAAATGAAATCTCTCTAGTGCTATACTCAAACGTAAATTTAATCGTGGAAAACATGTTGTTAAGAAAGGTCACATAGGCTCGTAGGGCATTTGAAGAGCCTTGCCACAGAATAAAACAATCGTCAATGTTACGTTTATACATAATGTAATGGCTGGTAGAATACGGAGGCCACGTGCAATGACCAGAGAGAAGCAGAGTAGCATGGACACAGTACAAACACAGAGAATTATATAGACCAAACGAAAGTACTCGTGCCAGCTGGGTAAAGAATCTGATTGAAATGGGATATGATATCATCCCGGGACAAGAGCCACAAAGAAAAGTCCAAAACACACGCACAAACATCCAGAACCATGACAGGACCCCCCCCTCCAAGGGACGGCCCCAGACGTTCCTCAAGAACCCCAAGCACGGAACTCCGCAATAAGGGTGGGACCCAAGATATCCTGAGAAGGGACCCAGCACCGCTTCTCAGGACACCAAACCTTCTGGCCAACCTGATAAGGCGGTGCATAACGGCGCCTCCTATCAGCGTTTATGCACTGCCATGGGGACAAACAAACAGCCAGACGGCTCCCCACCAGACCCAGGGTCGGGCCGCCCTTCTGCACAACAGATTCAGTATTCCATGGGAGCCACAATCCGAGCCGCTGGAAAAACCGGCCCAGAAATGGGATCAGGGCCCGAGCGGTCATAAATCCGTGACAAGGCACCAGGCTTGATGTTTTTGGAGCCGGGGTGAGAAGTTAACGTAAAGTCAAAGCAACTGAAAAACAATGCCCACTGCGCCTGCCGGGAATCACATTGCCTAGTCTGCTGGACACACTGGAGATTCCTGTGATCCGTCCAAACCACAAACGGATGTTCAGCCCCCTCCAACCGATGGCACCACTCTTCTAACGCCAATTTAACAGCTAAAAATTCCCGGTCACCAATACTGTAATTCCGTTCAACCGGTGACAACGACCGGGAGAAGTAGGTGCATGGGTGCAACTTATTGTCCCGAAGTGGGCGCTGGGACAAAATGGCACCCACCCAGACCTCCGAAGCGTCAACCTCCACCACAAATGGGAGGGAGGGGTTGGGCAAAACGAAAATAGGTTCAGAGCTAAGTTTTTTTTTTCAACTCCTGAAAAGCAGCCTCCACTGCTGGAGACCAAGAAAATGACGAGGAGGAATTCCTTTTAGAAAGCGTATTGATGGGGGCAAAGCCAAAGCTAAAATTGTGAATAAATCTCCTATAAAAATTAGCAAAGCCCAAAAATTGTTGAACCTCCGTAACATTCTGAGGGGCAGGCCAATTCCTAACCACTGCCACCTTGTCAGGGAATAGTTTGATCTCACAATCGTAATCACGATGCGGAGGCAAAGACGAAGCTCGTTGTTTACCAAAATCCTCCGCGAGATCAACATAATCATCTGAAATGTTGGGAGGTAAACCAGG
Organism: Gymnothorax javanicus; assembly: GCA_029692085.1. Taxonomy (NCBI): domain Eukaryota; kingdom Metazoa; phylum Chordata; class Actinopteri; order Anguilliformes; family Muraenidae; genus Gymnothorax; species Gymnothorax javanicus. The sequence goes on from CM056202.1 coordinate 16,501,521, forward strand.
GTTCAGCGCGGCTCCTCGACACCAATCTTGTTCAGAACCCGATGCCTCCCCCATGGGTTGAAATTCGGGGCGACTTGCCAGAATCTCACTACAGTGAGACCTACAGTCAGAGCCCCACTGGACGATTGGGTTATTTTGACTGCCCCAAAAGATCAGTGGCCTATGCTTAAGCAGCCACGAATGACCTAAAACCACAGGACAAACTGGGGAATTGATTAAGAAAAAACGAATTTTCTCTGAATGACCACCAAAAGGGATAAACATAGTCAAAAAATCAAAGACCTCGGTTATAAGCCCATCTCCCAGCGGTAGACCATCCAAAGCTTTGATTGAGTGCAAATGTGAGAGAGGGCGGATGGGAATGGAATGTTTTCTTGCTCACTCCGCATCCATAAAACAATCAACAGCCCCAGAATCCAAAAAGGCTTTAACCCATATTCTCCTTTTCCCCATAGTCAACTTTACTGAAATAAGAGTTTGAACAGGAGATTGGGTCTGTCCCTCTAGCGCCCCCCCCCCCGCCAGAGGGGCTTCCCGTCTCCCTTTAAGCTCGGGGCAACTTGGACGGATATGTCCCGGTTCGCTACAATGATGACAAATTATTTGTCTGTGAACAGGCTTACGAGCCCGGCTCTCATATGAGCCATCAACCTGCATGGGCTCACTAGAACTGGGCATTTCAGTGGGCGCAGTCGAGACTGTATGCGTGTTGTAAGGAACATTATCCCCGTTGCTATCAAGAGCCAATGCAGTACGTTTCTCCTTGTTTATTTCACGGATGCGATTATCAACTCGCACCGCAGTACGAACCAACGAATCTAAAGAAACGCAAGGCTCTAGTGTAGCCAGAGCATCCTTAATGCTGGGTTTACACATAATGATGACAAGTCACGAATGCCACGAATCTAAATTCGTGACCAAGGATCACGAATTTGAATTGAATTTGATGATTCGGGGCAGAGGCGTCACGCGTCATTCAGTTCAGTTCTTGACAGCTTTCGTGTCAATTTGTAACAACGCGTGACAGTATGGGCTCCAAGAATAGCAAGAATACACTACGAATGCCGTCACGCTCTATTACGAATCACCACGAATCAACACACTCAGTTGCGAACTCCACGAATCGAGGGTGATCCGTGACATTCGTGGAAGATTTTTTGGCAGTCAAAAACATGCTCCACGAATATCAAGAAACCAACACGCGCCGTTAAGAACCCTATTCAGATGTGTTAAGTCACGTTACGAATGTCACAAATGTGCCATGAATGACGGGAAAATGATATTCGTGACGCATTGTGCCTATGTGTAAACCCAGCTTAACCTCCTCAGCCAAAGCGTGAACAAAGACTGTCATAAGAGGTGCTTCTGGCTACCCTGTCTCTGTGGCTAAGGAGCTAAACGAGATAGAAAAATCAGCGACGCTCTCAGCGCCCTGCTTCAAATGCATTAAACGCGTAGCTGCGTCCTGACCATAAACATCCTGATCAAAAACATGAATCATTTCTCTAACAAGAGTTTCCACTGAATTTACTACCGGTGATCTAGCTTGAATCAGTGGCCCCACCCAAGTGAGAGCTGTGCTGGTCAACAGTGATAAAATAAACGAAACCCAAGATTCTTCATTCCAGAACCGTGAGGGTTGTGCTTTAAAATATTTCACATTGAGCAATGAAATCTTTACATTTTCCTGCCTCGCCTCGATATCTTGGGGGTAACTGGAGTTTAGGCTTTCGGGGAAGGTGTACTGATTGTGCTTGTGAAACACTTTGTGTAATCTGAGCAGACAATGCTCTAATACTCTCGGAGAGACTTATTAAAAGGCTTTCCTGTTCCTCCATAGCATTCTCCTGAAGGCAAATTCTCTCAGTCAACTCCACCTGCCGTCTGTCCAAGCTAGAAAGACCCTGACCATACGTAGTAAGGACAGACTGCTGATCAGCAACAATGCTCTCTAGCGTAGCCGCTGCTGGCGACTCCATGTCTGGCTAGAGTGTTCTGTAATGGCCGGTAGAATATGGAGGCCAGGTGCAACGACCAGAGAAAAGGAGAGTAACACGGACACAGTACAAACAGAGAATAATACAGACCACACGAAAGTACTCGTGCTTCCAAAGGACGTATAATAGTCCGAACCACAGAACCAAAGCGAGACAGAAAAAGGGAGAAGAAACTCCAATAATTAGAAGATAGAAAGTCATACAAAACCTGACTACAGATATCTCCGACAATAGTGCTTAGCTACAAACAGACACTCTAGCAAAGAGGCGTGGCGAACATCCGGCTTATATAGAGTCCGGGGAACCACCGCCCCAGTTCAATCAGCCAGATAGGTAAAGAATCCGATTGAAACGGAATACGATATCGTCCCGGGACCAGAGCCACAAAGAAAAGTCTGAAACACATGCACTAACATCCAGAACCATGACAAATAAGGATAGAATAAGGGTTGTTGTGGAATACATATTTATGCTCCAAATATCCCAAAAACAGGTTTGCAAAATCAGGACCAAAGCTGGAACCCATGGATATGCCACGAGCCTGCAAATAGAACTGTTGTCCAAAAATGGTATAAAAAATGAAAATGAAGAGATTCATATCATTTTAGCTGTTTAACACTTCAGAGATTAACATAATTTAACCTCTTATGGCACATCCGTTCTGCTGCTTGTGAGAGGTGTGAGTCTTTACTATGATTGAGGAAGGACAGAAGAAAATTTTTATTTTGCAAAATCATGCGCTGCCATGGATGAGAACACTATACAAACTATTTTTCATGGGATAGACAGACCAGAACCTAATTTTCATGACTGGAGTGATGCCCTGTGCTTTGTTATCATTCTACTAAATTAGATCATTTATTCATACTAATTAACTTAGTCCCAGTAGGGCAGGACAAGAGGGCTCTATATGATAAACTTGCTGATCTCTGGTTCAGAGCTGAATTCATTTGTTTGATGAGCAGTACAAGGTAAGGAATATGATTGCATTTGAATAATTTTCATTAGAACATACAGCTAGGTCTATAACTATTTGGACAGAGATACAATTTTCATTGTTTAAGTTTTGTATAATACCACGATGCAAATGAAAAGAAACAATCAAGATGTTCTTGAAGTGCGGACTTCCAGCTTCAATTTAAGGGTTGTATAAAAAATTTTTTACACCCATTTTATGCACTGCCCCCTCAGTTTTAGGGGCTCAAAAGTAATTGGACAAATTGACATTATAATTAAATTGTAATTTTTAATACTCAGTGGCAAACACTTTGCAGTTGATGACTGTGTGAAGTCTGGACATCACCAGACACTGAATTTTTTCCATGATGATGCTCTGCCTGGCCTTCACTGCAACTGTCTTCAGATTCTGCCCTGTTGTTGAGGTGTTTTGCCTTTAGCAAGTGAAATACATGCTCAATTGGATTCAGGCCATATGACTGACTGAGTGATATGGTTAAATATTCCACTTCTTTACCTTAAAGAATCTTGGGTTGTTATCGTAGTATGCTCCCAGGTAACCGTCCATCTGCACTGTAAAGTATTTTCCAATTAGTTCTGATGTCTTTGACTGAATATAAGGATATAATACAGCCCTATACAATTCAGAATTCATATTTCAGCTTTTGTTGAGAGTTTCACCACCAGTAAATTCAAGGGAACAAGCTCAAATAGCCAATACATGCCCATACATAACCACCCTTCACAAATCAGTTGGTATGCCTCAGTTTATGGGCAGTTTCTGGTATAAGTTGATCTTATTTGACCATAGGATACTGTTACAGAACTATACAGGCATTTTTAGATATTATTTGGCACATTTCTTGTCAAACCTTTCCAATTGTTACATGTTAAAATAAAACATCTATATTTTCTCCGGAGAATTCCTCTTTTGATTGCTTACTTTGGCACTGACATGCCTACTTCCGGGAGCATCTTGATTTGGCCAACATTTGTGAAAGTCTTTTCTCTGAATCAGGGAAAGTATTCTTGTGTCATCTGCCAGATTTGCTCTTTTTGTATTCCTGAGCTCACCAGTGCATTCTTTCAATTTAAGCGCATACCAAAAAGTTCAGTTGATCACACCTAATAGTTTTTCTTTTTCTTTAATGGGTTTGTTTTGATTTTTCAGCCTATTAATGGCTTGCTTTTCTGGCACTGACAGCTCACTGGATTTCATTTTGTGAGTTAATAGCAACACATTTCAAATGAAAATCAAATGCTTAAAATCATCTGTAGACATTTATTTGTTCACTTTTAAATGAAATTACCAGGGAATAAAACACCTGGTCATGGAACAGTTGAGCATTCAATTGTCCAAATACTTTTTGTCCCTAAAAAGGGAGGACCTATTTTAAAACAAAGAAGTGTTGAAATTCCTACACCACCCTCCCAATTTCTGATGTGTTAGCCCAGAAACTGAAGTAGAATTTCCTTAATTTGAACTCATATTTATTATTTAATTCCATCTCCAATGTTCAATGGCTGACAGCTAAAATAATAATGCCTATGTCCAAATATTTATGGACCGAATTGTATGTCAAACTGATATTAATTTTATTCATTTTCTACAGCAGTACGAGCGATTAACCGGATAGAATATTTTATTTACAGTAATACTGCATCCATATTCATATTCCATTTTAATTTAATCTTTTGACACTTCTATGATGAAAAATAATAAAAAGTTCTATGTTCTCATCGATGATCGAGAATTTAGCACCCAAATTTAGGTTTGAGTCAGTTACATTTGGCAATGTCACACAACAGACAAAACAAGGCTTTATGGTCAGAGCTCAGAATGCCGTAATAAGACAATTCATTCTCCCTCAGTTCTTATTTCTGCATTGGATTTTGACTTCATCCAAGAATTTTATCTGGACAATATTTTATCTGGGGTGGAATCCTCTTATTCATTACATTCTACCCAATTCAGCCTCACGTTCTGCCAAATTCAGCCTTGTTCTCTCCCCATAGGCGAACCAGTGGACCAAATGGAGGTGCGTCTGGCACTGAAAGCCTGTTTCATTGGTTTGATTGCGGTGGGAATCCCAGGTAACCTGGCAGCCCTCCTGCTCTTTTGCCATTTATTCACTGCACAGGGCCACATGCCGCACAATGAGTTCATCCTCAGCCAGCTGGTCTTGGCCAACCTGATGGTGACAATCTGCCAGGGTGTTCCTCAGGCTCTGACAGCAGTGGGCATCAACCCAAAATTCAGCAGCCAAGTCTGCAAAACAGTCATCCTCAATTACCGAATCAGCCGCGCAATGTCAATCACAATAACCTCCCTGTTGAGCTCCTACCAGTGTGTGGTCATGGCACCGTCGACACCTCGCTGGACCAGGCTGAAACGCTGGCTTCCCGGCCACCTCCCTCACGCCATCATCTTTCTTTATGGGCTCAGCTTCATGATCACCCCTGGTGCCATTCTTTATAGTGAGGCTTTTCCGGCCAACGGCACCATTTCAGAGCTCACCCTTAACTTCGAGTTCTGCATTGTGGTGTTCCCAAACCCAATGTCTTTCATGGCCTTTGGTGTGGCGTTCCTCATACGTGATTTCTTCTTTGTTGGCCTGATGGCGGCAGCAGCAGTGTATGTGATGCTGATCCTGCATCGCCACCATCAGCAGGTTCTAAGCTTGCAGGGGGCCAGCAGGAAGACTGAGGGGGCATCTCGTGCCGTCCTGCTGCTCGTGAGCACATACGTGCTGCTATTCGGCTTGGATAATGTTCTGTGGTTCTACTCACTCTCCGTCTCGCGTGTGCACGCAGCCATTTCTGACATACGCACCTTGTTTCCCTCCTGTTACTCAGCCATCAGTCCTGTGCTCATCTTTGCCACCAACAAGAAGCTGGCCGTGTACTTCAACTGTCGCTCCAAATGCAAGGCAGCACAAAACATCCAAAACAATACAGAGTCCAAAGTCTCACAAGTGGCATCAACACATTGATGGAGTCAAAGAAAAAATACTGGAAGAGAGGTGACTAAAAGATTTCTGTCCTGCTGCAGCTTATGATGTATCACTTTTTGATGGCCCCGGGTTTTAATAATAGCAAGAACAACACTTCAGTGAATCATTATTTAGAGAAGAATGAAGAGACTTTTTGTTTTACTTGGCCAGTTGCAGCCGCACGTGTAACTGATCAGTTTTTTGTGTATTTTCTGTGCTTTTCATGCACAGATATATGAATATTATTCAAAATACAGAGAAAAATTAAAGGTTTTATATTAAACTTTGAGACTTTCATAAATTAATTGTATTGGCAAGCACTGTTGTCTCACAGCAAGAAGGTCGTGGGTTTGAATCCGGCCTGGGGCCTTTCTGTGTGGAGTTTGCATGTTCTCCCCATGTTCACGTGGGTTTCCTCCAGGTACTCCAGTTTCCTCCCACAATCCAAAGACATGCTTGTCAGGCTAATTGTAGATGCTAAATTGCTAGTAGGTATGACTGAGACTGAATGGTGTGTGCGCCCTGTGAGAGATTGGCGAGCTGTCCAGGGTGGGTCCCTGCCTTTCGCCCATAGTCAGCTGGGATAGGCTTCAGCTCCCCAGCAACCCTAGTGAGGAAGAAGCAGTACAGAGAATGGATGGATGGCTGGCTGGGTGTCTTTGTTATTTCATCATGATGATAATACTTTTAACACACATTGGCCCAGGACAAGCAGATTTTTTTTTTTTTTGTGCGCCAGTCCATGTTAAACAAGTGACTTAAACAAGAGTCATCAGAAGATGACATATCCCCCCGGCCCCTGATTATTTGTGAAAGTCATGTCAATCATACATCTTCAAAGAAATTCAGACAAGAATGTTGAGGTGATTTTCCTCTGGAATGATCTGGAAGTATGTACTGGCAACATCTAGCAAAGACTATGAAGCACACGTTGGCAAAGGCCATAAAAAAAACAAGGGTCATTAATGAACAGTGTTTTAGTTCTGCTCCGGAAACAAACCCAGCCCTGCGACTGAGTCCAAATCCATGTCGCTTCCATGGAAAGGAAAAAAAAAAAATTCAGAAATTTTAAAATATGAAAAGGCACCACTTCAATACTTGGGTAATGCACATACAAAGTTTCAGAAAGATATAACGAACAGTTTTTGAGTTGTGCTCCAAAAACAACCCTATCTCTGTACAGAGTCCAAATCCAACTTGTTTCCATGGAAACGAAAAAAGAAACATTTTCAGAAATCTGAAAAAATCAAAAGGCACCACTTCAGTATGTGGGTAATACACATGCAGAGTTTCAGAAAGATATAATAAAGTTGCTAAACGTTCCAACCTTTCTACTGACTGGGAAGCATACCGTAAAATTCGCAACAGACTTTCTTCGGAAATCACACGGGCCAAGGCTGAATATCAATCTCATCTGGTACAGTCCCTTTCAGATCCCTCAACTGCTAGTAAAAAATGGTGGAATATTGTTAAACACTTTTATAGTCCCAAACCTCATACAATGGTCCCTCCACTTTTTGACGGAAATTCTCCCACAGTTGACTCTTACCAGAAGGCCTGTATTTTTAACAACTACTTTATTTCCCAGTCTTCAATTGACACGTCCAGTGCTGCCCTACCAGATTTTCACGCTCTTACAGATGCAAGGCTATCTTGTGTTTTCACTACACCTGAAGAAGTCGAGCTCTATATTAGTAGCCTGGATACCTCTAAGGCCTATGGATATGATAATATTGACAACTGTTTTCTAAAACTTATTGCACCTCTTATATCTGACAAATTAGCATATGTGTTCAATTTATCTCTGTCATATGGAATTTTTCCCATCATCTGGAAACGGGCAAACGTCGTTCCAATTTTTAAGAAAGGAGATCCTCATGATAAATGTAATTATCGTCCTGTGTCACTGCTCCCTACCTTGTCAAAGGTCCTTGAAAAAATAGAATATAAACATATTTACAACCATCTTTTTTCTAACAATCTTATCTATCCTCTCCAGTCTGGTTTTATACATGGTGACTCAACTGTGTGTCAGCTTGTTTATATCTGTCATACTATTCTCAAAACTTTTGAGGAAGGGAAAGAAGTACGTTCTGTTTTTCTTGATTTTTCGTGGGCTTTTGACAAGGTATGGCATTCTGGTTTGATTTTTGAGCTACAACAAAATGGAATTGATGGTCCCTTGTTAAATTGGATTCACAGTTATTTATCTGACCGATCTCAAAGAGTAGTGATCGATGGACAGTCCTCCCCTTGGTCCAAGATCGGCACAGGTGTTCCCCAAGGTTCCGTGTTAGGTCCATTACTTTTTATTATATACATAAATGACATTGTGAATAACTTAAGCTCTTTACCCTTTTTGTTTGCGGATGATAGCTCTCTGCTTGATGTAGTCGATGACCCAACAACATCTGCATATCGGCTAAAGTCTGATTTATCTAAAATTTTGTCCTGGTCCCAAACATGGTTGATGGAGTTAAATCCATCCAAATCTGAAGAAATGTCATTTTCTGCTAAAAGATCCCCTGTAAATCACCCCTCTCTTTATCTTGGAACATCTAAAATCAAATCGGTTTCACTTCATAAACATATTGGAGTTTTTCTAACTACCAATATGTCTTGGCATAACCACATCATTCAGATGCTTTCTAAAATTTCTAAACAGGTCAATGTACTTCGTGGAATAAAATTCAAATTACCTCGTAGAGTTTTAGAAACCATCTACAAATCATTTATTCGCCCTTGTCTTGAATATGCAGACGTGGTTTGGCATGGCTGTACTGCTGAAATGTCCACTCTAATCGAACGTATACAATATCAATGCTCTCTTGTTGTATCAGGGGCTGTTAAAGGCTCCTCCTACACTTCTGTTTGTCAAGAATTAGGTTGGGAATCTCTTTCTAGCAGACGCCATATTCATCGTTTATCTTTATTCCATAAAATTGTTCATGGCCTAACGCGGAAGTATCTCACAGATCTGATCCCCCCCGAAATTTCTCAAACCACTTCGTATAACTTAAGAAACAGGTTCAACCTTCGTCTTTCGATTCATTCTACTAACAGATTTAGCAGGTCTTTTATTCCTTACTGTTTAAACCACTGGAATGAACTTGATCTTGATGTTCGTTCCTTACGATACCCCTTGTTTCGAAATTACCTAATCAAATTAGTGCGTCCCCTTCGTCCCCCTCATTATGATTGTGGCCCACGCTACATCTGCGCCCTTCTTGTCAGGCTTCGCATCGGCACCTGTGCTCTTAATCAAAGTCTGTTTACTCGAGGACTCTCTATCAGTGCCTCCTGCAGATGCGGGTGTCGTTGTGAATCTGTTTTGCATTTCATGCTTCATTGTCCCTTATATTATAATCACAGATCGAATTTTTTCGGCAAACTTGCAGATTTAATTGGACATCTTGTTAACTTCAACAATTTATCTGACAATGCTAAATTATACCTAATTCTCAGAGGCTCAACGTTGTTGCCCTCTGTGTACAACTTCAAATTGATGCAACTTACTCAAACTCACATTGAAGACACCAAGCGCTTCTAGCTCTGCATGACTGAAAAGTCTGTAACAGTCAAGTAGATATAGAAGTTACAACACTCCAAACTGTTAATAAAGTCTCACCTTTTCCCTGTTCTTCTAGCTCTGATTGACGGTTACACTTCCGCCAATCAGATATAGAAGGTTAATTATTATGTTTATAGATCTGATTGACGCGTGCACACTCTCGTCAAGCTGATATAGAAGCCTCCCATTGTGGTTACACTATCAACTACTCTGTTTCTAGATCTGATTGACGCGTGCACACTCTTGTCAAGCTGATATAGAGGCCTTCCCATTGTGTTTACACTACTAATGTTCAGGTTAACACTTGCTCTATTTCATGTTTTGGGGTGGTGGGACTTTCGGCGCACTTTATATATAGTTAATATATTGTATTAATTGTTGTTTATTTATGAATTGTACTTGTTTTGTGTATGTGGCGCTGTTAAAATAAGTCTTTTGACTTGAGTGCAGCGCCACATTGTCTTTGTCCTTGTCTGATTACATTAATAAAAAAAAAAAAAAAACAGTTCTTGAGTTGTGCTCCGGAAATGAACCTATATCTGTACAGAGTCCAAATGCAACTGGTTTCCATGGAAATGAAAAAAGAAACATTTTCAGAAATCTGAAAATATCAAAAGGCACCACTTCAGTATGCGGGTAATGCACATGCATAATTTCAGTAAAAAATATTGAATGGTTTTTGAGTTGTGCTCCGGAAACGAACCTCTCTGTACAGAGTCCAAATCCAAATTGTTTCCATGGAAGCGAGAAATTTTTTTTTTCAGAAATCTGAAAATATCAAAAGGCACCACTTCAGTATGTGGGTAATACACATGCAAAGTTTCAGAAAGATATAATGAACGGTTTTTGAGTTGTGCTCCGGAAACGAACCTATCTCTGTACAGAGTCCAAATGCAACTGGTTTCCATGGAAACGAAAAAATAAGATTTTCAGAAATCAGAAAATATCAAAAGGCACCGCTTCAGTATGTGAGTAATACACATGCAAAGTTTCAGTAAGATATATTGAACGTTTTTGAGTTCTGCTCCGGAAACGAACTAGGCCTGATGTGCACTAAGTCCAGATTTGTTTCCATGGGAACGACAGAAATAGGAATCCCGAAATTTCCAAAGTAGCAAAAGGCACATCTAGACTATACATAGAATACATGTACCGAGTTTGGTGTGGATATATTGCATAGTTTCCGAGTTCTGCTCCGGAAACAAAATGAATACGGACGGACAGGCGGACGAGGCGATGCCTATATCCCCCCGCATTCTATGCTGGGGGGATAATAAAAAGAATCCCATTGGGGGAAATTTTGCAAGCCAGCAAGAAAGCCAAAGTACAGTGCCTGACAAAAGTCTTGTCGCATAAGGACATAGTAACTAAAAATAGCATATAACTTTATTTCTAACCAATCAATTGTTACAATAAATGGTCCATTTTAATGTCAAGGGCTTTCACATTAATAATTTGGTGCAAAATGAAACCGTCAAAAAGTGTTCTGATGTTCACAGTTTGGCTAAGCCCATAACATCTGTTTTTGCTGGGGCAAAAGTCTTGTCGTCTCTTCAGATCATGCAACAAATTGCAGATTAGAGTTTAACCTATGACAAATACTGTAATTAACACATTCCCAGATGTGTATAGAAATAACCCCAGCACACCAGACTTTCATATGAGGTGTGACTAGACCTCTGACAACATACCAAAAATTCAACCACAGACCAAAGTGCTGATCATCAAGAGCCTGAAGACTGAGTCTGCTGCTGAGGTGGCAGACATCTTTAATGTATCCAAATGTCAAGTGGAGGGGATGAGAAAAAGATTTGAAGAAACTGGTGACGTTCGTGGCAGACCCCGGTATGACAACTGTTTGAAAGGACCGTTTGTTGCTTCAACTGTACAAGGCCAGCCCTTCTTCAACTACTGCGAAGCTACATGAGGAAATGTCATCAAAAATCCTGGTATCTACAAGAAGAGTTTGTCAAATTCTCTCTCAAAGTGGTTTTCATAGCCGAATTAGTACACAGAAGCCTGCATTAAACAGAAAACATAAAACCTGCATTGCATTTGCCAAGGCCCACAGCTCGCAGAAAGGATTGATACTGGAAAAGTGGCTGAAAGTTTATTTTTCTGGTGAATCATCCATTGAACTGCATCCCAGTCACCGTACAAGACCTGTTGGAACCCTCATGGACCCAAGATTCTCCCAGAAAACAATCATGTTTGGTGGAGGAAAGATCATGGTTTGTTGTTACATCCAGTATGGGGGTGTGAGAAAGATCTGCAGAGTGGATGGCAACATCAATAGCCTGAAATATCAAGAAGTTCTTGCTGCCCTACTTATACTGCTGCTCCTTCTCATACTTCTGCCTCCATCTCACAGTTCCTGAAAGCGAAGAAGGTGAAGGTACTCCAGGATTAGCCAACCCAGTCACCTGACATGAACAATTATCGAGAATTTCAGGGGTAAGATGAGGGAGGAGGCTTGGAAGATGAAACCATATAATCTTGATGAACTCTGGGAGTCCTGCAAAACTGTTTTCTTTGCCATTTCAGTCATTGCCAAGACGTATGGATGCAGTCCTCCAAGCTCATGGGAGTCATACGCAATATTAATTCTTTTTTCCAAGGCACCATGGCTTTATGTTCTGATATTATAGTGGCATATTTGTGTATTCAAAATAAAGTGTATGTATAATTTCCACACTTTTTTTTCAATGCGACAAGACTTTTGTCCAAGCAAAATCTGACCGTTCTGTACAAATTAAATTATAAAACTCAGTGAATGACACAAAACTCTATTTTGGTATATTTCGCATAATCTAGAGGGCTTTGCCTTTCATATAAGCCATTTTTGATTCCAGTTGATCGACTACAAGTCAGGTTATTATTTGTGGTTCCTACAACTTGGATAAGTGACAAGACTTTTGTCAGGCACTGTAGGCAGGCTACCATTGGCCTTCCTAACATTATCATTATCTGTTGACTTTTCTCCATAAGAGTGTTCATTTTATATGTTGTGCAAAAGACTGCAGGTATTGTCACAAATCTGCAGTTGGTTATTGCTGTTTTGAATAGGGCTGAGGAACTGAGGAATTGACACTCTGGAAGTGTGTATTTCTTTCCAGGCCTGTTCTGATGGCCTAAGTTTTCTTTTAAAGGGGACCTATTATGCTGATCCTTCTTTTAATACATATTAGTGATGTTATAATGTTAGTTGTCCATACTCAATCTCTGAAAAGTTTCTAAACATAAAATACAGGGGTTTTGCCGTAATCCAAGAACGTGATTTCGTGAGCGTGATTTCCTCTCTGAACAGCTCCTCCCGAGATCTTCGCAAGATCTGGGCAAAACCTGACGTCAGGTTGTGCCGTCCAATTAGTACAGACCTAGCCAGAGCCAATCACTGCGCTGGACCTGCCCACACCGGAAACTATTCTAGCAGGCACTAACAACGGCAGATCATACTATGCCTTAGTAGTGTTGACACTTTTGGAAATACAAAAGAAGAACCGCAGATCATTTGAGGTGCAGTTTTGTCAGTATTTCTCTCAAAGCTGCTTGTCCGTTTACTTTTGGACGCGAAGAAAAACACTTATTTCTCTTCCAAAAGAGGATGCCACCAGTAATCAGTGGGTAGCTTTTTTTGTTTGCTAGCAGCAAACAGGCACGGCCAAAGGGAACGTTAGCTGCTTGTGCTCAGCATTTCAGCAAAGACAGCTTTATGAATAAAGGATAATTCGACACAGGATAAGCATTTCAGCTGCTTTTCAAACCTGAAGCAGCTGCATCGATCAAGCGCTCGGAGCCATAAGCTGTAAGTAACGATATAACAGCAAATAATCCAAGTGAAGCTAATGTGTTACAGGTGGCTAGCAGGACCGCTAGCGATAGTTAGCACTAACAACTGGCCTCAAACGCAGGCTTTGTAAAATATCTGAAGATAAAGCCTGTATCGGTCGCGACTGTCCGTGACTCACAGACACAGAAGCTGTAAGTTGCTTTACCTGCATAAGCCAACCTGACATGATAGCCAGTTGATTGTGGCTGTAGCACAGCGGCTAACATAGCCAAGTTACTGTTGCTAATGTTTGTGTCCTAAATATGCAAGTGTGATATCAGAGGAAATTCTACAGAAGGTGTGGGAACATAAACCTAATTTGAAGCTAACTTTTAATACTTGTTTGTAATTTGGATGCTTAGTACAACTGTTCACAGTAACAGAACTTGCTGTCTGTAAAACCTGTATTGCAAGGGTTTGTCTCTGTGGTTATGACCGCTCGGGTACCAGCTACTGCATGTTAGTTTGCGTGTCGTGCTAATTAAAAATGCTCCTGGTTAACTTATATGCAGTAATTCTGATCGGTATGCTTGTTACTTCAGTAAGCATCAATGTGGCAGTTTCATCATAACGTTGCCCGATTGTAGCCACTACAGTCAGTGATCGCTTCACTTATCCATGACCGGGATCAGCCGGATACTTCACAAATGCAAACTAGTCTGAGCAAACTCTCTGGTGCTACCGTGAAAGCAATGCGAAACGCAGAAGCTCTACTGGTTTACAAATGATTTCTCTGCACGACCGTGAAATAATTTCATCCCCCTTTAGAAATTGTGGGTAATAAAAAGCCGAAAAAGGCGGAGATTAAATAGGTAATTCTTTCCTGTAGAAGTGATCGATTCGCTAACTCCACATAAGCAACTTGTCCACGCTAACAGAACTTACGGTCTGCAAAACCTGTATTATGTTCATAACATAACCGAGCTCTCTCTAGCTGTCGCGTACTATAAAGCTGCTTTCACATCGGACGAGAAATGAATCTTTCACAGGACAGATTAGCCTACATTCAAAATCAATGCAAAGATGCAAATACACGCGTTATGGGCACGTTAAGCAGCTTTCACACCGGACGTGAAACTAATTTTTTGCACGACTGATTACATTCAAAGTCAATGCAAAAATGCAAATACATGCGTTATGGGCACGTCAAGCCACTTTCACACCGGACGCGAAACGAATTTTCGCGTGACAGATTAGCTACATTCAAAGTCAATGCAAAGACGCGAATACAGGCGTTATGCTTAATTGCTTAATGCTTAATTCTCACGCGGAATTAAAATCCTTTTGCATTGAAGTTTCCATTTCACTTGCGTAAAGGTGCACCTCATCACAAGTAACATGGAAAGCGATTATGACTCCGGACTTCCTGTGCTTCTCTTTACTCAGGGATTGGAAACAATTGGAATTCCATTGCTTTCAATCCCTCAGTAAAGACAAGCCTGAGAATTCCCGAGTCATAATCGATTTCCGTGTCATTAGTGGGGAAATCCACCATAATGCACGTGAAACTGATTAAATTGATGCACAATGACTTAAATTCCGCAAGTGAATTTCTTCAGTTTGCTTTGATTGAATAATTGCAGACTACGGCACAGGAACGTGAATGCCACTAAGAGGAGAGACTCATGCCTAAGGCGTGAGACTTGGCATCTCTGCAATTGTCAAGCAGGAGGGATCACAGGTCTCTCTGAATGACATCAAGAAAAACAGGGCCGTGTAATGTTCCACTGGTACTAAGCTCACCCAAAAGATAAATAAACCCCCACATTCTTTCAAAAGGGAGTTCCCAATAACGTAGGTTAATGAACAGGGCCACTCCCAATGCGCCTTCCTATTCATCCCTACGTCTATATATACCGCCTACATTCCCACAATCTCCGCTCGCCTCGTTTCTACGTCGTTCACTCGCTAACCAGACAGCCAGCTGATGTGGGTGAACGACCTCAGTCTGGGCCCTTAGACTGAGGGGTCTCCACACACCTGCAGTTTTCCACCAAAGAATAGACGCAATCTCCGAGTCTGATGCAAGTGGGTTTATTGTATCTCTCTCAAAGTGAAGTACAACAACCCGGGCTGGTATGCGCATACCACGAAGCATTCATATCCCATCAATCGCCCCACACCGACTGACCACTGATTGTCTGACCACTTAATTTATAGGGCCTTTGGACCTTCCCATAAGGTGGGGTAAAACATGATACTTTCTACCTCGTCATACAATCATCATTTTCTGATTGGTAATTGTCACATAGTAACACTCCACCCTTAGTAACAAGTTTGCCATTACATCATGGTGTAAATTCATTTTTTGCCGCCAGGGATGCTCGAAGACCATGTTTGAGCCTCCCAAACCTAGGGGTTACCTGAGGGTCATCTTTGGGTACCCAAGAAGACTGGATCTCTGGATTCATCCAGCATAAACTGGAGTGCGCCGGTTCCTAGGAAGGGACTTCTCATTGGTTGATTACCAATATGGTCATTCCGGAAGGTTAGCTCATCTAGCTGGCCAGCTATAGGTTGCTATCTGATTCTTTTAACAGATTTACGAGTTTTTGTTTCATTCCCACTACTTTTTCTACAGCAGTTTGCAGGCCATATGAGCCTGGCTCAGTTCTCTTTGGAGAGCGGTAATCATGTTTATTCTTTGACTTTAAAACGTTTACCCCCCACACTATACAGAAGTATTGTGGCACATTTATACGGCTCAAGATTAAGGGAACACTCATGACCTCAAGTCATTTAAACCTTAGGAACTCAATCTATTGATTTAGGAAGCCCAAGTGGTTGTGGATCAGTTTCATTTGTTTTGATGCAGGCAACACTGACAACGGGTGCAATGGAAAAGCAAGAAGAAGAGAAACACAAACAAACCAGTTACACATATAGTCTTGTGTTGCACTAGTGCCCTTGTCCCACCTTGAGGCATGAGACGGTATTTATAGCCCAGTCAGGTTGCAATATATTTCCCACCACACAGTGCACAGCAAGAGTTCGCTTACCCGAAGCAAGAAATCCGAAATCCTACCAAGTCCCTCAGGCGCAGAATAATTCCAAGGCTCCGATGCTCCAGAGGAATCTTCTCAATCCGTTCCTGCAACTAAATTTCTCCTACCTCCACCACAAAGCATCACCCGCTTGCCCCAAGTGGGGTAACCATACACCGGATCATGCTTCCCTATGATGACGACTGAAACCATTTCCCTGTCTCGAGCTCTGTGCTGCAGGAAGTCCAACTGCGCTCCCCGTTAACCACGGCGCCCAGAAGCGAGAGTCCGAGGCTCCTTAATAAGGCTTACCACGGCTCGCACTCCAAGCTCACCTGAGGCTCCTCGAGTCGCCAGACTGTCGGGGACTCAAGCAGAAGAAAATTCCCTTCTACCGCTCTGACAACAAGGTCAGACTACTAAAAAATTATACACTGACTCTTTCAGCAATATAGCTGATCCTCCCCATGTGCAGACCAGACGCGTACAGACCACACAGCACTTCCAAGTTCCCTGCTCAACATCCCCAGTGCCAACATCATCACACTCGGAGACGTCCTCCCTGCTCCAGATTCAGCGGAAGCCACTCCCTCCGCAAACCAGCCAGTCCCCCCATGCCTGCTCCCTCTGTTTACGACCTCTTCGGTCTCTTTTAGTCCCTTATTTCGTCCCTGTGTTCGCAGGCTGCAGCTTTGCCCCGTGCACATGCATCCTGCCCCCCCCCATCACTTCCGCCAGACGAAACCCGGCTTCTACACTCCTGCTACTGACAACCGAATTCTCCAAGGCTCCAGCAGCTCTGGTGTTAACCCACCTACACCCGAAGAAGCTCCCACTGTTGCCACATCCGCTCGTCTCTTCCCTCCCGCACTATCATTCCCCGCCCCCCTCCCCTTCCCCGTTTTCCATGTCACTAATTCTGTGCTTCCTCCTACAGGTCCGCCCCTCCCATCAACTACTTCGGCTCCTCGCATTTTTCCATTCACAACAGTTTCAGCACACACTAGCCACCGCCTTACCTCCCATACGCCCCTTGTAGCCTATCCAAACCCTTCGCCATTATCCCCCACACTTAGACAATAGATTTTATCAGGCATGCACGTCGACCTGGCCCAGCTCATTCAACCATCCTATTTCCACATTCATATTTTGGTCGTGAGAGGGAAAAAAAAAAAATCCAAACCGTCATTGACCTTGCACAGCTCAAACATCCGACCCCCACTCGTTGCGAAAAATATACGCAAACCGAGTTTGTCACACCCCATTTCACTCAATTGACACAATCTATCAATCCTCGCCTCATCAGAGGCAAGAACCGGACTAATACTTTACACTAATATTCGGTCTCGCTGTTAGTTTCGGCAGTGTAAGAACTTACCATACCTTGTGCTTATTGCCCCCTTTTTCACATTCATATTTTCGTAGCGTATAATAATTATAAAAAATAAATTTTTTTTTAAAATCCTAGCCGTCATCAACCCTGCACAGCTCAGGCACCCGAACCCCGCTCATTCCGGGAGCCCAAGCTAACCGAGTTCGCCATTCGCAAATGACGCCATCCCACTCTACCGAGACACAATCCCCCAGTCCTTTCCTCATCGGACGCAAGAACTGGACGAGTCCTTTACACTCGTTCGCGATCTCGCTTTATGCTTCGGCTGTACGGTAACTGATTACCTGTTGGATACGTTGATATAATTGACGTGACTCCACAAGGATGACAATCTGCAAATCTGAAACTCTCGCTGACTTCGCAGCAATTATATTCACCATCACTCAGCTGTGCATCGTACCTTACAACGCCATTTAGCTGCCACTTCATTCAGACTGTAGAACGGATTCTCATGGCTAATTGCTCTATGAGCCTCGCAAACTTATTTACACGAATCTGCGTTGTTTTCACGAACTACACGAGCACAGAAATTACAAAGACTTATTGATATTTTTCGTAGTCATCGATACGGAAGAAAATGCCATATAATTTCATAGCGCAATGTATAACAAAGCAAAAAAAAATTAAATAAGACTTTCATTGGTTCTACCAATTAGTCTGATCAACTCTTGCTATATACGACGTCGTGTTCTTCACAAATTAAATGCCACACATTCATGGTGCTGTTGAATGATTGCAATGTTTATTCCAAAATTGTAAAATCATTACAAATGCTAATGTTCTTTGCCTCGCCGGCAAACATTCAAGGATACGACGCGTATCCACCTCACAGCCACTTGCAAACATTCATGGATACTGCACACGTATCCACCTTACAGCTATAGCTTCGGTTATTGGTGCTCTTTGCCTCGCCGGCAGACATTAATGGAGACTGCGCGCATCCATCTCATGGCCACTCCTACTGGCACAGCCCACTAGCGCTTTGCTAGCGCTTCAATTATTGGTGCACTTTGCCTCGTCGGCAAACATCCACAGATACTGCAACCCTCCAGACTAACTTTTGGACCTAGGAGCGCATGCGCTCCCAACCTGAAAAATTTGGGAGCGCAGGCTAAAATTTAGGCGCGCAGGCCAAAACTGTGGTCACGCGGAGTACCATGATACTTTTCTGAATATTTACAAGCCCAAATAAAGATACCTGAACAGACTATCGGTTGTTACTGCATTTATTTCAGAAACATTATCAGAAAGCACTTTGTGAACTGAAAAGTAGATATTGATGTTCACAAGAATGTATGAAAAATGTATAAATGCAGTTATCATTTTATAGAGTTATTATACAAGTCTAAATGTATGTACAAGTCTCCATTTCCCCAAGGGGCAACTTTTCATCAAACCCTCCCCTGTACATAAACTGAATCACTCATAGAAAAATACAATGTTTTGGAGAGCTATCATACAAGTCTAAATACAACATTTTCCAAAGGGACAACTTTTCATTAAACCCTCCCCTGCACACAAACTGAATCATTCATTAAAAAAAATTGCGTACAGCCAATCAGCGACCTTGTGCCAGACTTCTGAAGACTTCTGTCTCAGGGCAGCTAAATTTTTTTCTCTCTCCACTGGACTTGCATTAATAATGTAAAAATAACCGAGATTGCGTCATCTTATTCTAGAAAATATGAATGCTCTGAACAGATGATTTTTATCAATACTTGCTGGAAACATTACAAATGATTGGCAGGTTTGGTAACGGCCACCGCATTTTCAAATGAAGGACACATATATTTAATGATTCAAAACCTCTTTCAAAGTATAAAATCATTAGGCTGTATCACACCTTTCTCCCTGAGTATAGCTATGGCCGTCTGCTTAAAATTATGTTTCTATGATGCACAAAGAAAGCACCATAATCAACCTTTATTAACAACCGACAGCAAAGTGCGAATACAATTCATTAACACCACTTGCCAAACCTGCCGATATGTTTATAACATTCAGTAGCGCGGCTAAATAAAAATAATCTGTCAGCCTACAGAACATTTATATTTTGGAGAATAATCTGACGCAATCTCAATTATTTCTACTTTATATTCATCGGATTTTGTTCGGCGTCACTAACTAGTTTATTATTAATATGCCAGATCAGTGCAGGATAAAAAACGCAGCGAGTTGGGCATTGCTAGACTACATTGATTGTAACCAGCTCATTTTACCAGCTTCAAATAGGCTATTTGAACAAATACATACATAACAATTCATTTATCTAAATGGCAGGCTAGACAAATGATTTGGCCAACTGTTATGCTGAGAGTAAGGCAGGCATCTACGATGTGATCGCAGCTATTCTGACATGGACTGTGCAGTCATTGGTTCCGAGACCGTACTTCGGTGCAAGGCCAGTAAAGACAGAAAAATTTCATTGTCTCGCGACACTCATTCAGTGGTCCGGAACAAGGTTGCTGATTGGCTGTATGCAAATACGTTTCTGTTGGTGTCCACAACTCTAGTGGGAAAAAAATTTCGCCAGCGGGCCAGGCTGATAATTAGGGAGTGAATCTCTGCCCAGAATAGGCACACAGTGCATGAAGTGTGCACGACCGATGTGAGAATGTAAGCTGCAAAACGTAAATCTTGGTCGCAAATGCGACTGGAGCGCTGTACTGCGCGAGTATCCACCTTTCAGGATTCAGGACATTCAGGATTTTCCAGTAGAGAGCAGAACTCATAGTTCCATCAATTATGGCAAGTCGTCCAGGTCCTTCAGCAGCAAAGCAGCCCCAGACCATCACACTACCACCGCAATGTTTGACTGTTGGTATGATGTTCATTTTATGAAATGCTGTGTTAGTTTTACGCCAAGTGTAATGGGACGCACACCTCCCAAAAAGTTCAACTTTTGTCTCATCAGTCCTCAGAATATTTTCCCAAAAGTCTTGGGGATCATCAGGATGTTTTTTGGCGAATGAGAGACGAGCCTTTGTGTTCTTTTTGGTCAGCAGCAGTTTTCGTCTTGGAACTCTCCCATGGATGCCATTTTTGCCCAGTCTCTTTCTTATTGTTGAATCATGAACACTGACTTTAACTGAGGCACGTGAGGCCTGCAGTTCTTCAGATGGTTCTGGGTTCTTTTGTGACTTCCTGGATGAGTCGTCGCTGCGCTCTTGGAGTAATTTTGGTAGGCCGGCCACTCCTCGGAGGGTTCACCACTATTCCAAGTTTTCTCCATTTGTGGATAATGGCTCTCACCATGGTTTGCTGGAGTCCCAAAGCCTTAGAAATGGCTTTGTAACCCTCTCAAGACTGACAGATGTCAATGACTTTGTTTCTCATCTTTTCTTGAATTTCTTTGAATCACTGTATGATGAGTTGCTTTTTGAGATCTTTTAGCCTACTTCACTTCGTCAGACAGGTTGTGTTTAAGTGATTTCTTGATTCAACAGGTTTGGCAGTAATCAGGCCTGGGTGTGGCTAGTGAAATTGAACTCAAAAAATATGGATAATCGCAGTTAATTCATGATTTAACGGGGGGGATTACTTTTTCACATAGGTCCAGGTAGGTTTGGACAGCTTTTTTCCCTTAAAAAAATGAAATCATCATTTAAAAAGTGCATTTTGTATTTACTTCAGTTATCTTTGTCTAATATAGGCATGGGCAATACAAATGAATAAAATGACAACATTTCTTGAGTTGCTGAGAAAAAAGTTTTTATTATTTTCAAATGATTTTTTGCAGGTAAGTACAGAAGACACAGGCGAAGAGTTTGCCAAAAATCCAACGTCTTTACAGGAAAGGGTCTCAGAGCCACAGGGTCCCAAAAATGGCTGATTTCGGCATTTATCAACAAAACCCATTGTGAAAATTGGGGGATGAAGCCTGAGGGCATTTTCGAAAATGCAGTCTACTCAGAAATAAACCTGGCCAAATTATCCATTAGGGTACCCTAACAGAAATAATTGATGCTAAAGTCATCAACCACTCTTCTGAAGTACAGCAGCACCCCCTAGGCCCTTTTTAATGGAAAATGCATTGAATTTCACCCAATTATGTTCAACAAACATTAGGTTTTGCACTGATATTACAAAATGGTATGAATGGGTTGCCTGTGAAGTTTTTTTTTTGGATCAAAAAAAAACCTGGCCTGCAACAATGTCAAAATTATCGGTGGAGGGCAAACATTAACGCCATTCCCTGTTATGTTTATGATCAGTTCTGTTAGGTTTTGCATTACTATATAAAATGCAGTGAAGTCCGCCATGATGCATGCCCAGTTGTTTGCCCTCCCACTGTCCTACGAAATGAATCAAACGTTCCCCTTCAATAACCCTAACAGTTTGGTGATAAAAAAAAACCTTTGCACTGTTTTTTATACAATGTCCATATACCCTCCTCCCATGATAGTTTCAATGAGCTACTGTGAATAATTCATAGTAAAAACACAGTGACGTGCAGTCGGAGGTTAGTTTGGTAATTAGTCTGATCCCCTCACCCGATCAGAAACCTCCCCTTTGCTTGATTAGCAATCAGATGATTAATTAGTTTAGTAAGACTATTCGCAGAATGACGGGCCAGTTTAAGTTTCCGCCGCCTCCCCTTTATTCTCCTCTCATTTATCTGTGCAAAAAACTACGACAGTCTACTCAGTACATCGAACCTGAAATGCTCACTAGACAAGAGATTTGCGTGTACTTGCTTCCAGGAAGCCGAAGCAATGTCATCAACAAATATTAAAACAGTTCGAGTTCAATGCTTAATCAATATACAATGTATTCTCCTTTAAATATGCGCTTTTACACCCAAACAAAAAGTGGGCGTTTATTTTCAGTCTTCTTTCATAATCCGATTAACAAAATGTTTAAACGATATACAGAATTACCAAGAGCCGAGAATTTTTCCTAATTGATTATTCAGATTTCCATCCTCGCAGTCTCGAATTGAAGGGTATAAGTGAATGAATCTTGTGACCGGTGTTCGCGAGGTGGCATATTTTGATAGGTAGCAAAATTTGTCAGAACACTGGTAGGTTTTGAACGCCTGGCGCTGGTTTATTCCTTGGTATATTTTACTGAAACTTCACAAATAGGGTCACAGGATATTCTGTCAACTAACTATGTAGGTTACAGTGAAAATACACTCACCTTTCTTGCTATTGTTGAGAAGAAGTCACGGCGAACTCGCAACGAACTTCAACAACTTCTGTCGAACTTATTTCACATCCCCTGGAGGTCTAGTTTGGACGAATAGACTTGTAATTTCTCAAATTAGATGGCTGTAAGTCAATCAGGGCCGTAGCTGGGATATCACGTCAGCACGGGCTGTTTGAAATCTACCTCCAAAATGGATATTTTTGCCACGCCGTGCACTTGAAAGTTTGTAAACGCGGCGCAAATTGAGGTCACGCGTTCATCCAACGGGCGAACAATAGCTCTGTTCAAATCGCGTTATTGGCCGTAACATGCAGAGTTCATGTATGAAATGCGGGTATCCTATTGAAAAGGTTGCTTTTAATCAAACCATGGTGTTCTTTTTGTATGAAAATGGTATTTTCATCATTTTTTAATAAGTTTTCTGAGGCTTGTTTACCACCCCAGTTCAGCTGTTACGCATTCCATTAGAGTTTATGCAGAGCGTTGCCCATGCCTATCTAATAGTGAAATTTGTTTGATGATCTGAAACATTTAAGTGTGACAAAAAAAAAGAAATCAGGAAGGGGGCAAATACTTTTTCATGGCACTGTATATACCTCCTACATTCCCATAATCCCCACTTGTCTCGTTTGTACGTCCCCCCCATCCCCTTCCCCTCTCCAAGAAGGAAGCAAGAAACAGCCACCACCTGGGACCCTGGGGGGGTGGGAGCCACACAGACTTCGACAAGAGATGCGAGCCCCACCCTGAGTCTCGCCACCCGGGGGGCACCCAACGCACAATCACAGACCAAGTCCGACACCACACCCGCCCCGATCTCCTATCCGCCCGATCTCCGATCCGCAATCCCACCCAATACTCTCTTCTACTTTAGGAGTGGTCCAGAATTCATTAAGATATTTTGGTGATCCAAAATATTTTCTGTGATCCACAAGGTTAGGATCATTCATCAAACAAATATTCTTTTGACAGTATTTAACATTTTGTATTAATGAACTTAATGAGATTTAAACCATGGTTAAGTTTAGATTTACTGACATGAAAAGAACCAAGGGAATCAGTCTTATTTTCAGGGGTTTAGACGGTGAAGCTTGGTTTGATTTCAATAAAATGACTATACTGAACATGACTACCTGAAAAAGATTTAGTCATAAAGATGAACTCAATCTGCCCTCTGCAGTTGTGAACTTCAAGAAGGAAACATACAAGACTGACGGGCTAGTGGAACATTTGATGAACATCATGAGTAAATGAAATAGCATGTGAGAAAATGACTGGCTCTCCCTCAGCTAATAATAACAACAACTTGCTGCTGTAGGGGAATTTGTTGGATTTTTTTAACTGCTCTTTAACTAGCTAAATTGTGATTAAGATGGTGTAAATTCCATCGTCTGACGTTTGCAAACAATTCAGCCTGAATTCGATGTAACTAACTAGCACATGACCTACATTAGGCAGGTTACAGGACCCTTTGTCCCTGAATTTTTTATCCCCACGGACTTTTCGTCCCCAGACTCTTCGTCCCAGAGGACTCTTCATCCCTGAGGACTTCCCGTCCCCAAATTTTTCGTCCCAAGATTTTTCATCCCCATGGACTTTTCGTGCCCGGACTCTTCGTCCCTGAGGACTTTTCATCCCCTAGGACTTTTCGTCCCAAGATTTTTCGTCCCCTGATAATAAAATAATGTGCCACCATTGTTAACAGACGAATGGATGGACGGAGAATGGAAAGATCACCATGATATAAGGGTTAGGGATAGAGTTATAATGCCCGAAGAGGGTAAAGCATTATTGGGGATGAACAATCAGGGGATGAAAAGTCTGAGGACGAAGAGTCCGGGGACGAAAATTCCAGGGGGACAAAAAGTTCGGAGACAAAAAGTCCGGGGACGAAGAGTCCTAGAGCCCTTTAGGCAGCTACTGAAAAAATGAAGTTGTCCATTTACATTTTCCCAATGCAGAAATAGAGCTGAAACTTGGTTTGTAAGTAGTACACTACATGCCTCAACATACAAATAACAGGTTTTTACAATTTATAAAAAATGGCAGTTTGGTGACGTTTGACATTCCTTCACCCATAGGCATCTATTTGATAATCCCGTAATAGATGGTGGTCGCAAATATCGTTCAGATTTCAGGAAACATTTCATACAACATCTTTAGGACGTAAACTACTTTTTTAATTTAATTTCAGCCTTGTATCCCCAGAGAGGTGCGGCAAGGTGACAGACCAGTTTACTGTTAGGTTCACTTGTACCTCAAGTTCAAGTGGAGCCAATGAGGGTAGTTCCAAGTCACTAACAATAGTTAAATGGACCACTGTCGAACAGAACCTGACAGCGGAGAAGGGGGGAGGGGATTGCTTGGTGTCCAATCACAGAGGGTCTAAAGTGCAAATTAATTGAATTTTCTTAAATAAAAACTAATCTGGGATGCATTTCCCGAAATCACAGACTTGCATATTTTGACCCACTGACTGTGAGTGGACGAACTATGTAAGTTGCTAACTTAGTAACTATGCTTTAGGAAAACGTGCCCCTGGTGTACATTTGACCAAACAGTTCATGAACAATATCGTGCTCTTTATTTGCTCCAAACCTGCACTTTTTCTCAAAAATGAGCCTTTTATGAAGGTCCGGAGATTTCTGAAGACAAAATGACTGACCCAAATTTGCCTTTTAGCGGATGTGACGCAATGGGAGGTATTCCAAAAATGGTAAAAAGTCTTTCAGAGGGATGTAGCACTCTTGAAATTGCTAAGATATTTGGGCGTGATCACAGAACCATCAAACGTTTCGTCGCAGATAGTCAACAGGGTTGCAGGAAACGTCTGTAGAAAAAACGGCGCAAATTAACTGCCAAAGATTTGAGAAGAATCAAACGTGAAGCTACCAGGAACCCATTATCCTCCAGTGCTGTCATATTCCAGAACTGTAACCTACCTGGAGTGCCCAGAAGTACAAAGTCTTCAGTGCTTAGAGACATGGCTAAGGTAAGGAAGGCTGAAACTCGACCACCACTGAACAAGACATATAAATTGAAGAGTCAAGACTGGGCCAAGAAATACCTGAAGACAGATTTTTCAAAGGTTTTATGGACTGACGAGATGAGACTAACTCTTGACAGACCAGATGGATGGGCCCATGGCTGGATCAGTAACAGGCACAGAGCTCTAATTCGACTCAGATGCCAGCAAGGTGGAGGTGGGGTGCTGGTATTATTAAAGATGAGCTAGTTGGACCTTTTTGGATTGAAGATGGACTCAAAATGAACTCCCAAACCTACTGCCAGTTTTTAGAAGGCACTTTCTTCGAGCAGTGGTACAGGAAAAAGTCTGCATCTTTCAAGAACACCATGATTTTTATGCAGGACAGTGCTCCATTGCATGCATCGAAATACTCCACTGCATGGCTAGCCAGTAAAGGCCTTGAAGATTAAGAAAAATAATGACATGGCCCCCTTCCTCACCTAACTTGAACCCTTTTGAGAACATGTGGGCCCTTCTTAAACGGGAGATTTACGGTGAAGGAAAACCGTCCGCCTCTCTGAACAGAGTCTGGGAGACTGTGGTTGCTGCTGCACAAAAAGTTGATCGTCAACAGATCAAGAAACTGACAGACTCCATGAATGGTAGGCTTATCACTGTTATTGAAAAGAAGGGCGGCTATACTGGTCATTGAATTTTTTTTTTTTTTGTTGAAATGTCAGAAATGTTTATTTGTAAATTTTGAGTTGTTTATTATTCTCACTCTGACAGATGAAAATAAACAAGTGAGAAGGGAAAATTTTCATTTTTCATTTAGTTGCATAATAATTCTGCACACGAATAGTTACCCAATAATTGTGTGCACACGGATATTCTCCTAAGAAAGTAAAAGTGAGGTTTTGGCTTTCTTAACTATTCAGGTTTGAGGTTTATTAACATTTTGGATTAACTAAGAGCACTGTAGTTCTTCAATAATAAAATTAATCCTCAAAAATACAACTCGCCTAATAATTGTGCACAGTGTAGAGACAGTCTATGTAAGTGAACAAACCCTCAAACTGCCGGCAGCGTCGCAATTCATAGGCTTGTTAATGCAGTCTATGGGACTGCTATGTTGACGCCAGCGGACATGGAGCTGCTCTATTTATGCATGCAGTTACCCTATTCTATCAATACCCAAACCGTTTATTGAATATTCACGACCAAGCCTTGCCTGTTACTGATTTAGATTAGACGAGTTAAAGGGATATTTCAACATTTTGGCAAATTGGCCTATTGCTATAATCCCTGTAGTCATATGAGTAGGTACATTACCTTTAGTTACCCGTGCCTGTTGTTTTGAGATTCGGGGGGGGAGACGCGAGCTGCTCAGCGAACATAACGAAAGTGAACGGTACAGGTCCCTCGCTCCTTCAAAACTCATTAAATATACAATCCAACAGCTCCAAAACGCTCTCATGGACAAGTTGTGACCTGCTCATTCACCACGCTATAAAATAATAATGTATAATTACGAGACAGAGTTATTTTCAAGGCAGTGCATAACCGGAACTACATTCCAGACATACCGGCAGGGCGGAGTGATTTCAAAAGCGTATGTTTACTGCAGCTACTCTGGAACTCAAAACAATACTATGTTCCGAATAGGAAAGTAGTTCCGAGTATTTGCTTCATGTATCGTAATGTTACGTAATTATACTTTATTATTTCATAGCATGGTGAATGTGCAGGTCACAACATGTCTACGAGAGCATTTTGGAGCTGTTGGATTGTGTATTTGATGAGTTTTCTAGGAGGGAGGGACCTGTACCGTTCACTTTCGTTATGTTCGCTGAGCAGCTCGCGTCTCTCCCCCCTCCCCCCCGAATCTCAAAACAACAGGCATGGATAACTAAGGGTAATGTACTTACTCATATGACTATCGGGATTATGGCAATAGGCCAATTTGCCAAAATGTTGAAATATCCCCTTAAGTCTCATCCCTGTTTCCCAGGCATTGTGTGAATTAAACTTCTCAGCCAAGCCTGATGTGCAAACTTCCGAATATACTTGTGTTATGGTTCTGTTTTGTTATCATGCCATGTGTTCATTGTCATGTCTTTTCTTTATTCTTTTTGCTTATTGTACATCTCGGTTTTCTGTTCATGCCATTTCAGGTTTCATTGCACTTGTCACCCGTCTTGTGATCAGTTTGGTTCAGTCCGTCTTCCCAGTCTGTGTGCCTACATGCTTCGGGTGATTTCAATAGTTTCTGGTGTTTCATATTATTACTTCAATTCTCGTTTACTTCCTTCACCTTGCTTTCCTAGATTACTAATAATACGAACATTTATATTTTGTAGCATAGTTTACTTAACCTAACTAATCCATGTATACATATCACTAACTACTAATAAACACTTTGGTTAATTTGTAAAGCTGCACCGTTACTAATTATCAC
Organism: Gymnothorax javanicus; assembly: GCA_029692085.1. Lineage (NCBI taxonomy): Eukaryota > Metazoa > Chordata > Actinopteri > Anguilliformes > Muraenidae > Gymnothorax > Gymnothorax javanicus. The sequence goes on from CM056202.1 coordinate 16,529,822, forward strand.
TAATTCAATCTCAGCTATCGCCCTGTTCTAGTCTCCGCCTCTTTGCTTTCTCTGTCTCTCCCTGCGTTTCTGCGAGATCTCTCGCACGTGCTTAATTGCTATCCTTCACTCTTTGTCTGTGCACTTAGAACTCCTTGACCGGAGCTGTTTATCTGTCATAGGTTGTCTGCGTTGATCCTTTCCGTGTCTTGGCTTTTGCCAATTGTTGTGGTTTTGGACTTCCCCATGTGTGCTTACCTCTGTAATTAGTTCTTATCCAATTCACCTGTTCCCTGCATAGCATGTGACTTCCCTCTTGTCTATTTAAAGTCTTCGCGGCAGTTCATTCTCAGTCAAAACGTTGATCAATTTACATCTTTGCAGAGCTCCTCGTATGTTTCTTGTTTATTGCTTCTTCACGACTGTTTTGTCCGACCTCAAAATTGCCTTTCCCTACTATTCCTGTTTTGTCTTTTTGGATTTTGACCTGTTTTTGTACGACCACGTTTTCTGTTTTGGATGCCCTGTGTATGACCTACCTTCTGGATTTCGACTACGATTTTTGGCTTACTGTCTATGTACCATTGCACATCTGCCTTACTGGTTTTGACCCCTGCCTGTCTTTTCCACTTCGCTTTTTGGATATTGTTTTTGGCTTGACAATTCTTATGTCTTCTGGTCCCGACCCTTTTTACAATAAAGGCTTACGATTTTTGGAATTCCTGTTCTCGTGAGTGGTTCCTGAACGCACCGTCACAACTTGCCCATAGTATCTATCCAGTAGTTAATAAAATGATCTCTTGTGACAGAAAAAAAATTGTTGTCCTTTGTTGCAACTTCTTCAGCTATAATAGGCCAAAGGTATCTCAATGAATTAGTGAAAAAAATTGGTTTTCAGAAGCAAAAATTCAAAATGGTACTGATACTATCTCATTCTACAATCAATTATCAGATTTTAAAAACGCGTGATTCCCTACCACTGAATTACCCAATGATTCATCATGCTACGAATTCAGCAGTTCCTTACGACCTCAATCCGTGAATGCTACCCATTGTCTCTAATGGCTGCTCAGGCTTATCTGCGTAAACCACAGTTATAGTTCATGCTCACCTGAACTATAACCTGGTAGTTATCTATTGATTGACACATTTTTATCCAATTCCTCAATGTATAAACTTTCCACAGTAATTGAAAGGCTTTGATTGGACCCCCAGAAAGGTGTTTAAACCCTTGTATAACAGCATTGTTGTATTCTCTCAATTGTCTGCAGCAGAATAACGTGAGTATAAAGTAAAAACAGACTTCCCAAATGAACCTAAAAGTGCCTAGTTTACATTTATGTGATAGCAGTTTGAAATCGACATGGATAATGGGAGTTATTCCGAATGGAACATTACTGGAGGGCTCCTCGTACCGGAAGGCTCTGTTGCTCAGTTTATCTAGAACAGGACTTAAATGATGGAGACCTTTGCTTCGAATTGAGTAAGTAGAATGGAGTAACAAGGCATTTTAAGGCTAGCTAGCTAGCTGGCCAGCTGTTTATTTTTTATTTTTTTGGTTTACCATAGCGATGATCACAGAGCTTGTTTGCCATATTGGTTAGTATGAGTAACCGTTAGCCTTTGCTACCAATACTGTATATGGAGGCATTTTATTCTGTGTGGCGATGTTTTAGAATTTATACTACATTCAACAAAATCGAATGCCTAGGGTTTTGTTCATTTAAAATGAGAACAGCTCCAGGACTTTGGTAAAACCCCTGGCATGTTCGTTGCTCCAATTCTGTTCAATCAAGTGTAGTAGCATAATGGCTGCATTTACCTGATAGTGGAATGTCTGTTTTGTTAAAATAAGGCATATTTTGGGTATTACTGTGCTACTGGGTGTGAAAAGCAGTTATACAAGCTTGCGTTTCGCTTGTATTGTAAATAGCAAGCTGACTGTCGCGGGGTGAATGTTCTGATGAAAAATAAGCAGTTCCTCAAATGAGTTTGTATGCTTGCTGATACGTCTTTGTAGAAAAATGGACAAAACTCTGAAACATATCGTGGAGAAAAGGCATGTATTTGGTTTGGACAGGTTACTGGTGACTTCTGATGTCCATGTGCACCAGTATAACTCATGCAAAATTCTGCTGAATTCTCATGAAGCTTTTTTGTGTTTGTGACCCTTACTCTGCATTAAAATTATGAAAAGAAACATGTACGATAGAATTCTAAATGCTGCAAGATTCCTCTGTAATTAAAGCCATTTGCCCCGTCTCTGTGATGCTCAGATCTTGAATTATGAAGCCTAAATAGCCATATTTGGCTGCTGCGCAAAGGGGTTAATTTTTATCCTCATTTTTAGACAATGAAATGGACTCAGAAATTTTGACTTCCTCCACAGAGGCCAAGAGCATGCACAAGTACTACAGGAATATCCAGAAATCGATTTCTAATGATACTTTTCACTGGGGAATTTCATAAACACACTCAAGTTTACAACATTGTTACATCCAGTGTTTGCACAAAATGTTTGCAATGTAGCCGGGTAAAAATTTGAAAAATAAAATGTAAAAATTAAGTCAATTAAATCATATAAAAAGCCAGCACAAGTGTAACATTTAGAATCAATAGGGCCAAAAATGAACATTATCGGGGATAGCTACATTTGCCGTGGGGAAAAAAAACAAGCTAGAGAGACCATTGGATGCCCAGGCTCAGTGGTTTGGCTAGGGTGGCATGGTTAAGGGAAACCTCCTCCCCTTCTTCTACCAGCCCCTAAGAGGAAGAGCTATGACTGATGTCCTGATGATGCCTGATGTCCCGCAGGAATGACCTCCGGGACATCAAGAGCGTGAAGCTTGTTGCTGGAATCAAGCACGACTTGCAAGACACCACCAAGAGTTCCCTTGGATGAAGATTATCCTCTCTGCCATCACCCAGCGATGCCAGTGGAGCTCTTCCCATCCAAAGATTGACAAAGACCAGCATTATGTTAACAGTGTGAAGGTTACGGTCATCTATTGATGGAAACATCTTGCATCATCCTCAGATAAAGCATGAAGATCCTAGCCAGTTTTCGCATGACGGAGTTCATTTCACCCCTATGGCCAAAATATTTTTTTTTTTCAAAAATTGCCCTCCATCCGAAAGACCGAATCCAGTGGGATGATGCTGGATTTGGATTTTCGACAAGTTATGGCCGCAATAAATGCTGTAATTTCTCTGCTTTCAGCAATGTTTGAGGTGCTCTTTTTGATTTATACTAAGGTAGCTGTCACACTTGTAATTGCTGTCACAGCTCTTACTGTCCTTCTACCTTCATTTCCCTCTCTCCTCCTCTTCAGTCTTCTCCAAACCATTTGCTTTACCCCAGCCTTTCCACCTGATGGACTTCCTTAACTGCATTTCCCCATGGTGAATGCAGCCAGGGGGTTGTCTTTGGGCCCCCCAAAAGTTAAGGCCTCTGCATAGTTTTAGTTTAAATAAATATTTTTTATTTAACTCTCGTTTGTACACCTCTGATTTACTGTAGCATAAGACATAGAATATGTGAAAGAATTCCAGAGTGAAGTTTTTGGCTCCCCATACATGTAAAGACCTTTATTATACATTACAAGAGATTTCATTTACTGCCATCAAGAAAAAGTACATTGAATAACAAAAAATTTCTCATGCGCTCCTAGTCCGAGGGCAGATGACTAGAGTCACTGTTGGAAAACTGAAGCTGTAATTGTCCAGATGAAATACTTTGTAATGAATTATTAAACACACAAAATGAGTGTCAGTTTATGCCAATAAGTGTAGATGGCAGTGTATAAGGAAGGTGAGATTGGCAGAACAAGTGCACATAAGAGAAGCCACATGTTCATTATTATTCAATCAACATTGATTTGTCCATCTTCAAGTGTAAATGACTGTCTTACAAAAAAAATTGCAAGTTTCACTGACAATGCATAGTGTAGCATTTTAGACAACCATTTTCATCAGTTTTTTCATTTATAAATTACTAGTATTCTACAACAATAAAACTAAAGAAAGCTTTGAGCATTTTCCCAAGTCCTCGCTGAGTAATGCTGAGGTCTGACTTTGTGGGCAGCTCCTGTAATCACATGAATAATTCTTAAAAAATCATCAGAAAAGGCCGAGCTTATGTCATGCCATGGTGAATATAACATAGAATGTATGATAATTTCATTTCGTCTTTGTACAATGCCTATCCCAGCTCTTACTCTCTAAATTCAGACAATGAATGCATTACCCTAACAAATATGTTCCCTTCATAGGTATTCTTTAAATGAAAAACATATATTTCACTAGATATGACTAGCTACCCACCACCATTTTCCTCCACAATAAGCATTAACGATACACTGCTTGCCATCTTAACGTTAGCCAAATTAGCTAGCTAGCTAGCTAGATGATAACTTAGCTAACCGTTCAGCGTTAGCTTATGAAATATAAGTTTAACTTACCGAAAAAAACTGCAAAGATCCTTTAGATCAGTCGGGTCGATGAGCACAGTTCATTTCAGAACGACTCATTCCGTTGTTTTTTTTAAATAAATCTAAGGGCTTGAAACACACAATCGCAGTTAGCTAGTCCTCTGAAAAAAATTCAGTGAACGCAAATCTCCTACGTTCCTACTCTAGCTACGTAAAGATGCTTTTCTTGGAAAAAAAAGAATGCAGCAGGCAGGGGCCATCGCGACTCTTGTCACGCAGAGCAGCTGGCGATCACATTTACCATGCCCCTTTTCTATAGTATCAAATTAATAGTTAACTGGAAATTTATCAGAAAAATGAACACCTGAACATACATCAGCATGGTATGAAATTCTTAAAAAGGCAGAAACCATCTTCAGAAAAAAAAATATTTGACATGTGCTTGATTTTTTTTGTGTGGCCTGTGTCCCATCCACTGACAAGGATGGGGCGGATTTATAAATTGTACTGCAGCCAACGACTGGAAGCCGATCGAGACAATTTGGCTTCACTTTTCAGGAGCTGTTCGGTTGTCCATCTTTATATACAGTCCATGATGTTGTCCTGTAGCTCAGCTTTTGAGTGACAAAATGGTGGTTATACATTTTTACGATAGCACGGATTCCAGAAAAAATGTTTTCCTCGCTATCAGAATTGGTTTGGCTGCCATCTTGAGTTCCAAAATGGCCACCATGTAATAAGTGGGTTCTACATTGAAATTTAAAGATGCACCTAGGGAACCTTAAAGTGAATCTGAAGAGGGTCTAATCATACCTACAGCCAAAAACTCGGAAAGGTGATACAATATGTGCATTGTAAATGTAATGTCCAAACCATAAAAACGGTCCATTAATAGTGGCATGCTTATATTATGCACAAGCCTTTTGTGAAATCATCTGTGGGTATGAATGTTTGACAGATATCTTGAAGGTGGAGATTTAACTTCAAAGTATATTTCAGCAGAAATTCTTGAAGTGTCTAAAACACACAGTTTTATAAATTTTAATTTGGAAATTATCCAACGCAACACATTTTAAAACCAGCAAGTCTTCAAATTGGCTTCAATATCACGGGGCAGACATTTTTACTTGGGGAATCCAATCAAACGCCTTCATGAAAGGAATGAGTTTTACTGATATCACAAGTACTGTGGCTCAGTCCATTGAACTGGTGTTTGATTGGATAAAATTAGATTCCCCAAGTAAAAATATCTGCCTTGTGATAACCAGCATCGCACTGGATTGTTACCGAATTAAAATGTGCGTTTTTGACACTAAAAGAATTTAACTTTCTGCTGAAATATATTTTGCTGAGGTGAGGTCTCCTCCTTTAATGATTCACTAAATGCTCAGACATGTGTCAAAAGGTCTGCTGGTGTTGATCCATTCGAGTTTGAATTCAGTGATTCAACTACTATCAAATTAGTGCCACTGAAAAGCCTGTTGTCTCACATCGGAACCAGGGGCCTATTGCACCAAAGTCGGGTCTTGAGATCCTGGATCAATGCCAAAGCGAGGATAGCCATATCCCAAACAGCGCGTCGCTGGCTTAATTGATTTCACAAAGCCAACAGCGGGTGGAGGAGGATAGGCTAAGTGAAGCCCAGTGCCGCTGATCCTGCTGAGTGCACGCACTCGGCTACCTCTAATAGACCCCGAGATCGATCACAGAATCGCTGATCATCACCATGGACACTAAGTAGCTGCAGCAAACGCATGCGCCAGCAACACTCAAAGACTACGTTCAGACAGGGGGACGATAGGATCGCTGAAATGCCTCTGCTTGTTATTCCTTTAGTTTCTGTCTGAATGGTTCGAGACGTTTGAGAGGAGTATTAAAGTGAGCTAAACTCAAGTGAAAGTAAACTGAGGCGTTTCAGCGCCGTCAAAAAGGAGTAGCTGATGCACTTCGGCGTTACCGAGAATGAGATAAGCCGTCGCTGTCAGACAGACTTAATATCGAGCGAAACCTTTGACCTTGGATCTCATGTGTGACATGCGCACAACAGCCATGTAGGCAAAACTGAATTTGACAAGGCCATGGAAACATTCCTGTTTCATATACGCCTCACGGTTTTGATAAAAGTCCTTTTCATTGTTCTGTACAAACTGAATTGATAGTCCGATCTAGAAGACGTGTTCAGATTAGTTGAGTTTACTTACTGCTTTTAATCACCTCTGATGGAGGCATACTCAAATTAAAAAGTAGAGTGTTAGCGTCTAAAAATTACGTCAAGGAGCCTCCTGAAAATGTTTGATTCCAGTATTGCGAAGCGAACGACATTGCACTCGTGTCCAGCAGTAAGGCAAGGACTCTACCTTACCTGTTACAGTCGGAATAAAGACGGAGAAAAGTAGCAGCAGAGCTGTTTATAGGGGGTTACCGCAGCGATTTGAGACCGCGCTGAAACAAGGTAACCTACTTCATGCTGCACTGCTCATTTTCTACTCTGATGGAAGTCTCAACTTGGGGAATAAGGACCAATCTGATAATGACGGATTCTAAATATGGTTGAAATGTGACATGGAAGGGGGACTGATTGAATTGTGATGGTCACTGTCACATGGATACTTGAATATAATGATTGAATATTAGCTATTTAACTGACATGAATGGTCACATGTTTCTAAGATAATTACTCTGGGCCTACAATAATTGAGATAGCAATGTGTAGTGGACAATTCAGAATGACAGTTAAGGACATTGATTGTCAATTTGGGTGACTGCTGAATGAGGCGAGGTGAACTTGGCTGGAGACAGGAGCTTAGCTAGTTCGTAAGCTTGCTCCGGAGCTGGCAAGCTCCACAGACTTTGTTTCCATAGTAACTAGTGTCGTGGCTGAGCTCACACGCTCTGTGCAACTGAAATGGGGCTTGAGATCAGGCTAATCCCGTGCCGATCCTGGGCTAATCCCTTATCCCACCTTCGTGCAATAGGCCCCAGGGCTAAACTGACTGAGTACCTAGGGAAAGCTCTACTTAAGGAGTATGCAGAGAGTCAATCAAGAAGTTTGTTGTCATCTTTGGAACCTCAACAAATTCTTGTCAGGTCCGCGAGGGGTTCAGGAAGACTCGAAATGAGAAACCAATTGCAATCCACTGCATAGTTTGTTGACAGACTGAAATCGACAGGCTAATTCCGAATTCATAATTCTAGGCAAGAGGTCGATAACTAAAAATATCAGTCTGCAAAGTGACAGTACAGAAGGGCTTGACAGACCTCTACATGCAAGGAGCAGAACCAGAGGTCAAAAATGCACAGGAGATCAGTCAGCAAAGTGAAAGGACCAGGGAGACTAGAAGAATCTAAAATCCAGAACACAGTCAAATCAATACCAGAAAATCAGTCCTAGTCAATCCCAGATTGTCAACCAGAAAACAAAAATGGGTCAGAACACAGGCAGAAGAAAAAAAATCACAGGAAATGCAAAAATTGGTGGTCGACAAAAAAAAAGTAATGCACTAGAAGACTAGCAAAAGGAGGACTGTGGGATTGAAAGAGTGGATATCTTTGACAACCTGGCAAAGTCTAGCTGCAGAGGGAGCTCTATAAATACACAGAGGATAATCAAGCACAGGTGGGGAACATCAGGGAAATCACTGGGAAGAACAGGTCTAGGACTCTTCATCCCTGGACTTTTTGTCCCCGGATTTTTCGTCCCAAAATTTTTCGTCCCCGGATTTTTGTCCCTGGATAGTTCATCCCTAATAATGTTTTGCCCTCTTCCTGCATTATAACACTATCCCAAACCCTAACTCTTATATCATGGTGATCTGATCCGTTTGTCCATCTGTGTGTCAACAACGGTGGCACAAATTTTTAATTGTTAGAGGACAAAAAATCCAGGGCATAATCCGAGGACAGAAAGTCCAGGGACAAAATGTTCTTGAGGGACAAAGAGTCCGAGACGAAAAGTCCATGGGGAAGAAAAGTCCTGGGGATGCAACATTCAAGGACGAAGAGTGCTGTACTGGGGAAGAACTACGGGGGCGCGATACGGGCGGGCAAACGATACAATAAACATAAAAATGACGAAAGCAACAATAAGTATACAGAAAGGAACCTAGCGATGACAAAGTACACTAAATAACAAACACAATGATATATGGATTTTAACAAATGACCTAGTATAAACAGAGAACGAACTGAAACTAAATGCATACATAGAAACTGAAACAGCCAAAAAACTGAGGGGATGGAATATCACAGAAAACTGACAAAGACCAGGAAATTGCTGATGGTGTGACAATTCTAAAAAAAATCTGACTGCTTTGACCCCAGTATTGGCGAGCGCACACTCGAGGAGGAAAACATCTTGATCCCCTGCATGTTTTTGAAGCATCCAGGACTGATAGAAGTAGATGTGTATTTGCCAGATACAAATGTGTTCATTCATCCAATGGATTGGTTTACCACTACCAACATTCCAGGTGGGCTTCATTTTATAACAGGAAAAGCAAGACTGAAGCAGACATTTTACATACATGAAAGATGTATAGCAGTTGAAAGTGAGAAAAGTGAGGGATCACTCAGCCTCTGTGCTTTTAGCAGTGCCAATTTAGGAGGGAAATTTTCTGGTATGTTGAAGATAAAGTCACTATTTAAGCCTTGAATGTAAATGCTATGTAGTTGATGTTCTCCAGAATTTTGCTGAGGGTAGTTTCAACTAGGACAGCATGTAAAATGTACTTCAGAACTTTGTGCAAACTGTATGCCAGAAATATGCAGCATGGTGAAAGAGCTGAGATGGGAGCTGTTCAAGTCCAAAAACCTTAGAGCTGAAAAGTTACCATTGACCCAGAAGCACAGAAGGGACACATTCAGAGAGCTAATCTCATGTCAGTAAGTGGTAAAGGGTACAAAGAGCAAAGGCAGCATATATTACCACTTACTGAGAACGGATGGGTAGAAATATTAGAGGTTTCTGTCATGGATTTGTCCCACCGGATGCAAATTGCAGTCCGGCGGGCACTGGGACCATGGGCCTAAAAGCAGAGAAGGAGACCCAAATGCTCAGGCTGGTAAAAAGAACTGAAATGTTTGATTAATAAAATTAAACAAAACAGAACAGAGCTTAAAACGCAGAGTGCAGCACCAAAGATTACACCAGGAAACAAACAAGAATGCAGAGGCACTGGGGTCTGGGAATAGCCAGCCCGTTATACTCTGCAATCACCTCCACCTTAACGGGCTGTACCTGTTGCCCGTTAAGGTGGAGGTGAAAGAATGCAACAGGGGGAGGGACTGCAAGGCCAAACCCTTACAGTTTCAATTGCTCCAAAGAAATGCCTTGAGCCTCCTGCACCTGAAGCAGTTCTTGAGCTTTTCATGAGTCGATGTCATAGCAGGTGTTCTAGTAACTGTAGCTGCAAGAAAAATGACCTGCCACGTACAGTGCTCTAAAAGTATACTGACTGTAGAAACAAAGTAGATTACAATGTGATAAGTCAAGAGGAAGAAGATAGTGATTAGTTGCAGATTCATTCAGTAGCCTTTGAAATAATGGATCACAATAACGGCAATAGGTTTGCTTCGATGTAATATCAATATACTGAGAACAGATTTGTTTGAAACTGCATTGTGTATATAAAATCATACATACAAAATCATTCAGTGCTGTAATGTTACAGCTGTTAATTTATGACATTACTGTTTAATTTAATTAAAATCCGATTATCATATTGGCCCATAGCTGGGTGTAAATCACATTTAGAGAGTCCAGAAAATTTTTGGTGACTTCTGTTTTTCTTTGCATTAATTTATGAATAGTTGACATGGTCATGCTCCAATCAGTGCAATTTCAATATTAAGGTTTTATAGCATTTTCTTTCAAAAGGATATTCCCTTATCGTCTCCTTTGGATCAAAATTCATTTAAAGGTCAAAAACAATGATTTTTGTCAATTTAATGAAATCTGAGCTGAAGTCATAAGGAAAACTATTCCAAGCAATTTCATTTAAGTATCATTGTGAAGTGCGATAGTATAGAATAGATATTACCCATTTACTGCAGTCTCGGTAATCGTTTGAGCCAAAGAACCCAAATACCATTTACTGCAAGGCAGAGGGTCACGTGATGTCATTCAGTTCACTCTTTGTCTTCTGTTTTCATTCATTCAGCTTCTGGGATATTGCTGCCATCTTTTTTCTGGTCATTTACAGCTGTTCGCAAGTATTTGCTGTTATAATGTCGTCGTATGATGAAGATTACAAAGCGCCACTAATCAACGTCCGTCTTCCTGCAGAAATGTGCCCGTTTATGTTTGATATGTTCCAACACCAAGCACCTAAATGGGCTCATACCTAAAACATGCGAATCGTGCATGTGTAGCACTCACATGCAAATCCATAACTTAATTCTACCGTACAAGTGATATATCATATAAAAGCAAAGACTGCCAATTCTGACCAGATCAGGTTTATCGCTTTACAACTGAAACTTACTGAATTAGCAGCCCAAAAAGAGGAAAACCAAACTACACTTGGCACAGCCATAACCATAATTATGTCTTACATTTTGTGATCTATAAAAAATAGTGCCATGGGCTCTGTAGCTCACTTGGAATATCTCAGGCTTGAGTGGTAGTATTTTTTCTGCTTGGGTCCAACATTGAGGCAATGAAGGCACCTTTTGTAATTTGTGTAGGAAAAAAATATATAACTACAAGCAGTAACCACGGGGTCCAAAAACATGAGGTAATCATCAGTTTCGAAGCACTGAGGACACACACTGTAGAAGTTTCTCAAACAATTTTCAGTTCATGGCACGTAACTGTGCATGGTATACTTTGCCCTGCAAATTTTGCGTTGACTTTGAAATAGCCACTGTTACCTGATTGACAAATAGCAGCCAGATATTTAAAGATTTATTTTGCTCATTGGAAAGATTATTTGATCTTCACCCAGAGATGCAATATGCAAAATTAGAACCATTGAGTCAAATGGTTGAAATCAAATATACAATTTTACGTTGTTTTTCTTTCTGCGCCTCATATTGGCCAATTGGAATCAAATTTGTTGTACCTCTATAGTGCCACCATTTGGCCAATCAAAGTAATTTGCATTTCGACTGCCCTTTTACACATCCTTAACAATAGTATAAAGTTGCATGATTGATGACAGTTAAAGTGAGTATATAGACTAATGAAATTTAATTGGTTGATGTCAGCCATCTTATTTGGACTATCACTTTGTTCTTCCTGGTTTTCATGGCAACTTTCACCATTATGAAGCATTCAAAATTTAAAGTTGCTCACACAATGGTTTAAGAGTTATGACCACTTGTTTGCTTTAGCGCCACCTCCATACAGATTTAAACCAAATTCAGTTTGAAGAAGTTGCATGGCCTGTACATGTGTGATCTCAAGTTTCGTGATGATTGGACATTGCATGAAGGAGTTGCAGCTCTTTATATCAATACAGGCCATGCCCTTAAATTCTGTGTGAATTGATCTCACTGCTTAGGAGGAGATAAAAATTAAAGGTTTCACAAACAATTCAAAATGTTGGAAAGTTTGCAAATACAAAAATGGGTGTGGCTTACATGGACTGATTGGTCTTGACCCACAGAATAAAAAAACAAATTTTGTTTCTACAACCTATGGTTCTGACGTAATGATGACAGGTGACAGCTAAAGTGAGTATCATGGCAACTTACACTATAGGCCAAAAGTTTGGGGCCACCCTCAGATTTTTAATGGTGCACCAAGTGTGACCAGTGTGACCCCTTGGTTTTTGGAGAAGGCATTTACACAGCATGCCTTCTTGTTACATAACATGATTTTATGTCACTTGGACGTGAACAATTTTAACACAAAGGCATTGGAACTCAATTATAAAACATTGTGGTCAGTGATCAATCAGTCAAGACAGCTTTAAAATGTGGTCCGAGGTCTGGAATTCACTCAAAACCTATTGGCTTCCTACAGTGTTGGTCATCTTACTTTAAAAAAGTAATTAGTTACAGTTACAAATTACTTCTCCCAAAAAGTAATTGAGTTAGTAACTCAGTTACCTCATTGTAAGAGTAATTAGTTACTCAGCAAAGTAACTATGACGTTATTTTTCATGTTCTATACGCTATTACGTTCTATAACATCTTTAACGTCAATATTAACTGATTGAAGAATAAAAACACTATATACAGTATTTAAGAACATTTGGTATTTATTTGAACTCAATAGATTGCAGCCTGCCATATGATATGCATGGAAATAAAAATATATAAAAAATAAATATTGAAAATAAAATTCAAGTGCAAAATTAAGAAACACAAATGTAAACTTGGGTAAAAAGAAACAAAGGAAAATCTGGCCATTAAGTAGTGCAAATCTCTGTATATTAGGCCTACTGCACAATAAACAGAACACTATCCTTAAATATTCCGTAAAGTAACAATATTAAATCTTGAAAATAATGTCTCGTCGCCATTGTCGCTGTCTTGTTGTGTTTGGCAGTCAGAGCGTGCAGTGAGACAGCGTGAGCAGGGCATGATCCGCCCAACCAGCCAATCATGATCGCCTTTGCAACGGTGTCATCATCCCCACCCCTGCTCTCTCCAGGCAGCTGATGTGTGGCCAAAACCTGGGGGCTGTTTTAATAAACAAGTCAGACCGTCCGACCCAGCGACGGACTACTCCCAACTGGATCGGACGGTCCGTCTTTTTCTGAGTGTTTCAATAAACGGTCTGTTGTCCTCCGACCCGGTCGGACTGTCCGACTTTCTAGGACTACTCGAGAGTTGTCCTAAAACTCGGTCGGACAAAAAATATAACGCCAAAATATGCCGTTATTGTTTGATTTTGTCTGGAAGCGCAGACAGCCCAAAATATTTTGAGAATGGAAAGACAGCAGGCTATAACCAATGCCCGCGAAACCAATGTAGCCTGCCCTACACCCAGAAACGGGGCTCTGTTAAATCCGTGAATGAATTTTTCTAACAACTACACATAATTTATTAACAACGCGTAAAGATTTCACTTTTAAATCATTGGTACCATTATCCTCAAGTGCGACAAAAAGTTGTTTTTTTTTTATGCGTGCTATGAACACTAATGGGACAATCGCGGTCTCAGCATGGTTCAAGTGGTTAAACATCGTATTCGTGGTGCTTAGTGTGACCGAGAGTGGAGGTCTGCTTATCGCCCGTCTGCTTAAAGCCTCTTTCACACTAGATGCGAAACGCATTTTTCGCACGACAGATTTCATTCAAAGTCAATGCAAAGACGCGAATACATGTGTTTCGCCTGTATTCGCGTCTTTGCATTGACTTTGAATGTAATCTGTCGTGCGAAAAATTAGTTTCGCGTCCGGTGTGAAAGCAGCTTAACTCAATTCTGTAAAATGAGCGATATTAATGTTTTAATGTTTTTTTGTGTGTTGAATAGCTTTTTTTTGTTGCCAATCGTAGTTTTAGCACAGAGTGCAGTGAGCAAAGACTGCTTTTAATTAGCTAGACTGTATTCAGTTAATAGTCTACTGAAAATGAACGTTACGTGACATCCCACAGCGATGGGCGCCGTTAATTTATGTCTGAATAGTAGTTAATGATCTACCGAATCAGAATTGTTTTTTTTTTTTTTTTCATTTAACGTTAACTTATTTCGAACATTTGAACGCCAAATAGTGAAGCAGTGCATCGCTGAGGTGTAAATTCTCACGCAACTTGGAACGAACAGTGACGAACCGTCCAACCGTGTGGGACCATGGTCGGACATCCTACTTTTGTTTTATTGAAACACCTGACGGACATGGTCTGTCGAACGTCCGACTTTTCACTCGACGGACAGTCTGACTCGGTCGGACAAGTAAAGTTTATTGAAACAGCCCCCTGACACCTTGCGCTTCATTCAACCCAATTGTAGTAACGCGCCACTTCACATTCTCAGTAATGGCAACGGCGTTGCAACGATGGGAAAAGTAATTAATTAGATTACTCGTTACTGAAAAAAAAAATGCCGTTAGTAACGCCGTTATACTCTAACGCCGTTATTACCAACACTGGCTTCCTATATTTTATGCATTGAAGTCATTTCATATGCAAAAAATAAGGAAAGAACAGTTGATGTGTGATTTTTTTAAAAATCTGAGGGTGGCCCCAAACTTTTGGCCTGTAGTGTAAATTTGATTGGCTGATGTTGGCAATGTTGTTTAATTTATCAATTTGTTCTAATAGATTTCCATAGCAATCCTGACTAACATGAAGCATGGAAAATTTCAAACAAAGAGTTTAAGAGTTACGACCATTTGTTTGCTATAGTGCCAACTATGGACTGATTTACACCAATCAAACAATTTATAATCTGTCCATTCGAATACACCTCCTTACCAATTTTCACCTTGATGCCTTCAGTGGTTCAGCAGAAGAAGATCAAAGTTAATGCAGATGCCAATGCGGACACTGACACTGATGCCGACGATTTGATTGGCTGATGTTGACCATGTTGTTTCATTTATTAATTTCTTCTTATAGATTTACACAGCAACCCTGACTAACATGCAGCATGCAAAATTTCAAGTTGATTGAACAAATGTTTTAGGAGTTCTGACCATTTGTTTGCTTTGGCGCCACCTATGGACAGATTTATGCCACATTTCATGTGTTTGAGTGCCCTGGTCTGTGGATGACAAATCAAAAGTTTGGTGAGGATTGGTCGTTGAATTAAAAATTTACAGGTCATTATATCCATAGAGGCCACGCCATCACAATTCATTGGCTTATTGTGGCTACATCCTTTCACTTAGTGAAATTCTTTATGCTGGGATTTTTAATCTTTGTCTGAAGATGCTGTCTACCAAATTTTATGCAAATGGATTGCACTGTCTTGGAGGAAATAGAAATGAAAGTTTTTACAAACAATTCAAAATGGCGGAATTTACATATGAGCAAATGGGTGGGGCTTCGATAAGTTGATTTGTCCTGATCCACAGAACCTAATAAAAAAGAATTTTGTTTCTTAGACTTACGGTTCAGAAGATATAGCCTGTTATAGTTATACATCTTTATAGCACCACCTATGGACGGATTTGCGCCAATCGAACAATTTATAATCTGTACATCCACTTGTAACGCCTCGCCAAATTTCTCATTGATGCCTTTCGTGGTTTGGCAGAAGACGATCAAAGTTAGCACAGACACCATAGCTGACATCGATGCCATTGCCGCATGAACGCATAAGCTCTCTTTGATCCATTGGGCCAAGTGAGCCAAAAATGAAGATTTAAAGATAATTAAAAATCAAACAATTTACAGTCGGTAATAATAACAATCACCTTTTTTTCTTAGCTTAGATCCAAATCAAAAATTGGCAGGTACATGTAAATCATCTACAGCAAAGCAATTGCATTATTTGTGCATGTCAAATAATTGATCGTAAATTCTGTCATCACCAGAATGGTGATGATACTAAGTTTACCATTGCCAGTAAAAATTATATTTCAGAGGCAGGTGCCAGTTCAAGTCAATGCTGAAATGAATCAGCTGGTTTCACAATTGCAGGCCAGTTCCCATACCTGTTGTTTCTTCCGTTTGTTGTTGTGGGCACTGTGTGTCAACTCGGAATCAGGCTGTTGGCGTCAAAATAATGTGTATACAGCATCCTGCAACAGACATGGCTGAAGTTTTATTCCTATCGCCTTGGCTACTTCAGGATCAAGGGCATTGGCTGATCGCTCAAAGTGATCCAAACACAGCATGCTGGTTTTTGTGAGCTCGCAGTCTTGACACTATACCCGTTGCATCCATAGTCTACGTTTCCTTTTGGTCCATTGGAAACCTAAAAAAAAACTTTTCTGGAAATGTTTGCACTCCAGCACACTCTTGTTTGCAAGACCTTACCTTAGCACCTTAGTTCCTCCCGTGCCTAGTCATTTAAGGCACATCGGGCCGTCCTTCTCCACCTGGTGCGATGTTGAGCCTGTACTGTCGCTTCCAGCCTCTTCTAGGTCCTTCTCTACATTTGACCTCCATGTCAGTCTGGGCCTTCCCCTGCTTCTTTTTCCTCCAAGTGGCTTCCAGTCAAGAATTTCCTTTGCTGTTCTGTTCTCTCCCATTCTCAGGACATGTCCTAACCATCTTAACCTTCTCTCTCTTATCATATCAGCCACTTCTTTCTGTTTTGTTCTCTGGTAGACCTCTTTATTGGTTACTCTGTCTCTGTATGAGATACCCAGTATCTTCCTCAAACATCTAGTATGGAAGGCCTTCAGATGTTTTTGATCTGCCGCATAGACTTGCCACATTTTGCTCCCGTACAGCAGTATTGATATTACTATTGCTTAGTATATCTGTATTTTGTTCTGTAGACCAAGCATTCTGTTCTTCAGCACTTTTTGTATTTTAACAAAAGCTGAGCTGGCTTTCCCAATTCAAGTCATAATCTCCTCGTGGCTGTGTCCATTTGCTGTAATTGTACTTCCTAGGTATGTGAAAGCTTCTGTAAGCTGCTGTGTCTTCAATTTTGATGTTGGGTGGAGCAGCCATGTTGATGCCCATAACTTTGCATTTCTTTGCGTTGAATTTCAGCCCAACTTTTCCTGCTGTTTCTCTTGTATTGTCTGTTGCCTGTTGTAGCTACTCTCTATGAGGGCAATATCATCTGCGAAGTCCTGGTCAAACGGGAGGTCATTTGTCCCCTTTGTTTGTATTCCATTTTTTTTTTTTTAATATCTAATCAATGGTGGTTATAAAGAGGAGTGGTGATAGAATGCACCCTTGTCAAACTCCTGTAGGTACTTCGAACTTATCTGTGTTTTGGCTTCCAATACGCACGATGCAGCTTTTATCCTTGTATATTGCTTTCAGCATGCTGACGATCTTGTTTGGTATCCCACATGATTTCAGTATGCGCCACATGTTGTCTCTGTTAATGCTGTCAAATGCTTTTTGGAAATCTATAAAATGGAGAATCAGTGGTGTGTTGTACTCAAGACTTTTTTCAACTGCTCTTCTCAAGGTGAAAATGGCGTCAACACACGATCTTCCTGCTCTGAATCCATATTGTTGCTCTCTTATTTTCTTATCAATTTCATCCTTAATTCTATTGAGAATGACTACACTAAGTACTTTGCTTGGGAGGGATAGTAATGTGATTCCTCTACAGTTTGTACAGATACTGAGGTCGCCTTTCTTAGGCAGAGGAATTATTGTTCCAATTTTCCAATCATTTGGTAAGATCTCCTCCCTCCAAATGTTGTTGCATAGTACTAGTAGACTTCCCCATCCAGAGCCTTGGGGAGCAAGCGGGCATCTTGTTCCAGGGCTAAATGGCCTAGCCTCTTGTGCCGGAGAAAACTGGCCTCTCAAGCTGGGGTGAACTGGCCTCTTGTGCAAGGGAAAATTAGCCTCTCGTACTTGGGCAAACTGCCCTCTTGTGCCAGGGAAAACTGGCTTCTGGAGTCCAGGAGAACTGGCCTCTTGTGACAGGGCGAACTGGCCTCTTGTGCCGAGAGGAACTGGCCTCTTGTGTCATGACGAACTGGCCTCTCCTACCAGGGAAAACTGGCCTCTCATGCTGGGGAGAACTGGCCTCTCATGCTGGGACGAACTGGCCTCTTGTGCCAGGACAAATTAGTCTCTCGTACGAGGGCAAACTGGTCTCTCTTACCAGGGAGAACTGACCTCTTGTGCTGGAGCCAACTTGCCTGTTGTGCTGGGGCAAACTGGCCTCCGGAGTCAAGGAGGACTGACTTCTTGTGCCGGGACGAAATGACCTCTTGTGCCGGGGCCAACTGGCCTCTTGTGCCAGGGACAACTGGCCTGTTGCGGTGGGGCAAACTGGCCTGTTGTGCTGGGGTGAACTGGCCTCTCGTGCCGGGCCAACTGGCCTCTGGTGCCGGGACAAACTGGCCTCTGGAGTCAAGGAGAACTGACCTCTTGTGCTGAGGCAAACTGTCCTCTAGTGCCGGAACCAACTTTCCTCTTGTGCTGGAGCAAACTAGCCTCTCGTGCTGGGGCAACTGGCCTTTCCTGCCAGGGCAAACTGGCCTCAGGAGTCGCGGAGAACTGGCCTCTTGTGTCAAGGTGAACTGGCCCCTTCACCGAGAAAAAATGGCCTCTCGTGCTGGGGACAACTGGCATCTTGTGCTAGAGAAAACTGGCCTCTTGAGCTGGGGCTAACTGGTTAGTTGTGCTGGGGTGAACTGGCCTCTCGTGCTGGGGCAAACTGGCCTCTGGAGTCAAAGAGAACTGACCTCTTGTGCCGAGGCCGACTGGCATCTTGTGCCGGGGCCAATGAGCCTTTTGTGCTGGAGCAAAATGGCCTCTTATGCTAGGGTGAACTAGCCTTTCCTGCCGGGGAGAACTGGCCTCTCATGCCGGCGCAAATTGGCATCTGGAGCTGGGGAGAATTGGCCTTTTGTGCTGTGACGAACTGGCTTTTTGTGCTGTGGAGCTGGGGAAAACTGGCCTCTTGTTTCAGGGAAAACTGGCCTCTTGTCCTGGGGAAAACTGGCCTCTGAAGTCAAGGAGAACTGGCCTCTTGTGCTGGGGTGAACTGGCCTGTAGTGCCGGGCTGAACTGGCCTCTAGTGTTGGGGCAAACTGGCCTCTTATGCTTTGGCAGACTGCCCTCTCGTGCCGGGGCAAACTGGCCTCTCGAGCCAGGGAGAACTGGCCTCTTGTACCGAGGCGAACTGGGCTCTTATGCCGGAATGAACTGGCCTCTTGTGCTTAGGTGAACTGGCCTCTCGTACTGGGGAAAACTGGCCTCTCATACCGAGGGAAAACTGGCCTCTGGAGCCGGGGAGAACTGACCTCTTGTACCGGGGTGAACTGGGCTCTTGTTTTGGAATGAACTGGCCTCATGTGCTTAGGTAAACTGGCATCTCGTACTGGGGAAAACTGGCAGCTCATACCGAGGCAAACTGGCCTCTTGGGCCGGAGAGAACTGGCCTCTTGTGCTGCAATGAACTGGCTTCTTTTATGATGGCAAACTGGCTTATTGTGCCAAGGCAAACTGGCCTCTTGTGCCATGGCAGACTGGCCTATTTTTCCAGGACGAACTGCCCTCTTACGCTGGGGAAAACTGGCTTCTCGTACCGGGGTGAACTGACCTCTTGTGCCAGGGCTAACTGGCCTGTTGTGCTGGGGCTAACTGGCCTCTCATGCTGAGGCAAACTGGCCTCTCGTGCTAGGGCAAACTGGCCTGTTGTGCTGGGGTGAACTGGCCTCTGGAGTCGAGGAGAACTGACCTCTTGTGCCGGAGCGAACAAGCATCTCGTGCTGGGGCGAACTGGCCTCTCCTTCGGAAAGAACTGGCTTTTCGTGCCGGGGCAAACTGGCCTTTTGTACCGGGGTGAACTGTTCTCTAGAGTTGGGGCGAACTGGGCCCTTGTGCTGGGGTGAATGTCCTCTCGTACCAGAGCAAACTGGCCTCTCGTACCAAGGCGAACTTGCCTCTTGTGCTTGGGCGAACTGGCCTCTGGAGCCAAGGCGAACTGACCTCTTGTGCTGGGGCAAACTGGCTTCTTGTGCCGGGGAAAACTGGTCTCTTGTGCCGGGGCAAACTGGCCTCTTGTGTCTGAATGAACTGGCCTCTCGTACTAGGAAAAACTGGCCTTTTGTGCCGGGGTGAACTGGTCACTTGTGCTGGGGCGGATTGGCCTCTGGAGCCAGGGAGAACTGGTCTCTGGTGCTGGAGCGAACTGGCTTCTTGTGACAGGGCAAACTTGAGTGGGGCGTATAAGTCACTGCTGCTCCATGCCTGTATTTGGCAGTGTCGGTTGGGCGTTCTGTCGGGTGACACTCAGGACGGTAAACGAGGAGTAGGAAGTAGTGCACAGAGCAGGATATTGTAATTTCACAGTAATAGAAATAAAGATACAAAAACCAGGAAATCGCTAAAATGCTCATAAATCAAAGATAATGCAGGAGTACTTCAATACAAGACTGAATCACTTAAACAGAAATGCATAATAAACGATTTAAACAGATACAAAAGTAAAAATACAAGCAACCCGCAAACAAACAAAGGAATTTACGCTATCATAAGGACGTGGAACTAGGAGTTTTATAATACAGGGAATATACACCAAAAAAGAATTGCAGGAGCTAGGAACACAGAAATATCACTAGACGCGAGAGTAATCAAGACCAGGGAATCGCAGGAGCTAGAAACACAGAAATATCTCTCGATGCAAGAGAAAACAGGACAGGGAAACGTATGGCGCTTTCTAGATGACGGCCCTTAGACAACGCCCAGCCTCCAACTGCAGGAACCAGGAGCCTGAATAAGTCCAGAGACAGGTGCCGTCATTAATTCATAAATGGAGAGTCATAAGACCACGGGGTCATCGTCACCGAGCTGCCAGGCACGGACCTGACAATGCTATGCATGTTTATGCTTTTGCCTTAGAAACAAATGGTTTCCAAATGACGGCCCAGCCATTAATACAATTTTCTGAAGCTTAAAATGTTCTGATTTTGTTCAGATAGATTGATTAAATTCTTTGTTCACCTGTGCAGATGCTTTTGGAATAGTGTTTAAAATATTTCAATGGTTTGAGCTCCATGTAGTCTGTTTGTGTCCAAACCACAGTAGTTCGGACAAATCACTGCCCTCTGAGGCATGGTTTAGATGAGACAATGCAAGAAGAGACTTTTGGTTTTAAAATAACAATAGTTACTCCTTCAGAGCTTGGCATAGATGCTGCAATATTATCAGTTTTATTAGATGGTATTTTTTCAATGAAAGTTGAGTAAAGAACAGCACTCAAGGTTTTTATCCCTAGGAGAGACGTTTTTGTTTGTCTCCTGACTGGCTTCGGCAAGAGTTTAAGTTACCAATTGGCTCCGCTAGCAGCAAAAATTAATAGGAAGGATGCAGAATCTTGGTGTTACATCCCAAATGGTTTCCAAGCTAACTGATTCCCTTTCCCATTCAAGAATAGCACCGTGTATATTCTGCACACAATGTGAATATAATGCGTTCATACGTAAGGGAACCAGACTGCTTGTAAATCAGTTGGGACATCATTGTGGCTCTGCCTCATTTGAAGGGGGACTTCCTATCACCTTGGCACCTATCTAGGACTCCGATTAACTGGAACAATGTCCAATAGGTTAAATGAAATAAAACACTCTACCTTGGAAGCGTCATGTGACTAGCACAGCTTATGCTGCAGCATGATGTCAGTGTTCTGCTTGGGAAACATTACCGTTAGCGTTCCGCCACTCTAGTTTGTGGAACTTCCCCACTTCAAAAACATCAGCACAAGTTTATTTTTCAACACTCTTCCCCACAAAAGAGCCAATATTTGACATCCACGCAGTCAATATCTTGCCTAAAAAATTATTGGAAGAGAATTTTTTCGTTCCATGAGGCTGGGTAAGCTTACGGTGTCTGTTTTTCCTCAGGTGCTCAACTGCAGCATGTCACATGTGGAGACAAAAATAGGAATCTACATCAAGTGGTTTTACCCTCGACTCACCATCAAAGAGGGATATTTTCTGTCACATAAACAGAAAATACGCAGCCTAGCCACCATCAATTTCAAGTAAAAAATGTTATCAAATGAAGTAGGTCTAACGAAGGCACCTACATATTTATCAGATTATTAAACATTGATGGATTAAAATCTGAAAAATGTTTCTTCCCAAGAAAGATTTGTTTGGCTTTGTTGTTTATAATGCTGAATAAGAACTTGGTCTAGTAAATCAATCAGAGCATTTTCCTGCCTTATATAAACCAAGCTGTGTCCAGAGTTGGTACATTCTCTTTAACTTATTACTGCCACGATCATCATTTCGCAACACTTGGGATAACTTTTCAGCAGATCCCATTCACACTCCCATCACATGCAGGCCCTGGGTGCAACAGCTGCCCCGGTGTTTCTGCCACTCATTGTCAACTACTTGAATCTAGGCAATAGTTTGAAATTTGTTCACTTTCCACAACCTTCACTGATTGATGCAAATTACTCTGCGTACTCAGAAACCCGCTTGGTTGTAGTAGAGTGGACATTGAACCCAATCTAGTGGATATATAGCTACATTAGCCAGCTAGTCAGTTCTCAGTCCCCTCCTTTAAGCATCCTTGACTATAGCCAGGAAAAACACTTCAGACTGAATCATTGACTGCCTTAAGATAGGACAAAGCCTCAAATTGCAGTGATGCTGGCATATTGTACTGGAGCATGTTAGATTTCCAATTCTGCATTTTATTTGTTTTCCCCATGAGTGGGTTGGGATATTCTTACCAGGTCTGAATCTTCGTTGGGACACATCCCAACCATTCCTACCCAAATCTACGCCTATGGGTGGGTAATTATTTATTTATTTCTCACTAGCGTTACTCAATGATTTCAGCAGTTTGTGGGCATAGTATCAATTTGTTTTTACAATGTGGTGTTCTAAACACAAGTTAGTACAACACCAAAATACGTCACTCCATTTATCCATGTCCTAACCAGCCAGCCTAGTAATACTGCCTTCCTTCCTGCAATCCTCGTCCATCTCGTTCAACGTACCTCCCTTCCATTTCCTTCTATTCTTTTCTCACCTCATCATTCTATAGGAACCCCAGGGGACTTGAAGAGCCTTTATGACTCTGAGAAGAGACGCGAACCCCACCATGAGTCTCGTCGCCTGGGGTTTCCTGTTATCCCGTACTAGTCTCATACTTGACTGACTCTATTCCATCCTTCATCTGTATAATTCCCATGTTCATTCAATTCAAAAAATATCATTAACTACTATTTTGGGTGTGGTCCGGAATTCATTAAAGCAGTTTTAAGAACTGAAAAGCTGGGGAGCAGCTGTGTGTGTGTGTGTGTGTGGGGGGGGCGTGTTCTACAGTACATGGGGAAGCTACCCCTCCTCTCCCACCTGTAGATCCACCCCAGCTTACATGGCAGCTTTTTGTTGTTTCCTCTTCAATGCTCACCAACGAAGACGTGATTCCATAATCTGATGGTCAAAGTTAGCCGATGATAGACAGTGATAGACGGATGGTTCATTCAATCACTTGCCAAGTATCTTTTGAAAGTGCATGCCCTTTTCTGCACACTTTCTATAGATTACTTCTCAGATGGTTCTTTGTGACAAACCATCTGATGGGTCAGGTTAGCTGGGAGTGGGAAAAGGGCAAGAAAACACTTGCTTGGAAAAGCAGTCACTCAAAACGTATTAGAGGACCACCAGGTGCAGTTTTGTCACACAAGGTTAAATTCAATTCACAATTTATTTGAGAGTCTAGTTGAACAGTGATGGGCCACTGTAGCAGTTGACTTGAATAGAGCTTTCACTAAGTTGTTTGAAACCTGGATCCCTGATTTAACTGGCAGTAGCTGTAATGTTAGGAAGAGTTACTATCAGTGCTGTGCTCACTGCAATGTGCTCCTTTAACGTACAGTAAAATAATTAGATGATTAATTACGTTTCTTCTTGCTATTCAACTGCTTTGATGTACGTAACAAGTGTAACATTAAAAAATTCAAAAACATGAATCAAAGATAGAATGAAGCCACACAGAATATCACCAACATTAAGAAATGGGAGCCTTTATGTATAGGGCTGATTACAAATTTAGTCCTTGTAGGGGCAACTTTACCATAAAGCTGAATCTGGGGCCTTGGCATAAAATGTTTGAAAACCCCTACATTCAAAACTGAAGATGAAGTGTCATTTAATTCAGTAAGGCCGAAAATCCTAAAATAATAATTTTAGGTACATGGTTTTACTGTTCGTGAGAATAATATTTTGTCATAGATTAAAATAATGATTTTCTTGCCAAATTAACTGACTTTTTTTGACGTGCTTTACATATTTGGGCGGCAACATGTGGCAAACAGTAATGTGGAATAGATATTTTTATAAGAATTTAAGAAAATATAAATAACTAACAGTCATAAAATTTTAAAAATTGTTGGATTAAAAAATGAAAATGAAGAGATTTATATAATTTCAGCTGTTTAACACTTTAGAGATTAACATAATTTCACCTTTTGTGGCATATCCATTCTGCTGGTTGAGAGAGGTGTGAGTCTTTACTATGATTGAGGAAGGACAGAAGAAAATTTTTATTTAGCAAAATCATGCACTGTTATGGATGAGAACACTATACAAACTATTTCTCATGGGATGGACAGACCAGAACCGAATTTTCATGACTGGAGTGATGCCCTGTGATTTGTTATCGTTCTATTAAATTAGATAATTTATTCATACTTATTAACTTAGTCCCAGTAGGGCAGGACAAGAGGGCTCTATATGATAAATTTGCTGATCTCTGGTTCAGAGCTGAATTCATTTGTTTGATCAGTGGTACAAGGTAAGGAATATGATTGTATCAGAATAACTTTTATTAGAACATACAGCTAGGTCCATAAATATTTAGACAGAGATACAATTTTCATTGTTTAAGTTTTGTTTTATGCCATGATGCACATGAAAAGAAACAATCAAGATGTTCTTGAAGTGCGGACTTCAAGCTTCAATTTAAGGGTTGTATACAAAATTTTGTCTGAGCCATGTTTGAATTACACCCATTTTATGCACTGCCCCCTCAGTTTAAGGGGCTCAAAAGTAATTGGACAAACTGATATAATGATTGAATTATAATTTTTCAATACTCGGTGGCAAACACTTTGCAGTCAATGACTGTCTGAAGTCTGGACATCACCAGATACTGGATTTCTTCCATGGTGATGCTCTGCCCAGCCTTGTCTGCAGCTGTCTTCAGATTCTGCCTTTTTATTGAGGTGTTTTGCCTTTAGGAAGTGAAATACATGCTCAATTGGATTCAGGACATATGACTAACTTGTCTGTGGTTAAATATTCCACTTCTTTACCTTGAACAATCTTCAGTAGTTTTCGCAGTATGCTCCCAAGTAACTGTCCATTTGTACTGTAAAGTATTTTCCAATTAGTTCTGATGCATTTGGCTGAATAGAAGGATATAATACAGCCCTATACAATTCAGAATTCATCTTTCAGTTTTTGTCAACAGTCTCATCACCAGTAAATTCAAGGGAACAAGCTCAAATAGCAGCCATACATGCCCATACATAACCACCCTTCAAAAATAAGTTGGTATGCCTCAGTTTATGGGCAGTTTCTGGAATAAGTTAATCTTATTTGACCATAGGATACTGTTCCAGAACTACACAGGCATTTTTAGATATTTTTTGGCACATTTCTTGTCAAACCTTTCCAATTGTTACATGTTAAAATAAAACATCTATATTTTCTCTGGAGAATTCCTCTTTTGATTGCTTACTTTGGCACTGGCATGCCTACTTCCAGGAGCATCTTGATTTGGCCAACATTTGTGAAAGTCTTTTCTCTGAATCATGGAAAGTATTCTTGTGTCATCTGCCAGATTTGCTCTTTTTGTATTCCTGAGCTCACCAGTGCATTCTTTCTATTTAAGCACATACCATAAGGTTCAGTTGATCACACCTAATAGTTTTTCTTTTTCTTTGATGGGTTTGTTTTGATTTTTCAGCCTATTAGTAGCTTGCTTTTCTGGCACAGCTCACTGGATTTCATTTTGGGAGTCAATAACAACGCATTTCAAATGAAAATTAAACGCTTAAAATCATCTGTAGACATTTATTTGTTCACTTTTAAATGAAATTACCAGGGAATAAAACACCTGGTCATGGAACATTTGAGCATCCAATTGTCCAAATACGTTTTGTCCCTAAAAAAGGGAGGACCTATTTTAAAAAAAGTTCTGTAATTCCTAAACCACCCTCCCAATTTCTGATGTGTTAGCCCAGAAACTGAAGTAGAATTTCCTCAATTTGAACTCATATTTATTATTTAATTCCATTTCCAATATTCAATGGCCGACAGCTAAAATAATAATGCCTATGTCCAAATATTTATGGACCAAACTGTATGTCAAAGTGATATTATTTTTATTCTTTTTCTACAGCGGTACGTGTGAATAACCGGATAGAATATTTTATTCACAGTAATTCTGCATCCACACTCATATTCCATTTTAATTTAATCTTTTGACACTTGTGTGATGAAAAATAATAAAAAGTTCTCATCGATGATCGAGACTTTAGCACCCAAATTTAGATTTGAGTCAGTTACATTTGTAATTTATGCTCTGGCAATGTCACATAACAGAGAAAACAAGGCTTTATGGTCAGAGCTCAGAATACCTTAATAAGACAATACATTCTCCCTCAGGTCTTATTTCTGCATTGGATTTTTACTTTATCCAAGACTTTTATCTGGAAAATATTTTATCTGTGGTGGCATCCTCTTATTCATTACATTCTGCCCAATTCAGCCTCACGTTCTGCCAAATCAGCCTTGTTCTCTCCCCATAGGCGAACCAGAGGACCAAATGGAGGTGCGTCTGGCACTGAAAGCCTGTTTCATTGGTTTGATTGCAGTGGGAATCCCAGGTAATCTGGCAGCCCTCCTGCTCTTTTGCCATTTATTCACTGCACAGGGCCACATGCCGCACAATGAGTTCATCCTCAGCCAGCTGGTCTTCGCCAACCTGATGGTGACAATCTGCCAGGGTGTTCCTCAGGCTCTGACAGCAGTGGGCATCAACCCAAAATTCAGCAGCCAAGTCTGCAAAACAGTCATCCTCAATTACCGAATTGGCCGTGCAATGTCAATCACAATAACCTCCCTGTTGAGCTCCTACCAGTGTGTGGTCATGGCACCGTCGACACCTCGCTGGACCAGGCTGAAACGCTGGCTTCCCGGCCACCTCCCTCACGCCATCAT
The DNA here is from genome assembly GCA_029692085.1 of Gymnothorax javanicus. NCBI lineage: Eukaryota > Metazoa > Chordata > Actinopteri > Anguilliformes > Muraenidae > Gymnothorax > Gymnothorax javanicus. Next base: position 16,556,967 of record CM056202.1, read on the forward strand.
CTTTCTTTATGGGCTCGCCTTCATGATCACCCCGGGTGTCATTGTTTTTAGTGAGGCTTTCCCGGCCAACGGCACCATTTCAGAGCTCACCCTTAACTTAGAGTTCTGCATCGTGGTGTTCCCAAACCCCATGGCTTACATGGCCAATGGTGTGGCATTCATCTTACGTGACTTCTTCTTTGTTGGCTTAATGGTAGCAGCAGCAGTGTATGTGATGCTGGTCCTGCATCGCCACCATCAGCAGGTTCTGAGCTTGCAGGGGGCCAGCAGGAAGACTGAGGGGGCATCTCGTGCCGTCCTGCTGCTCGTGAGCACGTATGTGCTGCTGTTCAGCTTGGACAATGTTCTGTGGTTCTACTCACTCTCCGTTTCGCGTGTGCACGCAGCCATTTCTGACACACGCACCTTGTTTCCCTCTTGTTATTCAGCCATCAGTCCTGTGCTCATCTTCGCCACCAACAAGAAGCTGGCCGTGTACTTCAACTGTCGCTCCAAACGCAAGGCAGCACAAAACATCCAAAACAATACAGAGTCCAAAGTCTCACAAGTGGCATCAACACATTGATGATGTTAAAGAAAAAATATTTTAGGAGAGGTGACTAAAAGATTTCTGTCCTGCTGCAGCTTATGATGTATCACTTTTTTGTGGCCCCATATTTAGGTTAAATAAAAGCAAGAACAACACCTCAATGAATCATTATTTAGAGAAGAATGAAATTACTTTCTCTTTCACTTGGCCAGCTGCTGCCACACGTATAACTGATAAGTTTTATATGTATTTTCTGTGCTTCTCAAGCACAGATATATGACTATCATTCAAAATACAGAGTGAAATTAAAGGTTTTATATAAAAATACATTTCAGGCTGGTCCTTGAGTCTTGAACATTGGAGAATTCTATCAGACTTTCATAAATTCATTGTATTGGCTGGCTGAGAGTCTCTGTTATTTCATGATGATGATGATGATGATGATAATACTTTTAACACACATTGGCCCAGGACAAGCAGAATTTTTTTTATCCTTTTTGTGCACAAGTCCTTGTTTGAGTTACCAAAAAAATCCTATTGGGGGAAATTTCACCACCCAGCAAGCAAGCCAGTGTAGGCAGGCTACCATTGGCCTTCCTAAAATTTTTCATCATTGTAGGAATGGACATGTCTGTTGACTTTTCTCCATACGACTATTCATTTTATATGCCGTGCAAAAGACTGCGCAGGTATTTACAGCTGGTTATTGTTGTTTTGCACAGGACTGAGGATTTGAGGAATAGACACTCTGGAAGCGTGTATTTCCTTCCAGGCCTGTTCTAATGGCCTCGGTTGCTGGAGCTCCCAGCTCCCTGGGTGGGAACAAGCTCCCACAATGAAATTACCCTCTTCTCCCCTGGCTTTTATGTGTTTGCTGCTCAAGTGCTGTTACAGCGAGGCTGTTATTTTTTCTCCAAAAACTGCTAGATGTTTCATTTCAAATCTGTGGCATTTTTAATAATTCACCCTGGTGTACGCGTGTATATTGCTTCTATTGGATTAAAAATTATTAATGAATAATCAATAAAACTCCTCATAGTCAACTCCCACTACCCTGGCATCGGTGGTAGAAAAATAATTAAGTACAAGACTAGCAAACAATCGTTTACGAAACTAATTAGTTACCCAAAAATTAGTAGTAAATTTTTTTTTTCATGTACAGTACTGTGCAAAAATCTTTGGCACATTTAAGGCAACTCCAAAGGGGCAAATAAGCTTGCAAAAATTATGAAATTTAAAGTTTATAAGAATTAAGAAATGCACTAAACAGAGCTGTCAACTGTTAAAAACCATATAAACCAATATTTGGTGTAACTATCTTTTGCCAAAAAATCTGGGACACTGTCCTGTTGTGCTATAGTTTATAAGATGATTGGCTTTTTGCTTGTTCGAAGCGGAGCGGAAAACTTGTCACTGTTCCTCTGCAGACTGACTGTCTCACTTGCGTCTGTCCCTCCAAGTAATTGCAGACAGCCATGACGGTGTTGAAAACAGGGCTCCATCAAGGCTGTATTATCTGTTTTGGCTGTTTTTTAATGAAATACAAGCACTTATTTAGAAAAATTTCTTCAAATTTGCAGAATGACTCATTCCGACTCATTTTTTTAAAATATATCTTAGGGCTTGAAACACACAATCGTGGTTAGCTAGTCCTTTGAAAAAAATTCAATGAACGCAAATCTCCTACGTTCCTACTCCAGCTACGTAAAGATGCTATTCTTGGGAAAAAAAAAGTCTGCAGCAGGCAGGGGCCATCGCGACTCTTGTCACGCAGAGCAGCTGGCGATCACATCTACCATGCCCCTTTTCTATAGTATCAAATAAATAGTTAACTGCAAACTCATCAGAAAAATGAACACTTGAACATACATCAGCATGGTATGAACTTCTTAAAAAGGCAGAAACCATCTTCAGAAAAAAAAAATTTTTGACATGTGTTTGATTTTTTTTGTGTGGCCTGTGTCCCATCCACTGACAAGGACGGGCGGGTTTATAAATTATACTGCAGCCGACGACTAGATGCCGATCGAGACGTTTTGGCTTCACTTTTAAGTTGTTTTCTTGTCCATCTTTATATACAGTCCATGGTGTTGTCTCATGGCTCAGCTTTTGAGCGACAAAATGGTGGTTATACATGTTCACAATAGCAAAGATTCCAGAAAAAATGTTTTCCTCGTTATCAGAATTGGTTTAGCTGCCATCTTGAATTTCAAAATGGCCACCATATAATAAGTGGGTTCTATATTGAAATTTCAAGATGCATCCAGGGAACCTTAAAGTGAATCTGAAGAGGGTCTAATCATACCTGCAGCCAAAAACTCAGAAAGGTGATACAATGTGCGCATTGTCAATGTAATGTCCAAAACATAAAAACGGTCCATCAATAGTGGCATGCTTACATTATGCACAAGCCTTTTTTGAAATCATTTGTGGGTATGCATGTTCGACAGATATCTTAAAGGAGGAGATCTCACTTCAAAAAAGTACAACGTTGTACATTTCAGCAAAAATTCTTGAAGTGTCTAAAATGCACAGTTTTATAAATTTTAATTGGGTAATTATCCAGCGCAACGCATTTTAAAACTGGCAAGTCTTCCAATTGTCTTCAATATCACGGGGCAGACATTTTTACTTGGGGAATCCAATCAAACGCCTTCATGAAAGGAATGAGTTTTACTGATGTCACAAGTACCGTGGCTCAGTCCAGTGAACTGGTGTTTGATTGGATAGAATTAGATTCCCCAAGTAAAAATATCTGCCTTGTGATAACCAGCATCGCACTGGATTGTTACCAAATTAAAATATGCATTTTTGACACTAAAAGAATTTAACTTTCTGCTGAAATATATTTTGCTGAGGTGAGGTCTTCTCCTTTAATGATTCACTAAATACTCAGACACTGTCAAAAGGTCTGCTGGTGTTGATCCATTCGAGTTTGACTTCAGTGATTCAACTACTATCAAGTTAGTGGCACTGAAAACCCTGTTGTCTCACATCAGAACCAGGGCTAAACTGACAGAGTACCTAGGGAAAGCTCTACTAAAGGAGTATGCCGAGAGTCAATCGAGAAGTTTGTTGTCTTCTTTGGAACCTCAACAAATTCTGTCAGGTCCGTGAGGGGTTCAGGAAGACTTGGAACGAGAAACCAATTGCCATCCACTCCATAGTTTGTTGACAGACTGAAATCGACAGGCAAATTCAGAATTCATAATTCTAGGCAAGAGGTCGATAACAAAAAATATCAGTCCACGAAATGACTGTACAGAAGCGCTTGACAGATCTTTAAATCCAGGGAGCAGAACCAGAGGTCAACAATGCACAGGAGATCAGTCAGAAAAGTACCAGGGAGACTAGAGGAATCTAAAATCCAGAACACAGTCCAATCAATACCAGAAAATCAGTCCTAGTCAATCCCAGATTGTTAACCAGAAAACAAAAATGGGTCAGAACACAGGCAGAAGAAAATTATCACAGGAAATGCAAAAATTGGTGGTCAACAAAAAAAGGTAATACATGAGAAGACTAGCAAAAGAAGGACCGTGGGATTGAAAGAGTAGGTATCTTTGACAACCTGGCAAAGTCTAGCTGCACAGGGAGCTCTAAAAATACACAGAGGATAATCAAGCACAGGTGGAGAACATCAGGGAAATCACTGGGAAGAACGGCTCTAGGACTCTTCATCCCTGGACTTTTTGTCCCCGGATTTTTCGTCCCCATGGACTTTTTGTCCCTGAACTCTTTGCCCTGGATGGTTCATCCCTAATAAAGTTTTGCCCTCTTCCCCGATTATAACACTATCCCAAACCCTAACTCGTATATCATGGTGATCTGATCCGTTCGTCCATCCATCCGTCGACAATGGTGGCACAAATATTTAATCGTTAGGGGACAAAAAATCCAGGGACGAAAAAGTCCTCGAGGAAAAAAATTCCAGGGACAAAAAGTGCTTGGGGGATGAAGAGTCTGGGACGAAAAGTCCAGAGGAAACAAAATTCAAGGACGAAAAGTCCGGGGACGAAAAATCCAGGGACGAAGAGTCCAGTAGCCGGGAAGAACTACGGGGGCGCGGTACGGGAGGGCAAACAATGATACGATAAACATAAATATGACGAAAGAAACAATAAGTATACAGAAACGAACCTAGCGACGACAGTACATTAAATAACAAAAACAATGATGTAACAAATGACCTAGTATAAACAGAGAACGGACTGAAACTAAATACATGGTGTTGGTGGGCCTGTAGGTTGCGCTCTTCCCTCTGGTGGAATAATCCCCAATGTCCCAGTACAGTGATGGGGACACTGTACTGAAGGAGATGCCGTCTTTCAGATGAGACGTTAAACTGAGGTCCTGACTCACTGTGGTCACTAAAGATCCTATGACACTTATCGACAAGAGTAGGGGGTTCCCTGGTGTCATGGGTAAAGTCCCAACCTAGCTCTTTTGACCTGCAACCTAATCATCCCCTGATCTAATTGGCTGTGCAAATTGCCGTCTCCCTCCCCACCTCAACCGTGGGGCTCCCTTGAAAAAGAGATTTCAATCTCAAAGGGACTTCCCTAGTTAAATAAGGGTTAAATTTAAAAAAAAAAAAAACATACACAGAAACTGAAAACATACACAGAAATGTCAGATGTTTCAATTGATGCAAAGAAATGCCTTGAGCTTCCTGTACCTGAAGCAGTTCTTGAGCTTGTCATGAGTGGATGTCATTGCAGGTGTTCTGGTAACTGTAGCTGCAAGAAAAATGACCCGCAGTGTACAGTGCTCAAAAGTGCACTGACTGTAGAAACAAAGTAGATTACAATGCAACAAGTCAAGAGGAAGAAGATAGTGATTAGTTGCAGATACATTCTGTAGCTTTTGAAATGATGGATCACATTAATGGCAATAGGTCTGCTTTGATTTAACATCAATATACTGAGAACAGAATTTTTTGAAACTGGATTGTGGATGTAAAATCATACATACAAAATCATACAGTGCGGTAATGTTACAGCTGTTAATTTATGACATTACTGTTTAATTAAAATCCGATTACCATATTGGCCCATAGCTGGGTATAAATCACATTGATAGAGAACTGTAAATTAATGGTGACTTCTGTTATTCTTTGCATTAATTTATGGATAGTTGACATGGTTATGTTCTAATCAGTGCAATTTCAATGTAAAGATTTTATAGCATTTTCTTTCAAAAGGGTATTCCCTGATCATCTCCTGTGGATCACAATTCATTTAAAGGTCAAAAACAATGATTTCTGTAATTTAATTAAATCTGAGCAGAAGTCATAAGGATAACTATTCCAAAAAATTTCATTTAAGCATCAGTGTGAAGCTCGATAGTACAGCATAGATATTAGCCGTTTACTGCAGTCTCGGCAATCGTTTCAGCCAAAGCACCCAAATACCATTTACCGCAAGGCGGAGCATCACGTGATGTCATTTCAGCAGTTCAGTCTTTGTCTTCTGTTTTCATGCATTCAACTTCTGGGTTATTACTGTCACTACTGTCACTTTTTTCTGGTCATACAGCTGTTTGCAAGTATTTTATGTTTGATTTGGTCCAACACCAAGCACCTAAATGGGCTCATAGCAAAAACATGCGCATCGTGAATGTGTAGCACGCACATGTTGTGTTCCAGGGTCCTGGGCCTTTGGCCAGGACATATTTATGGTTTTAACAGTTTCTTGTCTCAGGATTTCCCATTTCATAGTTCATGTTCATTCATGTTTTTATTTTCCAGGTTTTCTGTTTTGCCAGGTCTGCCCAGCCACTCCACCGTTTGTCTGCGTTCCGCCCCGTATCTTCGTGTTTGCACACTTCAGAGCTCTGGTTGGCTTTTGGTATTTCCCCCTTCCTTCTGTGCTGTGCTGATTCAGGGCTGCCTAAGCTTGATTGGCAATTAACTGTTTTTTAGTACTAACATTTACTAACAGTCACGGGAAGGTGTAATTCTTAGACAGGCACATTACTAATACTACTAATTTAGGTAGGGAGTTTATTGTCATGATTCCTGCTTTGCTATTTCAAGATCTTGCTGTGCTTTTCTATTAACATTTATGCTTCCTTCCAACCTGCATACTTCATTGGTACTTAAGCTGAGCACGCTCATTTTCTTAATGAGCAAGTCATGTCCACCTATTGTCTTTGTCTCCTGATCTTGCCTTGCCTCTTGTTCTTCTCCAGGTGTTGCCCCTCATGTGTTCTGATTTCTGCCCTTTATCTGGAGGCGGTGGAAGTTGGCTGGCAGACAGAGTCTCGAGTTTTCAAGCCAAGTTAATCACCGAGTTTCCAAGCCAAGTTTATCACCAAGTGTTTAGTGTTCAGTGCAGTTTTTCGTATTTTTCATAGCCTAGTCTAGTTCTTGTTTATATATATCCCTTATTATTCTTTTGTTTGTATTTCTCTCCCTGGAGTTTCCAGTGGTTTTTTGTTTTTGTCGTTTGGATCTTTTGTTACTTAGCTCTGTGCAGCTTTTCTTAGTTGGATTTTTTGCAACCCTTTGGGCCAAGTTTTTCGTTGGCCCTCGTGCCTGTTTTCTTTTTGTTTAATAAAAACCCCGTTCCCTGCATCTTGCGTCTGGTGCCTTCCTGATCTCGTATCAGCACATGTGATTCCATAACTTCATTCTACCGCACAAGCGATATATCATATAAAATCAAAGACTCTGTGGATTCTGACCAGATCAGGTTTTTCGCTTTATCCCCGAAACACACTGAATTAGCAGCCAAAAAAGAGAAAAATTGAATTGCACTTGGCACAGCCATAGCCATAATTATGTCTTACATTTTGCGATCTATAAAAAATTGTGCCATGGGCTCTGTAGCTCACTTGAATTATCTCAGGCTTTAGTGTTATTTAAAGTGGTAATCCATAAGATTTCTGTCTCTTTACTGTCTGTTAAGTCAGTGTCTAACAGAGAGGGGGGATAAAACAACGATGATTGGGCCTATGACCCACTGATGAAAGCACTTGTATTTCATTCTTTGCCAGGTAAAGCAATCAGTGTGTCTGTGGCAACATTCCTGCACTATATTCAAATACAGGCGCACATCTAGTGACGCTTTTTACGTCAGTAAGCAGTGTTTGGTCTGTCCAGAAGGTAGGAATGAGGAGCCGCAAGCCAGCTTGAAGGAAGTAAGGAACCCCGGGAGAAGCAATAGCAAGGTAGACGTCAGAAGGGATCCAGTAGCGGTACTTTCCCTAACCTGAACTTGGCTCTATCCCCTAATCCTAAATCTAACTTGTCCCTTTCACTATATGTCAGTTTTACGGATGGAATTAAGGGAGGACCATTAAAAATGCAGCCTTCCAAGAAGCGGAAAGCACCGCTACTGGATCCCTTGACGTCTACCCAATGGCAAATACCATACTGTGTAGCTATACTGTGCACAGTAGAAACTAAAATTAGCTGAGTCTCTGTTGACGCTACTACAGAAACTAAAATTATAACGTAATTTCAGGAAGCAAACGGGAAAAAAGCTACGTTAACCGCCTCGACGAATCATTTTTATTAAAAAAAAAGTTATAACGTTACCTGTTAACCAACTACCGTTTTCATTATTTACACAGGGCTCTCAACTTTCACATATTCGGCTTGAGTTTGAACGACATATTCACGTTCCAGTGCTGTAGTCAGAAATTATTCTATCAGACCGTTTGTAGAGATTCTCAGGTGGAATTTAAGTCCTTGTGCATTGAAGTTTATCAGTTTCGCATGTGTTACGGTGGATTTCGCCACTAGTAATATGAGAACAATTATGATTCCGGAATTCTCACGCGTTTCTTCACTCAGGGGTTGGAAGCAGTGGAATTGCATAAAAATGTTTCAAATGGTCTTATTTCATTTAAACAATTTGAACGATCGTGAAACACACGCATTTCGTTGATTGAATAATTACTGACTACAGCACGGGAATGTGAATGAAGCACAAATTCTCACAGTGAATGCGTGAGAGTTGGCAGCCCTTTAAGTTAATCGATTTATCATAATAGCCTAACATTTTACTGGAATGAGATGACGCTAATGGATGACTAACGTCACATAATTTTTACTTTCATTGAGTTCAACTGCCATGTCAAAGAGCTTCTTTCCCTCGTAAGGAACTGGTAAGAGCCGTCAATTTACCGACGTCATACAGGCGACACTGTTGGGTCTCGACAAGAGTTATGGGAAATGAGGTCCAGAAGCGCACCTGCAATTACAGCGTACTGCCAAAGATGTCAATATAAACAAACCAATTCAGATCTTATGGATTACCACTTTAACATGCATGTTTAAAATTCCAAATACTTAAACTGGCTTCTCTTACCGAGGCAAACTGGCTTCTCCTGCTGGGGAAAACTGGCCTCTGGAGTCAAGGAGAACTGGCCTCCTATGCTCGGGCAAACTGGTCAATTGTTCCGGGATGAACTGGCCTCTCACACCGGGACAAACTGGCTTCTTGTACCAGGGAAACTAGCCTCTTGTGCTGGGGCAAACTGGCCTCTGGAGTCAAGGAGAACTGGACTCTTGTACCGGGGCAAACTGGCCTCTTGTGCCAGGGAAAACTGGTTAATTGTTCCGGTAAGAACTGGCCTCTCACACTGGGGCAAATTGGCTTTTCATACCGGGAAAAACTGACCTCTTGTGCTGGGGCCAAATGGCCTGTTGTGCTGGAGCAAACTGGCCTCTCGTGCCAGGGCAAACTGTCCTCTTGTGCTGGGGCAAATGGGCCTCTTGTGCCGGCGCAAACTGGCCTCTTCTGCCGGGACAAAGTGGCCTCTCATATCGGGGCGAACTGGCTTCTCGTACTGGGGCGAACTGACCTCTTGTGCCGGGGCGAACTGGCCTCTCGTACAGGGGTGAACTGTCCTCTCGTGCTGCGGAAAACTGGCCTTCTGTGCTGGGGTGAACTGGCCTCTCGTGCTAGGGTGAACTGGCCCCTGGAGCCAGGGAAAACTGGCCTCTGGAGCCGGGGAGAACTAGCCTCTTGTGCCAGGGAAAACTAGCCTCTTGTGCTTTGGCCAACTGGCCTGTTGTGCTGGGGTGGACTGGCCTCTCGTGCTTGGGAGAACTAGCCTCTTGTGCTGGGACGAACTGACCTCTTGCACCAGGGACAACTGGCCTCTCGTGCCAGGGCAAACTGGCCTGTTGTGCCAGGACAAACTAGCCTCTTGTGCCGGGGTCAACTGACCTCTTGTGCTGGAGCGAACTGGCCTCTCATGCTGCGACGAACTGGCCTTTCCTGCTGGAGAGAACTGGCCTCTCGTGCTAAGGAAAACTGACCTTTGGAGTTGAGGAGAACTGACCTCTTGTGCCAGAGCAAACTGGCCTATTGTTCCAGGACACACTGGCCTCTCACACCGGGGCAAACTGGCTTCTCGTACCGGGGCAAACTGGCCTCTGGAGTCAAGAAGAACTGGCCTCTTGTGCTGGGGAAAACTGGTTAATTGTTCCGCGACAAACTGGCCTCTCACGCCGGAGCAAATTTGCTTCTCACACCGGGGTGAACTGACCTCTTGTGCAAGGGCTAACTGGCCTATTGTGCTAGGGTGAACTGCCCTCTTCTGCCGGGACGAACTGGCCTCTCATACTCAGACGAACTGACCTCTTGTGCCAGGGCCAACCGGCCTGTTGTGCTGTGGCAAACTGACCTGCTGTGCTGGGGAGAACTGGCCTCTCATGCCGGGGCGAACTGGCTTCTTGTGTTGGGGAAAACTGGCCTCTGGAGCCAGAGCAAACTGGCCTCTTGTGCTAGGTGTAAACTGGCCTGTTGTGCCAGGGCAAACTGGCCTGTTGTGCTGGGGAAAACTGGCCTCTCTTGAGGGGAGAACTAACCTCTTTTGCTGGGATGAACTGGCCTCCAATACAGGGGCAAACTGGCTTCTTGCACCGGGACGAACTGGCCTCTCATACCAGAGCAAACCGCTCGTATCAGGGAAAAATGGCCTCTCCAGCTGAGGAAAACTGGCCTTTCACACCAGGGCAAACTGACTTCTCGTACCGGGGAAAACTAACTTCTTGTGCTGGGGCAAACTGGCCTCTGGAGTCAAGGAGAACTGGCCTCTTGTGCTGGGGAAAACTGGTTAATTGTTCCGCGACGAACTGGCCTCTCACGCCAGAGCAAATTTGCTTCTCACACCGGGGCGAACTGACCTCTTGTGCAAGGGCCAACTGGCCTATTGTGCTGGGGTGAACTGCCCTCTTCGGCCAGGACGAACTGGCCTGTCATACCAAAGCAAACTGGCTTCTCGTACTGAGGCGAACTGACCTCTTGTGCCGGGGACAACTGGCCTCTTGTGCTAGGGTAAACTGACCTCCTGTCTAGGGGCTAAATGTCCTCTTGTGCTGGAGCAAACTGGCTTCTCGTGCTGAGGCGAACTGGCCTTTCCTGCCGGGGAGAACTGACATCTGGAGCCAGGGAGAACTTTCCTCTTGGGCTAGGATGAATTAGCCTCTTGTGCTGGGGAAAACTGGCCTCTTGTATAGGAGACAACTGGCCTCTCCTGCTAGGGAAAACTGGTTAATTATTCCTAGATGAACTGGCCTCTCACACCGGGGCAAATTGACTTCTTGTACCGGGGCAAGCTGGTCTCTTGTACCGGGGCAAACTGGCATTTTGTGCCGGGGTGAACATGCCTCTCGTGCTGGGGCAAACTGGCCCCCTATGCCAGGGCGAACTGGCCTCTGGAGCCGAGGAGAATTGGCTTCTGGAGTCGGGGAAAACTGGCCTCATGTGACAGGGCAAATTTGAGTAGGGCGTATAAGTCACTGCTGCTCCATGCCGGTATTTGGCAGTGTCGGTCGGGCTTTCTGTCAGGGGACACTCAGGAAGGCAAACGAGGAGCAGGAAGTAGTGCACAGAGCAGGATATTCTAATTTCACAGTAATAGCAATGAAGATACAAAAACCAGGAAAGCGCTACAATGCTGATAAATCAAAGACAATGTAGGTGTACATCAATACAAGACGAAATCACTGAAACAGACATGCAGAATAAACAATTGAAACAGATACAAAAGTCAAAACACAAACAACCTGCAAAGAAACAAAGGAATTTGCTATCAGAAGGATGTGGAACTAGGAGCATTATAATACACAGAATATCGACCGAAAAGGAATTGCAGGAGCTAGGAACGCAGAAATATCACTGGACGCGACAGTAATCAAGACCAGGGAATTGCAGGAGCTAGAAACACAGAAATATCTCGAGACACAAGAGAAAACAGGAACAGGAAACGTATGGAGCTTTCTAGACGACGGCCCTTAGACAACTCCCGGCCCTCAACTGCAGGAACCGGGAGCCTAAATAAGCCCAGAGACAGGAGTCGTCAATTATTCTTAAGTGGAGAGTCATTAGACTGCGGGGTCGTGGTCACCGAGCTGCCAGGCACGGACCTGACAATGCTATGCATGTTTATGCTTTCGCCTTGGATAAAAATGATTTCCAAATGACGGCCCTGCCATAAATACCGTTTTCTGAAGCTTACAATGTTCTGATTTTGTTGTGACAGGTTCGGATAGATTGATTAAATCCTTCGTTCACCTATGCAGATTAAAATATTTTAATGGTTTAAGCCATTTTCAAGTGTGTTCCTGACATTTTGTCCCCAGCATATTGTAGGTTGTGAAAATTTCACCTTTTGACTTTTTCATTGGAGAGTGCTCTATGTGCACTTTTTTCTCGTAAGCACAAATGAATTCATACAGGCTACCCAAAAAGGTCTAGCAGAACTGCCATATTTCAGTTTAGTTTTATCAATTTGAATGAATTCATGTGAAAGAGAGTAGACTTAGGGCTGGGAGTGTACCTTGCGAGAGAGCTGGATTCGCGCGATCACACTAAAATCCATCTTGACCAACTCCACGTAATCTGTTTGTGTCCAAACCACTGTGGTTCAGACAAATCAGCTTACAATGCTTAAAATGTTCTGATTTTGTTCTGATGGATTGATTTAATTCTTCATTCACCTGTGCAGATGCTGATGGAATAGTGTTTAAAATATTTCAATGGTTTAAGCTCCACGTAGTCTGTTTGTGTCCAAACCACAGGGGTTAGGACAAATCAGTGCCCTCTGAGGCATGGTTTAGGTGAGACGATGCAAGAAGAGACTTTTGGTTTTAAAATAACAATAGTAACTCCTTCAGAGTTTGGCATAGATGCTGCAATATCATCATTTTATTAGAATTAGATGGTATCTCTTCAGTGAAAGAAGAGTGAAGAACAGCACTCAAAGTTTTCTTTAATGGAAGAGAAGTTTTCGCTTGTCTCCTGACTGGCTTCGGCAAGAGTTTAAGTTACCAATTGGCTCCGCTAGCAGCAAAAATTAATAGGAAGGATGCAGAATCTTGGTGTTACATCCCAATTGGTTTCCAAGCCAACTGATTCCCTTTCCCATGCAAGAAAAGCACCACTCATATTCTGCACACAGTGGGTCTCATTCTTGAAACATTAGTAAATTTGTGTGTAGATTTGCACATAAAAGCCTACGCTACTAAAAACCTACTCCGGATTCATGAATCGCGGGAAACTCAGATTTGATCGTAAACACGTGTATGATCATGAATGCCAATCCATTGTAAAGTGACAGCGCACTCCCGGTAATCAGCTATTAGCATAAATCCCCGCCCATGAATTGCCAATGACCACCATATAAGAAGGTGTAGATGCATCCAGTCGACCTGTCAGTTATGGCGCAAACAAAGAAAGAGAGAGAAAGAAAAAATAGTTTTTCTGAAGCGGAGAAAGAAATAATTTTGGGGAAAGTGGAGTTTAGAAAAAACATTTTATTTTCATCTGTTAATAGCGGTGTGACAGGGACAGGCACAGCAAAGGCCTGGAGGGAGGTGACAGATGCCGTTAATGTTGTCTCTGTAGTCCAAAAAACCATGTCCGAGGTGAAGCGTAAATGGTTTGACATGAAACTGGAGGCAAAGAAACGCAGAAGAGCACACAAAAAAATACATCAGCCACAGGAGGAGGAGGCTCACAGTCACAACTATCAACTGCAGATGAGTGCATCGCTGGCAGAAGTGGGGAGACCTCTCTGTCAGGAATTATACATGATGGAGACAGCGACATGCCTCCACAGGAGTCAACATCAAACCCCGATGGTAAGGTGATAAGTGTTTTATCATAATACATTCTGAAAACCATCTCTTATAGCTTAGTGGTCAGTATAGTTTAATCTAGGTCGTACAGTCCCACCAAAAAAACAGATTTTATTATTAGCCTATATTTTTATGATCATCATTCAACATGTAGAAAGAACGTGTAATCTATTGAGTCGATTCACGTCGATAATTCACAATCATGAACCTAATCTGGATCTTAAACCTTCCAATTGCCAACTAATTTAGCTAAATGTGTTATATTTTTAATCGTTTGTCATGTTTAGGCTATATCACGTGTTTCAAAGGCATCTGCGTATTGTGTACATAACAGAGCGCAATATGAATTTAAATTGTAATTTCCAATAGTGACAAGCATTATTTATGTGCATTTTTTAAATTTACGCAAGCACTACGCATGCTCAGCAGCATTTGTAGATTTTGTTAGTAGCTAGGAAAAGATCAGAGCTACTAAAATATTGATGAATGCGGCCGGAGATGCACCTAAATTTCCATCTGCGAACAGTTTACAAACAAATTCGTTCTGCTCACGTTTCATGAATGAGACCCAGGGTGAATAGAATACATTCATACGTAAGGGAACCAGACTGCTTGTAGATCAGTTGGGACATTATTGTGGCTCTGCCTCATTTGAAAGGGGCCTTCCTATCACCTTGGTACTTATGGAGGACTCTACTTAACAGGAACAATGTCCAATAGGTTAAATGCAAGCGGCAACTTGCGGGGCTGGAAAGTGAAGCAAATATGGAAGTGCCAAAAGCTGCACTTCCACGAATGGCCACTTGAGGCTGACTGCAGAAACAAGTCAATCCTCATTGACCCCCATGTTAAAAAGCCCAATTTTACGGCAAAAATAAACATGTTTACAGCCTGGTTCAAAATATGGTTTTGGTCTCTATGGCTTATTTTCCTCTCCGTGAAAACTGTGGGGGGTAGTAAATTTTTTTGTAACTCTACTATTTACATTATATAAAAGCTTAAATTTCTGCATAATTAAGGGTGTGGCCACTTTGAGTGACAGAACCATGAATTACAAACAGTCTCTGGGCAGGAGTCGTCTCATCTGGTTATGTTGTGGCTAGGCTAGAGTACAGGCCTACACAGCCCCAGGCTTTAGAGTAGGAACGCCAAGCCCCGCCGCTAACCACGGGCCTAGCCTGGCTGTCTGAGGGAGGGGGTTTACTACACAACTCAGCTAGCCTAGACGCTAATTCTTGGCCTTTTCCAGTCGCCTCTGGGCCGTTATCCTACCTAGGCTCACTCGAGTCACGGAACTTGATCCATTGGCCGCGTTTCTGAGATTTTTTATCGAAATATCAGGATGATAATGTCTTGCTGTGTGGTTAGGACTCTGTGGTCTATTTTCTAAGATGATGAAATTCTAATATTATTTAATTTAACATTATATGTCAACATGAAGTAACGTTAGTTCATTCCCTAGCCAACTAGCCAGAGAATGAATACAGTAACCCCCCGGTTAGTTTTTGCCCAAGGTGTCCAGCTGTGCCAGCGGGAGTGAACGCCTGCCACAGTTATTATACTGGCATGCAGCGAACTAAAAGCGAAACAGAAAAGTGTTTGAATTTAGGATTAACATATTTTTGAACAAAAGCTGTCAGTCAGGGGTTGGAAAACCATCACGGCTTCCCTAACAGGTTGCCAACGTAACTGGTTGGTCAGCTACAACATTAGAACCACGATAGCACGCTACCAAATGACGGGGCTCCTTTGCTGATTCCCCGGAGTATTTGGAAGGCTTGACTGGACATTGCCGTGCTTATACACTCAGTAGATTCACACAGCAGTATCTTATATAACTGCATTTGCCACCAATGGATTTGTTCAGTTTTCAGTGCGATTACTGAGCAGGATCATTGTAAATAGAAAGGCTAGCTAGCTAGCTATATAGCTAATTTAACATATCCCACGTTATCTAGCAAGCTAGCTAGCTGTCGCTAAAAGTGTTTCTCCATGAAGTCTATCATCCACAAACTAGCGAACCACATTAACCTAACTAATAAGCCAGACGGCAATGAAAAAGTGCTACTAACCAGCCCCGTTCGGCTGTATTAGCTGTCGCTAGGAGTAAAGGCTTTTTCCCCGAAAGTAACATCAATTTTACGACGCGATAAAAAAAAAAGTTGCGCGTCGCAGTGGTATCGTTAGCTAATATAAAGGACAGAGATAAGCTGGGCAGCTGATGAAATAACCATGGAGCCTTTGAGCCAGCTGTGTTAGTATTGATGAGCCGACGTATGCTGGCTACAGAAACCAATTAATTTAGCATTCACCGAAGTCAAAATGTAGGCTGATAATACTTGTGATCAGAATGTGCGAGTGTGGTAGGAAAATAAAGGTCCGTCAGGTTTGTCAGTAAGGTTACGTAGTACAATGTTATCGTTTGGCTGGCCATACTATCGTTCATGGGACATGGGCTAAGGTGCGTACAAGAGCTAAGCCGAACACCCGCTCGCACTCCGGGGGGATACTGATACTCAGTTAGCCAACTGCCGCATCTTCCCAGCTGTGTACAGCGTTCGTCGCGCTACTGCCTCACGGATACGAACAACGTTTGTCCTGCAACCGCTTCACGAATAAAAACAGCGCTCGCCCCGCCGTCGCAGCTACTTGGCAGGATCCATTGCTATACTGGGACAGATATGACCCCGTATCTCGGCCTTAGCGAACCAGGTAGCATCGAGCTGAGTTAGGTTTTTAGTCGAGTATGGAAGTCGAAGCTAGCTTGGTAGCTGCGAACTTAGCTCTATTCGGTCCGCCCACTGGGCTTGCGTCAGCTCCAGCAACGGCCCGCGTTTTTGCCCATTTTTGGATTATCCGGGAGGTAGGCGGAGTCAAGTAAGTGCCAATATGGTGACCAAATTTGCTTCAAAATGGATATTCAGAAACCTATGGGTGACATCACGGAGGCTACGTCCATGTTTTATACAGTCAATGGTTAAATGAAATGAAACACTACCTTGGAAGCGTCATGTGACTAGCACAGCTTATGCTGCAGCATGATGTCAGTGTTTTGCTTGGGAAACATTACCGTTTGCGTTCTGTCACTCGTTTGTGAACTTCACCACTTCCAAAACATCAGAACAAGTTTATTTTTTAACATTGTTCCCCACAAAAGAGCCGAAATTCAATATTCACAGTCAGTTTCTCACTTCAAAAATTTTTGGACGTGGTTACATGAGGCTCAGTGAGCTAAAGGTGTCCGTTTTTCCTCAGTTGCTCAACTGCAGCACATAACATGTGGAGACAAAAACAGGAATCTACATCAAGCGGTTTTACCCTCGACTCACCATCCAGGAGGGATATTTTTCACCACAAAAATAGAAAATACGCAGCCTAGCCTACGTTATTTCTGTCAAATAACGTAGATCTAACAGAGGCAGTATGTGGGGCAGCTACTCCCCCTCTCCCCCCCGTAGATCCACCCCTGCACAGATGGCGGCTTTTTGTTGTTTCCTCTTCAATGCTCGCTGACTAAGACATGATTCGTTGATCTGATGGTCAAAGTCAGACGATGATAGACAGTGATAGACAGATGGTTCACTCAATAACTTGCTAAGTATCTCTTGAAAGTGCATGCCCTTTTCTGGACAGTTTCTATGGATATATTCTCAAATGGTTCTTTGTGACAAACCATCTGATGGGTCAGGTTAGCTGGGAGTGGGAAATGGGCAAGAAAAGACTCGTTTGGAAAAGTACTGACTCAAAACGTATTAGAGGACCACCAGGAACAGTTTTGTCACACAAGGTTGAATTCAATTCACAATTTATTACCCCGCCCGCAAACAAAGTGCGGGAGGGGTTATGTGTTTGTCTCCGTTTAATTAATTATTTATTTATTTATCTGTGTATGTGTGTGTGTATTTGTCTGTGGACAGGAAATTTTGACATTTTCTTTAATAAATCCATCAAAAGGAATCACTTGAACATCAAAACACTATAGCCCTCCAGGGAGGGCAACAACCATGAATAGTTTGATCCAGATCCGGATCCAAAATCAAAAAAATATTGCCCATATTTGAAAGTTGTGGGCGCGGGCGGGGTATGTAGCCTCTGGACACACCCTCTAGTTTATTTATTCACTTGTGTGTGTTTGTCTGTGGACAGCCTACAGGCCGCAGTTTTGGTCAGATTGTTTTCATATTTCACAGAGGGGTTGGTAATGGTCCAAGTGAGAAGTGATTAGTTTTTGGTGCAGATCCGGATCAGACTGTGCATTCTGGATCACTTTGAAAATTTTGTTAACATTTGAAGATAGGGCAAATTTTGACATTTTCTTTGATAACTCCATCAAAAACATAATGAATCACTTGAACATCAACACACTATAGCCCTCCAGGGAGGGCAACAACCATGAGTAGTTAAAAAACCTCTAAAATATTGCCCATATTTGAAGGTCGTGGGTGCGGGCGGGGTATGTGGCCTCCGGACACACCCTCTAGTTTGAGAATCTAATTGAACAGTGATGGGCCACTGTGGCAGTTGACTTGAATAGAGCTTTCACTAAGTTGTTTGAAACCTGGATCCCTGATTTAACTGGCAGAAGCTGTAGTGTTAGGAAGAGTTACCATCAATGCTGTGCTCACTGAAATGTGCTTCTTTAACATTCAATAAAATAATTGGATGATTAATTAAATGTTTCTTCTTGCTATTCAACTGCTTTGATGTACGTAACGAGTGGAACATTCAAATATTCAAAAACACGAATCAAAGATAGAGTGAAGCTGCACAGAATATCACCAACATTAAGAAATAGGAGCCTTTATGTACATAGGGCTGATTACAAATTTAGTCCTTGTGGGAGCAACTTTACCATAAAGCTGAACATCTGGGGCCTTGACATAAAATGTTTGAAAACCCCTACTTTCAAAACTAAAGATGAAGTGACATTTAATTCAGTATGGCAGAAAATCCAAAATTAATCATTTGGGGTATATGGTTATATTTTATCATAGATTAAAACAATGATTTATATGCCAAATTAAAGGACTTTTCATGACGTGCTATACATATTTGAGCAGCAACATGTGCCATACAGTAATGTGGAATAGATATTTTTATAAGCATTTAAAAAAATGCAAATGACAAACTTAAAAATTAAAAATTTTTGGTATAAGAAATGAAAATGAAGAGATTCATATAATTTTAGCTGTTTAACACTTTAGAGATTAACATAATTTCACCTCTCATGGCACATCCGTTCTGCTGCTTGAGAGAGGTGTGAGTCTTTACTATGATTGAGGAAGGACAGAAGAAAATTTTTGTTTTGCAAAATCACGCACTGCCATGGATGAGAACACTATACAAACTATTTTTTATGGGATGAATTTTAATGACTGGAGTGATGCCCTGTGCTTTGTTATCATTCTATTAAATTAGAAAATTTATTCATACTAATTAACTTAGTCCCAGTAGGGCAGGACAAGAGGGCTCTATATGATAAATTTGCTGATCTTTGAATCAGAGCTGAATTCATTTGTTTGATGAGCGGTACAAGGTAAGGAATATGACTGTATCAGAATAATTTTTATTAGAAAATACAGGTAGGTCCATAAATATTTGGACAGAGATACAATTTTCATTGTTTAAGTTCTGTATGACACCACAACGTACATGAAAAGAAACAATTAAGATGTTCGGTAACACTTTATAAGAACGATCATTTATTTCATTTATGATAATTAATGATATTTAGATCATTTATAGACATTTATAAGATAGTAGATATTGAACTAATCATGAATAAACCATTTATATACATTTGTAAATGATTATTAAACCATTTATAACTAATGTTTTACAACATTTATATATGATTCAGACATTATTGCAAATGCTGCATCAATATTGATTGTACATGATTTATTCATCATCAACTAATGTTATTTAATGTGTAGGAAAACATTTTTGAACGATTTAAGAAAATATTTTTTGATAAACCACATGTATTGAGTTTTTCATGGTTAATAAATGATTTGTTGAGTCTTTGTTGCAGCCCAAAGCATTCCTGGAAAAATAAATGATACCAAACTGTTTATTATCAAACCATTTCTATACATTTACAACTTATTAGTACATCATTTGTAAATGTGCTACTTTAACATTCATAAGTGATCTATGGATCATTTTTTCAATATGATCGACCTTATTAGTAAATTATTAGTGAAATAGTGTAGATGTGTTTTAAAAAACCCCACTGTACCACCATTTGTTTATTCATGTTTAACAAATGATTTGTTACACATTCATAAAAAAATCTATAAATCATTTGCAGATGTTATTATGTCCCTAAATCAAAAGTAAAAACTATTCATTATTTACAACTGTCTGTTAATGTTTTTAAATGATTTGTGGACCTTTTACTCACCTCTTATGAACAAACTGGCTTTGATGAATACAGATACGAAGAAATTACGAACTTGTCTTTTCATGTTTAACAAATGATTTGTTAGACATTCATAAAACATCTATAAATCATTTGCAGACGTTATTATGTCCCTTAATCTAAAATGAACCCTATTCATCCTTAACGAATATTTAATAATGTTTGCTAAAGATTTGTAGTCAACTTTTGAATCTTTCCTTCTTATGAAATGCCATGAAACCATGAAAAACTCAATACATGTACTTATTAAAAGAATATTTTCTTTAATCATTCAAAAATGTTTTCCTACACATTAAATAACATTAGTTGATGAATAAATCACGTACAAACAATGTTGATGCAGCGTTTTTAATAATGTATAAAACATAAAAAATGTTGTACAACTTTAGTAATAAATTGTTTAATAATCATTTACAAATGTATAGAAATGGTTTATTCATTATTAGTTCAATATCTACTAATAGCTTATAAATGTCTTGTAACTTAAATTATAAATGATTTAATAATCATTTATAAATGTATATTAGTGGTTTGTTCATGATTAGTTAACTATCCACTAATATCCACTATCTTGTAAATGTCTTATAAATGATCATTATTATAAAGTCTTACCAGATGTTCTTGAAGTGCGACTTCCAGCTTCAATGTAAGGGTTGTATAAAAAATTTTGTCTGAGCCATGTTTGAATTAGATCCATTTTATGTACTGCCCCCTCAGTTTTAGGGGCTCAAAAGTAATTGAACAAATTGACATAATAATTAAATTGTAATTTTTAATACTCGGTGGCAAACACTTTGCAGTCGATGACTGTCTGAAGTCTGGACATCACCAGACACTGGATTTCTTCCATGGTGATGCTCTGCCTGGCCTTCACTGCAGCTGTCTTCAGATTCTGCCCTGTTGTTGAGGTGTTTTGCCTTAAGCAAGTGAAATACATGCTCAATTGGATTCAGGCCATATGACTAACTTGTCTGTGGTTAAATATTCCACTTCTTTACCTTGAACAATCTTCAGTAGTTTTCGCAGTATGCTCCCAAGTAACTGTCCATTTGTACTGTAAAGTATTTTCCAATTAGTTCTGATGCATTTGGCTGAATAGAAGGATATAATACAGCCCTATACAATTCAGAATTCATCTTTCAGCGTTTGTCAACAGTCTCATCACCAGTAAATTCAAGGGAACAAGCTCAAATAGCAGCCATACATGCCCATACATAACCACCCCTCACAAATGAGCTGTCAGTATATGGGCAGTTTTTGATATAAGTTAATCTTATTTGACCATAGGATATTGTTCCAGAACTATACAGGCATTTTTAGATATTTTTTTGGAACATTTCTTGTTAAACGTTCCAATTGTAACACGTTAAAATAAAACATCAATTTTTTCTCTGGAGAATTCCTCTTTTGATTGCTTACTTCGGCACTGGCATGCCTACTTCCGGGAGCATCTTGATTTGCCCAACATTTGTGAAAGTCTTTTCTCTGAATCAGGGAAAGTATTCTTGTGTCATCTGCCAGATTTGCTATCTTTTTGTTTTCCTGAGCTCACCAGTGCATTCTTTCCATTGAAGCACATACCATAAGGTTCAGTTGATCACCCCTTATAGTTTTTCATTTTCTTTGATGGGTTTCTTATGATTTTTCAGCCAATTAATAGCTTGCTTTCCTGGCACTGACAGCTCACTGGATTTCATTTTGAGAGTTAATAGCAACACATTTCAAATGAAAAAAAAACTCTTGAAATCATCTGTTAACATTTATTTGTTCACTTTTAAATTAAATTCCCAGAGAATAAAACACCTGGTCATGGAACAGTTGAGTATCCAATTGTCCAAATAGTTTTTGTCCCTAAAAAAGGGAGGACCTCTTTAAAAAAACTGCTGCAATTCCTAAAGCCGCCACCCAATTTCTGATGTTTTGACCCAGAAACTGAAGTCGAATGTCCTCAATTTGAACTAATATTTATTATTTAATTCTATCTCCAATATTCAATGGTCTACAGCTAAAATAATAATGCCTATGTCCAAATATTTTTGGGCCAAACTGTATGTCAAACTGAAATTAATTGAATTCATTTTCTCCAGCAGTACGAGTGATTAAGCGGATAGAATATTTTATTCACAGTAATACTGCATCCACATTCATATTCCATTTTAATTTAATCTTTTGACACTTGTGTGATGAAAAAGAAATAAAAAGTTCTATCGTCTCATCGACGATCAAGAATTTAGCATCCAAATTTAGATTTGAGTCAGTTACATTTGTAATTAATCTACTGGCAATGTCACATAACAGAGAAAACAAGGCTTTATAGTCAGAGCTCAGAATACCTTAATAAGACAATACATTCTCCCTCAGGTCTTATTTCTGCATTGGATTTTGACTTTATCCAAGAATTTTATCTGAAAAATATTTTATCTGTGGTGGAATCCTCTTATTCATTACATTCTGCCCAATTCAGCCTCACGTTCTGCCAAATTCAGACTTGTTCTCTCCCCATAGGCGAACCAGAGGACCAAATGGAGGTGCGTCTGGCCCTGAAAGCCTGTTTCATTGGTCTGATTGCGGTGGGAATCCCAGGTAATCTGGCAGCCCTCCTGCTCTTTTGCCATTTATTCACTGCACAGGGCCACATGCCGCACAATGAGTTCATCCTCAGCCAGCTGGTCTTCGCCAACCTGATGGTGACAATCTGCCAGGGTGTTCCTCAGGCTCTGACAGCAGTGGGCATCAACCCAAAATTCAGCAGCCAAGTCTGCAAAACAATCATCCTCAATTACCGAATCGGCCGCACAATGTCAATCACAATAACCTCCCTGTTGAGCTCCTATCAGTGCGTGGTCATGGCACCATCGACACCTCGCTGGACCAGGTTGAAACGATGGCTTCCTGGCCACCTCCCTCACGCCATCATCTTCCTTTATGGATTTGCCTTCATGGTCACCCCTGGTGCCATTGTCTTTAGTGAAGCTTTTCCGACCAATGGCACCATTCCAGAGCTCACCCTTAACTTAGAGTTCTGCATTGTGGTGTTCCCAAACCCCATAGCTTACATGGCCAGTGGTGTGGCATTCATCATACGTGACTTCTTCTTTGTTGGCCTGATGGTAGCAGCAGCAGTGTATGTGATGCTGGTCCTGCATCGCCACCATCAGCAGGTTCAGAGCTTGCAGGGGGCCAGCAGGAAGACTGAGGAGGCATCTCGTGCCGTCCTGCTGCTCGTGAGCACATACGTGCTGCTATTCGGCTTGGATAATGTTCTGTGGTTCTACTCACTCTCCGTCTCGCGTGTGCACGCAGCCATTTCTGACATACGCACCTTGTTTCCCTCCTGTTATTCAGCCATCAGTCCTGTGCTCATCTTTGCCACCAACAAGAAGCTGGCCGTGTACTTCAACTGTCGCTCCAAATGCAAGGCAGCACAAAACATCCAAAACAATACAGAGTCCAAAATCTCGCAAGTGGCATCAACACATTGATGAAGTCAAAGAAAAAATACTGGAAGAGAGGCGACTAAAAGATTTCTGTCCTGCTGCAGCTCATGACATATCACTTTTTGGTGGCCCCGTATTTAGTTAAATAAAAGCGAGAGCAACACCTCAATGAATCTTTATTTAGAGAAGAATGAAATTACTTTCTTTTTACTTGGCCAGCTGCAGCCACACATATAACTGATAAGTTTTATATGTATTTTCTGTGCTTCTCAAGCACAGATATATGACTATCATTCAAAATACAGAGTGAAATTAAAGGTTTTATATAAAAATACATTTCAGGCTGGTCCTTGAGTCTTGAACATGAGAGAATTCTTTCAGACCATTGGCCTTCCTAAGATTCTTCATCATTGTAGGAATGGACATATCCGTTGACTTTCCTCCGTACGACTATTCATCTTATATGCCGTACAAAAGACTGTGCAGGTATTTACAGCTGGTTATTGTTGTTTTGCACAGGACTGAAGATTTGAGGAATAGACACTCTGGAAGTGGTTGCTGGAGCTCCCAGCTCCCTGGGTGCAGACAAGCTCTCACTCTGAAATTCTTCCCCAACCCCCCTTTCTCAGCTTTTCTGTGTTTGCTGCTCCAGTGCTGTTACAGCGAGGAGGTTATTTTTTCTCCAAAAACTGGTGGATGTTTCATTTTTTTTTTAAAAGCATATGTTTTATTGAAGTTTTCACAGTGGAACATTAACAATGCATTCCAAATAAAAACAAAGACATATTGTGTTCCACCCTTTTACCAAACCCCCCCCTTTGTTCCCCCCTCCCACCGGATGTTTCATTTGAAATCTGTGACATTTTTAATAATTCACCCTGGTGTTCTTGTGGACATTGTATCTATTGGATTGAAACTTATTCATGAATAATCATTAAAACTCCTAAAAGCAATGTTGTAGTCGAGTCCACAACTTCCGAGGCCAAGGCCGAGTCCGAGTCACCACCCTTCGAGGCCAAGACCGAGTCCAAGTCACCAGCCTCCGAGGTCGAGTCCGAGGCCGAGTCACCACCTCATGATTTAACTTAGCGCTCGGAGCCGTGTTTACTCGTGAACAACCGCCGATCTTGAGTCCCGGATCCGTCTATGAACGATAGCTCACGCAGGTCGTATAAACAGGTGAGCAGTGAATGCTGCTGTGTGCACTGGCCCGGATTATTTTCACTTATGGTCTTTGGCGTAATGGGTGATAAGAACTGTGCTGTTTAGCATCCAAACCATCCAAACACTGACTTGAGTTCATGTGATGTACGATAAGGATGCAATCAATTATGCCATTTCAGGGTTCCCACGTGTCCTGGAAAACCTGGAAAATGATTGACCAATTTTCCAGTCATGGAAAACACATGGAAAATGAGAAAAAAAGTAAAATGTCCTGGAAAAGCTTGAGTTGTCCTGGAAAATTATTTTTCCTCCCTCTGCTTCTCTCTGCCTTGTGGATGAACGCAAACGGGTTAAACATTTTACGCATGTATGTCTGTTTTCAGCTGCCTTTAATGGGCAACATTGAGCTGTAGCGCCTCTCTGCTTCATCTCTGCTTCAGGCCGGCACAGCGCGCCATGTGACGCTACCAACCAATCAAATTGCATATTCCATAAGAGCAGTTCTGCTGCCCAGTGTTTCCATATGACTTTGTTGCTAGATTTACTGACTTTTCAGACCAAAGTAAGGATTTATTTTCCCCAAAGAAGCGCCAAAACTAGCGACTTTCAGGTCAAGAGTGTTGCTATATCGTTGTATATCGAGTGTGAGGTTTTTCTCCCTCTCTCTGTCTCCTCTGTTGAGTGACAGAGGAGCAGCGGAGAGCTGTAGTGGGCGTGCCGTCACGTTTGGCTGTGCGCTCTGAGATGAAATTCATCTCTGGTTTCAGTAGAGCTGCAGCGACCATGACGACAGCTTCGAGATAGCGACGGGTAACAGGTAGTCTTACTGGTCCACGTTTCACTCAGTATTTCATACTTGCTCCATTGTCCGACAGCAGAAACAGAAAATATGTGAATGAGAAAAACTTCATGAGGAATTCAGCACTATTAAAATACTGTGTATGTGCACAGAGAACAGAGCTCCGACTTTTCATGCAGTTTTTAGCTAGCTACTTTGCAATGAAAGTAATTTAGATGTCAACATCCAAGTGAGATCTTATATATCCATGAGTGAGATCAGAGGCGGATTGTCCATTGGGGTGATTGGGCGACGCACTGCCACGAGAAAAAGAGATTTTTTTTTCCCCGGCTATACCACTGTTCTACAGCTTGATCTCCCTTTGAATGGCATTGTTCAATCAGGATAAACTAGTGTTTCCAATAGTCCCGCCCCTTTCGGGGCGATTTCACTCAGACTGAAAATTTCCCCAGGGGTCTCTCATTGACTCTCGTGTAACGCCATTTTTTCGCCAGTGCAAAGCCTTTCAATGCAATCTCAATGGGTTCCGGGAGGGCTTGCCCCAACGTGCTTTCGTCATACGTAACAGCAGTGGTGGTGGGCGGAGCTGGTCGTGGGTATGCGCGCCGCCATGAGAACCGAGACGGTCTCCTACTTCCGGTCATTGCTCGCTGTTCTGAAGAGAGAAGGGCAGGCTGAATGCGTTCAGGCTCCACTTATTCCGTTGTTGGTTGTACCAACGACTCAAAAAAAGATAAAGTTTGTGTGGAAACAGTGCTTTATTCACAAGGTGATTAGAAAAAGATTGCCCTTGCCCAGCACCTTACAGCCTACACTTGATGCCAGCGAGTCGGCGCAAGGAGTGGCTAGCCGCGCGGAGACAGAACTATCCACCCAAGAGGATATACGTGTGCTCACACCATTTCGTATAAAAGCGCCTGATGGATGACAATCCCGATCCCACTGTGTTATACATTATACAGTCACCTGATACGTTAATTCAAAGATCCGTCCAACAAGTATGTTTTTTCAAAATACGACAAAAGCAGTATTGTCAGCCAGTGGTCAGTTTAGTTTTCCGGTGAAGTTAGCAGCGTTTGCCATGTAATTAGCGGCCATCTACGGTCACACGCGGGGTACCCACACATTTGGCAGTTATACAGGCTAACGTTAGCACTTTTGAACAAGTTGACATTGAGCAGTGGAGGGGCTTACCAGTAGCGTTAGTGAATATTGAAAGGTGCATAATCGTAATCCTGGCTTCTGTAAAAAACCTCAGCTTTAGTCGATTATATTCGTGTGGCAAATATTTAGCTTGTCAGCTACAGCGGTTGTGAAGGCTTGGACTGAGATCTTTATTTCGTTCCGTGCATCGGTGATTTCCTGCATGCGAATTGAAGCTTGGGGACTGTACTTTCGTGCTCTGAATGATGATTATTGCCCACAGCTAATGTGATATTATTCTTGCTTTGTTTTATATTGACCTTTTTGCACTGCAGGATAGGATTTGATTTTGATATTTATATTTTTGATTTATTTTTGCAGTGATTTTGATTTTTACTCTAAGAATGCAGGTGTCAGATGCACAAAGTAAACTGTAAGTAAACAGTAAACAGATTAAGCAAAGGAAATTGTTTTGGTGATTTATTGAACATATAAAAATATTTTGTGGAGAAAGTACAAGAGGGAAAGAGGGAGAGGAATAAACATTAAAGCAATCTGGTTAAATGTACAAAATATAAGGTACAATTGTAGAAAATAACACTTCTCCAAAGCTTGGGGGTGGAATTTATTAGTGTATGTTGTGATAACTTGACTCGTACTGTAGCAGCTGAAAAAGTCCTGAAAATGTCCTGGAAAAGTCCTGGAAAATAATTTCAAGAAAAGAGTGGGAACCCTGCATTTACATTTTTTATTTACACAGAAGTTTAGAAGCACAGTTCAACGCATAATGGAATCTCACAACTCACGCATATGTAGCATGACTCTTTCTTTACACCGTTCTTGGCACCAACCACACAAGGCTTGCACGGTCTCAACCTTTTTGCAGTCGGAGGGTGCGAATTAGCCAGTTGGTAAGTGCGATTAACGCTGATCATTCCGTTGTAATCAAGAATGCGTGGTTTCACCATATGCTCACCCTGACGATTCCTCTTCACTGTTTCACACATGGTGGCCTGGTGTATGGTTGACAGCATCTTCACAAGCTTTTTGTCCTGCCACAGCAGGACCAGCATCAGTTCGTCTGGCTGTCACAATGTGGTCACGGTGAAAATGAGCGAAACAAAATTGAAAAACTGAAAGTAATGGATTGTATGCACGAGACTTCTTACTGTATGCACGTGACTTCTTATATCACCCAAGACCAATCATAATGTCAGATGAACTCAAACCATTGTCTGTGTTTAGATGCAAAGCAAAAAAAAAAAGATTCATTATGGTTCTGCGTGTTTAGATGCAAAGCGAGCATCGTGATAAGACGGATCCGGGACTCAAGCCAGTCAGCAGCAATACGAGTACACATGTTTCTGGGCCAGTGCGATAAGCGTTCTGATAAAGAGACTGCGAAGACGTGGTCGTCACGATGTAAATATGCGGGAAACAAGGGGTTAAAGTCCGAATTTAATCCCTGAAATTAACGCTGGGAGGGTCGTGTTACGACTAAGGTTCCCTCCCATACCCCTTTTCCACCGAGCTGGTTCCAGTGCTGGTTCGGAGCCAGAGCCTGACTTAGTACCAGTTCCTTGCTTTTCCACAGCCTTAGCACCAGCTCCTGGCTCTCAAAACTGGTGCCAAAGCAAGCACCAACTCCTTGCTGGTCCAGTGTAAGCACCGATTACGTGGGGTGGAGTTATTGTGGCCAACAAGACCAGCGCAGTCGCGGAAGTATTTTAAGCGTTCTGCTCGCAGTAAATGTTGGAATAAACAAGGATCTGTTGTATATCTACATGATGCGTTCATATTTTATTTTACTTTTTTTGCTACGCTGCTAACGTCAATAATAACCATTACTAATATGATTTAACTGGCTAGCTAGGGCGTTCCCGAATTACTGCAATGGCCATTTGCCAGCTTAAAGTGCATTGCAAACGAAACATTAGATCATACAAACTTATGAAGCTGGAATTAAATGCGGCAGTTGCTCATGTATTTCTTACTTGCATGCATCCTTGGGAAAAGTGACGATGGCTAGTGTGCTCCTATTATTACACCCTACTGCTGCACAAGGTTTCGGTATTAACATGCATGGACAGCAACGCAAGATACGGTAAACATTTATTTTCAATATCTGATTTTGACCTAGCATGAGATCATGGCAATCTAATAAGCTATAGGGGAGAGCCGCCACAATTGTAACGTTTTTCACTTTTCACTCTATTACTAAGAGATCATTTTACCTACATATGTAATATTTTCAGGCAAAGCACCAACACATGTCTACTATCATAAACCACTTAAAGATTTTCAATTGATAAAACAGGTCTTGAGTAATATAACTGAAAGCGGACTCTGTCCGATGTTACAACTGAAGCGCGTTTGAGTCTTAATTGTAACCGCAGGAGTTACAATTGTAACACTGCTAAAAAGTAGCATTAAACTCATCGTTTTCAGGTCAAATCAATTATATTTCATTCAGGCAACCGTTTAACGTTTCTTTAACACCAATAATGTGATAAGAATGTCCTATCAAAAATATTGTATATTATTAGAACTTACCAGATGTACCAGTAGGAGCGTTTGTGTGAGTTCTTTGATAGGAAAATGCATTGATTGTGCCTACAAAGTTAGTGACTTTGACTGATGGAGTTGTAAAAATGTTATACAACCCTAATTTGATTTAGAATATAATTGAATGACAGCTGACTGAACACAGAATATTAGAAAATATGACACATGAGTTTTGTAAAAGTCCCATTCATACCTGCACTGGTGCCCCTGCAGGGTCAGTTATGTAGCAACACCCCAAATCACTTTTTTTTTTACAGTCTATGCTGTAGAAAAACAGTCTATTTGTAATTTAAAGTTTTATTGCAAAAAATCCAAAATAGGCTACAATAACATTTGCCTACAGACAGAACCAAATAGGTTAGCTTATTAAATTTCAAGGTAGGATTAAGCATACATCTCAGTGCAAAGAACATAATAATGTGCCGTTCAGCATCTAGTGCATTTTTAAAATGCACATTTTTGTGGGGACATTCTGTGAAACAAACAAAAAAGCAAACAAAGAGCAAAATTATTTGAGCTGTGCTTGCAAATGTCTGCCGTTGTCTCAAATGTAACATGTGTTACAACTGCGCCGCTTGGCGCACCGTTCATTTGGCATTGTTTACAGAACGGACCTAACAATCATAATGTGTTAAAACGATGCAAACTAGTAACGAACATATACATACAGACACCCAAGTGGATTTTAGGTCTGTAACATTAAAGAAAATATCTGTAGTCAAAAAATACTGTGGGAGTGAATTTTTACTTACTTTGTGGTAAACCAACTTCTCTGGTGATATCTCCCTGCAGCATGGATGAAAAGACTTGCAACTTCCCGGGCACGTGTATTACAGTACTCGTCACATGCTGACGTGATGACATCACGACCGCATTGACCAATCAAGAGAAAATGTGCACGTTACAATTGTGACGCGTTACAATCAAGGTGGCTCTCCCCTACTTTTCCCCCACCAAAAAGGATAAAACCTCAGTGACAGTAATAGTATTACTGAGCATGGAAACACAAGCATTATTTCAGTTTTAAATTTGTATTCCTGGTTTCCCGCAGTCCATACTGTATTTCTGTATTGCCAGATGTTACGTGAGCTCTGCTGAGAGACACTGAGAGTCTCCCTTTTTGAAATTCTTTAACAATCGGTAACATAGGACAGCGCAAGTCATCATCACCACGCCATAGCCTAATGCCCAGGAAATCATCATTTAATACTCTCCAAAACAAAACCAGCCAGACCAAAGTTACCCACGGTCGATTTCGAGCGGCGTCGATTTTGATAGACCTATACACCAGCCAGGCACACTTACCTTGTCTTGTCTACACGTTGAAGGTGCCGGGTGAAATTTGAAGTTGTTCCCTTGAACTCGCTGAGTTTCGGGGATGATGGAATACAGAATTTGCAACTTGCCCGATGCATATTTCTCCCTCGTTCCTCATAATCTTCTTGGTCGTAGTATGCAAATTTCATTATCCGCAAAGTTGAAGACATGGTTTACAAAGAAAAAACAGTCCACGTTTGGAGATAAGAGATCATGTTGATTCCATCAAATGATGTAGGCCTCATGAGAAGTGGACAAGTAAATCCGGAAGGAGGCAGTAGTGCAACATGCAGGTTGCAAGCTGCCGTAAAACTCCAAAGAAGAAGAGGAAATAGCCTGTATAATGTCGCCACAGTGTATTGCAAAACGATTGTAATCTTATTAGGCCTATAGATAAATACTTCAGAAAAAAAAATAAATAAAAATTAAAGATTATACAAACCTACAAAATATGTCAATATTTAGCGGCCTTGACCCGGCATCGGCCCGAATCGCTGAGGCTAGATGGCACGAGGCCGAGGACGAGTCCGAGTCATGGCAATCCGAGGCCAAAGCCGAGGCCAAGACCGGGAAAAACCGGCCTCGAGGCTGCCCTCGAGTCCTCCAACCCTTCTTAATAATGAACTCCCACAACCCTGTCATCGGTGCTAGAGAAAGAATTAGGTACAAGACTAGCAAACAATTGTTTACGAAACTAATTACTTACCCAACAATTAGTAGTAAAACTTTTTTTTTTCTTGAACAGTACTGTGCACATTTAAGGCACATGAACATGAACATGAACAAGAATAGCTTCCTAAATCATTCAAAAATGTTTTCCTACACATTAAATAACATTAGTTGATGATGAATAAATCATGTACAAACAATGTTGATGCAGCGTTTTTAATAATGTATAAAACATATATAAATGTTCTACAACTTTAGTAATAATCATGTACAAACAATGTTGATGCAGCGTTTTTAATAATGTATAAAACATATATAAATGTTCTACAACTTTAGTAATATATATTGTTTAATAATCATTTACAAATGTATATAAATGGTTTATTCATGATAAGTTTAATATCTACTAATAACTTATGTCTTGTAACTTAATTATAAATGATTTAATAATCATTTACAAATGTATATAAGTGGTTTGTTCATGAATAGTTAACTATCCACTAATATCTACTAATACCTTATAAATGTCTTATAAATGATCGTAAAGTGTTACCAAAGAATTTACACTGCAAGACAACAGTGGAATTTCTTTTTTTTTCAACTTCTTTAACTTTGGAAGAAATGAAAAGGCAATCGGCTTCCCTTTTTGCTTGTCTCGATCAACAAGTCGATGAACTTTCTGCATTTTCCCGTGCATCATTGTGCCTGGAAAAGCAGACACCAGTCCTTTCTGCTGACGAGCATAAGTAAACAAAGGACTGCCGCCCTAGCCTTCACTTGTACACCGTCACCAACGCTGGAGAACTGGGTCATTCACTCGGTAGTTATCCCAAGTAAGGCATTGCATCTGGGCAAATTTAGTTAGAATATAAAATGCGCATTTCTATGCTAATTTTTGATGTTTGAATGTAATTATTACTGTATACTTTGAGCTGTGTGTTCTTTGCTTGCTGGTTTCATGTACTGTACCTTACTGTTGAAATGAGTGTAAAACTTCGGTATTTAAAAGAGAATTTGTCTGGAAATCGTGGACATTTATTCTACATTGCTGCCTTGCTGAACTGTTAAACATCTGATCTTTGAGGGAGTTTGTTTAAAACTGTGGATTGCTTTGTTTTACATTAGCTTTGTTCGGTGTAAATCATTAAAATTGTTGAAAAATTTTGAATTAAATTGGGACGTTTTGACTGATTCTGACTGATTGTTCAGCCCGCCGAGGCTAGCTACTCTATCCTATTAGACTTCGCCTGTGCTTTCTTTTCTACTCTCTTTCTCTCTCTCTCATCCTCTCTCACTCTCTCTCCATTCTCATATTCACTTTTACGCTAGTTTCTGCTCACTACACCGGGTGTAATGTTACACCCTTTGGTGAAAAGCTTTGTAGTGCCTCCTAGTGGAGGTTTTAAAGACTCATGTAAGTTTGATGTCCTTATTTCTAATTGGTCATCTGCGATCACATGGTTAGGGTCATAGTTCAGACCAGCCTTCTTGCTTTGGAGATTTATAAAGAAATGTGCTCCAGAGCACTCTGTGTATGATCCATTGCATCCAACGGTGTTGAGCCCTGGAGAAGCTTTGTTCGTAAGTATATATGATGTGTTACAGCTTTACCGATGAGAACTGATAAATATTTTTTTGTATTTGTGAACATTTATAGATAAATACTTCACTTCTTCTTTGTCAAGTATAAATGAAGTACTGATGTTTCTGTATTTTTATGTACAGTAAGAACATATTCTTCTGTATTTATTTTCAGTTTCCCACTCAGTTTCTGGCATTGTATAAAAGCAATTTCGACGAAGGTTAACAAGCAAACAGTCTACAACTTTACTTCCACCACATCTGAGTCATCATTAACCCTTGCAACGACCAGAGCAACTGTTTAGCTATCTGTCACTTTGTGTAGAGTAACGCATGAAGGGGACAGTATAGTGAAAGAACAGCATCACGGCGGGCTCAACACAGCAATTAGACCATTAGTTTGTTGACTGTCCTGTGTCATCTTGCTTGCGCTCTTCATTCCAAACAAGAGTTATCCCACATATTCAAGATGGACAACAAGGGGGACGCAGGAGATCAAAGGAAGGCTCCATCTCAACCTCCATCTGTGAAGTGGTTGTTGACCTGGTCTGTTGTTGCTTCATCTGACAGTTCTAGCAAATCCTCAGCAAGCCTAGCAGCAGCTAAAGCTCGGGCCAGGGTCGAGGCAGTGCATGCCCGCTCCACCTTTGTTAAAACCAAAGCCGAGCTCATGGTTGAAAAGGCCCAGTTGACAGTAGAGGAGGCGCGCATGGAGGCCACTTTAACCACATTGAAGCAAGAGAAAGAGGTTGCAGCTACATTAGCTGAGGCAGAGGTTTTAGAATCAGCTGCAGCAGAACTCGAACCCAAGATAGATTCCAAGTCTATAGACATTGCAGCAATCCCCCAAGACTGCAGTGAGAAGAGAACAAGGGACTATGTCGACCTTCATTCTAAAATGCATTCTAGTCAGCTGTCAGTGCCCCATCTGGAGTCTCACAACGCCCCGAGTCAGCCACATGATGTTCCCCAGGTTCCGTTGCATCAAGACAGTGAGCAACATCCAACTCACAAACCGGAAGACGGACTAAATACTATTCCAACTTATATCAAGCACCAAGCTAGCCATTCCAGAGTGTATAGAATGAACCAGCCAGCTGCCCAATATTACCCTGGGCCTCAGCCACACAGTTTTCCGTTCACAAAGGGACCTGAGCCCCACACATTGGCCCTCATTTATCAAACGTGCGTACACCAAAAAAATGGGTGTACCCCAAATCTCCCGCAAGGATCGGCATTTATCAATCTGAACGTGAGCAAACGGTCCACAAAAATCTCACGCCAGGTCTGACCAGGCGTATGCAGATTTGAAACCAGCGAACAACATGCAGGAACAAGTGCAGCTTGTCAGGTGAGTAATAAACCATATGCAGCGAACATCATGCTGTTGTTGCTCTTATTAGTAAAATGAATTAATAGGCTAAATAGATAAATAGGCTAAATAAATAAATAAGATACCTGTGTTGAGAAATTAATTAAACTTATAGACCTATTTTGAGACAACCTGCTTGTCAGGCCAGACGGCTGACAATTACAATCAATTTGATTAAGCGCAATGCGTGGCTATGCAGTGTGGTATGTCAGATGCTCATCCAGTCAGATATATACTGAACAACAAAAGAAATGCAAGTTAATTAAAGGCAGACTGGAAAATAAATTTGAAAATCAAATTTATTACTAGCGCATGCACATTTACGCTTGTTTCATCAAACTTTTCTTTATTTTGCGGTCACTTTGACAAAAGTTTGACAAGAGTACATTAACTAGCTAGCTAACTTGCGTTTCTTTTGTTGCTCAGTATACATAGCCCTACGGACACTTTGACCGTGATCACATTTTGACAATGGCAGATCTTCTGTTGTTAGAGGAATAAGCTTCTGTCCAACGTGAGAGGAACTTTCGGCACAGAGAAGATCTCCTCCGGGAAAGTGAGGAGTGGCTGCTCGTTTTATGAGGCACCCAATAAAATGTCGTGGAATAATACTAATAAAAGTACAATGAAGAGTGATCTCTGCAGACTGTATTTTAACAATTACCCTCATGCAGCTCCGATCGAGGTGGTGGGGATACGGATGATATGATGAGTAGGAGTCCTGCTGCCACGCGTTCTTCAAACGGTGACAGCTGGAGGTTCGAGTCTGGTTGACCTCCACCGGTCCGTGCGCTTCTGCGCCTGAGCACCGCAACCTGTTTTTTGGTGGCGATCTTTAAATCGGAACACTTTTTTTTTTTACCTACATCATTGGATTGTCAATTATGTAGGTTATATAACATGAAATATCATGGATCTATAAATTGAATTCATTAAGGCCGATGTTATTCGCACTTATACGTGTGGCCAATGCTGAATTTTTTTCTTGGACACACTTATAAGTGCGCCAGTTGATGACCATTCCAGTGCCACTTAGAAAGTACCGCTTAAAATAAGTTTGGCCAAGAAAAAAATTTTAGTTTTGGACACACTTAAAATAAGTGTGGGCAATGGAAAAATGTGCATCCAGGCCACACTTATAAGTGCATCTAACGCAATTTTGATCAATTTTTGTGCTTGGACGCTCAACTTCGATTTATTAGTGAATTAAATCAAATCTCTACTGCACTCCGGCTTTCCACCCCAACAGTGTTTACCGCAGCAGCAATAGTTTTCCAAACTGCAGCCTTCTGGGCTCTCTTTATGCCTCTCTTAAGGCTTCCAAATAAAATTATTTTGTTTTTCTCCACCTCAGACGTGATAATTTATATTTCCTCCTCAGTGAAGTTCTTTCTTCTTTGCCGTCTTTCGAGAGTCCATGTCGTAAAGTGGGCAGGACTATGCCTCCCGGAGCATGAATTTATAGGGGCGTGTCATGTAAATTACAATGGTTTCAGCCGCCAGATTTATTAACACCACGCCAGTTCTACACCAAAATCAGTGACATACACACTTTTAGTAAATCAGACGTGACACCTGGAGAACGCTGATATTTACACCAGAATCTACACCAGATCCTACGCAAGTTTGATAAATGAGGGCCATTGCCTCCTAAAATTCAAGCAACGTCACCAACTGCTGCTGACCACACAAGCATAAATGACTTTGCTGTCTACATGGCCCGTCGTGAGCTTGTTACCTCCGGGTTGACCAAGTTCGATGACCGTCCAGAAAATTACTGGGCATGGAAATCAACCTTCAACAATATCATACAAGGACTGAAACTCACCTACAACGAAGAGCTCAACCTTTTAACTTGGTGGTTAGGCCCACAGTCTTCAGAGCAGGTTAGGAGAATCAGAGCTGTTCATGTCAGTGACCCTGCTGCCGGGCTCAGGATGGCATTGTTGCGTCTTGAGGAGTGCTATGGGTCACCTGAAACAATTGAAAAGGCTTTTTTGGATAAGCTTGAGAGGTTTCCCAAAATTAGCAACAAAGATCCCCTCAAGTTGAGAGAGCTTGGTGACCTATTGAGGGAGTTAGAGTCTGCAGAATTAGAGGTTATTCACCTGGGCTCGCTTATCTGGAAACCTCTCGGGGTGTGAACCCCATAGTGGAGAAACTGCCATACGGGCTTCAAGAAAAATGGATGACACAAGGTAGCTTGTATAAACTGGATAAGCAAGTCCCTTATTTACCATTTTCATTCTTCACTGAGTTCATTTGCAGAGAGGCCCATGTTCGTAATGATCCAAGTTTCATCCTCAGCTCATCTGGCATGCCAGCAGTGAAGCCAGACAACCAAGCAAAAAGGTATACACCGACTAGAGGCCTAGTCACTTCACACAAAACAGAGGTAATGCCCAAACCTGCCACCAACTCCACAGAGAACCCTGCTACTAAGTTAGATGTAGACAAGCAGTGTCCAATTCATAAAAAACCCCATCCCCTTAAGCGATGCAGAGGCTTCTGAACTAAAACACTGGAAGAATGTTGAGCATTTCTTAAGGAGAGTGGGATTTGCTTCAGATGTTGCTTCTCAATTAGTCATTTGGCTAAAGGCAGCAAGACAGTAATTCAGTGCAAAGAATGTGGCAGCAGCAAGCATGTCACAGTTCTTCACTCAGGACCAGCTCCGTGGACCGTCAGAGGCCCTGACACTGAGCACGGCAGGGTGGAAAAGGATGAGGCTTCTCCTGACATAATCTCCAAAAGCACAGAAGTGTGTGGGAAGCCAATGGCTCTAACTCCTGCGCTAAAATTTTCCTCATCAAGGTGCATCCTCAAGGTCAGCCAGATAAATCGAGAAGAGTCTATGCTGTACTCGATGATCAGAGTAATAGGTCTCTCGTTCGGTCAGAAATTTTTTACTTATTCAACCTTGAAGGCACAGACTCTTTCTACACTCCATGCACATGTGCTGGAATCACAGAGATGTCTGGGAGAAGAGGAACTGGCTTCATCGCTCAGCCCCTAAATGGAAGTCTCAGCATCCCTCTTCCCACGCTAATAGGGTGTAATCATATA
The DNA here is from genome assembly GCA_029692085.1 of Gymnothorax javanicus. Lineage (NCBI taxonomy): Eukaryota > Metazoa > Chordata > Actinopteri > Anguilliformes > Muraenidae > Gymnothorax > Gymnothorax javanicus. The sequence goes on from CM056202.1 coordinate 16,594,132, forward strand.
CCAGATGATAGGTCAGAGTTACCTACTCCAGAGGATGCCAAACACCACTCTAACCTCAGGCCAATTGCTCACCTCATCTCTGAACTCGACTCAGATGCACAAATTCTCCTCCTCCTAGGCTGGGATACTCTGCAAGTCCATAAGGTGAGAGACCAACGTAATGAGCTAAATTATGTCCCTTTTGCGCAAAGGCTTGATCTTGGCTGGGTTGTGGTTGGAGAAGCGCGTCTGGGCGCAGTTCACAAGCCTAATGGAGTGAGTATATACCACACTAATGTTCTGGAGAATGGCCGCCATTCTCACTTCAGCCCCACCACCTTGTCTTAAAAGAGAAGCTTAAAACAAGAACTGGTGAAAGGCCTCTCAGCTCTCGAAACCAAGGACTGTCTCATCTCACTCACAACCTAGTTGGTGATTGTACTCTGGGAAGTAAGATCTTCAAAAGGACGAAGGATGACAATAAGGTCGCCCCATCTATTGAAGATAAACAGTTCATTCAGTTGATGGACAAGGAGATGTTTATAGATGATGCCAACAGCTGAGTGGCTTCCCTTCCCTTTCGCATGACAAGGCCACACTTGCCCAATAACAGAGGGCAAGCCCTGACTCGTTTTACCAGCCTCTGCCACATACTTGAAAAAAAGCCTGAAATGAAGAGACATTTTCTGGCTTTTATGCTGAAAATCTTTGACCAAGACCATGCTGAGCTGGCTCCACCTCTCCTTGTTGGAGAAGAATGCTGGTACTTTCCCAGTTTTGGTGTGTACCACCCACGCAAGCCAGACCAGATCCGAGTAGTCTTTCACTCCAGTGCTCCACATCTTAGTGTCTCATTGAATGATGTGCTACTGACAGAACCAGACATAAACAACAGCTTGCTGGGACTACTGATGCAGTTCTGGCGGGAGCAGGTAGCCATCATGGCAGACATCGAACAAATGTTTCACTGCTTCATTGTCTGGGAAGATCACAGAAATTTCCTCAGATTCCTGTGGTTCAAAGACAATGACGTCACCAAAGAGGTTGTGGAAAACAGGACGAAAGTGCATGTATTTGGCAGTCGCCCCTCTCCTGCAATTGCTACCTATGGACTCGACGAGCAGCTCTACATAGCTTGAATCTAACCTCTGCTACGTCAAGAGCTCCACTTACCTTCAGCGTGAGGTTATTTTATTGGTGCTAGATGTTAATGGTAATTATATTGCTATTGAATTTTAGCATTGATAATTAAGCCTGGTTTTCCCATTTTGTTGATTATTATAATCAATCATTAATTGTGATTGTAGTAATTTGGCATTTATGGTGAAACATTAATGAGACTTGCTCATTCAATTGCTATTAATTTTCCCTTTACAAGAAGGGTGGTGCCCCAAGGAACTTTAATATTTAAATTAAAGTTTTAATAAATAATTAACAACTAATTTATTAGTTATTCATTACATTTAATAGCCATTGTAATGCCCTTTTAAGCTGTTGCATCTACAACAGATATCTTAAAGGAGGAGACCTCACTTCAACAAAGTATATTTCAGCAGAAAGTAAAATTCTTGAAGTGTCTAAAACGTACAGTTTAATAAATTGCAATCATAGACTGTATAAAAAGATGGATGAAGCAACCATGACGTCACTCATTGGTTTCAGCATACCATTTAGGAAGCCTTGATTTAGGCAATTTCAATTGCGCCATTTTGTCTTTGAAACCGGATGTGATTCCTATTGGACGAGAGTGTGAATTGAATATCCAGGGAGGAGTGAGGGGTGGATCTACGTGTGGATCTGACCGTATCAGACAAGGACCAGAGGATAGCCACGCCCCTAAAGCATATTCTGGATTTATCCTTTATTCTAGTCTATTTGGGACAATAATTTACAAAAATGAACATCATGATATATCGAAGAAGACTTGAAACTTGTGACAGATACAATAAAGTAATGTGGAAAATCATTATTTAAATAATAAATCAGGTGGGAAAGTAGGGTCATTTTCTCATAGACTTCTATAGGATTTAACTTCTTTCTGCAACCAGCGACGTCGCCATCTGCTGGCCATTAAATAGAACAGGGATGTGATTTGGGTGAAGTGAAATTATCTGAAAATTTAGCCGGGGGCCCCCAGCTGGATCCAGGGCAGCGCCCTGGTGGGGGGACAAGGGGGCCCCTAAGCTCCTGGGTTTTAGTCATTTTTACTGTCATAAGTGTACTAAGAATTCAATATAATAATAAAAAACAGAATTATTATCCAATGTATATTCAAGCCAACAAGCATGCAATCTTTGATTTTTAGGTCAAGTCAAAATTAGTCTCAAGCTCCAAGCTTTTAAAGAATTTAATCTGCCACTATTGCACTCACATAAAAGTAAAATAACAATCATTAAATATAGGCAATATATCAATAAAATCATTGACTTCTTAGTCAACTCCAAAATCATATCACAAAGTCACATGTTCATAGGGATTTTATGAATTTAGACTTACCTAAATGTACTGTGTAATAGCAAAAATGAACAAATAAGAAAATAATCACTGTAGATACACACCACCAATAAATCTTTTTTCTTTATCCAATCATCTGTAGAAACCATCCATGAGTTCTGTGAGTATTTTCAGCTTCCAATTACTAAAAATACAATCCTGATGGAACTCCTGGAAATATGCATTGCATATTAACCTAATTAATAAGCCAAACGGCAACGGAAAACAGTGTCACTAACCAGCCACGTTCGGCTATATTCGGTGTCCAGTGACGCTCCATTTACACGAAAAAACAAAAGTAAAACTAAGAGGAAGGGCTCCTCGTCGAGGTCCTGAAGCACCTTTAATTATACGACGCAATAGAGAAGTTGCGTGTCATAGGGGTATCGTTCGCTAATATTGCTAAAGGTCATGGATTAGCTGGGCAGCTGATGAAATAACCATGATTTAGCTTTGGAGCTAGACGCCCAGCTGCGTTAGCACTGATAATCCGTGTGTATGCTGGCCACAGTAACCAATTAATTCAGTATTCACCAAAGTCAAAATGTAGGGTGATAATGCTTCATATCAAAATGTGCGAGAGTGAGGTAGGAAAATAAAGGTCCGTCAGGTTTGTCAATAAGGTTACGTAATACAATTTTATGGTTTGACTGGCCATACTACCGTTAATGGGAGCTGGCGAAGGTGTGTCAAAGAGCTAAGATGAGCACCCGCCGCACTTCAGGGGGATACTGATAAACACTGAGCCAACCGCGCAACTTCCCAGTGGTGTACAGCATTTGTCTCGACGAGGTACATAAAGAGATGCAGCAGTGTTCAGCCGTCGACCACTCATGCCGCTGAAACTTAGGCTACTAGACTGCTTCATCCTCACTCCACTAACCTAGTGGACAACACAAAATACAAGTGTACTGACTATTAATTATTATTACTATACTACAAACTATCTGTCGCCTCGAATACCTGCAATATCTCCGCTGCTTTGTTTTCCGCAGTGTTGAAACTTGCCGCCGCTGCACCGCCCCACACCCACACAGCATGACATTTGACCGAAGTGCCTTAGCTGGCTAATTTGAAAACGGAAGTTCTGTAGAACGATCGTGCGTAAGGTCAATTCAGTTACGGAAATACAAAAATTCGGAATGCTGTAGATACGAAATCGGATTTTCATGACTGAAAAATCGGAGTTTTAATTTTTTTATTTTTGGAGATTAAAAAAAAGCAGAATTCCGCGAATTAGCGGAAAAATCACATCTCTGATACAATGCAAATTTTGGAGATTTACACATTGGCCTCAGTTTTCAGACCCGAATGCTGCGTCCATCTTTTTATACAGTCTATGATTTCAATTTGGTAATTATCCAGCGCGATTCATTTTAAAACCAGCGAGTCTTCAAATTGGCTTCAATATCACGGGGCAGACATTTTTATGCCTTCATGAAAGGAATGAGTTTAACTGATGTCACAAGTACCGTGGCTCAGTCCAGTGAAATGGTGTTTGATTGGATAAAATTAAATTCCCCAAGTCAAAATGTCTGCCCCGTGATAACCAGCGTCACACTGATTATTACCAAATTAAAATATGTTTTTGACACATCAAGAATTCTACTTTCTGCTGAAATATACTTTGCCGAGGTGAGGTCTCCTTTAATGATTCTCTAAAAGCTGAGAGATTACTCAGCCTCTGTGCTTTTAGTAGTGCCAATTTGGGAGGGAAATTTTCTGGTATGTTGAAGAAAAATAAAGTACTATTTAAGCCTTGAATGTAAAGCTTGACACATACTCCACAAGAACACAGAAATTTGTTCTTGTTCTCGAGGCTGCGAGCATCCTCGAGATCCTGCGAGCATCGGGCATCTTGTTCCTGGGCTAACTGGCCTCTTGTGCCGGGGCGAACTGGCCTCTTATGCTGGGGAAAACTGCTCACTTGTGCTAGGCCGAACTGGGCTCTCGTGCCAGGGCAAACTAGCCTCTCGTGCTTGGTAAAACTGCCCTCTCATGCCAGGGCAAACTGGCTTCTACTACCGGGGAAAACTGGCCTCTCATGCTGGGACGAACTGGCCTCTTATGCCGATGCAAACTGGTCTCTTGTGCTGGGGTCAACTGGCCTGTTGTGCTGGGGTGAACTGGCTTCTTGTGTTGGGGACAACTGGCCTCTTGTGCTGGGGAAAACTGGCCTCTTGTGCTGGGGCGAACTGGCCTCTCGTGCTAGGGTAAACTGGCCTCTGGAGTTGAGGAGAACTGGCCTCTTGTGCCGGTGAAAACTGGCCTTTCGTACTGGGGAACTGACCTCTTGTGCTGGGGCCAACTAGCTTGTTGTGCTGGGGCCAACTGGCCTCTCGTACTGGGGAGAACTGGCTTCTCGTGCTGGGGAGAACTGGCCTCTCGTGCCGGGGAAAACTTACCACTTGTGCAGGGGCAAACTGGCCTATTGTGCTGGTATTAACTGGCCTCATGTACCGGGTGAACTGGCCTCTGAAGCCAGGGAGAACTGGCCGCGGGAGCCGGGGTGAACTGGCTTTCCATGCTGGAGGAACAGGCCTCTTGTGCTGGGGCAAACTTGCCTCTTTTGCTGGGAAAAACTGGCCTCTTGTGCTGGGTAAACTGGCCTCTCATACCAGGGCAAATTAGCCTTTTATGCCAGAGTGAACTAGCCTCTCATGCCGGGGCAAACTGGCCTCTGGAGCCAGGGTGAACTGGCCTCCTGTGCCGAGGAAAACTAGCCTATTGTGTCAGGACGAACTAGCCTCTTGTACCGGGGTGAACTGGGCTCTTGTGCTGGGGTGAACTGGCCTCTCGTACTGGGGCAAACTGGCCTCTCGTACCGAGGCAAACTGGCTTCTTGTGCTGGGGCGAACTGGCCTCCCATGCCGGGGCGAACTGGCCTCTGGAGCCAAGGCGAACTGGCCTCTTGTGCTGGGCAAAACTGGCTTCTTGTGCCGGGGTAAACTGGTCTCTTGTGCCGGGGAAAACTGGCCTCTTTTGCCGGGGCAAACTAGCCTCTTGTGCCTGGGCGAACTGGCATCTCGCACCGAGGCAAACTGGCCTTCTGTGCCGGGGTGAACTGGCCACTTGTGCTGGGGCAAACTGGCCTCTGGAGCTGGAAAGAACTGGCCTCTGGAGCCGTAGCGAATTGGCTTCTTGTGACAGGGCAAACTTGAGTGGGGCATTTAAGTCAGTGGTTCCCAAAGTCGGTCCTGGGGACCCACTGCGTATGTCGGTTTTTGCTCCAACCACAATTACGATCCCAGAGTTTTAACAAGCTGTTCATTTTTTAATTAGCAGTTGCTTATCAGATACGAGGGACATTTTACCCCCTTAAACCACATTATGACAGAAATGGCTACGCATTCCATGAAATTTCAAAGCCCAACATTCATATTTTTTATTTTGATGTATTCCACGTAAGCACGACAATCAAAGGTGGCAGTATGTTTCATGTGATCAAATGCAAGACTGCAATCAGTCAGTAATCTGGTGATTAGGGTTCTGAATGCAGGTGCTCAGGTTCTTTCCTGAAACCAATCAAGTGACATTTAACAGGTTTGACTCATCGTTTGCTTTGTCTTTGAATTCTTAATTGCCTAATAATTGTTAGCTTTAATGACCTTGGGTCCACAATTTTATCTACTAGAAGCCCATTTATAGATTCATGTCATCAGTTGCAAATTTCCATTTTTTTATGTTAGAGAAGTAATTTCCAATTTAGCACACTATGAAATGATTTTCATCATGGCCATTTTTGACATGTGGTTTAAAAGGATAAATAATCAGCGTGAACAAGAATAGTGCAATCAAGAGCAATGAGCAACTCATTAGCATTCTAAGATTGGAGCTGTGGTTGACACAAAAACCTGGGTACACAGTGGGTCCCCAGGACCGAGTTTGGGAACCACTGATTTAAGTCACAGCTGCTCCATGCCGGTATTTGGCAGTGTTGGTCAGGCATTCTGTCAGGGGACACTCAGGAAGGCAAACGAGGAGTAGGAAGTAGTGCACAGAGCAGGATATTCTAATTTCACAAAAGTAGAAATAAAGATACCAAAACCAGGAAATAGCTACAATGCTTATAAATCAAAGACAATGCAGGAGTACATCAATACAAGACCGAATCACTAAAATAGAAATGCATAATAAACAGTTTAAACAGATAATGAAGTCAAAATACAAACAATTTGCAAACAAACAAAGGAATTTACGCTGTCATAAGGATGTGGAACTTGGAGTATTATAATACACGGAATATAGACCAAAAAAGAATTGCAGGAGCTAGGAACACAGGAATATCACTAGACACAAGAGTAATCAAGACATGGGAATCAGAGGAGCAAGAAAAACAGAAATATCTCTCGACGCAAGAGAAAACAGGACCGGGAAACGTATGGCACTCTCTAGACGATGCCCCTTAGACAACGCCCGGCCCCCAAATGCAGGAACCGGGAGCCTAAATAAGCCCAGAGACAGGTGCCATCAATTATTTCTAAGTGGACAGTCGTTAGACCACGGGGTTGTGGTCACCGAGCTGCCAGGCATGGACCTGACAATGCTATGCATGTTTATGCTTTCGCCTTGGATACAAATGGTTTCCAAATGACGGCCCTGCCGTAAATACCATTTTCTGAAGCTTACAATGTTCTGATTTTCTTCAGATAGGTTGATTAAATTCTTCGTTCACCTGTGCAGATGCTTATGGAATAGTGTTTAAAATATTTCAATGGTTTAAGCCCCACGTAGTAGCCTGGAATCCATCCATATTAAGATTTGGTCGCTCCCAACGGTCACTTGCTTATATGTCTGGCCTCAGTTGGTAGGCCAGCGTTTGACTTTCAAATATTAGCACAAAATCCATGCGAGATCTGTGATTGGCTCACAGGGCAAAGGGTGCCCCACCCCTTTAGACAGACTTAAAAATAAATAAAATACCGCAGTTCTGCATTCAACGGAAGTTCCGCCTCCCGGCTCATGTTTATACGAGTATTCATCTGAATGGCAGCAGAGTCTCTGGGCAATGAACGAGCCGGAAGGCGGGACTTCCGTAGAATACGCAAGCTTACTTGAGGCATAACTGTAGTATTTTATTATTTTTAGCGAAAAATAACTGCGTTTCTAGAGTTCTGAGGATGCGAGTGGACAAAGCAGACTTGGATTATACTGGACGATGCGTTGGACGATGGTTTGAAAGTTTGTCAACGGACATTTTGTGGAGTTTTCCCATTGCTACTGGGTGACCCCATTTGCTTCCAGCAAAAAAAAGAATCTGGATAATTTTTCAAAACTCTCCAGTGGCCATAAAATTGTGCCAGATGAAGAACAACTTTGTCCGTTCAAGACATCTAATGGTGAGTAATTGACATACAAATTATAGTGTTTGGGTGGAGTATCACTTTAATCTAGCTGATGCCATTATGCCCTTCGAGCTATAGCTAATGCCAATTACAGTGAAATACGTTATGTAATTTGAGTATTATTTAATTTCGCCTTTATTATACCGGGGAATCCCACTGAAATAAACAAAATGCAGATATGGCCAAAGATTATCCTGTTCATAACCTAACAACCACTCCAAGAGTAAACGCAAGTAAGCTACAATCTAATTTTTAAGCTCATGTCAAATAACATTCACGAATGCTGTTGCTGGCCAGCTAACTCATATTCAATTGGTGGTTCTCGCCGAAAGGTCAGTCAATCAGCCAAGAGCAGAAAACATGAATATTCATATATTCACTTCATTAGTCGCGTAAGGGCTAAACGCTGGCTATACAACTGAGGCCAGACTGATATCAGTCAGTGACCATTGGGAGCGACCAGCACTTGATATGTATGGATTCCAGGCTACCACGTAGTCTGTGTCCAAACCACAGTGGTTTGGACAAATCAGTGCCCTATGAGGCATGATTTAGGTGAGACAATGCAAGAAGAGACTTTTGGTTTTGAAATAACAATAGTAACTCCTTCAGAGCTTGGCATAGATGCTGCAATATCATCAGTTTTACAAGAATTAGATGGTATTCCTTCAGTGAAAGAAGAGTAAAGAACAGCACTCAAGGTTTTCTTCAATTGGAGAGACGTTTTTTCTTGTCTCCTGACTGGCTTCGGCAAGAGTTTAAGTTACCAATTGGCTCCGACAGCAGCAAAAATAAATGGGAAGGATGCAGAATCCTGGTGTTACACCCCACCTGGTTTCCAAGCAAACTGATTCCCTTTCCCATGCAAGAATAGCACCACTTATATTCTGCACACAATGTGAATGTAATGTGTTCATACGTAAGGGAACCAAACTGCTTGTTAATCTGTTGGGAGATTATTGTGGCTCTGCCTCATTTGAAAGGGGACTTCTTATCACCATGGAACCTATCTAGGACTTAACTGGAACAATGTCCAATAGGTTAAATGAAATGAAACACTCTACCTTGGCAGCGTCATGTGACTAGCGCGGCTTTTGCTGCAGCACAATGTCAGTGTTTCGCTTGGGAAACATTACCAATGGCATTCCTTCACTCTAGTTTGTGGAACTTCACCACTTCAAAAACATTAGTACAAGTTTATTTTTGAACATTCCTCCCCACAAAAGAGTCGATATTCGTCATCCACGTAGTCAATTTCTTTCCTAAAAAATTATTGGAAGTGAATTTTATGGTTACATGAGGCTGGGTAAGCTAACGCTGTCTGTTTTTCCTCAAGTGCCCAACTGCAGCACGTCACATGTGGAGACAAAAATAGGAACATCAAGCGGTTTTACCCGTGACTCACCGTCGAGGAGGGATATTTTCTGTCACATAAACAAAAAATACGCAGCCTAGCCGCCGTCAATTTCAAGAAAAAAAATTCTATCAAATAACGTAGGTCTAAGGGAGGCACCTACATATTTATGCGATTATTAAACATTGATGGATTAAAATCTGAAAAATGTTTCTTCTCACGACTGAGATTTGTTTGGCTTTACTGTTGTTCATAACACTGAGTAAGAACTTGGTCTAGTAAATCATGCAGAGCATTTTCCTGCCTTATATAAACCAAGCTGTGTCCAGAGTTGGTACATTCTCTTTAACTTATTACTGCCACAATCATCATTTTGCAACACATGGGATAACTTGCCAGCAGATCCCGTTCACACTCCATCATATGCAGGCCCAGGTTCAACAGCTACTCCGGTGTTTCTGCCACTCGTTGTCAACTACTTGAATTTCAGCAATAGTTTGAAATTTAAATACTTTTCACAACCTTCACTGACCGATGCAAATTACTCAGTGCACTCAGAATACCGCTTGGTTGTAGTAGAGTGGACATTGAACCCAATCTAGTGGATATATAGCTATATTAGCTAGCTAGCCAGTTCCCAATCCTCTCTGTTAAGCATCCTTGTAAGCAGTATTGTTTTCTTGAAACATTGTTATTAGCGTGACTATAGCCAGGAAAAACACTTCAGATTGAACCACTGACTGCCTACGGCTAGGACAAAGCCTCAAATCGCAGTGATACTGACATTACATTGTCCTGGAGCATGTCAGATTTACGATTCTGCATTTTTCTCGTTTTCCCATTTGATCCAGAATGGGCCGGGATTTTTTTTACCAGGTCTGAATCTTGGTTGGGACACATCCCGACCATTCCTACCCAAATCTACGCCTTTGGCTGAGTATTTATTTATTTATTTATTTCTCAATAGCGTTATTCAATGATTTTGGCAGTTTGTGGACATAGTGTCAATTTATTTTTACAATATGGTGTTCTAAATACAAGTTAGTGAACCAGACCACACCAAAACATGTCACTCCATTTATCCATGTCCTGAACAGCCAGCCTATTAATAGCCAGCCTTCCTTCCTGCAATCCTCGTCTGTCTCGCAATGTGCCTCCCTCTCATTTCCTTCTATTCTTCTTTCACCCCATCACTCTATAAGAACCCTGCAGGACTTGAAGAGCCTTTATGACTCTAAGAAGAGACACAAACCCCACCCTACGTCTCGTCACCTGGGGTTTCCCGTTAACCTGCACTGGTTTCGTACTCGACTCTATTCCGTCCTTCATCAGTACAATTCCCACGCTCATTTGATTCAATAAATGTCATTAACTACTATTTTGGGGAGCAGCTGCGGGGGGTGTTCTACAGTACGTGGGGCAGCTAGCCCCCGTCTCCCCCCTGTAGATCCTCCCCTGCTCAGATGGCAGCTTTTTGATGTTTCTTCTTCACTGCTCACCAACGAAAACATTATCGTTATGTTCTTGTCTGGGTCATGTCCTGTACTGCCATTGGAATCCTCCTCATGTCTGCGTTCCGGTCCACGTCTTGTCTTCTCTCGTGCACGTGTTGGGCGCTCTTGGCTGTCCAGGGCGGGGCGCGACCGGAGGACGGCAACCCAGTCCGCTCCCTCGAAGAGCAGCAGTCCGGATCCTCGGAGGGCGGCGACCCAGTCCGCCCCCTCGGAGAGTAGCAGTCCAGATTGTAGCATGGATCTCTCCCTTCTCCCACTGCCATGTTCCTAACCATGTCACGTTCCTTGCCATGCCACGTTCCTAGCCTTGTTTTGCCATGTCATGTTCCTAGTCTTATCTTGCCATGCCAGGTTCCTAGCCTTCTTTTGCCATGTCACGTTCCTCGCCATGTCCACATTCCTAGCCATGCCATGTCCATAGTCTTGCCTTGCCTTGCTACGTCCCTCGCCATGTTTTACCATGCCATGTTCCTAGTCTTGTCTTGCCATGTCACGTTCCTAGCCATGCCCCTAGCCTTGTCATGTCACCAGGGGCGCCGGATTCACTTAAGAAGTGGGGGGGCCAAAAAGTGCCATGTTGTGTGTTCAGCTCATTCACAGTGCCTCTATTGCTTGCACCTCATCCGTGCCCCTATATTGCAACACTTACGGTATACAAAATAAAGAGACGTTTGGCTCATTCCCGTTAACCCAGACACACATGCCCTAAATCCATCACCTCCTCTTTAAAACTAATGCTTTGGACTTTTCGTTTCAATGTACATCATGAATTAACGCGTGGTGAGGTCTGTGGCTGGGTAGCCAGGATCAGCCAGAGCTTAAATCGCATATTACATGCATGCAAAAATATATATTAAGTAGAACTCATAATTAAAACCACTGCCAAATCAATCAAGCTTTTGACATCGGCGGATTATAGCGCGCACACTATTGCTTTCAAATTGAAATCGCACACAATAACGCATTTGTTTTTTCTACAGGGATTAAGGCGTAGTGATGGGCAAAAATAAACGAACAAATCTTTTTGAACGACTCTTTTTAGTGTCCGATATGTACTGGATCAGCCTGTCAAATGACCGAGTGCTGAAGTGAATCCCCGACTTCTCCCACCAGTTAGACTCGCCCGCTCGTATTGCTCACAGGCTGCTACGGTACCGATATGGCGCTTTTCCACTACGTGGTACAGGCTCTGCTCTACTCTACTCGGTACTGGGTACTTTTTTGGGGTTGCTTTTTCATTAGAGGATAGTACCGCCTCCGTGGTACCTGCTCGTCGTTGCGACGCAGTAGGCCTATGTTATTGCTGCGACGGCATCCTCAGTTATATTAAGTTTACTTTTATTCCGTCGATTTGATAAATGTTTATGTGTTTAAATTAGGGGTCGCGCACTACCCATCACACGTTATGGCACTAAAGTCCGCGAGTGTTTAATTGTAATTTCTGTTTGACATCGTCCAGATGCATAGAATAGTAGCTGGTGTTGTGTCCGATTTGGTTGCGCATTAAATAACGTAGCCTACCACCTAAAAGCGCAAAGCAATGATATCCGTAAAAGGCAAAGAGTATTCATAGAAAAAGGCAATATATTCTCAAGGCATTTGTGTACTGTCAGTATTCCATAATGTAACTACAACCCCTGGCAAAAAAAATATGGAATTACCACACACCAACCCCTGGCAAAAAGTATGGAATCACCACACACCGAGGATGTTAATTTCCCTTTTTTCCTTCATGACAAAGAAGCAAATTACACATATGACAAAACAATTATTGTTCATTAGCTTGACATTAAGGCTTCATGAAACATTTCACTTTGAAATTGAAGGCAAAACATGTAGCAAATGCGCAAATCGCAGGAGATGGCAGAGTATTAGAACTTATCGCTTTACGATGCGTCATCTCATCTGATATCTTTCCTAAGTACATAATGCTTTATCAGCACTCGTAAAGTTATTTTCCGCACAATTTTTGTAAAATAGGGGCAGCATAATAACTTTCTCCAGGGGAATTAGGGGAACAGAATTAGACAACACCGTTGCTTCTAATTTCGCTACGGACAGGGTCACAGACAAAGAAACTCCCCCCCCGCTTCTGAACACTTATTGAAAATGAACGAAAGGTTCGGTACATTTTTATGTACCAATTCGATAGAGCCAATTCTTCGCAATCAATCGAATTACCCAATACTGTACAGGCGTCATCAACGCTATTACTACGTAAATTTTAACCTGACACGATAAAATCTATGCACGCTCTTCAAAGTGTTATAGACCTACGTAAAACACACTAAGGGTTACAACACTATTTCATTCTGTAAAAGTTTCCTATTTCTTTCATAACATTATCATCTTAAAATTATTATCTTGATAATGGTCATCATCAAGAACAATAAGGCATAATGAGCAAATTAACAACACATTAATATAACTTTATTGGGATGATCTGAAATTTTGTGAACAGCAAGGAATTGTGAGAACAATAATCAGCGAGCGAGTGGACATCGTAAAAACAGTTGATCTGCGCTCACGGCCATTACCCAGAAATACTTGCTGTCTCAATGACGATATCAACAGCAAAATAAAATTATCATTGTTTGTTTTATTAAGCATTTTCCAAAAAGAAATCTAAATTATTTAATGTTATAACGACTTATGTTCGATTAAAATGATGAATAATGTATTGTGATGACATCGACTTGCCAGCACCATGACTGAGAAATGAATGCCGTTGCAGTGGTATAAATATCCAGTAGCACAGATAGTGGTTATAGTGTTAACTGGTTAGCGTGAGAAAGGCCTTTTTTGAAAGATACCTATGTTGACAATGGTCGAGGCCCGACACTGTCGCGAGTGTGCCTATCATAGCCCCCCCACTGAGTCCTGGTGCCGTTGCACTCGCTGCGTCCCCTATTGTTACGCCACTGGGCAGAGAAGCGCTGTGCCGAAATTATGCCCATTGAAGACAGCGTGACAATAGACTATGCATGCGCAAACCTCCTAAACTGTTTATGCTTAAAAAGAAAGTGGGAGGAGGGTAAAAGTGGCCCCCCCTTTCCGGCGCCAGTGCATGTCACGCTCCTAGCCTTGTCATGTCACGGTTCTAGCCGTGCCATGTTCCTATCCTTGTCTTGCCATGTTACGTTCTTTGCCATGCCATGTTCCTAGCCATATTTTGCCATGTTCTTAACTTCCTAGCCATGCCATGTTCCTAGCCTTGTCATGTCACATTCCTTGCCATGTTTTGCCCCTGCCCTAGTCATGTTTTTACTAAGCGCCTGGAAGCACTTTTAGAGGGGGGGTAGTGTTATGTTCTTGTCTGGGTCATGTCCCGTACTGCCATTGGAATCCTCCTCATTTCTGCGTTCCGGTCCACGTCTTGTCTTCTCTCGTGCATGCACGGCTTCTTCTCTACTGGTTGGCTGTGGTATTTCCTTATTCCTTCGGCACTATTCTGGCTTCGGGTCTGTTTAAGCTGAATTTCAATTAACTGTTTTTAGTTACTAGCAGTTACTAACATTCACGGGGTGTTTCTCTTAGGCACTTTTACTAACATTACTAATTTAGATAGGGGGTTGTCATGATTTCCCACTTCGTTACTATTTAAGATCTTGCTTTACTTTGCTGCGTAACTTTTTCACACTTCCTTCAATCTGCTTACTTTATTGGTACTTAGCTGAACACGCCCATTTTCTTAATGGGCTTGTTATGTCATTAAGCCTTTGTCCAATCTCTTCCCCTCACGCTTTGTTTCCTGCCTGTTCTGCCCAGGTGTTTCCCGTCCCCTCGTCAAGCTGTCTCCCTTTATATTCTATGGAGGCATTCCAGTTGGCAGTCGGTCCATTGTGTCCTGTCATCCTCATGCCATGCCATGTCTGTCTGTGCTGTCCTCAGGCCATGTCTGTGTGTTTTGTGTTCTCGTGCCAGGTCTATCCATTGTGTTTTCTAGTCATGTTTTGTTTGTCTCCATGCTATCCTTCTATGCCATGTCTCCATGCCTCATTCCCAAGCCTGTTCCATGCTCTGTGCTTCATGTTCATATGTAGTCTGTGTTTAATAAACGTCCTTGTTGGTATCAAGCCTTGCTTTTGGTGTCCCTCCGCGAAACGTAACAATGATTCCTTGATCTGATGGTCAAAGTTAGCTGATGATAGACGGATGGTTCATTCAATCACTTGACAAGTATCTTTTGAAAGTGCATGCCCTTTTCTGAACAGTTTCTTTGGATGACTTCTCAGATGGTTCTTTGTGACAAACCATCTGCTGGGTCAGGTTAGCTGGGAGAGGGAAAAGGGCAAGAAAACACTTGCTTGGAAAAGCAGTGACTCAAAACGTATTAGAGGACCACCAGGTGCAGTTTTGTCACAAGGTTAAATTCAATTCAAAATTTATTTGAGATTCTAGTTGAACAGTGATGGGCCACTGTGTCGGTTGACTTGAATAGAGCTTTCACTAAGTTGTTTGACACCTGGATCCTTGATTTAACTGGCAGTAGCAGTAGTGTAAGGAAGAGTTACTATCAGTGCTGTGCTCACTGAAATGTGCTTCTTTAACATACAGTAAAATAACTGGATGATTAGTTACATGTTGCTTCTTGCTATTCAACTGCTTTGATGTACGTACAAAAACATGAATCAAAGAGAGTGAAGCCACACAGAATATCACCAACATTAAAAAACAGGAGCCTTTATTTATAAGGCTGATTACAAATTTAGTCCTTGTAGGGGCAACTTTACCGTAAAGCTGAACATCTAGGGCTTTGGCATGAAGTGTTTGAAAACCCCTACTTACAAAACTATAGATGAAGTGTCATTTAATTTAGTAAGGCCGAAAATCCTAAAATAATCATTTTAAGTATATGGTTTTACTGTTCATGAGAACATTATTTTATCATAGATTTTCTTGCCAAATTAACTGACTTTTTATGATGCGCTTTTACATATTTGAGCGGCAATATGTGCCATACAGTGATGTGGAATAGATATTTTTATAAGAATTTAAGAAAATGCAAGTGACTAACAGTCATAATTTAAAAAATTGTTGGTATAAGAAATGAAAATGAAGAAATTAATATAATTTTAGCTGTTTAACACTTCAGAGATTAACATAATTTCACCTCTCATGGCACATCCATTCTGCTGCTTGAGAGAGGTGTGAGTCTTTACTATGATTGAGGAAGGACAGAAGAAAATTTTTGTTTTGCAAAATCATGCACTGCCATGGATGAGAACACTATACAAACCATTTTTCATGAGATGGACGGACCAGAACCTAATTTTCATGACTGGAGTGATGCCCTGTGCTTTGTTATCATTCTATTAAATTAGATCATTTATTCATACTAATTAACTTAGTCCCAGTAGGGCAGGACAAGAGGGCTCTATATGATAAATTTGCTGATCTCCGGTTCAGAGCTGAATTCATTTGTTTGATCAGTGGTACAAGGTAAGGAATATGATTGTATCAGAATAATGTTTATTAGAACATAGAGCTATGTCCATAAATATTTGGACAGAGATACAACTTTCATTGTTTAAGTTTTGTATGACGCCACGATGCACATGAAAAGAAACAATCAAGATGTTCTTGAAGTGCGGACTTCCAGCTTCAATTTAAGGGTTGTATACAAAATTTTGTCTGAGCCATGTTTGAATTACACCCATTTTATGCACTGCCCCCTCAGTTTTATGGGCTCAAAGGTAATTGGACCAACTGACATAATAATTGAATTATAATTTTTCAATACTTGGTGGCAAACACTTTGCAGTCAATGACTGTCTGAAGTCTGGACATCACCAGACACGCGATTTCTACCATAGTGATGCTCTGCCCAGCCTTGCCTGCAGCTGTCTTCAGATTCTGCCTTTTTGTTGAGGTGTTTTGCCTTTAGGAAGTGAAATACATGCTCAATTGGATTCAGGATATATGACTAACTTGTCTGTGGTTAAATCACTTCTTTACCTTAAAAAATCTTGTTGTTTTCGCAGTGAGCTCCCAAGTAACCGTCCATTTGTACTGTTAAATATTTTCCAATTATGCATTTCACTGAATATAAGGATATATTACAGCCCTATACAATTCAGAATTCATCTTTCGGCTTTTGTCAACAGCCTCATCACCAATAAATTCAAGGGAACAAGCTCAAACAGTTGCCATACATACGCATACATAACCACCCTTCACATATGAGCTGTCAGTATATGGGCAGTTTCTGGTATAAGTTAATCTTATTTGATCATAGGATATTGCTCCAGAACTATACAGGCATTTTTAGATATTTTTTGGCACGTTTCTTGTCAAACCATTCCAATTGTTACATGTTAAAATAAAAAGTCTTGATTTTCTCTGGGGAATTCCTCTTTTGATTGCTTACTTGGGCACTGACGTGCATACTTCCTAAAGCATCTTGATCTGGCCAACATTTGTGAACGTTTTTTTTTCTCTGAATCAGGGAAAGTTTTCTTGTGTTATCCGCCAGATTTGCTATCTGGGGTCTTCCAAGGCTTTTTGTATTCCTGAGTTCACCAGTGCATTCTTTCTATTTAAACACATACCAAAAAGTTCAGTTCATCACACTTAATCGTTTTTCTTTTTCTTCGGTGGGTTTGTTTTGATTTTTCAGCCTATTAATGGCTTGCTTTTCTGGCACTGACAGCTCACTGGATTTCATTTTAGGAGTTAATAGCAACACATTTCAAATGAAAATAAAACTCTTGAAATCATCTGTTGACATTTATTTGTTCACTTTTAAATTAAATTACCAGGGAATAATACACACCTGGCCATGGAACAGTGGAGAATCCAATTGTCCAAATACTTTTGGTCCCTAAAAAAGGGAGGACCACTTAAAAAAATGCTGTAATAACTAAACCACCCACCCAATTTCTGATGTGTTAACCCAGAAACTGAAGTAGAATGTCCTCAATTTGAACTCATATTTATTATTTAATTTCATCTCCAATATTCAATGGGCGACAGCTAAAATAATAATGCCTATGTCTAAATATTTATGGACCAAAATGTATTTCAGACTTTAATTTAAATTTTATTAATTTTCTGCAGGGGTACGTGTGATTAACCGGATTGAACATTTTATTCACAGTAATACTGCACCCACACTCATATTCAATTTAATCTTTTGACACGTGATGAAAAATAATAAAAAGTTCTATCTTCTCATCGATGATCAAAAATTTAGTACCCATATTTAGATTTGAGTCAGTTACATTTGTAATTTATCCAGTGGCAATGTTACATAACAGAAAGAAAGGCTTTATAGTCAGAGCTCAGAAAACCTTAATAAGTCCATACATTCTCCCCCAGGTCTTATTTCTACATTATGGGGTTTGGATTTTGACTTTATCCAAGAAGTTTATTTGAAAAATATTTTATCTGTGGTGGCATCCTCTTATTAATCACGTTCTGCCCAATTCAGCCTTGTTCTCTCCCCATAGGCGAACCAGAGGACCAAATGGAGGTGCGTCTGGCACTGAAAGCCTGTTTCATTGGTTTGATTGTGGTGGGAATCCCAGGTAACCTGGCAGCCCTCCTGCTCTTCTGCCATTTTTTCACTGCACAGGGCCACATGCCGCACAATGAGTTCATCCTCAGCCAGCTGGTCTTCGCCAACCTGATGGTGACAATCTGCCAGGGTGTTCCTCAGGCTCTGACAGCAGTGGGCATCAACCCAAAATTCAGCAGCCAAGTCTGCAAAACAGTCATCCTCGTTTACCGAATCGGCCGCGCAATGTCAATCACAATAACCTCCCTGTTGAGCTCCTACCAGTGTGTGGTCATGGCACCGTTGACACCTCGCTGGACCAGGCTGAAACGCTGGCTTCCTGGCCACCTTCCCCACGCCATCTTCTTCCTTTATGGACTCGCCTTCATGATCACCCCTGGTGCCATCGTCTTTAGTGAGGCTTTTCCGGCCAATGGTACCATTCCAGAGCTCACCCTTAACTTAGAGTTCTGCATTGTGGTGTTCCCAAGCCCCATGGCTTACATGGCCAATGGTGTGGCATTCATCATACGTGACTTCTTCTTTGTTGGCCTGATGGTAGCAGCAGCAGTGTATGTGATGCTAGTCCTGCATCGCCACCATCAGCAGGTTCAGAGCTTGCAGGGGGCCAGCAGGAAGACTGGGGGGCATCTCGTGCCGTCCTGCTGCTCGTGAGCACCTATGTGCTGCTGTTCGGCTTAGACAATGTTCTGTGGTTCTACTCACTCTCCGTCTCGCGTGTGCACGCAGCCATTTCTGACACACGCACCTTGTTCGCCTCCTGTTACTCAGCCATCAGTCCTGTGCTCATCTTCGCCACCAACAAGAAGCTGGCCGTGTACTTCAACTGTCGCTCCAAACGCAAGGCAGCACAAAACATCCAAAACAACACAGAGTCCAAAGTCTCACAAGTGGCATCAACACACTGATGAAGTTAAAGAAAAAATATTGGAAAAGAGGTGACTAAAAGATTTCTGTCCTGCTGCAGCTTATGATGTATCACTTTTTTGTGGCCCCATATTTAGTTAAATAAAAGTTAGAACAACACCTCAATGAATCATTATTTAGAGAAGAATGAAGTGACTTTCTCTCTTACTTGGCCAGCTGCAGCCACACGTATAACTGATAAGTTTTATATGTATTTTCTGCGCTTCTCATGCACAGATATATGACTATCATTCAAAATACAGAGAAATTTTTATAAAAAAATACATTTCAGGCTGGTCCTTGAGTCTTGAACACTGGAGAATTCTATCAGACTTTCATAAATTCATTGTACTGGCTGGCTGAGTGTCTGTTATTTCATGATGATGATGATGATGATAATACTTTTAACACACATTGGCCCAGGACAAGCAGATTTTTTTTTGCCCGTTTTGTGCAAAAGTCCTTGTTTGAGTTTAAAAATTTTTTAAAAATCTATTGGGGGAAATTTCACAACCCAACAAGCAAGCCAATGTAGGCAGGCTACCACTGGCCTTCCTAAAATTCTTCATCATTGTAGGAACGGACATATCTGTTGACTTTCCTCCACATGAATATTCATTTTATATGCCAAGCAAAAGACTGCGCAGGTATTTACAGCTGGTTATTGTTGTTTTGCACAGGATTGAGGATTTGAGGAATAGACACTCTGGAAGTGTGTATTTCCTTCCAGGCCTGTTCTAATGGCCTCGGTTGCTGGAGCTCCCAGCTCCCTGGGTGCAGACAAGCTCTCACTCTGAAATTCTCCCCCCAACCCCCCTTTCTCAGCTTTTCTGTGTTTGCTGCTCCAGTGCTGTTACAGGAGGTTTTTATTTTTTCTCCAAAAACTGGTGGCATTTTTAATAATTCACCCTGGTGTTCCTGTGGACATTGCATTTAGTGGATTTAAACTCATTAATGAATAATAATTAAAACTCCCAACTGTCGACTCCCACTTCCCTGTCATCGGTGGTAGAAAAATAATTAAGTACAAGACTAGCAAACAATTGTTTACAAAACTAATTACTTACCCAAAAATTATTAGTAAAACTTTTTCTTTTTTTTTTGTACAGTACTGTGCAAAAGTGTTGGGCACATTTAAGGCAATTTCAAAGGGCAAATAAGCTTGCAAAAATGATGAAATTTAAAGTTTCTAATAACTGAGAAATGTACTTTATAGTTTGTGCTATATTTTATAAGATGATTGGCTTTTTGCTTGTTCGAAGCAGAGTGGAAAACTTGCCACTGTTCTTCTGCAGACTGACTGTCTCACTTGTGTCTTTCCCCCCCAAGTAATTGTAGACAGCCATGATGATGTTGACATCAGGGTTCTATCAAGGCTGTATTATCTGTATTGGCTGTTTTTTTAATGAAATACAAGCATTTACTTATAAAACTTTTCTTTCAATTGGCATTTGTAATTTCAAAGTTACTTCTTATCTTCAAGAACTCTAATGTGGAAAATAAAAAGTAAACATCTAAAGCAGATTGAAATGGAAAAAAGTGCAGGGTGCCTAAGACTTTTGCACAGTACTGTACATATACTGTAATACTTAGCTCATGGGGCCATGGTGAAATACGTTTTGACACAATTTACTACAGCAGAGGTTTGGATTTTTGATTTTTTTTCAGAATTTGCATAAGCTGTTGTCTAAGGTGAAACGTATTAATACATTCAAGAAAAAAACTTACACTGCCACTATCCGTTGATTACCTCATTTTATTGTAAAAACAATACAAAATTATGTTTTGGTTTTTAATTTGGAAACACTCCATTTAGGGCACAATTTGGTAAGCAAAAAGGGAAATTTGAAATTAAACTGTAGAATTTGAATGGCTAGATGTACCGACATCAGATTTTCACTGGAGGTAGTCAGAATGTCATCTGTCCAGAAATACCACAATGAAGTGTGGGAATGTTTGAGAGATTTCCGAGAATTCTCAAGGCTTATTTACAGAAGCAAGTTCCTTGCTTTCAAAAGCTCGGAAACATATTCAAACCCTTTATAGTTCCGAGACGTTGACCGTTGTATGATACAATTTGACAGAGTAAAATGGTAATCATCACATCATAACCCCCTCAAAGATACTAGATCTGCTACTTCTGTTATTAAGGATATCCACTTAACTGAGAGTATTTGGAATTATTCCATTTGGAATCAAACTTTTTCTCAACCGAAGTAAATTACGCTAAAAGTCTACAGATTCGTAGCTTACATGACTATTCAGACTGCAAAGAATATTCAAAATGATCAAACTCTTTGGTACGCAAATGTGAAATATATTGGTAAAAATATTACTCCAAGTGATCCAAAAGGGTTTTTGGCAGAAAATGGCCAAAATGTTTACAGGCACTGAAGATTTCTGAAACTGAAGGCAGATCAAAGTTGGCATGAAATGGTCACAGGTCCCAAATAACCCCTGGTAACTGAAAAGGATTGTATTTTGACCTCAAATATCTAAATTGTTTTTGAAAATAAAAAAAAAAATTGTGAAAGTGGGACTGGATCGAAGTTGGCCCGAAATAAGCCCTGGTGACGCAAATCGGTTGTAGTTTGACCCAAAACACCCAAAATGTTCATCAAAATTGAAAACTTGTGAAAGTGGACCCGGTTCAAAGTTGGCCGGAAATGCTCCCACATGACCCCTGATGACCCAAAATGTTCGCATTTTGGCACAAAACACCCCAAAAGTTTACAAATTCTGAATGTTGAGCTGGATTGAAGTCAGCCCAAAATGGTGCCAGATGACCCCTGGTGACCCCAAAGGTCACATTTTGGCCTAAAACATACAAAAAGTTGACCAAAATAATAATAAAAAAAATGCATGACAGTTGAGTCTGGTCGAAGTTGGCCTGAAATGGTCCCAAATGACCACTGGTGACCCAAAATGGTAATATTTTGGCCCAGAATACCCTAAAAGTTGACCAATACAGAAAAATTGTGAAAGTAAAGTCCAATCTAAGTTGGCCAAAAATGGTCCCCAAATGAAGCCTGGTGAGCCAAAAGGGTGTATTATACACCACAACACCTTAAAAGTTAATCAAAATCAACACAAAATTCATTTGTTTCAAACAAAGCGACAGGATGTCGCCTTGCAAGCTTACGACCATGGTGATTGATCTTTGCAACCGTATGTGTGGATCCACGATGTCGAGAAGAAGTCATCAGAAGTTCACTAGACTGCATTGAATTGGCATCGAATTATATGAGGCCACCTCATTTTCAGTCAAAAATGCTGAGAAATAAAAATATCCACCTGCATTTGATGCAAAAGTTTGCGTTACGCTTAAGGACGGTCGGTAATAGAACACTGCATTATAAATAATTCACATCAAAGCAAAAATCTTGACATTTTTACCGTTCGGAGAAGAAGTAGGGGGCAGCTTGTATTTCGCTTCACAGATTATTATTTGCACTGAGTAACATTGTCAGATTTAGCTGACTTTTGCTCAATGAGTGTATGATCATCCAGAAAATGAAGAAGTTCTC
Source organism: Gymnothorax javanicus (assembly GCA_029692085.1). NCBI lineage: Eukaryota > Metazoa > Chordata > Actinopteri > Anguilliformes > Muraenidae > Gymnothorax > Gymnothorax javanicus. The sequence continues at coordinate 16,616,769 of CM056202.1, forward strand.
AGAAGTAAAACAATACTTTGTTTTTCAGCAAGTCAATGCAAAATGACTTGAGCATTGAATTTTCATGTAGTTCCCTTGTCTTTGTGGCACTTTTCTATTGCCCAAAATTGGGAAAAAAAAAAAAAAAAAAAACACAGAAGTAAGTTTTATTATCTCCAAATGATACAAGTGTACTGCTTCATTGAAATCATTTTTTTGCAGTCTCTGCGATGCTCAAATCCTGAGTAATAAAGCCCTAAACAGGGGTTATGCACAACAAGAGAGCGGAACTGCACTCTACTAGTAACGCTGATGTTAAGAGAAGTCAAAAGTTCACGAGTACGTTTAACAATGAATCGGCTACCCAGAAGAAGGTATCGAACAAAGGAACACTTTCAAAACCTCCTAAGTTACGTATTGTAGTCTATAAAGGATGTTGTTGCGGAAAACACATTTCACAGCACCCAGCAACAGATTTGCAAAATGCATTACGCTGTAAGGATGGTGAGGCGTAAGCGATCACATGCACTGTCGAAAATGAGATCTGCTTTTACATAATGTTTAACAAACAACATTTTAAGTCAAACTTCTTTTTATTCCTTGGTCCTCGGGCTTTTTTTTCATTTTTTTTCAGACAACAGGAGAGGAGGGCGAAATATTTTCCACTTCCTCAAAATGGTAATTGGCAGGTACGAGAGAGGGGGAAGAAAAAAATAATAAATAAATATTTATTTCTAAAATAAAGATTTTATTTTTCATTATGCATTTTTTTTCTGCTTCACTATATCCCACAGGATTTATTACTCCAGTGGGATTACCCTGGGGGAATGATTTTGAAAATCGCTCAAGTCATTTCTTTTTAGTAGGGCCTATTTATGTTGTTGTTGTTGCCTGCACGTACCTGCATTATTGTTGTGAATTCTTTTGCCATTTTTGTCAAACTAATGTAAGTGGAGAGTCGTAAACCAGCCTGTAACCACCTTCTAATTTGTGCAGTAGTCTACGCACAGCGCCTCAGCAATAATGTATGTTTTTCCTGTCCTCTACCTACACCTGCACATCATCACTGTTACCAGACACGCAAACGGTCTAAGCTTTGCTTGTGTGGGGCTCGCGAATCGATAACTTGTACCGGAAAAATTTCATATCCAGTTTCCACTTTTTCACCTCGTAATTAGCCAGAACGATTTTTTAAAGGGGGATGAAATTCCGCCACGGCAATGCAGAGAAGTCGTTTGTTATACCAGACACAGCTTTAGCATCAGAGAGCTAGCCCACCCTTACGAAAATTCTCAACGGTAAATGAATGGTATCCAATGGTAAATGAAATGGTGTTTTTTGTAAGGGCGCACGACACCAAAGTTCCCCACTGACTCCAAAAAAGCAAAACAATCGTATCACAGCGGCAGTAAACAAACCCAAACGCGGACCCGAAGCTCTGCAAAGCCTAAGTCTGGTCTAATTTGCATTCTTATCAGACCAATTTACGAGGCACGTACAACGCCTCTCCGGCTAGCTTCCACTGTAGTGGCTACGATGAGGTAACGTTATGAGGAAACTACCGCCTTGATTGCGAACCGAAGTAACACAAGCATACCGGTCAAAATTACTGCGTGTAAAGTCAACCAGGAGCATTTCCAGTAGCGCGACACGCAAGCAAACATGCGGTACTAAACGAGCGCTTACAACATCCACAGAGACAAACGACACCGGGAAATACAGGTTTTTATAGACAGCGAGTATTCCGTCACCGCGTACATTAAGCATTCAAATTGCGAACGAGTACAAAAAGTTAGCTTCGAATGAGGTTTAAGTTGACGCACCTTCTGTTGAATGTCTCCTGATATTATTGACTTTCACATATTTCGGAAACAAACACGAGCAGTAGTAACTTGGCTACGTTAGGCGCCGTGCGACAGCCACATTCAACAGGCCGTCACGTTCAGTAGGCTTAAGCCTGATTCATGCTTCTTGCGGTCGGCGCAGTTTCAGCGGTACGGACGGCGCACACGATCCCCACGAACGTCCAGTCGTTTCATGCTTGATGCGGTCAAAGCGGCTCCAAGAACGGACTTGCTCTGCAGTTGCGCTACTGAATCTTATTTCTGTGATAAATACGTTCATTTTCACTATCATATTGCAACTATTATTATTATTTTTATTACTACCAAACACACGGCTCGATTATTTTGAATTAGATTAGACAGTGCGTCGCTGTCAAAACAAATATTACTGGCCGCTCTTTCTCCTCTATTACGATAATTGGGTCACTTGAAACTTTCGAAAACTAAGTTGACATGGTTTGCATTTCAGCAGTTCCTGCACCGATGTCTGGCAATGAGCGTCCTTGTAGATCTGACAGGAACTGTAGTAAAGATGTTTGTATTTTCAGCTGTTTGTACGTACAGCTCGCTTTTCTTTGAAGCTTTTCATTTTTAATTTTAATAGTTATACGTACTTCCGGGTCCTGAAGCTAGCCAATCATTGCAACGCGGTCTGTGCGACCCCGGCCGCGTTGTAACAAAATCCTCCAGGCGCGCAGCTTGGCGTTCAGAGCCTCCGCGGACCCTCCGCGCTCTGTCGCCTTGGCCGCAATTGCGTCAGTTCACTGTGTAGGCCGTGCTGACCGCGCCGACCGCAAGAAGCATGAATCAGGCTTTACACAGCAAAGCAACACAAAATGGAAAAACGTACAACTTCCGCGTCTGTCGTTGAGTACAGTTGGTATCGATCCAGGTTTTATATTTTGCAAACCCTGCGTTTGAGGTCAGTTGTTGGTACTTAGTATTGTTCCCGTCCTGCTAACCACCCGCAACACAACACGTATCCAGTGTCGAATTATTCTTTATTGGCAAAGCTGTCTTCGGTGAAATGCCGAGTACAAACAGCGAACATTCCCTTAGAGTGTGAGACTGTTGGCCACCGTCAAACAAAAAAAAAAATCTACTGATTCTGGCGGCGTCTCTTTTGGAATATAAAATAGTTTCGATCATCTTATGGAGAAAAACTGACGGAGCTGCACTGTCAACTGATCCGCGATCGTTACTGTCTGATAGAATAGATTCCAGGGTTGGCGCGGGTACATGGAAATGAGATTAGATTAGATTAGATTAGATTAGATAAGTTTATTTCAGGCTCAAGGCCCGTAATCAGAACAAGTACAGAAATACTGACGCAGATAATATCAAAGGTAAAAAAAAATTAATGTACAAAAAAAAAAAAATTGTTGACGCGATGGTTATTCCGGACAGCACAATTCTTTATTTTTCAGAATAGCCATACGTTCAGAGCGGAGGAAAGATTAAATAAATAAATAAATAAAGATCACTATCTTCCAGGAGGCGGCAGGCGGAATGAATAGGATATATATATATATACATACATATATATATATATATATATATTTTAATTCGATTTTTGGGATTTTTCTGAGCGCCAGGCCCGAGGACACGTAAAAAATAACCTTTTTTTTTTCTATTCCGGGCAATTTCCATGGCGGCGGGCCCGAGGAATAATCTATCTATAATGCAAGAAGCATCTGTCTGTGTGTGTCTGTCTGTGGCCTGCATATCTCTCTGTTTGTCGGATCGGCCTAAGCTTTTTCGGATACGGCTTGCACATGGCACGAGGGTGTGCATCCTTCATTTTGAAGCTTTTTAGATTAATTTACAAAAAGTTACAATCCCATAAGCCTGTGTCACCTATCTAGCCTGTCGAGCTCTGGCTCTCAGCTATAGCCACGCCTCTGGAAAAAAGTTAAAAGAATCCCATATGCTACTGCTATACCGCTCTTGGTCACCGGAAAATTTGCATAGGCTTATGGGATTCTCATCTGTAAGTAGGCTATTTCTTTAGTTGCACCACGCTGTTCTCATCTGCTCATCGTGCTTGCTGACATGGCTAGAACAAGGTCTGGTTGAGTAAAACTTTGCCTAAAGTTCCCATACCAAAGCATGTTTTCAATATTTTATTTTCATGTCCACATCTTCTTTTCGATTCAAAGTATTGTGTATGTGCAGTCTTCATTGATACTCCGGGAATTTTTCCTAGCATGCGCTTGTGGATAGGCTATTCTTTGCTTTATCGCATTTATTTTCAGACCACTGTCCATTCTCTTCCCTGTGATTTCACTTGCTGCAGTTTCTAACCTATTGCTACATACCGTTCGAAATGCTGCATTAGCAGTTTATTTTGTCCCCATCTTCCTGTGACAAATAAACGCTGGTCTCAGAAGCTAACACAGCCTCAAGTTTCACCACGCTGTTCTCATCTGCTCATCGTGCTTGCTGACATGGCTAGAACATCGTCTGGTTGACTAAAAGATTGCCTACAGTTCCTATACCAAAGCATGTTTTCGATATTTCATTTTCATATCCAGATCTTCTTTACAATTCAAAGTACTGCGTATGTGCAGGCTTGATTGATACTCCCGGAGTTTTTTATAGCATGTGGTTGTGGATAGGCTATTCGCTGCTTTATCGCATTAATTTTGACACCACTGTCCATTCTCTTCCCTGTGATTTCACTTGCTAGCATTTCTAACCTACTGCTAGATACCGTTCAAAATGCTGCGTTAGCAGTTCATTTTGTCCCTATCTTTCTCTGACAAATAAACGCTCGTCTCAGGAGCTAACACCCCCTCATTTGGCCATCCATGAAAAAGCTACTTAAGCTCCCACTTTTCTATAGGAATACATACTTCCTACGGGCACTGCACTAGTTAAAAAAAAAAAAAGTCTGGCCTTAACACGTTTCACTATAGGTGTAAGCTGACTGCCGCGCGATCAACGTGAAAATATTTCATTACGGAGCCGGAATGAAGCTGGGTCGCCGCGGGAAGGACACAGCCTGTACAGCGCGCGGGCTTAGACCGATGCGCCACCACCGCAGTGAATGAGTTTCAGAGAAACTGATTTAAGACACGAAACCTCAAAGGCGACATTTTGACTTCTAGAGCAAAGGTCGTGGCCGTGGACAAAATATGGGAAACAGCAAATTGCGAAAAATTGAGCCGTCCGATTTTCTTTAAACTTGCGCTGTTTCTTAGTTTGAGCATTTTGCCCGATTGTGCCAAATTTAAAGAAAATCTGGCTGCGGGAACATCACAAAGTGCCTTTCGTTGCCGATTTAGCAAAGTTGTAAAGATGCGGGTTCCACACTCGAGAGGCCTGACCAAGGGCGGGCACTTTACACCAGAGGGCATGGCAGACAGGTCCTGCCGGCCCAAGTGGCACGCTTTGGACAAGGTTAATTGACAGTTTCAGAGTAAGCACAAGATTTTTTATGCGTACGTGTAAGAGGAAGTTTGTATGGCAAGAAGAAGTGTCTTAGTGTCTTTCAAAACCAATGTTAGAGAGCGATAAGCAATTTCACGGGTTAAAGTGCAAGAATTATGGCAGATGTGCAAGAATTTGAACATAAACCGCGTTGGAATGAGAAAGGCTGAACTGATTGAAGCGATTGTTGATGAACGGAGCCTCACGAAAGAAAAAACAGGCTGCACGACCGAGACTATAAGCGCTACCGCAGCCTTCGAGGAGGTCGGATATATCGCCGACTCGACCACTGATATAATACCCCCAATTAAATTTCTTCATGTGTATGATCACATTGTGGAGAAGAGTGGCAGAAACAACAAGTGTTTACACGGGGGTTAAACACTTTGATGAAGGTGACATCCAGGAATGGTGCTATAAACAGGTAGGCATCGCTAGCTGTCATTGGACATGTTGGATAGCAGTGATAATTACATGTATACAGTTATAGCCTGCTGGCTGTTAAACCCCTTTGAGTAGATGTAGACATCTGCGGACACGGAGGTATTCTATTGATGCACACAATTAGAAAATTAGTCAGATTGATAGCACTACATGTACCAAGTAATTAACCTTACTGCGGCATGCAGCAATCATGAAACTGGATTGACGAATTTAGCTGTGCTTCAACAAATCGTTTTTGCAGGATCTGCTTCTTCAAACGTCTGAAATTTTCTACACCAAAAATAAGAACTAAACTAATATATATATATATATATATATAAAAATTTCCACATATTAACTAATCATATCTTGTTCTCTTTATAAAGAACAAATCATAATTACAAGAACTGCAGTAGTAAAGAGTAATTTTATAATTGTGAAGAATAACCAACAAACGTTAGCTTTTAATGCTACAACAACAGCATGAGCTCAAGATTTAAAGCAACACAGGATTACATTTTGAACTGCAGCTCGATTCCACGTCACTTCTAACAAAATCCAACACTTACCCTAACGGATATCTTGCCTCACTTGTCGATCTAATGATGTTGGACGGGAGTTACTCGATTTTCTTAGTAAGAAAAGGCCGATGGTGTGATGTCGACATCTTTTGGGTCTGTGTAATCAGGCCAGCCACTAACAAAATGTGCACTGCAAACCCTTGAAAGGTCCTTGGTGCAAAATCTTTTCGGTTGATTGCACGTATCCATGCCCTTCGCTGTCTCTTACCGCATTGGCAGCGGAAAAACTTCACTGAATCTCCCTTTTTGAACTGGTTAGTGCACCCTACAATACAACATGAAACCACCATATTCTTTTCTCTTTTTTTTGCCGTACCTCCTATACACATCGTGGATCGCCAGCCAAAAAAGGCGTGAAGGGATAAATAAACTCCTTTAACTCACTGCCCCTTGCTGGCACATATACAGAAAGAGACAGATCCTACAACATGGAAAGAAAACTGTGATATGAGAAGTCCGTTCAATGTACATTTTAACTGTTCATTCATTACTTACAAAGTTCTAGGTCAGCTAAATTCTTTGTCTCAACTGGATCATTTAATATGTTTCCTCGCCCTGGATAGTGCACTTTCCTAGCTGAGAAGCGCAACGAGTGCCGAGCCTCCTTCTCCTGCAAGCGCCGTAGCATATTGGCATATTGACATTACACTTCTAGTGGCATGAACAGAAAGCAAATAGCAAAGGTTTAATCATAAAAATTAAAGAGTCTGATCATCAAAAAGGCAGTTTTTAAACAATAAAACCGTGTGCCACGAGGCGCTCGAAAAAACCATGTCTACACTTCAATCATCTCACTAGCACCCCCCTATGCATTATTTCAGAACAATCCGTCCAGCAGTTTCGGAGAAGAAGACCTAAGTTTACAGACAACAGACGACGGACTACACCGTACGCAAAGCCATGACAATAGCTTAAAAACAACTCAGATGACCCTGAAGTTTATTGCTTGAATCTTAGATCACAAAAATTAAGCAAAGGAAGTATCAGCCGAAGGTAGTGTACATGAATCTGGGAATTCTTCCAAAAGCCAATGTCTAGAAGCAAATTTATCAAGGGACTATTCAACTAGCAGAGCTGTGGGAAATTTGCCATTTAGCTACATATCCCACAATGATGAAAACAAATATTTTTCACTTCCCGGGGAAAAGGAACAACGTGACAATCAGCCTGTGGGCATGATGCACCGAAACTAAACTGTATTGTATTAGGCCGTGATGAGGAAAGGTGTCTGAAAATAGATAGCCTATGCACACTTTCACAACATGCAACCTTCTAGCATGGCCTATGCAGGTCAAATGAGGCCCTGTTTGCACAGCTGGCTGGGTAGCATGCTAAAGCTTTTTTCTGTTGCCGTAGAAACTTGAATTTATTAATTTGGCAAAAAGCGTTAGCACACTACCAAGCGAATTATTCATCCCATTGGCCGCATTCCACTGGTGCTTTCACCTAGTAATTTTTTTCTGTAAATGTTTTGACTGGTATTGAAACCGCAGAAAGGTGATAACTCATTTGCGTAAAGTTAATGAAATAACAGAAAACATTGTGGAAGCACGTGAATGGCAAATTGCTACCCAAGTTATTAGGTACTTGGAGTGTCACTTCTTCAATTTTGGATGGTATTGCTTGACTGGCAGACTTGCTAACATTAACAATTGGTCACAGCACAGGTAGCCGGATATTATTTTTTAATTCTCGGCAACTACCAGTGGAATATGGCCACGGACTTGAACAGTCTAGAAGCTTACTTTTTTCATTCTCCAGTTGAAGCTCCTGGTCTCGTTCCGGTTTCACTATCATGGTCGAAGTTTCAATTTTACCCAAGGCCTCGTGGTGGAAGATGAATTTCGTTCTGAGTAATTTTTCACTTAAAATAGTTTTTTCACTCATTTTAGGATGGGCTTATTAAGCGGTGCTCTGGGCTTATAAACCGGCTTTTTTGAGCACAGAATTGATGGGGAAAATTCGGGCCACAGCATGATGGCTTATTAAGCGGCAATTTCTGTAATTACTAACCCAGACGGATATCGAAGCTTTTTCTGTGACTTGGGATCTGGCTGATAAAAGCAGTGAAGTACTTACAGCAGATCACCCAGGCTCCATGAAATCCGCTCGTTTCTTCTTCACAAAATCCACCCACGCCTTTCAAATTGTGGGGTTTTTTGGAAATTTTTGGACCATGATGCCTCTGCTTACATCGGCCTTATTGTGCCAGCGATAAACAAGGAAGATATTTTGCATTTTCTCAAGGGAATAATCCACGATTATGAACCACTGAGTCCAGTGACATTGACAATGTGTTCTCACCCACAGGCTAGATACCTACCGTGATATCATCGCCGAAGATACATTCTTTCTGAGATGATCGCGATATTGCAGTGATTAAGATGAGAATAAATTTGTAACAGCCAAGTATAATTTGAAATGACCAGTGCACAAAGGATGTATTTATTTGAAAAAATCCGTGATCCAAATCTTATTTTTGGATGAACAAGCACTGTCGATTCAGTGTGTCATACCATCATTGATTGATGCATGCAAGTCATTAGCTGTCGCTCAAGCCAAATACTTCCATTTTGAAACATTAATGGAATCCGCCATTTTCTCGTTAACAGTGATGTCAAATTTCCTATAGCTCTTCACTGACAAGAGCTAAAAAAACACCTCAAAGGTGTTATGACACCCTACTACTGAACAAACCAAAAATTTTAACTGCCTGTGAAGAAATGTATCCATCAGTACAACAAATGATGTGCTTCATAACCAAACAAGCATGATTGTAGCTTCGTAGATTGTAGCAAAGCTACTGTTTGTTGATACTTTGAGAATAAGTCAACATGGCACAGCTGACTGTGAAATGTGTTGAGAGTAAAGTCTATTCTGGGAGTTGAAGGACCAGATAAAATGTCCATCCACCGTACAGCACACTGGCCAAAAGCAGACAGGAGGCAGAAGATAGTTCACCCTTTTGTATAGCGCTCCAAAAGCACAGTCTCATGTATGAATGGATGTAGATAGGTAAAATTGGCATGGTTTTAGAATGAAGACATTCAAGACAAAGGGTAGCAATTTTATAATCTATTCGGGCTTTAACTGGAAGCCAGTGGAGAGTTTTCAAAGGACTTGTAGCACTGACATGACGGGGCTTACAGAGAACCATCCTGGCTGTGCAGTTTTGTATGCACTGGAGCTTGGCAAGCTTCACAGCTGGAAGGCCAGCAAGCAGTGAGTTACAGTAATCGCGGCGTGACAAGATAAATGGCACTGCTAGCCTGGTAGCCACCTCAGCCGAGAGATAAATGTGAATCTTGCCAATCCTGTGCAGATTTAGATTCACCAGCACGTCCATTTTCATGGAGTGATCAAAGTGTACACCCAAGTTAGGGACAGAATCAGCAGACTTGATTTCGTAATTGGTCTAACGTTTCCTACCTACTTAAAACTTCTAGCTAATAAAGGCTGAACTACAAATACTGTTTATGTTTGTTCAGTGCTGTTATATAAGTTTGGCTCATGGATAAAATAATAGTAACTTAATATTTTGGATCTTATCTCACAAGTTGCTGAAAAGTTAAGACATCAAGTAACCATATTTGCTATAGGTTCAAGAATTAAGAATGCATGCAATGGTAATTCAATGATTAGCTGCGCAGTTTTTGGGTTGAATTCATAGCATGCTGAAAGTGCACACATATGGAATGCTACGTGAATGCTACGTTTTTGTCGTTTAGGCTAAATAGCACTCCGGTTAGCCGAAAAAGCACTCCTATTAGCCTGAATAGTTCTGAATAGCCTGTTTACAGTTAGCTTTCAATAATGGTAAGGGTAACACGATACAGACATAAATTATCTATAGTTTTTGTGTTATCACTGGCCATTAAATTGTAATAAATAAATAAGATATATACTTTAAAATTTCTGAGGCGAAAACGAGACACTTATATTCATATTTCAATATTTTGAGGTCTGAGTTTTCGAGGTCTGCATTTTAGAGGTCTGCGGTCTGCGTTTTTGAGGCCTGTGTTTTCGAGACACCCATTGTTCCCGATAGAGAAATTTCTTTTCGCCCCCCATGGCATGACATGACTTGCAATATGAGCTTTGACCTCTGAGCCCATGTCGGCATGTGTCCCAGCCCTGCTTCTGGGGGCCAGGTTGGGACCCCTGCTCTTCCTCATCGACATTTTTGACCTTGGCAGGAACATTAGTTGAACTGAGACTCAATTGGGAGGTTTGGCAAATAGTTAGAGTCCACAAAAGTGATTTAGATGAAATTTAGAAGTGGACAGAAACGTGGCAGATGAAATGTAATATAGCTTTACATGTCAGAAATAAAAGCATTAGACAGGATTACTTCCTGAAATGTATAAAATTGGAATGTGCTGTACTTGATAAAGATCTGGGAGTGATTGTTGACGAAACGCTTACAGGTTGTAGCCTGTATGCTGTAGCACTTAAAAAGTCCAAATGGTGGTGGAATCTATAGACTGGAGGTATACTTCCTTTGTACCGTACATTCATCAGACTACACTTGGAGTATTATGTGCAGTTCTGGGGACCCTACTTCAAAACAGTCATATAGGCTTTAGAAAAGGTTCACAAAGTTAATTCCCGGTATAAAAGATGAAAGCTATGAGGAAAGACAGAAGAATCTTAATTTTATCAGTCTTAGTAAAAGGAGATTTCATAGTGTTCTAATTGAGGTTTTTAAATTTGTTCATGGGATTGACAAAGTTAATTATGCAGGATTTATTTATTTATTTGTTTGTTTGTTTTTATTTCAGCATGATTGTATGGTCGTTTCAGGACAATTTCAACACAACATGTATCATGACCGAAAGGGTCGCGGGAGAAGCGAAATCCCGCCCCCAACTCCCAGAAAAACAGTTTGATTATAGTTAAGATATCATAGAGATTTATAAATCACAACAGAGCTGAGTGTCCGTTTACACTACGATTTAAGCGTCACAACATAAGATCATGAAGATTTATGAACATCATAAAGAATTATAAATCACAATATAGCTGAGTGTCCATATAAGTTTAGATTTGAATGTCACTCTTGCTTTAATCCATTGAGACTTGGCCCAGAAAAACCTGGACTCCTTTCTTCATCATTTGATTTGTTGCTAGTGATTTGGAGTAGTTGGAAGGTGCAATAATACCAGATCTTTGCATGGATCTCTTGATTAGTCATCATTTTCGTCGACTTGGTTCACCCTTGCCTTATCGGATTTAATGACTTCTCGCAGTATGTTTAGTCCATCATTGCCTTCCTTGATGTCGAATCCAATTTTATTGAGCTTTCTGTCGAGGAAAACCATGCTTTTCAAAGTTTTCTTTATCCTATGGTCGATTAAGAACAGACCAAGCCCCAATGATAGCAGGCCCGCTATCATAAATCCAATTAGATAGACGTCCTCTACATCCTCGATGTCCAGGACTGCCAAACACAGCGAACGCCACTTTCCCCATGCATCCATGGTGTAACCGGCTGGGAATGTCCCATCCGGGCATCTCGGTTCTCCAGCACCTGTCCGCCTCGTGGAAATAATTTTGTCAATTGCATTTAACGACCAGTTTATAAGGTCCATGTTGGTTACAGCAGTCTGTATTAATGTGCTGTGACAGTTGTCTTTCAGACAGATGGCCTGGTGTGTCCAGTAGATACAATGGTACAGATTTAACAATAGCAGTCCACATATTTAGTCTAAACAACCCCTAGTGTTTATGCCCGTTATGATTCCGTTTACTTTACCCAATGCCATTTTATTGGATAAGTTTATAGTTATTCACACATGCACATTTCAATAGATACTTAAAGACCTTCAGATTGTCTGCCATTCTAATATTGTCTTCAAGTATGTTCCATGCACTGACTCCGGCCACAGATAAGGAGTGCTCACTCCGAGTCGATTTGACCCTTCTCGTTTTCAACAACATTCTGCCTCTGAGGTCGTGGGTACATTCACGTTGAAGAAATAAGCACTGTATATTTGCAGGCAATTCTTTGTGGTATCCTAAATATACAATTTGCAAGGAGTTGAATTTTATTATATCCTGTAATTTAAGAAACTTTGCCTTAATAAACAAGTCGTTTGTATGAGTTCCATAAGGAACGTAATGAATAATTCTAAGGGCCTTTTTTTTGAGTTTAAACAATGATTCTATTGTATTATTATAAGTGTGTCCCCATACTTCAGCGCAGTAATGTAAGTGGGGTGCTATGAGTGCTGAATAGATTATTTTAAGTGACTTATGCTTTTAGTAGTTTCTGCATTTTCCAAAGAATAGACACGCTTTTAGCTAACTTTCTTTGAACTAAATTTACATGTGGTTTCCAGCTTAAGAGATTATCTAACATAACTCCCATGACTTTATATTCGTTTACCCTTTCAATGCTGGTACCATTTACCTTTAAGTCTATGTCGTCCTTTAGGCCTTTTTTCCCAAATATCATAAATTTGGTCTTTGTAAGATTTAGTGATAATTTGTTTACATTAAACCACGTGTGAAGTTTAGACATTTCGTTATTAGCCAATTTTACCAATTGTTTGAGATCGACACCTGAGCAAAAAAAATAGTAGTCGGTCGCTCTGCGAATAAAATTAGTTTTAGGATATCGGACACCTTAACAATGTCATTTATATGTAAATTATGAACAACTTGGGACCTATGACCGAGCCCTGAGGAATTCCACAGGTAATGTCCAAGCAATTTGATTTGCTATTACCCATCTGCACAAATTATGCGTTCTACTTGTTAAGTAATTTTTGATCCATTTTAATGCGGTCCCTCTTATTCCATATTTGTAAAGTTTTTCAATCAATATATCGTCATTTATAGTGTCGAATGCTTTCTTCAGATCAATAAATATGCCTATAGAATATAAGTTTGAATCTAGTGAATCTTTAATCATTTCAATAAATTCTGTTAGGGCTAGTGCTGTCGAATGCTTTTTCCTGAACCCATACTGACTGTCACACAGTAGTTTGTGTTTATCAATGTACTTGTCCAATCTGTCATTGAATAGCTTTTCTAGGATCTTTGAGCATTGAGGTAAAATCGAGACAGGACGATAGTTTGAGAAATCATATTTATCCCCACTTTTGTAGAGAGGGATAACTTTCGCTATCTTCATTTTATCTGGAAACACTCGTGAGGAGAAGGATAGATTGCATATATGCGTAAGTGGAGTTACAATTATGTTAGTTAGTGTTTTTAGTAATTTCATATCTAATTGGTTTACATCAACAGATGTCTTAGCTGTACAATTTTTCAGAATTGATCTGATTTCGGATTCGGTAACAGGAGTTAGTGTCATTGTGTCTTGGATTTCCTCGTCCTTATCAAGGTAGTCCCATCTTAGGTGTGAGGATTTAATACCCTTTGCTAGTTCTGGCCCAACATTCACAAAATAACTGTTAAAGTTCTCCACGACCAATTCCATGTTCTCTACCTTTTTGCCATTTATATTAACTCTCTCAACCCCAGATATTCTAGCATCACTATACCCTTCAACCCCACAGCCCTCTGTAGAGGGCTGGTCATTATCTGGACATTGTATCTTACTGTTATCTCTGGAATCCCATTAAATGTAACCTGATATGTTCCAATCAATTAGTCAGATTGTTTGAATTTTCCCTACAGGAATTTGGGGTTGAAGGGAATATGTTGGTCAGCCCTCTGTAGAGGGCTGTGGGGTTGAAGGAGTTAAAGAAGGCAGGGTACTCCCTCTTCGGAGTTCTCCCAGAGACGTTCTTTATTATATTCCAGAGATTTCTGGTATAATGTTTATTTTCTAATAAAAGCTTTTCATAATATTCTTTTTTTGTTTTTCCTTAGTAAATGTGTCATTTTGTTTCTGTAACTTTTGTACCTAATTTCTGCTTTCTCAGTTCTTTCTCTCAGAAACTGCTTATACAAAGTATTTTTTTTCTTACAGGCATTTGCCAGTGCTTTTGAAACCCAAGGTCTTCTCTCTTTGTTTTGCTTTTTTTTTGTTCGTTGTTTTGACTAGACAGTGTTTATCATACAGGGAGTTTACTGTCCATAGAAAAGCCTCATAGGCTCTATTTGGATCGTTTTCTGCTATTACATTATCCCATTTTTGATTCAACATATCTAATTCTAGTTTCTTTAGCCTTTTTTCGCTTTTAATTCTGATTACTGTGTTTTCCAGGGATTTCGATCTAGCCTGGTCCCTTATATCTAATTTGCAGTTACAAATGGCAAAGACTGGTAGATGATCAGTAATGTCATTTATCATGATGCCACTTAATATTTCAGAATCTAACACATTAGTATACATATTATCTATCAAGGTGGCACTGTGTCTAGTAATCCTGCTTGGTTTTGTGATTAGTGGTTGCATACCCGTGGCATACAGGGTGTTAATATAATCCTCTATTATAGAGCTATTATTTGGATTTATCAAGTCAATATTAAAGTCCCCATACATAAAAACATTTTTCTGGTTCATATTGGTGAGTAATTCACCCATACATTTGCTAAAAACATCAATTTGCGAATCCGGTGCTCTGTACACACAACAAATAACCGTATTTTTACCTTTCAACCTAGGAATCTCAATTGTAAGGCATTCCATTACATTTTCCACAACATTTGATTTGCATTCTAGTATCTGGAAGTTTATGGCCTCATCAATAAATAGGCCAACACCCCCACAAGCTTTATTCAGTCTGTTCTTACACACGAAGTTGTAACCCTCCATGTAGAAGTCCTTGTCCTTTTCTTCTTTAATCCAAGTTTCCAATAATGCGATGATGTTGAACGGATTAGCAAATGACAGAAGGTATTCCTTTATTTGGTCAAAGTTTGCGTATAGAATCCTACTATTAAAGTGGATAATGGACAAACTACCTTCCATTTTAATGTTCTTGTTAAATTTGTCTACAGTAAAGTATCCGCATGCATTTGTTTCGTTGTAGAAAAATTGGTTATCCGGATCAATTTCTTCATTAGGGTCTTTTCCTGAATGATGGTGACTTGTTGTTAGAAAGCCAGTTTCCTGATCTACAGTTTGGTTCATCAGATCATTTGTCTTGCTAATCAGAGAAAAATTTATTTCTGTAGGATGATAACTGCTCATAGAGATTTGTCAAGGATTTTAACCTGCCTCAGTGGTCAAAATTCTCTAGATCCTGCATCATCTTGATCAGCACCGGTCTGGTAGTTTCCGGTGAAGACCCATTTGGTTTGATGAAAATTCTGCAGTTAGCCGACCAAGTGCTGTGTGTCTTACCCGCTTTCTTTAGTTGACGAGCTTTCCATGCGATAGTTGCATTGTGCTTGGTGAGGTTTTCATTTATGAATACATTGGATCCTTTGAGATTTTTCCCTTGCTTCAACAGAGAGATTTTGTGCTTTTTGCTTGTAAGTCGTAACAACACGGCCCGTGCTGTACTCCGGTCTCCGCTTCCACTCCTTTTCGGTAGCAGATAACATGAATCCACATTGCTGGGGTCCAGGAAAATACTTTTGGACTGAAGGAATTCCACCACCTGCATTTCCACAGATTTATTGTCCTCCTCGTCTTGATCGTCATCATTCACTGTTGCCCTGGCATAACTCCTGGGTTTGATTTTGAGCCCTGTCAGGATTACATCATTACGTTTCTCTTGTTGCTCCAGCTCCTCCAGTTTGTTTGATAAATATTTAATCTGTGTGTCTTTCTTGGCAATCTCTTTTTTGAGATCACAGTTTTCCTTCAAAAGCTGGTCCAGCTGCTCCTTCATACTGTCCCTCCACTCCCTCATTTCATTTCTCATTTCTTCGAGGGTCTCCATAATTGTTGAAAGATCCGGCAGGCTTGGTTTATCGCTTCTTCCTGGTTTACCCATTTTCTTAGTTCAGAAAAAAGGGCTCTATTACAGAGTTTGTGAGAAAGTTTGACACTCAACTTTTCTCCTGACTCTGTTGTTTTCCTGTATTGCGTGCAGTCGCTATTCGGAGTTGTTGCTCCTTCATGCATTCAGCATTCAATTCTCTCAGCAGAACTTGGGGACAAAAATGGAAATCAGCTAAGCATAAATTTAGCTCTGATATTAGAAAATACTTTTTTCAAGCAGAGAGTGATCATATTGTGGAATAGCCTGCCAGGCCATATCGTTGAGACAGAAACTCGAGGAGTTTTCGAGTCCAGGCTTGATATAGTACTAGATACCATCTTGTCCTTGAGTATCTTAAGTGTTAAGTTCACTGTAGTGATAAAACAATGGCGAGAGTAGTTGGGCTGAATGGCCTATTCTTGCCACAGGTCATATTATGTAATGCTATGTTGTGCTATGTTATGTGCTTGCATTCAGTAGTGGGGCTTCTGTTACTCACTGGCTATGAAAACAGATGAAGAAATAACAGATCAGTGGCAGAAAATGGCTATTTACCTCGTTAGTGATGAAGAATTTTCTTTTTCAAATATGTCTTGTTTTGTGATCTGTCAGCTAACATTAGGCATTGAATATAAAGTGAAATATGAAAACGTTTATTAAAATTTTACTGGTATACACCATTGTTTTGAAAAAGACGATACTCCATCCAAGCTGTTTACATGGCCAATGAAATTGAAAATTCCGCTAATATTTTCATTTACATGCAGCCGTGGATACTTGTGGAAAATAGGACTCTTCAAAGTTTTCTACCAGCAGCAGACTTGAGTGCACGAATACAGCCTCCCACTTTCACTTGTTCAAAGGTTGGTGTTGTGATATTTGCACATTTTGAAATACCTGTTTATATTCATGTCTTTCATGATGTTTCAAAGTTGGTGGGTGTCTCCCTCCGACCAGAAATGAGGGCTTTGCTGACTGTGGACAGGCGGCCATGTGATAGAGTGTGGTAAAAAAAGTCCATTTGAGATGCATGTTTCAAATGCACTGTATGCAGTACCCTCCAGCATAACTGTCTGTTTAAAAAAAAAAATCAGCAAATTGAGAACCCAAAAAATATTGGAATATCTCATTAATGAGGAAATGCTAAATTTGGTATCATGCCTCACTCTGAATATCCGAAAAAGGAATACGCGGTTTACATGACCCTGATCAAATTTTGAATGCTATCCCATTCAAAGTAATAGAGGAATATTCATGTGCATGTAATCATACTCATTGCTGACCAAGCTCATTGCTTTTTTTGTTAGGCAAGATATGAGGAAATGCACTAAAGGAAAAGGCAGAAGACAAATGATTCCTTTTTCAAGTCAGCCATGTCAGTGGAGTTATAGTGGCGTGGGCTTCCTGGGTCTTTTGAGGGAAATGGAAAACTAGCTTGCAATATATCCACTGACACCAGTTTTGAGTAATGGGTATAATCAAGTTGGACAATGTCGCTCAGTTTTCATCTTGTGGTGTATCATGGATGATGTAAAAAAAAAAAAACCTTCATTTAGCAGACAGTAAAAAGTATTAAATCATTGCTTTATACTATGGTCGGTGAATGCTGGTGAATATAATACCTTGAGGTGAAGGGAGTGATGCTACAATCATTAAAATATATATTTTCAACTGCATTTTTTTTGCATATGGTGGTAAAGAAAATCTAGAAATGCATGGCATTCATTTTATTCTGGCATGGTGTGGGGATTGGAATGGTGTCTGAATTGTGGTGCTCACATCCCATCCCAAGAACACCCACACTTTTGAAATCGCTGGTCTGCCCCTGATGATAGGCAGACAGTAGCTTCTCTTCCTCATATTGTAACCTTACTGGGCAGTCATATTAAATTAGAGGCTCAATACAGATACCTAGGCATGTAATTGACGACTGGAAACTTAAAAAACAGAAGCTCAAATTAGGCTTTTATTTTCAAAAAAAATCTTGCTCTTGGCAAATTGCCAGGAAAAAAAATGGGTACAGCTATGTTCTGTCCTGTGTTTGACAATGGTGATCTGTTGTACATGCATTCCTTTGCCAAGTGCTTGCATAGGCTGTACACTGTGTACCACAGCGCCTAGAGGTTTATCGCTGCCTGTAAAGCTTTACTCTCCATTACACCTTATATGCCAGAGTTCAGCAGCTGCCTTTGGCCTTGTGCAGCCTGACTCACTGAAGCACATTTTTGTAAAACACCACCCTTGGTCTGCTTCCCTCTGATCTTAATCGCTATATCGCATTCCCAACTGGTTTCCGGTCAAGCAAGACCCTTACTTCCCTTCTTGCGCTGAATTTGGAAAACAGCCCTTTACATTCTCTGTCCCTGTAGCAGGAACCACTTGCTGACAGGTATGAAACTAGATAAGATAATCCAAAGTAGAGATTTTAAAAATGTTGTGAAGGGACTGGAGGCAAATTCATTTGGAGTTTGTGTTCCCTAGCTGCGGGTTTCAATGGGCAAGAAAATGAGCAAGAAAGACATTTTAAAATCTAATGATCTAATGAGAAAACAGTCCATTATTTGAACTGGCAACTTCAGGCTCACGCCACAAGAAGAATTGGTTCACAGGCTAAGGCCTAGAAGGCAGCTAGCATACTCAACAAAATGGGAAAAGTGTCTGGAAAGAAACAATGTGTGAAACTCAGTCAAGTAAAATGTCAATCGCAACAGTTTCCTGATATAGATGAAACAATTGATTTTTGTGGCTTTTTTATTATCAGAGTTTCATGAAAAACGCAAGCGTAATCTCAAAATGCCATGGCGACAATCACGCTAATTCTGTGATTTGATACTTTGTTTTATTTTTATGGTTGCTTGTATGTTGTTTCTGAAACACTGCATTGCTGCTGCGTTGGCCAGGGCTCCCTTGAAAAAGAGGTCTTGTAACCTCAATGGGACTCACATGATTAAAAAAAGGCTTTTATAAAGTGGGTCGTGTCATGATGAGATGCTTACTATTTATCCCTATAAAACAATCAATATCTCAAAGACTAGAAAGGGTGTGAATATATTTCCAAGTTTTTTGACTTTGCCAAATGAATTCTCAGAAATCAGAAAACATTGTCATACTTCATCACAGCATTTCTTTAAAAATGCCATCCTGAATACATCAGGTAAAAAAAAAAAAAAATCAGCACTCTGTTATTCATTGTGAGGTATCGTTCAGGAACCAGTCGCGATAACCAGAAGTAGCAAAAAATGTGATTTTATTAGCGAGGGGGTAAACCCCCGCAGGACCGAAGGCAAAAGTACAAAGTCCACAATCCAAAATCACAATCCTAGGGGCAGAATCCAGAGTCGAAAAACCAGGGCAGCAATACAGAAATCGTGGTCAGACAAAAAGGGTTCGATACACAGGAGCAGATATTAAAGCCAAATCAGAGCCAAAAAGAGGTGGTCGGGCGGTCCAGTCAGAAAGGTAACACAATGAGTACAAGGCGAGAAACAAGAGCAGCACAGGGAAACACGAGAGACGATCTGACAGGGAACTGCAGTGAGAAGACAGCTTAAATACACTCAAGGGAAGTCACATGCTATGATTAGGATCAGGTGAAGAGGATCAGACTAATTACGTGGGAGCAAAACATGAGGGAGAACCTAACCACATGAAATTGGCAAAAGCCAAAACGCGGACAGGGAACACGAGACAGCCTATGACAAAACATACAGCTCCGGTTAGGGAGTTCTAACGTGCACAGATAATGAGAAGCAGGACAGAGTGGAGCAGGTGCGGAGGATCCGCTGAATTGCAGCAAAGACTAAGTGAAGGCAAGAGGCGGAGACTAGAACAGGGCGAAAAGCTGAGAGCTTGTTAATCAATTAGTAAGTGCAGCTATACAATCCCTAGTGCTCGTTAGTAAGTTAGTATTATATACAATGTTAGTCTGGGTTAGTAACTTTAACAAAAACAACAAACTGTTAGTATTGGTTAGTAAAATAGAAAAGAGAGGTGAAGGAAGCAAATGAGATTGGAAGGAATGTTTGAAACCCAGAAACCATGAAATCACCTAAACATGTGACACGCAGGACTGGGGAGAAGCTGTAGCTTACAAAAGACCAGACAGGGGAGACAAAGTGCAATGAAGGCATGGGCAAAACATGGACCGGACTAAAACAGAAAAGTGGAACGGGAATGGCAAAAACGAAAACATGGCAAAGTACAAAAACTGAACAGAACATGGCAAAACCTAACAGACATAATCATAAACATAACAGGGAGTGGCAGAAACATAATAAACATGGCAGAATCAAGGCAGACATGGCAGAACCAGAACAGACAAAGCAGAATCGTGACATTCATGTCATTGAAATTCTTCAGTTTTATTTCAAGCTTCCTTTGGGCTTACTCAACTGTGCCCAAAGTGGCAAGTTTCCAAAAAACATGATTTCACTTTTTAATAAAATAGCATAATCTCTCAATATAGGCCAATCTCACATTTCCGGGTCTGTAAAACAGATGTGGCCGCCTTTCATTTCCGGTTAGCATCTGTTGCTGTTGTTAGAGTATAGGACTAGTCTGCATGGAGCTGGGACATTTGTCTAAATGCATTCTTTCACTTCACTAATGTGGTGATAATTGTTTCTTAGAAGTCCGGTATGTGGACAAGTGATGCAAGTTATTTTTGCGCAGTTCTTTTATGATTCCGATGGTTAATGATGGTAAAATAGTGTTGGCTAACAGGTAGCAGCTACATAGCGAAGTCACTAGCGAGTAACTTTGATCCTAATTAATTTATTTAGAACATTTTAACTTCAAACGACGTTAAGTTTTTTCAAATTTAGTTTAAATTTTTTTAAACTTACCGTAAGTTGTTTGTCTACTGTGTCGTTTGATCCTGTGAAACATCTATTGCTGGCTGTCCATTTAACCT
Organism: Gymnothorax javanicus; assembly: GCA_029692085.1. Taxonomy (NCBI): domain Eukaryota; kingdom Metazoa; phylum Chordata; class Actinopteri; order Anguilliformes; family Muraenidae; genus Gymnothorax; species Gymnothorax javanicus. The sequence continues at coordinate 16,637,788 of CM056202.1, forward strand.
GCGTTTGATTACATTAACGTTTCCTGCCAGAATGTCCATTATGCAGCTACGGGAGACCTTAGTAGCCATGCCTGTCTAGTTTGTTGCCTGCGAAAGAAGGGTGCGCTGGCTTGACTAAGCTTACCGATAACTAGCTATAACTTCACAACAACGGGCTTAGCGCAGGAGGCTGTGGTAAGCGTGGCCAGGTCACATAGCTAACATTCCGTCTTTCATCTTCAGTTGTGAAACCTTGCTTTATTTACTGCCAATAAAACGTATATTTTCTGACAAATGTGTTTGTGTGTTTCTGTTTGCCATCGCATTACTGCCTAGCCTCAACATTGTAGCAGGCAAGGTGTTCATAAATCCAGGTGCTACAGATCTCTTGGGAAGAACAAGGAAGCACGTCAACTCGAGGCAGTGTCGACACCACAACTGGAATTTTGGGGGACACAGCATCCCTTTTATTAGCCCTGACTTGTGCTCAATCATTTTCTAAATTAACAATACATTCGCTCTGAAAACGCTCCACAGTATCAGGCGTTGCTAGTTCCCCCCGTCAAAGTTAGGCGATGCGGACGCGCACTTTGGTGCATTTAAATCAGCGTAATTGAAAATTGCACAAAGGCGTTTCAATGCCTTTAGATTGCCTGCTGTGCTGATAAAGTAGCTCAGAAGTTGCAGAGCAGTTTGTCTTTCATAAAGCATAGGTCTGTTTTAATTTTTCAGCACTGAATTTAGCCCATTATTTCGCCGCTGTTAGATTGCATAGGGAGAGAAGGCGTGTCTTCAGTCGCCAATGGATCATCACTATGATTGAAAAACTTGTCAATCATTTTCCTTATCGACAACTAGACAGGACTAATTGTTGTAAAAATAAAAAAGGATGCGTCTGTGCACCCCCAAATTCCAGTTCTGGTGCCGACACTAACTCAAGGTCAAAGCCTGCGATAAGGCACGTATTGCTGACATTAAAGTCTAACAATGGGAATGTAATGCTTCGATTTATGTTTAATGTTGGACTATGTAAGCGAGGCAAACCAGCAACGTTGCATGTCATTCACGCATAATTACATACAATTGCGCTTTCTGACTCTCCGTGATCAAGGAAATTTACCTTGCTCTACTTATTTAATCAGAAATTAGGGAGAAAGCGCAGCCCAAGCTATGAATAAGTACAATGCCTCGTATTACTTGATCAATTATGAGAGTCTCACGAAGGCTGTCAGCATAATTAAACAGGCTAATTCTGCACCGCAATGACCATAAACCATAATCAGATAGCTTGACGACTAGACAAACATTGTATTCACTCAACGCTGTAGCTTTATGCCTCAATACTGATGGCTCCTCTGAGTATTAATCCAAAATTTGGACAGAAAGCTGGACATTAGTCTTCACTGTGAAACACAATGCGGAGCTGTGCATATGGCCAAGTATTGCATCTGTTCCGAGCATTATTTCGTTAGCCACTTAGCATAATTGCCCAAGTCATTTTTTCTTTTTTTGCCAAATTGCGATCGGAGTGGCTATTCGCACAGCCGCTGTGCCAATAGTGGGTCAAGTTATTTTATTCGCACAGCTGTGCCAATGCACAGTGCAGAGCAGCTGTGCCCATAAGGATGGGCCGTAACATTATTCGCACAGCGGCTGTGCGTATAGCCACGTCTAATTGTGACATCGGCTGCCTGTTCTTTCGTGCAGCCTAAAAAATGCATCCCCCCCCTTTTTTTTCTCGAAACCTTAAAAATGAGATAGGCAATTATGGTACGAGGCTATAACGATTGTTTAAATTAAAATTTGTCGATTCAGGAAACGATTCAAGTGAAAAGCAGGAAGCGGTACGTTATTAACAAATTATGGCATCAGAGCATTGTCATAAAGCTCGGGCAATCAAACGTTTATTGTAGAAACAAGTAAGAATTTATGCAGGCCAGCAGTCATATCTCAAACTGTGTCATCATTTTGCTTGCAGTCCCTGGCATGTTTCGAACAAACTTTGAACAAGAACAATTTTACCCCAATGTTCAGCGACAATATGATAACTGAGAAGTCTTTGACTCTCGAATTTGACCCCCAAACAAAAGAAAAAAAATAGGAGCACGGTAAATTCACTCTATCACAGTCAGAACACGTAGCCTCTGCAATGATGGACGAATGAAGTGCAACATTAATGGTTTGCCTTATTTACATACTCAGATTTTACTATAGCTAAACATAACGAAGCATTCCATTCAATAGTACCTACATGCCGGTAAAACGTGCCACATCGCAGACTTATTGACCTCGAGTTTATGAAGTTCCTTGCTTTTCCTCAGAGATCTACAGCACCTGGTTATTACGAACACCTTGCCAGCTACAATGTTTAGACTAAGCAGGTATACGATGGCTTTAGTCAAGATTATAATGTTCATTTAAATTAACTGTGATCAAACCTGCTAGCTAGTTACATAGCCATGTGGCTGCCACCTGTTAGCTTGGACTCAGCGCCACATCTGTTTCACGATCATTAACTATCACAATCATAAATGACATTTTCGAAGAACTAGTATCCCTTAACCAAACTATTGGTCTTTAAATTGTTTTCAATAATTCCAACCACACCAGCGGTGCGAAATTTTAAGAGCAAAAGAGGGCTTTTTATGAAATGTACCATTTCCATGCTGAGAAGCCGTATACCTACAGCCTCAGAAGCTAACCGGAAAAACAAGGAGCCCACATCCGGTTATGAGCGCCATATTGTGAGATAGGCCTAATGGCAACTTCTGTTAATTCTTTAATGTCTTAATATGTTTTGCATTACACAGCTTCCCGCGTAAAGTCTGCAAAAAGATCAAAAATCCAAACCTATTCCGCAGTAAATTATGCTGGAATGCATTTCACTACAGAGTGAGTCAATAAAAAACTACACACTTTTTAACGGGTCATTTTGTGATTGTGTAGCAATATACATATATACAACATATTTTGTACTTTTGCCTCAGATTTTTCTGCTGATACTGGTACCAGTTACACCTCATTCGGTTTCAGGCATGACTGCACAGAGGACAATTAAGGGACTCAAGTGAAATCTGACTTGTGCAAACTGACCAGGGCTGGATATGAAATTGACCATGCATGTCATAATGGGTTGCATGGTAATTTGAACTTAAAAACAGGCATATGAATCTTGCCTGTGCATTGGTCGTAATGACTAGGCACAGCCAAGCATGGTTCGTCCACAATTTACCCCCAGGCAGAGGGCCTTCTTGGTCACTGAATATCATAGGACACAGAACGTTACAAATGTGCTGTGGAGTTTTCGGTGTCAGTTTCCTAACGTGCCATAAATGTTTTATGTTGACCTGAAACTTCGCAGAGGGAATTCTGTTTTGTTTGCTTTGTATCAGAGCCTGATCAGTTGGCACAAGTGAAATTTCACTTAACTCCTTAAATTGTTCCACAGCAGTCATGGGTTTAATCTAACAAGGTGCAAACTGGTATCAAAAGAAGCAGAAAGAGCTGCTGAAAATGTACATGTAAAAAGTTGTTGAATACATTGCTACAGAATATAATAATCGGACATTTAAAAAGTGTATAGTTTTTTTGACTCACTCTGTATAGCCCTATTAGTCACAAATAAGTGCGCTAAAACATTTTATGTAGGAGTAAAATCTTAAAAGTTATTCAAAAAGCCGCTGAGAGCAACTTTTAGTTAAGAAAACTGGTAACTCCTAGACTAGGAGTAGCTTTGAGATAGGTGAGATCCATTGTTATGGATGACGTCAATTGAGACAATGAGCACGGTGATTGGTTATTTGGTGACAGGGCGGCCTATTGAAAAAAATATCCCACATACAACCCATGGAGGAAAAAATGAGGAAATAGTCCGAGCGGCTGGTTTGTTCCATAAAATAATAATATATTGAGCACTCCTGAAAATGCACTATGCGCAATCCCCACATATCACGCTCTAGACAAATAAACATACATAGGAAAGAGAGAGTTGTAAAAACGCCAATAGTATGAAACGAGTCAATAATAAAACGCATCATTTGCCCCAATAATGAGCAACTTATTACCCAATGAGTAAATGTTGCGATCATTTAAATGTCGAGCCGTGCAAGTTTGTTTGCTCTAAACTGTCATCGATGAAAGTTCAAAAAGGACGCGAAAGCCCAACTGGAGCCACGACCATTTACTGCTGCTGGCCCAGTTGGTGCCAGAGCGAAAGCATGTAATCAAAGGGAAATTTGGCTCGGGGGTGAACAGCAAATCCAAATGGGATGCGTAGGATAATATCAGCCTACAGATCAATGCTACATTCCCCTTGGTGTCAGCCGTGGACGGCAGACGATTGCGAGAAGCGGTGGTATGGGCTGCAATCGCAAGGGAGGTCTGAGATTGCAGCCTATAAATCGTTCAAACAGGAAGGCATACTAAGCTTGGTTTGTAATTTATAGCCTACAATTAAAATATGCATACAAAATGTGACAAACGCTGGTATTATTATGATGATCTATTAAATGTAACCCTCGCTCAATAGCCTAATAAAATAATTCATGCATAGCAGGAGGAGGTACAGCACCAAAGCCACTGTCCCCGAGCAAGTGGCATCCCACAGGCACATAATGTCTGTCAAATAACTGGCATAAGCTGCTTTCCATTAAAATGCGAGAGTCGTGCGTGGATCCTGGCCATTTCGCAACAATGTCCAAAATATTGTATTCAGCATCAAATACTATCTGGGTGTTGATGGAATGAACTTTTTTTTCTGTTTACAAATACCTCTTCACCTTGGGTCAGAGAGATAATTCAAATATGGGTCCCGTCAATAGCACTGATGATACCGGGCATACCTGAGATGGGCATGAATTCAAGTTTGATTCTGTGTTGTCGGCGAATGTCCATTGGAAACCGGATAAACTGTCGGATGATTGATGATATTGGGTTCACAGAGCGCATTGATTGTTTGTTGAATTGAGTGACTGACTGATGATTGTGAAATCCCTAAATTGTCCGTGTTGCAAAGTTGCATTTTTCCGGTGGCCGAGTAACGAAGTGTTGTCAAACATTTTATTTCGGGGCTTATTGGGTTGTTTCTCATGGTTGGAGACGTAATTCTCTCCCTCACCAAGTCAACAACAAATAAAATAGCTTCAGGGTCAATCCAATATCTTTTCAACAACTGCGCATCATTCACAATTTCCAAGTCATTCCGTCTTTCAACAGCAGCAGCCATTTTCCAATTCTTTGTGAATAGGTTTTAGTGAGTTAGGAGTCCTCTTGACTACTTTTAAGCTCTCCCAGACTTAGGAGCTACTTTTAGGCCTAAAATGCTTTCTGAATAACACTTAGTGAAAATAATTAGGAGTCCAAAATTTATGACTGACACGCCCATTTTTTTAGGAGTTTCTCCTAAATCTGGCAGTTAGGACATTCTTTTAGCGCTAAGATGCTTTGTGAATACGGGCCCAGGTTTACATGTACATATGTACATAAAAACAAGGATAAATAGAAACCATGGGTAATTTATAAGTTTCTCTTGCTTGATTGTTTGCTAGTCTTTCCCTTTATTCTGTTTCTACCTTCTATGATAGGCTAGTGGAGGCCAAAACAGCATTGTGAATAAATGTAAATGCAGTATATGCAATATACAAAAGTATAGCTGGGTGAATTGCTAGTATATTGTAGATTTGAAATCAAACGTCCATCAGTTTCTTGAGGAAAAAAAATAACACTCCCATTGTAACAGCACTGGGGCCGCAAACACAGAGGAGGTGGGAGAAAGGAGAATATCTGCCGTTGGAGCCTGTCCCCACCCAGAGAGCAGGGAGCTGCAGCCTGCCTGTGAGGTGACCTCAAAGGAAACCTAGGCCTATAGAACAGGGCTGGAAGGATATACATTACTATTGAGCAGTCAGTTTCCTCCATCTAACCCAAAACAACCAATCAAATGTAAAATTATGATAACATATACTGATTTGCTAACCTGCACGATTTTGTGCACTTCACAAAAAACAAGTACCCATATGGAGCAATGTCTGGTAAACAAAAAGTCGTATGTCCATTCCTACAATGATGAAAAAATGTTGCTTGTCAGCTTGCTAAATTTCCTTCAAAGGGATCATTTTTTGACTCAAACAAGGACTTATGTACTACAAAATCAGCTTGCCTTGGGCCGATGTGCATTAAAAGTATCATCACCATGATCAAATCAGAGATGTACAGTCAGCTGCTGCAAGGAATTTGTGAAAGTCTGAAAGGAATCCTCCAAATTCAAGAGCCAAGAACCAGAAAATGTGATTTTTATATAAAATCTTTAATTTCTCTCTGGAATATCATTTTCTTTAAATAAATGGTTTGTTTACATTCATGTGTTGGAGTGCGAGGAGCACAGAATATTTACATGATTCCAACTGCTTACACTTGTGGCTGCAACAGTGCAAGTAAAAGAGTAATGTTGCTTTCACACCGGACGCGAAACAAATTTTTTGCACGGCAGATTACATTCAGATTACATTACATGCAAATACGCGAATACACGCGTTCATTGACTTTGAATGTAATCTGTTGTGCAAAAAATTCGTTTCGCGTCCAGTGTGAAAGCGGCTTAAGTCGCTTCATTCCTCTAGCAATAATGATTCATTGGAGTGTTGTTCTTGCAATTACTTTACTAAATGAGGAGTCCACTTGCAAAGCCTTCTAAGGCAAGTTGGTCCACTTTTTTTTTTTTGGAAAAATCTGATTTTTGGTAGGCATAGGAATTATCTTCCATAGATACCAATTTTCACTATACTGAAACTATTAGTCTTGCAGACATAATCCATGAGGCAATTCATTATTTTTTTAAGAAATTACTTTGATTTTGCAACACAAAGTTTTGACTTAAAGTGGAGTGGAAATTTTGCAGGTTTTGACAGTGTTTAAACCAACCCCGTTGCTCAATAGGTGAAGGTATTTGACTCAGGATCCACTCTACATGCAACTCAATGCTACAGAGAGCACAGTGGTTGAATAGCTGCTATGACAATGACGACATAAACATGAGTCCATGGGTTCAAATCCCCCTTCTATGGTATCACTAGATTTGTTTTCATTTTCTGCGATCAAAACGAAACTTGAGTCTGCATTCCCCATCTTGAGTTAGAGAAAGCAAAAGCTGAACAGGCTATAAAAGTTCAACTTGCTTCTAGAGAACGTTTCCACATTGGCTGATGAGTTAGCAGAATTTGACAGTGTTTTCCTCCTTGACTTGGTGGCCTTTGACAGAGTTTTGCTTTTTCTATTACATTTTATAACATGATTTAGTAGGTTTTGAAAGTGGAGCTATCAGTGGGACATGCGCAGGTGCCTAAGAGGCTGAGGGAGATAACTCATTTATATTCAAAACTTGACCTAGTAGGTTTTGCAAGTCGACTCATCAAATATGGGGCCACAGTAAAGTGCAACATAATAAACTGCATCAGTAGAGCAGACAGTCAATCCTCTCCCTCCCTCTCCATGATCCTCTCTATGACGTCTTCAATTTGTCTGAACATCTTGAGAGACTTTGGACTCTGTACTGCTTTGAATGTTTTGTGGTGCCTTGTGTTTGGAGCCACAGTTAAAGTACATGGCCAGCTTCTTATTGGTGGCGATTATGATCACAGGACTAATTGAGGAGTAGCAGGAGGCAAAGAAGATGCGTGTCCCAGTAATGGCTGCGTGCACACGGAAGACAGAGAGTGTGTAGAACAACAGTACATTGTCCAATCCGAACAGTGTCACATATGTGCTCACGAGCAGCAGAACGGCACGCGATGCCTCTTCAGTCTTCCTGCCGGCTCCCTGCAGGCCCTGAACCTGCTGACGGTGCCGATGCAGGGCCAGCATCACATACACTGCTGCTGTGACCATCAGGCCAACAAAGATAAAGTCTCGTACAATAAATGCCATAGCACTGACCATGTAAGCCATGGGGTTTGGGAATACCACAATGCAGAACTCCAAATTAAGGGCAAACTCTGGAATTGTGCCATTTGCAGGAACAGCCTCACTATAGAGAATGGCAGCAGGGGAGACGATGAAGCTGAGCCCATAGAGGAAGATGATGGTGTGGGGGAGGTGGCCAGGAAGCCAGCGTTTTAGCCAGGTCCAGCCAGGCGTTGACGGTGCCATAACCACACACTGGTAGGAGCTCAAGAGGGAGGTTACGGTGACAGACATGGAACGGCCAATCCGATATAAGAGGTTGATTGTCTTACAGACTGGGCTGCTAAACAGTGGATTGACAACAGTATTCAGAGCCTGAGGAATACCTTGGCACAGCGTCACCATCAGGTTGGCAAAGACCAGCTGGCTGAGAATGAACTCATTGTGCTGCATGTGGCCCCGTACAAGAAATAAGTGCCAGAAGAGCAGGAAGGCTCCCAGATTACCTGGGACTCCCACTACAGTCAGACCAATGAAGCTGGCTGCTTTCAGTGCCAGACGCACCTCCATTTGGCCCACAGGTCCTTCAATGGGGAAAGAGCGAGGGTGTATTTAGCAGTGCGTGGTGACTGAGAGGATGTCACCACACTTCAGATTCAAACCTGCAGATATAATTGCAATCCAAATGCCATGCCATCAAATTGAGAGCACCTAGGGAGAATTCATCAGCTCATTATTGTATGCTGAGTCCCTTGTATTCAGCTCAGAGCAAAACACCTTGCTGTCCTAGTTATGTGACATCGGTTCTGGAGAAGTTAGAAAAATAAGAGACACACATATTAATTTGCCTATTATATTTTAGATCATCAATGAAAACAAAATTTTTTATTCAAGTAAATGTGAAAGGATTGAATAAAAATGAAATGTCAATCTGAATGAAAATTTATTGTGAATAGAATATTCTGTCAGGTTAATATCCTGATTATTAACATTTTTCATCCTTTTTGTCATAGACATGTCATTGGAATTAAATTACAAAGATCCATTCTGCTGCTGAATATGAATAAAATGTCTGTGATTTGACTGATGATCCAATATCAATTACTCTTATAAAAACCTATTCCTTACCTTGTGCTGCTGATCAAACTTATGAATGTCACTGTGAACCAGAGATCAATTTATCATTGAGTGTTTTCTTGTCCAGCCCTACTGGGAGAAAGATAATTAATATGAATACATCCACTAGCATGATAACAAAACCAAAGGCATCATCCCTGTTATGGAAATTTGGTTGTATTCCTGTCCATATAATGAAAATTTAAAAATTATCTCCAATCAGCCTGATGTGACTGTCTCCAAACTCCACACAGAAAGGCCCCAGGCTGGATTCAACCCCACACCCGTCTTGCTGTGAGGTGGCAGTGCTAACCACTGTACCACCGTGCTGTCCTTAGTAGCAATAATTATGTTTATAATGTCAAAGCTTTTCTTATCCAAACAGCCCAGTTGAAATGGTTCAGTTTTACAATGCTTATTCGGAAAAAGATGCATGGAGGACCAAAACTTCCCAATCCAAAATAAATACAGAAATAAATAATGACTCAATAAATAAATAAATGTGCCAATAAATGCACCTATATATATATACACACATACAACCCCAATTCCAAAATATACTACTCAAAATTTGATAGGGATCATAGGAATTTTTTTGTGAAATGACATGCAAATTTGGTAACTGCCACTGATGAACAATACATTGGACAAATGACATGCAGTCAGACACAAAACACATTTGCACGTGCATTTCATGACATTAAATGAGCGTGCAGCCTCACATTTTGGCTTTGACTAACACTTCACCATTTCAACTCAGACGTGTGTGTTGCTTGTTGGTGAAAATTTGGAAGTTCCCAAATTTTTTGCATTACATTTAGCAATAACAATGTCTCCTCAACGTCTTAGACGTCGATTGACTTCAGAGCAATTGGGAAGATGCATCGGAATGCTTGACTCTGGCCTCTCACAACGTCATGTTGCTAATGCACTTAACGTCAGCCAAAGCGTTGTGAACAGAGCGTGGAACCGGCATCAAACGTTTGGTACAGCAGCACACCGTCATGGGGGTGGTCATCAGAGATTGACTACACAACGACAAGACCACTTTCTCACACTTCAGGCACGACGTCATCCTTTCTGGACAGCCACCACCCTACGAAATGACCTTCATAACGCCACGGGGGTCAGGGTATCGACTCAGATGATACGGAATCGTCTTCATACTGCCGGCCTCAACTCAAGAAGGCCATGTGTTCGAATCCCACTGACCGTGCGTCATAGGCGTGACCGTTTGGATTGGGCTTACGATCATGTCACATGGACACACAACGATTGGGCTCCAGTTCTCTTTACTGATGAGTCCCGATATTGCTTGGACTTTACTGACAGGAGGCAACGGGTGTGGCAAAGACAATGTGAGCGATTTAATGATGCCTACATCAACGAACACGACCGTTATGGTGGCGGATCAATTATGGTCTGGGGAGGAATAAGCAGGAATGGCAGAACGGACCTGCATGTCATGGGGAGAGGGACGATGACAGGGGTACGGTACAGGGATGAGATCCTCAATGTGTACGTAAGACCATACGCTGGTGCTGTTGGCCCTGATTTCATCTTGATGGATGATATGCCCGTCCCCATCGTGCTAGGGTGGTGAATCAATTCCTAGAGCAGGAGACAATTGTCCGCATGGACTGGCCAGCGTTCGCGGACCTAAACCCTATCGAGCATGTGTGGAACATGCTGCAGGTCGCCATTTCGGTCGTGGGCACAACCCACAACTCTAGAAGAGCTCGGAAATGCCCTTGTTGAAGAATGGAACAACATTCCAATTGCAAGCATCCGGGTTCTGATTGACAGTATGACCCGACGTTGTCAAGCCGTCATTCAAGCTAGGGGAGGCCATACCCGTTATTGACATTAACTGTGGTAATGAAACATCAAACGAACACTGTCTGTTTTCACTTTACATGTCAGAGGTGAAACCATGAAGTGTTCGTGAAAGCCAAAGTGTCTTGGCTGCACGCTCATTTAATGTCATTAAATGCACTTGCAAATGTGTTTTGTGTCTGACTCCATGTCATTTATCCAATATATTGTTCATCAGTGGCAGTTACCAAATTTGCATGTCATTTCACAAAAAAATTCCTATGATCCCTATCAAATTTTGAGTAGTATATAGTTGGGACAAAGTGTAAATTGTGAATAAAATCAAAACGCAATGACTTTCAAATCACACCAGCCAGTATTTTATTCACAATAGAACAGAGATAACATAGCAAATGTTGAAACTGAGAAATTTTACAATTTTTTCCACAAAATGAGCTCATTTCAAATTTGATGGCTGCTACAGGTCTCAAAAAAGTCAGGACAGGGGCCTGTTTACCATGGTGTAGCATCCCCTCTTCTTCTTAACACAGAGTGGAGGTGTCTGGGCATTGAGGAGACAAGTTTCTTGAGTTCAGCCTTTGGAATTTGACCCCACTCTTGTTTAATACAGGCTTCCAGCTGCTGGAGAGTTTTGAATCTCCTTTGATGGAATTTTCATTTAATTATGCGCCAAATGTTCTCAATCGGTGAAAGATCAGGACTGCAGGCAGGCCAGTTCAGCACACGGACTCTTCCACTATCAAGCCATGCTGTTGTAATAGCTGCAGTATGTGGTTTTGCATTGTCCTGCTGAAATACACAAGGCCTTCCCTGGAATAGATGTCGTCTGGAGGGGAGCATATGTTGCTCTAAAACCTTTATATACCTTTCAGCATTCATGGTGCTTTTTAAAACATGAAAGTGTCCCACACCATATGCACTAATGCATCCCCATACCATCAGAGATGCTGGCTTTTGAACTGAATTCTGATAACAGGAGGGGTGGTCTTTCTCCTCTTTAGCCCAGAGGACACAACACCCATGATTTCCAACGGGGATGTCAAATTTAGACTTGTCTGACAACAGGACACTTTGCCACTTTGCTACAGTCCATTTTAAATGAGCCTTGGCCCACAAAAAACGATGGCACTTCTTGATCATGCTCAACAATGGCTTCCTTTTTGCATGATAGAGTTTTAGGCGCCATCTGTGGATGGCACGGCAGACTGTATTTACAGACAGTGGTTTCTTGAAGTATTCCTGGGCCCATTTAGTAATGTCAATGACAGAATCATGCATCCAGTAAAGGTCTTCGGCCTTGTCCCTTACGCACAAAGATTTTTCCAGTTTCTCTGAATCTTTTGATGATGTTATGCACTGTCGATGATGAGACCTTCAGAGCCTTTGCAATTTGACATCTTTACTTCTGAGAGACTCAGCCTCTCTAAGACATCCCTTTTATAGCCAATCATGTTACACACCTGACGCCAGTTGATGTAATTACTTGCTGAATTTTCTTTCAGGTGATTCTCATATATTAATTGCTTTTTCAGCCCTTTTTTTTGCCTGTGTCCCAACTTTTTTGAGACCTGTTGCAGCCAGGAAATTTGAAATGAGCTCATTTTGTGGGTAAAAATGTAAAATGTCTCAGTTTCAACATTTGAAATGTTATCTATGTTCTATTGTAAATAACATATTGGCAGATCATGTGATCTGAAAGTCATTGCATTTTGATTTTATTCACCATTTACACTTCATCCCAACTATTTCAGAATTGGGGTTGTGTGTATATATATATATATATATATATATATATATTTTTTACACACTTATTCATGCATTATTTTTCTGTCACATTTTTCCCCCACTTGCATTTCCATAAGTAATTATTTCAGGATTCTCTTATTAAATTTGTTACTTATTATCGGATTGCATTTTTTCCCCTCGCTGGTAGCGTACCGCAAACCTGAGGGGCCCCCTGCAAGTTATGAAACATCATGCAAAAACAAAAAAAGAACTATGTAAATATGTGCAGCAGGAAGACTGGTCAAGGAGTCGGCTTGGAATATGAGCGGATCTGCTCTTGGATCAACCTATAGGATCTAAGGATATAAAAGACATAAAAATTGTCCATATTTTGCGCAATTGATGATTTAAGGCATGTAGTTCTATTTTGTACAATGATATTTTTTTACAACCCCATTTCCAGAAAAGTTGGGACACTGTGTAAAATGTAAATAAAAACAGTGCAATAATTTGCAAATAATTTAAACCCTATATTTAATTGAAAATAGTGCAAAGACAACACATCAAATGTTGAAACTGAGAAATTTTATTGTTTTTTGAAAAATGTTTGCTTATTTAGAATTTTATGACAGCAACATGTTTCAAGAAAGTTGGGACAGGGGCAATCTTTACCACTGTGCTGCATCACATTTTCTTTTAACAATACTCTGAAAACATTTGGGAAATGAAGTGACCAAGTGCTATAGTTTTAGAAGCAAAATGTTTTCCTATTCTTGCTTGATATAGGCTTTCAGTTGATTAACACGTCGCAGGCGCCTTTGTCACATTTTTTTATAATGCGCCAAATATTTTCACTGGACGACAGGTCTGGCCAGCAGGCAGGCCAGTTTCGCACCCAGCCTCTTTTACTATAGAGCCATGTTGTTGTAATATGTGCAGAATGTTGTGTTTGGCATTGTTTTGCTGGAATAAGCAAGGCCTTCTCTGTCAAAGATGTCTGGATGGCAGTTTATGAAACTTCAAAATCTGTATTTATTGTTTAGCATTAATTTTTTCTTCACTGATGTGCAAGTTACCCAAGGCATGTGCAGTAATGCACCCGATAATGGATGCTGGCTTTTGAACTGTGTGCTGATAACACGCTGGATGGTCCCTCTCCTCTTTCGCCCTGAGGATGCGGCATCCAGGGGAAACTGGCCAATAGCGGGCGTTAGGGCGCCACTCTCCTTCTGGAGAGTGTTTTAATTTTTTTTTTTTTAATTTAAAAAAAATCTAACGTTGGCGATGATTACTTATTTAAGTATGTATGTGTTTTAAATTCAGATTAATGTATATTATATAGAATATAAATAAATATGTTCAGAGGAATTGTGGGAAACTAGCATTCAGAAAGCAGAGACGAGTAGCCAATAAAGGACTGTTGCTAGGGTAAGATAGGAGCATAGCAGTTTAAATCTGGCCAATCAGCGTCGTGGAAAATGATGTCCAAAGGGTGATCCTGATCACGTCTAAGCATGGTTGCAAGCACTAATCTGTATTCAGATGTGTGGTCGCGAGCCGTGTGAGACGTGAGCTAGCTAGCCATGGTAAACCCACATATCTGTCTTGCTTTCTTGCTAGCTTGCCTTATCTTCTACTTGAATGATGTCCTGTCTCTAGCTGCAAGTGTTTCATCTCCTACTGTGGCTACATGAGTGGAGTGCACCAGCAGGGTGTAAAAAAGAAGGTATTATCTCTTAGCATCGTTGTCTCATCCAGACGATTTTTTTATTCTTGAGAACTTTCCGAACAAATGGTAGCATTCCACATGGCCCACAAACAGTTTGCTAGAGGAATATACAGCAGTATTTATGGAAAGAACACTAGGATACTTATAATTGACGGAACATCAAGTTGGCTTTTTTCATATATACTGTATGTACTGTACTTAAATGTAAAATAGTCTAGTGTTTTGTGAAACAGTCTTGAAAATTCTATATATTTCTCAACTATTCAGGAAATCTGGACTATATTTACAATTGGACGATACTGACACAAGAGTAGAAGTGATTCCATATCTATGAAAGGTTCTCAAGCAAGACAGATTTCAAGAAAACTGGAAATTTTCTGCCAAGTTCTTTGGGGTATATAAATACTTGTGGACTTGTGAGGCATTTAATCCTAGATTTAGCAGTTTGTGGATACATTATAATATTTATTCAGCAAATCTTGGATTCAGTCAAGCCTGTGTTTCTTATTCTACATCGTCGGGCGTACAGTTTTCATTCTCAAGTACATCACTGGACACAAAAATTCTTTGACTTCTTTGAAATCCTTGGGCGTTTTAGGTTTTCACCTTTGGGACCATTCCATCATATTGGGACATTTGGCAGATTACCTTGGACACAGTACCACCCAACTCGGTGAATATTAACCAATTACTGTAATATCATTCATTTTTTGTCATCTTAGTTTACTTCGGCAAAGAAGCCACTGTGAATTGATGATTTCTTTGTAAATACAGCTTCAAATCAGCACCCTGGTTTGTTTCTGTAAGGGTTTCCTTGCAGTCCCTCCCCCCTCCGGCTGTCTTCGCTTCCATTTCAGCGAGCCACACCTGTTGCTTGTTGAAGTGTTCAAGCCCGTAGGGCTGAAACCCTATTGTTTTTGTGCTGGTTAGGGGTTCAAGCCCATAGGGCTGAAACCCAATTGTTTTTGTGCTGGTTTATTATGATTATTTCTTTTCTTCTTCAGAAATGTTTTTGCAAATTCCCGTGAGATGGTAAACGGTAGAGACCTGAAATTTTGCACATTGGTTGGAAGTTGTGTGTAAATGCTGACCAAGGCATTTTTAACTCAATGGGCCTGATGGTGGCGCTATAATTAAAGAAAAACAGTTTTTCACTTTAAAGGTCATAACTCCTACGCTGTAAGTCTGATTTACACGAAACTTAGTACATACATTCCTTGGTCCAATCTCTACAACTTTCCGTGGACCTCTAAGGTCCGCCTTATTTGATTTTACGGAATTTTGAATTTTATGAAAAACACATTTTTAACATCTCCTCCTAGGCCGTACGTCTGATTCTTTCGAAATTCGCTGTGGATCATTAGTGGACCAAGCTTATCAAAGATTGCATAAAGCTTATTGAAATCTCATTTTGTTTCCAAGATATTGACCAATGAACTTCAGCAGGGGCGTGGCTTAGCACATAAATGGACAAAATTCAACAATCATTGTGCCAATGATCACAGAACTTGCAGAATATGTCTATATAAGTACCAGGAACATACCTTGACAGTTTCATGCAAATCGGCCCATAGGGGGCGCTAAAACACAAATCAGACTATAAATCAGCAATTGTTTATCCTATAGCCATAAAACTCGCAGGATATATTCATATAAGTACCTGAAACATACCCGGAAAATTTCATTCAAATTGACTGATAGGGGGCGCTATAACTGCAAAACAAAGCATCATGGTATAACACAAATCAGGCTATAAATCAACAATTGTTTGTCCTTTAGCCATAAAACTCACAGGATATATTCATTTGAGTACCTGAAAGATACCCAGAAAATTTCATTCAAATTGACTGATAGGGGGCACTATAACTGCAAAACAAAGCATCATGGTATAACACAAATCAGGCTATAAATCAACAATTGTTTGTCCTATAGCCATAAAACTCACAGGATATATTCATTTGAGTACCTGAAACATACCCAGAAAATTTCATTCAAATTGACTGATAGAGGGCGCTATAAATGCAAAACAATGCAGAATGGTAGAACACAAATCAGACTATAAATCATAATTAGTTTTTCCAGTCATCACAAAACTCACAGGATATGTCCACATAAGAACCTGAAACATAGCCTGAAAGTTTCAATCAAATCGACCAGTAGGGGGCGCCATAAATGCGCGAAATAGCCTAACATAACACAAATCAAACTATACATCATATGTTGGTCCAATCATTACACTGGCAAAATAGGTCCACATAAATACCTGCAACATACTCTTAAAGTGGTTTTTGTCCCCCGCCACGATAGCGAGCGGAGCGGGGGACATAGTATTCAGCTCCGTCCGGCCGTCCGTCATGTCCTGTTTATTCTGAACGCGATATCTCAAGAATGGTTTGACCGATTCCATTCATCTTTGGTGTTAAGGTATATTGGTGTGATACGCCGACCCCAGTAGATTTCTGTGACCTTGGCATTATTCTCAAGGTCATTACGATCATTTGACCACTTACAAATTCCTTGTCAATATGATATCTCAAGAACGGTTTGACCGATTCCATTCATCTTTGGTGTGAAGGTGTATTAGGGGCGGGGGACATAGTATTCAGCTCTATCCGTCTGCCCGGCCGTCCCGTCCCGTCCCATTTGTTGTGAACGTGATATCTCAAGAACGGTTTGACCGATTCCATTCATCTTTGGTGTCAAGGTGTATTAGGGGAGTGCTCAAAGCCCACGCGATTTACGTGACCTTGCCATTATTCTCAAGGTCATTACGACCATTTGACCACTTACAAATACCTTGTCAACATGATATCTCAAGAACGGTTTGACCGATTACATTCATCTTTGGTGTCAAGGTGTATTAGGGGCAGGGGATATAGTATTCAGCTCCATCGGTCCGGCCGTCCGTCCGTCCCATCCCGTTTGTTGTGAACGCGATATCTCAAGAACGGTTTGACCGATTCCATTCATCTTTGGGGTCAAGGTGTATTAGGGCCGGGGGACATAGTATTCAGCTCCATCAGTCTATCCGTCCGGCCGTCCGTCCGTCACGTCCCGTTTGTTGTGAACGCGAAATCTTGAGAACGCTTTGACCGATTTTATTCATCTTTGGCTTCAATGTGTAATTTTGTGATACGCTGACCCCAGTCGATTTCCGTCACCTGGCGGGGGACATGGCCACGTTTAGTGGCAACAGTTGTTAATTAAGCTGTGAAAGCTTTCAACTACTAATGGTCTTTCTTGGCTTGAACCCCAGAATTGCCGCTTGCCGCTATATTTTATTTTTATTATTATTATTATTATTATTATTAGTGTGAATGCTGAAAGTATTCACACTATTGTTTTTCATGTCGGCCATTTTCTTTATACTTATAATTATTATTATTATTATTCTTACTTCTTCCGCTGTTCCACGCTATTAAACTACTCCTACATACTTTGTGCTATTACAACAATTAATATATCAAAACGTTCAGATTTTTCTGGATGTTATTGCTATTTTTTTTCTCTTTCATACTATTTATACCTTTTAAAATATTAAACTTTTTCTAAATTTTTTTTTGTCCCATAGAAATGCATTGAAACAGTCTTCAAACTCTTCTGTCGCAGCCAGAGTGGGAGCTGAGAGCAGACAGAATGAAAAAGCTCTTTCTCTATCGCTCTAACTTCAATAAATTTGAATCCCTCCTCATGAAATTTCACAAAAATGTAGGAAAATTTGTTCTTGTTACAGCAGTATCATTTTTGTAGCAGTGAAGTATATAGTTTTGGCTCAGGGAACAGTCAAAGGACAGGAGGCACGTCAACCTTCGCTATCTCTTCCATTCAAAAATCACCCAAAAAATTTTGGGAGAACAGCAAACGGCCAGAGTTTTTAGATCGCTGTTATTCCAAAAATATATCACTCAGAGAAATAAAAAAGACATCCGCCCACTCAGCAAAGTCTCGTGTCTTGAATGATGTGCTTAAAATTGCTGACAGGATAAACGGTTCTTGCGTAAGAAGCAGGAGTTTGAGGTGTGCGCGAACAAAGCTGAGTGACTCAGCGATTGCCTGTGTGTGCACTTGCCTGTACATGCCTGGCTCTCACTGGTAATAGGACACTGCTCCTGCCATTGCCCTCCGTGTCGTGATTTTCTCATTTTAAATCTAAGTGAGCTGAGCTGAGTTTCCATGCAGATGCTTACGTTAAAACAGAGGAGTCTTCATAATAACGAAGTGAATCAAGCCAGCTATTTTGCGGTTAGGGAAATTATTGCAGCTCATTCTCCACGCTGCTTATTTCTATTTGCAGGTCTCAGCTAATGCACCACTATTTTAAAACGTTGCTTTCTGTGTCAAACAATCAAACGCAACGACAAGTTCGCTACAAATGCAACGTTAAAAAGAGGAACATATGTTCATGAATGCGATACGGCATTGTTTGCAGTCTACCTTAAATGGAAGTACTGCTTTGCAAAACTAGTATTTCTCTACCACTACGTTCATTCGCAAACGTTATGTCTTCACTGATTAGAATACAGGCTCTGTAAGTCAACAGTATCTGTTTGCCAGCGGTACCATTAAGATTATCTACACCTCCGAGGAATATTCGCGCAGACAACGTTGAGCTCTCTATCCACCGGCTGCCTCTGCTTGCGATAGCATCTCTTATCTACTGAAGCTATTTTAGTGGCGCATCAGCAAACGCCGACATGTATTTACTTTAATTTCGTCAAATGAACAATTGAAATATTTTCAATCATTCACAATTCTGTCTCAAATCGTACGTTTTATTATGGTTTTCATGGCGCAAGTTCGTACTTGCGAATGGCCTTTTTTCTTTTTAATTTCATTTATTTATTTTTTTTTTTTAAACATACGTTCCGATCCGATCCATAACCCGTGGATGCCGATGTTGATGACAGTGGACATGGAGCTGCTCTATTTATGCACGCAGTTACATTATTCTGTCACTAGATGGCACACCCGGATCAGTCAATGAATATTCACTGGCAAGCTGAACTCGAACACGGTTTGTAATATTGATACGTTCGATCCTACCCCTGATTTCCAGGGAGTTGCATTACTTAAACTCCTCAGCCATGCCTCATGTGCAAACTGCTCTGATCCAATTCCAGGCAGAATAAAGTTTCCAAAGTAACCGAAATACATTGTGAGTGCTCAATCATATAAGCTTTTTTTTTTCATTGAAAGTCCTCTAACTCTTGTTCTATTTTGAACCTCTATAACTTCAGCATTCTTTCTCCTAGACAACTTCATTCGACTTCTAACATTAGCTAAGTTAACTGAATTAAATGGTTAGCATTGTTAGCATAGTTAGCATAACTGCTAACAACATTCGCTAAGTTAGTTGAATAATGTGGTTAGCATGGTAAGCATTGTTAGCATAGTTAGCTAGGTAACGTGGTTAGCATATTTAGCATTGTTAGCATACTTAGCATAACTGTTAAAAACATTAGCTTAGTTCGCTGAGTAACCTGGTTAGCATGGTTAGCATTTTTCTTTCTTTGTTCAGCTTTCTTTCAGTTTTTTTTTCATAAACATTCAAGCATTCAACAAATTCAAATGTAATTGTATTTTCATGGCACCTATTCAGTGTGACATCAGCAAACATTCAAACATTCAAATCGTACAAACTTTATTGTATTAAAGACAGCATCGCAGTGTGGCTTCAGCTTTCAGCATTCATTCTTGCAATTTCTTCAGGAATTGCCTGTCTAGTTTCTTTTCTTCCTCAGAAATGTTTTTGCAAATTCCTGTGAGGTGGTAAATGGTAGAGACCTGAAATTTTGCACATTGGTTAAAAGTTTTGTGTAAATGCTGACCAAGGCATTTTTAACTCAATCGGCCTGATGGTAGCGCTATAATTCAAGAAAAACAGGTTTTCACTTTAATGGTCATAACTCCTATGCTGTAAGCCCGACTTACACAAAACTTGGTACAGACATTCCTTGGTCCAATCTCTACAACTTTCCCATAAGGACCTTTAAGGTCCGCCATACTTCATTGTCCAAAATTTTGAATTTTTTGAAAAACACATTTTTGATATCTCCTCCTAGGCCGTAGGTCAGATTCCTTCAAAATTTGCTGTAGATCATCAGTGGACCAAGCTTATTAAAGATTGCATAAAGCTTATTGAAATCTCATTTCGTTTCCAAGATATTGACCAATGAACTTCAGCAGGGGCATAGCTTAGCACATAAATGGACAAAATTCAACAACCATTGGGCCAATCATCACAGAACTTGCGGAATATGTCCATGTATGTACCAGGAACATACCTTGACAGTTTCATACAAATCGGCCCATAGGGGGTGCTATAACACAAATCAGACTATAAATCAGCAATTGTTTGTCCTATAGCCATAAAACTCACAGGATATATTCATATAAGCACTTGAAACATACTCTGAAAATTTACTTCAAATTGACTGATAGGGGGCGCTATAAATGCAAAACAAAGCAGAGTGGTATAACACAAATCAGACTATAAATCAGCAATTGTTTGTCCTATAGCCATAAAACTCACAGGCTATATTAATATAAGTACTTGAAACATACTCTGAAAATTTCATTCAAATTGTCCGATAGGGGGCACTATAAATGCAAAACAAAGTAACGTGGTATAACACAAATCAGACTATAAATCATTGTTTTTCCAATCATTACAAAACTCACAGGATATGTCCACATAAGAACCTGAAACATAGCCTGAAAGTTTCAATCAAATCAATCAGTAGGGGGCGCCATAAATGCACAAAATAGCCTAACATAACACAAATCAGAATATACATCATAAGTTGTTGGTCCAATCATTACACTGGCAAAATAGGTCCACATAAATACCTGCAACACACTCTTAAAGTGGTTTTTGTCCCCCGCCACCACGACAGCGAGCGGAGTGGGGGACATAGTATTCAGCTCCGTCTGGCCATCCGTCATGTCTCGTTTGTTCTGAATGCGATATCTCAAGAACGGTTTGACCGATTCCATTCATCTTTGGTGCTAAGGTATATTGGTGTGATACGCTGACCCCAGTAGTTTTCCGTGACCTTGGCATTATTCTCAAGGTCATTACGATCATTTGACCACTTACAAATTCCTTGTCAATATGATATCTCAAGAACGGTTTGACCGATTCCATTCATCTTTTGTGTGAAGGTGTATTAGGGGCGGGGAACATAGTACTCAGCTCCATCCGTCCGCCCATCCGTCCGTCCCGTCCGTTGTGAACGTGATATCTCAAGAACAATTTGACCGATTCCATTCGTCTTTGGTGTCAAGGTGTATTAGGGGCGGGGGACATAGTATTCAGCTCCGCCCGCCATGTCCCATTTGTTGTGAACGCAATATCTCAAGAACGGTTTGACCGATTCCATTCATCTTTGGTGTCAAGGTGTATTAGGGGCGGGGGACGTAGTACTCAGCTCCATCCGTCCGCCTGTCCGTCCGTCCGTCCCGTCCGTTGTGAACGTGATATCTCAAGAACAATTTGACCGATTCCACTCGTCTTTGGTGTCAAGGTGTATTAGGGGCGGGGGACATAGTATTCACCTCCGCCCGCCATGTCCCGTTTGTTGTGAACGCGATATCTCAAGAACGGTTTGACCGATTCCATTCATCTTTGGTGTCAAGGTGTATTAGGGGAGTGCTCACAGCCCACAGGATTTACGTGACCTTGCCATTATTCTCAAAGTCATTACGACCATTTTACCACTTACAAATACCTTGTCAACATGATATCTCAAGAACGGTTTGACCGATTCCATTCATCTTTGGTGTCAAGGTGTATTAGGGTAGTGCTCACAGCCCACTCGATTTACGTGACCTTGCCATTATTCTCAAAGTCATTACGACCATTTGACCACTTACAAATACCTTGTCAACATGATATCTCAAGAACGGTTTGACCGATTTCATTCATCTTTGGTGTCAAGGTGTATTAGGGGCGGGGGATATAGAATTCAGCTCCATCCGTCCGGCCATCCGTCCATCCCATCCCGTTTGTTGTGAACGCGATATCTCAAGAACGGTTTGACCGATTCCATTCATCTTTGGGGTCAAGGTGTATTAGGGCTGGGGGACATAGTATTCAGCTCCATCAGTCCATCTGTCCGGCCGTCCGTCCGTCACGTCCCGTTTGTTGTGAACGCGAAATCTCGAGAACGCTTTGACCGATTTTATTCATCTTTTGCTTCAATGTGTAATTTTGTGATATGCTGACCCCCGTCGATTTCCGTCACCTGGCGGGGGGCATGGCCACGTTAAGTGGCGACACTTGTTAAAGCTTTCAACTACTAATGGTCTTTCGTGGCTTGAACCCCGGAATTGCCGTTTGCGGCTATATTTATTAAATGTTTTCTATTTTTATATCAGCCTGTGCGTTTGGGTCCTGCTTTTTGTTTTAGGCCCATGGTCCTAGCTCCCGCCGGATTGCTTTATTCATCTGGCGGGAGCAAATCCATGACAGAATGCAGCTGCCAGTCGTGCACCCAGCCAGGCTGATTTTTAGGGGAGCAGCAGCAGTGTTTTTTGTGCAGGGGCCAGTGGGGATCAGTGTTCCGGGTCCGGCGGAGGTGTGCTCCAGTGTGTTCTGGGTCTGGCGGAGGTGTGCTCCAGTGTGTTCCAGGTCCAGCGGAGGTGTGCTCCAGTGTGTTCCGGGTCCGGCAGAGGTGTGCCCCAGTGTGTTCCAGGCCCGGCGACGCCTTGTGTTCTGAGTCCGGCAGTGCCATGAATTCTGGGTCCGGCTGGTGCCATGCGTTCGGGGTCCGGCTGACGCCATGCGTTCGGGGTCCGGCTGGTGCCATGTGTTTCGGGGTCCGGCTGGTGCCATGTGTTCCGGGTCCAGCTGTATCCTGGCTTCGGGCGCCGGCTGTATTCCTGGCTTCCAGCCGGTTCCAGTGTGCCGGGTCCGGGGGTTCCAATGTCTTTTCTTGGGGGGAGGGTACTGTAAGGGTTTCCTTGCAGTCCCTCCCCCTCCGGCTGTCTTCGCCTCCACTTCAGCGAGCCGCACCTGTTGCTCGTTGAAGTGGAGGTGAAGTTAGAGTATTTAAGAGCTGCAATTGCCAACTTGCATTCTGGGTTTTATCCTTGCAATGTGGTGCTGCTGCTCCCATCGTGTTTGTTGTGAGCATTATTATTAAATGTTTTCTATTTTTATATCAGCCTGTGTGTTTGGGTCCTGCTTTTTGTTTTAGGCCTGTGGTCCTAGCTCCCGCCGGATTGCCATATTCATCCGGTGGGAGCAAATCCATGACAGTTTGTTTGTTGATGATCACTCATTCTTGTGTGTATAGAATTAAAAGAATTCCAATACATAACACAGTGTTTAAAAGTAGGTGTGTTTCTTCTTCCAACCATCAGTGTAGGCTTTGCTGACCATCAACAGGCGGGCATGTGATGCAAAGTGTGGTAAAAAGCCTAAATGAGACACATATTTCAAATGTGCTGTACACAGTACCTTCCAGTATAACTGGCTCTGAAAAAAAAGAAGAGCTAACTAAGATGCAAAAAAAAATCTTTATCATGATCTTTCATTCAAAATATTCACAAAAAATCTAACCTTTACTTGAAGTAACATAATTGAGAGAAAATCACATTTTCATCATGGAACAATTTTTTTTTTTTTTTTAATACTCGTGCCACAATTATTGGCCCTATCTCATCCATTCCCAAAGAATGCTCCTAAAGATTGAATGATACTGGAATGTCTCCTTCATCAGAAAATGCTACTTTTGGAATAATGCCTAACTCAGAATATCCAAAAAGTATATGCAGTTTCCATGAAAATGTTGAATGTTGTCATTTTCGAAGTAATAGTGGAAAATTATTCTGCATGTAATTATAGTCATTGTTCAGTATGCTCACTGCTTTTTGTTTTGCAAGATATGAGGAAATCCACAAAAGGAAAAAGCAGAAGACAATTGACTCCTTTTTCAAGTCAGTAATGTTAGTGGAGTTATCGTGTCTTTGGAAGGAAATGGAAAGCTAGCTTGCAATATATCCACTGGCACTAGTTTTGAGTCATGGGTGTGTTAGAGTTGGACACTGTTGCTTTTTCATCTTGTGGTGTATCATGGATGAAATAATAGAAAAAAGAAATTCTTATTCTTGGTATTTCTGAGAAAATAATGTATTTTAGCAGGCACTTGTTAAGAAGAGGTCAGGTAGACACCAGGTGCAGGATCCAAAGTGTTTATTAAAACACAAAACACTGGGAGAAAATGGGCACACAGGCCAGAAACAAAACACTGTGCACATGCACTGAACGATTGGGAAAACTAAGGTACACTGCCAAAGGCAGGGGGAAACAGAAGTACACACTCCAAGAGTGGATAAACTAGAAAAACAAAAACTGGACCTAACTAAATTGACGGACACACTGGGAGACTTAGACAAAGGGCAGACAAGACGTGGGTGCAGCAAAACACAAGGCTCGGGAATCATACAAAGGAAGAACTCAGGAAGGCACAGGTGCTGTGAATAGGCAATGCAGAGCTGAGCAGATTCAGATACAAAAACAAAGTCCAGTCTCACGGTCTCTTCTCTCTTCCCCACTGATATACGCATGAGAGGAGGCGGGGATTCGGAAGGCAATCTCAGGTGGAAACAGAAACACATGGGATTAATGAACAAATCACGAGGACCGGGTTAACAATAATGACTCGAGACAAAACGCAGAGACAATCAATCAAGCTGGACAGTTTAGATGGAGGTAATCTAAGAGGGACAAGTATAAAAGCACCACGAGAACAGCCAAGGAAAGCATAGCTTTAAACGCAGTTAATCAGGGAAAGCTTAGGAAGGAATTTACAAAAGCTAGAAGCACTCGCACTCGCTAGTGAGTTAATTAGGTTAGTACTATGTGACGAAATTCATACAAACACCCTTAAATAAGTGCTGGTTAGTACGGGTTAGTAATTATCCTATCAGAGAACGCATTCACTCAAGAGTTTCGCGAGACCCAGAATTAAGCACAGGTGGAAGCAATGAATGAAATACCACAGCCGAAACCGAAAGAGGAAACGTGATTGGACAACGAGACTCAGGCATGCTGAAGGCTGTCACACGACATCACAGGAGCCAGGGCAAGAGGGAATCAATGGTCAGACCGTGGGAATGGAGCTGAAAAACAAATCAAGAGAGGCACGGGGGGAAAACGTACAAGCACAAATAAGCACACGAGGCAGAACCATAACAGCACTAAAAAGTCTGAAATCATTGCTTAATACCATGATATGGAAATTCTGGTGAATATAGTACCTTTGGGGTGAAGAGAGTGAGGCTACAATCCATAAAATGTACATTTTAAACTACATTATTTTTTGCATACGGTGGTGAGGAAAATCTAGAAATGCATGGCATTCATTATCTCCCCGGCATACAATGCAAGGGGATATATTCATCAGTGCGGTCTTCGGTCCATCCATCTGTCTGGACATTTGTTTCCAGAGCAGAACTCGAATACTGTTCAATATTTTTAAATCAAACTTGCTGTGCATATTAATCAGGTCCTAAACTGGTGCCCTTTGATGTTTTGGGTTTTCTGAGATTAGATTGCGGGGCCCGGGGGAATATGTCATCTTCTAATGACGCTTGTTTTATTTTGGTCATGGAGTGGGGTCTGGGATAGGTGCCGAAGGTGGAGGGTTACGGAGCTCACATTCCAGCCCAAGAACACCCACACTTTTGAAATTGCTGGTCTGCCTCTGATGACAGGAAGACATTATCTTCTATTCCTTATAAAATGGTTATAGCTATGTTCCGTCCTGTGTTTGACTATGGTGATCTGTTGTACATGCATGCCTTTGCCCAGTGCTTGCATTGGCTGTACACTGTGCACCACAGCACCTAGAGGTTTATCACCACCTGTACAGCTTTACTCATCATTGCACCTTATATGCCAGAGTTCAGCGGCCTTCTTTGGCCTTGCGCAGACTAACTCGCCAGAACATATTTTTTAAAAATTCCATCCTTGGTCCGCTCCCCTTAACCTCTGTAAGCATATCTCACTCCCAACTGCTTTCCGCTCAAACAAGACCCTTACTTCCCTTCCCTATTGTTAGCACTGAATTCGGCAGACAGCTATTCATGTTCTCTGCCCCTGTAGCTGGAACCACTTGCAGACAGGTATGAAACTATATGAGCTGATCCCAAGTTGAGCTTTTAAAAATGTAGTGAAGGGACTGGAGGAAAATTCATTTGGACTTTGTAATTGCTTCCATAGCTAGATTAGCAAGTTTCAATGAGCTGAAACAGCATTTTAAAATGTCTTGATCTTACCGGTAGGCTATACGTTATGTATGAACAGGCGATTGCTGGCTCAAACCACAGCAAGAATTGGTTCACAGGCTAAGGCCAAGAAGGACTGCTAGCATTCACAACAAAATGGGAAAGGTGTCTGGAAAGAAACAATATTTGAAAGTCACCCAAGTAAAATCTCAATTTCAACAGTTTCCTGACATAAATGAGACAGCTGATTTTTGTGGCTTTTGTAAATGTCATTTTATTTTGTGATTATTATTTTCGTGAAAAACTCAAGCGAAATTTCAAAATGCTCTGGCAACCATCACCTGAACTATGCTAATTCTGTGATTTGCTACTTTGTTTCATATGGGTTTTTTTTTAATGGTTGCTTGTATGCTGTTTCTGAGAAACACTGCATTGCTGCTGCGTTGGCCAGGGCTCCCTTGAAAAAGAGGTCTTTTAACCTCAATGGGACTCTCATGATTAAAAAAAAGGTTTTTATAAAGTAGGTCATATATCTTTGCAGGTGTCATGATGAGATGCTTACCATTTATCCCTGTCAATGTACGTTAAACACTCAATATCTCAAAGACTATAAAGGGTGTGAACATGTTTCCAAGCTTTTTGACTTCTCCCTGAGAATTCTCAGAGATCAGAAAACATTTTCATAGTTCCTCACAGCATTTCCATAAAAATAGCATCCCGAATACATGTGGTAAAAATCTGCACTCCACAAGTCATGCCATTGAGATTCTTTGGTTTTATTTAAACTTCCCTTTTTGCTCACTAAACTGTGACCAGAGTGGCAAGTTTCCAAAAAAAACAACAACAACATGATTACAGTTTTAATTAAATGACATAATCTTCAGATATTGGCAACTTATGTTAATTCTTCAATGTCTTAATATGTTTCACATGACTCAACTATGAAAAGTCTGCAAATAATCAAGAAATAAAACCTATGGTTCCATAAATTATGTCAGAATGTATTTCTTTATACCCCGTACGTGTATATACATAGTAGGGATGCACCCGAATCCGAGTCCATATTCGGCAAGTCACGAATAATAGCTTCTTGCCGAATAAACTATTCGTCCGAACATTTTGTTAAAAGTTCGGCTTTATATAATATGTATAATATACATGTATTTTTTACCCGAGTTGACTAAGGCAAACATCTCCTACAAGTGGTTGGTTCTGAAGTTCTCTGATTCAAACTAGATTGGCTGCCACCGCTGTTATTCATCCTCACCAGTCAGCCAGAATCGATGACGTCAGCAGCCGTTAGAGTGGGTTTCTTAAACCTGTGTTGCTTGCCCTTTTAGCGCGAGTCTGTTCATGTAGTCATGAACAGGCTACGGTATCGTCTTTAGCCCGTTAGTGTAGTTTGCTTGCTTTGTTCTACTGTCGGGTTGTTGCCGCAAAAAAGTTTTAAAACGCTGGCTGTATTTCTTTTGATTCGCAGAGTGGATAGACTTTAGTGGGTTTCTTAAACCTGCGTTGCTGGTCTGTGTCTGTGTGTGGGCGCTCTGGAGAAAAATACCTGTGACTGAAAGTTGGGTAGCTAGCCATCATTGCAGACAGTTTTGCTTAGTTCTGATTCTTTTATTTACCACTGAAATAGTTACACTGAGTTGCATTGCTTAGTTGTGGCATGCTGTAGTTTAACTAACCAAGTTAGTTTGTGTGTGTGTGTGTGCACGGCATGCTCTGGAGAAGAATATACATGGCTGAGAGTTGGGTGGCGAGCTAGCTCCATTGTTTAGCTTGCGTTAAGTGCTGTTCCTCGGTAGCTCAGTGATTTTTATCTCAGAAATTTTCCTTTTTGATTTGTCTCTTTTGTAATATTTCAGGAAATGGATTCAGACAAACATGCGCATGATCCCCCTGTTTGCAGTGCTATTCCCCCACCATAAAAAACACTGCAGTGTCTGGGAGCACTTTACAGTCAGCGCAGTAGAACCAACCAAGGTGATCTGCAAACTGTGCAAAGCTAAAGTTAGCAGAGGCAAGGATATTAATCACCTGTCAACATCTGCCATGCATAATCACTTGAGTTATAAGCATCCCACCCTGAAAATGACTAAAACTACCCCATATACTGCTTCAATCACTACTAAACCCTCAAGTGCCACATCAAGAAAGTTTAAATATTTGTCCTTTTAAATTTAATTTGCACTTTTCCATTTGATAACTGATTGTTTATTCTCATCAAGACAGTGGTTTCGGAATTTCAGTAATTTTAGATTCCTTTGAGGTTAAAATCCAATGATAAAAAAAAAGTGACCTCCAGTTTTTAGCCCCGCCCACTTTTTTCCCCGATTCCGAATAATTTTGCCAAAAAACGAATACAAATACAAATAGTAGTGCCTTTGCACACCCCTAGTACATAGAAACAAATTTTAATAGAAACCATGGGTAATTAATAAGTTTATTATGCATGATTGTTTTCCAATCTTTCCCTTTATTCTGTTTCTACTTTCGATGACAGGCTAGTGGAGCTCAAAACATTTAGAATAAATATAAAATTTTCAGAATAAATGTAAATGTGTTACGGCCCTGAAATGGGCAATAAATGATCACACAAGTGATTCAAGGTCTTTTCTAGGTACGGCAATTGTCGCTAGGGGCGTCACCGCCGCACCACTGGCGTTTTCGGCTGTGTTTATGAAGTACACTCAATGCAGGCAGGGCTTTACCTGATTGTGCGTTGCGCATGCATAGTAGAATTTTCCGTTACACAAGTTTTGGTTTTTAAAACTTATATATGTGACGAACTTTTGATGCAATTTTTGCCGAAATTGTACGGATTTAACCCTCATTACACACCAAATGAACATATCAAACGAGGGATAAGCAGGTAAGGAGTCCTTAAATTCACTTTTTGATGCGATAAATCGACTTTTTGGGCCTTTAAAAATGTAAGAATGATGACGTCTTCCAGCTGGCTCCTCGCGGGAATTTCGAATTGACTTCCAAAGAAAGGTAGTCGAGACTGTAATTGAATGTGGTGGATTGTGGGTGAATTCAGAAATGATGGAAAGAGAATATCCAAAACTGAAGACAAAAGCAAGAAAAAGTGAGGCTTTAAAGGCACAGCTGAAGTTGAGATACCAGTATCTTCACCCTGGAAAAATTCCTATCTTACTGACAAAATCCACTGACAGAGAACTTAAAGATCATTTAGAGTCAATCTTCGATAAGGATATTGAGAACACCAGGCTTCGGGACATCATTCTTGATTTCAATTCCCTGGTAGGATTGAAGTTTTTCCAGAAATGGGAAGATGCAAATGAACTTACCAACTATGAAGGAGAACTTGCTGAAATTGTTCCATCCAAGGATGGCCAGGAGAGAGAGAAGGAAATCAGGATGTTGTACAATGGAGATGATCAGGACTACTTTATGACTCAGTCGGAGATAATTGTGGATGTCATTCGTGGTGATATGAATATTGTGTGGTCTGATTAGTATGTAGTATGTGCAAGGGGCTGTTGTGAATTCCTTTTCATTTTATTATCAACTTATCATTTGTAATCCTTTTTGAGAAATGGCAAAAAAGAACACATTTTGAGTTTGAAAATATTTTTCGTCCTTTTCTTTCAGCGACACTGGCACCTTGAATATTTTTCAGGCAACTAAGGAAGTCAACATGGTCAGGATACCTTGAAAACTATTTGTCTTACAGTGATTTTGATTGCAGTATGTTAAAGAGCACCCAAAAATACCCCTAGGTTCCAAATTTCATCTTAATATCTCCAAGAATAAAAAAAATGGCGATTTTTCATAAATTCCAAGAGGAAAGCATGTCTTAATTACTTCACTATTCCTTTTAATTTTAGAGCCCCAAAAACAAATCTTAAAATTGCTATAACTCTGGTTCTAGATGAGATATTGAGATAATTCAAACTGTTCCGAGTTCTGTGTTCACCCAGCTATTCAGCTATCATAATTTCAATGCTGTTGGGTGAATTTGAAATTTTTATTTGCCATACCTATCTTTTCCTCAGTAAGGGCATTTACTTGAATGAATAATCTAACAAATACTCAATTTACAAATAAACATAATAAAGATAGCTGTATTACAGGTGAGTTGTAGTAGGTAATATATCCTCTTCAAGTTACAACAGCATTTCTCCAAAACATAACTCATTCTCTTGATTAACACTGATTAATAATGCATAGCTTTAATTCAGTGAACTCCTGCAAAACTTAAAAAAAACACTTTCAAAATAATAACTGTGCGTAATTTGCTCATACAAAAGCGCAAGCAGATTCACAAAATGGGGTAAACGCCCATTACATTTATGAGCTGCGTTTCACTGGTAAGCATTCGCAAAATGGTAAACATCTCCCGCGATTATGAACTGCGCTCTGCTAATGAACATTCGCAAAATGGAGGACGCACTTCTGTTATAATTACGAGCTGCGCTCTGTTAGCGAGCATTCACAAAATGGTAGCCATCTCTCGCAATTATGAGCTGCGCTCTGCTAATGAGCATTTGCAAAATGGAGGACGCACCTCTATTACAATTACAAGCTGCGCTCTGTTAAAATTAGGCGCAGTGCTCTGCTAGCGAGCATTTAAAAAACGGTAGCCGCATCCCTGTTGTAATTATGAGCTGCGCTATGCAAGCAAGCCTTTGCAAAATAGATAGCCGCGTCTGTTACAGTCATGAGCTGCACTCTGTTAAACGGAAGAATCTTGCACGCACATGGTAGTAAAAACGACACACCGTAGTAAAAAAAAAACAACAAAACTTCGCTTTAAGTCACCCAAAATAACACAAACACTCTAAACATCTAAGGGAACCCTTACGATCACTAAATAATTACTATTTACCGTTCACATACCTGAAATGGGCGATAAACGATCACACAAGTGATTAAAGGTCTTTTCCTCAGTAAGGGCATTTACCTGAATGAGGAAAAGTTCTCGATTTTCCCGAGGTATGTGGGTGGAGACAGAAACAATCGCTCTCTGGTCAGCGGATTAAGCCTGCTCTGCAGATCACGGACAAGCTACTATAGCTCAGTTTTTAACCATACGAAATGAAATGAACATGCGAAATAAGCAAGGAATGAAATAACACAATATAACGTAGCACTTTATCCCTTTTTAACACAGCATGAATTCGTATTTTAACCCTTTTTAACACAGTAGTCCATGAATTAGAATTATTCTTAGTCAATTTTTAGACATGTCAAAATGAATTCTCTCTCATGACTGCACGAATAT
Organism: Gymnothorax javanicus; assembly: GCA_029692085.1. NCBI lineage: Eukaryota > Metazoa > Chordata > Actinopteri > Anguilliformes > Muraenidae > Gymnothorax > Gymnothorax javanicus. The sequence continues at coordinate 16,669,557 of CM056202.1, forward strand.
AGGAATATGTTTCATATTTCAACCCATCAAAAATGCAGTATATGCAATATACACTAGTATAGCAGGGTGAATCACTCATATTTTGAAGATCTGACAGAGTGTGCGCTACCCACTCGCTACGTTGCCAATGGCGAAGTGGTGTGGCATGTGGCGACCAAAAGTTGGCCACTGACAGCCATGTCGACGAAAGCCTAATTTTAGAGAGAGTGGCGAAATATTAACTTCAGGTTCTGCGCCACGGCTGCCCAATGCGTATATCAAGTCGACTGTGTTATGACCCCAATTTGTTATGGCGTCACGGACAGCAAGGGATGACAGACAAAATCCTTTAAGTTCAACAGATTTAATTAAACAAACACATAGAACTAATCTACACCCTACACTACTGACCAAGATTGAAAAAGAAAATTTAAAAAAAATGAGATATTTACAATTCCCTGTAATGGAGATGGGCTGCTATGTTGTGATGTCCTGGGACAGGAAAATGCTCCAACACAGGCAAAAATCCACAAAAAGCTCAACAGGTCTTGAAAAAGAGTGACAGGTCTGGTCAAATGTATCCTTCTTGCAATTTCTCCTACTACTACACACTCTCGATTTTTTCTCCTTATATACTCTTGTCCAGCCCCCTCCCATTTCTGGGACTTTCCCTCTGGGCATGCCCTGGACATGCCCAACCTAGCTTCAGACTGGGCTTCACAAAAAAAAAAGTCAATACTGCCATCTAGTGGCTATTTACCACATTACACCTCCATTCCAAAAGGGAAAAATTTTGACTTATAAAGGCAAAATTTTTCTTTTCAATACAAAAATGGTTAAGTAGACACTTGTGTATATATATACACATATAATACAATATGCTAATAAACATGTGATATATATATACACATACTCAAACACGGGATAAGCAATCGGTAATTGCATTGTCAGCACCCTTTACATGCTTAATTTCCAAGTCAAACTCTTGTAAAATCAAACTCCAATTCAACAATCTCCGATTCTTGTTTTTCATCTTACTCAAAAACATTAACGGATTGTGGTCAGTATATACAATCATTGGCTTTTGCCCTGTACAAACATAAACCTCAAAGTGTTGTAAGGATAGAACCAGAGCCAACAGCTCCTTCTCAATTGTGGAATAGTTCTTTTGGTGGCGATTGAACTTCCTGGAGAAGTATGCCACGGGATGCTCAATGTCATCAGAGTCACTTCTCTGTGGGAGCTCAGATCCACAAGCTTGGTCGCTAGCATCGACCGCTATGGAGAACGGTTTGTTGAAGTCAGGAGATTTGAGCACGGGGAAGTGACACAGCAGAGACTTCAGGCGATCGAAGGCTCTTTGGCATGCTTCATCCCAAGTGAACTTCATGCCTTTCTTCAGTTGGTTGGTGAGACTGAGAGCAATCTCAGCAAAGTTCTTGCAGAACTTGCGGTAGTACCCGATCATTCCAAGGAAGCGGCGCAAAGCTTTTTTGTTGTCAGGAGCTGGAAAGTCCGTGATGGCTTGGACTTTAGCATTTATGGGTGCCACCTTTCCCTGGCCTATGACGTAGCCAAGATACGTGACAGTGGCACAACCAAAGTCACTCTTGTTCAGGTTAACAGTCAGGTTAGCCTGGGTCAAGCGCTGGAACAACGTCTCTACATCTTTCAGATGTTCTTCCCAGGAGTCACTCCATGTGATCAGGTCGTCGATGTACGCACCCGTGTGTGGCAATCCGGCGATTGTAGACTGTATCATCCTTTGGAACGTGGCTGGGGCATTTTTCATGCCAAAGGGTAGGACTTCATACTGGTATAACCCAGATGGTGTGGCAAAAGCAGAGATGCTCTTGGCCCTCTCAGTGAAAGGCACACACCAATAACCCTTCAATAAATCAATCTTGGTCAGAAACTTTGCTTGCCCTACTCTATCGATACAATCATCAATCCTAGGTATTGGAAAAACATCAGTTCTAGTTACAGCATTGACTTTGCGATAATCTGTACAGAATCTAGTGCTTCCATCAGGTTTTGGAACTAGAACACAGGGTGAACTCCAATCTGAGTTAGAGGGTCTGATAATATCATGTTCTAACATGTACTCAACCTCTTTCTCAGCAATCTTTCTCTTTTCAGGATTCATCCGGTATGGATGCTGTTTTATTGGTTTGGCATCACCAACATCTACATCATGAGAGGCTATAAAAACTCTCTTTGGAACATCAGGAAATAGATCTTTATATTTCTTGATCAAACTCTCAAACTGATCTTTCTGTGAGGGTTCTAAGTGCTGGAGTTTTACATCAAGATTTTGCAACACTTCAGAATTTGACAATTTACATGAAAGAACTTCAGCTTTAATTCTAGGTTCATCATCTTGACACTCCCCCTCATCTTCACAAGTCTCAGCCCTAGGAGGATCTGAAGTGACAGCTGCAACCCTAGCATTTCTATCATGATAAGGCTTCAGCATGTTAATGTGACACAACTGTTTTGGCTTTCTCCTATCTGGAGTCTTCACAATGTAATTAAGATCATTGAGTTTTGTCAGAATTTCATCAGGACCATGAAATCTAGCCTGCAATCGATTGGACTGTGAGGGAAACAACACAAGGACCTTGTCTCCTGGTTTAAACTCACGGCTTCTAGCCTTATGATCATACCAAGTTTTCATTTTTCCCTGACTTGATTTCAAGTTCTCTTTAGCTAGGTCACAAGCTGCACGCAGTCTTTCCTTGAACTTGCTAACATAGTCTAACAGACTGATATGCGGCTCTTTCTCTTGCCATTGTTCACTCAACAATAGCAAAGGTCCTCTCACTTCATGGCCAAACACTAACTCAAACGGACTGAATCCAGTAGACTCCTGCACTGCTTCCTAGCTGCAAACAACAGCAAATGAACACCTTCATCCCAGTCTTTCTCATGGTCATAACAATAAGTCCTCATCATTGTCTTGAGAGTGGAATGAAACCGCTCTAAGGCACCCTGACTCTCTGGATGATAGGCACTGGAAAGAATCTGCTTCGCACCTAGTTCATACACAACCTGCTGAAACAATCCGGAAGTGAAATTGCTACCTACCTGATCTGACTGAATTTCCCTGGGAAGGCCAAACAACGAGAAGAACTTTATCAAAGCCTTCGAAATTGCAGTTGCCTTGATGTTGCGTAGAGGGATGGCTTCAGGGAATCTGGTAGATGCACACATGATTGTCAACAAGTACTGATTTCCAGATCTAGTCTTGGGTAATGGACTAACACAATCAACAATGACCTTGGAGAAGGGCTCCCCAAATGCTGGGATAGGCTGCAATGGAGCTACAGGTGGGTCTAACTGGTGTTTTCCAACTACCTGACAAGTGTGACAGGTTTTGCAAAAGTTGGAAACATCTTTCCGAAGTCCAGGCCAGAAGAATTGTTTCATGATCTTGTCAAAAGTCTTGTTAACACCAAGATGACCTCCTAAAGGCAAACTATGAGCCATTGTTAAGATCTCATTCCTGTAGACCTTTGGAACAACAATTTGCTTGACCACTGCCCAATCTGCATTGGCAGGGATATCAGGAGGGCGCCACTTCCGCATCAACACTCCATTCTTGAGATAATACCCAACTGGAACTGCGTCTATTTCTTCATTAGGAAGGGCTCTCTTCTTTAGTACACAAATTTCAGGATCATTGGTTTGCTCCTGAATCAACCGCTTTCTGGACAGAGACAAGTCTCCAGACACATCAGAATCACCAGACCCATCTGGCTGGCTGAATAGAGAACTGATAAAAGTGTCTGATAAGTCCTCAAACGGAGAAACCATAGTAGGCTGAACAGAGTCATGAGGCGAACCATCTGAGTCATGACTATTCAAGGTGCTGGACGGCACCACATCATCTTCTTCTTGAGCCTTCTTGGCCATAGCACGAGTCACTGCACAGGAAGGATACAGAGATGGGTCTTCATCGCCATCTTCAGTGCTCGGCTGCAAGTAAGATGAACAGGGGAACTACATTGCCCCCAGCCAGGTCATTGCCTAGCAACAGAGAAACTCCCTTGATAGGTAGACTTGACATAAGTCCCACCTTTACCTGTCCTGTAACTAAATCTGACTTCAAGAATACAGAGCACAGGGGTACAGATACAGTCCTCCCTTCAATACCTTGTACAAGTATGAAATCCCCAGAAGCGGTCTCATCACGTAACTCCAAGGAGTCCATCAACAAAAGTGACTGAGAAGCTCCGGTATCCCTTAGGATATATATGGGGACAGGAGGAGAATGCTCATTCAGAGCCACAAATCCCTCTGACACAAATGGAAGGAATTCCTCCCTCACAAAGTCAGCAGTATCAGGCTTCTTAGCCTCACAAGGAGCAGGCAATTTAGCAGATCGGTCATCTACTACAGGGGTTTCTAACCTTGTCTTCACAAAAGGCATTGGGTTTGGTATCCTTTTCTTGCTCTTTCTTAGCTTTAAGGAACCAACAGTTAGTTGTAACATGACCAGATTTCTTGCAATAATTGCAAACTAGACCACTTTTTGTCACTGTCAGCTTTCACACTTTGTTCAGACCTTTTACTGGATTTCTGAGCACCATCACCAGATGTGTCTTTGTCTTTGGGTGAGGAATCTTGGGTATCACCGTTACCTTTCTTCTGAAATTGGGACCATCTATTGTTACTGCTAGACTGAAATTTGGACTTATGTGTCAGAACATATTCGTCTGCAAATTTGGCAGCTGATTGCAAATTCAGTGCTTGCTTCTCATTAAGGTAGGTCTTAATATCATCCTTGACACAGTTCTTGAATTCTTCAACTAACACCATCTCTTTTAGTGAGTTGAAATCATCCTTGACCTCCATAGAAGTACACCAGCGCTCAAAGCAAACCTTCTGCTCGTTAGCAAATTCAACATAAGTCTGATTGTCAGATTTCTTCAGACCTCTGAATTTCTGTCGGTAAACCTCTGGAACCAACTCATAAGCTGTCAAAATAACCTTTTTGACAACCTCATAATCAGAGGAATCATCTGCAGACAAAGCCGAATAGGCTTGTTGAGCTTTACCCTTGAGGACAGTTTGCAACATCAGAGGCCAGTGTTCCTTTGGCCACTGACAACTCTTAGCTACCTTCTCGAAGCACTGGAAATACTTATCAACCTCCTTCTCTGAAAATGGAGGCACCAGCTTTACCTCCTGGCTTGCCCGAAATTTGTTTTCGGCTTCTATTTTAATTTTTAGTTGCTCCATTTGGAGCCTTCCTTCTCTCTCTAATTTTTCTAAATCGAAATCTCTCTGTCTCTGTCTCTCTCTTTCTGCTCTTTCCTCTTCTCTTGCTAATTTTTCTAACTCAAACTGCCTTTCTTTCTCTCTTTCTGCTCAAACTCTCTGTTTTTCTTTTTCTTCAATTTCTAGCATTTTTAATTTTAGTTCCAATTCTACATTTGGATTTTCCACCGGAAACTGTTCCAGATCTCCTGGTGCCAACACATTTTCATCAATGTAATATTCAACAATCTCTCTCGCCAGTCTTGCTTTTTCGCATGGCTGGTTTTTACATCTGTCAGCTCTAACTGTCTGCATATTTCTAGCAGTTCTGTCTTTTTAAAAGACTTCAAAACCTCTACGGTTGGTGATGCCAAGAAATCATCCATTGCTGTTGATCTGCCAATATATATCTAGGAAAATTCAAAAAACAATTTCACTATTTGAAATTTTAGATTTTCAATAAATGACTCGCACAATGGTCTACCCCGGACCCGAGCCCCCAATTTGTTATGGCCCCAATTTGTTATGGCGTCACGGACAGCAAGGGATGACAGACAAAATCCTTTAAGTTCAACAGATTTAATTAAACAAACACATAGAACTAATCTACACCCTACACTACTGACCAAGATTGAAAAGAAAATTTAAAAAAATGAGATATTTACAATTCCCTGTAATGGAGATGGGCTGCTATGTTGTGATGTCCTGGGACAGGAAAATGCTCCAACACAGGCAAAAATCCACAAAAAGCTCAACAGGTCTTGAAAAGAGTGACAGGTCTGGTCAAATGTATCCTTCTTGCAATTTCTCCTACTACTACACACTCTCGATTTTTCTCCTTATATACTCTTGTCCAGCCCCCTCCCATTTCTGGGACTTTCCCCTCTGGGCATGCCCTGGACATGCCCAACCTAGCTTCAGACTGGGCTTCACAAAAAAAGGTCAATACTGCCATCTAGTGGCTATTTACCACATTACAACTGCCACTTCACCGCCGTCACTCGCAACCATAATTGGTTGGCACTTAATTTACGAGTAACTTATGATAATTATCTCGATCATTTTCATTCCATCACACTGATTGGCTTATGATTTTATCAATGTTGAAAGTCACATGTTGCAAAAGGGAATTCCGGCCCAGGAACATCACTTCCAGCATATTAAGAAGAATGCAAGTGACTTGAGATTGACCACCTCAAGAATATTAAATTATGAATTTAGCTGGACAGCAACTGATCAAAGAAAGTAAGCAAGTAGTGTATAAACTTAGCGCCATTAAAAACGCAACAGTTGGGGCGCCCCGGTGGCTCACTGGTCTAAGCGCGCGCACCATAAAAGGTTCTGTCCTTCTCGCAGCGACCTGGGTTTGATTCCAGCTCGGGTCATTTGCTGCATGTCTTCCCCCATTCTTCTCCCCAACCTTCCTGTCTCTCTACACTGTATAACCATCAAATAAAAGGAAAATTCCCCCAAAAAAAAAAAACGCAACAGTGAGGTACGTACTGAAGAATCAATTGATTTTTATTGCTTTTCCAGTGAGGCACGAGTGGAAAAAAAGAAAAGCGCGAGGTATTGTAATCCTGACGCGAGCCGCGTGAACGAGCCAAGTACTTCAGTAATAACGAACATTGAGCTGTTTTTGATGTATACAGTGACACTTGACTTGTTCTTTTGGGTGTGGTCAATAGCCTACATACCGCCAACAAAAAATGTTTCTGCATCAAGCAAATGGAACGGCTTGTGACACAGGAGAGAGAAAAAGAACCATTGGCACTTTACAAGCTGGTCCCAGCCGCTGAGAGGTGGTGCGTCATTTGCACTGTCACCGTTCAACAATCAGTCGGCTGTCTGTCCGAGAATGGAACATAGGCACTGTCACTGACCGACCCTGCTTAGGGCAGTCATGAGTGACTCTGGTGGCTCAAGAGCACCACATCTGGTTACAGCCTGTACGTGACAGATTCCAGACAGCAACCCAAACTGATCATGAGGCGGGGGTCGAGGCGATTGAGGGTGCGCAATTACCGTTTGGCGCCCGTCTCACGTGAGCAACAGCGCGTCGCGCCGGCCCCCCCGGAATACCGCTTTTTGCCCACAACAGGAGTGCGAACTCTTCACTTCTGACTGGGCACCTGCCTCTGTGTCATTTTTTTCAAGACTCTTTCCCTGTTTCTGTCTGAGAATGGAAAACAGGGACTGTCGCTTCCGACCCGCTGGGCAGCCATGCGTAAATGGGCAAAACTTTTTCTGTAGGGGCCATTTTATTTCCACAGTTTTTTCACCCTCAGATGTCTGGACCCCTCGTTTCATGATCAGTTTGGGTTGCTGTCCGGGACGTGTCGGCAAACCAGATGTGGCCGCTAGCTACCATAGTCACTCATGGCTGCCCTATGGGCAAAAAGTGACAGTGCCTGTTTCCATGTCTCGACAGACATGATTGAGCGGTGCACAGTGCAAATGATGCACCACCTCTCGGGCGGCTGAGACCTGCTCGTAACATGCCAATGGCTCTTTTTCTCACCCTCTGATCCATTTTCTTGATGCAGTAGCATTTTTGTTGGCTTTATGTAGGCTATTGAAACCCAAAAGAACAAGTCAAAAATCAATCACAAATAGCTCAATGTTTGTTATTACTGAATTTGCCGCACGCGTAAGGATTAAATACAGTACATACCTTCAATTTTGCCAGTTACCTCACCTTTGCGTTTTTAATGGCGCTAAGTATATCTTACTGAACAAACACACTAAAGCAGCACATAAAACACTGTCAGAGAGGCAAAATCGGCACTGAAACCAGCGGCACTAAAGGGCTGAAGGCCGTCAGGTCATTTATGATCAATAATGACGACTAGTATTTTTTTTTTTTTGAACAAGGAAGACCTCCTGTACCATGTGGACAAACATTCTGTGTTTCCTGTGTATTTTTTTTGTTGAAAATAATGGGTTGTGTTTACCGTAACAGATACAGACAGAGATATAAAAACAAATGATCAGTAAGATTAGTAAACATTAGCCTACCTTCTTTTCGTTGCAAAAGGATGACATTCTCTCACGTTCTACCACTTAAATCCAAGACGAACTTCATGCTGGTTCAAGTTTAATCCAAAACACGATCGGATCTCTGGGCTCTACATTACAAACTATTGCCTTCAGAAACTTAACTCCATTACATGAGTTGGCTACGACAAATTGTGCTGTCAACAAAATGATAATCATCTTCTTCCTCTTGCTTTATGGCGAATGATGCATCCAGACATATTACTCCATTAAACTTAGCTAAAAAGTACATACATCATTAATCTTCATCACTGTAAGAAGTTTAATCTGAAAACTTTTACTGATATTTAGCCTAACCTATGGTATTTTTTCCCTCACATTGGCATCCGCTTGCCAATAACACATTTTGTCCACAGCCAGTTTGTAATTCATGTAAAATTGTATCTGGATGGCAATCATGTTCAAATCTGAAAATGTTGCACTCTAAGCAAATTGGATTTACCTAATGTAAATATGTACGTTTCTTGTTACTTCAAACTGACATTTCTTATGAATTTCAGTAAAAATAATTGTCAAAATTATATTACCAATTGAAAGAAGATAACTGCTACATTGAGTGTGGGTTCATTTCATGCAAGTCATGTTTTACAGTATGAGCCAAACTAAGGATACATCCAGGTGTGCAGATGTGAATTCATGGTGACAATATCCCTGGATAACTTTTAATATATTCTACACCTTGAATAATGCAGGTACCAGTGTACCCAAGTTGAATCTGATCATGCTGTAATACATGTAATAATCACTTGGCCACAAACAGGGATAAGAAAACGACCATCTTTGGCATGGTAAGCCGGGCCCATCAAGTTATTAATTCAATTATTTGTCATTTAAGTGATATTGAACTCCTATTGATCAAGTTCCCATTTGTCTTAAGTAGGAGTCAGATGGACTGGACGATGGACTTATTAGTCCTTCATACTTACCCAGTACTCTTGCAAAGCTGGCCCTTGGACCAGATCTGTCACCATAATATTGTTTAACCAAGTGACTGTGAGCAGTTTATTGTAAAGTTCTGGTGTGTGTTAGTTATACAAGTTCCATCATTATTTTTTGTGAAAAATAAACAGCAAGTCTATTTTCTGAAATAACTTCCTGTTTTATTCTTTTCATCTCTACAAGGATGAAAACCGCATAATAGCTGCAGGAAAGCCAACACCGACAGTTGTCAAGATACTAATTTAGTTTTCTCACCAGGCAATTTAAACAGGGTGGTCTCTACCTGTTCAAAATTGCTTAATGGATTTTACCATCCTGTTTGAATTTTAACCACACTGTTCAAAAATGTGATTTTTAATGCATTTTGCAGCCTGTTCAAACTTCATAGCCACCCAATTTGAAAATTGCTTGTAACTTCCAATAACCTCCCTGATATGAGGAAAACCTGGCTTGAACACTACAGTACAGATAGTCACTGACAAGATGATACGTACCTACTTGTCTCTGGCTGTCTGTACACTTACTCTGTGACTGTGTGCGCACACTGTGTGGCTGAATCCAAGTTCTCTAAGGTTTCTGACTTAAATTTACAAATTTACAGCAAAATGTGTACGTGGCTACATGGTTTTCTCTGTGGCTAACTGAATTTCAGGGTGATTAGCCACTGTGGCTAAGTGGAATTTTTGGCCAGCACACACCCTGTCTGAGATGAAACATCTGTCAGTTTTTTGAGAAAAAAATAACACCCCCGCTGTGACAACACTGGGGCCGCAAACACAGAGGAGGTGGGAGAAAGGAGAATATCTGCCGCAGGAGCCGTCCCCACTCAGAGAGCAGGGAGCTGCAGCCTGCCTGTGAGGTTGACCTCAAAGGAAACCTAGGCCTATAGAACGAGGCTGGAAGGAAATACATTACTATTGAGCAGTCAGTTTCCTTTATCTAATCCAAAACAACCAATCAAATCTACAAATATGACAAAATAAGTTTATTTGTTTACCTGCATAATGCTCTGCACTTAATAAAAGACAAGTACTCAAATTGAGCAATGTCTATTAAACAGAAAATTCATACGTCCATTCCTTCAATGATGAAAAAATAATACTTGCCAGCTTGCTAAATTTCCTTCAGCGGGATAATTTTTTTTACCTCCGACAAGGACTTAAGTACTATGAAATCAGCTTGCCTTGAGCTGTTGTGTACTAAAAGTACCATCATCATGATCAAATCAGAGACATTCAGTCTGCTACTGCAGTATATTAATGAAAGTCTGAAAGAAATCTCCCAAATTTAAGACTTGAGAACCAAGTTAAAATGTGATTTTATATATTTATCTTTTTATATTTATTTTCTTTCTGAAATATTTCTTTAAAAAAATGGTTCGTTTACATTCGTGTTGGAGTGTGAGGAGCACAGAAAATTCACGATTCCAACTGCTAGCATGTGTGGCTGCAACAGTGCAAGTAAAAGAGTAAGTCGCTTCATTCCTCTATCAATAATGATTCTTTGAAGTGCAGTTCTTGCAATTATTTAGCTAAATATGGGGCCACAGTAAAGTGCAACATAATAAACTGCATCAGTAGAGCAGACAGTCAATCCTCTCCCTCCCTCTCCATGATCCTCTCTATAAGATGAGACTTTAAGAGACTTTGGGCTCTGTACTGCTTTGAATGTTTTGTGGTGCCTTGTGTTTGGAGCCACAGTTAAAGTACATGGCCAGCTTCTTATTGGTGGCAATGATGAGCACAGGACTGATTGAGGAGTAGCAGGAGGCAAAGAAGATGCGTGTCTCAGAAATGGCTGCATGCACACGGAAGACAGAGAGCGTGTAGAACAGCAGTACATTGTCCAATCCGAACAGTGTCACATACGTGCTCACGAGCAGCAGAACGGCACGCGATGCCTCTTCAGTCTTCCTGCCGGCTCCCTGCAGACCCTGAACCTGCTGACGGTGCCGATGCAGGGCCAGCATCACATATACTGCTGCTGCTACCATCAGGCCAACAAAGATAAAGTCTCGTACGATAAATGCCATACCATTAGCCATGTAAGCCATGGGGCTTGGGTATACCACTATGCAGAACTCCAAATTAAGGGCAAACTCTGGAATTGTGCCATTTCCAGGAACAGCCTCACTATAGAGAATGGCACCAGGGGTGATCATGAAGCTGAGCCCATAAAGGAAGAGGATGGCGTGAGGGAGGTGGCCAGGAAGCCAGCGTTTTAGCCAGGTCCAGCCAGGCGTGGACGGTGCCATGACCACACACTGGTAGGAGCTCAAGAGGGAGGTTACAGTGACAGACATGGCCCGGCCAATACGATATAAGAGGATGATTGTTTTACAGATTGGGCTGCTAAACAGTGGATTGATGCCAGTAGTCAGAACCTGAGGAATACCCTGGCAAAGTGTCACCATTAAGTTGGCAAAAACCAGCTGGCTGAGAATGAACTCATTGTGCGGCATGTGGCCCCTTACAATGAAAAAGTGCAAGAAGAGCATGAGGACTGCCAGATTACCCGGGATTCCCACCGCAATCAGACCAATGAAACCGGCTGCTTTCAGTGCCAGACGCACCTCCATTTGGCCCACAGGTCCTTCAGTTGGGAAGATCAAGGATGTATTGAGCAGAGTGTGGTGACTGAGAGGAAGTTAAAGCCTCAGATATAATCACAATCCAAACGCCATACCGTTGAAACGGGAGAACCTAGGGAAAATTCATAATCTTATTATTGCATGCTGAGTTCTTTGTATTCAGCGCTGAACAAAACAGTTTGCTGTCTTAGTTATGAGCCATCGATACTGAAGAAATTATAAAAATAAGAGACACACGTAAATTTGGGTGTTAAATTATCGATGAAAACATGACACTTGTAATTCTCTCTGTTCATGGAAGTGTCAAAGAATTACATGAAAATTAAATATGAATCTGGATCCAACAATACTGCAAATTAAACATTCTGCCAGGTTAAAAACCTCATAATTAACATTTTTCATCCTTTTTGTCATAGACTTTTCATTGGAATTAAATTATAGCGGTCTATATTGCTGCCGAATATGACTGATGGTCCAATAACAATTATTCTGATACAAAAATATTTGGCATGGTGGCGGAGTGGTTAGCACTGCCGCCTAACAGCAAGAAGTTCGTGGGTTTGAATCTGGCCTGGGGTTTGCATGTTCTCCCCGTGTTTATGTGGGTTTCCTTCAGGTGCTCCAGTTTCCTCCCGCAGTCCAAAGACATGCACATCAGGTTAATTGGAGATGATCAAATACCCATAACTGTGAGACTGAATGGTGTGTGCGATGGACTGGCGAGCTGTCCAGGGCGGGTCCCTGCCTTTCGCCCATAGTCAGCTGGGATGGGCTCCAGCTCCCCCCGCAACCCTAGTGAGGAAGAAGCAGGTATACAGAATGGATAGATAAAAATATTCCTTACCTTGTGCTGCTGACCAAACCAATGAATTCCACTGTGAACCAGAGATCAATTTATCATTTAATGTCTTCTTGCCCAGCCCCACTGAGACAAACATAATTAATATTAATACATAATTTCATCTATAGGCATGATTCCAGAGCCAAGGGCATCACCCGTTATGGTAATTTGGTTGTGTTCTTGTCCGGTCAATGAAAATTCTTGTTTGATCCATGTGGCAGTGCATCGTTTTGCTGAATAAAAATAATGATAGCTATTTTCTTATCTCCTTCCACATTCGTGGCAAAGACTCACACTACTTTTTAGCAGCAGAAGGCATGTGCTATCTTAGTTGTTGGCACAGGTGGAATAATGTTAGTCACTAAAGTGTGAAGAAAGTGTGAAGAAGGTAAAACCATATGAATCTCCTCATGTACATTTGATGTGCTATGCAGACTCAGAGAAACAGTCATGACTTTTGTTATCCAAACAGCCGAGTTGAAATAGTTGAATGTTGAATGTTAACTCTTCTTCGGAAAAAGATGCATGGAGGACCAAAACTTCCCAATCCAAAATAAAAATGGAAATAAATGAATGACTGAATAAATGAATGAATACACCATTAAATGTATGAAAAATAAAATATATTATTTTTACACATTTATTCATGCAGGGTCAATCCATGCAAGTGATCACATTTTCTGAAAACTTCCCAGGTGACCATCTCATATTTTGCTTAAAGGAAAAGAAACCCCTATTTTCAGATTTTGCCCAATAACAGTACACTGCCCCAACTATTCAAATATGTTCCTGGGTATGAATAACATTTTTAACCAGAAAAGTGCAGTTCCAGGGGCAACTGTCTGGGCAAGCTGGAAGCTGCCAATAATGTGAGGTTCAAATTGTTGAAAATGTAAGGTTAAAGCTGCCGAAAATGAGTTTAAAGCTTCTGAAAATTAAAATTATGACTGTAGGATATGTTATCGTTTAATTGTGATAGAAAAAAACAAACAAAACAAAATACGAAAAAAAAAATCTCCACACTTTAAGAGGTATGAAAATGCCGAAGGAAAATACCAGTTAAAGTGGTTTTGTACATTAAAGTAGGCTAAGGGTACTATTTGTACTTGTCAGCTATTTAACTGTACAAAATATTAGGAAACATAAATAGCAACATTTTATGTTGCATGAATACTTAGAAAATATTATAAAATGATTATGAATATTTTGTAGGAGCAAAGAACCCCAGCAGTGCTATGAACACAAAACATTGGAGTATACGCAGCAGCATATTCAGCATCAACAGGTAGGGCACTTAATTTTACACCCGGTCTTTGTGAAAATTAACGGCAATCTGACTCCAGGCGTAAAGTGAATTTCCTGGCCGTTTAAGGAAGACCTCCCCAAGATGCAACATTTCCACATGTCATACCTACTTCATACTTATTTGAGATAAATTGATGCTGTTGCCTACTGAAATATTGCCTTGAAAATACGTGGTCCACTTAAGAAAAACTACTTTGTTCTCATACAATTTTTATTTTTCGCAAAATTGCATCAATATTATATTTACACATATAGCTTAAGGTTATGGGAATTTTTTGGGTGCGACATAAAAAAAACCACGCAAAAGTAAAGGCTTTATGTTTTCCAATGAGTTAAATTATTTTTCAGCCAATATGAAGCAGAACTCCTTTTAAAATCCAAAGCACATTTTACATTGAAGAAAGGTTTTAAGTTACAGAATCATCAAGCCCAATAAATATATTGACCATTGTCATTAACAGGCATATAAATGATTAAATCAATTTATTTTAAGTAATGTTAGCTTAGGTAGGCAAGATGACCAGAACAACGAGCAGCACTGTAAATTGGGGTGTCATTATTTATCAAAAGAAATTCACATAAAGTGATCGGTTTCATGTGTTCCAGCAAGTCAAGCGATAATGTAAAAAAAAAAAAAAATAATAATACTACTATCAGTAATACTACTACTGCTGCTGCTGCTGCTACTACTAGAATAGAATATGTCAGATATATGCAGAATATGTCAAAATTGTGTGTGTAGTGCCAAAAATATGGGAAAACGAGCAAGTAAGAAAACTGTGAACTTTGGCTTTGCAAACTGAATTTTCATGTCTCATTTAATAAAAGAGTTCATGGAGTTTCAGTTAGCACTCCTATCGCTTTTCGGCTCATACTGCCAAATACGTCTGTCAGATTGCTTCCACAGTTACATTTTCGTGACCAGCACAACTTTTACGACAACTTGGATATAAAAATATTTATATGGGATAAAAAATGTGGGAGTTACAGCAAATTTGAGACAATACTTCTTGACTATTTTTCAGCTGTTCTCCACTTTAAAAGTGACGTCACCACACTCAGTTCCCAGAATTTATTGTTAAAAAACATTTTTTTAATTATAATGAAAAAAATTAAAGAAGTTACAGAATAGTTGAATAATGAATAAATTATACAAGCTTAGCTTAACATTTTCCAGTTCAAAAGATATTTCTAGCTAAAAGTATGACAGAGTAAAAAATAGCTGAATTTTGAATAATTTGTCCCACTGTTTCCTATAGGGGAAAAATATTGATATAAAATTCCATAACTCATAAACTATGAAAGATATCAAAAAGTTGAATACAAGCAACATAATTCAAAACAAGAATTTTGGGAGAATTTTCGCAGAATTTTTTGAAGTTTGAAGGAAGTTTCCTGGTGAAAGTATGTAGGAGTAGTTCGCAAGCAAAAAATGCAGAGAATAAAGAAATAAAGAGTGGGAAGAACATGAGTTCAATGACTAAATCAGCTTGAGAAGATCAGATTTATACATTGTGTGCAGTGCGCCATGTTTGTTGGAATCGGGTTAGCTTGCTGTGTCACCCGGACTCCTGAACTCTTGAGCGCACGGAGGTCATAAATTGAATAAAAACAGTGGCGTAGCGAGAACTGAAAATTAGGCAGGGAAGAGGACACCCCTTTAAAATAGTTACTTGTCCTGACTTGTTCTCAATCATTTTCATAATTATCAATTTTTTCACTGAGAACACTCCACACTATCAGGTGTTAATTCTCCCCGTTGACAACAATCATTCAAGTGGACATGTAATTTGGTGCATTTAAATCAGCGTCAGTCAAAATTGCATACCTGTCAACTCTCACGCATGTGGCTTGAGTCTCACGCTTTTAAGTGGCATATCATGTTCTCACGCAGTAGTCAGCAATCTCACACTTTATAATTTTATTTAGGAAAACAAAATTATATGTAATTGCCAAGTTCCACGTTTTAATCAACCCACTCTGTACTGAGAGCAAAAGGCGAAATTTCATTGGAATCAGTCATGGATCAGTCATTATTCAATCAACGCGTATTTAAGAGATTATCACGTGGAATTGAAGTCCTTGTGCATGTAAGTTTTTCAGTTTCTTGTACGTTTTGGTAGATTTCTCCTCTAGTAACATGTAAACCTATTATGACTCCAGAATTCTCACGCTTCTCTTTTCTCAGGGGCCAGAAGCTATGCATTAAGACATTTCAAATGGTCTTTTATTTCATTTAAACAATTTAAACAATCATGAAGCGCAGGTTAAATCACCTAATGTTTGGGAAAGGTAGCGCGGAACTTTCAGAACAGGTTGTCTCTCGTGAAGCATGGGCCTATTTTTTTTTTAATATAAATTTGGCATCTCCAATCCCACCCGAATCTGGAATATCCGATTAAGGAACTATGTACAAGTACTTAGGCTTTTTCGCATATGCGGCCCCCTGTTGCCAACTCAGGAGAGTGTACACAGCTCGTGGCTCTCCTCCGAAGCACGCACTCGTTAGCCACTGCTTCTTATACATTCACCGGTTGAGACTTCGCAAGCTCAGAACGAGGGCGGAGGATACCCAAACTCTGGCGAGCTCAGAAACTTCCTTATGAGCGCCCGTCTGGTCAACAGGAGGCGTCTAGGGGAACTACATCTACATAACCCTTCCCAGCAGACCCTTCCCAATTTGCATCCCTGTAGCGCATTGGCCAATTGCGTGCTACTTCTGAAAAGAGCTGCCGACCACTGCTGGTTGGTACGAGGCGGGGATTGAACCCGCGCCGTGATGGTCACTTCTGCTTCGCAACGCAATGCCGAATGAGCCATCCGGCAGCAGCATGGGCCTATTTTTGAGCTAAATCTTTTCCTGTACTGAATTTAGCCCATTATTTCATCGCTGTTAGATTGCATGGGGGAGAGAAGCCATGTCCTCAATTGCCAATGGATTATTACAATAATTGGAAAACGTGTCAATAGAGGAAGTTCATTGCGAACTAGCCAGGACGAGCAGTTATAAAGGGATATTCTTTGGGCACCTCTATCTTATCAAGTCAGTCTTCACCAAAGGAAATTAATGCAAGCTTATGCCCAGGGGTATGTCCGAGTTTCCTGTTTTGTTGGAGCAATAAACAGCCACACACAGAGGCATTACCACTGATTCTATTGCTCAGGTTCTCTTAATGATCGGTAACATTGGACCTTGATCATTCGATGTAAAATGAAGCTGCAGTATGAGTTATAATCAAGACTAATTTGTATACACTTTATATAGATCAGCTGATTTCTTGGTGGCCAAGCGCATCAAAACATCCGGGACATTGCCACGCAAAGTGTTTTTGGATTGGCTAAAATATAGGAATGGCGGCATTCATGAACTTGTGCTAATTAGTTGTATTTCAGAGGTTTCAGGTTTGATTACTTGGTACATAAAAATCGCAAAAATTAGCAGAAAATATTGATGGAGCGAGAAAAACATACTTTTTTTTGGTTAGAGCTGAAAAAAGAGTTTTCTTTTCCTTTAAAGTCTGTCAAAATGAACCTAAGGGTGTATGATGAACACCTGAAAAATTTCAGGGTCCAATTTCACCAGTTTGGATTTTATGGCCCTTCAAATTTTGGGTGCCAAGCCCAATTTTTTAGAACGTGAATGCCCAAAGCGGTTTTGGGAGGTCAATATCTCCACAATGGAGAGTCCCAGAGGGCTAATTGGTAGTCTAGTCAATTCTGGCCCAGTATTTCAGAATCTGTGCTTAGATTTACATTATCTTGCACCATTTAGCAGTTAGGGGTTGCCAAAGAGGGAACTTTCGCAAGACGGACCTTAGGGCCCTGATGGTGTGTTCATTGATTGGTGGGGGTCTAAAAAGGGCCCGCAATTGAAAATCACCAAAAATGGCCCCTCTAGCCTAACCAACTTTTTACCCCTGCTTCATCTGTTTATATGCCTCTTCGTCACAGAGGCATAGAATCTTAGTGGGTCAATTGTAAAAGTTATTGTACACAATGATAGCAGGATATTTAGCTCTATATTCAAAATTATGAAAATACTGCTTTGATATGAAGAGCAGTGTGAATTATGAATGCCCTCTGTTTATTCTAAAGTTCATAATGTTTTCAATTCAACAGTTCCACTAAAACTAGCAGGCTAGCTTCTGGAACTGCCAGTCAGCTACTAGTTCCAGCATTCATTTCTCTTCTAGCTCAAAATAATAAACTTACAAGTTGGAATGACATGTTTTCAAACACTTAACATTACCATTTGTAAGTAACATGAACAATAGCCACAGGGTATTCATGGTGGCTGTTCTTTTTCTTTCTGGCAATGAGTGGGGCCAGTTGATAAAATTAACTTTTACCAAATTCTGTCAGAAGTAGGACAAACACATCTTTCTTATCGACTAAACCTTGAACTCCAATTCGTTGTTTGTTCTTCAATCAGAGAAAATTTACCATCTAGTTTGTTTCATACAGTTGCGATAAAAGGCGAAACAGACCATCCACAAAAATACTTCAACATCATTGTATCAAACCTGCCCCTTATTGGCTCGACCAGAACTGGAAATCTGTTCAAATGGGACAGCTGCCCGATACATCTGCCAGACTGAATAAACCACAAGCTTATGATGGAAATATGACGGAAAATGTTAAATTACAGCATATTTCAAGCTCAGAAACTTATAGTTTTTTTAGCACCCCACTCTGCACCACTTTTTTACCAACGCAAGTACTGCATCTCCGCATGCAGAAGGACACCGAGATGATTGGCTAAATGATCCAAGAAATAACCCTTTGTCACTGTAAGTTTGAAATAAAATACCCACCGGCTCACATTTCCCATTGCCTGCAAGGCAAACCTCTCCATCCACACTGTTATCAAGTGCTTCCAATGCCGCGGGCACTTAACATTAATATCTGGAGGAAGGCTGCTAGTTAAGTTAGATAAAGGTGGATAAGTTTGAGTTTCCAGTCAAGGTTGTACGTGTTCACGTGAGCTGGCAAACAAAGCAGGTAAACAGGAAAGTAGCTTTACGAAGGACAGGGTAACAATACAATCTTTCAATTATAATTGGAAACCGTTATAATTGGAAACCGGGGACTTGTTTCATCTGCCATACAGCTATTTTATGTACTGCATGAATTTTCTTAATTTGATTTATACTGTATGTCTTCCACAGGAGGGAAAAATCATAGAGAGTGCTGTTCGCAGTTTTGTGGACATATTGTCAAGTGCACTGAAAAGAATTCAAGCTTCAAATGTGCCACAAATTAACCAGCAGTCAGCCATAACGGCAACCCAAAAACACGTGCAAAGGTATGATGACATTAAGATTACTGTTTCATATCTTCTCCACTTTCTCAGGCCCCACCTTCAATCCCCATGTGTCAGTAGTATGTTTGGTTTATAGTGTAAAACTATTTTGAGTTCTTCAAAAGCCCAATACAAGTTTCACTTATTGTTAGTTAGGTGTCAGCTCCAGATGATTGCATACAAACAAATGCGCTCATGGAGTCTGCACATTCTAGCTGGCATGCAAAGTTATCACACTGATGAAGATTTAATTCAAAATGCTGGCACTAATTAATAAAACACTGATTTTGCATCAGAGGTGGAGCATGTGACCTTCTCTGTCATTTGTTTGCACTTAGTATAACTATTGTGACCTAAAAAATTAATGCTCTAGCCACCAGCCACGAGCCCACCTCCAGCCACCTGCCCAACAACAAGCAGCCTTAAATGGAAATTTCGACATTTTGGCATATTGGCCTATTGCCATAATCCCTATAGTCATATGAGTAGGTACATTACCTTTAGTTATCCGTGCCTGTTGTTTTGAGATTCGGGGGGGAGAGACGCGAGCTGCTCAGTGAACATAATGAAAGTGAACAGTACAGGTCCCTCGCTCCTTCAAAACTCATCAAATACACAATCCAACAGCTCCAAAACGCTCTCGAGGACAAGTTGTGACCTGCACATTCTCCACGCTATGAAATAATAATGTACAACCCCATATCTGAAATAGTTGGGATAAAGTGTAAACTGTGAATAAAATCAAAATGCAATGACTTTCAGATCACATGAGCCAATATGTTATTTACAGTAAAACATAGATAACATTTCAAATGTTGAAACTGAGACATTTAACATTTTTTTCTGAAAAATGAGCTTATTTCAAATTTTCTGGCTGCAACAGGTATCAAAAAAGTTGGGACACAGGCAAAAAAGGGCTAAAAAAAGCAATTAATATACAGTGCCGTGAAAAAGTATTTGCCCCCTTCCTAATTTCTTATTTTTTTGCATATTTGTCACACTTAAATGTTTCCAGATCATCAAACAAATTTCAGTATTAGACAAAGATAACTGGAGTAAATACAAAATGCTCTTTTTAAATGATGATTTCATTTTTTAAGGGAAAAAAGCTATCCAAACCTACCTGGACCTATGTGAAAAAGTAATTGCCCCCCCGTGTTCAATCATGAATTAACTGCGATTAACCACATTTTTTGAGTTCAATTTCACTAGCCACACCCAGGCCTGATTACTGTCAGACCTATTGAATCTAGAAAACACTTAAATAGAACCTGCCTGACCAAGTGAAGTAGGCAAAAAGATCTCAAAAAGCAACTTATCATGCAGTGATTCAAAGAAATTCAAGAAAAGATGAGAAACAAAGTCATGGACATCTATCAGTCTGGAAAGGGTTACAAAGCCATTTCTAAGGCTTTGGGACTCCAGCGAACGATGGTGAGAGCCATTATCCACAAATGGAGAAAACTTGGAATAGTGGTGAACCTTCCCAGGAGTGGCCGGCCTACCAAAATTACTCCAAGAGCGCAGCGCCGACTCATCCAGGAAGTCACAAAAGAACCCAGAACATCATCTAAAGAACTGCAGGCCTCACTTGCCTCAGTTAAAGTCAGTGTTCATGATTCAACAATAAGAAAGAGACTGGGCAAAAATGGCATCCATGGGAGAGTTCCTAGACGAAAACCACTGCTGACCAAAAAGAACACAAAGGCTTGTCTCTCATTCGCCAAAAAAAATCCTGATGATCCCCAAGACTTTTGGGAAAATATTCTGAGGACTGATGAGACAAAAGTTGAACTTTTGGGGAGGTGTGCGCCCCATTACATTTGGCGTAAAACTAACACAGCATTTCATAAAATGAACATCATACCAACAGTCAAACATGGTGGTGGTAGTGTGATGGTATGGGGCTGCTTTGCTGCTAAAGGACCTGGACGATTTGCCGTAATTGATGGAACCTTGAATTCTGCTCTCTACCGGAAAATCCAGAAGGAGAATGTCCAACCATCAGTTTGTGACCTCAAGCTCAAGCGCACTTGGGTTATGCAGCAGGACAATTATCAGAAACACACCAGCAAGTCCACCTCTGAATGCCTTAAAAAAAACAAAATGAAGGTTACGGAGTGGCTTAGTCAAAGTACGGACTTAAATCCGATTGAGATGCTGTGGCATGACCTTAAACAGGCCCGTTCATGCATGAAAACCCTCCAGTGTGGCTAAATTAAAACAATTCTGCAAAGAGGAGTATGCCAAAATTCCTCCACAGCCATCTGAAAAATTTATTGCCAGTTATCGCAAATGCTTGATTGCGGTTGTTGTTGCCGAGGGTGGCACAACCAGTTATTAGGTTTAGGGGCAATTACTTTTTTCACATAGGGCCAGGTAGGTTTGGATAGCTTTTTTCCCCTCAATAAATGAAATCATCATTTAAAAACTGCAGTTTGTATTTACTCAGCTTATCTTTGTCTAATATTGAAATTTGTTTGATGATCTGAAACATGTAAGCATAACCAATATGCAAAAAAAAAGAAGAAATCAGGAAGGGGGCAAATACTTTTTCACAGCACTGTATAAAAGAACCAGCTGAAAGAACATTTAGCAAGTAATTAAGTTAACTGGCACCAGGTGTGTAACATGATTGGCTATAAAAGGGATGTCTTAGAGAGGCTGAGTCTCTCAGAAGTAAAGATGACCAGAGGCTCTCCAACCTGTGAAGGCTTGCGTAAAAAAATTGTGGAATACTTTAAAAACAATGTTCCTCAATGTCAAATTGCAAAGGCTTTGAGGGTCTCATCATCGACAGTGCATAACATCATCAAAAAATTCAGAGAAACTGGAAAAATCTCTGTGCGTAAGGGACAAGGCCGAAGACCTTTACTGGATGCATGACTCTGTCACTGACATTACTAAATGGGCCCAGGAATACTTCAAGAAACCACTGTCTGTAAACACAGTCCGCTGTGCCATCCACAGATGCCACCTAAAACTCTATCATGCAAAAAGGAAGCCATTGTTGAGCGTGATCCAGAAGCGCTGCCATGTTCTGTGCGCCAAGGCTCATTTCAAATGGACTGTAGCAAAGTGGCAAAGTGTCCTGTGGTCAGACGAGTCCAAATTTGACATTCTTGTTGGAAATCATGGGCGGCGTGTCCTCTGGGCTAAAGAGGAGAAAGACCACCCCTCCTGTTATCAGCGTTCAGTTACAAAGCCAGCATTTCTGATGGTATGGGGATGCATTAGTGCATATGGTGTGGAACACTTGCATGTTTTAAAAAGCACCATGAGGGCTGAAAGGTATGTGAGGGTTTTAGAGCAACATATGCTCCCACCCAGATGACATCTACTCCAGGGAAGGCCTTGTGTATTTTAGCAGGACAATGACATGCCACATATTGCAGCTACGCAGTCCTGATCTTTCACCGATTGAGAACATTTGGCACATAATTAAACAAAAAGTCCGTCAAAGGAGACCCAAAACTCTCCAGCAGCTGGAAGCCTGTATTAAACAAGAGTGGGATCAAATTCCAATGGCTAAACTCAAGAAATTTGTCTCCTCAATGCCCACACGCCTCCACTCTGTGTTAAAAGGAAGAGGGGATGCTACACCATGGTAAACATGCCCCTGTCCCAACTGTTTTGAGACCTGTGGCCCCCATCTAATTTGAAATGAGCTAATTTTGTGGATAAAATAGTAAAATTTCTCAGTTTCAACATTTGCTATGTTATCTCTGTTCTATGGTGAATAAAATACTGGCTCATGTGATTTGAAAGTCATTGCGTTTTGATTTCATTCACAATTTACACTCTGTCCCAACTATTTCGGAATTGGGGTTGTATATTTAATTAGCTGTGTCCCGCCGAAATTGACTTAGGGGGGTCAAAATCAATACTAGAACATAGAAACCTGGAAAAAAAGCTCTGTAGTGACATTAGGAATGTTTTTTCCTTCACATTACAGCTGAAATTATAACCAAACACTGTTTAGTTATCTCAATAACTGTGTTTCTCTTAGTATCTATATATTCATTAAAACAGCCGTTGCCATGGCAGCCACTGATGTGATGCTACAGAAACTCAGTGTTTTAAGTTGCAATTTCAAATAGAAATATAGCTGCAAGCAGCAATGAAGGGGCCAAGCACAACAGGGTCACCGTGTAGACAAACAATCCGAACAACCCCTGAACAAGACAACAGTCTGTCATTAGTGTTTCAGTTAGCATGCTAACTCACGGTCCAAATTAACTTAAGTTCATTTTCATGGTCTTACCAGCCGATCACCTTAGGTCAGACAGCAACTGCATATTATCTATGCTGGCTCAGGTCATGCCACCCAACACTAATTGAAATCTATACTGACCCACATGCGTCTTTTACCGCAAACTTTATGTTGACATATCTGTTTTCATCCTGGAGTAATGGGTATTTTAATACATTTTTTTGTGTTTTTCTGGTGTAGAGCCCCCATGTGGCCAAATGTCATTAAACTTGGTGGGTATCCAATATTCCCTCCGCCAATTAATTTTGCCATGTTTGACATCAATCCAATGAAGCACTGCTGAGAAATGGCTCACTTTCTGTTTGGTGTCTTCGCCATCCAAATACATTGGACGACTGCAGCCATATACTTCGCCCTCGCAAAATTCTTTTAGTAACTTTTTGTCAGACCCCTCTGTAGATGATACTTGCCAAATTTGGTGGCGATAGGTTTAACGGTCTAGGACTAGTTTGCAAAAGTAGGTTTTTAAAAAAATTCAATATGGCGGAAAATTCCATTTGATGATTTTTCTTCAAATGGGTCCATTTCACTCATTATGACCCAAGGATTCCGAAGAAGAGAAGATCACAACTCTAGGGAAAACAGTTCAAAACCTATAAATAAAAATGTAATCTGAAATTTGGCCTGTTGGTAGCGCTACAGGGAATGATGGATTGTCCCCAAATTTGGTGTCTAGATACCTTGCATTGTGCTTTATAAGGGTGCCGAATTTCACCTTGATGCACAATGGGCTTCTATGGTCTGCCATAGAAAACCATTGAAAAAATGATAATACCAAGATGGCCAACAAGCAAAATGGCTGACACCTAGGGTTCATAATAAACAGTTAGGGTTCTTTACTTTGAAGATGCACAGTTTGGTTGACATATCTGTTTTCGTCCTGGAGTAATGGCTATTTTAAAACATTTTTTTTGTGTTTTTCTGGTGTAGCGCCCCCATGTGGTCAAATCTCATGAAACTTGGTAATTACCAAGTACTCTCCCTGGCAATAACCAAGATTGGCATAAATCCAATGAAGCATTGCTGAGATATTGCTCACTTTCTGTTTGGTGTCTTCGCCATCCAATTTCATTGGACAACAGCAGCCATATACTTTGCCCTAGCAACATTCTTTAAGTAATCTTATGTCAGACCCCTCTGTAGATGATACTTGCCAAATTTGGTGGCAATAGGTTCAACGATCTAGAACAAGTTCGCAAAAGTTGGTTTTTTTAAAAATTCAATATGGCGGAAAATTTCATATGGTGATTGTTCTTTACATGGGTCCATTTCACTCTGTATGATCCAAGGATTCAGGAGAAGCAAAAATCACAACTATAGTCCAAACTGTTCAAAATGTATAAATAAAAATGTACTCCGAACTTTGGCCTGTTGGTGGCGCTACAGGGAATGATGGATTGACCCCAAATTTAGTGGCTAGATACCTTGCATTGTGCACTATGAGGGTGCCAAATTTCACCATGATGCACTAAGGGCTTCTATGGTCTGCCATAGAAAACCATTGAAAAAATGATAATACAAAGATGGCCGACAAGCAAAATGGCTGACACCTAGGGTTCATAATAGCCCAGTTAGGGTTCTTAACTGTGACGATGCACAAGAGGTTTGGTTGATATATCTGTTTTCGTTCTGGAGTATTTTAATAAATTTTTTTGTGTTTTTCTGGTGTAGCGCCCCCATGTGGTCTCATGAAACTTGGTAGGTAACCAGTACTCTCCCTGGCAATGAATTGTACCAAGTTTGGCATCAATCCAATGAAGCATTGCTGAGATGTGGCTTACTTCCTGTTTGGTATCTTCACCATCCAATTTCTTTGGACAACTGCGGCCATATACTTTGCCCTTTTTTTCATACCCCTCTTTAGATGATACTTGCCAAATTTGGTGGCAATAGGTTCAACGGTCTAGGACTAGTTCACAAAAGTAGGTTCTTCAAAAAATTAAAAATGGCAGAAAATCCAATATGGCGGACTTTAACGACAATAGGTGCATTCGACTCCGCCTGACCCAAGGATTCAGGGGAAAAAAGATCACAACTCTAGAACAAACGGTTCAAAAGTTATAAGCAGAAATGTATCTTGAAATTTGGCCTGTTGATGGCGCTACAGGGATGCATGGATTGACCCCAAGTTTGGTTCCCGGATACCTTGGACTGTCTTCTATCAATGTGCCAAATTTCATCAAAATCCAACTGCGGCCATATACTTTGCCCTTTTTTTCATACCCCTCTTTAGATGATACTTGCCAAATTTGGTGGCAATAGGTTCAACGGTCTAGGACTAGTTCACAAAAGTAGGTTCTTCAAAAAATTAAAAATGGCGGAAAATCCAATATGGCGGACTTTAACGACAATAGGTGCATTCGACTCCGCCTGACCCAAGGATTCAGGGGAAAAAAGATCACAACTCTAGAACAAACGGTTCAAAAGTTACAGAAATGTATCTTGAAATTTGGCCTGTTGATGGCGCTACAGGGATGCATGGATTGACCCCAAGTTTGGTTCCCAGATACCTTGGACTGTCTTCTATCAATGTACCAAATTTCATCAAAATCCATTAAGGGGTTCTATGGGCTGCCACAGACTTTCATGGCAGAAAGTATAATTATGACAATAATAATAATAATAATAATAAGGTAATGGATATTTTGCCGTGAACCAGTTTTACATTTCTTCGGCAATTTGGCCGTGACCTCCGGTACACATGCACAGTTGTATTATTTTTGGACTTAAAACACAGAAATCAATGGAGTATGTTTGGCCAACGTTAGTGTAAGAACTCGGTAGCTAGCGAACAACTAATCAGGGTGCGTTTCCCAAAAAACGCAGTTGGTAACTACGTTAGCAACTTACATAGTTGGTCCATTCACAGTCAATGGGTCCAACTATGTAAGTTAGCATCAGTGATTTCGGGACACGCATCCCAGCCTCGTCAATGCATAACTGACCTAGCTACGCTGCTAATGCGAAATAAATGCGATTCACTGTTTTTTATTGATTCATATGCACTGCAAATAGGTAGCTGAGCAAGCGAACCAGCTTGCTAGCCTAGCGTGCAAGCTAGTTTGTTGGTTTCTTAGTCAATGTTAGCTGTCAACCTTTATATTCGGTGCATATTAATGCCAGCTAGCGAGCTAAATGCTCGCAGAGCGACTCCAGCTTAGTTCGCGTAATAATGGCTGTAAACATTTTAAATTGACTTAAATGCATGAAATATAACGTCAGCTAGCTAGCAAGAGAGCCTTTATGCCAACTTAGCTAGCAATATTTCATGTATGTAAATGCGAGCTAGCTAACTAAATGGCAAAGTTATAACTATTCACTATTATCCATTGATTTCTGTGAGCAAGTCCAAAAATAATACAACTGCGCATGTGTACCGGAAGTCACGGCCAAATAGCCGTAGAAATGTATAACCGGTTCACAGCAAAATATCCACTGCGTAATAATAATAGTGAAAAATTCTAACAATTACAGTAGGTGCCTTAGCACCTTTGGTGCTTGGCCCCTAATTATTTTTGAAAATAATTCTCAGTTTAAAAAGTGAATATCTTGGAAAAATGTTTGCTTAACTGTAAGTCCCCTTAAATACACTTTGACTGAATAATTGCTGGCTACGTCAAGGGAATGTGAATATGCCACACCATCTAACGCTGTATGCGTAAGAGTTGACAGGAGTGTATTCAACATAGAAAGAGTTTAAAATATGGAGAAAAAAAGCCACATTCAAGAATAAAAACTATTTCAAGATATTTGTATTTTGTTTGTCCCATGTTACACTTTTTCACCCCTGGATTGTGCTATTGGTCTACAGCAGGGGTCTCCAACCCTGTTCCTGGAGAGCTAACATACTGTAGGTTTTGGCTCTATCCCTAATTCTGCACACCTGATTCAATTCATTAGTACCTCATCAGGATCTCTAACAGGGAAATGAGAAGTGCTTTGCTTTGGTTGGAGTGAAAACAGGGTGGTAGCTCTCCAGGAACAGGGTTGGAGACCCCTGGTCTACAGTCTTAAGTCGAGACCCAAGACTTTTTGGAAGGGGCAAAACCGTAGACACATAGGCCTACAATACAAATGGCCACCGCTTCTATGTGGCAAGTAGATGCCTGTATGATTTTGTGCTCTTTGCCTCAAGCCCATGTCCTATCTTCATTTGTGGAAGTTGTTTTTTGCGTGATTCGGCCTAGTGTGTGCGTACATATGTTCATTGCACTTACACAGTTGTGAAATTTCGTATTCTCAAAATTACTTACTGTAGCCATACTTCACATCAAAACTGTTTTACATTTTATGAATATTAATATTCTATTAATATTCACACTATGTATCAAAATGTAGCATACAGTTATTTCATAGAAATTTAAATTCCAACTTAATGTAAATTACATTTGTTACACTTGAAGGTTGGCTACATGTATCTGCAGTCTATGCACTAACTAACTTTTCCCAATGGAAAATACATCAAAGGTTGTAGGAGGATGGACAGATAAATAGACAGATACATGCATAGGCCTATCTAGACAATAACCTTCAGTGGATGCATTGATAGTTATACAGTCTGTCATGCCACAGATGCTGTCTGCCATGCCCACAAGAATAAAGAAGGATTATTATATCTTACATGAGTTGTCAATTGTATGCTTTACAACATTTTGAAGTTGAGGGTGCTGAATTTTGGCAGTAATAAACAATGTCCTTGGATTGATTTCATATTCCAAATTTAATCATTTTCATTACACAAATACAAAACCTTGTAAGTAACATCACGGACCATTTTTGGAAGAGGTATTCACAACAACACAGAACCCCCACCTCCCTTACAGTGTACATTATCCAAAGAAAGAACTCATAACATTTTTTCTCCATCAAAGAGACAATGGCATCAGTAAAAGTCCACTGCAACATGTACACACTCAATAAAACGTTACAGTGTAGCCTATGGAATCCAAAAACACATTTCCTTTTTTCTCCTTCACTCATACATTTTCTAAAATACATTTTTAACAGTCAAACGCAATGAACAATACAGAGCCCTTTTGCATCACTGCCCACCCACACACACACACTTACTTTTTCAACCAAGTAGTGCATGAAGTGCACGGATATAAAACTTTGGGGGAAAATGCTCATTGGTATTCAATGGGAGAAAACAAGAATTTTCAAGAACTTCATATCAGTCCAATATTTCAGAACCTCTACATCAAGTCATGATAATAACATGATAAAATGTCAGGTGGGAATTAATCAACTAAACAATATCCATTTCCCACATGCAACTTTCTAGCACTTTATTCATTTCATGACGGAAATCAGGATAGTTGTCATCGTCTACGGGAAATTCCAGGTAGCAGCCGCATGTGTGCGCTACTGGGCGTCTCTGCATACCTTGCAATTGCGTGAAAGTGACACTAATTGTCTTCCCAAGGAACAAATCTGACCCGGTGCAAAAGTGTAAAAAGAGAGACAAATGCTGCATGTCACAATCTCTCAGATATGAGCTGAGATGCTTGCGTATGTTTTTTCTGCTGTTCACTCATAGGAGCGGGGTAAGAGACAGACTTCATCACCTTTCGTGATGTTGGATGAAGTGTTATGGCTCTGCCTCATGTGTGCTGTTTTTTGTCTTTGTGCTTATTACTCTTATAATTGTGCTTCTGCTTTTTCTCCTGTGCCTCACTCTCTTGATTTATTTTTCAGCTTTCATTCCCGCAGTCTGACGATTGATTCTCTCTTGCCCAAACTCCTGTGGTGTCGTGTGACAGCCTTCAGCATGCCTGCATCTCGTTGTCCAATCATGTTTCCTCTTTCGGTTTCGGCTGTGGTATTTCATTCATTACTTCCACCTGTGCTTAATTCTGGGTCTCGCTAAACTCTGAGTGAATGCGTTCTCTGATAGAATAGTTACTAACCCGTACTAGCCAGCACTTATTTTGAGGGTGATTGTATATATTTCGTCACGTAGTATTAACCTTAATTAACTCATTAGCGAGTGCGAGTGTTTCTAGCTTTTGTAATTCCTTCCTAAGCTTTCCCTGATTAACTGCATTTAAAGCTATGCTTTCCTTTGCTTCTGTCGTGGTGCTTTGTACTTGTCACGTTTAGACTACCTCAATCTAATCCGTCTAGCTTGATTGATTGTCTCAGCGTCTTGCCTCGAATCATTATTGTTAACCCGGTCCTCGTGAATTTGTTTATCAATCCCATGTGTTTCTGTTTCCATTCGAGATTGCCTTCCGAGTCCGCGCCTCCCACCGTGCCTATATCATTGGGCAGAAAGAAGCAGCCGTCAGACGGAACTTTGTATTGGCTATGCTCTGAATTGTGAAATCTCCGCTCCCGTGCCTTCCCTTTGTATGATTCCCGAGCCTTGTGTTTTGCTGCGCCCACGTCTTGTTTGCCCTTTGTCTAAGTCTCCCAGTGTTTCCATCAGTTTAGTTAGGTCCAGTTTTTGTTTTTCTAGTTTAGCCACCCTTGGAGTGTGTACTTCTGTTTCCCCCTGCCTTGGGCAGTGTACATTAGTTTCTCCCATTCGTTCAGTGCATGTGCACGGTGTTTTGTTTCTAGCTTGTTTGCAAACTTTATCCTTTAGTGTTTTGGTGTTTAAATAAACACTTTGGATCCTGCATCTGGTGTTCCCCTGACCTCTTCTTAACGATGAAGACTTTATGCTGATGCATTGTCCTTGAACTCTGACCTTAAGGGTGCAAGTACATTGGCCCATTGCCCGATTACAAAGGCAGGTTCCTGAATCAACTTTCGGTGGGCAAGCTCTTCTAAGCTGTTCAATATAATCAGCAGATGGCATTCTCTGACAGCTATGGAGATCCATAATTTCAATTAATTCATCCTGATTGACATTTGGAAAATCTGAGAGGCAAGATTCAAGGACTGTGCGCTCTGATTCTGTGACATACCTCAGAAAGCTGTCTACAAGACTGCTTTTAAAGCGGCCCAGTGCAGCTTGCTCCAAAATGACAGGGGCCATCTTTATTGGCAAGTATTTTTCTTTTTGCCAGCCAAGTGCAATGATTCTACCAATGCTTTCCCACTCTTGTGTACCAAAACCATGGCGTAAAAAAGGCACCTTGAAAGCATTGCCTAATGTGCACTGCTCACAAAAGTCCTGCCAAAATTCACTTAGTACATCCCTTAAAATGCCCCCTTCATCAACTGCCTTTTCCGTTCTTCCATTTGGAAGGACGACTTGGATTTTAACATCATCAATTATGATACTCTCCTCACAAATCTCAGGATTCTCTCAGGATTTGCCCACTATGAACGAGAAGAATTTTCTTCGTTCGTTCTGAATAATGGGCGCACAGGCAATATCTAGAATCGGAAAAGGAAAACTTGTTACCTGAGGATTTGTAAGGTATCATCAAGACTGGCATCAGATATGTGTCCTTGGTAAAGGGGAACCGTGCTGCTATCCTCAAAAACCTCTATCACTACATCAAGGTCAGTCTCCCTAGCCAGAGCTGAAATGTCGACAGTGGTGTAATCCAAGACTGCATTATAGCTGTTTGTGCCAGAGTGGACATAGCTATCTGTGTCAGACAGGAAATTGCTGCTTCCTGCATGGATCACATTTCTGGTGAGTCTTTGATCTTCAGCCTGTGATTTAGTAGGGGGATTGGACCTTGCTGTGTTTTGGATTTCTTCCTCCTCCTGAGAAACTGCCTTGATGTTTTCCCCCTGCTCGCACTACCACTACCCTTCTTCTTGGTTGTACAACCCCTAAACTTAAAATTGCCGCAAAACGTAAAACTCCCCCTAAACGTAATAAAAATTAAGGCTAAACTTAAAACTCACCCTAAATGTAATAATTTTTAACGCTAAACGTAATAATCGACCTTCCCCCTAAACGTGAAATTTCTAACGCAAAACGTAAATACTCAGCCTCCCCCTAAATGTAACAAAAACTGCCGCTAAACGTAATATCCTTGGCCTACTGATAAAACCTCTATCTTCAAAATGATGAACTTTACAGGAAAATAAAAAATAATATAATTTAAAATAAAAATAAAATAGGTGAGAGCAAGGTAAGTCTCTCTCACTGGGGTAGCAGACATATATCTCAGCAACTGTTGAGATATGGAGGGGACACCCATTTAAAAAAAAAAAAAAAAAAAGTTTAATTTTGCATGTAAGAATAGTGTACATACGAGTTTCTGTTTCTTATCAATTTGGAGAAACAAGGTTTTATCAGCAGGCTGACGATATTCAATCTTTCGTTCATGAAGTTAGCTTCAAGTGTTCGACAATGTATTAAACAATATTTCGAGAATGCGGCGAATTTGACTCATTCAACAGGTGCTGCCTCACTAGCAGCCAAATCCGCCTACCAAAATTTACGTCAGATCTATCATAGATAAAGATCGACGGTGATTCCTCAAGGATTTTTTGACGTTAGCCAAGTGCTGCCTTACAGAGACTACCTGAAACATCCCTCTTTCCATAATTTTAACCCACTCTCACCATACCTGTTGCAGGCCAAACTTTGAGCGAATCATATTTTATTCGTGCTATAACTCCTATAGGCCTACCCTGTATGTAATAGAACTGCCGCTAAACGTAATTTTCAGAACTCTGCTATTGGAGTTGAACGACTTAGGAGGACACTATTTACCAAGTGTTGCCTTAGCGAGAGTACTTGCTAAGAACCCTTGAACCATGAATTTGACTCATTTAAGAGACACGTTACCTTAACAAGACTACCAGCCATATCCACCTACCAAGGTTGACGTTACATCCGTAATAATTGTATCCCCGATACTATGGTTTTGTGTCCGCATGTCGTCCGCGTCCGGAGACATTTCTGTGAGCATTCTACAGGCGACAACTTGAAACTTAGAGGGGCTGAGCTTCCCCCCACCCCCCTCCATTTATCATCTGATAGAAAAATATTTTTATGTCAAATACCTGGAGAATGTCTTACGGTCTGTAGTTGTGAAAATGTGTGTTCCTATAAATAGCTTACAAACGAATCCCCAAGAATAATTGTTTTAATTATTTTCATGTGTATGATACGTAGGCTGCAGGCACCTTCCCCCATTCTGATGTGCTTCCACCGCCCCTGATAACGTTTCAACCGTACCATTATCTAACGCTAAGCACAAGAACTCCCCCTATATGTAACAAACCTTAACCTTAAACGTAAGAACTCCCCCTATATGTAACAAACCTTAACCCTAAACGTAAGAACTCCCCCTATATGTAACAAACCTTAACGCTAAACGTAAGAACTCCCCCATATGTAACAAACCTTAACGCTAAACGTAAGAACTCCCCCTATATGTAACAAACTTTAACGCTAAACGTAAGAACTCCCCCTAAATGTAACCAAGCTTAATGCTCAACATAAGTACTCCCCCTATATGTAACAAACCTTAACACTAAATGTAAGAACCAGTGTTTCTGTTCAGTGACGTTAAATGGTGATCATTGTACAGTTTTGAACCTTTCCTCAGATTGTTGAACTGTTATACACTGGTTTCTTTCTCCTATTTTTTAATTTCACTGCCCTTCATTTGCATCATCGTGTGGCATATAAAGTAAAAACCTTCCTGATCGAGCAAACTTCCTGATGGAAAGAACCTCAATTGTAGGCATGCTCCCTTCGATCCACAAATGGCAATTTAATATCTAAAATTCATTGGAAAAAAAAAAAACGCTTAGATCTAGATTTAAGAATTATTAAGAGATGCGGTCACCAAGGCTCCAAATGGGTGTCGCTTTTCTTTGTCTGTTTTTGTAGAATTGTGATGGAGCTTTTGATTCCGAAAAGCAACACTACGTCTCCATAGCTTAAAATAAACTTAGCCAGGTCTACTCTTTCCTTATATCGTCGGCCTGCTGATAAAACCTCGTATCTGCCAAATTGATAAGAAACAAAAACTCGTGTGTCCACTATTCTTACATGCAAAATTAAACATTTTTTATTTTATTTACGTTTTAAATTGTATTTATATATTTATATTATTTTATTTTTTTATTTTCCTGTAAAGTTTATCATTTTGAAGATACAAGGTTTTATCAGCAGGCCGACGATATTATGTTTAGCGGCAGTTTTTGTTACATTTAGGGGGAGGCTGAGTATTTATGTTTAGCGTTAGAAATTTCACGTTTAGGGGGAAGGTTGATTATTACGTTTAGCGTGAATTACATTTAGGGTGAGTTTTACGTTAAGTGTTAATTTTTATTATGTGAGGGGGAGTTTCACATTTTGCGGCGATTTTATGTTTAGGGGTTGTGCATTGGTTGTTAAAGGGCATCTAAAGTCGATTCCCATTGTTTTTGTTTATCGGCTAATCAGCGAGCCGCACTGCGCAAACAAACTGAAACAAAAGCATTATCTACGCATGTACACAAAACATTGGTTTACATGAATGAAAGTGGTCATGTGACAATGCAAGATGTCAGCAAAAGCAAGTGAATTTTTTTGTAAACGTTGGACATTCCAACGTCTCGTCTGAGAATCGACTTTAGGTGCCCTTTAAGTAAAAACACAAAATGGGCAGCTATGTCCTTTCATTCAGTGCTCCAACTGTGGTCTGGTGATCTAATGCGCGCTCCTGAAAATCTGTTAAATCAAACTCAAACTCTGTGACTTTTTCCACTCTATTTCTTTGACCTGGAAAAAACAATTCTCTTGCCTTTTCAATTAACTCATCTTTTCTGCAATCCTTTGACACACAGACATTTCTTGTACCCCCTCCTTTTTTTCTTGTCATTTGTAAAAGCCGCCTTTAATGCAAATTTAGCCACCCTATTTCGATTTTCCGCTCATTCTTCTGAGCATTTCGACATGTTGCCTTCTCAGGCAAATGTTCACGATTCCTTCCCTTAGGTTTTGATACCTTAGCTTTCAGTCGCTCAAACAGTTTCGATTTGGGGGCAGCAGGACTATTTCCCTTACGTCTGCAATATCCGAAGGCAGCCAGTCAGTCTCCATAGGAGGGCAGATATTCCTTCAACTGATCATCTGTCATTAGCAGTAGGACATTGGGATCAATCTAAAACAAAACAAATACAGAGCAAATCAATTATAGGGCTCTAAATTCGTTGAGCAGGCGCGGTGAATGGGGGGGAACGCTGCGCCAACGGGGTGTATCCAGGCGCATTTGCAATTTCGTGCCCGGCGCAGCC
The DNA here is from genome assembly GCA_029692085.1 of Gymnothorax javanicus. NCBI lineage: Eukaryota > Metazoa > Chordata > Actinopteri > Anguilliformes > Muraenidae > Gymnothorax > Gymnothorax javanicus. Next base: position 16,704,253 of record CM056202.1, read on the forward strand.
CGGCACAAGCACTCGTCTGTCCCGCCTCCGTCCCTCCTGCCGGCGCAAGTGGCAAAGAGGGAGGAGAGAAGGCGTGAGTGGGTTTAACACAGCCGAGTCAAATCTTCACCAATCAAATGAGCTCCTCTCCTCACCTTTAACTGCGCCGTGAGCGAGGCGCAGTGTAAAATTCGTTCGACATGGATGAAGGAGGACACAGCAGCAACACCAGATGGCCAAATTGGCAGGCCCGGCGCTAGAACAGGGAATTGGGAGGACACAGACACGTCCCTTTATGACAATTAGGATGGTCATGGCTTGTTTTCAATCATTTTCCTTTATTGATGCGTTTTCCAATTATCGTAATTGGCAACTGAAGACACGGTTTCTCTCCATATGCGATCTAACAGCGAGGAAATCATGGGCTAAATTAGTGGTGGAACCAGAACTGAGAATTGGGGTGCAGAAAACATCCATTTAAAACAATTATTAGTCCTGACCTGTTCTCAGTCATTTTCATGATTAACAAAAGGTTCACTCCGAGGGCACTCCACACTTGACAGGTGCTGCTTGTTCTCCCCGAGTAGGTAAGACGACAGTCATTCATCTGGACGCATATTTGCTGTATTTGTAATGTGGAAGAAAAAAAAAAAGCCACTAGATGACAGTATTGACATTTTTTTTTTGTTAAGCCTAATCTAAAGCTAGGTTTGGGCATGTCCTGGGCATGCCTCAGAGGGGGCTGGAAAAGAGTATATAAGGAGAAAAATTGAGAGAGTGGAAGAGTAGTTGGAGAAATTGCAAGGAGAAATTGTGGAAGGATACATTTGACCAGATCTGTCACTCTTTTCAAGACCTGTGAAGCTTTTTGTGGATTTTTGCCTGTGTTGGAGCATTTTCCTGTCCCAGGACATCGCAACATAGCAGCCCATCTCAATTACCAAGGGACTGTAACTATCTTTTTTTTTTTTTTCAATCTTGGTCAGTAGGGTAGAGTGTAGATTGGTTCTAGGTTTTGTTTGATTAAATCTGTTGAAGTTGAAGAATTTTGTCTGTCATCCTTTGCTGTAATTGACGCCGTAACAAATTGGGGCCATAACATATTTAAATCAATGTCATTTTATACCTGCAGAAATACCTTGAGCCGAATGCTTTATATAGCCTATTTAACTGCCGAGTGCCACTTTTTTTTTAATTAACCCGCGCAATACCGAGAATGAAAGGTGATATTTAACTGGAATGCTGACCAGTTCATTCAACGCAAAGCATTGGCCTATTAATAAGTAAATTATTTTTCTGTACTGAATTTAGCCCATGATTTCATCGCTGTTAGATCGCATATGGAGGGAAACCGTGTCTTCAGTTGTCAATAACGATAATTGGAGAACGCGTCAATAAAGGAAAATGATTGAGAACTTGCCAGGACTAAAGGGACGTGTCTGTGCCCCCCAATTCCCTGTTCTAGCGCCCGGGCCTGGGCGTAAGGACGCGTGCCACACGCCTCTCTTTTCTCTTTTCTTTTTGAATTTTCCGAGATGAGAGAAGCGGGATATATACGCACTACCTGATGCTGAAGCAGTTTGAGGGTGGCTGAGAGAGATGTGAAGTCGTGAGTTTGCATCACAGATTCAGCTGCGTTGATTAAGCCAGGTCGAGTTTCCATTACGGCGTGCCAACCACCTTTTGATCTGACATCAGGACAATCAATATAGATACTATAATTTATGTGCTGATTCAGATAGTTACGATAAATAGTGGTTGCTGTAATTATTTATTGCATTGAAATGTGCCTGACATTCTGGAAACCTGCCTGTGAGGTTTTCGGTGACACGTCTTGCTGTCCGGGTAAGCCAAATTACCACTGCACAGAAAGTAAACCAGGTTGGAGCTGGCGAGCTCTCTGCGCACTTTCGGCGGAGCCTTTTGCCACAAACTTGTCACTGCATCATGATGAATATGTGACACCTCCCTCTACTACGCCGCCATGCCCCTCTCGGTACACGTCAGTCTACCAAATTGCCAAAGTGGCTGCGCACAGTGTTGCACCGCACGAAATTACCACTGCGCAGGCTGCACTGGATGAAATTACCACTGCGTGGGCTGCGCCACCCTGCGCTGCACCAAGAAATTAGAGCCGATAATCTTATTAAAGTTATTAAAAGGACTGCACCATAGCAACAGCATTTTGCTTTTCTTTTGCAATGTCGGTGTTTGACCACGTGAAATTAGTTGTCCAACTGACACAGCTTACAGCTTCTACAACAAGCCTGTTGGGTTAGCCTGTAGCTCTGGATAACATTGCTACTTGAAAAAACGAGATGGCTAAAGGTGAAAATAGCTAGCTACATGGAACCGGGGCTCGACTGAGGCTTGAATCGAAAATGCTATCGGTGTCTTTATGCAACGGTTTTGGCAAAGCTCTTACACATAGGCCAACATTAGCTTCACTTACGTGTCTTATTAACGACTATATGAACTCCGGTGAACAAAATCGCTGTGAACATTCATCGATCAACAGACTTGACTGAGGCCGAGGGCTCTGACACTGTCACGTTTCTCTGACTAGCTAGACCTAGTAGACGCTGAACGTCAGCTCTAAAAGATTCTCGTCTAGACCCTTCACTGAATCTCAGCACTACACAACTAACACAACCCATGCACTGACAACAGGTAGCAGAGAAAACAGACCAGAAAACTGTCGAATGTTGTCATTTATTTAAAACTAGCGGAGCAAAGAGAGGCCACTTACTTGGAATAGGATGACAATCAAGGCAGCAGCATAGCGTGAACTCCAGCGGGCGCTTGTTCCGACTTTAATTCTCGTAATAATGACTTTTAATCTTGTAATGATGACTTTATTTCTCAAAATTATGACTTTAAATCTCGAAATTATGACTTTAAATCTCATGATTATGACTTTGCATCTCGTAATTTCAACTTTAAATTTGTCATGGTCATGGTTTTTGTGTTCATGTTTTATGTTCAGGATTATGTCTTTTATTTTTTCATTTTGGTTTTTGTAATTCTCAGGTTTCAGTTCTTGCCATTTTCTGTTTCATTGCACTTGTCTCCCCTGTCTTGTGATCTAGTTGGTTCAGTCCGTCTTCCCGGTCTGTGTGCCTACCTGCTTCGGGTGATTTCAATGGTTTCTGGTGTTTCATATTATTACTTCAATTCTCGTTTACTTCCTTCGCCTTGCTGTTCTAGATTACTAACAAGATTAACATTTATATTTTGTATCATAGTCTACTAACCCAACTAATCCATGTATATATTACTAACACACTGACGAGCACTCTAGTTAAATCTGTAAAGTTGCACCGCTACTAATTAGTACTAATTCACTCTCAGCAATCGCCCTGTTCTAGTCCCCGCCTCTTGCTTAGCTTTACCTGTTTCCCCTCTTCGTTTCTCTGAGATCTCATGACGTGTAGTTTAATTGCTTTCCTGCACTCATTGTCTGTGCACTTAGAACTCCCTGACCGGAGCTGTTTTAATGTCATAAGCTGTGTGCATGATTCCCGTCCGTGTCTTGGCTTTTGCCAATTTTCGTGGTTAGGATTTCCCTCATGTGTTCCTCCCATTGTAATTAGTTCTCATCCCATTCACCTGTTCTCTGCATAGCATGTGACTTCCCTTCTGTCTATTTAGAGTCCTCACTGCTGTTCTGACTTCGTCAGAACGTTGATCAATATTTCATTGTGCAGAGCTTCTTGTATGCCATTGATTATTGTTTTTCTTCGACCGATTATTGTTTCATCCGACCAAGATTCTTGCTATTGCCCTTTTTGTATTGTTTTTGTCCTTCTGGATTTCGACCCATTTTTGTATGACCACAATTTCTGTGTTTGGATGCCCTGTGTTTGACCCACTGCTTTGGATATCGACTACGACTTTTTGCCTGTTGTCTATGTACCGTTGCTCCTCTGTTTTACTGGTTCTGACCCCGGCCTGTCTAGTCGACTTTGTTTTTGGATTTTGTTTTGTGGCTTGGCAATTCTTGTGTCTGTTGGTACTGACCCGGAACTCATTAAAGGCATACGTTTTTCGGATTTATCTCTCTCGCGTGTGGTTCCTGAACGCACCGTCACAAAATTATGACTTTAAATCTCATAATCATGACTAAATCTCACGAGATAGTTTGCCAACTTTTTTCCTCTCTATGTGGCGGAAATGGGCTACCATGTTTGACCACTGCAGCTCCAGCAATGATTTTGAAAATCTTTAAGTACCACCCACAGGTGAAATTACATCAAAATGGTTTTGACTTCACAGTATCTGCGTCTAGACAACTGTTCGGTCACCAATTAATATTACATTTAATAGATATGGTAGCAATGGGTAAAATGTTTTTCGCAGTGATTGGTGCCACCTTTCAATATGTTGTGCAAATATTCATTGGGAACTCATTTTATTACAGCCTGGCAACCACTTAAGAATGACTGTCAAGGCCTGTGAAGACTACAGAATCGTAGAAATATCATGTTATAAGGTTACTATAGTGTCGCTTGTTACAAATTTCTTGGCATGTCACTGAAAACCGTGCACAACAGGATGCAGGACTAGGACCTCTTGAAAAGGAAATGCTACAGCAAAATGATTTATGGCAAGTAAGACAATTTGAGGGTAGCAAATAAGACTTGAGGTCAGAGGCAACCAACATCTGTAATATTCTATTAATTGAGGGTATATCCACGTTATCTCCATTGTCAAAGTATACTTTGACCTGATATGCACTCAGGAAAAGGCATTTATACAATTTACACTAACCAGCCATAACATTATGACCAACTGCATACAGTACAGTCGCCCTTAAAACCAAAGAATAGGTCGTTAATCCGGCAGTAGGGGGGCGTTAGGCTGTCGGTAGGACCGGGAAATCTTGTTGTTAGCTGTGCGATAGGACAGGCGTTTTTACACGCACAAAGACAAAAGAAGACCTCCCGCCGCCTACCGCACACGCGGTAGCTGGGCGATAGCCCGTTAGCCGGGTGTTTAATCATAACTGAGCCACGAGGGCAGTTGGGACGGTCGTATTGACATTAGTCCGTACATGTAGATAATGGCACAGCTTTTTGGTGATTTATTTTCATATATGAATGCAAGAGGAACGTTAGCCTACATAAAATATTGATTTGCTTTGGTGGGGGTGATGTTACCAGTAATCATTTCTGCAAACCTTTTTATATTTGATCATACAGTTTGCTCAACCTGTGCTACTATTTAAAACTTTAGTGTGGTATAATACGCAATTGGATTATTAAATATCATGCTATTTTTGGTGAGGATTTTGTTTTTCAGGTATCATTTCTGCAATATCTTATGTTCGGAGATAATATGTGCTGTTATGTACTATAATTTTACACTCAAGTGCCGAAATATATTATTTTTCCTGTTACAAACCTGTAATTTAGTAGCTTATATCCATTCCTATATCGAAGATTACTCGCACCCTGTCTCAGTAAAATTCTTTTATGGAAAGAACTTGAATGTTTTTCGATTTATATACTGTTTCATTTTAAAATGCTAATAGGCAATTTTTAACCAATTTTTCATGACAAAACGTTTTGTATCGTCTGTATTTGTTTTAATGATTTGTCATAACCATTCAGATGTTCAAATATAATGTTTGCAAAACTTGCAACTAGAAAAGAATTGTGTACAATATGAATTTAGTTCGGCCATAACGACTCTTGAATGCACAAAAAAAAACACAAGGTCACGACCAGTACAGGTGTCAATTGCTGGATGTTGGACAGCCTATTGTGTTGCAATTAAGCTGTCTTACATATGGAGTCCTGTAAATCCTTTTAACTCAGTTAATAACGAAACCCGCTGGTCCGTAATCCCAGATTATTCACACCTGTCGGACTTTTGGTGTCTTCAGCTGCACCCTGGAGTGAGAAGTCATACATGCTACAGGCTACACTCTTTATAATTAGACACATGTATAAAAATGTATTTATACAGTATAAAGTAAAATGCTCCAAAATCGGTAAGTCAGTTATTTGTTAAAATATATGAAAGAATTTAAAACCCGTATATACATATATCTATCCAGGTAGAGATTGCAGGATATTATTTTCTTCAGTTTAGCAGTTGGTTTGGATTAATTACAGTTCACACTATTTAAGCTATATCAGAGTTATATTTAACCCTTTAAGGCCTAATGTAAAAATCCCAGCAGAGAATCATGCTGCCGTGTTTACCATAGTAACCTGTATGTGGGCTGAAGCACAGCTTCTCAGCTTTCAGGAACAATTGGAATTTTTTTATTGCTCAAAACTTACAGTAATTACGGTACTTTCAAAATTACGCTCATATCTGTGTCGAAGACAACACGTTAGGCTTAAAAGGGTTAAACACGTCATCTATATCACAATTTGTTTATTTATATTGCGGTTGGCTTTTCAAAACCAATAAATCAATTGCGGTACACTTCACTGAAGGTCTACCCACAAACTCTCAGAATCACAGTTTCTGCAATAAAAAGACATATATTTAAAATACCAAAAAAATTTCCTTCAAGAATACAATTGCTTATATCGCACTGTCGAATTTATCATAATGTTTTTTCTTGTTCATGCTAGGCTTTTTAAACCGAGGAAATGATCAGCCACACGCTTCATTCATTTTGGAAGAATGGTGCTCCTGCTCCATCCCTCCCAGGTTGTGTATGCTTTGCCGTCAGCTCGCCTGATCAACTTATGGTTGGTATCGAGCTGCCGGATAGCTCACTGGGTAAAGCATCGCGTTGCGAAGCAGAAGTGACTATCATGTCGCGGGTTTGATCCCCGCTTCGTACCAGCCGGCAGTGGTCGGCAGCTTATTCAGAGTAGCGCACAATTGGCTATTGCGCTACAGGGTTGCAAATTGGGAAGGGACTGCCGGGAAGGGAATATAATAGTTGCCTTGTTCGTTGCTCAAGCGCCTCCTGTTGGCCAGATGGGCGCTCGTCAGGAAGATTCTAAGCCTGGTCATGTCCGGGTATCCTCCGCCCTCGTTCTGAACTTGCGAAGATTCAACCAATGAGTGCATAAGAAGCGGTGGCTGACAGGCGCGTGCTTCGGAAGAGAGCCGCGAACTGTCTTCACTCCTGAATTGGCAGCAAGGGGTCGCATACGAGCAAGCCTTGTACATAGTTCACCAATTGGGTATTCCAGATTCGGGTGGGATTGGAGATGCCAAATTTTTTCTTTAAAAAAAAATTTTAAACTTATGGTTGGTATCAAAATGTAGGAGGGAAAGAGGAGCAGGAACACTGTAGGTCCTTCTCACAACACATCCAAGTCTCGTCATTCTCTCGAGGATTCCGAGACCATCAACACGATGCATTGAATCCCACGCTCTTGTCCACTGCACTCTATGACCTAAAGCCTTGAGACACCCCTTCACCACTCTGTGGCCTATGGGAAGATGAAGTCAAAGATTACCACCACAGGGTTTTTACTATGAGAAGGATGACATCGGATAAACTGGTATTGTGTGAAGTGAGTTGTGAATCAATCAAGGCCTCTAACCCCTCTTTTGGGGATACATACTGATGACCATTGTCCTAACTATCATTGTCCAACTATCATTTAAAATTGCTGCCATGGCTCAGTGTCTGTTTGCTGCTGAGGCCACAGGTATGACGTACTTCAAAAAAATCTGTACATTAATAATAAACAGAACAGAAGAACAAACAAAAACCACAAGAAAATCTTTACAAAAGTGGTTAAAAAGCACCAACCCAAATCGGTGAGTTTTGCTTGACATCTACGACCAATCTGTCAAGCTCTTCATCGGTAATTTTACTGTAGCCTTCCCTTATTGAGAGGCCCCATATTTTCATCCTGCGTTTGATGGTTCTCTGTGATACACCAAGAAGTTGAGAGATACAGGGGATAGACAGGTCCAATTCAATCAAATCCTTGAGGTGGTCTCTGGAAATGACCAGTTTTGGACGCCCCGTCTCTCCAGCAGAGCTCTCGACAACAACTAATCGTCGCCTGAAAACCAGAACGTTCCATGTCACAAAAACCTGATTTTGAGATAATGGACTCCAAAGTTTCAAATCGCATTTATTTAATGTTTTGTTAACAATTTCCAATCAAATTTGCACAGAAGAAAGAAAACGACATTCTGAAGCAATTTTAGCCAAAGTTTGGCCTTAATGTTATGATTTATATAAGTTTTTTACGTTTTTAGTTTGGAGATGGAACATTTATGTTCATCAAAATGAGTTCTTGGTAAAACTAAACTCTTCTAAGTGAAGATTGTCTTAAATAATAGCTTATTTCTTTCAAATAAATGAACTATTTTGATTCTATTTTACGTTTAAAATGCATTTTAACTTTTCAGGCGATACATTGACAGCAGAAATATATGAAAAATTCCTTGCATCAACTGTATCACATGTAACATTGTTCATACTATGCTGCAGATCTTTCTACTAAAAAGAAAAGCAAAAACCAAGGCATCGAACAATAACTTTTTATTATCAAAATCAAAAAACACAACAGGCATAAAGAGGTTCCAACCTTGCACCTCATAAAATGAACAGTTTGTAGGATACATCACCCTAAGTACAAAAATCAGCTTTTGATGATGATGTACTTTAGAAAAGAAATGCTTTTAAGTTTTAGCATTCATTGGACAGCTAAGCAATAATTCAATGTGTATCGCAACCCCCTGGTAAAGTGAAACAAATAATACAAATTTAAACACAAAAATGTTTGAATAAACTAAAATGTAACAAGTGAATTCAACCTTGGAAAGAATTGGAAAGAAAAATAAAAAGGGGTTTTTGAAAATATATGATGGACTATACCTAATTATGTCAAACTGACCCCACAACTCAACTGCAACAATACTCCACAAGCTAGTGAAATGTTTAAAAGTTTGTTGTTCCATATCCATAACAGCATCATTGGAAAATAGATGGTGGATTCGCAATTGTCTCGGATCCAAAATGTTCTATCTCCTCTTTCCATTTCAAGATGGACCCTTTCTCTATATAACTCCTCGTCTTGAGGAGTTAGGGAATCACTATACTCAATTTATTTATTTCAATTATAATTTTTTCATGCAAAAATCAATAAAAATGTACTCACCATGTCCACATGACCACAGTCAATTCGTCAATACCAAATTGTTCTATCTCCAGGTCATGTGACAAAAAAAAAAAAATCAGCAATTGGTTAATCACGTAGAACAGTGTGGTTTTCAACAGAACACTTATTTTGAGGAGATGAAACAAAATTAAATTCTAAAAATCATACTTCCAGGGCTTATTTCAAGCTGAAACTTGGTCAGGAGATAGAATATCACCTCAACTTTACTATGGTACCCATAACTCATTTTTTTCAAAAAGTGGACTTGGAACACTCTGGTTTTCAAGCGACGTAATGTTCTTCGCCCATCAATTTCCGTGGTGATGAGGGTGACCAGCTGGATAAGACCTTCAAGAACCTAAAAGAAAGTTTCTATATGTTACTGCAGTCAATAGGCCTCATTTATCAAAGTTGCATAGAATGAAATCTGAACAAAAACAGTCGTGGACTACAGATTGATTATTAATCAATATCATCTTTGGTGTAAGATCAAACTCACATCTGGGCAGCAACTGGTGGATTTCAACAAGCAAATACACTAAAATACTTTATTTGCACATAAATATTAATGATCTTGCTTGATTTCATATGCTCCCATCTACACCGCCATCCCAGAGAAAGAAGCTATTATTAAAGGGGTTTTTCCATTAGCACTTTTGGCTGCACAGAGCCCAAGATGGACCATCTTGAGTCAGGCCAAAGTGACTCGCATTGAAATGGGTTGTGGTGATGCAAGATTGTAAATGAGCTAGGATTATGAGTAAACATCACTACGTTCTTTCAAAAGACCCACATTTTACCATCTTCGAAAGCAACACTACAGAATAGCTTGTAGTTCTTCCTTTACTCGAACTACATCACTGGAATAGGGAGTGCAATTATGAAGAAGACAGAAACCATGGACAGTATATACAGGTCATTATAACACTATTTACCCGATTTGGATGGATGGTGACAAAGTTGAAAATCAGCAAAGTTGCCCTTTAACCTACCTCCTGTGGGAAGTGAATGTGAGTGGGAAGTGAACTGATTAGTGTAATTTCATTCCTGCAGATGAACTCCAGATAATCTAGACCTAAGGGCTGTCGCTGAAAAGCCTGCTCCAATCTAGACTGCAGTCAGTTCAGAACGTGACTTCCGATTTTCACCTTAAAAAAATGAAGTTAGGAAATGAGGGTTTTGACAGATTTGTTGGAAAATAGCAATACAGGTGAACATTAAGATTTTAGCAGATGCTAGAAAACACAAACTGCAGCAACCTAACCCAGTTGTTCTCAAACTCGGTCCTGGCGCCTCACTGTGTATGCTGTTTTTTTGTTCCAACCACAATTATAGTCTTAGGATTTTAACAAGCTGTTGATTTATCTTAATTAGGTGCATTTATGTTTTGAGCAGTTATTTATCCTCTGAAACCACATTCGACAAATCTATGCATGCCATGAAGAATAAAAATTGCACATCCAATTTGAGATTAGAAACCAGTATAGATAACTGCAGAAGGAAACAATTTCACCAAACATTCAATGAACATACAATCAATAGGTTTCTCATCGGTGAAACTGTTGACACATGGTTGCAAAAACTAACAATTTGGCAAACAATAGAGTCACACCTGTTGTGAGTCATGTTTATTTTATTAAATTCAGGCAAATTAATTTGAAAGAACTCAATACCTTTGATCAGCAACCTAATTTTGAGCTTACTGATTTTGTCTAATTTGATATGCTTAAAAATGTTTTTACCTGAAAATCCTCACTATAGACAAATAAGCACAATATGTTCAAGGGTTTTTATTCTTCATGGCACAGTGGATATGTCCATCAATGTGGCTTAAGATGGGAAATGACTGCTCTAAACATGAAATTCGGCTAATTAAGACAAATTAACAGCTTTTTAAAATTATACAATTGCAGTATTGTTGGAACAGAAACCAGCATACATAGTGGGGCGCCAGGACTGAGTTTAAGAACCACTGACCTAACCTATGGAGCAAGACTTGAAATTCAGAATGACTTTCGCAAAAGGAAGTGTGATGTGAAGTGAAATCACAACCCCAAATTGCATCTTTCCTGTACAGCATAAAGAGAAGTTAGTAACTATGCAGCATAACCAAATCTTTATGATAACACACCAGAGACTCGTAATTGCCAGGGTAATCCATGGTCAGGGGAGGCGAAGACACAATGGCAGCATCTCGACTGGCCTAGTAAAGCAAATAATCACTTCATTAGCCAGCTGGATATTGCAAATACAAATCTCAAGTCAGCTTAATATAAGGAGGTAAAAAATTTTTAAATCAACTGGATGGTAAAGAAAGCAGAGCTATCCCAATGATAATCTGAGTTTACCAGAGGAGAGAGACAGCAGACAGAATAGCAGAAACTGAGAGATAATGTAGATTTTTTTGGCAGTGGCTGTTTATTCGCTAGTTGTAAACTTACTCAATTTGCTATTCTCACGACCTTCCGATGGCGCCAGCGCAGTTTAGAAATCTGCACTTAAATAATAGTTCAAATGCAGAAATTTGGACTTTCTCCTGTAGTTCAATTTTTAAGATGGAGGTTGGTGGTGATATTCTGCAAAAAGGCTCAGAATTTCCACACTTAATAGCTTTTTCCACATTACTGTGCCAAAGGACAAAAGCCAACTTTGTGAATCTTAATGTGCGAAGTCCTCAGAGTATTGAGGTAGCCAAGAAACGGGCAGCAAAGCGAGCTTTTAGCCCTCCCACTAAGTTCTTCAACATCGACTACTGCTGTGTGCACGGGGGCAGGAAAAAAAAATTGCAGCTTCTCGTTTTTAAAACACATTCGCATGAGGAAGAATCAGCGATAAGCCTATACCTGGCATCATCATTTTATTATGGTCATAACACCAATAGCAAGATTATTTCAGTGGCGTGCCGTCAGGTGTTTTGAGGGCCTTCACCCTTTACCGCTCAATTGCGCTCAAGCTGTTCTCGTTACAGTTCACCTGATTTACGATCAAACTATTTATCGACTTAACAACCAAGACCAATACATGACCTGTAATAAGAAGTGATCATAAAAAAGTGAATGCATGTTGCCTATATTAATAAATTGATTTAACCTCGGAAGGATGGAAATATAAATGGAAAAAATCAAAAACTTTTGCTGACTTCGCAGAATTTTATTTTTGCCATCCTTACAATTGTCACTCAGCTGTGCATTGTGCCTAACAACTCCCTTTAGCCAGGACTACATTCAGAATATACATGCAGAACGTATTCTTGTGGCGTATTGCTTAATGAGCCTCGCATACCAATTTACGCAAATCTCAGCCATTTCACGAGCTACATGAGCGCAGAATTTATAAAGACAACTTAAAATATCAGTATGCCACTTATGTGTAGAAGAAAACGCCAAATAATTTTGTGATGCAATGTATTACTACGGAGCCCCCCTGGTGACATTGAGTGAAAAAAATAATAATGCGTGGCCACGCGTATATTATCTCGAGGCCACGAGATAATAAAGCGTGGCCTCGAGATAATAAACGCGTGGCCACGAGATAGTTAATGCATGGCCACGAGATAGTTAACGCGTGGCCACGAGATAATTATTGTTGTCATTCCCACGCACGACTTTTCTTTGTTGCTTATTGTCATTCCCACGCAGAGACTGTACATTGTACCTTTGATCGTGGACAAGTTTGAATTAATTTCATTTTATTTTAGTACAGGAATGAATTACAATGACATTCTTAAGTCACTTGCGCTAAGGCATGGAGGTATTATTAGCAAGAGACACTTAATTCGGCTGCTGAAAATGCATGGGCTTAAACGCAGGAATTATGCTGATCTCGGGGAAGTCATTGATTTTATTGTTCACCAACTGGAAGGACCAGGGAGACTACATGGCTACAGGTGGATGTACAGCAAGTGCTTAACGAATGGAATCCCTGCCAAAAAGGAAGATGTGCGTTTGATCCTTGCAGCTCTGGACCCTGACACCTCAGCCATGCGTCGTTCCAGGAGACTAAACCGTAGGCAGTATTTTGCTCAAGGACCAAACTATATTTGGCATATAGATTCATATGATAAACTAAAACCATATGGAATCTGTATCAGTGGTTGCATAGACGGCTTTTCGCGCAAAATTATTTGGTTGAAAGCTGCATACACAAGCAGCGATCCACGCGTCATAGGGGGCTACTTTATAGAGGCCGTGGAGGAGTTTGGTGGCTGTCCCCGGATCGTCCGGACAGATGCAGGAACAGAGAATGTGGTTATCTGAGACATCCAGACCTACCTCCGCTGCAATGATGTCGACAGTAGAGCTGGTGAACAAAGCTACATCGCAGGAGCAAGTACTGCAAATCAGAGGATTGAAAGTTGGTGGGGTGTGCTGCGCAAAGAAGGTATGGAGTACTGGATTCATCTTCTGGGCGAAATGAAAGATGAGGGCCTTTGTGCTGGGGACTACCTGGATAAATCACTTGTGCAGCTGTGCTTTCGGAACATTATTCAGGTGAGGTTGAAATTCTGTAGCTTAAGTAGACTGCTCTTCCATCCCTTGAGCTGGTGTATTTATGTTAAACAAAGTACAAGTATTTACAGTGATCTTAACACTGTACTTTTGTTAATTTACCTGTGCTAAGGTAAAGAGATGGACAAGCGCTGTTGCGTATAGGTACTTTGCGTGTGTTGGCTCGGAGCTGTCCATAGTCCTACTGAAACACAGCAGAGGAGGGAGAGATTTGTGACGTTTATAGGCTACATCTGCAGTTTTTAGCCCCTCTCCCTGCAGATGTTGAAAGACAATGTGCATAGATTCAATTTCACAGTTAAATCAATGATCGTGGTTTTTTTTTTTTTGTTTAATGAAGAAAAAGCGCATGTGTCGGCCAGATGGCCTACAGAGCTGTCTATAGTACTGAAACATAGCGCTTCTTTTTACCCTCCCCCCCCAAACGTTTCTTTTCATCATTGGTATATATTCTCTTTTTTAGGAAGAGCTTGACGAAATCAAGGCAGTCTGGAACAGCCACTGCATCCGGCCAACCAGGAATCGCAATGTACCCAGTGGGATTCCTGACGTGATGTACACTGTGCCACAGCTCTGGGGTTCTGAGGACTTCATTGTTCCACATCATGATCTTGGTTTCTGCAAAGGAGCATGCACATTCCTCTCAGTTGTCCCATGCGACGAAGATATATTTGACCTGTGTAACATTATCACATCAGAGATGGGCCTTACTTTTCCCAAGAACACATTGGAAGCTCAAGAGTTTTACTTGACAATTCGGGAGACTCTTCGCTCCCTCGTCGTTAACTGAGCAGTCTAGCAAACTGCATAAATGAGAATTGAAACGATTAAAAATACCCTCCAGATAAGACTTCAAATACTCTGCTTTTGATAATAACTTGCCTGGATTTCCACCCAAAAATTGTGGTCCGATTCTAATGTTTTTGTAATGCTTTGCATAACGATGACACAAAGCAGGATGTGTTGACTGTGAAAGGATCAACAGTGGACAGCAAGTCTATATTCACCTTGTTTATAAGTCTTGAAATTGCATTATTAAGCATATGCTTATAACCTGTTTTACTTTAGTTGATTCAAAGGCTTTGTATTCTGTTCTTTTTGTTTTTCTAGTGTAAAGGCAATATGTTTCTTATAAATCAAGACATTAATTGAATGAGTGTAAAATAAAATATATTTTCTTTTTCCAGCTCGATTGCACTCATGTTTGTTTGCTGGGATTTGGGCTGCCTTTAATGATGTGACCAGTATTCTGTTTAAAGTGCACCAGCAAATGTAGTGTTAGTGTGCAATGAATGGTATTAACAAAATACTTCTCAGTGGTTTTTATTTCAACAGATATCTGGACAAAGACAGATTTTGTTCTGGACCAGTAAAATATGAACTAAGTTGAACATTGTAATACTGGTATGAAAATACATGTCATTAAGCAGGTCAGAACCGACCCAAACTTCCTTCATATCGAAATTAGTTTTGAGAATGTGCCTGGTGTGGTTCCTGGTGTGGCTCCCTCCAAAAAGGCAGATCACAATTCACTTAATGCAACACAACTTCTGAATACTGGATAACAGGTAAAATCATAATAACAATTGTGCGTGCACAATTAAATCTACCTTAGTTTGCTTCTGGAACTTCTTGGCACAAGATTGAAGTCACTGACACTGGAATGTAAAAGTCTCTATTAACTGAACAGTGATGGGGTGTCCAGGCAGCACACCCCTATACAGAATCTATGTACCTCTTCAAATGTCTTGCCAGTGTTCTGAAGTGCTGTCATCTGTTCATTTCAGAACTTGCTTAACACATCTACAAGCCTCTGTGGATACAAAGTATCTGCCAGAGTTTCCCAGATGGACTTCAACAGCATTCAGTAACAAACACAATTTTGTCTTCAGAAGCAGTAGGGTAGTGGGAGTAAGTTAACTGTTTATAACAGATGCAGATGCTTATCCCGGACCAGTAGGTGAACCTTGACAAATTGTAATACCAGTATGAACATACAGTAGTACAGTACGTGACATTAAGCAGGTCAGACTAGGAATTAAAGTGAACTTGGTGCTTAACTCCTTCAACCCCACAGCCCTCTACAGAGGGCTGACCAACATATTCCCTTCAACCCCAAATTCCTGTAGGGAAAATTCAAACAATCTGACTAATTGATTGGAACATATCAGGTTACATTTAATGGGATTCCAGAGATAACAGTAAGATACAATGTCCAGATAATGACCAGCCCTCTACAGAGGGCTGTGGGGTTGAAGGGTATGGTGATGCTAGAATATCTGGGGTTGAAAGAGTTAAAACAGTAATGTAAACATTAACTAACAAATATATATTTCAGCATTTTCCACTTTGAAAATTTAAAACATTTTAAGGGCAGTTGTCTGTTCTGTGGTTTCTTCCAAAATGGCAAATCACAATTCACACAATGCAACACAATTTCTGATACTGCATAACGGATAAAATCGTAGCTGTGTTTGCACAATTAAATCTACCTTAGTTTGCTTCAAGAATTTAGATAATGTCCATAATCCAAATGGAGCTTCTCAGCACAAGATCAAAGTCATTACGAAGATCTGGGTAGCTTTGGTAGTTGAGTGGTAGCATCAAACAGCACCCGCATGTATGTGCCTGAGGTCGACACTGGAAATCAGACGTCTCTATGAACTGAACAGTGATGGGGCGTCCAAACAGCATGTCTGCCCCTGTGCAGAATCGGAGGAAGGATTTCAGAGTAGTGTTGTCTGATTCTCCTATGTATCTCCTCAGATGTCTTGCCACAGTGTTCTGAAGTGCAGTCATCTGCTCTGGGAATTTCAGAAGTTCCTTAACACGTTTTGGTGTTGGTACACGTTCCTCCATTATCTCAACAAGCCTCTGTGGATACAAAGTATCTGCCAAAGTTTTCAAGATGGGCTTCCAGCGCTCAATAACAAACATTGGAGTCTGGATTAGGGTTTTGTGTCCTAACTGTGAAATTAATCCAGCCACTGTGTCTTCAGAGGCAAGGTAGTGGCAGTCATGTGCATCCAGCACATCCATCAGGTCATCTTTGTCAACAGACTCAAATGATTCCAGTGCAAGCTCAAGAACTTTCCTCTCTTCTTTTGAGACATACTGCAGGAAGCTATCTGTCACACTGCTGTAACTTACACCATAGAGAGCTTCTTCCAAAAATGGAAGAGGGAGAAGCAGTGGAAAATACCTGACAGTTGTCCAACCCATAACTAGAATCCTTGCAACTGCCTGCCATTCCTGGACTTGATATTCATGCCTAAGGTAAGGAGTCATCACTTCGGTACCTTAATGTGCATTTGCTGTAGAATTCTCCCCAGAATTCTGAGAGGCAATCACGTAAAACACCAGAGCCTTCCCCCTCTTCCAGTTTCCCATTGGGAAGTTTTCTTTTGATGTGCACATCTTTGTTCATGATATCTGGGTCAATAAAGGCTGCCAAGAGGTCAGCAAGGCAGTTACCCCTTCGCACGACAATGATGACCTTTGGTTTTGATCCCTCCCAAGGCAAAGTGTCATCCAGTTCAAAAAGATCACTGGGTGATGCTCCAACTGTCACTTCACTATCATTGGAATTGTTAAGCAGAATCTCTCCAGCTTGGGTCTCAGGAATAACATCTGTTACATATGCACCTCGGTCTTCTTGTCCTACACTGTTAGACTCTGTTATCATTTCTGGGATTCCTTGGTCTGGTCTTATTTCTTCAGCATGCAATCCCCTTCCTTGTTCCAATATTTCATCTCTGATATGGTCATGATGCATCTGCATATTTGATATTTCTTCATCAAATAGGATGACATCGGATTCCTGTAGTAAAGATAAGTCAATAGTTATGACCTCTGGTTCTGATGCCTGAACTTGGCTAAAATCCTGAGCAACATTTCCTGTGACCTCTGAGGTTGTTGCTGGGGGAGTATCAGTTGGGTTGTCCTCGTCTTGGGCATGTTTCTTAGTGTATTTGGTGTGGAGGTACAATCTCAGTATTTTTACTTTGTTTTTCTCATACAGGTCCTCCACTGTGCAGTCTTTGTCAAGCTCATTATGTGAAAAGTCAAAAATGAAACAAACATGATCCTCTAGCTTCAATGACTTGAAGGCCCCATTTTGGAAAAAAAGTGATTCTGCCATTTCTTGGACCTCTCTAACTGTAGTGTATCTGTCAACACTGACATGCCTGGTTCCACCTCCCTTCACAGCTCGTACCTGTTAAAAGTCATTTTCTTTTTCACTGAAGTTCATCCATCCAATTTCTAGCCTCCTCACCCGTCTTTTTGCATTTTTATTTCCTTTTAATTTCTCTAAAACCTCTGCTCTTTTAACAGCCTTGCTCTCTGGAACACAGACCTTTGCCCTTATTCTTTCAAGCAGCTGACCTCTCCTGGATGTTCCTTGATCTGAACTATGAGTTTTGCGACAGAAGGCAACAGCTGCCAATTTGTCTCCATAAAGTGGGATGTACTTTGACAGATCCTGTTCGGACATCAGGGGAATTACTGAAGAATCAATCTGCAAAAGAGACATCAACATTTATGTTTTCTATTAAAGACAACTTGGGGGCCAAATTATGTAGCAAATTTAACCATCACAGAAAAACATATGTGAAGGTTGTTCTATGCCTCCTAAAAATGCAATGACAGACTCAGAAATTATTTTGCATCAGCAGCAACTAATTCTACACAAATAATGATTTAAACTAGACTATCCTTGTATCCACAAGCTTATCAGACTGATTTTTTTTTTTTTTTTTTTAACAAAACTTCAGCATCACCAGCAAACCTTTCCTCATGACTATCCACCATGTGTTAGGGCAATCTTTAATTCTATGGCAGTGATATATTTCAAAATTAAGAACTAAATAAGATTCACATGACAATCAGTCTTTTTCTAGGGATTCTTGTTGTGGGGTATTAAATGCATTTTACCTTCTCTCTCTCTCTCTTTTTTCTATTTCAAGTTTTACAACAAACTATTAACTATTCTTTGCTGTGTGGCTCATTTTTTTCCTGGCTGTGAACAACATAATGGGCAGGATATTCTTAATTGTATAGTTTCAACATCTGGGTGAAGAATAGCTCACCTTGTCATTTTTTATTTTTTTTATGATCTTGAATTCCACGGTCCCGCAGAAACTGCAGAAAGGCATCTTCCTCTCTCTCCATTTCAGGTAGCCTTTAGAAACATACAAATGTAACAATTAACAGATATGACAGAAAAAATGATTCTGTAATAATAAAAAAATCATGTAAAATTTGACATAAATATGACAGAATCACAAAGTAGTCTCATGAAAATCTATTTCACTGGTGTAGATCATTGATGGATGATCACATTATGCCCAGTAGGGGTCGCACTACCTCTAGGTATTTAGGGGTACCAGGTTATCGGGGTTCGCTTAGTTCTGCCTGCCATGGTGAAAAGTAATGCTCCCGGTTTATGCTCCCCAAGTTTAATAAAGTATACATTCCTATGAAACCTGTGTGATCTTTGACTCACACACACTAAATCACATTACCTACACACCACAACGCTATCTAGCAGTTTTGCCACGGCCACAAAATAGTAACGTTAATATTCCACTGACGACATATGCTCAGCATTACACTCGTTAATGTCGCTGGCATCAGCTTTATCGTCGTCATGTAAACAACTTCATTACTTCAGGATACACAAACATACCATTTAGAAATAATTCCCTGATCGTAGGCTACGCATTCACCTAACCTAACACACTCAATTAACCATTGTTATGGGGGACTCGTACCTGAAAGGGAGTAGGCTAACGTTATAGAAAGAGGACAAACTTCATTCAGATTGTAATGAATAAAGGGACTAATCAAGTTTGCATATTCAGTGGGTCGCCAAGGCCATAGACGTGTGAACTGTAGCCTGGCTCTGAGTACGGCTTCACGTAAGCTCCTCCAGCCTCTCATAGTATTATTATTGACATGTCAATAATAACAAAGGTTTATAGGCTACTCTTGAATATAAAAACAGGCTATAATTACCTTTATTCACGAATGATAAACAGCATCACTCCAAAACTGACAGCTCCATCCCGCTACCGAAGGTGAATTATCTCGTGGCCACGCGTTAACTATCTCGTGGCCACGCGTTTATTATCTCGAGGCCATGCTTTATTATCTCGTGGCCTCGAGATAATTAACGCGTGGCCACGCATTAATATTTTTTTCACCCAATGTCACCAGGGGGGCTCCGTATATTACAATGCTGGGTCATTCCATGCAAAATCAGGCAAATTCCAGGATGATCCTAATGTCACCTTCTAGCAAATTAGGCCCAACTTTAACATCAAATATTTTCCCATTCACATATTATCTGATTTACTTTTGTATCCTACATACGAGGAAACTATTTAAATATTCCATATACAACTAATTAGGGTTGTAGGTACTCATTAAAAGGGCCAGATAGGTACTTAAAAACTGGCATTTTTCATTTGCGATTGTGTTTTTTTCTATTTTTGGCTCCTCCTAGGTACTTCAGGTCACCTTCTAGCAGGCCTTTCGCTATGTTTTCCTGCTGTCTGGGTACAGGAGAGTCACCACAGAAAAAATTATAGAGCTGGCTTGAATACTTCAGCTCCAGCAGAGCTCTGAAAACGACTCAGAGAGTTAGATGCTTTTCCCAAGGGGTACCCCCACCCCTTGCAGGGGCCATAAATCATGAACTAATGATGAGAGGAACCTAATACTTCGCAAAGCCTCTTTAGAATAGTTGATTTACATATGGGTGGAGTTTGAAGAAAATCTGAGATGGTTGAGCTGGGACCCTTGCCTGACTTGGCATTGAATGACCCTGCTATCAAAAATAAATTTGACTGTCATTCAAGCAATTAGTCTGAGCAACTGTTGCTAATCGAGAAAAGTAACCTAAACCTCACACAGTTTATTACTTACTGAAAGGTGAGGTTTCTGAAGGCCTTCGTTACTGCCGACGGACATAGCTGCAGCTAGTGCAGGGAGCCCAAGTTACCTTATCGTCCTTTACTTGAAAAGTGTTATCTTTCTTCCCAAACGAAGGTTACGTCCCCAGGGCATTATGTTGGAAAGCACTAGTTAAAATAATAAGTCTTACTGACCTTAAATTTAAGGTTAACTTCACAGTTAAACAACACAACGGAAACAGACGTTAACAAACAGACTGTCGATAATGGCTAGCTAAGCTAAGACATTAGCAACAACATCATGAAGTTATACAAATTGAGGAACTCCCGAATGAAGATACAGCTGCCTTTTTATACCTAGTTAACGCTCACATTAGGAATGTTAATTAAACCACCTGTGCCTCAGATGTGCCAGTGTCGGATCCATCCATGTTGCTCTCAGGTGCATCAGTAGCTTGCTCTGAGTCTGGCCGGACATGAGGGAGAAATCGCACTAGAGCCTTTTGGCCACTGATTAGACAGTTCAACTTCCTGTGATAGTGGGCAACATTTTGATTGGCTATTCAGTGGGCAACGTGCTGATTGGCTAGTCTACAGGCAGGAGTAAAAATAGGGCCATAATTTCGAAACTCAAGGTATGTAAATCTGGTTTGTGCTTGTAAAAAAGTGTCGCACGCGAAGGTAGGAAATTTGAGCGCATCTGCAACTTCACTGTCACACAGGTAGGAAATTCACACACGCACAAAACTATTTCATAAGCTCAAAACTTTTTTACACACACACAAAACTATTTCATAAGCTCAAAACTTTTTTACACATGCACAAAACTATTTCATAAGCTCAAAACTTTTTTACACACGCACAAAACTATTTTTCAAGCTCAAAGCTTTTTCACACGCACAAAACTATTTTGCAAGCTCAAAGCTTTTTTACACACGCACAAAACTATTTCACAAGCTCAAAACTTTTTTGCACACGCACAAAACTATTTCCCAAGCTCAAAACTTTTTTACACACGCAAAATATTTCTACAAGTTCAAAACTTTTTTGCACACACACAAAACTATTTCCCAAGCTCAAAACATTTTTTTCACACGCAAAATATTTCTACAAGTTCAAAACTTTTTTGCACACGCACAAAACTTTTGGCCCTAATTTGATTTAATACACCTGAAAGTTAGAAAGTAACATTTCAATGTTAATTTGAGTTTTTACTCTTTAAACCATGTTTATGTTGCTTCTTTGGGTATTTTGGAAATGGGAAAAACACGATTTTGACATCCTTCCCTTGATGCTGTAATGGTTAATGGTGGAGATTTGTTTCCTACTTTTAAAGCTCGTACAGTCATGCTATTTGCAACTCCGTAACACAGCTAATACTAGATATGTTCTGTCTTTTGAGGATACTGAAAAAAATATTCATGCTTTTATTTCATCAAGATTGGACTACTGCAACTCTTCATTCACCTGTCTGAATGAGAAATCACTGGACAAACTGCGAGTAGTTCAAAATTCAGCAGCACATTTGCTCACCAAAACAAATCGAAGAGCCCACATTACTCCAATTTTGGCATCTTTGCCCTGGCTGCCAATACATTTTAGAATTGATTTAAAAATTTTATTGATTACCCTCAAAGAACTCCATGGTATGGTGCCAGAACATATAAGTGAGCTTTCAAATCCTTATAGACCTAATAGATTGCTCAGGTTCTGAAAGCATTATTGGCTGTTCCAGAGTCGAAGTTAAATACAAAGGGCGGTCAACCCCTCTCAGTAAGAGTAACTAAACTCTGAAATGGGCTCCCAAATAATATTAGGAATGCTTAGTCTTTATCCTCTTTTAAATCTCTTTTAAAGACTCACTTTTATATGCTTGCTACTATGTCATTGTACTGGTGTGATTGTGTGTAAGTCTGCTGTAAAATCTAAATTCTTTCTATTTTGCTGTTTAATTTCCAAAATTTTTTCCCCATTTTGTTTCATTGCTTTCATGTGCATGTATTTGTAATTGTCTGTGAAAGCACCTTGTGCTGTATTGATTGAAAGGTGCTTTATGAATACATTTATTATTATTATTATTATTAATCTGTTTTGTGATATGTACATTTATCATGTACTTCCTCATAAATACGGGGAATCTGCCCATGTGATACAAGCGGGAGGCACAAGGCTGTATCTATCTCTGCTGTCCACAGGCAAAAATCCTGTATCACCCGTATCTGCCCGCCGGGCAAAATCTCGTATCAGTGGCAGCAACCATTGCCATGGCAACAGTCACGAGCGTCGTTGGCAACGCATCGCTTCAGACGCTGTCATGGCGTAGAGACTTGTGAATTCCTCAGCGGCTGAAATTTTCGAACTGGACTATGTTATTGAAAAGGAACTTGATACAGAACAAGAGGCTCCTCAGAGCCTGTGCTCGGGCCGGGTCTAGGCATGGGCCAATCGCGAAGCCACACATGCACACGCATCCCGAAAAAAAAAAGAAGAAGAAGAACGGAGCCGAAACTTAGACCCGTGGCCTACCGGCCCGAGTAATTATTTGTTAACAGCATGCGCAATGCCATATTTTGCAGCAGTATTCATGCAAAGGGCTGTAGCAAAACGTTTCATGCGTAAGCTATCATAGAAATGCAAATTAATTACGTTAATGGAGAAAATAGAACATCATATGCGCATTTTCATATCACACCGTGTATCAACCCTCGACCAGTATCAGCTAAAGCTCTCGGGCTGATACTGGGGTCTTGATACAGTGTCTGATATGAAAATGCCCTATTTATCTTCACTGTACCTGCATGTACAAGAGTTTAACTGAACATGTATACACCATACTGTGAATTTCTTCAAACATGTGCTTGTCTCACACCTTTCTCAGTGATAATTGTTTATTTCCATACATTTATAGGACCATGAAAAGCACTGAAAATACGTTGTACATGAATCAA
Source organism: Gymnothorax javanicus (assembly GCA_029692085.1). Classification (NCBI taxonomy): domain Eukaryota; kingdom Metazoa; phylum Chordata; class Actinopteri; order Anguilliformes; family Muraenidae; genus Gymnothorax; species Gymnothorax javanicus. The sequence continues at coordinate 16,727,700 of CM056202.1, forward strand.
ATGAATTAAATATTTTCCATTGTATAGCTGCACTGTCCACTTGATTGAGAAAAGCACCACATTCCACCCATCCATCCCTTATCAAAACAGCTTATTTCTAGTCAGAGTTGTGAGGGGGGAGCTGTCTATCTGATCATATCACAAGAGGTAAAATACACTCCAGTCCATTCCTGACTTATTGCATATCTACGTTCTCCAGAGAACTTTACAACTGGCCCGCCTGTAGTAGTGATGGTGGGGTGGGAGCATGCGGGTAATTTCCAGCCAAGCTAGAGGGCCAATAAAGGTTTTGCACTTCTTTTTTTTCGGTCTCAAAAAAGTTAGTGGTTAAACTTTAATGATGAATAGCACATGGCTGCAGTATGTCTCCTGGATTGCACAGTTATAGCAAAACCAATACAGTATATAAGGTGACTGCTATTTTTCTCATGCAGTGGTGTAAGTGAGGGACCAGAGAGGTATGACACTTCTGTTAAATTCTTTATGGACAACCATGATTATTATTCAAGCTTACAAAATGAGAGGCCACAAGTGTCATTCATTAGTACAGACAAAACCATTCCCATCCCCATTTCCCCAAGCTCCACTGCAACATCCTCATTGAGTAATTGCAACCAGTGAGGCCCTGGAGTTTATACCACTAGGGACATTTCCTGCTACCTTGTTTTTGGAGCTGCACTGAAAGTACGCTGCCAGCTTCTTGTTGGTGGTAATGATGAGCACAGGACTGATAGCAGAGTAACAGGCAGCAAAGAAGACACGCGTATCAGAGACAACAGGGTGCACACGGGAGACAGAGAGTGTGTAGATCCACAGTACATTGTCCAAGGTGAACAGCAGCACATACGTGCTCACGAGCAGTAGGACGGCATGCGATGCTTCCTCAGTCTTCCTGCCAGCTCCCTGCAGGCCCTCAACCTGCTGACGGTGTCGATGCAGGATTAGCATCATGTAAACTGCTGCTGCCGCCATCAATCCAACAAATGCAAAGTCCCGGATAGTGTACACTACACCACAAACTCTGTAAACTATGTGGCTTGGGAACACCACAATGCAAAACTTGACATTAATGGTGAATTCTGGCAATGAACCATTGGCTGGTACTGCATGGATGAAGTCAATTGCGGTGGACTGCACAAAGATGCTGAGCCCATAAAGGAAGATAACAGCATGGGGGAGGTGGTTTGGAGCCTGACGTTTAAGCCAGGTCCAGCCAGGTTTGGGTGGGGCAATGACCACGCACTGGTAAGAGCTCAGCAGTGAGGTGAGGCTGATTGACATGACACGCCCAATCCGGTAGCCAGAGAGAATTGCTCTGCACGCATGCCCATCAAAGAGTAAGTCGATGCCCAGTGCTATCAGAGCCTGAGGAATACATCGGCACAGTGTCACCACCAGGTTTGCGAAAACCAGATGACTTAGGATGAACTCATTATGCTGCAAGTGCCGGTTTGTGATGAATAAATGGCAGAAGAGCAGGAGGGCTGCCAGATTACCTGGGATTCCCACCAAACTTAAACCAATGAAACCAGCTGCTTTCAGTGCTAGACGCACCTCCATTTGCCCCTCAGGTCTGCCTGTCAGGAGGGAAGAAGGTGACTTAAGCTAGCATCCTACAACAGATCAAAAGCCAGTGATAATAAATATAATATATTCAACATTAATAGAATACCTCAAGGCCCTGTCCCATACTGCCGTTTCACAATTCCGTCTGCCTCCGAAAAAGTGAATGATAAAGTCCAATAAACGTACGCCTTCGTTTTTCAGACGGAATCGTTAAATGGCGCAGTGGGACAGTACCTTCATAGGGAAAAAGAACTTACACAAAGCTTGTTGCCTGATATTTATCTAAGCTGTGCCTGCTGTCTTTAGCTCTGACTGAAAGTCCATTAAAAGTTGAAGGTAAAAAATTTAAATATTACTGCTTGAATAAATGAAATTTCTGATCATAAATTAAAATATTTTAACTCTTTCTCACTACATTCTTCAGGTGTCTAAACAAAATAAAATTGGAAAAATTGGAAACAATATTAGTGGGAATTGAATGGTCATTCATCATGAGTATAATCTCATTTTCAGTTCATAATTTCTTGGCATTTGTATTAGGCAAGGCTTCTAGTGGAGCATTTACATTTTGAGAAATTTACAAGAGAAATGTATGATTCTGTTGAAAAGGGAACAACTAAGACTGTTCACTGAAGAGAAATAGTAATCCTTACCTTGTGCTAGTGACCAAACAGATGAATGCGTCTCTGAAGCTGAGATCTGTAAATTTATTACAGAGAGTCCTCTTATGTCAACTCTACAGGGAACAAATTAATTACAGTGAATACAGAATCTTACCTTTGTGTTTGCAGTAACAGATTAAGTTGTCACTCTGAGGGTTATTATATTTTCACTGTGCTTATTAATTTGAAAGATTTTTTGTGGAGTAGTGTGTTTCATTCACTGCAGTACTTTGTTTAGCTAAAAAAGAAATACTCATTTTTTACAACACTGAAGATAAATTAACCCACTAACACAACCTATTTCAATGCAACCACACAAGTCAGTAACAGAAGAAAAGGGCTAAAATTTTACTTAAATGTATGAGGATGAGTGAAAAATTAATATGATTAGCAGGGCCAGCAATATCCCAGGGCGCCAGACCACCAGGGGGCACCACGTCATAATATCATAATAGTCTTAGCAAAAGTTAAGAGAATAATTATTGATTAATCGATGGCTTCATCAAAAGCAGGGAACATTATGGTCATTTTCATACTCTGAGAAGTGGTAATGGTTATCTCAATGAAACATTGAAAGCCTGGAGGTGATTAAATACAGTGGGCTCCAGAATTACTGGTACCCCTGACTGGCAATGCTCAAACAACACAAAAAATATATATAAACAATATAATTAAAGAGAGATGGAATATATGAACACGTATAAAATACTTTATTAATGTTTCAATGGAAATAACCAAAATCATATAATTATTTAATACAAAATAAATTTCAACAAAATCAAGGATTCATAATTATTCACACTCTTCATTAAGCACTTGTGCAACCAGCTCTGGCAAGGAGCATGGAGTCTTTTGTCATTTTTGATAAGCTTAAGGCACACATTTGGGGGGAATTTGGACCATTCCTGTCAGCAGATCCTTTCAAGATCCTTCACATTCTTGGTTTTGTGTTTATCAACTACCCTCAACTCAGCCCACAGGTTTCAATTGGATTGAGGTCTGGCGACTGAGATGGGCATTGCAGAACATTGATTTTGTTGTCACAGAATCATTTCTGTGTGGATCTTTAGGCATGCTTCGGGTCATTGTCTTACTGGAAAATCCACCCACGGCCAAGTCCCGGCCTTCTGGTGGAGGCAACCAGATTGTCAGCCAAAACATCCTGGTACCTAGAGGAATTCATTATGCCAGTCATCTTAACCAGTGCCCCAGAACTCTTGAATTAAAACAGTCCCAAAGCTTGACTGATCCACCATTATATTTCATCATAAGTATGAGGTGCCTCTCCTTGCATGCATCTCTGTTTCAAGGCCAAACATGCCGATGCTGTATCTGACAAAAACATGCAATTTTGGCTTCATCCAACCAAAGCACCTTGTGTCATGGTTTGTGAGGTGTGCGTGTGGTTTGGACTTTTCTTTGCGGCTCTCGTCCCGGGACGATATCGAATTCCTTGGCCATCGGATTCTTTACCCAGTTGGCTGATTGAGCTGGGGCGGTGCCTTCCCGGACTCTATATAAGCAGGAAGTCCAGCACGCCCACTTCGCTAGAGTGTCTGTTCTTAGCTTCGCACAATAGCCAAAGATATCTGTAGTCAGGTTTTGTATGACCTTCTATCTTCTGATTACTGGAGTTTCTTCTCCCTTTTTTCTATCTCGCTTTGCTTCCGTGGTTCGGACTATTATACGTCCTTTGGAAGCGCTAGTACTTTCATTTGGTCTGTATTATTCTCTGTGTTTGTACTGTGTCCGTGCTGCTCACTTCCTCTCTGATCGTTGCACATGGCCTCCTAATTCTACCGGCCATTACACCTTGTTCCAGTCGTAATTTAAATAAAATTTGGCAAACTCCGAGCGCTTGCTTCTGTGTCTTCTGGTCAGAAAAGGCTTTCTTCTGGCAACCCTTCCAAAGAGCCTGTGGTTGTGGAAGTGGTGCCTGATGGTGCTTTTTGAAACCTGGAGGGCCCCAGATGCCATCAAAGCCTGCAATTCCTTCAGTGATTCTTGGGGATTTTGTTGCTTCTCTCACCATCTTCCTCAGTATCCTGGGCAGCAAAATGCAGCTGCGTCCTCTACCCTTGAGATTTTCAACAGTTGACCTGTTGTTAGTCAAGTGTGCACTGTGGAATGAAAGTCGCGTGTTGTCATTATGCACGTAAGCTACCTACAGTTGTGTACCTGGAGGAGCATATATATTACATGGGGTAACTTCCTCATTTCCCAGTTTTCCCTTAACCAAAAGATATCTTGATATTCAGAGATAAACTCAAAGCAAACATTGAGATAACGATTGCCATTCCCCTTTTCATTCCTGTTCTATGTGAGGAGAAAAAGGAGTTTCTAAAACCCTTTTTTTTTCCAGCTTACTATGTTCTGTATTAGACAAATGTGTTTCCTGCAAAAAAAAGCTAAATTTATTTTTTCTCGTTTTAACTTTGCAAACATTTTGCTTCTTTTTATGGGATTGTTTATTAAGATTCAAAGACTGCATACTATAGTGCTGCATATTCACAGATCATGGCACACATGTGTTCTTGTCCCTGTGAAAATCCAGTCCCAGTCCTCATGTATCAAATAAGACAAAATAGAACATTCATTATGCTGATAATCCTATCAAACAGATCTTCCAATAATGAGGGATTCTTATAACCTCTCAGTGAGGGGGAAATATGCCACTAGGTGGGGCCCCTTTGCGGTGCAAAATAGAAACAAAAAAGGTTAGGTGTAAAAGTCACCTGCATCGATCCATTGTTCTGACTTAAAATTTTAAGGGATGCCACCGGTTGCATATTAATCTTTACAGAATATAGGCTCTTTATATACATCGTTTATTATATCTGAAAATTAAAAGTTTATTAACTAAAGCGGTCAAACCCAGATCAAGGTTACAAGGGGGGTAAATAAGCATTCCTCAGGAGGGGAGGGGGGAAAAGGCACTACTCATCCATTCTAGCATCTTTAATGTCCAGCCTCTGAAACTCCTTCAGCTTTTCACAGATGTTTTCCTGATAATCTTGTGCGTTTCCCACTCGTCGGGTCCCCGTTGTACTTCGCGGCAAAAGTTTGTTGATTGTTTCCACGGTAATGTCCTTGGACCTTTTGTGGGGCGTGGTCCGACAGTAAGTCCACGTCTGTGCAGGTCCACCACAGCTTCCTCAGTGCTGCTATACGTGACTGTGCCAGAATCAAAATGCACACGCATTCGAGTCAGCGGGGTTTGGAAGCGGATACGCTTTTCTTTGAGCGCTCGTTTAACCCCTTTGTGCAGATATGTCGGCCAGTGGACATGGAGCTGCAAATTAATGCATTTATGCACGCAGTTACAATATTTTATCTCTAGATGGGACACCCAGATCAGTTATTGAATATTCACAAGCGAGCCGAGCTCAAACACGGTTTAGAATATGGACGAGTTCACTCCCATCCCCGTTTTTCAGGAGTTGCATGAATTAAACTCCTTAGTTAAGCCTGATGTGCAAACTGCTCAATATACTCGCCCATAGTGTCGATCCAGCAGTAAATAAAAAAGATCTCTTGCAACAGAAAAAATCGTTGTCCTCTGTAGCAAGCACTTCAGCTACAGTGAGCCAATGGTATGCCAATAAACCTTTAGCATGCTAAGTTAATTGAAGCCTATTGCACGCTGGCAGCTGAGTTCTGGATCAGTGTAATATAGCCTGGAACTGGCTTATTTTCAAGACTGATCCAGATATCACACCTACTGATACTAAAAAGTTTATAACTAGATTGTTGTTTGTACAATCCTTACTAAATTTGAAATAATGGTTGTTTGTATGTATGTACACATGTACATTTGAATGTTAGGTTACAGAAACCCAGGAGCAGCCTTTGATAACCCAGTTGGGGAGCACTGGGGAACGTACATTTGAAAACATGAACATAAGTAAACATGTACACATGTACAAATGTGATGTACATGTGTGTGTATGTATGTACATTACAACTGTAGTCACATACACATAAAATACTGATTTTTACATATATAACTTATGTATATAAGTATTTACATATATATTTTATTGGCTTTATTTACACATGTACATCTACTGGTGCGGTTCTGGAGTGCACTGTGTCCGGTATTCACCATGGTGTGATACCGCTCAAAGCACGGAACCGGACACAGTGGCTTCTCACATTTTTGTCAGATGTACTGAGTCTGGTGACGTTTGGCTCCAGGTTCGTTTGGTTCGTTAAAAAAAACAAAAAAAAACAAAAAGGGAACTATTTGATGTAGTATGAGTGTACTGGTACTGTCAGCGAGACATGAGCATATAATACTGAGAATTACAGCGATCACAACAGTCATTTTACATTCGCATGTATGATGAAAAATGGCTAGATTTGCAATACCTGTTGTTATGGCCCCAATTTGTTATGGCGTCAATTTGTTATGGCGTAGCGGACAGCAAGGGATGACAGACAAAATTTTAAAACTTAAACAGATTTAATTAAACAAACACTTTGAACTAATCTACAATCTACTCTACTGACCAAGATTGAAATTAAAAAATGAGATATTTACAGTCCCTTGGTAATTGAGATGGGGCTGCTATGTTGCGATGTCCTGAGACAGGAAAATGCTCCAACACAGGCAAAAATCCACAAAAAGCTTCACAGGTCTTGAAAAGAGTGACAGGTCTGGTCAAATGTATCCTTCCACAATTTCTCCTTGCAATTTCTCCTACTACCTTTCACTCTCTCAATTTTTCTCCTTATATACTCTTTTCCAGCCCCCTCCCACCTTCCAGACTTTCCTCCAATTCTCTGGGACATTCCCCTCTGAGGCATGCCCAGGACATGCCCCAAAACCTAGCTCCAGACTGGGCTTAACAAAAAAAATGTCAATACTGCCATCTAGTGGCTTTTTTTTTCCACATTACACTATCCAACAAGAATTGTCTACATAGCTAGCAAGAACAATGCAAAACAGATGTGGGACACAAAATCCATAATATCACCATTTAATAATCTGTCACATTTGGCAATGGTCGTATGCATAGCCACTGACTCTCCATTGCTCGCTATCAGTGCGACCACACTCATACTGCGTCATGTACTCACTTTAAAATGAAGTTATATAAGCACTTGCCGCTGAAATGATATTTGGATCTTCCAAAATTGTCGAGAAGTCAATGGTCCTAGTTGAACAGCGAGAATCCAAGTCATCTCGAATACAATGGCGGCCATACCTGATAGAAATGTTGACTGATAATCCGTAATAGTTCCTTCTAAAAAGCAACCGATCTGGAAAAAACTCTAAATGAGAAAACTAATCATCCGTATTATTTTGAAAATAACACTTGTCTCTACCACCCGAGGTGCCACGGAAACGTCCGACTTGAAAGTAGTTCCGACCATTTCAGCCCCATATGGCACTCATACAGCGAACATTATGGCACGGGCGTACTAGTACTGTCAGCGAAACACGCGCATATAATACTTATTTAGGAGGGAGGGCATTCCTAAACACAGTTCTTCTTGTCAAGCGATCTCGCCGGCAGTCGGAACAGATTTAAATGAACATGGCGACTGCAGTCGCTGGCAGTTGCACAGAATAAGGAATATATGGGTGAGTACGGTCACCGGGAGCACGCTAAAGGTTATTAGTTGAAAAAAATCCATTTTCTTAAGCAAAAATTCAACATGGTATTGATACTATCTCATTCCACTATCAATTATAGTCATCACATATAATAAAATGCGTAGTTCCCAAACGTGGATTCCTCTATCAACGAATTTAGCGTTCCCTTTTATCCTCCTAAGTACTGGCGTTGATAGCCAATCACTAAATTATATATTCAGGCTCATCTCCGTAACTGGAGAGTTATAGTTCACGCCCTCGTTAAGCTTCCCTGGTAATAATGTATTCATTGACTCATTTCTTATCCAATTCCCGAGTGTTTAAACTTTCCACAGTAACTGAAAGAAATTGATTGGATAATCAGAAGAGTATACAAGCCTTTGCGTACCAGCAAGGTTGCGCAGCTGAAAATGACATTTATAGAGAAAAGAACTCCCAAAATCGGAGTGTTCAGTTACATTTACAGGGTTTAAATGAGGTAAGGACATGGTCAATGGGAATTATTCTGAATGAAACAAGACTGGAGGGTTCCTTCTATGGGATACATCTGTCTCTGGAGGAGGGATTCAATGAAGAAAGGTTATGCAGCTACTGTGGTAGTATTTTGCTCAATGTGGCCATTTAAGATTAGGTATATTTGGTCATGAAAATCATTATATTTAGTTTTCTTGTACTGCTTTTTGTTACAGATCACACACATACCTCACTTAACTCTCACCTGTAAGCCTTAAAGGCTTCATGACTGTGCTGTTGTGATGCAACTGAAATTAGTAAAGGAGGTTTGGCTGAATCAAAGCATCCTGTATGTTTTCACTGACAACCCAAGGAGAACATCAGTATTACCCACCACCACCGATACAGTCCTAAGTGCTCACATGTCCAAAAAAAAAGAATGAATTTTCAGGGCAAATGTGGAATTCCAAGCGGTATTTGGACAAACTACAGACATACAGTGGGCTCCAAATACTGGCACCCCTGAATGGCGATGCACAAAATTTTTCTTTAAAAATTTAAAAAAATGTTTATGGAGAAACTCTAGAGTATGAAAAACACTGTACAATATTAATGTTCCAATGGAACCAACCAAAATTTACTGTTTTAATTAAAAATCTATTTCCTCAAAATCAAGGTTTCACTATTAATGGTGCCCTTAAAGTGGAATGGAAACATTTTGAGATTTATGTCTGTAGCAATAATTAGGCAGTAAAAAAAAAATTAAGTTTTGGTGTTCCTATCATCCTTCTTGATCGGTAAAAGAGGAATGAGATATTTTCAAAATTCCCGCCACTGCAAGCTGTGATCCGCCATTGGGCGGAATTCCATGTCTGTGACGTAACTAGTTGTAAAGCCTGCCCTTGTAGTGAATGGAAACCAGTGATTTCTGTGAAATGCGTCCATTTCTGGAGCTATTTTTAGTTTGGTGCATCACAAAATAACTCAGTATCGTAAACTGATTAGTTTATTCAGGCCCCTCTCTAATTAGCTCATAAGCCCAATCAGTTGTAGGCAATGGCAGCTGGTGAACTGGCAATAGGAGAAGCGCAAACTATCCCTGAAAACTAATGATTGGTCATGACCTGTTTTTAATCTTAATAAAATTGACATTGTGACTCAAAATCCTAAGGACCACCAGGTGTCGCCAGTTCTCCTTAAGATGAGCATGAATAGCCTAATTCTTGACCTGTTTTCAATCATTCATTTAAATGACCATTACAGAAACTCTAAAAACTCAACATTATCAGGTGTGGCCAGTTCTCATTAATAACGCATGGGCAGATCACTGCTTGCAGTGGGGGATATTTTGAAAAGCTCATTCTTTTACCAATCAAGGAGAATGATAGGAAAAACAACACTTCATTCCTAATTTGTTACATGCAGGAATAGAGGAAGACCCCAAGTGCAGAGTAGCAGGAAAAATGACTGGTTTATTAGTCAAAGCACAATGTTTACAAGAGGCACACAAGCACACAGTGTGAGGTACAGTTCAGGAACCACTCGACACACACACACACACACACACACACACACACACACACACACACACACACACACTAAACAAAAAAAATCGTAGTCGATGAACAAATCCAATGGTCATACACAGGGCATCCAAACACAGAACTCGTGGTCATACAAAAAGGGTCAGAATCCAAAAGACAAAACAATACAAGAAGGGCAGTGGCAAGAATCGTAGTCAGACAAACCAGTCGAAGAGAAACATTAATCAATGGCATACAAGGGGCTCTGCACAAAGAAATATTGATCAACGTTCTGACAAGGAGCTGGCTGTGAAAAGACTGCTTAAATAGACAGGAGGAAAGTCACATGCTATGCAGGAAGCAGGTGAGATGGATCAAACTAATTACAACGGGAGAATCACATGAGGGAAACCCTAACCACGAAAATTGGCGAAAGCCAAGACACGGACGGGAATCACGCAGACAGCCTATGACATTTAAACAGCTCCGGTCAAGGAGTTCTAAGTGCACAGATAACGAGTGCAGGAAAGTAATTAAGCATGTGCGAGAGATCTCGCAGAAACGCAGGGGTAGATAGTTAAAGCTGAGAAAGAGGCGGAGACTAGAACAGGGCGATTGCTGAGAGGGAATTAGTATTAATTAGTAGCGGTGCAACTTTACAGATTTAACTTGAGTGCTCATTAGTAAGTTAGTAATCTATATACATGGATTAGTTGTGTTAGTAGACTATGATACAAAATACAAACGTTAGTTTTGTTAGTAATCAGAACAGTAAGGCGAAGGAAGTAAACGAGAATCGAAGGAATGCGTTAAACACCAGAATACATTTAAATCACCCAAAGTAAGTGAGCACACAGACCGGGAAGACAGACTGAACCAACTAGATCACAAGACAGGGGAGACAAGTGCAATGGAACTGAGAAATGGAATGAACTAAAAACCTGAGCATAAAATAACCAAAAAGAATAAATAAAAGACAAAATCATGAACAAAACATGAACACAAAAACCAGAATCCTGACACACAGAAAACAATGGCAATGGAAAATACATGAGAGGCAAAGCTAACAAACTCCAGAAAGGGAGAATTTAGCAATACCCAAATTGGTAGTAAAAGCACAGAGATGCGGTTACGCGAACTCTGAAATAGAATTAAATTTAGAAGGGAAAATTTAGACACGCGAATAAGCGCAAGCTCTCAATAGAGAGAGAACTTTGTTTTCCAAAAGAAAGAGAACTGAACCAGCATAAAGAAAGGGAAGTGAATGGTCTGATCGACAAAAGCAAACCAAAAAATCCAGGAACTAAAGAGTGAAGTGAGTGAAAACTGAACCAATGAAAGGACCGAACTAATAATTGAATGATTGGTGTGAGTGGCCGGAAACTATGCTGGCAGGCAGGAATGACAAGCTTCAGCTGGCACTCATCATATAATTATTGCTACAGGCATAAATTTCAAAATATTTCAATTCCCCTCTAAATATTACATTAAATAATATTTTCCAAAATTAAACCAGGGAGTAAACTCCACTTATTCAAGTTTTATCTATGTGTTAAGGAACTATATTGAGCCATTACATCACTTCCTGTTTCACTATCACATAAAAATGAAGTAACGCACATGTAATATTCTTTTCTCATCCAATGCCATGAAGAAAACAAAACAACTGTCAGTTCAAAAGAGGCAGATGGTCATAGACCTTCATAAATCTGGTAATGCCCGCAAGAAGATTCAAAAACAATTGAATATGCCACTGAGCACTGTCAGGGCAATTATTAAAAAATTCCAAAGATTATGGAACTGTTTGATAGGATTGAGCCACTGGATTAAGGTTTTTCTCTCAGCACACGTAGATCCACACACACACACCCATTCCCAGCCCCCTGCCCTCGCTTAGCACACACACACACACACACACACACACACATACACACACTCATTCCCAGCCCCCTCCCCTCACTCATATACACTCACATCAATATCCTCCCACAGTGAGGGGCGCCTGGCACCTGCTCACACTTGGTAATTGCTGTATTGTGCTCAGAAGGAAGGTACATGATCAAAGGTAATATCAACATCCTGTAAGTTTGGCTGGATGTCTAAGGGAAGGTGTTTCATCCACCACTTGCTCTAGCACTGATCTTGTACTTAAACCCCGAGATGTGAACAGTGTGGTAGGATTCTCTGCGAATGCTATGTCAGATGCTAGAATCCTCCCTTGCGCATTGTAATAAAAGCCTTTTCAATTGGAAAGTGGTCATTGGTGTGTCACTTCATCGGTCCCGACTTGATTCCACAACAGAAAACAATCTTAACAGACGGTGACGAGGATGGGATAGGAAACATCTCCTGGTTGGACCAAAGATAATCAACTTGAGGGTGAGTATTTTTTTTATTTTACCATTCTCATTAGGTGTTGATTGTCCTTGGGCCAAAAATTTGAGTGACTCCTATTATTTTGATAAAAAAATAAAGTGTGGAATGGGACGGTGTTGTGATTGAATCACTGATGATCTTTAGGCATATTGGCGTCGTTACCACTGAATTTTATGGAGTTGGGTTGTACTCCCTGTAAGAGGACACATTGGTGTCATTAGTCAGTGGCCCTAGTGGAGTTGGGTTGGACTCTCATAAGAGGGGCGTGTTGTGTCATTGCCTTTGAGGCATTTGGAGGTCTGGAGACTTTGATAGATTGATAGGGCCTTGGGAGCGTCATTGCGGAACATTTGTTGATAGGGCGCGGAAGCGTCACTGCCATTGGGTTTTGGAGTCGAGTTGGACTCTCGCAAGAGGACTTGGTCGTTACCACTGAAATTTTGTGGAGTTGGGTTGTACTCCCTGTAAGAGAACACATTGGTGTCATTAGTCAGTGGCCCTAGTGGACTTGGGTTGGACTCCCCGTAAGAGGACATTGTCGTTACCGTTGGCATTTGCATAGCCTGCTGTTAGCGAGTGCTGGCGAGCCTCGCTCTTGATAGTTTTAGGAAAATAGAGTTGTTTGAGGAACTGTTTGGACCGTTTTGCCATTTTTGTAAAAGGGGAGTTTGCTCTGGTAAACTTTTGAGTTGTGTGAAACTGGGCTGTGTGGCGAGCGGGAATGCTGAAGTAGAAACCTTGGTTATTTGCCAATGTCATTGAATGCGTGAAAGTGCACTGATTGTTGTTTGTTTTGCTATTCCGTTTTCTTACTTTGTCTGATAACTGTGTATAAAGTTGCTGAAGCATGTGAATGTCTGCAGCGGACTTGTTATATTGTCATGCTAAGTTTGTGCGTTAGGCTGGGTTATACGAGTACATAATATACCCTGCATTGTTCATTCTAGCGATATACAGTATATATGTATGTAGATAGAAAATGATATAAATTGCGTACATATTATAATGAACTTGTCGAGGTTCCGGTTCCATAGGATAAGGACCGCGAACAGTACATGAGCCCAAATACTCTTGATAGTCCATGAGCCCGAAATAAGGGACTTTAGTCAATGAACCCAAGATAAGGGGGTAATGATAAAATAAACCTAATCATTACTACATTTTTAAATACACACTGCCCTACTATTCCCTTTCGACCTGATAAAGTACAAGCACATAGTTTACTTTTTACCCTTTGAACACGCTTACACATGGGGACGTAGATACCAACAAGTATAAATAATACACATAAGCGTCTGTAGTCGATACCCATAATAGATAATAAGAGTTTTAACTGTCTGAACTAAGAATGGAGAGGGAGATATTGGCCGAAGCGGTTCAGAAGGCCGCTCTGGAAGCGATTGTACCGAGATATAGTAAAGCAATTAAAGCTAATCCCCATTTCCTTTGAAAGCAAACGCAGATCAAACTTTAGCTGAGGCTATGAATGAATGGTGGAACAGTCGTAAAAAGGGCAGTGAGGAAAACAAGGAAGCTGTGATGTGTGTTGTCTTGAGCTATGAGAGCACTGTTTTAATGTGGCAATGATGTGGGGTTTTTTTTGAGAGTTCGCTGTATTCCTCCATGCTTTTTGAGTGGAGGGATGGATGCAGGTGCATCTTGGTTGCAAAATGGATGGTTTGGTAGAGTGGAGGAACTAGTGGGTCTGTTCCCCAAGTACAGATGAACAAGAACCAAAAACTGAGGGAAAATGTGATCACTAATAGCTTGAAGTTCAAAGGATGCTTAGGAACAAAAGGGTAATTTGCCTAGAATGATAGGAGGCTGAAGGGTGATGAGGTTAACACACAGAGGAAATGATCAAAGAAGTATGTCTGAAAAGTAAAGGGACCAGACGAGGTTGTGTATTGGCCCTCCCCAAGGTGTAACACTTTACAGGGCCTCTCTGCAGCTGGCTCCCATGTTTTCCAACATGCCCTACTTTTTTTATTTTTAATTAAAGGGGTTTACCAACAAAATGTAACAAAAGGAAAATTTTACACCAAAATGTAGGGAGTATAAGTGGTAAAAAAAAACCAACAGACTAAACAATTAAAAATATCAGGTGGTTATTTCTGAGCCATCCCACAGCTTTCTTTGGATAGAATGTACTATACATGGCAGTCTCCTCAAGTTGCTGAATTATATGCTTTTGCTGAAGCCTGTGAAACAATGACTGACTATAATGTGAATATTATACAGACTCTAGATATGCCTTTGGGGTTGTACATGACTATTTGAGTTTGTGTGTAAATAGGGGGCTCAAGACCAGCGTAGGGGCCCCAATACAAAATGGGGGGGGGGTAGTGAACAAACTACACAAAGCTGTACAGACCAGAACAGGTAGAAGTATTGAAAGAAAAGCCCACACCAATGGGATTGATCCTCACACTGAGGGTAACAGGAAGGCAGATGAGTGGGCAAAGATTGCAGCCAGTGAAGGGAAAGTTGCCTACTTTTAGAACTAAACAGAAGCCCCCAGAGAGAAAAGAATGGTGGGAAATTGTTCTTTTAGAACTACAAAACCAGTGAAGTTGCAACATAAAAACAGAATACAATGATTTGCCCCCAGAGCTGAGAAATGGCTTTGGATGGAGAATGTTTCAAAAAGTGGGTGGCAAAAAGATTGGGGCCAAACACTTGGAACATCCCACAGGTGAACCCAGGTGGGGCTTAAGGTCCTCAAATGTTCTGCCTAGTAGTACACCCAAAACCAGTGAAGTTGGCACGTTAGTAAATCGTAAATAAAAACAGAATACAATGGCAAATCCTTTTCAACCTATATTCAATTGAATACACTGCAAAGACAAGTTACTTAATGTTGAACACTTTGTAATTTTTGCAAATATTAGCTCATTTGAATTTGATGCCTGCAACATGAATCAGTTTGAGAATTGGGAACAGGTGGGTGCCATGATTAGATAACATTCCTTCATAGTTTCAAAACAAGGATTTAGGTCACCATTTGAACAAACGTGTCAGCTGATTGTCCAGTTTAAAAACAACATTCCTCAACGAGCTAAAAACTAGATCATCTGGAGTAAATCGTCAAAGGTTCGGCTGGCCGAAAACCAACATTGAATGCCCGTGACATCCCTCAGGCAATACTGCATCAAAACCGACATCATTGTGTAAAGGACATCACCACATGGGCTCAGGGACACTTCAGAAAACCACTGTCAGTAACTTTCGTCGCTTCTGCAAAAGTTAAAACTCTACAATGCAAAGCGAAAAGCCATTTATCAACAGTGCCCAGAAAACGCCCCCCGGCCGCTGGGCCCAAGCTCATCTAAGATGGACTGATGCAAAGTGGAAAAAGTGTTCTGTGGTCTGACGGAGTCCACATTTCAAATTGTTTTTTTGGAAACTGTGGACGTCGTGGTTCCTCCGGACCAAAGAGGAAAAAAACCACCCGACTGTTATAGGCGCAAAGTTCAAAAGCCAGCATCTGTGATGGTATGGGGGTGTATTAGTGCCCAAGGCATGGGCAACTTTGGTTATGTGAAGGCACCATTAATGCTGAAAGGTACATACAGGTTTTGGAGCAACATATGTTGCCATCCAATAATCGTCTTTTTCATGGACCCCTGCTTATTTCAGGCCAAGCCATGGTGTTACAACAGCATGGCCCGTATCGGGTACTAGACTTCCTGCCTGTAGTCCAGACCTGTCTCCCATTGAAAATGTGTGGCGCATGCTGGCGTAAAATACGACAACGGAGACCCCGGACTGTTGAACAACTTAAGCTGTACATCAAGCAAGAATGGGAAGAGTTCCACCTGAAAAGCTTCAAAAATTGGTCTCCTCAGTTCCCAAACGTTTACTGAGTGTCGTTAAAAGGAAAGGTGATGTAACACAGTGGTAAAAAGGCCCCTGTGCCAACTTTTTTGCAATGTGTTGCTGCCTTTAAATTCTAAGTTAATGATTATTTGCAAAAAAAAATAAAGTTTCTCAGTTTGAACATTAAACATCTTGTCTTTGCAGTGTATTCAATTGAATATAAGTTGAAAAGGATTTGCAAATCATTGTATTCTGTTTTTATCTACGATTTACATAACGTGCCAACTTCACTGGTTTTGGGTTTTGTATGATGGGAACAATAATCCATTTATACCACTCACTAGGGCATGATGGAGTGAAGCGGATGCGGCACAGGATGGCACAAACATGCTGGCATCCTAAATTGAGTGTTAACATTCGCAATTATGTTTGCAGGTGTATGACGTGTGCGCGATGCAGTCCAGGACCCACCATTAAGACTAGGATGAGACAACAGCCCCGACCGACCCAACCTTTTCAGGGAAAGACTGGGTGACTCAGCTACCATCGGTTCTCCTCTCTATGAGAGCAGGACCAACTGACCCTAACTCACTTTCTCCCTTTGAAATGCTTACAGGCCGACCCATGAGGACCCCTGGAGATCTTTGCATTGGTGGTGGTGATTTGCATGCGATGGGTGACCGTCTTGTTGAATATTGCAGACATTTGTCCCAGTGTGTCTCACAGGATCACAGGACAGAACCGAGCGCAGGAGAGGACAACGTGGAAACGTGCCAGGTAGAACATGGAGACCAGGTGCTGGTGAAAACCTATTAGAAGAAGACATTTGATCCTACCTGGTCCAGACCACATACTATCCTGCTCACAACACCATCGGCTGCCCGGGTGACTGGGATTCCAGTGTGGATCCATATCACACGTTTGAAAAAATATCAGACGGAGAAACAACATGGGGCACAATAATCCCTGTCTCGCCCTCTGGCTCCTGGGAGCTAGTTCTTTCGTTTTGTGTCTAAAGGCAGACACACGTTTCCGCAGCACACAAATGTGCACCAACTCGGCAGGCTGCAACTGGACCTGGGACAACCTGAGGAGTATTTACCTGACTGGATGGGGCTCCATCCAGTGCAATAAGGACATTTGGAAGATGACAGATTGTCATTTTTGGGGTATAAGGAACCCTGGTAAATTAGTTGGAGATCTATGTTGTAGTGTTGTTGAAGGTAATGGATCTGGTGTATTAATCTGGAAGGATCCGAGAGTGTGGGTTGACACAGGATTAGGTTGGGAAGAGGCTATCTATTAGAGTACATGAAATGTTTAATTTCAATTGGAATAAAACGGCAGCGGGACTGGAGGAAGATGGTTGCCCCACTCCGATGGTCATACATGAGTATGCCCTTAAATTGAAAGGTGAGGCCCGTGCTACATGTAGCCCTCCAGGGAAGCCCGGCACATGCCCTGTATTGTATCCTGGACCAAAAATTGGATTAGCTTCTGAAGGAGAGCCTCTGCCTCCTCTGGTTGGTGTGTCAACTCGACATTCTCATTTAATTATTAAAGTGAAACACATTATCTGGCCTAGGAATTGTTCAAATTTTACAGAATTAGAACAATCTATCCAAACCCTGATCAATTTTATGTTACAATGGTTGCCAAAATGTTATAAATATGATGTACATAGGGAAACATAGAGATCTACTATCAGATATTGCAGGATGGGTGGGAGCCATTGGCTCAACAGTGAATGCCATTTCAATGGCTATAGAATCTAATACCCGTGATTGGGCTGACAATCTGTTAGCAACAGGCACAATATCGGTGGCAAAGGGAGGACTACTTTCTAACCAAGCTACTCGCCATCTTGCTTCTGCTACGCATGACACTGGGGAGGTGATCACTGTTTTGCTCCAGCATTTACTTGAAAATACTAAAACTTACGAAAAGATTCTAGTGGTAGAGCATGTGCGTAGGAGGGTGGAGGAGATGTGTTACAGATCTGGCATGGCATTCAGCATGGAGGTGGCAGCTCTGATGGGTGACCTGCTTTCGCGTCCGTGTACCAGGGTGGGTACGGTCTGCAGTCCTTCTGGAGGCTGAGTCAGCTCCCCTGGGTGGCGGCGGGAGGGGGTCCTATCGATAGTCGGGGCATGTCACGATGGCGAGGACATCCGTGGTGGTGTTCTAATTCAGTCGGGCGGAAGCCCATACTGAAAGCACAACCCAAACACCGCTTCCATTCCCATGTAACGGACATGTGTGCCGAAAAGCGCAATGTCAAATACATCATCACTGACAACAACAGAAACATTGCCTTTTTGGAAAACCAATGCTCTACGGTCGGAGGCTGGGTACTATGCACAGCCTCAATTGAGTCAGGACAAGCCCTATCGCATTCAGTGGGACCTGAACTGCAAATACAAGTATTACCTGAATCTCCTGGAGCAATAGCAGTGAACCAACACTACCACTTGGTGCAGGTTTGGGCCTTTGTACTCTAGTCCAAAGCTTTGTGCAATGACTAACATTTCCTACTGCATTAACCCTACTGGCACTTCTATTACTATCGGCTCTATTCTAGTCGCTCCCGATGTCACCACTAACACTTCTGTTCCAGCCTTGGAGAGCTGGGTGCTGGACCACAATCATTATTTTGAGAGAGCTCTCATGGCAGTCTCTGACAGAATTGACAGAATATCATACTGCAGCAAAAAAGGCAACAACTGTGACCCACTGACTAAAAGGTACAAACATTTATGGGAGTAGTGTCCCCTGGGCACGACTTTGGGTGGTACTATCCCAGGGTGTCTGGGGACTTAGTATTGTAAGCTTTGTTTTAGTTATTTATATGTATTATAAATTAAATAGGCTAATCAGGAATGTACAGCACGGTCTAACATTTGCTAATCTGACCCATTCCCTTGCAAATGGTGGCCTAACCAGTGTCTAAATCATGGTGGGTGGGACCTTAGCTCACCACCAATACAAAATGAGGGAATGATAGGATTGAGCCACTGGATTAAGGTTTTTCTCTCAGCACACACAGATCCACACACACACCCATTCCCAGCCCCCTCCCCTCGCTTAGCACACACACACACACACACACATACACACACTCATTCCCAGCCCCCTCCCCTCACTCATACACACTCACATCAATATCCTCCCACAGTGAGGGGCGCCTGGCACCTGCTCACACTTGGTAATTGCTGTATTGTGCTCAGAAGGAAGGTACATGATCAAAGGTAATATCAACATCCTGTAAGTTTGGCTGGATGTCTAAGGGAAGGTGTTACATCCACCACTTGCTCTAGCACTGATCTTGTACTTAAACCCCGAGATGTGAACAGTGTGTTAGGATTCTCTGCGAATGCTATGTAAGACGCTAGAATCCTCCCTTGCGCATTGTAATAAAAGCCTTTTCAATTGGAAAGTGGTCATTGGTGTGTCATTTCATCGGTCCCGACTTGATTCCACGACAGAAAACAGTCTTAACAGACTGTTGAAAAACTCAACAGTAGAGGACGCAACTTCATTTTGCCCCCCCAGGATACTGAAGAGGATGGTGAGAGAAGCAACAAATCCCCAAGAATCAGTGCGAAAGAATTGCAGGCCTTGGTGGCATCTTGGGGTCACCGGTTTCAAAAAGCACCATGAGGCTCCTCCTCCACAGCCACAGGTCCTTTGGAAGGGTTGCCGGAAGAAAGCCTTTTCTGACCAGACGACACAGAAGCAAACGCTTAGAGTTTGCCAAGCATCATTTAAATTATGACTCAAACAAGGTGCTTTGGTCAGATGAGACCAAAATTGCATGTTTATCATTCTGTTTAGTCCTTCTTCTGTGTCGCTCACTATGGCTTCGTCACCCTGCAAACCTCACTGCTTTCACACGGATTCCGCCAACCTTTATACCGCTATCCATTGGTCCTAAAGAGTTTCTAATAAATCATTCTGCGTAGATGTTAAACAATAATGGGGATAGGGGACATCCTTGCTTGACCCCTCTTCCGATGTCACCTTGCTGTGATAATTCATCCAGTACCCGAACGCACACTTTTTGGTTGCAGTACAAATTCTTGATAAGTCTTCCATCTCTCCAATCCACTCCTATAATTTGAAGTGTCTAAATCATTATTGTCCAATTCACCCTGTCGAACGCTTTTTCGAATTCTATGTAGCATATATACAGTTGAAACCAGAAGTTTACGTACACTCTATAAAAAGGCACACAACCTTTTTTTTCTCACCGTCTAACATTAAATCAGATTAAACTTTTCCTGTTTTTGGTCAATTAGGATTACCAAAATTATTTCTATTTGCTAAATGCCAGAATAATGAGAGAGATAATTTTTTAGACAATTTTTTATTACTTTCTTGAGAGTCAGAAGTTTACATACACTAAGATTACTATGCCTTTAAACAATTTGGGAAAGCCCAGTTGATGATGTCATGTCTTTGGAAGCCTCTGATAGGTTTATTGACAACATTTGAGTTAATTAGAGGCACACCTGTGGATTTATTTAAGGCACACCTGAAACACACTGCTTCTTTGTGTAACATCATGGGAAAATCAAAAGAAATCAGCTAAGATATCAGGAAGAGAATTGTGGACTTGCACAAGTCTGGTTCATCCTTGGGTGCAATTTCCAGATGCCTGAAGGTGCCACATTCATCTGTTCAAACAATTATACGCAAGTATAAACACCATGGGAATGTCCAGCCATCATACCGCTCAGGAAGGAGATGGGTTCTGTGTCCCAGAGATGAACGTGCTTTGGTCCGAAATGTGCATATCAACCCAAGAACAAAAGCAAAAGACCTTGTGGAGATGCTGGCTGAAGCTGGTAAGAGTGTGTCATTATAAACAGTGAAACGAGTCCTGTACCGACATGGGCTGAAAGGTCACTCTCCCAGGAAGAAGCCATTACTCCAAAAGAAACATAAAAAAGCCAGATTACAGTTTGCAAATGCACACAGGGACAAAGACCTTAATTTTTGGAGACATGTCCTGTGGTCTGACGAAACTAAAATTGAACTTTTTGGCCATAATGACCATCGTTACATTTGGAGGAAAAGGGGGGAAGCTTGCAAGCCTGAGAACACCATCCCAACTGTGAAATATGGGGGTGGCAGCATCATGTTGTGGGGTTGTTTTACTGCAGGAGGGACTGGTGCACTTCACAAAATAGATGGCATCATGAGGAAAGAACATTACATGGAAATACCGAAGCAACATCTCAAGACATTGGCCAGGAAGTTAAAGCTTGGGCGCAAATGGGTTTTCCAAATGGACAATGACCCTAAGCATACTGCCAAACTGGTTACAAAGTGGCTTAAGGATAACAAAGTCAATGTTTTGGAGTGGCCATCACAAAGCCCTGATCTCAATCCTATTGAAAATTTATGGGCAGAGCTGAAAAGGCATGTGCGAGCAAGGCGGCCTACAAACTTGGCTCAGTTACACCAGGTCTGTCAGGAGGAATGGGCCAAAATTCCTGCAAACTATTGTGAGAAGCTTGTGGAAGGATATCCAAAACGTTTGACCCAAGTCATACAGTTTAAAGGCAATGCTACCAAATACTAATGAAATGTATGCAAACTTCATACTCTCAAGAAAGTAATAAAAAATTGTCTAAAAAATTATCTCTCTCATTATTCTGGCATTTAGCAAATAGAAATAATTTTGGTAATCCTAATTGACCAAAAACAGGAAAAGTTTAACCTGATTTAATGTTAGACGGTGAGAAAAAAAAGGTTATATGCCTTTTTATATAGTGTATGTAAACTTCTGGTTTCAACTGTACATTTCAAGATTGTAATCAATGACTTTTTCCGAAAGCATTCTCATTGTCCCATTTGCTTCTCTTGTCCCTCGACTTGCCCTGAATCCGAACTGATCATCTCCTAGGTAGTCCTTGGCTACTCGGTTCAGGCGTTTTTTCAGAATTTTCAGTAATATCTTAGAGGCATGGGATATGAGACTGATTGTTCGATGTTCTGAGCATTTGGTTGTGTTCGGCTTCTTTGGAATTGGTATCATTATTGTTTGGAGAAAGTCTTCTGGCCATATTCCTGTATTGTAGATGTCTTTGCAGAGAGAGATCAGCTCTTCTTGTGATTCCCCCTCCAGTACCTTTATCATTTCTGACGGTATACCATCCACTCCTTCTGATTTCCTGTTCTTTAATTCCTTGCTGGTCTGTAACATTTCATCTCTCAAGAGATCTGGCCCCAATGTATCATGGGATAATGGTTCTTGGAGTTCAATGTCATGTGGTTTATCTTCTTTAGCATATAGTTCCTCAATGTATTCTACCCATTTCTCCTTTATGTCTTCTTTGTTGGTTAACTTCTGACAATGTTTGTTTTCAATCACCTGGGATGGCTGAGCTCTTCCATTGCCACTCAGGATGCTTAGCTCTTTCATTTTTTTGTATGCTGCATCGGTTCGCCCTGTTCTTTCCATCTCTTCTATTTCTTTACACTCATTTTCTAAATAGACTTCTTTAGCTTTGTCAGTCTCTCTTCTTAGTTGGTTATTTAACATGCGGTACATTTTGTGTCCATGTTTTGTGTTAACCATTCTTCCATCTCCTTCTGTCTTCCATTGCTTGTAACATCTCATGTGTAATCCAGGGCTTTTTGGGTTGGCATTTACTGTAGCCAATTTTCTCTTCTGCTGCTTGCTTAATGCTCATTTTAAGATTGTTCCACCTACTTTAAACATCATGAATCTTTTGTCTATTCTCCTCTTCTCATATATTATTCAATATTTCATTCACTCTTTTTGTAAAGCTGTTTCTTACTGCTTCCTCTTTTAGTGTTCCTAAATTCCACTTTTTCCTATTCTTCTTCTTTTTGATGCTTTTCAGAGCTATTCTGCACTGCATAGCAACCAAGTTGTGGTCTGTGTTTGCATCTGCTGCTGGGTAAGTTTTGGCATTCTTTACTCCATTTCTATATTGCTGTTTTACCAGTATGTAATCAATTTGGAATCTTCCTGTGTCTCCAAATCTTTTCCATATATATATCCTTCTCCTATGTTGCTTGAACCAAGTGTTAGCTATTACTAGATTATGTTGCTTACAAAACTTTACAAGTCTCTCCCCTCGTTCATTCCTTCTTCCGAGCCCATATTCGCCAACCTGTTTTCCATCGCCACCTTCCCCAACAATACTATTCCAATCTCCCATCAATATCAGGTTGCATTTTCCTAGCCTATCTTCTTCCTCAGTTAGGTTATCTAGCTTGGAATATTCTTCTTCCACTTCTTCATCAGAATAGTCAGTTGTTGGCATATACACTTGTATTATGGCTGTGTCTACTACTTCTCCTTTAAGTCGCACTTTCATGATTCTTTCTGAGATATTGGTGATATTAAACACACCGTCTTTTGTTCTGGGACCCAGCACTACTCCTATACCCCATTCTCGCTTATCTCCTCCTGAGTAGATCATGCGGTATTTGTCATTTACAAAACTCCTGTTCCCTTCCATCTAACTTCACATAGTCCTAGTACATCCAGCTGGCTCTTATCCATTTATACTTTGACATTCTCCAGTTTACCATTAGTATTCATTGTCCTTAAGTTCCATGTTTCTATTTGTAGTCCAAAAGGTTTGTTGTGTCTGTGAGTTCGCTGGATTACGACCGAGGAGCCCTCACCTGCACCCCCGCCGGGCACGGCTCTGCCATCTTTGTTAACAGACCCGCTTACGCCGTTCACATCACTCTTTTGAGACTTCATTCCATGTAGTCATACTAGGGAAGGTATAAGTGTGGTAGTTTCCCCTTGCTTTCCACACTCTGCAGTACTGGAGCCGGAACTCAGGCTCACTGATCCGCCCCCTGGCTGTTCCTCTGTAGTCATCGTTGGCCCGTGTGGTTCTTCCACTGAAGACAGATACTGCACTGCTGCTGCCCAGTGCAGGACAGGGTTTATTGAAGATGACCCAACCCACCTTGTCATGTCCTCGTCAAAGGGTTATGAGGGTTTCATAGAGCTAACAGCGTCACCCATTGGCTCCCCTCCCCTAGTGAGAACACCGGGATCAGACTTACACCCCGCTGGGTACCCAGCCAGTATTTCTATGGTCTCGGGGCAAGGCTTTCCTTGCATGCATAATGCCTTCATAAATTACACATAATGTCTTCATAAGTCATACATAAGCAAATGTTATGCTTTTTAAAGGGTAAAATAACACATCCTTATTCAGCATGTGATGCCAGAAGTGACAATGACAATGTCACTTAGCTGACAATGTCACCCTTTATTGAATTTAGTCACTAACTAAGTGACACTGTCACTTATATCACATCTGGCATCACATGCTAAATTAGAATGTGTTATTTCATCCTTTACAAAGCATGACATTTGCTTATGTATGATTTATGAAGATATTATTTGTCATTTATGAAGGCATTATACATGCTGTATAAAGCCTTTATGAGCAACACTTCATCTAAAGTGTGACCCTAAGTACTGAATGATGGGTGCCAATTATTATGAAACCTTGATTTTGTTGAAATTTATTTTGTATTAAATTATTGTTATGATTTTGGTTGTTTCCATCGAAACATGAATAAAGTATTTCCCACATGCTGGCATATTCCGTTTCTCAATAATTATATTGTTTATATATTTTTTTTTGTGTTGTCTTTGCCTTGCCAGTCAGGGATATCAGTAATTTTGGAGCCCACTGGAATTCTTATTTTTAATATGTGTTCGCAAATCCTTCGCAGTCAATGACAGTCTGAAGTGTGGAACTGGTAGGCATCATCAGACGCAGGATTTCTCCCCTGAGGATGCATTGCCAGGCCTTCACTGCAGTTGCCATCAGTTGCTTCTTGGGGGATTTTGCCTTCAGCAGTTGAGAAGCATGCCCTTTTTCATGCAGCACAAGTGATTGACTTAGCCATTGCTGCACATTCCACTTCTTTGCATTACAAAAGATTTGAGTTGGTTTTGCAGTGTGTTTGGAGTCATCGGCCTTCTTTACTGTGAAGTGCCATGAGTTTTGATGCATTTAGCTAAACTGAGAGTATATTATAGCCCAATAAAATTCAGAAATCATCCTGCTTCTTTTGTCCACATTCACGTTGTTGTGTTCCAGGGTCCTGGGCCTTTGGCCAGGACATATTTATGGTTTTAACAGTTTCTTGTATAAGGATTTCCCATTTCATAGTTCATGTTCATTCATGTTTTTTTTATTTTCCAGGTTTTCTGTTTTGCCAGGTCTGCCCAGCCACTCCACCGCTTGTCTGCGTTCCGCCCGTATCTTCGTGTTTGCACACTTCAGAGCTCTGGTTGGCTTTTGGTATTTCCCCCCTTCCTTCTGTGCTGTGCTGATTCAGGGCTGCCTAAGCGATTGGCAATTAACTTTTTTTAGTACTAACATTTACTAACAGTCACGGGAAGGTGTAATTCTTAGACAGGCACATTACTAATACTACTAATTTAGGTAGGGAGTTTATTGTCATGATTCCTGCTTTGCTATTTCAAGATCTTGCTGTGCTTTTCTGTTAACATTTATGCTTCCTTCCAACCTGCATGCTTCATTGGTACTTAAGCTGAGCACGCTCATTTTCTTAATGAGCAAGTCATATCCACCTATTGTCTTTGTCTCCTGATCTTGCCTTGCCTCTTGTTCTTCTCCAGGTGTTGCCCCTCATGTGTTCTGATTTCTGCCCTTTATCTGGAGGCGGTGGAAGTTGGCTGGCAGACAGAGTCTCAAGTTTCTATGCCAAGTTACCACCAAGTTTTCATTGTCGAAATAGCCAAATCACCCAGTGTTTAGTGTTCAGTGCAGTTTGTGTTCTTCTTAGCCAAGCCTAGTTCTGGTTTATATATATTCCTGATTATTCTTTTGTTTGTATTTCTCTCCTGGGTTTCCAGTGGTTTTTGTTTTTTGTCGTTTGGATCTTTTTGTTACTTAGCTCTGTGTAGCTTTTTCTTAGTTGGCTTTCTGCAACCCTTTGGGCCAAGTTTTTCGTTGGCCCTCGTGCCTGTTTTCTTTGTGTTTCAATAAACCCCCGTTCCCTGCATCTTGCGTCTGGTGCCTTCCTGATCTCGTATCACACGTCATAAAATAATGCAACAGAAATGGATCCATTGGGTGATAAACACATGATCATGCTTCACAGAGAAGATTGTATGCTTGGAATCATGAGAAAGTCCTTCCCATCTCCATACTCTTCTCCTCTGATCATTCTGGTACAAGTAGATCTTTGTCTCATCTGCCCAAAAGATGATGTTCCAAAACTGTACAAGCTTTTTTCAGGTTTTGAGCCTTACAAAGGGCTAATCAAAGAGCACAGTGATTCTTGCCCTGCTTACCCATTGTTCACACTCTCAAATTCAAGATGATAGTCAGCACTGTCTGTTCATATGAATTCTTCAATTTCAACTCCAAAAGAAAAAGCAACCAAACATTTTAATTTTTTCAGTTCTTCCAGGATGACAACATCCGAGCAGAAAATAAATAATAAAGCAAAACTATGTAGCATTTGCCGGATTCACTCGCAGTGTCCCCCTACAGTTGATAAACGGTATTATCTGTAACAACTGTCGTAAAATCTGTCGGCACGTGCATTTGTTGACAAGCCAACAACACCAGTGAATTTTCTGAAGCAGGACATGTAATGTGCAATCCGATCAACTAGACCAGGTAAGGGAGACTTAAAAATTGGTCTAACTCATGTAGATGGCGCAGTCCACACTACAACAATAACGACAATGATAATGGCAACCGACATCGTTGCGGTCACTTTCAGAGCGATTTTATGCACGGAAGAAAAACTGACCGCCAATCAAAATTAGTCAGAATTTACAGGGCGTTGCGTTCATTCAGCATGGCAGATGACATCGCAGAGAAAAAAGGGCTCTGACACAGCTGGAACGGACAACATCGATGTTTATACAACAATATCATTCATCAGTGTTGATGCTCAAATGGTTATGAGTACATGCCAACCCAGATCATTACCTTATCCTTCCGAAGTAAAACATGACAAATCTTATACGTTTAGTACTCTATACGGGAGTGAAGTACATGTTTATGATCAAACATTTCGACAGGCAAATAGTTTAGCAATGTTTGCCAGCTCTCGATAGCATGACAAATGGCTAGCATGTCAGATACCAGCTAGCTAGAAAAATCGCTGTAGACGATTATTTGACTGAGCATAAATGGTGGACTAGATGATTTCAATGACACAGCCTGACACAAAGCAAGTTCAAACGCACTAGAACTAGATCTAGAATGAAGGATTAAGGTAACAATTTGTACTTACTTATCCAAAAGTAACAACACCAAGTCGCCATCGGTCGGACATCCCTCCTCTTTCAGTTCTCGCCAGTGAGAGAAAGCCAGTCCAATGTTGACCCTAGTCCTGGCTCTTATTTTATCACTTTCTCGTTTTCTTTTAAATGTCTCCTCGGACAATACCTTTGCCTTCTTCGGTTTCCTCACTGCTTCAGCCATTACAACCATTTCCAACTCTGCTTCATTCTACATTCGCTCGCTGGTCTTGAGAGACGTGGGGGAGGGGGATTGTGTGACGTATGCGGTAAAGCAGTAAGTAAGTTTTGTAGTTATTGTTGGGCCTGGGTGGCCTGGGTTCCTACCTGAATCCCGAAGTTACATAGTGCCAGTGAAGGCGATGCAGGCGCGATCAAGCCATGACAAATGTGTTAATCAACCTATTGTGGGTTGATGTATCACCAGAATGATCTTGGAAATATAGTTTGTGAGTGAAAAAATTACATAGTGTTGCTTTAAATCAGAGACAAAAGAGTGTTCGCAATGTTCTGATTATAGCCTGCCATTTATAAGCTCAAGCTTTAAAAAATGTACCGTACATTTATTTACCTGATCAAATTTTCACATTCTCAATTCCTCAGTGACTAACATGTTTCTGCCTATGCCACAAACACACGTGACTTCCCCTCTTATGCTTGACAGAGTACTGGTATCTTGTTTGTTATGAATCCGTTAAAAATTTAATAAATATCCTTTTATGTTTTTTGGTATATTTATTGGTATACTGCTTACTTTGGAACACAGACAGAAATTACATTACCCGTTATGTGCGAGACTGAGAGCTGAATTTGCATGCTGTTAATTATGATTATATATTCATAATAATTAATAAGGTCTCTATAGGGCTGGCACAAGGGCACTGATAAAGTGATAAATCTGCAGATCGGTGCTTCAGAGTGGAATTCATCAGTTTGATCAGCAGCAAAAGGTGAGGAATTCTATTATACTTCTTACTCAGACAGGAATTAAGTCTAAACTGACCACAAACGATCAGAGTCCAAATTTAGCATTTTTGTGCATTATATATTATTGTAATATTTCTAATTATATTATATATTATTACAGTATTTTATATGTTTTATATTTTTTGCATGTTTTTTCAGTGTCTTTTTCTAAGATCATTTTGAATTTTTAATTCATCATTTCTCCACAATGTAAAAATGTGACTGATCATTTTTCCATGGTGCTCTTCATTTGTGTCCAGGAACAATGATTAGGGCCATTCTCAGTCACGTGTGTGACCAAAAATGTAACAAATAGTAGAAAAAATCTCCTCCAATTACAAAAGCATTGGAGGTTCATGATTGTGGACCTTGTATAAAAGTACTACTTATCCAAGTCTATCAAGTAAAAATGTTATTTGTTACATTAACTTTAACTACTTAAGGTCAGAGGTCAAATCGACTGGTCACGTGTGTGACTTCACACGGAAACAGGTTTTTCATAACTCTATTTGACTTCATAAACTCTGTGAAGTTGAAAAATCTAGAATTTTCATAGTTTTGGGGTATGGAGAATAGCAAGGAATAAATTTGATACCTTTCATTAATTTTCAAAGTATTTCTTTATTTGATGACATCTGGTCATGTGTGTGACATTTTGGTTCACTTCTCAAAGAATGGCCCATTAGTATTTAATTCGCCAAAAATCAATCCATTTGTTCATCATCTACAGCTGGACCTTCCTGAGTAAATCTGCCATAAATGCAGAGTATTGTGAATTGGTTGCTATTTGGAAACTGATGAGGGATGGAAATTTCATTCAGTGATACACTGCAAAAAGTGTCAGTCATGAAAAGTCTTTTAATCTTATTATGAGACATGACTTCCTCATTTTTCTCCATCAAGTAGAAAATTTTATCTTATTTGAAGTCACTTTGTGCTTGAAGAGTGAAATTCTCTTATCGGCAAATCTTGAAATGAGTCAAAATTATGTACCCTTATTGGCAATTTTTGTTCACACTGAGAAGAAAGGTAATAGAAATAAGTGTTTTAAATCTAAGTACGGGATTAAAATTCTCGGCAAGATGAACTTATTTTTCAAAGTTCGCACCAATATGAAGTACGGAAAAGCATATATCAACAGAATAGTTACATTTCTTCACTGAAGCGCAAGAAATGTAAACTTCAGTTCCAGTCAAAAGTTTGGACACACTTTGGTTATGTCACATCACTCAGTTCTTAGAGAAATTTAAATGGCTTAACTTCTCTATATAATCTCCAATGGAATCTTGTTGGAGGTTAACAGAAGTTAAAAGAGAATAATTTACTTGTTTGAGGAGAGTCTAAAATTTTGTAATTCTCAAAGAAGCCATATTTTTCTAAGTAAACAGACAACCAAGCTCCTTCCATTTTACAACAGCCTTATTAAAGTCAAGCTGTTTTGGGACTTATTGGGCAAAAAGGTTGATGAAAAGCACACCAGAAGAAGTGCAGCTTTGAAAAGTTAGACAGCTGCGAAGCTTCAAACTCATTATGGTCAGATGATTGCCCTTGTAAAACAAACAAAAACAAACAAACAAAAAAAAACAATGTGAGTATGCTCAGCAAATATGACAACAAATGGTGGTTAGTTTGATAGAAAAAGAATTAGATCTTTTTTTGCAAAATAAGGGGTGCTTTTTTCTTTATTTTTATGTATTTTATTTTTCTTTCATGTATTTTTTTTTAAATGTGGGTATGTCCAAACTTTTGACTGGCACTGTACATTTGTAAGAGTCTGTGAATATTTGTAATTTATCAATTTTTGATATTCTCCACTATTACATGCTTTTCTGCCCAAGAAGAAAGGAAACAAGCTTAATTTGGAATCACATGATTTTGAATGTCTTTTTCTTCTTTCCCTATTGCACACAATACTGTATCGTTTTGGTGGCAATCTCAAGACTTTGATTCAGAAGCTATCCAATCTTATTCACCTTGCTCTGGTCATTGCACCGTTACTCTCTCCTCACAGGTGGATCTACGGGGCACATGGAAGTGCGCCTGGCACTAAAAGCAGTCGGCTACATTGTTCTGAGTGTGGTGGGAATACCAGGAAATCTGGCAGCCCTCCTGCTCTTTGGCCATTTGTTCCTTACGCAGCGGCACATGCCGCACAACGAGATCATCCTAAGCCAGCTGGTTTTTGCCAACCTAACAGTGACAGTGTGTCACGGCATTCCGCAGGCTCTACTTGCACTGGGCGTTAACCTTCTCTTGAACGACCATGCCTGCAGAGCAATCATCCTTGCAACCCGGATTGGGCGTGGCATGTCTATTACTATCACCTCCCTGTTGAGCGCCTACCAGTGTGTGGTCATAGCCCCGTCGTCACATGGCTGGACCTGGCTTAAAAACTGGCTTCCTGGCCATCTTCGCCATGTCATCATCTTCCTCCTTGTGCTCAACATGAGTATCTACACCAGTAACATTGCGTACACACAGGCTTTTCCTGCCAACGGCACCATCCCAGAGTACAGTCTTAACCTGAAGTTCTGCATTTTGGTGTTCCCTGGGCACACTTTTTACATAGTCAAAGGTATGGTCAGCATCATACGTGACTTCATCTCTGTTGGACTAATGGTAGCCGCAGGAATGTACATGATAGTGGTCCTGCATCGGCACCGTCAGCAGGTTCAGGGTCTGCAGGGAGCCGGCAGGAAGACTGAAGAGGCATCGCGTGCCGTCCTGCTGCTCGTGAGCTTGTACGTGGCACTTTTCAGTTTGGACAACATTCTGTGGTTCTACACACTCTCTGTCTCCCGTGTGCACCCTGCTGTTTCTGACGCTCGTGTCTTTTTCGTCACCTGCTACTCCACCATCAGTCCTGTGCTCATCATCGCCACCAACAAGAAGTTGGCCATGTACTTTAACTGTGGCTCAAAATGCAAGTCTGTACAAAACATCAAAAGTAATACATAGTCAGAGTCTCATGTGTGACATCAACACAATGAGGACGTTGAAAAATAAATCTGAGGAGGGACAGAGGAGATTGTTGTCTTGTATACTAGTGTATTTTATGATAGCAGTATTTGTTGCCACAATTAACATGCAATACCAACACTTTGATTCATTAGCAATAACAGGAATACGGTTATTTTATTTCTGACTCAGTTGCAACCACAGATTGGAAAATGTTTTTGACATTTGGTTGGTCTGTGCTTCTCGTTCCTATCCATGCATGTAAACAGACCACTTTCAAAAATAAAAAATACGTTACTGAAAGAAATTGAAGGTTTTATATGAAATAAAATCCCTTCTCCTAGTTTGAAGTGTGTTTCAGGCTTTGATGTCACTTTACATCTTGGCTAAAAGCTCGGATGATGTTATGCTAATTGTAATGCATTTGCAACACATTGAATTAAGAACAGTCGAGCATGACTAGGAGTGACAGATCAGGAGCAGCTCAAGTCAGCAGACATGTTGATTCTCTATAGATTGGCTCGTTCACTTCAGCCTGATTAATGAGTGTTACACAGTGTAAATACATAGGTGTTTCTGTCTTGAATGATATATCTGCACTTATAATTCAGGAAGCATATTGGAAGCTTGTGCCTTTTCTATTACTTGAACAAAGTTCTTTTGAAGAAGGAGCGCCAATCGGAGGTGTCAAGTAAAAGTATTTTTATAATTGAGTCCACACTTCGTAAATATGCTGTATAAATGTGTGAGCTGTATTTTTAGCAATATGAAATATATTGCTTGCATATACAGGCTTTACAGTACAGAACTAGTTAAAAGTTTGGACAAACCCACATTTTTTTTACAATACATGTTAAATAAAGAAATAGGCACCTGTTATTTTGCAAAACAAGATTTAATTCTTAAATCCATCAAACTAACCAGCATTTGTTACATTTTTGGGGTTATTTTTTCTTCACAAGGGCAGTCATAAGGCTATAATCAGTTTGCAGCTGCATGTGTGTTTAACTTCCCAAAGATGTGTAGCATTTGTCATGTGCTTTTCAACAGACTTTTTGCCCAGTAAGTCCCCAAACAGCTTGACTTTATTTTGGTGGTTGGAAAATGGAAGGAGCTTGTTTGTGTGTTGACTTTGCAAAATGTAGCTTCTTTGAGAATTCTGAAATTTTGGACACTGTTCAAAGAAGTAAATTATTTGCTTTTAACTTTACTTATCTTCTGTTTACAGGATTCCATTTGAGATCATATTGAAAAGTTAAGCCGCTTAAATTTCTATAAAAAAAAGAATGCTGTGAAATTTGCATCCAAACTTTTGACTGCTACGGTACTTGCAAGTATTGTATTATTGTATTGCGTGCAACTGTTAACCATTAAAGCAGAAAAGCATTCATTGACACATTCCAAAGCGCAATATGAAAACTGAGAAAATCTTCTCATTTTTGTTTATCTTGAACTGGCAGTGAGTTCGGCTCAAAAATGCCATTTTGCTACCAAAACAAATCTCAGTTTGAAACAAAGCAGTGTGATAAACTGGATATGTAAACACAGGTGCCTTTTATTTCCTGTACCTTTTTGGACATCTCATGAGACAAGATTTTCGCCCAGTTCATATAATATCATGAGAAGAGGGTAACCTCCATTCTGCTGGAAAGCAAGAATGATTATATTATGCATGGACATGACATGCAAACTGTATACAGTTTTTCATTCCCAGATCCTGATTCAACTTTAATTAAAATTCATCAGCTCTTATTTGGATTACAGAAAGTCCACGATGCGCAAGCTCCGGTGCCACGAAGCCCCACATAGTTCCCCTATAATTTGGATGGTTAACAGTTTTAACTCTTTGAATTTTTCAAAGAAGAACCAAGATTAGGCTTTTTCAGAGCCATCCCAATTTAATAGCAAAGCAAAACTTTTTTAAAATAATTTAACATATTTTTGTGAATCTAAAATTTCCTATGTAAAACTGGGTGCTCGCTGTTTGTTTATATCAGGTTGCAGACTGTCTTGAGTAGGTGAAATGGTTGAGCTGGAAACAATAAACTAGCAGCATGTAAAAAAAGTCTGACGCCAGGGGACAGGAGTAGGTCTCAAAAACCGATGAATAAGCTAGCTAGCTAGATAGCACCGTGGCTAGCCATGGTAACACTGTCAGTTTTTCTTCAGGAGTTCTACTACTGCAGATAGCATGAGGAGACAAAAACAGGTATCGAATATAGACGCATTTACCCCTGCCTGCTCTTGCTCTAATACTCCCTCATTTTTGCTCCCTTTTTTTTTGTAGGGAAGTCACCGACTAATCATACTTTTGCCATTTGACATTTGATTGGTCATTATCATATTAAATCTCCACGAAAGGAAAGCAAGAAGAACAATATTTTCCATAATATAAACAGATAATATTTAGCCTAACCACCATCAATTTCAATTAAGAAAAAAGAAAACAATTATATCAGTGATTCCCAAACAGTGAGCAGTGGGAATGCGGCAATTCAGGTGTGTTGTGTGATTTTGTGACGACATCGTAGTTAATTGCGCACTGTAGCGATCAGCTGTTTGGGTCACAAAAGCCGCTTGCACACTGGACGCGAAACGAATTTTTTTCGCATGACAGATTGCATTCAAAATCAGTGCGAAAACGCGAATACACACGAAATGGGTGTATTCGCGTCCTCGCATTGACTTTGAATGTAATCTGTCTTGCGAAAAATTTGTTTCACATTCAGTGTGCAAGCGGCTTAACTGCGGTTGCAAGGTCGGATGGTCGTTAAACTTGTGCAGATATTTCGAAAATGGTCCGTGTGTGTTGCTTTCCTGGACGTGAAAGCAAAGCTGTATCCTGGTGCACTTACAGCTTCCGCCGCATTCCTCTGTGGGATGAACTTTGGCAGCTGTGGCTAGCTGCGCTCAACATGGATATTGATACGCCATCCGTATCCCTAAAAGAGCTCAGTGTTTGCAGTATTCATTTTTCCAAAGAGGATTTCATGAGGCTACATTCAGGGAAATCTCAATGGTGCACGCTGAAGAGCACTGCGGTCCCCATGCATCAGGTAAAAGAGTGAAACACCTGTGAAAAAGTCTAATGTAACATTGCAGCACAAATTGATATTGCATAGGGTCTACACAGCCACATACTGTGTATCTGCTGTGCTGGTTATTATAGGGATTTTTTTTTTTTTTTTGAGACGTAATTCTATGCCATTGAAATTCTGTCTCTGCCACAAACCGCTCAGAGTCTGGCCCAAACGGCTGATCGCTACAGCGCGCAGTTTACTCCGATGGAATACGTCAGTTGGTTAGTTCAAGAGCGACTGTGTTTTTTTCTGAACGGGTGAAGCGCTGTAATTTTTTTAAATATAGCGTACAATTGAAATGGTGTATTATTTTCAGGTAGGACCTCTTTTAGGCTGCAAAAATACACTGTTTCCCTGGTCCCATTCACAACAGTGTATCGCCTAAATTTCCACCCAGCACTATGCGCTGGTGCGGCTACCTGGAGGAGATCAGAGA
Organism: Gymnothorax javanicus; assembly: GCA_029692085.1. Taxonomy (NCBI): domain Eukaryota; kingdom Metazoa; phylum Chordata; class Actinopteri; order Anguilliformes; family Muraenidae; genus Gymnothorax; species Gymnothorax javanicus. The sequence continues at coordinate 16,762,443 of CM056202.1, forward strand.
GCTTTCTATAGCATCTAATGTAAGTAGTGGCAATTTGTAGTTTATACAATCCCACTTCAAAAAAAGTGAACTATCCCTTTAAGGGGCAGCGGAGTATCAGATTACTTCGTCTTTAACAGGATATTTTCACAAACACGTCATTAAAAGTGGACTTCAATAAAACGTCTGTTTTCTGCGAAAAAGTACCAAATGATGAAGCAAATAGATTTTTCATTGCTGTTTTTGACATTTAATAGCATGGGTGGTGTGAAATAAAATAATCTTGGCAGTGCAAAAGAAAATGATTTTTCTGGTTTCACTAGAAGCGTTCTAGTTCATTTGTGGTCACTTGTGCATTTGTTAAACCGAAATTTATCAGTCTTTTTATCAGACCGAATGTTTTACACGTCTGCAGTAATGCAAAAAGCAAGATATGTATCATTCTCTTTGTCGAAATTCAGCTTTTAGGGGATCACATGAGTTACACTGTATTTTACACACGTGTGTAGGACATTTTGCGTCAGCATACTTACATGTGCATTTACTGAGGGATGGTCTCATTATGTCGACATGATGTTAAATGTTCACTAGATAATTAATTCATTGTTCCAATTCAATTTACTTATTATATATAATGAAGCTACCATCAAAACATGGTACATGTACAGTAAATACTTCCCCATCCCGTAGTTATATACAATGCAAAATGCTCTCCTGTTTGGTTGTGATTATTGATGATTTTCTCTAGTGTCAACAGTAATTTAGTCGAAAGGTGTTCCATGTTTCCGTGATTGTCATCTGCTTTGGCTGTTTAGTATCATCATTTGAATTTTGGTGGTTTAAACGGTGCTAAAAAAGATGTGATTTGTTGTTTGTATTAATTAATAATTTCTAAAATTATAAATATGTAAGATATTTTTGTACGGCCCTTTCTCGGCGAGTTGCATAGCTATGGAATTTGCCGCCAGATGGAGTGATCCAGTTATGCTAAATTTGATCCGATATGGGTGAACTGGTGGCTCATTAGTGAAATGTTTTCTGTGCAAATATGAAAGACTGCTCACTGAGTGTTTGGTATCACTGCAAAGAAGAATAAACCTTTAAAATGATACTAATTTTGTAATTTAGTTCTGAATAGAATTCATGCAATCAGCAAATGATCTGCAACTCCGAAAGGTACTGTATTCATTATCACTGTTCAGATCAAGGGCAGAACAATGAGAATAAAAATGTATATATATTTTGTGGTCATGAGATGGCCATAACTCGTCGCAAGATTAACTTGATTCATGGCCCCAAGATGCTACTCATTGCCTCAATTTAATTCACATGAACCTGTATGTTTGTCCCCGAGGATCTCTTGGTGCAGATTTTTTAAAAGTATCATTTGTGCATTGCCAGTCAGGGGTGCCAGTAATTTTGGTGCCCACTGTAAATTACACTGATTCAATGTGACTAATTAATGTGACAAGCAGGGTAAGAATTCGTCCACATAATATATTGCATTAGGGTTGCCACCATTGAGAACTAAAAGTAAGGAACTGGGGGGCTCGGAGAATTGAAATACCTTGACATTATAATTAACTAGTATGCTTTTAATCACTTCGTCTCAAGTGCCTTTTAATCTTATGTTACTAAATTTATTAAATATTCACAAATGAATTTTTTAAAATTGAGTTTGCGTGTTCTCCGTGTGTTCATGTAGGTACTCCAGTTTCCTCCCACAGTCCAAAAACAGGCATGCTAGTGAACTGGTATGAGTGCGTGAGTTGATGGTGTGTGAAGCCTACGACAGACTGGTGAGCTGTCCAGGGTGCGTTCCAGCCTTTCTCCCACAGTTGGCGAGGGTAGACTCCAACTCCCCAGCGAATTTGATGAGGAAGAGGAGGTTGAGATAATGGGTGGATATTACACTAATAGTCTTTGTAATATGCTAACCTATCAGAATCTCTCTCTCTATATATATATAAATGCAAAAAGAGAGAAAGCCCTGGTTGGTGTCAGGGCAAACAGTCACAAAATCAATGAAAAAAACATTTTATAGAGTAGAAGAATGTATTTTCACTTTTAAAGAGTTAGCATTAAATTAGAAATGCAAGGGCTAAAGGCTAAATTTTTTTATTTTGAACGAGGTCAAAACTGTTCGCCTGTACCTTTAGCAAGAAAGCCAGTTGTCTGCTATATACAGCTGAGCTGCCCAGTTAGGGGATGAGCTATGTTATATTGGGCTAATCATGCTAAATTAGTTGGTCTTTACCTGATATTTTTCCCCTCTGTTGAGACGCAGGTGGATATTTCTTCCACGGTGAATTGCCCAAAGTTCATGGGAATCCACTTCAATGGGGCACCCCGGTGGCTCATCGGTCTAAGCGCGCACACCATACTGTGTCCTTCCCACGGCGACCTTGGTTCGATTCCGGCTCGGGTCATTTGCCGCATGTCTTCCCCATTCTTCTCCCCAACCTTCCTGTCTCTCTCCACTGTATAACTATCAAATAAAGGAAAATTCTCAAAAAAAAAATCTTCAAAAAAAAAAAAGAAATCCACTTCAATAAACTCCTGCCTGGCTGCCATGGACTTAATTGATTATCCTTCGGGAGCCTCCCTAAAGCTTCCCTGATATGCCTTTCCTTCGGATTCAGCTCTTGAGGCGCGCACCAAAGCTAAGCTGAAAAAAGTGACTATTTTGCCAGAAATTTAATTTGTTTAACTAACGGCCACAATTGTTAAGTTCTTCATCGTGAAAATCTATATGTTGATTTTTTTTCATCACTATTTTCATAACTATACATAGTTATTAGGGATGCACCGATACCACTTTTTTAAAAACCGATACGAGTATGAGTATTTTATTTTGTGTACTTGCCGATACCGAGTACCGATACCGATATTTCTGAAATGTTTTCCAGGAAAATACAATGACAATTTTGGAGTACAGGTTTTATTTTCTTTTTATAACAAGCCTAAAACAGGCCAATATCAAACGATTCACACATGGCTATTTCCAAAAAAAAAAAAAAGTAGGCCTAACTGCTAAAAATATTTCTAGTATTTAGGCCCGACAAAAAGCCTTTGAACTAGCACTGCCATCAAATGAGGCAAAACTTTACAGAAGCTTGACAAATGAAAAGTAAACTCGCTGCACAGGCAAGGTAACACACCCAACTTCATAAAAAGTCAGTAGAACTATTAATTGGCACAGATAGTTTCTACACACATTCATAGGCATTCTCAATCCAGCTAAAGTCAATAATAGCTTTCCAAGCAGACAAGGCATCACTTAAAGTGTGGTATCGCCATATTTCAATTACACAAATGACAAATGAAAAAGATTGAACTTAACCACAACTAAAATGTTTAAGGTAACCATATGTTACTAATATTTTTGAAGTAAAATAAGAAGATTCACAATTCTAAGTCTCTGTGTGTGTGATTGTGGGTGTGTGCTCGTGCGAGCTCGGCTTGCTTGTAAATATTCAATGACTGATCTGGGTGTGCCATCTAGTGATAGAATATTGTAATTGCGTGCATAAATTTGCAGCTCCATGTCCGCTGGCAGAAACATCTGCACAAAACGCTTAAGATACCCTGCCGAACACTGTTGTCCTTCTTGAACACGCCGCATCCAGATAATCCTTCAATGATGAATTATGTACATATTTTGATTTGTAACGTGTCGTGAAGTGGCCAGTGTCAAAGTACCGAAGAAAAAGTGTACTTTTTATCTTTTAAATGTAATAGAGTAGAAGTCCCGGAAAAAAAAAAAAAAAAAAAACTCAAGTAAAGTATAAATCCTCAAAAAAACTACTTAAGTACTGTAACGAAGTTGCCTACATGTACTTCTTTACTATACACCTCTTGTGTGTATGCGCGTATGCCTGCATGTGATGTGATGACTATAAAGCTCTCTTTCTCGTATTTTTTCTAACTCGCTGTCTCCCCCTAGACATAGAAGTCAGATAGTACAAAGTACTGTAGCCTATGCGACCGTGAGCAGGAAGTTACCTTGCGTCTTACATTAAGTGGTATCGGTGCGTGGTATCGGCAAATGTGGACGAGTACGAGTACGAGCATATTAACGCGGTATCGGGCAGATACCCGATACTGGTATCGGTATCGGTGCAACACTAATAGTTATAGATATAAAATACGTAACAAATGGCGTTCCATATTGATTCGTCAAGGAACGCAACAAATTATTTTCAATTATGGAATGGGTGGCAACCCTATCTTACATGCATGATATCTCGTGCGTATAGACTTTTGAGTGTATATCATAGGAACTAGAGAGGCTGTTGGTGCTTCCTTCTACGAGCGGCATATGTGATAATTTCTCTGAACATCAAAGTGTAATTTGTAACGGTGAAAAGGAAACTGGGTCGTGGGGGGGGCAGTGATATGAAATCCTCTGGCAAACATTTTGAATTCAAAAGCGTGTGTTATACCTGAGCAAGATACAGCTTTTAAATTGAGAATTGGGTATGCACAATAAGCTTTAAGTTGTAATGCCAGTAGTATGCGTAGCGTAGAGTCGCTTACCGTGTCTGCATATTAGCTGCATAGTTTAAACAACAGACTGTAGGTCCCAGCTATACAAGTTAGAAATAGTGCTTTAGAGAAATATACCCGATTACTTTTCTAAGTTTCTAAGTTATGGATACTCGTAATTGGCAAAGTCAATTTCTTTCCGTTTCTTTCAATTGTTCAAAGCTCGTTAGCAAGCGAATTTAGCTATCATCAGCTGTAACCTAAACTCTGGAAAATAGCTAACCAGCAACCAAACAGAAAATACAATTATTGTTAGCATTTGCAGAACTCCAATACCATAAAGTTGGTGGTTAGCAATTCATCTCCCTGATCTGAGCAATTTATATTTCAAACTAAACTTCCATAAAAATGTAAACCTGGCTGTTACTTCTGCCTAGAAGAGAAGCTAACCAAGTGAGAAATTACCAGTGGAATTGAAAGCTAGTTCACTTTTGGTGACTGGTATGCAGTGAGCTAGCTGTAGATACGCTGGACTAAATGGTATATTTTCATTAGGTCTACACATAGGTATATAACAAGGGAATACATAGCTAGCCACATACATAGCTCCACATTGGCTTTGTTAAATGACCAAGAAAATGCATTCGTGTTGAGATCCTCATAACAGGCGATTGAGATATTGTACTTGGGATTTCTCTGTCAGGCACCCATTTAACTAGCTAGGATAAGAGAAGTAACGGTACGATGGACGCCGCATGATTGGTCTCTGCAGCTTTTTGCTCCAACAGCCTTTACTTCTTGTATACACTCAATGATATAGACCCAGCCCAGATCCCCTACTATCATCACCCCGGGCCTGCGTGATCAGCGATAAAACGCGGTTGCCCGCCTGTACATAAGAAGAGAAATTGCAGTTGCCCGACTGAAATTTCTTGTTGCCCTGGGACATTGCCCCAACAGGCGATTTTGCGAGCCCTGTGCATAACATGTATTAGTCTGCTCAGGTACCTCTGTCCCGCCAATAGCAGATGCACTGGATGTAGGAGCCACTGGGTTGTTAGCCTGAATCTGCACTTGTGACTTCAGCTGTTCATTATCAGCCCGAGGCTGCCGTACCTGGTCCATGAGCGCTCACAGTTCTTCCATACCGTCCGCTGACATCTCGTTTCTGCAGTGGGGGATCCTGCAATCATAGACAGTTCTGGAACGCTGTTTTTTATGAAGGCTGTCCTCCACAAACAACTGCCTTCCACTGTTTTTCCCACAAATCCTGGTGCCTTCAAATAAACTCAACGTACACCAAGTACACTATAAAACAACAAAAGAACAACATTTATACACCTATATACAACATCTTCTGAAAAAACACACCGTGCTCGCAGCGCCAAATGAAATGTGACCGCCAAAATGTGCTCTGTGTGGCAGGCCGGCCAAATTTCTCATCACTTTTAACCATGCACAGTACCGCTGGCTACCCTGTTTCTACCTATGAGGACAGGAGACTTTCGCTGTCCCTGTTTCCAAATTTCTCCCAAGACAGGCGTCCCAAATGAACAGAACCAGAGGCTGATGTACAATGGGTAATTTTTCCTAGGTATGTACAAGTGGTTTGGTGGTACCCTACAGCAAATGCATATTTTTAGTGGCCATCAGGTGTGAAATGTCTGCATATAATTCACAATCGAAGGAGATCGAAAGGCAGCACATGCCCTTGTTGACCCCTGCACCAAGGTAACTATCAAAGCAACTGTCATACTCTTAGGGTACTTTCACACCAAGTTCATTTTCAGAACATCCCAGCCCGTCCTAAATATTTGATGAAACGGGCTGGGGACGAGTGAAATCGTGCAACTTTGGCCAGAAAATGCTTCAAATACAACACTACTTCGTTCTGATACAGTTTAAGATAAGTCCATCTTGTTTTCATCCCGATCATAGCTAGTTTGTACAACGTTTAAAATGGGGGAAAGTAGCCGTTCATCTCATTTCTAATCTGTTCATGGCAAGTTCAACCCCGCGCTCAAAACGTTCAACCCCGCTCCAGCTTGTTATTACATAGTTCCTAACCCAACCATTGGCGATCAAACTAGTTCTTACTCCGTCCAGCCTGTTCTCACTAAGTTCTCATCACGTCTCTAGTTTGTTGAAAAGGACATTTCCATTGCGTCCGCGCTGAACGGCTATAAATACAGAGGAACAGACACATGCCAGCGCTGGTAATGGCGACACGCAGCAGCAGCTCCTTTGTGCTCCGTGGTTTCTAACCTGTTTCATCTCATCTATGTCGCTACTAACACTCACTTTAAGTTGATTCGCAAGCGATAAACTGCAACTATGCCTCACCTTAGTTTGACGGGCCTCGCTGTCCTTTGGATACTTTTATTCCACTTTATGTTCGGACTCTGTGAAAACAGGGAACCGCTCCAGTATGGCCGGGAGTTTCTCCTACGCTTTTGCAGCTCCGGAGTAGGTGCTGTGGACTCCTCGGCAGCCCTCCCTAAGGAGATCATCCGGCGGGATCATACGGGGGGCCAGAGGTGGTCGTCCAAGACGACCGGCGCGAGAAAAAGAGGCAGACGCGGTGGTATTCGCCAGCGCCTCAAAAGACTGGGACATCGCCGTATTCTCCTGCCAACCATCATGCTTGCCAACGTCCAATCCCTTCGAAATAAGGTGGATGAGCTCCAGGCCAATGACAAGTTTCTGGAGGAGTATAAAAATGCTTGCCTCCTTGCGATCACAGAAACCTGGCTCAAGGATCACGACTCGCAGTCCGACCTGAGGATCGACGGCTTTGGAGAGCCCTATCGCCTGGATAGAGACCCCACAGTGACGGGCAAGTCTCTGGGGGGTGGCCTGGCTCTCTATGTCAATCGAAATTGGTGTGGAAACGTGATTGTCAGGGAGAGTCTTTGTGCCCCGGACATTGAACTTCTCTCTGTTTCGCTCAGGCCCTTTTATTTACCAAGGGAATTCACTCAGATATTTGTCATACTGGTTTATATTCACCCCAAAGCTAATGTGGACAATGCTGTTTGGGCTATCACTCGCACAGTGCTACAGTTACAAGCTACGTCGCTGGATGCTCCTAGCTTTATTATGGGTGATTTTAATAACTGTAAACCAGGGAAACACCTGGGGAACTTTTACCAGTATGTGACATGTGCGACAAGACTTACTAAATGCTTGGATCTTTGTTATAGTTCCATAAAAGGAGCTTATAAGTCCCTCCGGAGAGCTCCACTGGGTGCGTCAGACCATAACACTGTGTATTTGGTCCCGTCCTACAAACCAGTCCTGAAGAGACACAAGCCGGAACGAAGATTAGTTCCGGTCTGGACGGAGGACGTCTCCAGGATTGCTACGCTTGCACGGACATAACATAAACATAAACATTGACTCCAAGTTCATGGAAATATTTTACTTGTTTTATCAAATCTGTCCTGACATTTGCTTTTATCTGCTGATTTGGGTCAATTAGCCTGAAAAACCGCAACAGACTCCAGGGCATAGTCAGAGTGTGCAGAAAAATTGTTAGTACTCCACTAAAAGACATTTCTCTACTGTACAAAACTAGGGCCCTGAACAAACCAAAACTCGTCCTGGCTGACCCGAGCCATCCCTTAGCACCTGAATTTAAACTGCTCCCATCCAGACGCAGATTTCATGTGCTGAGATGCAGGACAGATAGATTTAAAAAATCTTGGGTTCTAGTGGCCATTGGCCTTCTTGACAATTGACAGCACTGTAGTCATTTGGACCCCTGTTTTATCCTGGTTTTATAGTATGGCACTGTTGCACTCTGTTGGTTGTTTTATTGATGATTGTTGTTGTCCTGTGTCGCTGTTCCATGTTATTCATGTCTTGTCGTGTATTTTACTGCTACTTTTTATTACTATCATCATCATTGTTGGGTCACTGTTGTACTTTTATTGTTGTTTTTATTGTTGTTTTATGCTGCTGGCTGCACTACAAATTGCCCCCCCGGGGACAATAAAGATCTCTTGACTTGACTAAATACCGCTGTGTTTTTGCCAGTTCTCTTTCTAGATCACTGCTTCCAGCTGTACACATAGTCAGAATTGTTTCATAAATTTGTGCGAGTAGATTGAAATCTAGTTTTTTGGATGACATTTCAAAGTCATTCTTGATTACTTAACATGACAATTTTTCTAGATATCAACCTCTCAATATTTATTTTGTGTAACGTTTCTAACTCTATTCTGAGTAACATTTTTAAATTTATAGTCTGCTTGTGTCTATCTTTCAATGGGACTAAATTACTACATATCGAGGTTATACTATTTATTATGTGCATATTGCTTGAGAACGAATTAAGAATAACGTTATCTGTTTAAAGAGAAATCTTGCTACCACATTAGGGCGGCCTTGATCGGCACTATTTGTACTGTGAACTTTGCTGATCTGACTGCAAACGGACTGGACATAGTAATAACTGGGTAAGAATGACATTAACGTATTAGAAATGAGTTGATCTCACGAAAAAAATGGCATAAGAGCCATTAGAATGGTGTAGAAACGTATTTCAAACCCAGTCAAAACTTTTAATGTTTGTACAAAGCTATTCGAGCAGAATAAGGACGCAGGAAGGACCTAACGTAGTCAAGTTAAGTCTGTCTGGGAATGGGAAAGACGAGGTAGAACCGTACGAAGTTGGTGTTCAAACGTACTTCAGATTTTCCCCCGACCTTGCCGTGTTTTGTTCGTTCTCGACGTTTCTACTACTAAACTAAAATGCGGCAACTCCGTTCACAGTACGGCAATCTCGTTTGCAGTTAGACCTCACTCAGACTTATTTTAGGACGGGATGGCCAGGAGAAATTTTTGGACATGCTCAACGTTCTGGAGCACCCTTCCCGTCCATGCCCATCAATGAGGTTCTTACTCAGATCGTAGTAAGTGTCTAAAACGTCCATGCAGTTCCCACTCAGTTTTAGCCCGTTCTGTCAAATTTTTGAGAATGTACTGAGAACTACAGTACCAGCGTGGATAAAGGTACTGCTAAAGTTAACGAGAAGTTGGCTTCGCGTTTTCGTCCACCTTTCTCTGATCACCCTGGCAGGTGGCGTAGGATTACAACAGGTGTCAGTGTAGTCCCGGCAGGCAGAACTTGAAGGGACTGTTCATGGGGGTGTTTTGGTATGACTGGTGTGTACCAGATGTTATTGCAGGCCTTGAATTTGGCAAGAATAACCTACTGCAACTGTTTCGGATACAACTTTTTTACAAGTCAATCAATGTTTTTGTTATAAGAGTTTTAAAATATTTAATTCTATAAGAGACAGTTAGAAGTACTGACCCAATTCCGAAATAGTTGGGATGAAGTGTACATTGTGAATAAAATCAAAATGCAATGACTTTCAGATCACGAGCCAATATATTATTTACAATAGAACACAGATAACATTTCAAATGTTAAAACTGAGACATTTATCATTTTTATCCACAAAATGAGCTCATTTCAAATTTTCTGGCTGCAACAGGTCTCAAAAAAGTTGGGACACAGGCAAAAAAAGGGCTGAAAAAGCAATTAATATATAATAGAGTCCGCTGAAAGAACATTTAGCAAGTAATTACATTAACTGGCATCAGGTGTGTAACATAATGGAGGCGTTGCACTGGATGCAGAAACCGTAGTGTAAGTCACGTGATCCCCGAAGTAACTCAGGAAGATGGCTTTGATGGGATGGGAATGCATCGATTAATTTTTATTTATTTACACAAAAAAAAATGTATTTCTTTGCTCTCAAATGTTGCATGTATAACCAGATAATGAACCTCACGTTCAAATGCTCTGCCTTATCCAGGACAGTAGCTCAACAGACTATATTTTCACTGGTCGATTTAGCACTTGTATAGCTGTGCTGTGTTTGAACTTGAGCATATTGACGCAAGGATTCTCAGTCATAAACCGGCTTTGAAAACAACAGTTGAATATTTAGCGGTAAATTATAGCGAAAATACAAAAAACAAACCATTTAAGTGATTATACTGCTGAGGTCTTCCAGTGCATAGCATAATGGCGAGAGGACTCTCAGAAAGACTGGATAAAACAATATTAAGCGCAGATTTACCCACAAACAGCTTTTATGACAAAATATTAAAGGAAAGAAAAAATTCTCATCTCTGTAGCATTTAAAGTGTATGCCTGCTGTTCTTTGAGTGTGGTGCCAATTTAAAATGACAAGGCTTATATCGTTGGAATCTGTGGACTGTCCTTTTTCATTTGAGGTATCGTTTGTATGCATAGTACAAATTCAGTAGAAATGCTTGCGACAGAGCACTGATCTTATTTTATTTAATGTTTTGCTAGATGCTTATTTACTTGCTTGGTACTTGAATTGTGTTCAGTTTAGGTAAAAACGGTCATCACAATCTTTTCGCCGAGTTTCTTCGCTTTAAGAGGATATGCCGCATGACGAGGTTGCTATTAGGAAACATGCAGTATTTATTATGCAAATTCATTGCCCCCGTTACGGGGACGTTCAGGCTTAAGGTTAATATTTGTATTGAATATATATTTTCCACTAATTTCTTTAAATCTTCACTTTAAAACCAGTTTTCATTGCAACAAAACCGTTGACTTACTTGTGAACTTCTGGTACGTGAAGCAGCTTTTCTCGAAGTGCTCTGAGCAAAGAACTGAATGTTTTGTTGGCTTGTAAGGCTTTCCACGGTCAAGTCTTCTTAATTTAACAAGCCAGTCTCTAAGATGTCTTAGAGAGGCTGAGTCTCTCGGATGACCAGAGGCTCTCCAACCCGTGAAGGCTTGTATAAAAAAAATTTGTGGAATACTTTAAAAACAATGTTCCTCAATGTCGAATTTCAAAGGCTTTGAAGGTCTCATCATCGACAGTGCATAAAAATCATCAAAAGCTTCAGAGAAACTGGAAAAATCTCTGTGCATAAGGGACAAGGCCGAAGACCTTTACTGGATGCCCGTGATCTTCGGGCCCTCAGACGCCACTGCATCACTCACTGGCATGATTCTGTCATTGACATTACTAAATGGGCCCAGGAATACTTCAAGAAACCACTGTCTGTAAACACAGTCCGCCGTGCCATTCACAGATGCCACCTAAAACTCTATCATGCAAAAAGGAAGCCATTGTTGAGCATGATCCAGAAGCGCCGCTGTGTTCTGTGGGCCAAGGCTCATTTAAAATGGACTGTAGCAAAGTGGCAAAGTGTCCTGTGGTCAGACGAGTCCAAATTTGACATTCTTGTTGGAAATCATGGGCGTCGTGTCCTCCCGGCTAAAGAGGAGAAAGACCACCCCTCCTGTTATCAGCATTCAATTCAAAAGCCAGCATCTCTGATGGTATGGGGATGCATTAGTGCATATGGTGTGGGACGCTTGCATGTTTTAAAAAGCACCATGAATGATGAAAGGTAAATAAGGGACTTAGAGCAACAAAAGCTCTCCTCCAGATGACATCTATTCCAAGGAAGGCCTTGTGTATTTCAGCAGGACAATGCAAAACCACATACTGCAGCTATTACAACAGCGTGGCTTCGTAGTAGAAGAGTCTGTGTGCTGAACTGGCCTACCTGCAGTCCTGATCTTTCACCAATTGAGAACGTTTGGCGCATAATTAAACAAAAAGTTTGTCAAAGGAGACCCAAAACTCTCCAGCAGCTGGAAGCCTGTATTAAACAAGAGTGGGATCAAATTCCAATGGCTAAACTCAAGAAACTTGTCTCCTCAATGCCCAGACGCCTCCACTCTGTGTTAAAAAGAAGTGGGGATGCTACACGAAGGTAAACAGGCCCCGTCCCAACTTTTTTGAGACCTGTAGCAGCCATCAAATTTGAAATGAGCTCATTTTGTGGACAAAATTGTAAAATTTCTTAGTTTCAAAATTTGCTATGTTCAGTTCTATTGTGAATAAAATACTGGCTGGTGTGATTTGAAAGATATTGCGTTTTGATTTTATTCACAATTCACACTTTGTCCTAACTATTTCGGAATTGGGGTTGTAGGAGTAGTCATGAAGTAGAGACGCTTTCCTTATGGATGACAACTTACGCATTTATTGTCACAAAATATTTATTAATTCATTTATAATTTCTCATTGGATGCCCAAAATTTTAAATCTTGCTCATGTCACTGTAAATGTTGATAATTTGCAGTGGTGAAATATTGGTCTTAATAATGTAAGTCACTGGCTTGCACACAGTTCGCAAATTGATAACTATACCATTAAATCTGAAAATAAATGTTTTACACAGTACACCTAAGGCGGATCAGTGATAATTTCTCACGAATGTGAAAACATAATCAGTCCTGGCCCGCTGTGAGAACAGTTTTTAATCCACGCTACCCCATGACACTTGCAACTGAGAGGGGCTTTATCACGTTAATTTGTCGGTAACAGCCAAAGTTTATTCTTGAGTAGCTCTCAAATTATGAGTAAAAGGCGACAAAAGTTAGCACACTTTACGTTCAACCGTTTTATCCGACTGGACAAGTCACTGCTTTCTTGACTGAGAGTTGTTCGGTTTATAAACAATGAGGACTAAAACCTCCGAATTTCTCAAGGAGGAAACATTTCTTGCCGACTTAGGAAAAAGTGACACCGTTATTGTAAGTTACAATAACGATAAGATATACTGAGAGGCATTTAAAACGCATGATAAAATATACTGTTTAAAGTAGTGGTAAACGGTTTCTTTCATAGTTGCAAAACACGGTCTCAAGAAACTGTGCTTTTGGTAGTGAGATTTGCCCTCACTGTTATCGTTATATTGGCAGTCAATTCAGCAGTTCTTATGCCTTATCTGACATGGCAGGAGACGTTTTATGGAATGTGTTTTTGTGGCATCACAGATGACGCACTTTGTCTGGGACGACAGCTGACACATCTGGTCATTCTGTGTCATCCCTGCAGTCTGGATACAGTCATTTAATGGACAGTATGTTATGATTCTGTCGTGCCTGACCATGTTCTCGTGATGACTCTGATTCCAAGCCATGTTTTTTGATTCAGTCCATGCCATGTTTTGTATTTCGCCTGTCTTTCTTTGTTATGTCCTTTGCCTGCCATTTCCCATATTCACATTTTAGATTATCATTCTGGTTTTTGTATTTCTCATGCCCTGCATTGCACATTGTCTCCCCTGTCTGGTCATATGTTATGTGACAGTTTTATTCCCCAGTCTTGTGTGCCACGCTTTCAGGTGATTTCATGGTTTCTGGGTTTCCAAACATTCCTTCCAATCTCGTTTGCTTCCTTCGCCTTGCTGTTCTATCTTTACTAACAAATACTAACAGTTTATTATTTTAGATAAATTATTAACATTAACTAACATTGTTTATAGTACAAACTTACTAACAAGCACTAGGGATTGTGTAGCTGCACATTACTAATTGACTAACGAGCTCTCAGCACTCGCTCTGCTCTAGTCTCCGCCCCTTGCCTTCACTCAATTTACTTTGCTGTGCTTCAGCAGATTCTCCGCACCTAGTTAAACACTGTTCTGCCTCTCACTCTGTGCACTTTAGAACTCCCTAACCGGAGTCGTCTGTTTGTCATAGGTTGTCTGTGTAATCCCTGTCCGCGTTTTGGCTTTCGCCAATTTCATGTGGTTAGGTACTTCCTCTTGTTTGTTCCCTTGTTAATTAGTCTGATCCAGCTCACCTGTTCCCTATTATTATTATTATTATTATAGTATGTGACTTCCCGTATGTGTATTTAAGCAGTCATTTCACAACCAGCTCTTGTCAGAACGTTTTCCTTGGTTTGCTTCTGCTGTGATTGTTTATGCCTTGTACTCTTCGTGTTATACTTCTGACTGGAACGTCCCGGATTTTGATTTTGGCTTTGTCCTTGATATTCCTGTGCCCGTGTACCGTACCTGCTTTGCCCGACCCTGAGTTTTGTATTTGCTGCCCTGTTTACGAACTGGATTACATCTACTGGATTTTGGCTTTGGCTTCGTCTCTGATATTCCTGTGCCCGTGTACTGAACCTGCTTTATCCGACCCTGAGTTTTGTGTTTGCTGCCCTGTTTACGAATTGGATTACGTCTACTGGATTCTGATTTTGGATTGTGGACTCTGTACTGTTGTTTACTGCCCTGCAGGGGTTTCCACCCCAGATCCAATAAAGAACAAGTTTACTGGATATTTTTGGTCTCGCTTCTGGTTCCTGAACGCTACCTCACACAGTAACCAAGGGCGTAGGAGTACACCCGGAAGTTGAAGCTCAACTGAACGCTCTAGAAGATAGCAGATGATCAACTAGCGGTAGCTTCTCCATTCACCCCCATTCATTTTGCCTGACTTTTGACATCAAATAACTTTACACTAAAAACATTGTGAGCCTTCGTGTCAGCGATAATTTCTACAGAGAAACTACATTTTGTAGCAGACGTCTTTACTTCGTATATAGCGTTATGGTCTAATAGTAAGCCTTTTTAGCCGATAGCACCAGGCTAGGCTAAAAGTGACTTGAAATGCCGGCGACTTTCTGTCGCACAGGACGTAAATAACCGTACTGTTTAGACCAGAAGCCCATAACGAATCATAGACAGAAGACGATTGAGCCACATCGCTAAGGACGCGAAGTACCTATGAAGTAATAATTTGCAAAACATAACATCAAACGGAATCGGACTATACTGACAGACGCAATCGCTTGCTCGCTGGGAATTATGTGTAGGATACATCTACCAGACGAGTTACCGCTTCTCAGGACGTTGGTTTATGTCAGCGAGCTGACTTCGAGCCTGCGCAGTAGGCGTGGTGCCCAAATGAAAACTCGTTCAATTGAGCTTCACACTCTCCCATTGAGAATGGCGCCATCCCACCGTCCACTTCTTTTACTGTCTATGACAGTAACGCGTCCAGAATGTTTTCTTTGAGACTGGCCATCATTCAACATTCAAAATGTTTGATTCTTCCGAGATGCATTTGAAGTGGGAATGATGTGACTTTGTGTTTTTTTTATTGGCCCTGATCTTTAACTTTTCATGTGCAAAATGATTTCTCCCAATGTGATTTACGGCCATGATCAAGGGAACTTTGCTGCATTTAGGTAATCATAATGAGATGTTAAACCAAGAAAGGATTCGAACCCAGACACTTGACATTTTGCAATGCTTACCTTACCTGATGGTCACCATGTCAATCAGCAAAAGGAAAAACTATCAGTTTTCAAATTAGATGATAAAAACCACTTGACGTTTTTAATACCTTTCAGTTTATTTTTTTAGATAAATCTTATTTCTATTTTCAGAAGTGCGGGTTTTGTTCATAATATTAAACTGGTGGCAAAACAAGTTGTTGTTTTGCTTTCTCCGATAACGGCGCTTTAGAACTAAAGGTTTCATTTCTTAATTCTTATCGGCAAATATTACGGCAAAAATATTATGGCAAAAATACATGAATTGTAGACATTAACTTTCCTGGAAATAAATATATCGCCAACTGCGCGAAAGAAAATCTGTCGCAAAAATTACTTCAGGCGTTTACACTATACTACAAATATAATGGACGTCATGTTGTCCAACGAAAAAATTTCAACACTTAACTTATTTGGACTTCTTTCGATGGGGATTTACAATAAGATTTGTGTGAAACGGCCGGCCAACATGCCTTTTCACTCTACTTCTCGGTTCAGTGAGCAGGGCACGTACACCTGACTTTCGGCTGACACACGGCCAACAGCGCATTGGCGAAAGTGGAACCTTTATCCACGCTGGTACTGTACCTTGGTGTGATGGGGGTATTATCAGTGTTTGCTGTTGCTCTGAATCCACTTTATACATTTCTTTTAAATCATTTTTCAGGAGAATGATAATGATGATGAGGAGACGCTCTCTGTGCATTCAGGGATGGCTGTGGTGGTAGATTTATCTTTATAACTTTGTGAAGTTGTGGATCCAATTATGCTGAATGTATCAATGACATGCTTGTGGAAGTTTACACATGGGCTGGACTGCTTCAGATGACCCTGAAAATTTAGAGTAATTTATTAGCTTCACTTGCTGATGTATTTCACAAGGAGAGGAAAATGTGCAGGAGTCCCCTCAGCCTGTGGCCTCCACCTCAAGCCCATCACGCGTTGAGAGGGCACAGGTTTTCTATTTTCTAGTAGTCCTATTTCCATCTTAAAGCAGGCCTTACCAAGAACACTGTTACAACACCACCATGACTGAACAGTCTACCCTATTCATCTCTGTTGCTGATGATTACCTCAATATCCTGTTCTACTAACCAATGCTTTTTCTTCAGGTTGGAGCAGACAATGTGAGGGCCCTGTATGAAAGAAACCTAGAGCTGGATAACATACATTCGTTAAAAAAATAAACTAGAAATCAAGAAGCTCAAATTAGAAATTGAGCAACTGGAGAAGGTATTGCAGTAAATTGTACTTAGATTTTTCGTGGCTGTTAAGCATGGTTGACATAGTATGACTTTTTCTTTTATTCCAGCACAGAAAGAACTGACAAAAGAATAAAGAAATGAAATGCATCCCTGTGATTGGATTATTTTTTTAAAGTTAACTTGTCATTGTCAACACAGGATTGCAAAAAATGAAAGGAAAGTGGAACAGAATCAAACATAAAATAAAAGGACAGGCTTATAATGTAAAATAATTCAAGCAAAAAACTGACAAGTGATGGCCTGTCTGATCTAGAGTAATTGGGTCCACTACATCAGGTGTTACTAGTTGTACATGAGGGGCTCCCTCATTTCGGATTGTAGCAATATTGTGAAGCACCACACAAGCTGCAAAGGTCTGGCAGACTCTCTCGGGGGACACCCTCAGTTCACGGAGGCAGCTGAAGCGTGACTTGATGACCCCGAAGGTCATCTTGATCCTGGCCCAGCATTTGCTGAGTGCCACATTGAAGCGCCTCTCTGGTGGTGACTGTGGGTGAGGATATGGGGTCATCAAGTACCGTGTGCAGGGATATCCTCTGTCCCCCACCAGCAGTCCATCATAGAGGCCTGTTAAAATGGGGAAGAAATACTTGATCAGTGCCACAATTGAACAAGCAATAGAATTAATTGTATATTTGCTATACCTTGTTCAAACCAGTGACTCAGTGATGACTCCCGGAGAATGCAGGAGTCATGGACAGAGCCGGGCCATTTAGCCTCAACACTTGTGACCATCAGCTGGTGGTCACAAGTCATCTACAAAGGCGTTTCAGTTGAAAAGGCTATATACACTGAACAAAAATATAAACGCAACACTTCTTATTGTGAGAAATATGACCATGTTCAGAAACTCATTGTTCTTTCATTGAGTTTTGACAGATTGTATGACCATATTGAAATACATTTTGATCAATGATTGAAACAGACAAACAAGTATCTCACAATGGCATGATGATAAAGGGGATGGGGTCTATTATCCAAATTTTGCAAATCAATATTAAGTATGTCCACCTTTGGCCTGCTGCACTGCTACACATCTTTGCTGTGTGGACTGTAACAAATGGTCAATTTGACTTAGGGACATGTTCCCACTTCTCTTCAAGAGCTGTGCGGAGTCGGCAGATTTTGGCCGGAAATGTGAACCAGAGACGAACTTGTTGGTTGAGGACATGTAAAGAAAACAGTCCTCCATTGTGCCATTGGCCATCACACGTGTCTATTCTGTCAGTCAAACCGATTTTTTCATCAAGCTGTGGTGAGGCCCAATCCAGAAAGAGCAAAACACACAGAGATATGGACTTCCTGGAGATAATTTTTCACAGTTTAGGCAAAAATGCGGCGATTGTGGGGACCAACTGCAGTGACAATTGCTGGTCTCAGATGGTCACAGAGATGGAGAGTCCGGATATAGCGGTCTTGGGCAGGGGTCGTCACACGTGATAATCATGCATGGGGGCGGTCTGCTGTCGTGTCTAATTTCTCAGAAAGGTGTCTTATGCAACTTATTGTTGAAACATGGACATTAAGGGCCCTTGCGACCACCCTGAGAAACATTACTGCATTGAGCATGCAAATGGCCGCTCCCTGATGGCTCAAGTCATCTATGGCATTTTGAACAATGGCAGAACTGGGACTTTTTAGGTGCCCTTTTATTGCCCAGAGTGCAGGATGTGCCTGGGCTGTCCATACCTGATTTCAGTAGCTCTGGATCAGGCCCCACCTGTCTGACAGGCCAATTTTGACAAATGGCATGAACTTGACGATGATTTGGAGAAGGTGACTGAGATGCACACAGATCAGTGGCACACAACCTTAGGTAAATAAATCCTATTGAGCCAACTTCAGAAATAATTATGCGGAATGTTGAAAGGACTAAATTATTGCATTTATATTTTGTTCAGTGTAGCTGTAGCATACCTGCATGCTAATGTATGTGCCACCAATCACCAAACAAAAATGAGTACCAAATGGTTTACCTGAACATTCATACCATGGAAGGACTTTCTATTAACATAGTCGCCCTCATGTTCCCCGAAGGCTCCAGTTATGGCATCATGGGTGCAATCAATTGCGCCTATCACCCTAGGGAATCCTATGAAAGATTAAGATTGCATTATAGTTCACATGTAAGTGCTTATTAACATAGTCATACATGCCAATTCTACCGCTTTCGGCAGTAGACTACCGCTTTTGGGGCGTTTTTTTCAGAATGAAACGCTCCGAAAGCGGTAGTCGACCGCCCAAAGCAGTAGAGTTAGCATGTATGCATAGTCAACAATGAATATATGCTACCTTTGATTTTGTAAAAGACCTCTTTTTTCTGTTAGCGTGGGCACATGGCCGGGGAACACAACAAACTCATTCAGTAGTTTAGCGAGAGCAAGAAAAACCTTGCGAATAGCGCGGCATACAGTATTCTTGCTCAGATTCTCTGCATCACCAACTGAATGTGTGTGGGTTCCCATGGCAAAAAACCCCAATGCTATATATACCATTTGCGCAACTGTAAGTGCATGGCTTCTCTTTGTTACTTTGCCAGCATATGGCTCCAGTAGATTGCATAAGTAGCGAATTCCCTCTGCTGAGAATCTGTAGTGTTCAAAGAGAATATGTGAAAAAACACCAACAGGTCATGCAGATCTCTAAAGACTCTTTCCCTCCAAAGGGAACTGCATATGATTCTGGCACCAAGTGTCATGGTTTGTGAGGCGTGCGTGTGTTTTGGACTTTTCTTTGTGCTCTCGTCCCGGGACGAGATCAAATTCCTTTTCAATTGGATTCTTTTCCCAGCTGGCTGATTGAACTGGGGCGGCGCTTCCCTAGACTCAATATAAGCCGGAAGTCTGCCACACCTCCTTTGCTAGAGTGTCTGTTTGTAGCTAAGCACTATAGCTGAAGATATCTCTAGTCAGGATTTGTGTGACTTTATATCTTCCAGTTATTATTGGAGTTCCTTCCGCTTTAGGAATTTTCCCTTTTCTACTTTTGTTCTCTCTCGCGTTGCTTCCGTTTTTTCGGACTATTATACGTCGTTTGGAAGCGCAAGTATTTTCTGGTGGTCCGTATAATTCTCTGTGTTTGTATTGTGTCCGTACTGCTAGTTCTCTCTCTGGCCGCTGCATTCGACCTCTCAATTTTACCACCCATTACAGAACACTCTAGCCAGCATGGAGTCGTCAGCGGCGGCTGCGTTAGAGAAAGTTGTGGCTAATCAACAAGCAGTTCTCTCTGGGTATGGCAAGGGTCTTTCTAGCCTGAACAATCAGCAGGCAGAGTTGGCGGAGAGAGTATGCCTTCAGGAGAATGCCATGCAGAAACAGGAAAACTTTCTGTTAAGTCTCACTGAAAGTATTAGAGCCTTGTCCACTCAGATCACACAGAATGTTGCACAAGCACAAACCGTACACCTTCCCCGAGAGCCAAAACTCCAGTTACCCCCAAGATATGGAGGCGAGGCAGGAAGATGTGAAGATTTCATTGCCCAATGTGAAATATCTTTTACAGCGTAGCCTTCACGGTTCGTGAATGAACAGTCTCGGGTTTCATTTATTTTATCCCTGTTGACCGACACAGCACTCACTTGGGTCAGGCCACTTATTCGATCTAATTCACCAGTCGTGAATAGAGTGCAGATCCTCGTTAGAGAAATGGTATTGGTATTTGATCAGGATGTTTGTGGTCAGGACGCGGCTACGCATTTAATGCATCTGAGGGAGGGCTCTGAAAGTGTTGCAGAGTTTTCAAAATCATTTTGCTCCTTGGCAACAGAGACAGGCTGGCCAGAAGCGCCTCTTATGACAGTTTTTGCTCACGCTTTGGCTGAGGAGGTTAAGGACGCTCTGGCTACATTGGAGCCTTGCGTTTCTCTGGATTCGTTGGTTCATACTGCGGTGCGAATTGATAATCGCATCCGCGAACGTAACCGGGAGAAACGTACTGCATTGGCTCTTGCTGACAACGGGGTTAATGCTCCTCGCAGCGTGCATACAGTTCCAATTCTGCCTACTGAAATTTCCAAACCTGGCGAGCCTATGCAGTATGATGGCTTATATGAGAGCTGGGCTCATAAGCCCGTTTGCAGACGTATAATCTGCTATAATTGTAACAAACCGGGACATATCCGTCAACGCTGCCCTGAACTTCAAGGAAATGGGAAGTCCCTCTAGCGGTATGGGGGGCGCTAGAGGGACAGACCCAATTTCCCTACCTAACTTTAATTCCTGTAGAATTGACTGTGGGGAGACAGAGAATATTTATTGAGGCTTTTTTTGGACTCTGGCGCCGTGGACTGTTTAATGGGTGCAGAGTGGGCTAGGAGACATTCCATTCCCATCCACCCTCTTTTACATTCACGCACTGTAACATCTTTAGATGGTCGCCCGCTGGGAACTGGATTTATAACCGAGATTTCTGAATCATTGACTATGTTCGTCACTTTTTGTGGTCATTCTGAGGAGGTCTGGTTTTTTATGATCAGTTCCCCTGTTTTCCCTGTCGTTTTAGGACACTCTTGGCTACGGGAACATAGGCCTCACATCCTTTGGAGGAGTCAGAATAACCCGGTCGTCCAGTGGGGCACTGATTGTAGGTCCCATTATCAGGAGTGTTTGGCGTGTCATCCCGGGCATCAACCTATGGGGGAGGCTGACGCCTGGAGTGATTCTGAGGAGTTTGTCTCACACTACCCTCCTAATCTAGAAAAAGGGGTGGAGGAGGGGTTGGAGTGGGATCCTCAATTTGACTGGCGGCAGCCAGAGGAGGATTGCGATTCGGAGGATTTCTCTGACTCGAAATCAGACATAGAGATGGCAGGTTCCGAATAGGGTGAGAATTTGGGGGCTGCTCTGAACTTTTGTCTGCCTCCTAATGTTCTTAACGATTATGCTGATCTCGCGGAGGTTTTTAGCGAGCAACAGGCCTCGACTTTATCTCCTCACCGCACATACAATTGCGAGATCAATCTCTACCCGGGTACCACTCCCCCCAGAGGTTCATGATACTCGCTGTCAGGGCCTGAGCGAAGGGCCATGCGATAATATATTCAGGAGGCTCTGGCTAATGGATTTATTCGGCCCTCCACGTCTCCTCCCGGAGCGGGGTTCTTTTTTGTGGGCAAAAATGATGGCGGCCTGAGACCCTGTATTGATTACAGGGTCTTGAATAATATCACCACTAAAAACCGATACCTCCTTCCGTTGATGAACTCCGCGTTTGAATGTCTGCAGGAGGCGTCATTTTTTTTACCAAGCTAGACCTCTGGAATGCTTTTAACTTGGTTTGGATCTGGGAGGGGGACGAGTGAAAAATGGCATTTAATACGCATGACGAGCAATATGATTATTTGGTCATGCTGTTTGGATTGGTTAACGCCCCCTCTGTGTTCCAGGAACCCGTTCATGACATCCTCCGAGAGATGTTGGAGAAATTCGTCTTTGTCTACCTTGACGATATTCTGATTTTTTCTTCAACTCTCTCGGAGCATAAACAACACGTCAGACAAGTGCTTGAGGCCCTCCTTAAAGCCAAGCTTTTTGTCAAGGCTGAAAAATGCATTTTTCATGCCAAGACAGTCTCGTTTCTTGGCTTCATTGGGTCTGAAGGGTCGGTCCGCATGGATCCTGACAAGGTGGCAGTGGTCAGGAATTCACCTGCCCCTCAAAACGTCAAGGTGGTTCAACGGTTTTTGGGCTTTGCTAATTTTTATAGGAGGTTTACCCGTAATTTTAGCGCGGTAGCTGCCCCCATTATCGCGCTCACGAAGAAGAATATTTCCTCGTTGTTTGCTTGGTCTCCAGCAGCTGAGGATGCTTTTCAGGAGTCGAAGAAATGATTTAGCTCGGAGCCCATTCTAGTTTTGCTTGACCCCTCCCTCCCATTTGTTGTGGAGGTGGATGCGTCGGAGGTCGGGAAGGGTGCCATTTTGTCCCAGTGCCCCCTTTGGGAAAATAAGTTGCACCCATGCGCCTACTTCTCCCGGTCATTGTCGGCGGCCAAACGGAATTACAGCATTGGTGACCAGGAGTTGTTAGCTATCAAGTTGGCGTTAGAAGAGTGGCGCCATTGGTTGGAGGGGACTTAACATCCGTTTGTGGTTTGAATGGATCGTGAAAATCTCCAATACATCCAACAGACTAAACAACGTAATTCCTGGCAGGCGTGGTGGTCGTTGTTTTTCAATCGCTTTAACTTTACGTTAACCTATCGCCGGGTTTCCAAAAACATCAAGCCTGAGGCCTTGTCGCGGATTTACGACCGCTCTGGTGGCAATCCTATTCCTGAGCCGGTTATCCCGGCAGCTCAGATTGTGGCTCCCATTCAGTGGGACGTTGAGTCTGTTGTGAGGGATGCCTTGAGATCCGATCCCGGTCTTGGTGGGGAGCCACCTGGCTGTTTGTTTGTTCCAGTAGCGGTACGGTCCCAAGTTCTCCAGTGGGGGCACTCTTCCCGCCTGGCAGGTCACCCTGGAGTTCATTGGACCAAGCAGTTCTTCGCCCAACATTTTTGGTGGCCCAGCATGATTGAAGACATCCGGGAGTTTGTAGGGCGTGATGTATCTGGGCTAGGAACAATGTTTCCCATCTCCCCCCCTCTGGTCTGTTGCGGCCGTTGCCTGTCCCCAAGCGCCCGTGGAGCCATATTGCTCTGGATTTTGTTACAGGTCTGCCTATTTCTGAAGGCAACACGGTCATCTTGGTCGTGGTCGACCGCTTTTCTCAGGCCGCCCACTTTATCGTGCTGCCCAAGCTGCCTTTGGCGCGGGAGACGGCCCTTCTTGTTGTGGACCATGCGTTCCGGCTGCATGGTCTCCCTCAAGATGTGGTTTCTGACCGGGCCCACAATTTACTGCTAAATTCTGGCGTGCTTTTTGCAACCAGTTAGGGGCCACCGTGAGCCTCTCGTCTGGTTTCCACCCTAAGACTAACGGGCAGACAGAACGAACCAACCAGTCGCTGGAGAATACTCTTTGGTGTTTAGCGGCTGACAGCCATCTTAGTGGAGTCGTTTTTTGGCATGGGCCGAATATTCTCACAATTCACTATGCAACTCCTCCACAGGCCTTTTCTTTGAGGCTCAGTTGGGTTATCAGCCTCCGCTGTTTCCTTAGACTGAGAGGGATTCAGAAGTCCCCTCGGTCAATCACTTTGTTCGGCGTTGTCGGTCGGTCTGGACTAGGGTCCGTTCCTCTTTGTTGCGCTCTGGGTGGAAACAGAAGACCGCCTCAGATAGAAGGCGCCGTTTGGCCCCATCTTATCGGGTTGGCCAAAGAGTTTGGCTTTCCAAACTCCCTTAAGAGTGGAGTCACGGAAGTTGGCTCCCCGCTTCATTGGTCCTTTTAAGATAGTGCAGAGGATCAACCCTGTCACTGTCCGGTTAAAACTCCCTAGATCCTTGTGTATCCAACCCTCTTTTCATGTCTCCAGGCTAAAACCGGTTAGGACTAGCGTCCTGGCACCAGTCGACAAATCCCCGCCGCGGATGATTGAGGGGGGGCCGGTTTACACTGTGCGTCGTATTCTGGCCGAGAGGCGTATGGGTCGTGGGGCTCAGTTTTTAGTTGATTGGGAGGGGCATGGTCCTGAGGAGCGGAGCTGGGTCCCTTCTTGGGATATCCTGGACCCCACCCTTATCTCAGAGTTCCGTGCACGGGGTTCTCTGAGAACGTCTGGAGCCGTCCCTTAGAGGTGGGGGTCTTGTCATGGTTTTTGAGGCATGCGTGTGTTTTGGACTTTTCTTTGTGCTCTCGTCCCGGGACGAGATCGAATTCCTTTTCAATTGGATTCTTTTCCCAGCTGGCTGATTGAACTTGGGCGGCACTTCCTGGACTCTATATAAGCCAGAAGTCCGCCACGCCTCCTTTGCTAGAGTGTCTATTTGTAGCCTAGCACTTTAGCCGAAGATATCTCTCGTCAGGATTTGTGTGACTTTATATCTTCCAGTTATTATTGGAGTTCCTTCCGCTTTAGGAATTTTCCCTTTTCTTCTTTTGTTCTCTCTCACATTGCTTCCGTTTTTTCTGACTATTATACGTCCTTTGGAAGCGCGAGTATTTTCTGGTGGTCTGTATAATTTTCTGTTTGTATTGTGTCCGTACTGCTCGTTCTTTCTCTGGCCGCTGCACTTGGCCTCTCAATTTTACCACCCATTACACCAAGGTCCACAGGATCATCTAAGAAAGGTGATGCCATCTTTAACGGAGAAACTTAGTGACAAGGCAGCACATTTATAGCCGATTTAAGCCGAAACTCGGCATATAACTTGCTCCGGACCAGGTTAAGTTTGCAGCGAAAGTTACCATGGTGATCTAGCCACGTTAAAAGAGAGCCACCTTCGTGACATTGAAAAGCCTAGCTTTAGGCTCGACATACCTCGCTAACCCACTTATCTTGCTTCAAAGTATACCCCCCGGCTTTCCTTTCTGCTATGACCACCACTTACCGGCCTACAATCAAGCAATCAGCTACCTGAGTCTCCTTTCCACTCATCTGCCTTCAATCAAGCAATCTGCCACCTTCAAAAGACCAACTAAGAACACCAATCTCTGCCAGATTGTCCCATTTTGCCCTTCGGTTCAAGCCACTAACACCTGCTTCTGCTCAGCCAGCAACTCCAGCTCATCTAATCTCTGGCCTCTGCCTTCAGCAACTCAGCTCTCCAAGCCAGCCATTTTTCCCTCACTACGCCTAGGAATCCTTTTCAGCCTCTTTACACCAGACTTTGGAATCTCACTTATTAAATAAATGTACCTTTTTCTATACTGAGAATTACTAGTACTGTGTCTGCATTTTTGGGTCCATCAAAAATACGTTTTAACATTGTGCCATACTCGCTACCGACTGCGCCACGAAGTTAGGTTAGACACACTGAGTAGTTAAGATGTGTTACCCAACTACTTCTACTACTACTTCTCATGGGTCATTAAACGAAGTCATAACAATTTGTATCCATAATATGAAAAATAATGTTTTGGACTTATAGTATTATAGTGTTGGGAAAATAAAAACAATTAAGAATTATGTTAACATGCAATTTTGTGTTTTAATGTTATCATAATCGTCTGTTTTTTGCTTGTTTGTTGAAAGTGGCGACTCGCCCAGCAGGGAGGTTAATTGGGGGAAAGAGATCGGCTATCTGCGGTGTGAACAAGAGAAGCAGTTCTGCTATTGGCACCGCAGTGGGGCGGATAAGAGAAGCACTTCTACTATTTTCCCCACAACTGGGCCAATAAGCGATTTCATTTTATAATCCCCCCCACTCTTTGAACTTTCGCGCCGGAGCGCTGCCGGACGAATAGCCTCTTCCATGTTTGTTTGTTAGTAATAAACCTTAAAAACCTTGCAAAACTCGATTGCTGTGATACCTTGTGCCGCATGCAATTACTCTTATGCGTTTCACATGAGTATCCTCTGTGCCATCCTTTTCAAGTGCAATATGGTCCTTGGTCCCACCCCCCAGGGTATATAGGCTACGATTGTGAATCAATCTTGACCAAGACAGTAAACGAGACGTCTGCCCGACGTGCAGATCATGTTGGCAATTTGTAAGATTCACATTCAACAGTCTTTATTGCTGTTTAACTTCATGAACATCCCTATAGTCCCGTCTGTACATAATAAAGAACTCACCACTTCCTGTAGCTCAAAATATGTAGGCTACTCTTGAAAATAAAAAAACACCCCACATTGTTAACTCAAATTACACCACAGATATGTGGTTCTACATTCGGACATTGAAATAAGGTATTTTTTGGACATATATTGACGTGCAAGACAGGTGCAGGAAATCCTTTTCACAGTTGCCATTTTCCATGTCAAAGCTGGGCAAGCACTAATGTAATTAGGCTAATAAAAGTTATTATGGTTCCATTGCATATAGCCTTGGTGTGTTACAATCATTCCAGCACAGCAACCACAACATAAGAGTCATATGACTCCGAAACACCTGGGTGGAATGAGACCATAATTATTACACCTGTGCTTGATGCATGATATGTCAAAATGGCCTCTGTGAAAAAGGTCTGACTAAAGCGAACAATTAATAGGCAAGAATTGGAGAGCGCGCATGGAGTGACTCTTATAAATTGCCGACATGATCTGCATGTCGGGCGGACGTCTCATGTCTGCTGGGTTAATAATAATCATCATCAACAACAACAACAACAACCACCTCTGTGCTCTCACTCCAGTTCTTGCCGATTATTGTTTAATTACTTGTCCGACCTTTTTCCCAAAGGCTATTTTGTCATGCCAAAGCAGCAAGCACAGGTGAAAAAAAAAAATTATGGTCTCACTCCATTTAGGTGTTTTGGGACCATACTGCCCTTGCGCTGTGGTTCCTGTCTCACCAGAATAGGCTAGTTGTGGCACGCCATTGGCCAATATGGAATCGAACCGTGATTAATCTTATTAGCTAATCATACATTTGCTTGCCCTGATTTGTCTTGAAAAATGGCAACTGTGAAAATGACCTAAATCCTGCACCTGTCTTGCACGTCATAGACATCCAAAAAATACCATGTATTGACGTATGAGTGTAAAGCCACATATCAGTTGTGTCATCTGAGTTAACACTGCAGGTTGTTTTATTTTGAAGAGAATATACGTTGAGCTACAGGAAGTGGTGGGTTCTGTATTGTGGCGACAGGACTCTGGGGATGTTCATGCTCTTAAACAGCCATACAAACTGTTGAATACGATTTTAAAAATTGCCGACATGATCTGCACGTCAGGCAGACGATCTTCTGAGGTTCAGTCTAAGGTTCAATCTTGAACCTTATTTGTGTGACGTATTGTCATACACATTTGGTCCTGGATCGACCGACGCGATATAGACATGATCTGCACGTCGGGCGGACGTCTCATGTTTGCTGGGAAGATTTACTTTCATTTTCAATGCCTAAAAATAATTTATTTCGGACACGTGACCCTTCTAAAAGCACGGTGTGCCTCCAAAGCATTCGGTTTTTCTGTGCGCACCTGTGATGGCCAGCAATTTGAAAAGATCTGAGCGGCATACGCCAATC
Source organism: Gymnothorax javanicus (assembly GCA_029692085.1). NCBI lineage: Eukaryota > Metazoa > Chordata > Actinopteri > Anguilliformes > Muraenidae > Gymnothorax > Gymnothorax javanicus. Next base: position 16,790,342 of record CM056202.1, read on the forward strand.
ACAGATGCCAGTCGGCGTTTGGTGGAGGATTTGTCCGAAAAAAAAAAAAATCAATCAAAAATGAAAATTAAAAAAATTGAAAGGGAGCTTTTCATACAACGAAGTGCATCCAGATCAAGCAGTTAACTGCAAATATGGGGATAACGATAGTTTGCGCTGCTTAGGTCTGGTAAATAATCCATTACATTCGAATTAAAATAACATTGCACTCTGTGATTGTCTGTTGCAATGTGAGGATGGAAGTTTAGCAATTTTAGGTGATCACCGAGAGACTGACTGCCCTTCAAGCATAGTCCTTATCTCAGGGGCAAAACTGTCTAAATAAATGAGAGTAAAGCATCGCTCTCGATGCAAATTGCATGCATTTAACAAGAGCGTGAGGTTACAACCAAAGCCCTGTAATGCTAAAATCGTGCATAAATTGGTGGCTCATCGGTCTAAGTGCGCGCGCCATAAAGGCTGTGTCCTTCTTGCAGCAACCTGGGTTCGATTCCGGCTCGGGTCATTTGCCACATGTCTTCCCCATTCTTCTCCCCAACCCTCCTGTCTATTTCCACTATATAACTGTCACATAAAGGGAAAAATCCCAAAAAAAAAAATCGCGTGTAAATTAAGAACTTATAATAGATAAGAACATTTTTTGCACTGGATCATAATTTATGAGAGTGTGCAGTAGCATTAGTATTGTTGACCAACGCTAATGACACTGGTCTCGCGGCAGTGCATTAATCTGATAGGTGATAAGCAGCCGGGATCGGCGAGACGGTCAACAAGACTGAAATGACATGAGGGAGAGAGGGGAGGGGGAGAGGCGTATTCGGGAAAATATTGGTCCGGCGATCGCCGGGTCTGCCGGGCCGTTCCTCGCCCATGGATTAAAACCTATATGTTTATATAGGTTCTTTCCGTGTGGGAATTTGAGAATCCTTGTTATTTCATCCCTGTAGGAAAAAAGTCTGGGACCTTTAGTTCCTATACATGCATCTCAAATAAAAGACAAGTGTCTGTTCATCAAAACTGTGAACAGAAATGTAGACTTTGTCTTCAAATTCATTAACCACAGTGAAATGCTCAAATAGATGTGGGGATGAAAATGACTTTTGAAAGGCATGTTTACTTGAATGTATGTTTTTCTGTGTACTTTATGTTGTTATTTTTGTTTTATTTTGCTACATTTAGACTAAGGACCTCTGAGCCATATTCATCAAGAAACTGCATTACAGACAAGACAGAAAACATTGCATTTGGTGGATGTAACAGTGTAGTGTATAACCTTTCAGTGGATATGTATGAGCTGTAATGATGTGAATCCAATTTTATCTAATGTGGTGAATCTGGCAATGACTTAAACTTGAAAAAATGCTTAATTGATTAAATAAACATACCGTAAAGTTCCGTGTATACGGTGCACCCGTTTATAAGGCGCACCCCGACTTTGGGACTTGACAAAAAAAAAAACATACAAATTTTGACTCAAATCTTGCGTGTGTCATACATATTATCTCTCCTCAAAATTTTCCTAGAATGCTGCATGTACTTGTCCTATTTTTTTCCTTTCCTTTTCAACTTCCTCCATGAGAAGTGATTATTCATCGGTCATCGGCGAAAAATGGAAGGCGCAAGACATAAACCAATATGCCAACAGCGCGTATGCCCACGCATATGCCACTATCTATCGGGCGGGAATATATTGGTGCTACTACCAAAAATTTCTGCTAAATGTCCACAATAGCCCCGGCAAATTCTAATCGCACCCGGCGCAGTTACAATGAAACGGCAGCATAATTTATAACAAAATTTTATTTTCTATTTTTCCTTGCAGGTTGGAACAACCAAGACACTATGGTTGTTCACTATGACAACTCGGTAAAGAGTGACTTCTCATCACTTCCCCCTAGGCTTTTATAGAAAAACGTGGCGGCAATATCTTTGAAGGAATAAGTTGTTGATAGCAGAGGGATCTTACGTTGAGACGTTAATCACTCTCTATTGTTTCGCCCGGCGGGATTAATGCGCCATTTAAATGATTCAATGGGACATGTTGGTTCATACATTCTCATTCATCGTCAAGAAATGTCCATTTTCAAAGAAGCAGAATACAACAAATGACACTGTTAATGCAGAGGATATAGCCATCAATGAAAGGTAAGTTCATTGATGGTAGTTTATATAACTCGGTCATAATCATTTACCGAGACGGTAGCTTGGAAAGCCTTGCGCCGTAGATGCGTGCACGCTACATAATGGACTATAGCAGTGGCGGGCGGTGGACGGAAAACCGAGGGGGCGGAGAACATCCATTGAAACAGGTGAGATTAATGACCCGATTTCAATCATTATATTTGGTTAACATGTTCGTTTTCCTTATAATTAAATGTTTAGGCAAGTGAATAATAAATTCTATAAAATGTTTAATTCGCATGCCTTAATAGGCAACTCTTCACAAAAAAACCACTGTGGATTTTCCGCGTTAAATTTTGTCACATCCTAAGAAAGTCGTCAGACCTGTGCGTAATGATTGTTTAATTGAAAAAGATTGAAATGCGCTCTTTTTTGCGTTCAACTGGTGCATTTGATTTCTCATCTTGACGAAGACAATTAGCTACACCTGAGAGGGGAGAGTTAAAGTGTCTTTTACCAGGAAAATTGACTGAAAACAGATCAAGACTAATAAGCAGTTTAAAGACATGTTTGTCGCCCTCCTTGCTCTCTGTCCACCGCCCGCCACTGGACTATAGGACAGCGTGCATGTTTTTGCATGCATCAGAGTGATACGTATACATTGCATTGGGAAGTTATTTGTGGAGTTGCAGGGAACACTTTGAGAGGACAACTGCCGTGCTGGTGCTGAGCCATAACCAAATGCCACATTGCACAATAAAGCTGCACTAGGGTACTTAGTAAGCTCGAGCTGCTTAGTTCTCGAGACAAGTAAATGGCGCGTCAGACAGGACTTCTATCCCGCAATTAAGCCTCTATCCCTCTCTGTCTGCATTCTACCATTGTAGCTCCATGCTTCTACGATGGTTATTTGCATTAACGTTATCATGGAAAGTGAAATGTGAAAAAGTTAATTCATAGATAAAAATTAAAATCCTGTGTAGAGGGTTGGATCTCGATCCAAAGAATATTCTTCAGTGGCAGTTTCTTGCATGAATGGGCACGAAGCAAGCTTGCACACACTTTGTATCATATTTAACCAAACTAGTGCATTTATTCTGCCGAGCAGTAACTCGTTTAAAATCAGTAACAGTTAGCACGTACACTCACAGACAGACTAGGACTCCCGCTCCCCCATCAAACTTGGCGGCGCTGCCGGCTTGCAGGCCGTTTATATATGGGTACGTACAGGGGCGTGTGGCACGTGATGATGTCACACGCTTTACCGTATTACTCACATTTAAGTGTGTAGTAGACAAGGACACCAAGTAATATAAACACTTAATATCCTGCATTTAAAAAATGTTGAATCGGTAATTTTTTTTCCATTTATTAAGCTGTGCAAACTCACGTGCGCATATAGCCCCAGTTTGACCTTATAAAGTCGGGTGTACGTGTGCATGTATGTCGGAACTTTTGCCGCGATTCTGTTGTTCCCGTATATAAGGCGCATCCCCAACTTTTCATATTTCCCGACGTAAAAAAAGTGCGCCGTATACACGGAACTTTACGGTAATCAAACCATTTTGTTTTTATACATTTCCTTCTCTTCCACAATACACAACTCAATCTTCAGAGAATGGAAATAAGGTCAAGAAAGAATTGATGACCTTGTTATTGTTAATGTTTCAGGAAAAAAATGTAACAAATAGTATTAGATATTTGTGTTGATATCATAGCTTTTCGTCTCCTCTCACTTGCCATAGTTAATAATGACTGGTTTACACATAACATGCCGTTGTCACATGTCAACATGTATTTAGGATCAAATGTGATGCCAATTTCACACGTTCACATGCAATTAATAAGTTATTGCGTGAAATTCTTGTTATTTCTGTAAGGGACTTTGAACTAATATGCAGATATTACCTTGAGAATAAAAATATGAGCTAGGCATCATGTATGACAGTCGCAAAAGTGAGATATGAGCTATACAATAGGTATGACAAGCAGAACCTGCCACTGGGTATATGAGCTATATAGGAGACCTATATGCCCTCTATAAGCACATATATGTACCTGAATTTGGCCTATATGCGGCATATATGCGCATATATGCAGCATATAGGTTGCATATATGCGCAGATATGTTCATATAGATTCTTTCCATGTGGGTTCACCATTATGAGTGAAACCCAGAGCTGTAGTTGCATGCTGTTAATTAAGATGATGTATTCATCATAATTAATAAGGTCTCTATAGGGCTGGCACAAGGGCACTGATAAAGTGATAAATCTGCAGATTGGTGCTTCAGAGTAGAATTCATCAGTTTGATCAGCAGAAAAGGTGAGGAATTCTATTACACTTCTTACTCACACAGGAATTAAGTCTAAACTGGCCACAAAGGAAAAATGATCAAAGTCCAAATTTAGCATTTTGTACATTATATATTATTGTAATATTTTTAATTATATCATATATTATAATATTTCATATTTTATATTTTTTGCATATTTTTACAGTGCCTTTTTCTAAGATCATTTTGAATTTTTAATTCATCATTTCTCCACAATGTGAAAATGTGACTGATCATTTTTCCATTGTGCTCTTCATTTGTGTCCAGGAACAATGATTAGTATTTAATTCATCAAAAATCAATCCATTTATTCATCATCTACAGCTGGACCCTCCTGAGTAAATCTGCCATAAATGCAGAGTATTGTGAATTGGTTGCTATTTGGAAATTGATGAGGGATGGAAATTTCATTCAGTGATACACTGCAAAAAGTGTCAGTAATAAAAAGTCTTTTAATCTTATGAGACATGACTTCCTCATTTTTCTCCATCAAGTAGAAAATTTTAGCTTATTTGAAGTCACTTTGTGCTTGAAGAGTGAAATTCTCTTATTTTATCAGCAAATCTTGAAATGAGTCAAAATTATGTACCCTTATTGGCAATTTTTTTTCACACTGAGAAGAAAGGTAATAGAAATAAGTGTTTTAAATCTAAGTACGGGATTAAAGTAATTCTCGGCAAGATGAACTTATTTTTCAAAGTTCGCACCAATATGAAGCACAGAAAAGCATATATCAACAGAATAGTTACATTTCTTCACTGAAGCGCGAGAAATGTGAGCTTCAGTACCAGTCAAAAGTTTGAACACACTGTGGTTATGTCACATCACTCAATTCTTAGAGAAATTTAAATGGCTTAACTTCTCTATATAATCTCCAATGGAATCTTGTTGGAGGTTAACAGTCAGAAGTTAAAAGGGAATAATTTACTTGTTTGAGGAGAGTCTAAAATTTTGTAATTATCAAAGAAGCTATATTTTCCAAAGTAAACAGACAACCAAGCTCCTTCCATTTTACAACAGTCAAATTAAAGTCAAGCTGTTTTGGGTCTTGATGAAAAGCAAACCAGAAGAAGTGCAGCTTTGAAAAGTTAGACAGCTTTGAAGCTGCAAACTCATTATTGCCAGATGATTGCCCTTGTAAAACAAAACAAAAAAACAAAAAAAAAAACAATGCGAGTATGCTATGACAACATGATAATATGACAACAAATGGTGGTTAGTTTGATAGATATAAGAATTAGATTTTTTTTTTTGCAAAAAAAGGGGTGCTCTTTTCTTTATTTTTATGTATTTTATTTTTCTTTATGTATTTAAAAAAAAAATATGGGTATGTCCAAACTTTTGACTGGCACTGTACATTTGTAAAAGTCTGTGAATATTTGTAATTTCTCAATTTTTGATATTCTCCACTATTACATGCTTTTCTGCCCAAGAAGATAGGAAACGAGCTTAATTTGAAATCATATGATTTTGAATGTCTTTCTCTTCTTTCCCTATTGCACACCATACTGTATCGATTTGGCGACCATCTTAAGACTTTGATTCAGAGGCTATCCAATCTTATTCACCTTGCTCTGGTCATTGCACCGTTACTCTCTCCTCACAGGTGGATCTACAGGGCACATGGAAGTGCGCCTGGCACTAAAAGCAGCCGGCTACATTGTTCTGAGTGTGGTGGGAATACCAGGAAATCTGGCTGCCCTCCTGCTCTTTGGCCATTTGTTTATTACACAGCGGCACATGCCGCACAACGAGATCATCCTAAGCCAGCTGGTTTTTGCCAACCTAACAGTTACACTGTGTCACGGCATTCCGCAGGCTCTACTTGCACTGGGCGTTAACCTTCTCTTGAACGACCATGCCTGCAGAGCAATCATCCTTGCAACCCGTATTGGGCGTGGCATGTCGATTACTATCACCTCCCTGTTGAGCGCCTACCAGTGTGTGGTCATTGCCCCATCGTCACATGGCTGGACCTGGCTTAAAAACTGGCTTCCTGGCCACCTTCGCCATGTCATCATCTTCCTTCTTGTGCTCAACATGAGTATCTACACCAGTAACATTGCTTACACTCAGGCTTTTCCTGCCAATGGTACCATCCCAGAGTACAGTGTTAACCTTAAGTTCTGCATTGTGGTGTTCCCAGGGCACACTTTTTACATAGTCAAAGGTATGGTAAGCATCATACGTGACTTCATCTCTGTTGGACTAATGGTAGCCGCAGGAATGTACATGATAGTGGTCCTGCATCGGCACCGTCAGCAGGTTCAGGGCCTGCAGGGAGCCGGCAGGAAGACTGAGGAGGCATCGCGTGCCGTCTTGCTGCTCGTGAGCTTGTACGTGGCACTTTTCAGTTTGGACAACATTCTGTGGTTCTACACACTCTCTGTTTCCGTGTGCACCCTGCTGTTTCTGGCCGCGTGTATTTTTTCGTCACCTGCTACTCCACCATCAGTCCTGTGCTCATCATCGCCACCAACAAGAAGTTGGCCATGTACTTTAACTGTGGCTCAAAATGCAAGGCTGCACAAAACATCAAAAGCAATACATAGTCGGAGTCTTGTGTGTGACATCAACACGGTGAGGTGTTGAAAAATAGACCTGAGGAGGGAGGGAGGAGGTTGTTGTCTTTTATACTGGTGTTATTTTATGATATCAGTATTTGTTGCCACAATTAAACTGCAATACCAACACTTAGATCCATTAGCAATAACAGAAATACAGTGATTTTTTTTTTTTGACTAAGTCAGTTGCAACCACAGATTTGAAAATATTTTTGACATTTGGTTGGTCTGGGCTTCTCGTTCCTATCCATGCATGTAAACAGACCATTTTCAAAACTAAAATATGTTACTGAAAGAAATTGAAGGTTTTATATGAAATAAAATCCCTTCTCCTGGTTTGAAGTGTGTTTCAGGCTTTGATGTCACTTTACATCTTGGCTAAAAGCTTGGATGATGTTATGCTAATTATAATGCATTTGCAACACACTGAATTAAGAACAATTGAACATGACTAGGAGTGACAGATCAGGAACAGCTCCAGTCAGCAGACATGTTGATTCTCTATAGATTGGCTCGTGCACTTCAGCCTGATTAATGACGGTTACCCAGTGTATATACATAGGTGTTTCTGTCTTGAAAGAACCGTACTGTGACGGTCGGATTTATGAGACGCCAAATGCTGTGGCCGGAACAAAATGAAGGATGACAAAATAAGAGACAAACACTGACAGAAATCAGAGAGGGAGACTCGCGCTTCCAAAGGACCTAGATCCAGTCCGTGAAAAAAAAAGGAAGCAAAGCGAGTTCGACAGAACGAATCGAAAGGGTAAAAAAATCTCGGAAACCGAGATAAAAAGAATTAGCACCAGACGGTGCCCAGAAAGAGGAAAAACAGAAAGATTCCCTTGCTATCTAGCACTTTCCTCTTTGGCAGCTAATACCTCAACAACTTTCTCACGAGAGACCTTACCGGCTAAAGTGCAAACAAAACACTGACTCTCTAGCAAGGGCAGCGAGGCGGAACTTGGGCTTAAATAGAATTCGGGCGACGCCCCCAATTAATGCCAGCTGGCCCAAGAATCCGATTGTTGGCAAACCGATATTGTCCCGGACGAGAGCAACCAAGCAAGCTCTCAAAGCCACCACCAGCCTCCAAAACCATGACACGTACGAAGTTGGTGTTCAAACATACTTCAAATTTTCCCCCGACCTTGCCGTGTTTTGTTCATTCTCGATACGTTTCTACTACAATCGAAGTACAGAAACTCCGTTCGCAGTACGGCAATCTCTTTTGCAGTAAGACCTCACTCAGTCTTATTTTAGGACGGAATGGCTGGGAGAAATTCTTGGACATGCTCAAGGTTCTGGAGCATCCTTCCCGTCCATGCCCGTCAATGAGGTTCCTACTCAGATTGTAATAAGTGTCTAAAATGTCCACTCAGTTCCCATTCAGTTTTAGCCCGTTCTGTAAAATTTTTGAGAACGTACTGAGGACTACCTTAGTGTGATGGGGGTATTATCAATGTTTGCTGATGCTCTGAATCCACTTTATACATTTCTTTTAAATCATTTTTCAGGACAATGATAATGATGATGAGGAGACGCTCTCTGTGCGTTCAGGGATGGCTGTGGTGGTAGATTTATCTTTATCATGTGGTGAAGTTGTGGATCCAATTATGCTGAATGTATCAATGACATGCTTGTGGAAGTTTACACATGGGCTGGACTGCTTCAGATGATCTTGAAAATTTAGAGTAATTTATTAGCTTCACTTGCTGATTTATTTCACAAGGAGAGGAAAATGTGCGGGAGTCCCCTCAGCCTGTGGCCTCCACCTCAAGCCCATCACGCGTTGAGAGGGCACAGGTTTTCTATTTTCTAGTAGTCCTATTTCCATCTTAAAGCGGGCCTTACCAAGAACACTGTTACAACATCACCATGACTGAACAGTCTACCCTACACTGCAAATTATCTGGCACTTACCAAGATTTAATATCTTGGATTTAGACTCGTTAGATAATTTATCTTGTTTTAAGAGTCATTTACTCATTTTAAATCAATGACTTTGCAGTATAATCTTAAATTGATCACGTACACGCCACTCTTGTCTCAATTAGTCAGAAATCTTAAAATCAAGTGCTTAACTATTAAAATAAGCATTATTAGTTCTCTCACCAAAGTGTCACCAAAATAAAACTTGTTTCAAGATTCAGTAAAAAAAAAAAAAAAAAAACTCTCCTTGCTTGATTTAAGAATCACACGGAAGCCATGTTTAAAATCCAATTTATGGTTCTGACTTCAAACAAATTTACAAAGAAGAGAAACCATACAACCTTAACCATTCAGCTAATGATACAACATAGATCCACCAATTATGAAAATCATGGACAATATCGATGTTTAAAACAAATATTTACTGGAGCTGATTGTGACACAATTTTTTTTTTTTTGGACCTCTAACTGGCTGAAACATGTCAAATTACATGTCTCACAGATGGTGTTATACTCCCCACACCACTGACAATTTCTTTCAGACCGTGAAAACAAGAGTGTTAGTCTAACAGGTGACTTCTGCAGCCCAATAAAATTCTCTTCACAGAATCAGCAGTAGCAATACAATTATGCCCAAATTAAATAGATGTGAAACAACAGAAACACACTGGTAACCGACCTTAGTTCATGGCACATTTTTGTCCAAGGCAAATGTTGGTCAATAGGGCTGATGTCAGCAGGTACAAATGTTCAAAAAAATACATTAATGCATCCTACTCCTCAGGCCCATTTCTATGGGCTATAACATCACAAAGACTATATTTTATTGGCACAAACACACTGTCTTTGTAACTAACAGAAAAATACGAAGTGTAATCAATGAGCTCATGTACTAATTCTGCAGCTTGGGCAAGAGTGGGCAGTGCCATTTCATATGCTAACAAGTCTTGATTAAAATTCAGTTTCATAGCGCTGGTACTCAAAGGCAACAAAAGAAGAATCTATCACAAAGATATCCTTGATGAGTCCAAACACTGGGAAAGTGTCATTCGCATCTGCAATAATCATAGACTTCCCACTAATGTACTTATTGCCATTGAGGATATACCATTTCACTGAGACAACAGATTTCATGACCTCTAATCCCAAAAAAAATCTTTGACTTTTTCTCAACATATTCTGTATTTCTAACATCTGAAACAGGCCCAAATTCTTTTTTTCATTTGCAAACATTGGATGCTCAATGCCCATTTCATTCTGACAACATTCAAGCAACTGATTGTGGTTTGCGGAGTGATTTACAAACATTTTTAAAATTTAACTTAGAAGCCCACTGCTTAAAATAACTGTGCTTGGCCTCAAATCGCATGCACATGCTCCTTATTAAAGGACCAAGGGATATAATTTGTCCAGGAAGATGCAACATGTAATGCTGCTTGGGTATTACATTGGCTTCAGGAAAAAAGTTGTTTGAATTGATATAGGTGTTGCTCAATCATACTTTTTGAGTCAGTAACACAGTCTGTAAAGAAATAATCGGGCGCAAGAACTATCTGCACTATCTCAATTAACTTGAGAATAAATTTAACATACTCATTTTCCACATCATTCAAAAAAGAAAAGGTAGTATTTTCAAAAGTATTAACATTTGCCCACAAGACTGTTTTTAATCTGTTTTTTGTTAGCGGCTAAAGTGCTGACACTAACAGGACAAGGCTTATCTCGTATATCAAGAGGTGAGTAAGGGAAATTTTGAATGGCTGAATTAAACTCATCCAATTCCATCTCTCCAGACAGAATAAGATGTTTTAATACAAGCTTAACTTCCAAAGGTGCAACACCTTCAAAAATGACATGCATTACGTCCTGTGGAGTTTGTTTAATTAGATCAAATGCAGGAACATCAACTAGTATGCTTCTTCTGTTAATCCCGTAAGTGGTTTTGAGGATGCTTTCAAGGTGTCAGTGCTTGCTTTGTCTATTTCAAGACACTGCCTAATGTGCTTTGCCAGAGTTCTTTCAACAAACTTACTCTCCTCAAAAAATATTTTGCATATCCTCCGATGTGCATTCACAGCGTCTACATTTGCTATAGGCAAAACCGACACCCTCTTTAAAGCCAGCAAGCTCATGTTGGGCAAGTGTGTCTCCACATACGGCTATCACACCACCAAACAACTCAATTTCTCCATCTGGAGTTTCAACCCTTACACCATTGTAAAGCAGTGTTAGATCTTGTAGAATTCTTTTTTAGTATAACATCAACACCCCACTGAGAAACATCATTTGCCTTAGCAATAGCAAGGAGTCGTATTGCAGCCAACTTTGATCTAAATTTTGGATCAATATTACCTAAACTATAATAAAACATAAGCAATTTATTTGCAGAAGCATAGGACCCTAAGGGGTTGCATATTTCAATTTCATCAGTGTACAATATTATTTGTAATGCATTCGCCTTTGAGAATATAAAGGATGAGATGTAAAGAGGGCCATCAGTAAAATTGTAGAAGAATCCTCTCTGCTTCTCTGCGGTACACTGTTCAACATAGTGAAGATTCTGGAATTGGTCAATAACTGCTTTAGACTTTCAATTAGTGGAACATAATAAAAACTTTTTGTTTCTTATGGTCATGACCCTTGAGAGTCCTCGCTTTACCAAACAAATCTTCTGGGACACGACTACTTCCTCTGGGCTGATAGGATTGAATAGTTGCTGAATGGTTCTATTCAGTCCATATGCAGTGGTGGAAAAAGGATCTGTGAACATATCAAACGTAGCCAAAGCCTCATCTTGAAGCCGAGAGGTCGTCTCAGGATGTTCTTCAAACACAAGTCTCATTCTCTCCCCAGCATATCCAGGAGAAGAGCTTGGTATTGTTGCACTCTGGAGATGACAACGTTGACTGTTCTCTGTGAAAATATTTTAAATTACATTAATTTTTCCCCGTATATTAATCCTAAGCCAGAGGTTCACAATATACACTAATATGTTGAAAGGGTTTGCCATTATAAACAAACATGATATCAATTTTATCATTTACTGGCCCATCAGGACAAACTTACCTGTGACAAGTGGCACTGTTCCCGAATGTTGATTGCAAAAGCTGCTGCTGATCTGGCAATATCAGGTCTGGTTGTGGATGTTGCAGCGACAGCTTCTTCCTTTAGAAAACAAGTACTTGTCACAATGTGACAATGTCCCCAGCCGATATGGCACCCACTGTTCTTGAGATATCGCGTCAACAACTTCGTAAAACGGACAGACAGACTAACGTGAGACGACGGTCACATAAATCAACAGGTGTCGGGGATACTGTTCATCTGCACCTTGACAGAAAATATGAACAAAATCCGCCCCTCGTTCTTGAGATATCACGCCAACATTACCCCACCCCTGTTCAGACACCTGGAAAATTTATATTGGTCAAAACACATCAACAATTTTTTGGAGTGGACTTTCTACTATAATAGAGGATTCAGTTAAAAAAAAAAATAGAAGAAAAATCAAGATGTGCCCCTGGAAATACAGGGGTTTGAACAGGTGGCATTTTAGCATTTGTTTCACATTTGGCAAGGCACTGACTGCAGTTGGTGATGAATTCATGGTGAAATCAGGCCGATTTATATTCAGCAGACACAAATGAATGGAAAAAAAAAAAGAGCGCCTGTGCTAGGGTTTATATTTGGGGTGCTTTGGGGACCTAAAATTGGAGGTGCCTGAACAAAAGGCACTTTTGGTGTCCTCATAGCCCCACAACCAAGAAAGGTAAGGTAAAAAGAACTGCATTTTCTGATTAAGCAGTGTAATATTAGCTTAGATGCAAAGTTTCAAAGCTATAGGTGTAGCTTAAAGTTATGCCATGTTAAATACAAGAAAAATTTCAATTGACAAAAAAAAACTGACGGACAGTACCCTTAGAAGATAATTCACCAAAAATTCATTTTGGTCCGAATGAGCTGAAATTTCGGATTTGTCAGTGATATATTTTTATACAGCTGCATACAAAAAATTAGCAAAATCGAGAAGGTGGGGGTGAGACCTATTTGATGATCTGACATGGAATGACCCTTCAATTACTTTACTATTACATTATTAACTTTTAAGCAACTAGTTACTTTTCCTCCTATGAAAAACTGATGAGCGTTTTGTTTTTCACCGTGGCTATTCCTACGTGACCGTAATCCATTGCAGGCAGGCTATTCTTACGCGACCATCGTTCGGGCATGCGCAGATTAAATTTGTAGGATTTAGCGCAATTTCTGTCAATTCTGTCAATTTGGCGCCGAGCTTGTAGAAGGGGCGAAGGGTTAAGACCGTAACCATGGCACGGTAAATTGAAATCTAAATCCGGGCTTCTACTTGCTTCACCAAGGTTGGGCAATCTGGTGGCAGCATCAGGAACTAGGCCGTTCATCAGATAGGAGAACTCCCACATATCCACATTACATGAACATCAGTCACGTAAACCATCAACATATATCTAGCTATTCTTACGGAGAACACGAAAGGTAAGAAAATTAGTCCGACAATTTCAATCTCGCGATGCCCGACCGAAAATCACGTAAGAATAGCCTGCCTGCAATGGATTACGGTCACGTAAGAATAGCCACGGTGTTTTTTTCTCCCTTTTGGAGGTGAATCCACTTTTTCAGAAATATAGTCCAGTTACAATCAAAACAGCCTCACTTCAAACAGTACAGCCTGTCAAGTCTGATGGAAACAAAAGCAGCACTCTCCTGACATCACATAAATTGATAAATATCTCCAGAGCATCGCGGGTATGGTTCATTTATTGGACAAGTGTCGCTGCCTGCAGCCTCTCTCAGTCTTTTACTAGGCTAACGTTACATAGCTAATATCATGTTAAAGAAAAAAATAACTAAGCAAAGGAGAACTTCAGCTACATCGTCGTGGTAGCTGTGGACTGCCTCACACGGAGGTGGATTCTCAGCGGCAACGCTTACCATTCACGTTTAAAAATTGAACCTTACGGAGTTCGGGCTGCCAAAACCTGAGGCTGGGGTGTTTCAGGTCCAGAGGCATCAGGCAAGACTTCCGTGGTCCTTGTCGGTGCAGGTATCCGACAGCTGGCAAAAACAGACACGCCAAAATTTTTCCAGTCCCAGGGATTGGGATGGCGTCGTTCCCAACCACTTGGTGGGCATCCAGTCCTCAGATACAGAGGGTACGTCCGTTTTATGTGGCGAAAAAATGAGTTGAAAACTCTAAAGTCCTGTTCACAGCCATCAATTCCACAGTAAACCCAAAAATCCGGACTACGACTATGAGTTGCATTTATGTGGCTAAGAAGCACTTTCAGACTCAAAGCAACAAAAAAACGAAACAGATCATACACCTCCACGCCGCCATGGTTTACATGTTGTCGCTCTGCTGTCGCCGCCTGTTGAGGATGGGAGAGTGAAAATTTGAAAGTTTTCTATTCAATATTTTATACCAAACTATTCCCATAGTTACTTAGCCATCAGAAGCCACTTTGAATGAATAGTTTTTAGGTCTAACAATTCAAAAATAATTTATTTTTTGTTTAATATATTTACTTTGAAATAAGGCATTGTCTGCGCCTCGCCACCTCAGTTAGTGCCCGTCACACCTCGATGACGTCAGTCGTTTACTACGCAGCGATTTCCCCGCTCTGTTAATTGGAAGAAGCGCCGATTTTTGATGTGAAGTGAGCGAACAACAGTAAAAGGTCTGTAACCTCTGCCAGATATATCTGCAGAAATCGCATTTCTTGTACCACGTTGTAGTTAAGACATATAACTTGGCGTTTCAGCTGTCCTCCGTTTTGGCTGCTGGTTAGTAGGCTTGCTAACCATTGTCAACTTCTACTAGCTGTCTGCTAACAAACTTTTTCTGGCTGCGGGTGTTTTTTAACTAGGTTCTGCCTGTTATATCTTGGTAGAACGAGCCAGATAACGGTTTTAACGCGCATGGACAATTTTGATGACACTATACTGTCCGTTTCTGGGGGTAAGTCATGTTTTTAGTTATTGTTTGCTGAGTAGCTTAATGCTTGTGTTTGTATCTGTGTCTTCGAGCTCGAGTTTAATGTAGCATGGTTTACTGTTAGCTGGAGAATGCTTGTCTGCTAAAAAGCCACGCTAAAGTTCAGTGGATAGCAAACATCATTGGAGAGTAAAGAAGGAAAATTATTTTGGCTCAGAGCCTCTTGACAATTGGCTAAAATCTAACTCGTTTGTTAAAATATCTGATGTAGTAATTTAAGTAATGTTTACAAAAGTGCAAGGTACAATAAATTAAAACTTAATTCATATTCAAATGTATTGGCACACAAAATGTATGAGATAAATATGAGATGAGGAGTAATAACCTTCTGGTATCAGTTTAATTTACCTCTGTAAAGAGTCATTATATGTATGCCCACTTCAAAAAACTGCTAAAAAATATTACAGGTTTATACTTTTCCCACTTTCAGTTAAATCTTTTGATCAACTTCAGTCCTAATCAATACTATCAAACGCTGAATAATTTTCAGGATTTTAACACTTTACTTGCCAGTTTGATGTCAATTTTTTAATGAAAAATGAACATAAAAAAAGAGTTATTTTCCATGTAACAAATGATAGGGTGCTGGGGTTTGTTTTAAATATCATAGTCTTGGATGCTGCATAATTAGTTTTTACGCAGTGTCAGATTTTAAATTTAGGCTACTACCCCGATAGGTCATTAGATGACAATAATGTTTAAAGGCCTTTTTTTCCTGTCTATAAACTACCTTTGCATTTATTTGGTACATATGTCTGTATGAGGGAGGCTTTTAATTATTTTTGAATGATTTATTAAATGATTTGATGTGACATTTAGCATTTGAGCGATAGAGAAAATCAGGTGCTTCATTACACAGACAGATAGATGCACATTTAATGCATATGGACTTCTAGCACTCAGCCACATCCAGCTAGTAAATAATTGGGACCTTTTTTTCTTTGAAGTTTTACGGTATATTGTGCTGGAACTCAGAATGACAAATAAACGGCAACTCTTCATGTGATTGGGAGCTGGAAAATCTCTTATCTAAAATAAATGTTTTTCTTACCAATTTACAGCCGCAGGTATTGACGAGGAGGCTTTGAAAAGCCTTAGCCGGGATGACCTGAAGGATCTTTTTCCTGGCCCTGAAAATTTTCTCAGAAGAAAGAACCTTTGGGATTTCATCAGTCAAAAGGTAAATATAGGGGCGCCCTGGTGGCATATCGGTCTAAGCGCGCGCACCGTAAAGGCTGTGTCCCTCCCGCGGTGACCCGGGTTCAATTCCGGCTTGGGTCATTTGCCGCCTGTCTTCCCCATTCTTCTCCCCAACCTTCCTGTCTCTCTCCTCTCTAACTGTCAAATAAAGGAGAAAATCCCAAAAAAAACTTAAAAAAAAAAAAAAAAAGGTAAATATAGATATTATTAATTAATGGGATTATTACTGTCAGAATTATCTCATATAATTAATGCTCTTAAATGTGTTTGTTTTAATCCCCCACAATTGTTACAGTTTGAAAGTACTACTGGCCAAGATACCGATACCTGTGGTGGAAATGGGATTATACCCTCAGCCAGGGATGTGTCACAGTGCCAGCCTCAAGCCGTCACCGAAACTGCCGACAAAACAATGAAAAATGCCAGACCCACCAGAGTACGTGGTGTACACGGATTCAGAGTTAGACCTGGTGCGCAGTCAGTACTTCGCATTGCTCCGTGATGGAAAGGAAAAGAACTGCAAGATGTCAAAGGAGCTATGTTGCAGACTTGTGAGAACACGATCACCAGCATGGTTGCAATCCTCCGTGCTAGTCCCATGGGGAAAGAAGTAAAATACCCCTCCAAACTCGAATTGAAAGTAATGTCGCAGAAGATGGTCAACTATTACCCTATGCTACGTGGTGATGACACAGATATGCCCTATGTAAGTAATTTTTACCCCTCGGCCAACTTTGGCCAGAGGGGTATTGCCGTCACCTTTTCGTCTGTCTGTCCTGTGTCTGTCCATGACTTTGTCCGGGCCAATACTCAGCAACTATTGATGTTAGCCTTTTCAAAATTGATATGGCAACTCTCTGTGTCCCATAGATGTTCAACGTCAGGTTTTTTTTGGTGAATTGACCTTTGACCTTGGCCGAGGGGTATTCAGCAACGCGTTATGTTTTCCCATTAAAATAAAAACTGGGGTTGGGACAGCAACAAAACTTATCATTCTTTTACCACAGCTTTCCATCTACACTAAAATGTACAAGCGACTCCAAAATATGAGGTCCCCAAGGAAGAGACAAGGCTCCATGCCACAACGAGGTGCGGCCAAGAAGACTCTCTTCAGCTCAAAAAAACACAGACAATGACACAGATGCTGACAGAAGTGCAGACACAAGCAGTTCGAGTGATTTTACTGTAATTCTTGAGAGCAACGATGACCTCAGTGAGGACAACTCTAGTGCAGGTGTGTGCTTTAAGTGGGATAAAATGAAAGTTTGCTGCCACATTTTAAAAGCATTAAAGACTGTGATAAGACTACAGTTGCTCCCAGTTTGTGCCCAGAGTACATTGCAAGGCACACTCGGTATTGGATATTTACCTGTGCTTTCCTGGTATTTGGTATATGTTTTTGTTTTGAAATTATTCAATTATCTTCCCCAGAAAAAGCATCCCCACCGCAGCTAGCCCCCTGTGTGCCAAGGAAGTCAAAAAATAGCACTGTGACCTCAATACTGCCACCTGAGTTAGCCTCAGGCTCCTCACCCAGGACTGTGACCTCTCCTGCATGTGCACAGACTGTTGTTGGTAAGCCCACCATCACCCTTCGCCACCTCTCGGCTTGCTGTTCATGATATTGGTTGTCAGAGTGGCAAGCCGGAGTCTGTTGGAGATTAAATAAAAAATTTCTAAGATTTTGGGTGTTGCCGAATAACTTTTTCGGACTTGAATCGTTCAGCTCATACAGTCGTCTATACGGATGTGAGGGGTTCAAACCATTTCTTATATTGTCCTTGCTTTAATTGATTTAACCCATTATTTTACAGTCAAGAATTTCAAACATGCGTTTAGCCTAATAGTCATGTTTCACAATTTAATTTTTTATGAAGAAATTAAGTTAATGAAATAAAATGGACCAAGTAATCAACCATTTCTAGAAATTTCAAGAATTCAATTGAGAAATTGCTGCTCTTTTCAGGTATTTATTGCTTTTAAGACTTGCAGTGAAGAGAAGTGCTACTTCTGATTGGTGTATCTCGGTCTTTATGCAAACTGCTTTTTGCATTTATCAAACCCAGTGAGGGGAGTAGTGATGCAGTGTTTAATTTGTGTCCCTATTGACTTTTTAGCTCCGCCCGTCACAGCGGAGCTTTTTCTGATGCTGAGTCAGCCGACGCCTGTCTGTCTGTCCGTCCGTCCTTCTGTCCGCGCCAACTTTTCACTTCAAATCTGAATATCTGAAAATCTGTTTGATAACTTTTTTTCTAATTTGGTGTGAGCCTTCCTTATGATATTCTGAATATTCATTGTGAAAATTAGAAAATTCTACGTCCAGGTTTCTGAGAAATTAAGCATTTTGGACTTAGAAAATCAGTGTTTCTGTTCATTTTTTCAGTCTTTCATTAATATCTCAAAAACTGTCTGATAACTTTTTGTCTAATTTGTTGGGAACCTTCCTTATGATGTTCTGATGATCCGCTGCGAAAATTAGAAAATTCTACGTCCCGGTTTTTGAGAAATTCAGCATTTTGGACTGAGAAAATCAGTGTTCATGCTCATTTTTTTCAGTCTTTCATTTATGTGTCATATGTGTTAATATTGCAATACTTTTCAAGGATTTCTGAAATTAAGTTATGACATGGACAATTCAGTCATCTTCAGCGGAGCTCTCTAGGCCGACAGGCCTCTTTGTTAATGTAATTATGCTCTGTATTTTAGTAATAGATATGAACAGATTTCTATTCTCTAATGAAAATGTAAAAGTGTTTTACAATGAAATGTCATTGTCTAACTCTCCTATTTTATCATTTTAGTGGGCCAGGACAGTCGGAGGATGCAGGCGCGGCACTACAGAACACTGAGCAACATGTACAAGAAGCCCAATGCAAAACCCAACCAGAGCGATGCTGCTCAACTTTTGGACCTTGAGTTTGAGGCCAGACGGGCTTTCATTGATGCAGATGTTACAAAGGAAGAGGACCTAGCAAAATCTTTGAGGCATATCCATGCTTCAAAGACATTCGAAATGTAAGTTTATTTTTCTACCCTTGCTGGAATGCTGTACTTTTGACTGTGTAAGACATCCTGTATTAAGCTTGCTCAGTAAATAAATAACATGGCACAATTTTGTCCTAGGCAATGGATGAGCTGCGTCGCATCCTTGCTGGCACCAACTGCAAATACACAGAGGAAGTGAAGGGAAGATGGACAGACTTTTGTGCTAAGGTGCAGTTCTATGGCATATGGAAGAAAGCTCTGAAACCCCCTTTCCCCTTGGATCTGCGTGGAGGTAAGTTGTTGTTCTATATACCAAGTATATTTTTTGTAAGTTACCGGACCAGTATGTGTGCCATACTCAGACCATTAAACGACCATTTTTCTGTTCCATAGTTGATTTCACTGTCGCCCTCTTCAATGTGCTCCGTCACTTTTCCCTTCACCCATTCCACCACCAAAGCGCCTGGGAAATGCCAGTGAGGCTCTTCTTCATATGCTTAAGGTGAGAATTGTTATGTCGGTCCTTTACCACCCACTGCAATGTGTCGTCCGTCACGGATTGCAGGACACATTACAGATTGTTCTGCATGTTCATACTTAAAAATAGCTACTTTGAGGTTCAGCTCAGTAGAGATCAAATTGAATCATTCATGTTCACAGTTCATAAATGTTGAATTTTAAATGTAGGTTACAGTCTCAGACATAAACTAATTCAGGTTAGTTTCCTCACATAAGTAAATCACATTTTGAGCGGTTTAAACTGTTGATATTAACTTGATTAATTAATTCATTGTAACCTGATCAGTTCAGCAGAAAATTACTGTTCAATGAGCATATTCTTTTTAATCAGTTTTGATGCACAGCTCTACTTCTCTTCAAACTTTTCATCACACTGGTCCTTTTCACTCTATTCCAGCCAGGCGAGGACCCTGCGCTCTACCTGGAGAAACGACCTATCTCCTCCCCGGTGCTTTTATTTGATGGGACAACCAGCATTGTTGCCGTGGGAAACTTACCTGTGGGCACTCTCCCACTGGAGGATTTCTGGGAAGGAATGTTGGTGTTAATGGCGTACTACTACACTTTGCACTTAATGTACCCAAAATGCATCATACACTTCTCTCAGTCATTCAGACTGAGGTAATTGGTGATGCTATCCACGATAAAGATGCCACTAGCGCATATAAGAAAGCAATGGCTGAATGGAAATCATTCATTGACAAATAAGCTAATGTCAAGTAGCATTCTGTCAGGTCAGTTGTTGTTCGCAGTGCCTTTCAGCTGTTTTATGCCTGACTTGGCTTGCAACTCAAAGTTTCCCTCAGTGTCAACGAAAGGACGTTTACAGCGGGGCAAATAAGTATTGAAAGCTTCAACATTTTTCCCAGTAAATATACAGTACTGCGCTAAAGTCTTAGACACCCTGCACTTTTTAAATTTAAATCTGGCTTTAGTTGTTTACTGTTTGTTTACCAGATTAGAGTTGCTGCAGATAAAACGTAAATTTGAAATTCTGTATGCTAATTTAAAGAAGTTTCATTAATAAATGTTTGTATTTCATTAAAAAAAATAGTCAATGCAGATACTATAGCCTTGATAGAGCCCTGATGTCAACATCATCATGGCTGTCTGTAATTTCTAGGAGGGACAGACACAAGTGACACAGTCAGTCTGCAGAAGAACGGGGGTAAGTTTTCCGCTCTGCTTGGAACAAGCGAAAAGCCAATCATCTTATAAGACTATCACAATCGGACACTGTCCCAAATTTTTTTGGCAAAGGGTAGTCACATCAAATATTGATTTGACTTAGATTTGTGTTATACATAGCTGTAAACTGTTACAAACTAAGTAATTAGAAACTTAATTTCATCATTTTTGCAAGCATAATTGCCCTATGAAATGCTTTAAATGCACTCAAGACTTTAGCTCAATGCTGTATTTCTAATGGGGCTTTTGATATGAAATTTTCACCAGATGTCAGTAACAACCCAAGTAATCCGCACATACAAAGAAATCAAAACAATTAAGTCCATGAATTAGGTTCTGTGTAATAAAATTGAATGACACAGGGAAAAAGTCCCATTAGAAATATATTCACTGAGAAATGGGTTGACGCGTTCAATGCTTATTTTTTCCCCACTGTATATCACCGGGGTTTTTTCAGATCTTGAAAAAAAAAAAAAGTTTTTTTTCCAGAGGCCTCAGATTTTATGTGAAACATTTGAGGCATAACTGTTGAGACAATGTCTTTAATATTGAGTTTCAAACAATTGTGACTGACTGTTGATGCATCAGTTTTTTTGACGTTTGAATAAATTTTAATGAGGATCATAATTGCTGTCCTGGTTGTAATTTCAGTAGAATCAGATAATATGTGTATTCTAAGAGTAAGGACTGGTTTCGAGTTTTTGGATTTAGTTTTAATATGAATTTGGGTTTATTTCAAGATGAGCAAACTTGTATTAAGATATAGCGTAATCATGCTTTACTAGTACTGAGTAGTTTTTTCCTTAAATTAGTAATATTTTTCTTGTTCTTAAGCCTTACTTTGCTAGAATTAAGCATGAAAAAAAATAACTTGCTTAAATTTAGTATATTGCTCTTATTATTGTGCTATAGGAGATTTCATTTCAAGTAATTTGGTCTAAAAATAAGCATTTTCGGCTTATTTTAATCCTTTTGGATACTTACTCGGGCCGACTTATTTCTAGATTAATCAATTTTATTTTAAGATTTCTCGTTAAGTAAAATTAACTTGCTGCATGGACAGATAATTTGCCTAGTTTTAAGAAATTTTCACGACAAATTTAGCATTTATATCTTATAATTAGACTGACCTTTTTTGCAGTGTATTCATCTCTGTTGCTGATGATTACCTCAATATCCTGTTCTACTAACTAATGCTTTTTATTCAGGTTGGAGCAGACAATGTTAGGGCCCTGTGTAAAAGAAACCTAGAGCTGGATAACATACATTTGTTAAAAAAAAAAAAAAACCTTGAAATCAAGAAGCTAAAATTAGAAATTGAGCAACTGGAGAAGGTATTGCAGTAAATTGTACTTAGATTTTTGGTGGCTCTTAAGAATGGTTGACATTGTATGACTTTTTCTTTTATTCCAGCACAGAAAGAACTGACAAAAGAATAAAGAAATGAAATGCATCCCTGTGATTGAATTATTTTTTAAACGTTAACTTTTCACTGTCAACACAGGATTGCAAAAAATGAAAGGTAAGTGGAACAGAATCAAATACAAAATAAAAGGACAGGCTTATAATGTAAAATAATTCAAGCAAAAAACTGATGAGTGATGGCCTGTCTAATTGATGCTCCGCTGGGGTGATCTACAATAATCGGGTCCACTACATCAGGTGTTACCAGTTGTACATGAGGGGCTCTCTCATTTCGGATTGAAATGATTGATTTCGGACACCCTCAGTTCACGGAGGCAGCTGAAGTGTGGCTTGATGACCCCAAAGGTCATCGTGATCCTGGCCCAGCATTTGCTGAGTGCCACATTGAAGCGCCTCTCTGGTGGTGTCTGTGGATAAGGATATGGGGTCATCAAGTACCGTGTGCAGGGGTATCCTCTGTCCCCCACCAGCAGTCTATCATAGAGGCCTGTTGAAATGGAGAAGAAATACTTGATCAGTGCCACAATTGAACAAGAAGTAGAATTAATAGTGTATATTTACTATACCTTGCTCAATCAGCTGACCCAGTGATGACTCCCGGAGAATGCAGAAGTCATGGACAGCTGGGCCATTTAGCCTCAACGCTTGTGACCATCAGCTGGTGGTCACAAGTCATCTGCAAAGGCATTTCAGTTTAATAGGCCATATACACTGAACAAAAATATATACGCAACGCTTCTTATTGTGAGAAATATGACCATGTTCAGAAACTCATTGTACTTTCATTGAGTGTTGACAGATTGTTTGACTATATTGAAATACATTTTGATCAATGATTGAAACAGACTAACAAGTATCTCACAATGGCATGATGATAAAGGGGATGGGGTCTATTATCCAGATTTCGCAAATCAATATTAAGTATGGCCACCTTTGGCCTGCTGCACTGCTGCACATCTCTGCTGTATGGACTGTAACAGATGGTCAATGGTGACTTGGGGGACGTGTTCCCACTTCTCTTCAAGAGCTGTGTGGAGTCGGCGGATTTTGGCCGGAAATGTGAACCAGTGACGAACTTGTTGGTTGAGGACATGTAAAGAAAACAGTCCTCCATTGTGCCATTGGCCATCAAAGGTGTCTATTCTCTCAGTCAAACCGATTTTTTCATCAAGCTGAGGTGAGGCCCAATCCAGAAAGAGCAAAACACGCAGAGATATGGACTTCCTGGAGATAATTTTTCACGGTTTAGGCAAAAATGCAGCAATTGTGGGGACCAACTGTCTCATCTGCAGTGGCAATTGCTAGTCTCAGATGGTCACAGAGATGCAGAGTCCGGATATAGCGGTCTTGGGCAGGGGTCATCACACGTGATCATCATGCATGGGGGCGGTCTGCTGTCGTGTCTAATTTTTCAGAAAAGTGTCTTATGCAACTTATTGTTGAAACATGGACATTAAGGGCCCTTGCAACCACCCTGAGAAACATTTCGGTATTGAGCATGCAAATGGCCGCTCCCTGATGGCTCAAGTCATCTATGACATTTTGAACAATGGCAGAACTGGAACTTCTTAGGTGGCCTTTTATTGCCCAGAGTGCAGGATGTGCCTGGGCTGTCCATACCTGATTTCAGTAGCTCTGGATCAGGCCCCACCTGTCTGACAGGCCAATTTTGACCGGGCGTGAACTTGACAATGATTTGGAGAAGGTGACTGAAATGCACACAGACCAGTGGCACACAACCTTGGTCACATAAATAAATCCTATTAAGCCAACTTCAGAAATAATTATGCGGAATATTGAAAGGACTATATTGTTGCATTTATATTTTGTTCAGTGTAGCTGTAGTGTACCTGCATGCTAATGTATGTGCCACCAATCACCCAACAAAAATGAGTACCAAATAGTTTACCTGAAGACTCATACTATGGAAGGACTTTCTATTAACATAGTTGCCCTCATGTTCCCCTAAGGCTCCAGTTATGGCATCATGGGTGCAACCAATTGCGCCTATCATCCTAAGGAATCCTTTGAAAGATTAAGATTGCATTATACTTCACATGTAAGTGCAAGTGCTTTTTAACAGTCATACATGCCAACTCTTCCGCTTTTGGCGGTAGACTACCGCTTTTGGGGCGTTTTTTTTTTCAGAATGAAACACCCCGAAAGCGGTAGTCTACCACCAAAAGTGGTAGAGTTGGCATGTATGCATAGTCAACAATGAATATATGCTACCTGCGATTTTGTAGAAGACCTCTTTTTACTGTCAGCGCGGGCAAATGGCCAGGGAACACAACAAACATATTCAGTTGTTTAGCGAGAGCAAGAAAAACCTTGCGAATAGCACGGCATACAGTATTCGTGCTCAGATTTTCTGCATCACCAACTGAATGCATGTAGGTTCCCGTGGCAAAAAACCGCAATGCTATGTATATCGTTTGCGCGACTGTAAGTGCATGGCTTCTCTTTGTTACATTGCCAGCATATGGCTCCAGTAGATTGCATAAGTAGTGAATTCCCTCTGCTGAGAATCTTTACTGTTCAAAGAGAACATTGTGAGAAAACACCAACGGGTCATGCAGGTCTCTAAAGACTCTTTCCCTCCAAAGGGAATTGCATATTATTCTGGCACCAAGGTCCAGAGGATCATCTAAGAAAGGTGATGCCATCTTTAACGGAGGAACTTAGTGACAAGGCAGCACATTTATAGCCGATTTAAGGCAAAACTCAGCATATAACTTGCTCCCGACCAGGTTAAGTTTGCAGCGTAAGTTACAATGGTGATCTAGCCACGTTAGAAGAGAGCCACCATTGTGACATTGAGAAGCCTAGCTTTAGGCTTGACACACCTCGCTAACCCACTTATCTTGCTTCAAAGTATACCCCCCTGGCTTTCCTTTCTGCTACGATCGCCACTTACCTGCCTACAATCAAGCAATCAGCTACCTGAGTCTCCTCTCCACTCATCTGCCTTCAATCAAGGAATCTGCCACCTTCAAAAGACCGACTCAGAACACCATTCTCTGCCAGATGTTCCATTTTGCCCTTCGGTTCAAGCCACTCGCACCTGCCTCTGCTCAGCCAGCAACTCCGGCTCATCTAATCTCTGGCCTCTGCCTTCAGCAACTCAGCTCACCAAGCCAGCCATTTTTCCCTCACTACGCCTGGGAATCCTTTTCAGCCTCTTTACACCATATTTTGGAATGTCATTTATTAAATAAATGTACCTTTTTCTATACTGAGAATTGCTAGTACTGTGCCTTCAGCAAGTGAGAAGCGTGCCCTATTTCATTCAGGACCAGTGATTGAGTTGGCTATTGTTGAACATTCCACTTCTTCACCTTCCAAAACATTTGAGTTGGTTTTGCAGTGTTTTTGGATTTATTGGCTGTCTGTGCTGTGAAATGCCATGGAATGAGTTTTGATGTATTTGACTGAACTGAGAGTATATTATAGCCCTGCGAAATTCAGAAAACATCCACTGCTACTTTTGTCTTCGTTCACCTCATCAATTAATGCAGCGGGAATGGTTCCCTTGGGTGCCGAACACATGGTCATGCTTCGCAGAAAAGATGGTATGCTTCAAATCACGAGCAAGTACCTCCCTTCTCCATACTCTTCTCTTCCCATCATTCTGGTTCAAGGGTCATTCCATATGAAATAAACCAATTTTCGCACAAGTTCCATGGGCATAGCCATGGATTTCCTTAGAATGTTGCTTTGGGTGGCAAATGAAAAAAATACCAAGTTTTAGTTCAATCGGCCCACTAGTTTAGATTTTCTGGGGCCTCAAAAAAGTGGGTGTGGCACCCCAGTTGGCGAAATTTGCTTTTTTTTTTTTTTCATTTTAACAGGCAGTTTCTCTGGGAGTAATAAAGCTAACCCCATGACTTTTTTTCAGGACTTTTTCTCTAGGCACTGCACTGCCCTGCATTGCAAATCAAAGTAGTTTTAACAAAAGCGGAGCGACCGCGGGGGCCAAGGGGGTGGCCGCCCCAGGGCCCATGGCCAGTGGGGGCCCCCCGCGGGGCCCCTGCAGCCTCATTGAGCTACATTCTCATTACTGTCAAATATCATGTTATTTGCACATCTCACCCTTCCCTCAGTTAATGTATTCCAGCTGTGATGTTCTTTATATAAACCTTCATGTCGTTAATCTAATCTCGATAATGGGTTTTTTTTTTTGAACAATCATTTATAACTATTATATCAAGTTTTCATGCTTAATATACCCATGTTTTAAAGACTATCACTGAAATCAACTATTTTCTTATTTTATTTGATGTTTTTCTTTCATACTGATATACAAATTGTCAAGATGATTGCAGGGTAATGTGTTGCCCAATGTCAGGTCTGTATTTGATTTGATCATGTGACCACGTGAATGTCTGTAACATCTGATAGTTCAAGCGCAAAATCTGAACATCATCAAATTTGCAAACTCAGGAGCGGTCACTCCATTCAAACATAAAAGCAGCAGTCAAAAAAGAAAAGAAAGAACTGGAGGAGAGGGTAGCAAAGCTGCCAAAACTAAGTTAATTTTGCTTCAAGCAGTTGCCGCACCACGGACCACCCTTCCTCAAGCAGCGATGCAGCCAACAGGTAACAGTCAAGCTAAGCTAACGTTTGACCTAAATAATAATAACGTCCACGGCCATTGTATAAATTTCAGGACAAGACGAGGATTTTGCTCAACGCAAAGTTTGACGAATGCCATTCAAATAGGTGAGTAGGCCTACAAGTGACTTTTCTTTTAGTCCAGAATCGATAGTTATATATTTAAGACCAATGGCAGAAATAAGGCAGTTAGTATGCAGGAAATTGGTCATTTTATGGGTTTTATGCAGATCCTGTTTTGTTGGGTAATTTAGGGAACATGGTGGCAATGTTTTAAATATATTTAAATATTGTTAAATATTGCAGCTTGCGTCTGTCTCGTTGCGTGCTTTTTCAAGTCACTTATGTCCTGCCTTCATGTCAGATATTGCACTCGTGAGGTAATCGCACAGGAATGCAAGTTTTCGGATGTTTTAACCGACCCAATTATGTACAGGAATTCTTTCCAAGCTAATTGCCAATTTTGTTTTCTTCCCATAAATTTGACGTTCGCTTGTGCCTCCATGAAATATTACTGGCAGTATTAACTGCTAACAGTGGTATTCGTACAATGTTTTTCGCAGTAACCCTGTTACTGACCGCGCTGCCACACACTTGTATTTATGCATGGGCATTTGACATGTTATTGTTGTGGTGCGGACCGGAAAATGGGGCTCCCGGAAAGCCAATCCATGGGTTCACGGCCGCATTGTCAGAGTGCCCATGCCTAATGATCAACGTCATTATCTCACTCTTTAGAGTAATGCAACGTTTCTCTTTTTTTGCTCATGTATATGCTAGTGGTCGTTGTCTTGGCAGGGTAGTAAGCTTCGATATTTACATATCTTGACCAATGCTAAATTTACAGCTCTTAACCGCAGTTCTTAACCAAATTTCAGTAGTTTCAGACATCTCCTCAGTTGTTTTCTTTACCTCATGCAGGCCAATAATTTGACTCTTCTGAAACAGTACAACACCATTTCCATGGTCACAGGATATACATCGTTGCTTAAAAATGAAAGGCTACTAACTGCATCAGTTAGGGTTAAATAACTTGTTACCAGCTGAAACATAGTAATCACTGCAGTAATTATCCAATGGAAGCCTCTTACCTTTTTGTTTAGATAAATCCAAAAGGTGACTTTTTTGGCAGGGCAGTGTACGAACTCAAGACATGAAATAATCTGCTGCATTTGAACTGGTAGTGTTTTTTTATTTATATAAGTTTCTTTTTGATTTGTATAAAGTGTTATAATCAAGTTTGTACCTGTGCAATTATAGTTCACTTGATATTCCTGTCTTTTTCAGTCTGGGTTGTTAAATCTTCTGAGGGCTAGTGTCTTTTTTCTCTCACAAGCCCGACCACCTAGTGGCAAAAAAAATGGGACGATCCAGCTTTGCCGACCAATCAAATTAATGAAACTCGTGTAGTAATTCTCACTTTTACCTCACCGAAGGCTCGAGATAAATGAAAATGACTACTTTTGTCCTCACCAAAGGCTCGGAATAAATGAAAATGACTATTCTCGTTTAACAGACGTCTGGCAACCATACCCTATATGCTTTTGCTGCCAAAGCACTGGCAACTTTTTTTTCTTTCTCCGCCTTCCCTCAGAACAATTTTACTGACAAAGTGGCTTCACTGTATTTTTTCTTAAACATAAGTTTGCTTGGCTCAATAAGTGACGATTTGTGTTGGTTAGGATAGAACATGATGCAGACTTAGCCGTTATTTTACAGATGACTGCAATGACTATTTGAGGGGCCCCTTGGTAATGCTTCGCCCCCTCTGGGGTGAGAGCCTAGCTCCGCCCCTGAGTTTTAACCCTTTTATTGTGCTAGTTTTAGAAACCGTAATCAAAACAAACACATTTATGGGTACCAATTTCACACCCATCTGATAACGTGGATTTGTGGTAATATCAGCTATTAATAATGGTCAAAAGCTTTCTATAGCCACCAATTAATATCCTGTAGCATTTATAGTTCTTTGGTAATATTGACCCTTATTTTGCTCCCCTGTGGGGGGTGACCCTTTTTCGAACCCTTTTTTCAGGATGTGGGTATCCTTCAATTTTAAAGAAACCTATATTGTTGGAAAGCTCTTGATATGCACTGCCACCACAATAAATTTCATTATTGAACTAGCATACCTTCATTTAAAAAAATTGAGTAATTTTCTTCAATTTTTGTCCTAAAATCAACCTCCTTTTAGGGGTCACTTCTTTCAGGATGACAACATCTGAACAGAAAATGAATATTAAATCAGGAACAAAAAAAAGTGTGGATGGTGTTCTGATTATAGCTTGATAATGAAATGCATCATACATTTACTTGACTATTTTGGCTGATCGGGTTTTAAAATTCTCAATTCCTCACAAACATGTTTCTACCAATACCACAAGCACACATAACTTCTCTTCTGACATTTTTGACTGTTATGAATCTGTTAAAAATGTCAGAAATTATCCTTTTGTATTTTTTGGTATATTTCTGGGTAAATTGCTTAATTTGAAAAAATTTACATTCACCATTGTGAGTGAAACCCAGAGCTGTAGTTGCATGCTGTTAATTAAGGTGATGTATTCATCATAATTAATAAGGTCTCTATAGGGCTCGCACAAGGGCACTGATAAAGTGATAAATTTGCAGATCAGCGCTTCAGAGTGGAATTCATCAGTTTGATCAGCAGCAAAAGGTGAGGAATTCTATTACACTTCTTACTCACACAGGAATTTTGTCTAAATTGGTTAAATTTCAGTAGAGTCATATTTTAGGGAATAAAGTTCTGGATTTATTTGTGTCCAGGAACAATGATTAGTATGTGATTCGCCTAATATCAATCCATTTGTTCATCTTCTACAGCTGGACTTTCCTGAGTAACTCTGCCATGAATGCAGAGTATTGTAAATTGATTGCTGTTTCGTAATTTATGAGGGATGGAAATTTCATTCAGTAAAATTGCTTAGAGTTCACACTTTCATGAAGTGCTAAAAAGCATGTGTCAACAGAATAGTTAAATTTCTTCACTGAAGTTAAAGAAATGTAAACATACAGTACCAGTCAAAAGCCTGGGCATAATCTGTTAATGTAGCAGCACCCAGCTTTTAGAGAAATTTAAATGGCTGAACTTCTCTACATAATCTCAAAAGAGGATGATAGTCAGAAGTTAAAAGAAAATAATTTACAGTTTACATAATTACCAAAATTTTGGAATTCTTGAAGAAGCCATATTTTGCACAGTAAACGGACAAACAAGTTCCTTCCATTTTACAATGGCCAAATTTAAATTAAGCTGTTTTGGGACTTTTTGGTCAAAAGTCAAATTAAAAGCACAACACAAGTGCAGCATATCTTTGGGAAGTTAAACAGCAACACAGCTGCAAACTTATTATAGCCATGTGACTGTCTTTGTAAAAACAAAACAAAACAAAACTTTTGACTGCTACTGTACATTTAGTAAGAGTCTGTGTATATTTGTAACTTCCAATTTTTTGTGTACTCCACTATTACAAGCTTTTCGATTTGAGTAGAAAGAAACAAGCTTAACATGGAATCATAAGATTATGAATGTTTTTCTCTCCTTTCCCTGTTGCACGCGATACTGTATCGTTTTGGTGACAATTTCAAGACTTTGATTCAGAAGCTATCCAATCTCATTCACCTCACTGTGGTCATTGCACCGTTACTCTCTCCTCACAGGTGGATCTACGGGGCACATGGAAGTGCGCCTGGCACTGAAAGCAGCCGGCTACGTTGTTCTGAGTGTGGTGGGAATACCAGGAAATCTGGCAGCCCTCCTGCTCTTTGGCCATTTGTTTCTTACACAGCGGCACATGCCGCACAACGAGATCATCCTCAGCCAGCTGGTTTCTGCCAACCTAACAGTGACACTGTGTCACGGCATTCCGCAGGCTCTACTTGCTCTAGGCATCAACCTTCGCCTAAATGACTATGCCTGCAAAGCAGTCATCCTTGCAACCCGCACTGGGCGTGGCATGTCTATTACTATCACCTCCCTGTTGAGCGCCTACCAGTGTGTGGTCATTGCCCCATCGTCACATGGTTGGACCTGGCTTAAAAACTGGCTTCCTGGCTACCTTCGCCATGCTATCATCTTCCTCCTTGTGCTCAACCTGATTTTGTACACCAGTAGCGCTGTTTACATAGAGGCCTTTCCTGCCAACGGTACCATCCCAAAGTACAGTCATAACCTGAAGTTCTGCATTGCAGTGTTCCCAGGGCCCACATTTTACATAGTCAAAGGTATGGTAAGCATTGTACTTGACTTCATGTTTGTAGGACTAATGGTAGCCGCAGGGGTTTACATGATAGTCATCCTGCATCAGCACCGTAAACAGGTTCAGGGTTTTCAGGGAGCCGGCAGGAAGACTGAAGAGGCATCGCGTGCCGTCCTGCTGCTCGTGAGCTTGTACGTGGCACTTTTCAGCTTGGACAACATTCTGTGGTTCGCTACACTCTCCGTTTCCCGTGTGCACCCCGCCGTTTCTGACGCTCGTGTCTTTTTTGTCACCTGCTACTCCACCATCAGTCCTGTGCTCATCATCGCCACCAACAAGAAGTTGGCCATGTACTTTAACTGCGGCTCAAAACGCAAGGCTGTACAAAATATCAAAAGCAATACATAGCCGGAGTCTCTTGATTCGCATCAACACAATGAGGATGTTGAAAAATAGATCTGAGGAGGGAGGGAGGAGATTGTTGTCATGTATACTGGTGTATTTTATGATAGCAGTATTTGTTGCCACAATTAAAATGCAATACCAACACTTTGATCCATTAGCAATAACAGGAATACAGTGATTTTATTTCTGACTTAGTCAGTTGCAACCACAGATTGGAAAATATTTTTGACATTTGTTTGGTCTAAGCATCTTGTTCCTATCCATGCATGTAAACAGACCATTTTCAAAACTAAAATATATTAGTGAAAAAAACTGGAGGTTTTATATGAAATTAAATCCCTGCTCCTGGTTTGAAGTGTGTTTTAAGCTTTGATGTTGTCGTGGTTTTCATTCAGACATATTTTCATATTATGAGGTTCCCCCATCCTCAAGCAATTGGAGAAAGACAGATTCCTCAGAAAATTAGGCTTTATTGAGGCATATTGATAAATATAAAGCCAAGTTCTTTTTGCGCAAGAAGAACTGACATCTTGCTTATCACACCCAGTTTTTATACCTTCATCACAGGAAATATCTTCCAAATATGGTCTTTCCGCCTTCTCATTCTCACGCTACAACAGGACGGGCAAACCAAAACACTGCCAACTTCCCTTGAGAACTTCAACCAAAAGATAAGCATGCACATCACTGAAAAGGAGCTGAAAATTAGTCGAGAGGAAAAATACAGCCAAAGGTATAGGATACACATGGATACATAAATGATTCTACTGAAAAACATAATCACGACTAATGATTTTGCTGAACAAATATTGATCAAGCCTACAGAAATCAAATACATCACCTGATTATGCTTTCGAATCAACGAAACAGAAGCCTGCTTTCTAATCAAAGCTACAGAAGCCCGCTGCTTATGTGTGTGTGAGCTGCTTATGCATGTGTGAATTGCATGTATGTGTGTGTGTCTGTGTGTGAACTGCTTGTGTGTGTGTGTGTCTGTGTGTGCATGTGTACGTGTGCTGCTTGTGCCTGTGAATGTGTCTGTATGCACTGCTCGTGTGTGTGAACTGCTTGTATGTGTGTGTGTGTTTTATGTGTATGTGTCTGTGTGCACTGCTCATCCCCTCCCCACGTGTGTGAACTGCTTGTATGTGTGTGTGTGTCTTATGTGTATGTGTCTGTGTGTGTATGCGCATGTGTACGTGTGCCTGTGCGCGCGCGCGTTTGTGTGTGTGTTTGCACTGCTCATCCCCTCCCTACGCGTATGTGAACTACTTGTATGTGCGTGTGTTATGTTATGTGTGTGTTACTGCTGCATACATGATCTCTTTATTGATTATGATTATTAATTATGGTTATTGATTTACTGATGAATATGATGAGAAATATTGAAATATGATCCTCAACAATGTCACTTTACATCTTGGCTAAAAGCTTGAATGATTTTATGCAAATTATCATGCATTTGCGACACAGAATTATGAACTGTCGAACATCACTGGGAGTGACAGATCAGGAACAGCTCCTGTCAGCAGGCATGTTGATTCTCTACAGATTGGCTCGTGCACTTCAGCCTGATTAATGAGTGTTGCACATTAATCATTATGCCCACAGTAAATACATAGGTGTATCTGTCTTGAATGATATATTTGCACTTATGATTCAGGATGCATAGTGGAAGCTTGTGCCTTTTCTAGTACTTGAACAAAGTTCTTTCGAAGAAGGAGCGTCAATTGGAGGTTTCAAGTAAAAGCCTTTTTATAACTGAGTCCACACTTCGTAAATGTGCTTCATAAATGTGTGAGCTGTGTATTTTCAGCAATATAAAATATATTTCTTGCATATACAGGCTTTGTACAGTACTAGTTAAAAGTTTGGGCATACCCACTTTTTTTTTTTTTTTACAATACATGTTAAATAAAGAAAAAAGCCCCTGTTATATTGCAAAGCAAGATTTAATTCTTAAATCCATCAAACTAACCAGCATATATTACATTTTTGGGGTTTTTTTTTTCTTTTTTCAAGGGCAGTCATATGGCTATAATGAGTTTGCAGCTGCATGTCTGCCTAACTTCCCAAAGATGTGCAGCACTTGTCATGTGCTTTTCAACAAACTTTTTGCCCAGTAAGTCCCCAAACAGCTTGTCGTTATTTTGGCTGTTGGAAAATGGAAGTAGCTTGTTTGTCTGTTGACTTAGCAAAATATGGCTTCTTTTAGAATTCTGAAATTTTGGACACTGTTCAAAGTAAATTATTAGCTTTTAACTTCTGTTTACCTCCTCTATACAGGATTCCATTTGAGATTATATTGAGAAGTTAAGCCATTTAAATTTATCTAAAAACACAGTGCTGTGACATTAGCAAGGTGCATCCAAGCTTTTGACTGCTACGGTACTTGCAAGTATTGTATTATTTTTTGCATGCAGATGTTAACCATTAAAGCAGAAAAGCATTCATTGACAGATTCCAAATCACAAAATGAAAACTGAGAGGAATCTTCTCATATAAAAAGGGACAAAGGAGACTGGAGCACACTGATAAATTAACAGCCTTTATAGTGCAAACAGACTAATGTTTCGACACTACTGTGTCTTCATCAGAGTCAAACAGGACAAAGACATAGGCAAACAACATATAGAGAACCTTGAACAAATGTACAAATCTCTTTGGTCCAACTGCATTTCAAATCTATTGGATAATGGCTCCAGGAATGGGAGTTGCCAAAGTCCATGTCCAAGGGCCATGCCCCCAACTTCCTGTCAAAAAGGGCAAGCATAGATCATTTCCAAAGTTAACAATGACTAGTAAAATCAGTGAATATACACAGATGAGAGGAAACATCATAGAAAAACAACAATCAAGGGCAAACACCAAGCCTGAACAAGGAGGTTTACATAAGAACAGGAGCAAAGGAACAAAATAACACTGACCTCACAAGATCACATAAAAATATTTAAAGGAAGCATGATAAATTCAATTCTTCATTTATACCAGAGGGCTCCACTGTATTCAGTGTGTAGATCCAATGTGCTTCTCCGCGGAGCAGTGTGTTAATAATGTCACCACCTCTAGGAGATGGTGAAATTTTTTCTATTCCCCAGAACTTGAGTGACGCTGCAGAGCCATGTTTAGCCTGTGCATAATGTCGGTCAATGGCATAATCCATATTTTGAGTACGTATAGCAGTCTTGTGTTCAGATATGCAAATCTTTAGAGCTCTTTTAGTTTGTCCAACATACACCAGACCACAAGGACATTTAAGAATATACACAACATGTGAAGTGCTGCAATTGCAATGCAAAAAGGAAGCCATTGTTGAACATGATCCAGAAGTGCCGCCGTGTTCAGAGAGCCGAGGCTCATTTAAAAAGGACTGTAGCAAAGTGGAAAAGTGTCCTGTGGTCAGACGAGTCCAAATGTGACATTCTTGTTGGAAATCATGGGCGTTGTGTCCTCCGTTGTGGCGTTGTTGTGGCTGAAGAGGAGAAAGACCACCCCTCCTGTTATCAGCATTCAGTTCAAAAGCCAGCATCTCTGATGGTATGGGGATGCATTATTGCATATGGTGTGGGACACTTGCATGTCTGAAAAAGCACCATGAATGCTGAAAGGTATATTTATGTTTTAGAGCAACATATACTCCCCTCCAGACAACATCAATTCCAGGGAAGGCCTTGTGTATTTCAGCAGGACAATGCAAAACCAATGCTGCAAAAACCACATCCATGTGCTGAACTGGCCTGCCTGCAGTCCTGATTTTCACAACAACATTTGGCGCTAATTAAACGAAAAGTCCGTCAAAGGAGTCCAAAACTGCAGCTGAACTGGCCTGCCCTGCAGTCATGATCTTTCACCTGTATTTGAGAACATTTCAGCTTTCAGGAACAATTAATTTTTTTTTATTCCGTTACAAAATTACGACCCAAAATTACTATCTGTGTCGGCAGCAGCTTCTTAAAATGCCTGTCCCGGTTTAAATGGGTTAAACAAGAGTAAGATCAAATTCCAATGGCTAAACTCAAGAAACTTGTCTCTTCAATACCCAGACGCCTCCATTCTGTGTTAAAAAGAAGAGGAGATGCTACACCATGGTAAACAGGCCCCTGTCGCAACTATTTTGAGACCTGTAGCAGCCATCAAATTTGAAATGAGCTCATTTTGTGGCTAAAATTGTAAAATTTCTTAGTTTCAACATTTGCTATGTTATCTCTGTTCTATTGTGAATAAAATACTGGCTGGTGTGATTTGAAAGTCATTGCGTTTTGATTTTTTTCACAATTTACACTTTGTCCCAACTATTTCAGAATTGGGGTAGTACAATCCGGAATATGAATTACACAGAATATATTTCCTCTGAACGAGTTGGGAATGTAATGGGATTGGAAGGGAAAGCATGGCAATAAGATGGGACGGGATGTGATTTGGTTTTGAAAATGACCCTGGGATGGGATGGGACAGGATGACTTCATAACGGGATGGGAAGGGGATGGGATTGAATTTTGAGATTTGGAACGGGATGGATTTGGAAATGATTGGGGTGAGACGAAATGGGATCACTTTTCTGTCCCATTGCACGTTTATAAAGGACAGATTGAGTCAGGAAAAGGCTTGAAATTAAACCATGCGGTCGGCTCCCCTTCTCCAAAGAACTGACACTAGAACTGATACTAGCTTCCAATATTCTCAATGAATTCAGATCTTATGAATAGCAAATTTTTTATTTCATAAAAGACAGAAGCATCTACGACCCCATTTCCAAAACAGTCGAGAAGCTGTTTAAAATGTAGATAAAAATAGAATGCAATGATTTGCAAATCATTTAAACACTATATTTTATTGAAATTAAAAGACAAAATATCAGATTTTGAAACTGAGAAATTCGTATTGGGTTTTGAAATATAAATGCTCATATTGAATTAAATGCCAATTGCGGGTTTCCAAAAAGTTGGAATGGGGGCTTGTTTACCATTGTGTGGCATTACCTTTTCTGTTCACAATGCTCGGTAAGCATTTGGGAACTGAAGAAACCAACTGCTCTAATTTTAAAAGCAAAATATTTTCCCATTTGTGCTTGTAGGATTTCAGCTGCTCCATTCTTTGCGGCTTCCTTCGTCATATTTTTAGTTTCCTCGTGCCAAATATTTTCAATAGGTGATAGGTCTGGACTCCAGACAGGCCAGTTTAGTGCCCAGACTCTTTCATTTCAGAGTTACGTGGTTGTAATACGTGCAGGATGTGCTGTTACAGAATAAACAACTGAAAATAAACAAGGGCTTCCCTGAAAAAATCGTCTGGATGGCAGTATATTTTAGTCCAAAACCTGTGTTTATTGCTCAGCTTTCATGGTGTCTGCACAGATATACAAGTCATCCATGCCATGTGATTAATGCAACCCAATACTATCATGGATGCTGGCTTTTGAACTGTGCACTGATAACCAGCTAGATGGTCTCTCGTCTCGTAGGCCTGGAGGATGCGGCGTCCGTGATTTCCAACCACTGTTTCTAATTTTGATTGGTCTTCACCTCAGTCCATCTTAAATGAGCTCAGGCCCAGAGAAGGCAGCAGCATTTCTGAATCTTATTCATATATGGCTTCATCTTTACATGTTTGAATTTTTCAATTCAATTTTCAAATCAATTTTATTTGTGTAGCGCATCACACAACTCAGAACCCCCAAGGCGCAAATCAAAATCAATAGTGATAGTGGCAAGGAAAAACTCCTCAGTAGGAAGAACCCTTGGGGAGAACCCAGCTCCTAAAGAGGGGGAACCCAGCTGCCTGAGGTTGGCCTTGAAGAAATTAAGAGAGAAGGGGAAAGAAAAGACGGCAGAATTGAGAGGACAAACAGGGAAGGGGAGACAGAAAAAAGGGGCAACATTTCACAGGGAAGGAGAGAAAGCAAAACTGCTTGAACCATTAATTGTGTGCTTATTTCAGCAGAAGCAGCACGTGCTATTCTCTTCTTCTTCTTCTTCTTCTTACTGTGAGCTTGCTTCAGCAGAAGCAGCACACTCTATTCTCTTACTTCTTCTTATTCTTTTTCTTCTTCCGCCTAAATTTAGCCGACAAACTCCTCCTACACCGTTTAAGCTATTGTTTCCATTCAAACTTCAAAAAATTAAGCTTGTTCTGAATTACGTTGCATCCGTACAGATTTTTGATTTTCATTTTAGTTTTTGAGATGTTTAATTTTAAAAGTGATTTTTTGGGGTCCTATTAAATCAAGCCATTTTTGTGCTGATTCAGTAGATTCAGCTATTTTCTGCTTTTTTTTTTACTCTGTCATACTTTTAGCTAGAAGTGTCATTCAAACTGCAAAATGTTGAGTTAAGCTTGTATAATTTCTTCTCTGTTCAAATTATTCGTAATTTCTATAATTTTTTATTATAATTTAAAAAATAATAATTTCTGTTACAATACATTCTGGGAACTTACAGTGATGTCACGGCTAGAGTGGCAAACAGCTCTAAAATCATCAAGAAGTCTTTTCTTAAACTCGCTCTAAGTCCCACAGTTTTCACTCCACCTAAATATTTTTTATCTAAGTTGTAGGAAAATATCATGGTTCTGTGTTTATGTTCATGCTTTATGTTCATGGTCATGTCTTTTCTTTATTCTTTTTGGTTACTGTATTCTCCGGTTTTCAGTTCATGCCATTTTAAGTTTCATTGCACTTGTCTCCCCTGTCTTGTGATCTAGTTGGTTCAGTCCGTCTCCCCAGTCTGTGTGCCTACCTGCTTCGGGTGATTTCAATGGTTTCTGGTGTTTCATATTATCACTTCAATTCTCGTTTACTTCCTTTGCCTTGCTTTTCTAGATTACTAACAAGACTAACATTTATATTTTGTATCATAGTCTACTAACCCAACTAATCCATGTATATATTACTAACTCACTAACGAGCACTTTGGTTAACTTGTAAAGCTGCACCTCTACTAATTGTTACTAATTCAATCTAAGCAATCGCCCTGTTCTAGTCTCCGCCCCTTGCTTGGCTTTCCCTGTCTCTCCCTACGTTTCTGCGAGATCTCTCGCACGTGCTTAATTGCTTTCCTGCACTCATTGTCTGTGCACTTAGAACTCCTTGACCGGAGCTGTTTATTTGCCATAGGATGTCTGCGTGAATCCCGTCCGCGTCTTGGCTTTTGCCAATTGTTGTGGTTTAGGACTTCCCCATGTGTACCTTCCTTTGTAATTAGTTCTCATCCAATTCACCTGTTCCCTGCATAGCATGTGACTTCCCTTCTGTCTTTTTAGAGTCCTCACTGCTGTTCTGACTTTGTCAGAACGTTGATCAATATTCCTTAGTGCAGAGTCTTGTGTATGCCAATTGATTATTGTTTCTCTTCGACTGTTTCGTCCGACCTTGATTTTTGCCCTTTTTAGCCCTTTTTGTCTTGTTTTGTCTTTCTGGATTTTTGACCAATTTCTGTACGACCACGTCTTCTGTGTTTGGATGCCCTGTGTATGACTCACTGCTTTGGATTTCGACTACGATTTTTGCCTACTGTCTATGAACCGTCGCACCTCTGCTTTTCTGGTTCAGACCTCGGCCTGTCTAGTCGACTTTGTTTTTGGATTTCGTTTTGTGGCTTGGCAATTCTTGTGTCTACTGGTCCTGACCCTGCAATCAATAAAGGCATACGATTTTTGGATTTCCCTCTCTGGCTTGTGGTTCCTGAACGCATCGTCACAGAAAAGTTGTGCTGGTCACGAAAATGCATCTACGCAAGCAATTGGACAAACGATTTTGGCAGCATGAGCCGAAAAGCGACGGGAGCACAAACCGATTCTCCATTAACTCTTATATTAAATGAGACAGAAAATTCCGGTTGGAAAACTGAAAACACACAGTTTTATAATTTGCCCTTGTTCCCACATTTTTGCCACTACACACACACTTTTGACATATTTTGCTCAGCGGACTCTCCTCTTTTGTATGGTATCTCCATTTCGTAGACTGGACATACTATCTTTGAGGTAGAGGCAGTAGTATGTAAGAGATGCCTTTGCTAAAATCTCCATTGGACCAAATGCTGTCACCATTTACTCAAATGGCTCAGAAAAATTGTGGCATAGCGATATTGCGGTACAATTCTGCCCGCTGCTGGACTTTTTCCTGGCCTCAGCATTATCATCGTAAAAGGGGGGCCGTGAATAATATCACAACATGCAGGGCTCTCAAGTTTTGAATGCACGCTAGAGTGAGATTTTCTCCGGGGTGCTTGATACTCCTGTTTTCGAAGGTGCATAGTGACAAAGTACATCACATTACAGTAGTTTTTTTTTTTTTGAGGATTTGTACTTTACTTAAGATTTTTTTTAAAACCGTGACCTTTACTTCTACTATTCTACATTTAAAAGATAAAAAGTATACTTTCAGTTCCTTACTTTGACACAGACAGCTTAGTTCCTCGTTTCAAATTAAAATACAAATTTAATTAGTCATTTACAGTTTATCTGGATTTGGCGTGTTCGAGAATAACAGCGGTGCTCGGCAGGGTATCTTTGTGCAGAAGTGTCCGCCAGTGGACGTGGAGCTGCAAATTTATGTATGCAATTACAATATTCCATCACTAGATGGCACACCCGGATCGTTATTGAATATTCACAAGCAAGCCAAGCTAGAACACAGTTAAAAAAATTAGTGACAATCACGCTCATTGCGTGAGACTTGAAAGCC
Source organism: Gymnothorax javanicus (assembly GCA_029692085.1). Classification (NCBI taxonomy): domain Eukaryota; kingdom Metazoa; phylum Chordata; class Actinopteri; order Anguilliformes; family Muraenidae; genus Gymnothorax; species Gymnothorax javanicus. The sequence continues at coordinate 16,830,564 of CM056202.1, forward strand.
CTGCGACATGTGTTAACGATATCTTGCAGCTTGCTATTATTAGCTATTTAGCTAGCGAAGACACAGTGCACAGAAATGAACAAAGAGCTGCGAATAGTAGCATTTCACTACTTGGCGAGGTCAGCGTTTTACAGTTCGGATTGGGGGAGAGACTGACAGTGAGCTGTAAGCATTCAACAGCTCCGGCAGTCTGTCAATGTGGCCTGCCATGTTTGCTCCGCCATGAAGATAATTTCTCAGCATGCACTGGGTTGACCCAGATGCGTCAACCTCATTGACTTGAATTCACCATTTATTTATTTTATTTTATTACAGCTGGCTTGAAGGGGAGCAGATAGGCTATGGGGCATGCCGACCAGAACGCTTCCCTTGCGACCCCCATATGCACACCACCTAAATTTGGTCTTAAAATCCACAGATGGTTTTATTTAATTTTATCAATGTGTTTTCCGCATCGGGAAGTGGAGCATTTAAAAAAAAAAAAAAAAAAGTAAAATCAATGACTGAATTCATCATCGATAAAATTTATCGACGCAAATTTCAACCAATAAAATGCTCCGTTTCATCGATCTTTGTTGCCAACTAACGCTATCCTAACACTGCCGCAGTTAATTGTTCCGATTGGTGCATAAAATGTTTACTTTGAAGGATATCGCCGAATGAACCAATCACGTTCGTAGTTAGTGAAACTGATTTGTAATCATTATATTATTTAATTTATTTATGTTATACAAGTTGTATTATTGTAAAAATGAAAGATTTGTATGATTATTATCCAACTTACTATTTTGCAGATTTGTATAATATTCATACAAATATTATCATAGACTTCTATTCATTACAGAGCCATTATTTCAGTTATAATTTACTTGTGCAATATCTAGTTTTGATAAAAGTTAATATAATGTGAGTCTCAAAAATAACATTTCAAAAGGTATGTCACCAATTTATGGAAACTTACCACATCCTTGGATAGCTTTCGGTGCCAAGAATAACCCTCTTGCTTTATACATGTATAATGATTTGATAATTACATGAACACCCCTGTTTCTAGCTTAAAACCGCGCAAATCACGGGCATCCAAGATACTTGGATACTGTTTCGATACAAACAGATTTGTTCTTGGAATAACTGTATTCCTCCTTTGTGAATACCAGCCAATGTGATCATCTGTCAAAGGACCTTTAATGGTAAAATTTGGATGTATAAAGCTGTAAATAGAAGAAAAAGTTAAAAAGACTAGAACCTCTGAGGCTGAAGCTGTGGTTATAATATCGTGTGTTTGTGTTTTATTAGGGAATTTTAGATTTTGACAATGGTAGGTTCTGCTTATTATTGTGCAAAAGGAAAATTGACAATGGTATACATGTAGGAGACAACAGTTGAACTACACGCAATAGTATGAATTTAACCATCCTATAATTCACCAAAGTCGAAATCCAAAACTCCCGATTTGGATCCTGGTGAAATATAAAGAGACAATTAAGACCATTTTAAAATGTCAGCGTTTGTTTATGCAACCCCAATTCCGAAATAGTTGGGACAAAGTGAAAATTTTGAATAAAATCAAAACGCTATGACTTTCAAATCACACCAGCCAGTATTTTATTCACAATAGAACACAAATAACATAGCAAATGTTGAAACTGAGAAATTTTACAATTTTATTCACAAAATGAGCTCAATTCAAATTTGATGGCTGCTACAGGTCTCAAAAAAGTTGGGACAGAGGCCTGTTTACCATGGTGTAGCAGCCCCTCTTCTTTTTAACACAGAGTGGAGGCGTCTGGGCATCGAGGAGACAAGTTTCTTGAGTTTAGCCATTGGAATTTGATCCCACTCTTCTTTAATTCAGGTTTCCAGCTGCTGGAGAGTTTTGGGTCTCCTTTGACGGACTTTTCCTTTAATTGTGCGCCAAATGTTCTCAATTGGTGAAAGATCTGCAGGCAGGCAGTTCAGCACACGGACTCTTCTACTATGAAGCCATGCTGTTGTAATAGCTGCAGTATGTGGTTTTGCATTGTCCCACTGAAATACACGAGGGCTTTCCTGGAATAGATGTCGCTGGAGGGAAGCATATGTTGCTCTAAAACCTTTCAATACCTTTCAGCATTCATGGTGCTTTTTAAAACATGCAAGTGTCCCACACCATATGAACTAATGCATCCCCATACCATCAGAGATGCTGGCTTTTGAACTGAACGCTGATAACAGGAGGGGTGGTCTTTCTCCTCTTTAGCCCGGAGGACACGACGCCCGTGATTTCCAACAAGAATGTCAAATTTGGACTCGTCTGACCACAGGATACTTTGCCACTTTGCTACAGTCCATTTTAAATGAGCCTTGGCCCACAGAACATGGCGGCACTTCTGGATCATGCTCAACAATGGCTTCTTTTTTGCATGATAGAGTTTTAGGTGGCATCTGTGGATGGCACGGCAGACTGTGTTAACAGACAGTGGTTTCTTGAAGTATTCCTGGGCCCATTTAGTAATGTCAATGACAGAGTCATGCCGGTGAGTGATGCAGTTAAAATCTGAGGGCCCAAGATCACGGGCATCCAGTAAAGGTCTTGACCTTGTCCCTTATGCACAGAGATTTTTCAAGTTTCTCTGAACATTTTGATGATGTTATGCACTGTCGATGATGAGACCTTCAAAGGCTTTGTAATATGACGTTGAGGAACATTGTTTTTAAAGTAATCCACAATTTTTTTACGCAAGCCTTCACAGGTTGGAGAGCCTCTGGCCATCTTTACTTCTGAGAGACTCAGCCTCTCTAAGACATCCCTTTTATAGCCAATCATGTTACACACCTGATGCCAGTTAACTTAATTACTTGCTAAATGTTCTTTCAGCTGATTCTCTTTTATATTAATTGCTTTTTCAGCCCTTTTTTGCCTGTGTCCCAACTTTTTTGAGACCTGTTGCAGCCAGAAAATTTGAAATGAGCTCATTTTATGGATAAAAATGGAAAATGTCTCAGTTTCAACATTTGAAATGTTATCTGTGTTCTATTGTAAATAAAATACTGGCTCATGTGACCTGAAAGTCATTGCATTTTGATTTTATTCACAATTTACACTTTGTCCCAACTATTTCAGAATTGGGGTTGTATTAATCTGAGATTGAAATACTCCTTAAATTCATTTAAAATACCATCATCCCGAATAAAATGGACAAAATGCAAGAAGAAATCCACAATCAAACAGTTGGTATATAATGTTTATTGTACGAACATTGGAAAATACAATGTTGCATCAAGTGAACATTATTTTATAAAAAATCATCAAGTGAACGTTATTTTCATTGACCTTGACAATAATTCAAAACCTGATGCCACTTGCAAGTCAATATACATACCACAGAGTGAATCCCAACAGTTTACATATTAATGATATTGACTTGGCTTGTCTTTTTAAAAGAACTACTTGTTTTTTGACATTTCATTTAGGCGGGAATTCCCGGGAAATGCTCCACGTTCTGGCATGGCAAATGTTGGTAGTGTGATAAGACATACATTCCCCACATTTTAAGACCAAATTCAGGTAGTGTGCAGGAGGGGGTCACAAGATTGGTTTTCTAGTAACAAATTGATGCCATGTCCCATAGTCTAAGACTCGGTCATGATGCAGCTGAAAAGTCAGAATTCCTTAAACTATTACTTTCAGCTTTAAAGTCTTGTGTTCACATTTCAGCAGTTTTTCAACATTTATTCAGCAATTTCCTTTGCCTCTCAGTTTCCAAGCACCTTCATTTTATAAGCCAACCTCTTCAACTTTTTGCTGAAGCAAGCACACACATTTTTTTTCAGAAAATCTAGCCTTTTCAAGTTGCATAATATAGCCTAAAAGCTTGCAAGTTTAATGAAGTTTAAATACTGTAGCTAAAAATACAAAAGAGGAAGAATTCAAGTCAGGGCAAAGGTTTTGGGTTTGACTGGGACAACGGCTGGGAATAACAATTGTTCAGACAGAAGCCAGGGTCAAATGGGGCATAGAGCATTGATAGTCCAGGATAGGTCGAGTTCAGATGTGGCTGACTGGGGCAGAAAGTGCTGGGGTAAGAAGGATTAAGTCATTCCAGGGTTTTTATGCTCTCAAAGAGCTGCTGTGGTCATGCTGATTGTGATGCCCCACCTCAGTAGACAGAATGGTGAAGCCCTTTAGTGTTGGTACTCTGGCACAGTGGGTTTAATTTGCATTTGTGGATGCAGCAACAAACTGTATGCGATGACATGGGTATGAAGAAGTGTATCTTAGCAGGGACTCAACAATGTGTATCAAAAAAAAGGTAATCCAACTTCAGCTGGTTAGTATACACGTTTATATTGTTTCACCATTTCTATGCAATTTGCCAAGGAAGAGGACATCCTTAGCTCTTCATGGATACCACTGACTGCAACATTACTGTTGCACATGCCTGATTAAATGACCTTTGTAAATGGCAGATTCGAATTTGAAATTGAAATGCTAAAACAATATAAACTTGGCATATTAACCTGTTGAAGTTGGATTACCTTTTTTTGATACAAACTGTACTTCTTGAGACTCAGGAAGAACCAGCTCACCCAGAAACTCCTTGTCTCCTTCTACCATTGCTCCATAGTGAGTATTCTGGCGTAGTGTGTATGTGTGTGGTATGACAGCTGTAGCAGACAGAACAGAGCTCCAGAGGGTTGTCAACACCACCCAAAGATTACTGGCTGCGCTCTCACCTCCTTGGAAGAACTGTCCCGCAGCCTCAAAAGAGCCCTCAGCATTCTGAAGGACCCATTCCACCCAGGACACCATCTGTTTGAACAGCTGCCTTCAGGCAGAACTTATAGGACCATTAAAAAAAAGACAAGCAGGTTAAAAAATAGCCTTTATCCCAAAGAAGTAATTGCAATTAACACTAAAAAGGCACTGTTGCCTGACTTGAACAATATGTTTTCGTGCAATATTTGTTTGGTCAAGTATAATATAAGGGATTTGTGCAATAGGTGGAATGCCCTGCATGGTCCTTTTTTGTGTTTTTACTGTTTTTCACTATTTATGGTTTTTATTAGTTTGTTTTTTTTGGACTGCCCTGAGAAGGTTGCATCCAATTTCATTGTACATAGTACAATGACAATAAAGATATTCTCTTTTATCCAAGCAGTGATGCTTTCCATTTTTAATGCAGTGCCGCCTAAGGGCCTGAAGATCATGGCCATTCAATATTGGTCATTGTCCGGCCTTGTCCCATGGATACAGAGATTTCTCCGGATTCTCTGAATCTTATGATATTGTGTACCAAAGAAGATAAAATCCCCCAATTCTTTCCAATTTTACATGAAGAAACGTTATTCTAAAATTGTTTAACCATTTGCCCATGCACTCGTTCAGAGTGTGCTGAAGCCCATGTCATGTTTATTGAAAGACTCAGCCTCTCTGGAATACTCTTTTTTTGCCCAGTCATGTAACCGATCTGTTGCCAATCAACCAAAGTATCTGTGAGATCTTCCACTTGGTGTATGTAAATGAGAACTATGTAAATAGAGCAAAGCTGTGGAATTTGGTCAAGTGGAGCACCAGCATTCAAGAGGGTTTTATGGGCCAAAAATTAGATTTTATTTTAAAACCCTAAATTCATTTCCACAATATATTTATTTTATTTTTAAATAAAAAATACATTTTGTTTACAGGCATAGGGATAAGAGAAGTACAGAAAATTCACAAGAGATCAGTTACCTTTAAAAAATGTTTAAATTTGTGAGTGCTACTGATTATGTAAAGGAGAAATCAGTAATTTCTCAATTATTGCCCCCTTAGTCAAGTGTTGTCACTGCAATTAATTGTGCGACCACAAATAGTGATAAACCACAAGTCCTCCAGTCTCGGGAATGGTTATCCCCTCCCATCTCCACCAGTTCCACACTTCAAGGTCCTTACTGTGCTGTTTTCACGCAAGAGACCTTGGACTCAACATCACTTTGGATGTTTTGTGCTGCCTTGACTTTGGAGCCACATTCAAAGTACACGACCAGCTTCTTGTTGGTGGCGATAATGAGCACAGGACTGATGGTGGAGTAGCAGGTGGCAAAGAAAATGCGAGCGTCAGACACAGCCGGGAGCACACGGGAAACTGAGAGTGTGTAGAACCACAGAACATTGTCCAAGCTGAAAAGTGCCACATAAAAGCTCACGAGCAGCAAGACGGAACGTGATGCCTCCTCAGTCTTCCTCCCGGCACCCTGCAGGCTCTGAACCTGTTTACGGTGCCGATGCAGAACCACTATCATGTACACTCCTGCTGCTACCATTATTCCAACAAATATAAAGTCACGTACGATGCTTACTATACCTTTGACTATGTAAAAAGTGTGCCCAGGGAACACCACAATGCAGAACTTCAGGTTAAGACTGTACTCTGGGATGGTGCCATTGGCAGGAAAAGCCTGTGTGTAAGCAATGTTACTGGTGTAGATAATCATGTTGAGCACAAGGAGGAAGACAATGACATGGGGGAGGTGGCCAGGAAGCCAGTTTTTCAGCCAGGCCCAGCCATGCTTTGATGGGGCAATGACCACACACTGGTAGGAGCTCAACAGTGAGGTGAGGGTGATCGACATGCCTCGGGCAACACGGTAGGCGAGGATGATTGCCCTGCAGGAATGGTCATCATAGAGCAGGTCAATGCCCAGTGCAGCCAGAGCCTGTGGAATGCTTCGGCATAGCGTCACTGTCAAGTTGGCGAAGACCAGCTGGCTGAGGATGACCTCGTTGTGATGAATGTGTTGCTGTTTAACAAATAAATGACAGAAGAGGAGGAGAGCTGCCAGGTTACCTGGGATTCCCACTACAGCTAGACCAATGAAACTGGCCGCTTTTAGTGCCAGTCGCACCTCCATCTGCCCCTCAGGTGTATCTGTGAAGAAAGAACCAGGGAGCATTGAGCAGAGCATAGTGAATGTAATAGGATGGCATCCCATTTCAGATACAATGTCTTGAGAAAATCATGATACAATATTGCAAATATGAAGAAATAATGATGATGTTGGGCCTGTATTTTTCTGTTGAGGCAAAAAAAGTATTAATGACTGAGCTGTTGAGAAGTTACAAAGAAGCACAGACCCTTGCAAAAGTATGCTTTTATTTCTCTTTGAAAACTATTTGCTTTTATATGTTTTTTTTTTCATATTGATATGAATTTGGAAACTATATGGCAGTGAATGAAATTGTTGCCCTCTATTAGTAACTAATTACTAATATTTGACTCAAAATACATTGGGCCTCATGCAGCAACATTCTGTTAAATTTCTTTTATATTTTCACCTATTTTTTGCTAAGAGAGAAAATAAGAGAAATTAAAGCTGCAAGCAGCGTTGAAAGGGCCCTCGCCCCCCTCGTGCACGTTGGGGTGGTGCCGAGATGTTGACGGGTGCACGCTTCCGTTCACAGCCATTGGGCACTGCTATACTGTGTAAAATGTGTTTCACTGAGTGGAGTGCAAACACCACTCCTGAAATCAATAGTTGGAGCACCTTAATGTATGACGCCTGTTCATGAATAAAAGTTGAAATTTTAATTCAAAATAATGCACTTCCTCTTGGGTTGGGTCATGGCACTATATTATTTTTTTACAAGTCTTGCACGTTTCATGTCTCCACCAAATTTTGTTCATGTAGGTGAACTGAACTATGAGAACTGTTTTGTTGAAATTTTCTGGAGGCCTATGATATCATTTTGACATGCCTGTGTGCAAAACCTATACCAAAGAATCAGAATACCGGGCTCAACAAGTGTGTTGATTTTTGTAAATTTTCAATCATGTTGAGACCCTCAAAAGAGCAATTCTTTTGAAAAAAAAAATTTGGTTGCACTATAGAGCCATTGTGCCAAATTTAGGAATGATATATGAAATTAGAGACAATTATAATTTCTGCAACGTTTTGCAATTTTTCAGTATTCTAAGGCCTTCAATGTGTTTGAAAAACGAAAACTTCCTGTTTGGCCAAAAAACTTCAAAAAAATTACTATAACCCTGGATGACAAATTCAATGATCATAACAAATATCATGAACATTCAAGCAAGTGCTAGATGGCGCTATGGAGCCACCTGGCCACTCCCGATCTAAAAGTAGCATCTAATTATACTTGGGAGGAGACTGTTATCAAGCTTGTAAAGTTTTTCTTACAAAGTATGTGGGAGTAAAACCAACTTCCTCTTTCATGGCGGAACATCGAAATTCGCCGAGCTGGATACATCGAGATGAATCCAAAAAAAGAATTTAACATCGGCAAGGTCTTTAGATGTCATATGCCAAATTTAAAGTTGATTGGATAAAACCTCTAAGAGGAGTTCGTTAAAGTACGATGCCTGTTAATGGCAAAAAATTAAAAAAAGCTGCAACTTCAATTAAAAATGGCGGACTTCCTGTTCAGTCTAGGTCATGGCACCAAGAGACTTTTTTTTAGGGCTTGGCATAATCTACAAGGACACTGAATTTCGTACATGTAGGTTAAACAGGCTGCAAGGGCTGCTTCATTGAAATTTTCTAGGTGGCGCTTTAATGCTATTTTGCCACACCCATGCATGTTCCCAATATCCTTGTTAAAGAAATGTCCGGCTTAATACGTATGCAAAATTTTGTGAGTATTCAAGCATGTTTACACAATCAAAAGGGCAATGGTTTTAAAAATATAATTGGGGGCGCTATAGAGCCATTGTCCCACATTAAGTTCCAATTGGTGTATCAAATTGAAGACCATAAGATAGTTATAATTTCTGCAACGTTTTCCAAGTTTTGGAGTATTCTAAGGCCCTCAAACATGTGTTATGATAAACGCAGGAAATGGCTCATAGCTCACTTCCTGTTTGGCCTAAAAATTTCAAAAAATTACCATAACCCTGCATGACAAATTCAATGATCACACCAAATTTCAGGAACATTCAAGCACTTTTATCTTTACATGGCCGTGGCTAGTGGGCGCTGTGGAGCCACCTGGCCAATCCCGATCTAATATCAGCATATATTTCTTCTTAGGAGGACACTTTTATCAAGCTTGTAAAGTTTCAGACAAATCTCACAAAGTATGTGGGAGTAAAACCAACTTCCTGTTTCATGGCGAACATCGAATAGAAAAGATGAATCCAAAAAGCTATTTAACATCGAAAGGTCTTTAGATGTGATACGCCAAATTTAAAGTTGATTGGATAAAACCTCTAGGAGGAGTTCGTTAAAGTACGACGCCTGCGAATGGCGAAAAATCCAAAAAAGTTGCAATTTCAATTAAAAATGGCGGACTTCCTGTTGAGTCTAGGTCATGGCACCAAGAGATTTTTTTTGGGGGCTTGGCATAATCTACATGGACACCGAATTTTGTACATGTAGGTTAAACACGCTGCGAGGGCTGCTTCATTGAAATTTTCTAGGTGGCGCTTTAATGCCATTTTGCCATGTCTATCTGTAAACCCTATATCATAGTAAAACGTATGACCGGCTTTATAAGTTTGCAAAATTTCGTGAGTTTTCGAGCATGGTGAGGCCCTCAAAAATGCAATTATCTATTAGGGGGCGCTATAGAGCCATAAGGTTACACCTAGTGCCAAATGAGACTTTAAATCGAAGAGATTCATCTTTTCAACCTATGAGCCAAGTTTGGCGAGTTTTCGAGCGTGATAAGACCCTCAAAAATGTGTTTGTAAAATCTGAAAAAAAACCTCATAGCTCACTTCCTGTGAGGCAAAAAAATTTCAAAAAAATTGACAAGAAACTTCATAATGACTACTATGGCCATATTGAATTTCGTGAGAATCCGAGCAATTGCGTTCCAAAATGGCTGTGTGTTTGGTGGCGCTATAGAGCCACCAGGGCATGTCCAAGCACAAAAATAACAAAACTTTGAAATTTTCACCACGACTGACGTCTCTGCAAATTTTTGTGAGTTTTCGTGCATGGCAAGGCCCTCAAAAACGCTGCTTCTCGCAAATAATAATAATAACTAAGAAGAAGAAGAAGAATAAAAATCCCTTCAAAAACAATAGGTTCCTGGCACCGGTCGGTGCTCGGGCCCTAATAAACTCTGCATGCACCACACGCTCTTACTATCCAAATCTGCTCTTACCCAGGTGTGCTGAATGTTGAATCCCACTTGATTATAAATTGGAAGCGCGTAGCCGGTTGTTTTAAATTCGCATATATGACACCCACTAAACACCATAGAAGGGCCGGTGACTTGCAGTGTGCAAAGAGCCGATTGCTCGTGGCAATCTGGGGCGCTTTCACTAGGTACGATTGTTCCATACCGTGCCACAGTACGATTGTCCCCCCTCCCCTCTCCTCCCGCTGCTCAGCTTTCACACTAGTAATAACGTACCGTACCCTAGTACACTTGCATACATGTAAAAATTCTGGTTTGCTGTAAGCAGTTTAGCAGCCAAAAAATAGATTTTCAGCTTCGTCCAATTGAATATGATGTGTATTTTTTTCAATTGAAAATCGAGAAAAATGGCACAGCAGCACTCCACGGCAGCGGCACTCCACGCTAAAATGCCAAATGAAAATGCGCTGACTTTGAACTATGGTATTTCGGCATTTCCTGGTTCAATTTTGCCCAAAAACCCATGGTTCGGAAGCTTGTTTAATACTTATGTTTTTGCCATTTTGTGTCTCTGCAATGCTTTTAGCCAGCAGCTTTTATTTGACCGTAAACAAATGAGTATTTGACCACTCAATCACTCCTAAAATACAAGCCCGTCATGCAAATGAAAATCAGCGCATCTTGAAGTGGCGCCTTAAATTAAATGTCTAAAATTTCTGGCCATGAAGTTATTTACAAATTATTTCACTAAGCTGTTCCAATATAATAGTTATCAGCTACCTGGTGACATGCAAGAGTACTTTAAAGGTTGTTACTACCAAAGTTTTTGTAATAGAAAATGAAGTGTTATATTCCATAACATAAGGACAAGCTACATAGCATTAAATTTAATAATTTTATTTGGGTTCGCGAGTGAAACGAGTTTATAGTATTTGTTTAAGAAAAACATTAAATTACCACAAAGAAGTGTTAATAAGTTTTGTTCAATTTTTTTACAACCATACCATATCGTAATCTTGACATGAATGAAGTAAATTACCAAAATTAATATTCCCTCCAGAATTATGTTGTTGTTTATCCAAAGTTGTTTGCAATTGAGGACGTATGTAGTGGAACTTTGAAATAAAGCAACGGTTCCATGACAATCATGCTGAGGGTATCAAGGTTGAAGATGTTTACTTATTAACGGTTTGCAGGTGTTTTGTTATGTTCGATGAATTAAAGAATGCGTTGTTACGCTATACACATGAAGTTTTATTTCTTTGTTGCATTTGTTGTCTACCAATAAAATCGTATTAACCATTCAAGGGTGATCAGTGCAATTTTTGGAGTAAAAGGCCTGTCTATACAAATATCATTGACTTCATTTCCGAGAGTGCATGTCGGCAAAGAGTAGACACAACTGTTAACTTTGTGGACCTCTGAATAGGTAAAGAGCACCCTTCAGTCAATCCTATGGCAAATACCTCATTTCGGTAGATAATTTAAAACATTAAGAAATATCTTTTCGTGAATATTGCAGCAAGAATTCTATACATATATCCTGCCTTGGCCATGCATTATTATGAAAGTACAAATGTACTTACAAGAATTATAACCATCGACATGTTATATTACTAGATGAAATGCGCACCTCAGTTCTGACAGGCATGCTAGAATTTAATTAGTTAGATATAGACTGCAATTCTTGCCTGTAACTACAAAGGCATGTGTTATCATTTTGAGTGACCATTTGAGCGTGTAGAATTAGTCCCAGAATAACTTTCGATCATACTTCTTTGCTAAGAAAAATGCACGGCAACTATATTCCAGTAATATACCTATCGATTTGTCATTCTTTGTGCTGTATGTAAGACAACTAAACTGGATCGCTCTTGCCAAGTGTTTATTTTGTTTACATAAAACGAGATGCCCATTTCTGGTGTGCACGCAGGCCATTTGAAATCTATCAGAGGCACAAAAATTGAAACAAATGCTTCAAAATGATAAAAACAAAATTCTAAATGGATTTTTAGATTTCTGAAGGCGGTTGTACGTGGTTTTAGGTCGTTTTAGGTCATTCCATATTTTAGGACTTACGTTTAAAACTTGTGTCTCCATGCACTGGACAAGCAATTTGAGGAAAAAGATAACAGTTTTCTGTTATCTCGGTAAGAGTGCTGTCGGCCACTCGTAAAAAATTTTCTCTTACCTAAGAGAAGAGCAAAATAAGAACAAATCGGGATACGAACAAAAATAAGAGAAAATTTGTTCTTATATGGCTTCTTAAAGATTTTTTTGGGGATTTTTTCCTCTACTTGACAGATATACAGTGGAGAGTGACAGGAAGGCTAGGGAGAGGAATGGGGGAAGACAGGCGGCAAGCGACCCGAGCCGGAATCAAGCCCGGGTCGCCGCGGGAAGGACACAGCCTCCACAGCGCGCACGCCCAGACCAATGAGCCACCGGGGCGCCCCTCTTATATGGCTTTTTGCATGAGGCCCATTGCATTCATGAGACAATTACTTGGGTAAGTCCAGCTGCTGAATATGAAATGATAGTATCTATTTTTTGACAGATGTTGTGATATTTGCTGGAAACATATATGTATTACAATAATTTACCCATTCAAATATGACCCCAATTTTATGTCATTTTGACTTACCAGAATCAATAAGAAGAGTTGAGTAATACAATTCCTCACCTTTGTGCTGTCGATCAAACTGATGTATTCTGCTCTGAAACTGTAAACTGCGGATTTATAATTCTTGAGTCTCCTTATTTAATACCCTTCAGGGACTAATTTAATTTGGGGAAATTAATTAGCTGTATTCAGAGCATGTAAATACAGCTCTGGGTGTCGCTCATAATTGAAAATGTGATCTCTGTCTGCTTATTAGTCTTTTTTTTTAAGGTGTTTATGACAAGTTTGGCACCTTCTTCCATCACTGTCTGCCATTTTCCAAATTTAAAACTTCTGAAGGACATTCTTGAACACCTTTAATCCATAAAAGGAGTTACTATGGTCTTAAATATGAGGAAGGATGTTATATTTGTCTGTGGCTCCAGTGGAATCATGGTATTTAACCAGGTCTTGAGAAATTAAAAATATAAAATCTGCTGCCGCAATTAAGATGTGCAATCCTGGTCCACAAAAATTGTCACTTGAATGTGTCGTGGGTTTTTTTAAAGCTGAACCTAATGACCAAGAGGCCATAATGAGGACATTTTGAGAATGAACACTGAGTGAAACCACCAAAATCCGTTGGTTTTTTATACTTTTCAGTCACTTTGAGCCTGAAATGGAGTAATGTACATTTCAACTCAGGAATTTTATCAAAAAGGTTTTGCAGTTGTATATTATATGTCTATAAAAGATATAAGTCTTATATTTATGCAATGTACTCTTTAGAGTCAAACCACCTGCATTATATGGATCTTGATCATCTTCATGCTGCCAAAACAGCTCAGTCAAATTGAAATCAAAATCAATGGCTGCACCCTGCATTTCCCAGAAGAACATTTCCCAGAACAGCACACTCCCTCCACCAGTTTATGTTCACACTGGATAGAAGTGCCATCTCTTCACCAGTTGAATGGCATTCACATTCTTGGCCAAAGTACATGATTCAAAAAAACACAGGACACATTGAACCACACAACCTCCTTCAATTGCTCAGAGGCTCAATCCAAATGCTTTTGGCACAGTGGCCCTTCTGATGGGTGAGACCAGTGGCGGCTGGTGAATGGGGGAACCATCCCTTAAAAATAATGATTGGTCATGACCTGTTTTCAATTATTCATGTAAATTAGCATTACAGAAACTCCAAAAACTCTCAGCATTATCATGTGTGGTTAGTTATTAGCTCCCGTCTGTGGTGCATATGGTTCTGCATGTGTCCGTGCATGTGTCCGGCAACACATTTTGCTTTATCTCATCAACGATTTCAGTTACAGGCTGCGGACATGCTATAAAGGCCTACAAATGACGGGCCTCCGTGACCTTGCATGTTTTTTTCAAGGTCATCCGTCAAAAAACACATTTTGCTTTATCTCATCAATCCTAATTTTTACTGATTTCAGTTACAGGCTCCTAATTTTTACTGGACATGCATCTCATAAAGCCCTACAAATGACATGCCTAAAGGTGACCTTGGCCTATTTTTTAAAGGTCACTGGCCCAAACATATCACCAAAAATTTTGACAATTTGCTTTATCTTATCAACTACTTCAGTTACAGGCTCCTAATTTTTACTGGACATGCATCTCATAAAGGCCTACAAATGACGTGCCTAAAGGTGACCTTGGCATATTTTTTTCAAGGTCACTGGCCTCAAGATATCACCAAAAACTTCGACATTTTACTTTGTCTCATAAACTATTTCAGTTACAGGCTCCTAATTTTTACTGGACACGCATCTCATGAAGGCCTACAAATGACGTGCCTAAAGGTCACCTTGGCCTATTTTTTAAAGGTCACTGGCCCAAACATATCACCAAAAATTTCAACATTTTGCTTTATCTTATCAACTATTTCAGTTACAGGCTCCTAATTTTTACTGGACATGCATCTCATAAAGTCCTACAAATGACGTGCCTAAAGGTGACCTTGGCCTGTTTTTTCAAGGTCACTGACCTAAAAATATCACCAAAAACTTCGACAATTTGCTTTATCTTATCAACATTTTCAGTTACAGGCTCCTAATTAGCTCCTGCCACCCGAGTGGCACGGAGCTACGGTATCGGGCTCCATCCATGTGTGCGTCCGTCCATGCGTGCATCCATCCATCCAAACGTCGAAATTTTGTTTATCTTAACGGCTGGAGCTTCTGGGGCCGCCAGTGCCCTATATTTTTCATTAATAACGCATACTTGTCAACTCTCACGCATTCGGCATGAGTTTAAGTGGCATTTTAACATTCCCCTGCTGTAGTCATCAATTATTCAATCAGCGCATATGTAAAAGATTCTCATGCAGAATTGAAGTCCTTGTGCATGGAGGTTTATCAGTTTCACGTGCCTTACAATGGATTTCACCACAAGTAATTTGTTATGACTCCGGACTTCTCACGCTTTTGTATACTCAGGGGTTAGAAGCAATGCATGTGTTTCATGATCGTTTAAATTTTTTAAATGAAATAAGATGATTTGAATCGTCTTTATGCACTTCCAGTGCTTCCGACCCTGGAGTAAAAAAAAGCATGAGAAGTCCGGAGTCATAATTGAGTCATTTCAAAGTCAGTGGTTTGTCATAATCTGATTTCCCCATTGATGGGTGAGATGTAATGTCTTGTATCTAAGCGGAGGGGGATTAGAGAAGGCTTTATTAATAAAAATAATTTTAGCCAATCAGGAATGGTGTCATTTACTGTCAATATTACAAGCTATAACTGCAAACATCAATCTCTCTCACACATACTATCAAACTCTCTGTAAGGGTTGTGTCATGTACCCTCGTGACAGGCACAGAGGATGAGAATTTGAGGACTGGACTCAGGTGCAAAAATAGACTTGGTATTTATTATGCCGACTGCACAGCAGGAGGCAGGAAAGAAGTACACAAAACAAAATAGGAATCAAGGTTTCTTAGAAATGGTATACGTAATACAGAGTGTGGACTATAGCTCCAGTAACAATATATTACAAATAGAAAACAAGACAGGAAACAAGGTTCCTTTAAACTAACTGCTGGAAACAATAATGACAGCACTAAATATACAGAGTTTTAGTATAAGAACGCGATATGTGGAAAATATGTGTATATAAGACTAGGAATACAGCATGTAGTTTACAAGACTTCGCAATGACTAAGTGTGAAGCTTGGTCTTAAATACAACACTGCTACCGCATAGTGGAAATTAGAAACAGGTGCTGGTGATAATTGAATAATCACAGAAGTTCAGTCCGGGTCTTAGTAGGCCGGTGAGCTGGATGGCTGGTGGCGTAGTCTTACACTCTCTCATACACGAATACACACTCTCTCTCACACACTGTCAAAAATCTCTCTCTATCTCTCGCTATCAAGCTGGCTCATGCTCTATCAAAGTATCTCTTGCGCTATGAAACTCTTGCAGTTTGGTATTGTATGACAGACAGTTTGATATTGTGTTTGAGAAAGATAGCATCTGAGAATGTCAGGATTCTGTTGGTTACATGTTTTTCTTTTTGCATTTCTTTGGTTCAATATCTGTGTTTCTGTCTATATGTATTTGTTTCCCCTTTTTTTGAAATGCCTCAGCCTTCATGAAAAGTCTGTCTTTTTGTTCTATTTAGGTTCTCTCATCTTGTTATCTTGTTTCTGACCCTACCTCTATTGTATTTTCCTAGTCTTACCCATGTTTATATGTGCCTTTCTCTTGCTAGTTGCGTGTTTATTTCTTTTCCCTGTGATTTCCTGTGTCTTATTATATTGCCTTTTCATCTGCTAATGTCGCTATGCCGGATTGAGTTCTACTTTTTTCCCATGTTCATTCAATTACTGGTCTTTTGTTTCTAAGCAAGCCTTTTATACTTATTGCTTTTTGAAAGAAGAAATAAACTTAACCATATATTCACATTTTTGTCCACATTTGGGTCAATATTTCCCCCTGCTCTGAAAGAGAGTGAGTTTTATAGTATGTGAGAGGTCTGATGGTGTGTGGAAGAGTTGGACAATGTGAGAGAGTGTAGCCGAGGATTATGGCCTCCAGAGCTTCTCATAATCCATCCTGCTTTCATGTTTCAGCCGGCTTGTTTAAGAGCCACAGTTAAAATACTTGACCAGCGTCTTGTTGGTGGAGTGATGAGCACGTAACTGATGGTCAAGTAGCAGGTGGCAAAGAAGCAGCAGGTTGCATGTTTCAGCCACAGCTAGGTGTGCAGAGGAGATAGAGAGTGTAAAGAACCACATAACATTGTCCAAGCTGAACAGTGCCACATATGTGGACACTAGCAGCAGACTGGTGCGCAATGCCTCCTCAGTCTCTGTGCTGGATCTCTCCAGGCCCTGAGCAGGCTGACAGTACCACTGCTGGATCAGCATCACATAGACTGCTGCTGGTGCAATCAGGCCAACAAAGTCATGTAAGAGTCTTACCATGCTTTGGACTATGTAATAAGTGTGGCCTGGGGATACCACAATCCAGAATTTCAGGTTCCATCTCCTCTCTGCAATAGTACTGTTGGTAGAAAAAGCCTTAGCATAGGGGATGGTGCTGAATACACTGGAAAATGTATTCAGCCCGTAGACTGAGGTGATTGTGTTGTGGAGGTGACGAGGAACCCACTGTTTCAGCCAGGTCCAGCCACGTGCAGGTGGGGCAATTTTTATACTTATAAAGTTAAATTATATTTTTTTATATCGAGATATTGTCATCGTCATGTCCATCAATCTTTCCGTTTGTGTGTGTCCGTAACAAATTTACAAAATGTGCATGTGCAGTTCAATACCTGTTTGCTCCACAAGGGGCCACTGTAGTGAAACACTTGTTGGCCCAGGGGTCATAAGGCACATCATGTTAAATATCTGGTAGTATATCCTTTGCTTGCAAAGCTGCTTGAAGCCTGTGACACATAGACATCGCCAGATGCTGGGCACTTCCCTTGTGATGCTCTGCCAGGCCTATACTGCGGCCATATTCATTCCCAGCTTATTTTTTGGACCATTTGCCTTCTGTTCCCTTTTCCCTTTTCATAACATAGAATGGATGTTCAGCAGACTTGCAGACATACTGGGCGGATTCAGATCTACTGATGGACTCTCCCAACAAAGACGTGTTTTGTTACGTGCATCTTTACACAATCCCACAATCCTTTAGAACATAATTTGCTTGTGTTAAACTGATAAAATCCATGAGGAGCTGTCAGAAAAGTTCAGAAAGTTAAAAGGCACGAAGACCTCAGGTGTTTTTGGGTGGAGAGGGAGTTGGGTCCCCATGAAATGTAACTGGCCACCCACCCCCCTCTCACCTCTGTTCCGCCACCATTACTGGCCCCATGAGCAAATGACAATGGCTGTTGTCGAAAAATATTTTTCATACACCCCCCCTCCCACTCCCGCCACTGCTCCCTACCCTACATTTCCCAAAAGTAATCTCCCAACTTGTTTGCACAAGCCTTATACGCCACAGGTGATTACAAGAACCCAACAGCCATTTGTAGTAATTAGGAGCCGTGGGAGAGCCAGTCATTTTTTCGCATACTATCTGGGTGCCTGCTGAAGGCCGCAAAGGGAGGCATTAGGCAATAGATACAGTCCCTGCTAATTGACTATTACAATTTCAGTTTATAGTTGAAAAGCTTGTTGAAAAACAGTTGCTCCATTAGACAGCAGGCAGAAGCCCGCAATATATGGTTTGCACAATGCTTGAGCGTGCTGACAGCATCATTTGTATTTCCATTGGAAAAATGGATCGAATATTCAAAGAATGCAACTCATGTGCATCACTCTGTGTGTGAAAGCCAAAAACATGATCATCAAATAGAAATTTTGACAAATTGCAATGACTGAAAAGGAAATAATCTAAGAATGTCATAACATGAGCATTTTACTTCATATATGTCTGCTAGAATGCTCAAGCGCTCATTCATAATGCACTTACACTTACAGTGGATACAAGAAGTCTTACCCTTATTTAAAATGCAGGTTTTTCAAATGTAAAGCTAGGCATAACAACAACATAAATGGCTCTCTTGTTCCATGGCTTATGTGACTTTTTGGCTTACTAAAATTGAGAAAAATTAACTCCATAGTTCCAAAAGTGAGAAACCTATAAGCATGCTAACCCTCAAGGGGCGTATCAAGCTTTCAAGCTTTTCAAAAGTGTGGGAGATGTAGTGCGTCCGCGGCGGGGGGGTTGAATGTGTATCTGAGCAAGGCTATTGTGGAGGCTGAATGCAAGTGAACTCAAAACTCAGTTTACACACCTTTCATGTTTCTGAAATATAGGGTTTACTCATCTCTAAATATATTGGTTATGCATCAAATTAAACTGAAATATTCACTTGAATATTCTGTTTACTACTGTTATCAGCACAACACAGTTATAGCCAAGTGTATCCAAATTTGCACAATATTATCCACACTTTCAATGTGTAGCCTACACTCATCAACATTATGCCACACACTCATATTGTTAGTTTACCTACCTCTTCTTCACAACCCTGATTCAGAGTTTAAAGAACTAAATTCTCTTTATCATCAGTTATTCTGAAGTAAAAGAATGCCAGCAACAACTTGAGACTCTTAACACATGGGGCTCTAAATTCGTAGATCCAGGCGCAGGCGTGGCGCAGGCGCGGGCGAATGGGGGGTCAAACGGGTGTGTCCAGGCGTATGTTGCAATTTCGAATAGCCTCAAGTACTCCTCTGTCCCGCCTCGGTCCCTCCTCCCGGCGCAAGTGGCAAAGAAGGCGTGTTTGGGTATAACACAGCCGAGTCAAATCTTCACCAATCAAATGAGCTTGTTGGAATATAGAAGCCTCTGTCCTATGTCTGCATGATGCGTTAATGTTGCATTTTACTTTGCTGCTTCAGGCATGTTTTTGCAAGCTTACGCCTATATTAAGCATTACGAATATGAGTTAGCTGGCTAAACTTCGCAATTATTACCATTAGCGAACTTGAATGGAATTTCAAAACGCATTACGTCAGATCATCAAACTTATGAAGTTGGAATGAAATACGACGGTTGCTCATTTATTTCTTCTGCCTACATCATTGGGAAGAGAAACGATGGATATTGTTCCTATTATTACACCCTGTTGCTGCTTAAAATTTTTGGGATTAACATGCATGGACAACAATGCAAGATACGTTCTTAACTCAGTCAAAGATCATAGCAATCAGGCTTATTCCTTTCCCCCACTAAAAACGATAAAACCTAAGTGACAATAAATAGTAGCCTAGTATTAAGCCGCTTGCACACTGGACGCCAAACGCATTTTTTCGCAACAGATTGCTGCATTCTGAGAGTCTGACAGGGTTTTAATATATCTCCGTGTCCGACAGTCGATAATTGTTTTTAATTTCTTCAAATCTACTGAATGTTTTAGATATTAAAAGTGAATGTTTTGATAAGAGGGCTCAGCTCTTCAAGATGAGTACCGAGAATTTCAATCAATGTTTCTGTTTAAGCTCTGCTCAATAAAGTGAGTCGACATTGGCGCGGGACAATGTACAATGCCTGTCGGACATTAAATGCAAAATACTCCGTGTCTGACAGCCAAAAAAAAGAGACGATTAGAACAGATTGATAACGAAATAAAGAATAAAAAAGAACATTTTAACAACAAACAGAACATCCAATGAACACAGCGATTTATTTATTTGGCGGGCCATCTTTTTTTGGATGCTCTGTTTGTTGGTGATATATTTTTATTCTTTATTTCGTTATAAATCTGTTCTCATAAATTGGCTTACATGGAGTATTTTTGCATTTCCTGACAGTCTTGATCGTGCATGCGATAATTTATTCACACTGTCAATGGTCATGGAATTGATTTGCTCACTGACTACAAGCACTATTTTATCTCTGGTGTGGAAATAAAGCGTGAATCTGTTCGATCCATCTGACTAATTTTCAAAAGAGAGACCGAATAAAGACTGTTGTATATCTTCAACAGAAGAAAACACACAAATAAAAAGACCAAGAAAAGTCGATAGCTATCAATTTGCATTTTGTGTAGGTCGAACACAAACATGGCCAAGTTTGCACGCCTAGTAATTCCTGGAATACTCGAAAAACTAGAACTTTTATGACTTTCGGACACGGAGATATATTAAAACCCTGTCCGACTTTTCTTTTGCATTGACTTTGACTGTAATCAGTCGGGGAAAAAAAAGTGTTTTACTGAGCATAGAACACAAGCATTATATATAGGGAGTTTGTGGTTGGCTGAGAAAGATGTGAAGTCGTTAGTTTGCATCACAGATTCAGCTTTGATTAAGCCAGGTGGAGTTTCCATTACGCGTGCCAACTGCCTTTTAATCTGACATCAGGACAATCGATATAGATACTATAATTTATGTCCTGATTCAGATAGTTACATTAAATAGTGGTTGCTGTAATTATTTATTGCATTGAAATGTGCCTGACATTCTGGAAACCTGCCTGTGAGGTTTTCAAGCGCACATCGCGGGTCAGCCAATTACCACTGCAAAAAGTAAACCAGGTTGGAGCTGGCGAGCTTTCTGCGCAACTTCAACTTTTTCTGAAAATTGTCACTGCGTCTTGATGAATATGTGACACCTCCCTACTACGCCGCCACACCCATCTCGGCGCACGTCCGTCTACCAAATTGCCAAAGTGGCTGCACGGTGTTGCATCGCAGTTACCACTGCGCAGGCTGCATAGATTAATTACCACTGCGTGGGCTGCGCCATGCTTTACGCCACGCTGCCACCCTGCGCTGAAGAAATTAGAGCCCATGGTTGTTATTGTATTTCACTAGATGCTATTTGAACTCATTTGCATAAATTGTTCAATTGATCAAAATGAGAAGTTTAGCAACAAAGGATGTTTGAAGCATTGTACAAAAATCGTGTTGTACAAACTTTATTGTAAAACTGTACAAAAAGTTTTATGTTGCCAACATGACATGAAAGCAAACTGACCAGTACATTAAAGTTAACATTGTACTCATACATATGACCATCAACCTCATTTTAGCCTTCACTCATTCACTTAAAAGAACTTATAATGATGCTAAATGGGCTTTTTTTTTTTTTTTTTAAATGATTTTTTTGGGATTTTTCCACCTTTATTTGACAGTTGCAGTGTAGAGAGAGACAGGAGGGTTGGGGAGGAGAATGGGGAGGACATGCGGCAGGTGACCCGAGCCGGAGTCGAACCCGGTCGCTACAGCCTTTATGGTGCGGCTATTTTTAGGCCGTGAGCCACCGGGGCGCCCCCCTAAATGGGCTTTTTAATCATGGTTTGTAACCTGCTAGTATCATTTTTTGTGAGGCATACAGCCATGCATACCTCATATATAAATGACGTAAGCGGTACTACACAAGCGGGATTTGACATTTCATAAAGTTTGCCGTTTTTAGTGGCTTTTAAATTTTCAAGCTGTATTTCTTCACAAACGCTAGAAAAACACTGCTGCTATTGAAAAAACATAGACCCGAAACCAACGGCAGAATCGGTGAGAGTAATGCGTTATTTACATTAGGACGATATCTGTGTTGACACGAAAACTGAACAGTTAACCATACTCATGCTAACATCATACCTAGCTCGCCATCTAACTTCACAGTATAGTTTGCTCTAAGCGTTTGGCTGTCTCTCACAGAGCCAGTCATTTCATTCATGCATAATAATGACAACATAACAACACTGAGATAGCAAATAGGTCTATATGACATAAACAATGCTGTAAGACAAGGCTTTTAAAAAGCTCGCTGCTAACTTAAATAGTGTGAAATTTGCGGGCAATGTAACACTAGAAGCTACAAGCTAGCTGAGGTGATTCGGCTGTCTCTAACAGATAACAGGGTGCCTATTTCATATGTTTCATAATGGATATTAAGTAGATATGACTGCATTACATCACTGTGGCAGCAAATTTTGCTTCACTAATTTAGTGTGATGCAGTAGGCAGTTTACATCTGCTACTACCTCACCCTAAGTCAAACTGCTGCCAAATCCTTCTGAAGCTCAAAGTACATGGCTACCGCTGGTGTTACTCAAATGCATACTGATTTGAGCTTCCCTCTTCACCGATGCCAACTGGTGGATTAGCTGTGATTGGCTGGACGGTCTATCACTCAAACTGAGTGACCAATGTGTGTAGCCTGGGCTACTCTTTGTGCCTGTGTGCCTACTCGTTCGCAGGTGTAATATTTTTTTGACGTTAGCTATTTAATCTTGTCTGGTCTCGCAAAAAAAGTGTGGGGATGGAATATATTTTTAGCAAAAGTGTGGGTTTTGCATCCCCCACATCTGCTACGTGCCTGCAACGCCCCCCCCCCATTCTCCCCCCAACATTTACCTTGTGGAAGTAACACAGCATTTTCTAGTGCAAAACTATTCAGTAAAACTGCTCTATTAGCTTTTGCATATGGAGTCGAAGGAAATTCGCACTTTTCATACTGCCTGGGGTCCCCTCTGATCAGCTCTTTTTATGGCTTGCTACTGTTTTTTAAAGATATTGAGGTCTGAGCTTTGACTTGATCCATCCAATACTTTTTTCCTCTTCAGAAGCTATACCTTGTCCGACTTGGATGTACAGTCCAAGTAACTGTCATTTTGGACAGAGAAATTCCTCTTGAACTTCAGCTTTTTGACAGAGACTGAGAATTAAAGCTGGTTTGCCATTGCCAATAACATCACAAAAGAAGAATACCATATTGGCAAACAGTTGGCAAACAAGTTTACATTATTCACATCTTTTGTGCTAAAATAGTGCTTTGAATCCTCAGATTTCCATAGAAAACTCTTTAGTATATAAAAAACAAAATTACTGAGTAACTAAAATATATAAATACAATCCAAAACCACAACGGATTTGCAAGGATGGAAGTAGATTTTCACTTGCAGTTGAGCGGATTCAGTTTGTTCAATGTTGTGAGCATGCACAGTAATTGTGACAGAGCTCCGTTAAGCCCTCTATTCCATGTACAAATTGTTGGATTGTAACTTGGCATTTGTACTGAAATCCCAATTATATGTATGTGAGTAAAACTTAAATAAATTAAATTGATTTTATTTCTGTAAAAATAGTACAATGATAAAATGACAGTGGGGGGGCGTTGGGCAAGTTATGCTCTCAATGTGTAATTGGTGAATGCCAGAACATAGTGTAACACCTTTAATATTGACTACGGCGGCAAACCTAGCTTCCATCCCCAATTTAACAACCAGACCGAGCGGGCTAACCAAAATTAGGAGGTAGCCCTGAGATGCGTGACAGCTGGCCAACCCAACATCTGGAGCAGGCAACTCCCATGGTGTTATGCTCTAATCTAGGGGAATACGGGCACAACAAAAAAGGACACAGCGACATCTAATGTGAGAACAAAAGTGAGTGATTTTATTTCGCTCACACACCAGAATCAAAATAAACTTTGGCACATGTGACAAAGCATATACTTCAGTATGAACCAAGGCCAAAATAACAATCAAAACTGAAACTAACCACCGATCTGATTAATTCCTAACCCATAAAAGAAAACAACAACAAAAAAGAAATGTCCGAGCCAATCTCCTTTGGCTAATCAGAAAACAGGAGACAATGGTTTAAACAAAAATAGTTCACCCCTACAGCTTCATTTAGATAAAGGCATTGCAGTACAACAGTCTGAAGACTATCAAAAACACGGATGTACAAAACTGTAACAAACACATTTTGCATTTGTCTCAAAGCCTGTCTTAAAGCTTCAAGTTGGAGGACGAAGAGAATCAACATTCTCCTGCCTGCATTGATCCTCTCTGTCTTCTCACGAATCCAGAAGTCAAATGGGCCAAACCCTCGGAAACAGCCAGTTTGCAGCAGCCAGATCCCCAAAGGTCCACTACACTGGCTCCGGCACCTGTCAACTGGCAAAGAGTACACAAAAAACCGAGAACTCCAACTCTCCACAAAAACTGATAATCAATATACCCAAAATACGGCTGGGGCCGTAACACATGGTTAGAAAATGCTACAGCAGCATGGGGTACCAGTCACTGCTATTCCTAGATCAGCCAGAGGAGGAGGGGTTCCTGTCCACCACTGTATTTTTTCTGTGCTGCTGACGGACCTGGAGGTGGATCTGGGTGGCTTTGTGGTGGGCCATTCGCCAGACAAGGAGGGCAGTGCACCGCTACCAGTTGACAACCTTCTGCTACATCATGGGCCAGCAGGCATGGCTGTCGACCCAGGATCGGCTGCTGAGGTGGTTTCAGGAAGCTGGTGCCCCGCATCATCTGTCCTTTACCATTGCAGGGTGATAAACCCTGTCACCACGAGACTCCTGTTACCACGCATTCTCAGGCAGGGCCACCCGGCATTCAACGTGTCTCAGGTCAAGCCGGCAATCTGCTGCGCTCTGGCTCCTGTTCCCAGGTCGCTCCCACTCCCCTGACCATCTCCACTGGGCAGAGGACTGCAGTACCTAATCGACTAAGAGGGCTATTGACCATTGAAGTGCTGTTTGGTTTCGGCCCGGGACATTCTAGAACCCTCTTTGATATCGGGCCTTCCATTCAGTCTTTCTTTCCGATTCAGTCTGTGCTCTGTCATTGTTTGCTGTGCCCGTTTGCTGCCCACTGCAGTTCTGTGTGAGAGATTTCTGTTTGAATAAGTCTTGTCTCCTGTACTATGCTGATTCCCTGGTTTCCAACTCAGATTTAGCTTGTGGCTGGGGCTATTTGTGGGAAGCTTTAAGACCCCCTTCTGTTCTGTCGCATTTGGGCCTCTGAACCCAACTGCCGACAGTATACAAAAGCCATTATGGAGGAATCAGCGACATCAGCAGGGCTGGACCAGGTCTTATCTGCCCAGCAAGCCACGTTGCTTGCACACGAGGGAGACTTATACACCCTTCAGGCACAACAACAAAGGAGGCAGCTATGGATTTGAGCTCACCTCCTTTTGAGCCAGGCTGGATGAGCCAGTGGCCTGAGGGGCCATTAAAGTCTTTTTTCTGAATGGCTCTGGCTGGCGAAACACGCACAGGCCCTCCTCCAGCCATCTGTGTCTTTCGATGCTTTAGTATCCAAGGCCATTCACTTGGATAATCGCTTTCGGGAGTGTGAGAGAGAGAGAGGGGCTCAAAGAGAAATCATCTTGCCCAGGGTACACCCCTTTTCTTGTTCACTCAGGCCGGAGCTACCGCGGCTAACTGTCCTTTGGGGTCTGAAGAAGCCATGCAGGTGGACAGCTCCGTATTACGCCTCACTTCAGAAGATCAGTCTAAGGGGGATGCTAGTACTGTCGACGCAAAGAACGTTAGGAAGGCTTGCCCTAAGTTGAAGGGCAATGGGCAGTCATGCTGATGGGGTGGAGGGCATCTGCAAGATGTGGTTTTAATTCCACACACATACCTGTGTTGCATTCATAGTCTTTGTATAGATGCACTTCCCTACTTGTAAAATTCTAAACTTAAAAACTTAGTTGTTATTGAAAAATTTGGGCACCCTGGTTTAAATGTCTGTTACAAAATCCTTGAGAGCAAACAACACTAAATGCTACAAAGTTAAACAGGACACATTTCATCACATTTTAAAGAAAGAATCATTTTTATTTTAAACTTTTTACAGTTTCAAAATAATAAAACAAGGAAAAAGGCCTTGTGCAAAAGTTTGGGAACCCTGTCAGCTAGTACTTTTTAACTCCTCCTCAGGCAGCTATAACAGCTTGCAAACACTTCCTGCAATTCTTGTCTTTGGAATTTTTCCCCATTCTTCCTGACAGAACACCTCTAGCTCAGAAATATTCTTTGACCTTCTTGCATGCACGGCATGTTTGAGGTCTCTCCAAAGATTTTCAATAAGATTCAAGTCCAGGGACTGTGATGACCATTCCAAACCCTTCATCCATCTTTCCTGGATGTACTTCATGGTGGATTTTGAGGTATGTTTTGGGTCATTGTCTCGCTGGAATACCCAACTTCAATATCCTCAACTTCAATATCTGGACTGAGCTTTGAACATTAGCCTCTAGAATGTCTTGATATTTGGTGGAATCCATTCTTCCTTCCACCCACACAATATTGCCTGTGTCCCCAGCTGCTACACAACCCCAAAGCATAATGGACCCACCTCCATGCTTAACAGTTTGCAATGTGTTCTTCTCTACAAATGCTTCACCCTTCTTTCTCCAAACATACCTTCTTTGGTTGTGGCCAAAAAGTTCAATTTTAGTTTTGTCAGTCCAAAGCACATAGTTCCAATAGGCTTGAGGTTTTTCAAGGTTTTATTTTGCATGCTACTGTAAGATGGGGGATCAAGCTGGGATGCAGCAAAAGGCTGACAAACTGGGGAGGCCCAGGAACTGAGGCTTATACTGCACTTCAAAGAACTCAGGAGTCCAGCAATATAACAAGTTGTTTGGACTTCCTCTGGATAAGATGGCTGTTGACTCCCAGAATGTTTGTGCAGCTGGAGTACAGGGAAGCAGAATGTGTTTATGGCTGTGAGTCTGAGGGACTGGGGGCTTCGTGACGACAGGGGACAATAAGCAGGTCTCTGGCAATGCGAGGGGGGTGACTATCACAGTTCTCCTCCTGTGAATAACCTTTGACTGCCCAGGCCATGTCTTCCATGAAACTGGACCTTAACTCATCTGTTTACGTTTTCTGACACCATAGTAATGTCAAACCTTTCTCATATATTCCATATACTACTATGCAATACTTATGTGCTCATAACCAAAATTGCTTATACAATAATCCAGTTTAAGAGCTTTTCATGACAACTGCATCATATAAGTACATATTCATATCATGTTTGGTCTTGTTATTCTCAGGGGAATCCGAGGAGTTGAATGGAGTAAGTTTCATTCCCATTGAAATTATGGTTCATTCCCTTTTGGAAACTCCTGAAAATTGGTCAGAATCCTCTCGGGTAATCATTCTGTTCTTCTCTCTCCAGCTAAATTGTTTTATTACCTCCTACAAATGGTGGAAACCCAAAATCCAGATTCGACCCCCCTTCCAGGTAATTTATGGCCATGCTGCCTGGATCAAAGATGTGATTTGGCTTAAAGCAAAGACAGACAATCCATTCTGGGAAGATCGTATCCAATCTCTCCCCGCGTACGTTAGTGCATGTGTAGTCTATAGTTATGGAAGATCATATCCGACTTCCCCGCATGCTTGTTTTGTGTGTAGCCTTTTCGCCAGGTATGACTTCGCTCTCATTATCTAAATTGACTTGTGTTTGATTTATTCTTGACTTGTTTGATTTAAGCTTTTGCCTACCTGGTGAATAAATTCTTTTTATCCCTTTAAACCTGCGTGGTCTCCGTGACTCTAATCCTTTTACCTTCTTTCTAGCCACGTTACAGCGGATACTTAGGGGTTTTATCCCAACCGAGGAATGACTGGCCAGCGGCCCGGGATGGGAATTGGTTTTATTAAGTTGGAGAGGCTATCACGTTCTACTCATTTGAAGGGTCTATGTAGCACCGGTTCTGGGAATTTAGCCATAAGGGAGCCCATGGACGAAAAGTCGGTTTCCATTAAATTCCCTTAAGGAACCCTCTGGGTGTCTGCATGGACCTGGGTTCATAGTCTCTGAGCCAAAAGATGCCTTTGCTGCGGTGATTCCCTCCATCCCCTGGTACTACCAACGAACCTAAGATTTGGCAATAATGCTAAAACCTGGGAGCATATATTGAGTAACAGAGGTATTCATTTAAGAGTCCAAGGTGCAATCACCCTGAGATCCATGCATGTTCACACTAAATTCTAAAATCTAATTCTAATTGGAGTCAGATCTTGAATGGGAATACATCTAATTTCTTATGGAGTCAGATAAAATGTAACCGTTGTGCTTTTGTGCCCTGTTCTATGAACAGAGATAATTGATTCATTTTTGTTGTGATTTACACCAACCAAAAGTTTGTTGTAGGAAAGGCTTATTTCTTGCAAGTCTGCCATGTAGGTTTTTGTTATTACGTTGTATTGTTGTCCTGTGAACAACTGGACCTATGTCTGCTACTCTTTTTTGCAGCTCCTTTGCAGTGATGTGTGGGTTCTTCTGAGCATTTCTCACCAGATCTCGGGCCATTCTATCTGAAGTTTTTCTTGGTCTTCCAGATCTTACCTTGACTTCAATTGTTCCATTTATTTTCCATTTTATTACGATGTTTCTGACAGTAGAAATGGTCTAGTTTGAAATGTTGCGAGAGTTTTTTGTAGCCCTCTCCTTGTTAGTGGAAGTGAATTATCTTGATTTTGATAACCTTGGACTACTGTTCAGAGGAACACTTGGTTTCCAACACTAGACACAACAGCCACCACAGTCGGATACTTTAGAAGGCATGGAGTGACTTTAGAATATATAGTTCAACCCTGGAATTGTATTCACCTGACTCATTGAAGCCCTCATGAGTAAATCACCTGGGTCTGGACCTTAGTACTCAATTTCTTAAAAGTTAACAAGAATAATCTAAAAGGGTTCCCAAACTTTTGCAGAGGGCCCTTTTTCCTTTCTTATCATTTAAAAACTCAGAAATATTAAAATAAAATGAAACCTTGCTTTAAATTTGCAGAAAGGTGTCATGTTTAACTTTGTAGCATTTGGTGTTCAGGTTTGTTTGGAGGTTAAAGGGGACCTATTTTGCCCAAATTTTTTTATTTCAAGTTTATATTTTTGATTCCTTTGTTTTTCTATTTGTAATACAGTGTTTCTGCAGCTAACGCCCACAGTCTCTATTACCAATAAAAAAGTTCCAGTTTGTTTTGTGTTGCATACTTCATGCCATCCTCAAAAACTGCATCCATCCTTGCATTGTTGTCTGTCCTCTGAACTGTATACTGAAACGCCCACTTTTAGTAATTTTTCAATGAGTTTATAACCCAGGTTCCGTCCGACTGTTCACTCTGTGGACCACAATTAAATGCATGCAGGACTCTACTAGCAAGGAGACAATACTTTAATTTAACTGTTAAATTCAGTCACTTTGCAACAGTGTACAGAACTCGGTCCCATTGGAAGTGCCAGCACTGTTTTTTAATAACAACTGCTGGTTTTTTCTGGCAACCCTCCCAAACATGCTGTTCAGTTGATGGAGTCTGATCATTTTGAAGACTTTCTCACCCCTAAACTTAATTGAAGACCACAATGGAAAAATGCTCAGTCACATTTTCATGTTGTGGAGAAATGATGAATTAAAAATCCAATACGATCCTAGAAACAAAGCATTGAAAAAATGTGCAAAAATATAAAACATGATAATAATATATAATATTAGAAATATACAAAAATGCAAAATGTGGACTCTGATCGTTTTTCCTTTGTGGTCTTCAGTTAATATCTGCAATTCTCCAACAGTGATCCTCAGAGTTTCCTTTGCCATAAAAACCATCCCTGCAGTGTGAGCACTGGAAAAAGACAAACAATCTTTTCAAGTCAGATTTTTAACAATGCCATACCCTTTACACTCGTAATTATTGCCCTGATTGTCAAAATGTGAATTTACAACGTTTTTTAACGTCTATTTCCTTGAGCCATTCCTACATTTGTGAAGACATAAAAAATATCTGAAAAAGTATATTATGGATTGTGCGCGAGCTGATGAGCATAATACAGGTTTACAGACCGTAAGTTCAATATGAAGTCAAATCATAAGAAGGAATAATTATACCACATGCAAAATCAAATAGAGGCCTATTTTTTTCTTTATTTCCACTGTTGCAACATTTCATTTCTATTGGACATTCCCAGGCTGTAAGGAAAAAAGGAATTCTTGCAATGAAACAATGTTCATTTTCAAATATTGCTTTATTAAACTTGACATTACAAATCTGATATTTTTCAAATTTTTACTGCAGCTGGTCAAGTAAGCTATAAAATCCAGCATTCTATTGTTAAAATTCAATTATGCCTACAGAAAGGTACAAAGTGTTTGCAGAAAATATTTTTCCTTATTTGGCTTTGTCATATACACTTGCAGACTATTTTAGAGACGGACAAAATACGCAAAATACAGAGGCTACACTGCAAGTTCCAAGCAACTGGTTAGACTGGGAGTTTATCACTGAGATGTACTTAAAGGGGACCTATTTTGCTATTTTTCCAAGTTTATATTTTGGTCTTTGACTCCCCTAGAGTACTCCTGATCATGCAAAAAAAAAAAAAATCATTTATTTTGAATGTACTGCCATCCTCAAAAAACTGCATTTGTAGTACATTGTAGTCTCTGCCTGAAATGCCTCACTGGGGTGGCTCTTCCGCATTGACCCCCAATCCCCTTGTGCCCAAATTTCTTCTGACTGGCCAGCTCTGTGGATAGCGGAGTTGGGCTAGAGAGGCTGCGGAATGTTATGAACATAATACAGTCCGGCTCCCCAGAGTTAAACCTAATACAGGTTTGCAAACCATAAGGAAGCGGCGGGTGGAAATTCCGCAATCTAACGTTCTACAGGAATATAGATCTTTAATGACATGATCTTTTTCTTACAAACAATTTCTAAAGGGATGAAATTATGTCAAGGTAGTGCAGAAAATCATTTGTAAACCGGCTCAAATTTCTATCGGTTACAGTTTTCATGGTAGCAACAGTTGGTTGCTCAGACATTTTTGAAGTCCTGCTGATCCCGGATGCATAAGCTGAATCCACACCCATATAGACACATTTGTAGAACGGGTCGACATGCCCAAGTGTAGACCGGAGACCGTAGAAACCAGGAGGGTCTTTAATTAGAGGACAAATGGACATGCAGTAGCTGGTAAAAGTGGACCAACAGCAGAGACAAACCTTGGGTGTGGTTTACAGACCTGCTGGGTCTGTTACTGTGAACAGTTGTTAAGCATCCAAATTACAAACAAGTATTAAAAGTTATATTCAAATGAGGTTTATGTTCACACACCTTCTGTAAATTTCCCGTGATAATCACTTTGCATATTTCGGACACAAACATTAGCAACAGAGAATGGGCACGTTATGGATTGTGCTACAGAGACAATCAACTGGCTATCACGTCCAGGTTGGCTTATGCAGGTTTTAAACCAACTTCCATCTTCTGTGAACCGTTGCTCACGGACAGTAGCGAATCGATCAGGCTTTATCTTCAAATAATTTAATATTCAGTTTGAGGCCAGATTTAATATTCAATCGACAGCAATGCAGAGAAATCGTTTGTGATAACCATACACGTTATAGCCTGTGCTTTTTGCTGTTATTGCTTTCACCGTGTAGCATCATAGATTGATGCAACATTCAGGTTTGTATCAGGCTGACCCCGAAACGCATCCTAAGTAAATTATCGTTTATTGATAAAAACTCACTGTCTTTGGTGAAACCTACAATCAGGTCTAACTGCAGCCCAACTTTTGCTGCCACAAACAAAAAAAAGCACCACCTTTCTGGTTAGCTTCAACTTTAGAAGAAAAAATCAGGTTTTTCGTTATGATGAAAAAAACACATTGATGTTTACCGGGAGAGACACTAACATAATTGCGATCAAATGATCTGCATATTCTTAACCAGGAGTAATTAGCAAAGTGAAGATGCTACTAATAAGTAGTATGACTTTGAATGTTGTTAGTGCCTGCTAGAAAATAGTTTCCGATGTGGGCAGGTCCAGCGCCATGATTGCCCTGGCTTCGGTCTTTGCATTGACTTTGAATGTAATCTGTCGCGCGAAAAAATTTGTTTAGGTGTCCGATGTGAAAGCAGCTTTATGGATAAATCACGTTCTTGGATTAGCTAGTATCTTAGTTTAGAAACTTTTCAGAGGTTTATGTTATTATAACATAATATGGTTTTAAAAAAGGATCAGCATAATAGGTCCCTTTAATTGTAACAAGTTAAAACCAGGGGAGCCCAAATTTTTCACACCCTACATGTAAAGAATTTACCTATTTAACCTCCGATTTTTGTTCTGTTTTTTTATTTGCCAATAACATTTCTTTCTGAAATTATGTCAAGGTCTGTATTAGAGAAATTTTTTGTAAACCGGTAGAGCCAGTTTGTTTTGTGTTGCTTTCTTCATGCCTTCTGCTGAGCTTGCTCAGACATTTGTCCTAAGCATCCATCCTCCCTGAGCCCAAGTCCTCATCTTCCACCTCCTGTAGAACTGTATAATCGGGCAACCCTTATGATGAAACTTTACATTGATGCTTATAACAAGCATACCGTTCAGAATTACTGCATATAAGTTAACCAGGAGCATTTTTAATTAGCAGGACACGCAAACTAAATGCAGTAGCTGGTAACCGAGCGGTCATAACCACAGAGACAAACCCTTGCAATACAGGTTTTACAGACAGCAAGTTCTGTTAATGTAACAGTTAAAAGCATCCAAATTACAAACAAGTATTAAAACTTAGCTTCAAATGAGGTTTATTTTCACACAACTTCTGGTTTTTTCTGATATCCTCCCAAATATTTAGGACACAAGCATGGAACAGTCATTTTGAAGACTTTCTTAGCCCCTAAACTTAATTGAAGACCACAATCAAAAATGCTATCACATTTTCAGGTTGGAGAAATATGAAATAAAAAATCAACTTCCTAGAAACTGTGTCTGTGAGTCATGGAAAAATATAAAATATGATAATAATTTATCTTCAGATATTTTACAAACCTGCCTTTTGAGGCCAGTTGTTTTTGCTAACTATCTTCAGTTAATCCTGCTAGCCACCCCAACAGTGATCCTCAGAGTTTCCTTTGCTGTTATACCATTACTTACAGCTTGTGGCTCCGGAAAAAAACTTGATCGATGCAACTGCTTCAGGTTTTTTTAACAATGCCATACCCTTATCCTGTGTGGAATTATCCTTTATTGATAAAATGCTTTACAACGTCTTTTTTACGTGAAATTCTGAGCCAATCAGAAATATTTGTTTTTCATAAAAATATCTGAAAAAGTAAGAAATATGGGAAATCATAAGAAGGAATAAAATTGCATGCTCAAATGAATCTGCGGTTTTTTTTTCTTTTTTTTATTTCCAAAATTTCAACGCTACTGAGGCATTCCCATGATCTGGAAAAAAAATTAGTGCAATGAAACAATATTCATTTTCAAATATTGCTTTATCCAACTTGACATTATTGGCTCTGATAGGTCTGTACTTTTTGCAGCTGGTCAAACCTGACGTCAGGTTTTACCCAGATTCTATTGTTAAAATCTCAATTAGGCCTGTTCAGAAAGGAAATCACGTTTGCAGAAAATATTTTTCTTTATTTGGCTTTGTCCCTGTATCTTATGTTTAGACTTTTTTAGAGGTTGGACAAAATACAACCAACATTATAACATTACTAATATGTATTAAAAGAAGGATCAGCATAATAGGTCCCCTTTAATAGAGCTGCCGTCAGCTCCTTGGAAAAGGTATTGTGGACAGATGAGATCAAGACATCAAGACACATGAAATCAAATTGTGCATGAATGCCCTTTATTAAAATTGAAAATCTGCACATGAAGTGCACATGAGCCATTTGATTACAAGTCTATAACTGTGGCGCTCAAAGCCAAATTAAAGAAAATACATTTGTCCCAAATATACAGGAGCATACTGTATTCTTACATACATTCATAGATTTATATACATATCACATCGCTATTTTCAACTTCAGTTGCAGCCACAAAAAGTGACTTAACATAGAAGACATCTGTATGTAAGAAAAACATTCCTTCTCAATCAAAAAGCACTCTTCAACATCCTCCTCTACTCAAACACCCTCTGCTGGCCTTGCGTTTTGTATTGCAATGAAAGCAAGTGGTAAGCTTCTTATTGGTGCCTATAATGAGCAAAGGGCTTATCACAGAGTAACAGGAAGCAAAGAAGACGCGTGTGTCAGACACAGCTGGGTGGACACGAGAGACGCAAAAGGTATAGATCCACAGCACGTTGTCTAAGCTGAACAGTGCCACGTATGTACTCACGAGCAGCAGGACGGCACGAGATGCTTCAGTTGTCTTATGACCGGCTCCTTGCAGGCCCTGAACCTGCCGGCGGTGTCGATGCAGAACCAGCATCACGTACACTGCCGCTGCTGCCATCAGGCCAACAAAGAGAAAGTCTCTGATTGTGTTCAATGCACCACAGATCCTGTAAACTATGAGACCCGGAAAGACCACGATGCAGAATTTTAGGTGAATGGTGAATTCAGGGACTGAGCCATTGACTGGGACAGCGTGGGTAAATAGGATGGCAGTGGAGTGGAGGATCATGTTAAGCCCATAAAGGAAGATGATTGCATGGGGTAGGTGGCAAGGTACCCATTGTTTCAGCCAACACCAGCCAGATTTTGGTGGAGCAATGGCCACACACTGGTAGGAGCTAAGCAATGAGGTGGTTGTGATAGACATGCCACGGCCAATGCGGTAGGCAAAGACAATTGCTCTGCAGGCATGCTCACCGAAGAGTAGGTCAAAACCAAGGGCAGTCATAGCCTGAGGAATACAACGGCTCAATGTCACCAACAAGTTGGCAAAGACCAGCTGAGTCAGGATGATCTCGTTGTGCGGCAAGTGCCTTTGAGCAATGGATAAATGGCAGAGGAGCAGGAGAGCTGCCAGATTACCTGGGATTCCCACCACACTCAGAGCAATGTAGCCGGCTGCTTTCAGTGCCAGACGCACCTCCATCTGCCCTTCAGATCTGCGTGTGAGAAGAGAACAAGGATTAATTGAGAAAGGAGTGGTGACAGAGGCTTCTCCTTTTCACATCCAAAATCTTTGATAATCCGTAATAAAATTTGACATCTAGAGTCTGAACTCATCACTTCCCACAGATATGTTTACATGAGATACTGCGGAATGATGAATAAATATCTCCCCCTGAACTGAAGCATGTTTGTTACAGATTCAAAAATTTTTTATTCAAATTTGAATTATACCATACAACATTAGTAATGCCATTACAGGACACAAGATCAGTAACAAAAGCTTTAACATTAAATTTTCTATAGTTCCTGGAAGTGACCTCTCTATGAGAGTTCACAGTTCTTTTGTGATCTAGTACTGAATAAACTAGGTAGTGATCACAATGACTTTATTTCATAGAGACCAGTTTCACATGCACAGTGGATTGCAAAAATTTTGGCACCCCTGGTTTTAATGTCTTACAATTAATCTCCAAGTGATTTAAACCAAACCTGAACACCAAATGTTACAAAGTTACACATTACACCTTTCTGCAATTTAAAAACAAAGTTTCTTTTTATTTTAATTTTTCTTAGTTTTTAAATGATAAGAAAGGAAAAAGGGCCCTGTGCAAGAGTTTGGGAACCCTTTTGGATTATTCTTTGTTACCTTTTAAAAAAATGATAACTAAGGCCCAGACCCAGGTGATTTACTCGTTAGGGCTTCAATGAGTCAGGTTAATATAATTCCAGGGTTGAACAATATATTCTGAATTAACTTCTAAAGTATCCAACTATGGTGGCTGTTGTTTCTGGTGTTAAAAACAATGTGTTCCTCTAAACAGTTGTCCAAGGATGTCAAAATCAAGATAAATCACTTCCACCAACAAGGAGAGGGCTAAAAAAACTCTCGTAACATTTTGAACTACCCATTTCTACTGTCAGAAACATCTTAAGAAAATGGAGAATAAATTGAACAATTGAAATCAAGGCAAGATCTGGGAGACCAAGAAAAATTTCTGATAGAATGGCCTGAGATCTGGTGAGAAATGCTCAGAAGAACCTACACATCACTGCAAAAGAGCTGCAAAAAAGAGTTGCAGACACAGGTCTGGTTGTTCACAGGACAATACAGCATACCTTAAACAACAAAGACCTACATTGCAAGAAAGAAGCCTTTCCTACAACCTCAACACAAAATTAAGCGTCTGAGGTATGCAAAAGGGAACCTTGAGAAACCTCAAGCCTGTTGGAACAATGTGCTTTGGACTGACAAAACCAAAATTGAACTTTTTGGCCACAACCAAAGAAGGTATGTTTGGAGAAAAAATTGTGAATCATTTGTAGAGAAGAACACGTTGCCAACTGTTAAGCGTGGAGGTGGATCCATTATGCTTTGGGGTTGTGTAGCAGCTGGGGGCACAGGCAATATTGTGCGGGTGGAAGGAAGAATGGATTCCACCAAATGTCAAAACAATCTAGAGGCTAATGTTCAAAGTTCAGTCTAGAAATTGAAGCTGAAGAGAATTTGGGTATTCCAGCAAGACAATGACCTGCAGCATACCTCAAAATCCACCATGAAGTACCCCCAGAAAAGACGGATGAAGGTTTTGGAATGGCCATCACTGTCCCCAGACTTAAATATTATTGAAAATCTGTGGAGAGACCTCAAACATGCCATGCATGCAAGAAGGCCGAAGAATATTTCTGAGCTAGAGGTGTTCTGTCAGGAAGAATGGGGAAAAATTCCAAAGATAAGAACTGAAAGACTCTTGGCTGGCAACAAGAAGCATTTGCAAGCTGTTATAGCTGCCCGAGGAGGAGTTACAAAGTACTAGCTGACAGGGTTCCCAAACTTTTGCACAAAGCCTTTTTCCTTGTTTTATTAT
The DNA here is from genome assembly GCA_029692085.1 of Gymnothorax javanicus. NCBI lineage: Eukaryota > Metazoa > Chordata > Actinopteri > Anguilliformes > Muraenidae > Gymnothorax > Gymnothorax javanicus. The sequence continues at coordinate 16,867,723 of CM056202.1, forward strand.
TTTGAAACTGTAAAAAGTTAAAAATAAAAATGATTCTTGCTTTATAATGTGATGAAAGTTGTCATGTTTAACTTTGAAAGCAAACCTTAACACTAAATGCTACAATCACTTGGAGATTAATTGTAACAGACATTTAAACCAGGGGTTCTCAAATCTTTGCACCCCACTATAAATCTGAAACACTATAAGGCTGAAACAGCTCACTCGGTAAAGCATTGGGTTGCGAAGCAGAAGTGACTATCACGTTGCGGGTTTGATCCCCGCCTCGTACCAACCGGCAGTGGTCGGCAACTTTTTCAGGGTAGCGCACAATTGGCTATGGTGCTACAGGGTTGCAAATTGGGAAGTGACTGCCGGGGAGGGAAAAAATAGTTGCCTTGTTCGTTACTCAAGCGCCTCCTGGTTGCCAGACGGGCGCTCGTCAGGAAGATTCTAAGCCTGTTCATGTCCGGGTATCCTCCGCCCTCGTTCTGAACTTGCAAAGATTCAACCAATGAGTGTATAAGAAGCGGTGGTGAATGGGCGCGTGCTTAGGAGGAGAGCTGCAAACTGTCTACACTCTCCTGAATTGGCAGCAAGGGGTTGCGTACGAGCAAGCCTTGTACATAGTTCACCAATTGGGCATTCCAGATTCGGGTGGGATTGGAGATGCCAAATTTAAAAAAAAAAAAAAAAAAAAGATAACATCAAGTAGTGTGGATGATACAATTTTTACTCTTGTAGGATAAGTTACAAGCTGCTGCATATCATAGATTGACTCAATATTGCGAATTGCATTTCAATTACGTAAATGAACGGGTCCATAATTAAAGTTCAAGTCACCCATGAGAATAACTGTCAAAATTGTGATGAATAAAGCCAAGTTGATTTAACATATCGGTGTAATACCTGATAATAGCTGGGGGAGGTCTGTACATCACACCAATTACAACCCTCTCAGTTTTAAATTGGGTCTTAATCCATACACTTTCAGTGTTTGTGGACACAGGAACATCAATATTTTAAAACTTTACAGACTCATTTCTATATAAGAGAACACCTCTGCCATGTCTGTTTCTACTTTAACGTACAGACAAGTAACTATAAATCTTATATTCATGATCTGAAACACTTTCATCAAGAAAATTTTCACACAAACCGAATAAGTAAAATTAACATTAATTTATCAAAGTGATAATCTGATCATGTTTAAACAATAAACCTCTGGCATTTAAACAGGAAGTGGTAATATTCTGATTTTTAGACAATCTTTGAAGTTTAGAATTGACATCACAGTTCTCATTGTCAAATGACTAATTTCAAACATTACTAATTGGACCAGCAGGAAAAGTGTACCCCTTACTTTCTATGTATACATCATTCACAAGAGCACCCTCATCACAATCTAAAACATCACAATGAAAAACATCTTGTGACATATCGTCACACGCTAAAACAGAGAATACATTTTGATGACAATAAGTCATGCGATAACAGTTCATTGGCCCGCTCATCATGGCCATTGTCCTGATGGTTAACGCAAATTACAATTTACTTTGTGTCCGTGCCCATTCCACTTAACTTTCAAATTTGCTTCGCTCACATTGCTTTGCACCAGCTTCACGATTTCCCCCACAATGACAACAGACAGTTTTTTTGTTCTTTTTCTGTGCTTCCAATAGCCCCTTCATTAAACATCTTTTCTGTGCTCATATTCTTGGCAAAAGCATTGACCAAAATTCCTCATCTTCTGCATCTAAACATCTTTTCCCGACACACTGCGGCAACATATTCTTGGCAATAAGCATTGAAGTGGTGCCCCCCCAAAAGTCCTCACTCTATAACTCACGTAATCCAGGAGCACCCTGCCCCCACAACTTCTCTGGTTCCGAGCTCAAGAAACTCCCTCCACCTCCAAAAAAAAAAAACAGCTTTCACCTCATGAGGTACACTTGTAATAACACCCTTCTCAGTGGCCCAGTGACTCATTTTAAAATAGATCACAGGAGTAAGGTCAAATTCTTTTATTTTAAGAGCTTTATCCCTTGATTCTTTTTCATGCATTCAATTATTACTTTACCACTTCTACAATGACGTAGCAGCCTGCAGCCTACGCTTTGAGAAACAGCCAGTGAGGAAATAGAGCAACTCGATTTGACTGCCTGAATTAGCTGGCAGTCATCGCCTCCTGCTTGGGCTAAAAAGTTTGTAATGTTGGTATCAAGAGAAGTGATTACAGATTGCAGATACACAAGGTCTCATGCGCACAAAAGAATTTATTGACCATCATTTAAGCTCTCTTTTAGCAATTGTTTATCTATTTATTTTTGGCCTGGGTCAAAAAAATGGCTCCAAATTGTGACATAAGGGTCAAAATTTCAAAATGACTTGAGCTTTGTAAATAAGGTGTTTTCTGGAACCTCTGAGCATATCCTGTATGCATGGTAATTATTGAGGCAATGGAATGAGTGCAAAATATTCATTGAATATGATATATCAAGCATAATAGGCCAAAAATTCACCATTTTTACTATGCTTGACAGTGTCTGCCACAATACATTTAAGGACTTGAAGAGGTTTTTTCACTAAAATAATCTGCCCTAGTACTTGATTGAAACAAATATAAACTTACATTGCATTAGATTTGGATTAAAAATTGCAAAAAAAAATTTTTTTGTCCAAAATTGATCTTTTTTTAATAAATTTGTTTCTCTCTTTAAGGTCTGTAAGAAAATAATGGCAGTATTCACATAAAACTGAGTTGATAGGATGCAAACAGAAAGATAAAATCTAAGACCAAAACAAAAGAGACAAAAACAACTAAGTACAAATATGAGCAAATAATTATTTTTAGGCAAAGTTCAAGTAGCCTTGATATAATTGCACAGGATTGTACAAGTTTTTAACATATAGTTATAGGTATTACAGTTAAATGATGCCCTTCAAATCAGTATCACCTGAAATTACAAAATATAGTTCATTTTGTATTTATGTGTTTCAGAGTAATGATGAAATTTTATGTTGTCACGAAATTTGCGTTACACTCCTGACAATTTAACAGCTTTAAAATGCAATATTTCAGAAAGTCTCCATCCGATACTGCTCAAATTTGCAGAGTACGTGCTATACATATACATTTCCCTGAAATAGGAAGAATATTCTTGTCAAAGTGAGAATATAGTGAAAAATTCAGCTGGACCCATTTTTTTATTTGACTCAGGCCTTTTCACATCTGATAAATTTGGAAGCAGTATTTCTCTGAATGCAATTCCCATCCTTCATCAGCTGATTATCAACAATTGGACAACAATTATTTGGCATTGAAACAACATGGCGACAGCTGTTGAATATGAAAAATAATATTTAATTTTGGCAAATTCTGGTCATAACATGCATGTGATAATTACTGGATACAGACACAGCCATAAGCAAAGGTTTATTTCTCAAATATGTTTTGTCTGAACTCAGATCAGTTTTGACACTCTTCAATGTTGTATAGAAGAGTAATATAAGTCCTTACCTTGCAGTGTTGATCAAACTGATGAATTCTACCCTGAGGCTGAGATCTGTAGATTTATCATTGATGGATCCCTGAGTTCCAGTCCTGCGGGGGCCTTTTTAATTACCCTGGTTGCCCTAGCCATCACATTTAATGGGGATCATGATCTTTGTCTGCAGAACCATTTTTTAAAAAGTGTTTATATGGTTTTTTTTTTTTCCCATTGTAGTTTACTGTTTTGCTAAAAGACAAATGTCAAGGGGAATTTTTTTGACATTCTTGATATACTGACAAAAGGTAACATGCCATGCTTAAATCTTATCAGAGATTTGATTCATGCAGGAGGTAAAATAACATTGGTCACTGAGGAATTGAGCAAACTGTTTGCACACTGCAAAAAATGAAAGATAAAAATACTAGGTAAGATGAATTTACTTATTTTAAGACTTAAAACACATATTTCTATCACCATTTTTCCTAGAATGACAAAAAATTTGTCCTTGATTTGAGGTAATTTTGACTATCTTGCCAATGGGGTAAGTACATTTTTACTTGTCAAGCAAATAGTAACTTGTTTTAAGTTACTTTACAATAAGTTACTCATGAGTTTTAAGTTACAATACAATACAAATACTTATTTTAAGTTACTATTTGCTTGACAAGTGAAATTTACTTATTGGTACCTTAACCATTAGTAAGCTAGTGAAAATGACCTCAAATCAAAGACACTTTTTTTTGTCTTACTAAGAAAAATTGTGATAGAAATAAGGTTTTCAGTCTTAAAATAAGTAAATTCATCTTACCTAGTATTTTTATCTTTCATTTTTTGCAGTGTTTGTGATAGAATTGTTCACGTCCTAGTGCCATAAAATCATGTTATGTAACAAGAAGGCATGCTTTACAAATGCCTTCCCCAAAACCAAGGGGTTTCATTGCACTTCTGAGGGTGGCCCCAAACTTTTGGCCTGTAGTGTATAAACAAATGCTGCAAAGAAGGACTCACACAGAAATAGAAGCATCAGATTTAAGTCTTGAGTTTAAATATTTCTTTTTAAATTCATCACGGGACTGTACAGACAATCAAAAAAATGTGCAGAGGTGCAAGCGTTTCAGTCCATCTTGGACTTTCCTCAGTGCAAAATGAAGCATGCATGTGAGCCACCCTATTTGAGGGTTTCTCTGCAGGTGCACCTAGTCAATGATCTAGGGCTTGATTAACCTCACACGAAACCAGTTAGTAGCAGGCCAAGACACCGGGCACAGAGAAGTACAATTATAAAATGCAGACCAAATCCTAAAGCCAACACTGATATACAAGCAAATGTTTATAAATATTGACAATGATACCCACTAGTATAAAATAAGTTACAAAAAACAGGTCATATCCAGTTCTTCATTCAGGCCATTGGGATGTAGTGTTTTAAGGTAAAAAATATATATCTGCATTCACATTGGAGTAAAATCTGATCCAAATTTCTACCACGCTGATTAGGAGCCATCATGTCAATGCCACAGAATGACAAATCTGAAATGGAATGACTACCATCTGAAAAGTGTCTTGCAACAGCTGATTTAGAATCCGCATGGAGAATAGCACTTTTGTGCTTACTGATCCTAAATCTAATTTTTCATCGTGTTTTATCTTCATATTGGATGCCGCATTTGGTACATGTAAGGAGGTATATCACATTACTAGAGCTGCATGAGATCAGTTTTTTAATTTTATACCCTTCTTTTTTTTGGGTCACAAAACTGATAAAAGTGTTGACTTTTTCGCAATGGAAACATGCAGCACAATTTCGGCAGGGATGGAAACTTGTGGCATTGTCTAGACATGCCTGATGGGTGGAAACCTAAAAACCAAAAAACATTTTCTTTTGTTTTTAATACTACTTGTTCACCATTTGGATGTGACATATGTAATGTTGTGAAACAAGACTAGGTGCACCTAGTATATGGCTGGGCCGCCTCTTTCCCGCCTGCCGACCAATCACTGAACTTATTCCCCGCCGGCCAGCCAATTGTTGAAGTTGATCACTCACTCAGTCACTCACTCAGCGAAATTTGCGTTTATAGGGGCTGGGCCGCTGCTCGGCCCAGCCCAAAAATATTGGCACATTCTATCTGCTGATGACATTGGTAAAAGACCAGCAGCCAAGAGCAGTTTGGTTAAACAAACTTGGTACAAATTGCGGAGTATAGGATCATTTAGAGAATGATAGGGCATATGAAGAACTGGACGTCTGCCGGGGACCCCCTGCTGCGTTTGGCTTCTGGGGACCCCCAAAAGAGGCAAAAAAAATCAGTTCGATCAAACATAGATAGGTATCACACACAATGTATTTCAGGGTAATTTACACAAAATCACACTGGGTAAAAAAATTGTTCATGCCAGACATAATCTCTGTTGCATTAGGCCTGCCAGACACCCAAAAAGGGCCAACAAATTTTGGCTGGATCAAACATTATTGGCAGCACTTGAAACAAAGTTTATATACTTTGACACATCTTAGAGAGTACAGAATGGCCAATATCAGACAAATTACCCACTGCATTATGCCGGCCAGACACGCCCAAAAAGTTGACCCCACCCTCTGCTCTGGCAAAATTGATGTAGATAAAACATGAAAGGTAATGCATGAAACTAGTCAAAAATGAATGTTAACATTCCATTGATATATTATTCCCCTTGCCAGACATTCTACCTGCTGCATGAGGCCAGCCAGATGCCAAAAAGGAAGAAACTTTGGTTGGATAACATATACTTGTACCATACAAAACATTACTACATGAAACTACTTTTAAATAATATTTAGAACTTTCAACAGAATATAAGATATATATGACAGTCCACAGGAAAAGGGTGTATAAGGGATTTTTTTACGTTTAAGAGAAAACTGTTTTTCTATGTTTAGTACATAGTAAGGGATCATCAGATGCACTTAACTCAATTTGACCAAAAAATCCCTTATACTCCCTTTTCATGTGACTGACACATATATGTAACTTGTACTGTTTGGAGGTTTTGGTGGGCTTTTAAGTTGAACTTGTCTCATAATGTCCGATGAAACCAATAATTTTGCCAATATCTACAGGGTATCAGCGGGCAGTTAAAGGTAGTAAAAGGTAGTAAATGAAATGAGCTCAAATTAAGGCCATTGAAAGGTAGCAAAAGGTAACAAACGCAATTTGACTTGGTAGTAAATTTTTCATCACCCCTTCAATATATTATGACTTTTCCATTGATGCTGAATTTTTGTTTTAAGTTTGTTTTACTAAAACAAAAAAAAAAATACGTGCGAGCAGGATGGCAGGACCTGGATCGGCGTTGATAGCCTCAATTGGTTCCGCTGCCCGATCTGTTGTGCGCATGCGTGGTGCGGAACAGATTGAGTATCCTACAGTCAATAGGCTCGTTCGAGATGAGCCAGGTCTGCGCAGATTCGACCACCGGCGATCGGCACACAATGCATGCCGGTTAGTTTGGTGTCCAACTTCATACCACCTTGCTCTGACGTATTACAAAAGTGGACGGCGATAAAATCGCGATAGCGAGGCGGTCACAGTTTTTCGAACCAGGTGCTGCAGTTGCTCTCCACCGACTGCACCGCCTGGCTCTAACCTGATCTAACAGCTGATTGGTTTAGAGGTTGGCTCAACAATATGACGTTTTATATACACTCTCTACTTTTGTTGCATGGGAGAGAGTTTGATTATATTTGTCAGATTTGAAGGTTTAGTCTGGTTACAGAAAACGTGTGGCTGATGGTGACGTTTAATTGGGATTCTTGTCACAGATCATGAACTGCATATAGTCTGTTGTACAACCCCAATTCCGAAATATTTGGGATAAAGCGTAAATTGTGAATAAAATCAAAACTGCAATGACTTTCAAATCACACCAGCCAGAATTTTATTCACAATAGAACAGAGATAACATAACAAATGTTGAAACTGAAACCCTGGCCATCTTTACTTCTGAGAGACTCAGCCTCTCTAAGACATCCCTTTTATACCCAATCATGTTACACACCTGATGCCAGTTAATATAATTACTTGCTAAATGTTCTTTCAGCTGATTCTCTTATATATTAATTGCTTTTTAACCCCTTTTTTGCCTGTGTCCCAACTTTTTTGAGACTTGTTGCAGCCAGAAAATTTGAATTGAGCTAATTTTGTGGATAGAAATGTAACATGTCTCAGTTTCAACTTTTGAAATGTTATCTATGTTCTATTGTAAATTACATATTGGCTCATGTGATCTGAAAGTCATTGCATTTTGATTTTATTCACAATTTACACTTAGTCCCAACTATTTTGGAATTGGGGTTGTATATTAACACTGCACTGTTTTAATTATTGAAGTATTTAGCAGCGCAAAGATTTCTGGTAAGTGGGATGTAGCCTACAGATTTGTTCAACAGGATGTACGTATTTCTGTGACTTCCTGTATATTCTCTCAAGGCTGCTGGAAACTGTCCGACTTGATTGCAGCTTGTTGTCACCGCCCCCCGCTGCAGCCGCCTGCTCTCGTCTACTTTCTAGGCGAGGCGCAGTTCATCTCGAACGAGCCTATTGGTTGATAAGAGCAAGCCACTTGTAGCCTCTCTAACTGACATCACAATGGGAAAATGTAAGTTTTCACAACTTTGGCTCGATGACCCGGCGTTTAAAGACTGGCTTAAGCCGGACATGGGGAATGACTGTGAAGCTTTTTGTAAAGTGTGCAAAAAAACGATAAATGTGACCTGGAACGGTGTTATGGCGATCGAATCACACCGAGAATCCACCATTCACCAGCAGCGGATTCGCGAGCAGAAGGAGCAGTCCCCTATTTCGTTTTTTTGGTGCTACACAGAGCAGCGCAACTGCAAACACTCCGCTACGAGCACAAGTATTGCCGTCACACCACCTCAGCAGCAAATCAGTATCACCAGCACCACAACGGCCTTGCTGTCACCAACATCAGCGCTCAGAGCTGAGGTTCTCTGGTGCCTGAACACCACAGCCAAGCATCACTCATACTCTTCTAATGATGGTATCGGGGAGCTATTCCAAAACATGTTCACAGACTCCGGTATAGCCAAAAGTTTTGCATGCGGCAAGGGTAAGACTGCTTACATCATTCGATTCGGCATTGCGCCACATTTAAAGAAGTTACATGTAAATAGAGTTAACGATGCAGGGCCATTTGTTCTCATGTTCGATGAGTCTCTGAACGAGTCGGCAAAAAAAAAAGTAATTGGATATTCACATTCGTGTGTGGAAGGATGACCATGTGACGTATTCATACTTCGGATCACAGTTCCTTGGACATGCAAAGGCTGAAGACTTGCTACAACACATCAAAGTAAGTTGATTTCTTATTGTTTTTCTTTCTTAGGCCTATTTGAACATGTTCATAATCAGAGTCATAGTTAAGCTACAGGCCACAATCCACAAGCTTGAGTGTGTGTAATGACTATGTGTTACTCAGAGACCTTTGCCCTCAATGTGGTGGGTGCAGTAGTGTGTGTGTGTGTGTGTACAACTGCTTGCAGGGTCCGAAATGTACGGTATCATATCACAATTTGCGATGCAAAACGCAGATGGTGCGAAACAAATCTGCTTTTGATTCGCAAAGTTTGCGAAGGAATATTTTTATCACATAGAGCAGCTAACTAACTCCCGCTTCCCGCTCGTCAGCTGTTACCCACTACAATTTTTTTTTTTTTTTTAAATTTAACCCTTATTTAACCAGGGAAGTCCCGTTGAGATTTGAAATCTCTTTTCCAAGGGAGCCCTGGGGGTTGAGGTGGGGAGGGAGAGGGCAATTTGCACAGCCAATTAGATCAGGGGATGATTAGGTGGCAGGCCGAAAGAGCCAGGTTGGGACTTTTGCCATGACACCGGGGAACCCCCTACTCTTATCAAAGAGTGTCATAGGATCTTTAATGACCACAGCGAGTCAGGACCTCAGTTTTACGTCTCATCCGAAAGACGGCATCTCCTTCAGTACAGTGTCCCCGTCACTGCACTGGGGCATTGGGGATAATTCCACCAGAGGGAAGATCGCAACCTACTGGCCCACAAACACCTCTTCCAGCAGCAACTTGGTTTTCCCAGGTGGTCTCCCATCCAAGTACTGACCAAGCCCACACCTGCTTAGCTTCAGCCACGCGGCTGGAGCAGATCAAATAGTGGTATGGCTGCTGGCATACATATGGACCGGTACACAGAATGCTGCCACTACATTGCAAGAAGCGTTTCGCTGTCGTCTTGATCGCTCCGCCTGATATCCAGGCGCGTGCTTGCCAACTCTCACTTTTGAAGGTGGACGACCGCTTTTGAGGAGGTCTATTCACCTACCGATTTTGAAATCGCCTTCCATTGAAATATTCCGTTTTGAATACATTTTAACTTGAGTATGCAGACTCTCTATTTTTCATCTGATATTTTTTTCTTTTGAAAAATTTGTTTATTAATTTAATGATTAAAGGCACTAACATGGACGTTTGTAAAGATGTGTTCATACATACGACCCGCGTGTGCAAAGATGACATCTCGCACATTGCACTCTGCTGTGAATTAACTGTGAATGTTTGGCAGTGCACCCATTTCAAGGTTCGCTGTGCCAGGCCGCGTCCTGATATGTTGTTAACGCTATCAGGGAGAGACCGGAGTTTGTTTTTGGAAGAGGGAGAAGGTGGGAAGTTATGCTCTTGGATTTTGCTGATTGATGAAATGTCTTTTTTCTCTCTGACTGTATTTGTGTGTGTTTCACACTCTCTGTGTGTGTGTGTCTGTTTGTCTGTCTGTGTGATAGGGAGAGTGTGTTTCTCCGTCCATATTTTCTCTTTTCTCCCTCTCTACATATGTCTGTTTGTCTCTTCTCTCACTACTGTCTCTCTCCTTTCCTCTGCCATCTCACTCCCCACAGCTCGCACTCTCTCGCTTTCTCTCTCTTTCTCAATCTGACAGTGATGTTAAATTGTATCAGCTGATGAATACTGTACTTGAACAGGTAAAATTGTTACAACCTCTATCTTAAAATTGCAATGAAATTTTCATTTTGGGGCATGGTCACACTGCCATCTGATATTTGCGTTGCAGTTGTTGATGTTATTTAACTTACTTTAGCTGCTAAATGTTCTCCCTGCTGATTCTTCCGTTTGAGCATTTGCCATGTTATCAATATTCTATCGTGAATAAAATATTGGCTCATGAAATTTGAAAGTCATTGCATTTTGTTTATATCCTTACAAAACCAAATGTCCCAAGTCTTCTGGAAATGGGTTTGGAATATTTCTGATGGGTGTGATGTCTTAGTCAAGACAGCGTCACACTTACACCTTCAAGTAAGTGGGATAATGTTTTGTCTTGGGTGAAGGATGGGCCATCATCATGCATGGGTCAGTGCTGCACATCCACCCCTCCCCCCAAAAAAGGCCGCTGCTCGATGTCGTGTTGGTAGTAAAAAATATTGTAGAGGTAGTATAAAAGGTAAAAAAAGGTAGTAAATTCAACTCCAGGATTCCTGTATAAACCCTGATCTAGTGTCTGATTAGATTGCTAGTATACATTGTATGATGAGTCGTGCAGACCTGACGCATGACAAAAAAGCTGCATGGACCATATCTTACATTCTGTTGAAAGTTCTAAATATCATGTAAAAGTAGTTTCATGTAGTAATGTTTTGTATGTTACAACTAAATGTTACCCAACCAAGTTTCTTCCTTTATGGTGTCTGGCTGGCCTCATGCAGCAGGTAGAATGTCTGGCAAGGAGAATAATATATCAATGGAATGTTAACATTCATTTTTGACTAGTTTCATGCATTACCTTTCATGTTTTATCTACATCAATATTTGCCAGAGCAGAGGGTGGGGTCAACTTTTGGGCGTGTCTGGCGGGCATAATGCAGTGAGTAATTTGTCTGGTATTGGCCACTCTGTACTCTCTGAGATGTGTCAAAGTATATAAACTTTGTTTCAAGTGGTACCAATAATGTTTGATCCAGCCAAAATTTGTAGACCCTTTTTGGGTGTCTGGCAGGCCTTAATGCAGCAAAGAGAGAGCCTGTCCTCCAACAAAATACGCCCGCAAAGGTCGTTTGTCAAGCAGCTTATTACGACCTTAATGTTACGTTTAGGAGTTAAGCGACCTCTAGCAGTCATTTAAATAACTACAATCTGGTTTCCATCGTCAGTGTTACCGTCAGTTAATCCCTAACCTAAACCTAATCCTAACTCTAATCCTAATCCTAACCCTTACCCAAACCATTATTTTAAGTGTAAATATGACTGAAACTGTATCTGTAACTCAAACTGTAACTCTAACAATACCTTCCTGCTGCCAGTAGGGGCGCGATTTTAGGAAACACTCCTATGGGTCAAAAATCAGAGTAAATCAGAATAAAGGACCTATTTGTGCATATGGTTGGAGGACAGGTTGAGCAGAGATTATGTCTGGCATGAACCATTTTTTACCCAGTGTGATCAGGCACAGATTAACAAATCACGGGCCCCTGGGTTGCTATGATTTTTTTGGGCCCCCCCATGCCATTTTTTTTTCTTCATGAAAACCCCCCATCATTAACTAAAATTCAACTGATGGTATAATAAAATGGGCCCACCACATTATGAAGATACCAAAAAATTTAATGATCACACAACCAGCGGCCAGAGGCAAGATAAGGAACAGGATACTGAATCCAATCAAATATTTGTCCCCAAACACAATAAACATACCAAATCAACCAAAACACAGCTATTGAAAGGTGCTCGTGTGATCTTCTTAAAACAAAATTGACAGCTCTGCCTATGTGTAAAATTGACATTTCGTGCCGTTGGCATAAAACTATTACAGTCAGACCATTCCATCTTAAGTGTAATGCATAATCCATTACAAATTCATACTGAACAACCTTTCATTTTAATGATGGATTTCCTATTTGCAATACAAGAGGCAAATTGGCATACAGTGTCAAACTTCAGCCTTCTCTATTTATCCATCATGACACAATAACACATCATGTTAAATGAACAGGATATAAACCTTCACAAATTGAGAATAGCACTAAATGTGGTATGAAACCTGCAAACACCCCCTCATACAATTTCAAATTGCATTGTCAACAGTATTTCAAACTGAACACATAAAAAGGTAACTTTGGCACCTGACCTGAAAACCCTGTAGGCTAAGGTCTACATATAGACTGTATAAAAAGATGGAAGAAGCAACTGTGACGTCACCCATTGGTTTCAGCATAGCATTTAGGAAGCCTCGATTTTGGCAATTTGAACAGCACCATTTTGTCATTTTGAAATCGGATGTGATTCCTATTGGACGAGAACGTGAATTGAAGATCCGGGGAGGAACGTGGCTCTGGATCTGACCGTATCGGACGAGGACCAGAGGATAGCCATGCCCCTAAAGCATATTCTGGCTTTATCCTTTATTCTAGTCTACTTGGGACCATAATTCACAAAAATGAACAGAACGATATATCGAAGGAGACTTGAAAATTGCGATAGATACCATAAAATGATGTTGAAAATCATTATTGAAATAATAAATCAGGTGGCAAAATAGGGTCATTTTCTCATAGACTTCAATAGCATTAAACTTCTTTCTGCAACCACCGATGTCGCCATCTGCTGGCCATTAAATATAATGCGAGTTTTTGAGATTTCCGCATGGGCTTCACTTTTCAGACTAGGTATTGCGTCCATCTTTTTATACAGTCTATGGGTCTACACTTAATAATGTGAAAAATCTCCTGATATTAGCGCCCCAAATTTAAGGAATATGGAAATGAAACACAAAACCAAATCTTTTAAAAGCATTTCTTTCTAACTTTCCAGGCTGCAAAGTCCACAATGACATCATTGAAATCCAGGCCCCGCAATATGTTGCTCTCCAGTGACATTAGAGTCAAACAGTTAAGTCTTTCCTGGTGATTTTTGATCTCAGTCGGTTTTTGACAAGGGCTAGCTTTGAGAACGATCTTTTGCCTCCTGCATTTGTTATGGGCAAAGTTAAGAATAACCTAAGCGCAATATCTACGCTTGAAAACACAGATTGGACATTCCGCCGCCTGAGCAGCTGCTGCATTTTGCTAGCAGACTTTGCACCCTCCCCTTTCATATATTCCTGAAACTGAGACAGTTCATCTGCAAAGTCATTTTGCAAATCCATGGTGTATTTGCTTTGACGTTTTAGCGCCGAAGACCTGAGTTCTTGTGGTGAGACATTGGACAGATTGTTTAAAAATCCGAAGTTTCAGTTAACATCTTTGTACGACTTGTGCCTGCGGTCCAATTCTGCCACCATTGTATCAATTATTACATTAAAGACGCCCTTAGAGAATTTTTCTTGCCCGGTTAATGATGTTTGAGAGTCTGGTACAGTAGGCGCATCGCCGAAGTGCTTATTTGGTTTTAATTCACACTGTACGTCTCCTTTGTACAGCGGAGAAACATACGGCAACATGCGTTTTGCAGCCGTTTCGAAGCGCAGATTGAACCCTCAACCCAGTTACCAATAGCCTGAGTGAGCACAACAAATCCGTGGCGTTTCCAAGGTCAAGCTCAACGCACTGCAATGCAATGCTGGTTTTGTGAAATTGCTGGAGAACAGTATTCCAAAGATTGCAAGGGAAGGCTGTCTCTAACCTATCCATTTTCTTTTTCAGCCCGTCCACCACTTTGCGGGTTGTTACATTTTGGCTGGAATCGTCGCTTATTTGTGCAAGAGCCTGCCGAATATTTCCATAATTCAGACTAAGTGCTTTAGTGGTGCAGGAATGAGCGGACCACTGTGTATCAGAGAGGCCCTTTAGTGTCTCAATTTGTTTGTTGTCATTTGGCTGTAACCCTGAAATGACAATTTGCCAGCACCAGGTCAACTTGGAAAAAAGTTAAATAGACCCTGCACAAATGAGAAAAAGTCTGCTGTCTCAAGATAACAATTTACACTTGTTATGCCCACTAAATTTAGGCTATGTGCAGCGCACGGAATACATTCAACAAGCGGATTTATTTCCTGTATACGAGACTGCAATCCTTTGTTCACCCCTGCCATATTACTGGCGTTGTTGTAACATTGTGCTCTGCAATTTGCTGTCTATATCCATCTCTGGCAAAATGGCAAGAAAGGAATGGTACAGAGATTCACCAGAGTGACTTTCTATCAGCAATAATTTCAGGAAGCACTCTTGACCTGCACCATCCTCTGAAAAATATCACAAAATGAACCTAAGTTGATCTACATGCGAAACATCAGAGTAGAGTCAACGCTGATCGAGTAATATTTTGCTTTCTTCAATTGATTAATTATATCTGAGAGGACCTTTTGTCCCATCAATTCAATAAATTCTTCGCATATTGTGAAAGGAAGGTACGAGGGGTTTCCTTGACCAGCATTCCCATACTTTTCTATGTGTGCTTTGAGAAAAGGGTCAAATTCACTTATCACCTCAAGGATACCCAAATAATTGCCATTGGAAGGGCACCCAATTAGCTCACTGTCACCCCTAAAAGAGAGCCCTTGTTCAGACAAAAACTTGATCACCACAACTGCCCTTTTCAGGACATCCACCCAATAATTGCGTTCAGGTTGGAGTTGTTTCCTAAGCTCACCATCAATCTGCTCTGTGCCCGCTGACCTCTTAAGAAAAGCGAGCCTTGAATTTCTGTGGCGTTCGGAGCCTTCGTGCTCATTTATGCAAACACTGGCATGCTTCCAGCCTTGATAACCATAATTAAAAATGGATTAGTGTGAGAAGTTGTATTGCCAAATAAGCGACAAACAAAACAAAGAACGGCCCCCTTTGACAGAGAGTAGACAAGCCATTCACGATGTTTAATATCGCCATTAACAAATCTACGATTGAAGAGAGTCTGAGAAAACCTACGTTTCTGGTTCTTGTACTGTCTATGAGAGCTGGAAAAATCAGCTTCAGTATTCTGACATTCTTTTGGTCCTCTGCTCACCCAGTAATAGCAAACATCCTCAGTAATGTTGCCCCATAGGCCTACATTGGTGTTATACAAGTCCAGTTCCCCTTTAGGTCGGTCAATGGCCACATGTTTATCCACAGTGGTGAACTGGCTATTCGTCCGATGGCTTGGTCGCTCCGGGAAGTCCGTTACATCTAGGAGGCAGTCCGTATTGGAAGGGGTGGAAAAAGTCCCACTCGGGACTCGAAGTCTTTCAGACACCACCTCAGTCTCTTTGTCCAATTCCAAGGTACAGTGCGGTTACTCTGATGAATGAGTCCGCGATTGACAGTGCATCAATCGGTGAGTTAGGGGCCTCCAAATCCGCCGAGCGAACTGTGTCATTGATGGTTGGCTTTTCAAAATATCCTGATATTTTTGATGTCTTTTTAAGAAGTTACTTTTCAAGGAGTTTTTTAGTGCTTTTCTTTTGTGCAAGCCGCTTTCAAGCTTACGTAGTTCTGTCATTTTGACGAAGGCCTAAACCCATTTTACTAAGAGACTACAGCTAGTCGAGCCTAGGCCATTAAAGCAGATGTACCATCGAATCAAAGCCAAATGTACGATATCTAGTGTTTTGTGAAGGCACGCTGATTGGTTATGTGGCCGGACGGAAAATACGACATTGAAGCTTTGAACTGGTTAATGTGGGGTGAAAGCTGACGTGACCGTAAAGAAAACACTCAGATTGACAGGCGATTTTAATTTAACAGCCATTTGTGCAAAAAAATTTTTTTTGAATGATAAAAAACACAAATAATAGGCAAATAATAATTATAATTTCCATTTATCCAATCACTCATGATTCGAGGCCCCCTCTCTTGATTGGCCAGGGGGCTTCAGCCCAGGTAAGCCCGTGCATTAAGCCGTGCCTGAGTGTGATGTGTAAATTACCCTGAAATACATTGTGTGTGGTACCTATCTATGTTTGATCAAGCTGATTTTTTTGCCTCTTTTGGGGGTCCCCAGGGGCTAAACGCAGCAGGGGGTCCCCGGCAGACGTCCAGTTCTTCATATGCCCTATCATTCTCAACGTGATCCTGTACTCCGCAATAGGTACGAAGTTCGTTTAACCAAACTGCTCTTGGCTGCTGGTCTATAAAGAGATTTCTTCTTCTTTAGGTTTAATGGTGGGTTGCAGTCACTTATTTTATAGGTGCATACCGCACCAACTGTACCAAAGCATGTATCATATTCTACTGAGCCATATCATATGAATTAAAAAAAAAATTCTTCTCATTAAATCCTATGATTGTTGAGGAATTCGTACTGGTTTATGTTGACCTTTAAATTAAGGATTACTTTCAGTAATTTAACAATTTTACTATAATAATTCAAAAGGCAAAAAACATGTTTACTTTAATCATTCATAAAGCAAAAAACGTGTAAAGATACAGACAAATAACATAGGCTTCAAAGCATCAAATGATATAGTCACCCATATTCAGTAGATGATCTTTCAGCAAAGTGTCAGAAGGAAGACTGTCAGAAAATTGAAGAAACTTCTTTTGGTCTGTGGAAACTCTCCACAGACTCTGCATGCAGAGGGCTGCCTCAAGGGCCAGCACCCCCGCATTATTTTTGTTGGATATTTGTATGTGCACATCGCCCAAAACTAAGCCTCTCCGGCTGATATCCTCCAATAGTTTAACATTCTCCCTCATTATAAGTAAATATTATTCACAATCTCTCCTTAAGGATCTGCTTTATGTAAATGCATGTTCTCAGCAAACAGGAATGTCTGGCCCCGTCCTTATCAGCTCCAGCCGAGAGGCCTCTTTGTCATATATATATCTTCCAGTTATTATTGGAGTTTCTCCCTATTTAGGAATTTTACCTTTTATACTTTTTTTCTCTCTCTTTTGCATCCGTGTTTCGGACTATTATTCGTCCTTTGGAAGTGCGAGTACTTTCCGGTGGTCTGTATATTCTGTTTGTTTGTATTGTGTTCGTGCTGCTCTTTTTCTCTCTGGCCGCTGGGGGCGCTAAAGGGACAGACCCAATTTCCTTTCCGAGCTTTAATTCCTGTAGAATTGACTGTGGGGAGACAGAGAATATTTATTGAGGCTTTTTTGGACTTGGGTGCCGTGGACTGTTTTATGGATGCGGAGTGGGCTAGGATACATTCCATTCCCATCCGCCCTCTTTTACATTGACGCACTGTAAGATCTTTGGACGGTCGCCTGCTGGGAACTGGATTTATAACCGAGGTCTCTGAATCATTGACTATGTTCGTACCTTTTGGTGGTCATTCTGAGGAGGTCTGGTTTTTTATGACCAGTTCCCCTGTTTTCCCTGTTGTTTTAGGACACTCTTGGCTACGGGAACAAAAGGCCTCAAATCCTTTGGGGGAGTCAGAATAAAAAGGATCGTCCAGTGGGGCACTGATTGTAGGTCCCACTGTGGGGAGAGTCTGGCTTGTCATCCCGGACATCAACCTATGAGGGAGGCTGACGCCTGTAGTGATTCTGAGGAGTTTGTCTCACACAACCCTCCTAATCTAGAAAAAGGAGGAGGGGTCAGAGTGGGATCCTCAATTTGACTGGCGGCAGTCAGAGGAGGATTTCGATTCAGAGGATTTCTCTGACTCGGAATCAGTCTTAGAGATGGCAGGCTCTGAACAAAGTGAGAATTTAGGGGCTGCTCTGAACTTTTGTCTGCCTCCTAATGTTCCTAACGATTATGCTGATCTTGCTGAGGTTTTTAGCACACAACGGGCCTCGACTTTACCTCCTCATCGTACGTACGATTGCAGATCAATCTACCCGGGTACCACTCCCCCCAGGGGTTCATTATACTTGCTGTCAGGGCCTGAGCGAAGGGCCATGCGCGAATATATTCAGGAGGTTGTGGCTAATGGATTTATTCGGCCTTCCATGTCTCCTGCTGGAGCGGGGTTCTTTTTTGTGGGCAAAAAATATGGCGGCCTGAGACCCTGTATTGATTACAGGGGCTTGAATAATATCACCATTAAAAACCGATACCCCCTTCCGTTGATGAACTCCGCGTTTGAACTTCTGCAGGAGGCGTCGTTTTTTACCAAGCTAGACCTCCGGAATGCTTATAACTTGGTTCGGATCCGGGAGGGGGACGAGTGGAAAACGGCATTTAATACGCATGACAGGTACTACGAATATTTGGTCATGCCATTCAGATTGGTTAACGCCCCCTCTGTGTTCCAGGCACTTGTTAATGACGTCTTCTGAGAGATGTTGGAGAAATTCGTCTTTGCCTATCTTGACGATATTCAGATTTTTTCTTCAACTCTCTTGGAGCATAAACAACACGTCAGACAAGTGCTTGAGGCCCTTCTTAAAGCCAAGCTTTTTGTCAAGGATGAAAAATGCATTTTTCATGCCAAGACAGTCTCGTTTCTTGGCTTCATTGTGTCTGAAGGGTCGGTCCACATGGATCCTGACAAGGTGGCAGCGGTCACAAAATTCGCCTGCCCTCAAAACGTCAAGGGGGTCCAATGGTTTTTGGGCTTTGCTAATTTTCATAGGAGGTTTATCCGTAATTTTAGCACGGTAGCTGCCCCCATTATCGTGCTCGCTAAGAAGAATACCCCTCGTCATTTGCTTGATCTCCAGCAGCTGAGGCTGCTTTTCAGGAGTTGAAGAAATGATTTAGCTCGGAGCCCATTCTCATTTTGCCCGACCCCTCCCTCCCATTTGTTGTGGAGGTGGATGCGTTGGAGGTCGGGTGGGTGCCATTTTGTCCCAGCGCCCCCTTTGGGACAATAAGTTGCACCCATGCGCCTACTTCTCCCGGTTGTTGTCTGTGGCCGAAATGGAATTACAGCATTGGTGACCGGGAGTTGTTGGCGGTCAAGTTGGTGTTAGAAGAGTGGCGCCATTGGTTTGAGGGGGCTGAACATCTGTTTGTGGTTTGGACGGATCAGAAAAATCTCAAATACATCCAACAGACTAAGCGACGTAATTCCAGGCAGGCGCGGTGGTCTTTGTTTTCCAATCGCTTTAACTTTAGGTTAACCTATCGCCCGGGTTCCAAAACATCAAGCCTGGCGCCTTGTTGCGGATTCTGACCGCTCTGGTGCGATCCTATTCCTGAGCGGTTATCCCGGCAGCTCAGATTGTGGCTCCCATTCAGTGGGACATTGAGTCTTTGTGCGGGATGCCTTGAGATCCGATCCCGGTCCTGGTGGGGAGCTGCCTGGCTGTTTGTTTGTTCCAGTAGCGGTACGGTCCCAAGTTCTCCAGTGGGGGCACTCTTCCCGCCTGGTGGGTCTCCCGGGGGATTCATTGGACCAAGCAGTTCTTGGCCCGACGTTTTTGGTGGCCTAGCATGATTGAGGACATCCAGGAGTTTGTAGCGGCGTGCTGTATCTGCGCTGGGAACAAAGTTTCCCATCTCCCCCCTCTGGACTGTTGCAGTCGTTGCCTGTCCCCAAGCGCCCGTGGAGCCATATTGCTCTGGATTTTGTTACGGGTATGCCTGTTTCTGAAGGCAACACGGTCATCTTGGTTGTGGTCGACCACCTTTCTAAGGCCACCCACTTTATCGCGCTGCCCAAGCTGCCTTTGGCGTGGGAGACGGCCTTTCTTGTTGTGGACTATGTGTTCCAGCTGCATGTGACAAGATGTGGTTTCTGACCGGGGCCCACAATTTACGGCTAAATTCTGACGTGCTTTTTACAACAAGTTAGGGGCCACCGTGAGCCTTTCGTCTGGTTTCCACCCTGAGACTAACAGGTTGACAGAGCAAACCAACCAGTCGCTGGAGAATGCTCTTCGGTGTTTAGCGGCTGACAACCCATCTTCGTGGAGTCGTTTTTTGTCATGGGCCAAATATTCCCACAATTCACTATGCAACTCCCCCACAGGCCTTTCCCCGTTTGAGGCTCAGTTTGGTTATCAGCCTCCGCTGTTTCCGGAGACTGAGAGAGATTCAGAAGTTCCCTCGATCAATCACTTTGTTCGGCATTGTTGGTCGGTCTGGACCAGGGTCCATTCCTCTCTATTGCGCTGTGGGCGGAAACAGAAGACCGCCGCGGATACAAGGCGTCATTTTGCCCCATCTTATCGGGTTGGCCAAAGAGTTTGGCTTTCCACTCGGGACCTTCCAATAAGAGTGGAGTCACAGAAGTTGGCTCCCCGCTTCATTAGCCCTTTTAAGATAGTGCGGAGGATCAACCCTGTCACTGTCTGGTTAAAGCTCCCTAGATCCTTGCGTATCCACCCCTCTTTTCATGTCTCCAGGCTTAAACTGGTTAGCACTAGTGTCCTAGCACCGGTCGACAAACCCCTGCCGCCGCCGCGGATGATTGAGCGGGGGCCGATTTACGCTGTGCGTCGTATTCTAGCCGAGAAGCGGGTGGGTCGTGGGGCCCAGTTTTTAGTTGATTGGGAGGGGTACGGTCCCTAGGAGTGGTGCTGGGTCCCTTCTCGGGATACCCTGGATCCCACCCTTATCTCAGAGTTCCGTGCACGGGGTTCTCTGGGAACGTCTGGAGCCGTCCCTTAGGGGGGGTCCTGTCATAGTTTGTGAGGTGTGCATGTGTTTTGGACTTTTCTTTGTGGCTCTTGTCCCGGGACTATATAGAATTCCTTTTCAATCGGATTCTTTACCCAGCTGGCTGATTGAACTGGGGCGGCACTTCCCCGGAATCTATAAAAGCCGGAAGTCCGCCACGCCTCCTTTGCTAGAGTGTCTGTGTGTAGCTAAGCACTATAGCCAAAGATATCTGTAGTCAGGATTTGTGTGACTTTATATCTTCCAGTTATTATTGGAGTTTCTTCCTGTTTGGGAATTTTCCCTTTTTTACTTTTTTTCTCTCTCGATTTGCTTCCGTGTTTCGGACTATTATTCGTCCTTTGGGAGCGTGAGTACTTTCTGGTGGTCTGTATTTTTTCTGTGTTTGTATTTGTGTTCGTGCTGCTCTTTTTCTCTCTGGCTGCTGCACTTGGCCTCTCAATTTTACCAGCCATTTCACAGAAAGCCTTATGGTCTGACTGGCACCCCCAGGCTCTCTCTCTCTCGGGAGGCACTGTCTCTCAACCCAAAGAACAGCTTGGTCCCGTAGGACCCCCAGGTTCAGACAGAATGGATACATAATACACACATGTCTCCTGGTGTCTTTACTTACTGATAAGCTAGATTTAAAAAGTTTAGCAATTACGCAGACCTAGGTCCCAGCTGCAAACAGTGCACAGATGCAGAAGGAGAAAGCTATAATAATTCATTTGGATATACATTGCTTTAGTTAATACTAAATTGTTAATGCATTTTAGTATAATAGATTAATATTTTCCACATGATATAACTTTATCTCCTTTAGATACTCTACCAGAGCTTTCTGTGTCCTTCACCCCTCTCCCGTTGTTATCAACAAATCTTTAAGTTTAATTTTCTTCCTACCTTTTCTTTCTTCTATCAGTCCAAGTACCTGCCCTGGGCGTAACACGCCCAGAACTCACTAAAGAGCGCGTCCACTGGATTGTCACCATTCCAGTGTGTTCTCGGTTGGTAACCTCCCTGTGCCCTTAGGACCCGAGCCAGACTGAAGTCTTGGAGGTGGATGCCTGGTTCAAGGAGGTGGAGAAGATCTGGGCTGCCACCTATGTCCAGATCCGATGAGCTCTCCGCCATCAGGAGATCCAGGCAGACCGAAGACGTTGGGACACCCACAATTACCAGCCGGGGGATTGGGTCTGGCTCTCCACAAGGGACCTGCGCCTCCTTCTGCCCTGTAGGAAACTCAGCCCACGGTTCAGTGGTCCATTCCATGTCCTCTGGAAGGTCAATGACACAGCCTAGTCACTACTGTTGCCATCCAACAATGATATTAACAATATTTTTCATGTCTCCTTACTTAGGCCGGTGATAGCTGGACCTCTGGTGGAGACTACCCCCCCCAAAGACCCACCACCTGCCTAAGAGGTTGATGGAGAACCAGCCTACCGAGTGCGCAGCCTGCTAAGCTCTAGACATCGTGGAAGCAGCTTGCAGTACCTGGTAGACTGGGAGGGCTACGGTCTGGAGGAAAGGAGTTGGGTGGACCACGACGACATCCTGGATCCTCAGCTCTTGACCGAATTCCACTAGGCCCATCTGCACCAGCCCGCTCCACGCCCTAGGGGTTGCCGACCCGGCCAGTAATCTGGCACTCAGAGAGCTTGCCTTAGGGGAGGGGTACTGTAATGCCATGCCTCCAGCCCTCTAACTCACCAGCCTATTAAGACCCGGACTGCATTCCTCACTCCACCTGATTTTCTGCATCTGTTCCCTATTGTCTATTTGAAATAGCGTTCCCTATATAAAAGAGACCTTCACACTAACTTGGTGCGAAGTCTCATCAGCCTCACAAGCCTGTTGTTTCACTATAGTCTTATTTAGACTTAGGTCCATATGCCAATTCACGTGTTTATTTAAAACTCTTTAATTAAGTGCTGTTCCTTTCTGTAATTTGATCAGCGCTTCTATTGTTATTCAGGAACCTCATTGCTTTCTATTTGTAATACATTAGTATTGTTTTCAAAGTCCCAGTTATATGTATTACTAATATTATTATCCAGGAACCTCGCTTCCTTGTTCTTGTGTATTTTGTTCTAAGGTGCCTTCCTGCTGTGCCGTGAAGGCATTATAAACCAGATCAATCTTCGCACCTGAGTCCAGTTCCACAATTCCTGATCTCTGTTCACTTTCACCGGTGCTCAGAGTTAACCCTTACAGCCGCTTTTCACTGCACTAATTTGGCATATCAATAAGCTGCCTAATGACACCTTACAAAACCTAATGAATATAAATTAGAAATAACTGAGATTGTGTCAGCTTATTCACAAATACATGAATGCTCTGAACAGATTATTTTTATCATTAGCCTTGTTAGTGATCGTTAAAAAATGATCGGCAGGTTTGGTAAATGGTGTTAATTAATTGTATTCACACTTTGCTGTTGACTGTTAATCTTGATTGATTATAGTGCTTTCTTTCTGCAGCGTAGCCACATAATTTTAAATAGAAGGCTACAGCTATACTCAGGCAGAGGGGTGTGATAAAGCCTAATGATTTCATACTTGAAATTAAGTTTGGATTACAGTAGGAAAGTCTACTGTTTTTCTGTTTCTGATGTCATTGTAATCAGGCCCCAATTACCACTTTGAGTTTCTTAATTTGCTCTAGAATAATTTCCGTAGTTGATGACGTCGCGTCTTCCTAATAGCAAATTACTTGCATTCTGCATTGCTGTGGCCATGGACGTAGTAGACACGAGTTGTGTGCATTAATGCATAAATGTAAGTCAAATTTTGTTGGTAGACAACAAACACTGTTGAAATAAGTTGTCTATTTTGTATTCTTGCACTTAGGGTGTCATATGTTCAGTAACTTTCGCCATTTGTGTTTGAATGCATGTTTATATTTCTCTGGCAGTGGATTGCTATTTGGCCGTATTGCAAAATGCAGTGATTTATTTTGCCACTAGATGATATTATTACCTGAATAATGGTTCTTTTCGGATAGGTGCAGAGGTTTAATGTGTTAAAAGTCATTTTGCAGCAAATAAGATCGTAATGTTTTGGCTGAATTCATCCGGTATATCTGCTAATTAATGCTTATGTGTGCATTGTTATTGACATCAAGAGTAATTATGCTGTTTAATTTCTTTATTTGCTGTAGAACCACACACTTCCCTTCTACCAACAATATATTCAACAACTAATCATTAAATTCCCTTTGGATGACCTCTCTGTGCCTGTGCTCTCTGACTGGAGGTCCCCGTTATTAAGGTGGCTATCAAGCCAGACATATCCCCGAGAAACGTTTCTATCACAATTACAGCTCCATGTAATTCATTTGAAAATGCAGTGGCCGTTTCTGATAAATGATTTGGCTTCATAGAAGATACTGAAAAGTGACTTTCTAGTTTTACCATTCAATTCTGTTGAGTAAAAAATAAAAAATGTTTAGTATGCTGAGGGGACGGGTATTTGAGCAATGCAAGTGGGCTATTGCCGCTGTCCATCAGAAATGGGACTGTATTTACCTCACGACTTTACAATAGTCAAATTATGTAGCCATTTACCGCGGCTAGGAGCACTGTACATCAACCCAGATTAGCCGTGACTAACTTGGGTTGTTATCCCCCGCCACGCAGTGGATCGGGGGATATTGGAATGGCGCTCGTCCATCCGTCCATAATTCCGTCCGTCCAGGTTCAATGGGGACAAGTTTTCTCAGAAACTATTGCACCTATGTGAATGAAATTTTGTGTGTGGCCAGTACTGATGACCCTACTGAATGAGTTCGACAATTGATTCCGAGAAATTTATTTTTACAGAGTTATGGCCCTTGACTCTGTTCGTGTACTTAAGTGTATGGGTGTTGCAATGGGATTAAGAAAAAAAATGATGACAAACATTTCCCCTAACTAGCGTCAGCAGGGTCGGAAGACAGATAGCGTTTCATCTGGAGTAATGTAATACGCTATAGCACGCATGGAAGGATAATGCTGCTTTAACTAGCTATGAAATAATATATCTCAGGCTGAACTGTCAGTTTGTTCTTTAGGTAAAAGAAGCTGCTAATCAATGGTGAAAGAGGTCATGTGTGCGAGATGGCATTTAAAGTGACAAATCAGGGCTGTACGAGCTACTCCAGTAGGCATCATACCTAGCTAGCTGTATCTAAGCGATTGCTTTTAGACTCACTAGCAAAAATTCAGTTAAATCTGCAAGACACAAATCCGTTGCAATACACAAATTGCATTTAAGACATGCATGGACATTAATAGGTTGGGGCAAAAATAAATTTGTTTGATCATTTACAAATATTTTCCTTTTATTAGCTCCTAGCTGCCAAGTTCAAAAGAACAAAACTGATGTTTATAAAGCCCAGCCATCATTTATCAGTAAGCCTCCGTGCATACTCCCAATTGATTCACATGGTATGAAAATAAAATGGAACATGGTTTCCGATATCGCACCCCTGAATAGTGGCGTCCTAGCGGAAGAACACGCCTTGATGAGGCCGACAGATTGCATTTTAATTTTCATTGTGTCCCAAAAAAGCGTGGTGACATGTATTTGAAAATGCAATGGACTGGGGCGCTGTTTCCCTTTTAATGACATTTGAATATTGTCAAATGTATTGCTTTATAATTCTTTGAAAATGAAATTGCAAATGTAATCATCATTATTATATCATTATTATTTCCAAGTGATTAAAAACAGCATTTTGATTATCATGTTGACCTCAAAGAGCGTTTGTAAATAAATGCAAAATGCTGTTTTGCTTATTGCATTTGAATTTGTCCACTGTATTGGACAGTGACTTTGAAAATTAAATGTCAATCATCTTTTCATTATCATTTGAATATAGTCATAGATTTCCCATATGTGTATGTGTAAATGAAAGTGATAATTGGATTAATGCATTTTCAATTTAATATTGTCTCAAATAACTCATTCATAAGTGGAAAATTATAATGCAATAGTGGGATTACATTTTCATTTGAATATTGTCCACTATGGGCTTCCATACATTTACAAAGGACAGTTTGAATCAGAAAAAGACTTGAAATTAAAATATGCAGTCGGCTCTCCTACAAAGAACTGACATGCTGCTGGCTTCCAATATGCTCACTGTATTCAGTTCTTATGAATGGGAAAAATTTTAATTTCATTAACCCCTTTTCACTCTGGTAAAATTTGCATGAAATGCCTATCCAAGGCGTACCCAAAGTAAATTGAAAGCTGTTCTTGAACCGTTTAGAGAATAGGGATGGTTTTGGTCTTTTTTGAAAGGAAACACTGAAGTTTTCCCCCCAACTGAAAGAATCACTGTAAGTGCTACTGTCATTGAGTAATCTAAGTTGGAACACACTGAAGTAGAAGGTTTTTATGTAACAAGACCATGTTTGAGGGGATATGTTCGACTAGAGGAGTACTAGGAGGCTACTGTCATGGTTCTGGATGTTTGTGCGTGTGTTTTGGACTTTTCTTTGTGGCTCTTGTCCCGGGACGATATCTAATTCCTCTTCAATCGGAGTCTTTAACCAGCTGGCTGATTGAACTGGGGCGGCGCTTCCCCAGAGTCTATATAAGCCGGATGTTCGCCGCGCCTCTTTGCTAGAGTGTCTGTATTCCGGTGGTCTCTATCATTCTCTGTGTTTGTTTTCGGTCCGTGCTGCTCGTTCCCTTCTTGTCCCTGCACTTGGCCTCCTACCTCTACCGGCCATTACAGAACACTCTAGCCAGACATGGAGTCGCCAGCAGCAGCTATGCTAGAAAGCATTGTTGCTGATCAGCAGCCTGTCCTTACTGCGTATGGCCAGGGTCTTTCTAGCTTGGACAGTTGGCAGGCAGAGCTGACAGAGAGAATTCGCCTTCAGGAGAATGCTATGGAGAGACAGGAAAGCCTTCTAATAGCTCTCTCCGAGGGTATTAGAGCATTGTCTGCTCAGATTACACGAAGTGTTTCACAAGCACAATCTGTGCACCTTCCCCGAGATCCTAAACTCCAGTTACCCCCAAGATATGGAGGCGAGGCAGGAAAATGTAAAGATTTCATTACTCAATGTGAAATATTTTTTTAAAGTGCAACCCTCACGGTTCTCGAATGAAGAATCACGGGTTTCGTTTATTTCGTTATTGACAGGCACAGCCCTCACTTTGGTGGGGCCACTCATTCGAGCTAGATCGCCGGTAGTAAATTCAGTGGAAACTCTCGTAAGTGAGATGATTAATGTTTTTGATCAGGATGTTTATGGTCAGGACGCAGCTACGCTTCTAATGCATTTGAAGCAGGGCTCTGATAGCATCGCTGATTTTTCTATCTCATTTCGCTCCTTAGCCACAGAGACAGGGTGGCCAGAAGCACCTCTTATGACAGTTTTTGTTCATGCTTTGGCTGAGGAGGTTAAGGACACTCTGGCTACAATAGAGCCTTGCGTTTCTTTAGATTCGTTGGTTCGTACTGCGGTGCGAGTTGATAATCGCATCCGCGAACGAAACAAGGAGAAACGTACTGCATTGGCTCTTGATAGCAACGGGATTAATGTTCCTTACAACACGCATACAACCCCAACTCAGCCCACTGAAATTTCCTCTCCTAGTGAACCCATGCAGGTTGATGGCTCATATGAGAGCCGGGCTCGTAAGCCGGTTCACAGACAAATAATTTGTCATCATTGTAGCGAACCGGGACATATCCATCCAAGTTGCCCCGAGCTTAAAAGGAGATGGGAAGCCCCTCTGGCGGTAGGGGGGGCACTAGAGGGACAGACTCAATCTCCTGTTCGAACTCTCATTTCAGTAAAGTTGACTATGGGGAAAAAGAGAATATGGGTTAAAGCCTTTTTGGATTTGGGGGCTGTTGATTATTTTATGGATGCGGAGTGAGCTAGAAAACATTCCATTCCCATCCGCTTTCTCTCACATTCGCACTCGATCAAAGCTTTGGATGGTCGACCGTTGGGGATGGGCTTATAACCGAGGTCTCTGATTTTTTGACTATGTTTATCCCTTATGGTGGTCATTCACAGAAAATTCATTTTTTCTTAATCAATTCCCCGGTTTGTCCTGTTGTCTTAGGTCATTCGTGGTTGCTTAAGCATAGACCACAGATCTTTTGGGGCAGTCAAAATAACCCAAACGTCCAGTGGGGCTCTGACTGTAGATCTCACTGTAGTGAGATTCTGGCAAGTCGCCCCGAATTTCAACCCATGGGGGAGGCGTCTGTTTCTGAACAAGATTGGTGTGTAGGAGCTGCGCTGAACCTTGGTTTACCTCCCAACGTTCCAGATGATTATGTTGATCTTGCAGAGGATTTTGGCAAACAACGGGCTTTGTCTTTGCCTCTGGGTTGTGTTTACGATAGTGAGATCAAACTATTCCCTGACAAGGTGGCAGCGGTTAGGAATTGGCCTGCCCCTCAGAATGTTAAGGAGCATAAACGATTTTTCGGGTTTTGCTAATTTTTATAGGAGGTTTATTCGCAATTTTAGCGCTGTGGCTGCCCCCATCATTGTGCTTTCTAAGAGGAATTCCTCCTCGTCATTTGCTTGGTCTCCAGCAGCGGAGGCTGCTTTTCAGGAGTTGAAGAAACGACTTAGCTCTGAACCTATTGTCGTTTTGCCCGACCCCTTCCTCCCATTTGTAGTGGAGGTTGACGCTTCGGAGGTCGGGGTGGGTGCCATTTTGTCCCAGCGCCCCCCTCGGGACAATAAGTTGCACCTATGCGCCTACTTCTCCCAGTCGTTGTCACCGGTTGAATGGAATTACAGTATTGGTGACCAGGAGTTGTTAGCTGTTAAATTGGCAGTACAAGAGCGGTGCCATTGGTTGGAGGGGGCTGAACATCCATTCGTGGTTTGGATGGATCACAGGAATCTCCAGTGTGTCCAGCAGACTAGGCGACGTGATTCCTGGCAGGCGTGGTGTGCATTGTTTTTCAATCGCTTTGACTTTACGTAAACTTTCTCCACGTCTCCAAAAACATCAAGCCTTGGGGCGCCCCGTTGGCTCGTCGGTCTAAGCGCGCGCACCATAAAAGCTGTGTCCTTCCCGCAGCGACCTGGGTTCGATTCCGGCTCGGGTCATTTGCTGCATGTCTTCCCCCATTCTTCTCCCCAACCTTCCTGTCTCTCTACACTGTATAGCTATCAAATAAAGGAAAAATTCCCCCCCCCCAAAAAATCTTTAAAAAAACATCAAGTCTGGCGCCTTGTCACAGATTATGACCACTCAGGCCGTGATGAACAAGAAGCAGAAAAATGCACGCACATCCAGACCAGAAGCTCACAGGTGCTCGACTCAAAGGGACAATGTAGAAAAAAGAACAAAAGATTGCACACTGTTTAGATAGCTCCCCAAGTGAGTTTACTGTCCACAACGTTTCGGCCGACGTGGCCTTTGTCATGTGCAATTCCAAACAATAGTCCTGTTGGTGGCGCTACAGCAAGCCTCTAAAGTTCAAAATTTTGAAAATTCAACAAATCAACAAATCAATTATATGGGCTACAGATTTGCAACTTTCACCAAAATGTAGCCCCAAAATTGAAGAAACTTTTGTACATTTAAACCTTTTGCAAATTCTGAAGTCCGTCACTCTCTTTTTTTCAAAAACTGTAAAACTTATTGAACCTATCTCCTTCCACAATTTTTGCTCAATTGACACCAAACTTTCTACAGAGCATCTTCAGACTGTCCTACACAAACAATCCACAGAGATTTTTCATTTATTGAAAATTGAGCCTATAGTGCATCAACATGTTTGACTGTAAACGGTATTGTAAACATATACTTGCAAATTCTTGCTCAAGACATTTTCAATGTCATTAAAATAATTTTGGAGTCATGGTAGATGATATTTGGAAAATATCACAATTTTATCTCAAAAACGGAATTTTTTACAGCATTTTGAATTTCACTCTCATGTGAACAATTGGAGTCAATGCAAATATGGCATTTTTAAACATCAGTTTTTCACTTATGGAGCCAATAAATCATTGTTAAAAACAAATTACCACCATCTCCATGCTGTCTAAATGCAATTTGTGTATTTTCGGATTTTTGTCTTAATAACTGAATTTTTGACAGCCTCAACTGATGTAAAATGCACATTAGAATGCCACCTTTTTTTCATCTTCCTACACTCTACTTGTTGCTCAAAATTGCCTAATATGGCCTAAAATTGCCCGGCCCTGACCATTGCTGCGCAGCAGCTATAATTTTGATTGGTCTTCACCTCAGTCCATCTTAAATGAGCTCGGGCACAGAGAAGGTAGCAGCATTTCTGAATCATTTTCATATATGCCTTAATCTTTACATGGTTGAGTTTTTCAATTCAATTTTCAAATCAATTTTATTTGTTTAGCGCTTTACAAAGCTCAGAACCCCCAAGGTGCAAACCAAAATCAATAGTGATAGAGGCTAGGAAAAACTCCCCAGTAGGAACAAACCTTGGGCAGTACCCAGCTCCTGAAGAGGCGGAACCCAACTGCCTGAGGTTGGCCTGGAGGAATGAGGAGAGAGGGTGAAAGAGAGGAATGCAGAATTGAGAGGACAAACAGGGAGGGAGAGACAGAAAAAAGGGGCAACATTTCACAGGAAAAGAAAAAAAGCAAATTGCTAGAACCATTAATTTCATTATATAGCCTAAAAGCTTGCAAGCTTAAAAATATAAAAGGAGGAAAAATACAGTCTAGGGCAAAGGTTTTGAGTTTGGTTGGGACAAGGGTATGGGGACAACAATTGTTCAGACAGAATTCAGGATCAAATGAGGCTCAGAGCATTGATAGTTCAAAATTGTTTGAGTTCAGATGTGGCTGACTGAGGCAGATAGTGCGGGCATAGGAAGCATCAAGTCAGTCCAGGGTTTTTTATGGTGTCACAGAGCTGCTGTGGTCCTGCTGATTGTGATGCCCCTCCCCAGTAGACAGAATGGCGTAGCCCCTAAGTGTTGGTGCTGCGGCACGGTGGGGGAGGCGGGTGGTTTAACTTGCATTTGTGAATGCAGCGACAAACTTATGTGATATTGGTTTACGGAAGTGTGTCTTAGCCCATGCAGTGATCCTTTCCATTTTTAATGCAGTGCTGTGTGAGGGTCTGAAGATCATGGCCATTCAATATTGGTTATTGACCTTGTCCCATGGATATAGAGATTTCTCTGGATTCTCTGAACCTTTTAATGTTTTAATGACATTATCATGGCTTTCAAAAGTTTTTAGAGTAGGCGGCTGGCAGAATAGAGTAGGCGGCTATGATTAATAACAAAGGTGCTGAGAATCTGAGCATTGAGGGCGCAAAGCCCTCCAGGGGGAAATCCCCCCAGAGAATTTTGAGACCTTGAAGCTCTATGATGTATTCTAAAGGCTTCTAGCATCTAATTTCCTAGTCATTTTGTGATGTGACTTTAATATTCTTTCAGTTTTAACTTATGTACGTTGTATATTTTTGAGGATACTTGTCATAATTTGCTCATGTTGAGTCCCTGTATATATGTCTATTGCGACTTATGATTATCAGTAAGATGCATGATGCATCAAACCCCTTTAAGTACGTTGTGGAAGCCACATCTGGATATGTATGCGTTCCCAGTGGTTAAAGTGGGATTTGACAGGTGGGGGAACCCTAAAATTCGGTGTTGCGGCGCAGTGGGAGAAAATAACACAAATGATTGCAAATAACTGTATTCGCTTTATTTTTGGCCCATTGGGACTATGACACTGAATTTTCGTATTCACATAAACAGGAAGTAGGTCTAACAAGAGCAAAGCAGTGATGGATTTGGGTGAAAACTTGCAGAATAATGGGTAGTATGACAGTGAAGATATTCTACTGTTAGAGTATCTTTCATTTCCCTAAATAGTAAATCAAAACTATTACATAATTTAAAAAATGAACAAGTAACAGAAATCTATTAATCTTTTTGTGATTTCAAGACACTGTCCTTACACTGCACACATAAACCATATTCTATTTCCAAAATGTTCTGATTTCCAATGCAAAATTATGGCTAGATGTATCAAGATGGATCTCTAATAATTTTATGCTCTAATGCAGTTAGCGACAATGCTTTTGAGAAACGCATCCATGGATAGTACAAGAGGCTGTGATGCTGCCAGCATAATATAGCTTGCTTGCCAGGTACAAAAAAACATGCTGCTCAGCGCAGTGATTTTCAAGTGGCTCTACCACTAACTAGCTGAGTTGCTAATCTGTGTTTACTGCACTACCCATACTCATATGGATTGTGTATACTCAGCCACATTATCAGAAATAGATATTTGAGCTGTTGCTGAAGAGCTGCATTATAAGATTGAACTTTATTCTGGGATAGAAATGTAAAAATTTTTTTCACTAGAAATCCAGAATAGAAATCACTCAGGTTTACTAGTCCTCCCCATCTTTTACTCGACAGCCTTTTTTTCCCTTTAATTTACAGTGCCAATAAGAAACTCGCTGAATTATTATTATTATGATTAGCACTACTGAAACTTGCACCGATGCTAATTTAACTCCAGTTATGTTCTAATAACAATTAATTATCAGTCATGCCAATAAACGTAAGAGACAAGCGACACAAGCCCTTCAGTAAAACGGAACTTGACCTTGTCTTCATAATTAGTAGCAAACAATAAAAACTTCACATTTCAAGCCCTTCTGTATCTTAGACAAAGAGAAATCCCTCGCCAAGTATTGACATGATCTAAAATGCTGGTTTGTCAATTTGTTGGATTAGAATCAATGTTATAAGTGACGTGCTTGACCACTGCCCAATATTATCAAAACAGTACAGAATACAGCGATAAAAAATAGTACAACGAACTGCCAAAAATCCCTTTGAAATAACATGTTAATGTCCATACATCCCTTAGGAGTTGAGACCCTTCTCTAATTTAGTCTGAATCACTAATTTTTTTTAGATTCTGAAAGTGTAAGCAATGTTCTGATCATCTAGTCCAACTTTGGTCAATCCTCTTATTGCAATGCAGGACGCTCCGGACCTCGACCATAATTTGTAGGTTTTTTTTTTTGTGCGATTAGCACATCTGGAAATCGTTGTTGACGTCATTATTTTCATATTTAGTGTAGAGCGGGGTAAGATGCCCCCCTTAAAGCTGCAGTTGGTAACTTTGAGGAGAGAGAGGACTTGGCATAAAAATGTGAAAAAATGCAACTTTCAGATCCCTCCCCCTCCCTCTCCACTGCACTCCTAAGACCCTCCCCCAGAAGGCTGCCATGTACGCGAAGGCACGCGAGCTGTTATGCATGCAACTGTGGAGAGATTTTGCACGTTCACATTATGAAAACAGACAAGTTTCCAAGGCTAGACGTTACTGTTGTGAACAGTCAACACTGCTGGCCAACAAACAGGCGCGTCGTTAGACCTGAAAATTCCGGGGCTAATATCCCTCCCTTTATTGAAAATAATTAGTCCTGGCTACTTATAGATGGTTTTCCTTTATTAACACGTTTTCCAATTCAAGAAAAATCAAGCGGCAATTGAAGACACGGCTTCTCTCCCCCATGCGATCTAAAAGCGACAAAATAATGGGCTACATTCAGTACAGAAAAATAATTTTGGTATGTCACTATAGAAATATTTTTAAATGCTTAATTACTCTTTTTAAAAAAAAAAAGTTCATCTGGTGCCCTTCTGGATGGAGTAAGATGCCCAACATGGGCATCTGTTTTATGTTATCGAGAATAACATGTAAAGCCTAAAACATACTGGTTTTACAGCATAACACATGAGTAATCACTGGCGCCGGAAAAGGGGGGGCCAATTACCCTCCTCCCACTTTCTTTTTAAGCATAAACAATTTAGGAGGTTTGCGCATGCATAGTCTATTGTCACGCTGTCTTCAATGGGCATCATTTAGGCACAGCGATTCTCTGCCCAGTGGCGTAATAATAGGGGGCACAGTGAATACAACGGCACTAGGACCCAGTGGCGGGGGGGGCGATAATAGGCACACTCGGACAGTGTTGGGCCCCGACCGTTGTCTGCCTAGGTATCTTTCAAAACTTAAATTCTCAGACTAACCAAGACCTGCTATTAAAATTATTATTTCTACCAGTGCTACTGGATATTTATACCACTGCAACTGCATTCATTTCTCAGTCATGGTCCTGGCAAGTCGATGTCATCACGGTACATTATTCCTCTTTTTTATTGAACATAAGTCGTTATAACATTAAATAATTTAGATTTCTTTTTGGAAAATGCTTCATAAAACAAACAATGATAATTTTATTTTGCTGTTGATATTATCATTGAGACAGCAAGTGTTTCTGGGTAATGGCCATGAGCGTGAGCGCAGATCAACTGTTTTTACGATGTCCACTCGCTCGCTGATTATTGTTCCCACAATTCCTTGCTGTTCACAAAATTTCAGATCATCCCAATGAATTTATGTTAATGTGTCGTTGATTTGCTCATTATGCCTTATTGTTCTTGATGATGACCATTATTAAGATAATAATTTTAAGACGATAATGTTAAGAAAGAAATAGGAAACGTTATATTATAGAATGAAATAGAGTAGTAACCCTTAGTGTGTTTTACGTAGGTCTATAACACTTTGAGGAGCGTGCAAGTGTATTGTGTTAATGGTTTGGAATTTATGTAAGCGCAGCATCGGTAAAGCCATAATTCATGTTGATTAAAACACGTGTAATTGTGTGCGATTGTAATGTGCAAGTAGTAGTGTGCGCGCTATAATCCGCCAATGTCAAAAACTTGATTGATTTTGCAGTGGTTTTAATTATGACTTCTACTTAATATATATTTTTGCATGCATGTACTATGCGATTTAAGCTCTGGCTGATCCTGCCTAACCAGCCACGGACCTCGCTACGCGTTAATTCATGATGTACATTGAAACGAAAAGTCCAAAGCATTAGTTTTAAAGTAGAGGTGATGGATTTGGGGCATGTGTGTCTGAGTTAACGGGAATGAGCCAAACGTCTTTTTATTTTTTATACCATAAGTGTTGCAATATAGGGGCACGGATGAGGTGCACGGAATAGAGGCACTGTGAATGAGCTGAACACACAACACGGCACTTTTTGGCCCCCCCACTTCTTAAATGAATCCGGCGCCCCTGTGAGTAATTATGATATCATAGCTGTCCTAAATGGCAGGTACACATCATACAAAAGATCACCATCTTTTTAGAAATTTCCTTGCTAAAGAAATGAGGAAAGAAAGATGTTCATTCTCCTCAACTTAAATTTTTATTAATTGACTAAACACTAAGGCACAAATGATTGCAAGGTACTGTTGGCATTAAATGGAATAGGAATAGATGGTTACATCTTGTGCACTACCAAAAAATATGAGGCAACACATTAGATAATCATGTAGCGGTATGGAACGTATATGAGTATCCATGAAAAGTCTTTTTCAGCGTGAAAATTAAGAGTGACCATGATGCAATTCACCCAATATATTTCTTTTTAGGCCCTTATTGATGGATATATGCTTCATTATTGTAAAACTCCATATGGCCCTACTTTTAACACGTATGGATACACTTAACTTTCCATTCCCTAGGTTTTTTTTAAATAAAAATCATGTCTGATATATATTTCTTATATATAGAACATAATTTTTTGAAAAAAAACTCATAAAACAGAATGAATATGACACAAAATGGGGTAAGATGCCTTCCTTCCCTCGGGGCATCTTACCCCAAACCAAAAAGGGCATCTTACCCCCAACACTACCATACTGGTTTTGGCTCATTAACCCCAATTTCTCCGATTATCACCACACAGGACCTGCTTTTATACAAAGAGAAGGCATCAGAGAGTTACACTGACATGTCCTGCAGACTCCTGGAGCATTCAAATACTTTTGGAAAAATGATTCATTTGGTCATTTTTTATAAGAAAGACAGTAAAAAAAACAAATACTTTGAGTTCTCACGTCACTTGCTCTGTTGACTCATCTGTTGCTCAGGATTTCCCTCCAGGTGGCAGTGCATTTGTCTAAGTCCAGAGCCACATGCTGGGCTCAGCTGAAATTGAATTATTAGCAAAGGGCATCTTGCTCTCCGGGGCGTCTTACCCCACTTACCTAATATCTGTGTTAGAGGACACCGAGCTAAATGATTGAGCGATAACAAAAACAAACATGAGAAACACAAGAATACGGTGACAAAGCGATTTCAAATTACGCCATATATTATATAATCTCTTCAGAAGTTGACCTTGGTTCGCAATGCAACAATGCGAGCACAAACATATTCTGACCAAAAAAAGAAACACAATTATGTAATCTGGTGCCAAATTTTGATAAACCCATTGAGAAAGATGCCTTTGCTCTGAGTTATTTTTGGAGGTGAGTACTTCTACCATACAAATTTTTGCGGTCACAGCGCATATTCTGGAGCCACCATTCGTCCGGAACAAAACGACGGCAGTGCTTGGGTTCGAGTACTACCATTCTCCTAACACTCCCATTTTTGTTTGGAGTTCCTCGAGGACACTGGGGCCTATAAAAGTCTGACCAAAAATGAGTAAAAATCGGCCTTGTTTATAGTGCCATGACTAACGGAAGTTCAACGAGAACGCGCAATTGGGATGTTACAGGCCAGAAGTCGGATAGATAGAGTTGCCCATCAATTCGGCATGCATTCTGCAACAATTAGTCACCTCAGAACCAGGTTTAATGCCACTGGACACACGGCCGATCTCCCAAGATCCGGTAGGCCACGTGTTTCGACTCAAGCGTCTGACCTTCATATCCGCTTGTTACATCTGCAGGATCGCTTCCGGTTGGCAACGTAAACTGCCGCTGAGATGTGTTTCTCCACTCCATCCGTAACTGCGATGAAATTCTCTGTCCATTCGTCCTTCCGTTTGTCCAACGTCACTGACTGACTTTCCAACAGGACAACGCGCGTCCGCACATGGCACATATCTGTATGGAGTTCTTTCGGGCCGAAAATGTGCAAATCCTTCCCTGGCCAGTGTTTTCTCCAGATCATTCACCTATAGAACACTTGTGGGGCATTCTGGATAGAGCGACCCGGAGACGTCAACTACCGCCAGCTACAGTCGGTCAGCTAAGAAAAATACTGACCGAAGAGTAGAACAGAGTTCCACAAGCAACAATCAGACGTCTGGTGATGTCTATGAGATGCAGGTGTACCGCCGTGCTGAACGCTAATGGGGGACATACGAGTTACTGATAGTGTCATTTGTATTTCATTATGTCGAACTTCACCTTGTTAAATAAAAGCCAACATGGCGATATTCCAACCTGATTTTCTGTTATATCTATTGTCTGAGATTCCCTCTTGCATTTTATACCAATGAAGTGTTGATTAATAACAGTTACACTTTATAAAATGATGAAATAGAAAATTGCATTTCTTTTTTTGGTTGGGGAAAGAATTCCATATTCAAACTCCACCAGAATGAAATTGGTGCTTTTTCGGCTTACCTTGATGTTTGGGTACCCAAAGAAACATTCGGGTGTTTAATAGTGTCAAGTGTACATCAAGTCAAGAAAATTCAGCTCAATTTCTAGTGCTACTAAATGTTGAAATGGTACATAACGGCGGAAGCCATGTTGCTGACACACCGGGTTGCTAGGGCATATGCATGCGCGATATGTGATAGTAATATTAAATTATAAACCCCCCCAAAATACGTTGTATATTTGCACCCCCTTTTAAATCACTCTGGCATATTAAAAGCCGAGAAAGGTTGCATACAATATTATTTTCATTTACAGGTAGTTGACAATCTTTTACTAGACACTCAGACTAGTTAGAGGACAAGTTTAATAGTCTGCCGTAATTTTTTACTAGTCGGACAACCTACCAGTAATTTGATGATATTAAAAATTACTTTACTGGGGCGCCCGTGGCTCATCGGTCTAAGCGCGTACCATAAAGGCTGTGTCCTCACATGGCGACCTGGGTTCGATTCCAGCTCAGGTCATTTGCTGCATGTCTTCCCCCATTCTTCTCCCCAACCTTCCTGTCTCTCTACACTGTACAACTGTCAAAGGAAAAATTCCCAAAAAAATAAACTTAAAAAAAAATTTCTTTACTGCACAAAAAGAGAGGAAATTTGTGACTTTAGAATCAATTGACTTTAAATTATAATGAGTAGCGCTAGGTTTGCAGCGAAGAGCTAACGTTATTGGTGTCCCACTCAGGGAACAGTCAGCGCACAGCTGAATCACAGGCGTTAGCATACTTTTTTTCCCAACTGATGTAGAAAAGAAGCTCCAGTAAATGATTAAAATGATGTCTGGTTATAAAGGTAAGACATTAAACTTTACTTTCCCACAATTATATTGACTGAAAACATTAGGCCATAATTCTATATTTGTATTTGAAGAAAAATTTCAATTAAATGTCTGCAAAAAAAAGTGTCCCACTCAGGAAACAGTTCCGATAGCAGATGGTAATCAAAATGTTCAACATTAAATGATGGTTCTTTTAAGATATGTTAGCCAGAGATAATTTTTTATTACCTTTCTTATTAAAGGACAATACCGTGGTGGTTTTTAGTTTTTTACTTGGGGCTTCAGCCATCTCGTATCCTCGGTCAAACGGCAAAGCTAATTTTTAAACACAGGCACTGTAATGGTTGGCTGCCCATGCAAGCACCTCTAGCCTTTATCAACACTGTTTCAGGAGAAAATTTAATTGTAAAGCAGCATACGGAGGCTGCGCCAGACTCGTTTGTGCATGATGAAGGCAACTGCAAATGTCTTACTAAAGCAAGGAAATGACGCAAAAGCTCCTACTTTAATCGAAAATATGGTTTCACCTGGGTTAAAGAAACGAGGAAGGTGACCAAAAGAATTTTGTAATATTGAGGATCAGAGTTTCCAAGTTGCCGGTCATCGTGTCCCAAGTAGACAGCGAAAATCGCCGGTCGCCGGCTACTTTTGAAAGCCCTGTATTATGTACCATAGAGAGTAAAATCCCCTAATCCTTTGCAATTTGATGTTCAGAAACATTATTCTTAAATTGTAGAACTATTTGCTCATGCACTCTTTCAGAGTGCGCTGAAGCTCATGCCATGTTTACTGTAAGACTCTGCCTCTCTGGTATGCTCTTTTTCTAACCAATCATGTCACTGACCTGTTGCTAATTAACCTAATTAGCTTTGAAATGTTCCACCTGGTGTATGTAAATATGAACTATATAAATAGAATAATGTTGTGAAATTAGGTCAAGTGGAGCACCAGCATTCAAGTGGGTTTTATGGGCCAAAGATGTGATTTCATCTAAAACCCTAAATTCCTTTCCACAATATATTTCTTTTATTTTTAAATAAAAAATAAATTTTTTTGCACACATAGGGACATGAGAAGCACAAAAAATTCACATGAATTCAGTTACTTTTTAAAAAATGTTTGAATGAGTGAGTGCAACTGATTAAGTAAAGGAGCAAATCACCATTGCTCATTAAGTCAAGTGTTGTTACTGCAGTTAATTGAGGGTATCACCAATGCGCAAAAAATGCCCAGATGTTGCATTCGTGCCCCGTTTCAGATGCATTATGTCAAAGTTCGTTGACCCAGTCGCTTCCGATCTCTGCAGAACCCAACAGTAACTGAACTTTAGTCATTAAGGCCATGGGTCTTTACTGTGAAGCTGCCATGTGTTCGTCGAACGAAAATAATCGGAAAAGACTTCGGAAATACCCCTGGATGAGAGACTTATACGCACAATGACCACATATATGTATGCGTCCCTGCACAGACTAGCCACAGCTAGCTGACGCTAAACGATAGCCGTGAGCTCAGCAATGCAACGGAAGTGAGCGGGTTCCGGAAATGTGAAGATATTTTGCCGAAAGCGCTACATCCGGGCATTTTTTGCGTATTGGCGATACCCTCAATTGCGTGGCTGCAAATAGTAATATACCACAAACTACTCCAGTCGTGAAAATGGTTATCCCCTACCCACCTCCCCCAGTTCCACTCTCCAACATCCTTACTGTGTTATTGTCACGGAAGAGACCTTGAACTCTACATCACTTTGGATGTTTTGTGCTGCCTTGACTTTGGAGCCACATTCAAAGTACATGACCAGCTTCTTGTTGGTGGCGATAATGAGCACAGGACTGATGGTGGAGTAGCAGGTGGCAAAGAAAACACGAGCGTCAGTCACAGCCGGGTGCTCACGGGACACAAAAAGTGAGGAGAACCGCACAACATTTTCCAAGCTGAACAGCACAACATATGTGCTCACGAGCAGCAGGACGGCACGCGATGCCTCCTCAGTCTTCCTGCCGGCTCCTTGCAGACCCTGAACCTGCTGACGGTGCCGATGCAGGACCAACATCACATACACTGCTGCTGCTGCCATCAGCCCGACAAAGATAAAGTCACGTAGGATGCTTATCATACCTTTGACTACATAAAAAGTATGGCCAGGTAACACCATAATGCAGGTCTTCAAGTTAAGACTGTACTCTGGGGCACTGCTATTAATAGGAAAAGCTTCAGCGTAGAAAATGGTACTGGTGTAGATCGTCATGTTGAGCCCATAGAGGAAGATGATGGCATGGGGGAGGTGAACAGGAAGCCAGTTTTTCAGCCAGGCCCAGCCATGCTGTGACGGGGCAATGACCACACACTGGTAGGCGCTCAACAGTGAGGTGAGGGTGATCGACATGCCTCGGGAAACACGGTAGGTGAGGATGATTGCCCTGCAGGAATGGTCATCATAGAGCAGGTCAATGCCCAGTGTAGTCAGAGTCTGTGGAATGCTTCGGCATAGCGTCACTGTCAAGTTGGCAAAGACCAGCTGGCTGAGGATGAACTCGTTGTGATGAATGTGTTGCTGTTTAACAAATAAATGACAGAAGAGCAGGAGAGCTGCCAGGTTTCCTGGGATTCCCACGACACCCAGACTTATGACACTGGCTGCTTTTAGTGCCTGTCGCACCTCCATCTGCCCCTCAAGTGCGTCCCTGAAGAAAGAACCAGGGAGCATTGAGCAGAGCATGATGAATGTGATAGGATGGCATCCCATTTCAGATCCAATGTCTTGAGAAAATCATGAATTTAATACAATATTGTAAATATGAAGAAATAATGATGATGTTGGGCCTGTATTTTCTTGTTCAGGCAAAAAAGCATTAATGACTGAGCTGTTGAGAAGTTACAAAGAAGTACAAACTCATGCAAAAGTATGCTTTTTTATTTATAAATTCTATGCTTGGAAAGCTTTCTCTTTGAAAGCTATTTGCTTTTATTTATTCATTTATTTTTTTCATATTGATATGAATTTGGAAACTATATGGCAGTAAATGAAATTGCCACCCTCTGTCAGTAACTAATTCCTAACATTTGACTCAAACACATTGCATTTATGAGACAATTACTTGGGAAACCCCGGCTGCTGAATATGAAATGAAAGTATCTATTTTTTGACAAATGTTATGATATTTGCTGGAAATATATTTGTATTCCAATAATTTACCCACTTAAATGTGACTCCAATTTGATGTCATTTAGACTTACCAGAAGGGGTTGAGTAATACAATTCTTCACCTTGTGCTGTCGATCAAACTGATGAATTCTGCTCTGAAACAGTAAACTGCCAATTTATAATTTTTGAGTCTCCAAATTAATACCCTTCAGGGACTAAATTAATTTGGGAAAATTAATTAGCTGTATTCAGAGCATGCAAATACAGCTCTGGGTGTCACTCATAATTGAAAATGTAATCTTTGTCTGTTTATCAGTCTTTTTTTTTTTTTTTTTTAGTATTTATGTCGAATTTAAAATTTCAGAATGATATTTTTACACAACTTATAATAATCCATGAGGAGCTGTCAGAAAAGTTCAGAAAGTTAAAAGGCACAAAGTGTTCTTGGGTGAAGAGGGAGTTGGGTCCCAATGAAATGTAACTGGCCACCCACCTCCCTCCCACCTCCGTTCCACCACCATTACTGGCCCCATGAGCAAATGACAATGGCTGTTGTTGAAAAATATTTTTCATACCCCCCTGCCCTGCCGCCACTGCTCCCTATCCAACATTTCCCAAAAGTAATCTCCCAACTTGTTTGCGCAAGTCTTCTACACCACAGGTGATTTCAAGAACCCAACAGCCATTTGTAGTAATTAGGAGCTGTGAGAGAGCCAGGCTGTGTCCGAAATCACTCACTACTCACTATATAGTGCACTATATAGTGGATTCGCCATTTTGTAGGGCTGTCCGAATTGTTTGTAAGAATTTTTATCCCATATATAGTGAACTCATTACATCCCACAATCCACCGCAAAATGTAGTGAACATCGGATGGTCACTTACCCAGCTATATACCCCATAATGCAATGCACACAAACCGGAAGGCTCTGAAAGAGCTGCGTTTATAGTCAACGGAATTTGAAAACAGGCACGAGAGATTTTTTGCTTCAGGCGCGAAAATCTTTTTTTTTTTTTAATTGGAAATTAAGCAGCGCAGGAGACCCGTTTTTTTACACAGGATATAAACGGACATTTAGATACTATTAAAATGAATAATGATGAGTTAGAGGACAAGAAATAGATGATGATATTAAATTTGATGGCAAAAATATTATTTAAACGATAATGGTAAACACAAACACAGTGGGAAATATACTCCGTTCAGTTATTACAGAAATATGTCCAAATCCGTCAACTGAAGTTGAATAGGTACGATTTAATTTTGCAACAGCAATGAGGCTATTAACAGCTGCGACAAAATGAGCCAGGTAGTGTCCGAAAGCATTTCTTTCCTCAGCCAATGAGCTCACTAGAGTAGTCACCTATATTGTAAGTCACTTTATAGTCAGTGGGGAATAGTGAATGAGTGAGTGATTTCGGACACAGCCCCAGTCATTTTTTCACTTACTATCTGGGTGCCTGCTGAAGGCCACAAAGGGAGGCATTAGGCAATTGATACAGTCCCTGCTAATTGACTGTTATAATTTCAGTTTGTAGTTGAAAAGCTTGTTGAAAAACAGTTGCTCCATTTGACAGCAGGCAGAAGCCCACAATATATGGTTTGCACAATGCTTGAGTGTGCCAACAGGATCGTTTGTATTTCCATTGGAAAAATTGATTGAATATTCAAAGAATGCAAGTTGTGTGCATCACTCTGCGTGTGAGTGCTAACTACGTGATCATCAAAAAGAAATTTTGATAAATTGCAATGACTGAAAAGGACATAATCTAAGAATGTAATAACATGAGCATTTTACTTCATATATGTCTGCTAGAATGCTCAAGCACTCATTCATAATGCACTTACACTTACAGTGGATACAAGAAGTCTTACCCTGATTTAAAATGCAGGTTTTTCAAATTTAAAGCCAGGCATAACAACAACATAAATGGCTCTCTTGTTCCATGGCTTATGTGACTTTTTGGCTAACTAAAATTGAGAAAAATTAACTCCATAGTTCCAAAAGTGAGAAACCTATAAGCATGCCAACCCCCCCCCCCCCATCCCCAACATATACAACATACACCTTGTGGAAGTAAAACAGCATTTTCATGTGCAAAACAATTCCGTAAAAACTGCTCTATTAGCTTTTGCATATGGAGACTAAGGAAATTCCACACTTCATACTGCCAGAGATCCCCTCTGATCAGCTCTTTTTATGGCTTGCTACTGTTTTCGAAAGATAATGAGGTCTGAGCTTCGACTTGAACCATCCAATACTTTTTTCCTCTGCAGAAGCTATACCTTGTCCGACTTCGATGTACAGTTTGAGTAACTGTCATTTTGGACAGAGAAATTCCTCTTAAACTTCAGCTTTTTGACAGAGACTAAGAATGTAAACTGGTTTGCCATTGCCAATAAACATCACAAAAGAAGGATACTGTATTGGCAAACGGTTGGCAAACAAGTTTACATTATTCATATCTTTTGACTAAAGAGCTAAAATAGTGCTTTGAATCCTCACATGTCTATAGAAAACACTATTATATAAAAACCATAATGCCTGAGGAACTAAAATATATAAATACAATGCAAAACCACAACAGATTTGCAAGGTTGAAAGTAGATTTTGACTTGCAGTTGAGCGGATTCAGTTTGTTCAATGTTGTGAGCATGCACAGTAATTGTGACACAACTCCGTTAAGCCCTCTATTCCATGAACAAATT
Organism: Gymnothorax javanicus; assembly: GCA_029692085.1. Taxonomy (NCBI): domain Eukaryota; kingdom Metazoa; phylum Chordata; class Actinopteri; order Anguilliformes; family Muraenidae; genus Gymnothorax; species Gymnothorax javanicus. Next base: position 16,911,771 of record CM056202.1, read on the forward strand.
GTTGGATTGTAACTTGGCATTTGTACTGAAATCCCGATCATATGTACAGTATGTTCGTAAAACCTCTTTGTCTAAAGCAACTAGTACTTCAGTAACAGCTGAAATCTGAAAATAAATGAAATGGGTTTTACTTTTGTAAAAAAGTAAAATGATAAAATGACATTGGGTGGGGGCATTGGGCAAGTTATGTACTCAATGTGTAATTGGTGAATGCCAGAACATAGTGTAACACCTGTAACATTGTCTACGGCGGCAAACTGAGCTTCCATCTCCAATCTAACGACCAGACCAAGCGGGTAAACCAAAATTAGGAGGTAGTCCTGAGATCGGTGACAGCTGCCCAACCCAACATCTGGAGCAGGCAACTCCAATGATGCTATGCTCCAGTCTCAGGGAATGCGGGCGCAACATAAAAGGACACAGCAAAATCCAATTGGAGAACAAAAGTGAGTGATTTTATTTAGCTCACACACCGGAATAAACTTTTGTACATGTGACAAAGCATATACTTCAGTGTGAACCAAGGACAAAATAACAATCAAAACTGAAACTAACCACCGAACTGATTAATTTCTAACCCATAAAAGAACACAACAACAAACAAAAAAAAATGACCGAGCCAGTCTCCTAAGGCTAAACAGAAAACAGGAGAAAATGGTTTAAACAAATATAGCAGTTCACCTCTACAGCTTCATTTAGATAAAGTCATTGCAGTACAGCAGTCTGAAAACTATCAAAAACATGAAACTGTAACAAACACATTTTGCATTTGTCTCAAAGCCTGTTTTAGCGCTGCAAGTTGCCCGCATTGATCCTCTCTGTCCTCTCACGAATCCGGAAGTTAAATTGGCCAAACCCTCGAAAACAGCCAGTCTGCAGCTGCCAGATTCCCAAAGGTCAGCGAATCCGTGCTCGGTTCGGCACCTGTCAACTGGCAAAGATTACACAAAAAAGCGAGAGCTCCAACTCTCCAAAAAAACTGCCAATCAAAGATACTATACCCAAAGTATGGCCGGGGCCGTAACACATGGTTAGAAAATGCTGTCGCAGCATGAGGTACCAGCCACTGCTATTCCCGGATCAGAAAGAGGAGGTGGGGTTCCCGTTCACCACTGTATTTTTTGGGTGCTGCTGACAGACCTGGAGGTGGATCTGGGTGGCTTTGTGGTGGGCCATTCGCCAGACAAGGAGGGCAGTGCACCGCTACCAGTTGACAACCTTCTGCTACATCATGGGCCAGCAGGCGTGGCTGTCGACCCAGGACTACTGAGGTGGTTTCCAGGAAGCTGGTGCCCCACATCATCTGTCCTTTACCATTGCAGGGTGATAAACCCTGTCACCACGAGACTCCTGTTACCACGCATTCTCAGGTAGGGCCACCCTGCATTCAACATGTCTCAGGTCAAGCCGGCAATCTGCTGCGCTCTGGCTCCTGCTCCCAGGTTGCTCCCACTCCCCGGCCATCTCCTCAGTGCCTAATCGACTAAGAGGGCTATCGGCCATAGAAGTGCTGTTGGGTTCCGGCCCAGGACATTCTGGACCCTTCTCTGATATCGGGCCTTCCATTCAGTCTCCCTTTCCGATTCAGTCTGTGCTCTGTCTTTGTTTGCTGTGCCCGTTTGCTGCCCACTGCAGTTCTGTGTGAGAAATTTCTGTTTTAATAAGTTGGGGCACCGCGGCACTGGCGTTTGATTGGATAATGCGTTCGAAATGCACACTCACCCACTATATAGGACACTAGGGATTAATATTTTTCCCGAAAATGAGACAATTTCTATCCCGGGAAAAGAAGCACATTTTCACTGCAAGGATTCTACTTTCCGCTGAAATATACTTTGCAGAGGTGCGGTCTCCTCCTTTAATATGTCTGTCTGCAAAAACTTTCCAGGCTATATTCTTCAATGATGTAGATCAATCTTCTCAAAAAACAGAAATATCTCTTCAATCAACCAAACATCTCTCCATAACATTGGACACACTATCAGGGTTGCAGCCTGCTTTGTTGTTTCTTTTTCTCATTCACTACCTTTTTTCGCCTCTGGAGGGCACTCTTACATCAGAGCTCTGATTCACAAGATTATTGGCTTTATTGATCTTAGCTGCTTTGCAGTATTTAAGACTTGCTTCAGCAGAACTCTGGGTTTTTGTGTCACTCTGTATGAGGTCTACGAAGCCGTTCGAGTCAGCCGAAGGATTGGATTCACTTTTATCTGAAGCTAATTCAGGAAGTTTCTTAGTTTAGGAAGTTTAGGATCTAGTAAAGTCTTTTTCCTATCTTTGCTTCCTTTTATCCAAGTTTCCTCAGTGCCCTGGCACTGCCTTTAGCTCTGGGTGATTGCTGGGCGAGTGAGTGGTCTCACCTCTCTTAGGGCTCTCTGCAGTTGGAGCAGAGGTGCTTCTGTTTTCCCGACGCAATTTATCAAGTTTATACCCGTTATTCTAAGCCTCAGTTAGGACGCTCCCTTGTTGGGGGTTGGAGGCTGTGTTTCTGTTCTTTTCTTTATTCCGTTGGTTCACTTTTCAGAGAGGTTTTTTTCAACCCACTTGATCTGGGTTGTTTTCTGTTGGCACAATTGCCGGGGAGTTAAATTCCCTTTTTGTGTTCCTTGCCCCCGGTTAGTGCTTTTGCACTATTCGTGGGAAGCTTTTATATCCCCAACGGTTCTGTCGCGTCTGGGCCTCCGAACCCATCCGCTGACAGCACACGAAAGCCATTATAGAGGAACCAGCGACACCAGCAGGACTGGACCAGGTCTCAGCAGCCCAGCAAGCCACGCTACTTGCACACGAGGGAGACTTACACACCCTTCAGGCACAACAACAAACACTAACGGTCCAGCAGGGCCAACTTGTTGAACAGCTACGCCATCAGGTGGACTGTCTGCAGGATCAGGCTGAGAGTTTCCATCAATTGGGGACCGTAGCACAACCCACAGTTCCCTAAGCACCTTCTCCCAATCTCACTCCCCCTCAGGCTACCCCGGACGTGGTCTGTGAGCCCAAACTTCAACTCCTACTGCGCTACAGTGGGCAGCTGAGGAAGTGCAGGGGATTTTTGTCTCAATGCCTAATTTGTTTTAGAGCCCAGTCATCCTGTTTTGCTTAAGGACTGTATAAAATATGGACGACGCGTTTCCATTCACTCCCATTCAACAAAAATGGAGACAAAATATCCTCGATACGGGGGCTGCCATGTTGCACATATGGAGCCAGGGTTGGCGCAGTAGTGATTGGAGGGGTAGAGCCGTGCTATCGAATCCCGCCCACACACCCACCCGAACAGCCCCCTGAACTTTTAACCTGGTCTGGCAGCTATGCTATTAATGTAAGTGCCCGTAATAGCCAGCTCTCACACGGTACAGTTTATCATGGTAAAGTGAAAGGGCCCTGTGTTGGACCATTGCCGAAGACTGGATCTGGTTGTGAGTACCTACTGACTATCATGTGTGCTTCTACCCGGTTTCCTGAGGCAATTCCACTTCGTAATATCAAGGCGAAGACTATCATCAAGGCTCTTACCAAGTTTTTCTGCTTTGTTAGTCTTCCTAAATCTATTCAGTCAGATCAAGGGTCAAATTTCATGTCTGGCATATTTCAACAAATCATGCATGAGCTTGGTATTAAACAATACAGGTCATCAGCTTACCATCCTGAGAGTCAAGGTGCTTTGGAGAGGTTCCATCAAACCCTGAAGAACATGATAAGGACTTACTGCCTTGACACAGATTCGGAATCAGAGAGAGACACCATTCCATCAATAATAAACGGCTGGAAAGACGATTCCAACAACGTCCCAGAGCGTTTCCAGTTATCGTGGAATGACAGAGAGTTAATAAGCCCTACCTCCTTAAAAATCAATTGTGACTGATTTTGATTTTTGCGTTTTAACGCTGGGTAGACGGCAATAAAGTGTCCTGTTTCATAGTAATAAAAACACTCCCTAGAATTGCTTAGGGGTTTAGTTGGTTTCGCCGAACCAGGTAAAACCCCACCCTGACCAATGTGATCACCATCAACACTTTTAGGAGACAAAAAGACAGTCTTATGTGGAAGGACGAACTCGTCAGCACTCACGGCCACTTCCTCAATAGTAGACACTTTCCGCTCATTCAAATATACAGCGATTCTATCGGGAATGCAGTTTTTGAATTCCTCAAGCAAAATCAACTGTTTCAGTTGCTCAAATGAAGTAATGTCACTCGCCGAACACCATTTGCTGAAAAGAACAAATTTCTCCCGAACAAACTCAACAAATGTTTGACTGTAGGATTTCACATGCTTCCTGAATCTTTGTCGGTAAGCCTCAGGAACAAGTTCATACGCCTGCAGCACAGCACTTTTCACTGTATCATAATTCATGCTATCCTCTAGGGACAAAGACGAACACACTTCCTGAGCTTTCCCAACAAACTTACATTGTAATAGCAATGTCCAAATACTTTGTGGCCACCCTTTTGTTGCCGCAATTCTCTAAATAGGAAAATATTTATCAACCTCACTTTCCCTGAATGAAGGTATCAAACGAATTTGCCGGCTGAGATCTAAACCCAGCGAAGTGGCTGTCGAGGGGTTCTGCGAAAGTGCAGCATGACCATGGACAGGAGATGGACTGGGTATTGGAGAAACGGTAGCACGAGAATCTACCAGAAATTTCGGGGGCATTGGAGCGTGTGCCAAATCCCTTGCTCGTAATTCAAGCTCCTTCAACTTGACCTGATGGTCAGTTTCCATGTCATAAGCTCGGAGCTGGAGCAACCGATTCTGATATTCCTGTCTGCTGAGCTCCAGCTCCAGTTCCTTTAAACACAAATTGAGCATTGGGTTCCCCGTGGACAAGTGCAACTTACCGGGAGACGCACTATTCTCAGCTGTAGCCTCCGTCAAAGTCGGATGCTGAAGCACCGCAAAATCTGACGCAACACTTGGGAGCACCTCTCTGTCAGGTAAATATCCCTGTTCCACCAATTCCTCATAAAGCACGGTCCTTATTTCTCATTTCGCCTTACTTCGTGGCACAGAAATGTTGTAGAAGTCGGCTATGATCAATAAATCATACTTTCTGCATCGGTCGAATTTCTCCTTAGTAGGAAAAATAGTCAATTCTTCCAAGTTAAATTCGGCCATTCTACAAAGCAGAAGAGCTAGTCTCCAAATGGCACCTGCAAGTGGCGGCATTAAAAAGCACCGCCCCCTCCGGAAGTGGAAACATTCAATTAAGAGCAAGGCAAAATAAATACTACAGTGCTCGTAACAGATGGCATTGCTCTGACAGCAAATATGTGTGGTACTGGTTTAAGTAACAGCAATAACAAAGTAATCTGCAGGGAGAATTCGCTGACTCCGTGAAAGGTCACTCTTGCAATGTGCCAACACAGCTGCCTAGCTCTCTGTTTGATCACTGTTATTTTATTACGGAGTCTCCAAGAACAATTAAAAGGAAAGGCTCTGCAGTACAGACAAAGCTGTCTGCAGCTCGGAAAAAGCTGAAGATGCAAAGCCAGCAGTCGAGGAGAATGAAGGCAAGAGTTTCCTCCATGAAAGGTGTAATAAATGTGCTTCAGCAGAAACTTCTCATTTCTACTGAATGTGCCTCTGTTTTTGAAGGTCTTGATGATGTTTCTCGAGAAGTGTTTGTGAGAATAGCAAAAAGGAAAAAGGCAGTGTTTTCTGAAAACATTAATCAGTTTATTCTCCCACATATGACTGCAATTTGTCTTCTATTCTCCCAAAGGCATATGATCCTGGTTTTATGTTATTCACAGAAAAAAGAGAAGTTCAATTTGTCATTGCCTCATCCTCAGACCATAAGAAAATGGTACAGTAGCATCTCTGCTGATCCTGGTTTTACTGTTGCTTCATTCACAGCTTTAAAAAGTAACATTGCTGAGAGGAAGAAAGCAGGAAAGGACACAGTTGGCTCATTGATGACGGATGAAATGTACGTTCATAAGCAAACTGAGTTTGTGGGGGACCAAATTCATGACTATGTTGACATCGGTGCTGGTGAGATTGAAAATGTTGTGGCTACACAAGCATTGGTCCTCATGGTTGTTGCAATCAAGGAGTCTTGGAAGATCCCCATTGCTTACTGTCTTATCAACAGCTATTATTGAATAGCTCCACAAACTTCAGGAGAAGGAAGGCTTGCGTCTTGGCAATAAACTAAAAATGGCGCATATTCAGTGGCGAACTCAGAAAATTAAGGTCCACCTTGCAGCCCAGCTCTTCAGCAGCAGTGTGGCTGATGCCATTGAGTACTGTTAGCAGGAGCGGAGATATCCTGAGTTCAGTGGATCTGCAGCCACAGTTCAATTTCTGCGCACAATTGATGCGGCCTTTGATGTCTTTAACAGCCGCAATCCACTTGGTAAAGGACTCAAAGCACCCATCAAGCCTGGAACCAAACACTATGCCAAGGCTATCTTAGATGAAATGGAGTCACTTCTCCGTGGGCTCAAAGTGAAGGACAGAGACGAGAGACTTGTACATGTGCATTCCACTCAGAAAAAAACACCAATCTATGGTTTCATTGCTTGTTGCAAAAGTGTGATGGGCATCTATGAAGACCTGGAAGAGCAGCCAGCTGCCACATGCCGATACCTTATGACCTAAAAAACTTAGTCAGGACCACTTGGCGCTGTTCTTCTCCACAATCAAAGCTCGCGGAGGTTACAACCACAACCCCAATGTAAGGCAGTTCCGAGGGGCATAAAAGCATCTCCTTGTTAGGCACCAGGTAAAAAGGGGAACAGGCAACTGCCTCCATCGTAACAACACAACCATCCTCAACTCAACACCTGCATCTGTGAACATTGCATGCAGGGTGGACGTGGAGCCCATGCAGGTGCTTGTGCCTGAGGACGACTCCCTCTCTGACCTTCCAGATGTTGATAATCTGTCTGAGTACAAGGAAGCAGCAATTGCTTACATCACTGGCTTCATCATAAAAAAGATGAAACAGAAGGTTACTTGCATGCTTTGCTCACAAGCACTGACCTCAGATGACTCAGTGCATCAATTTCTGACTTTGAAGGACAGAGGTGGGCTGCAGAAACCATCGGCAGGGATCACTGCAGTTTGCCAATCAACAGAAGGATGCTTCCAGCAACTTTTAAAAACCACTGAGGGAAAGGCTCCTAAGGGAAGAGGAACAACAGCAGCCATTGTCACCCAGGTTCTTTCTGATTGTTCAGAGAAGAATCTCTTCCCACAGCTGCACGGCCACGTTTGACATGTGCGTTGAAGCTAACCACGTCCATGTTCTGGTCAGGATGGCCTCTGCGTGGTACTGCAAAATTAGATTAAATCATATAGCAAAGAGGCAGATGGACAAAATAAAAGAAGGCAAGGTAGTATGAAAAAAAACTCTTAAAATTAATCCATTTTTATGGAGATTAAGGAAAAGGTGGTTGGTCATTTCTGTTTCAGTGTGTACGCGTGATTGGAATTTATACCTGTTAATTTGTTTTGTCAGTATGTGTTGAATATTTGCGCTTGTTTTAAGTAATTTGATCGTTTATTAAGTGCTCCCAGCTAAAACCCTAATGCAGTCCAATGCCACAGCCCTACAACGATCAATGAATGAAATGTATTGTATTATGCAGAGGTCTTTGTCATCCAGCCTGCACTCAAATGGGGTGGACAAATTAATGGAAATGCCTGCTACTATGACACAGTACAAATCAACAGTACCATAAAATGCATCTTGTAAAATATTTGTGCAGTTGATTACCTGTTTAAAACATTTTCAATATAATTTCAAAATTGGCTACAACCATCAGATAGTGATGACTTCTTATTGGACTGTAGGATTAGACTGCATTTGTTTTGATTTGCCGCACCGAATAAACTGCCAACTGAGAGTATATATTTGTTAACATGAATATCTGTTCTTTGCATTCTTTAAGTTCTTCTACACGTCCGAATATAGCCAATTTACTTTTCTTGTAGTTTTAAGACTTCGAATGTGGAAAATGGCAAGTACTGAGCCTAACTCTCTTTGGACAACATTGGAAATGTGCTTAAAGGGGAATGTTACCGCCAAACCTATGTAAACGTTAATATATACCTTGATGCTGTAAAAAATTGCCAATATATTTTTTCCCCCAATTTCCGAACTCTAAATTGGTAAATTTGGCCATTTAAATGCCTTCACAGAGCAGCCTTTCAGAGCGATGACCTTTGACCCAGGACCTCACACAGTGAGAACGTTCACAAACTTAACATTAGTAGTACATGCAAAAATTGGAGTCTGCTCCAATATTTTCCTATTTTCAACAGTTTTCCCGAACTTTGGAGGCACCATCTCTCGTACCTGTGTTGTTGGAGGATGTAACAACACGAACGCAGATACTCTTTCTCGGGCATTTTCTTTTTCATATCAGGAAATGAAAGGACAAGAGTGAACTGGCTCTCTCGTTTTGTCTCTTTTTAGTCCCAGCTAGCCACACAGCCAGCTTGCGCTGTGAATACGGCTATGTACAGTGATCGTGATGGACCGTGTGTGACACGCATGCTACATGTACTCGGTGCGATACTAACGTTCGTTGATGCTACACCGGGCCGCAAATGTATAATTCCCAAACTGAACTCATCTGCCTCCCTTATGCTTCTCTTCCCCAATAAGTATGGATAGCTCAGTGATAATGGCAACCTCATTCCCATATAAAATTAATCAGAATAAATGCGAATATTTGAATATCGTAAACAATCATCAATAGTAATTGCTTCAGGTAGTGTTTCTACGCAAACAACATCAGCACCCCAGACAAAGCCTGAAAGCTCAGACGGGGCTGTCCTCAAATTTTCCTCAAGACAAGTGAATCATGATTAATGCAGATATGAAATATCAGTGGCCCTGTGAACTGCCCACCAGCACGTTTCTCAATCTCGCAATATCACAATCAGATGTATCATAACATAAAGTCAGCAGCGAATGTAAGAAATGAAAGAACGCAGCTTTAAAACAACCAGCAACAGCAAAATACATGACACATAAAATGTGACAGCGTGCCGATACAGTGAGAACAATATTCATGTCTGTGCACAAGCCATATAAACATAAAGCACAAGTGTTTAGGATCGTTTTACGTCAAACACACAATAAATTTTACCTACATCAGAGGTGCACTCTCCGGGATTTTCACTGTGCAAGGTTGTTTATTAAGATAGATTTTACCATGAGCAGCAGCATCGAAATTAGGGATAATGATTCCGCACTTCTCACGCGTTTCTTTTCTCAGGGACTGGAAGCTCCGATGACGTTATAAGAAGACTGTTAATAAAAGTGGAATAACTGAACTGCTCTCTTACTGATTATGCCATGGGGGTGACACTGCTTTGTATGCGATTGCAGATGAAGTTATTCTTTACATTATATAGCCATCCAGCGAGTCAGCTATAGTTGCTGTTTGCTAAGGAGATCTTGGTAATTAATGGTTAGTCACATTAAAGCGATATGATCTTGGTTTTGCCCTAACTTGATTGTCTATCTGTACTATGCATTAACTTATCTGATATGATGGGTTCAAGTTACACCAGTGGCCAAAAGACACAAAATTACGGTGGTTGCAATGTTATGGCCGATCTGCGCTTACTGAGAACGGGCCACTTTTGAGGGGCGAAAATGAAAGGCAAAGTCATGTTCGCTGTTAGGCTCTCTCGTGGGGTCTGCACGAACGGTGGGCAGGCCTCCAGAGGAGGGACATTCACCTGGGCTTTGATTAAAGCCAGCTCAGAATTTAATATTAATAGAGAAAGTAATGTTGTCTGGGAGCGCAGACAGCCCAAAATATTTCGAGAATGGAAAAACAGTATAACCAATGCCCGCGAAACCAATATAGCCTACACCCAGACATGGAGCTCTGTTAAATCCGTGATTTAATTTTTCTAACAACTACACATAATTTATTAACAACGTGAAATTTCGCTTTTAAATCATTGGTACCGTTGTCCTCCAGTGCGACAAAAAGTTGTTCTTATGCATGCTATGTGAACACTAATGGGACATTGCCTAAGGAGCGGTCTCGGCATGGTTCTCAGTGGTTATTCAACACCGTATTCGTGGTGCTTGTGTGACCGAGAGTGGAGCTCTGCTTATCGCCCGTCTGCTTAACTCAAGTCTGTAAAATGAGCAATCGTGACGATATGAATGTTTTAATGTCCTTTGTGTGATGAATACCTTTGTTATGTTGCCAATCGTAGTTTTAGCACAGAGTGCACAGTGAGCAAGACTAATTAGTCAGACTGTATTCAGTTAATAGCCTACTGAAATTGAAGGTGACATCCTACAGTGATGTGCGCCGTTTATTTATGTCTGAATAGTAGTTAATGACGTAGCTACCTAATCAGAATTGGTTTTTTTTTTTTTTTTCATGTAACGTTAACTTATTTCGAATATTTGAACGCCAAATAGCGAAGCAGTGCATCGCTGAGGTGTAAATTCTCATCCAACTTCGAGTGAACAGTGACAAACCGTCCGTCCGCATCAGACCATGGTCAGACATCCTACTTTTGTTTTATTGAAACACCTGACGGACATAGTCTGTCGAAGGTCCGACTTTTCACTCGAAAGATGGTCTGACTCGGTCGGACAAGTAAAGTTTATTGAAACAGCCCCCTGCTTTCAGAACATCAGTGAAGTCCCACGGCGGGTGACCGGTTGCATCTCAGAAAAACGACTGAGTCCAGCTTTCAGAAATTTGGCTAAGTCCCGCGGCAGGTGACCAGTTTTATCTCCATTCATCATTTTCGATATCTGTGCAATCTCCAGAGTCGCTAATTTCGTTGAAATCTGAATCTAAATCGGAGCTGCCACTATACCTTTCTGTATTGTCTGCAATGTATTTTTGTCTTGCTATCTCACTGCGTGACGTCACAGAGTAATGGGCGGGCTGATCTACAGAGGGTGAAAATCAGGCACTTTGAAACCGTATTTCGGGATATTGTGTCAACGCAAAAATTTTGAAAAAAATTCTCAAAAATAAAGTAGGCCACAGAAGATGGTTTTATATAGTTTATAGCCCTATAAAAAATGCTATCATATTCCCCTTTAAGAGCCTGCATGAACGGGGCCTTAGTAACTTTCAATATCTGTTGTAGAGCAAATGCAAGTGTTGTCTCTCATGGGTAAGTGCCGATAATACATTTTTCTATCACGATAATTGTTTGGGATTTTATCATGGTTTATAGTGTTGTCACGATGGTGTGATAGTGTTATCCAGATGAACGAAATGCCTTCTTACAACTTAGTACCACCTACATTCATTGTAGCCCCCGGACGAAGTCGGGTGGATACTATAGATTCACGCATCGTCTCCGCTGCTGCCACGTCCGCATCTGTAGGCAATTCCTTGTGGACGCTCTACAGGCTGTAATTTTTGACTGATTACTTTCATGTTTGGTATGGATATGTTACATGTCGCTTAAGACACCTATCGATTTTGGTTGCCTTGGCGACAGTATTGGCCTAATAATACGCAAATTAGTGGCAAAACATAGAGATTTCCTTGTGGATGTAGTACAGGCTGAAATTTTTGACTTGCAACAATTCAGTGCACCTACAATCATTGTAGCCCCCGGACAAAGTCGGGTGGCTACTATAGATTCACGCGTGTCATCTCCGCGGCTGCCGCCTCTGTGTACGTAGACATTTCCTTGTGGAAGCGCTACAGCAGAGGTATCAAACTGGTTCATAAAAAGGTCGAGCGGCTGCTGATTTTCAATCCAACCGAGCAAAAGCACACCTGATACATCTAATTTGATCAGCTGATCTCAGCCTTCATGGTTGATTAGTTGTATGAGGTGCGCTGTGGCTCAGCAGAAATGAAAACCTGCTGCCCCTCGGCCCTTTTACAAACCAGTTTGACACCCCTGCTCTACAGGCTGCAATTTTTGACTGATTACTTTCATATTTATTATGGACATGTGTTACACTTCACTTATGACACATATATTTTGGTTGCCATGTGAAATTGATTGGTTGACCATTTAATTTGTTTGTTCATGATTATGCAACCTCCCTGGTCAATGTTTATGGACATAGTTTCTGTAATTAACTACATTCAAGGAGTTTGCATACATTAAAAGGACAAAAAAAATTATAAAATGAAATCATAAAAGAGTTTATCTGGTTCTCTTGTTTACCTCACCTGCCCTGGTGCTGGGTGTGCAGCTGTTCAAGGCCATGGCTTTTCAATGTTCAAAATTTAATTTTAATGATTATAATATAATTGAAAACTGTAAAATGGTTGCAAAATGGTTAAGTTTCATGCACCTATTGGCTTTTACACTAGATATTGAAGTTCTTCAACTGTGTTACAGTAATGTAATTTAGCAGTGTAGTTTGTTATTGATATTCTGAGTGTTGTATCTAGGTTGTGCTGGGTGGGCGGCTGTCCCCGTGCTGGATGTGCGGCTTGCCCAAGTGCTGGGTGGACGGCTGACCAAGGCCCATGACTTCTCAAGTTGAATAATTAATCTGCATGATGACAATTAATTTAGAACTGTTAACTGATCATTTTGACCTGAACTCCATGTGACAGTTAATTGACATGCTTGATTTGTTTGACTTTTATACTAGACATTGATGTTCTTTAAGTGTGTAAAGGTAGGTAGTTTAGCATTGTAGGTTGCTATTGATATTCTGACCATTGTATTTAGGTTCTTCAGAGTTTTCTTTTTCATTTTTTTCCCTCCTTATGTCTTGTATGCGTGCTCTTTAGTTTCTTGAATGTTTGTCCAGTGGTATATGTTCCCATTCCTGGCCTGCACCTTGTCGTGGTGAGTGGGCTTTCCACCGAGACAGGCCACACTGAATTTCTACCTGTATATTTTAATTTTTCATCTGTCTTTCACGCAGGAAGCTTGAGGAAAGTTAGAACGCTTCGGCCAATATGGTGCGTTCTCCACTGTAAAGAGGCTGAAGGGATCACTTTTTTCCCCCGAGACATGAAAATTTGACCAACTTATGACACCGGGACCTCATCCATAATTTGTCATAATTTTTTCGCCTTCAACTTTGGCTCATAATTTATTACATCCTTGGACGTGGAGTCATGGATTCTATGGATAAGCGATACACTGCCGAGTCCGTAGAGTTTTGTTTGGGAGTGCTCTAAAGCCCCAAAAATCAACCAATTTGTTTCATATTTGGCATGGACCTTGCGAGAGGTAATGTTACAGTCTACTTAGGGAGTAATTGCTGTAGGGGTTCAGAGGATGCATGTCAACCAGCCGGCACCCAGTTTTGTAGATTCAAATGATATTGATTCTTATAAATGAACTTTTAACCTTTAATCTTGTTTTCATGAATGTAAGATTTTAATTGAATTGGATAAACTGCTGCTTGTGTAATGGTGGTCATTTCTGTCATAAAATGGATCGGATATTATTCTGTAAGCAAGCATTTTAAAAGCTGTCATTCATCAGTTTCCTTTATTAAGTGGAAACATGTTAATCTAAACTGAAATGAAACTTATAAGATGGCATTTTTGTTGAAATGTGGCATTTTTGGCATAGATCAAAGAAAAAGTTAAAAAAAATGAAAAGCTGATGTGTAGTGGTTTTGTTTGGACATTCACAGAGAAACTATAATTCTTCCGTGAAAAACAGAATCATCTAGCAACACAAGTTTGGAAGCCCCTTAGGACCCTAATTATTTGCGACCTCTTGTGTGTTGCACAGGTATTGTGAGACTTTTATATTTTATGTCTCACAATACATGCCACAGAAACAAGTCTGCTGACATATTGCAACACTTTGCCATAGGTGCAGTCTGTCAGCAGATTGTTTCTTTTAGACTCATTACATATGCCTCACAATACCTGTGCCGTACCCACAAGACCTTTGCAGGTGCGGAGCGTAAGACTCCTTAAGTTCAGGTAGAAGGTGAACATGCTTTTGCACACAGAAACTCTGTATAATTATTTTGTCAATGTTTGACATTTGAAGACAATATCTTGAGAAAGATCAGTTGTCTTCATTGATTTGGGGCAGTAGTTCCATTTTCTACTTCAAAAAGACTTCTATCCCTTCGCAGTAAAGTTGGCTAGTGATAGGTAATTTTCCCTCTGTTTGATTTGCTTGTCCTTTCAATTGTAATGAGAATGTGAAATCTGATACAATGAGCCACCAGTCAAGACAAAAGGAGTCAAAATGTAAGTAAAATTTATTAAAATGTGAACCAGACATTATAGATTCACTTTTTCTTTAAATAAGAGGACATAAAAAGTTTGTTAAATGAACAAACTGGACCTGTGCGGATTCTGACAGCTATGCCCAGCAGGGGCCCAGAGAACTGCAGAGTCCATGGGGTGGTAGGGGGAAAGGGGATAAAGGACAGGATTGTTGCGGGTACGAGGAAGAGCAGAGGAGGTAACAGTGTTATGACCACACATGATGTGTTTTTTTTTTTTTAAACAAACAATGAACAGAAGCTCAACATGAGCCATGACAATCAGGGTTATGTTTGGGCCTTACAAAGAGGGTCCTAAGGGCCAAATTCAAAAGCAGTGACTGCCCACAGACAGCAGTTCACTGAATTTGGAGGTGGTCTTTAGACAACTAACAAATTTACTTAAGAACATATCATTTCCCCGAGGTGTGAAATGAACTCCATCTTTCAGAAATAGCCCAGGACTGTCATGTCTAATGTGAGGGCGGTCAATCATGGCACCAGATAAACTACAAACAAATGTGGCCATAACACTGATGATGAATTTCCTGGCCTTCTCAATCTTAACTGGATTGGCACCAGCCCTCCACCAGCACCTTTGGGTCACTGAGGAGAACAGGATCTTCATGCCAGGGTACTGAAGGTCGAAGCTGGTGCAGGTCCTCCTTCATCTTGTTCACCAACTTAACACTGCTGACCTCATCCACGTTGTTGCCACCACAGTGGATGACGAGGACGTCCGGTGCTGCTCTCCCTCGCAGGGACTGAAAAAAGAAGAAGGGAGGAGGCGGTTCCAGCGAAGTCCGCCCCAGCCAAACCAAGAAACACGGACGTCCGGCAGGTTGAGGTTACCACCCATGGTCTCAGCAGCTCTCTGGGCACCATGCCGGACATAGCTGTCTCCAATAATCCACACTGAGACTATGGGAGGAAAATGAAATAGGGTAATAAATGCTTCAGACAGTGACAAATACAAAGTCAGCTATAACGGGTGGCTCAGTTGATTTTGATAATACTGTTAAGTCACATCTGTAAAAAAAAAAAATGGATAAGGGTCCAATAACTCGAAATACAAGTCATTAAATAGATATTGTGCTGTTTGTTGAAGTATTCAGTTGTATGAAGTCACCCAAACCAGTACTTACAGTTTTTTCTGAGTGTGGCAGTTAGGGAGCCATCACGCGAGGCCATGACTGAAATTTCACCGATGTACTATAAGAAATAAACCCCTGGCGTCAAATACCAAAGTGCCTATTTTCATAATCACATCCGAGAATTCAGAATGATCTCGAATAGCGTTGCTGATAGCAGTACCGAAGTTTCAGTTCCCCATAAACTTCCAACAATGTCATAAACATAAATATAAGCAGGGTTTGCAATGACGGTATAGGGAATTATCTTAAATGTACCAAAGCCGAATATGCACCGAAGTATCCGCACTTTTAATCGATAGCTATGTCCTAATCTCTTACTTCGAATAATTCCTTTGCGCCACCAATTATACGCTGTAAACCAATCGCTAGCTATCAATTAAATATGGTTTGTACAGTAAATAGCGACCATCACATGTGCCCTACCCCAAACATATGAAGCTACTTTTAATCAAATGACATCCAACTTAGTAAACGACGAGCAAAACGACTTTAGCAAACTTATGTGATAATCTTTTTCTTAAGTTACCTGGTTTGCTTCAAATTTTTCTTTGGAAAGTTTCAGTAACCGTTACGCAAATAAAAAATATCTGAAAGTCTGAACAAAATGTGACTAAGTGTACCGAATTACTACAAAAAAATGAAAAATGAAAATCAACTTACCCCAGTGGCAAGATAGTCAAAATTACCTCAAATCAAGGACAAATTTCTGGTCTTACTGAGAAAAATGGTGATGGAAATGAGTGTTTTAAGTCTTAAAATAGGTAAATTTCCCTTTCTTGAAAATCACTTTTTGCAGTTAACGTAACTTACCTCAAGATGAACCAGCCGGGAGCGGGAGGGGCAGGCGGTTAAAACAGCAGGACTAGCCTGTTAGCAAAGAGTAGCTTGTGGCCTAGCTTCCCAGCCTAGCTTGTAAGCCGTAGCTAGCTTGCTAGCTTCGAGTTAGGTGGGCGTGTTTCAGCAACCAGGCTCCATTCGGCCTGCCAACTGGACCCATGATCAGCTCTAGCAATGGCCCACCTTTTTGCCCGTATTTGGATTAGCCGGGAGATGGGCAGAGTCGAGTAAGTGCCAAGATGGCGACCAAATTAGCTTCAAAATGGATATTCAGAAACCAATGGGTGACGTCACGGATGCTACGTCCATGTTTTAAACAGTCAATGGTCACTTATAGCTACAAGTGAGCTATTTATCCCCGCCATTGACTGACAGATGTTTTTGTTTTTCTAGGACCTCTGCTGAAATCAGAGAGGGGGGCAAACACTTTTTCACAGCGCTGTATATATATTTCTGAACTGGACTATGTTATAGAAAAGGAACTTGTTACAGAATTATTTGTGAACAGCATGCATAAAGCCGCGTTTTGCAACAATATTTATGCAAAGGGCTGTAGTAAAACGTTTCATGCGTAAGGTATCGTAGAAACGCAAATTTATTACCTTAATAGAGAAAATCACGTTTCCATGCTAGCTAGCTAATTAGCCATTTAATTGACTTGAAAACACCGCTGACTAAAAGCAAATGCTAGCGATACTAGCCTGTAATGATGACAATAATAACCTGAAATAAATGCTTTGGATAAAATGCGTCATTAATTATGGTTAAAATTAGTATATGATAAATAGAACATCATATACGCATTTTCACATCCAGGGGCGCCGCTGGTAATTTTGGGCCCTATGACCGGAAATCTATTTGGGGCCCCCCCCATTTATATAGCGCGCACACACACACACACACACACACACACACACATACATCACATACACTTCACATACACGCACACACACACACATATATATATATATATATAAAAACAATTCCGAAATAGTTTGGACAAAGTGTAAATTGTGAATAAAATCAAAACGCAATGACTTTCAAATCACACCAGCCAGTATTTTATCCACAATAGAACAGGAATAACATAGCAAATGTTGAAACTGAGAAATTTTACAATTTCTTCCACAAAAAGAGCTCATTTCAAATTTGATGGCTGCTACAGGTCTCAAAAAAGTTGGGAGAGGGGCCTGTTTACCATGGTGTAGCATCCCCACCTCTTTTTAACACAGGGTGGAGGCGTCTGGGCATTGAGGAGACAAGTTTCTTGAGTTTAGCCATTGGAATTTGATCCCACTCTTGTTTAATACAGGCTTCCAGCTGCTGGAGAGTTTTGGATCTCCTTTGACGGACTTTTCGTTTAATTATGCGCCAAACGTTCGTAATTGGTGAAAGATCAGGACTGCAGGCAGGCCAGTTCAGCACATGGACTCTTCTACTATGAAGCCATGCTGTTGTAATAGCTGCAGTATGTGGTTTTGCATTGTCCTGCTGAAATACACAAGGCCTTCCCTGGAATAGATTTTTTCTGGAGGGGAGCATATGTTGCTCTAAAACCTTTATATACCTTTCAGCATTCATGGTGCTTTTTAAAACATGCGAGTGTCCCACACCATATGCACTAATGCATCCCCATACCATCAGAGATGCTGGCTTTTGAACTGAACGCTGTTAACAGGAGGGATGGGCTTTTTCCTCTTTAGCCCGGGGACACGACACCCATGATTTACAACAAGAATGTCAAATTTGGACTCATCTGACCACAGGACACTTTGCCACTTTGCTACAGTCCATTTTAAATGAGCCTTGGCCCACAGAACACGGTGGTGCTTCTGGATCATACTCAACAATAGCTTCTTTTTTGCATGATAGAGTTTTAGGTGGCATCTGTGGATGGAATGGCGGACTGTGTTTACAGACAGTGGTTACTTTAAGTATTCCTGGGCCCATTTAGTAATGTCAATGACAGAATTATGCCAGTGAGTGTCGCCAGTGGCGTCTGAGGGCCCGAAGATCACAGGCATCCAGTAAAGGTATTCGGCCTTATCCCATACGCACAGAGATTTTTCCGGTTTTTCTGAATCTTTTGATGATGTTATGCTCTGTCGATGATGAGACCTTCAAAGCCTTTGCAATTTGACGTTGAGGAACATTGTTTTTAAAGTATTCCACAATTTTTTTACGCAAGCCTTCACAGGTTGGAGAGCCTCTGGCCATCTTTACTTCTGAGAGACTCAGCCTCTCTAAGACATCCCTTTTAGAGCCAATCATGTTACACACCTGATGCCAGTTAATGTAATTACTTGCTAAATGTTCTTTCAGCTGATTCTCTTATATATTAATTGCTTTTTCAGCCCTTTTTTGCCTGTGTCCCAACTTTTCTGAGACCAGTTGCAGCCAGAAAATTTGAAATATGCTAATTTTGTGGATAAAAATGTAAAATGTCTCAGTTTCAACATTTGAAATGTTATCTATGTTCTATTGTAAATAACATATTGGCTCATGTGATCTGAAAGTCATTGCATTTTGATTTTATTCACAATTTACGCTTCATCCCAACTATTTCGGAATCGGGGTTGTAATATGTAAACCTCCAAATAATAAATAAAATAAATAAAATATTGCACAATAGCTAGACACATTTTTAAAGTGTTTTGAGTATCAATAAAGTGCCACTTGGCTCGTAATCAGCTGTTGTAGAGTAGTCAGGGACTGTAGACAGTTTTTTTTTTAACTTGCCTCTGTGATCAAGGTACATGGCGGGGATGGCAGTGTTGCTAAAATATTTTCAATCCGGTAGGACATACCTTGGATCCAGAGTATTTATCATCGTCTAAAAACCCTCTTTCTCTACCGTGTTCAACGGAACCATATCCTTGACGAGGTGAACTGCGACTGCGTTTCTTATCTCGACCCACTGCTTGCTTTTTTTCTCATATGCCGTGCCTTTGGCAAACCCATCTTGGATGGACGTCTGACTCGGACTTGACTGTTTTGTTGATTTAGCTGTAGATGTGGAGGGCGTACATCTTAGCCGAAGACATTCCTGGTACTCTAGAACGTGTTTACGGCCAAGGTGGAGCAGCAAATTGCTCGTGTTACCACCTCTGGCTACAACTTTTGCTGAACAGCATTTGCAATAGACTGTCGTTTACTCCATGTCTGACCTTTTAAAACTGAAAAACCTCCAGACGACAGATGCAGCTCCTCTCTTTGGTATTACAGTAACTCCTCTGGGTCATCATGCTCTTCAACAACTTGTACAGTTACTTAGTTTTCTGAACTCTCACCATCGGCAGCCATTCTCGCCTCTAAACTCGCCTCCACTGTGCACACGCTCTCCTGCACGCTGGTCTGTGGTGTTTGTGTGCAGGGGTGAAATGGGTCCCCGCGGAAGCACTCTACCACCGCGTATGTTCCGAACGTTGTTTAGGCTATTTGACAGGTATGGCGGTATATGAAAAATTCATATCATAACGAAAATCAAAGCCAGTTTTCGGTACGAACAGGTATACCGCACACCACTGCTTAATGACATCAAGAGTACATCCAGTCAAGAAAATTCAGTTTAATTTCTAGTGCAACTAAACGTGGAAATGGCACATAACGGCGGAAACCATGTTGCCGACACACTGGGTTGCTAGGACATGCGCAGCATATGCATATGCGCGATATGTAATTGAAATATTACATTATAAAAGCCCCCAAAATATATTTGCTCCCCCTTTTAAAATCATTCTGGCATATAAAAAGCCGAGAAAAGCGGAGGTTGCATACAATATTATTTTCATTTACAGGTAGTTGACAACATTTTACGAGACACTCGGACTAGTGTGAGGACAAGTTTACTAGTCCGCCGTAATTTTTACTAGTGCGTGGACTTACGGACTACCGGGAATTTCGAACCCTGATATTAAAAATTACTTTACTGCATAAAAAAATAGGAAATTTGTGACTCTGAAAACTTTAGAATCAATTGACCTAAATTGTAAAGAGTAGCGTGAGGTTTGCAGCAAAGAGCGAACGTTATGGGTGTCCCACTCAGGGCACAGTCAGCGCACAGCTGAATCACAGACGTTAGCATCCATTTTTTTCGACCGATGTAGAGATGAAGCTCCAGTAAATGATTAAAATGACGTCTGGTTATAAAGGTAAGACATTAAACTTTACTTTCACACAATATTATTGACTGAAAACATTAGGCCACAATTTTATATTTGTATTTGAAGAGGAATTTCAAATAAATATCTGCAAAGAGTGGGCCCCCCCTTTTTTTTTTAAAAATTTTTTTAACCCCCGGGCCTTTAAAAAAAAACCAAAATTTTTTTTTTATTTCCCCTTTGGGGTCCAAAAAAAGGGCAAGGGGTAATTTGGGACAAATGGCCCTGGCGGTTTAATTTTTGGCCCCCGGCCGGCTCCCCCCGGGGTTTTTTTCCCCAATCCATAGCAAATGTTGAAACTGAGATTAATTCTTCACAAAAGAGCTCTTCAAATTTGATGGCTCACAGGTCTCAAAAGTTGGGAGAGGGGCCTGTTTACCATGGTGTAGCATCCCACCTCTTTTTTAACACAGGGTGGAGGCGTCTGGGCATTGAGGAGACAAGTTTCTTGAGTTTAGCCATTGGAATTTGATCCCACTTTGTTTAATACAGGCTTCCAGCTGCTGGAGAGTTTGGATCTCCTTTGACGGACTTTTTCGTTTAATTATCGTAAAACTTAATTGGTGAAAGATCAGGACTGCAGGCAGGCCAGTTTCAGCACATGGACTCTTCTACTATGAAGCCATGCTGTTGTAATAGCTGCAGTATGTGGTTTTGCATTGTCCCTGCTGAAATACACAAGGCCTTCCCTGAATAGATTTTTTCTGGAGGGAGGGAGCATATGTTGCTCTAAAACCTTATATACCTTTTCAGCATTCATGGTGCTTTTTTAAAACATGCGAAAGTGTCCCACACATATGCACTAATGCATCCCCATACCATCAGAGATGCTGGCTTTTGAACTGAACGCTGTTAACAGGAGGGATGGGCTTTTTCCTCTTTAGCCGGGGACGACACCCATGATTTACAACAAGAATGTCAAATTTGGACTCATCTGACCAGGACACTTTGCCACTTTGCTACAGTCCATTTTAAATGAGCCTTGGCCCACAGAACACGGTGGTGCTTCTGGATCATACTCAACAATAGCTTTTTTTGCATGATAGAGTTTTAGGTGGCATCTGTGGATGGAATGGCGGACTGTGTTTACAGACAGTGGTTACTTTAAGTATTCCTGGGCCCATTTAGTAATGTCAATGACAGAATTATGCCAGTGAAATTCGCCAGTGGCGCCTGAGGGCCCCAAGATCACAGGCATCCAGTAAAGGTATTCCCCTTATCCCATAATGCACAAAGAGATTTTCCGGTTTTCTGAATCTTTTGATGATGTTATGCTCTGTCGATGATGAGACCTTCAAAGCCTTTGCAATTTGACGTTGAGGAACATTGTTTTTAAAGTATTCCACAATTTTTTTTACGCAAGCCTTCACAGGTTGGAGAGCCTCTGCCATCTTTACTTCTGAGGAGACTCAGCCTCTCTAAGACATCCCTTTTAGAGCCAATCATGTTACACACCTGATGCCAGTTAATGTAATTACTTGCTAAATGTTCTTTCAGCTGATTCTCTTATATATTAATTGCTTTTTCAGCCCTTTTTTGCCTGTGTCCCAACTTTTCTGAGACCAGTTGCAGCCAGAAAATTTGAAATATGCTAATTTTGTGGATAAAATGTAAAATGTCTCAGTTTCAACATTTGGAAATGTTATCTATGTTCTATTGTAAATAACATATTGGCTCATGTGATCTGAAAAACATTGCATTTTGATTTTATTTCACAATTTACGCTTCATCCCAACTATTTCGAATCGGGGGTTGTAATATGTAAACCTCCAAATAATAAATAAAATAAATAAAATATTGCACAATAGCTAGACACATTTTAAAGTGTTTTGAGTATCAATAAAGTGCCACTTGGCTCGCCAATCAGCTGTTGTAGAGTAGTCAGGACTGTAGACAGTTTTTTTTAACTTGCCTCTGTGATCAAGGTACATGGCGGGGATGGCAGTGTTGCTAAAATATTTTTCAATCCGCAGGACATACCTTGGATCCAGAGTATTTATCATCGCCTAAAACCCTCTTTCTCTACGTGTTCCAACGGAACCATATCCTGACGAGGTGAACTGCGATCATGCGTTTCTTATCTCGACCCACTGCTTGCTTTTTTTCTCATATGCCGTGCCTTTGGCAAACCCATCTTGGATGGGACGCTGACTCGGACTTGACTGTTTTGTTGATTTAGCTGTAGATGTGGGAGGCGTACATCTTAGCGAAGACATTCCTGGTACTCTAGAACGTGTTTACGGCCAAGGTGGAGCAACAAATTGCTTCGTGTTACCACCTCTGGCTACAACTTTTTGCTGAACAGCATTTGCAATAGACTGTCGTTTACTCCATGTCTGACCTTTTTAAAACTGAAAAACCTCCAGACGACAGATGCAGCTCCTCTCTTTGGTATTACAGTAACTCCTCTGGGTCATCATGCTCTTCAACAACTTGTACAGTTACTTAGTTTTCTGAACTCTCACCATCGGCAGCCATTCTCGCCTCTAAACTTCGCCTCCACTGTGCACTACGCTCTCCTGCACGCTGGTCTGTGGTGTTTGTGTGCAGGGGTGAAATGGGTCCCCATGAAGCACTCTACCACCGCAGCGTATGTTCGAACGTTGTTTAGGCTATTTGACAGGTATGGCGTATATGAAAAATTCATATCATAACGAAAATCAAAGCCAGTTTTCGGTACGAACAGGTATACTGCACACCACTGCTTAATGACATCAAGAGTACATCCAGTCAAGAAAATTCAGTTTAATTTCTAGTGCAACTAAGCGTGGAAATGGCACATAACTGTTGAAACCATGTTGCCGACACACTGGGTTGTTAGGGACATGCGCAGCATATGCATATCTGTGATATGTAATTGAAATATTACATTATAAAAGCCCCCAAAATATATTTGCTCCCCTTTTAAAATCATTCTGGCATATAAAAAGCCGAGAAAAGCGGAGGTTGCATAATATTATTTTCATTTACAGGTAGTTGACAACATTTTTACGAGACACTCGGACTGGAGTGTGAGGACAAGTTTTTAGTCCGCCAGTAATTTTTACTAGTGCGTGGACTTACGGACTACGGGAATTTGAACCCTGATATTAAAAAAAATTACTTTTACTGCATAAAAAATAGGAAATTTGTGACTCTGAAAACTTTAGAATCAATTGACCTAAATTGTAAAGAGTAGCGTGAGGTTTGCAGCAAAGAGCGACGTTATGGGTGTCCCACTCAGGGCACAGTCAGCGACAGCTGAATCACAGACGTTAGCATCCATTTTTTTTCGACCACGATGTAGAGATGAAGCTCCAGTAAATGATTAAATGACGTCTGGTTATAAAGGTAAGACATTAAACTTTACTTTCACACAATATTATTGACTGGAAAACATTAGGCCACAATTTTATATTTGTATTTGAAGAGGAATTTCAAATAAATATCTGCAAAAAGAAGTGTCCCACTCAGGAAACAGTTTCCTTTAGCAGATCGTAATCAAAACGCTCAACATTAAATGATAGTTCTCTTTAGATATGTTAGCGAGAGATAATTCATCATTACTTTTCTTGTTAAAGGAGAATACCGTGGTGGTTTTTAGTTTTTTTACTCGGGCTTCAACCATCTCAGATCCTTGGTCAAACGGCGAAGCTAATTTTTGACATGCAGGCGATGTAATGGCTGGCTGCCCGTACAAGAACCTCTAGCCTTTATCAACACTGTTTCTGGAGAAAATTTAATTGAACGCAGCATACGGAGGCTGTGCCAGACTCGTTCATACGCCCGATGAATGTAACCGCAAATGTCTTAGTAAAGCAAGGAAATTACGCTAAAAGTCCCTTCTTTAATCGATAATATGGTTTCAACCTAAAAAAAAATGAGGAAGGTGACCAAAAGACAATCGTAATATTGAGGATCAGAGTTTCAAGGAGCTGATCGTCGTCCCCGAGTGGACAGCGAAAATGTCGGTCGCCGGGTTACTTTTGAAAGCCCTGTATTATGCAACATAGAGCAGTGTTTCCCAACCCTGTTCTTGGAGTACCCCTGCCCTGTTCAGATGTCTCCTTAATTTAACACATCCAGATCAGGTCATTAGTTACTCCACTAATGAGCTGATCAGCTGAATCAGGCGTTAAATCCAGTGAGGCTAACCCTGCTCCTGCAGTACACCTGTCATACATTTTATAGGTCTCTCTAATTTAACACACCTGATTCAGCTGATCAGCTCATTATTGGAGTAGCCTACCCAAATGACCTGATCTAGGTGTGTTAAATCAAGAGACATCTGAAATATGCAGGGCAGGGGTACTCCAGGAACAACGTTGGGGAAACACTGCCATAGAGGATCAAACAGGGTTGCCAACTCTGGCAAGACAAATAAGCAACCACAGCTTCAAAAACAAGCCCAATATAAATTAGACAATCCTAATGATATAGGCCTAAAGGAGAATAGGACAAAGGGCACCAAGGGAAGCTTGTAGCATGTAACTACTATTTGTGTATATATGTACATTGTTATTTTTAACCTGTTATAATAATTATTATCACAATTATCACTCACTGAAACCAAGATCGGGAAACAGCAACATAATGATTTTTATCCAATGAGGCGGGGAGGCGGCGGGGGAGGTCAACGGGGGATTTCTAGAAGGGCAATTATGTTACAGCTTATAATAATCGTCAGGCTGTCAAAGCAGACAGTGTCAATCAATGAATCGGAGGAAATAGCAACCATAAATGTATAAAAAATTAGGTCGCTTTGTTGGACCTTTCCTAACGAGTAACCATATTTTTAAAAACAAGCCAAAAACGCGACCCCTAATTTTTTTCCAAGCAACTTCAGGAAAAAAAAAGCTCGAAGTCGCAGTATATAAGTGGACTTAGCAACTCTGGGATAAAATCCCCAATCCTTTGCAATTTGGACGTTGAGAACCGTAATTCTAAATTGCAGAACTACTTGCTCATGCACTTTCAGAGTGCGCTGAAGCTCATGCTATATTTACTGTAAGACTCTGCCTCTCTGCCTTTTTCTAGCCAATCATGTCACTGACCTGTTGCTAATTAACCTAATTAGCTTTGAAATGTTCCATCTGGTGAAGGTAAATATGAACTATATAAATAGAACAATGCTGTGAATTAGGTCAAGTGGAGCACCAAAGCATTCAGAAATGGTTTATGGGCCAAAAATTTGATTTCATCATCTAAAACCTAATTTTGTTTTACACATAGGGACATGAGTAGCACAGAAAATTCACATGAATTCAGTTACTTTTAAAAATGTTTGAATGTGTAGAGCAACTGATTAAGTAAAGGAGAATATCAGAAATTTCCCAATCATTGCTTATTAAGTCAAGTGTTGTTTTACTGCAGTTAATTGTGAGGCTACAAATAGTGATATACCACAAACTATTCCCAGTCATTGAAATGGGTATCCCCCTGCCCGCTCGCTCCAGTTCCACTCTCCAACATCCTGCTGTGTTACTGTCACGGAAGAGACCTTGAACTCGACATCACTTTGGATGTTTTGTGCTGCCTTGACTTTGGAGCCACATTCAAAAGTACCGACCAGCTTCTTGTTGGTGGCGATAATGAGCACAGGACTAATGGTGGAGTAGCAGGTGTTAAAGAAAACACCAGCATCAGTCACAGCCGGGTGCTCACGGGACAAAAAAGTGAGGAGAGCCACACAACATTTTTCCAAGCTGAATAGCACAACATATGTGCTCACGAAGCAGCAGGGCGGGCACGCGATGCCTCCTCAGTCTTCCTGCCGCTCCTGCAGACCCTGAACCTGGACGGTGCGATGCAGGACTAACATCACGTACACTGCTGCTGCTGCCATCAGCCCGACAAAGATGAAGTCCGCATGATGTTTATCACACCTTTGACTACATAAAAAGTATGGCCAGGAACACCACAATGCAGAACTTCAAAGTTAAGACTGTACTCTGGGATGGTGCTGTTAATAGGAAAAGCTTTAGCGTAGAGAATGGTACTGGTGTAGATCGTCACATTGAGCCCATAGAGGAAGATGATGGCATGGGGGGTGGCCAGGAAGCCAGTTTTTCAGCCAGGCCCAGCCATGCTTGACGGGCAATGATGACCACACACTGGTAGGAGCTCAACAGGGAGGTAAGGGTGATCGACATGCCTCCGGGCAACACGGAAGGGCGAGGAGGATTGCCCTGCAGGCATGGCCATCAAAAAAGCAGGTCAATGCCCAGTGCAGCCAGAACCTGTGGAATACCTTGGCATAAGCGTCACTGTCAAGTTGGCGAAGACCAGCTGGCTGAGGATGACCTCATTGTGATGAATGCCTTGCTGTTTAACAAATAAATGACAGAAGAGGAGGAGAGCTGCCAGATTACCTGGGTTCCCACTACACACAGACCAATGAAACTGGCCGCTTTTAGTGCCAGGGTCGCACCTCCATCTGCCCCTCAGGTGTGTCTGTGAAGAAAGAAACGAGGGGAGCATTGAACAGAGCATGATGAATGTGATAGGGTGGCATCCCATTTTAGATCCAAGGTCTTGAGAAAATCACAAAGTTAATAGAATATAGACAACTATGGATATTACCTCAAGCGGAGGACAGTAATATTTATGTTGAGCCTGTATTTTGCTGTTCAAGCATAAAGCAATTTTGACTATGAGTTGTTGAGAAGTCACAAACTCCCACAAAATTATGCTTCAATTTATCAAATTGTATGCTTAGAAAGCTTTCTTTATGATATTTGCTTTTGCATGTTTTTTTCATTTAGACATGAATTTGGAAACTATATAAGAGTGACTGAAATTGCCACCCTCTGTCAGTAACTGATTATTGACATTCCACTCAGAACACTTTGCATTTATGAGACAATTACTTGGGAAAGCACGGTTGCTGAATATGAAATCTAAGTCTTTGTTTTTTGGCAAATGTTATAATAGCTGCTAGAAACATATATATATATATATATATATATATATATATATAGCAGTAATTTACTCATTCAAATATGACTCCAATGTGATGTAATTTACACTTTCTAGAGTCAGTAAGAAGGGTTGAATAATACAATTCCTCACCTTGTGCCGTGCCGATCAAACCGATGAATTCTGCTCTGAAACATTGAACTTCAGATTTATAATTTTTGAGTCTCCTTATTAAAAACCCTTCAGAGACTAAATTAACCATGACAAATTAATGGCTCCATTCAGAGCATGCAAACACATCTCTGGATATCACTCATAATCAGAAATAGAATCTCTTGCTGCTCATTAGTCTTTTTTTTTTGAAAGGTGCTACATTGAGTAGGCCACCTTTTTCCATTACTGTCTGCCATTTTCTAAATTTAAAACCTTCAAGAACACTTTTGAGCACCTTAAACACATAAGAGGAAGTTATTGCTGTCTCAAATATTAGGAAGGATTTTTACATTTGTTTATGGCTTCAGGGAATAATGGTATTGAAACAGGTATTGAAAAATTAAAAATATAAAAATCTGGACCATAATGAGAACATTTTGAGAATGAACACTTCATACTTTTCAGTAACTTTGAGCCTGAAATGGAATAATATATTTTTCAAATCAACAAGAAGTTTCCAAAAAATGGTTTTGCAGTTCTATATTATATGTCTAAGATATACATCATCAATATGTATATCATATTCTTAAGAGCCAAAACATGACCACCAGCATAACCTCCTTGCGCAGAAGCCAAATGTGCTACCCAATTTAAGGCTTTATAATTCAAGACCTAAGCTTCACAGAGAGGAAGAAATAAAAAATCAAACAAGATACTTGTATCATTTAGAAATCCATCATATTTCAGTTTATTTTTTATAATTTTAGTACAGGGTAGGGCCACAAACACAAAAATCCTCATTTAAATTCTGCAATGAAATTATTTAAAAATAATACTGAGAATTGAAAAGTGGTTGAACAATACATTTCTGAGATCATAAACTCCTTGAACACAAGTTAGCTAAAAGCTAGCCAACAGTTTGGTGCATGAATTCAATAGAAAATAAGTGAATAAAATTATCCATTATTTAAACTATCTCACTTAGCTAGAGTTGAACCATAATCATTTATTTTATACCAAATATTGCTGCTCGCTAGCTAGCTTGTTGACATTTGTTTAGTTAAAATAAATTACGTTAAAAAAATAAACAGTTTGAGCGGTTTGAAAATAAATAGCTGGCCACCTGTGTTATTTTGCATATACCAAAAATGAAATAGTCAACTCTAGCTAAATTAATAAATACCGTACCTTGTTATAAAACTAATTTTATTTGCATTATAAATTTTCTAGCTAAGCGAACTAATTTTTATTCATTTATTTTCTATTGAATTATGTGTTGGCCAGCTAGGGTTAGCAAACTTGCTAGCTCAACTCTTAACTGACATTAGCGGGCTAGCTAGCGAGCAGTTATATTTGGTATAACATAAATGATCTATGCACCAACTCTAGCTGAGTGTGATAGGAAAAATAATGTTTATTCATTTTATTTTCTATTGACATCCATGCACCAAACTGTTGGCTAGTTAGGCTAGCGAACTTAGAAGGAGCAAGCTAACCAACATTAGCTAGGTAGCCACCGTATACTTCCGGGTTCCTTCAAATTAAATGTTGTGTCGCGCTTTCCCGACCTGGAGGCCGTTTTTACGTGAGGCTGTTTTTTTGACGCTGTTTTGTCTGATGATTTTCCCAGATGGCTGAGGATGACCCTCATTGTGATGAATGCCTTGGTGTTTAACAAATTTGTCTGACAGAAGAGGAGGAGAGCTGCCAGATTTGGGATTCCCATTGACACAGACCAATGAAACTGGCCGCTTTTCCTGCCAGTCGATACCTCCATCTGCCCCTCAGGTGTGTCTGTAAGAAAGAACGAGGAGCATTGAACAGAGCATGATGAATGTGATGAACTGGCATCCCATTTTAGATCCAAGGTCTTGAGAAAATCAAAAGAAATAGAATATAGAAACTATGGATATTACCTAAGAAAAGGACAGTAACTATTTATGTTGAGCCTGTATTTTGTTGTTCAATAAAGCTTTTGACTATGAGTTGTTGAGAAGTCTAAACTCCCACAAAATTATGCTTCAATTTATCAAATTGTATGCTTAGAAAGCTTTTTTTATGATATTTGCTTTTGCATGTTTTTTTTCATTTAGACATGAATTTGAAACTATATAAGAGTGACTGAAATTGCCACCCTCTGTCAGGAACTGATTATTGACATTCCATTTAGAACACTTTGCATTTATGAGACAATTACTTGGGAAAGCACGGTTGCTGAATATGAAATCTAAGTCTTTGTTTTTTTGGCAAATGTTATAATAGCTCTAGAAATTATATATATATATATATATAAAAATATATATAGATAATTTTTTATTCAAATATGACTCCAATGTGATGTAATTTACACTTTCTAGAGTCAGTAAGAAGGGTTGAATAATACAATTCACTTCTACTGCCGATCAAACTGATGAATTCTGCTCTGAAACATTGAACTTCAGATTTATAATTTTGAGTCTCCTTATTAAAAACCCTTCAGAGACTAAATTAACCATGACAAATTAATTGGCTCCATTCAGAGCATGCAAACACATCTCTGGATATCACTCATAATCAGAAATAGAATCTCTTGCTGCTCATTAGTCTTTTTTTTGAAAGGTGCTTACATTGAGTAGGCCACCTTTTTCCATTACTGTCTGCCATTTTCTAAATTTAAAACCTTCGAAGAACACTTTTGAGCACCTTAAACACATAAGAGAAGTTATTGCTGTCTCAAATATTAGGAAGGATTTTACATTTGTTTATGGCTTCAGTGGAATAATGGTATTGAAACAGGTATTGAAAAATTAAAAATATAAAATCTGACCATAATGAGAACATTTTGAGAATGAACACTTCATACTTTTCAGTAACTTTGAGCCTGAAATGGAATAATATATTTTTCAAATCAACAAGAAGTTTCCAAAATGGTTTTGCAGTTCTATATTATATGTCTAAGATATACATCATCAATATGTATATCATATTCTTAAGAGCCAAAACATGACCACCAGCATAACCTCCTTGCGCAGAAGCCAAATGTGCTACCCAATTTAAGGCTTTATAATTCAAGACCTAAGCTTCACAGAGAGGAAGGAAATGGCCAAAATCAAACAAGATACTTGTATCATTTAGAAATCCATCATATTTCAGTTTATTTTTATAATTTTAGTACAGGGTAAGGGCCACAAACACAAAAAAATCCTCATTTAAATTCTGCAATGAAATTATTTAAAAAATAATACTGAGAATTGAAAAGTGGTTGAACAATACATTTCTGAGATCATAAACTCCTTGAACACAAGTTAGCTAGCTAGCCAACAGTTTGGTGCACAGAATTCAATAGAAAATAAGTGAATAAAAATTATCCATTATTTCGCTATCTCACTTAGCTAGAGTTGAACCGCAATCATTTATTTTATACCAAATATAACTGCTCGCTAGCTAGCTTGTTGACATTAGTTCGCTTTTTAGTTAGAAGTTTGCTAGCATAGAACAGTTTGGTGCCGAGTCAATAGAAAATAAATGAATTAAAAAACCTGTTATTTTGCCATCTCACTTGTCTAGAGTTGAACCTGCGTGCATTTACGTATACTAAATATAATAGTCAGCTAGCTAGGCTAGCTTAACTAACGAAGCTTTAGCTAGCTAGCGAGCAGTTATATTTGGTATACCATAAATGAATGCGTTCAACTCTAGCTAAGGAGATAGCGAAATAATGGGTAATTTTTATTCATTTATTTTTCTATTGAATTCTATGCACCAAACTGTTGGCCAGCTAGGCTAGCAAACTTGCTAGCTAAACAAGCGAACTAACATTAGCGGGCTAGCTAGCGAGCAGTTATATTTGTATAACATAAATGATCGCGGTGCAACTCTAGCTGAGTGTGATAGGAAAATAATGTTTTTTTTATTCATTTATTTTCTATTGACATCCATGCACCAAACTGTTGGCTAGTTAGGCTAGCGAACTTGGTAGCTAAGCGTTAAACCAACATTAGCTAGGTAGCCACCGTATACTTCCGGTTCCTTCAAAATTAAATGTTGTGTCGCTGCTTTTACCTGAGGCCCGTTTTACGTGAGGCTGTTTTTTTTTGACGCTGTTTTGTCTGATGATTTTCATTTTTAAGCCGTTTAATCTGAGGCCGCTTTTTGTCTGAAGCCGTTTAATCTGACGCCGTTTGCCTGATGACTTATTTTGAAGCCTGAGACCGCTTTGGTGTGACGGAGGTTTGTCTGAGACATGACGCCATTTTGTCTGACAAATGACAGAGGTTTTCCTGACACCTGATACCTCACTCTGAGACCTGAGAATGTCCTAAAATGTACACCGTACAGCAGCGGTGACATGAACTTGCATGTGCTTTATAGACAGTGAGGCTGAGAAAAGAAATGGATCAAACTGGATGACATAAGAAAAGAAATAACTATTGGTGAACACCAAGCTGTTGACAACTAATCTTTGACAGCCAAGTCGAATCTAAGAAAGAAATGTGAATTCATTATAGGCGGTGACCATAACTTCATTTGTTGCTTTCATGCTCATGAAGTTCCACCTTGTAAGGTTGCTTCTTCTGTTAGCCAAACTGTAAATTATAACAAGCACAATGAAATGCAGAGTTGTGCATTTGATAACAAAAGTGGAATGGACACATTGCAGAATAAATTTAAAAATGATTTAGAGATAATTGTGGGTAACAGGATGATCTCTGCTGGACTCGGACCTGATCCAAACATCTGAAACACTCAAAATATTATTTCCATACTGAGCAAAAAAAAAAAAAAAGATAATAATTTTTATTTATTAGTAGCGCAAATTTACAATCATTTCTTCAAATTTCTTTTTCATTTTGCAGTCACTTCTACTGGGTGACCATGTGGCTCCATTCAGAGCATGCAAATACAGTTCTGGATATCACTCATAATCAGAAATGTAATCTCTTGCTGCTCATTAGTCTTTTTTTTTAATGGTGCTTACATTGAGTAGGCCACCTTTTTCCATTACTGTCTGCCATTTTCTAAATTTAAAACCTTCGAAGGACACTTTTAAGCACCTTAAACACATAAGAGAAGTTATTGCTGTCTCAAATATTAGGAAGGAGTTGACATTTGTTTATGGCTTCAGTGGAATAATGGTATTGAAACAGGTATTGAAAAATTAAAAATATAAAATCTGACCATAATGAGAACATTTTGAGAATGAACACTTCATACTTTTCAGTAACTTTGAGCCTGAAATGGAATAATATATTTTTCAAATCAACAAGAAGTTTTCAAAATGGTTTTGCAGTTCTATATTATATTCTATCTAAGATATACATCATCAATATGTATATCATATTCTTAAGAAAAAACATGACCACCAGCATAACCTCCTTGCGCATAAGCCAAATGTGCTAAGATTTAAGGCTTTATAATTCAAGATCTGAGCTTCACAGAGAGGGAAAGAAATGGCCGAAATCAAACAAGATACTTGTATCATTTAGAAATCCATCATATTTCAGTTTATTTTTATAATTTTAGTACAGGGTAAGGGCCACAAACACAAAAAAATCCTCATTTAAATTCTGCAATGAAATTATTTAAAAAATAATACTGAGAATTGAAAAGTGGTTGAACAATACATTTCTGAGATCATAAACTCCTTGAACACAAGTTAGCTAGCTAGCCAACAGTTTGGTGCACAGAATTCAATAGAAAATAAGTGAATAAAAATTATCCATTATTTCGCTATCTCACTTAGCTAGAGTTGAACCGCAATCATTTATTTTATACCAAATATAACTGCTCGCTAGCTAGCTTGTTGACATTAGTTCGCTTGTTTAGTTAGGAAGTTTGCTAGCATAGCTGGCCAACAGTTTGGTGCACGGAAGTCAATAGAAAATAAATGAATTAAAAAACCTGTTATTTTGCCATCTCACTTGTCTAGAGTTGAACCGCGTGCATTTACGTTATACTAGATATAATTGTCAGCTAGCTAGGCTAGCGAACTAACGTAAGCGAGCTAGCTAGCGAGCAGTTATATTTGGTATACCATAAATGAATGCGGTTCAACTCTAGCTAAGTGAGATAGCGAAATAATGGGTAATTTTTATTCATTTATTTTCTATTGAATTCTGTGCACCAAACTGTTGGCCAGCTAGGCTAGCAAACTTGCTAGCTAAGCAAGCGAACTAACATTAGCGGGCTAGCTAGCGAGCAGTTATATTTGGTATAACATAAATGATCGCGGTTCAACTCTAGCTAAGTGAGATAGCGAAATAATGGATAATTTTTATTCATTTATTTTCTATTGAATTCTGTGCACCAAACTGTTGGCTAGCTAGGCTAGCGAACTAGCAAGCTAAGCGAGCGAATTAAGGCTAGGGAACAACTATATTTGATATAAAATAAATGCTCGCGGTTCAACTCTAGCTGAGTGTGATAGCAAAATAATGTTTTTTTAATTCATTTATTTTCTATTGACATCCATGCACCAAACTGTTGGCTAGTTAGGCTAGCGAACTTGGTAGCTAAGCAAGCAAACCAACATTAGCTAGGTAGCCACCGTATACTTCCGGTTCCTTCAAAATTAAATTTTGTGTCGCGTTTTACGACCTGAGGCCGTTTTATGTGAGGCTGTTTTTTGACGCTGTTTTGTCTGATTATTTTCATTTTTAAGCCGTTTAATCTGAGGCCATTTCGCCTGAAGCCGTTTAATCTGACGCCGTTCGCCTGATGACTTATTTTTGAAGCCTGAGACCGCTTTGGTGTGACGGAGGTTTGTCTGAGACATGACGCCATTTTGTCTGACAAATGACAGAGGTTTTCCTGACACCTGATACCTCACTCTGAGACCTGAGAATGTCCTAAAATGTACACCGTACAGCAGCAGTGACATGAACTTGCATGTGCTTTATAGACAGTGAGGCTGAGAAAGAAATGGATCAAACTGGAAGACATAAGAAAAGAAATAACTATTGGCGAACACCAAGCTGTTGACAACTAATCTTTGACAGCCAAGTCGAATCTAAGAAAGAAATGTGAATTCATTATAGGCGGTGACCATAACTTCATCTGTTGCTTTCATGCTCATGAAGTTCCACCTTGTAAGGTTGCTTCATCTGTTAGCCAAACTGTAAATTATAACAAGCACAATGAAATGCGGAGTTGTGCATTTGATAACAAAAGTGGAATGGACACATTGCAGAATAAATTTAGAGCTGATTTAGAGATAATTGTGGGTAACAGGATGATCTCTGCTGGACTCGGACCTGATCCAAACATCTGAAACACTCAAAACATTATTTCCATACTGAGCAAAAAAAAAAAAAAAAGATAATAATTTTTATTTATTAGTAGCGCAAATTTACAATCATTTCTTCAAATTTCTTTTTCATTTTGCAGTCACTTCTACTGGGTGACCACGTGAGTACATTACCTAAATTGGGTTTAAATTTTTTTATTGAACGGAAATTCATGCAGTTTTAGGAATACACCTTGTCTTTAATTTTCCTCCAACAGCTACAAGAGTATCACATAGACGACTGCAGGGATGACAGACTTCACCAGTATAAAGGAATCATGGCTTATCCTGAATAATTTGCAAATACCGAAATAAGTAATGGCGCAGGTTGAATGGCGAATCCAGGAGATGCCTATTGAGAGACATTAATGCCAGAGACAAACAAGATTTCACTCACCCAGGCTTGTTCAGATGCTAACCACAGCTCATATCAAAACTTTCATGTCACAGGCAGAGCAGCTGGCCCATTAATATTATTTACCATTGTTAGTTGTGTATGAATAAACACAACACTTAGCTAGCTCAGTGTTCATGCAACTAATAAATTTGTCAAATAAAGAAAGTTCAGTACTGTGTTTTTAGCTATCATAATCACATTTATAAGTAGAATAATGAATATAAGTTTGTCTATGGTTAGTATGCTTTGCTACAGAGGCAAGTA
Organism: Gymnothorax javanicus; assembly: GCA_029692085.1. Lineage (NCBI taxonomy): Eukaryota > Metazoa > Chordata > Actinopteri > Anguilliformes > Muraenidae > Gymnothorax > Gymnothorax javanicus. The sequence goes on from CM056202.1 coordinate 16,947,070, forward strand.
GCCCTTAAATCAGAGCATCAATTGAATTGGTGAATTCAATACGGGCCCAACTCCACACATTTAATGCGTGAAGTTGGGCCCTTATTGAATTCACAGATTCAATTTCTAATTCACCCTTGACTGTATAGTAGGGAGCAATGTAATTTGTGTAACAACGGACAATGAAATTAAAATCCATTTTATTTCAGTACATAAATTTCTCTTCAGTCTATGGCATAAAGCAAAATTCTCCAATCACAGAGACATGATGTAACATTGTTGAGCTCCCAAACTATGTCAAAGTTCTGCAGTTGAGTGAAATCGAAAGGCATAATTGGGCAACAATGTGAGTTAACGCACCATCTTAAGCATTTCAAGTTTTGTACAAACCCCAGTTCCAATGAAGTTGGGACGTTGTGTAGAACGTTAATAAAAACAGAATACAATGATTTGCAAATCTCATACACCCACATTTTATTCACAATAGAACATATACAACATATCAGTTCAATCACGAAGACTTTGGATTTGAGAAAAGGAGATTTATTAACAATGCAATGACATGAAATAAATTCAGTATTTGACGACGACTCCGTCCTCGAGGACCCTCATGCGAGGTGGGGCGCTGATCTGCCAGGGTAGCAGGCAGGGGCGAAGCTATCTCCCGTTGAACAGAAGGGTCATACGGATGAAGCAGATGCTGAAGGGGCCAGATTCAGAAGTTGATGGTGGTGGGGAGGCGGTGGGCGATGCGGAATCTCCGCGACAGCAGACAGGAATGCGTCATGAGCATATGGGTGTGGCTCACGAAAATGACCCCACCCCTTTTTATTTTGCCCACTGCCTATAAATCCCTAAAAATCGAAATTCATTTAGGATTATAGGCTTAATGGAAAGAGCGTGAGTCGAGCTCCAAGGACATATTACTTTTATGGGTGTATGACCATTATTTCCCCCTCTAATAGCTACTTAAAGTAATCTCAAAACCTCAAATACCAGAATTTAAGCATGTCCACAGGCAATGTATACATGATTACACGTTTTTTAGCATGTAGACCACTTATTATTGATGAAAACTAAGTTTCCCACTAAAGTATAGAATTTTAGCCATAGTGACATACCAAATTAAAATTCCTACTCGACCCTGTGTCCATAGCATTCTTAGGTAAAATGTTCATGAAATTATGTCATTTACGTTATCCCTGAACAGCTATCAGTAACAAAATCTAGAATAAGCATTAAACACTCCACTTATACTCAATATTATAGCCAAAAAAGCAATTATTAAAGGAAATAAAGCAAAAGTAACCCTATTGGTACTGGGTTCGAGGTGGTGACTGATCGTATCATGACTTCGACGGCGTACGGTTTAGGAATATCACTTATGTTATCGACGTGGTGCCGAACCTGCTTGTTCCTTGGTACTTCCAGCCTTTTAAACCCATCCAGTCGGTCCAAAACATGACGAAACATAACTATGATTCGCTTTGATATGTATAATAGCGTCTCCATAGCCCAAAATATTAAATTTATGTAATTTACATTATCTGACATTTACGTTATCCAAAGCAACACGGGAGGACTTCAGCGCAAACACCGTTGTAACCCCTCTGAATCTTATCGTGCTGTATTTTGCCTTTTCCGCGGACCTTCCTCTTCTGGTCAGAAGCGTCCCCACGCTGTTTTGGGCCACACCGAAAAAAAGCAAGTTTTTGCCATTTTTATACTCTGATTGGTGTAAATGACTGTTAGTGTAAAACAAGTGTCAGAGATTCACCATGCCGAAGATCCGAACTCTCTATGATGTTTTTCGATGGTTAGACTGAAAGAAAGTTTTGTTAATATGTCTGAGTTTCGAAACATTGCGCCGAATACAACGCTGTTGACTTGATAACGTAAATGACTGTCTACGTTGTAAATGACAAACTTTCGTGAGAAAACACATCGGGAAAGTTGTTTGAATGTAAAATCTTTACATGATATCATCGATAGGGATGTCTAAATTCTGTTCAGAAGTATTTTGGTGTTGTTTTGGCTTTATATTATGTACCCAGGATCGATTTCGGGATAACATAAATGACATTCTTGTTCGTAATTTCTAACGCCCAATTTTCAATGCTTGTAGGTCTCTGAAATGACTTGCCATCTATGTTCTTGCATTTGAATCAGATAATATAAGTGTTATCTTCATATTTACTGCTTATTTGTGGTGTTTCGAGTGAGTTTAGTATGAGGAGATTGAAAACAAAGCATGCATATCGGGATAATGTACATTACATCTTTTATGATTACAGAGATGCCAAGTCTCACACATTCGGCGTAGGTCTCACGCATTGTTGGGCTTATTCACCTTAGTCCACAATTATTCAATGAACGCTTATTAATGAGATCCTCACGCGGAATTAAAATCCTTGTGCATTGAAGTTTCAGTTTCACTTGCGGAAATGTGGACCTCACCAAAAATTACGTGGAAAGCGATTATGACTCCGGACTTCTCGTGCTTCTCTTTACTCAGGGATTGGAAACAATGCATTGTTTCATGATTGTTTAAATTGTTTTAATGAAATAAGACCATTTGAAACGTCTTTATGCAATTCCATTGCTTTCAACCCCTCAGTAAAGACAAGCGTGAGAATTCCCGAGTCATAATCAATTTCCGTGTCACTAGTGAGGAAAACCACCGTAATGCACGTGAAACTGATTAACTTAATGCACAATGACTGAAATTCCGCGAGTGAATTTCTTCAGTGCGCGTTGATTGAATAATTGCTGACTATGGCACAGGAACGGGAATGCCAATAAGAGGCCAGAGACTCACGCAGAATGCGTGAGACTTGGCATCTCTGTGATTATTGTGATTTTTTTATGACGTCAGATACCGTCCATGTCATTTTTCATAATGGTTCTAATGTCTAGGTGGTTCTTCTAACTATATTTAATCAGTTTAATGTAAAGAATGCCATTTTAGCTCCAAACCAGGGTGCTGTAGTGATTTTCTGAAGATTTTCATAAAGAGACTCATTTACGTTATCGTGTCATTTACGTTATTTGCCCTGCTTTCTAGTGCAGTGATACCTTCTGTAGGCTGCAAAACTAATGTAACTTGTTTTAGCAAAGTATTATGATTGATTTGGGGGGGTAAAGTGGGCAAATAAAGACTTGAGGGGTTGTTTTGATGCAAATTTCAGACGTTTTTGTGTTCATTTACTTGTCAAAGTCAGTATGAGTGCAGGTGAACTGCACCAGGAGATGGCATTTAGGGTACCTAACCAAAGATTATATGGATATATAATACTAAAATGAGGTTTGATTGCATATAACAGCTCTATAACATGATATAAAAGTATTTTCAGAACACATAGTTGAGACTCATGATTGTGTCATCTACGTTATCCTTTGATACCATTCACAAATCAACCTTGTGCGCTAAGGCATTTAGTAGTACACATTTAAGGACACATATGATTAATCACAAAGACCTACACTTTAAGGTAAAATAGCTAAAAATGAATAAGCAGGCAGTTGCACAGAACTAGAAGTAATGGAACAGTCCAGTTTCTCAAGTTATGCGGCGGAACTAACATGCACATTTTCAGGCCAAACTTCAAACAGGTGACACATTACTAAAATGAGGTGCAGGCAGCTTCTCTGTATGTCAATTTCATTGTTGGAATGTCAAGTTAGGATAAAACAGGTTTCCACATAGCTAGGATTAACTGTACATTGAGCTTCATTAAAGACAGGTAAGTCAGCCGATAACGTAAATGACAGGGCCAAATTTGACTTCTGAGAGCCCAGAGGAAACGAAAATCAGAAAAGAGCTCTCAGAAATGTTTCATTTATTTCTCCTAGACAACTATGAGATCTGTGTGAAAAACCGAGTGAGACTATAGCTTATTTCTCCTGTTTCTCACTTTTTTCTCCAGAGCAAAAAGACAGACAAAAGCTCAAATTAGCCTCCTTTGACGTTTCAAAAAGAGATCTCATCAAGCTCTAAAAAATCAGTCTCAGATTTTAGAGCTCAAATTAGCCTCCTTTGACGTTTCAAAAGAGATCTCATCAAGCTCTAAAATCAGTCTCAGATTTTAGAGCTCAAATTAGCCTCCTTTGACGTTTCAAAAGAGATCTCATCAAGCTTCTAAAATCCGTCTCAGATTTTCTCCCACTTTAGCACCTCATTTAGCACCTGTATTCTCATCCTAGCCTTTATAAGTCTTTGTTAATTACTCAGTTCATGCCTCTCATGGTGATCTCAGACAGAGTAAATAAAGAGCTCTCTCTGCAAGCACTCAATGAATTCTCATCCAGACATTAATGTTTTGTTTTTTTTTAAACTGCACTCATGAATATCTGGTGGTAAATAAATCTATAGAGGAGCTGCATGACTAAGATATTCCTCAAACCATTGCTAAGAAAATGTGAACACATATGCAGAGACTTCTCATTTTAATTGATATTACATGCTTGTCTACAACGTAAAACAAACAACAAGGACATCTGAAACAGAAGGGTTACATAACACTGACAAGCAAATATCACAGTATTTTTGACTGGATATCTCATCAACATTTTGGGGGTGACTTCAATAATACATCCACATGGAAATTTTCTCATAAGTAATGAGATGTTGCAATTAAGATATTATTCCTCCTAAAAAAATTGTAAATTATAACTTTGCATTCAAATGATTCATTTTCGTGTTCAGCCCTATATGTGGTTGGCAGGTAAACATCTAGAAAGGAGACTATTGTTTCAAATATAGTGCCCAAGCATTCGGAAAAATCTAATAAAGGGTTTTTCTTACAACATTGGTAAAAGTGTACTTGATTATTGTTTTGGTTATTACTGTTGGTTATTACTGTGTGTGTGTTTATATATTTTCTGTGTATGTATAATGTATACATAAAACATTGTTTATTTAAAATATACGTATGTGTATGTGTGTATATATATATGTATATATATATACACAAGTAATATGTACACTATATTATTATAAGGGCGGCATGGCTCAGGAGGTAGAGCGGGCAGCCTAGAAAGCAGAAGGTTCCCGGTTCGATCCCCGGCTCCTCCAGAGAATGTGTCAAAGTGTTCTTAAGCAAGACACTGTACCCCTCACTGCTCCTGATGTGTAGGTTGGCGCCTTGCATGGCAGCCCCCGCCATCAGCGTGAATATAAGGCATAGTTGTAGAGTGCTTTGGGATCATGTCATGTGACTAGCGAGCTATATGAATACAGTCCATTTACCATTTTGTTCTGGCTCAACTTATTTCTCCTTGTGAATTTTAGGAGAAACATATGAGACAAAATTGAGCTTTAGCAAGGTATCTCCTTTAAGTCTCAAACATGACTCCTGTTGCTCAGTGTCCTGTCTCACCTTTTTCTCCTAGTGAATTTTAGGAGAAACATATGAGACAAAATAAAATCAAAAATGAAACTAAATTGAGCTTAAGCAAGGTATCTCCTTTAAGTCTCAAACATGACTCCTGTTGCTCAGTGTCCTGTCTCAGCTATTTCTCCTAGTGAATTTTAGGAGAAACATATAAGACGAAGTAGAATCTTAAATTAAATTAAGATGAGGTAGAACTGAGAATCACAATTTTGTCTCCGGAGCTGTGGAAAAGCCAGCTTTGAGCAGTAAAATTTTCCTCTGGGAGGGCCTTCTTCAAGGACATGCCTCGTTTGATCACACGGTTTTTTGCACATAAACCCATAACACTTGTACTTTATAAATACTTATTTGCAAGATCCAGCTAAGAAAAAATATTTTTCAAAGTCACAACCTGGCTGGGGTAGTTTTCGTGAGCCACACCCATATATATAGACGACTGAAGGTGCCGATTGGGTAAGTGCAATTGCTTGAGCATCCTATGTCTCGTGATTGAACTTTTGTTTACACTCCCATATGTTGAAAGTGAAATATTTTAACATTTCATGAAAAATATTAGTGCATTTTGAATTTGATGGGAGCAACACATCTCAGAAAAGTTGGGACAGAGCCATGTTTACCATTGTGTAGCATCCCCTCTTGTTTTACCAACAGCCTGTAAACATCTGGGAAGTGACAACACCAATTGCTAGAGTTTTGGGAGAGAAATGTTGACCCACTGTTGTCAGATAGAGGATTCTAGCTGCTCAACAGTCCTGGGTCTTCTTTGGCAGATTTTTTGTTTTATGATGTGCCAAATGTTTTCTGTCGATGAAAGGTCTGGACTGCAGGCAGGTAACCCCATACCATCAGAGATGCAGGATTTTGAACTGTAAGCTGATAACAATTTGGATGGTCCCTCTCCTCTTTAGTCCACACGACACGGCATCCGTGGTTTCCAAAAAGAATGTAAAATTTTCATTCATCTGACCACAGGACAGTTTTCCATTTTGCCTCAGTCCATTTTAAATGAGCTTTGGCCCAGAGAAGACACTGCTGTTTCTGGATCGTGTTCACGTATGGCTTCTTTATTTGCATGATACATCTTTAGCTTGCATTTGTAGATTGCACGGTGAACTGTGTTCACAGACAGTGATTTCTGGAAGTGCTCCTGAGCCCATGCAGTGAATTTCAGTGCAGAATCATGCTTGTTTTTAATGCAGTGCCGCCTGAGGACCTGAAGATCACGAGCATCCAATATTGACCTTCAGCCTTGTCCCTTGTACACAGAAATTTCTCCAGATTCTCTGAATTATTTGCAGATATTATGTACTAGGGCTACACGAGAAACAGAATCGCGATAATCGCAAGCCCAATAAAAGTAACTGCCACTATGAGGCAGACAGACGTGCTTGCTTATTACCTTTTCTATGACACATACCTAATGCAGTCATTTGAAATAATTCCGGGAAGAAAACTGCGATTTGCAGTCCGCTAATTACCAGCAAGGTTGGACAGCCTCCATTGCCTTGGCATAATTAGCTTACCTTAAATCAATTCCTGTGTACTTTGCCTAACCTGCAGTCAAGGGCGTTCCATTTTGGCCATGTTTGGCCATGCCGGCGCAGTGGCTTTGCCACTATTTTTTGCAGATTGGTGAACCTCTGCCCATCCTTACTTCTGAGAGACTCTGCTTCTCTAAAGTGCTCTTTTTATACCCAGTCATGTTACTGACCTGATGCCAATTAACCTAATTAGTTGCAAAATGCTCCGCCAGCTCGTTTCCTTTATAAAAATTTACTATAGTTAACGATAGTTCACTACAGTAAAACTGATGTAAACTATAGTAAACTACACTTTATTACAGTGAACTATAGTTTGTTGCAAATATGCTATAGTAATCGAATATCATTGCTATAGTTTACTATAGCAGAGTTTGACATTTGTGATTTACTTTAGCATCACTTTAGTAAACTACAGAGTTACTATAGTATATCTATAGTATATCTGTAGTAATTCTGCCAAACCATAGTTACTATAGAAAACTATAGTATTTTTACTGTAGTATTTTGTGGTAATTTTTCATAAGGGTTATTAGTACCACTTACTCTACAGCCGAAATGTGTTGCTGCCATCAAATTCAAAATGAGCTAATATTTTTCATGAAATGGTAAAATGTCTCACTTTCAACATCTGATATGCAGTCTAAGTTCTATTGTGAATAAAATGTGGGTTTATGAGATTTGCAAATCATTGTATTCTATTTTTATTCACATTTTACACAACGTTCCAACTTCATCAGAATTGGGGCTTGTAAATGACTGCAGTTTGCCGTCTCCTTATAATTAAAATGTCTCTGCTTGAAGTGTGTTTTAAAATATGGGATACCACAGTGACAGACTTAACTGTTTTTTCCTCCCACATTTTTAGAATCAGTTAAGATTTCAAAACCATCTTCTGAGCACCAAGCATGATATTACATCAAGCTTGTAAGTTAGACACCATAGCTACTAGTGCTGAAACGGTTCACCGGTTAACCGTATCCGTTCTTTTGATTCTGGGTATTCGGATAGTAAATAACTATTCGAATATTTGATACGGCCCCTAACCTATTTTAAGCACGTGATGAGCAGCACGCGCAATAGCTTGTCGTCTGCCCGGTGCTAATTTTCAGTCAGTCTTCACAATGGACAAGCGGCGATCCGACGCGTGGAAACAGTTCAATCTGGTCGATGACGGTAAGAAAGCTCACTGTAAACTGTGATGTTAAATTCGCGTATGCAGGGTCAACATCAAATCTGAAGAACCATTTAAAGTTCAAACATCCTTTGGCAAAACCTAGTGAAACGCAATCCCAATCAAAAGTACAATCCCAATTGGCGTTTACCAAAAAACAAATGCCGCGAGCAAGATGGCAGGAGGTAACACGCAGCATCGTTGAATTCTGCGCAACGGACCTACGACCACTCAGCGTTGTAAATGGTGTTGGATTCCGCAATTTTGTAGCTAAACTGGAACCCTCGTATCAAGTTCCCACTCACACAACAGTGAAAAACTACACAAAGTGTTATTATGAGAGCGTCAAGACCTCCAGTCGGAACTCGCTGAGCAAGACAGCATTGCTCTTACAACCGACGCGTGGACAAGTTGTGCAACAGAAGGATCTCTTACCATGATTGTCCATTATTTTGACAAAGACATGCAATTCCACCACAATGTTCTTTGTACGTCACAAATCACAGACCATCACACAGCAGAACACCTCTCCACAGTTCTCAGAGAGCACCTAGCAAGTTTCAATAACCCTGAGTCAAAGACAGTTGGTATAGCCACTGACAATGCTTTGAATATGGTCGCGTGTGTTCGGCTGCTTGGTTGGCCGCATATCAGGTGTTTTGGCCACACACTGCAACTTCACACTGCAACCACACACTGTAAATGCCGGCCTTTCACTGAGCCCTGTAGCTAAAGCTGCTGCTGCCGGCAGACGCCTCGTTACACATTTCCGAAAGTCGCCTATTGCAGCCGAAGAACTTAAAGTAAGACAAAAGCAAAAAGGACTGAAACAACATACCCTAATTCAAGACGTCACAACAAGGTGGAATTCAACGTATTACATGTTTGACTGTCTTCTGGAGCAGCGACTGGCGATTTTCGCCGTGATCCACGACCCGAAAGCAATGTCCGCAGCCAACGCTCGCACGCTCGAGTTGAGCGATAGTGTTTGGTGGACCATGGAGGAGATCACACCCCTTCTGAAGCCGCTTCAACTGGCTACATCAGTTGCCTGCGCGGAAGAGTACCCCACCCTCAGCATGGTCTACCCCATTGTGTCTGGACTAGTTCAGAACCATGTGGCAATAATGAAAATGACAGCAGAGTTATCCACGACTTCAAAAAAACAGTTTGCAACGATTTAAAGAAGCGATATCCACTCGAGTGCCTTTCAAAGCAGCCATACATTCTTGCCTCAGCCTTGGACCTGAGGTACAAATCGCTGAAATTTCTCAGTGAAGCTGAGCAGGACAAAGTATGGCGCAAGTTACTGGCTATGCTGGATGACCAACGTGAAATGAATGAATCAACTTCTGTTGCCGAAAAAGCGAGACCCTCCCAACTCTCATCAAGCCCTGTCGCAGCCACTAGTGACAGTGCCGCAACCGAAAAAGAAGCTCAGCAGTTTGAACCAACCCCCAAAAAAACCAAGCTGGAAAGTTCAAACAAAACCATGGCATTTCTAATGTATGAGGGGTGGAAGTAACAAAAATTAATTGATAAAAATGGAGGTGATGAAAACGCATGCGAATTGAAAATTAGAGTCATAAATTATCAAGTGAATTGAAAAAGAGAGTGATATATTGTCAATTGATTTGATAAACTTCATTCTACTATTCATCATTTACCACACCTAACTGACATTTATCGTTTACAGCAAGCAATTTTTGTTACTTCCGCCGACAAAATAAGGCTACAGTTTTACTCGCTAGCAAGCTAGTTGGCTACCTAGCTAGCAATAGTATAGCTCGCACGCCAATGTATTTAGCTACATAGCCAACTGGCTAACTAGCTAAAAAGGCTGCAGTTCACTTTCAATGACCGAGGTAATCTCAGAAATAATTACGCCGACAAAATAAGGCCACAGTTTGTGTACACTGTCATACTCGTTAGCGAGCTAGTTGGCTTCCAAGCTAGCAAGCCAAAGTGATATCGAACTGTGTGTCATTGCTTAGCATGCCAATGTATTTAGCTACATGGCCAACTGGCTAGCGAGCCAAAAAGGCTACAGTTTGCTTGCAATGGAATACTCGCGAGCGAGCTATTTAGCTGCCTAGCTAGCAAGATAAAGAAACATTGATATCTATAATGTTATAGCTAGCATGCCCATGTATTTAACATCCTAAAGTAGCTTTCACACCGGACGCGAAACAAATTTTTCGCACGACAGATTACATTCAAAGTCAATGCAAAGACGCGAATACACGCTATTTTTTTTTGTAGGAGGAGTCTGGGAATCGGGGGGAAGAGGGTGGGACTTTGGAGTAAGGTGGAGTTGTTCATGTTCAAATTTTTACTAAGTGCTCTGCAACATGCCAGAAAGGTAAGAATTGCTTTGAAAGAGGAGAATTTGACTTGAATCAAATATTTCAAAAAGGGGGATTCCAAACTTTTCTGCCTCCAGCTAGCCGCTGCTAAGGTTTGAAGCAATGCAGACCTCGCGTTGAAGAAAAAAACCTAATTATCATAAAATCATAAAAATGAATTCTTGCCTTTTATTCTAAGCTTGACTTATTTCCTGAGTTACAGATTGACAACTTCATTGACACATCTTTTAGAAGTGGTTGGATTACTCAAAACAAGACTTTCTAACTACGGAATTTCCTATTTGTCTGGTTTTCAAAGGCCTACCGAAAATTGATAAATGTCTTGACAACCCTCCACTGCGCCCCATTGTTGCAAGTATCGGTAGTCTCACGGAGCCACTGTCATTATTCGTCGACTTCTTTATTAAGAAATTTGTTGTTGACTTGCCTTCTTTTCTAGAAGATACCACTGATGTCCTCAACATTTTTAAGGATTTGAAATGTGACTGTTATGACTTTTTAGTGTCTCTTGATGTTCAGAGCTTATACACTTGTATTCCCCATGATATCAGTATTGAAGCTCTTTCATATTATCTAGATAAACGTCCCGATGGTTTATTTCCACCTAAGGACTTTCTTTTGACACTGTCAGAAATTATTTTGTCGAATAATTTTTTCAAATACTCTGGTAAATATTATTTACAATCCTCTGGGACATCAATGGGTAGCTCCTTTGCCCCGTCTTATGCTTGCCTTGTTACGGAGCTGTGGGAAGAAAAATTCATCTTTAATTCCTCCAACCCTTTTTTGTCTAAGATCGCTCTGTTAAAGCGATACATTGACGATATTTTCGTTATTTGGAAGGGCAATACCAATGAACTTGATGATTTCTTCTGTTATCTTTATAATTCTACCAGTTATTTGACTTTCACCAAGGAATATAGTCTCACCGAGATCAATTTCTTAGATTTAGCCATCCACAAAGAGGACAACGGCACATTACAGACTACAATTTTTCGTAAACGTCTCTGCAAAAATACTCTCCTAAGAGCTGACAGTAATCACCCCAATCGGCTTATTAAGAATATCACTACTGGTCAGTTTCTTAGATGGCGCAGAAATTGCAGCTCCGAGATTGACTTTCATACTTAAGCTATTGACATGAGGGAGCGCTTTTGAGCCAAAGGTTACCTTAGCGAGTGTATTGATTTGGCCTATCAGAGAGCAATACGCTCGGAAAGACACGCCCTCTTGACAAAAAGATCCAGGGATCAAGATTCCCATCGCCTCTGTTTTTCCACGGAATACACGGCCATGGCAGGCAGGATTAAATATATTGTCTTCAAACATTGGAATATCCTCAAAAGCAATCCATCTCTCAAGGATATTTCTGTTCAACCCCCTCGCATTACCTTTAGACGTGCACGCAATCTTAGAGATCAGCTGGTCCACTCTAACATTCGTACGCCTCCCCTCTCTTCTTGGCTTCCTACTCAACCCATAGGTTTTTATCGCTGCGGACACTGCATCCATTGCTCAAACTCTTCTGATATTAAAGAATTCACGCACCCACGCATGGGCAAAAAATACAAAATCAATTCTTTTATGAATTGTAAGAGCACTCATGTTATTTACATGTTAATATGCCCATGTGGATTAGTGTATGTGGGGCAAACCAAATGTCCTCTCAAAGTTAGAATAGCTGATTATAAGACTGCTATCCGCACAAAAAACCTTGATTATGCCATAGCCCATCATTATGAACAGGCTAAACATGGGTCAGTGGCTTCCCTTAAATTCTGGGGGATAGAGAAAATCACCCTACCACCAAGAGGCCAGGATATTGTAAATAAAATCCTACGCAGAGAAGCCTTTTGGATATTTACACTCAATACTCTAGAACCTTTAGGTTTAAATGAGGATATGAATTTGTCCTGTTTCCTTTAATCGATTTGCTTGCTTTATGTATTCCTATGTGTGACCGCATTTCTTTTTATTCCTCATGTATTTTTTCTCCCACCAATGAGATGTTTTTGTTTGACAATGGGAGGGGCTCTCTTACCTGTTCATTCATTCTTGAGTGTGTGTATTCGGGTCATTGGCTATATCATTTGGATGTGTTCACTGTATCCAATGGGATATTGCCACTCAGTTGTGGAGGGAGATTTAAATGTCAATTCTAGTCTTGGCCCTCTGTTTGACTCTAAAGAAGACCTTGTGTTGAAACGTCAGTCACCTGCACCATAATAAATTGCCTAATATAACTGTGTTCTCCAGGACTCCTTCCTTTGTTATATGTATTTTTATCCCCCTCTTTCTAAGAGGCACCAGTTTTTGGCTATAGTTTGCCAGCTGAGGTGCTTATTTCTTATCAGTTTCCTGAGTTACATGTCATAAAATGTCTTGTTTTTGGGAATTTCGTGTTTTCGGCTGATTATTTTTTTTTTTTGTTGATGTTGAGTTTTTGGTCATTTTGAGCAGTTTTGAGTAAAAACCTTTTTTTGGTTATAAGTCGCCTCTGGACTTAGAAAATTTTAGGGTTAGGGTTAGTTAGGGGTCTGAATATTAGGAGGATTTCAGGCTTCAGAGGCTGCAATGTTTGTCGGATTATTTAAAATAAATTTGTGTATATAGTCCAAGATGTATATTTGACAATGCTCAAAATTGATTTCCAGCAATTTCTGACATCTAATATGGTCAATGGCGGCCATTTGCCAAAATTGTTTTTCCCCTTGGATGCCCCTTAAAAGATGTGTGTGATGGAAGGAGGAGGGAGGAAGGAAGGGTGAGGGGGTGTGGAGCATGATGAATGGTTACACAGCATGTACAAGGGAAACATTTCAACCATGAATGGACCAGCTAGCTTCTATCTGTAGCGAGGGATGTACAGTGCACATTACATTCATGAATATAATACATTTAGTTTTAACATACAACAAAGATCATGTGTTAGACATAGTAATGTATTCATACAGTACATTACAATTACATTTAATTCAAAAAAAAATGCTGGAAATTCATACCGAATGTGGCAGGCCGAAGGAGGGCCCGGGCGGGGAATTGAACCCCAGACTCCCGGGTAAGAGTCAAACACGCTGACCACGTCGCCAAAGAGCCAGGCTTGTTGGCAAGGTAGCGTACTTATTTGGAGGCATTTCTGGTGACAGGACCCTTCAACTGTCACATCTCTTCCCCTCTTTCAGGAGCGTGTCCTCACGCTCCATGCCTTACACATGCTGCCATCCATTCGGATCCCCCAGATCCAGCCGATTACACCAGAATGTGGCAGGCCATAGGAGGGCCCGGGCAGGAAATTGAACCCCAGACTCCCGGGTAAGAGTCAAACGCGCTGACCACGTCACCAAAGAGCCAGGCTCGTTGGCAAGGTAGCCAGGGTGCGTACTTATTTGGAGGCATTTCTAGTGATAGGACCCTTCAACTGTCACATCAATGTCTCCTAATATGTACGCTCCTGGCTACCTTGCCAAAAAGCCTGGCTCTTTGAGATGTGTTGACCTTACCCGAGTCCTGGGGTTCAATCCCCCAGGCCCTCCTTCAGCCTGCCACACGCATACAACATTTACAAGACTCTTACAGAAGATTTTCTAGCGACATTCTAATTATATGTGGGTATGGTGCATACTTCGTGTAGTACATGTATAGTTCAATGTTTTTTCACAAAGTTTTCCATTGCATATTTGAGCACTGTGCAAAATAAGAAATTTACATATATATACAAATACATGGATTCATATTAATGTCAGAGCAAAAGTAAAAACGGTAACATAGCGACTGTAAAAAACTTGGAAGTGATCTCTGATGGGGATCGGGGAGATACACGACTCCGTCTCTGTGGCGACTGAGTTATCTAGTTCACTCTGAATCACTAATTTTTTTAAATTCTGAAAGTGTAATCAATGACGCCTAGTGCTACTTTGGTCAATCCTCTTATTGCAAGGCAGGACACTCCGGACCTCGACCATAATTTGCAGGGTTTTTTTTTTTTGGTGCGATTAGCACATCTGGAAATCATCGTTGACATCGTTATTTTCATATAAAATATTTGTGTTAGAGGACACGGAGCTTAATGATTGAGTGATAACAAAAACAAGCATCAGGAACACAAGAATATGGAGACAAAGCTATTTCAAATTACACCATGTATTGTATAATCTCTCCAGAAGTTGAGCTTGGTTACTTAATCTTGAGCACAAACATATTAACAGTTTATTGGGGAAAGAATTCCTATTCAAACTCCACCAGAATGAAATTTATGCTTTTTAAAACACCTTGATGTTTGGGTACCCAAAAGAAACATTCGGGGTTTAATAACATCAAACGTACATCCAGTCAAGAAAATTCACTTTAATTTTGAGTACTACAAAACGCGGAAATGGCACATAACAGCGGAAGCCATGTTGCCCAAACACCGGGTTGCTAGTGCATGTGCAGCATATGCATGCACGATATGTAATAGAAATATTTAAATATAAAACCCGCCAAAATATATTTGCAACCCCTTTCAAAATCATTCTGGCATATACACTGATGGACTTTAAAAACTTATAACCAGAATTGTAGCCAAACTAGGTTTCAAATTTGTAACCATTTATTGACTTTACCCATAACAACTTTGACAAAATGTCAGATAACATCAACAAAAAAAGAACGATAAAAGAATCAACAATGACAAGTTTAACAACTAATTCAACTACAAAGATCAACTCCAATCTCAGTACCGAGTGTGACTGCCACATGCCTGCAACAAAGCCATCCCTTGTCTTGGCATGGACAGCACCATTCTGTTGAGCTGTTGCTGGGGAATGGCCTGCCACTCCTAGAGAAGGGCGTCTTGGAGCTCTGCCCACGTCCTGGGCGGTGGAGTGCGTTGCTGAACCCGCCGATCCAACAGGTCCCACACATGCTCATTGAAGTTCATCTCAGGGCTGAAAGGTGGCCATTCCATGACTCGCACACTATTCTGGACCAGGAGCTGCTGGGTCACACGTGCTGAGTGAGATGTTGCGTTGTCTTGCATGAACGTAACCTCAGGGTGGTCTGTGATGAAAGGCACGACATGCGGTCTGATGACAAAATCACAGTAGCGGGCTGCATTAAGATTTCCATTGATTATGACCAGGTCGGACCTCCAACCATACCAAATGGCACCCCAAACCATCACCAAGCCTCCTCCAAAGCGATCTGTCTCAGCAATGCAGGAGGCCGCGTGTCTCTCTCCACGTCGTCTGTAGACCCTCTGTCTTACATCATGTCGGTACGGACAAAATCTGGACTCATCACTGAAGACAGCATTCCTCCAGAATCAGTTGGGGACTTGTCTCTGACCATATTCTTCAGCCCAGCGAAGCCTGGTAGCCCTGCGCCGTGCATCAAGCTGCATTCCGACACATGCCCTGTGGGCTCTGATCCCTCGCTCTGCAAGTCGGCGACTCACTGTTCTTCTGCTGATCCTTGGTCTGTGGATTCCTGGGGTCTCCTGAGCCGTCCTGGTGCAGGTTCGAAACCGATCTCTCAGGTGGACGAGGCGGATCTGATTGTCCTGGGCTGGGGTCGTGACCCTAGGCTGACCAGGTCGGGGTCGATCATTAGTGCTTCCAGTCTCCTGGTAACAAGCCACAAGGTTAGAGATTGTGGGTTCGCTTCCCCCAAAATGCTGGGCGATGTGATTTTGGGAGGTTCCAGTCATCTACAGCCCAATGGCTTGATCACGTTGGGGTCTGGAAAGGCGAGGCATGACGCATGTGTTGTCTTTGAACAAGTGCTCTCGGGTTCTGGCCTTAATGACCACAAGGATTGTTTTAAGGCATTTTACAGCATTGCAATTGTGATCAGTGAAGCCTGACGAGGTTACATCATTAATTCCTCAAATCCAGCTCCACAGACACAAACAAGGTCATGACCTCACGCACTATTGTGTCTCCTTACTCAAAGACAACTGCATATCAATTATGTAATCATCTAATTAAAGTTCCCCTAACCCAACGATACTATTACTGTCTTGTCAGATTTATAAGTTTTTAAAGTCCGTCAGTATAAAAATCCGAGAAAAGTGGAGGTTGCATACAATATTATTTTCATTTACAGGTAGTTGACAATATATTACTAGACACTCGGACTAGTTTGAGGACAAGTTTACAAGTTTACTTACAACATCCTTGCTGTGTTATTGTCACGGAAGAGACCTTGAACTCCACATCACTTTGGATGTTTTGTGCTGCCTTGACTTTGGAGCCACATTCAAAGTACACTACCAGCTTCTTGTTGGTGGCGATTATGAGGACCGGGCTGATGGTGGAGTAGCAGGTGTTCAAGAAAACACGAGCGTCAGTCACAGCCGGGTGCTCACGGGACACAAAAAGTGAGGAGAGCCACACAACATTTTCCAAGCTGAATAGCACAACATATGTGCTCACGAGCAGCAGGACGGCACGCGATGCCTCCTCAGTCTTCCTGCCAGCTCCCTGCAGGCTCTGAACCTGCTGACGGTGCCGATGCAGGACCAACATCACGTACACTGCTGCTGCTGCCATCAGCCCAACAAAAGATGAAGTCCACGTGGGCTGTTTATCACACCTTTGACTACATAAAAAAAAGTATGGCCAGGGAACACCACAATGCAGAACTTCAAGTTAAGACTGTACTCTGGGATGGTGCTGTTAATAGGAAAAGCTTCAGTGTAGAGAATGGTACTGATGTAAATCGTCACATTGAGCCCATAGAGGAAGATGATGGCATGGGGGAGGTGGCCAGGAAGCCAGTTTTTCAGCCAGGCCCAGCCATGCTTTGACGGGGCAATGACCACACACTGGTAGGAGCTCAACAGGAGGTGAGGGTGATCGACATGCCTCGGGCAACACGGTGGCGGGAGGATTGCCCTGCAGGCATGGCCATCAAAAAGCAGGTCAATGCCCAGTGCAGCCAGAGCCTGTGGAATGCCTTGGCATAGCGTCACTGTCAAGTTGGCGAAGACCAGCTGGCTGAGGATGACCTCGTTGTGATGAATGCCTTGCTGTTTAACAAATAAATGACAGAAGAGGAGGAGAGCTGCCAGATTTCCTGGGATTCCCACTACACTCAGACCAATGAAACTGGCCGCTTTTAGTGCCAGTCGCACCTCCATCTGCCCCTCAGGTATGTCTGTGAGGAAAGAACGAGGGAGCATTGAGCAGAGCATGGTGAATGTGATAGGATGGCATCCAATTTTAGATCCAAGGTCTTGAGAAAATCACAAAGTTAATAGAATATAGACAACTATGGATATTAATACAAGTGGAGGACAGTAATATTTATGTTGAGCCTGTATTTTGCTGTTCAAGCATAAAGCAATTTTGACTATTAGTTGTTGAGAAGTCACAAAGAGCCACAGACTCCCACAAAATTATGGTTTAATTTATCAAATCGTGTGCTTAGAAAGCTTTCTTTATGATATTTGCTTTTGTATGTTTTTTTCATACTGACATGAATTTGGAAACTATATGAGGGTGACTGAAATTGCCACCCTCTGTCATTAACTGATTATTGACATTCCACTCAAAACACTTCGCATTTACGAGACAATTACTTGGGAAAGCACGGTTGCTGAATATGAAATCGAAGTCTTTGTTTTTTGGCAAATGTAATAATAGCTGCTAGAACATAAACATATTGCAGTAATTTACTCATTCAAATATGACTCCAATGTGATGTCATTTACACTTTCCAGAGTCAGCAAGAAGGGTTGAATAATTCAATTCCTCACCTTGTGCTGCCAATCAAACTGATCCACTCTGCTCTGAAACACTGAACTGCCGATTTATAATTTTTGAGTCTCTTTATTAAAACCCTTCAGAGACTAAATTAACCATGACAAATTAATTGGCTCCATTCAGAGCATGCAAATACAGCTCTTGATATCACTCATAATCAGAAATGTAATCTCTTGCTGCTCATTAGTCTTTTTTTTGAAGGTGCTTACATTGAGTAAGGCATCTTTTTCCATAACTGTCTGCCATTTTCTAAATTTAAAACCTTCGAAGGACACTTTCGAGCACCTTAAACACATAAGAGGAGTTATTGCTGTCTCAAATATTAGGAAGGATTTTACATTTGTTCATGGCTTCAGTGGAATAATGGTATTGAAACAGGAATTGAAAAATTAAAAATATAAAATCTGACCATTTGACCATAATGAGAACATTTTGAGAATGAAAACTTAGTGAAACCCTTAAAATGTTTTGGGTTTTTTTTTTTAATACTTCTCAGTAAATTTGAGCCTGAAATGGAATAACGTATTTTTCAAATCAACAAGAAGTTTCCAAAAGTTTTTGGTTTTGCAGTTCTATATTATATGTCTATCTAAGATATGCATCGTCAATATGTATATCATATTCTTAAGAGTCAAAACATGACCACCAGCTTAACCCCTTTGCGCAGAAGCCAAATATGGCTATTTATGTGTTACCCAATTTAAGGCTTTATAATTCAAGACCTGAGCTTCACAGAGAGGAAGGAAATGGCTGAAATCAAACAAGATACTTGCATCATTTAGAAATCCTTCATATGTCATTTTAATTTCATAATTTTAGTTCAGAGTAAGGGCCGCAAACACAAAAAATCTTCATTTAAATTCTGCAATGAAATTATTTAAAAAATAATACTGAGAATTGATAAGTGGTTGAACAATACATTTCTGAGATCATAAACTCCTTGAACACAAGTGCACATCATCTGATGTGCAAGTGCTTTTCAAAATTATCTGCCCTCTATCAGCCAAATAAGACAGCTCTCCAAGTGGCTCCCCATGCTGTCAGAGTCCTCAAAATAGCGCACTGTCAAATCATAAAATAATCATATGTTTAACACAAATCAACTTTCCACTCACGAAATTCAATATGAATCAATGATTTTCTCGCAGAATTTAGCTTGAATTTATCAAAATAGGCGTGGATGGACATCAGTGGTCACCAGAAACCTCTCCAAACCAAAAGCATGCCTTTTCTCCATGATAAAGTTCAGAGTTTTGTCCATTTATCTATAAAGCCGCACAGCAAGCACACGTGCTCGTCTAAGGAACAGCTTATTTTACGGTCAGAACGTTCACTCTGAGACGGAAAGCTTGCTGTTTACAATTCCGATCATCCAAGTGAAATGCAAGCTTGTATAAACCCTTTTCACACCCTATAAGGAGCAAGTATAACTCACTAACACAGTAATATCTAAAAGGTACCTTATTTTAACAAAATAGACGTTCAACCATCAGGAAAAAGCAGGCAATATGCTGAGTCGTTGGTGCAATGAATGTGAAATAGAGGATTTACCAAAGTTTTCAAGCTGTTCACATTTTAAGCGAGCAAAAATCCAAGGCATTCTATTTAGATTGAATGCAGTATAAATTCTAAAACAGATCACCACATTCAGCAAAACATCAGCACATGCAGTGTTATTAGCTAAGGTTTACGGGGACTCTTGTCACCCAATCTGGCACACTAGCTCAGGGATCACTCACGGTGGTAAACCCAAAATAAGAAATAGCTGGCCAGTTAGCTAGATGGCTGGATGTAAGATTGAGCTACTCCATACAAAGTCAGTTCTACTCACACTGTAAGAGGAAAAAACTCCATCATTGTATTTCTCCTCCAAAGAATCAGTGCTATCAGCCCTCCAGTCTGTTCCATTCAGAATAATTGCCATTTTCCATCACCAAATCAGATTTCTATCCCAATATAACCTCAGCACTCCAGGGTTGGTTTTGGAAGTCTTCCTTTTTAGCAATTATGTCCTTTTCAGCTGCTCAAAGAAGAAAAATATAATTGAACTTGCTGTTGCAAAGGGTTTAAGTACTTTTCTGTGGGTCCAATCAATGTCTTTCAATTACTGAAGAAAGTTTATTCTGTCTGGAATTGGATTTAAAACATGTCAATCAATAGGTGATTACCGGAAAGGTTCAGGTGTGCGTGAATTATAACTGTGCTTTACGCAGATAAGCCTGAGTAAACTTTAGAGAGACTGGATGACATTGAGGGAGTATATGAGGTTATAAGGAACAACTGAAATTGTCACGGAGTGAATCGTAATTCAATGGTTGGGAATCACGCTTTTCTAATATCTGATGACTATAATTGATTGCAGAGTCCTATAGTATGAATACCATGTTGAATTTTTGCTTCAGAAAACTGATTTTTTTTTCCACGACTCAGTTGAAATACTTTTGGCCTATTATTGCTGAACTGGTAGCAACAAAGGTCAACGATTTTTTTTTTGTCAATAAGAGATCATTTTATTAACTGCTGGATAGATGCCACGGGCAAGCATGTTAGGCAGATTACACATCAGGCTCGGCTGAGGACTTTTATTCATGCAATTCCAGGGAAACAGGGATGGAACATAACTCGTCAATATTCTCAAAGGGAACAGGCTGGGCTTTCTCGTGAATATTCAATAAACGGTTCTGGTGTGCCATCTATTGATAGAATAGTGTAACTGCGTGCATAAATACAGCAGCCCCATGTCCGCTGGCATGTACATATCGTCGCTGTCGGGCGCAAACCTCCTCTATGTCCAAAAATCATGATTTTTACTTTTTTCCATAAATCAGTACTATTGGTCACCCTTTATGTCTGACTGTGGTTTTAGAAATATTTAACCAATGAAGAGTATTTAAAACCGCCTGTGACTAAACCTCCTAACTCCATTGGATCCTGAAACTGTCGACCAAACCTCCTAACTCCACCCCCCCACACCTCCGCCATATTTCAAAGGGCGTCAACAAGAGGAGCAGATACAATATTGTTGTATTTCACTGAGGTAAACAGCTCAAAAGTGTTTTCATATAAGGCTTAGGTGATTGCAAATTCAGTTAAAGGGGAACTATGCAGGATTTCGGCGTAATTATTGTGCCTCAGAGTCACTGTGATGGTTAAGCGACTTGTTATGGGGAGAATGGGGCTCATCTGCCCTCTCCCCAGCGAATCTTGGCTGAAAACTGACCTTGCAAGATCAGGTCCACTGCCCCGTGTCCCAAATCTAAATAAACCCCATGGAGCTATCGCGAAAACGAACTGTTTTACAGTACGAGACAAAAAACACTGCTTTCGGCTAGTAATAAAAGGAAGACAGCTTCTCTTCACTGGTGTTACGATGGCGGAGCCGGCGAAAAAAAAAGAGGTGGCCGTCGTCAGAGGAGGCGAGGAAGAAAAACAAAGCGTCTGACCGAGCAAGAAGTCAAACACGAGTCATTCTTGGTCGAGCTTTTTCAGAATGGAAGAGCTCAAGGAGAAAAAAGCATGCAAATCAGATGCCGATCTGGCGTTGTTGCTGTTGCACTTGTAAGTATCCTTGCGAAAAAATTTATGCATTCCTTGTTTTCATATGTCGTTGCCCACTCTTCATGTTTGCTGTTGTTTGTAAAGGCCTTTGCGCGATTATTGTATGAGTGGTGCTTGATGCTTGTTAGCTAGCAGAGATGTTAGCATAGTTACCGGGTAAACACGTTTGTTTTGTCACGTAGCTGTTATTTTTTTTACTTTATCGTCCTGTTTCTGCCCCAGGAGTGCAATTTTACTATGAGCCACATAACTTCGTCAGCCGAGTCTATGTTTTGTGAGTTTTGTGCAGTTCGCTATTTACATTGTGTAGTTCAAGATTTGTTAGAAGAGCAACTAGAAGAGTGTTACAAAAACATTACGGGCCCTATCTTACGCCAGTCCCTACCTGTTATTTGGGGATTTAGCATTGCGTAAGAGGCGTTCCCCCGCAAAAGTTGCTATCTTGCACACCTGCCTATATCCCTAAAACACCTGCGCTACCTGTTATATTATGAATAGGCGTGGTTTGGGCGTTACGCCAGTTAAACCAATCAGCGTGCCATGTGCCATTGCCTTTAGGAGCAGGCTGCGCTATCCCAAATCCTCAAACCGAAACCCTTGATGGAGAGAGGAAGGTCGCCACGTTTCTCCGAAGACGAAGTTAAATTGCTCGTGCATGAGGTCAAATCCAGACAGGGGAGGATCTGTTTTTGTTAATAAAATAATACAATTCATGATTAACTTATTATTATTATTATTATTTGACATTGACATATTGTTTAATGTTTGGTATGGAATTAAAAAAAAAATCAAGCCTACCCCTTTTGTGATGGAAACTTCAAAAAAAAACCAAACTTCCAACTCCCTCTCTCATCTGAAATGAAGCATAGAACAAAATCCCATTTTAGAAAATGCCCACAGCCAAATAAATGCCTACATTGACTGCAACCATTTACACTTTTTTCTTTATAAAGCGACTTTGAGTATTTAATAAAACGCTATATGGATTACATGTATTATTACATTACTAGTAGCCTACTGATTGCACAAATTACAGAGTCCTCAAAATAGCGCACTGTCAAATCATAAAATAATCATATGTTTAACACAAATCAACTTTCCACTCACGAAATTCAATATGAATCAATGATTTTCTCGCAGAATTTAGCTTGAATTTATCAAAATAGGCGTGGATGGACATCAGTGGTCACCAGAAACCTCTCCAAACCAAAAAGCATGCCTTTTCTCCATGATAAAGTTCAGAGTTTTGTCCATTTATCTATAAAGCCGCACAGCAAGCACACGTGCTCGTCTAAGGAACAGCTTATTTTACGGTCAGAACGTTCACTCTGAGACGGAAAGCTTGCTGTTTACAATTCCGATCATCCAAGTGAAATGCAAGCTTGTATAAACCCTTTTCACACCCTATAAGGAGCAAGTATAACTCACTAACACAGTAATATCTAAAAGGTACCTTATTTTAACAAAATAGACGTTCAACCATCAGGAAAAAGCAGGCAATATGCTGAGTCGTTGGTGCAATGAATGTGAAATAGGGGATTTACCAAAGTTTTCAAGCTGTTCACATTTTAAGCGAGCAAAAATCCAAGGCATTCTATTTCGTTGAATGCAGTATAAATTCTAAAACAGATCACCACATTCAGCAAAACATCAGCACATGCAGTGTTATTAGCTAAGGTTTACGGGGACTCTTGTCACCCAATCTGGCACACTAGCTCAGGGATCACTCACGGTGGTAAACCCAAAATAAGAAATAGCTGGCCAGTTAGCTAGATGGCTGGATGTAAGATTGAGCTACTCCATACAAAGTCAGTTCTACTCACACTGTAAGAGGAAAAACTCCATCATTGTATTTCTCCTCCAAAGAATCAGTGCTATCAGCCCTCCAGTCTGTTCCATTCAGAATAATTGCCATTTTCCATCACCAAATCAGATTTCTATCCCAATATAACCTCAGCACTCCAGGGTTGGTTTTGGAAGTCTTCCTTTTTGCGCAATTATGTCCTTTTCAGCTGCTCAAAGAAGAGAAAATATAATTGAACTTGCTGTTGCGCAAGGGTTTAAGTACTTTTCTGTGGGTCCAATCAATGTCTTTCAATTACTGAAGAAAGTTTATTCTGTCTGGAATTGGATTTAAAAACATGTCAATCAATAGGTGATTACCGGGAAAGGTTCAGGTGTGCGTGAATTATAACTGTGCTTTACGCAGATAAGCCTGAGTAAACTTTAGAGAGACTGGATGACATTGAGGGAGTATATGAGGTTGTAAGGAACAACTGAAATTGTCACGGAGTGAATGCGTAATTCAATGGTTGGGAATCACGCTTTTCTAATATCTGATGACTATAATTGATTGCAGAGTCCTATAGTATGAATACCATGTTGAATTTTTGCTTCAGAAAACTGATTTTTTTTTCCACGACTCAGTTGAAATACTTTTGGCCTATTATTGCTGAACTGGTAGCAACAAAGGTCAACGATTTTTTTCTGTCAATAAGAGATCATTTTTATTAACTGCTGGATAGATGCCACGGGCAAGCATGTTAGGCAGATTACACATCAGGCTCGGCTGAGGACTTTTATTCATGCAATTCCAGGGAAACAGGGATGGAACATAACTCGTCAATATTCTCAAAGGGAACAGGCTGGGCTTTCTCGTGAATATTCAATAAACGGTTCTGGTGTGCCATCTATTGATAGAATAGTGTAACTGCGTGCATAAATACAGCAGCCCCATGTCCGCTGGCATGTACATATCGTCGCTGTCGGGCGCAAACCTCCTCTATGTCCAAAAATCATGATTTTTACTTTTTTCCATAAATCAGTACTATTGGTCACCCTTTATGTCTGACTGTGGTTTTAGAAATATTTAACCAATGAAGAGTATTTAAAACCGCCTGTGACTAAACCTCCTAACTCCATTGGATCCTGAAACTGTCGACCAAACCTCCTAACTCCACCCCCACACCTCCGCCATATTTCAAAGGACGTCAACAAGAGGAGCAGATACAATATTGTTGTATTTCACTGAGGTAAACAGCTCAAAGTGTTTTCATATAAGGCTTAGGTGATTGCAAATTCAGTTAAAGGGGAACTATGCAGGATTTCGGCCGTAATTATTGTGCCTCAGAGTCACTGTGATGGTTAAGCGACTTGTTATGGGGAGAATGGGGCTCATCTGCCCTCTCCCCAGCGAATCTTGGCTGAAAACTGACCTTGCAAGATCAGGTCCACTGCCCCGGTGTCCCAAATCTCATCGCTTGATGGAGCTATCGCGAGAAACGAACTGTTTTACAGTACGAGACAAAAACACTGCTCGGCTAGTAATAAAAGGAAGACAGCTTCTCTTCACTGGTGTTACGATGGCGGAGCCGGGGAAAAAGAAGAGGTGGCCGTCGTCAGAGGAGGCGAGGAAGAGAAAACAAGCGTCTGACCGAGCAAGAAGTCAAACACGAGTCATTCTTGGTCGAGCTTTTTCAGAATGGAGAGAGCTCAAGGAGAAAGAAGCATGCAAATCAGATGCCGATCTGGCGTTGTTGCTGTTGCACTTGTAAGTATCCTTGCGAAAAAATTTATGCATTCCTTGTTTTCATATGTCGTTGCCCACTCTTCATGTTTGCTGTTGTTTGTAAAGGCCTTTGCGCGATTATTGTATGAGTGGTGCTTGATGCTTGTTAGCTAGCAGAGATGTTAGCATAGTTACCGGTAAACACGTTTGTTTGTCACGTAGCTGTTATTTTTTTTACTTTATCGTCCTGTTTCTGCCCCAGGAGTGCAATTTTACTATGAGCCACATAACTTCGTCAGCCGAGTCTATGTTTTGTGAGTTTTGTGCAGTTCGCTATTTACATTGTGTAGTTCAAGATTTGTTAGAAGAGCAACTAGAAGAGTGTTACAAAAACATTACGGGCCCTATCTTACGCCAGTCCCTACCTGTTATTTGGGGATTTAGCATTGCGTAAGAGGCGTTCCCCCGCAAAAGTTGCTATCTTGCACACCTGCCTATATCCCTAAAACACCTCGCTACCTGTTATATTATGAATAGGCGTGGTTTTGGGCGTTACGCCAGTTAAACC
Organism: Gymnothorax javanicus; assembly: GCA_029692085.1. Classification (NCBI taxonomy): domain Eukaryota; kingdom Metazoa; phylum Chordata; class Actinopteri; order Anguilliformes; family Muraenidae; genus Gymnothorax; species Gymnothorax javanicus. Next base: position 16,972,899 of record CM056202.1, read on the forward strand.
AATCAGCGTGCCATGTGCCATTGCCTTTAGGAGCAGGCTGCGCTATCCCAAATCCTCAAACCGAAACCCTTGATGGAGAGAGGAAGGTCGCCACGTTTCTCCGAAGACGAAGTTAAATTGCTCGTGCATGAGGTCAAATCCAGACAGGGGAGGATCTGTTTTTGTTAATAAAATAATACAATTCATGATTAACTTATTATTATTATTATTATTTGACATTGACATATTGTTTAATGTTTGGTATGGAATTAAAAAAAAAATCAAGCCTACCCCTTTTGTGATGGAAACTTCAAAAAAAAAGAAGAAAAAAATGCGTTTCGCCATGCACTTCCAACTCCCTCTCTCATCTGAAATGAAGCATAGAACAAAATCCCATTTTAGAAAATGCCCACAGCCAAATAAATGCCTACATTGACTGCAACCATTTACACTTTTTTCTTTATAAAGCGACTTTGAGTATTTAATAAAACGCTATATGGATTACATGTATTATTACATTACTAGTAGCCTACTGATTGCACAAATTACTTACCAGGCAGGCTTCAGATGACATGACTAGCGGTGTCGCAGCTCCGCTGCCAGCTGGTTCTTCATTGCCCCTGCTACTGCTGGCACTATGTCAGCATTTGGAGTCGGCACCTGCACTTCAGCTTGCCGCCTTCTATAGTCCGGTAATAATCTATCCTCAAACTCCAGCATCATTCCATGGCGTAGGGCAGTGTTGTGCAGCACACAACATGCCACAAAGAAAGATGCTACTTTCTGAGGACCAGACTGTAAGACCCCACCTGACCTGTCCAAGCAGCGGAACCGCATTTTGAGCGCGCCAAATGTTCGCTCAATGACAGCTCGTGCACGTGAGTGTTTTCTATTGAAAGCAAACTCACGCACACTGGTTGGCTTAATGTATGGCACCATGCACCACGTCTTCAATGAATAACACTGTCACCCAATAGCCACCCATCCAGAGGGGGGTCCCTCTGGAAGACTGCAGGAATGACCCACTGTTCCATTATAAAAGTGTTGTGGCTACCTCCAGGATGATTTGCGTATCCATTCAAGATGTAAGCCCATGCATCGCAAATCACCTGGACGTTGATGGAATGGGTTCCCTTAGGATTCACATAGGCGCCACTGTTCAGAGCCGGAGCCCGAATCAGAACGTGTGTGCAGTCGACGGCACCCAGAACCCAAGGGAACCCATATCTTGCCAAAAAAATACCGCTTTACCCTGCGTTGTCTCTCGGGTGTCACAGGGATGCCAGTGATGTGCCTACAGGCTTGTCGGACTATGCTGACAGTGACTGCAGTTATAGCCGAGCTTATGGCAGACTGGGTCATGCCTCCAATTGAGCTGAGTGGGTGTTGGAATGACCCACTAGCATAGAAAAATAGTGCCACAGTAACCCTAACAGCAACAGGCAAGGCATACGGACGGCTGGCAGCGGTGTCGACATCATCCGCAACCAGGTGACATAATTCCATCACTGCCTGACGGGAGAGGCACAGTTTTGTCAGGCATTCTTGTTCTGTGGGAAATAATACTTGTATTGTATTATTATAATTTTAGAATATTATATATAATATATATCATTAATATATATTATATATAAAAATTACTTATCATTATAAAGGCAGAAAAAATGATTGATACAAAATACAAACAATATAGACTTACCTGAAAGGCCCAGGTAGCTGGTGCGCTGGCAGTACATGCGTTCTGGGCGTCTTCTATTATTTAACTGGCGATCAAGGCGATTTAGTATTATCTCTGCCATTTTCTCGGGGTTCAACTGAGGCTAAAGCAAGGTGGCTTTTTATAGGCGAGTTAATTTGGGAAGTGGAGCCGCATGTGCACGTCCTCATGTGTCCAAGTGGACGCGCATTGAAGCCGCCAGGGCACGCTCTTGTAAAAGCCCAAATGGGTAGCGGGTGGTTTGAGGACCCGCTATACGCTTTCCCTAACGTGTGGTCAAGATTGCAATTGTAGGGAAAGCGCATAAACACGCCCACGGGCACACCTCCAGGCGCAAATAAGGGAGTCGGCATAATGCATAGCGGGTAGTGTGGCCGTAAGATACCGTTTAGGGATAGTGGAAGCTGCTAAATGGGTCATTCACGGGTAGTGGGTAGTGGCAACGGGTTGGGCAGTGTGAAAGATAGAGCCCTACGTCTGATCAATATCGGTGCTGAGGAAAAAAAAACTCAGAAAACAAACAAAAAAGTCGCAGTTATCCTTAGCCTTTTACTTTTTCCCGTAATTGTTTTGTTATATGTGGTTACAAACCTCGGTAGACATCGCTTCAGGACTGCCTTCTCGCCCGGCCGTTTGTAAACAAATGCACATGGACCGGGGCGGGGGGCGGAGGAGGTGGTTGCGGTGAGATTTTTACGACAGTTGTGTGAAATTTGCACACCGGAACTATAGGGGGAGCTGCGGAGAGGGTAAAAAAGCACCAAACCAACAAAGAAGAGCGATTTCCGACCAACTTACATATACTCAGAGGCAATGAAAACGCAACACCAGTTCGGATTCAAATAATTTTGTGACTCAAATTTATTTTCTTATTTTAACAATTCAAATATGTTGGGTGGGTTGACTTTGATGAATTAAATGTGTTAATGGGCCGATTTGGACAATAATAAACAGATGCATTAAACATAACGAGCACAAGTTGAAAATGAAAAATCACATGACTGAATGGAACACACATTTAAAAATGAACTCAAAAGAACAGTCAGTATTGGGTGTGACCCCCACGAACATCCACACAGGCAGTACAACGTCTCCTCATGGACCTGACTTAGCGTCTTAGGTTTTCTTGGGGAAGTTGTCGCCACTCTGCCTGTAGTGCATTCTGGAGTTGCTGCATGGTTTGAGGTCTGGGTACTCTTGATGAAAGAGCTTGTCCCAGTTGGACGTACTACACCCGAAACGTACTGATGCTGGACGTACTACACCCAAAACGGTGAGCCACTTGCCGGGCACTTACTCCCGCCTCTTGCATACCCAGGGCCCTGTTCCGTTGTTCAGTCGACAGACGTGGCATTATGACACAAAATGTTTTTTGTGTGGCTTTTATCATGCCTTTATATAGGGAAGACAACCCCTCCTTCATTTCAACCACTGTACTTGCACAACTCCTAATCCCATATGTTGTACTCAATATGGATTGATGAGAGTCCAATTCACACTGATGAGTTACATGATGATCATTCATGTGTAACGAGGTACACATTGTGACCCTCTGGTGGTGTGTCTGTAGCAAAGCATCTGATGTAATATCACTTCTTTGTAATAGACTAGTGCTTTCTAGAAGCTTCTGGCATCTTCCTGCCTGGAGGGGGCGGGATTACCCAGGAATCCTGTAGATCTTTCCAGAATATTGCTAGTCTATATAAATGCTGTGATTTTGGTCAGTGGAGGCAGAGTTTTTGTTTTGGCAACAGAGTTACATAGTGGCATTAGAGTGTTATTAGAGAATTGAACAGTGGATTATTTGTAGAACTTTTTTTTATCAGTGAAGAATAAATTTGTTTAAGTTGTTATTGCTGGTTTTCTTTGTTGTGATTTTTAAGTCATAACAAATTGGAGGCTCCACCGAGATAAACCATTCATTGGATCAACGATTGGATTCACCAAAGATTAAAGCTGAATTATTATTTTAAATCTTGTGACTATTTGAAAAACCAGCAATCATGACTTTTTTGATGTTGAAAATTTTTTTGAAAACTCCAACCCAGGAATCAATTGTGCTGGCAAAGAAGAAGGACTTGCTGCAAATAGCCTCAACCCTTGGATTATCTGATGTGAAATCATCAATGAAGAAACGAGAAATATTCAACATTTTGGTGCAACATTTCATCGATGAAGATATCTTTGGGGAAGAAGCAGCAGAATTGATTAAAGATGTGGAGGTGCCTGCAACAGAGCTGCAAAGACTTGAATTTCAGCTATGGCCGAAAGAACTGGAAGAGAGCAGGTTGGAGAGGGAGAAGGAAAGAGAACTGGAAGAAAGAAGGTTGGAGAAGGAGAGAGAACTAGCAGAAAGAAGATTGGAGAGAGAACTGGAAGAAAGAAGGATGCACTTGCAGTACGAATTGGAAATGAAGAAAATAGAAGCAGGTACTGTTACAAAATCTTTTGGACTTTCTGATCATTTTGCTGTGGTTAAACACATCAGACTTGTTCCTCCTTTCCTAGAAAATGATGTAGACCAATACTTTACCCATTTTGAAAGAATTGCTGAAAATTTGAAATTGCCAAAAGAGCATTGGACAATGATGTTACAAAGTGTTCTTACTGGTAAAGCTAGGAAAATCTATAACCAGTTATCTGTCCAACAGTGTTCTGATTATGATTTTGTTAAATCTGCCATTCTTAAGGGTTATGAATTGGTCCCCGAGGCTTACAGACAAAAATTTAGGAATTCTCGCAAGGAAGCCAGTCAAACTCATGTTGAATTTGGCAGGTTGAAGGAACAGTTGTTTGATCAGTGGTGTAATTCCATGAAAGTTGAGAAAGATTTTGATAGAATGAGGCAACTTATTTTGGTTGAGGAATTCAAAAGGTGTATCCAGCCTGATATCAAGACTTTCCTTGAGGAGAAACAAGTCAATACTTTGCAAGATGTTTCCACCCTAGCTGATAGTTATGCATTGACTCATAAGTCTTCTTTTGTCCAAAAATCCACATTTTCTAAATTTCAAGGCAAGTCTCAGTCCAAGACTTCTTCTAATAACACTTCTAATGATTCTACGGCCACTTCTGAGAGGAAACCTTCCAGTGAGAAGCACTCCTCTGATTCTTTACCTTCTGTGTCTTGCCAATACTGCAAAAAGCAAGGTCACCTTATTTCTGAGTGTTATGCTCTCAAGAAAAAACAACAACGAGAAGAAACCAAGCCAACTGCTTTCACTAAGAGAGAATCTCTTGTATCAAAGGTCAGTTTGTCTGATCTTCTACCTTCTGTGTCTGATTCTGTTATGGAGGGTTTTGAGCCATTCATCACCGATGGTTTTGTCTCACTTTCACATGATTTTTCCTCATCTGCTCCTGTTCGAATTCTAAGGGACACGAGATCTTCCCAATCTCTTATTCTTGCAGATATTCTGCCTTTTTCGGACAAATCGTCTACTCAGGCTAATGTCCTTATTCAAGGAGTAGAATGTGGTTTTATAAGTGTACCTCTCCATAATGTTCTTCTCAAATCAGACTTGGTCTCTGGACCTGTTACTGTTGGTGTTAGGTCTTCTCTTCCTTTCAAAGGTGTTCATTTGCTTCTTGGGAATGATCTTGCTGGGGATAAGGTTGTGCCCTACCCTATTGTAACTGACACTCCTTTGATTGATCAAGAATCTGACTCTATAGAGGAGGAAATTCCAGACCTCTATCCTTCATGTGCAGTTACTCGTTCTATGGCCAAAAAGGCTATTCAAGATGATGCTGGCCTGGACTTCAACCTGGCTGACACCTTCATTGGGCAGTCTTTTCATCAGGAACCTTCCAGTCCTGAGATGTCTGGGAAATCTTCAGACTTGTCCTTGTCAGGTCATTCTAATGACATTCTGTCTCAAAAACAACTTATTCAGGAGCAACAACAAGCTCGTGATCTAGCGCATCTTCTACCACAGGCTGCAAGTGAACAAGGGGTTATTCAAGTTCCTGTCTGTTTTTACTACAAAAATGGTATACTTATAGAGAGTGGCGTCCACCTGATGTATCTGTAGATGAAGAGTGGATGATCACCCATCAAATTGTTCTTCCAAAGTCTTATCGACACAAAACTCTTAGTCTGGCCCATGACAATCCTATGTCAGGTCATTTGGGTATCAAGAAAACCCTTCAACATGTCAGGAATCACTTTTTCTGGCCTTCTATGAGGTCCGATGTACAGGAGTACTGCAAATCCTGTCATACTTGTCAAATGGTTAGGAAGCCGAACCAGAATATTCCAAAGGCTCGTCTTAAGCCCATTCCCGCTTTTCAAGAACCGTTCAGTTGGATCATCATTGACTGTGTAGGACCATTGCCGAAGACTAGATCTGGTTGTGAGTACCTACTGACTATCATGTGTGCTTCCACCCAGTTTCCTGAGGCAATTCCACTTCGTAACATCAAGGCAAAGACTATCATCAAGGCTCTTACTAAGTTTTACTGCTTTGTTGGTCTTCCTAAGTCTATTCAGTCTGATCAAGGGTCAAATTTCATGTCTGGCATATTTCAACAGGTCATGCATGAGCTTGGTATTAAACAATACAGGTCATCAGCTTACCATCCTGAAACTCAAGGTGCTTTGGAGAGGTTCCATCAAACCCTGAAGAACATGATAAGGACCTGCTGCCTTGACACAGAGAAAGACTGGGATGAAGGTGTCCATCTTCTTCTGTTTGCTGCCCGTGAAGCTGTTCAGGAGTCTCTTGAGTTCAGTCCCTTTGAGCTTGTTTTTGGGCATACAGTCCGTGGACCTCTGAAGCTTCTGAAGGAAAAGTTGCTGGCGGAAGATGATGTACCAATGAACTTGCTTCAGTATGTCTCTGACTTCCATAATCGTCTCTTTAAAGCTTGTGACTTTGCTAAGTCTAATCTCAAAGAGGCTCAGGGCAAAATGAAAGCCAGATATGCCCTTCATTTCCGAGATAGAAATTTTAAAACTGGTGACAAAGTCCTGGCGCTCTTGCCAGTTCCTGGAAACCCTCTAAGAGCCCGATATTTCAGCCCTTACGCTGTCCTCAAAAAGGTCAGTGATCTAAATTACATAATTTTAACCCCTGGAGGGAGGAAACAAAAACAAATGTGTCACATCAACATGCTGAAAGAATACATCGACAGAGACACTCAGCAAAAGCCAGTCAATGTGGTAAATACAATTGAACTGGAAAATTCTGAAGAAGATTGTGACTGCCCGTTGGAAAATGAACCTGGTCCAGCCAAACTTGAAAATTCAGACATTCTTCAAAATATTGACAACAAGTTGTCCCGTCTGGACCCTTCTCAACAACAACAGCTAAAGCAGCTTATATTTGAATAGTCACATATTCCCTGACGTTCCATCAAGGACTGATATGGTTTACCATGATGTCATCCTACAAGATGATGCCAAGCCTGTAAAACAGCATCCTTACAGAATGAATCCAGAGAAGCTGAAATACCTTAAACAAGAAGTCAAATACCTATTTGAAAATGACTTTGTTGAACCAAGTAACAGTGACTGGAGTTCTCCATGCATCCTAGTTCCGAAACCCAATGGAACATATAGAACGGTGATGGACAACAGGAAAGTGAAGGCTCTATCAAAAACGGACTCATATCCTATTCCCAGGATTGATGACTGCATTGACAAAGTTGAACAGTCAAAGTACGTCACCAAATTTGATCTCCTCAAGGGCTTCTGGCAGATCCCTCTAACGGATAGAGCAAAGGAGATCTCTGCCTTCGTCACACCAGATGGATTATACCAATACAAGGTCATGCCATTTGGAATGAAAAATTCTCCGGCCACCTTCCAACGTCTGGTAAACAGAGTGATTGCTGGACTACCAGGATGTGAGGCCTATATCGATGACATTATCATCACCAGCGACAGCTTCCAAGAGCACCTCACCTACATCAGAAACTTCTTTCAGAGAGTGAGTGATGCCAAGCTGACTGCCAACCTTGTTAAAAGTGACTTTTGTAAAGCTACAGTTGTTTACCTAGGTCATATTGTAGGACAGAGTCAAGTCAAACCAATTGATGCAAACGTAAAAGTTATCACTGAATTTCCTGAGCCTACAACTAACTAAGACAACTAATGAGATTTCTAGGGATGGCTGGCTATTACAGAAAATTCTGTAAAAATTTCTCTAACATTTCTGAACCTTTGACAAATTTACTGAAGAAAAATGCAAAAGTTGTTTGGGATGAAAAATGTCAAAATTCATTTGACCAACTGAAAGCTATCCTCTAAAAGGCACCAGTTCTCTTATCTCCTAATTTCAAAAAGGAGTTCAAGTTGGCTGTTGATACCAGTGATATTGGTGCAGGCGCAGTTTTTCTGCAAGAAGACACTGATGGAGTAGATCATCCTGTTTGTTACTTTTCCAAAAAGTTTGATAAACATCAGAAAAACAATTCAACAATTGAAAAAGAATGTTTGGCACTTGTTTTGGCTTTACAACATTTTGAAGTCTATTTGACTTGTTCAGCTACTTCCATCAAGGTCTTCAGTGATCACAATCCCCTCACATTCTTGCATAAGATCAAAAACAAGAATCAAAGATTACTGAGATGGAATTTACTTTTGCAGGAGGATTATTTGGATATTTCTCACATCAAGGAAAAAGATAATGTTATCCCAGATAACACTTTCACGCATGTAATTTTATTTCTTTATTTGATTGTGAAAAATGTAATTTTACTTTTATATTTTATTATGAAAATTGCACTGGTTGTTATGTAAATGATTATTATAATGATCAATGACACTTTTGTGTGAAGTTCAAGATTATACTGATTATAAAACTGTGTTAATTTTAACAAAAAGAAAGCTTTTCGCAAACCTTTCTTTTCTTAAAGAGGGGAGGTGTTATGTATGAGTATTTTATGTACAACATTGTATATCATTTGTAAATGGAGATTTGTTACATGGTGTTTTTGCTGCCTTGCTGGTCAGCTATTTATTTTGTTCTTCGGCACCCTCTGGTGGTGTGTCTGTAGCAAAACATCTGATGTAATATCACTTCTTTGTAATAGATCAGTGCTTTCTAGAAGCTTCTGGCATCTTCCTGCCTGGAGAGGGCGGGATTACCCAGGAATCCTGTAGATCTTTCCAGAATATTGCTAGTCTATATAAATGCTGTGATGTTGGTTAGAGGAGGCAGAGTTTTTATTTTGGCAACAGAGTTACAGAGTGGCATTAGAGTGTTATTAGAGAATTGAACAGTGGATTATTTGTAGAACTTTTTTTTTATCAGTGAAGAATAAATTTGTTTAAGTTGTTATTGCTGGTTTTCTTTGTTGTGATTTTTAAGTCATAAAAATTTCATTTTTTTTTTAAATTAATTTGGCATCTCCAATCCCACCCGAATCAGGAATATCCAATAAGGGAGCTATGTACAACTACTTAGGCTGCGTTCCAATCCGAAAAAATGCTTGCTTCGTCATGTGCACTCGCCCTCCAATCGAGGGGGGAATCCCCAAAAAATCCCGGATGTAAGATGGCTGCCACCTGTAGGGTCGTTCCAATCCAGTTTTGCGGAGGGAAGGGCGCATTTTCATTTGCTCAAGCCCTCGATTATCCTCCCTCAAACGAAGCCAACAACGAACATCCCTCCCAGCTTTGATATTGCCCAGAATTCTTTGCTCATTCTCCCTCAGTAAAAAAAAATTCACGTTCATCATTTTTCTCTGCTGGCAAAAGGAGGAATTATGGCAGGGAAATTACCATACAAATGTAAGAATTGTGTTTGAGTAGGCTAGTGTGTAATTTATGACAGAGTTATATGCAAATAGCGAAGTTTGGGGGTGAGGGGGCATCGGTTTCGCATTATTTTTAAGCATGTAACTTTACGTTCATTTTTGCTGTAGTTAGCCTATAGTATCCGCGAGGACTGTTGCGGAGCTTAAAGCAGCTTTCATACTGGACTCGAAACAAATTTTTCGCACGACAGATTACATTCAAAGTCAATGCAAAGACGCGAATACACGCATGACTTGAATGTAATCTGTCGAGCGAAAAATTTGATTTGCGTCCGGTGTGAAAGCAGCTTTATTATCCCATAAAACAGTTGCAAGTGCCGCAGCAATCAAACGAGCACGGCGTCCTCTTCTTGCCATAAACATGCGATACAGAGTCCACGTGAACTGTTAAAGGTAAAACGTACAGGCAACTAACTCAGTCGGCTCCATGGCAACACAAACTTCCCGTTGGCTTGTTGACAAATGTCGAAGTGCGGAAGAAACGCTGCGAGGGTCGTTCCAATCCGATTTCCCACAACCCTCCACCTAAGTTCCCTCCATTGCCCTGCCTCGCTCGAGAAGGGCTTACTCGCCTGCTACGTCATTCGGAGGGCTCACTTGAGTGGAGGGAAGAAGTGAAGGGAGTATCTTATTTCGGAATGGAATGCAGCCCAGAAGAGTGTACACAGCGGCTCACCTCCGACGCACAGGCCCAGTAGCCACTGCTTCGTATACAAGCACTGAATGAGCACTCGCCAACTCAGAACGAAGACGGATGAAAGCCGATTATAGGTGAGTTCAGAATCTTCCTTATGAGCCCGTCTGGTCAACAGGAGGTGCCTAGGAGAACACTAATCTACATAACCCTTCCCAGCAGACCCTTCCCAATTTGCATCCCTGCAGCGCATTGGCCAATTGCGCGCTACTTCTGAAGAGAGCTGCTGACCACTGCTGGTTGGTACGAGGCGGGGAGCGAACCCGCGTCGTGATGGTCACTTCTGCTTCGGCAACGCGATGCTTTTCCGAGTGAGCCATCAGGCAGCCCACAAAGTAAAAGTTTTTAATCATGTTCTGCTGTTAAAACTTACCATAGAATAAGGTATTTTATCTATTTTTCTAAAGATGAGTGCCTCGTTTTTTTTCCTTCTTCATTTTTTCAAGATTTGCTCTGGACCAAAGAGTTTCCAAAAGCGCTCCTATCTCTAAGTTGATGATAACGTAATACAATGAGCTACTGCAGCTGATGCGGCCATCATAATCAGTGACGGCAAAAACCTATCTCCACTTTCGTTGGTCACAAACCTCCTAACTCCACATGAGCCTTATTTGGGTAAAATATTAATAAAGTATTGACACATTCGAATATCTGACTATATGAAAAGACAGAATACCAAGTTTGAAGACGTCATGTCCAGTTATTACAAAACCACACGGTTTTTTTTATTTCCTGAAAAGTAAAAGTTTTGGACATAGGAGGTTTGCGCCCGACAGTGACGATATGCACAGAGGGGTTAATATGCAGTTGGTCCTCTTCATTCTGTTAAAACAAGCTCTGTCGATTTGAGATCGAAATGAGTGGCTGCACCCTGTGTTTCCTAATGGAAAATTTCTCATAGCAGCACAGTCTCTCCACCAGTTTACCTTCATTGCAAATTGGATCCAAGTGCCATCTCTTCACCAAGTAAACGCCACTTGAATTCCTGGCCAGAGTACATGATTCATAAGAATACAGGACACATAGAACCAGACAACCTCCTTCAATTGCTTGGATGCTCAGTCCGAATGCTTATGCCACAGTGGCCCTCCTGTTGGTTCAGACACAGGATTCTAGCTGTCAACAGTCCTGGATCTTCTTTGCTAGATTTTTCATTTTATGATGTGCCAAATGTTTTCTGTCGTTTGAAAGGTTTGGACTGCAGGCAGGTAACCCCATACCATCAGAGATGCAGGATTTTGAACTGTACGCTGATAACAGACCAGGCTCTCGCGCTTCCAAAAAGAACGCCCAACAATCCGAACCAGGAAGCAAAGAGAGAGGAAAACAAACATGGAAAACAATAAGGACATATCTCGAGAACCGAGAATGACAAAGCACCTAAATTGGTGCAACACCAAAGACAGAGAGGAAAGGGATAAAAAAGGAAATATGCCTAAAGAAATATAAACCACAAAAATACCGCAAAGATTTTCGCCACCAATCTCTAACTAGAGATATCTTCTGGCTGTAGTGATAACTAAAATCAGACACTCCAGCAAAGGAGGCGCGGCGCACATCCGGCTTAAATAGACTTAGAGGAAGGCGCCGCCCACGCCTGATGAACCAGCTGGGTAAAAAAATCCGATTGTTAAAAAAACAGAAGTGGTCCAGATAGGAGCCACAAAGAAAGTCTAAAACACACACACACACACACACAGCCAAAACCATAACAAACACTGTCACAGCTAGTGACTAGTAATTAATGACATCATTGGGGCAATAGACTGCAAAATAATTTGCTTGGCACTATTTACTGACTTATCAAAAGCATTTGATTCCGTTGACCACAGTATATTGATCAGTATCCTTCATCGCACTGGCATATCTAAGCATGCAGCATCTTGGTTTGCCAACTATTTGTCTGATAGAATGCAATGTGTTCACAGGGTTCCTACGCAAAAGTATGGAAATAAATTTGATTAATTTCCAGGTATTAAAAAGTATGGAAAATGAAAAATAAAGTACGGAAAAATATTTATATTTCCAGAATATTATGACTGTTCTAAAATACTGTTTTCTAAATTAGAAAATTAGGTATTTCCAAAAATTTAATCAATCCAGATTGTGTTTTATGCCGGGCCGCAAATTTTTTTTTTACTGGTCGGTTGATACCATTCCGTACATCAGCCAATCACAGCTCGGCTGTGATGCCATTCTACGTGCCATCAGCCAATCACAGCTCGGCTGTAGCTACTCATGCATCGATGAGAATGGCAAAGCATATGAAGTCAAATTAGGGCCAAAAGTTTTGTGCGTGTGCAAAAAAGTTTTGAACTTGTAGAAATTTTTTGTGTGCCTAAAAAAGTTTTGCACTCCGATTTTCAGTATTAGTCACCGAAGCCAAGGCCTATTCAATAAACTATTGGACTTCTACAGCAGACCAGCTAGTGTACTTGTAATTTCGCGTATTGTGGAGCATTTCCAAATTTGCGGTGTGCACAGCTCAGCTGACAGTGACAAGGTCATGATTGATTTTTATGGTACAACTTTAAGTGGAACAACCAGAATTGCCTGCATGTAACCTAGGTATAGGTATGTAGGTAGTTTTTTTTTTTTTTTTTTACAATTAATTGCACATAATTCAGTGTGTGTGGGTGTGTGTGTGGTTAGTTACAATTATACGTTCAGACACTTGAGGGACATAAAAAAATTGTTAGCATTGAACTGTTAAAATGTATTAAAATAAAGATATTAATAATAAAGTAGATGTTTTATTTACGATACACTGATATATTTACTCAGATGTAGCATATTTCTCTGAAAAAAAAATGCAGAGAAGTCTGGAAATTAGGGCATGGAAAAGTATGGAATTCTGAAATTCCAAATGTGTAGGAACCGTGTGTTCAGATTGCAGGATCTACTTCCTCTTTTCTTACAATTTCAAAGAGTGTACCACAAGGTTCAGTTCTGGGGCCAATATTGTTCTCCATCTATGTTAACAATTTATGTGAAAACCTATCAAATGCTAGGTACAATTTTTATGCCGATGATTCTATTATTTACTGTTGTTCGTCAACTGTTGTACATGCCTTTGAATTATTACAGTCTGCATTCGATGTTGTTCAGCTTCGCTTACAGAAACTAAAATTGGTTTTAAACGCAGACAAAACAAAACTTACACTTTCAAACTCTGCTGAATTACCGCCAAATCTCCCAAACATTCTGATCGCTCAAGAAGTAATTGAACTGGTATCCAGTTATAAGTACTTGGGCTTTGTCATTGATCGGCAGTTATCTTTTAAGTCTCACATTGCCAATTTGGTTTCTAAGCTAAAATTGAAAATAGGCCATGTTATACATGGATGCTTCAGCCCAATTTTTGCGATCACTGGATTCTGTGTATCATTGCGCTTTAAGATTTGTCATTGGATGTAAACGTCTCACCCACCAGTGTATCTTGCACGCAGAATCTGATTGGCTTTCTTAGTATGTACAAACCAAAACCAGTGAAGTTGGCACGTTATGTAAATCGTAGATAAAAACAGAATACAATGATTTGCAAATCCTTTTCAACTTATATTCAATTGAATACACTGCAAAGACAAGATGTTTAATGTTCAAACTGAGAAAATTTTTTTTTTTTTTTTTGCAAATAATCATTAACTTAGAATTTAAAGGCAGCAACACATTGCAAAAAAAAGTTGGCACAGGGGCCTTTTTACCACTGTGTTACATCACCTTTCCTTTTAACGACACTCAGTAAACGTTTGGGAACTGAGGAGACCAATTTTTGAAGCTTTTCAGGTGGAACTCTTTCCCATTCTTGCTTGATGTACAGCTTAAGTTGTTCAACAGTCCGGGGTCTCCGTTGTCGTATTTTTACGCTTCATAATGCGCCACACATTTTCAATGGGAGACAGGTCTGGACTACAGGCAGGCCAGTCTAGTACCCGCACTCTTTTACTACGGAGCCATGCTGTTGTAACACGTACAGAATGTGGCTTGGCATTGTCTTGCTGAAATAAGCAGGGGCGTCCATGAAAAAGACGTTGCTTGGATGGCAACATATGTTGCTCCAAAACCTGTATGCACCTTTCAGCATTAATGGTGCCTTCACATATGTGTAAGTTGCCCATGCCTTGGGCACTAATACACCCCCATACCATCACAGATGCTAGCTTTTGAACTTTGCGCCTATAACAGTCCGGATGGTTCTTTTCCTCTTTGGTCCGGAGGACACGACGTCCACAGTTTCCAAAAACAATTTGAAATGTGGACTCGTCAGACCACAGAACACTTTTCCACTTTGCATCAGTCCATCTTAGATGAGCTTGGGCCCAGCGAAGCCGGGCGGCGTTCTGGGTGCTGTTGATAAATGGCTTTAAGCTTTGCATTGTAGAGTTTTAACTTGCATTTGCAGATGTAGCGACGAACTGTAGTTACTGACAGTGGTTTTCTGAAGTGTTCCTGAGCCCATGTGGTGATGTCCTTTACACACTAATGTCGGTTTTTGATGCAGTACCACCTGAGGATCGAAGGTCACGGGCATTCAATGTTGGTTTTTCGGCCTTGTCGCTACGTGCAGTGATTTCTCCAGATCCTCTGAACCTTTTGACAATATTACGGACCGTAGATGATGAAATCCCTAAATTTCTTGCAATAGCTTGTTGAGGAATGTTGTTTTGAAACTGTTCGACAATCAGCTCACGCATTTGTTCACTAAGTGGTGACCTCGCCCCATCCTTGTTTGTGAATGACTGAGCATTTCAGGAAGCTGCTTTTATACCCAATCATGGCATCCACCTGTTCCCAATTAGCCCGCTTCACCTGTGGGATGTTCCAAATAAGTGTTTGATGAGCATTCCTCAACTCTCTCAGTCTTTTCTGCCACTTGTGCCAGCTTTTTTGAAACATGTTGCAGGCATCAAATTCCAAATGAGCTAATATTTGCAAAAAATTACAAAGTTTACCTGTTCGAACATTAAGTAACTTGTCTTTGCAGTGTATTCAATCGAATATAGGTTGAAAAGGATTTGCAAATCATTGTATTCTGTTTTTATTTACGATTTACACAACGTGCCAACTTCACTGGTTTCGGGGTTTGTACACAGACGTATGCATTGGTTGGGTTTTATTTACAAAACTCTCCTTGGGCTGGTCTCTTCGTATTTATGTACATATATCCTGAGAAGCCAAAGCCAATATGGCCTTTGCTCAAAGGATACTGTGCAATTGACTGTTCCGCGTGTCCGCACGGAGTTGGGAAAAAGAGCATTCAAATATGCTGCCCCTTTTATATGGAACACCCTTCAAAAAGATTTAAAACTGCCAGAATGAATTACTTACGATGCCTTCGCTATGATTTTAAAGGACCTTGAACGTAAATCCATTGGACAGTGTTGCTGTACTTAAATATCATCAGTGTCATAAAAAAAATTGCATTTTTTGATCACTATTTATTATTTGTACATCTGCTCTGTACTTTGTTCTATTTTTTGCTTCTCAATGTTGTGTGCATTGTTTTTAATTTTGTGTTACAGACGTGTGTTGCTGCCTTTCTTGGCCAGGTCTCCCTTGCGAAAGAGGTCCTAGATCTCAATGGGCTTATTACCTGGTTAAATACAGGTAAACAAATAATAATAAATAAAAAAATAAATCTTTGGAGGTGTCACTATGCACTGCTTACCATTTCACCACAACCAAGGGCAAATCTTGAGTGTCAAACCAAGCTGTCTCATTCAACTTTCGTGCCACCACTCCTCAGTGTCTTTTTTTGTGACGTCCCAGTGCTTTATATTGAGGGATATCGTATGCGAGGTAGACTGGTCGGCTGCATACTGCCAGATTCTCCCCGAATCAGTACACATCTGGGTATTTTTGGCATACTGCAGATTTTGCTTTAGTTGTCATACTACATATGACATACTACATTTTGGTCAAATCAGTACGTACTGCTAGTATAGCATGCGACTCCGAAAACAGCCTCTTTCTACAGTTCTTTTTGGTTACCTTTTTTGCTGACCAAATTGTGCCCAAAATTTTACAGTGCCATGAATCATGTCTGAATGTATTTCGTATTGCTCCATTACCCAAAAATGATCAGACCTATGAAACTAGCTGCTTTCAGCGGCAGACGCACCCGTGGCATCGGGTATGCATCACATAGGGAGATGTCGTTCAGCCGTCTGAAATCATTACAGAAGCGCCAGCTCCCATCCGGTTTGGGAACCAGCACCACGGGACTTGACCAGGCGCTCCGGCTTTCTTCGATGACGCCGAGGGCGAGCATCTTCTGTACCTCCTCCTGGATGGCGTCTCGGCGGGCTTCGGTATTCGGTACGGCCGTAGTTTTATCGTCCTCCCGGCCCGTGGACGATGTCATGGGAGATCAGGTGTGTGTACGGCCGGGCGTCACCGAGAAGACATCTCGATTCCGGTCTACCAGCTCTCGGAGGGCTTGCTTCTGTCGCTGGGTCAGTTGCTCCCCAATCCTCACGTCAGGGGGTCCCTGGTGTGGGGCACTGGGCGGTGAGGACTGGGTTGGAGCCGGGGCGGCTCGTGCCACCTCTTCAGCAGATTTATGTGGTAGATTTGGAGGCCATGCCGCCGACCTGGTTGCCTCACCCGATAACTTACAGGTCCAGTGCGTTCCACCACTTCGTATGGCCCATTCCGTTTGGCTAAGAATTTGCACTCACTGGTGGGGACGAGAACCATTACTTTGTCACCTGGGTTAAATTCTCTTACCTGGGCTCCACGATTATACAATCGTGCCTGCTCCCTTTGCACTTGCTGCATATGGGCCCTCATCATTGGCCAGACCTGAGCCATCCTCCGGTCCATTTGTTCCACGTGTTCGATTAAGCTGCGGTTCGGGGGACGGTTGCTGCTCCCAGGCCTCCTTCGCTAGGTCCAGTAACCCCTGGGGCGCCGTGAAGCAGCTCGAATGGGGCGAACCCGTCAGACTTTTGAGGTACCTCTCTGATGGAAAAAAAGCAGATAGGGTAAGAGCTGGTCCCAATCCTTACCATCGGTGTCGATCATCTTCCGCATCATAGCTTTGAGGGTCTTATTGAACCTCTCTACAAGGCCATCAGTCTGGGGGTGGTAGACGGAGGTTCGCAGCTGGGTCACACGCAGCAACTTGCACATTTCCTTAAGCACCCCTGACATGAAGCACGTCCCCTGGTCAGTCAGAACCTCTTCTGCTATCCCCACTCGGCTGAACAACAGGAACAGCTCCTTGGCCACCGCCTTTCCAGTCGCAGTTCTGAGCGGGATGGCTTCCGGGTATCGGGTCGCATAGTCCATAATGACGAGGATATACCGATGACCCCGGCTTGACTTGGGAAGAGGTCCCAGGATATCCATCGCTATCCTCCTAAATGGGACATCAATGATAGGCAAGGGGATTAGTGGGTTTCGGAGGTTTACCTTGGGACTGTGGAGCTGGCATTCAGCGCAGTGTCGGCAGTAGTCCTCCACAGCCTTTTTCACACCTGGCCAGTAGAACCTTCTCAGAATCCTTTCAGTGGGTCTTCTCAGTCCCGAGATGTGCTCCTAACAGGTGCGTGTGTCCCAGGTAGAGCACCGGGAGACAAAGGGTTGGGGGACAAGCAGCTGCTCCACTTCCTCTCCCTGTATCTCACAGACACGATACAGCAGGTTGTCCTTCACCCTGAAGTATGGGTAAGCCGGAGTACTCACCCCCTCTTGTGGCACCCCATCGATGTCGACGGCGTCTCTCCAGGCTTGGGCGAACTTCGGGTCTTGTAGTTGGGCTGTGCCAAAGCGGGTGGGCGCTTCCTCCATCTCACTCGACTCCCGTGGTCCGTCCGAGAGGGTCAGGCTGACTGCTCTCCCTACACAGGGCTCCTCCGGTTCTTGCTCTGTTGCAGTGACGGTTTCGCTGTTAGGTGGAGGTGCCGCCGGGGGCCCCTCCCTTGAGTCGGTGCCTCACTGTCACTCGTGCCCGACGTCACTGCCCAAACTGCTTGGGGGGTCTGGCAGCTGTCCCGCCGTGGCTGTCGGGGTCTCCTCTCCTTTAGGGGTCGGGGACCCTCCTCCCAATAGGCCTGGAACAGGGGCAATCCCTTCCCATCAGCACCGCACGGGTAGGTTGGGCACCACCCCAGCTTCCATGGAGCAGGTCCCTCGAGGGGTGACTAGTTCCACGACGTTGGGGGTATTTTCGGGTGTCCCCATGGACACAAGCCACCGCATCTCTTTGCCCTTTTCCGCCCAAAAGTCCGGTTGCACAAGGGTTATGGCGCTGCCGAGTCGAGTACCGCTTGGTGTCCTGTCCCTCTACTCGTACAGGTAGTCGGGGGCCTCGGTGCCCTGGTGGGCCCAACAGGTGGTCAGGTACAAACAGGGGGCGGGGCCACTTGAGGCGCTGGCTGTGGGCATGGGCTCATCCCTGCTTGGGCAGTTCCGTGCTAGGTGTCCCTCCTCTCCACAGTTGTAGCATCTCCAGGCAGGCTGAGGTCGCCCAGCCTCGGCTCCGCTCCCGCGAAGTTGGGCCTGTGTGCGGGCCGGTGGGCGGCACACAGATTGGGGACCCATCGGCATTGCCGCTGGGGCTCAGCTCGCCCCTGTCGGAGCATCTCCTGGGTGACCTGATGGTTCTCGAGCAGGGCTACCAGGAGTTCCACGGATGAGGGCCCCACCTGAGCGACGTACCGCTTGGCCTCATGTGGTAGGGCACGGGTGCACCGATCCAGCACAATCCTCTCTACTAGGGGTGGACCCTCTCCCTCAATCAGCCAGCTCTTAGTCAGTCGGGTTAGCGCGGCAACTTGGGCCCGGCAGGCCGAAGGGTCGTAGGGACCATTGGTGGTACCGTTGTGCTCTGGCGGGTAAGCTGAACCCATAGCGAGCTAGAATGGCCTTCTTGACCTTGACGTAGTCATAGGCGTCAGCATGGGTCAAGTCCCGGTAGGCTTGTTGGGCCTCCCCCGTTAGGAAAGGGGCTAGGATGCCTGCCCAGTCAGCAGCCGGCCATTCTTCTTGCTGCGCTGCGCTCCGAACACCTGTAGGAAGGCCTCAACGTCATCATCACCAGTCAATTTCGTCAAAAATTTCTTGGGGGCTCTTCTCCCTCTGTCGCGTGGGGCCAGGCGGCAGAGCTCTGTCACCGCTTCCTGTAGGGCCCGCTGGGATTGGGTCAGCTCGTGTATGGCGGCTTGCATCAGGGTTCCGTGGGCCTCCTCTCCCTTTCTTGCATCTCGGCCAGGCTAGGTGCTTTAGTCGCCTCCTCCTCCCCTGCTCCCCTGGGGTGCAGCTTCCATGCACTGGGGCTATTGCAGAGAGTGGGGAAACAGCGGAAAAATTCTCTTACAGCAGTATTGGTTCTTTAGCCCCTCGGAGCATCGGTCACTGCCCGCATTCTCCACCAATTGTGGCCCCTCGGGGTTCGCTCAAGAGTGTAGGGGCCAGGCCGTTGCTGTAAACCAGACAATTGGAGTCAGTAATACCCAGAATCACAGGTTTTATTAAGGCTTTCGTCTGCCTCTGGTTGGGGGTTGGGGGAAACGGATAAAGAAAAGGGCCGTTCTGGCAAAATCAAACTTAAGGTTCCTCCCGTTCGGGGTATTAGGTCGGGGTCTCCTTTCTCTTCTCCTTCCTGTTGCCTCTGTTGGGGGAGAAAGAAGAACAGGTAGTTAGGTGAGGGTTGCTGAGGTGCAGTGCTCACGCCTCTGGGGGCTCCAGGCACTCCTGAGGCCAGAGTCAGCTTGGAACAGGCGGCTGTCGTGGTTGCCGTGGCCGCCTGTCCAGGCCAGCGCCCTTGCTTCTCAGTCCTGCCCAAGCCGAGTTTGTCCACTATACCGCCTTGCTCAGGTTGCTCCTTCTCCTCCAGCTCAGGCACGCATTCTGTCTGCTGGGGCAGTGACTGCGCCTTATATTCTCTCCTGGCTCATCAGAGGGAAAAAGGTACAGGTGCGTCAGTTACATTCCACTCACGTGCCCTGTCCGAGGTGCTGAAGGTCAGGTAGAGTGGTCTAGCCCTGACAGGAGAGCTGCCGCTCTCCAGGGTGCTGAACGGCCCGTCACTTCCCTGGGGAAATATACGCCTTCCCACACTTCCCCCAAGGGGTAGCGCTTGCGTGGTCGTGTGGGGCAGCCCCCTCCGGGGTTCCCCACCCAAGTGGCGCAGACTGTTGGGGCAGGGGCGCCACAATATCTTCGTCAACGAACCTTTATCGCGCGACGAAAACGAGACGAGACGTAACGAAAATGGTGGTCATGTGAGGGTAACTATAATTAAATGTATAATGCAATATTGTTGACTAATAAAAACAAGACTAAATGTAGTTTACAAAACAAAAACTGTGATAAAATGTCTCTTCATTTTCATTCATGAGTTGAGACGAGACGAATTGACGTTATAATTTTTAGTTGCGTTACTAACTAGCTCCTATCTAGCTAACTAGCTCCTCCCGAGATCTTCGTGAGATCTGGGCAAAACCTGACGTCAGGTTGTGCCGTCCAATTAGTACAGACCTAGCCAGAGCCAATGACGGCGCTGGACCTGCCCACACCGGAAACTATTCTAGCAGGCACTAACAACGGCAGATCATACTATGCCTTAGTAGCGTCTATACTTTTGGAAATACAAAAGAAGAACCACAGATCATTTGAGGTGTAGTTTTGTCAGTATCTCTCCCAAAGCTGCTTGTCCTTTTACTTTTGGACGCAAAGAAAAACACCTATTTCTCTTCCAAAAGAGGATGCCACCAGAAATCAGTGGGTAGCTTTTTTTGTTTGCTGGCAGCAAACAGCCACGGCCAAAGGGAACGTTAGCTGTTTGTGCTCAGCATTTCACCAAAGACAGCTTTGTTAATAAAGGATAATTCCACACAGGATAAGCATTTCAGCTGCTTTTCAAACCTGAAGCAGTTGCATCGATCAAGCGCTCGGAGCCACAAGCTGTGACTAACGATATAACAGCAAATATTGTAAGTGAAGCTAACGTGTTACAGGTGGCTAGCAGGACCGCTTGCGATAGTTAGCATTAACAATTGACCTCAAACGCAGGCTTTGTAAAATATCTGAAGATAAAGCCTGTATTGGTCGCGACTGTCCGTGACTCTCAGAAACAGAAGCTGTAAGTTGCTTTTACTGCATAAGCCAGCCTGACGTGATAGCCAGTTGATTGTGGCTGTAGCACAGCGGCTAACGTAGCCAAGTTACTGTTGCTGATGTTTGTGTCCTAAATATGCAAGAGTAATATCAGGAGAAATTCTACAGAAGGTGTGTGAACATAAACCTCATTTGAAGCTAACTTTTAATTCTTGTTTGTAATTTGGATTATTGGTACAACTGTCCACGGTAACGGAACTTGCCGTCTGTAAAACCTGTATTGCAAGGGTTTGTCTCTGTGGTTATGACCGCTCAGTTACCAGCTACTGCATGTTAGTTTGCGTGCCGCCGTGCTAATTAAAAATGCTCCTGGTTAACTTATATGCAGTAATTCTGATCAGTATGCTTGTGTTACTTCGGTAAGCATCAATGTGGCAGTTTCATCATAACGTTGCCCGATTGTAGCCACTACAGTTGAAGCGGCTGCTTGTGATCGCTTCACTTATCCATGACCGGGATCAGCTGGATCCCTATCACAAATATCTGGGTTAGCTCTCTGATTCTACCGTGAAAGCAATCGCGAAACGCAGAAGCTCTAATGTGTCTGGTTTAACAAAGGATTTCTCTGCACTACCGTGACATAATTTCATCCCCCTTTAGAAATTGTTGTGGCTAATAAAAAGGCGGAGATTAAATAGGAAATTCTTTCCTGAAGAGGTGATCGATTCACTAGCTCCACATCAGCAACTTGTCCATGCTAACAGAACTTACGGTCTGCAAAACCTGTATTATGTTCATAACATAACTAAGCTCTCTTTAGCTGTCGCGTACTATCCATAAAGCTGCTTTCACATCGGACGCGAAACAAATTTTTGGCGGGACAGATTACATTCAAAGGCAATGCAAAGACTTGAATACATGCGTTACAGGCGCGTTAAGCAGCTTTCACACCGGACACAAAACAAATTTTTCGCGCGAGAGATTACATTCAAAGTAAATGTAAAGACAATGCATCTGTCGCACGAAAAATTTGTTTCGCGTCTGGTGTGAAAGCGGCTTATCACGCCCATTTTCTGCGAGCAAACGCTGGTCATTTCGACGCAATAAGTAACCATTACCACGGGACTAATTTTTCGCGCGACAGATTACATTCAAAGTCAATGCAAAGACTCGAATACACGCGTTATGGGCATGTCAAGCTGCTTTCACACTGAATGCGAAATGAATTTTTCGCGCGACAGATTAGCTACATTCAGGGTCAATGCATTGTCTTTGCATTTACTTTGAATGTAATCTGTCGCGTGAAAAATTCGTTGCGCGTCCGGGGAGAAAGCGGCTTCTCGCGCCCATTATCTGCGAGCAAACGCTAGTCATTCCGACGAAATAAGTAACCATTACTACGGGCAATTTCCGAAAAGGCCATTTAGCCTGGAGCTTTCGCCCCTTCGTCATACATCAGCGCAGAAGCTGTTCGTTACTCCATGCTAACGAGACACCACAGCTATGCACACGAACCAGCAGGTCCTTATAATACACACCGAAGCAGTCCATAAGTTGTTGGTCCACTTTTTGCTGCTCCTCACTGTCCATGTTTCCCTCTAAACTCAGACCCACCGGATTTCTACAGTCTCCGGTCTACACTTGGGTTTGTCGACCCGTTCTACAAATGTGTCTATATGGGGTGGATTCTAGCTTTCCCTCAATCCTAGCTATAGAGTAGAAACACTGGTTTACTCAGCATAGTAGCCGTAGGTAGACAGCAAATTCGAGCTTGGGCTGCCAGACATTCACACTGCGTCCTCCACTTTCGCCATTGAGTTTCTTAGAACAAGTTAATTACATTATATCTATACACATATACTGCGTTTGATTGCGGAATATGCCCGTCGATTCCTTCAGGAGACGCGTCTCAGTTTCACTCTGAGGAGGCGGACCCGGAAAACTGCATTCTGCTGCCTCGTCCCGCCTAGATCCGCCCCAGCCACAGAGCTGGCCAGTCAGAAGAAAGTGGGCACACGGGAGTGGGGGCCCATAGCGGAAGAGCCACCCCAACAAGGCGTTTCAGGCAGAGACTACAATGGACTACAAATGGGGTTTTTTGAGGATGCAGTATGAGCTAAATAAGGACCCTGTTTAGGACTTTGAACGATCAGGTGTACTCTAGGGGAATCCAAGATCAAAATAAAACCTTGGAAATACAGCAAAATATGTCCCCTTTAAAACATTTACGTAACGTTACTTCAGAATCAGAATCAGAATCAGACGACTTTACTTGTCCTAAAAAAGGCAATTCAGTTTCTCCAGTCTACCGGGGAAGGTAGACTGCAGCGGGTCGCACACTGAGAAGCGGCCCGAAAACTTTTCCTTTGAAAATTAAGGTTAGAGATGCAGAACACAGAACAAACATATATAACATATATTGAAGACATCAGACATAATACACATCAGGTTTATAACACGATTTTTTCAAGGAATGGGGGGGGGGGGTGGGAAGTGGGGGCAAGAAGGGTTTAAATTGAGGAGAAATGAGTGAGGAGGCAGCCTGTTGCGGAGGGGGGGGGGCGAGCAATGCACCAGAGTCAGTACAAGGTCCAAGTTCTTATCAAGGGCAAGATGTTCTGTCCTTGAAGCCAGAGGAGGGATGAGGGAGTGTTGTTGATAAGGACCGGTCCGTGTGAGACTGAGACAGAGACAGAGGGGGGACGCCGGAGGGGGGAGGGGTGGCGATTCTATTCAATTTCGGGTGGAACAAGCAATTTCGATTGATCCGTATCCATGTTATAATTCTAATTTTTCGTGTACTTTGCGCTTCAGGGCCGCGAGTTCTCCTGTCGGCTCATCCAGTCTTTTGCTCAAATTCACAGTCAAACGCAATAGCTCCCCACACTGACTCAGAACAGCGTCCATCTTCCTTATGTGTTTCTGCAGATGTTCCCAGGGTCTTTTGAGCAGCTCTTCATTCAGTGATGCCCGTCGATGTAAATCCATCACCCGTTAAACTCGTTACTCCACTGAAGCGTTCCCATAATTTCGATTGCTAGGCAGCGCGTTGGGCGTTTTCCTCGCTCCCAGCTCGCACACTTTTGCGGTAGATCAGAGCAACTCCCATGCCAATTAGGAGAAATCCTGTCACCATAAATCCAAATAGATAAATATCCTCCACGTCTTCAAGGGATAGTGCTGCCAGACAAAGAACTTGCCATCTCGACCACGCGTCCCTGGCGTAGCCAGCAGCAAAAGTCCCATCAGGGCAGCGCGGTTCACCAGGTGCTCCGCTTCTCGATGAAAAAATACTGTCAATTGCATTCAGGGACCAGCTAATTAATTCCATTTTTACTCGAAGAGTCTTAGAAGCAGACGGAGGGTCCAAAAAAAAAAAAAAAGAGGGGGGGGTAACGAGACGATACAGGACAAAGAAAGGAAACGTAGGCAGGAGCAGAAAAAAGTACGACTGCTCTCCCCGAGAGGCGGAAATGGAAAACATTATACTTCAGAATGCTCTTGTCAATTCATGAGGCTGTGGTTGATGTGTCACATTTAAAGGGGAAGTCAAGGATAATGGATAATGCTGTTTTGTACAAACATAATTAGTAAATAAATGTTGTAAAATACAAAAATGATGAATTTTTCTTTTCAAAGACTAGATAAATGAGGTTTTATTCCCCCTAATTAGCTGTCGTCTGCTACAACGGTCGCGTGATAATGACGAAACGTCGCCCTTCGCCCAGAGGTATGCGCTGTATATATGTCTATGTGCGCTGTTATTGGGTTGGATAGTGTGATTTTCCCAGTCCATTATTTTATGACGAAAGATTGCTCAATATGGCCCATTGCCTAGTTCCACAAGATGGTGTTGAGTACTTTCTGAAACACGCAGGGTTGCTTCAATATTAACGGTTTGCTACTGTTACTTACCAGCCTATATCAGATGCTGAGCAGATGACAGGTGTATGATCCCGGTAATGTGATTTTAGCTAAAGCCGATATTCCAGGGCCAGATTTTCTGTTTTGGTTTCATATTGAATTTACTTTGACATTTTCTGATGCAACTACCTAGCTAGTACTGCTACATCGTTATGGTTTTTTTAGATGTGCTCAGCTAATCATAACTGCAGAAGTGATGGTCGTGAGAGTGGCGCCGAGTGGGAAGGTAAACGAAGTACCAGCAAAATTAAAATATGCATCGATCCCATGTTAGATTTATGAAACGGCATTTCGATGTTGTGAAGTATTTACACATTAATTACCAGATATTTTCACATTTGTTGTCTGTTGCTTAAAGCCAGTTCATCACTCATCAGTGAGAACGGCTGGAAATGTGATGCTAGTTAAAAACCCTCTCATTTCTCGGTGGAGCAGCTGATGTCTCATGAAGAGTGGCAATGAACAAACATCAATCAAGGGTAATCGAGACAAATCTTTCGAACATAATTCACGGTAAATTAAGCCAAATCCTGGGAATATCGGCGATAGCTAAAATCACATTTTCGGGATGATATACCTATCCTTGAGTTCCCCTTTCAATGGAATTGAAAACGATTGAATCAAACGTGTGACTAGCACCCACACGCATGTTTGTGGCTTGAGAGAGTGTAAAGAGGATAAAAAAATTCTTCATGCCCCCCTTCCGTCTTGCATTCCTTGTACTATTAAAGCATCCCTTGACCGAACACTAGCTAGTTTAGTAATTCTCATAGCCATCACACAGAATTGAATTTGGCATCCACAAAATAACTTTGAATACCTTATTCTAAATCCATATATTTTAACAAAATGTGTTTTTTATTAACATACCTGTTGAAACTACCGCTTAGCTTTGGCTACTTCTGTTTTGATTATGTAGACTGTTTTTTCTTTTATAGACCATTAAGTCACTCACTCAGAGGTTGATTTATTATGGTAAAAATCATAGCAACCTTATGCTACTTAATATGTGAAATAGTTACATTTTCCAGGTTTGCATCAGTCCTAACATTGTATCTATCCCGGTGCTAGATTCCAATTAAAGCATCAGTGAAACAAGTGGAGCTCAAGAAGGTGGACAAGCTGACTGGGCCTAGTGCTCAGGATTTCTTTGCCAGGGTGAGGTACAAGGACAACTCCCCAGAGCAATGTACAAAACAGGAGGGGACAGCACAGTGGATTGGCTGCACAGGACTCCCAGCTAGAACAGTTAAAGATGAAGTGTTCATTGGTATGATGGCAAAAATGGATAGAGTTAAAAGTGCCAAAAAGACAAAAAAAATTTAAACTTGATTCACAACATGTACAAAGTAGAGAAAGAAAAGCTCAAACAAAAGCTGACCACCGCACACAGAATAACTATGGGATTGGATATTTGGACTAAAAAGGGACTTACAGCATCCTATCTGGGAGTCACCGCCTGTTACTTCAACCCAGAAAACAACAAGGCTGAACACAAACTCCTGAACCTGAAGGAGATGGTTCACCCTCACACCGCTCAGTCGATTAGCACACTTGTGGAGGAGTCAGCGAAAGAATGGGGGATCGACAGAGAGAAGGTCCTCACAACGATTACTGACAATGGCAGCAATATGGTGGCATCGTTTCACACACATGCAGAAGTTACCACATCTGAAGATGACTCAGAGGCAGAGCACAGTGACGACAATGCTGGTGATGACGATGAGCGTCAGGAAGGGGAAGACAGCAGGTCAGTCTGTGTATGGAACTATGCTGTTCATTCACCGTAAGTGCTCATTATTTTATTTTGTAATTAAAGGGGACCTATTTTGCTATATTTCCAAGGTTATATTTTGATCTTGGACTCCCCTAGAGTACTCCTGATCGTTCAAAGTCCTAAACAGGGTCCTTATTTAGCTCATACTGCCATCCTCAAAAAACCCCATTTGTAGTCCATTGTAGTCTCTGTCTGAAACGCCTCGTTGGGGTGGCTCTTCCACTATGGCCCCCACTCCCCGTGTGGCCACTTTCTTCTGACTGGCCAGCTCTGTGGAGGGCAGATCTAGGTGGGACGAGGCAGCAGAACACAGTTTTCCAGGTCCGCCTCCTCAGAGTGAAACTGAGACGCGTCTCCCGAAGGAATCGACGGGCATATTCCACTATCAAACGCAGTACATGTGTATAGATCTAATGTAATTAACTTGTTCTAATAAACGCAACGGCGAAAGTGGAGGACGCAGTGCGAATGTCTGGCAGCTCCAGCTCGAATTTGCTGTCTACCTACGGCTGCTATGGTGAGTACACCAGTGTTTCTACTCTATAGCTAGGATTGAGGGAAAGCTAGAATCCACCCCATATAGACACATTTGTAGAGCGGGTCGACAAACCCAAGTGTAGACCGGAGACAGTAGAAATCCGGTGGGTCTGAGTTTAGAGGGAAACATGGACAGTGAGGAGCAGCAAAAAGTGGACCAACAACTTATGGACTGCTTTGGTGTGTATTATAAGGACCTGCTGGTTTGTGTGCATAGCTATGGTGTGTCGTTAGCGTGGAGTAACGAACAGCTTCTGCGCTGGTGTATGAGGAGGAGGCGAAAGCTCCAGGCTAAACGGCCTTTTCGGAAATTGCCCGTAGTAATGGTTACTTATTGCGTCGGAATGACCAGCGTTTGCTCGCAGATAATGGGCGCGATAAGCCGCTTTCACACCAGACGCGAAACAAATTTTTCGCGCGACAGATGCATTGTCTTTGCATTTACTTTGAATGTGATCTCTCGCGCACAAAATTTGTTTTGCGTCCTGTGTGAAAGCTGCTTAACGCGCTCAAAACGCGTGTATTCGCGTCTTTGCATTGACTTTGAATGTAGCTAATCAGTCGCGCAAAAAATTAGTTTCTCGTCCGGTGTGAAAGCTGCTTAACGCGCCCATAACGCGTGCATTCAAGTCTTTGCATTGACTTTGAATGTAATCTGTCCCGCGAAAAATTTGTTTTGCATCCGATGTGAAAGCAGCTTTATGGATAGTACGTGACAGCTAGAGAGAGCTTGGTTATGTTATGAACATAATACAGGTTTTGCAGACCGTAAGTTCCATTAGCGTGGACAAGTTGCTTATGTGGAGCTAACAAATCGATCACTTCTCCAGGAAAGAATTTCCTATTTAATCCCGCCTTTTTTGGCTTTTTATTAGCCACAACAATTTCTAAAGGGGGATGAAATTATGTCACGGTTGCGCAGAGACATCCTTTGTTATAACAGACACATTAGTGCTTCTGCGTTTCGCGATTGCTTTCACGGTAGAATCAGAGAGCTAGCCCAGATATTTATGATAGGGATCCGGCTGATCCCGGTCATGGATAAGTGAAGCGATCACAAGCAGCCGTAAACAAACCCAAACAGGTATCCCAAGCTCTGCAAAACCTACGTCTGGTCTAACTGCAGCCTTTTCAGCCCAGCTTTGGGACACATACAGCACCTCTCCGGTTAGCTTCAACTGTAGTGGCTACAATCGGACGCGTTATGATGAAACTGCCACATTGATGCTTACGAGTAACACAAGCATACCGATCAGAATTACTGCATATAAGTTAACCAGGAGCATTTTTAATTAGCACGGCGAACGCATAAACTAACATGCAGTAGCTGGTAACCGAGCGGTCATAACCACAGAGACAAACCAATACAGGTTTTACAGACAGCAAGGTCCGTTACTGTGGACAGTTGTATCGAGCATCCAAATTACAAACGAGTATTAAAAGTTAGCTTCAAATGAGGTTTATGTTCACACACCTTCAGTAAAATTTCCCGATATTACTCTTGCATATTTAGGACTTTAGCAACTTTAGCAACAGTAACGTGGCTACGTTAGCTGCTGTGCTACAGCCACAATCAACTGGCTATCACGTCAGGTTGGCTTATGTAGTAAAAGCAACTGACAGCTTCTGTGTCTGAGTGTCACGGACAGTCGCGACTAATACTGGCTTTGTCTTCAGATATTTTACAAAGCCTGCGTTTGAGGCCAGTTGTTAGTGCTAACTATCGCTAGCGGTCCTGCTAGCTACCCATTACACGTTAGCTTCACTTACATTATTTGCTGTTATATCATTACTTACAGCTTGTGGCTCCGAGCGCTTGATCGATGCAACTGCTTCAGGTTTGAGAAGCAGCTGAAACGCTTATCCTGTGTGGAATTATTCTTAATTGACAAAGCTGTCTTTGGTGAAATGCTGAGCACAAACAGCTAATGTTCCCTTTGGCCGTGGCTGTTTGCTGCCAGCAAACAAAAAAAACTACCCACTGATTTCTGGTGGCATCCTCTTTTGGAGGAGAAATAGGTGTTTTTCTTTGCGTCCAAAAGTAAACGGACAAGCAGCTTTGGGAGAGATACTGACAAAACTACACCTCAAATGATCTGCGGTTCTTCTTTTGTATTTCCAAAAGTGTAGACGCTACTAAGGCATAGTATGATCTTCCGTTGTTAGTGCCTGCTAGAATAGTTTCCGGTGTGGGCAGGTCCAGCGTTGTCATTGGCTCTGGCTAGGTCTGTACTAATTGGACGGCACAACCTGACGTCAGGTTTTGCCCAGATCTCGCGAAGATCTCGGGAGGAGCTGTTCAGAGAGGAAATCACGTTCACAAAATCACGTTCTTGGATTACGGCAAAACCTCTGTATCTTATGTTTAGAAACTTTTCAGAGGTTGAGTATGGACAACCAACATTATCACATAACTAATATGTATTAAAAGAAGGATCAGCATAATAGGTCCCCTTTAAAAAAAGGAGAATCGCATAAAAGTTTAAAAGATTCAAAATAATGCCATGAATTCATTCTAAATTTATTAAACTGGTCAGGAATTTCATACACATAAAAAATAGGTCCATGGGAAGTTATAAGGTTAAAGATTGCAAATTTGGTTCAATAATGTAAGGATTAAAATATTAATATGAATTAAAAATTCACATTTGTATTTTTTTTTATGTTACCATGTAGATACGACTATGGGGCCATAGAGAGGACCCCATGCGTAGTACACACCCTACAGCTAGTATTGAATATGGTCCAGAAGGAACCCCTGATCCGAAGGCTGTTGGTAAACAAGTTTAGGAAGTCATCTGTTGCAACAGAGCAGCTGCTGCAGAAGTGTGCGCTGGTTCTTGTTAAAGACTGTCCCACCAGGTGGTCAAGTTGTTTTGCTATGATTTCACGCTGTCTTGAGGTCAAGGACCACCTCACAGCTGTGGCTGAGTCTATGGGCTGGGACAGCCTGCAACCTGGTGAGTTGCAGAAGATAAAGATGCTGAGAGGCCTTCTTCTGCCATTTGCAGAACACACCAAGTCGCTTGAAAGTGACACTCAATCACTGTCCCTTGTTGTGCCAGCACTCCTGGGGCCTCATTTATCAACCTGTGCGTAGAAGATGTTCTAAATTCTTTCGTAGGAATGAAACTTAGATTGTGTGTAAGTACAAAAAAATCCGTATTTATCAAACGTGCGGACACCGGTCTTACGCACTCCAGTAAGTAAAATGTGATGATAAATCCCACCTCTTCTAAACTACCATGCTCATGCATAGTTAGGCTTATTTGCATTTAGAAACGCCTCCAATTGACCATATATGGTTGCAGCAATCCCTTTAAGAATGCGTGAATTGATTTTTTTCCCTCGCCGAAATCATGGCAAAGAGGGCGAAGAAGAGGAATTTCTCCGACACAGATATTGAGGTGCTTGTAGGAGAAGTTGAAACAAACCGAAAAATACTGTTTGGAACACTCAATGCAGGTGTGATCAACAAAAGGAAAAATGCTGCGTGTGAGAAGGTAACAACTGCTGTTAATTCTGTTGGGTTGGCGGAAAGAGCAGTCTCAGTCATTAGCCATGGTTTCAGTGGATATCCCCGATCACCTATAGAGATGTTATAATAAACAATATGAAGCCCAGAAAATAATTTCGAAATGTTATAACACTCACCAATAAGCCAGCCATCCTCACCAGCTCCTGCTTGGAGGCGCACTGGTGCGCACCACCAGGTGCCGCAGGATGCAAGTACTGGCCATCCCCGGCAATGTACCAAAGAAATTATTTAATTGTGATACACACAGCTAGTTTTCTCAGAAAGTGAAGAGCTTGGTTTGGTACTACGCTGGGTAGATAGCTTTCTGACTAAAGGTGGCGCTCTAAAGAGCTATTGTTTTGCCAACCTAACATTCCATATTCCCAGACGTATACCAAAGTTCTGTCTTTTGAAATATATGAAGCACATACACAGTTATAGATAAATTTCGTAACCCCTTTGGCGTAAAGCTTGTTTGGTTGTAAACTGGTGGTGACTGTCAGCATTACAAACGCACAATACATGGGCTATTACCGAGTACAGGTACAGCGCAGTCAAAAATGTACAGCAAGTTATAAAACATGACCAGTCCAAAATTTTTAAATGCCAAAAAGGAACTAATGTAAAAGGCGTGCCACCGTAAGTACGTATGCAGACATGCGTCAACAGTATATGTATACTTGCAAAAAATAACAGTCCATAATTTGAACTCGAAAAAAAAATCTTCGTCACACAATCATGTACATGAAGACAGAATGTATAGTACAAAAGTTAAAACTGTTTTATACTTTTCATGTTATCCAAAGCGAAATGATGTCAACACAGCATGTGACTAGCTCTATCCGTCAGTCTGTTTTTGGAATTCAATTGTGTGTTGGCGGCACCTGGTGGTGCGCACCAGAGGTGCTCCTTGGCCTTGGCCCTGAGCAGCCATCCATGGCCTTCTTTGCTGGATCCGGGTTGATGTTACCCACGGAGCCAGTCGAGCCTGAGGCAAGCCCTACTACACTGCATCCTGGGTCTCTACAGGGCTGCTTACAGGCCGTTGATAGTGAGCTTCTCTGTCTCTGAATTAAATAGCGGGCTGCAGGCTATATTGCCTCAACACCCATGGCTTGGTACGCACGGAAACGGGAAGTCTGTAAAAGAAACCCACCCTCCCAACCAGCACGCATCCCATAGGCTAGACATCATGGACAGCTGTTAGGAATGAAGGCATGCAAGTTACCACTACAAATGAACTGCCCTTTTCTTGGTAGGGTGCTGCTTGCTTGCTAGGATTTCTGTGCCCTTTATCAGGACAACCACTCGCTAGACACGATTGCTGTGCCCTTTTTCATACCCAAGCACCATACCTTAGGGAAATCCTAGAATTAACACTGAAGCCTGCTCTCCGATTCTAATAGGAATGCAAAAATTCAGAGAATTTGTTTTTTTCTGAAACTCACCAACACTACAAAACTGTACAATGTACTGACTACTGGTAAAAGTCTTGCATGTTGACACAATGCAACAATCACCGCCAACATTCTTTTCCCATTTACAACCAACCCAGCTTTATACCAAATAGATTACAAATTTTATCTACACTGTGCATATACTTTATATATGTGAAAAGACAGAATGTTGGTATATGTCTGGGAATAAGGAATATTAGGTCGGTAGAACATTAGCTCTTTAGAGCACCAACTTTGGTCAGATAGCTATTCACCCAGCACAGTACCAAGCTAAACTCTTCATTTTCAGAGAAAATTAGCTGTGGGCATCACAATTCTAAAACAATTTATTTGGTATATTGGCGGGGATAGCCAGGGCTTGCGTCAAGCCTACAGTGCCCCCCTGGAGGCGAATTTTTCCGATTTTTGATGTTTTAAATCATCTACACTGAAAATAATACCATTGAAATTTTACTAATGCAGTTATGTACCCCAAAGGGACCATGTAACCAGAGAATATCAGATCTTGATCTTGCTGGGTAAACAAAATAATGTCACCTAAACAGAGGCACAATCTGCTATGAAATGGTCCATTTTGAGTTTTCCTCTAACTTTGGCTCTGTCTAGCTTGACAGCAAAGATACTACCAAAGAAATGCTTGGAATTTCTGAAAATAGAGTTCCAAAAGCACAACAAACAGCATTTACCCTCACAGTACAAATCTGGGTTACAGAGAAAATATACCGCAAACATGCACCAAAAATGAATTTCGACCATCTTTCTGGCCGTCCATTGCACAAACACAGCAAGATACCAAGGTTATCCACTGATAATGATAGTCGTGTTGTGTGTAAACACATAACAAAGCATTCTAGTTTGGTATACGTCTGGGGTACTATTTTATTCCCATTCCCATTTTCAATTTTTGTTGTTATTTCTCAAATAATTCTGGCTCGATAACATAGTTACCCAGCTTGGTGCTGATGTGGTGCTGAAGTCTAACCGGACTTGAAGTGTCACAGATCATGATAAAAGTATAACCTGTTTGGTACTGTGTATCCTTAAGTCATGTTCGTTGATGTGAAATGTGGTGTCAACAGCAAAACTGAGCCACTTAAGAAGTGGCTTCCACGTGGCGCTATCAGCAGGCAAAGTGAAATACGGACCAAAAAATTCAGCTTTTTCTGTGAGTCACTCATATCTACCTATGTGCCAAGTTTCATTCAATACCAGGGGGGTCAACTGCACACTGAATGTCAATCTCTCGTGGAATGGCTCTTAAATTTTATTTTATGTGTGTGTACAAGCGTGTTTGTGGGTTGAATCCTGTGCTCACTGGGTTCTGAAATAAATATGTTTTAATTCAAAACAGGACATCTTCAATATCTGACTCTTGAATGGATATATTCCAGAATCCATAAGGATGATAAGATACCCTTGTTTGAACTGTAAAATGGGTTTGACTAAAAGAAAATGTTGGTTTTGTCTAGACTATATTGACCGGTTAAATAGAATTGCATGACTAAAAAGAGACTAAAATACAATTTTCAGTGACTAAAACAAGACTAAAATGTCATCAGTTTTCGTTGACTGAAATTAGACGAAAATAGTTATGGATTATTCTGACTAAAATAAGACTAAAATGCTCAGAGTTTGTCAGATAAAACTTGACTAGATAAAAAAACTATAACCGTGACTAAAACTAATGAAGACTGAAATGAGAGTTTGACACAAAGACCAGACTAAAACTAAAATTAAAACAGGCTGCCAAAAACAACACTGGCAGAACTGATGATTTGACTCTGAAGAACAAAATCTGTAGATGTAGAATTTAGCGTCCTTTTGTTCCAGCCCGACTGGGACCCAGTAATTAATAACGCATTTACCTCATTTCATAATAGCCAGGCAGAGCCATTGGTGTAACTCAAAACATGTTCATTAGCTTCTATTTGGTTAAGTTCTGTTTTTGTCCTTATGATAAAACACAGGAGCTAAAATTAGTTCACTGGAGCTGCCGGATAGCTCACTCAGTTAAAGCATTGCATTGCGAAGCAGAAGTGACTATCACGGCGCGGGTTTAAGTTCCGATCGTACCATCCGGCAGTGGTCGGCAGCTTTTTCAGAAGTAGCGGGCAATTGGCCAGTGCGCTACAGGGATGCAAATTGGGAAGGGTCTGCAGGGAAGGGTAATATAAGTTCCTTTATTTGTTCCTTAGGCGCCTCCTGTTGGCCAGACGGGCGGTCGTCAGGAAGATTCTAAGCTTGTTCATGTTCAGGTATTCTCCGCCCTCGTTCTTAACTTGCAAGGTTTCAACCAATGAGTGTATAAGAAGCGGTGGCTGACAGGCGCGTGCTTCGGAGGAGAGCTGCGAGCTGTCTTCACTCTCCTGAGTTGGCAACAGGGGGTCGCCTATGCAAAAGCCTTGTACATAGTTCCCCAATTGGACATTCCAGATTCGGGTGGGATTGGAGATGCCAATGGCATTTATAAAAAAACAAAAAAAAACTAAAAAATGAGTTCACTGAATT
Organism: Gymnothorax javanicus; assembly: GCA_029692085.1. Classification (NCBI taxonomy): domain Eukaryota; kingdom Metazoa; phylum Chordata; class Actinopteri; order Anguilliformes; family Muraenidae; genus Gymnothorax; species Gymnothorax javanicus. Next base: position 17,007,837 of record CM056202.1, read on the forward strand.
TATCAGTGAGTTACATGAAAGGTTTTTGGGTTTTATTGTAAATCATTTGCTCTCTCTTTCATGCACTGAAAAATATATGCATAAATGAATTTTTCTTGAAGCCATTCAAAAAAATTTGTTCAAACTAGCTTATAATGATCAGTTTTTTTTAATCAACATATGGTCAAGTATTGTTACACATAATCCAAATACATCGAGTAAATAGACAAATCTGTGTTTTCAGTCCTGTTAAGTAGCACTTCTTTAGCAGGTTTAAAAGAGGAGAATTTGACTTGAGTCAAATATTTCAAAAGGGGGATTCCAAACTTGTCTGCCTCCAGCTAGCCACTGGTAAGGTTTGGAGCAATGCAGACCTTTCGTGGGAAAAAAAAACAAAAAACAAAAAAACTAATTATCATAAAATCATAAAAAATGAATTCTAGCCTTTGATTCTCAGCCTTACTTAGTTCCTGAGTTACAGATTGATGACTTCATTGACACATCTTTTAGGAGTGGTTGGATTACTCAAAACAAGAAAGACTGTCTAACTACGGAATTTCCTATTTGTCTGGTTTTCTATGGCCTACCGAAAATTCATAAATGTCTTGACAACCCTCCCCTGCGCCCCACTGTTGCAAGTATTGGTAGTCTCACGGAGCCACTGTCATTATTCGTCGACTTCTTAAATAAGAAATTTGTTGTTGACTTGCCTTCTTTTCTAGAAGATACCATTGATGTCCTCAACATTGTTAAGGATTTAAAAAGTGACCGTTACAACTTGTTAGTGTCTCTTGATGTTCAGAGCTTATACACTTGTATACCCCATCATATCGGTATTGAAGCTCTTCATATTATCTAGATAAACGTCCCGATGGTTTATTTCCACTTAAGGACTTCCTGTTGACACTGTCAGAAATATTTTGTCGATGATTTTTTCAAACACTCTGATAAATATTATCTACAATCCCGTGGGACATCAATGGGTAGCTCCTTTGACCCGTCTTATGCTTGCCTTGTTATGGGGCTGTGGGAAGAAAAAATCATCTTTAATTCCTCCAACCCTTTTCTGTCTAAGATCGCTCTGTTTAAGAGATACATTGACGATATTTTCGTTATTTGGAAGGGCAATACCAATGAACTGGATGATTTCTACTGTTATCTTAATACTTCTACCAGTTATTTGACTTTCACCAAGGAATATAGTCTCACCGAGATCAATTTCTTAGATTTAACCATCTACAAAGAGGACAACAGGACATTACAGACTACTATTTTTTCGTAAACCTCTCTGCAAAAACTCTGCTAAGAGCTGACAGTAATCACCCCAGTCGGCTTATTAAGAATATCGCCACTGGTCAGTTTCTCAGATTGCGCAAAAATTGCAGCTCCGAGATTGACTTTTATACTAAAGCTATTGACATGAGGGAGCACTTCTGAGCCAGGGGTTACCCTAGCGAGTGTATTGATTTGGCCTATCAGAGAGAAAATGCGCTCGGAAAGACGCCCTCTTGACAAATAATCCAGGGATCAAGATTCCCATCGCCTCTGTTTTTCCACAGAATACACGGCCATGGCAGGCAGGATTAAATATATTGTCCTCAAACACTGGAATATGCTCAAAAGCAACCCATCTCTCAAGGATATTTCTGTTCAGCCCCCTCGCATTACCTTTAGACGTGCACGCAATCTTAAAGATCAGCTGGTACACTCTAACATTCATACGCTGCCCCTCTCTTCTTGGTTTCCCACTCAACCCATAGGTTTTTATCGCTGCGGACATTGCACCCACTGCTCAAACTCTTCTGATATTAAAGAATTCACACACCCACACACAGGCAAGAAATATAAAATCGATTCTTTTATTATATGTAAGAGCACTCATATTATTTACATGTTAAAATGCCCATGCAGATTAGTGTATGTGGGGCAAACCAAACGTCCTCTCGAAGTTAGAATAGCTGAGCATAAGACTGCTATCCGCACAAAAAACCTTGATTATGCCTAGCGCGTAATATGAACAGGCTAAACATGGGTCGGTGGCTTCCATTAAATTCTTGGGGATAGAGAAAATCACCCCACCACCAAGAGGCCGGGATATTGTTAATAAACTCCTACGCAGAGAAGCCTTTTGGATATTTACACTCAATACTGTAGAACCTTTTGGTTTAAATGAGGAAATTAATTTGTCCTGTTTCCTTTAATTGATTTGCTTGCTTTATGTATTCCTATGTGTGATTGTATCTCTTTTTATTCCTAATGATTTTTTTCTCCCACCAATGATATGGTTTTGTTTGACAATGGGAGGGGCTCTCTTACCTGTTCATTCCTTCTTGAGAGTGTGTATTCGGGTCATTGGCTATATCATTTGGATGTGTTCACTTTATCCAATGGGATATTGCCACTCTGTTGTGGAGGGAGGTTTAAATGTCTATTCTCTTCTTGGCCCCCTCTGTTTGACTCTGAAGAAGACCTTGTGTCGAAATGACAGTCACCTGCACCATAATAAATTGCCTAATATAACTGTGTGCTCCAGGACTCCTTCCTTTGTTATTTGTATTTTTATCCCCCTCTTTCTGAGAGGCACCAGTTTTTGGCTATAGTTTGCCAGCAGAGGCGTGTATTTCTCATCAGTTTCCTGAGTTATAGGTCATAAAATGTGGTCTCGTTTTTTGGGCATTTCATGTTTTCGGCTGATTTTGAGGCTTTGCCATACAAAAGTGGATGAAGATACACAGAATCTAAGGCCATTTTCAGATTCTAGGGGATCAATATGGTTAGTACATGGGCAAGGCTCATGAAAATGACTCCAGCCCAGACCTCATTTGAAAAAATATTGCTTTGCTAGTATCAAATAATTAGTTTCTATGTGTAAATTAGAGATGTTTACAGTTTATGTGCAAAAAAAAAATTTCATCAAATCACCAATACTTATCCTGCAATGCATCATGAAAGAACGGCATGTCTGAATCCATTTTCGGCGCGGTTGTGTACGTTATCCTCTGACACACCTCTCTTCAGAGTAGTCTGGTACATACTAAATCTCTTTTTTATCAATTCTAGCTCCTTTTTTTATTCTTTATGATGTTTTGAGAAAGGAATTCGTACCCCAAAAAAGATGTCCACCTATTTTTTGACCTTTGGCAGGCTTGTGAAAAAAGCCTTGAAAATGAGCATCAGGATTTTAAGTGAAACATGGACTAAATGTATACTTTCATTTCATGTGGCAGTTCCCCACTCAGTTTAAATGAATTTTCTAATACTTTACGACAATCGTCATTATTTTCTGCACATTTTGGTGTATAATGATCCATGTAATAATAAAAAATGGTGGGAGCAGGAGTCCAATTTGCAAAGGCTGTCAGGGGATAACGTACACAACACAAAATGCTGTCTTAATGAATCCGCATAAACAAAGCTTTTTCTGATAATTCCAAGCGTCCAGAGGCCCAAGCCAGTGGCGTCGCCAAGGGGGCGTAGGATACGTAGATAAATAAATAACGCAGTGTCTATGTGTCCGAAAGTCGGACGGGGTTTTAATATAACTCCGTGTCCGACAGTCGGATGGTCTCAATTTAACTCCGCGTCCGAAAGTCCATTATTGTTTTTAATTTCTTCAAATCTACTGAATCTTTTAGATATTAAACGTGAATGTTTTGATAAGAGGGCTCAGTTCTTCAAGATGAGTGCCGAGAATTTCAATCAATGTTTCTGTTTAAGCTCTGCTCAATAAAGTGAAGCGACATTGGTGCAGGACTTTGTGCATTTATGAAGAATTAGCGACTGTCGGACAGAGATCCTAAAATACTCCGCGTCCCAAAGTCATAAAAGTTCTAATTTTTCGAGTATTCCAGCAATTATTAGACGTTCAAACTTGGTCATGTTTTTGTTCGACCTTCACAAAATGCAAATTGATAGCTATCAACTTTTCTTGGTCTTTTATTCGTCTGTTTTCTTCCGTTGAAGATAGACAACAGTCTTTATTAGGTCTCTCTTGAAAATTAGTCAGATGGATCGAACAGATTCACGCTTTATTTCCACACCAGAGATAAAATAGTGTTTGTAGTCAGTCAGCAAATCAATTCCATGACCATTGACATTGTGAATTAAACATCGCATGGACGATCAAGACTGTCGAACGCGAAATGCAAAATACTCCACGCCCGGCAGCCAGCAGAAAGTAAAAGTATTGATATGAGAGCAGATTTATAACGAAATAAAGAATAAAATATATCACCAACAATCAGAACATCCAATGGGCATTGCAATCAATTTATTTGGGCCATTTTTATAAATACAACGAAATCCGTACAATGCCAGTCGGACATTAAATGCTCCGTGTCCGACAGCCAAAAAAAAAAAAAAAAAAAAAAAAGGACGATTAGAACAGATTTATAATGAAATAAAGAATTAAAAAAAATTTTAAGAATAAACAGAACATCCAATGAACACAGTGATTTATTTATTTGCGGGCCATCTTTTTTGGATGTTCTGTTTGTGCCCCCCTTGTGCACCCCCAGAATAAAAAGTCTGGTGACGCCACTGGCCCAAGCTATAAGTTTTTCTCCTCCACACAAATTACTTCATTGACAGGTACCCCTACCTTTATCTTCCCAGCCTCCATATATTATTTTCCAACCTTAAATCTAAGAAATAAAAGAAAAAACAGCTTGGATTTCATGATAAGCAACACCTAATTTATTTATAAGCAGTAAATCCCCCCAGAACTATCACAAATGCCTGAAGAGATATCAGTGAAAATAAATCTTTAGTTTAAGTTAAATAATAGAAAAAACAGAGCGGATAACGTACACAACATCGATAACGTACACAATGCATGCCGCATAAAACAACACAAAATGGAGATTTCACGGTATAATTTCAAAAAGGGCTCATATAATTATGTCTTTCACACTTTTTTCAAACTAGTTTGGATGTATTTTTAAGGATTTTACAAACTAGAAGTGCGTGATTCATTGAGTCTCGCCATGACACCGATAACGGACACAACAAGCTTAAACCATACGGCAAGGAAGTTGATTTTTGTGTAAGTGTGAAGGTCAGGGAGCCAACAACACATGAAAAATGGTTTCATTTTGTCAAAATATGAATATTTTCGGGTGGTGCGGACCCTTAATAGTTCCCTAGATGCTAATTAATTATTTATTTATCTCTGGTTGTAATCGGATCACGTACACAACGGTTTTTTTGGGACAAGTTGTTGATGCCTGTATGACATGGATCAAGTGAGATGCACACAATGACTTGGCTCCCAAATAATAGTTCAGTGTGTGTTTTATACATTTAAAAGTAGTTTAGACTTTTAGATTTTAATTTATTCTATGAAACATAATTCAAAATTCATATATCTGTTTTGGACATACCAAAATGTGGGAAATTTTAAGGTTTGCAAGATTTTAGGTGCCCATAATGTGGTCAAAAAATGGTAAGAGACCCATAAAAGTATACATTCCTGTGTAGCTCTCATCATGCTCTTTATGATGAGACTGTAATAATAAAAAAACTCCCAATATTAAAAATATTATAGGCATTGCACAAGCAAAAAGGGGGTGGAGTCATTTTCGTGAGCCTTGCCCATATCCAATTTCAGCCTTGTATAAGCAATCAACTTGGAGCAATAAGTTGCCAAAGTTGGCTGAAAATGGGTTTGCCAAAAAACTTTATTATTATAAATCTTATTCAAATTTCAAAGGGCCATAACTTGAAAACTATTTGAGATACTGGGCTTATATTTGGTATTTTTTCATGTTGTGTGAATACATACTTGTAAATTTTTTCAAAGAATTTTGAGGAGGTGACTTGGCACCCGCCGGATGATTTGATGTGGAATGACCCATATGGCAAGGCCAAAGACCTAGAATTCACCTTAAAACATTACAGCTAGCAAAACAAAAGGGTGGGTGGGGTCTGCCTTATCTTAGAGACTACTATAGGGCGGCACAGTTAAGACCAATGATATGTTGGTGCAACCCATCATATGATGCCCAATGGAAAAATATTGAGGTGAGAATACCCTCCATCCCTATACAAGCAATTATAGCTGATAGCAACCTACAAAGCTACATAAATATCACTGAAAACCCCTGGATATAACTGACACTTAAGTATGGAAAACGGTCATAACAGGGCATACCATACAGGCCAGCAGACAGTGCCATTTCTATGCGAGATTATCGGGTGAAATACACGAGACATACACGAGAATATCGCGACGCAGTGTAAATGTACCAGTCACATTTATCGTGTGTAGGAAAAGTAATAGGTCTAGTGCCGGTGACAAGTATACATGTGTATCGGGGTAAGTCTCGCATGAAACTGGTGTCGGTAAATAGCATTGTTAGTGAACGAGATTCCAAATGTCTACCATCCAGTGTTGAGGTTTACTGTCTCACGCGCGTTTAAAATATGGCTCCTGGACAGTGTCATTTTTGTTTTTGATTTTCTTATGTATTGATAATACATTCAAAATATTATTTTGTAAAAATTTAAGAAAAAAAAATTGTTACGCCTTTGTAACCAATTAATTTGTTGATGCAACAGAATCCGATTTGTTATTCTAACAAAAGTCTTAACAAAATAATTTATGGTCCAATCGTGTAGCGAAACACATTTGTTACTTAATTGTTAGTCTAACACAGTATTTTGTTAATACAGCAACAATTTTACTTTGTTAATAAAACAAACTAATTTGTTACTTCCTGAACAAATTCATTTTGTTGGATTGATTTTAACAAATTAATTTGTCATTTCTCATGGAACAAATTAATTTGTTAAACATTTTGTTAAGTAACAAATTCATATTTTGAGTGTAACGGTCATCAGATTATTATTAAACTGGTAAAAAAAAGATTTATTAGTCTGTGATTATCGTATTTATCCAATTGAGAGGTTTACCAGCTCTGTTAAGTTTAGAGTTTTGGACCGACCGATTGGGACGTGGGGTGTGTTTAAGGATAGCTATATTATCACAAATACAGAAAGGAAAAACCAAATTCTTCTGTTCACAATGCAACCCTGTGTGACATTATTTTCATAATCCTATACTTGATTAATGAGTAGATGTCCCTTTGCACTCAAGTGTTCCATGCCACCTATGAAAGAAGCCACGGCTTAGATAATACAAAGGCCGCGAGTTCCAGATGTCAAAATGGAAAAGGAGTCGTTTTTTTAATCCACAGCTTGTGGCCCGTTCATCAGTCCTTTAAATTCATACGTAATGAGCAAAATTAGCCTATCTTTCAGTAAGCAAGATGTCAGTAGAGAAGATACGTTGTATTTCCCCTTATTGAGGAGCACGTATAATGTCTCTGTATGAAAATCAAAATGGCCTCCCACATAAGAGACTGTCTGATCGCAGAAGAAGGGATATTCAAACTAAATCCATCAAACTGTACATACAGAGGCGAAATCTATATGCCAAACAAATATCAAACTAATAATTAGGCTACTGTACACTTAACCAATTCCAATTGAAGGAAAGAGGACATGGAATGTGAGCTCTGTCGTTTTCTGGATACTGCAACAAGGTGTCGCTTTAAATATAATTTGACACATGAATTGTTATATTTGTCGCTTTATTTATGACACAATGAGACGTGCACAGAAAACATTCTACGGTCTCTGCTGAAAATTCCAGCTTTAACCAGCCTAAGCTGGTCAAGCTGGTTTAAGCTGTGTTTTGGACAGGTTTAGTCGGTCGACCAGCCCTTCACCAGCTGACTCCAGCTTACAATACCAGCTTAACTAGCTTTGACCACCTTCACCTAGCTATAGAGACCAGCTTTAAACATCTAGACCTGCTATGACCAGCTAATGCTGTTCAAAACACAGCTCAGACCATCTTAAACCAGCTTAGAATTCTAGGTGGTCTTAGCTGGAATTTTCAGCAGGGGTGCATTTACAGTATAAATGTTTAATAAACCAACATCTTCAAACAGAAGGCTATTAAACAGCAAACATAATATGAGTTATCTCCCTCTACCACATGACCTGCTGAATGATGAAACAGTAAACAGGCTGAAATAAATGCAAAATTACAATCTACACGTATGTAGCACATTATGTTTTATTCAGACCGGCGGTACATGTATACTGAGATTTTCAAAGTGATTCTTCAACCGCTGCTGGATATCGTATACTCTTCTTCAGCCCACCCTTGATTTTCACGGATTAGTGATTAGCGATTACCAGCAACAACGCAACAACGTATCATGTCTATTAAATAAGCATATTAAAAAAGTAATTCTCAGTAACGACCGTGCATTACGTAGTGCATTTGGAAAACTGTAGGCATACGTGTGTAGGTTCGGCAGCCCGCCAACTGCGAAGCTTGTCTCGGCAGAGTACGAGGTTGATTATAGCACGTGACATAAAGAGGAGATTATTGCAAGAAATCCAAGAGAGATACACAAGACATCTCGTGGGAATTAGGCAGTGTCTGCTGGCCAGTACGACAAACTGGAACAACACATTGCAATTCTTAAATGGAGTGTATACGATACGGATTTCACTCTCAATGAACTTGACATTTAAGGAATGGACGACTAAAGGGATAACTGCTTCATGCAACATAATGAACAAAGGAACACTGCTAAGTTTTGAAATGCTTGAAGAGCATGCTTGAATTACTTGAATTTACAAAATGGAAAGGATAATAGCATATCGAGGGCTGACTGCAATAAACAGTTATGTCCAATATATAACATCTGGATATAACTGTTTATTACAGTCAGCCCTCGATATGTTAAAGGGGACATTGTATGAAAAATGAACTTTTCAGCGCTTTTTCTAGAATATAATAACTCTCTGGTGTGCCTACTGAAACAAAGTGTGCTGCAATAGGACAACCAGGTCAATCTGAAGTAAGCTGGCCTTTACTACTGTGCTGGAGCGAGCCAGTCAGATTTTTCCCTTTCTTCTACGTAGAAAGTGGGCATGCAACGCCCCTGTGCATTTTTTTCTTATCGTGGGTGGGGTCTACCGCAGCGTCCTGGAGAAAAAAGAAAAGACAGGAAGCCATTTTTCCCCCGCAAGCGACAGGTCGAGAAAGGTAGTGATGGGGATGAAAGGCAAACGCGCCGGCTGTTCTGTGGTGGGCCGCCAAGATCAGCATCAGTGCTTGCACAAACTCCCAGATTCAGAAGAAAAAAGGGTGGAGTGGATACACTTTATTTTTGACAGTAACGTCCCAATCCACGTCAGCAAGAAGCTCCTTGTTTGTGCAAACCACTTTTTACCGGACTCTTTTACAAATTATGGACAGTATTAACAAGGACTAGCTACCAAGCTAATTCTGAAAGCTGGGGCAACCCCAACTGTACGAGGCAGCACTGCTGAAGAGAGAGCTGTAAGTATTTGAGCGTAGCATTTACAAAAATATTCAACGTTTATTTAACTTTCTAAATCTGTATCACAGGGACGTTCGTCTCTGTCGTTGATATCAATGCTGGGTTACTCCCGCATGTTAGTTTGCATGCCGTGCTACTTAAAATGCTCCTGGTTAACTTATATGCAGTACTTCTGATCGGTATACTTGGGTTATTTTGGTTAGCATCAAGGTGGTAGTTTATCATAACGTTACCTGACCATAGCTGCAACAGTTAAAGCTAACCGAAGAGGCGTTGTATGTGTCTGCAAAGTTGGGCTGATATTAAGGTTGCAGTTAGACCAGACGTTGGCTTTGCGGAGCTTAGGATGGCGTGTTTGGGTTTATTTACAGTAGCTGTGGAGCGATTGTTTTACTTATCCATGACCGGGGTCAGCCCGGTACTTTGCCATTGTGTGGGCTAGCTCTCTGATGCTACCGCGGTGAAAGCAATCGCAAAACGCTCAAGCTATTACATGTCTGGTATCGCAAACGATTTTTCTGCACTGCCGTGGCGGAATTCTATCCACCTTTAAAAAGCTGAAGCCGAAAAAAAGTGGAGATTGGATGCGAAATTCTTTCCGGTACAAGTTATCGATTCGCTAGCTCCACATAAGCAACACTTACACTGTTTGTGTGTTTTTGCTACAAGCTGAATCAGTTGCTTGGTGTCCGAATTGTGTTTTGTTTTGGTAGAAATCGTTATCAGGAGCTTTTAGCAAAATTTCTTCCGGATAAGTGGGTATATAACATGACTATGTAATACAGGTACAACCACACGCATGCAAGGCGAAACAGTACGAGCAAAACACTAAAATTTCAACTTACCACTCATCGACATCCTGCTAAACGTCGCTGCAACACTTAAATAGCATCCGTCTCCCATGCGGGGTCGGATTTGGGATCAAACATGTACAGTCTTACAGCAATAGATGCCGCAGAGAGCTGTCTTTAAATACCTGCCATCTTGGTTTCCTGGTTTTTCGGGTCTGCGCCCTCCACAGGAATCGAAGCGGCCAGGCAGCCAATCAGAGCAGTGCCTCATTTACACAGCCTTCACGCCCACTCAAAACAGCTCATGTTTCAGGCCGGCACAGACGGGGTGTGAGGAGGGGTCTCTCAAGGTCTGGATGTGTGTGTGTTTTTTTGTAGCTGAATTCACAACAGTATTTTTAAGACCCATTTGGACATGTTTAAAACAAATAAATATAGTATAATATGGGACCTTTAAAGGTCCAGCGTGTAGGAATTTCTCCCATCTAGCGTTGAGATCATATATTGCAATCAACTCTCTCGCGCCACGCAGTTCAAAGTACGTATTACAGCTACGGTAGCCTTCACATGTCAAAAAGCCAAGATGTCATCCACGACTTCATCAAGCTTTCCCTCTGGCGATCAGGTCCATTCATTTAATTTTGGCAGTGTATATTTTGTCGTGAACCATTTTTACATTTCTACTGCTATTTGGCCGCGACCTCCGGTACACATGCGCAGGTGTATTATTTTTGGACTTGCTCATAGAAATCAATGGATAATAGTGAATTGTTATAACTTCGCCATTTAGGCACCTAGCTCGCATATACATAGCTACATTAAATATAGCTAGCTAAGTTGGCATAAAGGCTCTCTTGTTAGCTAGCTAATGTTATATTTCATGCATTTAAATTTAGTCAATTGAAAATGCGTATAGCCATTATTATGCGAACTAATTTGGCTTGAGTTGCACTGTGAGCATTTAGCTGGCTAGCTGGCATTAAAATGCGCCGAATAAAAAGGTTGCCAGCCAAAGCCACTTTCACACCGGACGCGAAACATGACAGATTACATTCAAAGTCAATGCAAAGACGCGAATACACGTGAATACACCTAACCTACGCGAAGAGCAAATTGTTACAATTACACAGTGGAAAGCATAGACCTACTGTTAGACGATTGCGCAATGAAATAAACATTTTGAATTCAAACTGTTATATTATCCTACCTCTCCAGAAGGAAGCAAGCAAATTCGGCGTCTCTTTCGATCCCCTTTTCCTGCATCAGGTCTTTCCATCTTTGCAAGGCAGCTCCAATGTTCACTCTTTTTTCTGATGACGCCAGTCTCTTGCTCTTTTCGATATCCTTTTTCTGGGCGAAGAAGAAGACTCCTGTTCCTGAAATTTGGATTTTGAATACGTGTGGTCCTCCATCTTTCCTTCTTCAAACTTGCCAGGGCCGGGAAGTGACGATACTGATTAGCAGCACCTGTGAGTTTATCATGTGGCAGCGAAAACGTGAAAGGCGGAGAAGTATATCCTGTATGTCCCTTACCTGCTAACGTATTTCAAGATGGCGCATGAATATGGAGCGTCTACCCCAGTTCAAGCATGTGCAAATGTAAAAATTCAAGCCAATAGGAATACTTGGATTTGATGGTGGTGGTAAATATTCATAAAAAAGGACAAGTTTGTGAACGGGCAACACAGATTTTGATAATGAACAACTAAAAACGTTACACACTGGACCTTTAATTATGAATTGGAATTATTTGTGTCTAGATGGGGAAAATGGGTTGACTTTGTAATTCCACATAGGCCATACTTTGTTTTTACTAGTGTATGATTTTAATGTATGGCAGAGCAAAGGTTGCTCCCAATTGTACATAGTTTAATTGTTATTTTTATTTTGTATTCTATTGTGATAGAACTTAAAACTGGACATTGTTGGCAATGAAGAATGGGTGAGGTATATGCATGTAATATGCAAGATTTATTTTGTGTAAAATTGTTGCTGAATGTCAATGAAAATCATTAATTAGAAAAAAAAGACTGTAGTTTCTACAAATATTAACCAATTTTGACGAAACTTCACATGCAGCATCATTACACCAAGGACCAGGTTGGCTTTCCATTTCAGCCCGATCCAACTCATGAGGGCCAACATACCTGATCGCTTTTCTATGTTCCCTACTGTTGGGAGTTGACAAATTATATTCCAATTGAGTTCTGCTTCCCTGAAAGCTCTAGTTTTATTTTATATTAGGACTATTCTTAGAGGGTTATTCTATTTATTTTTCATTGAAAATGATTCCCACTATAGAATTTTAAAATAGCCTACACACTCTGTATTGAATTTGAAGAAAGCATAAAGCAAGAAATGACAGCATAAATGACAGATTGGTTCCATCATTAACCTCTTCAACCTGGGCATTTGGGGATTTTCAGTGATGTGCTGGTTTAGAGGTATAAAAGCCCTGTCATTATACACATTGTAATCCGTCTAATGTACATGGGGCCCAGAGTTCTTTATCTCAATTAAATTTAATATGATAACTCCGATTAACTTCATGCTATTTTTCTTGGGTCACTCTATAAACCTTAAACCTTTCAGATATTAGAGACCAGAATACAACAACTAATACTTCAGCACAGTATACTAGCACCATAGTCTATTGAAGGAAGGATATGGGTCCTTTATGGTGGCAACGAGGGCAAACGCGCTGCAACGGCCCAAAACATCCCCAATCAGAGAAACGCGCTGCACAAACAGAAACAATGCAGAGTCAAAAACACACTAACCACAAAAGCAAATGCAAGAGAAAAAAAACTGCATATCCATGTCAACACAACGGAAGCGCTCCAAGCCACTATTGGGCGTACATGGTTTTTTATAAATTTGCATTGTCAAAGATGTTTATTTGACAATGCTCTAGATCAATTTTCGGCAATTTCCGACATCCAATATGGCCGCCGGCGGCCATTTTGTCAAAAAAAATTTTTTTTTCCTGATTTTGTGTTTTCTGGTCATTTCGAGCTATTTTGGGCAAAAAAATTTTTTGGTTACCTCTGGACTTAAAAAATGTTAGGGTTAGCTGCCATGCCTGCAGAGATTTGCTGTTCCAGGCTCTGGAGGCTTCAATGTTTATAGGATTTTTTTCAAAATTTGCATAGTCAAAGACGTTTATTTGACAATGCTCAAGATGAATTTTCGGCAATTTCCGACATCTAATATGGCCACTGGCGGCCATTTTGTCAAAAAAATTTTTTGTTGATTTTGAGTTCTTGGTCATTTTGAGCAGTTTTGAGCAAAAACATTATTTTTGGTTATAAATTGCCTCTGGACTTTTTTTTAGGGCTTTTTTTTTTTAGGGTTAGGGTTAGTTAGGGGTCTGAATATCTGGAACATTTCAGGCTTCAGAATCTGAAATGTTTGTAATAATAATAAATACTAATAACTTTATTTTATATCGCGCCTTTCTAAAACCCAAGGTCGCTTTACAGAGGGTGGAACATACAGGACAGAACCAGAGAGACAAACAGTACAAGGGACAGAACAGACCCACTAAAGACAACAACAAGTAATGTGGAATAATACAAAACATCCTTTGCGTTCTTATCATCTTATTATCATCAGTATTATTATCAAAACATATTTTGTATCATTATTATCTTTTACTGCTTAAAACATCTTTTATGTCAATACCCCAAAGCTTATAAACCTATTTACCCAGAATGTGTGTCTGTGTGTGAAAGGAACTGTACAGAGGACCAAGGTCAAGAGTGGCACAGGAATGCTGAGTTTCTGCCAAGAAAGAAAACGCCCTAAGCGCAGTCCAAAGTGGCATCAGGTATCCCGTGACCGCCTTTCTGTGACCTGTCTAAAGTAGACTGGACAACACTATGTAGAAAGGCGGGAGCTGATTAGACTGCAGTTACAGACAGATCTACAGCCAACTGATGTACAGCTAAAGGACTGAGGATAATAAGAACTGATGCCCGGGCAACGCCCAGGCAGAGCGCTCTCCAAACTGTGGCTGAGAACATCCCTCTGTTGCGGTTTGTAATTTTTACTCTTTGTCTGTTATAAATTTACTATATTTCAATCACAAATCTGGTCAAGTCTTTATTTCAATTGTCTTCCACCCTTAACGAACACCACCGGGTAACAAGAGGTCATTTCCCCACAGTAACCAGATAATGAGCCAACAAGCTGACCAAAGACTTAATATTGAAAGCAACGGTGAACAGGTGGGTTTTGAGCGCAGTTTTGAAGATGTCCAGGGTTGGGGAGTCGTGGATGACCTTGGGGAGAGCATTCCAGAGGGTGGGGGCTGCAACGCTAAAAGCTCTGTACCCAAAGATCTGGAGTTTGGCACTGGGTTCAGTGAGAAGGCCCATGTTAGCAGACCTCAGAGATCAGGATGGGATGCAGTGGCGGAGGAGATCGGAGAGGTACTGGGGGGCCAGGCTGTGAAGGGATTTATAGGTGAGGAGGAGGAGTTTGTATGTGATGCGGTGTTTGACCGGGAGCCAGTGCAGACGGGGCAGGATGGGGGTGATGTGCTGCCAGGGCTTGGTATGGGTGAGAACCCTGGCAGCGGAGTTTTGCACATACTGGAGCCTGTCCAGGACAGTGCCAGGTAGCCCGGACAGGACTCCATTGCAATAGTCAAGGCGGGAAGAGATGAAGGCATGGATGAGAGATTCAGTGACGTGGTCTGACAGATATGGCCGGAGTCTGGAAATGTTCTTGAGGTGGAAGAAGGCAGATTTAGTGATGGATTTGATGTGTGACTGAAAGGAGAGAGTGGAGTTCAGAATGACACCCAGGTTGCGGACTTCGGGGGATGGAAAGATGGAGCAGCCATCCACCTGAAGGACCAGATCTCCAACCTTCTTGAGCAGAGCAGGGGTCGCCACAACCATGAGCTCAGTTTTCTTGCTGTTGAGTTTGAGTAGGTTAGCTGTCATCCAAGTGTTAATTTCGTGAAGGCAGTTGGTGAGTGACTGTGGGGGGAGCGCTTAGGATGGTTAGCTGCTGAGATACAGCTGAGTATCATCAGCGTAACAGTGGAAGTTGAGTCCATGGTGACGGATGATCTGACCGAGAGGGAGCATATAGATAGTGAAGAGGAGTGGACAGAGCACAGAATCCTGAGGGACACCGTGGTTGACTGGGGCCAGGGGGGGCCTGGAACCGGTGAGAGTGACAAACTGTTTCCGGTTGGTGAGATATGATTGAAACCAGGAGAGAACAGTGCCGGTAAGGCCCAGATGGTCAGATAGGCGTTTGAGGAGGATTGAGTGGGAGATGGTGTCAAAAGCTGCTGAAAGGTTGAGGAGAATGAGTAGACTGACTTGGTGGGCGTCGGCAGCGATGAGGAGGTCATTGATGACTTTGATGAGGGCGGTCTCTGTGCTGTGATGAGTTCTGAAGCCGGACTGAAGGATCTCAAAGAGCTCATGGTTGGACATGTGCTGGTGGAGTTGGGCGGCCACTGCTCGTTCCAAGATTTTACTAAGGAAAGGAAGGTTGGAGATCGGCCGGTAGTTGTTGAGAACACTGGGGTCCAGTCCAGGTTTTTTGAGGATGGGGGTCACTGAGGCAGTTTTGAAGCTGGAGGGAACAGTTTGTAGGATTTTTTAAAATAAATTTGCATATATAGTCAAAGATGTATATTTGACAATGCTCAAAATTGATTTTTGGCAATTTCCGACATCTTATATCGCCGGCGGCGGCCATTTTGCCGAAATTTTTTTTTTCACCATGGATGCCCATTAAAAGGTGTGGGTGATGGGAGGAGGAGGGACGGAGGAAGGAAGGGCGAAGGGGTGTGGAGCATGATGAATGGTTATACAGCATATACAAGGGAAACAATTCAACCATGAATGGACCAGCTAGTTTTTGTCTGTTGCCAGGGATGTACAGTGCACTTTACATTCGTGAATATAATACATTTAGTTTTAACATACAACACAGATCATGTGTTGGACATAGTAATATATACAATACATAATAATCACATTTAGAAAAAAAATGCTGGAAATTCATACTGAATGTGGCAGGCCGAAAGAGGGCCCAGGCGGGGAATTGAACCCCAGACTCCAGGGTAAGAGTTAAATGCGCTGACCACGTCACCAAAGAGCCAGACTCGTTGGCAAGGTAGCCAGGGCGCGAACTTATTAGGAGGCATTTCTAGTGACAGGACCCTTCAACTGTCACCTCTCTCCCCCTCTTTCAGGAGTGTGTCCTCACGCTCCATGCTTTACTCATGCTGCCATCCATTATGATCCCTCAGATCCTGCCGATTATGCCAGAATGTGGCAGGCCATAGGAGGGCCCGGGCGGGGAATTGAACCCCAGACTCCCGGGTAAGAGTCAAACGTGCTGACCACGTTGCCAAAGAGTCAGACTCGTTGGCAAGGTAGCCAGGGCACGTACTTATTAGGAGGGACCCTTCAGCTGTCACATCAATGCCTCCTAATAAGTACGTGCCCTAGCTACCTTGCCAACAAGCCTGGCTCTTTGGCGATGTGGTCAGCACGTTTGACCCTTATCTGGGAGTCTGGAGTTCAATTCCCTGCCCGGGCCCTCCTTCGGCCTGCCACACATGTCTACAACATTTACAAGTCTCTGACTGAAGATTTCCTTGCGGCATGCTAATTATATGTGGGTATGGTGCATACTACGTGTAATACATGTATATTTCAATGTCTTTTCACAGTTTTCCATTGCATATTTGCGCACTGTGCAAACTAACAAATTTACATATATGGGTGTGGCTCATGAAAACGACCCCACCCCTTTTTATTTTGTCCACTGCCTATAAAATCCATAAAAATTGGAATTCATTTAAGATCATAGGCTTAATGGAAAGAGCATGAGTAGAGCTCCAAGGACATATTACTTTTATGGGTCTATGACCATTATTTCCCCCTCTAATAGCTACTTAAAGTCATCTCAAAACCTCAAATACCAGAATTTTAGCACGTTCACAGGCAATGTATACATGATTAAACATGCTTTTTAGCATGCAGACCACTTATTATTGATTAAAACTAAGTTTCCCTCTAAAGTAGGGTTTCTCAACGAGGGCGGTTGGACAACTTTGGGGGGCGCTGGGAACCTGAGGGCCTGAAAGGGGTGCGTCAACAATCACCACAACTTAGCTTGTGCAATGTTTATTATTTAAATTTAACTTTTGTTAAAAATCATATTTTTAAATGTTTCAAGTGCAAATAACTTAAGAGCCTATATACATTGTTTCCCAACTCCTCTACGGAGCTACCGCCATGATCTCCATAGTAACGCCAATCCACCTCAGCGGCAGCAGTGCAACCCTTTCCGAAATTACTTCGTCCTCCCATTACAACCTTTCATTGGTTTACGGGTCCGTATGCAAAGCCGGGGAGGTTAGTAGGGATAGGTCGAAGCAACTACAGCAGGAAAGCCCCAGAGCGGCTTTTGACGGCTCTCATCTCGAACCCGCATGCCGCAGGTTCACTAACGTCATTGGCATTTTAATAATTCATTGTCGACATTCTTTTGCATCATTCGGCACACAATAGAGAGAAAAATTACATTTGCGTTAATATGAAAGGCATTAACACCGTCTTATAAGTCATTTGCGACAATCAACGAACGTTAAAGTGCATTTAACATTTTTATCATACCATTTGACTTTCAGTAACATTTCTGGACTGCGTTAGTGCGGATAACACAAATATTCACGCGATTGTACAAAGAATTGAACGTTCTTAACATTCAATCCACAAAAATCTTTTTTTTTCATTTGAACAATAGCCTACATTTTGCTCATGATTGCATTGTCAGTGTGATGTAAGATTTGGTATGCCCACTCAATTTGATAATTAATGTGCAAAAATGAGCAAAAAGAAGGCAACTGTTCAATTGGAAAAAGACTTTTGTGGATTGAATGTTAAGAAAGTTCAATTCTTTGTACAATCACGTGAATATTTGTGTTATCCGCACTAACGCATCCAGAAATGTTATTGAGAGTCAAACAGTGTGTTAAAAATGTTAAATGCACTTTAATGTTCGTTGATTGTCGCAAATTACTTTAACAACGGTGTTAATGTCTTTCATATTAACGCAAATGAAAGTATTTTTTCTCTATTCTGTGGGCGAATGACACTAAAGATTGTCCAAAAATGAATCATAAAAATGCCAATAACGTTACTGAATCTGCGGTACGCGCAAATTTTTGGCGCTGATGAATGTTTCTCGGTGAAATGGTTGCCATTTCACACAAATGAATGTGTATTTTCTCGTAATGAACAGCCAAAGGTGTAGCCTACTACTAATATTGCAATTATATAGTCTACTATTATAAAATATATAGGCCTTCTATTATTATTACAAATATATACTACCATTATTACTATTAGGCCTATTCATTATTTCAACTAATTTTAATTTATTAGTTTTTTTTCTTATCCAGCACGTCTCCGATGCTTATAACAAATCTGCTTAATAGGAACATGGAATTTCAGAAATTATCCCACTTTCCCCATATTCACCCTAAACAAGGACATGGGCAATTATCATGTTATTTCAAAAGGTGTCAGCTGCCTCTGGTTGCCATAAGATGGCGCAAAATGTTTCTAATGGACATATTTTTATATTTTATTGAAATGGTTGATAGAAAAAGAAGGGAAAAAAGTGAACCATTATCACTTGGTGTGCGTGTGTGTGTGCATTTGGGGGGGCGCTGAAGGATCATGGTAAGGTCAGGGGGGCGTTTGCTCAAAAAAGGTTGAGAACCATTGCTCTAAAGCAGTGGTTCTCAACGTCAGTCCTGAGGACCCCATGTGTGTGCTGGCTTTTGTTCCTACCACAATTGCAATTGTAGAACTGTAACAAGCTGTGACTGTCTTAATTAGGTGCTTTTCATGTTCAGAGTTGTTAATATATCTCTTTAGTCAAATGTTACATAGGAACATCCATACATGCAATGAAGAATAAAACACCCTTGAAGATAGTGTGTTTATTGCAATACTGCAAGTAATGTCAAGTAACATAACATGTCAAACAGATCAAATTATACACTGAGGAAATCAATAAACCCCAGATTAGGCTGCTGGACACAACTGTTTCAAGTTCTTTCAAAAAGCTTCAGGTGAACTTAATCAGATCAACATAACACAAAACTGGTTTGTTTGTGGACTACATTTGTCATGATGAGCCAAGTAGTTTTCACTCATTAGGAGCCAACTACATCATTAATTTGATTGGTTACATTGTTTTCTCTCATTTTATGCTGTTATTTCCGATATACTGCAATGTGCGAATGGTATTTTTGAAATTCTTGATGGCAAGTAGATATTTCTGTTAAGTTTTGGGTTAAGAGGGCAAATAACTGCTCTAAACATTAAATGCACATAATTAAGACAAATTAGCAGCTTGTTAAAATCCTACGATTGCAACTGTGGTTGGAACAAAAGCAAGCACACACATGGGGTCCCCAGGACTGACGTTGAGAACCACTGCTCTAAAGTATACAGTTTTAGCCATAGTGACATACCAAATTAAAATTCCTGATCTTGACCCTGTTTCCATAGCATTCCTAGGTAAAATGTCCGTGAAATTATGTCATTTATCCCTGAACAGCTTTCAGTAACATATTACAGCTTTCAGTTACATAATCTAGAATAAGCACTAAACACTCCACTTATACTCAGTATTATAGCCAAATCCAAATTAGCCAAATTAGCCAAATTTAGCGGGAAGAAAAATGGCATGTCCCTTAAAGTGGGGAGGACTGGCATGAACAGGAGTGAAAAAAAAACTTGCCTACCCCGATTTCACTCTGCCCTTTATACTAACCACTGATGGGAGCCAGCAGGGCTTAGGAGCGGTCTTGAGCCAGAAGCAAGGAGGGGTAGAAAGAGTAGTTGCCTTTGCCAGCCGAGGCCTTCGCGGGGCAGAAAAGAACGACAAAAACTATTCATACATGTCAGCTGACGTCATAGACGCACGTGACCGCTCTCAAACTCTAGGCGCCGCCATTTTGGGTACTGACTTAGAACAGGCTGTCTATCTGTCGCCCCTTGGGCTGAGATAAGAAGTTTCACAAAAAGAGTGGATTAACATTTTTTATGATACGGCTCTTTTGAATGCTGCATTTTAATTAATGAATTACCCTCTGATTCTACATTTTACGGTCTTTTATTTCTGTATAACAGACTGTTGCTAAGTGAAACAGGCCGTTGCTAGGGACGCTGCTCTGATCGGAGGAGACAGAGGAGAAGAACTATGCAGGATATTTACCTTATGTTTCATTTTTACCTTCATTAAACAGCTTCGGACTAATTGTGATGTTAGATAAATGACTTGTAACTTGTTACAGGGAGAGTGGAGGCTCCTTCCACATTGTGGCTGGAAACCAAAACTGCGATCAGAGCCTCGGACCCGGAGTCACAGCTCTCGTCTACGAGGCATGCATGTCCGTGGTAATTCTTTACCTCAAAGTTTCAAACACGTTTACGTCAGTAGCGCAGCCAGAACTTAAAATTGCGTGGGCAATAAATATCTCTTTAAAACAATTAGTTCTGCCTCGATCGCAATCATTTTTTTCTGATTAACTATGCCTTCAATACGATAACACTCCACAATATCAGATGTTGCTTGTTCACCTCGTTCAGGCAAAATGACAATCATTCATTTGGATGCCCTATTTTGTGCATTTCAAATCTCTTTGGTTCAGTTTGAATAATTCAATCGATCATGAAGCGCAGGTTAGATCGCCTGATGAGCCGAAAAGGTAGCGCGGAAGTTCCAGAACAGTTTACCACTCGAAAAGTATTAGTAAAACTAAGCACAACTTATGAGTAACTTATATTGCTGAACTGAATTATTCCTATTGATTAGTCGCCCTTAGATCGCACCACGAAAGAAGCCGTGTCTTTTTTTGCCAGTTGATTATTCATATAAATGGAAATTGCTTTAACAAAGGAAAATGGCTGAGAACAAGTTAGGTATAATAATTGTAATAAACCAATGTTGTGTGGCCGCTCAATTTTCAGGTTTGGCTACGCCACTGATATGAAAAGCACAAACTTGCGCGTCCAAATGAATGATTGTCTTTTGCCTGAACGAGGTGAATAGGCAACACCTGATAATGCGGAGTGTTTTCGGATTGAATGTATAGTTATTTAGAAAAAAATGACTGCGATAGAGTCAGAACGAATAAATGTTTTAAAGAGATGTTTAGTGCCCACCCAATTTTAAGTTCTGGCTACGCCACTGGTTTACATACACTAAAGAAAGAAAGACCGAGAAACAGAAAGATAACTTACAACGAAAAGCTCGTTCGAGGTGGTATTTCATAGTCAACTCACGAACGTTGGATGGACTGATCAGGTATTTTACGAAGACGATATTTTACTTTACAAATGTATTTTCCAAATTAACTTACTGTATCAAAGTGTACGGATGTCCGACTGATGTCATTATTATCATTAATAGTAAGTATTTCATTATTCCATCATAACAATCCCATCGTCAAAACTCAAAATCATATCTGCACCCCTGAATTTCCCATTTCCTCTTTATCATCATCATCATCAACACTACCAGAAAATATACAGAAATTATTTGTTTTACATTTAGGAGATGAGCAACATAGAAGGAAATTTAACATTAAGCATCCGTTTGCACGGACTACGTTGAAGCAGATGTGTATCTCTGTAACTGGGGTAAAACTGTGGAATTCCTTGCCAAATGATTTAAAGGGCTGTATGAATATCTTTAGATTTAAGAAAACGTATAAAGAAAGAATAATTAGACAATATGATGGTGTTAGATAATTTGTTTCTCAGATTGTAAATTATTGTGTTCTGACCTTTGTGTTTGTTTACAACTATACGTAGTGGTTGCTAAGCAACTGTGATTGGCAGGCCATCTTTTCTTTTCTATTTCTGATTGTATATTTGAATAAGGGGCAGGTAAAATAAGATTTTCTTCTCCCTGCTCCTTTCCGTCATGGGTTATGTAAACTGCTCAGAGCTGAATATATTTTGTGAATTTCTTTTTGTCTCCAATGCCATGAGCGGAACAAATAAAAATGAATGAATGAATGAATGAATTTGATAATTATTCCATCAACTTCAATCGTTACCGAATACCGAATCACCGTATTCATCATCACTATTACTATCAACCGAGACTATCAATCACAACGACAATAAATATATCATGTATTTTGTATCAATATCATCAAAATTCATCATCATAACTATTGAAAAGAAAAAGAAAAAAAAACCATGACGCCGATGAGATCGAAAGGCAGCTAGCGAAAGCCTTGCTGACTAGACCAAGGAGGTAGGGATTAATACATTCTTGATTAAAATCTCCAAATTGACACTGATTGATTCTCCATCTGTTTCCCATTCAAGTAAGTTGATAAGCTAATCGTTGGCGCACGACAGTCGTGAGCTACAGGAATAAATAATGCAGCCTACATAAGCGAATGTCAGGGTGATGCCATTAATGATTACCCATCATTTTATCATGTGCACAATCAATGTACTGATTTTCGGGAAACGGGTATTGCAATTTTCTTCCCGGGACCCGAACCTTTCAGGCGGGACCCGGGTACCTGGTTTTTAGTCACAGGCCAACACACAACCGAGGAGGGTGAGCAAAACAGTGGAGAAGTGACAGGACTTGCAGATTTGCGAAATGATGCAATTTATAAATCGATAAAAGTCATATTTTGATCAACATTACATCTGAAATTAATAATTTCCCTCATAAGCCATGTAATAAGCGGGATAATGTAGAGTTGGTCTGTTGTTATGGAGAAATAAAGACTTAGACATCCTTCATCGTAGCCCATACAGTCTATGGTCGTAGCTGCGCCTCGGTCCCTGGTAGGTACTCAAGATGGCGTTCACAACAAAAACGTCATGTGACTGAAATCCATGAATAGCACATTCAAACTTGAGTTGCTCACCCTTAAATGGGCGGTAACTGAAAAATTTAAAGAATTTCTCTTGTATTCTCAGTTCTTTGTTGTCTCAGACCACAACCCACTACGCTACCTGGGGACTGCAAACTTGGGGGCTACCGAACAACGTTGGGTAGCCCAACTAGCAGAATATAACTTTGAGGTTTGCTATAGGCCAGGGCGACAAAACACTAATGCTGATATTTTGTCGAGAATCCCTTTGGACACAGAGCCTGATGAGGAAGACTCAGGGAAGGACTTCATACGTGTCGCACCAGATGAGGTACGTGCATCCCTTTGGCCAGGGCCTGAAGAGAAGGGAAGAACCCCCTTAGCACAGAGGGCCTTGCTGGCAGCTGTACGGGGAAATCTTTGTGGCTTCAGTTGGGCTGAAATGGGGGAAGAGCAACGGCATGATCCCAATATTGGGCCCATCTACTTAGCAGTGCGGGACAGCAAAAGACCCAGCCCCTCTGAGCTACGAAGCATGGGCCCAAAGCTGAGACGGCTTAGTAAACTGTTTGAGTGAATGAGCCTACAAAGAGGGGTGCTCTTTAGGTCTTTCAGTGACCCAAGAGATGGGGTGGAGGTTCGCCAACTAGTCATTCCAGACCGTCTGCAACGTCAAGTGTATGAGAGCCAGCATGATCATGGTGGCCACTTTGCAGAGCAGAGCACTCTTGAGCTAATAAGACGAAGTTATTACTGGCCAATGATGACTAAAGATGTGCAGGCCTGGATCGGGGAATGCAAGGGGTGCACCTTGGCAAAAGATGTATTTCCAAAAATCCGCACGCCCATGACATGCACGAACGTGACTGCACCGCTTCAGGTTGTGGCTATGGATTATACCCTGCTAGAAAGGTCTACCAGCGGGTATGAGAATATACTGGTCCTGACCGATATGTTTACCCGGTTAACAGTAGCGGTGCCAACCAGGAATCAAACTGCCTATACTACTGCCAAAAATCTTGTGAAGAACTGGTTTGTCCATTATGGATGCCCAGCACGACTGCACTCTGATCAAGGGCGTTGTTTTGAAGCCAATGTGATCAAAGAGTTGTGTCAGATTTACCGAATAGGGAAGAGCCGCACCAGCCCGTAACACCTGCAAGGCAATGCCTAATGTGAAAGGTTTAATTGGACAATGCATGGGATGCTGAGGACCCTGCCGGCTGAGAAAAAGAGGAGGTGGGTTGAATACCTCCCTGAATTGGTCTTAGCCTATAATGGTCATGTTCATTCCTCCACGGGTTATTCACCATTCTATCTAATGTTCGGACGAGACCCAAGACTACCCATGGACATCTTAGGGGGAAGGGATCTGGAGGATGCGGAAGTCGATAACCTGGACGACTGGGTAAAGAACCACCATGAGAGGTTGAAGACTGCAGTGGAAGTAGCTAATGCCACAGCGCAGGACATGTCCCATCGGAGGAAGAGGGTCTATGACCGGAGATCTGCGGGAGCGCTCATAAGACCTGGGGACCGTGTCCTCCTGCGCAATCACTCTCACAGGGGCAGAAACAAGATAGGAGATAAGTGGGAGCCCACCCCTTACATTGTGCTTAGACAGAATCATAATGATATCCCAGTGTACACTATAGGCCCTGAAAGTGGAGGCCCCTCAAAGGTGGTCCACAGAGATCAACTCAGGCATTGTACTTTCTCATCTGCCAGCCGGCTGGGCATCACCCCAGAGAGCACATAGATTCTGACATTAGCTGCCCTGACATTGTCTACATCCCTGCTCATACAAACCACTCTAATATTGATAGGAACATGGGGAACGAGGAAGCGGTCAGGGGTGAGTTGGGGAATGAGAATCAGATACAGGAGGAGGGTGTCAGTGAAGGTGTTAGATCTGGGGAAGAAGAGTTGGGATGTACTGATGGGTCAGATGCAGGGAGTGAGAGTGAAAGTGTGTCTGAGCCTAGACGGTCTCGAAGACAGAATAGAGGTACACTTCCTTGTAGGTACAGGACTGATTATGTTCGAAAGTGATGTTTATCTCTGGAACATTATGTGAAGTCTGCCAAAGTATTTCTGTGTGTAGGTCCAGACTACTCTGTACCAGTTTATTTGTTTCTGCCATTTTCTTGCATTCCTTGAATTGTCATGCTTTCTTTGTGTTTTTTAGGGATCACGTCGTTGCGGATGTCTGATGGTATGGCAGGGTTTTGCAGGGGGGAAATGTAGCAGGAAGAAAAACGGCATGTCCCTTTAAGTGGGGAGGACTGGCATGAACAGGAGTGAAAAAAACTGATGCAAGCGCCAAGAAGGGGAGAAGACGACGAATTGGAAGACAGGGTGGCGTGTTTTTAAATCGGAAAAAAGTAGTGAAAACCTGTATGTTTACCAAGTTAAATCCCAGGAACAACAAGTGAGTTAAGTTCGTGAGTTGCGAAGTGTCTGGAATTTGCAACTGTTCCCTTATTTTTGCTTGCAAGGCCGACCAGTATTTCGCTTAAAGAGGCGAGACCTAGCTAGCTAAGTAGTAATGTTAGCTCTGTATGTTAGCTTGAAGGCTACACCGACTGGGAGCTATAGCATTCAGAGTAGAGGTTCTCCTTCTTAAACTGGTCGGGTAAATACTACTTCGGGATGTTCCTGTATTTTATAGTGATAGCGTTGATATCGTTGGGTTAAGGAGCATGTGAACGTTTTACCTGTGTTCGTCAGAGGCAGCTACTTTCGTGAGAGCCAACCCCATATAGCACGCTACAAGCACATTTTCATTAGCCTCCTGCCCCAAAGAGGAAGCTGTGCCTGCGATTTACTGCTACTGGATGAAGTTACCAGAGAGCGAGTGACGACGCCGCTGACTTTGCTACTGCTGGTGAGAATTATTACCCTGCCATCCAGCTGACATCCCGACGCGATCTCCGCAGTTTGCGGGTAACGTTTCTGGCCTATTACTTTGGTGATAACATTGAATGAAAGCACAAGTTTAATTGCGCGCACGGATTGGCATTCACCAAACTGAACTAAACTTAAGCTAAAGCCATGCTTCTTTCATGCCCCGACTGTTTTGGAGCCTTTGGAAAAGCTCATTAATTTGATTTATTTATTTTTTTGCTCAATCAAAGGAGGAGAAGTGGACGTTATTAACCTGAATGAAAGGTGTACCTAAGTTGAATGTTATATTAATGACCTTGAAGAAAAGTGTATTTGGGACAATTTGTTTTAAATTTTTGCACTTAGAGAAAAGTGTATTTGGGTTCAGTGCCATCTTGCGGTTTTAAATGGAGAATGTATATCGATTTAATGATGTCCTTCTAAACTAAGAGAGAAAAATTGAGTTTGGGTTTTCTTATCTCATCTGAGGGGAGGGCATTATTATTATTCTTTACCTCTTTGCTGGGTAAGTCAATCATTTAAAAAAAGATTTTCCATTATAACATTGTGTATGTGATATTGATTTGGGTTGTGAAATTACTTCTGACAAAAAAAGGATACATTTTTGTTTTGTTTAGTGGTGGCAATCCTGTTTTACATTGTAAAAGGTTTTTTTTTCCCTCAGTATAATTATTATTTTTTTATGTCTTATTTCGGTTTGTCAGTCAGTTGACACTGAATAGCTATGGGTCATTTCCCAAATAAATAGATGAAGGGATTAGTGTCCTTTTGTGAGTAAATTGAGGTTCAGGCTAGAGGCTACAAGTTAATAACCTAAACTACCAACCTGGGGGTAGGGGCGCCTCACCTGTTCTGTTGGATAGAGGTAGTAGGATGGAGTTACATTATTTTAAGGTTAATCTCTTAAGCATAACACACACGTAAGACAACCAAGAGACACCAAGCCCACCATGTTGCACCTAACCTCACCCTTGTTAGCCCAGGCTGCAGAACTAGGGACCAACCTGCCACTCAGCGAGGCATTGAGGCTAAAAGTACTGGGTGTGGGGAACCTGGATTCCGTCCCATTCAGTGCTCCCCAGGCTTGGTATAGATCCCTAACCCCTACAAGGCAGCGTAACAGCCCCGTCTGCTCCATAAGCAGTTATTAAGGAAATAAAGCAAAAGTAACCCTATGGGTACTGCGTTCAAGGTGGTGACCAATCGTATCATGACTTCGACGGCATACGGTTTAAGAATGTCACTTATGTTATCGACATGGTGCCGAACCTGCTTGTTGCTTGGTACTTCCAGCCTTTTAAACCTATCCAGTCGGTCCAAAACACCACGAAACATAACTATGATTCGCTTTGACATGTATAATAGCTTCTCCATAGCCCAAATATTAAATTTATGTCATTTACATTATCTGACATTTACGTTATCCAAAGCAACACGGGAAGATTTCAGCCCAAACACCGTTGTAACCCCTCTGAATCTTATCGCGCTGTCTTTTGCCTTTTCTGCAGACCTTCCTCTTCTGGTTGGAAGCGTCCTCAAACTGTTTTGGGTCACAGGACCTGAGCTACATCGAAAAAAAGTAAGGTGTTTTTTTTGTCATTTTTACACTCTGATTGGTGTAAATGACTGTGTGTAAGTGTATAACAAGTGTCAGAGATTCACCATACCGAAGATCCAAACTCTCTATGATGTTTTTTGATGGTTAGACTGAAAGAAAGTTTTGTTAATATGTCTGAGTTTCGAAACATTGCGCCAAATACAACGCTGTTGACTTGATAACGTAAATGACCATCTACGTCGTAAATGACAAACTTTTGTGAGAAAACATGTCGGGAAAGTTGTTTGAATGTACAACCCCAATTCCGAAATAGTTGGGACAAAGTGTAAATTGTGAATAAAATCAAAATGCAATGACTTTCAGATCATGAGCCAATACGTTATTTACAATAGAACATAGATAACTTTTCAAATGTTGAAACTGAGACATTTTACATTTTTATCCACAAAATGAGCTTATTTCAAATTTTCTGGCTGCAACGGGTCTCAAAAAAGTTGGGACTCAGGCAAAAAAGGGCTGAAAAAGCAATTAATATGTAAGAGAATCAGCTGAAACAACATTTAGGAAGTACTTAAGATAATTGGCATCAGGTGTGTAACATGATTGGCTATAAAAGGGATGTCTTAGAGAGGCTGAGACTCTCCAACTTGTGAAGGCTTGCATAAAAAAATTGTGGAATACTTTAAAAACAATGTTCCTCAACATCAAATTGCAAAGGCTTTGAAGGTTTCATCATCGACAGCGCATAACATCATCAAAAGATTCAGAGAAACTGGAAAAATCTCTGTGCGTAAGGAACAAGGCCGAAGACCTTTATTGGATACCTGTGATCTTTGGGCCCTCAGACGCCACTGCATTACTGACCGGTATGATTCTGTCATTGACATTACTAAATGGGCCCAGGAAAACTTCAAGAAACCACTGTCAGTGAACACAGTCTGCCATGCCATCCACAGATGCCACCTAAAACTCTATCATGCAAAAAGGAAGCCATTGTTGAGCAGGATCCAGAAGCGCTGCCATGTTCTGTGGGCCAAGGCTCATTTAAAATGGACTGTAGCAAAGTGGCAAAGTGTCCTGTGGTCAGATGAGCCCAAAATTGACATTCTCGTTGGAAATCATGGGCGTCGTGTCCTCCGGGCTAAAGAGGAGAAAGACCACCCCTCCTGTTATCAGCGTTTTGGCGTTAGATTATGTACCCAGGATCGATTTTCCGGATAACGTAAATGACATTTTCGTTCGTAATAGGCCTATTTCACATTTCCGGGTATACAAACCGGGTAGCACATAAACTGACTTCCGCCAATTTATGCTCGCTTGATGCTCCGTGAATCAACAATGGCAGAGTGTTAGCAGTCAGGTGTTCCCGGTCCTGACTGTTCAAACTGTAACTTGAAGAAGCAAGCCGACCTCTCTTTTCTCGGTTTGCCCACTGAAGATGACATGAAGAGATGGATTTTGTCCATAAGAAGAGATGACGGAGGAAGATTTACGATTATGAGATGTAGCTACCTAGGTACCTGAGTGTGCAATGCTCACAAAGCTGTCCCATTCAGATCCATGTGAACTGGGGAATGAAAAATACGAGTGACGGCAACAGCGAAGAAAGGGGTCTGCGATGGAGTCGGGTTGAAAAACCCCTAAGAAAACGGATTCACCTGGTGTAGAACTTTTGGAGCATTGACTACGATTGCTGTCCTCCTGCAGGTAACTTGCTATCTTGCTGCTTCTTGCAAATCACGCAGCTTACTTTAACCATACATTTAAAAATTGAGGCAAAAAATAGGATCTGCAAAGCCAGTTAAACCGGGAAATTTTAGAGTTATTGGCCAATTGACACAATATTATGGCAACAATTAACTTAATGGAATATAAAAATACCAGCATTAGCTTGCTACCTATCGTTCATGCTGTAATCCGTGGCTAGTTTGCTAGTCTCCTGTGTTCGCTCGAACTGCGGTAGTATCAAAGATATCTTGCACCATTTAGCTGGCGAACATACGTCTATGAATTTGTTTTCTAGATATCACGTCTCCGAAGTTGCTTATTACCGGTTTAGAAAACGTCAGTAAGCTGTGGTCGAGAATGGCTTGTGTGGGTAACGCATTTGTACTGACCAGTGTTTGATAATTATGCCTAATAAAGTTTTCCGAAGATTAGAATAATAATTTGGCAGTTTAACACTCGTCGTTCTTTCTGCAATGCTGCAACGTGGTAAATTCAACAAAGAACATTGTTTTAATTACGTAAATAAAAAAGTGAAATAAAAAATTACACTACTCTGAACTTCTGTGCTCGCTTTTGGCACATCCTGCAATGCAGGCTATCCAACTGGCGCTTAATATTTTCAGTCCATTAGCCACCGCCTATGTAGTTGTAAGGGATCAACTTGTTCAACTTCTTTTGTAATTTCATGAAGACACAGTGACGACCTTTAGCTGCTTAATTATGACTTATTGGTACTACTTGCTTCGATCTTTGCAAATTTACCAAGGTGTTTTATTAGTGTTTAGTGGTCCTTTGCACTATTACCTTGTAATATACAGTCCTTCGGATCGTACTCCAACTACTCATTTACTATTGCTCTTTTATCATCTAATCTCCTTGGGTTTTTACACTGCCTTTGTGCCATATTTCTTATTAATTAAAGAAGTTTTATTTTGATTGTATGATGTTCTATATGAGTGAGTATGCCATGAGTGAGTATTCACAAGGGCAGCCTTCCTGAAAGACTTCAGCTGAAAACCATGCAGTCAGTCCGTAATGACAGACACTGGCAACGGATCCAGCTGTGTGCCATCATCAGAAATGGATTTGGATTCATGTGATTCTTCAGAGGAAAGGATTCCTTGTTTCTTCCCTCATCGCATAGTTTCCTTGCATCTCTCCATGGTGGGAAGGACTGAGACGCTAGGAAAAGACTAGTGAGAGAAACATGGATGCTATTTAAGAGAATTGAGATGTACCCATGATGTTGCATCTTATCCACTCAGGACCCCTTTTTTGGAAAGTCAGTTCAGTGCTTGACAAGCCATCACTAATCTTTGCTGTAAGCAGCTGTGGTCGAAGGCCAATTATTGATGCTGTTGCAGTCAAGTTGTCCTTGTTAGGCAGAAGTCCAGAAACATTTGTGTGTGAAGTTTATAGTTTTGCAAATATGCAGATTTGGGATAGTTAGTTCTGTAGTGTTGACTGCACAGAATTTGTACCTGAGGCTGTAGAATTGAGCACTACAAGTGCACTAGCCGGCTCTGAAGCACTGACCTAACAAAGTACATTTTTTCAAATAAATTGGTTTTATTAAAGTTTTTCATTTTAATTCATCTTTGTCCGGTAATGACTTGAGTTACTCCCTTTTTAAATAAGCATGGGGCCTGTGCCAAATCTGTTGTATGCTCATGTAAGCAGCTGCAGGGACATATTTGGAACCAAGGGTGCTGTAATGGGCTATGATGTAAACTTTGTTTGACATCTTAATTTCACAAGTCCTGGAGATTCATTGAGTACACCTGAGGTAAATTGAATAAATAAGGTGGCCAGACTTCTTAAGTCTCAGACTGGGACACCTGGCAGTTTACGCGTGCCACCCAGTTGGGCTTGCTTAGCTTACTCATGGATTTTATCAACAATGATATTATAATTACGATTTCATTCATTCATTGCTGTTAGATGTCTGGATGTGAAAAACCCATGGGTGTTCAAATTTCCTTGATGGGGCATTTATTTCAGTATGTCCCACATATGATACCTGACTATAAAAAAAAGAACACATCACATGAGCAAAATAAGATTTACTCTTGATCGACATTTCTAATACATTAAGGGTAGTAAAACGTAATTTTGCTTTTCATTTTTGCAGTATCTCTAGTCTATATTACAAGGTACATCAATTACACATTTGCCAAGTAAGCAATAAAAATCATTATCATCTTGTTGTTCCGAATATAAGAGGATTTTCGATGTAAGACGACCCCCCTTTCTCAAGACAAATTTTTGGGAAAAAGGGGGTTTTCATGACATCTTGTTTTAATCACGAATATGTATATATACGAAAATACTGATAAAACCTTGAGAAAAACCAATAGAAAACAAGGCAGACTGTAGTTGTGCGCCATCTATTATTGTCAACGTATATTGACTATAGACATGCAGAGAATCACTGATTTTGACTAAAAAGCCGAGTCCCAGAAAATAAGACGAACCCACTTTTTCAAAGGGGATTTGCCAGGAAGAAACATCGTTTTATATTCAGAACAGCACGGGTAATTTTTTTTTTTTTTTTTTTTTTTTGGGTTCAAGGCTACACCTTAACCAACTCTGCGCAGGTATGATATCAATTTTGTTGATAATCGGTGCCTTGACGGAAAACTGCATTTTCTCCTTTTTGGGAATACTGCTTCTGGAGAGGAAAGCGCTGAGTTGGCGAAGTTACTGGGCTCTCACTGGCTGCCCCAGACGGAATGCCACGGTGTCTGTTGAAAACGCAAGTCGCAGCAGCTGCAGTAATCAAAAAGAAATGCCAGGTAATGGTGGTCATTAGCCAGCATGCATTTGCAATATCTTAATTTACTAGCTAGCTAGATAGCCATCTACTGCGAAGCAAGTTACATTTAGCCATACTTTCTTTGCATAAGCTGGCGGGGCAAACCTCAAGCTCCCTATCAGACACCATTGCTAAGCGTTCTAGCCTGGATAAAACTGAGCTATGTTCGTGACAAAAAAATAAAATGCGGCTTCAGGCCAAACCACTCACCTAGCTAGCAAACCCCCAATCTCGCCTTGCTGGAGCTACAACCTTGGTACAATTAGCTAGCTTCTCAAGCTTCCTCAGTGACTGCACAATATAACATCCAACCCAGTGACCACTATGCGATGTCTGAGAGTAGACATAGCTAGGTAAAGTGAAAAACAAACATACTAACAGCGAGTTTTACGAACACAGGCATTTATTAAGTCATTAAGTCGTATACTAGCTAACATTTTTACAGGCAAGCTAGCCAAATTATCTGAAATGCCAGCTATCATAAGCTATACCTATACAATCAAAAACGAATTAAAAGAAAAGGGTAACCTAATAACCTTAAACAAATTTATACCTCCTCACGCTACCCTGTAATTTCAAAATATGGACCACAACTTTAATCATCTCTTGAAATAAAGAAAGAGGAGTTTGCGAGAAGACAAATTAACAGTATATGCCTCTAAGCTTCTGTTGTAGTAGCCACAGGAAGTGTTTTTACATGCTTTCCGGTAGGCGTGGCCATCTTGTGAAATAGGCTAATTTCAAACGCCCAGTTTTCAATGCTTGTAGGTCTCTGAAATGACGCCATCTTATATATTTTGATTCAAATGCAAGAACATATGTGTTATCTTCATATTTACTGCTTATTTGTGGTGTTTGGAGTGAGGGTTAGTTCGGGGAGATTGAAAACAAAGTATGCACATCAGGATAACATAAATGACATCTTTTATGATTTACACAGAGATGCTAAGTCTCACGCATTCGGCGTAGATCTTACGCATTTTTTAGGCTTATTCACCGTAGCCCGCAATTATTCAATGAACGCTTATTAATGAGGTTCTCACGCTGTTAAAATTAAAATCCTTGTGCATTGAAGTTTCAGTTTCACTTGCATAAAGGTGGACCTCACCACAAGTAACATGGAAAGCGATTATGTCTCCGGACTTCTCGTGCTTCTCTTTACTGAGGGATTGGAAACAATGCATGTGTTTCATGATCGTTTAAATTGTTTAAATGAAATAAGACCATTTGAAACGTCTTTATGCAATTCCATTGCTTTCAATCCCTCAGTAAAGACAAGCGTGAGAATTCTCAAGTCATAATCGATTTCCGTGTCACTAGTGGGGAAATCCACCGTAATGCATGTGAAACTGATTAACTTAATGCACAATGACTTAAATTCCGCGAGTGAATTTCTTCAGTGCACATTGATTGAATAATTGCTGAATACGGCACAGGAACGGGAATGCCAATAAGAGGCCAGAGACTCACGCAGAATGCGTGAGACTTGGCATCTCTGTGATTATTGTGATTTTTTTATGACGTCAGATACCGTCCATGTCATTTTTCATAATGGTTCTAATGTCTAGGTGGTTCTTCTAACTATATTTAATCAGTTTAATGCAAAGAATGCCATTTTTAGCTCCAAACCGGGGTGCTATTGTGATTTTCTGAAGATTTTCATATCGAGTGTCATTTACGTTATCCGTGTCATTTACGTAATTTGCCCTGCTTTCTAGTGCAGTGATACCTTCTGTAGGCTGCAAAACTAATGTAACTTGTTTTAGCAAAGTATTATGATTGATTTGGGGGGGTAAAGTGGGCAAATAAAGACTTGAGGGGTTGTTTTGATGCAAATTTCTTACATTTTGTGTTCATTTACTTGTCAAAGTCAGTATGAGTGCAGGTGAACTGCACCAGGAGATGGCATTTGGGGTACCTAACCAAAGATTTATGGATACATAATACTAAAATGAGGTTTGATTGCATATAACAGCTCTATAACATGATATAAAGGTATTTCTGAACACATAGTTGAGACTCATGATCGTGTCATTTACGTCAGGGGTTCTCAACTGGTCTCACATTGGGATCCACATTTTCCCATGGTCATTACGTCACGACCCACTTTTTTAGAATCGAAACCAAGCAAATAAATTCTTCAAAAACAGCCTTTGAAAACACGTCATCTTTTTAAACATACATACACATTTATTTATATGTGCAAAGTGCATTTCAGAGCACATGATTAAGAAAATGAGGAACATGAAAACTGCATAAGTGAATAAAATACAATTAAATACCAAAACTGCACAAAATAAATAAGGCCACAAAACTATATATTTAATTTCTAGGAATATTTCTGCATTCAGAGCACAAAATGAGGAGGAACATGACAACTGCATGTATAAAAGTGAATGAAAAAAAATTATCAAACTGCGCAACATAAATAATGCCACAGAACAAAATATTTCGCGTCTATGAATCGCTCTGCATTATACGCTCAGCGTATTACTGCCCCCTACAGGTCAGATGTATTATGAAACATATCGAATACGCAAAAAAAAAAAACCAAAAAAAAACCTTCATTATACATAAACTCGCGCTTCAAGTTCAAACTCCTATCGTCATTTGTGAGCTCAACTCTGCTCGCTTCTTCCTCTTCCGCTCAAGTCCCCCTTGACTCTCAAGAACCTCAACACAACACTTAAAGTGAACATCAATCAAATGATGGTTACCATGGCTCCAGAGTCAGATGCGCATTAAACATTATTCACCTCCACCAAGGAGCTGAATGTTTTTGCCGGCGTTGGTTGGTTTGTTTGTTTGTCTGTTAGCAGGATATCTCAAAAACGGCCGCATAGATTTTAACCAAACTTTGCAGGATGTTAGGGTAGCACAAGAGGAACAAGTGATTAAATAGCATATCAAGGCCAAAGTACAGCTGGGATATACGCCAAATCAACATTTCAAGTCTTTCCCATGGGCCGGATTTCCAATCGCTGTGCTGTTGGGTTTTGCTGCCATCTGGCCGTGGAATGCAACAATACCCTACATCAGCCAGCAAAATAACTCATGCACAGAGTTGCCTTGGCGTGGCGGAGGTGCTGCGCTCTCTGAGTGCTCTTGTTTATTTTTTAACCAGCTGTCCGTGACCCTCTCAGAACAGGTCTGGGACCCACTTTTGGGTCGCGACCCACCAGTTGAGAACCACTGATTTACATTATCGTTTGGTACCATTCACAAATCAACCTCTTGCACCAAGGCATTTAGTAGTACGCACTTAAGGACACATATGATCAATCACAAAGACCTACACTTTAATGGAAAATAGCTAAGAATTAATAAGCAGGTAGTTGCACAGAACTAGAAGTAATGGAATGGCTCAGTTTTTCAAGTTATGCGGCGGACCTAACATGCACATTTTCAGGCCAAACTTCAAACAGGTGACACATTACTAAAATGAGGTGCAGGCAGCTTCTCTGGACGTCAATTTCATTGTTGGAATATCAGGTTAGTATAAAACTGGTTTCCACATGGCTAGGAATTGATTAACTGTACATTGAGCTTCATTAAAACAGGTAAGTCAGCCGATAACGTAAATGACAGGGCCAAATTTGACTTCTCCTTCTTCAAGGACATGCCCCGGAAAAACTATTGCTCGTTTGATCGTACGGTTTTTTGCACAAAAACCCATAACACTTGTACTTTCTAAATACTTATAAGCAAGATCCAGCTAAGAAAAAAATATTTTTCAAAGTCACAACCTGGCTGGGGTAGTTTTTCGTGAGCCACACCCATATATACAAGTACATGGATGCATATTAATGTCATAGCAAGAGTTAAAACGGTAACATGGCAGCTGTAAAAACTTGCGAGTGATCTCTGATGGGGATCGGGGAGATACAGGACTCAGTCTCTGTGGCGACCGAGTTATCTAGTTTACTCTGAATCACTCATTTTTTTTAAATTCTGAAAATGTAAGCAATGTTGGCCTAGTCCAACTTTGGTCAGTCCTCTTATTGCAACGCAGGATGCTCCGGATCTCAACCATAATTTGCAAGTTTTTAATTTTTTTTGCTGCGATTAGCACATCTGGAAAACGTCGTTAATTTCACATGTTATATCTGTGTTAGAGGACACCGAGCTTAATGATTGAGTGATAACAAAAACAAGCATCAGGAACACAAGAATACGGTGACATTTCAAATGATTCCAAATTACGCTATGTATTATATAATCTCTCCAGAAGTTGACCTTGGTTCACAATGCGAGCACAAACATATTAACAGTTTATTGGGGAAAGAATTCCCTATTCAAACTCCACCAGAATGAAATTTATGCTTTTTCGGCTTACCTTGATGTTTGGGTACCCAAAGACACATTCGGGGTTTAATAACATCAAACGTACATCCAGTCAAGAAAATTCAGTTTAATTTCGAGTACTACAAAACGTGGAAATGGCACATAACAGCGGAAGCCATGTTGCCCATACACCGGGTTGCTAGTGCACGGTGCAGCATATGCAAGCGTGATAAGTAATAGTAATATTACATTATAAAACCCGCCAAAATATATTTGCAACCCCTTTTAAAATCATTCTGGCATATAAAAAGCCGAGAAAAGTGGAGTTTGCATACAATATTATTTTCATTTACAGGTAGTTGACAATATTTTACTAGACACTCCAACTAGTTTGAGGAAGTTTACAAGTCCACTGTAATTTTTACAAGTGCGCAGACTAACGGACTACCAGGAATTTTGAACCCTGATATTAAAATTACTTTACTGTATTGAAAGAGAGGAAATTTGTGACTCTTAACACTTTAGAATCAATTGACTTTAAATTATAACGAGTAACACTAGGTTTGCAGCAAAGAGTGAACGTTATGGGTGTCCCACTCAGGAAACAGTCAGCGCACAGCTGAATCACAGGTGTTACTTTTTTTTCATACTTTTTTTTCCCCCGACGGATGTAGAAATGAAGCTCCAGTAAATTATTAAAATGATGTCTGGTTTTAAAGGCAAGACATTAAACTTTACTTTCACGCAATTTTACTGACTGAACACATTAGTTCATAATTTAATATTTGTATTTGAAGGGAAATTTCAATTTAATGTCTGCAAAAAAAGGGTCCCACTCAGGAAACAGTTCCAGAAATCCAAAAAATCATATGCCTTTAATGAAGTCCGGGTCAAAGCCAAAAAACACAAGAATTGCCAAGCCACAATACGAGTTCCAAAAACAGAGTCGACTAGACAGGCAGGGGTCAGAACCAGAAAAACAGATGAGCAAAGGTACATAGACGGTAGGCAAAAAATCGTAGTCGATGAACAAAGCAGAGGGTCATACACAGGGCATCCAAACACAGGAATCGTGGTCATACAAAAATAGGTTGAAATCCAGGAAGTCAAAACAATACAAGAAAGGGCTATGGCAAAAATCTTGGTCGGACGAAACAGTCGAAGAGAAACAATAATCAATGGCATACAAGGGGCTCTGCACAAAGAAATATTGATCAACGTTCTGACAAAGTCAGAACAGCAGTGAAGACTCTTAAATAGATGGTAGGGAACAGGGAACAGATGAGCTGGATCAGACTAATTACAATGGGCGGATCACATGAGGGAAACCCTAACCACGAAAATTGGCGAAAGCCAAGACACGGACGGGAATCACGCAAACAGCCTATGACATTTAAACAGCTCCGGTCAAGGAGTTCTAAGTGCACAGATAATGAGTGCAGGAAAGTAATTAAGCACGTGCGAGAGATCTCGCAGAAACGCAGGGGCAGACAGGTAAAGCTGAGCAAGAGGCGGAGACTAGAACAGGGCGATTGCTGAGAGGGAATTAGTATTAATTAGTAGCGGTGCAACTTTAAAGATTTAACTAGAGCGCTCGTTAGTAAGTTAGTAACATATATACATGGATTAGTTGGGTTAGTAGACTATGATACAAAATACAAATGTTAGTTTTGTTAGTAATCAGAACAGTAAGGCGAAGGAAGTAAACGAGGATTGAAGGAATATATTAAACACCAGAAATCATTAAAATCACCCGAAGCATGCGAGCACACAGACCAGGAAGACGGACTGAACCAACTAGATCACAAGACAGGGGAGACAAGTGCAATCGAACTGAAGAATGGACTGAACCAAAAAGAATAAATAAAAGACAAAATCATGAACCATGAACTAGAACATAAACATGAACCAAAAACCATAACCATGACAAATCAAAACGTTCAACATTTAAATGATGTTTCTTTTTAGATATGTTAGCGAAAGATAATTCATCATTACCTTTCTTGTTAAAGGACAATACGGTGGTGGTTTTTATTTTTTTACTTGGGGCTTCAACCGTCTTGTATCCTCAGTGAAACGGCGAAGCCACATTTTTTTTTTGTTTTGTTTTTTTAAAGATTATTTTTTGGGAATTTTTCCTATATTTGACAGTTATACAGTGTAGAGAGACAGGAAAGTTGGGGAGAAGAATGGGGAAGACATGCAGCAAATGACATGAGCCGGAATCGAACCTAGGTCGCTGCGGGAAGGACACAGCCTTTTTTTGGTATGCACACATAGACCGATGAGCCACCGGGGCGCCCCGAAGCTAATTTTTAAATGCAGGCGATGTAATGGCTAGCTGCCCATACAAGCACCTCTAGCCTTTACCAACACTGTTTCAGGAGAAAATTTAATTGGAATGCAGCATAAGGAGTGGTCGGCAGCTTTTTTCAGAGTGGCGCACGATTGGCTATTGCGCTACAGGGTTGCAAATTGGGAAGGGACTGCCGGGAAGGGAAAATAATAGTTGCCTTGTTCGTTGCTCAAGCACCTCCTGTTGGCCAGACAGGCGCTCGTCAGGAAGATTCTAAGCCTGTTCATGTCCGAATATCCTCCGCCCTCGTTCTGAACTTGCGAAGATTCAACCAATGAGTGTATAAGAAGCAGCAGGCTGACAGGCGCGTGCTTTGGAGGAGAGCTGCGAACTGTCTACACTCTCCTGAATTGGCAGCAAGGGGTCGCATACGAGCAAGCCTTGTATATAGTTCACCAATTGGGCATTCCAGATTCGGGTGGGATTGGAGATGCCAAATTAAAAAAAAACAAAAAAAACAAGAATTTCTAATATTGGGATCAGAGTTTCCGAGTAGCTGGTCGTCGTGTCCCGAGTAGACGGCGAAAATCGTCAGTCGCGGGCTACTTTTGAAATCCCTGTATTATGTACCATAGGGGATAAAATCCCCTAATCCTTTGCAATTTGACGTTCAGAAACGTTATTCTTAAATTGTAGAACTATTTGCTCATGCACTCTTTCAGAGTGCGCTGAAGCCCATGCCATGTTTACTGTAAGACTTTACCTCTCTGGTATGCTCTTTTTTTAACCAATCATGTCACTGACCTGTTGCTAATTAACCTAATTAGCTTTGAAATGTTCCACCTGGTGTAGGTAAATATGAACTATGTAAACAGAACAATGCTGTGGAATTAGATCAAGTGGAGCACCAGCATTCAAGTGGGTTTTATGGGTCAAATATTTGATTTCATCTAAAACCCCAAATTCGTTTCCGCAATATATTTTACTTTTAAATAAAAAATAAATTTTGTTTGCACACATAGGGACATGAGAAGCACAGAAAATTCACATGAATTCAGTTACTTTTAAAAAATGATTGAATGTGTGAGTGCAACCGATTAAGTAAAGGAGAATATCAGAAATTTCCCAATCATTGCTCATTAAGTCAAGTATTGTTACTGCATTTGATTGTGAGGCTACAAATAGTGATATACCACGAACTACTCCAGTCGTGGAAATGGTTATCCCCTGCCCGCCTCCCCCAGTTCCACTCTCCAAGATCCTTACTGTGTTACTAGCCCTTTTTCCATCAGATTTTCAAGCGAATTAACTCGTAAGTCGAATTATTTTTTAGCAACATAAGAAGCGTCAAAATGGTTTTTCATAAACAGAACGATTCTAGCAAATTAAAATGATGTCACAATGGCCTGAGTTGAAGCGCATTTTTCTGACCCGCTAGATGATTTTCCATCAACAATGTAGCGAATCAGAACCTTCTGAGAAGGTTAGTGTAGCGCAGAGGTCGGGAACCTGGGGCTCGCCAGCCGCAGGATCTTTTGTTGCTCTGCCGGGGCTCTCGGATGACAAAAAAAAATAAAAAATAAAATAATAATAAACTAACAATCAAGGGATAAACCTAGGCCTAGTAGAAGACTAAAATAACAGTCGATACTGCTTATATTAAAATGACAAGGCTTCGTGGCAAATACGTAGGTCTATCTGAGTAGAAAATGTATTTTAAAAAAACTGTTGAATAAAAGGCAAGGCAAGGCAGTTTTATTTGTATTTCTTACATCAAGAAATTTCAATGTGCTTTACAGAGAAAAAAACAACAATACAATTGAAGAGAGCATAGACATAGAATAAAAGTAACTGTAAGTTAAATATCCAAAATTTTTCCTTAGAAAAGCCATATAGAGGCAGTTACGAGATTAAAAAATAGGCTAATCTTTCCAGCGCAGCAAACATTTATCAAGTTATTTGGCAAGAAAATTCATTGGCTGTCGTTGCGATGGATATATCGTGAATAATAAGTGAACGTTAAATGGCTATTATCGATCTACCTTAACATGACACCTTCAACAGCTATAATCAACTAGCCAAGGCGGTCGTCTCAAGAATTTAGTCCACTTCAAATTAGTAACCCTTTGCGTTAGCCTAATTTATACACAAGATTTCACGACTGCATCCGACGTTATCAATGAGATCCATGTCACACGCCATAACCTTTTTAAAGCCAGCATCATTGATACGCAACGCTGTTTTATAATAGACTGGTCTTACACATGAAAATGCAGTAAAACAAAATTTGAGCTGTAGATGGGGTTATTGGCTCATTTATGGAAAGCTAAACTTCCACTGACGTGTGTACTGAGGATTTGTGTAACACCGAACGTCCCTGAGTATTTTCAAGCTAAAGGGAGAAAGAAAAAAAACATGCAGAAAAAATAGCAATCTGACGCCATACATGGATTGCATTTCTTCCACATAGCTAACCACAGGTTAATACCAATACTTTGCCTGTTGTACATATGATCGTGATTATGCTGTTTAGAAAGCGCACTCGGTCCATAGGCAGACAGATGCCCTGATGCTAGGCTAACTTTAGGCAGTCACTGGTTAAATAATCAAGGCTAATTTTAACCAGCACAAACGAAGCGTACCTCATCATATCGCCCAATAATCTGATTTGAATCTAATTTTGCGATGTTACCACTGGAAATGTATAACTGCTGAAGTGGCACAAAATGATCACTATCACAAATACCAAATAGTTTCAGCTAGCTGCCGCTCACCTCTCTTCTCATGTGAACGACTGCTTTATTATGCTAAGTTTAGCTGTTGTAACATCATCTTTACCGAACGCATTTGCTTCCTATGACTGTCACCCTGGCTTATTGTCTGCTATTCAATGATGGCTAGGACTGAAAAAAATGGTAAAATAAACACAAGACATTCTTTGGGACTTAACGTTGTACAGGATTGCATGTCACATCTAGCAAGCTTTTCTAAAGTAAAGACAACGGTTGATGTCTTTTTAATTTATTCATCATTCTTCTGAAGTTGGGCGATAGGATCATTTCTGAGGTGAACTGAACTAAACTGCGCGAGACAGAAGACCACAGTGGCGGCACAGCATTTGAATTCTTGTTACCAATGCGCATGCGCGACATTCTATATCGCTTCAACCCTTTTCCATCACTTTTCTGTCGGTATAACTTTCCCAAAACCACCTCTGCCGAGCGAATTAACTTAGTGCAACAAAATCGGCGTTCGAGCGATATAACTCTTTTTCCATCATAAATGTCGCACTAACTTTTTGATGCGCATCATTTTAAAGCGAATTATCTTTTTGATGGAAAAAGGGCGACAGTCACGGAAGAGACCTTGAACTTGACATCACTTTGGATGTTTTGTGCTGGCTTGACTTTGGAGCCACATTCAAAGTACATGACCAGCTTCTTGTTGGTGGCGATAATGAGCACAGGGCTGATGGCGGAGTAGCAGGTGGCAAAGAAAACACGAGCGTCAGTCACAGCCGGGTGCTCACGGGACAAAAAGAGTGAGGAGAGCCACACAACATTTTCCAAGCTGAACAGGAGCACATATGTGCTCACGAGCAGCAGGACGGCACGTGATGCCT
This sequence comes from Gymnothorax javanicus, assembly GCA_029692085.1. Taxonomy (NCBI): domain Eukaryota; kingdom Metazoa; phylum Chordata; class Actinopteri; order Anguilliformes; family Muraenidae; genus Gymnothorax; species Gymnothorax javanicus. The sequence goes on from CM056202.1 coordinate 17,050,086, forward strand.
CCTCAGTCTTCCTGCCAGCTCCCTGCAGACCCTGAACCTGCTGACGGTGCCGATGCAGGACCAACATCACGTACACTGCTGCTGCTGCCATCAGCCCGACAAAGATGAAGTCACGTAGGATGTTTATCGCACCTTTGACTACATAAAAAGTATGGCCAGGGAACACCACAATGCAGAACTTCAAGTTAAGACTGTACTCTGGAATAGTGCTATTAATATGAAAAGCTTTAGCGTAGAGAATGGTACTGGTGTAGATCGTCACATTGAGCCCATAGAGGAAGATGATGGCATGGGGGAGGTGGCCAGGAAGCCAGTTTTTCAGCCAGACCCAGCCATGCTTTGACGGAGCAATGACCACACACTGGTAGGAGCTCAACAGGGAGGTGAGGGTGATCGACATGCCTCAGGCAACACGGTAGGCGAGGATGATTGCCCTGCAGGCATGGCCATCAAAAAGCAGGTCAATGCCCAGTGCAGTCAGAGCCTGTGGAATGCCTCGGCATAGCGTCACTGTCAAGTTGGCGAAGACCAGCTGGCTGAGGATGAACTCGTTGGGTTGAATGCCTTGCTGTTTAACAAATAAATGACAGAAGAGGAGGAGAGCTACCAGATTACCTGGGATTCCCACTACACTCAGACCAATGAAACTGGCTGCTTTTAGTGCCTGTCGCACCTCCATCTGCCCCTCAGGTGTGTCTGTGAGGAAAGAACGAGGGAGCATTGAGCAGAGCATGGTGAATGTGATAGGATGGCATCCCATTTTAGATCCAAGGTCTTGAGAAAATCAAAAAGTTAATACAATATAGACAATTATGGATATGAATACAAGTGGAGGACAGTAATATTTATGTCGAGCCTGTGTTTTACTGTTCAAGCATAAAGCAATTTTGACTATGAGTTGTTGAGAAGTCACAAAGAGCCACAGACTCCCACAAAATTATGCTTTAATTTCTTAAATTGTATGCTTAGAAAGCTTTCTTTATGATATTTGCTTTTGTATATTTTTTTCATACAGACATGAATTTGGAAACTAAATGAGAGTGAATGAAATTGCCACCCTCTGTCAGTAACTGATTATTGACACTCAAAACACTTTGCATTTACGAGACAATTACTTGGGAAAGCACGGTTGCTGAAGATGAAATCGAAGTCTTTGTTTTTTGGCAAATGTTATAATAGATGCTAGAAACATAAATATATAGCTGTAATTTACTCATTCAAATATGTCTCCAATGTGATAAAATTTACACTTTCCAGAGTCAGTAAGAAGGGTTGAATAATACAATTCCTTACCTTGTGCGGCCGATCAAACTGATGAGTTCTGCTCTGAAAAATTGAACTGCTGATTTATAATTTTTGAGTCTCCTTATTAAAACCCTTCAGAGACTAAATTAACAATGACAAATTAATTGGCTCCATTCAGAGCATGCAAATACACCTCTGGATATCACTCATAATCAGAAATGTACTCTCTTGCCGCTCATTAGTCTTTTTTTTAAAGGTGCTTACATTGAGTAGGGCATCTTTTTCCATTACTGTCTGCCATTTTCTTAATTTAAAACCTTCAAAGGACACTTTTGAGCACCTTCAACACACAAAAGGACTTACTGCTGTCCCAAATATTAGGAAGGATTTTACATTTGCTTATGGCTTCAGTGGAATAATGGTATTGAAACAGGTATTGAAAAATTAAAAATATAAAATCTGACCATCTGACCATAATGAGAACATTTTGAGAATGAAAACTTAATGAAACCCTTAAAACGTTTTGGGGTTTTTTATACTTTCCAGTAACTTTGAGCCTGAAATGGAATAATATATTTTTCAAATCAAGAAGAAGTTTCCAAAATGGTTTTGCAGTTCTATATTATATGTCTATCTAAGATATACATCGTCAATATGTATATCATATTCTTAAGAGCCAAAACATGACCACCAGCTTAACCCCTTTGCGCAGAAGCCAAATATGGCTATTTATGTGTTACCCAATTTAAGGCTTTATAATTCAAGATCCAAGCTTCACAGAGAGGAAGGAAATGGCTGAAATCAAACAAGATACTTGTATCATTTAGAAATACATCATATTTCAGTTTATTTTCATAATTTTAGTTCATAGTAAGGGACACAAACACAAAAAATCTTCAATTAAATTCTACAATGAAATTATTTAAAAAATAAAACTGAGAATTGAAAAATCGTTGAACAATACATTTTTGAGATCATAAACTCCTTGAACACAAGTGCACATCATCTGATGTGCAAGTGCTTTTCAAAATTATCTGCCCTCTATGAGCCAAATAAGACAGCTCTCCAAGTGGCTCCCCATGCTGTCAGAGTCCTCAAAATAGCGCACCATCAAATCATAAAATAATCACGTTTAACACAAGTCAACTTTCCACCCATGAAATTCAATATGAATCAATGATTTTCTCGCGGAATTTAACATGAATTTCTCAATATAGGCGTGGACGGACATCAATAGTCACCAGAAACCTCTCCGAATCAAAAGCATGCCTTTTCTCCATGACAAAGTTCAGTTTTGTCCAATATTCTTATAAGCCGCACAGCAAGCACACATACTCATCAAAGGAACAGCTTATTTTACGGTCAGAATGTTCACTCTGAGACCGAAAGCTTGCTGTTTACAATTCCGGTCATCCAAGTGAAATGCAAGCTTGTACAAACGCTTTTCACACCCTATAAGAAGCAAGTATAACTCACAGTAATATCTGAAAGGTACCTTATTTTAACAAAATAGACATTCAACCATCAGGAAAAAAGCAGGCAATATGCTACCCCAGATTGAAATGAGTCGTTGGTGCAATGAATGTGAAATAGGGGATTTAACAAAGTTTTCGAGCTGCTCACATTTTAAGCGAGCAAAAATCCAAGGCATTCTATTTCGTTGAATGCAGTATAAATTCTAAAACAGATCACCACATTCAGCAAAACGTCAGTGCACGCAGTGTTATTAGCTAAGGTTAACGGGGACTCTTGTTAGCCAATGTGGCAAACTAGCTCTATGATCACTCATGGTGGTAAACCAAAAATAAGATATAGCTGGCCAGTTAGCTAGCTGGCTAGATGTAAGATTGAGCTACTCCATACAACGTCAGTTCTACTCACACTGTAAAAGGAAAAACTCCATCATTGTATTTCTTCTCCAAAGAATCAGTGCTATCAGCCCTCCAGTCTGTTCCATTCAGAATAATTGCCATTTTCCATCTCCAAATCAGTTTTCCATCCCAATATAACCTCAGCACTCCAGGGTTGGTTTTGGAAGTCTTTCTTTTTTTGCAATTATGCCCTTTTCAGCTGCGCAAAGAAGAGAAAATATAACTGAATTGCTGTTGCGCAAGGGTTTAAGTACTTTTCTGTGGGTCCAATCAATGTCTTTGAATTACTGAAGAAAGTTTATTCCGTCTGGAATTGGATATAAAAACATGTCAATCAGTAGGTATTTGCCCTGAAGGGTTCACGTGTGCGTGAACTATAACTGTGCTTTATGCAGATAAGCCTGAGTAAACTTTAGAGAGACTGGATGACACTGAGGGAGTATATGAGGTTGTGAGGAACAACTGAATTTGTCACGGAGTGAATGCGTAATTCAATAGTTGGGAATCACGCTTTTCTAATATCTGATGACTATAATTGATTGCAGAGTCCTATAGTATGAATACCATGTTGAATTTTTGCTTCAGAAAACTGATTTTTTTTTTTTTCACGACTCAGTTGAGATACTTTTGACCTATTATTGCTGAACTGGTTGCAACAAAGGTCAATGATTTTTTTCTGTCAATAAGAGATCATTTTTATTAACTACTGGATAGATGCCACAGGCAAGCATGTTAGGCAGTTTGCACATCAGGCTCGGCTGAGGACTTTAATTCATGCAATTCCAGGGAAACAGGGATGGGACATAACTGGTCTATATTCTCAAAGGGTAACAGGCTGGGCTTTCTCGTGATTATTCAAGAAATGGTTCTGGTGTGCCATCTATTGATAGAATAGTGTAACTGCGTGAATAAATACAGCAGCCCCATGTCCGCTGGCGTGTACATCTGCACAGAGGGGTTAATATGCAGTTAGTCCTCTTCATTCTGTTAAAACAAGCTCTGTCGATTTGAAATCGAAATGAGTGGCTGCACCCTGCATTTCCTCATGGAAAATTTCTCATAGCAGCACAGTCTCTCCACCAGTTTACTTTCATTGCAAAGTGGATCCAAGTGCCATCTCTTCACCAGGTAAATGGCACTCGAATTCCTGGCCAGAGTACATGATTCATAAGAATACAGGACACATCGAACCAGACAACCTCCTTCAATTGCTTGGATGCTCAGTCCGAATGCTTATGCCCCACAGTTGCCCTTCTGTTGGTTCAGACACGATGGGAAAGTCTTGGCTGCCCTCCCGCATTGATAAGCTTTGGCTGCAAAACACCCGGTGGCCCACACATGGATTGTCCCTCCATGGACCGCTGTTGGTAGTTACTCACCACTGCTGACTGGCAGCATGCCAGATGCCTTGCCACCTCAGAGGTGCTCTGTACCACTCCCCAGCCCATAAAGATTTAGCCCTTGTCAAAGTTCCTTAGGTCACATTTCCCCAACATCTAACATATCCCCTACGAGAACCCACTGTTTGCTTACCATCCACCATCTGTCTGTAGAACTTGAAATGCTCCATAATTAATCATGTAAATTGCTTCATCAGAGAGTGGTTTTAAAAATGTTACATTTTTGGGCACGTTTAAAACCGTTCCATGTGGTGAAGATGATTCCAAAATCATGAAGGAAAGGTTTTTGAATTTTCATAATGTATCATAAAGACCCATGATGTGTTTAAAATGAAATTAAAGCAATATTAAGTTTGACAACCCTTTGCCTGAAAATTAAAAACACTGTTCTGCAATTCCATAGTTTTCAGATAATTAGCTATTTGAGCGTTCCAGTCCAATTTGCAAACTTTCCACAGTTCTACAGGCTCACAGTCTCACTTGGATATTGAGATCAGGGCTCGCTCAAGGCTATATTACCTTCACCAACTGCCTTAAATGTCATACAGATCTTTTTGGAAGATTTTTGAAATAAATGTTTAGGGCCCTAATTTGTCAATCTCAGTGCAAAATCTGAAGCGTGTGGCATCAGTGCATTTAGGGGGCGTCCAAGTCCGTTTTTGCCAGATTAACGGTACCTTATCTGGGCATAAAATAAGGCGCGTGGTTCGAAGGGGTCAAACTAAATAGCTTAATTAATAATAAGCATGGTCTGGGTGTAACATAAACCAATCAGAGTGGCATCTCCCCTTCCCTTTAACAGCCATATGCCCTTGCATCTTGATGAATTGCTATTATAAGGGTATATTTTCCAAATAGGAGGAAAAACACTGCTCTGCAGAGATGGGTTTATTCGTGCGTGAAGTGAAGGTGCGTGGGCAAACCCCTGCTGAAACCTGATCTCTGTAATGTCCAAAAATTTTAACAATATATTTATTTTTTAAATATTGTTCAAAATTGTTTTAGGCATATTCTGGTGAGAAAAATTCATACACTGTGAATCCTGGGGTCACATTTGAGCATGTGCATTAAACAAGGAAACAGAAAAAGTTTTAATTCAGGGTCCCGGGTAAAAAAACAGTTGTGTGTGGGCGGGACACCGACCGAGAGAAATTAAAATTAACAAAGAATATTACAGCTTGGGAGAAATAAACGATTATAATGTTATTTTGATTATGATACTGTTACTCGTTGAATAATATCCAGCAGGAGTGACGTGAACTTGCATCTGCTTTATAGACAATGAGGCTGAGGAAGAAATGGATCAACCTGGATGACATAAGAAAAGAAATAACTGTTGGTGAACACCAGGCTGTTGACAACTAATCTTTGAAGGCCAAGTCGGATCTAAGAAAGAAATGTGAATTAATTATAGACAGTGACCATAATTTCATCTGTTGCTTTCATGCTCATGAAGTTCCACCTTGTAAGGTTGCTTCATCTGTGAGCCAAACTATAAATTATTATAAGCACAATGAAATGTGGAGTTGTGTATTTGATAACAAAAGCGGGATGGACACGTTGCCGAATCAATTTAAAACTGATTTAGAGATAATTGTGTGTAACGGGATGATCTCTGCTGGACTCGGACCTGATCCAAACATCTGAAACACTCAAAACATTATTTCCATACTGAGAAAAAAAATAAGGAAAAAGATAATTAATATTAGCACTTCCACATTTACACTTATTTCTTCAAACTTTTTTTTTTTTTGCAGTCACTTCTACTGGGTGACCATGTGAGTACATTAACGAAATTGGGTTTCCAATTTTTGATTGAACGGAAATTCATGCAGTTTTACGAATACACCCTGTCTTTAATTTTCCTCAAACAGCTACAGGGGTATCACATTGACGACTGCAGGGATGACAGAGTTCACCAGTATAAAGGAGTCATGGCCTTATCCTGAATAATTTGCAAATACCTAAATGAGTAATAGCGCAGGTTGAATGGCGAATCCAGGAGATGCCTATTGAGGGACATTAATGCCAGAGACAAACAACATTTTTCACTCACCCAGGCTTGTACAGATGCTAACCACTGCTCATATCACAACTTTCATGTCAGGCAGAGCAGCCGGCCCATTAATATTATCTACCATTGTTAGTTGTGTATGAATAAACACAACACTTAGCTAGCTCAGTGTTCATGCAACTAATATATTTGTCAAATAAAGAAAGTTCAGTACTGTGTTTTTAGCTATCATAATCACATTTATAAGTACAATAATGAATATAAGTTTGTCTATGGTTTGTATGCTTTGCTACAGAGGCAAGTAGCCCTTAAATCAGAGCATCAATTGAATTGGTGAATTCACCACGGGCCCAACTCCACACATTTAATGTGTGAAGTTGGGCCCTTATTGAATTCACAGATTCAATTGCTAATTCACCCTTGACTGTATAGTAGGGAACAATGTAATTTGTGTAACAACGGACAATGAAATGAAAATCCGTTTTATTTCGATACATAAATTCCTCCTCAGTCTTTTGCATAAAGCCAAATACTCCAATCACAGAGATATGATGTAACATTGTTGAGCTCCCAAACTATATCAAAGTTCTGCATTTGAGCGAAATCAAAAGGTATAATTGGGCAACAATGTGAGTTAACGCACCATCTTAAGCATTTCCAGTTTTGTACAAACCCCAATTCCAATGAAGTTGGGACGTTGATTTGCAAATCTTATAAACCCACATTTTATTCACAATAAAACATAGACAATACATCAGTTCAATCACAAAAACTTTGGATTTGAGAAAAGGAGATTTATTAACAATGCAATGACATGAAATAAATTCAGAATTTGGCAATGACTCCATCCTCGAGGACCCTCATGCGAGGTGGGGCACTGATCTGCCAGGGTAGCAGGCAGGGGCGAAGGCATCCCCCGTTGAACAGAAGGGTCATATGGATGAAGCAGATGCTGAAGTGGCTGGAGTCAGAAGTTGGTTGTGGTGGGGGGGCGGTGGGCGATGCGGAATCTCTGCAAAAGCAGACAGGAACACGTCATGAGCATATATATATATTGGACCGAAGGTGCGGATTGGGTAAGTGCAATTGCTTGAGCATCCTACGTCTCGTGATTGAACTTTTGTTTACACGCCCGTATGTTGAAAGTGAAATATTTTAACATTTCATGAAAAATATTAGCTAATTTTGAATTTGATGGGAGCAACACATCTCAGAAAAGTTGGGACAGAGCCATGTTTTCCATTGTGTGGCATCCCCTCTTGTTTTAACAACAGCCTGCAAACATCTGGGAAGTGAGGGCACCAATTGCTAGAGCTTTGGGAGAGAAATGTTGACCCACTGTTGTCAGATAAGGGATTCTGGCTGCTCAACTGTCCTGGGTTGCTAGATTTTACGTTTTATGATGTGCCAAATGTTTTCTGTTGATGAAAGGTCTGGACTGCAGGCAGGTAGCCCCATACCATCAGAGATGCAGGATTTTGAACTGTAAGCCGATAAGAATTTGGATGGTCCCTCTCCTCTTTAGTCCACACGACACGGCGTCCGTGGTTTCCAAAAAGAATGTCAAATTTTGATTCATCTGACCACAGGACAGTTTTTCCATTTTGCCTCAGTCCATTTTAAATGAGCTTCGGCCCAGAGAAAACACTGCTGTTTCTGGATCGTGTTCACGTATGGCTTCTTTTTTTGCATGATACATCTTTAGCTTGCATTTGTAGATTGCACAGTGAACTGTGTTCACAGACAATGGTTTCTGGAAGTGCTCCTGAGCCCATGCAGTGAATTTCAGTGCAGAATCATGCTTGTTTTTAATGCAGTGCCGCCTGAGGACCTGAAGATCACGAGAATCCAATATTGACCTTCGGCCTTGTCCCTTGCACACAGAGATTTCTCCAGATTCTCAGAATTTTTTGTGGATATTATGTACTAGGGCTGCGAGGCAAAAGCAATAAAAAGTAACTGCCTCTATGAGGCAGACAGACAGTGCTTGCTTATTGCCTTTTCTATGACTCATACCTAATGCGGTCATTTGAAATGCTTCCCGGAAGAAAACTGTGATTTGCAGTCCGCTAATTACCAGCAAGGTTGGACAGCCTCCATCGCCTTGGCATAATTAGCTTACCTTAAATCATTTCCCGTTTACTTTGCCTAACCTGCAATCAAGCCATTTATTCAGCCAACTGACTGATCAAAACCAAAATGTGGCCAATTATGATTAAGAAGAGATAATGAGAAGCAGACAGACCTAACCAGGCTGCCCTGTTTGATTGAATGTCAATAATCTGAATAAATAGCAAACCTCAGAATTCCACCTCGTAGAATTTTTACATATCGTTGAGGAGATAAATTAAAAATAAACCATTTTAAGATGACCTTGGTTTTTATGCGTTTCGAAATATACAAGAAGTGGAAAAATTTTGTGAAGCATACTGAACGTGAAAGTGAGAGAAATTATTTTCGCATTGTACGCAATTGACAAATGCAGCGAGGACTTGGCAAACACATGCACGCAAATGCAAATTAGGAGCATTTTTTATTTGATAACCGAACAAGATTTGAAATAAAGTAATTAATGGCTGTTAATTTTTGTTGCGTTTGAGCATCTAAATAGCCAAAAGTAATGGTGGATAATATTTTGTTTAAGCGTATCGAACATGACGAGTAGAAATGATTGCATTCGCACGCAGCAAGACCAAATGTAAAACCAGAAATTATCTCGCAAACACATTCAGGTAAATTACATGCTGAAAAAAGCAAAGTTAAGGTCTGCAAAATCATCATCCTCTATCCAACAATTGCTCTCACCCCCTTCCCAATTACTTTGCTCAATTTGCAATCAAACAGTTGATTCGCTCAATTAACGATTTAAATTGGTAGACAGTCTGATTTATTTGAATTTGTTTTGTTTATAACATTTTGAAATTTAAATGAACATGAAACATGACAGATTTGCCTGAATCTGTTTGCTAGATTATTTCTTGTTCTACATTGTGCTGTGCTGCGTGCAAATGCGTTAACAATTTACATGTGACGTTCGATACGTTGAAACAAAATGTTTTCGACCTTCAAGCTGCTTTCACACCGGACGTGAAATGAATTTTTTGCATGACAAATTGCATTCAAAGTCAATGCAAAGACGCGCATCTTTGCTCTGACTTTGAATGTAATCTGTCGCGCGAAAAATTTATTTCGCGTCCAGTGTGAAAGCGCCTTCACTGTCGGCTATTTAGACGCTCAAGAGTAACCAAAATCAAGAGCTACGAATTACTTTATTTTAAATTAATCTTGTTCAATTTTCAAATAAAAAATGCAACAAATTTGCGGCACAGATTCGCCTGAACTTATTTGCCAAGTCTTCGCTGTATTTTTCTATTGCCTGCAATACGAAAATATAATTTCTCTCACTTTCACGCTCGGGATGCTTCACAAAAGTTTTTCCACTTTGTGTATATTTTGAAACGCTTAAAAACCAGGGCCATCTTAAAATGGTTTATTTTGAGAAATCTTTTTAATGATATGTAAAAATTCTACGTGGTGGAATTCAGAGGTCTGCTATTTATTCAGATTATTAACATTCTTTCAATCTAACACTGTAGCCTGGTTAGATCCGTCTGCTTCTCATTATCTCTTCTTCACCAAAATGTGGCCAATAATGATTTTGATTGGTCACTTGGCTGAATAAATGGCTTGATTGCAGGTTAGGCAAAGTACACGGGAATTGATTTAAGGTAAAACTAATTATACTAAGGCGATGGAGGCTGTCCAACCTAGCTGGTAATTAGCGGACTTCAAAAATGCGGTCAAAATGACCGCATTAAGTATGTGTCATAAAAAAGGTAATCAGCAAGCTTGTCTGTCTGCCTCATAGTGGCAGTTACTTTTATTGCGCTTGCGATAATCGCGATTCCATTTATCGTGCAGCCCTATTACGTACCGTAGATGGTGGGATACTCAAAGTCTTCACAATTTTACATTGAGGAACAATTTCTGAAATTGGTCCACAATTTTTAGATGCAGTTTTTAGCCGGCTTGGCCGAAAGGCCCAATGGGTTTATGCTATGCTCAGGGTCTTTAGTGGTGGTCTGTCGTGCGTGCGTGCGTAAACTTTTGGCTTGTCTGCGCTCTAGCGTCTTTAGTTTTTGACCAATCCTTTTCATATTTCATGTGTGTATATATGGTCATAAGGTCTGGACCACGTTCAATTTTGAGCCGAATCAGACTGATACTTTGGCCAATGGGGGGCGTTCCATTTTGGCCATGTTTGGCCAAGCGGGCGCAGTGGCTTTGCCACTATTTTTTTCAGATTGGTGAACCTCTGCCCATCCTCACTTCTGAGAGACTCTGCCTCTCTAAAATGCTCTTTTTATACCCAGTCATATTACTGACCTGATGCCAATTAACCTAATTAGTTGCAAAATGCTCCGCCAGCTCGTTTCCCTTATTAAAATTTACATAGTTAACAACAGTTCACTACAATAAAACTGATGTAGACTATAATAAACTGCACTTTATTACAGTAAACTATAGTTTGTTGCAAATATACTATAGTAATTGAATATCATTGCTATAGTTTACTTTCATAGAGTTTGACATTTGTGATTTACTTTAACATCACTTTAGTAAACTACAGAGTTACTATAGTATATCTATAGTAATTCTGCCAAACCATAGTTACTATAGAAAACTATAGTATTTTTACTGTAGTATATTGTGGTAATTTTTCCTGAGGGTTGTAAGTACCACTTACTCTACAGCCTTTTGTTGCCCCGTCCCAACTTTTTTTAAAAGTGTTGCTGCCATCAAATTCAAAATGAGCCAATATTTTTCATTAAATGGTACAATGTCTCCTTTTCAACATCTAATATGCTGTCTAAGTTCTATTGTGAATAAAATGTGGGTTCATGAGATTTGCAAATCATTGTATTCTATTTTTATTCACATTTTACACAACATTCAAACTTCTGGGGCTTGTAAATGACTGCAGTTTGCCGTCTCCTTATAATTACAATGTCTCTGCTTGAAGTGTGTTTTAAAATATGGGATACCACAGTGACAGACTTAACTGTTTTTTTCTTCCACATTTTTAGAATCAGTAAAACCGTCTTCTGAGCAACAAGCATAATATTACATCAAGCTTGTAAGTTAGACACCATAGCTACTAGTGCTGAAATGGTTCACCGGTTAACCGTATCCGTTCATTTGATTCTGGGTATTCTGATGGTAAATTACTATTTGAATATTCAATACGGCCCCTAACCTATTTTAAGCACGTGATGAGCAGCGCGCGCAATAGCTTGTTGTCTGCTCGGCGCCAATTTTCAGTCAGTCTTCACAATAGACAAGCGGCGATCCGACGTGTGGAAACAGTTCAATCTGGTCACTGACGGTAAGAAAGCTCAGTGTAAACTTTGTGATGTTAAATTTGCGTATGCAGGGTCACATCAAACCTGAAGAACCCTTTAAAGTTCAAACATCCTTTGGCAAAACCTAGTGAAACGCAATCCCAATCAAAAGTACAATCCCAATTGATGTTTGCCAAAAAACAAATGCCGCGAGCAAGATGGCAGGAGGTAACACGCAGCATTGTTGAATTCTGCGCAACGGACCTACGACCACTCAGTGTTAAAAACGGTGTTGGATTCCGCAATTTTGTTGCTAAACTGGAACCCTCGAATCAAGTTCCCACTCACACAACAGTGAAAAACTACACAAAGTGTTATTATGAGAGCGTCAAGACCTCCAGTCGGAACTCGCTGAGCAAGACAGCATTGCTTTTACAACCGACGCATGAACAAGTTGTGCAACAGAAGGATGTCTTACCATGACCGTCCATTATTTTGACAAAGACATGCAATTCCATCACAATGTTCTTTGTACGTCAGACCATCACATGGCAGAACACCTCTCCACAGTTCTCAGAGAGCACCTAGCAAGTTTCAATAACCCTGAGTCAAAGACAGCTGGTATAGCCACTGACAATGCTTCGAATATGGTCGCGTGTGTTCGGCTGCTTGGCTGGCCGCATATCAGGTGTTTCGGCCACACACTGTAGCTTAGTGTAAATGCCGGCCTTTCACTGAGCCCCGTAGCTAAAGCTGCCGCTTCCGGCAGACACCTCGTTACACGTTTCCAAAAGTCGGCTATCGCAGCCGAAGAACTTAAAGTAAGACAAAAGCAATTAGGACTGAAAGAACATACCCTAATTCAAGACGTCACAACAAGGTGGAATTCAATGTATTACATGTTTGACCGTCTTCTAGAGCAGTGACTGGCGATTTTCGCCATGATCCATGACCCGAAGCAACGTCCGCAGCCAACGCCCGCACGCTCGAGTTGAGCGATAGTGTTTGGTGGACCACGGAGGAGATCACACCCCTTCTGAAGCCACTTCAACTGGCTACATCAGTTGCCTGCGCAGAAGAGTACCCCACCCCCAGCATGGTCTACCATTGTGTCTGGACTAGTTCAGAACCATTTGGCAGATAATGAAATTGACAGCAGAGTCATCCACGACTTCAAAAAAACAGTTTGCAACGATATTATAGAAGCGATATCCCCCCGAGTGCCTTTCAAAGCAGCCATACATTCTTGCCTCAGCCTTGGATCCAAGGTACAAATTGCTGAAATTTCTCAGTGAAGCTGATCAGGACAAAGTATGGTGCGAGTTATTGGCAATGCTGGATGACCAACATGAAATGAGTGAGTCAACTTCTGTTGCTGAAACAGCGGGACCCTCCCAACTCTCGTCAAGCCCTGTCGCAGCCACTAGTGACAGTGCTGCAACCGAAAAAGAAGCTCAGCAGTTTGAACCAACCCCCAAAAACCAAGCTGGAAAGTTCAAACAAAACCATGGCATTTCTAATGTATGAGGGATGGAAGTAACAAAAATTAATTGATAAAAATGGAGGTGATGAAAACGCATGTGAATTGAAAAATAGAGTCATAAATTATCAAGTGAATTGAAAAAGAGAGTGATATATTGTCAATTGATTTGAGAAACTTCATTCTACTATTCATCATTTACCACACCTAACTGACAATTATCGTTTACAGCCAGCAATTTTTGTTACTTCCGCCCACACCTAACTGACATTTACCGTTTACAGCAAGCAATTTTTGTTACTTCCACCGACAAAATAAGGCTACAATTTTACTCGCTAGCGAGCTAGTTGGCTACCTAGCTAGCAATAATATAGCTAGCACGCCTATGTATTTAGCTACATAGCCAACTGGCTAACGAGCTAAAAAGGCTGCAGTTTGCTTTCAATGACCGAAGTATTCTTAGAAATAATTACGCTGACAAAATAAGGCCACAGTTTGCGTACACTGTCATACTCGATAGCGAGCTAGTTGGCTTCCTAGCTAGCAAGCCAAAGTGATATCGATCTGTGTGTCATAGCTTAGCACGCCAATGTATTTAGCTACATGGCCAACTGGCTAGCGAGCTAAAAAGGCTACAGTTCGCTTACAATGGAATACTCGCGAGCGAGCTATTTGGCTACCTAGCTCGCGAGATAAAGAGACATTGATATCTATAATGTTATAGCTAGCATGCCAATGTATTTAACATCCTAAAGTTGCTTTCACACCGGACGCGAAACAAATTTTTCGCATGACAGATTACATTCAAAGTCAATGCAAAGATGCGAATACACGCTATTTTTTTTTTCGTAGGAGAAGTCTGGGAATCGGGGGGAAGAGGGTGGGACTTTGGAGGGAGGCGGAGTTGTTCATATTCAAATTTTTACTAAGTGCTGTGTGACATGCCAGAAAGGTAAGAATTGCTTTAAAAGAGGAGAATTTGACTTGAGTCAAATATTTCAAAAAGGGGGATTCCAAACTTTTCTGCCTCCAGCTAGCCGCTGCTAATGTTTGAAGCAACGCAGACCTCGTGGAAAAAAAACAACTAATTATCATAAAATCATAAAAAATGAATTCTTGCCTTTTATTCTAAGCCTTACTTATTTCCTGAGTTACAGACTGATGACTTCATTGACACATCTTTTAGGAGTGGTTGGATTACTCAAAACGAGAAAGACTTTCTTACTACGGAATTTCCTATTTGTCCGGTTTTCTAAGGCCTACCGAAAATTCATAAATGTCTTGACAACCCTCCACTGCGCCCCATTGTTGCAAGTATCGGTAGTCTCACGAAGCCACTGTCATTATTCGTCGACTTCTTTCTTAAGAAATTTGTTGTTGACATGCCTTCTTTTCTAGAAGATACCACTGTCGTCCTTAACATTGTTAAGGATTTGAAAAGTGACTGTTATGACTTGTTAGTGTCTCTTGATGTTCAGAGCTTATACACTTGTATTCCCCATCATATCGGTATTGAAGCTCTTACATTTTTTCTAGCTAAACGTCCCGATGTTTTATTTCCACCTAAGGACTTTCTGCTGACACAGTCAGAAATTATTTTGTCGAATAATTTTTCTAATACTCTGGTAAATATTATCTACAATCCCGTGGGACATCAATGGGTAGCTCCTTTGCCCTGTCTTATACTTGCCTTGTTATGGGGCTGTGGGAAGAAAAATTCATCTTTAATTCCTCCAACACTTTTTTGTCTAAGATTGCTCTGTTAAAGCGATACATTGACAATATTTTTGTTATTTGGAAGGGGAATACCAATGAACTTGATGATTTCTTCCGTTATCTTAATACTTCTACCAGTTATTTGACTTTCACCAAGGAATATAGTCTCACCAAGATCAATTTCTTAGATTTAACCATCTACAAAGACGACAATGGCACATTACAGACTACAATTTTTCGTAAACGTCTCTGCAAAAATACTTTCCTAATAGCCAACAGTAATCACCCCAGTCGGCTTATTAAGAATATCGCCACTGGTCAGTTTCTTAGATTTCGCAGAAATTGCAGCTCCGAGATTGGCTTTCATACTAAAGCTATTGACATGAGGGAGCGCTTCTGAGCCAAAGGTTACCTTAGCGAGTGTATTGATTTGGCCTATCAGAGAGCAATGCGCTTGGAAAGACACGTCCTCTTGACAAAAAGATCCAGGGATCAAGATTTCCATCACCTCTGTTTTTCCACAGAATACACAGCCATGGCTGGCAGGATTAAACATACAGTATTGTCCTCAAACATTGGAATATCCTCAAAAGCGACCCATCTCTCAAGGATATTTCTGTTCAACCCCCTCGCATTACCTTTAGACGTGCATGCAATCTTAGAGATCAGCTGGTCCACTCTAACATTCGTACGCCGCCCCTCTCTTCTCGGCTTCCTACTCAACCCATAGGTTTTTATTGCTGCGGACATTGCACCCACTGCTTAAACTCTTCTGATATTAAAGAATTCATGCACCCACGCACGGGCATGAAATATAAAATCAATTCTTTTATTAATTGTAAGAGCACTCATGTTATTTACATGTTAATATGCCCATGCGGATTAGTGTATGGGAGGCAAACCAAACGTCCTCTCAAAGTTAGAATAACTGAACATAAGACTGCTATCCGCACAAAAAAACCTTTATTATGCCATAGCGTGTCATTATGAACAGGCTAAACATGGGTCAGTGGCTTCCATTAAATTCTTGGGGATAGAGAAAATCACCCAAGCACCAAGAGGCCGAATATTGTTAATAAACTTCTACGCAGAGAAGCCTTTCGGATATTTACACTCAATACTGTAGAACCTTTTGGTTTAAATGAGGAATTGAATTTGTCCTGTTTCCTTTAATTGATTTGCTTGCTTTATGTATTCCTATGTGTGATTGTATTTCTTTTTATTCCAAATGAATTTTTTCTCCCACCAATGAGATGTTTTTGTTTGACAATGGGAGGGGCTCTCTTACCTGTTCATTCATTCTTGAGTGTGTGTATTCGGGTCATTAGCTATGTCATTTGGATGTGTTCACTGTATCCAATGGGATATTGCCACTCCATTGTGGAGGGAGATTTAAATGTCTATTCTAGTCTTAGCCCTCTGTTTGACTCTAAAGAAGACCTTGTGTCCAAACGTCAGTCGCCTGCACCATAATAAATCGCCTAATATAACTGTGTGCTCCAGGACTCCTTCCTTTATTGTATTTTTATCCCCCTCTTTCTAAGAGGCACCTGTTTTTGGCTATAGTTTGCCAGCTGAGGCGTGTATTTCTTATCAGTTTCCTGAGTTACAGGTCATAAAATGTGGTCTCGTTTTTGGGCATTTCGTGTTTTCGGCTGATAATTTTTTTTTGTTGATTTTGAGTTTTTGGTCATTTTGAGCAGTTTTGAGCAAAAACATTTTTTTGATTATGACTCGCCTCTAGACTGAGAAAATTTTAGGGTAAGGGTTAGTTAGGGGTCTGAATATTAGGAGGGTTTCAGGCTTCAGAAGCTGCTATGTTTGTCGGATTTTTAAAACTAAATTTGCATATATAGTCAAAGATGTATATTTGACAATACTAAAAATTGATTTTCGGTAATTTCCGACATCTAATAAGGCCAGCGGCGGCCATTTTGCCGAAATTTTTTTTTCACCATGGATGCCCCTTAAAAGATGTGGGTGATGGGAGGAGGAGGGAGGAAGGGAGGGCGAGGGGGTGTGGAGCATGATGAATAGTTATACAGCATGTACAAGGGAAACAATTCAACCATGAATGGACCAGCTAGCTTTTATCTGTAGCCAGGGATGTACAGTGCACATTACATTCATGAATATAATACATTTAGTTTTAACATACAAAACAGATCATGTGTTGGACATAGTAATGTATACATACAGTACAATATTGTCACATTTAATTAGAAAAAAATGCTGGAAATTCATACCGAATGTGGCAGGCCGAAGGAGGGCCCGGGCGGGGAATTGAACCCCAGACTCCAGGTAAGAGTCAAACGCACTGACCGTATCGCCAAAGAGCCAGGTTCATTTGCAAGGTAGTGTACTTATAAGGAGGCATTTCTAGTGACAGGACCTTTCAACTGTCACATCTCTCCCCCTCTTTCAGGAGCGTTTCCTCACGCTCCATGCTTTACGCACGCTGCCATCCACTAGGATCCCCAGATCCTGCCGATTACGCCAGAATGTGGCAGGCCATAGGAGGGCCCGGCGGGAACTGAACCCCAGACTCCGGGTAAGAGTCAAATGCGCTGACCATGTCGCCAAAGGGCCAGGCTGGTTGGCAAAGGTAGTTAGGGCGTGTTATTAGGAGGCATTTCTAGTGATAGGACCCTTCAACTGTCACATCAATGCCTCCTAATAAGTACGCCCCTGGCTACCTTGCCAATGAGCCTGGCTCTTTGTCGAGAGTCTATGGTTCTGTGCTGGGTATTTATAAATCTGACCTTCAGAGTCTGGGGTTTTTTTCGCTCTCGTCTGTAACTTTTCCCCAACTCTTGGGATCGAAACAAATCAAGCGCACATACCTTCTGAGCTAAGATAGCTCGACTCAGCAGAGATATCGCCAGTAGATACCTTCCGTGCAGAGATATGAGCAAAAATTCCTCGAAACGTTTAAACACTTGTCGCCATTTTTTCGAATCGACGACGTAACGGCACGCCAGGGAATTCCGTTAGAAGACATGGCGATAAGTGTTTGAACCATGTCGCTTCGGAGGAATTTTTTGCTCATATATCCGCACGGAAGGCATCTACCGGTGTGTACTCGCGGCTGAGTCTAGCTGTCTTAGCTAGGAAGGTATGTGCGTTTGATTTGTTTCGATCCGAAGAGTTGGGGAAAAGTTACAGAAGTAGAGCGAAAAAGTATGCCTGAAGTGAATGGATCGAGCAGTGCCTCTGTGGGTGTACGTTGAAAGTCAGATTTATAAATACCCACCCACAGTGGCACGCAGGGTCTACTCCGGCCCTCCTTCGGCCTGCCACACATGTATACAACATTTACAAGTATCTTACAGAAGATTTCCTTGCAACATGCTAATTATATGTGGGTATGGTGCATACTACGTGTTGTAAATGTATATTTCAATGTCTTTTCACAAAGTTTTCCATTGCATATTTGCGCGCTGTGCAAAATAACAAAATTACATATTTATTCAAATACATGGATTCATGTTAATGTCATAGCAAGAGTAAAAACGGTAACATAGCGACTGTTAAAACTTGCAAGTGATCTCTGATGGGGATCGGAAAGATACACGACTCAGTCTCTGTGGCGACCGAGTTATCTAGTTTACTCTGAATCACTCATTTTTTTAAATTCTAAAAGTGTAAGCAATGTCGCCTAGTCCAACTTTGGTCAATCCTCATCGCAACGCAGGACGCTCCGGACCTCGACCATTATTTGCAGGTTTTTTTTTTTTGGTGTGATTAGCACATCTGGAAATCATTGTTGACATCGTTATTTTCATTTAAAATATTTGTGTTAGAGGACAACGAGCTTAATGATTGAGTGATAACAAAAACAAGCATCAGGAACACAAGAATACGGTGAGAAAGTGATTTCAAATTGGGCCATGTATTATATAATCTCTCCAGAAGTTGACCTTGGTTCGCAATGTGGCAATGCGAGCACAGACATATTAACAATTTATTAGGGAAAGAATTCCATATTCAAACTCCACCAGAATGAAGAAATTTTTCAGCTTACCTTGATCTTTGGGTACCCAAAGAAACATTCAGGTGTTTAATAACATCAAGCGTGCATCTAGTCAAGAAAATTCAGTTTAATCTTGAGTACTACAAAACGTGGAAATGGCACATAACAGTGGAAGCCATGTTGCCCATACACCGGGTTGCTAGTGCATGTGCAGCATATGAATGCCTGATTTGTTATAGTAATATTAAATTATAAAACCTGCCAAAATATATATGAAACCCCTTTTGAAATCATTCTGGCAAATAAAAAGCAGAGAAAAGTGGAGTTTGCATACAATATTATTTTCATTTACAGGTAGTTGACAATATATTACGAGACACGCGGACTAGTTTGAGGGCAAGTTTACTAGTCCGCTGTAATTTTTACTAGTGCACGGACTAACGGATTACCGGGAATTTCGAACCCTGATATAAAAATTTACTGCATAAAAAGAGAGGAAATGTGTGACTCTTAAAACTTTAGAATCAATTGACTTTAAATTATAACGAGTAGCACTAGGTTTGCAGCAAAGAGCAAACGTTATGGGTGTCCCACTCAGGGAACAGTCAGCGCACAGCTGAATCACAGGCGTTAGCATACTTTTTTTCCGACCGATGTGGAAATGAAGCTCCAGTAAATGATTAAAATGATGTCTGGTTTTAAAAGTAAGACATTAAATTTCACTTTCACACAATTATATTGACTGAAAACATTAGGCCATAATTATTACCCCGCCCCACCCGAAGGGTGAGGTCAAGGGGTATTGTTTTTGCTTCGGTTTGTTTCTGTGCTTGTCTGTTTGTTTGTCAACACTCTAGTGGCAAAACTAATGGGCACATTCACCCCAAATTCGGTTTAGTGATTGCCACTAACCCAGAATACATCCCTATTGAATTTCGTACAAGAAGGTGAAAGTATGTGCGAGGGGAGGGGTTTGTTGTGCCTGGCACCACTTGTTTTATATTTGAATTTTAAGGGAAATTTCAATTAAATGTCTGCAAAAAAGGGTCCCACTCGGAAAACAGTTCCATTAGCAGATGGTAATCAAAACGGTCAACATTAAATGATGGTTCTTTTTAGATATGTTAGTGAGAGATAATTCATCATTACCTTTCTTGTTAAAGGACAATACCGTAGTGGTTTTTGGTTTTTTACTTGGGGCTTCAACCATCTCGTATCCTCAGTGAAACGGCAAAGCTAATATTTAAATGCAGGCGATGTAATGGCTAGCTGCCCATGCAAGCACCTCTAGCCTTTATCAACACTCTTTCAGGAGAAAATTTAATTACAACGTAGCATAAGGAGGCTGCGCCAGACTCATTCATACGTGCTGAATGTAACCGCAAGATGTCTTACTAAAGCAAGGAAATGACGCAAAAGCTCCTACTTTAATTGAAAATATGGTTTTACCCCGGGTTAAAGAAACGAGGAAGGTGACCAAAGGAATTTTCTTAATATTGAGGATCAGAGTTTCCGAGTAGCCGGTTGTCGTGTCCCGAGTAAACGGCGAAAATCGCCGGTCGCGGGCTACTTTTAAAGCCCTGTATTATGTACCATAGAGGATATAATCCCCCAACACTTTGCAATTTGACGTTCAGAAATGTTATTCTTAAATTGCAGAACTATTTGCTCATGCACTCTTTCAGAGTGCGCTGAAGCCCACGCCATTTTTATTGTAAGACTCTGCCTCTCTGGTATGCTCTTTTTCTAACCAATCATGTCACTGACCTGTTGCTAATTAACCTAATTAGCTTTGAAATGTTCCACCTTGTGTATGTAAATATGAACTAAGTAAATAGAAAAATGCTACGGAATTAGGTCAAGTGGAGCACCAGCATTCAAGTGGGTTTTATGGGTCAAAAATTAGATTTCATCTAAAACTCTAAATTCGTTTCCGCAATATCTTTATTTTATTTTTAAATAAAAAATTTATTTTGTTTGCACACATTAGGACATGAGAGGCACAGAAAATTCACATGAATTCAGTTGCTTTTAAAAATGTTTGAATGTGTGAGTGCAACTGATTAATTAGAGGAGAAAATCAGAAATTTCTCAGTCATTGCTCATTAATTCAAGTATTGTTACTGCAGTTAATTGTGTGGCTAAAAATAGTGATATACCACAAACTACTCCAGTCATGGAAATGGTTATCCCCTGCCCGCTCGCCCAGTTCCACTCTCCAACATCCTTACTGTGTTACTGTCACGGAAGAGACCTTGAACTCGACATCACTTTGGATGTTTTGTGCTGCCTTGACTTTGGAGCCACATTCAAAGTACACGACCAGCTTCTTGTTGGTGGCGATAATGAGCACAGGACTGATGGTGGAGTAGCAGGTGGCAAAGAAAACACGAGCGTCAGTCACAGCCGGGTGCTCACGGGACAAAAAGAGTGAGGAGAGCCACACAACATTTTCCAAGCTGAATAGCACAACATATGTGCTCACGAGCAGCAGGACAGCACGAGATGCCTCCTCAGTCTTCCTGCCAGCTCCCTGCAGACCCTGAACTTGCTGACGGTGCCGATGGAGGACCAACATCACATACACTGCTGCTGCTACCATCAGCCCGACAAAGATGAAGTCACGCATGATGTTTATCACACCTTTGACTACATAAAAAGTATGGCCAGGGAACACCACAGTGCAGAACTTCAAGTTAAGACTGTAATCTGGGATGGTGCTGTTAATAGGAAAAGCTTTAGCGTAGAGAATGGTACTGGTGTAAATTGTCACACTGAGCCCATAGAGGAAGATGATGGCATGGGGGAGGTGGCCAGGAAGCCAGTTTTTCAGCCAGGCCCAGCCATGCTTTGACGGGGCAATGACCACACACTGGTAGGCGCTCAACAGGGAGGTGAGGGTGATCGACATGCCTCGGGCAACACGGTAGGCAAGGAGGATTGCCCTGCAGGCATGGCCATCAAAAAGCAGCTCAATGCCCATAGCAGACAGAGCCTGTGGAATGCCTCGGCATAGCGTCACTGTCAAGTTGGCGAAGACCAGCTGGCTGAGGATGACCTCGTTGTGTTGAATGCCTTGCTGTTTAACAAATAAATGACAGAAGAGGAGGAGAGCTGCCAGATTACCCGGGATTCCCACTACACTCAGACCAATGAAACTGGCTGCTTTTAGTGCCTGTCGCACCTCCATCTGCCCCTCAGGTGTGTCTGTGAGGAAAGAACGAGGGACATTGAGCAGAGCATGGTGAATGTGATAGGATGGCATCCCATTTTAGATCCAAAGTCTTGAGAAAATCACAAAGTTAATAGAATATAGACGACTATGAATATTAATACAAGTGGTGGACAGTAATATTTATGTTGAGCCTGTATTTTGCTGTTCAAGCATAAAGCAATTTTGACTATGAGTTGTTGAGAAGTCACAAAGAGCCACAGACTCCCACAAAATTATGCTTTGATTTATTAAATTGTATGCGTAGAAAGTTTTCTCTATGATATTTGCTTTTGTATGTTTTTTTCATACAGACATGAATTTGGAAACTATATGAGGGTGAATGAAATTGCCACCCTCTGCCAGTAACTGATTATTGACATTCCATTCAAAACACTTTGCATTTACGAGACAATTACTTGGGAAAGCACGGTTGCTGAAGATGAAATCGAAGTCTTTGTTTTTTGGCAAATGTTATAATAGCTGCTAGAAACATAAAAATATAGCAGTAATTTACTAATTCAAATATGACTCCAATGTGATGTAATTTACACTTTCCAGAGTCAGTAAGAAGGGTTGAATAATACAATTCCTCACCTTGTGCTGCCGATCAAACTGATGAATTCTGCTCTGAAACACTGAACTGCAGATTTAAAATTTTTGAGTCTCCTTATTAAAACCCTTCAGAGACTAAATTAACCATGACAAATTAATTGGCACCATTCAGAGCATGCAAATACAGCTCTGGATATCGCTTATAATCAGAAATGTAATCTCTTGCTGCTCATTAGTCTTTTTTTTTTAAAGGTGCTTACATTGAGTAGGGCATCTTTTTCCATTACTGTCTGCCATTTTCTAAATTTAAAACCTTTAAAGGACACTTTTGAGCACCTTGAACACACAAAAGGAGTTACTGCTGTCTCAAATATTAGGAAGGATTTTACATTTGCTTATGGCTTCAGTGGAATAATGGTATTGAAACAGGTATTGAAAAATTAAAAATATAAAATCTGACCATCTGACCATAATGAGAACATTTTGAAATGAAAACTTAATGAAACCCTTAAAACGTTTTGGGGTTTTTTATACTTTTCAGTAAATTTGAGCCTGAAATGAAATAATATATTTTTCAAATCAACAAGAAGTTTCCAAAAGTTTTTGGTTTTGCAGTTCTATATTATATGTCTATCTAAGAGATACATCGTCAATATGTATATCATATTCTTAAGAGCCAAAACGTAACCACCAGCTTAACCCCTTTGCGCAGAAGCCAAAGATGGCTATTTATGTGTTACCCAATTTAAGGCTTTATAATTCAAGATCCGAGCTTCACAGAGAGGAAGGAAATGGCTGAAATCAAACAAGATACTTGTATCATTTAGAAATGCATCATATTTCAGTTTATTTTCATAATTTTAGTTCACAGTAAGGGACACAAACACAAGAAATCTTCATTTACATTCTGCAATGAAATTATTTAAAAAATAATTCTGAGAATTGAAAAGTGGTTGAACAATACATTTCTGAGATCATAAACTCCTTGAACAAAAGTGCACATCATCTGATGTGCAAGTGCTTTTCAAAATTATCTGCCCTCTATGAGCCAAATAAACAGCTCTCCAAGTGGCTCCCCATGCTGTCAGAGTCCTCAAAATAGCGCACCGTCAAATCATAAAATAATCATATGTTTAACACAAATCAACTTTCCACTCATGAAATTCAATATAAATCAATGATTTTCTCGTGGAATTTAGCTTGAATTTATCAATATAGGCGTGGACGGACATCAGTAGTCACCAGAAACCTCTCCAAAAGCATGCCTTTTCTCCATCATAAAGTTCAGAGTTTTGTCCATTTTTCTATAAAGCCTCACAGCAAGCACACATACTCATCAAAGGAACAGCTTATTTTACAGAATGTTCACTCTGGGACGGAAAGCTTGCTGTTTACAATTCCGATCATCTAAGTGAAATGCAAACTTGAAAAACGCTTTTCACACCCTATAAGGAGCAAGTATAACTCACTAACACAGTAATATCTGAAAGGTACCTTATTTTAACAAAATAGACATTCAACCATCAGGAAAAAAGCAGGCAATAGGCTACCCTAGATTGAAATGAGTCATTGGTGCAATGAATGTGAAATAGGGGATTTACCAAAGTTTTTGAGCTGTTCACATTTTAAGCGAGCAAAAATCCAAGGCATTCTTTTTCGTTGAATGCAGTATAAATTCTAAAACAGATCACCACATTAAGCAAAAATGACAGCGCATGCAGTGTTATTAGCTTAGGTTAACGGGGACTCTTGTTAGCCAATCTGGCAAACTAGCTCTGTGATCACTCACGGTGGTAAACCCAAAATAAGAAATAGCTGGCCAGTTAGCTAGCTGGCTAGATGTAAGATTGAGCCACTCCATACAACGTCAGTTCTACTCACACTGTAAAAGGAAAAACTCCATCATTGTATTTCTTCTCCAAAGAATCAGTGCTATCAGCCCTCCAGTCTGTTCCATTCAGAATAACTGCCATTTTCCATCTCCAAATCAGTTTTCCATCCCAATATAACCTCAGCACTCCAGGGTTGGTTTTGGAAGTCTTTCTTTTTGTGCAATTATGTCCTTTTCAGCTGCGCAAAGAAGAGAAAATATAACCGAGCTTGCTGTTGCACAAGGGTTTAAGTACTTTTCTGTGGGTCCAATAAATGTCTTTCAATTCCTGAAGAAAGTTTATTCTGTCTGGAATTGGATATAAAAACATATAAAAACATCAATCAATAGGTAATTACCGGGAAAGGTTTACGTGTGCGTCAACTATAACTGTGCTTTACGCAGATAAGCCTGAGTAAACTTTAGAGAGACTCGATGACATTGAGGGAGTATATGAGCTCATGAGGAACAACTGAAATTGTCACGGAGTGAATGCGTAATTCAATGGTTGGGAATCACACTTTTCTAATATCTGATGACTATAATTGATTGCAGAGTCCTATAGTATGAATACCATGTTGAGTTTTTGCTTCAGAGAACTGATTTTTTTTTTCACGACTAAGTTGAGATACTTTTGACCTATTATTACTGAACTGGTTGCAACAAAGGTCAACGATTTTTTTCTGTCAATAAGAGATCAGTTTTATTAACTGCTGGATAGATGCCACGGGCAAGTATGTTAGGCAGTTTGCACATCAGGCTTGGCTGAGGACTTTAATTCATGCAATTCCAGTGAAACAGGGATGGGACATAACTGGTCTATATTCTCAAAGGGTAACAGGCTGGGCTTTTTCGTGAATATTCAATAAATGGTTCTGGTGTGCCACCTATTGATAGAATAGTGTAACTGCATGCATAAATACAGCAGCCCCATGTCCGCTGGCGTGTACATATGCACAGAGGGGTTAATATGCAGTCGGTCTTCTTTATTCTGTTCAAACAAGCTCTGTCGATTTGAGATCGAAATGAGTGGCTGCACCCTGCGTTTCCTAATGGAAAATTTCTCATAGCAGCACAGTTTCTCCACCAGTTTACTTTCATCGCAAAGTGGATCCAAGTGCCATCTCTTTACCAGGTAAATGGCACTTGAATTCCTGGCCAGAGTACATGATTCATAAGAATACATGAAACATTGAACCAGACAACCTCCTTCAATTGCTTAGATGCTCAGTCCGAACACTTATGCCCCACAGTTGCCCTTCTGTTGGTTCAGACACGATGGGAAAGTCTTGGCTGCCCTCACGCATTGGTAAGCTTTGGCTGCAAAACACCCGGTGGCCCACACATGGATTGTCCCTCCATGGACCGCTGTTGGTAGGTGCTCACCGCTGCTGACTGGAAGCATGCCAGATGCCTTGCCACCTCAGAGGTGCTCTGTACCACTCCCCAGCCCATAATGATTTGGCCCTTTTCAAGGTTCCTTCGGTCACATTTCTCCAACTTCTAACATATCTCTTACGAGAACCCACTGTTTGCTTACCATCCACCGTCTGTCTGTAGGGCTTGAAATACTCCATGATTAATCATGTAAATTGCTTCATCAGAGAGTGGTTTTAAAAATTTTACATTTTTGGGCACGTTTAAAACCATTCCGTGTGGTGAAGATTATTCCAAAATCATGGAGGAAAGGTCTCTGAAATTTCATTATATATTATAAAGCCCATGATGTGTTTAAAATGAAATTAAAGCAATATTAAGTTTAACAACCCTTTGCCTGAAACTTAGAAAAAAACACTGTCCTGCAATTCCATAGTTTTCAGATAATTAGCTATTTGAGCGTTCCAGCCCAATTTGCAAATTGCCACAGTTCTACAGGCTCACAGTCTCACTTGGATATTGAGATCAGGGCTCGCTCAAGGCTATATTACCTTCACCAACGGCCTTAAATGTAACACAGATATTTTTGGAAGATTTTTGAAATAAATGTTTAGGGCCCTAATTTGACAATCTCAGTGCACAATCTGAAGCGTGTGGCATCAGTGCATTTAGGGGGCGTCCAAATCCGTTTTTGTCAGATTAACGGTACCTTATCTGGGCATGAAATAAGGCATGTGGTTTGAAGGGGTCAAACTAAATAGCTTAATTAATAATAAGCATGGTCTGGGTGTAACATAAACCAATCAGAGTGGCATCTCCCCTTCCCTTTAACAGCCATATGCCCTTGCATCTTGATGAATTGCTATAATAAGGGTATATTTTCCAAATAATAGGAAAAACACTGCTCTGCAGAGATGGGTCTATTCGTGCGTGAAGTGAAGGTGCGGAGGCAAACCCCTGCTGAAACCTGATCTCTATAATTTCCAAAAATGTTAACACACACTGTGAATCCTGGGGTCACATTTGAACATGTGCATCAAACAAGGAAACAGAAAAAGTTTTAATTCAGGGTCCCAGGTAAAAACACAGTTATGTGTGGGCGGGACACCGACTGAGAGAAATTAAAATTAACAAAGAATATTACAGCTTGGGAGAAATAAACGATTATAATGTTATTTTGATTATGATACTGTTACTCATTGAATAATATCCAGCAGGAGTGACGTGAACTTGCATCTGCTTTATCGACAATGAGGCTGAGAAAGAAATGGATCAAAATGGATGACATAAGAAAAGAAATAACTGTTGGTGAACACCAGGCTGTTGACAACTAATCTTTGAAGGCCAAGTCGGATCTAAGAAAGAAATGTGAATTAATTATAGACCATAATTTCATCTGTTGCTTTCATGCTCATGAAGTTCCACCTTGTAAGGTTGCTTCATCTGCAAAACTGTAAAGTATGACAAGCACAATGAAATGCGGAGTTGTGTATTTGATAACAAAAGTGGGATGGACATGTTGCAGAGTCAATTTAACACTGATTTAGAGATAATTGTGGGTAACGGAATGATCTCTGCTGGACTCGGACCTTATCCAAACATCTAAAAACTCAAAACATTATTTCCATACTGAGAAAAAAAAAGAGATAATTTTTATTTATTAGCACGCGCACATTTACACTTATTTCTACAAACTTTTTTTTTGTTTTGCAGTCAGTTCTGCTGGGTGACCATGTGAGTACATTAACTAAATTGGATTTGCAATTTTTGATTGAACGGAAATTCATGCAGTTTTAGGAATACACCTTGTCTTTAATTTTCCTCTAACAGCTACAGGGGTATCACATAGACGACTGCAAGGATGACAGAGTTCACCAGTATAAAGGAGTCATGGCCTTATCCTGAATAATTTGCAAATACCTAAATGAGTAATGGCGCAGGTTGAATGGGGAATCCAGGAGATGCCTATTAAGAGACATTAATGCCAGAGAAAAACAACATTTTTCACTCACCCAGGCTTGTACAGATGGTAACCACAGCTCATATCACAACTTTCATGTCTACCATTGTTAGTTGTGTATGAATAAACACAACTCTTAGCTAGCTCAGTGTTCATGCAACTAATATATTTGTCAAATTAATAAAGCTTATTACTGTGTTTTTAGCTATCATGTTCACATTTATAAGTAGTATAATGAATATAAGTTTGTCTATGGTTAGTATGCTTTGCTACAGAGGCAAGTAGCCTTTAAATATGAGCATCAATTGAATTGGTGAATTCAATATGGGCCCAACTCCACGCATTTAATGCGTGAAGTTGGGCCCTAACTGAATTCACAGATTCAATTGCTAATTCACCCTTGACTGTATAGTAGGGAACAACGTAATTTGTGTAACAACAGACAATGAAATTAAAATCTATTTTATTTTGATACATAAATTCATCCTTAGTCTTTGGCATTAAGCCAAATCCTCCAATCAAAGAGGCATGATGTAGCATTGTTGAGCTCCCAAACTATATCAAATTCTGCAGTTAAGCGAAATCAAAAGGTATAATTGGGCAACAATGTGAGTTAAGGCACCATCTTATGCATTTCTAGTTTTGTACAAACCCCAATTCCAATGAAGTTGGGACGTTGTGTAAAACGTAAATAAAAACAAAATACAATGATTTGCAAATCTCATAAACCCACATTTTATTCACAATAGAACACAGACAACATTTCAGTTCAATCCGAAGACTTCGGATTTGAGAAAAGGAGATTTATTAACAATGTAATGACATGAAATAAATTCAGTATTTGGCGATGACTCCGTCCTCGAGGACCCTCATGCGAGGTGGGGCACTGATCTGCCAGGGTAGCAGGTAGGGGTGAAGCCATCCCCGTTGAACAGAAGGATCATATGGATGAAGTAGATGCTGAAGAGGCTGGATTCAGAAGTTGGTGGTGGTGGGGGGCGGTGGGCGATGCGGAATCTCTGCGACAGCAGACAGGAACACGTCTTGAGCATATATATATATTGGACCGAAGGCGCTGATTGAGTAAGAGCAATTGCTTGAGCATCCTACGTCTCATGATTGAAATTTTGTTTACACTCCCATATGTTGAAAGTGAAACATTTTAACATTTCATGAAAAATATTAGCTCATTTTTGAATTTGACGGCAGCAACACATCAGAAAAGTTGGGACAGGCCATGTTTACCATTGTGTAGCATCCCCTCTTTAAACAACAGCCTGTAAACATTGTGGAGTTTTGGGAGAGAAATGTTGACCCACTGTTGTCAGATGTAGGATTCTAGCTGCTCAACAGTCCTGGGTCTTCTATGCTAGATTTTTCCGTTTTATGATGTGCCAAATCTCTGTCCACAAATTGCTTGTCCAGTGCACGGAAACACGGAAGTTTTAAAACCTAAACATTAAAAATGCATCATATAATCAAAGTTTGATTGTTTTATGTTTTTGAGGAATTAAAATGATTTTATTATTTAATTTTTGGGCTAAAGAGTTTGGCCAGCTAATCCTAATTATGACTAAACTATAAAGACCCTTAGATACTTGCGTAAGTTCTGCTTCTGAATGGCTTACCTATTGCTTTGGCCATCCAGGCCTCGTGCAGAGGGTGCGTTTTCAGAGCGGATCTGTTTGATGAGAGTGATGATAGGCTACTCGTACCAAATGTGAAAGCAACCATACTTGAGCACAGAAGATTACTGATGTGTTACGGCTCTCTTAACAAATGCAGCGGCAAAAAGATATCTCCATTCAAAGGAAGAAATTCAATGCTTGCTCGAAATGTAGGTGGACGAAAGCATACAATCACACCTGGATACTACACGCAAAAACTCTGAGATTTATGGAATAATTTGTGAGTAGTTACTTTTGCGTAGTTATCACAGAATAATAGATCAGTGCCGTGACAAACTAAAGAAAATACGGCTGCGATATTTCAAAGTGCAGGACGCGGTGTGAAAATCTGGCAGCTCAAGTTATGAGATATATAAATTTTCGTGGTTTAAGGCAGTGGACACCATAATCGGCCAAAAATGCAAGGGCCAAAGAATTCCTTATGCAAAATCCACCTTTCGGCTTACCTTGATGTTAGGGTACCCAGATAAAGATTTGGATGTGTAAAAACATCAAGCATTCAATCAAGAAAATTTTGAGTTAAATTTTTTGTGCTGCTATACGTGGTAATCCATGTTACAGATGACACACCGGGTTGCTAGGGCACGTGCAGCATATTCATTTGCGATATTAATATTCTTAACCCCCTTCTCAATATTAACCCCCCGAAATACATTGGCACCTCCTTTTAAAATCGTTCCCCTTTTAAAACCTCCTAGGTGCATACTGCAACGCGCAGTATAGGAATTTTGACATGTATGCAACTGTTCTCGGGTATGGTACGATATTACAAGTGTGAAAGCTGACCAGAAAGGGGAGAGTACGGAACAATCGTATCTAGTGTGAAAGCGTCCTTGAGCAGCCACGAGCAGTCTGCTCTTTACACACGGCACATCACCTGCCATTATATGGTGTTTAGTGGGTGTCATATATGCTAATTTAAAACAACCGGGCATGCGCTTCCAATGTACGATCAAGTGGGAATTCAACATTCAGCACACCTGAGCAAGAGCAGATTTGGACGGTAAGAGCGTTTGGTACATCCGGAGTTTATTTCTCTTAATTTTTCTCTTGGTAAAAATATAAGAGGAATTTAAGAGAATGTTGCTGCATGAGGCCCATTGATTTCTGGAAGTGCTCCTGAGCCCATGCAGTGAATTTCAGTGCAGAATCATGCTTGTTTTTAATGCAGTGCCGCCTGAGGACCTGAAGATCACGAGCATCCAATATTGACCTTCTGCCTTGTCCCTTGCACGCAGAGATTTCTCCAGATTCTCTGAATTTTTTGCGGATATTATGTACTGTAGGTGGTGGGATATTCAAAGTCTTCACAGTTTTACATTGAGGAACAATTTCTGAAATTGGTCCACAAATTTTTGATGCAGTCTTTAGCCTGCTCAGGGTCTTTTGTGGTCTGTCGTGCGTGCGTAAACTTTTGGCTTGTCTACGCTCTAGCATCTTTAGTTTTTCACCGATCCTTTTCATATTTCAGATGTGTATATATGGTCATAAGGTCTAGACCAAGTTCAATTTTGAGCCGAATCGGACTGATACTTTGGCCAATAGGGATCGTTCGATTTTGGCAATGTTTGGCCAAGCGGGCGCAGTGGCTTTGCCACTATTTTTTGCAGATTGGTGGACCTCTGCTCATCCTTAATTCTGAGAGTCTCTGTTTCTCTAAAATGCTCTTTTTATACCCAGTCATATTACTGACCTGATGCCACTTAACCTAATTATTTGCAAAATGCTCCTGTTGTTTATCAGTACCACTTACTTCTACAGCCTTTTGTTGCCCCGTCCCAACTTTTTTGAAATGCGTTGCTGCCATCAAATTAAAAATGAGCTAACATTTTTCATTAAATGGTAAAATGTCTCACTTTCAACACCTGAGATGCTGTCAAAGTTCTATTGTGAATAAAATGTGGGTTTATGAGACTTGCAAATCATTGTATTCTGTTTTTATTCACATTTTACACAACGTCCCAACTTCATCAAAATTGGGGCTTGTGAATCACTGCAGAGCGCCGTCTCCTTATAATTAAAATGTCTCTGCTTGAAGTGTGTTTTAAAATATGGGATACCACAGTGACAGACTTAACTGTTTTTTTCTCCCACAATTTTAGAATCAGTTAAGATTTCAAACCATCTTGTGAGCACCAAGCATAATATTACATCAAGCTTTTAAGTTAGACACCGTACCAACCCACCACAGGAATATTCCTCCAAGTTCAATGAAGATGATGTCAGACTAGTCACATTCCCCACACAAGCAATGTTTTGTACAGATGATGAAACATCGGCTGATTGCAAAATAAATCACCCCAAATAAAAAATCAAATTCATATCTGTGTAATCATTGTTTCACCCTCTTTCTGTGTGTCATCGTACCCGCGATAATGCCGATTTCATTTGAAAAGTATTTACGTGAAGTGTAACAGTTGCATGTACAGGAATAAACTAATGTTACAGTAAAAGCTTAAGACTCAGTGGTAGTATGAGCTCAAAGTTCATATTCATATTTAATATTTTGGCAATAAAAAAAGACTCGGGGCTTTAGCCTCATAGCTAGGTCCTAAACATGCCATAAGACAGAGATTTGTCTAATCTTTGGAGGTGTTACTATGCAATGCTTACCATTTCACCATGACTAAGGGCAAATCTTGAGTGTCAAACAAAGCTGTGAAACTCAAGAACCATACAGGGTAAATATGTGTTTCCTATCCTTTTAAAGGCAGAGATTACATTTCTGAGCCCTCAATTCACAGTAATCTCTCATACATTCCTTAGCTTCACTACTGCATTTCTTGCTCAGATGGCGTGCTCACGACCTCTGGTGAAATCTGGTGTCAGTCAATAAATGATACCAATCTAAGTCAACAGTTCATTTTGGTTACCTTTTTTGCTGACCAAATTTTGCCCAAAATGTTACAGTGCCATGAATCATGTCTGAATGTATTTTGCATTGCTCCATTACCCAAAAATGATCAGACCTATGAAACCGGCTGCTTTCACTGCCAGACACACCTCCATCTGCCCCTCAGGTCTGTCTGTGGGGAGAGAGCAAGAGTGCATTGAGCAGTACATGGTGACAGATAGGAATGCAGCCCACCGTAGATCCAAAGGCAAAGATAAAACTATCATTTAAACAACATGTTATTAAAAAATAAAAGAACTGAGAGTAAATTTATAGTCTAATTGTATGCTGAAACCTTTGTCATCAGCTCTGACCATAAATCCTTGTTTTATGAGTTATGATTCTGGAGTAATGACAAATATGCACATAGACTTACATCAAAATGTGGATATTTACTGCTTCACAGTAAAAAAAAAAAAGCATGCAACTTCATTCTTTGTCTTCAAATTAGTCTGAAAAATAAAATAGGAATATGAAGGCATTATCCACGTGAAAAGATTATTGAACCTTGATCAGTAATCTGATCATTAACATTTTGCTCATACTGCAATAGAGTCATCTCCCTACTGCAGAATACAAATCAAATGTATTTCATTTTGCCAAATGTTTCAAAAATTATTCAGGATTAATACAAATATATTGCTGATTTATTCAGAAAATATTAAGCTAAAGAGAAACTACTGATTTAAACTATTACACTAAGGAGCAATGTGATTTCTTACCTTGTCCAGCAGAACTGATGATTTGACTCTGAAGAACAAAACCTGTAGATGTAGCATTTAGCGTCCTTTTGTTCCAGCCCTACTAGGAACCAGTTATTAATAACACATTTATCTCGTTTCATAATAGCCAGGCAGAGCCATAGGTGTCACTCAAAATGTGTTCCTGAGGTTCTATTTGGTTAAATTTTGTTTTTGTCCATATGATAAAACACAGGAGCTAAAATGAGTTCACTGGAGCTGCCGGATAGCTCACTCGGTTAAAGCATCGCATTGCGAAGCAGAAGTGACTATCACGGCGCGGGTTTAAGTTCCGGTCGTACCATCCGGCAGTGGTCGGCAGCGTTTTCAGAAGTAGCGGGCGATTGGCCAGCGCGCTACAGGGATGCAAATTGGGAAGGGTCTGCTGGGAAGGGTAATATAAGTTCCTTTGTTTGTTCCTTAGGCGCTTCCTGTTGGCCAGACGGGCGCTCGTCAGGAAGATTCTAAGCCTGTGCATGTCCAGGTATCCTCCACCCTCGTTCTGAACTTGCGACAATTCAACCAGTGGTGGGTGACAGGCGCGTGCTTCGGAGGAGAGCCGCGAGCTGTCTTCACTCTCCTGAGTTGGCAACAGGGGGTCGCATATACAAAAGCCTTGTGCATAGTTCCCCAATTGGACATTCCAGATTCGGGTGGGATTGGAGATGCCAATGGCAATTTTAAAAACAAAAACAAAAAAAAAAAAGAGTTCACTGAATATATCAGTGAGTTACAAGAAAGGTTTTTGGGTTTTATTGTAAATCACTTGCTCTATCTTTCATGCACTGAAAAATATATGCATTAATGAATTTTTCTTGAAGCCATTCAAAAAAATTTGTTCAAACTGGCTTATAATGATCAGTTTTTTTTAATCAACATATGGTCAAGTACTGTAACACGTAATCCAAATAAATCAACTACATAGACAAATCTGGATTTTCAGTCCTGCTAAGTAGCACTTCTTTAGAAGGTTTAAAAGAGGAGAATTTGACTTGAATCAAATATTTCAAAAAGGGGGATTCCAAACTTTTCTGCCTCCGGCTAGCCGCTGCTAAGGTTTGAAGCAATGCAGACCTTGCGTGAAAAAAAAGACTAATTATCATAAAATCATAAAAAATGAATTCTAGCCTTTTATTCTAAGCCTTACTTATTTCTTGAGTTGCAGATTGATGACTTCATGGACACATCTTTTAGGAGTGGTTGGATTACTCAAAACGAGAAAGACTTTCTAACCACAGAATTTCCTATTTGTCCGGTTTTCTATGGCCTACCGAAAATTGATAAATGTCTTGACAACCCTCCACTGCGCCCCATTGTTGCAAGTATCGGTAGTCTCACGGAGCCACTGTCATTATTCGTCAACTTCTTTATTAAGAAATTTGTTGTTGACTTGCCTTCTTTTCTAGAAGATACCACTGATGTCCTCAACATTGTTAAGGATTTGAAATGTGACTGTTACGATTGTTAGTGTCTCTTGATGTTCAGAGCTTATACACTTGTATTCCCTATCAAATCGGTATTGAAGCTCCTTATTATCTGGATAAACATCCCGATGGTTTATTTCCACCTAAGGACTTTGTGTTGATACTGTCAGAAATTATTTTGTTGAATAATTTTTTCAAATACTCTGGTAAATATTATCTACAATCCCATGGGACATCAATGGGTAGCTCCTTTGCCCCATCTTATGCTTGCCTTGTTATGGGGCTGTGGGAAGAAAAATTCATCTTTAATTCCTCCAACACTTTTTTGTTTAAGATCACTCTGTTGAAGCGATACATTGACGATATTTTCGTTATTTGGAAGGGCAATACCAATGAACTTGATGATTTCTTCCGTTATCTTAATACTTCTACCAGTTATTTGACTTTCACCAAGGAATATAGTCTCACCGACATCAATTTCTTTGATTTAACCATCTACAAAGAGGACAACGGCACATTACAGACTACAATTTTTCGTAAACCTCTCTGCAAAAATACACTCCTAAGAGCCAACAGTAATCACCCCAGTCGGCTTATTAAGAATATCGCCACTGGTCAGTTTCTTAGATTGCGCAGAAATTGCAGCTCCGAGGTTGACTTTCATACTAAAGCTATTGACATGAGGGAGCGCTTCTGAGCCAAAGGTTACCTTAGCGAGTGTATTGATTTGGCCTATCAGAGAGCAATGCGCTCGGAAAGACGCCCTCTTGACAAAAACATCAAGGGATCAAGATTCCCATCACCTCTGTTTTTCCACAGAATACACGGCCATGGCAGGCAGGATTAAATATATTGTCCTCAAACATTGGAATATCCTCAAAAGCGACCCATCTCTCAAGGATATTTCTGTTCAACCCCCTCGACGTGCACGCAATCTTAGAGACCAGCTGGTCCACTCTAACATTCGCCACCCTGCCCTATGTTCTTGGCTTCCTCCTCAACCCATAGGTTTTTATCGCTGCAGACATTGCACCCACTGCTCAAACTCTACTGATATTAAAGAATTCACGCACCCATGCACGGGCAAGAAATATACAATCAATGCTTTTATTAAATGTAAGAGCACTCATGTTATTTACATGTTAAAATGCCCATGTGGATTAGTGTATGTGGGGCAAACCAAACATCCTCTCAAAGTTAGAATAGCTGAACATAAGACTGCTCTCCGCACAAAAAACCTTGATTATGCCATAGCGCGTCATTATGAACAGGCTAAACATGGGTCAGTCGCTTCCATTAAATTCTGGGGGATAGAGAAAATCACCCCACCACCAAGAGGCCGGGATATTGTTAATGAACTCCTACGCAGAGAAGCCTTTTGGATATTTACACTCAATACTGTAGAACCTTTTGGTTTAAATGAGGAAATGAATTTGTCCTGTTTCCTTTAATTGATTTGCTTTGTTTTAATGTATTCCTATGTGTGATTGCATATCTTTTTATTCCTAATGATTTTTTTCTCCCACCGATGAGATGGTTTTGTTTGACAATGGGAGGGGCTCTCTTAGCAGTTAATTCATTCTTGAGTGTGTGTATTCGGGTCATTGGCTATATCATTCCGATGTGTTCACTTTATCCAATGGGATATTGCCACTCCATTGTGTTATGTATGAGTATTTTATGTACAGCATTGTATATCATTTGTAAATGGAGATTTGTTACATGCTGTTTTTGCTGCCTTGCTGGTCAGCTATTTATTTTGTTTATCAGCACCCTCTGGTGGTGTGTCTGTAGCAAAACATGATCTGATGTAATATCACTTCTTTGTAATAGACTAGTGCTTTCTAGAAGCTTCTGGCATCTTCCTACCTGGAGGGGGCGGGATTACCCAGGAATCCTGTAGATCTTTCCAGAATCTTGCTAGTCTATATAAATGCTGTGATTTTGGTCAATAGAGGCAGAGTTTTTGTTTTGGCAACAGAGTTACATGGTGGCATTAGAGTGTTATTATAGGATTGAACAGTGGATTCCTTGTAGAGGTTTTTTATCAGTGAAGAATAAATTTGTTTAAGGCGAGACACGGCAGGCAAAAACATGGATTTTTCATGCCGTGGTCAAATTTGAGATTTTGGGCTAGTTTACTCCTTGATTATGTATTCTTTCAAACTGCTATAAAGAAAACATTAAAATTATTCGTTTAGACATTTATTTTATGACATTTTGTCTACTTGCGGCAGTAAGTTTCTTCCGAATTTACTAAAAGGTTAGCATTCCAACGCAACGAACAGTACTTCGCCTCTTCACTGAAATCTGTCATGACCGGTACCGTTGTAAAGCTCTGATTCTCCTGCACAACGCTGTGTAATCCAAATAAGGGCATTTTCTTTCTGTGAGTAACCAATCATGAAAGTTCATAGGGGGATTTAAAGATAATGACAAAATCTCATTGGCTACTGCCGGTTTCTGCTAACGTGATTCGCTCAGATGCATCACGTGGTGCGCTCTGACACTTCCGTCTTTAGCTTGCTGCAGAACCTTGGCTGCGTCCGAATAGTTAAATAATCACGTCCTATCGTCTAATTCCGAACCACTTTTCTTTAACCTCTGTGTAAAACGTCATGAGGTAAAGGAAAGGTGAAAAGGGGACTCTTTTACAGCTTAGGGAGAGAACCGCGTTAATAAGAGAATCCGAACGCACTTACACTCGGCACAGTGATCACCCGCCTCCTGTCCGTCATGATTGTTTGTTTGAGATTTGGTGGCATGTTTGCGTTCCCGTGCCGTGGTCAGCAATTAGTCAATCAACGCAATGCATGTGTTCCACGATCGTTCAAATTGTTTAAATCAAATAGGACCATTTGAAACGTTTTTATGCAATTCCATTGCTTTCAACCCCTGAGTAAAGAAAAGCGTGAAAAGTCTGGAGGCATAATTATTTCCATGTTACTAGTGGTGAAATCCACCGAAAAGCATTTGAAACTGATAAACCTCCATGCAGAAGGACTTCAATTCCACCTGAGAATCTCTTGCAAACACGCTGGTTGAATGGTTGCTGACATACGGCACGGAAACGTGAATATGACATTTAAACGGCCGAATGCGTGAAAGTTGACAGCCTTTTGTCCTAATTGTGCTGCGCCGGGTCTGACAATAAACATTGATCCAGAAAATCATCGGTTCTGCAGCAGTTTATTGCTCGAGTGCAGTAATTGCAAAAGGGACACTAGTGCAGACGAAGCGTCTTTACGTCTACACCAGTGGTCTTCAACGTTGTTCCTGGGGACCCACTGTGTATGCTGGCTTTTGTTCTAACCACAGTTGTAATCACAGGATTTTAACGAGCTGTTCATTAGTCTTAATTAAGTGTATTTAATGTTTAGAGCAGTTATTTGGCCTCTTAATTCACAAGATAACAGAAATATCTATGTTTGCCATCCAGAATTTAAAAAATGGCATACCCACATTGCTATGCATTGGAAATAACAGCATAAAATGGGAGAAAACAATGTTACCAATCAAATTAAAGATGTACTTGGCTCCTACTTGGTGAAAACTAATTGGCACATCATGACAAATTTATTTGACAAGCAAATGGTAAAGAGTCAAACCAGCTTTGTGTTAATCTAATTAAGTTCACCTGAAGTTTTTTGAAAGAACTTGAAACAGTTGTGTCCCTCAGCCCAATTTGGGATTTACTGAGTTCCTCAGTGTCTAATTTGATCTGTTTCAAATGTTACAATGCTTGAAATTTCTTGCAGTATAGAAATAAAACCACAGTCTTCAAGAATATTTTATTCTTCATAGCATGCATGGATGTTTCTATGTAACATTTGGCTAAAAACAGTAAGTAACAATGCTAAATATGAAAAACAACTAATTAAGACATTAACAACTTGTTAAAATCCTGTGATAACAATTGTGGTTGAAACAAAAATCAGCATACACGTTGAGGACCACTGATCTACACGATTGCAGAGTGAGAGTAGAAGTGATGTCGCGTTTGACGTGAGTTTTGTCTGCAAGTTTGTGCAGTGTAGGCCAATATGTTTATTAGTTGAATAACTACAGTTGTAGGCCTTAGATACCTGTCATGTTATTAAATGATCAATTTATTCAATCGATTTTTATCAATTTATTATTTAAACATTTATTCTGTTTGTGAGCAATTGTTTCCAACAGAAATGCATTAAATTCCCCTTTGTAAATCTTTGAATGCCGTTTTCTCAAAATGAGGTTATTGTCATACTCCAAGTCAAACTCCTCTGTAGTACCTATGTAAACCAAACTTTAAAGTGATACACTTAGCTATATTCTGAAGATATTTACAGAGGGATTTGTTGATATATCATCCCTAGCCTGATTTATGAGACATTTTATTCCCAAAAATATGGCGAAAATTGATTTTTTAAGGCCATGGACAGCATATTTTGATTTTCTCAGTAATAAAAGCAGATATCCTTAAATCCCTCTGTAATTGTTTTTTTTTCATTTTATATCTAAACAAAATGAAAAAAGAATTTTGCACCTGGCTTTATCAGATGTTTAGATTTATCTTCCTAAAATATATGCAAATTAGCACATATTTAATGAGAATGCATAATTTGCATATTTAAACATAAAATTTCAAAAACTTGTAATACATATTTTTCTCATACTACTGCAAGTAATCAACTGAGGAAGTTTCATGATGATATCTATTATTTAAAAATTTTACCCTATTCACCTGTAGTGTCTCGCCTTAAGTTGTCATTGCTGGTTTTCTTTGTTGTGATTTTCAAGTCATAACAATTGTGGAGGGAGATTTAAATGTCTATTATAGTCTTGGCCCTCTGTTTGACTCTGAAGAAGACCTTGTGTCGAAACGTCAGTCACCTGCACCATAATAAATCGCCTAATATAACTGTGCTCCAGGACTCCTTCCTTTATTGTATTTTTATCCCACTCTTTCTAAGAGGCACCAGTTTTTGGCCATAGTTTGCCAGCTGAGGTGTGTATTTCTCATCGGTTTCCTGAGTTACAGGTCATAAAATGTGGTCTCGTTTTTGGGCATTTCGTGTTTTCGGCTGGTAATTTTTTTTTTTTTGTTGTTGATTTTGAGTTTTTGGTCATTTTGAGCAGTTTTGAACAAAAACTTTTTTTGGTTATAACTCGCCTCTGGACTTAGAAAATTTTAGGGTTAGTTAGGAGTCTGAATATTAGGAGGATTTCAGGCTTCAGAAGCTGCAATGTTTGTAGGATTTTTAAAAATAAATATGCATATTTAGTCAAAGATGTATATTTGACAATGCTCAAAATTGATTTTCGGCAATTTCCAACATTTAATATGGCCAGCGGCGGCCATTTTGCCGAATTTTTTTTTCACTATGCATGCCCCTTAAAAGGTGTGTGTGATGGAAGGAGGAGGGAGGAGGAAGGAAGGGTGAGGGGGTGTGGAGCATGATGAATAGTTATACAGCATGTACAAGGGAAACAATTCAACCATGAATGGACCAGCCAGCTTTTATCTGTAGCCAGGGATGTACAGTGCACATTACAGTCATGAATATAATACATTTAGTTTTAACATACAACACAGACGATGTGTTGGACATAGTAATGTATACATACAGTACATTATAATCACATTTAATTAGGAAAAAAATGCTGGAAATTCATACCAAATGTGGCAGGCCGAAAGACGGCCCGGGCGGGGAATTGAACCCGAGACTCCAGGGTAAAGTCAAACGTGCTGACCACATCACAAAGAGCCAGGCTCATTGGCAAGGTAGCGTACTTATTAGGAGGCATTTCTAGTGACAGGACCCTTCAACTGTCACATCTCTCCCCCTCTTTCAGGAGCGTTTCCTCACGCTCCATGCTTTACGCATGCTGCCATCTATTAGGATTCCCCAGATCCTGCTGATTATGCCAGAACGTGGCAGGCCATAGGAGGGCCCGGGCGGGGAATTGAACCCCAGACTCCCAGGTAAGAGTCAAACGCGCTGACCACGTCGCAAAGGGCCAGGCTCGTTGGCAAGGTAGCCAGTGCGCGTACTTATTAGGAGGCATTTCTAGTGATAGGACCCTTCAACTGTCACATCAATGCCTCCTAATAAGTACACTCCCTGGCTACCTTGCCAATGAGCCTGGGCCTTTGGCAATGTGGTCAGCGCATTTGACCCTTACCTGGGAGTCTGGGATTCAATTCCCCGCCCGGGCCCTCCTTCGGCCTGCCACACATGTATACAGCCTTTTATAATTCTCTTACAGAACATTTCCTTGCGACATGCTAATTATATGTGGGTATGGTGCATACTACATGTAGTACATGTATATTTCAATGTCTTTTCACAAAGTTTTCCATCGTATATTTACAAAATAACAAATTTACATATATATACAAACACATGGATTCATATAAATGTCATAGCAAGAGTAAAAATGGTAACATAGCGACTGTAAAACTTGCAAGTGATCTCTGATGGGGATCGGGGAGATACATGACTCAGTCTCTGTGGCGACCGAGTTATCTAGTTTACTCTGAATCACTCATTTTTTTAAATTCTGAAAGTGAAAGCAATGTCGCCTAGTCCAACTTTGGTCAATCCTCTTATTGCAAGGCAGGACGCTCCGGACCTCGACCATAATTTGCAGGTTTTTTTTTTTTTTTTTTTTGGTGCGATTAACACATCTGAAAATTGTCGTTGACATTGTTATTTTCATATAAAATATTAGTGTTAGAGGACAACGAGCTTAATGATTGAGTGATAACAAAAACAAGCATCAGGAACACAAGAATACGGAGACAAAACGATTTCAAATTACGCCATGTGTTGTATAATCTCTCCAGAAGTTGACCTTGGTTATTTATAACAATTTATTGGGGAAAGAATTCCATATTCAAACTCCACCAGAATGAAATTGGTGCTTTTTTGGCTTACCTTGATGTTTTGGTACCCAAAGAAACATTTGGGTGTTTAATAACATCAAACGTACATCCAGTCAAGAAAATTCAGTTTAATTTCGAGTACTACAAAACGTGGAAAGGGCACATAACAGCGGAAGCCATGTTGCCCATACACCGGGTTGCTAGTGCATGTGCAGCATATGCATGCGTGATATGTAACAGTAATATTAAATTATAAAACCTGCCAAAATATATTTGCAACCCCTTTTAAAATCATTCTGGCAAATAAAAAGCAGAGAAAAGTGGAGGTTGCATAAAATATTATTTTAATTTACAGGTAGTTGACAATATATTACTAGACACGTGGACTAGTTTGAGGGCAAGTGTACTAGTCCGCTGTAATTTTTACTAGTGCGCGGACTAACGGACTACCGGGCATTTCGAACCCTGATTTTAAAAATTACTTTACTGCATAAAAAGAGAGAAAATGTGTGACTCTTAAAACTTTAGAATCAATTGACTTTAAATTATAACGAGTAGCACTAGGTTTGCAGCAAAGAGCAAATGTTATGGGTGTCCCACTCAGGGAACAGTCAGCGCACAGCTGAATCACAGGCGTTAGCATACTTTTTTCCCAACTGATGTAGAAATGAAGCTCCAGTAAATGATTAAAATGATGTCTGGTTTTAAAAGTAAGACATTAAACTTTACTTTCACACAATTATATTGACTGAAAACATTAGGCCATAATTATTACCCCGCCCCCAAAGGGTGAGGGCAAGGGGTATTGTTTTTGCTTCAGTTTGTTTCTGTGTTTGTGTGTTTGTTTGTTTGTTTGTCAACACTCTAGCGGCAAAACTAATGGGTACATTCACCCCAAATTCGGTTTTGGGATTGCCACTGACCCAGAATACATCCCTATTGAATTTTGAACAAGTTGGTGACAGTATGTGCGAGGGGCGGGGTTTGTTGTGCCTGGCACCACTTGTTTTATATTTGTATTTGAAGGGAAATTTCAATTTAATGTCTGCAAAAAAGGGTCCCACTCAGGAAACAGTTCCGTTAGCAGATGGTAATCAAAACGTTCAACATTAAATGATGGTTCTTTTTAGATATGTTAGTGAGAGATAATTCATCATTACCTTTTTTTGTTAAAGGACAATACCGTAGGGGTTTTTAGTTTTTTACTTGGGGCTTCAACCATCTCGTATCCTCAGTGAAACGGCGAAGCTAATGTTTAAATTCAGGCAATGTAATGGCTAGCAGCCCATGCAAGCACCTCTAGCCTTTATCAACACTGTTTCAGGAGAAAATTTAATTGGAACGCAGCATAAGGAGGCTGCGCCAGACTCTTTCATACACGATGAATGTAACCGCAAAATGTCTCACTAAAGCAAGGAAATGATGCAAAAGCTCCTACTTTAATTGAAAATATGGTTTCACCCTGGGTTAAAGAAACGAGGAAGGTGACCAAAAGAATTTCATAATATTGAGGATCAGAGTTGCCGAGTAGCCGGTCGTCGTGTTCCGAGTAGACGGCGAAAATCGCCGGTCGCGGGCTACTTTTGAAAGCCCTGTATTATGTACCATAGACAGTAAAATCCCCTAATCCTTTGCAGTTTGACGTTCAGAAATGTTATTCTTAAATTGCAGAACTATTTGCTCATGCACTCTTTCAGAGTGCGCTGAAGCCCACGTCATTTTTATTGTAAGACTCTGCCTCTCTGGTATGCTCTTTTTCTAACCAATCATGTCACTGACCTGTTGCTAATTAACCTAATTAGCTTTGAAATGTTCCACCTTGTGTATGTAAATATGAACTAAGTAAATAGAAAAATGCTACGGAATTAGGTCAAGTGGAGCACCAGCATTCAAGTGGGTTTTATGGGTCAAAAATTTGATTTCATCTAAAACTCTATATTCGTTTCCGCAATATCTTTATTTTATTTTTAAATAAAAATTTATTTTGTTTGCACACATTAGGACATGAGAAGCACAGAAAATTCACATGAATTCAGTTGCTTTTAAAAATGTTTGAATGTTTGAGTGCAACTGATTAAGTAAAGGAGAAAATCAGAAATTTCTCAGTCATTGCTCATTAAGTCAAGTATTGTTACTGCAGTTAATTGTGTGGCTACAAATAGTGACATACCACAAACTACTCCAGTAGTGGAAATGGTTATCCCCTGACCGCCTCCCCCAGTTCCACTCTCCAACATCCTTACTGTGTTACTGTCACGGAAGAGACCTTGAACTCGACATCACTTTGGATGTTTTGTGCTGCCTTGACTTTGGAGCCACATTCAAAGTACATGACCAGCTTCTTGTTGGTGGCGATAATGAGCACAGGACTGATGGTGGAGTAGCAGGTGGCAAAGAAAACACGAGCGTCAGTCACA
Organism: Gymnothorax javanicus; assembly: GCA_029692085.1. Classification (NCBI taxonomy): domain Eukaryota; kingdom Metazoa; phylum Chordata; class Actinopteri; order Anguilliformes; family Muraenidae; genus Gymnothorax; species Gymnothorax javanicus. The sequence goes on from CM056202.1 coordinate 17,094,130, forward strand.
GCCGGGTGCTCACGGGACAAAAAGAGTGAGGAGAACCACACAACATTGTCCACGCTGAACAGCAGCACATATGTGCTCACGAGCAGCAGGACAGCACCGATGCCTCCTCAGTCTTCCTGCCGGCTCCCTGCAGGCTCTGAACCTGCTGACGGTGCCGATGCAGGACCAACATCACATACACTGCTGCTGCTACCATCAGCCCAACAAAGATGAAGTCACGTAGGATGTTTATCACACCTTTGACAACATAAAAAGTATGGCCAGGGAACACCACAATGCAGAACTTCAAGTTAAGACTGTAATCTGGGATGGTGCTGTTAATAGGAAAAGCTTTAGCGTAGAGAATGGTACTGGTGTAGATTGTCACATTGAGCCCATAGAGGAAGATGATGGCATGGGGGAGGTGGCCAGGAAGCCAGTTTTTCAGCCAGGCCCAGCCATGCTTTGACTAGGCAATGACCACACACTGGTAGGCGCTCAACAGGGAGGTGAGGGTGATCGACATGCCTCGGGCAACACGGTAGGCGAGGAGGATTGTCCTGCAGACATGGCCATCAAAAAGCAAGTCAATGCCCAGTGCAGCCAGAGCCTGTGGAATGCCTTGGCATAGCGTCACTGTCAAGTTGGCGAAAACCAGCTGGCTGAGGATGACCTCGTTGTGATGAATGCCTTTCTGTTTAACAAATAAATGACAGAAGAGGAGGAGAGCTGCCAGATTACCTGGGACTCCCACTACACTCAGACCAATGAAACTGGCCGCTTTTAGTGCCAGTTGCACCTTCATCTGCCCCTCAGGTGTGTCTGTGAGGAAAGAACGAGGGACATTGAGCAGAGCATGGTGAATGTGATAGGATGGCATCCCATTTTAGATCCAAGGTCTTGAGAAAATCACAAAGTTAATACATTATAGACAACTATGGATATGACTACAAGTGGTGAACAGTTATATTTATGTTGAGCCTGTATTTTGCCGTTCAAGCTTAAAGCAATTTTGACTATGAGTTGTTGAGAAGTCAAAAAGAGCCACAGACTCCCACAAAATTATGCTTTAGTTTCTTAAATTGTATGCTTAGAAAGCTCTCTTTATGATATTTGCTTTTGTATGTTTTTTTCATACAGACATGAATTTGGAAAATATATGAGGGTGAATGAAATTGCCGCCCTCTGTCAGTAACTGATTATTGACATTCCACTCAAAACACTTTGCATTTACGAGACAATTACATGGGAAAGCACGGTTGCTGAATATGAAATTGAAGTCTTTGTTTATTGGCAAATATTATAATAGCTGCTAGAAACATAAATATATAGCAGTAATTTACTAATTCAAATATGACTCCAATGTGATGTAATTTACACTTTCCAGAGTCAGTAAGAAGGGTTGAATAATACAATTCCTCACCTTGTGCTGCCGATCAAACTGATGAATTCTGCTCTGAAACATTGAACTGCAGATTTATAATTTTTGAGTCCCCTTATTAAAACTCTTCAGAGACTAAATTAACCATGACAAATTAATTGGCTCCATTCAGAGCATGCAAATACAGCTCTAGATATCACTCATAATCAGAAATGTAATCTCTTGCTGCTCATTGGTCTTTTTTTAAAGGTGCTTACATTGAGTAGGGCATCTTTTTCCATTACTGTCTGCCATTTTCTAAATTTAAAACCTTCGAAGGACACTTTTGAGCACCTTAAACACATAAAGGAGTTATTGCTGTCTCAAATCTTAGGAAGGATTTTACATTTGTTTATGGCTTCAGTGGAATAATGGTATTGAAACAGGTATTGAAAAATTAAAAATATAAAATCTGACCATCAGACATCATGAGAACATTTTGAAAATGAAAACTTAGTGAAACCCTTAAAATGTTTTGGGGTTTTTTTTACTTTTCAGTAACTTTGAGCCTGAAATGGAATAATATGTTTTTCAAATCAACCAGAAGTTTCCAAAATGGTTTTGCAGTTCTATATTATATGTCTATCTATGATATTCATATTGACGATGTATGTCTTATTCTTAAGAGCCAAAACATGACCACCAGCTTAACCCCTTTGCGCAGAAGCCAAATATGGCTATTTATGTGTTACCCAATTGAAGGCTTTATAATTCAAGATCCGAGCTTCACAGAGAGGAAGGAAATGGCTGAAATAAAAAAAGATACTTGTATCATTTAGAAATACATCATATTTCAGTTTATTTTCATAATTATAGTTCAGAATAAGGGCCACAAACACAAAAAATCTTCATTCAAATTCTGCTATGAAATTATTTAAAAAATAATACTGAGAATTGAAAAATGGTTGAACAATACATTTCTGAGATCATAAACTCCTTGAACACAAGTGCACATCATCTGATGTGCAAGTGCTTTTCAAAATTATCTGCCTTCTATGAGCCAAACAAGACAGCTCTCCAAGTGGATCCCCATGCTGTCAGAGTCCTCAAAATAGCGCACCGTCAAATCATTAAATAATCATATGTTTAACACAAATCAACTTTCCACTCATGAAATTCAATATGAATCAATGATTTTCTCGCGGAATTTAGCTTGAATTTATCAAAATAGGCGTGGACGGACATCAGTAGTCACCAGAAACCTCTCCAAACCAAAAGCATGCCTTTTCTCCATGATAAAGTTCAGAGTTTTGTCCATTTATTTATAAAGCCGCACAGCAAGCACACATATTCATCAAAGGAACAGCTTATTTTACGGTCAGAACGTTCACTCTGGGACGGAAAGCTTGCTGTTTACAATTCTGATCATCCAAGTGAAATGCAAGCTTGTACAAACGCTTTTCACACCCTATAAGGAGCAAGTATAACTCACTAACACAGTAATATCTGAAAGGTACCTTGTTTTAACAAAATAGACATTAAACCATCAGGAAAAAAGCAGGCAATATGCTACCCTAGATTGAAATGAGTCGTTGGTGCAATGAATGTGAAATAGGGGATTTACCAAAGTTTTTGAGCTGTTCACATTTTAAGCGAGCAAAAATCCAATGCATTCTTTTTCGTTGAATGCAGTATAAATTCTAAAACAGATCACCACATTCAGCAAAACATCAGTGCATGCAGTGTTATTAGCTCAGGTTGGCGGGGACTCTTGTTAGCCAATCTGGCAAACTAGCTCAGTGATCACTCACGGTGGTAAACCCAAAATAAGAAATAGCTGGCCAGTTAGCTAGCTGGCTAGATGTAAGATTGAGCCACTCCATACAAAGTCAGTTCTACTCACACTGTAAGAGGAAAAACTCAATCATTGTATTTCTCCTCCAAAGAATCAGTGCTATCAGCCCTCCAGTCTGTTCCATTCAGAATAATTGCCATTTTCCATCACCAAATCAGATTTCCATCCCAATATAACCTCAGCACTCCAAGGTTGGTTTTGGAAGTCTTTCTTTTTTGTGCAATTATGTCCTTTTCAGCTTTCAATTACAAAGAAAGAGTCTTGAAAAAAAACATATAACCAAGCTTGCTGTTGCAACTAAGGGTTTAAGTAAACTTTAGAGAGACTTTTGAGGGAATATATGTCCGATCAATGTCTTTCAATTACTGAAGAAAGTCTATTCTGTCTTGAATTGGATATAAAAACATATAAAAACATCAATCCCAGTAATTACCGGGAAAGGTTTACGTGTGCGTGAACTATAACTGTGCTTTACGCAGATAAGCCTGAGTAAACTTTAGAGAGACTGGATGACATTGAGGGAATATATGAGGTTGTGAGGAACAACTGAATTTGTCACGGAGTGAATGCGTAATTCAATGGTTGGGAATCACGCTTTTCTGATATCTGAGGACTATAATTGATTGCAGAGTATTATAGTATGAATACCTTGTTGAAGGGTACCATCCACCATCTGTCTGTAGGACTTGAAATACTCCATGATTAATCATGTAAATTGGTTCTGTTCTTCAGAAATACAGCAGTGGTTTTAAAAATGGTCCTCTATATTCCTTAAAAACAAGCTCTGTTACATTTTTGATTGGCTGGCCCTTTTCGTTTAAAACCATTCCACTGTGGATCTAAGTGCCAACCATCCACCAGGTGTCTGGACTTGAAATCGATTCCAAAATCATGAAGGAAAGGTTTCTGAATTTTCATAATGTATCATAAAGACCCATGATGTGTTTAAAATGAAATTAAAGCGATATTAAGTTTAACAACCCTTTGCCTGAAAGTTAAAAACACTGTTCTGCAATTCCATAGTTTTCAGATAATTAGCTATTTGAGCGTTCCTAATTTTCCATTTGCAAAAATGAAATTGCCACATTTCTACAGGCTCACAGTCTCTTGTTGGATCCGTTGAGATCTTGATCTCTGAAAGGGGTGCTATTATGAGATCAGGGCTCACTCAAGGCTATATTATCTTCACCACTGCCTTAAATGTAATACAGATATTTTTGGAAGATTTTTGAAATAAACGTTTAGGGCCCTAATTTGACAATCTCAGTGCACAATCTGAAGTGTGTGGCATCCGTGCATTTAGGGGGCGTCCAAATCCGTTTTTGCCAGATTAACGGTACCTTATCTGGGCATAAAATAAGGCACATGGTTCGAAGGGGTCAAACTAAATAGCTTAATTAATCATAAGCATGGTTTGGGTGTAACATAAACCAATCAGAGTGGCATCTCCCATTCCTTTTAACAGCGATATGCCCCTTACATCTTGATGAATTGCTATAATAAGGGTATATTTTTCAAATTGCAGGAAAAAAAATGCTCTGCACAGATGGGTCTATTCGTGGGCGTGAAGTGAAGGTGCGTGGGCAAACCCCTGCTGAAACCTGACCTCTGTAATTTCCAAAAATGTTAACAATGTATTTATTTTTTAAATATTGTTCAAAATTGTTTTAATCATATTCTGCTGAAAAAAAGTCATACACTGTGAATCCTGGGGTCACATTTGAACGTGTGGATTAAACAAGGAAACAGAAAAAGTTTTAATTCAGGGTCCCGGGTAAAAACACAGTTATGTGTGGGCGGGACACCGACCGAGAGAAATTAAAATGAACAAAGAATGTTACAGCTTGGGAGAAATAAAGGATTATAATGTTATTTATTTGATTATGATATTGTAACCCGTTGAACAATATCCAGCAGGAGTGACGTGAACTTGCATCTGCTTTATAGACAATGAGGCTGAGAAAGAAATGGATCAACCTGGATGACAGAAGAGAAGAAACAACTGTGGGTGAATACCAGGCTGTTGCCAACTAATCTTTGAAGGCCAAGTCGGATCTAAGAAAGAAATGTGAATTAATTATAGACGGTGACCATAATTTCTTCTGTTGCTTTCATGCTCATGAAGTAAGGTTGCTTCATCTGTCAGCCAAACTGTAAATTATAATAAGCAAATTGTGAATGAAATGTGAAGTTGTGTATTTGATAACAAAAGCGGAATGAACACCTTGCAGAATCAATTCAAAACTGATTTAGAGATAATTGTGAGTAACGGGATGATCTCCACTGGACTGAGACCTTATCCAAACATCTGAAACACTCAAAACATTATTTCCATACTGAGCAAAAATAAAAAGATAATTAATCATTTTTATTTATTAGTATGTGCAAATTTACACTCATTTCTTCAATTTTTTTTTTGTTTGCAGTCACTTCTACTGGGTGACCATTTGAGTACATTAACTAAATTGAGTTTCCAATTTTTGATTGAATGGAAATTCATGCAGTTTTAGGAATACACCTTGTCTTTAATTTTCCTCTAACAGCTACTGGGGTATCACATAGACGACTGCAGGGATGACAGAGTTCACCAGTATACAGGAGTCATGGCTTTATCCTGAATAATTTTTTGCAAATACCTAAATGAGTAATTCAGCGCATTAAATAATCGTTGAATGGCACATAGACGATCCAGGAGATGGCGATCCAGGAGATGCCTATTTAGAGACATTAATGCCACAGACAAACAAAATTTTTCACTCACCCAGGCTTGTACAGATGCTAACCACAGCTCATATCACAACTTTCATGTCAGGCAGAGCTGCCGGCCCATTAATATTATCTACCATTTTTAGTTGTGTATGAATAAACACACTTAGCTAGCTCAGTGTTCATGCAACTGATATATTTGTCAAATAAAGAAAGTTCAGTACTGTGTTTTTAGCTATCATAATCACATTTATAATTAGAATAATGTATATAAGTTTGTCTATGGTTAGTATGCTTTGCAACAGAGCCAAGTAGCCCTTAAATCAGAGCATCAATTGAATTGGTGAATTCAATACGGGCCCAACTCCACACATTTAATGCGTGAAGTTGGGCCCTTATTGAATTCACAGATTCAATTGCTAATTCACCCTTGACTGTATAGTAGGGAACTGTTATGATTCTGCTGTTGCCTGACCATGTTTTCGTTATGACCTTGATTCTTAGCCATGTATTCTGATTCCAGGCCATGTTTTTGATTTGCCCTTGTCTTGTTTTATCTTGTATTCCTGCCATTACTCATAGTCACTGTTTAGATTGTCATTCTGGTTTATGTATCATTCCATGCCATGTTTTTGTTTTTGCTTTGTCTGTATTCCTGCCATTATCCATTCCCACAGTTATATTCCGGTTCCGGTTTTGTTCCATGCCATGCATTGCACTTTGTCTCCCCTGTCTGGTCTCATGCCATGTGACTGCTCATTGCCCCAGTATTGCATGCCACATTTTCGGGTGATTTCATGGTTTCTGGGATTTCAATTATTCCTTCCAATCTCGTTTGCTTCCTTCCCCTTTGCTGTACTATCATTACTAACAACACTAACAGTTTGTTATTTTAGTTAAATCTAGTTTATAGTACTAACTTACTAACGAGCACTAGGAATTGTATAGCTGCACTTTACTAATTGACTAACGAGCTCTCAGCACTCGCCCTACTCTAGTCTCCGCCCCTTGTCTTTACTCAATCTACTTTGCTGCGCTTCAGCGGATCCTCTGCACCTGTTAAACTCTGTTCTGCCTCTCATTATCTGTGCACGTTCAAACTCCCTAACCGGAGCCATATGTTTGTCTATAGGCTGTCTTGTGATCCCTGTCCGCGTTTTGGCTTTTGCCAATTTCATGTGGTTAGGTTCTTCCTCGTGTCTGTTCCCTGGTTAATTAGTCTGATCCAAATCACCTGTTCCCTATCATAGCGTGTGACTTCCCTTACGTGTATTTAAGCAGTCTGTTCACTTCCAGTCCCCGTCAGAATGTTTCCCTTATACTGCGATAGTTTATGCCTTGTACTCTTTGTGTTACTCTTCTGACTGGACCGACCCTGTTTCTGATTTTGGCTTTATCTTTTTTCCTGCACCTCTGTATTGAACCTGTTTTGCCCGACCTTGATTATTTTGTTTGCTGCCCTGTTGGATTACTTGGATTACGCCCCTGGGATTCTGATTCTGGTTTGTGGACTCTACCGTTGCTTCTTGCTCTGCGGGGGTTCAAATAAAATTCAAGTTTGCTGGATCACTTGGTTCTCGCGCTTGGTTCCTGAACGCAACCTCACAGGAACAATGTAATTTGCATAACAATAGACAATGAAATTAAAATCTATTTTATTTTGATACATAAATTCATCCTTAGTCTTTGGCATTATGCCAAATACTCCAATCAAAGAGACATGATGTAACATTGTTGAGCTCCCACACTATATCAAAGTTCTGCAGTTGAGCGAAATCGAAAGGATAATTGAGCAACAATGTGAGTTAACGCACCATCTTATGCATTTTAAGTTTTGTACAAACCCCAATTCCAATGAGTTGGGATGTTGTGTAAAACGTGAATAAAAACAGAATTCAATGATTTGCAAATCTCATAAACCCACGTTTTATTCACAATAGAACACAGACAACATATCATTTCAATCACAAAGACTTCGGATTTGAGAAAAGGAGATTTATTAACAATGCAATGACATGAAATTAATTCAGTATTTGGCAATGACTCCGTCCTCGAGGACCCTCATGCGAGGTGGGGCGCTGATCTGCCAGGGTAGCAGGTAGGGGCGAAGCCATCTCCTGTTGAACAGAAGGATCATATGGATGAAGTAGATGCTGATGAGGCCGGATTCAGAAGTTGGTGGTGGTGGGGAGGCGGTGGGCGATGCGGAATCTCTGCAAAAGCAGACAGGAACACGTCATGAGCATATATATATTGGACCGAAGGCGCCGATTGAGTAAGTGCAATTGCTTGAGCATCCTACGTCTCATGATTGAACTTTTGTTTACACTCCCATATGTTGAAAGTGAAACATTTCAACATTTCATGGAAAACATTAGCTCATTTTGAATTTGACGGCAGTAACACATCAGAAAAGTTGGGACAGGCCATGTTTACCATTGTGTAGCATCCCCTCTTTAAACAACAGCCTGTAAACATCTGGGAAGTGAGGAGACCAATTGCTAGAGTTTTGGGAGAGAAATGTTGACCCACTGTTGTCAGATGTAAGATTCTAGCTGCTCATCAGTCCTGGGTCGTCTTTGTTAGATTTTTCGTTTTATGATGTGCCAAATGTTTTCTGTCGGTGAAAGGTCTGGACTGCAGGCAGGTAACCCCATACCATCAGAGATGCAGGACTTTGAACTGTCCACACGACACAGCGTCCGTGGTTTCCAAAAAGAATGCCAAATTTTGATTGATCTGACCACAGGACAGTTTTCCATTTTGCCCCAGTCCATTTTCAATGAGCACTGGCCCAGAGAAGACGCTGGTGTTTCTGGATCATGTTCACGTATGGCTTCTTTTTTTGCATGATACAGCTTTAGCTTGCATTTGTAGATTGCACGGCGAACTGTGTTCAGAGACAATGGGACTCATGCAGAAGCGATATAAGAACAAATTTTCTCTTATTTTTATTTGTATCCCCTATTCTTTCTAATTTTGTTCTTACCCATTGATTTCTGGGATGCACCACTGTTATCTTATTTTTGCTCTTCTCTTAGGTAAGAGAAAATTTTACGAGTGGTCGAGAGCACTCTCCCGGAGATAAGAGAAAACAGAAAACTCTTATCTCTGTCCACAAATTGCTTGTCCAGTGCACGGAAACACGGAAGTTTTAAAACCTAAACATTAAAAATGCATCATATAATCAAAGTTTGATTGTTTTATGTTTGAGGAATTATAATGATTTTATTATTTAATTCTTGGGCTAAAGAGTTTGGCCAGCTAATCCTAATTACGACTAAGCTATAAAAACCCTTAGATATTTGCATAAGTTCTGCTTCTGAATGGCTTACCTATTGCTTTGGCCATCCAGGCCTCACGCAGAGAGTGCGTTTTCAGAGCAAATCTGTTTGATGAGAGTGATGATAGGCTACTTGTACCAAATGTGAAAGCAACCGTACTTGAGCACAGAAGATTACTGATGTGTTACGGCTCTCTTAACAAATGCAGCGGCAAAAAGATATCTCCATTCAAAGGAAGAAATTCAATGCTTGCTCGAAATGTAGGTGGACGAAACCATACAATCACACCTGGATACTACATGCAAAAACTCTGAGATTTATGGAATAATTTGTGAGTAGTTACTTTTGCGTAGTTATCACTGAATAATAGATCAGTGCCGTGACAAACTAAAGAAAATACAGCTGCGATATTTCAAAGTGCAGGACGCGGTGTGAAAGTCTGGCAGCTCAAGTGATGAGAAATATAAATTTTCGTGGTTTAAGGCAGTGGACACCATAATCGGCCAAAAACGCAAGGGCCAAAGAATTCCTTATGCAAAATCCACCTTTCGACTTAAGTTGATGTTAGGGTACCCAGGGAAAGATTTGGATGTGTAAAAACATCAAGCATTCAATCAAGAAAATTTTGAGTTCAATTTTTCGTGCTGCTATACGTGGTAATCCATGTTACAGATGACAAACCGGGTTGCTAGGGGCATGCAGCATATTCATTTGCGATATTAATATTTTAAACCCCCTTCTCAATAATAACCCCCCTCTCCCCCAAAATATATTGGCGCCTCCTTTTAAAATCGTTCCCCATTTAAAACCTCCTAGGTGCATACTGCAACGCGCTGTATAGGAATTTTGACATGTATGCAAGTGTACTCAAGTATGGTACGATATTACAAGTGTGAAAGCTGACCAGAAAGGGGAGGGGGGACAATCGTACTGGGGCACGGTACGGAACAATCGTACCTAGTGTGAAAGCGCCCTCGAGCAGCCACGAGCAGTCTGCTCTTTGCCGGGGCACATCATCTGCCCTTATATAGTGTTTAGTGGGTGTCATATATGCTAATTTAAAACAACCGGGCACATGCTTCCAATTTACGATCAAGTGGGATTCAACATTCAGCACACCTGAGCAAGAGCAGATTTGGACTGTAAGAGCGTTTGGTACATCCGGAGTTTATTTCCCTTATTTTTTCTCTTGGTAAAAATATAAGAGGAATTTAAGAGAATGTTGCTGCATGAGGCCCATTGATTTCTGGAAGTGCTCCTGAGCCCATGCAGTGAATTTCAGTGCAGAATCATGCTTGTTTTTATTGCAGTGCTGCCTGAGGACCTGTAGATCACGAGCATCCAATATTGACCTTCTGTCTTGTCCCTTGCACACAGAGATTTCTTCAGATTCTCTGAATTTTTTGCGGATATTATGTAGTGTAGATGGTGGGATATTCAAAGTCTTCACAATTTTACATTGAGGAACAATTTCTGAAATTGGTCCATAAATTTTTGATGCAGTTTTTAGCCCGCTTGGCCAAAAGGCCCAAGGGGCTTATGCTATGCTCGGGGTCTTCAGTGGTCTGTCATGCGTGCGTAAACTTTTGGCTTGTCTGCGCTCTAGCGTCTTTAGTTTTTCACCGATCCTTTTCATATTTCAGATGTGTATATATGGTCATAAGGTCTAGACCAAGTTCAATTTTGAGCCGAATCGGACTAATACTTTGGCCAATAGGGGGCGTTTGATTTTGGCCATGTTTGGCCAAGCGGGCGCAGTGGCTTTGCCACTATTTTTTGCAGATTGGTGGACCTCTGCTCATCCTTACTTCTGAGAGACTCTGCTTCTCTAAAATGCCCTTTTTATACCCAGTCTTGTTACTAACCTGATGCCAATTAACCTAATTAGTTGCAAAATGCTCCTCTAGCTGTTGTTTATTAGTACCAATTACTTCTACAGCCCTTTGTTGCCCCGTCCCAACTTTTTTGAAATGTGTTGCTGCCATCTAATAAAAAATGAGCTAATATTTTCCATTAAATGGTAAAATGTCTCACTTTCAACACCTGATATGCTGTCTAAGTTCTTTTGTGAATAAAATGTGGGTTTATGAGATTTGCAAATCATTGTATTCTGTTTTTATTCACATTTTACGCAACTTCATCGGAATTGGGGCTTGTAAATCACTGCAGAGCGCTGTCTCTTTGTAATTACAATGTCTCTGCTTGATGTGTGTTTTAAAATATGGGATACCACAGTGACAGACTTAACTGTTTTTTTCTCCTTCATTTTTAGAATTGGTTAAAGGTATAGTTAATGATCATAATCCACACTTTTTGTCAAAATCACCGTATTTCTCCTCACTATCTGCAAGCTGTCACTTCTGAGAGCATGCTAAAAAAATCCGGTTCCAATACACAGCCTGGGCTCTGAATTTAAGCAGGTAAATCTGTGGCTCGAACCGAGCCACCAGAACATGAGTCCACCCCCCACGCCCAGGGGCGGGTTCATACTCGTGCATGGGTCAGACACGGGGAGGAGGGGAAGTAGCAGGTCGCGTAGCGTGCACAGTTACAGTAGAGAGAGAGACTTGGCATTGCAGCATTTGTGATGGCTGATAAACAGCCCAAGAGAAAACGGTCGGAGGAACATATTAAAAAAGAAGGGCTACGACCATGAAAGGGCGAAGACCCGGGTCAACATTGGTGTGGCTTTCCGACGGTGGAGGGAACTCTGCGAATTGAAGGGTCTGAAAACGGACCCAGAGGTTGCCGTCTTTCTGGTGGACAGATGAGCAACATTAGCTTTGCGGTGCTTCACACAACAGTAACAACCATCAGGCATTCATCATATTGTCTAATCTGCCAAAATGTACCGTTGTTGTGATCTTATCTATTTATAATAGCAGTCGAGTTGTGGGTACAGTTGTCTGACGGGTCAGCTAACCTTAGCTTCGCAAACTGAACTTGTGGCTACGAGTTCTTGTGAATGTCTGACATCTTATGTAAAGAATCGACGGGGGATTGCGCAATCAAACGCAGTACGTATGTGCGACTAGATAGAATGAAATGAACCGCCTTCGTCTCAGCATATTGTTTTGCTTGTACTGTCTCGCTTTGCATGCATGCGGTTGTAGCTGTACTGTTATATACCCACTGTTCAGGAAGAAATTTTGCTTTAAGCTCCTGATTACCATTTCTCCCAAAACGAAAAAATTCCGGCAGCAAGCTACTAAATGAGCTCATAGCAGAAACATGCAAACAGTCCAAGCGTTGCTTCTGCGGAGCTCGCGAATCGATAACTTGTACCGGGAAAAATTCCAAATCCTTTTTCCACTTTTTCAGCTTGTAATTAGCCAGAACGATTTTAAAATGCATTTCTGACCGTAGTCTGTTCGTGGACACAGACTCCTATTTGAGGCATTGCGCTGCCAAGCATGCTTTAGCAGTTCTTTATATGACAGGCTTATTATCACCTTTGCTACAATACTACTAAAACTCGTCTCATGTACTTTCAAAGCAATAAATACGGCTTCCCCTCGGCAACTTACCCTCAAGCATTGGAGGGTCTGGCCTCCGCCGTATTGATCAGCTACGCAGTTTCTACTGCCGTTTACATGGCAATGCGCGTCCATGAACTTCGGGGGTGGACCCCGGGGCGGAGTATGAAGGGAGGGGTGGGTCTGAATTCGTTTACACTTCAAATATCAACAACCTGTTATGGCCCCAATTTGTTATGGCGTCAATTTGTTATGACGTCACGGACAGCAAGGGATGACAGACAAAATTCTTAAACTTCAACAGATTTAATGAAACAAACACTTAGAACTAATCTACAATCTACCCTACTGACCAAGATTGAAATTAAAAAAAGAGATATTTACAGTCCCTTGGTAATTTCCACGTCAAACTCCTGTAAAATCAAACTCCAATTCAACAATCTCCGATTCTTGTTTTTCATCTTACTCAAAAACATTAACGGATTGTGGTCAGTATATACAATCATTGGCTTTTGCCCTGTACAAACATAAACCTCAAAGTGTTGTAAGGATAGAACCAGAGCCAACAGCTCCTTCTCAATTGTGGAATAGTTCTTTTGGTGGCGATTGAACTTCCTGGAGAAGTATGCCACGGGATGCTCAATGTCATCAGAGTCACTTCTCTGTAGGAGCACAGATCCACAAGCTTGGTCGCTAGCATCGACCGCCATGGAGAACGGTTTGTTGAAGTCAGGAGATTTGAGCACGGGGAAGTGACATAGCAGAGACTTCAGGCGATCGAAGGCTCTTTGGCATGCTTCATCCCAAGTGAACTTTTACGCCTTTCTTCAGTTGGTTGGTGAGACTGAGAGCAATCTCAGCAAAGTTCTTGCAGAACTTGCGGTAGTACCCGATCATTCCAAGGAAGCGGCGCAAAGCTTTTTTGTTGTCAGGAACTGGAAAGTCCATGATGGCTTGGACTTTAGCATTTATGGGTGCCACCTTACCCTGGCCTATGGCGTAGCCAAGATAATGTGACAGTAGCACAACCAAAGTCACTCTTGTTCAGGTTAACAGTCACGTTAGCCTGGGTCAAGCGCTGGAACAACGTCTCTACATCTTTCAGATGTTCTTCCCAGGAGTCACTCCATGTGATCAGGTCATCGATGTATGCACCCGTGTGTGGCAATCCGGCGATTGTAGACTGTATCATCCTTTGGAACGTGGCTGGGGCATTTTTCATGCCAAAGGGTAGGACTTCATACTGGTATAACCCAGATGGTGTGGCAAAAGCAGAGATGCTCTTGGCCCTCTCAGTTAAAGGCACACACCAATAACCCTTCAATAAATCAATCTTAGTCAGAAACTTTGCTTGCCCTACTCTATCGATACAATCATCAATCCTAGGTATTGGAAACACATCAGTTCTAGTTACAGCATTGACTTTGCGATAATCTGTACAGAATCTAGTACTTCCATCAGGTTTTGGAACTAGAACACAGGGTGAACTCCAATCTGAGTTAGAGGGCCTGATAATATCAAGTTCTAACATGTACTCAACCTCTTTCTCAGCAATCTTTCTCTTTTCAGGATTCATCTGGTACGCTTGCTGTTTTATTGGTTTGGCATCACCAACATCTACATCATGAGAGGCTCTAGAAACTCTCTTTGGAACATCAGGAAATAGATCTTTATATTTCTTGATCAACCTCTCAAACTGATCTTTCTGTGAGGGTTCTAAGTGCTGGAGTTTTACATCAAGATTTTGCAACACTTCAGAATTTGACAATTTACATGAAAGAACTTCAGCTTTAATTCTAGGTTCATCATCTTGAAACTCCCCCTCATCTTCACAAGTCTCGGCCATAGGAGGATCTGAAGTGACAGCTGCGACCCTGGCATTCCTATCATGATAAGGCTTCAGCATGTTAATGTGACACAACTGTTTTGGCTTTCTCCTATCTGGAGTCTTCACAATGTGATTGAGATCATTGAGTTTTGTCAGAATTTCATAAGGATCATGAAATCTAGCCTGCAATGGATTGGACTGCAAGGGAAACAACACAAGGACCTTGTCTCCTGGTTTAAACTCACGGCTTCTAGCCTTATGATCATACCAAGTTTTCATTTTTCCCTGACTTGATTTCAAGTTCTCTTTGGCTAGATCACAAGCTGCACGCAGTCTTTCCTTGAACTTGCTAACATAGTCTAACAGACTGATATGCAGCTCTTTCTCTTGCCATTGTTCAATCAACAATAGCAAAGGTCCTCTCACTTCATGGCCAAACACTAGCTCAAACGGACTGAATCCAGTAGACTCCTGCACTGCTTCTCTCGCTGCAAACAACAGCAAATGAACACCTTCATCCCAGTCTTTCTCATGGTCATAACAATAAGTCCTCATCATTGTCTTGAGAGTGGAATGAAACCGCTCTAAGGCACCCTGACTCTCTGGATGATAGGCACTGGAAAGAATCTGCTTCGCACCTAGTTCATACACAACCTGCTGAAACAATCTGGAAGTGAAATTGCTACCTTGATCTGACTGAATTTCCCTGGGAAGGCCAAACAACGAGAAGAACTTTATCAAAGCCTTAGAGACTGCAGTTTCCTTGATGTTGCGTAGAGGTATGGCTTCAGGGAATCTGGTAGATGCACACATGATTGTCAACAAGTACTGATTTCCAGATCTATTCTTGGGTAATGGACCAACACAATCAACGATGACCTTGGAGAAGGGCTCCCCAAATGCTGGGATAGGCTGCAATGGAGCTACAGGTGGGTCTAACTGGTGTTTTCCAACTACCTGACAAGTGTGACAGGTTTTGCAAAAGTTGGAAACATCTTTCCGAAGTCCAGGCCAGAAGAAGTGTTTCATGATCTTGTCAACAGTCTTGTTAACACCAAGATGACCTCCTAAAGGCAAACTATGAGCCATTGTTAAGATCTCATTCCTGTAGACCTTCGGAACAACAATTTGCTTGACCACTGCCCAATCTGCATTGGCAGGGATTAGTGCTGGGTACCGGTACGCGGTATACCGTATCACCGGTACCAACGTTGCGATATGTTAATCGGTTGTCAAATGCGTGTGGAAACGATACACCGTACCGAATCATTTCTCACCTACCGTTCGCTAGTTTCCAACAACTGCAGGCCACGCTGGTGACTGAACTGTGCACAACGACACTGACAAACTTAACATCGTTCAATCAAACTTCGCTCTGAAACATTCTTGCCATCATATGCATTGTTTTTATCTTGGTAAATCTCGCCAGAAACAAGACTTTTGTTGCAAAAGAAGCGGCATTTCCAAGCTGAAGCTGTCACGGGATCCCGACCATATTGGAAGTTGAAATCAGCCTCATCATGCGCTACCATGGTTACCAATCTGCGGCCGGAGAAATGCAAATGAGGTGCGCGCTGCTCTGCAGGACCATTGGTTCGCCCGTTTACTATAAAATTCCCATGTAGTAAAACTATGAATGAAACTCTGATCAGGAAACAGCCGAGTGAAAGCCAACCCTGCCGCGCATAATTTATGCGTGCCGATTGCCGACACATGAGTCATTACGTTAAAAACGCAAAAACAACTTATTCCAGAGGCATCGATCTAAATAATTTTACATTTGACTGCGTTTACATGCACACCATATTCTTGTATTAATCGGAATACGAGAATATTCCGATTGCTTACCTGTTATATAAACGCGTGCAGTAACCCGATTAAGATCATTTTCTGATTCGAAATATTCCGAATAAGACCCCTGGCATATGCCTGTTTTAATCGGAATATTGGGTCATGTTATCACCTTAATCGGAAAATGCCCCCGAGCAGATATTCATTTTGTATGTCTGCGCCTCTTCAATTCGCAAGGAATTAGCATTTTTAGAGGGAGGAGGAGACGACTGTGTGCATTCAGATTATGAAAGACATGAATGGAATATATCGACGGGCGAAAGCACCATAACAACGGTCATTAAGGTGTGCGAGAAGTGGAGAGAGGCTGGTTTTGTGTTAACTGCCAACCAAGTTGAGCGTCGCTGGAAAACCCTGAAGGTGGCTTATTCCCAAGCGAAAAAAATAAAGGCAGTGACTATTTTTACGCAAGTCGTAATCTTACTACAATTTGCTATTCTTACGAGCTTCCGTATGGGTTAGCTAACGGGTTAGGTAGTTCAGGGAGTGTAATTTTAGGTTCAATGTTTGCTCGCTAATATTTGGGGAACTGTCAGGTCGTCACTCTCTACAATCAATAGTCAGTAGTGATTAGTGTCGTGTAGAAGAGCTGATAGCTGCACAAAGTTTGTCCTTGCAAGAAATTTTAGAGTACAAGTTGGCAAATGAGTAAGATGGCAAGCTGGCAAAGTTAACTGGCTAATAACTAACCCTACCTAATCTAAGTAGAGGACATGCTGACTGTAATTTAAAGTAAGCCGGCTAGCCGGAATAGTAATGTTAATTAACCACAAGGCACGCAGCGAAAGCGGGATGTTTTCAACCCAGTTGATTAGCAAATTTTTTCCGAGGCCGAATTTCCTCTTGTGCATGCGGATACGGAAGTTCGTACGAATAGCAAATTACAGTAAGGTCACGACTGGCGAAAAAATAGCCGCAGCCAAAAAAAAAAAAAAAAAAACCAGCTGCCCAAATCCAGCCAGTTTCATTTCGCGATCATGGATGAAATTCTGGGACAGAGACCGCTGACGATGGCAATGGCCAAGAGAGTGGAGACGATGTCCAAGTGGTGGATATGCTAATTAACATGTAAACAGCATATTCCCATTGCTCGGCGCATGTAAACATCTTATTCCGAATATTACCTTAACCTGAATATGAACCTTAATCGAAATATGGTGTGCATGTAAACGTAGTCACTATTCGCTCACCCGTTCGAGAATGGAAGCGATACTTGAGTCTATAGTGTCACCAGTCCACATAATGGACAATATGAATTTTAATTTGAAACATTTAATGAGGAAATTCCTATGCCCCGACGAAAACCTCGGTGTAACTAATCCCGGAATTCCTGACATTCACGTGGTTGCAAGCAGGCTCCCCTTCCATTCATTCCTACTAGGCGAGACTGCACGTCATCCCCTGTGTCACTCCTTCTCATAGAAATCGCTAAGATCGCAAATATGCCGCCTACCGTTAAAAGCAAGGTGTGGAAACACTTTTCAAAAACTCCTCTCGGTGGCAAATGCAAGCACTGTGACAAAGATGTGTCCAGCAAGGGAGGAAGCACAAGTAACCTCAAAGCCACCTTCGCCGCACTCACAAAATTGAAGTGCAGCCACATCCGTCCGTAGCCGGTAAGCCTCGCCATTCCGTCGTGACCATTCATAACAAAACCGGTTCAAATGTAGTAAAGGTTTGAGGAAAATTGTTTTGTCTAAGCCGTTGATACCAGGGACTCCCCATGGCAATAACGATGAGTTTGATCAACTTTCTTTCTGACAATCAGCTTTGTAAAATTTCTATCGTGAGGTCCCCTAGTGCATATTGTCAGAAACGAGTAGTCCGGGAAATGTCAGACTGTTATACGGTACTATAATCAAGACCTCTATCGGTAGTCTAGCGCTAATCCGAGCGAAGCATATTTGGCCCGTGGGTCAGGCTACAATGATGCACTCTGAACTGAAGTGAACTGTGTTAGCTTGTCGAAATGTAACTCCAGAACGTAAATAATATTTAAGCACTTATGTCTCCGGGGGATGCTGGCAATAATACGGCTGGGCTAATGCCTCATAAAAAAGAAATGAGGAACTGTCGGATGGCTCACTCGGAAAAGCATCGCATTGCGAAGCAGAAGTGACTATAGCCTGCGAGGCTCTCTTGTTCGCGATGGGGGAGAGGGAGTGAAAAGAGAGCCTGCACGAAAGCCAGGGTTTTGTGAGTGTCCCGCGTTCGTCCACGAACGCAGCATTCTGATTGGTCGAATTTGACAGCTCCCAAATTCAAATTTGACAATTGAACACTCGCAGGTATGGATGCCCATAGTGGATAATATTCAAATGAAAATGTAATCCCACTATTGCATTATAATTTTCCACTTATGAAGGAGTTATTTGAGACAATACTAAATTGAAAATGCATTAATCCAATTATCACTTTCATTTTCAAATACACATATGGGAAATCTATGACTATATTCAAATGATAATGAAAAGCTGTTTGACATTTCATTTTCAAAGTCACGCTCTGCAATACAGTGGACAATATTCAAATGCAATAAGCAAAACAGCACCCCCAGCCTATTGCATTTACATTTACATTTCAACACGCTCTTTTAGGGTCAACATGAAAATGAAAATGCTGTTTTCTAATCACTTGGAAATAATAATGATATAATAATGATGATGACATTTGACATTTCATTTTCAAAGACTTATCCTGCAATACATGGGACAATATTCAATTGCAGTAAGGGAAACAGCTCCTCCCAGTCCATTGCATTTTCAAATACATGTCACCACGCTCTTTTTGGGACACAATGAAAATTAAAATGCAATCTGTTAGCGTCTCATCAAGGCGGGTCTTCCGCTAGGACGTCACTCATTAGGGGCGCGAATGGAAACCATGTTCCTTATTTGCATACCAACCAATCAGCTTCTGGGTAGCGCTTGTACGCACGGAGGCTTACTGATAATGTCATGATGGCTAGGCTGCTATGTATTGTGTGCCATCGCGCGTTAGGCTACGTTGTGCTTTGGATGTAGCCATCTCGGCAGCTCGTATGCTAGCTAACGTTAACTAAGGAAAATATTCGTAAATGATTATGACATAAATACGATATGATTTGATTTTTGCCCCAACTCTATTAACTGAGCTAGCTGTAATATGCATTAACTTATCCGAGGCTTCGCGGCAGTGTTGTTGTGCAACTGCAACCCAAGTGTGCTTGCAGATTTCAGAGCCGTTAGCTAGCTTGCTAGTGAGTCTAAAAGCAATCGCTTAGGTACAGCTAGCTAGCTAGCTATGATGCTTACTGGAGAAGCTCTTACAGCCCTGATTTGTTGCTTTCAACGCCATCTCACGCACACGACCTCTTTCACCATTGATCAGCAGCTTCTTTTACCTAAAGAACATACTGACAGTTCACCCTGAGACATGTTATGTCATAACTAGTTAAAGCAGCATTATCCTTCCATGCGTGCTATAGCGTATTACATTACTCCAGATAAAACGCTATCCGTCTTCCCACCCTGCTGACGCTAGTTAGGGGAAATGTTTGTCATCATTTTTATACGTAATCGCTGTGATTCGGTTTTTGCCCTAGCTTTGCAAGCTAGCTAGCTGACAGCGATTGCTCTTGTGCTTGCCGATTGTTCTTGAGCTAGCCAGGTAATGAGCTATCCATTTAAATCTCCCAGAAATCTGATAGTGCTGTTGGGATGTACAAAAGTGCTGCCAGACATATCAAAGAAGTTCATATTACAGCAGGTTAAGTTAGCAAGTGAGGAACATCGTTTTCAGCCAGAGTCATCAAAACTTGTCCCATTGCTACGTGGCTTGGGAATCGTGATTAAGCCAGGAACAGCGGCAGCCTGACTGCTGGCCGTTTATCGGACCGTTCTGCATGAGGCATACATTGTGCATGTTTCAGGAGAGGCCAGTGGTGAACCTGCAACTCGGCAAACACAAGAGCAATCGCTATCAGCTAGCTAGCTTGTGAAGCTAGGGCAAAAACCGAATCACAGCGATTAAGTATAAAATTTATGACAAACATTTCCCCTAACTAGCTTCAGCAGGGTGGGAAGACGGATGGCGTTTTGTCTGGAGTAATGTAATACGCTATAGCACGCATGGAATGATAATGCTGCTTTAACTAGATCTGAAATAACACTTTTCAGGCTGAACTGTCAGTTTGTTCTGTAGGTAAAAGAAGCTGCTGATCAATGGTGAAAGAGGTCGTGTGTGCGAGATGGCGTTGAAAGTGACAAATCAGGGCTGTAAGAGCTTCTCCAGTAGGCATCATAGCTAGCTAGCTGTACCTAAGCGATTGCTTTCAGACTCACCAGCAAGCTAGCTAACGTCTCTGAAATCTGCAAGCACACTTGGGTTGCAGTTGCACAACACTGCCGCGAAGCCTCGGATAAGTTAATGCATATTACAGCTAGCTCAGTTAATAGAGTTGGGGCAAAAATCAAATCATATCGCTTTAGTGTTATGATCATTTACAAATATTTTCCTTAGTTAACGTTAGCTAGCATACTAGCTGCTGAGAAGCCTACATCCAAAGCACAACGTAGCCTAATGCGCGATGGCACACAATACATAGCAGCCTGGCCATCATGACATTATCAGCAAGCCTCCGTGCGTACAAGCGCTACCCAGAAGCTGATTGGTTGGTATGCAAATAAAGAACATGGTTTCCGTTCGCGCCCCTAATGAGTGACGTCCTAGTGGAAGACCCGCCTTGATGAGACGCTAACAGATTGCATTTTAATTTTCATTGTATCCCAAAAAGAGCGTGGTGACATGTATTTGAAAATGAAATGGACTGGGAGGCGCTGTTTCCCTTACTGCATTTGAATATTGACCCATGTATTGCAGGATAAGTCTTTGAAAATGAAATGTCAAATGTCGTCATCATTATTATATCATTATTATTTCCAAGTGATTAGAAAACAGCATTTTCATTATCATGTTGACCCTAAAAGAGCGTGATGACATGTAAATGTAAATGCAATAGGCTGGGGGTGCTGTTTTGCTCATTCCATTTGAATATTGTCCACTGTATTGCGGAGCATGACTTTGAAAATGAAATGTCAATCAGCTTTTCATTATCATTTGAATATAGTCATAGATTTCCCATATGTGTATGTGAAAATGAAAGTGATAATTGGATTAATGCATTTTCAATTTAATATTGTCTCAAATAACTCATTCATAAGTGGAAAATTATAATGCAATAGTGGGATTACATTTTCATTTGAATATTGTCCACTATGGGCTTCCATACGCAGGGCTGGCGTTAGACCTGAAAATTCGGGGGCAATTATTGGCAAAAATTAGTCCTGGCTAATTTTAGATGGTTTCCCTTTATTAACACGTTTTCCAATTCAAGAATAATCAAGTGGCAATTGAAGACACGACTTCTCTCCCCCATGCGATCTAAAAGCGACAAAATAATGGGCTGCATTCAGTACAGAAAAATAATTTACTTGTAATTTGGTCTATGTACTGGCACTCATTTCAGAACTCTTCAGCGAATGAAGGTAATTTTGGTGACTAGTTTGTGGTTTCGTCCATTTATATTTTCCTATCGGACAGCTGTCTATTGTTTACAGCAAGTTGCGTGACCAAAAACAGGTGTAAGTACTTGTCGCCGAAATTACCTTCATTCGCAAAAGAGTTCTGAGATGCCGCTCTCGCTGAAAAAAAAATAATAAATTACCGTTGCTGAGTGCCAATGCATAGACCTAATTAGTCTAACCACGCTGATAGCTTGTTAGGGGTGGAATTCAAAAACACCTGGCTTTCGTGCAGGCTCTCTTTTCCCTCCCTCTCCCCCATCGCAAGCAAGAGAGCCTGCTCGCAGGCTAAAATGACCAGTGGTCGGCAGCGCTTTTCAGAAGTAGCGCGCAATTGGCTAATGCACGACAGGGATGCAAATTGGGAAGGGGGCTGCTGGGAAAAGTTATGCAGTTCGCCTAGGCGCCTCCTGTTGACCAGACGGGCGCTCAGAACGAAGATTCTGAGCTTGATGACATTCGGAGATCCCCCGCCCTCGTTCTGCGCTTTCAAAGTCTTATTCAATGAATGTATCATAATCAGAGACTAACGAGCGCGTGCTTCTGAGGACAGCCGCGAGCTGTTTCACTCTCCGATGTTGACAGCCGGGGGCCGCATCTGCGAAGAAGTTTTAAGTACCTGTACATAGTTCCCTAATTAGATATTCTAGATTCGGGTGGAATTGGAGATGCCAGATTTAATTAAAAAAAATAAATAAATAAATGAATGTGTTAGTTTTCAACTTATGGTGATGAATTTTCAACAAGAATTAAAAGCAAATATTATAACTTATTCATTTTTGAATCTTCAAAAGTGAAAATACAAACAAATATTTGAGGTAACATGAAGAAATGCTGAAAACATGTTGCAACACCTCCAATATTTTTTCCAGCTATGTTTGGCAGACCTGCTGCTTCTGCTACTCCTGCTGCACAAGCTGCCCCTCCTGCCAGAGATGGTGGCCTGCCAGTGCCATCACCACCACTGTCAGACTTGCCAGCCAATGATGGCAGTGAAGCAACGCCCTCCTCAAGTGCAACATCAGCTGCTAGACCTGTCATCATCAGCCCCTGGGAACATGCTAAGCAGGCAAAGCTGCCTGCACACCGTGTCAGTGACATAACCAAGGCAGTTGTGTACCATATTGTTGAAGACATGCGGCCATATTCAACAATAGACCGACCTGCCTTCCGCAACTTGTTGCATGTTATGGAGCCCAGGTACACGCCACCATCCCGGAAGACCATCAGTTCGCAGATAATCCCATGCTGCCACTCCATGGAGAAGGAGAAGCTGAGGGCTGCATTGGAAAATGCATCAGCTGTGGGCTTGACTTCAGATGGATGGACAAGCAGGTTAACCGACCCCTATTTGACCATCACTGCACACTATATCGACAAAACTGGCAATGACTGGGACTTGAAATCGAAGGTTCTCCAGACAGAGGTTGTTGTGGGCAGTCACACAGGAGAGAACTTGGCCATAGAGCTTGATTTGGCAATGATGAAGTGGGGGATCAAAGAGAAGGCGGTTGCTATCACTGTCGACAATGCCGCCAACATGGGCAAGGCAGTGTCCATCTCAGGCATAAACTTGAAGATAGGGTGCTTTGCCCATACGCTGCATTTGGCAGCCTGTAAAACCAGTGATATCACCCGCGACATCACGAAAAACATGAGACCAATAATTGCTTTCTTCCACAAAAGCCACGTTGCAGCTCAGGTGCTTTCAGAAAAGCAGCAAGCTCTTGAGTTGCCTGAACACCGCCTTACCATGGATGTTAAAACACGGTGGAATTCCACCTATCTCATGGTGGAAAGGTTCTGGAGCAGAGACCAGCCATACTCGCTGCCCTGATGGACCCTAGAGTGCACAGCCACTCAGACGCACGCAAGCTGCAAGCAGACTTGAACGATAAAAGAATTGCCATGTGTGAGGAATACATCAGTCTCATGCGCCATCTGTATACCACCACCTTAGCAATATCATCAGAGTCAACACCAACAGTCAGTGTCATATTGCCACTCACGTCGAAGCTCCAGCGCATTTTTACTCCATGTGAAGATGACAGTGCCTTCATTGTTTCGCTGAAACAGGCTGTGCACAGCAGCATGGCCACCAGGTACACCGACCCACAAGTGCGTACCTTTCTGCAGGAAGCAGCTGCCCTGGACCCACGCATGAAGCTGCGAGGTTGCATCCCCGCTGAGGTATGGGATTCAATCCTGTCAAAGCTGACCAGATACTTTGAAGGCAAGCAACATCAGCCCGTTGTCAATGTCAAAGTAGAGCCTGAGACACAAGCCAAGTTAGCTGATGACAACCCACCACCACCCAAAAAATCCCTCATGGAAGATGTGGTGGATGACGATGAAGATGAGGTCTTTTTTGCGGCAGAGTCGAAGGTCACCTTCCAGGAAATGGCAGCCAGTGAATTGGCAGCTTATTGCAAGCTTCCAAAGCTCCCTGCCAACGCCAACCCCTTGGGTTTCTGGAGAGAGCAGAGCCAGAATCTGCCAGGACTGACAGAGTTGGCAACCAAGTACATGGTGGTTCAGGCAACATCCGTCCCATCAGAACGGGTCTTCAGTACAGCAGGGGACATTGTTTCTGCTGAACGTGCATGCCTGGACCCTGATCAAGTGGATGCCCTTATTTTTCTCAAGAAGAATATGGATCCAATGAACTGAGATTCTTTAGTCAGAGACAATTAGTCATGATAATAAATGTGAAATATTGACTATTGGTAATGCTTAACTCAAGGTCATATGAATATACAAGAAAAATGAACCATTTCTATTGTTCAACTAGTAGTTTTCTGGATATATCTTACTGAATAAAACAAAGAATGAAATAAGACATTAACTTCTATGGATTTATGTGTATTATCTGAATAAAGACTATGTTCTAAAAAGGTTTGTGTATGTTGATGTATCGCGATCAATATTATATATCGTATCAATGATATGATACGATATATCGTATCGTATCATCCATACAATACCCAGCACTAGCAGGGATATCAGGAGGGCGCTACTTCCGCATCAACACTCCATCCTTGAGATAATACCCAACTGGAACTGTGTCTATTTCTTCAACAGGAAGGGCTCTCTTCCTTAGTACACAAATTTCAGGATCATTGGTTTGCTCCTGAATCAACCGCTTTCTGGACAGAGACAAGTCTCCAGACACATCAGAATCACCAGACCCATCTGGCTGGCTGAACAGAGAACTGATAAAAGTGTCTGATAAGTCCTCATACGGAGAAACCATAGTAGGCTGAACAGAGTCATGAGGCGAACCACCTGAGTCATGACTATTCAAGGTGCTGGACGGCACCACATCATCTTCTTCTTGAGCCTTCTTGGCCATAGCATGGGTCACTGCACAGGAAGGATACAGAGATGGGTTTTCATCGCCATCTTCAGTGCTCGGCTGTGAAGTAAGATGAACAGGGGGAACTACATTGCCCCCAGCCAGGTCATTGCCTAGCAACAGAGAAACACCCTTGATAGGTAGACTTGACATAAGTCCCACCTTTACCTGTCCTGTAACTAAATCTGACTTCAAGAATACAGAGCACAGGGGTACAGATACAGTCCTCCCTTCAATACCTTATACAAGTATGAAATCCCCAGAAGCGGTCTCATCACGTAACTCCAAGGAGTCCATCAACAAAAGTGACTGAGAAGCTCCGGTATCCCTTACGATATATATGGGGACAGGAGGAGAATGCTCATTCAGAGCCACAAATCCCTCTGACTCAAAAGGAAGAAATTCCTCCCTCACAAAGTCAGCAGTATCAGGCTTCTTAGCCTCACAAGGAGCAAGCAATTTAGCAGATCGGTCATCTACTACAGGGGTTTCTAACCTTGTCTTCACAAAGGCATTGGGTTTGGTATCCTTTTCTTTTTCTTTCTTAGCTTTAAGGAACCAACAGTTAGTTGTAACATGACCAGATTTCTTGCAATAATTGCAAACTAGACCACTTTTGTCACTGTCAGCTTTCACACTTTGATCAGACCTTTGACTGGATTTCTGAGCACCATCACCAGATTTGTCTTTGGGTGAGGAATCTTGGGTATCACCGTTACCTTTCTTCTAAAATTGGGACCATCTATTGTTACTGCTAGACTGAAATTTGGACTTATGTGTGAGAACATGTTCGTCTGCAAACTTGGCAGCGGATTGCAAATTCAGTGCTTGCTTCTCATTAAGGTAGGTCTTAATATCATCCTTGACACACTTCTTGAATTCTTCAACTAACACCATCTCTTTTAGCGAGTTGAAATCATCCTTGACCTCCATTGAAGTGCACCAGCGCTCAAAGCAAACCTTCTTCTCGTTAGCAAATTCCACATAAATCTGATTGTCAGATTTCTTCAGACCTCTGAATTTCTGTCGGCAAGCCTCTGGAACCAACTCACAAGCTGTCAAAATAACCTTTTTGACAACCTCATAATCAGAGGAATCATCTGCAGACAAAGCCGAATAGGCTTGTTGAGCTTTACCCTTGAGGACAGTTTGCAACATCAGAGGCCAGTGTTCCTTTGGCCACTGACAACTCTTAGCTACCTTCTCGAAGCACTGGAAATACTTATCAACCTCCTTCTCCGAGAATGGAGGCACCAGCTTTACCTCCTGGCTAGCCCGAAATTTGTTTTCAGCTTCCATTTTAATTTTTAGTTGCTCCATTTGGAGCCTTTCTTCTCTGTCTAATTTTTCAAAATCGAAATCTCTCTGTCTGTTAGAGATCGGTGATTTGTATGTTTGTTTTTAGTTAGTTTCTGGTTTTATTCCTAGTATGTTTCTCGTTAGTTTTTAGTATTGCTAATTATTTATATATTATATTTATTCGTTTAGAGCATGTATGTTTCTGGATGATTGCTCTGTCTCTGGTCTTCAGTGTCTTCCTCTCGTTTCTGTCTCGTGGCGTCTTGTCTTTTTCATCACACTCTCTTCCCTGTAATTTCGGTTGGGTGTTTCCACTTCCTTCTCTCTCGCTGTTCTCATTGACCATCCGCACCTGAGAGTAGTTTATTGAGGCACGGGTGTTTAGTTAGATTAGAGTTAGGACTCCACCCGTTTCCCCTCTCTCTCCTATCACCGTCCTTGCTTTTCCAGTTCCACCTCTCTCTACAGCTGTCCTGTGTTTAGCTGGGATTCCACTTAATTTGTTTGCGTATAAAAGACCCACTTTTCCCTCAGCTTCTTGTCGACTCGTTTCTACCACAGCTCGTTCTTGGTCAGTCTCGTTTCTGCGGTCTTTTCTCGTTTCGATTGTTGAACGCTCGTTTCTTGTGATTCTCCCGTAAGTCTTGTATTTGATTGTTTGTATTGCGTTGTGAGATTGCGGTTTGTTTGATTAGTACTTCGTTCTCCCTGATTCCCATTTTGTACCAATCTGTTTAGTATCTCCTGTGTTCTCCCTTATCCCATCCAACTCCCTTTTTCCTTCCCCCTCCATTCCCTTAGTTTCAGCCCTCTTTGTTACTGTCTTTGTGCAGACTGATTCTCTGGTTACTGGATTATTTTGCTTATCCCCTGACTTCGATTCTGCCTATTCTGCATTTCTCTGTTTGCCTGGCTATTGATCCATTTCTGTCTTGACCATGAGCTTTGTTAATCCTAATAAACGCCCTGCCGATGCTGAACTGCATTTGGAGTCTATGCCCGTTCCTTTCACTGTCTCTGTCTCTCTCTTTCTGCTCTTTCCACTTTCTCTCAAACTGCCTTTCTTTCTCTCTTTCTGCTCTCTCAAACTCTCTTTGTTTTTCTTTTTCCTCCCTTTCTATCTCTAGCATTTTTAATTTAAGTTCCATTTCTACATTTGGATTTTCCACTGGAAACTGTTCCAGATCTCCTGGTGCAAACATCAATAAAATATTCAACAATCTCTCTAGCCAGTCTTGCTTTTCGCATGGCTGGTTTTACATCTGTCAGCTCTAACTGTCTGCATATTTCTAGCAGTTCTGTCTTTTTAAAAGACTTCAAAACCTCTACGGTTGGTGATGCCAAGAAATCATCCATTGCTGTTGATCTGTCAATATATATCTAGGAAAATTCAAAAAACAATTTCACAATTTGAAATTTTAGATTTTCAATAAATGACTCGCACAATGGTCTATGCCGGGCCCGAGCCCCCACTTTGTTATGGCCCCAATTTGTTATGGCGTCAATTTGTTATGACGTCACGGACAGCAAGGGATGACAGACAAAATTCTTAAACTTCAACAGATTTAATGAAACAAACACTTAGAACTAATCTACAATCTACCCTACTGACCAAGATTGAAATTAAAAAAAAAAAGAGAGATATTTACAGTCCCTTGGTAATTGAGATAGGTTGCGATGTCCTGGGACAGGAAAATGCTCCAACACAGGCAAAAATCCACAAAAAGCTTCACAGGTCTTGAAAAGAGTGACAGGTCTGGTCAAATGTATCCTTCCACAGTTTCTTCTTGCAATTTCTCCTACTACTTTTCACTCTCTCAATTTTTCCCCTTATATACTCTTTTCCAGCCCCTCTCTGAGGCATGCCCAGGACATGCCCCAACCTAGCTCCAGACTGGGCTTAACAAAAAAAATGTCAATACTGCCATCTAGTGGCTTTTTTTTCTCCCCACATTACAACCTCTCTACTCGTTTTCTCCCACATTGCTGACTGCACCTTTAAGATTTTAAAACCATCTTCTAAGCACCAAACATAATATTTCATCAAGCCTGTAAGTTTGACACCGTAGCAACCCACCACAGGAATATTCCTCCAAGTTCAATGGAGATGATGCCAGAAAAGTCACATTCCCCACACGAGGGGACAGTCTGAAACGCTTAACGTGAAAAAAGCTTAACGTGGCTTAATGCACCAAAACAGCAACTGATAAGCGCCAAATTCCTCTTGGGCATTTCTGGTCAGGAGCACGTTCTCCAATTTAAAAAAAATTAAAACCGAAGACTAAGGAATATGGTAGTTATATCACGTTAAAGTAGGAATTCAAAGAAAATAAGTACTCATAAAATTGGTTCGTAATGGCAATTTCATGATATGGTGAAGGTATTCACTCATATAACAAGCGAAAAAAGTTTCATGCTACTTGATATTCGCTTTCCAAATGTTGTTCTTTTTCGACTGTAACCAGTCCGCCGACAGTCTCATTTTCCAAGACGTCACATACGGGTTGTGTACTCTGAAAGTACCCAGATGCTCCATAGTTATAATACAGTGAACACTGTGAAAATTGTTTTCAATTTTGTTTTTGAAGCCCGACGAGTCAGAACTCTTAAAAGATTTCTTCCAGATCTCCCAGTAGTTAAAGATTTAAACATGGGATTTAAAACGATTATTTTTTTAAGCTAATGTTGCATAAAGGTGATTTCTTTCATCGATGCATATTAGTTTTGCTGCTTATTTTGGTTCTTTCCGTGCTGCAAAAAGTCTGGTCGCCGTGCTGGCCATACGCTTTATTTTTATTTTATTTTATTTAACCTTTATTTTACCAGGAAGATCCCATTGAGATAAAAAATCTCTTTTGCAAGAGGGTCCTGGGCAGACACAAACGAAGTTTCACACAAGCAGAGTACATACAAAATAATGATTAGCAAAACATTACGATGAAAGCTATTGCAAATATAAAATGGAAATCTGCATTTGTCAAAGACATCTATATCATAAAAAAAATAACTACAACCAGAAGCCTCTTCACAACAGTCTTTTAAGATGTCCTTGAATGAATTTAATGATACCAACTCCCTTAGATTTATTTTTTTCTGCAGTTGATTCCAGGCTGAGGGAGCAGTAAACTGAAAAGACCTTTTTCCAAGTTCAGACTTTGGGTACTGACAATAACAGGTCCTGGGAGCGAAGAGAGTAGCCTCCTGTAGATTTCCAACTGATGTAGGAGAGGAGATATGGAGGAAGCATACCCAGTATAGACTTGCAGATAAAAGAATAAAAGTGAGTCTGTCTGCGAGTAGACAAAGCAGACCATCCAACCCCAGCATACAACACACAATGATGAGTAAGAGCTTTGAGATTAGTAATAAATCGCAGGGCTCCATGATACACAGTATCCAACGAGTGTAGCCATTGAGAAGATGCATGCATGTATAAAACATCGCTTTACACATACACGTTGTCTAGTTTAGAAAGAAAATTATGTTTTTATTGGAGTCATGCTACCATTCCGAGGAAGGTTGGCTAAGCCAATGTTCTGGGCAACAAAAAAGATAGTAGGCTCTATTTTATGAACACGATCAAGTGGACTCCCATAACAGTGACTGACTGACATAGAATGGAGTGACGAGGTCGATGCCATTTAGAACATAATCGTACCCATCAAATATCTCCACCCAATACCTCAAAAGCAGCCTGAATCGTCTGCCTGTACTTTTCATGCACTGAAATTCAGTTTTAATTGCATTTTTTATCGTTGTTGTATCTCTTCCCATGGTTCTTTCTTCAGCTTCTGGTTGTTCCTCTTACAGGATGGCCAAAACAAAACAAAACCTCGCAAATGTAATAACATTAAATGCATGAACAATATGTATTTCTGCGCAAGTTAAGAGAGAGAATACATTCTTAAACTCTTCCTTTCTTGTTTTGTTGTCGCTCTTATCAAGTCTAATCATCGACAAAATATAATAAATTAAGGTATCAGTCCTTCCCCGTACTTACATGATTTCCGTCAGATCGTTTAGACTATTTGTCCATGTTAATCTTCAATGTACTTTATTGAAAAGTATGAGTTTAAAATAAAAAAAAAAGACAGATGAATGTTTCTCCATTATAATTTATCCATCTCAAGTAAAGTACAACACAATTTGAACCTTGAATAACAAAATATAAAGCTTGGCGAGAGACGTACACTGCACGCAAATTCACAGAGCAGAGCTTGGAAAACCCGTACGTGCCTCTTTCCTAGCATCACGGAAGTATTCACGCTCGAAAGTACTGTCGTTTCGTGCGCGTTTCCATTTTCTGGTATCGATAATGTGACGGAGTGACATTACATTCTTTGCGTTCTAAGCTTTCCACCGATGTTGAAATTGCCATATTTCAGTTTTTCCTTTGAATCCCTACTTTAAGCGTTTTCCCCTCCATTGATTTACATTATGAGGAAAAAGCTTAACGTAGTTTAATGTTCCAAAACAGCAACCAATAAGCACCTAATTCCTCTCGAGCATTTCTTGTCAGGAGCACTTTCTCCAATAAAAAAATTGAAACCGAGGTCCAAGGAATATGGTCGTTATATCATGTTATGCGTTTTCCCCTCCATTGACGTACATTATGAAGTAAAAGCTTAACGTATTTTAACGTACTTAAACAGCGACCAATAATCACCTAATTCCGCTCGAGTATTTCTTATCAGGAGCACTTTCTCTAATAAAAAAATTGAAACCGATCTCCAAGTAATATAGTTGTTATATCACGTTAAGCGTTTTCCCCTCCATCGACTTAGGCCTACATTATGAGGAAAAAGCTTAACGTAGTTTAATGTACTTAAACAGCGACTAATAAGCACTTAATTTCTCTCGGACATTTCTTGTCAGGAGCACTTTCTTTATACAAGAAATTAGAACCGAAATCTTGGGAAAACAGGCATTACACACGCAAAGCTTCCCCCCTCCATTTATGGACATTAGAGGGAAAAAGCTTAACGTGGCTTAATGCACCAAAACAGCGACCAATAAGCGCCAAATTCCTCAC
This sequence comes from Gymnothorax javanicus, assembly GCA_029692085.1. Taxonomy (NCBI): domain Eukaryota; kingdom Metazoa; phylum Chordata; class Actinopteri; order Anguilliformes; family Muraenidae; genus Gymnothorax; species Gymnothorax javanicus. The sequence continues at coordinate 17,125,716 of CM056202.1, forward strand.
ACGCATTTCTGGTCAAGTGCAATTTCTCCAATAAAAAAATGAAATCCGAAGACTGAGGAATATGGTAGTTATATCACGTTAAGCGTTTTCCCCTCCATTGACTTACATTACGAGGAAAAAGCTTAACGTAGGTTAATGTTCCAAAACAGGGACCAATGAGCACCTAATTCCTCTCAAGCATTTCTTGTCAGGAGTACTTTCTTCATACAAGAAATTAGAACTGAAGTCCAAGGAATATGGTAGTTGTATCACGTTAAGCGTTTTCCCCTCCATTGATGCACATTATAAGGAAAAAGCTTAACGTGGCAAATTATGAGATATATCAATTCATGCCTCATTTTATCCAGGAGTGCTTACATTTATTTTAAATATTAGTTTTGGTCCAGTTAATGACATATTACTTTATTTTTGGAGTCTTTTATTTATTTTTTATTTTAGCAGCTTTGATCCTCTTTACTACTCTGGGGTGGTGATCTGCAATGATTTGCTGAAAAGGAAATTGAAAAATAAGTGGGGAACACAGGCCCAGCAGCCCATCGTTGCTTTCACTACAGCCAAGAGAGTCTTGCTGAGGTACTGGATGGGGGGAACAACCCTACAGTGAATGGTTCACAGCCCTATCAGAAACTGCCTCTCATGAACATCTGATTTGTTAAAAAAAAATTAACACTCATGCGAAAATGGAACCATTCCTAGCAAAGATCACAGAAATGTAAATATGTCAGATGCATTTGTAATTTAACCCTCCCGTCATCCTCAATATTGCAAATACATTTTATCCTTGGGGTCAATGTGACCCCAGGGATGCCTGCCTCCAGAAAATGATTTAATTGAAATTGTTAACCAAATTTTGTCAGACACTTTATTTATTTGTTGAATACCTAAATATCCCTGAGAATAAAACATACCCCTCCCCCTACATGCCACCCCCCACCCCCCCTACACCCTCCCACCTTAACTCCATAGATTCAGATTACCTATTATTCAACTATGGAAAAATATACAAATCACCATAAAATCTATATTATTGACATAAAATTGGTAAGAAAGATGTTTTTGATGTTTAAATGGCTTTTATTTAATTTTGTCCCCAAGTGATGAGTCAAGGATATTATGGTTTACCCAGACTGCCATCGCCACCGCCACAGTTTCCACCACTGTTGCCACAGAGTTTTTGCATTAGTGTGATATCTCCCAACAACCTTCGCTCAAATCTTTTCAAACTTGTTGGGCACATTGATAACACCTTCACGATGAACTCGATTAATTTTGGTAATCCCATGACCTTTCCTCCAGTGCCACCATCTGTCATGGTTTAGGCGTGTGTTTGTTGGACCTTTCTCTGTTCTATCGTCTGGGACGATATCGAGTTTCTTTTCCATCGAATTCCTGACCCAGCTGGCTGATTGAGCTGGGGCGGAGTTTTCCGGACTCTATATATATGGCCGGGGGTTCACCACGCCTATCGCTAGAGTGTCTGATTGTTTCTAGCACTTTGGCCGGAGAAAATCTCTAGTCTGATTTCCTAGCGATTTGTTATATTCTATTTATTGTTAGGAATTGCTTCTTTTAGAAATTTTCTCTCTTGTTTTTTCTGTCGCATTGCTTCCGTGTTGCGGACATTTATTCATCCTTGGAAGCGCGAGCTTTTACCGGAGGTGTGTACCTCTTTTGTGTTTGTCTCTTAGCTGAGCTGCTCTTTGTTTTCTCTCACTGGTCGCGGCACCTGGCATCCTATCACCACCCAACACAGTACACTCTAGCCAAACATGGAGTTGTCAGCCGCGGCTACGTGAGAGAAAGTGTTGGCTGATCAACAAGCCACACTCTCGGGCTATGGCAAGGGCTTGTCTACCCTGAACAATTGACAGGCTGAGTTAGTGGAGCGAGTCCGCCATCAGGACGAGGCTTTACAAAAACAGGAGAGCGTCCTGTTAAGTCTCACCGAGAGTATTCGAGTCTTGTCCATTCAAATTACACAGAATGTTGCACAAACACTACACTCCCCCCATGAGCCTAAGCTCCAGCTACCTCCATGGTATGGAGGCGAGGCAGGGAAATGTAAGACTTCATCGCCCAGTGTGAAATATTTTTCAAAGCTCAGCCTTCGCGTTTTGTAAATGAAGAGTCTCGGTTTCATTTATTTTATCTCTGTTGACTGACACAGCCCTTACTTGGGTCGGCCCCTTATTCGATCTAATTCACGGTTGTGAGTTCAGTGGAGACTCTCGTTAGGGAGATGGTGTCGGTGTTTGATCAAGATGTGTGTGGGCAGGACGCGGCTACGCGTCTGATGCATCTTAGGCAGGGTTCCGAGAGCGTTGCTGAGTTTTCTTAAGCCTTTCCCTCTCTAGCTACAGAGACGGGCTGGCCAGAGGCGCCTCTAATGACTGTTTTTGTTCATGCCTTGGCGGAGGAGGTGAAGGACGCTCTGGCTACGTTCGAACCCTGTACTCCTCTGGATTTGTTGGTTCACACTGCTGTGCGAATTGATAATCGAATCCGTGAATGCAACAGAGAAAAATGTATTGTTTTAACTCTCGCTGACAACGAGGCTAATCTTCCTCATAGTATGCTTATACCTCCTATTTTACCCACTGAAAATTCCACTCCTGGGGAACCTATGCAGGTCGATGGCTTATATGTGAGCGGGGCTCGTAAGCCCGTTTGTAAACCAATTATCTGCCATAACTGCTGCAAACCGGGACATATTTGCCCATACTGCCCTGATCTTAAGGGAAACGGGAAGTCCCTCTAGCTGTATGGGTCTATCCCTCTAGCGCTCCCCAAACTCCCTTCCGAACCTTGATTCCTGTAGAATTAACTGTGGGTAGGCAGATAATTCCTGTTGAGTTTTTTTTGGACTCGGGGGCCGTGGATTGTTTTATGGATGCAGAGAGGGCTGAGAAGTATCCTATTCCTATACGCCCTCTGCTACACTGATGTACTGTTAAATCTTTGGATGGTCGCCCGCTAGGTTCTGGAATTATAACTGAGGTCTCTGAAGCACTAACCATGTTCATTCCCCTTGGTCGCCATTCTGAGGAGGTCCGATTTTTTATTATTTGTTCCCCTGATTTTCCTGTTGTGTTAGGGCACTCGTGGTTATGGAAACATAAGCCTCACATTCATTGGAGTAGTCAGACTAGCCCTATTGTCCAGTGGGGCGCTAATTGTAGATCCCACTGTAGGGAGAGTTTGACGGGTAGTTCCGGGCATCAACCTAGGGGGGAGGCGGATGCCACGAGTGATTCTGCTGAGTTTGTCTCATACAGCCCTCCTAGTTTGGAAGAGGAGGCAGAGGAAGGGTTGGAGTGGGATCCTCAATTTAACTGGCAGCAGCCCGAGGATGATTGTGATTGGAGGATCTCTCTGACTGTGATTCGGTCATTGATATGGCGGGTCCCGAACAGGTGGAGAGTTTGGGGGCCGCTTTGAATTGTGATCTGCCTCCTAACGTTTCTAATGATTATTCTGATCTCGCCGAGGTTTTTAGCAAACAACGAGCCTCGACTTTACCCCCTCATCACCCGTACGATTGCGAGATCAATCTCCTCCCTGGTTCTACTCCACCTAGGGGTTCGCTATACTCGCTGTCAGGGCCTGAGCATAAGGCCATGCGAGAATATATTCAGGAGGCTCTTGCTAATGGTTTTATTCGGCTACCCACTTCTCCTGCCGGAGCGGGGGTTTTTTTTTGTGGGAAAAAAAGATGGTGGTCTGAGACCCTGTATTGATTATAGAGGTTTGAATAAGATCACCATTAAAAACCGATACCCCCTTCCGTTGAGAATTCCGCGTTTGAACGTCTGCAGGAGGCGTCATTCTTTACCAAGCGAGATCTCCGAAATGCTTATAACTTAGTTTTCATTCGGGAGGGGGACGAATGGAAAACAGCGTTTAATACACATGACGGGCACTACAAATATTTGGTCTTACCGTTCGGATTGGTTAACGCCCCCTCGCTGTTTCAGGCACTCGTTAATGAAGTCCTCCATGAGATGTTGGAGAGATTCGTCTTTGTTTATCTTGACGATATTCTGATTTTTTCTTCAACACTCTCAGAGCATAAACAACACGTCAGACGGGTGCTTGAGGTCCTCCTTAATGCCAAGCTTTTGTTCAAGGCTGAGAAATGTGTTTTTCATGCCAAGACTGTCTCGTTTCTTGGTTTTATTGTGTTGGAGGGGTCGGTCCATATGGATCCTGTTAAGGCGGCAGCGGTCAGGAATTGGCCTGCCCCTCAAAACGTTGAGGAGGTGCAATGGTTTTTGGGGTTTGCCAATTTTTATAGGAGGTTTATCCGTAATTTTAGCGCAGTAGCTGCCCCCATTATTGCACTTACCAAGAAGAATGCCTCCTCGTCATTTGATTGGTCCCCAGCAGCTGAGGCTGCTTTTCAGGAGTTGAAGAAACGTTTTAGCTCAGAGCCCATTCTTGTTTTGCTCGATCCCTCCCTCCCGTTCGTTGTGGAGGTAGATGCCGCTGAAGTCGGGGTGGGTGCCATTTTGTCCCAGCGCCCTCTTCGGGACAATAAGCTACACCCGTGCGCCTACTTCTCCCGGTCATTGTCGGCGGCCAAACGAAATTATAGTATTGGTGACCGAGAGTTGCTAGCCGTTAACCTGGTGTTAGAGGAATGGCTCCATTAGTTGGAGGGGGCTGAGTATCCGCTTGTGGTTTGGACGGATCATAAAAATCTCCAATACATTCAACAGACTAAGCGACGTAATTCCCGGCAGGCGCGGTGGTCGTTATTTTTTAATCGCTTTAACTTTACGTTAACCTACCGCCCTGGGTCTAAAAACACCAAGCCTGATGCCTTTCGCAGATTTCGACCGCTCTGGTCACGACCTATTCGAACCGGTTATCCCGACTGATCAGATTGTGGTTCTCGTTCAGTGGGACGTTGAGGCTGATGTGCGGGGGGCCTTAAGGTCCGATCCCCGTCCTGGTGGGGAACCACCTGTTTGTTTGTTTGTTCCGCCTTTGGTACACGCACAGGTTCTCCAGTGGGGGCACTCTTCCCATCTGGCAGGTCACCCGGGGGTTCATTGGACCAAACAATTTTTGGCCCGACGTTTTTGGTGGCCCAGCATGATGGAAGATATCCGGGAGTTTTTAGCAGCGTGCGGCGTCTGCACTAGAAATAAGACTTCCCACCTCCCTCCCTCTGGTTTGTTGCGGCCGTTACCTGTCCCTAAACGCCCGTGGAGCCATATCACTCTTGATTTTATTACGGGTTTGCCTAATTCTGAAGGCAACACTGTCGTTTTGGTCGTGGTTGACCGCTTCTCGAAGGCCGCCCATTTTATCGCACTGCCGAAGTTGCCTTTGGCACAGGAGACAGCCATTCTTGTTGTGGACCATGTTTTCCGCCTGTATGGTCTCCTGCAAGATGTGGTTTTGGACAGGGGCCCGCAATTCACGGCTAAGTTCTGGTGGGCCTTTTACAGTCTGTTGGGGGCCACTGTGAGCCTTTCTTCTGGTTTTCATCCAGAGACAAATGGTCCGACAGAGCGGACCAACCAGTCTCTGGAGAATACCCTTCGATGTTTGGCAGCTGAAAATCCATCGTCATGGAGTCGTTTTCTAGCTTGGGCTGAATATTCCCATAATTCTCTGGACGACTCCTCCACAGGCCTCTCACCATTTCAGGCTCAGTTAGGCTATCACCCCCCCTTTTTCCTGAGACTGAAAGGGATTCTGAAGTCCCCTCTGTCAATTATTTTATTCAACGCTGTCGCTCTGTCTGGGCCAGGGTCCGGTCCTCTTTGTTGCGATCAAGGCAGAGACAGAAGACAGCTGCCGATAGAAGGCGCCGGTTGGCCCCATCTTATGGGGTTGGCCAAAGAGTTTGGCTTTCTACTCGGGACCTTCCCGTAAAGGTGGAGTCATGAAAGTTGGCTCCTCGCTTCATTGACCCTTTTAAAATAGTGCGTAGGATCAACCCTGTTACTGTCAGGTTAAAACTCCCCAGGTCCTTGCGTATCCACCCCTCATTTCATGTCTCAAGGCTAAAACCGGTTAGCACTAGCGTCCTGGCTCCGGTTGACAAGCCTCCGCCACGGATAATTGAGGGGGGCCCAGTTTATACCATGCGTCGCATTTTGGCCAAGAAGCGTGTAGGTCGCAGAGCTCATTTTTTAGTGGACTGGGAGGGATATGGGCCTGAGGAGTGGTGCTGGGTCCCTTCTCGGGATATCCTCGATCTAAGCCTCATCTCTAAGTTCCGTGCACGGGGTTCTCGGGAACTTCTGGTGCCGTCCCTTAGAGGGGGGGGTCCTGTCATGGTTTAGGCATACGTTTGTTGGACCTTTCTTTGTTCTATTGTCCAGGACGATATCGAGTTTCTTTTCCACCAAGCTGGGGCGGAGTTTTCCGGACTCTATATATATGGCCGGGGGTTTGCCACGCCTATCGCTAGAGTGTCTGATTGTTTCTTGCACTTCGGCCGGAGAAAATCTCTAGTCTGATTTCCTAGCGATTTGTTATATTCTATTTATTGTTAGGAATTGCTTCTTTTAGAAATTTTCTCTCCTCTCTTGTTATTTTTTCTCTTGCACTGCTTCCGTGTTGCGGACATTTATTCGTCCTTGGAAGCGTGAGCTTTTACCAGAGGTGTGTACCTCTTTTGTGTTTGTCTCTTAGTTGAGCTGCTCTTTGATTTCTCTCACTGGTCGCGGCACCTGGCGTCCTATCACCGCCCATCACACCATCAGGCCAAACATTCAAATTAGAATTAGTGTATCTTGAAAAGATTTCATCTGAATCTTTTCAAACTCGCTGACCACAAAAATTACCACATGAGGATGAACTCAATGGATTTTGGTGACCCCCTAAACCTTTCCTGTAGCACCACCATCAGGTCAAACTTTCAGTTTTAGAATGAGTGCATCTTGAAAATCTTTCAGCCAAATCTTTTCTAACTTGGTCTGCACATGCATGACCCTTAAGGAATGAATCCTATTCATTTTGGTTAATTCATGCCCTTTCCTCTAGTGCCAGGACAAACTATCAATATTAGAATTAGTGTATCTTTAACAGCTTACATCCTAAACGTTCCAAACTTGCTGGCCACATTCATGACTCTTACAGAATGATACAGAATATTGATGTTGGTGACCCCATGACCTTTCCTCTCACATGCTTTTTTATTCACTTAGTTTTATTATTTTCATTTACAGTTTTTGCAACATATTCATGGTTAGTTACTATAAAATCTCACTCACCCCTCCTCTTTTTTTTTATCCGGGCTTGGAACCGGCAGTGGCAGATTTAAAGAGTTTTTTTTTTAAGGGCAACTTGTTTGGGGTCAATTTCACCCAAGTAAAAACAAACACAATTTCAAACTTTTATGAGGATTTTATTTGTGAAACAGAACATCATTATGAGTACATCATTCAGAACATGGAATAGTTTGTGTATTTGTTTGTGTGTGTGTGTTTGTATGTGTGTATGAGAACATAAAGGTATAGAATAGAAACAGCAGAACATCAACATCTCATTTTTCCTGTTTTCCTGCCAGAAATCCCTGTGATTAAAATCTAACTGAAGTATGTTTCCAGTCAAGTTTTTTTTTTTTTTCACCAGTTTGATCAGGAAGTCGTACATGGTCAACCATGACTTCCTGTTTCACTGGGGAATCAATATAGTGTGATGCAGGCCAAATTCTATTAGACACCACCTCCATCACAAGTTGTTTGGAAGGGTTGCCTGAAAAAAGCCTGTGCTGTCAATCAACAACAAACAAAAGTGCCTACAATTTGCCAGATTATACTGGGACTTTCAGTGGGACTGGATTATATGGTCAGATGAGACCAGAATAGAGCTTTTTGGCAACAAACATCAGAGACAGGTTTGGCACAGACAGAATGATAGCCATACAGAAAAGCATCTGATGCCCACTGGATCTTTGATCAACTACGAAAAACACAAAACTGAAATGGAGGGAGTGACTACTTTATGAGAAATTTTTCTTCTTCATGACCCCCATTATAAGGATGTGTGGATGATAAAATTCAAAAACAAAACCAAGAATGACCTGAAGACTCATGTCCCCTCAACTCACATGGTATGTCTTGCAAAGTGTTAATTCCAAGCCAAAATTCTTCATTTACTGATTCAGATTGAACACATAAGACATTTGTGGTAGTCGGTACAAGCAATGTCTAAACGACTGGCTGACTTTGTGCGCTTAATGTGAAATCACCGCCTACAAATTACACACAAAATATATTCATCCCTCTCCTCTGGATCACCTTTACATTTTGATGAATAGCACAGGGTCCAGTTCTTTGTGTTTGTTTGATTCAGCTGTAACCTCTTCCAAGTGGAGGTGTACTCTCTTTTCCTCACAGGTACAGCCTTTGTCTCTGCATCATACGACTGGACTTGTCTCCTGTGGCACAACAGCTTTTTTTGCGAGAGTCCTGATTGTCTGTTTTTCGCTGGCTTGTACTCTTCAACTAGGAAGTGAATCCACAACCTGGCCTTATAGCTGTCAACTGACCCTAATGGCGAGCTGCTGATAACTGCACAGGCGTACGCAATGGCTTCAACACTACAGTCATAACCATTGGCTTGTTGTGGAGCATTTATGATATCTGTACTGTCCAGTCAGACGAGTGAAAATCTTCTCCAGCTGCTGTGTACATGCATGGCATGCGGCATGTTATCTTGAAAAAAAAAAAAAAATTATTTACAACTAATTTTAGCATCTGCGTGAGTTATAATGAGCATACCAATGACAAAGTTGCCAATTTAGGTTGATTTATATTGTAATATTAAGGCAAAAACAAAGCCTTTAGGATCACCCTGCATTAAGATAGCATATTTTGACAAGGCAGCACAAATTGTCAGAACACCGGTCTTCAGAGTTTTCCAGCAGTTCTAATTTGTTTGACGTTGCAGTCTATCCCAGCTTTGTTGAGTTTTTCGTGGACCTTTTTTTTTTTTAAACTGTTCACTATTGTTTTTACTACCATCTAAGCATGCAAAAATTTTCCATTCTTCGAGAGTTTTTATTAAAATCAACCACTCCGCGTTGACCAGTTCTGCATTCTGCGCTTGAAAGCCACCTTATTTGCAAATGAAGAAACGTCACCCCGCGCATTCACCTCAATACAGAGCATGCGCAGACAGAACGCAGCCAGACAACTTTCCGTTTCAACATTTACATGATACAATTTTACTCTTAATCGGTTTGGGAAAAGGAATATTCTACCCCTCTGCAACCAAATGAAATTCCATTCGGTTTTGCCCTGTTTATTCTGAATGAGGTGTTTATATGGAGCATTATTATTCGGTTTGGGCTTCTAAACCGATTCTAATCGGAATATTAGGCTGTTACTAACATATCACTGAGCCTACCTGAGCATAAACACAAAAGGTATTACACAGCAATTTATGGTGATGATGAAATTCAGTTTGTATTTATGTAGCGCCAAATCAATTCAATTTTCTTCAAATTATCCCAAGGAAGTTAACACAAACAGACCATTCTCGTTCAATCTAAAGAGACAACAATAACCGTTTTTTAACTGAAATATTCCGTTTGTCATTCCGATTGAAAGAATCTTTCGTTCATGTAGACATTCATTCCTCTTGAAGTTCATTTCGTTCTTTCTGCGCATGCTTGCTACCTTTCCTTTCCGGTATTCTACCTCCCTTCTGCTCCTTAACAGATAAACGATAATAATTAAAATGATATGGTCATACAGCTGCTTCAAAAATAAATGCAAAATCAGTCGAAAAAAGGCACTGCTAACGTCATTCATGTTGTCGCTATTAGGAACGAAGACAAGCCTCAAATTTTTCTTCCGGTAGGCTAAACAGAAACACATATACATGTATCTGACCCACTCCCTATTCAATTAGAAGCCTTCCCAGCACCAAACCTTACGGGAAAACGATTAAATGCGTCTTCCATGCAAACCCCCATTCGGAATGACTATTTCCCATGTAAACTCGCAGGAGATAAAATTCATTCCGAATGAAAAGTCGTCATGTAACTGCGGCAGTTACTTTTTCAGCTCATCATTTCCCCAAAATGATAGGCCCCTGAACTCGATAGGCCCCTGGGCTTCAGCCCAGGTAAGCCCGTGCATTAAAGCGGCCATGTGAATAATAGGTAATCTGAATGTATGGAGTTAAGGTGGGTGGGGGGGGGGGGGGTGGCATGTAGGGGGAGGGGTATGTTTTATTATAAGGGATATTTAGGTATTCAACAAATAAATAAAGTTCCTGGCAAAATTTGGTCAACAATTTCAATTAAATCATTTTCTGGAGGCAGGTATCCCTGGGGTCAAACCCCAAGGATAAAATGTATTTGCAATATTGAGGATGACAGGAGGGTTAAATTACAAATGCATCCGACGTATTTAGATTTCTGTGATCTATGCTAGAAATGGTTCCATTTTCGCATGAGTGTTAATTTTTTTTTTTTTTTTTTTACAAATCAGATGTTCATGAGAGGCAGTTTCTGATAGGGCTGTGAACCATTCACTGTAGGGTTGTTCCCCCCATCCAGTACCTCAGCAAGACGCTCTTGGCTGTAGTGAAAGCAACGATGGGCTGCTGGGCCTGTGTTCCCCTCTTATTTTTCAATTTCCTTTTCAGCAAATCATTTCAAATCACCACCCCAGAGTAGTAAAGAGGATCAAAGCTGCTAAAATAAAAAATAAATAAAAGACTCCAAAAATAAAGTAATATGTCATTAAATGGACCAAAAATAATATTTAAAATAAATGTAAGCACTCCTTGATAAAATGAGGCATGAATTGATATATTTCATAATTTGCCACGTTAATCTTTTTCCTTATAATGTGTGTCAATGGAGGGGAAAAAGCTTAATGTGATATAACGTCTATTTTCTTAGGACTTTGGGTTTGATATTTTGATCGGAGGAAGTGTTCCTGACAAGAAATGTCTAAGAAGTATTTGGTGATTATTGGTCGCTGTTTTGGAACATTAAGTCACGTTAAGCTTTTTCCTCATAATCGTGTCAATGGAGGGGAAAACGCTTAATGTGATATAACGTCCGTTTTCTTAGGATTTCGGTTTTGATTTTTTGACAGGAAGAAGTTTCCTGATTAGAAATGCCTACGGATTATTTGGAGACAATTGGTCGCTGTTTTGGAACATTAAACTACGTTAAGCTTTTTCCTTGTAATGTGCGTAAATGGAGGGGAAAAGGCTTAACGTGATACAGCTACCATATTCCTTGGACTTCGGTTCTAATTTCTTGTATAAAGAAAGTACTCCTGACAAGAAATGTCCGAGAGAAATTAAGTGCTTATTGGTCGCTGTTTTGGAACATAAACCACCTTAAGCTTTTTCCTCATAATGTAGGCCTATACGTCAATGGAAGGCAAAAACGCTTAACGTGATATAACGACCATATTCCTTGGAGTTAGGTTTAAATTTTTTTTAGTGGAGAAAGTGCTCCTGACAAGAAATGCTTGAGAGAAATTAAAGTGCTTATTGGTCGCTGTTTTGGAACATTAAACCACCTTAAGCTTTTCCCTCATATTGTAGGCCTATACGTCAATGGAGGGGAAAAATTGGTCGCTTTTAACGTTAAGCTTTTCCTCATAATGTAACAATGGAGGGGAAAACCATATTCCTTGAAGTTAGGTTTACATTTTTGTATAAAGAAAAAGTGCTCCTGACAAGAAATGTCCGAGAGAAATTAAGTGATTATTGGTCGCTGTTTTGGAACATGTAAAATCGTTAAGCTTTTTCCTCATAATGTATGTCAATGGAGGGGAAAACGCTTAACGTGATAGAACTACCATATTCCGTGGACTTCGGTTCTAATTTCTTCTATAAAGAAAGTACTCCTGACAACAAATGCTCGAGAGAAATTAAGTGCATTATTGGTCGCTTTTTAAGTACATTAAAATACATTAAGCTTTTTCCTCATAATGTATGTCAATGGAGGGAAAACGCTTAATGTCATAGAACTACCATATTCCTTGGACTTCGGTTCTAATTTCTTGCATAAAGAAAGTACTCCTGACAAGAAATGCTTGAGAGGAATTAGGTGCTTATTGGTCCCTGTTTTGGAACATTAAACTACGTTAAGCTTTTTCCTCATAATGTAAGTCAATGGAGGGGAAAACACTTAACGTGATATAACTACCATATTCCTCAGTTTTTGGTTTTAATTTTTTTATTGGGGAAAGTACTCCTGACCAGAAATGCCCAAGAGGAATTTGGCGGTTATTGGTCGCTGTTTTGGTGCATTAAGCCACGTTAAGCTTTTTTCATGTTAAGCGTTTTAGAATGTCCCCACACAAGCAATGTTTTGTACAGATGATGAAACATCGGCTGATTGCAGAATAAATTACCCCAAATAACAAATCAAATTCATATCTGTGTAATCATTGTTTCCCCCTCTTTCTGTGTGTCATCGTACCCGCCATAATGCAGATTTTATTTGAAAAGTATTGACTTGAAGTGTAACAGTTGCATGCATAGGAATAAATTAATGTTACAGTAAAAGCTTAAGACTCAGTGGTAGTATGAGCTCAAAGTTCATATTCATATTTAATATTTTGGCAATAAAAAAAAGACTCGGGGCTGAAGAAAAAAGACTCGGGGCTTTAGCCTCATAGCCAGATCCTAAACATGCCATAAGACAGAGAATTTGTCTAATCTTTGGAGGTGTTACTATGCAATGCTTACCATTTCACCACGACTAAGGGCAAATCTTGAGTGTCAAACAAAGCTGTGAAACTCAAGAACCATACAGGGTAAATATGTGTTTCCTATCCTTTTAAAGGCAGAGATTACATTTCTAAGCCCTCAGAATTCACAGAAATCTCTCATACATTCCTCAGCTTCACTACTGTATTTCTTGCTCAGATGGCGTGCTCACGACCTCTGGTGAAATCTGGTGTCAGTCAATAAATGATACCAATCTAAGTCTATAGTTCTTTTTGGATACCTTTTTTGCTGACCAAATTGTGCCCAAAATGTTACAGTGCCATGAATCATGTTTGAATGTATTTCGCATTGCTCCATTACCTAAAAATTATCTGCACTACCAGTCAAAAGTTTTAGGACACCCCAATTTTTCCAGTTTTGTAATCGGAAATTATGCAGTTTAATGTCTCATTGTACTCTGAAATGAAAGCATAGACATGATAGAACAAATTAACAATCGAAGTTAAAAAAGAAATCATGGAATCAATTTATGAACCAAAATGTATTTTAAAAATTTGACCCACCCTTGGCAGATATAACAGCTGAACACACTGGTGGCATTCTTTCTACAAAGGAAATCAAATATTCTTCAGAAAGTTCTTCCCAACTCTGTTGCAGAAGTTCCCATAAATTTGTGGCACTTGTAGGTTGCTTTGCTTTCACTCTTCTGTCCTGTTCATCCCAAACCATCTCGATGGGGTTTAAGTCTGGAGACTGTGCTGGCCACTCCATGTTTTCAAGCTTACCATCTTGTTTTTTTTTTCCTAAGGTAGTTCTGGCAGACTTATGTTTTGGGTCATTATCTTGCTGTAGGATGAACCCCTGACCAACTAGGCACATACCAGAGGGTACTCCATGGCACTGCAGAATGCTGTGGTAGCCGTTTTGCTTCAGGGTGCCTTTCAGTCTTTAAGTCACTGACCTTGGATCCAGCCCCAGACCATCACGCTTCCTCCTCCATGTTTGACAGTTGATGTCACACACTGAGGAACCATCCTTTCACCTACTTGACGGCGTACAAAAAATCTGGGTAACATTACCTTTGATTTAAAACTTCTGACAGTTCACCACTTACCTTTCTACCATTTCAAGCTATTCATTGGACTGGAACTGCATAATTTTCAATAAAAAACTGGAAAAATTGGGGTGTCCTAAAACTTTTGACCGGTAGTATAGGTATATGAAATGGGTTTTCAAAGTAATAGTGGATAAAAAATAAAAGCACCATCACACATGATTGCTTAATAGTCTTGCCTTTATTCTGTTTCTCCCTCCTATGACAAGGAAGTGAGGGTTAACTTTTTGGAGGTAATACAATAAGCCATTATTCATATGCAGTGCACTATATTTAGTGTACACCAACATACTGGTGTGGATTACTAAACATGCTGTAGATTTTGAATTTCCATCAGTTCCTTGAGATAAAATTACAGCCCTACTGTCACAGCAGACAAAGAGCAGACACAGGAGCTGGGTACAGCTGGAGCTTGTCCCCACACAGTGAGCTAGGAGCTCCAGCCTGCCTGTGTGGTGACAGGAGAGGAAAAATCGAGGCCTGCAGTTCAGCCCTGGATGTTTCAAATGTCTATACACTCCCCAAAGGCCACCATGTTTATAATGTATTATCATATGCATAAAATCAAAGGTATATTTAACCAAATAGTTTTTTTTGTAATGAATTTGGCATCTCTAATCCCACCCAAATCTGGAACATCCAATCAATGGACAATGAACAGGCATCCACGCATGCAACTAATGCTGTCAACTAGAAGAGCAGAGACAGTTTGCTGTTCCCTCCAAAAGATATGCCTATCAGCCACCTCTTCTTTTCACCCAAAATTACAGTCCAGGATTCCTGGACCAAGAATGCACAGAACTGAACGGAAGAAGCTCAAGCATCTGCTTTTTCACATAATAACGCATTGAGAACAGGATGGCTGGAAGGACGCACTTGTGCACCAAACAATGTATCCCTCCCAACTCACTGTATCCCTCACATATCTCTGAGCAGCAGAAAGTTGACTCTGCGACACTCTTGTGAGGCCTCTGGGAAACAGTTGCTACTGGTGCGACTGGATTCCGTCAGAGACCATGGTGGCGACTCCTTCACTGCGAGTGGCTTCCTTCCTGAGTGATTCAATGCAGCAGCCGTTTAGCCAGCTATTTCTGTACTTAAAGCAAATTTAAGGCCCAGTAACCAGCATGATGTGATTTTATATAAATCCTTTAATCCTTTAATTTCTTCCTGTAACATATTTATGTCTTTATTTTTTATAAATTGTCAGTTCATACACGTGTTGGAGCAGAAAATAAAATACTCGTAAATTAAATTTCTTTCACGTACTGCAGCAATAGGCTAGCTACAGGAGAAAACCGCCATATTCCTCTGTTGTTAATGACTCATTGAAGTGTATTTCTTGCTCTTATTTAACAAAATACGGGGCCATGACAAAAATTACACATAATATACTGCACCAGGACAGGAGACTGCCAGTCCTCTCCCTTCCTATTGAAGTTTAACATCTCAAAGCTGTCCCATGGGAAACTTTTGACTCCGAACTGTTTTGGATGTTTTGTGTTGCCTTGTGTTTTGAGGCACAGATAAAGTACATGGCCAGCTTCTTGTTGGTAGCAAAGATGAGAACAGGACTGATGGTAGCATAGCAGGTGGCGAAAAAGATGCGTGTGTCCAACACGGCCTCTGGCACATGGGAGACAGAGAGTGAGTAGAACCACAGTACATTATCTAAGCCGAACAGCAGCACGTACGTGCTCACGAGCAGCAGGACAGCCCGAGATGCCTCTTCAGTCTTCTTTCCAGCTCCCTGCAGACCCTGGACCTGCTGACGGTGTCGATGCAGGACCAGCATCACATACACTGCCGTTGCTGCCATTAGACCAACGAAAGTGAAATCTCGTATGATGTACACCACACCATTGGCTATGTAAGATATGGCACTTGGGAATACCACAATGCAAAATTTCAAGTTTAGGGTGAACTCTGGAATGGTGCTGTTGGCAGGAAAAGCCTGACTATACAGAAAAGTAGCAGTGCAGATGATAATGCTGAGCCCATAGAGGAAAATGATAGTGTGGGGAAGGTGACGAGGAAGCCAGCGTTTCAGCCAGGTCCAGCGTGGTGTAGAGGGTGCCATGACCACACACTGGTAAGAGCTTAGCAAGGATGTTATGGAGATAGTCATGGCACGGCCGACCCGGTATATGACACAAATTGTTTTACAGACTTGACTGCTGAACAGTGGGTTGATGCCAGTGGCGGTCAGAGTCTGAGGAATACCCTGGCACAGCGTCACCATCAGGTTGGCAAAGACCAGATGGCTGAGGATGAACTCGTTATGTGGAACATGGCTTCTTGCAATGAATAAATGGCAGAAAAGCAGGAGGGCTGCCAGATTTCCTGGGATTCCCACCACAATGAGACCTATGAAACCGACTGCTTTAAGCGCCAGACGCACCTCCATCTGCCCCTCAGGTCTGTCTGTGGGGAGAGAGCAAGAGTGCATTGATCAGTACATGGTGACAGACAAGAATGCAGCCCACTGTAGATCCAAAGCCAAAGATAAAATAATCAAAAACAACCTGTTATAAAAAAACAAAAGAACTGAGAGTAAATTTATAGTCAAATTATATGCTGAAAACATTGTCTTCAGCTCTGACCATAAATCCTTGTTTAATGAGTTATAGTTCTGAAGTAATGACAAATATGCACATAGACAAACATAAAAATATGGATATTGACTGCTTCATAGAAAAAAAAAAAAAAGCATGCAACTTCATTCTGTCTTCAAATAAGTCTGAAAAAATAAAATAGGAATATAAAGGCAGTATCCATGTAAAAAGATTATTGAAACTTGATCAGTAATCTGATCATTAACATTTTGCTCATACTGCAGTACAGTCATCCCCACTACTGCAGCAGAATACAAATCAAATGTATTTCATCACGCCAAATGAAAAATTATTCTGGATTAATACAAATATATTGCTGACTTATTCTAAAAATATTAAGCTAAAGAGAAACTACTGATTTAAACTATTAGACTAAGGAGGAATGTGATTCCTTACCTTGTCCCTCAGAACTGATGATTTGACTCTGAAGAACAAAATCTGTAGATGTAGCATTTAGCGTCCTTTTGTTCCAGCCCTACTGGGACCCAGTTATTAATAACACATTTATCTCATTTCATTATAGCCAGGCATTTTCATTATAGCCAGAGCCATAGGTGTCACTCAAAATGTGTTCATTAGGTTCTATTTGGCAAAGTTATGTTTTTGTCCATATGATAAAACATAGGAGCTAAAATGAGTTCACTGAATTTATCAGTGAGTAACATGAAATATTTTTGGGTTTTACTCTGGTTCTATCTTACATGCACTGAAAAATATATGCATTATTGCATTGTTCTTGAAGCCACTCAAAAATTTGGTCAAACTGGCTTATAATGATCAGGTTTTTTTTTCAACATATGGTCAAGTATTGTTACATGTAAATCCAAAAACCAACCATTAATAAAAGCAATCAACTAAATAGACCTGTATTTTCATACTTTTTAGAAGGTTTAAAAGAGGAGAATTTTACTAGTGTCAAATATTTCAAAAAGGGGGATTCCAAACTTTTCAGCCTCCAGCTTGCCGCTCATAAGGTTTGGAGCAATAAAGACAAATCTGTTCACTTTCAGTCCTGTCAAGTAGCATTACTTCATAAAAGGTTTAAAAGATTGTCATGAGAGGAGGATTTTACTCAGTCCCCCCCAAATCATTTCAAAAATTCATTTAGTGCCATTCCAAACAAATTTTCAGCCTCCAGCTTGTTTCCACATTTATTCAAGGTTTGGACCGCCATAAAATTACCTCACAGCTGAGAAAAAATTACAAAAAAACACTAACCAACCATTAATAAAAGCCATTTTATTTTAACTCAACAGGGATAGGAGTGTAGAGAATACCAAATATTACCCTCTGACCTCTGCCACCACAGCCACAAAACAATTACAAGGGAAACACTGTACCATGAACAGCAAAGCAACAGAATTCCCTGCTTTCACAGTTCAACTGCATGCTGGTAACCCCCTCTTTTAATGAGACAAAATCACAACATCCTTACTGAGACACAAACCACTGTGCATTACATTTAACTGTGTATAAAACAAAGTCATAATAAACACAACAGCAGCTGCAACAGCAGCACATAATAACAGCAATGAACAGTAGCAGAACAATAAATAGGCATATATTCATCACGACTAATGGAGCTGTAAAATAAAACCAGCCTTAAAATTAACCTATGTATGTAATTTAATAATATCAAATTTGTGGAATAAAATTCCCTGGGAAAGAGTTCCATATCCAACCTCCATTTTTCTCAGCTTTTTATTAGCCATAACGATTTTAAAAGGGGCACAAATATTTTTTGGGGGTTTCATTAGCGAGAGGGGGTATATAATTTAATATCAATATGGCAAATGCATATGCTGCGCCTGTCCTAGAAACCCAGTGTGTCATCAGTAACATGGCTGCCGCTCAGTCAGCACCAGAACTGGGATTGGGGGGTGGGAATGGGGCGCAGACACATCCTATTCTAACTACAATAAGTCCTGCATGATAGTTGTCAATCATTTTCCTTTATTGACATGTTTGCCAATCATAGTAATTATCCATTGGCAATTGAAGACACGGCTTCACTCCCCATGCAATCTAACAGTGAGAAAATAATGGGCTACATTCAGTACAGAAAAAATAATTTACTTATAAACAGGCCTATGCTTTATGAAAGACAAACTGCTCTGGAACTTCTGCGCTACTTTATCGGCACATCAGGCGATCTAACCTGCGCTTCATGATCGTTTAAAATGTTGAAATGAAATAAAAGACCGTTTGAAACGCCTTTGTGCAATTTTCAATAACACTGATTTAAATGGGCCAAAGTGCGTGTCTGGATGAATGATAGTCGCCTTACTTTAACAGGGAGAACTAGCAATGTCTGATACTGCTTTAGTGATATCGAGTGTTTTCAGAGTGAATGTATTGTTCATTTAGAAAATGAGTGAGCACAAGTCAGGACTAATAATTGTTCTAAAGTGATGTATCTGTGCCCACCCAAATTCCAGTTCTGGAGCTGACACTGCTCCCACCGTTAATATGCTATTACGATGTATAGCAGCACTAAAAGTTTAACTATAAATTCTCTTGACTGGATGTACACTTGATGTTTTTACACACGCAAATGTTTCTCTGGGTACCCAAACATTCAAGCTAAGCAGAAAAAGTACTGACTTCATTTGATATTGGTCGAGGTTGAATATTTCATTTCATTTATCAGTTTATTTGTCAGGGGACCATGTACAGAAAAATTAAACACAAAGTAAAGATGCTCTGTACCAGATTATAGCGTTCTCGCCAGTTTCCATCTGCAGTCCCCTAGCAGACAGAAAACATTAAACAACATAAAAACAAAAAAACACACTTTAACAGGTTCACATATACAAAAGACATGCAGAAAACAGTTAAAGAGAAGAATCAATGCTGACAGGCTTAGTTTCTTAAGATCCATTTATTTGTCTCTAAAGAAAAATCTCTAAAATTTGTAATGGTTTTCAATTCAATGGGGAGCTCATTCCATTCTGTTATTGCTTTATATGAGAAAACCGATTGTCCGAAAGCAGTTTTACGCATAGGGAAAGAGCATTGCCATCTAGAGGAGAACCTTGTTGTTCTAGTACTATGTTCAGAGGTCAGTTAAACAAATGACTTAAGAGGTGGAGGGGCAAAAACATGAATAATTTTAAAACCAATCGCACATTTGCATACATAATCATATTTTCAAAACCTAGTAATTTATGTTTAGCAAGTATATGACAATGGTGGTACTGTTTTGTCTTCTTATCCAGAATTTTAATAGCTTGTTTATACATAGAATCAAGGGGTTTCAAGGTCATACTGTTGGCTTGTGACCAGCATGAAATGCAATAGAAGAAATGTGACAAAATCATAACATTCAGGAAAGTTTTAGATCCTTCTAATGTGAGTTCCTGATACATCTAAAATTAGCAAGATTGTATTTCAGAGTGTGATTCATCCGTTTTATGTGCTTTTTAAAACTGAGCATGGAATCTACAACCCCAATTCAGAAATAATTGGGACAAAGTGTAAATTGTGAATAAAATCAAATCGCAATGACTTTCAAATCACACCAGCCAGTATTTTATTCACATTAGAACAGAGATAACATAGCAAATGTTGAAACTGAGAAATTTTACAATTTTATCCACAAAATTAGCTCATTTCAAATTTGATGGCTGCTACAGGTCTCAAAAAAGTTGGGACAGGGGCCTGTTTACCATGGTGTAGCATCCCCTCTTTTTTTTTGACACTTTCTACTTTAGCCATTGAATTTGATGCTGTTGTAATAGCTGCAGTATGGTGGTTTTGCATTGTCTTGCTGAAATACACAAATGCTCTCCTTGGAATAGATGTTGACTGGAGGGGAGCATATGTTGCTCTTCTAAAACCTTTGTATACCTTTATGTGCATTCATGATGCTTTTCAAAACATGCAAATAGATGTCCCACACCATATGCACTAAAACATCCCCATAAACCTCAGAGATGCTGGCTTTTGAACTGAACACTGATAACAGGAGGGGTGGTCTTTGAACTGAACAGGAGGGGTCCTCTTTAACCCGGAGGACACGACGCCCATGATTTCCAACAAGAATGTCAAATTTGGACTCATCTGACCACAGGACACTTTGGCACTTTGCCACAGTCCATTTTAAATGAGCCTTGGCCCACAGAACATGACGGCGCTTCTGGATCATGCTCAACAATGGCTTCCTTTTTGCATGATGGAGTTTTAGGTGGCATCTGTGGATGGCACGGTGGACTGTGTTTACTGACAGTGGTTTGTTGAAGTATTCCTGGGCCCATTTAGTAATGTCAATGACAGAATCATGCTGGTGAGTGATGCAGTGGCGTCTGCAGGCCCGCAGATCACAGGCATCCAGTAAAGGTCTTCGGCCTTGTCCCTTACGCACAGAGATTTTTCCAGTTTCTCTGAATCTTTTGATGATGTTATGCACTGTTGATGATGAGACTTTCAAAGCCTTTGCAATTTGACATTGAGGAACAATGTTTTTAAAGTATTCCACACTTTTTTTACGCAAGCCTTCACAGGTTGGAGAGCCTCTGGCCATCTTTACTTCTGAGAGACTCAGCCTCTCTAAGGCTACGTTCAGACAGCAGGTCTGATGCACAATTCGGATTTTTTGAGAAATCCGATTTTTTTGTGCGGTCGTTCAAATTACACATTGTATCAGTTTTGAGTATGAACTGAATGAGACCCTGAAGTGACCCGCACGCGCAAAAGAAGTCCTGAAGTAATACGTGACCATGCAGGCACGCACTGTTTGTTTACGAAAGTAAATATGGAGGCATCTTGTCTTAGTGCATGTGTGGCACTGATAAAGTTTATCTACAACCGAAGTCAGAACTATTACGGACAAATAATGATGTAAAGGTCGGATAAATGTGACCTGGCCATTCAGACAGCAGATATGTGGTCCTAAATTTGATACGTATGAAAGTGGCCTGAGTCGGATTGAAGAACATCGGATTTGTGCTGTTCAAACTGTCTTTAACAGATCGGATACAGGTCACATATGGGCAAAAAAAATCAGATTTGGGCCACATTTGCCTGCTGTCTGAACGTAGCCTAAGACATCCCTTTTATAGCTAATCATGTTACACACCTGATGCCAGTTAATGTAATTACTTGCTAAATGTTCTTTCAGCTGATTCTCTTAGATATTAATTGCTTTTTCAGCCCTTTTTTTGCCTGTGTCCCAACTTTTTTGAGACCTGTTGCAGCCAGAAAATTTGAAATAAACTCATTTTGTGGATAAAAATGTAAAATGTCTCGGTTTCAACATTTAAAATGTTATATATGTTCTATTGTAAATAACATATTGGCTCATGATCTGGAAGTCATTGCATTTTGATTTTATTCACAATTTACACTTTGTACCAACTATTTCGGAATTGGGGCTGTAGTATAACACCCAAATACTTAAACTCTGTTAAATTGTCTATATATGCTCCATCAACAGTTAGGATAGCTCGTGCAATTACGTTTGTTAGTAAAATACATTGTAGCTGTTTTCCCAACGTTTAGAATGAGGCATGATTGGTTAAGCCATTTTGCCACTTTTGCCATTGCAACTGATAGCCTGTCAGCCACTTGTCTAGTGTCCTTACCATGCGTATAGATGACTGTGTCATCTGCATACATCTGAATTTTTACGTTATCCTCACAGACTGATGGAAGATCATTAATGTACAAAGTAAAAAGCAATGGTCCTAAAATGGATCCTTTTGGTACTCCCATGGTGCAAGCCCTTGTTTGAGATACTGTGTCATTTATACGCACACACTGTGAGCGACCTGATAAATATGATTGTAGCCAGCTAAGGCTAATCATGGACAAATTATATCTTGTTAACTTACAGAAAAGAATGGAATGGCTGACTGTATCGAAAGCTTTACGTAAATCCAAAAAAAAGGCTCCTATCACCCCCCCACCTTTGTCCAGATTCAGTTTTATTGTTTCAATGAAATGACAGCATGCTGTTTCAGTTGATATGGTAACGTTACTTTTTCCATTCCCTGAAATATTAACCATTAGCCTGCCAAAGAGATGAGCCAGCTGCGGCTACAGCTAAGGATCCCGACGCTGCAGGTGTTTCATCTTCTACGCCTTGTTGTTGACTGGATGAAGGCTTGAAATATCCCATCAATTTAAGGATTTTTTAAAAAGCTCTTAGTCGAGCTGTTCCTTTTAAACGTTGTTGTTTTCGTTTTTGCGCTTTGCTGTCATACTGTTTAATGTTATCTGACATTTTACTGCTATGTTGTCCAGCAAAAGCAGAGACGTCAATCAAAATAACTGACGTGACCACTGCAGCTGATTGGATAGATGAGACATCACGTCTATCCAATCAGCTGTATATTTGTTTCATGGGCCAATATTGGTCATTTTTTACATTTCCACTTTGGTGAATTAAAAAAATTTAAAATAGTATGGCCAATCCGGGGCCCCTGCATGCGTGGGGCCCCTAGGCTGCAGCCCAGGTCAGCCATTGCAATAATCCGCGCCAGCATGCGGTATATCCACTTCACAGGAAGAAACTTGGCAAATAGCTCATGTTGAACATTTTTACCACAACCAAACACATTCAAGCACCAAGCAAGTAAATAAGCATGTAGCAAAACATAGGATAAAATAATATCAGCGCTCAATCGCTAGCATTTCTACTGAATTTGCGCTAGGCAAACAAAAGATACATCAAATGAAAAAACAAAGTCCACAGAATCCAATGATATAAGCATTGTCATTTTCAAACAATACCACACTCAAAGAACAGCAGACATACACTTTAGATGAGCAAAAATATTGCTTACCTTTTATATTTTGTAATAAAAAACTGTTTGTGGGTAAATCTGCGCTTGGTATTGTTAGCCCAATGTTTCCCTGTTATATCAAAACTTCATCTCCCAGTCTCCATGCATGTTTTTTTTCCCCACGCACTGCGTCAAAGGATTTCAGCTCTTGAGCATTCCGCTTGCTTGCAATGTATTTTCCTCTCTGTGTTCGGCTTGTGATGCTGTCACTAAGACTTTATTGGTGGCTATTTGATTCTACGGGCTCTGATGTTTCCAACAAGCCCTAAACCACCTTAATCGCACAAACCTAGCCTGAGGTAGAGCCTTGCGCTCCCGGTGCGTCAAGCTGAGTCCCTGGGCCATTTACATGTGCTTAAATCGCGACAATATAAACACTTAACTGGTTTGTTTGTGGTACTTTCGGAATGATTATCCACTGAATATTCAACAGTCGTTTTCAAAGTCTTTTCTGACAGAGAATCCTTGTGGCATTAAGAACAAGCACTAAGAAAGCCGGCAGTACAAACGCTTAACTAGGGTGCATGACGTGTTTTCTTTGCAATATTGGCAATTTGACAGAAGGAAATCAGTCAGCTGATGTAGCCTTGTGGATAAGGCGAAGAGCTAGGGTTTGGGAAACGAGGGTTAAAGTCCTGTGATGGCATGCATTTGAAGACCACAATGGAAAAATGATCCGAGTCACATTTTCACATTGTGGAGAAATGATAAATTAAAAATCAAAAACAATCTTAGAAACAGCACTGAAAAAATATACAAACAAGCATTCAGAGAATTCATAGTCTCGCCCAACAGCCCGAAATTTATGTCATGCTGTGAGGTCAGCCCAAGGTGTTTACATGTGAAAGATGATTGAAATCGGTCAAGTGGTTGTGGAGATATCTGCCCGGAAACACACATACACACGCAGACAGACAGACAAACAGACAGACTCACAAGGTGATTACAATAGTCTCGCAAACCCCTACGGGGGCTCGACTAAAAATATAAAATATTATGATAATATTTAATATCATTGTATATTATTATAAATATTATAATAATATATAATATATAAAATATACAAAAATTCAAATTTGGACTCTAATCGGTTTTCCATTGTGGTCTTCATTTATTTTGACAGGAAAAGCATTAATCTTGTACAAATAATTGCTGGGGTTTTTGTTCTTTGTATTTATAATTTTTTTAAAATAAATCTGCTCCAGTGGAATCAAACTTAATTTTTTTGTATGTATTTTCTTTGAATGGGAAAATGTCTACAGGATTGGCAGAAATAATAATAAATTTTTTTTTTTTAATTTAACAAATTATAATTTGTGGTTGTATTTGGATTGGATGTATGCCTGTCATGACATGTACCGTAAAGTTCCGTGTATACGGCGCACCCGTTTATAAGGCGCACCCCGACTTTGGGACTTGTCAAAAAAAAAAAAATTCATAGAAATTTCCACCCAAATCTTGCGTGTGTCATACATATTATCTCTCCTCAAAATTTTTCTAGAATGCCGCATGTATTTGTCCTATTTTTTTCCTTTCCTTTTCAACTTCCTCCATGAGAAGTGATTATTCATCGGACATCGGCGAAAAATGGAAGGCGCAATACGCAAGACATAAACCAATATGCCGACAGCGCGTATGCCCACGCATATACCACTATCTATCGGGCGGGAATATATTGGTTCTACTACCAAAAATTTCTGCTAAATGTCCACAATAGCCCCCGGCAAATTCTAATCACAACTGGCGCAGTTACGATGAAACGGCAGCATTATTTATAACAAATTTTATTTTCTATTTTTCTTTGCAGGTTGGAACAACCAAGGACAAATGACTCGCAAATCAGGAATTAATAAAAAGCAGAACAAATCTATGGAATGACATTTTCTTTTCTGTAGAAATGAAACAAATCATGTAAAGAAAAAATATTGGAATGAAGTCGCCTAAAATGATTTTATGTGTTTTTTTTTTAAGCATTATTACACGCGAGGGTGTGCTTGACCATCATTCTTGTCATGACAATGATGCGGCCAGGAACAAGGCGCTTGCGCCGAGTTCCGTTAGCATCACTGAAGTGACAAGAATGACGGTCAAGCACACCCTCAAGTGTAATAATGCGATTATACAACTATTACCAACAAAATAAAATGTATAATCAAAATTTATTTATACTGTGGGCATTCGTTCATTTTTTGCTAGTATTCTCTCCGTTTCTGTGTAAATACATGAGATCTGACATTAACTGTCCTTGTCAGCCAGCCAATTTGGGCTTATGTTTTCATTGCATGGTGATTTCCCAAAAGTGAATAAATACCGCACATCGCAACACAAAACTGCTTTGCTAGCTCAATCATGTTGTAACTAGAATATCCACTGGAAAAAATTGTTTTTTTCAGGGACTGATAGTTATACTTCTGCCGACATCTCAGTCATTTTTAAGCTAACAGGTGCCGTGACAACAACTCAGCTGATCTTTATCGAACAAACTTACATTAACGGTTATATTTAATTATAGGCACCGGCTTTCCAGTTTTGGCACCAGAACAAAAATCTGTCTTAAAATAAACTCACCAGCAGATGTTTCATTTCAGCTGGGGGTGTGTCACTCCAATTTCACATTAGCTCCGATTAATGTGGCCAAGCAGCAAAAGTAACCTGTAACATGAAGGCTGAATAGAGTTTTCAGCCCCACCTTTCGGGGGCTTTCGCTAATCATTTTAAAGGTGATGGAAGGGTGCACGGATGTCAACAGGCGGCAGCGCGCAGTGATATGAAGGAAGATAAAATAGCGCCGAGTGATAGTGAGGTCTGACTTTTTTCAGGGGTTGGTTTTTGTGATGCAAATGTATTAATCTTTTGAACGCATATTGTTTTTGGAATCAAAACTTTTTATTTTTGTGACCCCAGCAAAGTAGCCGGAACTACTTCCGACGACACCAAAACCGGGCCAGAACTCCGCTCACGGGACGCAGAAGGGGGGAAAGTCACTGTTTATGCATGACACTGCTAATGAGGATGTCATACAACTTTGTGTCAAAAAATCTGAACTATCCCTTTATCCCTCCGGGCGAAACAATAGAGAGTGATTAAACACACCATTTAAATAATTCAGTGGAACATGTCGGTTCTTACATTCTCATTTATCGTCAAGAAATGTCAATTTTCAAAGAAGCAGAATACAACAAATGACACTGTTAATGCAGAGGATATAGCCATCAACGAAAGGAATGTTCATTGATGGTAGTTTATGTAACTCGGTCATAATCATTTACCGTGAGTGAAGTCCTGCATTTAAAAAATGTTGAATCAGTAATTTTTTTCCATTTATTAAGCTGTGAAAACTCAGGTGCGCATAAAGCCCCAGTTTGACCTTATAAAATCGGGTGTACATTTGCATGTATGTCGGAACTTTTGCCGCGATTTTGTTGTTCCCGTATATAAGGCGCATCCCCAACTTTTCATATTTCCCGATGTAAAAACAAGTGCGCCGTATACACGGAACTTTACGGTAAGTGAAATTAAATGAGTTTTAGAGTTTGGTACCGAAGAAATCTGAAATGGCACACAAGGTACCCGAACTGCCAATTTCGAGAAGCCACCTTGACATTCTAACCTGGAATCCATACTTATCAAGTGCTGGTCGCTCCCAACGGTCACTGACTGATCAGTCTGGCCTCAGTCGTATAGCCAGCGTTTAGCCCTTACGTCACTAATGAAGTGAATATATGAATATTCATGTGTTCTGCTCTTGGCTGATTGGGTGACCTTTTGGCGAGAACCACCAATCGAATATGAGTTAGCTGGCCAGCAACGGCATTCGTGAATGTTATTTGACATGAGCTTAAAAATTAGATTGTGGCTTGCTTGCGTTTACTCTTGGAGTGGTTGTTAGGTTTTGAACAGGATAATGTTTGGCCATATCTGCATTTTGTTTATTTCAGTGGGATTCCCCGGTTCAATAAAGGCTAAATTAAATAATACTCAAATTACATAACGTATTTCACTGTAATTGGCATTAGCTATAGCTCGAAGGGCATGATTGCATCAGCTAGATTAAAGTGGTACTCCACCCAAAAACCATAATTTGTATATCAATTACTCACCATTAGATGTCTTGAACGGACAAAGTTGTTCTTCACCTGGCGCAACTTTATGGCCACTGGAGAGTTTTTAAAAATTATCCAAATTTTTTTTTTTTGCTGGAAGCAAATGGGGTCACCCAGTGGCAATGGGAAAACTCCAGAAAACGTCCGTTTACAAACTTTCAAACCATCGCCCAACGCATCGTCCAGTATAATCCAAGTCTGCTTTGTCCACTCGTATCCTCACAACTCTAGAAACGTGGTTATTTTTCGCTAGAAATAATAAAATACCACAGTTATGCTTCAAGTAAGCTCGCGCATTCAACGAAGTCGTTCTTTGCCCAGAAACTCTGCTGCCACTCAGATGAATACTCGTATAAACACAAGCCGGGAGGCGGGACTTCCGTTGAATGCAGAACTGTGGTATTTTATTTATTTTTAAGTCTGTCTAAAGGGGCGGGGCACCCTTGCGACTGTGAGCCACAGATCTCGCATGGATTTTGTGCAAATATTTTAAAGTCAAACACTGGTCTACCGACTGAGGCCAGACATACAAGCAAGTGACCGTTGGGAGCGACCAAAGCTTGATATGGATGGATTCCAGGCTATGACATTCCTCTCTAATTTTGCTCTGATTTGCTTGATTAGAATAAACTTTGGCACAGATAATGATGAGATTCTGTGCTGTAATTTATTAGAGGTTTCAGACTGCAACTAAATGGCCCTGTTTACACCTGGCATTAACATGCATTTTCTGTGATCAGGTTGCAATGGGATAGCGCTTGACGACAGAAAAGTACAGGTGTAAATGCACTCAAGACGCAATGAAAGCGGATTGTGATCCGATCTTTCAAACCACTTCCGAAGGTGGTCAGGGACGGATTCTGGCCACATTGAACGCAAGTATAAATGCTAATGTTTTTCCAATCCGCCTACAACTCCATACATAAGTTTCATTGGTATGTAAGATGCAGCATATTTTGTGGGATGTCCCTTCGGTAGAAAGGGTTTCATATCAAAGACTGTGTTATAGTAGCTACTCATATATAAAAATGCGTAAACAAGTTGTTCTAAACTGTATCAATTTATTTTAAACAAAATTGCGATTTTCATTTTGTTCAGCAAAGTCCATCACGTGAAGTTTTTTTGCAGCTGTATCACTCTTTCTAGACGTTTTTGCTACGTTGCAGTGGGCTACTCAGCTTCTAGCTCTTAAGTGACCAGAGAGACTGAATCCAAGCTCTGGGACACGCAAGCTCAAGTCTTACTCACAGCGCCCTCTCCTGGGTACACATTGGAACATCCCCCTTTACCTCTCCCAGAATTTTACTTGTGTATAGGATGCACCAGTTTATAAGACAGAATGCATTTTTAAGGGAAAAAATATTGAATTAAAGGTGCATCTTTTTACCAGTTTTTACGGTAAGCGAGGCACGCCACTTTAGGAGATGGGCGAAGAAGGATGAAACATCGGCAGGACGGATTGTAATGTGGACGCTGAAGACGCATGTTAATACCAGGTGTAAATGTATGTGGTCAAATGCTATCCAATTGCAAGCCGATCACAAAAAACGCATGTTAATGCCAGGTGGAAACGGGGCCAATGAGCTCTCAAGGGATAGAAGTAAAACTTGGTGAGGCGCAAAATGAGATCTTTCATTTATGCTGTGTTCCATCTTCATTTACTCTGACTCAGTGACATATATACTGACTTTTACACCACGACAGAAATCCCATGGTGTTAACTTTATTATGATACCAAGATTATTCAAATGGCCCAAGTAGTTGCAGAGATATACTCATTTCATTTTGGGCATGCCATTTTCAAACCAGATGCTCAGGGCTTAAGAGGTTGACTTTTCAACATTAAGACTCTAGAATCTAAAATATTAACCGATTTTGAAGAAACTTCACATGCAGCATTATTACACTAAGCACCAGCATATTTTCCATTTCAGCCCGATCCGACTCAAGAGGCCGCCATCTTGGCTTTGGTCCTGATAAAAAAAACAACAAAACAAGAAATGAAAACAGCATAAATGACAGATTGGCTCCATCATTAACCTCTTCAACCTGGGTATTCGGAGATTTTCAGTGATGTGCTGTTGGAGAGGTATAAAAGCTCTGTCTTATAACACATTGTAGTCCGTCTAATGTAGATGGAGCCCAGAGTTCTTGATCTCAATTAACTTTAATATTATAACTCTGATTAACTAAATGTTATTTTTCTTGGTTCACTCTATAAAGCTTAAACCTTTCAGATATTAGGAGACCAGAACACAACAACTAATACTTCAGCACAGTATACAAGCACCATAGTCTATTAACCCCTTTGCGCAGAATCCAAATCTGGCTATTTATGTGTTACCTTATTTAAAGCTTTACAATTCAAGATTGCACCTTCACGGAGAGGAAGGGAACGGCTCCACTGAGCAAGACACTTGAAGCGTTTAGAATTACATTGTATTTCAGTTTATTTTCATGATTTTGGCAGAGAAAAAGGGCTGCAAACATAAAAAATCTTCATGAAAATTCAGCATTGAAGTTGTAAAAAAATAATACTGAGAATTGAAAAATGGCTGGGGGTTAAAACTATACAATACTGGGATCATAAACTTGACCACAAGTACAAGTTATCTGAGCATTACACTCAAAATTAGCTACTCTCTAGACACCAAATAAGACCGCTATCTAGGTGGCTCCCTGAACTCCAAGATCACGAAAGTCAATATGAATTAATGATTTTCTGGTTGAATTTAGTATGAGTTTATCAATATAGCTGCAGTTGGACATCAGTGGTCACCAATAACCTCTCCAAACACAAAACATGCCTTTTCTCCATGATAAGGTTTACAATTTTGTCCATTTTTCTTCAGTCCTACAAGCCAGCAAACATACTCAGTAAAGGAACTGCTTATTTAACAGTCAGAACATTCAACCTGCAATGAAAAGCTAGCAGTTCCCACTTCCAACTCGCAGCCTTATATAAACACTTTCTGCACCTTATCATGAACAAGTATAACTCACCAACTCAGAAATATACAGAAAATACATTCCACTTCCAAGGAAAAAAAACAAAAATGCCCCAACTTACAGTAACTATGATGAGCAAAGACTAACGGTTACTCTTACTAATCAAACAGACAAACAAGCTCTGTGATCATCATGACTATGGCAAACTTAGAATAAAAAACAGCTAGCCAGCTACCCATAGTTTAAAAATTATATACGCAGAATCGCTCTTACCCAAAGTGAACAAAGATCTTTCTTCACTGAATCCCTCCTCCAGAGACTCAACTGTATCGCGTAGAAGGAACCCTCCAGTCCTGTTTCATTCGGAATAATTCCCATTGACTATATCCCTACCTCATTTAAATCCCGTAAATTTAACTGAACACTTCAGGCCGGTTTTGGGAGTCTTTTTTTTTTTTGAAATTGCATCATTTACAGCTGCGCAATCGTGCACAACATAAAGACAATACAACCTACCTTGCTGTTCTGGAAAGTTTAAACTCTCTGGTATTGGATAACAAATGAGTCAATCAATGCATAAGCAACGGGGAAGATTTACGTGGGCGTGAACTATAAGTGTGCAGTTACGCAGATGAGCCTTAATAAATAATTGAGTGATTGGCTATGAACATGAGTACATAGGAGGATGTGAGGGAGCGCTGAATTCCTCAATGGAGGAATCTATGTGTAAATCCACGGTAAGGAACTACGCGTTTTTGACATGTGATGACTATAATTGATGGTAGATTGACACAGTATCAACACCATGTTGAATTTTTGTTCCAGAAAACCGATTTTTCTAAATTACTAATTGGGATACCATTAGCTTACTATAGCTGAAGTGGTTTCTACAGTAGACAACGATTTTTTCTGTAGCAAGAGATCAATTTTTTTTAACTGCTAGATAGGCTAGTATATTGATTAGTTTGCACATCAGGCTTGGCTGAGGAGTTTAATTCATGCAACTCCTCAAAAACAGGGATGGAGGTGAACTCGTCCATATTCTAAACTCTGTTCGAGCTTGGGTTGCTAGTGAATATTCAATAACTGATCCAGGTTTGCCATCTAGTGATAGAATATTGTAACTGCTTGCATAAATTTGCAGCTCCATGTCTGCGAGCAGACACATCTGCACAAAGGGATTAAAGGAAGGATAAGTGTCCATTTGGTGGTGACAAGGGCAAACGTGCTGCAACGGCCCAAAACATCTCCAACTGCAGAAACGCACCGCAAAAACAGAAATTATGCAGAGACAGACACAGAGTCACAGAACACACTAACCACAAAAGAAAATGTAAGAGAAAAACACTGCATATCCAGCTCAACACAATGGAAGTGCTCCAAGCTGCTATGGGGAGCACATGGTCTTGTTAAGCATCCCTAGCTCCCTTCTTCTCTCCAGATGCCCCATCTCTCTCACTCACGCATGAAATGTTTTGGATTTTTCATTGCTTGAGAGGGAAACAGCAAATAGCCTTTGCTTCTCATTAGCATTGTGATCACCGTCAAAAAGTAACCAGGTGAACAAACTCATTGAGAAACATTTTTGACACCATGTTGTTTCTACTTTTTTCCTGAATGAAAATGAAACCACTGCTCTTTGTGCATCCACACGCATGTGCACTGATCAACAATCAACAATGGCTCTGACAAGATACACTTCTTTGGATACATAGTCTATCAAGGTAAAAATTTTATCTCAAGAGAAATTAAGAGCCATTCCATGAGAAAATGGCACTTTCAGAAGAAGTTGAGGAGTTGACCCCCCTGGAATTAAATTAAACTTGGCACATAGGTAGATATGGGTGTCTCACAGAAAAAGCCAAATTTTTTGGTCCATATCTCACTTTGCCTGCTGGTGGCGCCACCTGGAAGCCACTAAAGTGGCTCAGGTTTGTCGTCCAAATGCTGTTGACACCACATTTTTCATCAACTATCATGACTAACGGGTACACAGTTCCAATTATGTTATACCTTCATCATGACCTGTGGCACTTCAAGTCTGGATAGACATCACCACCTAGTGGTCAAACTGGGTAACTACGTTATTGAGCCACAATTATTTTAGGAATAAAAATAAAAACTGAAAATGGGAATTGGAATAAAATAATATCCCAGGCATATACCAATTTAGAATGCTTTTTTACGTGTTTACTCGCAACAAGACTATCATTTTCAGTGAATAGTTCCTTGGTATCTTGCTGGATGAGTGCAATGGACAGCCAGAAAGATGGACAAAATTGATTTTTGGTGCATGTTTGCGGTATATTTTCTCAATAACCCAGATATGTACTGTGGTGGGAAATACTGTTTATTTTGCTTTTGGAGCTCTGTTTTAAGGAATACTGAGTATTTATTTGGTAGGGGAGACGCGGTAGCGCAGTGGTCAAGTAGGCTTGACGTGAGATCGTAAGGTTCTGAGTTCAAGCCCCGGCCACGGCCTCCATGGAGTGTTCTTGGGCAAAACGCTTCACTCCCACACTCCACGCCTCACTCCACCCAGGTGTATAAATGGGTACCAGCAAATAGTCAGGGAAACCTGACTAAGAGCTGGGGGGAGTACCTGCAATGGACTGGCAGCCCGTCCAGGGGGAGTAGTAATACTCCTAGTCGCTTCATGCCACAGAAACCGGGTTTAAGCACCGGGCCGATGGGCCGCTGGCTCGAAACAGGCTTACTTCTTCTACTTCTTTGGTAGTATCTACACTTTTCAAGCTAGACGGAGCCAAAGTTGGAGGAAAACTCCAAATGGACCATTTCATAGCAGATTGTGCCTGTTTAGGTGGTTATTTTGTTTACGCAGCAAGATACAGATCAGACGGCATTTCAGAACGCTTCATTGAATGAAGGTAATTTCGGCGACAAGTACGTCCACCTGTTTTTGCTGCACGGTCATGCAACTCGCTGTAAAAAAGTAGACAGCTGTACGATTGGAAAATGTTAACGGACGAAACCATGTGCTAGTCACCAAAATTACCTTCATTCGCTGAAGAGTTCTGAAATGCCGTCGCCGAGTGACAGTGCAAAGACCTAATTATAATTAAATCATTTTTCTGTACTGAATGTAGCCCATTATTTTGTTGCTTTTAGATCGCATGGGGGAGAGAAGCCGTGTATTCAATTGCCACTTGATTATTCTTGAATTGGGAAACATGTTAATAAAGGAAACCCATCAAGAATTAGCCAGGACTAATTATTTTCAATTAAGGGAGGGATATATTAGCCCCGGAATTTTCAGGTCTAACGACGCGCCTGCCAACAAATGAGCAGAAATAAATCATGTCGACATGAAAAGTAATCTACAGTCGTATGTATTCAGTAAAAACCCAGCACACGCTTATTTCAGTAAGTTACCCGTTTTTTTGAGTACAGAAACTGTCGTGAATCCTGCTGAATGGCCAGTAAACCATGTAAGACAGTAAGATTAGATTCTTGCAGAAAAAAAAAATTTTTTTTGCTCACGCGCTTTGCGCACTCGCATCATATTAAACATATTAAAGACTGCTCTTTTCTAATTTTGAGATTCTTAAATTCTGTGCACGTCCTTGAGTGCATGATGTATGATGTTAGACACGTAACGTAATTTATGGCAAAACATTTATTTTCAGGTAAAGTGCAAACATCATTTTTTGGGAAATAACATCAGAACAACAACAACAGAACAACTTCAACATCATTAAACAATGCAACAATCTGTTCTTTTTTTTCTGAAAAAAATGTTTTATTTAATGTTTTTACCATGTTTTATCATCTCTTTCTTTTAAACACATAATCAATTTTTCTTTGCATTTTGAACAAGTTGTGTTTTACCGGCGTTCCCTGTCAAAAGGATGCACACGACCCCCAGCACCCAGCCTTGCATCACCTAGGCAACCAGCATCCAATCAAAAGAACGCATTGAGTGTTCCCACTTTCCGCATGTGTTTGTTTGCGGAAGTGAGTGGTGGACTACTCGCTCGCATGACAGAGAGTCATTCATGATTTAGATTGTTAGTCGGGAAACCTCACAATTTATTACTAAGGGATTTTTCTTTTGTTTTTTTGCAAAAACGACTGCTCACTGCTGTCTGCAAAAATCCACAGCACTCGAGTCACTACCATTGGATTAACGTTACAATGCAGAGTGTAGACTGCCTACAAGTTGCAACATATCACGGTAAGCGAGTGGCCTATAACGTTTGTCCAGAGCACAAAAAACTACTTCGACACGTCACGGGCGGCACATTCTGTTGATGATTTTCACGTATTCATCAAATTAACATTTATTTCGGAGAAATTTGCTTGAAAATTGAAAGGGCTCACGTTGTGTGCAGGGGTGAAAGTTGCTCTTCCGAGGTGTACCCCTGCATTCCGGCTGTAGAGGACTGTATATCTCTTCCCGGTACGGCGTACCGCTGCGTTCCGGCTTACTTTTACCCCTGTGTGGCACCCAAATTTCAAGAGGGCTCCACATGAAAACCGTTAGTGGACACGAAACGGGATTCTTTTGTTTGGTGCCATAAAGTTTTTTTGTACAAAGTTTGAGCAAAA
Source organism: Gymnothorax javanicus (assembly GCA_029692085.1). Classification (NCBI taxonomy): domain Eukaryota; kingdom Metazoa; phylum Chordata; class Actinopteri; order Anguilliformes; family Muraenidae; genus Gymnothorax; species Gymnothorax javanicus. Next base: position 17,160,523 of record CM056202.1, read on the forward strand.
TCTGAGAGGTGACATGTACATGGGTGGCTGAGTTGACATGGAATGACCCAACAAAGAGATAAACCTCAAGAGGCTATTTTTTTTAAGATTCAGGCAGTGGGTAACACATAGACGAGTGAAAGATGAAAGAAAAACTTGCATTGATGCATGAACAAACGTAATGAATACGGATGCTTCTGTTCATTTCCCTCGCATGGTTTGGGTCAACTCATCTCCTTCAAGGCGGAAGAGTGACTTCAACTCAATGCAAATTTATAAGGGGTTGACGAATGGGTTTATGAGTATGAAAATGATTAGTCATCAGATCTCAAACCCACCAAATTCATATGGAAGATTTTGGAAAACACGTTTGACAGCGCTCTCTGTCACCATCATCAAAACACCAAATCAGGGAATGTCACTCAGACAAAAGGTGCTCCATCCATCCAGCAAAATCTTACACTTCGTCAGTGATTTCACGAAGTGACGTATCTCTGTTTTTACCAATTCTGAGAAATTCAACTTGAAAATTCTGGAAAATTTCCAGTCCCCTGGTAGAGGCCCAATCTGTTGAAACATGATTCGGCATGATTCTTTGAATCTTAATAGCTGCATACATGAAGACAATGTGGCAAACAGCAGCATCTGGTTCTCTGACCTAATTATCCAAGAAGTTTAATTAGAAGGAAATACGTCACTTTGTGAAATAGTGGATTGGTACTGATAAGAGATACGCCCGTAATACGCCAGTTTGTGAAATGTTTGGAACTGCCAAGGTCATGATCTATGTCAGTTGCTATTAAATGAAATAAGAGGCTCAACAGGGTAAGTTCATCACTCAATTGGTACCGCCAGCACAATAAACATATCGTCGGCATGCTGATAAAACCTCATATCTCCAAATTTGATAAGAAACAAAAACTCGTATGTCCACGATAATAACATAAACATTGCAAAATACAAAATACATTCTTGGAAGAAAAATAGCCATTCTACCCGAAAACACAGCTCAACTGCATTCTTACATGCAAAATTAAACATTTTTTATGCTCTCCTGTAAAGTTTATCATTTTGAGGATACAAGCTTTTATCAGCAGGCCGACAATATAATCTTTAAAACCACGACACAAGATTTTCATACAATATCCCGCAGTGACCATTTATTTGGTAGACTGGTTAAACGTGACCTTATAACAGTGTCTCATTTTCTGTAAACCCTACCAGCACATTAAAACTTCATAGTTCCTCCTGAATCCATTCCTTGAAATCCAGTGCAACAGTTCTGATCAAAAATAAATGTGAATTAGAATGGGTAACCATTCTAAAATTCTTTTGTCATAGACTGGTACAGAATTTTATCACTCTTGAAAATCCCAAAAGAAACTAGGAACCACTACGAATGAAACCACTACCAAACTAGGCTGCCTATTGAATCTCACAGTCACATGCATGATACTTTTCAATGTTGCAGTCCACGATAGAAAGCAATGTGGTCAGAGTTCTTGATCAGTGCCATAGGACCATTGCAGAAGGTCAGCAAATCTTCCCCTATGGAGAAAGGCATGAGGAAAGAAATGGGTCCTAAAAATGAGATATCTGCTTGTGCACCATCAATCCCAGGGCGAAATCATATTATTGAAAGTGTTTACCCGAGGTGGAGCTCCTACACTAAGTAAACAATGGAAAAGACAACAAAACTTAGACTAACAGCGTTCATGCAGCCTCATGCTTCATATGGCCATATTGGACCTATAATAACTTTCAACACAAGATGGAACCATACTTTTGCATGGGAATAAAGATACAGCCATGGCATGAAGCACAAATGGGAAAGAGGTTTCATGGTAAAAAAAAAAAACACCACCTTCTTAAGGGTAAACTGATCATGCAGTAGGCTAGGCCTATTTGGACTTTTTTAAAATAAAACATGCTCTTACCTGCTTTTTTTTAAAAATTGGATTGGAAGTTCATCTTAATTACAAATGAATAAATTTCACACTACAATGAACCGTGTCAGTTTTCTAGACTCGTGGTTTTGCTAAATCTGTGGGCGAGGTGTTGATGCAGGAGATACATGTACAACAGGAATGTAGATTCTGAAGACAGGCTCAGGTCATAAAACCTACATGTAGCAGGCTAGAGTTCACCCAGTCACGAGGTCACTGAGGCACCTGGCCTACATATTGCAGCTGTGCAGTAGATATCAATGACAGGTTAAACTCATTTAACTGAGGAAAAGGGAGATAGGTCACCCTCGTGAAATAAAGGATTTTATATTTTTGACATGCGTCAAATCGTGACGTTTCATGAAATGGGAATGAGGTAAGACATGGAATCGAAACCTAGACTAAACAAAAGACCTCGCCCCCAGGACCGACATGATGCCCATATCTCAAAACCCCAAATAAATTAGATACGTCACTTTGTGAAATCACCAACGACTTGTAGACTTTGCACCAAGGTACGATAAAGCTGATCTGGCAGCTGGAGGAGGGCATCAGCTTACTAAGACTGTGCGTGTTGCTTTTTCTATTAATTTGTCGTCGATCTACCTCACCGTCGCAGATTTGCCTGAATTTTTTTTTTGGAGAAAGGTCTATGGATAGAAAGAAAAGTTTAAATATTTAGGTCCTAAAACCGAACGATTTTCCCTGGGGCCTCTAGAAGGGTTAAATCCGTAGCCAAAATTGGACTTCTGAAAAAATTAGCTGTTAAGGGTCAAATGTATCAATATGCTAAAGTCTGCCCTGTTTCATTTTGAATGATGTCAATCCATGATGAAAGGAGTTCTGAAAAATTGTAATATTTCATTTGGCTTAGTTCCTCAAGATTTGCAATCTTGTAATAAATTTGGAATTCAAAGTTACCTTTGACACAAACTTGCATTACTGTATTGTTGCAGCATCAGGTTTAGCTATTAGATAAGTTTAATACAGTCCCAGAATTAAGTAAGTTGATTTTGATTCTTCATATTGATTGAAAATGAAAAAAAAAAATTAATTCCACAAAATTCCCAAAACTCCTAATTTAATGGAAATCCTTTGCAACAAAATTCAATGATCTGATTTCTTAGCTGTTTCCATGTGGTGCTGACCATTTATCCCTTGTCAAAGTCTGTCATGCAAATCTCTATAGGTCAAACAGTGTTAAGTAAAAATTCTGGACTTTCATTTCTGGTCACCCTTTTGCAAAACTTACTGTACTCCAAATAGCTGGTTTCTATGAAATCTAAATATGAATTTAGTTTTTGCAATAAAATGACATATTCTACCAATATCATAAAAGTTTCTGACATGATTGCTTGCTTGTCTTTTCCTTTATTCTGATTCTGCCTGTGAAACAGTGAAACAGTGAAATTAGAGTTGAATATGAGGAGTTCAAAATATTATTCATGTAAATGTGTTTTCCCAAGAGGCAAAATACAGTACACAAGTGTACGCAGTTGAGTAACTAAAGATGCTGCATATTTCAATTCAGTTCAATTCAATTTATTTGTATAGCGCTTTTCACAGATAGACTGTCACAAAGACGCTTCACAGTGATAGATTAAATAAATGAAGGGGCAGTGTCCAGCCAATTCGCCACTATAGCATATTTGAAATCAAATTTCATCTGGTTTTGTGAGATACCCGAGCAGGCATAGCAGACTTGGAGGAAGGGAGGGGAAGCTCCACAGCTGTCCCCACCCATCGAACTGGGAGCTGCAGACTGTCTGTGCAGCCTCTTCAAAGGGAAATGGAGGCTTACAGGAACAGAGCTTGAGCAAACACAGAACAATTGGGTCACCAATGCCTCCCACTAACAATACTCCAACATAAGAATAATTAATTATAAAGTTAGGACAAAGTAGTCAATGTCTGTTAAACAAAAAAATACTGCCACAAATAAGTAAATAAATAACTGAGGGACAACAATGTAGCCTTTTTTTTTTTTTTGCTTTCTTGGTTGTCAGGAACTGATTTGTTTGCTAAATATCCTTCAATGAGATACATTCTTTTCTTTCGCCTGCACAAGGACTGTCGGAAATCAGTTTGGCTCGGGCTGATGTGTGCTAAAACTGTAATCATAAGGGTAGAAGGAATAGAATATTTAGGTAGGTTGTACAATGAAATGATCAAAATCTGAAAGAAATATTTTTCATGTCCAAGAACCAGCCTGAAATATGATTTTACATAAAGTTTTAAAAAATTTTCAGTATTTAGTTTTTTTTTTAAATAAAAGATCTGTTTACATGCTTGTGTTTGGGCTTTGAGGAACAACAAATTCCGAGCACTGACAAATGAGGCTGCAACAGGACAACTAAGGATGAATATCACCACATGCTTGTTGTAAATTACCCATTGAAGTGTATTTCTTGCTCTATTTAGCTAACTATGGGGTGCTCAAAAAGAGATGTGTATATCATCAACTGCACCAGCACAGAACTGTCTTTCTCCTTCCTTTTCTCTCCATGTTCCTCTTTTGAACAACCCCATGAGTTATTTAAACATTTGAAACTTTGGACTCTGTATTGCTTTTGAGGTTCTCTGCTGCCTTGGATTTGGAGCCACAGGTAAAGTACATGGCCAACTTCTTGTTGGTGGCAATGATGAGCACAGGACTGATGGTGGAGTAGCAGGTGGCAAAAAAGATGCGTGTGTCCAACACGGCCTCTGGCATGTGGGAGACAGAGAGTGAGTAGTACCACAGTATATTATCCAAGCCAAACAGTGCCACATACGTGCTCACGAGCAGCAGGACGGCACGCGATGCCTCCTCAGTCTTCCTGCCAGCTCCCTGCAGGGCTTGAACTTGCTGACGATGCCGATGCAAGACCAACATCACATAGACTGCTGCTGCAGCCATCAGGCCAACAAAAATGAAATCTCGAGTGATGAACACCACACCATTGACCATGAAAGACATGGGGCTTGGGAACACCACAATGCAGAACTCCAAGTTTAGGGTAAACTTGGGAACGGTGCCATTGACAGGAAAAGCCTCACTATGGAGAATGGCAGTTTGGTAGATGATGAAGCTGAGCACATAAAGGAAGATGATGGTGTGGGGTAGGTGTCGAGGAAGCCAGCGTTTCAACCAGGACCAGCCAGGCTTTGACGGTGCCATGACCACACACTGGTAGGAGCTTAGCAGGGAGGTTGTAGTGATAGACATGGCCCGGCCAACACGGTATATGAAGATTATAGTTTTACAGACTTGACTGCTGAACCCGGGGTTGACACCCCCAGCGGTCAGAGCCTGAGGAATACCCTGGCACAGCGTCACCATCAGGTTGGCAAAGACTAGCTGGCTGAGGATGAACTCATTGTGTGGCATGTGGCCCCGTACAAGAAATAAGTGCCAGAAGAGCAGGAAGGCTCCCAGATTACCTGGGACTCCCACTACAATCAGACCAATGAAACCGGCTGCTTTCAGTGCTTGGCGCACCTCCATATGCCCCTCAGGTCTGTGGGGAAAGAAAAAGGGAGCGTTGAGCAGTGTGTGGTGACTGAGTCTCCACCTCAGATCCAAAGCCAAAGATACAGTACAATCAGAAACCTATGATTATGCTGCAGAAACGAGAGGAAATTTGAGTGACTCGAGAGGAAATACATAATTGAATAATAAAATTTTATAGTTTTGGGGACTGTGGAATAAATATTGCACATGAACAAATATGCAAACAGCCTGACACACATCTAATTGAAGGCATTACATTTTTGAAAATCAATAAAAACATGTAATATTATTATTGGGTAAATAAGTTAAAACATAGAACAGAATCTGGAGGCAGTCTTACTGTGAATAAAATAGTCAACCGTCGTTGGAAGGTTTGGATGCTGCAGAATGCAAATCAAATGTATTTTATTTTGCCAAATCTAAAAATTATAGGATTAATATAAATTTTTAGCCGATATATATTGAAAGAAAAAACGACTTTTTAAACTGTAATGTTACAAAGGAATTTTATTCCTTACCTTGAGCTTCAGAAATGATGAATTGTACTGTAAAGTGAAAAAATCTGCAGATTTATAAGTTAGTGTCCTCTTGTTCCAGCCCTACTGTGATGCAGTTAATTAATTATACATTGTTCTATTTCACAGCATGCAAACAGAGCCATGGGCGTCACTCATGACATGTTAATTAGGTTCTTTTCCGTCTAGACAATGAAACAACAGAACTAAAATGCGACCATTCTGAATATATTATATCATTTGCTCTCTGTTATGTGCACTGAAAAATATCAGCAATATTGCATTGCCAATGTCAGTCAATTCAATCAGTTATCCTCAGTGTTTAACATATGATCAAGCATTGGTTTGAGTTCAAGTCTTTTACGAGTCACATCCAGTCGTGCAGGTACAACGGCAGTGAAAGGCTCTTTTAGCAGACCCCGTACAGCGCAAATCATAGGTGGGGTGAAAGAAACTGTTAGGATATTGACAAAAGACTATAACTGCAGCAAAAAAAATAAAAATAAAAATTCCAGGTGCACTGTCGCCCACCTGGACATTGAGCTCTTTTAACCTAAGTTGATTATTGCCAGCAGAGCCCCACAAGAACTGCAAAATTTAGAAAATGACCTGCAACTAAAGATATGAATACATCACAAAATATATACTTAGCGCCATTAAAAATGCAACGGTGAGGTACATACTGTATTTGCGACAAATTGAAGAATCAATTGATTTTCATTGCATTTCCAGTGAGGCACGAGAGGAAATAAAGAAAAGCGCGTGGTATTGTAATCCTGACGCGCGCCACGTGAACGCACCACGCACTTTAGTAATAACAAACATTTAGCTGTTTGTGATGTGTACAGTGACACTTGACTTGTTCTTTTAGGTGTGGTTAATAGCCTACATAAAGCCAACGAAAAATGTGACAGCATCAAAAAAATGGAACGGCTTGTGGCGCAGGAGAGAGAAAAAGAGCCTTTGGCATGTTACGGGCAGGTCTCACCCGCTGAGAGGTGGTGCGTCATTTGCACTGTCACCGTTCAACAATCAGTTGTCCATCAGAGAATGGAACACAGGCACTGTCACTGACCAACCCCGCTTAGGGCAGCCACGAGTGACTATGGTAGCTCAAGAGCACCACATCTGGTTACAGCCTTTACGTGACAGATTCCAGGCAGCAACCCAAACTGATCATGAGACGAGGGGTCCAAGATGATTGAGGGTGAGCGCAAGTACCATTTGACGCCGTCTAAGTGAGCAAAACATGCGTGCACACGGCCCCTATAGAAAACCCATTTTTTGCCCATCAACAGGAGTGGGAACTCTTCACTTCTGACTGGGGCACCTGACTCTGTGTCATTTTTTGGCACTTTCTTTCCTTGTTTCTGTCTGAGAATGGAAAACAGGGACTGTCGCTGACCGAGCCCGCTAAGGGCAGCCATGCGTAAATAGGCAAAAACTAGGTTTTCTATAGGGGCCGTGCCGCACACATGTTAGACTGGGAGCTGGCACATTTTATTTATGTGAAAAGGGTAAAAAGGTTTGACCCCTACAAGTCAAGCTATTCTACGTGATGTATATAAATCACCATTGCTGGCTGCTGGACTCCTGTACGTTTGACCCTGGCACCCTTTTTAAAGGGCTCCAAAAGAGGTTTTATTTATGTGAACGCCAACAATGAAATCAACTACATGGGCTTGCGGGGTGATGATGTGGCATCATAAATTTGTCAATGCCAGCAACTTCAGCTTGAACCCTTGCAGGGACAGTGAGCCTTTAAGGGGTAAAAAAAAGCCAAATATTTATGTGAAGGCCGACAAACACGTGGTTTACCTTTTCTTGAAGCTAAAAGAGCCTGCTACTTGAAAACCGAAGTGCCAGCAGGTTTTGACTGTACCAAACCCTTTCCAGCAAGACCCTTTTTAAGGGGTGAAAAAATCAAAATATTCATGCGAAGGCCGATATACACGCGATTTACTGTTTCACTAGCAAGGACCATGCCACAACAAAGTGAAGTTTAAAGATTTAATGACCTGAGGGATGAGAGGGTGGGTAGTCAAGTAAAAGAGGGATGTTGCTGAGGTAGTCTGGAGGCCATGTAGGTGGCTGGGTGGAGGAGACTGTGTGGGGGTTCCGTCTCGGCTTATCCACCTGAGCTGACGTTTAGCCCCCCAGACGGTACCTGGAAGAAACATGAGAGGTATGCGTCGGGTTGACTGGAGCAGATGAGTGGGAATAGGATGAAGGGATGAGGGTAGGGATGAGGATGAGGATGATTGGATGAGGATGAATAGATGAGGGAAGGGATGTGGACGGGATGAGGTAGGAAGGGATGAGAATGAATGGTAGAGGATGAAGGGATGTGGGGAGGGATGTGGGTGGGAAGGGATGAGGATGATTGGATGAGGATGAAGGGATGACGTAGGGAGGATATAAATGAAGGTAAGGGGAAGAGGGGTGGGTGGGTCGAGAGATCTGATTCAAACGGAGAGGAAGGGGCTGAACATGCATAAATAGGCTTGTCCGGTGATTGAAGGAGGAGTTGAGGCGTGGCCCTGCTCCCGAACCTAAGTTAACTTAGTAAATTCATTTCACTAGCAAGAACCACGCCACAACGAGGTGAAGTTTAAAGATTTAATGAACAGAGGGATGAGAGGGTGGGTAGTGAAGTAAAAGAGGGATGTTGCTGAGGTAGTCTGGAGGCCATGTAGGTGGCTGGGTGGAGGAGACTCTGTGGGGGTTCCGTCTCGGCTTATCCACCTGAGCTGACATTGAGCCCCCAAAGAGTCAAATTAAGTTGAGCATAGTCGAGCGTGTGCTTGACGGAGGTCTTGAAGATTGTTGCGGATGTAGGAACGATATGCCTGAGATGACCATCGGCCGAGGACCTGAATAGTTTGGTCTGAGATGCCTGATCTAGCGGCTGTGGATGCTGCTCCGATACGGAATGAGTGACTTGAATAATGTTCAGGAGAAATGCCTGAAGTGCTGAGTACTTAATGTAGGTGTCTCTGGAACCAGAAACGAGTGGCCATGTTTCCGGTTTCGGTTAGGAAGAGTGGGTGTTGAGGTGATGCATTTGCTGCGTATCTGTCGCCTATGTATTTGATCAGGGGCTCATATGGGCTGAGATACAAATTGAGGCAGAAATTGTAGATGGGGAAGGAAACTCCCAACTGATCGGTTTTACTCCTTCGGAGTGTGAAAATGAGGGAGTCTGGAGAGTGAATGGTTATGTTGGATAAACTGGGGTGACAGGATGAATTGTAAACAGATGAAGTTGGGGCAAATTCAGAGCATCTTAGGAAATCAAAGAAAGCCAGTAGGAACATGCATTCTAGGGTTAGGTCAACCGTAGGTGATAAGTAACCTGAACGTAGAGTGCGGATGCAGAGGGTGAGAAGGTCGGAGGTAAGAGGCAAACGTCTGGTGTTTAGAGTGGGCTCTTGTTTCCGTAGGCCTTTTATTAACATGGTTATGTGAGAATGGGAGGTAGACGGACAGTGTGATCCTGTGATTTGTTTGGTGAAAAAATTGATGCTTGCTAAGTAGGTTTGGATAGTGGAGGCCCGGATATTCTGGACAGAATGAGCATGAGTGACAAAATTGCAGATGGAAATCACATCTACGGAGGGAAATGATAGATTGTATATGGCGTGATACGATTTGTAAGCATTCCAGCCGGTTAAGTAGGCTGAGAGTGTGCTTGGAGCGAGACTGTTGAGGATGGCTTCTTGAGAGGCATTACAGTGGCTTTGGAGCTGTGGATTCAGTTGAATGTTGTTGCTGAAAACGGTGGGACCGGTGTGGGATGCATGTCCGATTCTGGAGCCAAGAGTCTGAATTTCTGAAACGAAAAATGAGATAGTGAATCAGCTATGAGGTTGTGATGGCCAGGAATGTGGGTGGCCCTGAGGATAAACTGTTGTTGAGCTGAAATTAGAGTGAGTCTGCGTAGGAACTGCATGATGGTTGGAGAATGGGATCTACCTTTATTTATGATTTCTACTACAGAGGTGTTGCCAGAGTGGATCAATATGGATTTTTTGGATCATTCGTGCCCCCAAAGGATGGCGGCTATCACAGGGTACAGCTCGTAAAGCACGGATGAAGGGAAACGGGACTCTGAATTGAGAGATTTTAACTCTGAGGGCCATGTGGAAGCGAACCATCTTCCTCTATTGTAACCGCCAAAACCTGAGGAAGGGGCTGCATCTGTGTACAGCTGAATATCCTCGGGTTGAGTGACAAAATCATCATAAAAGAACGAAATACTGTTCCACGATGACAGAAAGTGCTGCCACATTCACATTTCCATTTTGCATGCCTGATCTATGTCAACTCTGTCATGGAGGGAAGGAACAGCAGCAGCTTTTGTTAATAGGTTTAAAAGGAATGATTTTGCTTGAGGGATGATGCGAATGGCGTAATTGAGGTGGCCGAGGAGGGCGAGAAGCTGGCGTTTAGTGCATCAGTCTGCAAGTAGATAGTTTGAGAGCAGCAAAAAGATTCTCTGTATTTTTTCAGATGGCAGGGATGCTTGAAATGAAATTGAGTCCAGAGTGATGCCAAGGAACTCAATGGAGGTACTGGGCCCTAAGGTTTTTTCTTTGGAAAGAGGGACACCAAGATCTGAAAAGGCCTTAATGAGGGTAGTGAGTCCGTGACGAGGAGGGGAGGACGATGGATTGACTGAGAAAATCATCTAGAAGATGGGTTATGTAGGGAAGTCTGTAGGTGTTGTTAAGAATCCAGCACAGCGCTTCAGAAAGGGAGTCAAAAATCTTGGGGCTGCTTCTGCAGCCGAAGGTTAGGGGCATGGAAAAATAATAGGCTCCTCTCCAGCAGACTCTGAAGAAAGGCCAGAAGTCAGGATGGATCGGTAGAACTTTAAATGCGCTGGTGATGTCTGCTTTAAATAGCCAGGCTTCATGGCCTGCTAGCCGGATGAGTGTAATAGCATGGTTGATTGTTGCATATTGCATGGAAAAATCTGGACTCGGAATGAGACTGTTTATACTAGGAATGTGTGAGCCATGAGGGGAAGACAGATCTATGATTAATCGCTTTTTCCCCAGAGCATTTCTGAGTGGTGACGCCTATTGGACTGATGCGAAACACTGGAAAAGGAGGCTGATCGAATGGGCCTATCATAAATCCCTCTTTGACTTCTTTTGCCAATAAGATGTCAACAGTGTTAGGTTCAGTGAGAGCTGACTGAAGATTGTGGGAGATGTGGGATGTGTAAGGAAGCACTTCGCTACCGGGGTGAAAACCATGTGTGAAACCATTGATGAGAAAGTGGACAAACTGTCTATCTGGATGGTTTTGAGTGCTGTGGCCAAAGCATTTAGCTTAATAGGTGTGATGAGATGCTGTGCTAGTCAGTCTGCAGGTGTGGTTGGATTGTGGGGGCAGGTGCTCCTGGCATGGCCGCCTACGCAGAAGGAGCAAGCATGTAGGAGGCGGCAGTTGGAGAGACTACAGCCGAGGTCATTAAAGTTGTTACATGGCATTCTGCCGCCCGAGGATTGGCCTTCCCCGTTTGTCAACCCCTTTTGGCGTGGGGATATTGACTGAAGGACGTATGTCTGCGGGCTTAGGGATAATGGAAGGGGGTGGTGCGGCAGGTGACAATCTGTTAAAGACTGAGGTGCTGCGGGATGAAGAGGAACGTGAGTGAGATTGGGGAGCAGTGACTGTGCATGCTGTGGCTGGGTGGGAGGGGGCTCCGCAGAACTCGCAAGAGAGTGAAGTGTGGGCTGCGAAGATACGGCAGTAGAGCTTGGAGTCAAGGGTGCCCCAGTATGTTCCCTCGTTGAACGGTAAAATCCGGCCAGCTGCCTGGTTAGCATAGTGGATGTGATAAGTATAAAACCCGGTCCCTCCAAAACGTAAGGCCATATCGAGCACTAATGATAAGTAATCATCCAGCTTGGGCCTACGGGCAGGAAAGGTTGAACAAATGATGCCGCGGTATAAAGAAAAAGCTAGGGCAAATTCTGTGGAAGTTAGTTCTTTGGTTCGGGTAGGTGCCGGTTGGTGGAGCTGGACTGGGCCGAACATAGTTTGCATCTCTCTAGGCTGGGTGGTGTTAATGATGGGGGGGTGGAGGAGCTGGGCTAGATCTACGTAATAACCTGTAAGAATCTGTTGCCGTAATGTGGGAGAAACGGGAGAAGGACGATGCATGGATGAGGCTGGCTGGGTAGGTGGAGCGGCTGTGGCTAGAGTGTAATTAGAAAAAACATTTGGGTGTTGGGGAAGGTAGGGGGTAGGGATGGGGTAGGGAGGGGGAAAGGATAGATAAGTAGGAGGAATATTGGGATGCTGAGAACCAATAATCTGATGGACTTGTGGTGGGGCCCCTGATGTTACTGGACATGGCTGTTGAGCTGCTGTGGTAGCCATGATGGGGTGAGACAGAGCAGAAACCATATTAAGAGGTGTGGCTGAAGGAAGGGTAGAGGAAGGGATGAAGGGATGAAAGGATGTATGTGCACAGGGATTTTGTGAAGCCTGCGGAGACAGGGATGAAAAGATGGCATTAGAAAGAACAGGCACAGAGGAAGCAGGCACGAGGGGTAATACGACCTCCCCCCCGCCAGGATGGAGCCGGCTGTGGTCTTTGAGACGGTGGAGGCTCGGTGTTGTCGCGGGTGCTGGCGTGGTGATTGGCTCTGGTGAGGAAGCAGGAAGTGTGGGAGGCGATGCTGGATTGTTGGTGGAGGTTGAGTAGAGCTGGAATAATGTTGCTTTGTTGTCGCTGCAGAGGAATGGGATGCCTTTCTCAAGAAGGGCTCGTTGGAGGCGGGCGACGGTCCAGTCTTTGATAGTGAGTAGTGGACGCGGAGACGGTTGGGATGAAGAGGAGGGAGCGCCGCGAGTGCGGAGGCTTGAAACCCTGGTGGTTGAGCGTGATGGTGACTGTTGTTGTGAACTGAGCTGGTGATGGATCTTGCGGCTTTGTTTATGACCCCTGCGGCTGGAGGTCTGTGATGACGGATGAGAGGAGGCGTCAGATCTACCTGGAGTCGGGGAGATCTCGTTTGGTGATCTTGAGGGGAGAATTTGGCGTGGCTGCTGAACTTTAAAGACTGAACGCAGTCTGCCCGGTCGGGATGATCAGCTACGATGTGGTTGTCCTTTCCCACCTGGATGGCCAGTCTCGATGGTGTCGTCGAACAGTTCTTCGTCTGATTCCGGCGCGTTGATTTGGACTTCGGAGTCCATAGTAAGAAGTATTGATTATTGGCTAGTTTAATAGTTGTTTGATGCGTGCAAGCACGATCGGCTTGAACTCAAGAGATCTGATTCAAACGGAGAGGAAGGGGCTGAACATGCATAAATAGGCTTGTCCGGTGATTGAAGGTGGAGTTGAGGCGTGGCCCTGCTCCCGAACCTAAGTTATCTTATTAACTTCATTTCTTGAAGCTGGAACGGTCCACTATTCGAAAACCAAAGTGCCAGCAAGTTTTGAGTGTACCAAACCCTTGTCAGCAAGACCCATATGACAGGTATGGTTTCACTTTGTTCTGAACAGCCCTTGAATACAGTGTATACCAGGGGTCCTCAAATACAAATCTTAAAGGTCCACAAAGAAACTTTTCAATGAGTCAAAGGTCCGTTTATTAGTCTGCATAATACTGTACAATACTGTGGTGTACAGTGGAAAAATAAAATGCATGACTCAACTTTAAAATGTACTTTTAATTTTAACACATATTCCCCTCCAAAATTCCTCGTGTGAATAAATATATCAGGAGGTATTGTGTTGTGGTCAAAGAAAACAAAATATCCTTTTCAAAAAAAAAAACACACACACACACACACACACACACACACACACACACACATACTAAAAAAAATAAAATGTCCTTTTGATTTTAAAAAACAATAAATAAATACTCAAATTCAAATAAATAAATAAATACTTAAAACAAAACACTCAGGGTTTCTGCTACAAGTAATTGATTGTGGCGCGCTGTCACGCCTATGTAAAATGCCTTCGCATAAACTCCAAAAATCCGAAGGACAATCAGGTGTCGCTAGTTCTCCTTGTTAAGTTAAAATGAGCGCTAATAATTCTTGACCTGTTGTCAACCATTTTGCTTGATGAACACGTTTTGTTCAAAGCTGCAGCACGGCGCAGCACATTTTAACTTCTGCTTTGAAGCAGTTTGTTTACCGGTGCTTTGCCAGCAGTCATCAAGAGTAGAAGAGAAGATTTCCACCCTGAATCATAACGGCATGTTCCAAGTTCACCAAAAGAAAGATAGACAATGAAAATCGGCAATTCAAAGAGGAATGAACTGAACAATATGCCTTCATTCTCCCTCCCACGAACACAAGACCAATGTGCCTAATATGCTAAGAGACCGTAGCACTGGTGAAGAGTGGAAACTTGAAACGCCATTATGAGACAAAACACAGCTATTTTGAAGAGACCTATTCACAAATTCTGAGCTAAGAACAACAAAGATCAAGGAGCTGAAATCGTCATATCAAGTTGCAAGCAGGATTCTTTTTACATCCATGACACAACAACAAAAAGCAGCAGAGTGCTCACTCAGAGTGGAATGGGTGTTGGGTAAGCACAAGAAGCCATTCTCTGAAGCAGAAATAATAAAAGAATGTATGACTGAAGCGATGGATTTTTCCTCCTTTCTTCTGTCCTTTGTGTCTGTATTTAAAAAGAAAAGTGTAATTCACCCCCCGATATATTTGTTTTGGATTCTTTGCACGGGTTGTGAATGTCTTGTTTTAATTATTTATTTATTTGAATTTGTTAAAAAGAAAAAGAAGTTTTGTTTTTGAGTATTTTTTTTTTGTTAAAATCAAAAGCATTTTTCTTTTTTTGGTGTGGTGTGGTGTGTGTGTGTGTGTGTGTGTGTGTGTGTGTGTGTGTGTGTGTGTTTTTAATGAAAAGGATATTTTGTTTTCTTTAACCACAACACAGTACCTCCTGATATATTTATTTACCTGAGGAATTTTGGCGGGGAATACGTGTTAAAATTAAAAGTACATTTTATAGTTGAGTCATGAATTTTATTTTTCTACACCACAGTATTGCTAAGTTGGCTGGTTGGTGGGCGATACGTTGATTTGTCATGGTTTGACCAACTAAAACAGACCTTTGACACATTGAAAAATTTCTTTGTGGGCCTTTAAGATTTGTATTTGAGGACCCCTGGTCTACACTATATTCAAAGGCTGTTCCGAAGAAGGTGTGTGATGGCTGGTGAGTTTGAGACGCCAAACGCAGTGGCCAGAATAAAAGGAGAAACAGCAGATGAGAGAGAGACACAAATAAAATAAGAGGGCGTGACTCGCGCTTCAAATGGACCTAGATGACGTCCGAGGCAAAGAAGCAAGGCGAGCTCGACAGGACGAAATGAAAGGGAAAAAAACAGAAGATTCCCTTGCTATCTAGAACTTGTCCTCAAATATGCAGCTAAACCCTTAACAACTCTCTTACTAGAGACCTTTACTGGCTAAAGTGCAAACATAACACTGACACTCTAGCAAAGGAAGTGAGGCGGAACTAGAGCTTAAATAGAATCCGGGCAACGCCCCCAATTAATGCCAGCTGGCCCAGGAATCCGATTGAGAGCAAAACGATATCGTCCCTGACGAGAGCAACAAAGAAAGCTCTCAAAGCCTCCAAACCATGACAAGGTGAAACCATACCTGTCATATGGGTCTTGCTGGCAAGGGTTTGGTACACTCAAAACTTGCTGGCACTTAGGTTTTCGAATAGCGGACCCTTCCAGCTTCAAGAAAAGCTAAATCACGTGTATATCGGCCTTTGCATGAATATTTTGACTTTTTTCACCCTTTAGAAAGGGTCTTGCTGGCAAGGGTTTGGTACAGTCAAAGCTTGCTGGCACTTCGGTTTTCAAGTAGCGGGCTCTTCTAGCTTCAAGAAAAGGTAAACCACGTGTTTGTCGGCCTTCACATAAATATTTGGCTTTTTTTTTTACCCCTTAAAGGCTCACTGTCCCTGCAAGGGTTCAAGCTGAAGTTGCTGGCATTGACAAATTTATGATGCTACATCATCACCCCACAAGCCCATGTAGTTGATTTCATTGTTGGCGTTCACATAAATAAAACCTCTTTTGGAACCCTTTAAAAAGGGTGCCAGGGTCAAACGTACAGGAGTCCAGCAGCCAGCAATGGTGACACATCACGTAAAATAGCTTGACTTGAAGGTGTTAAACCTTTTTACCCTTTTCACATGAATAAAATGAGCCAGCTCCCGGTCTGTGTGTTGCTCACATAGACGGCGTCGAATGGAACTTGTGCTCACCCTCAGATGTTTCGGACCCCTCGTTTTATGATCAGTTTGGGTTGCTGTCCGGAATCTGTCAGGTACAGGCTGTAACCAGATGTGGAGCTCTTGAGCTACCATAGTCACTCGTGGCTGCCCTAAGCGGGGTCGGTCCGTGAGAGTGCCTGTGTTCAATTCTCAGATAGGCAACCGACTGATTGTTCAACGGTGACAGTGCAAATGACGCACCACCTCTCGGCGGCTGAGACCTGCCCGTAACATGCCAATGGCTCTTTTTCTCTCCCCTGTGTCATAAGACGTTCATTTTCTTGCTGAAGTAGTATTTTTCGTTTTTTTTGTTGGCTTTATGTAGGCTATTCACCCAAAAGAACAAGTCAAGTGTCATGGTACACATCACAAACAGCACAATGTTTGTTATTACTGAAGTGCTTGGCGCGTTCACGTGGCGCGCGTCAGGATTACAATACCGCAAGCTTTTCTTTATTTCCACTTGTGCCTCACTGGAAAAGCAATAAAAATCTATCGATTCTTCAATTTGCCGTAAATACAGTACATACCAAACCCGTGCGTTCTTAATGGCGCTAAGTATATATTTTGTGACGTATTCATATCTTTAGTTGCAGGTAACACTGAGGTACCATTTGTAATCATGGAGTTATTAGAATATTTTTTTAAATACAGAAACTTAAGTAAAATAATGGCAGGTTTTCTGCTGACAAATTTTGACAATTGTCCTCATGGTGTCTTTATCAGTGGGAGGATGTCTGCACAGTGTCAGCTTCCTTGGAAAAGGAGTTCTGGAGATTTTTTAAAACCAACTTATGACATTTAGCGGTGTGGCTTGTTGCCAGAGGTCAAAATGCTCTGTATGGAAACGTCAGAAATATACTGTGTGTATTGAGTCATGCTTCTTAGTACGTACATGCCAAATTTCAGCTGAATAGCTACAGAAATTGTTGAAAAATGGATTAAAATGGTATTTACTGTAGGGCAGCTTTGTCGACCAATTTGATCTTATAAAATGTTTGCTGACATCTGTCAGATAATGAGGACATCAAGGTTGGAGTTTCATTGGCCCATCAGTTTCTGAGATTTACAGACTCCGACGACAGCAACAGACAACAATGGACAAACAGGCCATGACATAAGCCCACTGTAGGCTTAGTGAACGGAAAAAAAAATGACAATAAGAGTGATTAAAAACTACAAAGAACAAACATATCAAGTACAGGTGGCATGTGAGCAAAACGTTTTGCGTAAATAATTTGAATGTATGCACAGGTACATTTTTTAAATTTATTTTCTCATGTTTTATTTCTTCAACTCCATGACATAATGTGGGAGGAAGCTCCTCCATATCATCTCTGTCCCGACCATGTGGCAGCGGCGGCATTAGTCAAACCACAGTGGGGTAAACAGTCCATGGTTGGGGTGTGTACAATCCTGAGGGATTTTGCCTGTGCTGGTCAGCTGCAGTGAATGTCCTCCAGGCTGGGCAGGACATGTTGGGCGTTCTGCCTCGGGCACTACGCTCTGTAGAGGTTTTTTTTTCCTAGAAGAAAAGTTACCAAACCAAGCAGTCATATTGCCAGTCAGGACACTCTCCAATGAATTATTGTAAAAAAAAGTTCCTGGATGCTCTGAGATACGTAATTTTCTCAGTTGCTTGGCGTAATGAAGGGGTTGCCGCACCCTTCTAGCTAGGGTCTTCACATGTACGGTCCATGTCATTTCCTGTGAGGCTAAGGTACGAAAAACAGCTCACCTGCTCCATTGGGAGTCCATTGATGGTGAAGAGGGAGTAACTTCACTGCTGGTTCCTACTGTAATCCAGCACTAGTTCTTCTTTGTTCACAGTCAGTGCCAGGCTGATGACTTGACTCCACAGGGAGAGGTGGTCCACTTCCTCCAGAGAGCCCTCTCGTTATTAGGCCTGCCACCATTGAGTCATTCACGAACATGATGATGGTGGTGAGGCTGTCTATGGCCATAGAACATTTTACTTACACTGGATATTTAAAAAGAATGCACACCCTCATTGAAATGGAATGTTTTTGATATATAAACTCAGAAATAAAATGAATACACAATGCTGTGAAAAAAACATTTGCCTCTTCCTGAATTCTTCTAGTTTTGCTTATTCGTCATGTTTTAATGTTTCAGATTATCCAACACGTTTTTTTTTTTTTGTTTCCCTCCCTGAACACAGCCAAACTGTTTAGTCCACTGCAAAGCAACCTGCTCCCATTGACCCAGGAAGAAGATGCTGTAGCGCGTGGTTCCTCCAGCTAACGTGACGCCAAGCCATCGCTTCTTTTCACCATAAAGTGGCACCACCGATGACATGCAGCCTATGCCGTTTGATGGTCACGTCGTCAGCGAACAATTTATTTCATACAGCTGCATGCACCTGGCTGATCCGAAGTGGTCTCTACACAACAATGAACAAATGAATTTTGACCAGCTTAACCCCTTGCGGACCTCCGGTTATGATCTGTAATGACACGGTTGGGATTCGATCACCTGACCACAGGGCTCACAGAAAAATGTCTTAGCTGTAAGCCATCTGGAGGCCTTAAATAATCAAACTAGTTTTAAAGGTCCCATATTATGCTCGATTTAGTTGTTTATATATGTCCAATGGGTCTTTAAAATAATGTTAAGAATTCAGTTAAAAAATAAAATCACACACATCCAGGCCTAGTGAGACCTCTTCTCTCACCCCGTCTGTGCCGGCCTGAAACACAAGCGGTTTTGAGTGGGCGGGGAGGCTATGCTAATGAGGCGCTGCTCTGATTGGCTGCCTGGCCGTTTCGATTCCGGGGGAGGGTGCAGACCTGAAAAACCAGGAAACCAAGATGACAGGTATTTCAGGACACCCCTCAGCGGCATCTATTGATGTAAGACCATACTTGCTTGATCTCGAATCCGACCCCAAACGGGAGGAGGAAGCAAGTGAAGTATCGCAGGAACGTTTACAGCAGGAGGTAAAAGAGTGGCAGTCGAAATTTGAGTGTTTTGCTCGTACTGTCTTGCCTTGCATGCATGCGATTGTAGCTGTACTGTTATATAGTCATGTTATATACCCACTTTGCTATCCGAGGAAACTTTGCTAAAAGCTCCTGTTAACCATTTCTACCAAAATGAAACACAATTGCGACACCAGGCTACTAAATGAGTTCATAGCGAAAACACACAAATGATGTAAGCGTTGCTTATGTGAAGCTAGCGAATCGATAACTTCTACCGGTAAGCTGCATCCAACCTCCACTTTTTTTTTTCGGCTTTTTATTAGCCAGAACAATTTTCAAAGGTGGATGAAATTCTGCCATGGCATTGCAGAGAAATCGTTTGTTATTCCAGACATGTTATAGTGCGTTTCGCGATTACTTTCACCGTGGTAGGATCAGAGAGCTAGCCCACACCACGGCAAAGTACCCGGCTGACCCCGGTCAAGGATAAGTAAAACGATCGTTTCATAGCAGCAGTAAACAAACCCAAACACGTACCCTAAGCTCCGCAAAGCCTTCTTCTGGTCTAACTGCAGCCTTATCAGCCCAACTTTGCAGACACGCACAACACCTCTCCGGTTAGCTTCAACTGTAGCGGCTATGGTCAGGTAACGGTATAATGAAACTACCACCTTGATGCTAACCAAAGTAAGACAAGCATACCAATCTGAATATACTACAAATACTGCATATAAGTTAACCAGGAGCATTTTTTAAGTAGCACGGAACGCGCACTAACATACGGTAGTAACCGAGGGGTCATGACAACAAACGTTACCCTGCAATACAGGTTTTACAAACAGTAAGTTCCGTTACCATGAACAGTTGTACCAAGCATCCAAATTACAAACAAGTATAAAAACTTAGTTTCAAATGAGGTTTATATTCACACACCTTCTGTTGAATGTCTCCTTGACATTATTTACTCTTGCATATTTAGGACATGAACACTAGCAATAGTAACTTAGCTACGTTAGCCGTAACACAAAATGGTAAAACTTACAACTTCCGCGTCTGTGAGTCACGGACAGTACGTACCGATCCAGGCTTAATCTTCAGATATTTTACAAAGCCTGCGTTTGAGGCCAATTGTTAGTGCTAACTACCGTTAGCGGTCCTGCTAGCCACTCGTAACATGTTAGCTTCACTTACATTATTTGCTGCTATATTGTTACTTACAGCTTGTGGCTCCGAGCACTTGATCGATGCAACTGTCCCAGGTTTGAGAAGCATCTGGGATGCATATTTAGCGTCAAATTATCCTTTATTGACAAAGCTGTCTTCGGTGAAATGCTGAGCACAAACAGTCAACGTTCCCTTTGAGTGTGGCTGTTTGCCGCCAGCAAACAAAAAAGTGACCCACTGATTTCTGGTGGCATCATCTTTTGTAAGAGAAAACAGTTGTGCTTTTTTCGCATCCAAAAAAACACGTATGAACAGCTTTGGGAGACATACTGATAAATCTACACCTTAAATGATTTGGGCTCATTTGTATCTGTTACGATAAATTCCGGGGTGGGCAGGTCCAGCGCCGTGATTGGCTCTGGCCAGGTCTGTCTTGATTGGACGCAACAACCTGACGTCAGGTTTTGCCCAGATTTCGTGCAGATCTCGAGCTGTTCAGAGAGGAAATCACGTTCAGGAAATCACGTTCTCAGATTACGGCAAAACCCCTGTATCTTATGTTTAGAAACATTGCAGAGGTTGAGTATGGACATCCAACATTAAAAAATTACTAATATGTATTAAAAGAAGGATCAGCATAAAAGGGGACCTTTAAATGAACACAAAGACAATGTGGGTAAATGGCCAATGCTGCTTTTTAACAATCATTTAATTTATTAATGGTGAAGAGTTTTTAACCCTCATCCTACTGTGTGTGGTCATATTTTTTTCAGTGCCACTCAAATAACATATATGTCACACCATGCCAATATTTTACAAATTTGCTTCTCTATCGTTCAACCACATGTTACACACATAAAAGTCATTTCTGATAGAACCACTTTGTCAAAGAGAATATTTATTGAAAGCATATAAGCATACTTTGAGTTTGGCGGCATGGCTGCACCTAACCCCCCCATCCCCCCCCATCTGTAGAACAGAGCCTACAGCAACAATGATCTTGAAGAAACATTGTGATTGAGCGCAGTTTAGTCATGAAGAATGCTGAAATAGGATGGATTGAGCTGGGGAGGAGGAGGGTAGTTAAGCATATATGCTGAGGAGTCGCTTCTCAGAAGCCAAAGCTTAAATTAGCCAGCATATTATTGGTCAAGCAATCATGAGACAGCAAAGTCAGATGACAGTCATGAGAACTCAGATGATTCTCCAGCGCGAGCAGCGGCTCTTCCACGTTAGCACGCTGCCTCTGTGGCCTATCAGAATTTATGTCAAGCTCCATTTCTGATAGGACTACTTTGTAAAAGAGAATATTTATTGAAAGCCTACAAGCATACACTGAGTTTGGTGGCATGGCTCTTTTCTGAAAGATCCCTGCCCGTCCAAGCGTGGAACCAAAGGCAGAGAGCTGCAACTAACCCCCCAAAACAGAACCATGCTGGCATAAGCCAACGGTATGAAATATGAAGCTTCCATAGGTTTAGTGGCAGCCCGGCGGCTGGCAGAATTTCTCTTAAAGCCAAATACAAGAGGAATATTCTATGTGAGTGTACTATGTGTTGTGACAGCCCGGCAGCTGGCACAATTTCTCTTGAAGCCAAATACAAAAGAAATATCCTACGTGAGACTGTGCAGTGACAGCCCGGCGGCTGCGCGATTTCTGTTGAAGCTATAAATAAATTAAATATTCCATGTGAAGTGTAGTATGTGTAGTGACAGTCCGGCAGCTGGCACAATTTCTCTTAAAGCCAAATACAAGAAAAATATTCTATGTGAGGCCTATTATGTGTAGTGACAGCCCTGCGGCTGGCACAATTTCTCTTGAAGCCAAATACAAGAGAAATATTCTAAATGTAGTGACAGTCCTCTCAAAGCAGATTCATGCAAATTTTACTGTATGATTTGAAGAGTATAACGAGAGGTCTGGTACCTTTAATAAATGATGTGTATGTAGTGGTGAATGACATTGCATGGGTGCAGGAGTGACGCTTTGTGCCCTGTTTATGCGTATAGAAAGGTACTCTGAACGACTTGAGAAACAGATGCAAGTACAAGAGGATTTCATTTAACATATAAAACATGGTAACAATTTACAGAATCTCGCTCATTAATTTTTGAGCTTCCACAATGTCCTTAATTCCTGGGTGAAGGTAACGTTCGTGGGCTGAAGATGTCCAATGTCCCGTGGCCTGTCATATCATCATAGGGCCACCAAGGCGGCAGTTGTTGCTGCTTGAATACGGAATGAGTGAGGAGTATAGAGCTGAGGGAGAGGCCATAGTACTTACAAATGAGGCGGAGCTGAGCAGCAAACCAGGAATGGGTTTCCCAGCCTCTGTGATGAACTGGCTAACTCAATATGAGAGAAACCTTTTGATTCGTCAGAACTGCGCATTGAAAAAATATGGTCACGATGCGCTTCATAGTAAACCCTGGTTTGAACCCCCTCAAAAGCAAGCCAGTAGTGACAGTGGCAAAGAAAAACTTCCTATGTGGCTCAAATATAGGAAGAAACCTTGGGAGGAACCAGGCTTAAGAGGGGTGGTCTATCCTCCTCTGAACGACCCAGGGTAGAGTTCATGGTTGCCGTAATGCAAATGGGGTCGGTTAAAAAGCAGTTCAGAATTTGTCGTTTGCTGAATAGATGCCATGAACCAGACCATTTTGATGGTGGAGACTGAGCAGCACTTGGGTGGACGCCAGCTGGCAATGATGGTGGAGACCAGCAGCAGCATGCTCAGGGCAGAGCCCGCCGTGGACGTGGAGAGAACAAAAAAAAAAAAAAAACCAGGCAATTAGTGGAGAACGCAGGTGGAAGCAGTGCCGGGAACATACAACCCCAATTCCGAAATAGTTGGGACAAAGTGTAAATTGTGAATAAAATCAAAACGCAATGACAAATCACACCAGCCAGTATTTTATTCACAGTAGAACAGAGATAACGTGGCAGATGTTGAAACTGAGAAAGTTCACAATTTTATCCACAAAATGAGCTCATTTCAAATTTGATGGCTGCTACAGGTCTCAAAAAAGTTGGGACAGGGGCCTGTTTACCATGGCGTAGCATCCCCTCTTCTTTTTAACGCAGAGTGGAGGCATCTGGGCATTGAGGAGACAAGTTTCTTGAGTTCAGCCATTGGAATTTGATCCCACTCTTGCTTGATACAGGCTTCCAGCTGCTGGAGAGTTTTGGGTCTCCTTTGACGGACTATTCATTTAATTACGCGCCAAATGTTCTCAATCGGTGAAAGATCAGGACTGCAGGCAGGCCAGTTCAGCAAACGGACTCTTCTACTACGGAGTCAAGCTGTTGTAATAGCTGCAGTATGTGGTTTTGCATTGTCCTGCGGAAATACACAAGGCCTTCCCTGGAATAGATGTCGTCTGGAGGGGAGCATATTTTGCTCTAAAACCTTTATGTACTTTTCAGCATTCATGGTGCTTTGTAAAACATGCAAGTGTCCTACACCATTTGCACTAATGTATCCCCATACCATCAGAGATGCTGGCGTTTGAACTGAACGCTGATAACAGGAGGGGTGGTCTTTCTCCTCTTTAGCCTGGAAGACATGACGCCCATGATTTCCAACAAGAATGTCAAGTTTGTTCTCGTCTGACCACAGGACACCAATCGCCACCTTGCTACAGTCCACTTTAAATGAGCCTTGGCCTACAGAACATGGCGGCGCTTCTGGATCATGCTCAACAATGGCTTCCTTTTTGCATGATAGAGCTTTAGGTGGCATCTGTGGATGGCACAGCGGACTGTGCTTACAGACAGTGGTTTCTTGAAGCATTCCTGGGTCCATTTAGTAATGTTATTGACAGAATCATGCTGGTGAGTGATGCAGTGGCGTCTGAGGGCCCGAAGATCACGGGCATCCAGTAAAGGTCTTTGACCTCATCCCTTACGTGCAGAGATTTCTCCAGTTTCTCTGAATCTTTTGATGATGTTATGCACTGTTGATGATGAGACCTTCAAAGCCTTTGCAATTTGACATTGAGGAACATTGTTTTTAAAGTATTCCACAATTTTTTTTACGTAAGCCTTCACAGGTTGGAGAGCCTCTGGCCATCTTTACTTCTGAGAGACTCAGTCTCTCTAAGACATCCCTTTTATAGCCAATCATGCTACACACCTGATGCCACTTAATTACTTACTAAATGTTCTTTCAGCTGATTCTCTTATATATTAATTGCTTTTTCAGCCCTTTTTTGCCTGTGTCCCAACTTTTTTGGACCTGTTGCAGCCACAAAATTTGAAATAAGCTCATTATGTGGATAAAAATGTAAAATGTCTCGGTTTCAACATTTGAAATGTTATCTATGTTCTATTGTAAATAACATATTGGCTCATGTGATTTGAAAGTCATTGCATTTTGATTTCATTCATAATTTACACTTCGTCCCAACTATTTCGGAATTGGGGTTGTACCATGAAATAATGTTGTCTACTCCATAAAGTTGATCTAAAAAGGAAAAAAAAATTACCATGATTGGCAACTATAAAGAACCTTTTTGAATCTGAAAGCTGAGAAAGCTACTAGAATCCCCCGAAAACCAATGATGTGGCAAAACCCGAACACCCGAGGCTAATGACAGTGAGCCTTGGAGCCATGACTTTTGGGTCAACCCAGCAAATGGCACAGTTAGAGGCTGTAGGACATACTGAGCAGACAAAGGCAAAGCAATTTGAATGAAGTAAGTAGAAGACCACAAGCATGAGCTAGTTGCTGACATGGGGTAAATATTAGCGAAGTATCGGCAACGTGCTGTACCATGGCATTGCTGAGCGTGTGCAAGGTAAGCCGCAACTTGAGTATGCGAGCTTGATGTTGGCAAGCACTCTGAGGCTTACTTGCCAAGTAAAACATAGCCATTAAACTTTCACCCAAACTTTGGTGCTAGTGCGTGTACAATAATACAAAGAACATTTCTGCCAATGTTACAGGGGAAACTGCTGATTTGGAAAAGTAACGTAAATGTGATATTAGTTAATTTACTTACAAGGTGGAGTATTACTGGATTGATTTCAGAAATTCTAATGTTAATGACTCTAATCATTCCACAGCATTTAGAAATTTTTTTTTTGAATCACTGAGCACTCCAGTAGCTAGCATTTGCCGTCGGTTTTACCGATGCAAGGCGTATGCAATGGGATTTGCATACCGTTACCATAACTCAACACTGCTTTTAATGGCAGCACCTGCTAGGAATAGATGAATAAGGGCCATTCTTTGAAAAGTGAACCAAAATGTCACACACGTGACCAGACGTCATCACATGAAGAAATACTTAAAAAATTACTGTAAGATATCAAATTTATTCCTTGCCATTTTCCATACCCAAGAACTATGATAAATGTCTGAAGAAAATATGAATATTCTAGATTTGTCAGCTTCAGAGTTTTTGAAGTCACATAGGCTAGATTTACACTGCAGGTCTTGTTGCCAGATCGGATATGGATCGGATTTTGAGGCCCATATCCGATTTGCTCAACTGCATGTTTACATCTTGTTTTTAGCGTGAATGATATCTGCTTCGTTTCAATTCCGTTTGTTTACACCACTCACTACCTGGCCATTGTCTTGGGCGATCTACATGCACACAGTTGAGAAGGCTACCGAAAATAAAAGCAAATGTGCGTGCAGCACTACAAAAGCATGCACGCCTAGCGGTCATAGAAATGATCAAAACATCAAGCAAGCTCGCAACATTTCACTGGGTAACCTACATCCGATTCTCCTGTTAACGCCTTTTACACCTATCACCTGCATCATCGCAAATGCGCAGGCAGACTCCGCCTTAGTCTAGGCCTATATTTGGCATATAGGCGTAGGCAACACACTTCACTTTGTAAACAATGGATGTCATTGAGCTTGGCTTGATGTTTATCATGCGATGCATGAAAAATCCCTGTCCAATCCAGAGGATTCTGGGGAAGAGAAGGAGAAGAAGGGCTATAATCACCTCGTATGCCTATGCCGCGATCATCGCTTCCTCTACTGTTCAGAGGAGTGTGTGGATGCGAGAGAGATCAAGGGATTGGTTGGAGCAGGTTGTACAGAAGTTTGATGATGTGGGTGTGGAATTTTAGAATGAGTAAACAAACATTCCACATGTTATGTCAGAAACTGTCGCCATTTCTGACACACCAAGAACACAGTTTTTCACAAAATATCCGATCTGCATGTTGACACGCATTTACACGACGGGCACATTGGCACATATCCGATACACATTAGATACATATACAAACAAAAACCACATTTGAATGAGGCCTGGATCCAGGGCGGAATCAATGTGTTTTTTTCTGTTTACACAGCCATGTGACAGATCGGATATTGGCCGCATTTGAGCAAAAGATCTGATTCGTGTCACATTCGTGTCACATTTTACCGGCAGTGTAAATCCAGCCATAGAGTTATGAGAAACCTGCTTCAATGTGAAGTCACACACATGATCAGTCATATTTGACCTCTGACCTTAAGTAGTTAAAGTTAATGTAACAAATAAAATTTTTACTGGGTAGACTTGGATAAGTAGTTCTCCGATATAAGGTCCACAATAATGAACCTCCAATGCTTTTGTAATTGGAGGAAATTTTTTTTTCTTTTCTGCTATTTGATAAATTTTGGTCACACATGTGACTAAGAATGGCCCTTAACACCAAGGAGGAAGTAGTCACAGCATGACTATTGGATTCAAGCAGCATATCGGCGATAGATTTTGATATTAATGTCAATTAAGATTTGGACTAGTCATTTAAACAGCATTAGGGCAAACATCATCTGAATAACATTTTGTCCATTTTTGGCCACAGATATATAAATTATGGAATTATTGAAAATTAACAAACAATTTCCTGCGCCAAACATACCTTTGCTGAAGCATTTATGAAAAGTCAATTGCTTTAAATGAACGTGATCGAGACATTGCATGAAAATTTAATTTTTTTTTAATATAAAGAGTCGAAGACAAATCTGAACTGCAGGACATTGCTCAATAGACACTCCACTTATATGATCATCATGAGCGCTGAGACGCGGGAATAATCAGCAAATTGTAGTAATTCTGCCCGTGAATTGCTATTAACAGGGCTGAGACAAGGCAAATGAAGTTTGGTCTCAATCCACGAGACCTCAAAACCAGTTCGAGCGAAACTTGGATTGAACATGCACAGTCAATCCATGTACCGTCATATCTGAGAACCCAGGTAGAAGTAGACTTAACAAGTGTTGCCACTAAACGTGGCCATATCCCCCGCCAGGTCACGGAAAAAGACTGGGGTCGGCGTATCACACTAACACACATTGAAGCCAAAGATGAATGAAATTGGTCAAACCATTCTTGAGATATCATGCTCACAACAAACGTGACGTGACAGACGGACAGACGGACGGACGGAGCTGAATACTATGTCCCCCGCTCTGCTTGCTACCACAGCGGCAGGGGACAAAAATCTACTGAGTACCCCCTAAAACACCTTGATACCAAAGATGAATGAATTTGATCGAACCATTCTTGAAATATCATGTTGACAAAGTATTTGTAATTGGTAAAATGGTTGTAGTGACCTTGAGAATAATGCCAAGGTCATGTAAATCGAGTGGGCTGTGAGCACCCCCTAATACACCTTGACAGCAAAGATGAATGGAATGAGTCAAACCGTTCTTGAGATATCATGTTGAAAAGGTATTTGTAAGTGGTCAAATGGTCGTAATGACCTTGAGAATAATGCCAAGGTCACGGAAATGGACTGGGGTCGGCGTATCACACTAATATACAGTGAAGCCAAAGATGAATAAAAATCGGTCAAACCGTTCTTGACATATCGCGTTCACAACAAACGGGACGTGACAGACGGACAGACGGAGCTGAATACAACCTAAATCAAGTGGGCTGTGAGCACCCCCCTAACACACCTTGATACCAAAGATGAATGGAATCGGTCAAACCGTTCTTGAGATATTATGTTGCCAAGGTATTTGTAAGTGGTCAAATGGTCGTAATGACCTTGAGAATAATGCCAAGGTCACAAAAATCGACTGGGGTCAGCGTATCACACTAATACCCCTTGACGCCAAAGATGAATGGAATCAGTCAAACCGTTCTTGAGATATTGCGTTCACAACAAATGGGACGGACGGACGGACGGACGGACGGACGGACGGACGGAGGTGAATATAACAGAAATCGAGTGGGCTGTGAGTACCCCCCTAATACACCTTGACACCAAAGATGAATGGAATCAGTCGAACTGTTCTTGAGATATCGCGTTCACAACAAACAGGACGTGACGGACGGATGGACGGACAGACGGAGCTGAATACTATGTCCCCCGCTCCCGCTATCGCGGCGGCGGAGGACAACAAATCGAACTAAACTTAGAAGTTTAAAACTTAAATCACTTGACCAAGTAGCATCCAAGCCGGAGGTTGCAACAAAGAATGAATGTGCCATCTCTAAATACTTCATTATAGCCGAGTGAATTGAATATAACTAGAAGGCCAAAGTTATTCTTTGTAGAATCCGTAAGGCATCAAACATGAATCTGATTCAAAAAAGCCGTGAGCTCATTCATTGTCGCGGTGAGATAACGTTCAAGATGCCCTTGCGAGGGCTTCCCAATCATATATCCCGACCGTACAAAAGAAACTAGCGAGCATCCTGTATATAAAGGAAATTAGCAGCTCGGGTAACATCACAACATGAGACATAACAGCATCTTTCTGCGCTGCGAGTACAAACACTGCGAAGACCCAAAATATCTACATTCCAGCACACTTTGTCTGCGAGAGATGCAGGTCTAAACACCATGCTCCCAATTAGGACAAGATCGCAGTACGTTACTGCATTTTTTGTTGAGCCCCCGTAGGGGTTTGCGAGACTATTGTAATCACCTTGTGAGTCTGTCTGTCCGTCTGTCTGTGTGTATGTGTGTTTCCGGGCAGATATCTCCAGAACCACTTGACCGATTTCAATCATCTTTCACATGTAAACACCTTGGGCTGACCTCACGGCATGACATAAATTTCGGGCTGTTGGGCGAGACTATGAATTCTCTGAATGCTTGTTTTATAAAGCATCCAAATGCTTTTCAGACACCCGGAAAAGACCAGCTTCTGACAAAGAGTACTGCCTTGCGAAGCTAGAACTGAAATCGAGCGTTCGTGGCTGCATCCGGATTAGCATGCGCTGCTTTAAATTTACGGTTTAACAAATGACACACCAATTACGAAAGGTCCCTTCAGCAAACACAAAGGCAATGTTTTCGAAATGAGCTACATTTAAGACAAGTTATTTTTTTCGGGCTGGTTATCCTGCATAACTGAGCACTTCCAGCGTGGCAACATGGCGAGCATGACATAAAAAGCCACATCAACTCTGCCGAAGTGCGGTAATAAAATAAACATGTTATAGAAGTAGCAGTGATAACAAAAACCACAAACCTTGTAGCAGGTGGCTCTGCTTCCTGTGCGAGTGGTGTTAAGCGCACGTGCTGAGGAGTCGCTTCTCAGAAGCCAAAGCTTAAATAAGCCAGCATATCATTGGTCAAGCAATCATGAGACAGCAAAGTCAGATGACAGTCGTGAGCACTCAGGTCATTCTCCAGCGGGAGAAGTGGCTCTTCCACGTCAGCACGCTGACTCCGTGGCCTATCAGAATCCATTAGTTTAGTGACTTCAAAATTATATGCGATTACATACAATTCGACCCTGAAAGAATTGACACCCTTTAACTACTTTTATTTCCTCCAGCTACTTTTATCAAATATATATTGGTGAAAAGTAATGATTTGTGCTTCTTTTAAATAAACATGGCTTGAAGAGGTATAGCTGCAAGATACACAGCAGGAGAAGCACAAAGAATTATTTTAGAGGACAGCAACGATTCAGAGGTCAAGGACTCAGACCTTCTAGAGATGTAGATTACTTAGCAGAACAGTCAAATCACTGGGACACAGAAGTTGTACCACCTTAGCCAGATGAAAATCAAGTGCAGGCTCGGTCGCCAAAACGTTGACAAGAAAGTCAGACAGGAATGTGCCATTTGTAAGAAGCCAGTAGTGTGCTTTATACACAGCTAACAGCAGGTTCTTTGCGACATA
Organism: Gymnothorax javanicus; assembly: GCA_029692085.1. Taxonomy (NCBI): domain Eukaryota; kingdom Metazoa; phylum Chordata; class Actinopteri; order Anguilliformes; family Muraenidae; genus Gymnothorax; species Gymnothorax javanicus. The sequence goes on from CM056202.1 coordinate 17,190,976, forward strand.
CAGCGCTGTTTGCGAAAAGATGGAAGATTAACCAGTTAGCAAACGGTATTCAATATCCTCTCGGGTAAGTAACTATGGCTAACTAGGTTTTCACCAAGGGGGTTCGGGTTTGCATTCGACCGTATCACTGGGACAGCTTACTGCCCAACCGAGTGTGATAATGCGCGAGCCGGATAGGCTATGTGGAAAAAAAAATTTTATGGAAGACAGCAGAAAATCATACAAAAGGAAGACAGGTTCGGTGAATACAGTAGAAAAAATCGTCTCTGGAAATTACTGGGGGTAATTTCAACATGGATATAAATGCATGAAAATCTATTTTTTGACGATTTCTTTCATTTAGCGTAATTACATTCTGAAATTTATGCATTTGTTTACTGAAGCTAACCAGCTCAACATACTCAAAAACTGGAAAATTTTGTCTTTCACATAATGTTTAAAGAGCAAGTAAATGATTTTTCTCCATTCAAGCCCATTTTTCTCTGAACCTGTCTTCCTCTTTGGGCAATATTACAGCACAATATTACCATTTATATTAGGACTACCACTTCTCTAGACTGATGAGTCAAAAGTGGAACAAAATGAAGGTTGAAGTCCTGACTTGAGTGCAATTGAGATCATGTGGCATGACCTTAAACAGATAGTTCAAACTTGAAATCCCTCCAATGTGGCTAAAATGAAACATTTCTGCAAAACAGAGAAGGCCAAAATTCCTCCAGAGTGACACCAAAGACTTATTGCCAGTTATCGCAAACATTTGATCGCAGATGTTGTGCCAAGAGTGGCACAATTAGTCATTACGCCAAGAGGGGCAATTATTTTTCAGCATGGATAATACAGGATTTTATTAACTGTTTATCTTCAATAACTTAAATGATCATTTAAAAGGTGTATTTTGTGTTTACCCTTGTTGTCTTTGATGTGGAATTTGGAAAATCTGAAAAATTTAAATATCACAAATAATAAAGAAGCCACAATCTGGAAGGGGCAAAAAAATTTTCACAGCACTGTATGTCACTTCGCATTGGCTTGGCTGCATTGGAGTTGGGGTCTGGGCTCACCCTGAGAAATAGGGTGAGGAGCTTCACTTCTACACCCCAATTCCAATGAAGTTGGGACGTTGTGTAAAACGTGAATAAAAACAGAACACAATGATTTGCAAATCCTTTTCAACCTATATTCAATTGAGTTCACTACATAGACAAGATATTTAATGCTCAAACTGATAAACTTTATTGTTTTTTTGGAAATATTCACTCATTTTGAATTTGATGCCTGCAACACGTTCCAAAAAAGCTGGGACAGGGGCATGTTTACCACTGGGTTACATCACCTTTCTTTTAAACAACACTCAATAAGTGTTTGGAAACTGAGGACACTAATTGTAGAAGCTTTGTAGGTGGAATTCTTTTTCATTCTTGCTTGATGTACGACTTCAGTTGCTCAACAGTCCAGGGTCTCCGTTGTCTTATTGTGCACTTCATAATGTGCCACACATTGTCAATGGGAGACAGGTCTGGACTTCTGGCAGGCCAGACTATTTCCCACACTCTTCTACTACGAAGCCACACTGTTGTAACATGTGCAGAATGCGGCTAGGCATTGTCTTGCTGAAATAAGCAGGGACGTCCCTGAAAAAGATGTCGCTTGGATGGCAGCATATGTTGCTCCAAAACCTATATGTACCTTTCAGCATTAATGGTGCCTTTACAGATGTGCAAGTTACGCATGCCATGGGCACTAACACATCCCCATACACAGATGGCTTTTGAACTTTGTGCTGATAACAATCTGGATGGTCCTTTTCCTCTTTAGCCTGGAGGACATGACGTCCATGATTTCCAAAAACAATTTGAAATGTGGACTCGTCAGACCACAGCAGACTTTTCCACTTTGTGTCAGTCCATCTCAGATGAGCTCAGGCCCAAAGAAGCCGGTGGCCCTTCTGATTGTTGTTGATATATGGCTTTCGCTTTGCATGGAAGAGTTTTAACTTGTACTTGTAAATGTAGATGGGTTGAGTGAACGCTGGCGTGACTTGCTGCCGCTGCTCGCTGGTAACTTTTAAGCTTAAACTTTTCTATGATCTCGCGTCCTAAAGTATTATGCAATTCTTCTTATCTGGGAGATTTATTTCTCGCTTATTTTAGCAAGATCGACGACTTAGTTGACATTCCTCCGTGCATTTATACGCACTAGTATCAGCCTACCTGTCCTGCTCAGACGATTGAGCCTCTCCTGGTCCCGCTTTCCTGGATCTCCAAGTTGTCCAGGTCCTTGTCTACAATGTGGACTGGCAGGATATATATCTGATCCGTGCTTGTCTGGTGTCTCCTGTCACTTATTAATCAACCCATGACGGCTCTACTCCAATACTCAGCTGCTGAGCTACTCTGGCTGCGGTTCTACCTGTCTGCGCCTCCGCCTGCTGCACTACAGCTCCATCCGGACATCACTTTCCTGCCCCGCCGGAGATAAATCCACCGTGGGTCCCACCGGAATGTTCAAGAAGACACCTCAAATACAATAAAGTCCATCTGGTCCGACTCTCATTACCCTCCACGTAACACTAGTCGGGTTGTTGACCACAGCGTGCTAGCCAGCTTCGCCTCATCAGCTAACGCTGCTGACAGATGTGACAACACCACTGTCAACTTTGGTCTACTTAACATCCGCTCACTTACGAGCAAAGGGCATCTCATCCAGGATCTCCTCACTGAACGTAAGTTTGACTTCCTCGGTTTAACCGAGACTTGGCAACAACCCGATGACTTTTCCCAACTTAATGAATCCACCCCTCCGGAGTTTGTTTACATCTGTCAACCCCATGCCTCCAGTCGGGGAGGAGATCTCGAGAAGTGGAAAGTCTCGCCGGTGTCTGTTCCTGCTTTCAACTCCTTTGAATCCACTGTGTGTGATAACTGTCTGGCCTACTCCCACCATCATTGCAACTGAAAACCGTCCCCCCAAACCAAATAATGAATGTCTAAATGACTTTGCTGCTCTGCTTACACACATCTCCACTCTCTCACCAAACACTATACTGCTGGGTGACTTCAACATTAACATGGACAATATCAATAACCCTCTTACCAGAGACTTTACATCCTGCCTTGAGAGCTTTGGCTTTCAGCAGTATACAGATGTCCCCACTCACTCTAAGGGTCACATCTGCTGCTCTGGTGTGTCCCCCCCTTGACTGCACAACAGACAAACTCCCCATAACTAACCATTTTCTCCTCTCCTTTAATATCAAACTCCCTCTCTCCATTACGAAGCTCCCCCGTCTCATTTTATTCTGTAATATTAAGGAAATTAATTTAGACTCTCTCTCCTCTAGTATTGATTCCCTCATGGACACTCACAATTTAACCACCCTTGAAGAGCTGATTTCACACTATAACACTGGACTTCACCATATTCTCAACTCTCTCGCTCCGTTAAAAACCAGATCTGTCTCCTTTTCCCATTCTGCCCCCTGGTTCACGCCTGAACTTCGGCTCATGAAAGCCAAGGGCCGGCAACTTGAGCGCCTCCACAGAAGAACTGGACCAGTTATTCATAAAGGAATTTACAAAAATCATATATTACATTATAAGGAGTGCATCGCTCAAACTAAATCCAACTATTACTCTGGCATAATCTGTTCTAATGAAGGTAACACTAAGTCACTGTTTTCACTGTTCAAGAACATCACCCAAGCCCCGGACTCCTAACCATCTCACCTGCACTCCATTGGCTTCTGTAACTCCCTCGTGTCTTTTTTCAGTGAAAAAATCCAGAAGATTCATCAGCATCTTGGTTCAAGATCCACACCCAGCTTCTTATCTGAACTTCCTTCACCCACTCACTCTTTTTCCTCCTTTCAGCTCCCCACCACCTCTGAGATATCAGATCTCATCTGCAAGTCCAAGCCATCCACCTGTTTGCTGGACCCCCTTCCCACAGTTCTGGTTAAAGCTTGCCTCCCTTCCCTTGTATGAACATTTCCAGTCTGGGTTCCGCCCTCACCATAGTACAGAAACGGCACTCATAAAATCACCAACGACCTCCTCATGGCAGCTGATTCTGGACTACTCACTATTCTCATCCTTCTTGATCTGACTGCAGCCTTTGACACCATCTGTCACGCCACCCTCCTCAATAGATTATCCTCCATCGGCATCACTCACACTCCACTACACTGGTTTGAATCCTATCTCTCAGACCACACTGAGTTCATTCTGCTAAAATCTTTCACATCCCAGCCTTCCACTGTCTCTTCCGGTGTGCCCCAGGGCTCTGTCCTGGGGCCCCTTCTTTTCATCATTTACCTCCTTCCCCTTGGAAATATCCTCTACAAATATAATATCGACTCCACTGTTACGTGGATGACACCCAGCTCTACCTCACCAGTAAACCCACTTCTAACTTCCCACCCTCCTCCCTCACTGACTGCCTGGCAGAAATAAAATCTTGGTTTTCATCAAATTTCCTCAAATTAAACAGTGATAAAACTGAGGTTCTCCTCATTGGTACAAAATCAGCACTATCCAAAACCGACAGTTTTTCTCTTTTTATCGATAATTGCTCTGTTTCCCCCTCCCCACAGGTTAAGAGTCTGGGGGCTCTATTTTTCACACTGCCCTACCAGTTGCCACTACCCGCTACCCGTGAATTATGCATTCAGCAGCTTTTACTATCCCTTAACGGTATCTTGCGGCCACACTACCCGCTATACATTATGCCGACTCCCTTATTTGCGCCTGGAGGTGTGCCCATGGGCGTGTTTATGCACTTTCCCTGCAATTGCTATCTTGACCACACATGTTAGGGAAAGCGTATAGTGGGTCCTCAAACCACCTGCTACCCATTTGGGCTTTTACAAGAGTGCGACCAGGCGGCTTCAATGCGTGTCCACTTGGACACATGTGGACGTGCACATACAGCTCCACTTCCTGAATGAACTCGCCTATAAAAAGCCACCTTGCTTTAGCCTCAGTTGAAACCCTGAGAAAATGGCAGAAATAGTACTAAATCACCTTGATCGCCAGTTCAATAATAGAAGATGCCCAGAACGCGTGTACCGCCAGCACACCAGCTACCTGGGCCTTTCAGGTAAGTCTATATTGTTTGTATTTTGTATCAATCATTTTTCCCGCTTTTATAATAATATATAATTATTATATATAATATATATTAATGATATATATTATATATAATATTCTAAAATTATAATATACAATACAAGTATTATTTCCCACAGAACGAGAATGCGTGACAAAACTGCGCCTCTCCCGTCAGGCAGTGACGGAATTATGTCACCTAGTTGCAGATGATGTAGACACCACTGCCAGCTGTCCGTATGCCTTGCCCGTTGCTGTTAGGGTTACTATGGCACTATTTTTCTATGCTAGTGGGTCATTCCAACACCCACTCAGCTCAATTGGAGGCATGACCCAATCTGCCGTAAGCTCGGCTATAACTGCAGTCACTGCCAGCATAGTCCGACATGCCTGTAGGTACATCACTGGCATCCCTGTGACACCCGAGAGACAACGCAGGGTAAAGCGGGATTTTTTGGCAAGATATGGGTTCCCTAAGGTTCTGGGTGCCGTCGACTGCACACACGTTCTGATTCGGTCTCCGGCTCTGAACAGTGGCGCCTATGTGAATCGTAAGGGAACCCATTCCATCAACATCCAGGTGATTTGCGATGCATGGGGTTACATCTTGAATGTATATGCAAATCATCCTGGAGGTAGCCATGAAGCTTTTATAATGGAACAGTCGGTCATTCCTGCAGTCTTCCAGAGGGACCCCGCTGGATGGGTGGCTGTTGGGTGACAATGGCTATCCATTAAAGACGTGGTGCATGGTGCCATACATTAAGCCAACAAGTGTGCGTGAGTTTGCTTTCAATAGAAAACACTCACGCGCACGAGTTGTCATTGAGCGAACATTTGGCGTGCTCAAAATGCGGTTCCGCTGCTTGGACAGGTCAGGTGGGGTCTTACAGTATGGTCCTAAGAAAGTAGCATCTTTCTTTGTGGCATGTTGTGTGCTGCACAACATTGCCCTATCCCATGGAATGATGCTGGAGTTTGAGGATAGATTATTACCAGACTATAGAAGGCGGCAAGCTGAAGTGCAGGGGCCGACTCCAAATGCTGATATAGTGCCAGCAGTAGCAGGGGCAATGAGGGACCAGCTGGCAGCAGAGCTGCGACACCGCTAGTCATGTCATCTGCAGCCTGCCTGGTAAGTAATTTGTGCAATCAGTAGGCTACAAATAATGTAATAATACAAGTAATTCATATAGTGTTTTATTAAATACTCAAAGTCGCTTTATAAAGGAAAAAGTGTAAATGGTTGCAGTCAATGTAGGTATTTAATTGGCTGTGGGTATTTTCTAAAATGGGATTTTGATCCTCCCCTGTCTGGATTTGACCTCATGCATGAGCAATTTAACTTCGTCTTCGGAGAAACGTGGCGACCTTCCTCTCTCCATCACGGGTTTCGGTTTGAGGATTTGGGATAGCGCAGCCTGCTCTTAAAGGCAATGGCACCTGGCACACTGATTGGTTTAACTGGCGTAACGCCCAAACCACGCCTATGCATAATATAACGGGTAGCGTAGGTGTTTTAGGGTTGAAGGCAGGTGTGCAAGATAGCAACTTTTGTGGGGGAATGCCTCTTGCGCAATGCTAAATCCCCAAATAACGGGTTTAGGGACTCTGGCGTAAGATAGGGCCCTGGGTGTCATCCTCGACGGTACTTTATCTTTCCAATCACACATCAATAACATTATCCTGCCTGCATGCTTCCACTTATGTAACATCAACCGCCACTGCCCCTCCCTTACGCCCCATACCACTGCTATCCTTGTTCACAGGCTTGTCACTTCTCACCTGGATTATTGCAACTCCCTCCTCTTTGGTCTCACTCACAAATCCCTCCATAAACTTCGACTGGTCCAGAATTCAGCAGCCCGCATCATCACCAGGACCCCCTCCACTCACCACATTACTCCCATCCTGCAGCAACTCTACTGGTCCCAGTCAAATTCTGTATAGAATTCAAAATCCTCCTGTTAGCATTTAAGGCTATTCACAATCTTGCCCCACCATATCTGTCTGATCTTCTCCATCCTGCCACTTCCTCTCGTTCCCTCAGATCCTCCTCCTCCATCCACCTGACTGTCCCCTCTGCTCGTCTCACCACCATGGGAGCAGAGCTTTCATCCGCTCTGCTCCCTGGCTCTGGAACTCACTACCACCTGAGCTCAGAAATACCACCTCACTTCCACTTTTCAAATCCACACTCAAAACCCATCTGTTTAAGATTGCTTTTTCTCTATGACCACAATTGCACTGTCCAATTTTAATCTGTTTTTATATTTTGTGTTTTTTTCATGGTTTTCCTGTTTGTTCTGTGCAGTGTCCTTGAGTGCTTGAAAGGCGCCTTGAAATAAAATGTATTATTATCATTATTATTATTATTATGTAGCGACAACTGTGTTAACTGACAATGGTTTTCCGAAGTGTTCCTGAGCCCACATGGTAATATCCTTTACAGAATGATGTCAGTTTTTAATACAGTGCCGCCTGAGGGACCGACGGTCTCGGGCATTCAATGTTGGTTTTCGGCCTTGCTGCTTATGTGCAGAGATTTCTCTGGGTTCTCTGAATCTTTTAATGACATTATGGACTGTAGATGATGAAATCCCTAAATTCCTTGCAACTGCGCGTTGAGAAACATTGTTCTTAAACTGCTGGACTATTTACTCATGCATTTGTTCACATAGGGGTGAACCTTGCCCCATCTTTGCTTGCGAACGACTGAGTCTTTTAGGGATGCTCCTTTTATACCTAATCATGACACTCACCAATTTACAGGCTGACCTTTGGAATGTTCCAAACAGCTGTATTTTGAGCATTCCTCAACATTCCCAGTCCCAGTCCCAGCTTTTTTGGAACGTGTTGCAGGTATCAAATTCAAAATGAGTGAATATTTCCAAAAAAAACAATAAAGTGTATCAGTTTGAACATTAAATATGTTGTCTTTGTAGTGTACTCAACTGAATATAGGTTGAAAAGGATTTGCAAATCATTGTATTCTGTTTTTATTCACGTTTTACACAATGTCCCAACTTCACTGGAATTGGGGTTTGTAGGAGAGGCTCAGCATAAGGCTCCTGCTCCTCCACATTGAAAGGACTCAGCTGAGATGGTTTGGGTGTCTTGTTAGGATGCCTCCTGGATGTACAGCTTTAGAAGAGGTGTAAACTCAGGAGATGCTGAGCGTATTACATTTCCTGGCTGGGCTGGGAATGGCTTGGGCTGCCTGGGAATCCCAGAGAACACCACTATGGAGGATCTGCCCCTGAGCTTTTCTGCCAATTCCAAAAATTTATCTTGTAGAACCGCAAACCTACCCTTACCTATGTTGTGCGTCCCAACATGGACAATGACCACTGCATCCCTCTCCGCTCTGGTCAGGAGCTTGTCCTCACGCTCCAGGACGTCTTCTACTCAAGTAACAGGCAGAAAACATACTGTATGAGATTCTTGTCCTGTGAACAGACTATGCTGTCTAAAACTTTTATAATTGAGTCCCCCACTATAGCTAACTCCCTTTTTCGGGGGGAGGAGGTCAAAAGGGTGTCCTGAGGCTCATCAGTCCCCCCACTCTCAGGGTCAGGGGCCAAGTTGAGTTCCTGCAAGGGCTGGAATTGACTGGACACCTCAACCTCCAGAGAAGCTGCCGTTGTACGCCATGCATGCCCTTTCCTGCGTTACTGTCACCAAACTTTTTCTCCCTGCCTGCTCAGGGCACTCTGAATTTTACCATGGAAAAAAGTTTTTGCTTTGGAGAGGTTTCTGGTGACTATTGATGTGCATCCGCTCCTTTATCGATACACTCATGCTAAATTCTGTTATTGATTCATATTGACCTTCATGAGTCAAAAGTTGATTTGTGTTAAACACATGATTATTTTATGATTTGACAGTGTGCAATATTGGGGGCTAGCTTGGGGAGCCACTTGGATCTTATTTGGCTGATAAACAGGAGATAATTTTTAAAATCACTGTTAGACTGTTACATGTATTGTTTAACTCCCCACCACTTTTCAATTCATAACATTTTTTTTTAAATTTCATTGCTGAATTTTGATAATAATTTTTTTGTGTCTGTGGCCCTTACTCTGAACTAAAATTATGAAAAGAAACTTAAATACGATTTAATTCTAAATGCTACACGTGTCTTGTTTCATAAAGCCAGTTTTCCCTGTCTATGAAGCACAAATCTTGAATTATAAAACCCTAAATAGGGGAACGCATAAATAGTCATATTTGGCTATTGTGCGAAGGGGCAACAGCGCACCATCAAAGCAACTCTGGAGTCGACCAGGTCAGAAAGAAGTTTCTGTGCATCTGAGGGTGAGACGTGATCTATAATGACTTAGCTGCTGTAAATTATTTTGCCCAGCCGGTGTTGTTTGTGTACATGCTGTTCAGTGTGGCCAGGAGTCACAAGAAATGCATCTATTAACATTCGAACATTAGGAATTAGGAATGATTTTGATAGAAGGCTTTATTTAAAAGAACAGTTGTCCAGTTTATGATATCAACTTTGCCCATGTTGAGTGAGAGATGAGAACTTTCAATCCCTCCAAAAAATGTTAATATGTAATGTGTTGTAAAAAGTAATTATGACGTACAATTCAGGGGGCAGGTGAATCAGTGTGATGCATCGGTGGGGGCTAAGTAAGCTTCTTCGGGTCAATACCTGCCCAGACTGGTGATGTTGCTTTATAGCTATATCTTCCAGGGCTCTGATCAGGCTCATGCGGATTGGGAGGAATGGAAAACATGGGACCAAGTCGCATGCCTGGATGCATGATGCGAAAAGATGCAATGCAATAACATGTAGACATCCCTCACATGCACAACTTTAAAAAAAGTGGTGATAAACCAGGGGTGGGCAATTTTGGTCCTGGAGGGCCGGTGTGTATGCAGGTTTTTATTTCTATCAATTGCCCGGACTAATTCAGTTAATTGATTGCATACACAAATATAGATTTGTGCAAAGATCAGATCAAAGAAAAATGTTTTATGTGGGCAGACAAGAACTATGGAAGCCTATTTACGCCAATGTGACGGAAAAAATATATATTCTGTAAGTCATTATAATGAGATACTATTTAATAATTATGACTAAATTTCTCATAATTACGACTTAGCATCTCATAATTATGACTTAATATCTAATAATTATGACTTACTATCTCATAATTATAACTTACGGGCTGCAGGAAGGAGTGGTTTGTCGTTAGCTAAGACACTTCGACGAAACGTTTGCTGGCTGGCTATCATCAGCTCAATTAGCTCTGCTGCTAGGACTGCTGGAACAGAGGGAGCGCTGTCCCACTAGCACGGGAGCTAAGAATTGCCAAGAAGAGGAGCTTCTCGGGCTGGGGACGGCAAGAAGCGGCGCCTGTGTCGGACTGAGCCAGACGAGCCGGGCAACGAAACTAGCATTAGCAGCCTCTATGGCAAACTAGAGCGTTAAACTCAGACTGGCTTTAAGAGAGGCTAATAAAATAACAGGCTGCGAGAGACACTGGATTTCTTGCTGTTGGATGAGTGAGTAGTTAGGCTAAAATTAGTTGGCTTCCTATAGAAATATCTGAAAATATATTTACCTTTCCGGTGCTAACTTGTTACAGTCTAAGGTAAAGCAGTGTGATACATGTAATTACAAGCCCCACTAATATAGAACCCTAAGTCAGCACTCATGGAATGTCTCTTGTCCAATTAAATTATTTGAAACTAACTTATGTATAATTCCGAAGAATTCATCTGTGCCCCAGGAAGTCAGACTTCCTTTTAACTGACATGACCAATAAGATTAGTATGTGATATTTTTTTTTTAAATTGAGAGGTGAAAGTAATCTTTTCATTTCTTACAGTATACAACCCCAATTCTGAAATAGTTGGGACAAAGTGTAAATTATGAATGAAATCAAAACGCAATGACTTTAAAATCACACAAGCCAATATTTTATTCACATTAGAACAGAAATAACATAGCAAATGTTGTAACTGAAAACCTTTACAATTTTATCCACAAAATGAGCTCATTTCAAATTTGATGGCTGCTACAGGTCTCAAAAAAGTTGGGACAGGGGCCTGTTTACCATGGTGTAGCATCCCCTTTTCTTTTTACCACAGAGTGTAGGTGTCTGGGCATTGAGGAGAGAAGTTTCTTGAGTTTAGCCAATGGAATTTGATCCCACTCTTGTTTGATACAGGCTTCCAGCTGCTGGAGAGTTTTGGGTCTCCTTTGACAGACTTTTCGTTTAATTATGCACCAAATGTTCTCAATCGGTAAAAGATCAGGACTGCAGGCAGGCCAATTCAGTACACGGACTCTTCTACTATGAAGCCATGCTGTTGTAATAGCTGCAGTATGTGGTTTTGTATTGTCCTGCTGAAATACACAAGGCCTTCCCTGGAATAGATGTCCTCTGGAGGGGAGCAGATGTTGCTCTAAAACCATGATATACCTTTCAGCATTCATGGTGCTTATTGAACGCACTACAACATCAGGTCTGCCTCTTCATTTATATTTGTATTCTGCTCATGTTAAAAAACTCAAGAAGCAGACAAAAAGCCCATTTGTTAAGAATACCCTCTCTGTTTGGCATGAGGCTCATGTTTATACAGGGGATGCACCTGAACTTTCTCAGTTTTCCCCAATATGGGGTAATGATAACTCTGTACCTGGTAGAGCGGATGGTCGGTTAAAACAATGGGCTAGCGGAGGTTTCTGTAAAATAATTGATCTGTATACAGATGGGAATCTAATGACTTTTGATCAACTGATCTGTAGATATGACATCCCTAGAAATCACTTCATTAAATACCTGCAGTTAAGGAGCTTCATAAAATCGCAGACCCACTCCTTGGATAGACCTCCCATGTCAGCTATAGAAAAATTTATTGTAAACAATAAGGATGCTAGAGGTCAGCTGTCAGTATTGTATGGTATGTTACGGGCAAAATCGAAGGACAATTCCCACTGTAGACTTAATGCATGGAGAGATGACTTCGAAGTAGTTATTACAGAGAATGAGTGGGAAAAGGCTTGTTTAAAGGCACAAACGAAGACTGTCAACACAGCATTCAAATTCATACAAGTGGCTATTCAGAACTTATGTGACACCTGTAAAATTACATTGGTACAACCCCAACATTCCTGATAGCAGTACTAAATGTAGTGATAATGTTGGCACTCTACTTCACTGCATGTGGGAATGCCAGAAAATTCAGTTATTTTGGAAAGATGTTACCTACTTGATTTCATGTATGGCTAATATGGTGGTTCCACTTGAGGCAAAGTTCTATGTATTAGGTATCTATCCTGATCACTTTGCACCGGGCCGGAAAATTGCACCTATGATTGATCTATCCCTGCTTCAGGCTAGGAGACTGATTGCATTGAGGTGGAAAAGTATGGACGGCCCTACACCTGGAATGTGGTTACAGGAAATGGCATCATGCTTGGCACTGGAGAAATTAACTCATGTTGCCAACGGGAAACTAAATAAGTTCAGAGAGATATGGGACACCTTTATGCAGTTCCTGGAGAGTGATCAGATTGAAATTAATGACTAAATTTGATTGACAGCACTTGATGAAACTGGCATGCCTCTTATTAATAAACATGAACAGTATAGATCTTGTATTTTTATTTTGATTTATTTATTTATTTCTTTTCTTTCCCCGAATGTGTATACTGTTGTGGGAGGAGGGTGCTTAAAATGTTTTGTACATTTTCTATGGAAAAAACAATAAATATATTGTTTTAAAAAAACATGCAAGTGTCCCACACCATATGCACTAATGCATCCCCATACCATCAGAAATGCTGGCTTTTGAACTGAATGCTGATTACAGGAGGGGTGGTCTTTCTCCACTTTAGCCCAGAAGACACAATGCCCATGATTTCCAACAAGAATGTCAAACTTGGGCTCGTCTGACCACAGGACACTTTTTCACTTTGCTACAGTCCATTTTAAATGAGCCTTGGCCCACAGAACACGGCGGCGCTTCTGGATCATGCTCAACAATGGCTTCCTTTTTGCATGATAGAGTTTTAGGTGGCATCTGTGGATGGCACGGCGGACTGTGTTTACAGTGATTTCTTGAAGTATTCCTGGGCCCATTTAGTAATGTCAATGACAGAATCGTGCCGGTGAGTGATGCAGTGGCATCTGAGGGCCCGAAGATCACGGGATCCAGTAAAGGTCTTCGGCCTTGTCCCTTACGCACAGAGATTTTTCCAGTTTCTCTGAATCTTTTGATGATGTTATGCACTGTTGAGGATGAGACCTTCAAAGCCTTTGCAATTTGATGTTGAGGAACATTGTTTTTAACCCATTTAAACCAGGACAGCATGTGCGCTTTTTAACCTTTAAAACCGGGGACGCTGTTATGCATTTCTACCCATCAGGCCGGGAAAGCGGATATGTCATTTTGTAGTTTTCATTACTTTTCCGACCATTTCCGGGCTCATAGCTGTTCTTTTACTGGCACTTTATACTAGGGCAGATGCCATAGTAACACTTCAAGACACTTTATTTTTTATATTTTTATGTTTATTTTTATTTTATTTGAACGGACACTTTATCATGCCTGCCACCTGTTCCAGAGAAAGAAAAAATGTTTGTTATTCTCTAGTGCAGAGCTTATACCTTTATTTATTAGGCCTCTTTATTCCATTTGAGTTGTGCATGTTATGTAGATAGAGATTTGTTATTTATTTTATTGGTTTTATTATATTTTATAGTTTGTTATAGTTTGTTCAGTGTTTTAAATATTGTGATGAAGATTTGCACAAATAAAAAACACAGTTCTTATGAAAGCCACAGGTGTAAGCTCTCAAATACTTTTTGAATTTTGTTTCTATCTGCTACAGAGGCTGAGATATCAGCTTTTTACTAGACGTTGACAGCTGGGTGCTGTTTTCCAGAAAACCTCAGGTTCTTTTCAAAATCGCCCATAGGTTTTCATAGGCGTTTTTGAATAGGCCTCAGGCCTAAATGGGTTAAAGTGTTCCACAATTTTTTTACGCAAACCTTCACAGGTTGGAGAGCCTCTGGCCATCTTTACTTCTGAGAGACACAGCCTCTCTAAGACATCCCTTCTATAGCCAATCATGTTACACACCTGATGCCATTTAACGTAATTACCTGCTTAATGTTCTTTCAGCTGATTGTCTTATATATTAATAGCTTTTTCAGCCCTTTTCTGCCTGTGTCCCAACATTTTTGAGACCTGTTGCAGCCAGAAAATTTGAATGAAGCTCATTTTGTGGATAAAAATGTGAAATGTCTCATTTTCAACATTTGAAATGTTATCTATGTTCTATTGTAAATAACATATCGGCTCATGTGATCTGAAAGTCATTGCGTTTTGATTTTATTCACAATTTACACTTCGTCCCGACTATTTCTGAACTGGGGTTGTATATGTACTCCAGTAATACATACTACAGTGTATGATCGCATTTTCAAATGCTGGGATAAACATTTCATGACTTTACAATAAGTCATAATATAAGAAATTCATCAGCTTTAAAAGTGATGCATATATGCCAATTTTCAAACTTCAATACCAAAGTCCACAATATCTACAGGACTATTGTGGAATTGTATCTTATTTGGTAAGGGAGGGCTTTTTCAAGTGCACCACTGTTATAGCAAGTGCCCCAGCCCACAAAATAATAATTAGTAAATTGCTTTTTATCTAAGCTGCATAAACAGTATATAACCTGTATGTCTCTATGCCTTTGAAATTCATACCAACATCAAGCCGTTACACATTGCAGAACACAGTATTACTTGTGATGCCAGTTTTTTGTATGAGGATTGATTGGAATATCCTTATTACTGTCCAAATGTGAAGTTACATTGTACATCTCCCTTAAAAAGTCTTTTATGTAGCTATGTATGATGGATGTCTTATCATAGCCCACAACAACTTTCCTTGTAATGCATGCTCACAGGATGGAGACCTACGTGACTTTTTGAGACAGAGAAGTGTTCCTGAGGAGACAATAGAGGCTTTGGAGCATGAGAAGGTATAACTGCATAAGCAGAATATTTCAGTCCAACATAGAGACGTTTTATTGCTTTTGATTGTTTTTTCAAAACGTACTTTAGGTAACACTCAAGATAATAGCCATTACATACAATGTCATTACTGCGGAGTAATGGCCGTTACACACGATGGGCTTGTTAAATAAACAACATGAAAATGTGAAATCATTGCCGTTGAATATTTCACATCAAAACTATTAAAACCGGCAGAAAAATTAATTTGCGACAGTTACAACGTTTATTTAGTGAAAGGTTTGAAAATATTCTCACAGAGGACCAACTAACTACCTGTTGACACTGAGCAGCATCTAGCAGCATCTGGGCAAAATATAGAATGAAATGGGCCAGGTGAATATAAGTTACCTCTAGTTAAGAGTTACACTGTGTCTATGTCTAGGGCTTTTATTGCGAAAGGTATGAATGGATAGAGTGGGACAGATACGGCCTTCATTTCCCACCTCTGTGATAAACCATTGTCTTTATTAGTGAATGTGCTTCCTTCTTTGAATTTCTTTTTCATCCCGTAAGGCCCTGAACATCTTTATCTCAACTTTCCATTGTAAAATAAAATCCAATAATGATGCTGTTAAAACAAGAGGCCATTCACTATTTTTTTATGGAAACATCATGAAAGCAATACAAGAATTTCATTGTGGACAACTTATTTGAATTTTATACTTCTTTCTTGACCCAGTTTAAAATGTGAGGTTTCTCAGCAGAAGCCAATTTTGATGCCCTTTATAAAAGTAGCCTGCGCTCGCTCAAGCATGAAAGGTTGACAACACTCATAGTGCCATTCCCTTAAATAGACCTTCACCCATTATAATACAATAGAAAGTCATCTGAACATTGTACATATGCATTGATTTGGGCAAACTTTTCAAAAATGTTTACTTTTTTGATACGCTCCGTGTGTATGTATGTGTTACTGATATTAAATATTGTGTGATAGAAATATCTCGCAAGTAACAGCGCTTTAGCTACTGGGTCCAAACACTTTAAACGTGAAAGTCTCAATAAACATGCAGAAAGCGCAAAACTCGCACAAAAAATGATATAGATCAAACCATTGTATTTCAACGGGTAGGTCCGGCTCCATTAATCAGGCATTTATGTGACAGCATTCTGCCACTCATGCAGATCAAGAGGACGAGTTGACTGTCAAATTTAACGCCGCTTACACCATTGCAAAGGAGGAACTCGCATTCACTAAATTTAAACCAATGCTAACTCTCATGAAGATGAATGGCATTGACATTAACATGATGTATGCAAACGACAATGCATGTGATCGCTGATACCTTTCGCGAGCAGACTCCTGTTAAAACTTCATCATCAAATTAACTTACATGTCATTCATTGTTGATACAGACAAAGACATGTCTGTCAAAGATCTGTGTTAAACCCCAACACAGTTGAAGATCTGATTCAGAACAGTGTGGAGGGCCTCCTTTGGACATGTCTGATGCCTCACAAGCAGTGAGGAGATGGATGGAAGAAGGGCAGAGAGCCATGAGACCCAATTTTAAATCCTGGCCTCAGGATATGACATAAAGCCAAAGTAGTGGAAACTTTTGTTAATGAATGAACTAAAGACGGTCATATTGTTTAAGAAGTTTCATTTGTTGGAGACAGTTGTGTTGTTGATGTGGAGTGTTATAGTTTTTTTAACAATAAAAAAATCTATATTGGTGCTTCTTAGATTTTGGTATGTGCGCTCCTAAATTTTGGCTTGTACTCCTACCATTTGGAACTTGGGAGTACAGCGCTACCAAGTACAAAAGTTAATTTCAAGCTTTGCAATATATTAGGTTTTGACTCGGGTAGCCTTGCTTAGCCGGAGGCAATGTAGGAGATAAGTTGATAGGAACTAATAAACTGAGTGAACTCAGTTTGGGAGAGTAGAGCAGCCCCCAGCAAAGAACATTTCCAGTAAAAATGAATGTTAGCCAGTGGTTGCTACTACACAGATGCTAGTCACGCATCAATGTTAGAGACTAGATTCCAAATGTAGCCAAGTTAAACAGTTGTGGTGACTGCATGCCATATTTTATTGTGAATGTAACAACCATCCTCCTGGGCTGCAGGCGTTACCTTGCCATACTGATTTCGGAGTTTAATAATTGCCTAGTTACCAGTACAATCATCTGTTTAGAGACTTGGCAGTAGCCAGGGGATTTCGCTATCCATTGACAATGGGGCCGGTGGATCTGTTAGCTGGCCAATCAGAACAGAGCTCATTTAATAGAGGGGAACGCCCACTCAGAACAGCCTCATTTTCAAAGGTTAAGGAATGACAGTTATCAAATTCCCTAGAAATCATGGATTTTACATTTTGCTTTGCTAAAAATTGTATAAACCTCCCTCTTGGACATCCAAAAATAATACAGCTTGTCAAAAAACAGCATAATATGGGACTTTTAATTTGTCATCAATCTCCGATTTGCCTGATTTTTTTTTTGGAGAAAGGTCAATGATAAAAATAAAAGTCTTAAATTTCTAGGTCCTTAAACCAAATAAACCTAGGGCCTCTAGAAGGGTTAAATCCTTTGCCAAATTTGAACTTCTGAAAACATTAGCTGTTGAGGATCAAATATATCAATATGCTAGTCTGCCCTGTTACATTTTGATTGATGTCAATCCATGATGAAAGGAGTTCTGAAAAATTGCAAAATTTAATTTGGCTTAGTTCCTCAAGATAAACAGTTTTGTAATAAATTTGGATGAATTCAAAGTTACCTTTGACCAAAACTTGCATTCTTGTTTTGTTGCAGCATCAGGTTCTGCTATTAGATAAGTTTATTGCAGACTCAGAATCATGTAAGTTGATTTTGATTCTTCACATTGATTGAAAATCAATAAAGTTGGAGTCCCATTAAGGGTGTTTTCTGGCCCAAACCGCCAATTTCAGAATGATTTTCAGCATTGATAAACCACCCCATGGGGTCATGAATCCACCAGAGAAACCTGCGATATCAATTTTCTTTATGATAAAAAATAATATTTTTAACATTTTTTAGTTTTTGGGAGGGGCCAACTGATCTAGGGCCCCACAAAGTGTCACCAATGATTATAATCATGTGCTTGTCAATGCACATTGTAGCTGATATATTTTCCTAATGAATGAAAAAAGAATTTGTTGAAATGTTTGTCATACTGCCAAGATAGGAAGATATTTGTTCAAACATATGTTCTGAAATGGAGCTTTCCGACGGCCATGTGTGTAAACGACCGCACATTTGACAAAGTTCTCGGCCATGATACACTAAGGGAATTTGCTGAAATTTGCCCTGGGGTGTGGCCAACATTCAGTAAAAAAACCAGGATGTGTCGAAACTGGTAACATCTTCGTCCGAGCACTTGCATCAACTGACCGTTGTAAACTCTAAATTGGGGTGTGTTGATACAAAATGGATTGTGTGAGTATGGCTCTCACTTAACTCTTCTAGTTTAAGTTTTTTTTTTTTTTCAGTAATACAGTTATTAACTATGACCCTTATGATGATTATGCTTAAAATCATTGCCTATTCTTAGACCTTCAAACTGAAGGAGCCTCAAGACCATGACAAGGTGATAGGTCCCCTTGAGGAATAACTACCATGCTATCATGCCTATATAACATATCATTAGCCTCAAAGCATAATGGCCTAAGTCATTTTTTGACTTACTGTTGCAATATCAATAAAAAATACCAATGTGCTTGCTAAAAATTCTGTTTTTTCTTGTTTTCCGAAAACGTTCAAATATGACTTAGGCAACTACGCTATTAGGCTAACGATATGATATATTTGATACACATTTGACTGGATTTTGCACAAATTAAATAATCTATTTCCAATTTATCACACATTGAATTTGGCTGTTTGTGGCTGCATCTTTGTTTGTGACTGGTGGTAGAGGTATCCAAGATAATACAGGATGCTGGCCAAATGGGCATACATTCTGGTAGTACGCTTACCTGTTGGGCAAACACAATAATAATCCTTGAGTGGATCATCCTCATCAGAAGAGTCGTATTCAATCCAGACATTACATTTCGTCTGAGACCGATGTCTGGAGTGAATCTGACCTCTGATAAGGTTTGGTGTAAACTGGCATATCCACATCTCAAAGTCTCCATCAGGGGTGAGATGTTCTGAGACATAACCTGGTGCCTGCTTGAGCTGGTATACCCCTCATGTGACTGTCTTCAGGTACTCTAACTGCAAAAGAGAAAACTGAATATCACTAGCATCCATTTTTTTGCCAAACAACTTTCGCCTTTCGAGTCATGTCTGGGTCTGTCTGCCAGGGAGTTTGGCCTGGTCAAGTGAGACTTCATCCTCAAT
Source organism: Gymnothorax javanicus (assembly GCA_029692085.1). Taxonomy (NCBI): domain Eukaryota; kingdom Metazoa; phylum Chordata; class Actinopteri; order Anguilliformes; family Muraenidae; genus Gymnothorax; species Gymnothorax javanicus. The sequence goes on from CM056202.1 coordinate 17,210,452, forward strand.
GCGATCGCAACATCTGCTGCTCTTCGCTCAGAGTTAGGTTGGTAGATAGCTCCACGAGCAGCATTGAGACAAGCAGTTGTTCCTCAGACTAAAGGTTCCAATGACTGGAATAAAATGATTTGAGGTTAACCGCTCTTTGAAAAGTTTCCATTGTTTAGCCGCCCGTGGTAGCTCTCTACCACCCATCTGGTTTTCATGCAGAGGCGATCAGCATTGGCCTGGTCAGTGTCAAGCTGTGAGTTGCCACTTAGCACAGATGGCATATGTGCATCCTAACCATAGGACTCAAGAACAGACATGACATCCCTGAAGCCTTTGTCGACAATCATATTGTCGTACTCCTCCATGCAGGATTTCAGATGGTCCAGTGTGTCAAAAATGTGCTTTGATATGCTGGCATCATTTTCACTTCCATAAGACAGACCAACTGAATCCAAGACATAGTCATCAGGGAGCATGACACCCATGAACTTCAAAAAATTTTGTTTTTTGTGTCCACAATAGCAGTTTCTCTGAAGTTCATGGTCTTCACTTTTATTCATATACAAATAATTCCAATCCATAATGACAGTGACTACTTCACCAAAGAATGTGTCTGTGAAAGGCGTGTTGTGTGATATAGCATCAGCTCTTGATGTATGAGCAGGACCGAGATGATGAGGAATAATGGTCTTCTCCACTTCTTCAGTCACAGCATGGAATGACTTTGAGACCTGCTTCTTATCCAGACTAGTCATAGCACTTGTCTGATCCCAAGAAAGATTTGTCTTCAACTGTCTTCAAGGGGACCTATCACCTCGTCGTGGTCTTGAGGCTCCTTCAGTTTGAAGGTCTAAGAATATGCCCCGGAATAGGCGCCCCCCCCCAAAAAAACTGAAAAATGTTAAAAATATCATTTTTTGTCAAAGGAAACTGATATAGCAGGTTTCTCTGGTGGATTTATGAACCCCATGGGGTGGTTTATCAATGCTGAAAATTATTTTGAATTCGGTTGTTTGGGCCAGAAAACGCCTTTAATGGGACTCCACCTTTAATTCCACAAAGTTCCGAAAGCTCCTAATTTAATGGAAATCCTCTGTAACAAAAGTCATTGGTCTGATATCTAAGCTGTTTCCATTTGGTGCTAGCCATTTTTCCCTTGTCAAAGTGTGTCATACAAAACTCTGTCAAACAGTGTTGAGTAAAAATTCTATACTTTCATTTTTGGTCTCCCTTTTGCGAACCTTACTTTACTCCAAATGGCTGGTTTCTATGAAATCTAAGTATGATTTCAGTTTTTACAATAAAATGACACATTCTACCAATATCATAAAGGTTTCTGACGTGATTACCTGCTTGTCTTTTCCTTTATTCTGTTTCTGCCTGCGTGTGGCAGTGAAGTGAGAGCTGACTAATAGGAGTTCAAAATATTATTAATGAAAACTTGTTTTCCCAAAAGGCAAAATACACAAGTGTACACAGTTGAGTAACTAAAGATGCTGCATATTTTAAATCAAATTTCAACCGGTTTTGTGAGATACGTGAGCTGCCACAGCAGACTTGGAGGAAGGGAGGGGAAGCTCCACAGCAGTCCCCACCCATTGAACTGGGAGCTGCAGACTGTCTGTGCGGCCTCTTCAAAGGGAAATGGAGGCCTACAGGAACAGAGCTTGAGCAAACACACAACAATTGGGACACCAATGCCTCCCACTAACAATAATCCACCATAAGAAAAATTGATAATCAATTCTTAAGTTATGACAAAGAAGTCAATGTATATAAAAAATAAATAAATAAATAAATAAATAACTGAGGGACAACAATGTATCCTTCATTTTTGCTTGCTTGGTAGCCAGGAACTGATTTGTTTGCTAAATATCCTTCAATGAAATACTTTTGCCGGTACAAGGACGAACGGAAATCAGTTTGGCTCAGGCTGATGTGTGCTAAAAGTATATCATAAGGATAGAAGGAATAGAATATTTAGGTAGCTTGCACAATGAAATTATCAAAGTCTGAGAGAAATATTTTTCATGCCAAAGAACCAGCCAGAAATATGATTTTTCATAGTTTTTATTTTTTTTTTAATATTTAGTTTTGTTTTTTTTTTATAAAGAATCTGTTTACATGCTTGTGTTCGGGCTTTGAGGAACAATGAATTCCAAGCACTCACACATGAGGCTGCAACAGGACAACTAAGGAAAAATATCACCACATGCTTGTTGTAAATTACCCACTGAAGTGTATTTCTTTCTCTAATTTAGCAAACTATGGGGTGCTCAAAAAGAGATGTGTATATCATCAACTGCACCAGCACAGAACTGTCTTTCTCCTTCCTTTTCTCTCCATGTTCCTCTTTTTAAAAACCCCAATGAGTTATTTAAACTTTTTAAACTTTGGACTCGATTACTTTGGGCAGTCTTTGCTGCCTTGCATTTGGACCCGCAGTTAAAGTACATGGCCAGCTTCTTGTTGGTGGCAATGATGAGCACAGGACTGAAAGTGGAGTAGCAGATGTCAAAAAGGATGCGCGTGTCCAACAAGGCTTCTGGGATGTGGGTGACTGAGAGTGAGTAGAACCACAGTATATTGTCCAAGCTGAACAACGTCACATACGTGCTAACGAGCAGCAGGACGGCATGAGATGCCTCCTCAGTCTTCCTTGCCGGCTCCCTGCAGGGCTTGAACTTGCTGACGGTGCCGATGTAGGATCACCATTACATACACTGCTGCTGCAGCCATCAGGCTAACAAAAACGAAATCTCGTGTGATGAACAACACATTATTGACCATGAAAGACATTGGGCTTGGGAACACCACGATGCAGAACTCCAAGTTTAGGGTAAACTTAGGAACGGTGCCGTTGACAGGAAAAGCCTCACTATGGAGAATGGCAGTTTGGTAGATGATGAAGCTGAGCACATAAAGGAAGATGATGGTGTGGGGTAAGTGGCGAGGCAGCCAGCGTTTCAACCAGGACCAGCCAGACGTTGACGGTGCCATGACCACACACTGGTAGGAGCTCAGCAGGGCAGTTGTAGTGATAGACATGGCCCGGCCGACACGGTAGATGAAGATAATAGTTTTACAGACTTGACTGCTGAACCTTGGGTTGATACCTGAAGCGGTCAGAGCCTGAGGAATACCCTGGCACAGCGTCACCATCAGGTTGGCAAAAACCAGCTGGCTGAGGATGAACTCATTATGTGGCATGTGGCCCCGTACAAGAAATAAATGCCAGAAGAGCAGGAAGGCTCCCAGATTACCTGGGACTCCCACTACAATTAGACCAATGAGACTGGCTGCTTTCAGGGCTTGGCGCACCTCCATATGCCCCTCAGGTCTGTGGCGTATGAAAAAGGGAGCATTGAGCAGAGTGTGGTGACTGAATGTCCATTTCAGATCCAAAACCCTGGATACATTCAGAAACCCATGATTATGCTGTTGAAACAAGAGGAAATTTGAGTAACTGAAGAGGAAATGTATTATTGAATAATAAAATTTTGTTGTTTTGGGGACTGTGGAAATGACAAATATGCACATAGCCAGACACAAATCTAATTGAAGGCACTACATTTTTGAAAATCAATAAAAACATTAAATATTGTTATAGTGTAAATACTTTTAAAAATGGAACAGACTCTGGAGGCAATCTTACTGTGAATAAAATGGTCAACTGTCATTGGAAGGTCAGCTGCTGCAGAATACAAATCAAATGTATTTTATTTTGCCAAATCTAAAAATCATTCAGGATTAAAACAAATTTTTAGCTGATATATTTTGAAAGGTATAATTTAATTTAAAAAAAAACTTTAAAATGTAATACGAAGGAGGAATTTTATTCCTTACCATGTGCTTCAGAAATGATGAATCATACTGTAAAGTGAAAAAATCTGGAAATTTATCATTAAGTGTCCTCCTGTACCAGCCCTACTGTGACGCAGTTAATTAATAATACATTGTTCCCATCTCACAGCATGCAAACAGAGCCATGGGCATCACTTAAGACAGGTTTGTTAGGTTCTTTTCTGTCTAGACCAGGGCTATTCAACATTATCCAGCGGGGGCCGGTGTTGGTGCAGGCTTTCATTCCAACAAAGCACTTACACACCTGATACTACTAATCAAGCTCTTTAGCAAAGACTCTTGGGGTTGATCAGTGGTGTCAGGTGTGTAAGTACTTGGTTGGAATGAAAGCCTGCACCCACACCGGCCCTTTCTGGATAAGGTTGAATAGCCCTGCTGTAGACAATGAAACAACAGAGCAAAAATGAGACCATTCTGAATATATTGTGTCATTTGCTCTCTGTTATGTGCACTAAAAAAAATCAGCAATATTACATTGCCAATGTCAGTCAAATCAGGCAGTTATCCTCTGTGTTTAACATATGATCAAGCATTGGTTCAAGTTCAAGTCTTTTACGAGTCACATCCAGTCGTGCAGGTACAACGGCAGTGAAAGGCTCTTTTAGCAGACCCCGTACAGCGTAAATCATAGGTGGGGGTAAAGAAACAGTAAGGATATTGATTAATGATTATAAATAAGCGGAACTAGTTCAGGCAGGAAACCAGGATCATTCTACATCAAGTATGCGGTTTACTGCGTCAGCGAGAGTACTGCAGTCGCAGAGCGGCAACAGCAAAGAAATTATTACTTTTATTGACCTCTATACGTAGACGCGCATTGGTTGCTATTGCCCATTGGAGCGACATGCTTACAGGGTGGCCATCTTGGTACAGTGCCGCTCGCTCTTTCAATGCATTATGTCTGTGGAGGAATGAGATGCCTGCACAATTAAAGTAATCATAAATCGCTATTGTCAACCTATTTTTTAAATCTGTAGATAGATACTTTATTGTCCCTGTGGGGAATATATATCTGAAAAATAACTATGAACTGCAACATACTTTTTCAAGTGTTTTTAATATTATTTAAAAATGATAGCAGATTCAGGCCTTTATAATATTACCAAAAATGATTGTGAGAGATTGTGAATAGAAAGAGCAGTTCTTCGTATCCAACCAGTATAAAATACCTGGGTCAACAACAATCTTGTAACTTCATACTAACGTTAGGCTCTGACCTGGCAGAATTAGTAAGTAACCAGCTGTGATGTACAACCCCGATTCTGAAATAGTTGGGACGAAGTGTAAATTGTGAATACAAGCAAAATGCAATGACTTTCAGATCACATGAGCCAATATGTTATTTACAGCAGAATATAGATGACATTTCAAATGTTTCAAATTTTCCAGCTGGAACAGGTCTCAAAAAAGTTGGGACGGGCAAAAAAGGGATGAAAAAGCAATTAATATATAAGAGAATCAGCTGAAAGAACATTTAGGAAGTAATTAAGTTAACTGGCATCAGGTGTGTAACACGATTGGCTATAAAAGGGATGTCTTAGAGAGGCTGAGTCTCTCAGAAGTAAAGATGGCCAGAGGCTCTCCAACCTGTGAAGGTTTGCGTAAAAAAATTGTGGAATTCTCTAAAAACAATGTTCCTCAACGTCAAATTGCAAAGGCTTTGAAGGTCTCATCATCGACAGTGCATAACATCATCAAAAGATTCAGAGAAACTGGTAAAATCTTTGTGCGTCAGGGACAAGGCCGAAGACCTTTACTGGATGCCTGTGATCTTCGGGCCCTCAGACGCCACTGCATCACTCACCGGCATGATTCTGTCATTGACATTACTAAATGGGCCCAGTAATACTTCAAGAAACCACTGTCTGTCAACACAGTCTGCCGTCCCATCCACAGATGCCACCTAAAACTCTATCATGCAAAAAGGAAGCCATTGTTGAGCATGATCCAGAAGCGCCGCTGTGTTCTGTGGGCCAAAGCTCATTTAAAATGGACTGTAGCAAAATGGCAAAGTGTCCAGTGGTCAGACGAGCCCAAGTTTGACATTCTTTTTGGAAATCATGGGCGTCGTGTCCTCCGCGCTTAAGAGGAGAAAGACCACCCCTCCTGTTATCCGCGTTCAGTTCAAAAGCCAGCATCTCTGATGGCATGGGGATGCATTAGTGCATATGGCGTGGGACACTTGCATGTTTTAAAAAGCATCTTGAATGCTGAGAGGTATATAAAGGTTTTAGAGCAACATATGCTCCCCTCCAGATGATATCTATTCTAGGGAAGGCCTTGTGTTTTTCAGCAGGACAATCCAAAACCACATACTGCAGCTATTACAACAGCATGGCTTCGTAGTAGAAGAGTCCATGTGCTGAACTGGTCTGCCTGCAGTCCTGATCTTTCACCGATTGAGAACATTTCGCGCATAATTAAACGAAAAGTCCGTCAAAGGAGACCCAAAACTCTCCAGCAGTTGGAAGCCTGTATTAAACAAGTGTGGGATCAAATTCCAATGGCTAAATTAAAGAAACTTGTCTCCTCAACGCCCAGATGCCTCCACTCTGTGTTAAAAAGAAGAGGGGATGCTACACCATGGTAAACAGGCCCCTGTCCCAACTTTTCTGAGACCTGTAGCAGCCATCAAATTTGAAATGAGCTCATTTTGCGTATAGAATTGTAAAATTTCTCAGTTTTAACATTTGCTATGTTATCTCTGTTCTATTGTGAATAAAATACTGGCTGGTGTGATTTGAAAGTCATTGCACTTTGATTTTATTCACAATTTGCACTTTGGCCCAACTATTTCGGAATTGGGGTTCTACAATCACATCCTCCACGTTAGTTGCTTAGAAGAAAAGATAGGATTGTAATAAAATTTGGCGGTGTGGAGAAATTTCTGGATAACTATACATTATAATTATGATTTATATGTTATCAAGTCCCAGCTTTCATGACTAGGGCTGGGCTAGCCTGGCCTAGCTACATTAGCATTTCGCTGGTGGACAAATACAGTAGTTACAGTAGCTCTCAACATAATGTTATAATAGACAAATAAATCCAAAATCTATTGTAAAATCTTACCTGTGAAAGTTAATTCCGCGGGATCTGGCATGGATATCTCGTTCAGCATCCATATGCTGCTCAAAAATCTGCAATCTTCGGTGTAGATTTCAGTTTAAGCTTGCGACTGCTGTGAATACTAAGTTGCATTTCAGTAGTAAAACCGGCATTTTAATGTATCAAGGCATCCTGTATCATAGCTACATGTGTGACATTTTTAACAAATCAAAGCGCTTGGAAATCGGTCAAAAATTCAGCAAATAATGATTTGTAGAAATTTTTAATACTTCTTACCCCAATAGGCAAACACACTCGAGTCTTCCACAAACCCTGTACTAACATGGCCGCCCTGTAGCACGCTTCTCCCCTACTCATGCAGCGTCTATATGTCTATGATTACGTTGGTCGATTTAAGCACAATCAGCACAAACACCTTTGCTGCTCAATCTGATGTCTCACGTATAAGGTGAGAAATTGGTTTTGCTGGCTTGCAAAGCCGGCTGTATATATAACTCAGCTCCGGGTCTGATAAATATATTTTGGTGTGTCTAATTTTAAAGAAGAAGATCGACATATTGCTTTGTATTATTTCAACCAGCACGACCATAGGCCGCATAAGGCTCCCCCCCGGAGGGAGAGGGGAGATATATTGTTCTAGGCTTGGTTCCCGCTCGCGTTCACGCGTTCCCTTTTCGTTTCCGGAGCGCAACTCCAAAACCGTTTGCATGATCTAAACAAAACTTTGCATACTTACTACACAGGTCCTGCAGTGCTGCCTTTTGGTATGTGCCTGTCTGCCTGTACGTCCGTCCATCCGGTGGGTTAGGCAGGGTAGGGGGCTGGGGAGGAGAGACATCCGATTTTATGCGTAAAAGCACATTCTAGTTTGTATTCTTTTTCATTTTGGGATGTTTGGAGACACCTGCACCTCCTCACCACCTGATAGCTCCTGGTCCTATATTAGAGGATCTGCCCAGTATGAAGATGGAGAGGATTGTTATGATTCTGCCATGTCCTGACCATGTCTTTGCTTATGTTTTGATCCATGCCATGTTTTTGTTTCTGTTTTTGCCTGTATTTCTGCCATAGTTCATTCCCTCAGTTATATTCCGGTTCCTGTTTTGTTCCATGCCTTGCATTGCACTTTGTCTCCCCCTGTCTGGTCTTATGTCATGTGATCGCTCACTGCCCCAGTATTGTGTGCCACACTTTCGGGTGATTTCATGGTTTCTGGGATTTCAATCATTCCTTCTAATCTCGTTTACTTCCTTCGCCTTGCTGTTCTATCATTACTAACCAGACTAACAGTTTGTTATTTTAGTTAATGATACTAACCAAGACTAACATTGTTTATAGTACTAACTTACTAACAAGCACTAGGGATTGTATAGCAGCACTTTAATATATTGACTAACGACCTCTCAGCACTCGCCCTATTCTAGTCTCCGCCCCTTGTCTTAACTCAATCAACTTTGCTGCGTTTCAGCGGAACCTCCGCACTTGTTAAACTCTGTTCTGCCTCCTTATCTGTGCACGTTAGAACTCCCTAACTGGAGCCGTATGTCTGTCAATAGGCTGTCTTTGTGATCCCTGTCCGCGTTTTGACTTTCGCCAATTTCATGTAGTTAGGAACTTCCCCTTGTTCATTCCTTTGTAATGAGTCTGATCCAGCTCAGCTGTTTCCTATTGTAGCATGTGACTTCCCGTTTGTGTATTTAAGCAGTCATTTCACAACCTGCCTTTGTCAGAACATTTCCCTTGGTTTACCTGTACTGTGATCGTTTATGCCTTGTACTCTCTGTGATTCTCTTCTGACTGGACCGTCCCTGATTTTGATTTTGGCTCTGACTTGGATTTGTTTGCATCTGTGTATCGACTCTTTTTTGCCCGACCACGAGTTTTGTGTTTGCTGCCCTGGTTACAACTTGGATTACGTCCCTGGGAGTCTGATTTTTGGATTGTGGACTTTGTACCGTTGCCTCCTGCTCTGCGGGGGTTCACCCCCATTCCTAATAAAGCACAAGTTTTTTGGATTACTTGGTTCTCGCGTCTGGTTCCTGAGCGTAACCTCAAGAGGATTCGCTAACGTGGCAACATCAGCTTCTGTTCAGGCCAACAGCTTTATGCATCTAAGATGCGCTGTTTTATTTGTGTACCCCAATTTGAAACAATTAAAAAAACCCAGAGAAACTAGAGCCTGTGTCGCCTCTCCCATTTTTATGTTGCGGTTTGCAACATAATGTGGTCAAATGTGGTCAAATCCAGTTTCTTCCATTTAAGGGTCTTATCAAAGGTCAAACCTTTTTTATCGCCAGGTAATCTGGAGACTGCCATACATGCTTTTATTACATCTCACCTCGATAATTGCAATGTTGTGTATGCTGGCATTAGCTGCTCCTCTTTTTCCAGGCTTCAACGAATCCTAAACGCTGCCGCCTGGTTTCTGACTAGAACACGCAAGCGAGAGCACATCACTCCAGTACTTGCGTCTCTTCATCGGCTCCCTGTTCGCTTTAGGATCAATTTTAAAATTTTGTTATTTGTTTTTAAATCTCTGAAAGGACTGGCTCCACCCTATATATCAGATCTCCTACATCCTCACACATCCATTAGGGCACTGAGGTCCACTGACCAACTACTTTTAACCATCCCGTCCTCAAGGTTAAAGAGCAGGGGGGATCGTGACTCTGCAGTCATCGGTCCAAAACTGTGGAATTAACTCCTTTTGCATGTAAGGCTTGCCCCTTCAGTGCCTTCTTTCAAATTCCTCCCGAAAACCCATTTCTTCTCCCCGGCTTTTGCCACTGTTTGAGTGTTGTTTTTGTGTAGTGTGCCTCCCTATCTGTGTTTCTGATCTGTTTTTTGGCTTTGTATAACTTTTTACCTTATTTGTATTGTACAGCACTTTGGTCAACTGTTGTTGTTTTTAAAGGGATCTATAATAAACCTGAACTTCAACTTGCCTTCATTTTGTGCTGGTCGTAACAACGACCGTAAAGACCAGTCCCTAACCAGTTACTACCGTCTTTCTCACTTTATCCTCACGGCCCTGTAACTAGTTAGTCTTTTTGCGAACAGTGCTGAATGTTCTTAGATATCTAGTTCTAAATGTTTGTTGATAAAATAAAAAAAAGAATCAAGCATCCCCAGTGAGTGAAAATAAAAGACTGACAAAATGACAGTAATATTCTATTTGTATTTTTGTCCCATGAGCAACACAAGGTCGTAATTGACATTTTGTATATATTTTTTTAATTTTTACGAGCAAAAGGGGGTGACACTGCCTTGTCCATTTTTATTGAAAGCTCAATTTCCACTGAATGGTCACTTACGGCCTGGTGTTGCTCATGGGACGTTTTGTTTGTGTGATTCAGAAGACAAATAGAAGCTTTTTTTTTTGGAAGAATTGTAATTTTCTGTTTAAATATTGACACAAGTGGTCAATAAATAGGTTTGCATTATTCAACAAAATATTGCTTTAGTTGTACTTTATAAGTAAAAATTACTCTAGGGTCTGATCAGGACCCCACACGGTAAGATTAAGGTGCAAAATAGCATGGTAGCATGAGGGCTAAAACCTGTATCACCCACGTGAAAAAATAATTTCCCACTAAACCTTTTAACTGGTTGTGGTGCTCTTGAAGACAACAACTGCTATTAAACGTTTGTGTTAAATACCAATGAGTCTTATCCATCGCTGTGGAGGAACTTTTTTCTCTGTTCCATTCATAATCGTTTTAATTCAGCCAGATTGGAGGGTTTTCAAGCATGAAATACCTGTTGAAGGTAAAGCCATGGGCTTTACTGAATTCAAGCTACTTCAAAACATTCATTGTGTTTCTTAAGTACCATTCAGAGGTGGACTTGCTTGAGTACTTCAGAACATGTCCTGCTGCACAACCCAACGGCACTTCAGCTTGAGGTAAAAAAAAAAAAAAACTGCAGGTCCCGAAGCACCAAAGCAGCTCCAGAATATCACACTATCACCACGTTTGATATTTAGAATGGTGGTCTTCACACCAGATGTAACACAATCCATGTCTTCCAAAAAAAAAAAAAATCCACTTTTCATTAATCTGCTTGCAGAATATTACTCTTAGATATGGAAGCTCATAGGGGGCAATATTAAAATGAAAATGTAATTCCATTACGGCATTATAATTTTCCACTTATGAATGAGTTATTCAAGACAATATTAAATTGAAAATGCATTAATCCAATTATCATTTTCATTTTCGCAGACTCATATGGGAAATCTATGACTATATTCAAATGATGATGAAAAAGCTGTCTAACATTTAATTTTCAAAGTCATGCCCCGCAATACAGTGGACAATCTTCAAATGCAATGAGCAAAACAGCACCCCCAGCCTATTGCATTTACATTTATATGTCAACCACGCTCTTTTAGGATCAACATGAAAATGTAAATGCCATTTTCTGACCATTTGAAAATGATATTGAAAATGGCATTCAAAATTTAATTTTCAAAGACTTAACCTGCTCTACTGTGGACAATATTTAAATGCAATCAGCCAAACAGCACTCCCAGTCCACTGCATTTGCATATACATGTCATCATGCTCTTTTAGGTCAACATGAAAATGAAAATGCTGTTTTCTAATCACTTGGAAATAATAATGAAATAATAATGATGGCATTTGACATTTCATTTTCAAAGACTTATCCTGCAATGCATGGGACAATATTCAACTGCAGTAAGAGAAACAGCGCCTCCCAGTCCATTGCATTTACAAATACATGTCACCACGATCTTTTTGTGACATAATTAAAATTAAATTGCAATCCGTCAGCGTCTCATCAAGGTGGGTCTTCAGCTAGGACGTCATTTATTAGGGGCGCGAACTAAATCAATGTTCCTTATTTACATACCAACCAATCAGCTTTTGGGTAGTGCATGTACGCACGGAGGCTTACTGATAATATCATGATGGCTATGCTGTTTACCATCCACTGTTATTCTATATAGATTAGTGGGGCCATTGCATATCAAGTTATGATGGTCTTGCGATATAGTCACATAGGCAGCTAGTATGCTAACTAACATTAACCAATGAAAATCTTTGTAAATGATCATCGCATCAAAACAATATTTTATTTTTTGCCCAACTTTACTAACTTAGCTAGCTGTAATATGCATGAACTTATCCGAGGCTTTGTGGCAGTGTTGTGCAACCCAAGTGTGCTTGCAGGTTTTGAGACGTAAGCTAGTTTGCTAACGAGTTTAAAAGCAATAGCTTAGGTACAGCTAGCTAGCTAGTGAACCTATGGTAGCTATGATGCCTATTGGAGAAGTTCTTACAGCTCTGATTTGTCACTTTCAACGCCATCACATACACACAACCTCTTTCAACATTGATTACCAGCTTCTTTTACCGAAAGAGCAAACAGACAGTTCGGCCTGAGAGCTAGTTATAGCCGCATTATCCTTCCATGCGTGCTGTCGCGTATTACATTACTCTTCAGATTATAACGCAAGCCATCTTCCCATCCTGCTGACGCCAGTTAAGGGAAATCTTTGTCATCATTGTTATACTTAAGCTTTGTGATTCGGTTTTTGCCCTAGCTTCACAAGCTACCTAGCTACCTTGCTGACAAGTTTGCCATGTTCCTGAAACATTGAATGCCCATTTGCAGACCTGTTGTCCATAAACGGCCAGCAGTCAGGCTGCTGCTTTCCTTTTTTTATACCCAAGCCACATATTTTGATGACTCTGAAAACGATGTTGCTCATTTGCTAATTTAACCTGTTGTAATAGGCATGTACTTCTTTGATACCCTATATTGCCAAAAGTATTCGCTCGTCTGCCTTCACACGCATATGAACGTGTGTGACATCCCATTCTTAAACCATTGGATTTAATATGATGTCGGCCCATCCTTTGAAGCTATAACAGCGTCAACTCTTCTAGAAAAGGCTTTCCACAAGTTGTAGGAGTGTGTTTATGGGAATTTTTGACCATTCTTCCAGAAGTGCATTTGTGAGGTCAGACACTGATGTTGGACAAGAAGGCCTGGCTCGCAGTCTCCACTCTAATTCATCCCAAAGGTGTTCTATCGGGTTGAGGTCAGGACTCTGTGCAGGCCAGTCAAGTTCTTCCACACCAAACTCGCTCATCCATGTCTTTATGGCCCTTGCTTTGTGCACTGGTGCGCAGTCATGTTGGAACAAGAAGGGGCCATCTCCAACCTGTTCCCACAAAGTTGGGAGCATGAAATTGTCCAAAATGTTTTGGTATGCTGAAGCATTAAGAGTTCCTTTCACTGGAAATAAGGGGCGAGCCCAATTCCCGAAAAACAACCCCACTCCATAATCCCCCCTCCACCAAACTTGTTTGTGGCCCTTACTCTGAACTAAAATTATGAAAAGAAACTTAAATACAATTTAATTCTAAAACCTACAAGAGTCGTGTTTCATAAAGCCAGTTAACCCTGTCTGTGAAGTTCAAATCTTGAATTATAAAACCTTAAATAGGGGAACGCATAAATAGTCATATTTGGCTATTGCGCGAAGGGGCAACGGTGCACCATCAAAGCAACTCTGGAGTCGACCAGGTCAGAAAGAAGTTTCTGTGCATCTGCAAGTGAAACGTGATCTATAATGACTTAGCTGCTGTAAATTATTTTTCCCAGCCGGTGTTGCTTGTACATTTCCCTTAAAAAAGCATAAGTCTTTTTATGTAGCTATATGATGGATGACTTATCATAGCCCGCAACAGCTTTCCTTATAATGCATGCTCACAGGATGGATGACCTAAGTGACTTTTTGAGACAGAGAAATGTTCCTGAAGAAACTTTAGAGGCTTTGGAGCATGAGAAGGTATAACTGCATAAGCCGAATATTTCAGTCCAACATTGAGACATTTTATTGCTTTTGATTGTTTTTTCAAAACATATACTTTAGGTAACACTCAAGATAATTGCCATTACATGCAATGTCATTACTGCAGAGTAAAGGCCGTTACACACGAGGGGCGTGATAAATAAACAACAAGAAAATGTGAAATCGTTGCCGTTGAATATTTCACATCAAAAATATTAAAACCGGCAGAAATATTAATTTGCGACATTTACAACGTTTATTCAGCAAAAGGTTTGAAAATATTCTCACAGACAGAGGAACAACTAACTACCTGTTGACACTGAGCAGTATCTGGCAGCATGTGGCAGCATCTGGCGAAATATATAATGAAATGTGCCAGGTGAATATAAGTTACCCAGTGTCTATGTCTAGGGCTTTTATTGCGAAAGGTATGAATGGATGGAGTGACTCTGCTATGTGCTGCCTTGGTCAGGCTTAAAGGAACAGAAGTTTACTTACTTGGTTTAGACTATGGTGCCTCTATAACACAATGTGACTGGTAAATGCCTTTTTTTTCACAGGGTGATAGCTCATGAAAATCCATCTATTTCAAGAACAATTACGTCCCTTTTTCGCCACATAATATTCATGTTCTGTGTGAAAGTACTCATGACAAAAACAGTTGTTTGAATAAATATATTGTCATGTATATTTATCACATGGAAAAAAAAAATGCCCCTGGTGTGTAAAGGCCTTAATGGTGTAATGTTTTGTACTAAGAGTACTAATGGAGTACCTACCAAGACTTATGTGGGGAACAAGATGAGATGAGAGTTATGGAATATGGGGTTACCAATTCTGGATTTTATAAAGAACTTACACTGTAGTTATTTTTTGATTACTGGGTACCTATTGTTTGATTAGAGTTGTTAGTTCCCCCTTGTTATATTAAACTAAAGGATAAATACAGGCTATGCATGCTGTAATCTAAAGCAGGGGCAGTTCTAGAGGGGGGGCCGAGGTGGCACCCACCCCTCCCCCCAAAATATGACTGGCCCCCCCTAGTGCCCCCCCCCCCCAATCCATTGGGCTAAAGTGCTGTCAATCTGACAATTTTGATTTCCATTGGATCAGAGTGCTGCTTCTTGGCTGCCTGTTCTTCCAATCGTGGCCTTTCTATTTGGTAAATGCTCAACATGATAAAACCAGAGGGCTGCAGATCAGAGGTACTTGCGGAGGTTCAGTCTTCCCACAACCTAAATATTCGCCCGTGAAAGATAACTGTGATTTGGCATTCGTTATAGATTTTCTTAATCACATAACTGTGGTACTTTTCCCAAAGCCTAACGCATGGCATATTTTTTATATTACCTGAGGTACAAATCACTTTTGCGGAAAAATCATTGTCTTACAGCGTGGGGGGAAAACTGTTCCATGTTAGGTTATGCTGTTAATATTTAGCCAAACTGAATACCAAGTGTCACATTGGTTTAATCGGTATGGCTTAGCACAGTAGTAGGCTAAGTGCCACTCTCATATGTGAGTTAACGTTACTTTGACGGCATGCTCGCAGTTCCTTTCCATAATCATAATATAACATTGGTTTGTTAGCTAGTGAGTGAACGTTAGATAGCCAGATCAGTTGACAGTGGAGGAAAACCGTGATTCGGCATTTGTTCCAGATTTTTCTCAACATAGCTAACTAACGTTAGCACTGCTCCCATGGTCCAACTAATGATCTGGAAGTGATCAATACAAACCATTGCTAGTTCAAACGCGAAAGTAATGGCTTGACCGCTGTGTAAGTTAGCAGAGTGATGGCGTCAGCTCTGTGGTAGCATATATTTGGAATCACTTTGCGGGCGCTTACAGAAATTATGTTTGTTTTATGATAAATTGTGCAATTCAGTTATGTGATAAACAGAATCTTATATTCTCAGTCATGATCTGATCAAGCCACTGCTAATGCCTCGATAAATAAAACCATTGGAAACGTGTATCGCGATCATAAAACCCTTTAGTTACGGCCCTTCATCTCTCCTTATCTGATTCAACCATTTCATTCTACGAAGATAATCAGTCGGAAAACGATGAAAAATAAGATCAGCGTGCAATCTATCATCCCCATTACACAGCGGGACACAACAGAAATGCTACGTTTTGGCATTTGAATGCATGGTATGCATAGAATTTAAGAGTGGTCCATAATCACTGCGTCTGTGGGTGGTATGTATAAACTCAGTTCTATATTTTGAAATACTGAAAAAGTGTCAGTTAAAAGTCAAACGTTAGTCGCAAATTAACGCTGGTCGCTATTATGCTGTGGTCAATTTTAACTGTGGCAAGTACATTACTTAACCAAAAGCAACCGCAACTTTTAGGCAATATAAAGAAAATTTTCCAGTAAGCTGTATTTACATGCTTGGTGTCTACGGATTTCGCTAAATTTAAAATTTTTAATTATCTTGATGTAGTCTTTCATGTTTGATTAAAGACTAAAATCACAATCATTTTCTCCCAAGATAATGTGGTTCAACAAGCACTGAAGTTTTAGTAGTCTGAGAATGTTGAGAATGCAGCAATCAGATGAATGTCATTGAGATTTTAAAGATGTCTTTATGCAATTCCATTGCTTCCAATCCCTTCCAATTCCAATGCACTTTAAAAACCCTGGAACCGCCCCTGATCTAAAGCCCTGTTAGTTCCCCTTTTGTTTTGTTTAACTATGGGGTACTTATAGGGTATGTGGGCTGTAATCTAAAGCAGTATAGTTCCCACCTTGTTTCTACCGAGCTGGGGCTGGAACTGAACCCAAACCGCTGCAATAAAAACTGCACCTTAACACACAGCGCATGCACACATTGTATTAGCTGCCGAAACACCCTGTTTTTGTCAGGTGCTTATACCAAAACAGAAGTGAGTGACATCGAAGGTAAGCGCATTTTGCCCGACAATGGCATGTGAGGTAAGCAATGAAATGAGCAACTAATGAAGTAGAGTGACAGTGTTTCCATGGATACTGTAGGACTCTAAAGACCGTCTCAGCATTCGTTCACCTCAACAGCAAACTTAATGACTGGAAAATGGTTTCATTACTGGCTCTACATGCCATCGATGGACAGAATTGATCGGCCCAAGTTGTGTGTGACCATGACTGATATTCAAAGTGTCCTGGTGGCTAAAGTGGGAAAGTGCATGCACTATGTGTCAAAGTAGTTTTTGTCACAGTGGCTTGGGTTTGATTCCAACCCTGGCTCGGGAGGAACAATGGGGGAGCTGACGCTGCTTTAGATTTTAGCCTGCATACCCTGTAATTATTCCATAGTTAAATGTAACAAACAATGCATTGGATTACAGCCCACATACCCCATATTTATCCGTTACCTTAATACAAAGGGGAACTAACACCTGTAAATATAGAATAATTACCCAGTGGTTATAAAATAATTACATTGTAAGTTCTTCAAAAGATCCCAAATTGTTACCCCCTTATTCTAAAACTTTGCATACCAGTACCCATATATATGTATTAGTACATAGCATTAGGTACTGTGCTGTTACACGATTAATATAAAAGATTAAACTATAACTCCACTGTAAAATTACACAGTATGTAGCCGGCTGTTATCTAAAGCATTACCTAACTTTCTTATATTGCTGTTATTATTGCAGTGCTATCAACAATGCTTAGGTTATCTGATCTGGTTTGCTCTTTTTTTAACAAGTTCCATTTTTCATTCTTAGATTGATGCCAGCACCATACAGCTGATGACAAATGAACAGTTTAAGACTTATTTGCCATCATATGGTGATCGCCTAGCAGTGTTCGGATTTTGTAGGCAAAAGGAAAATACCCACAATAACACACGCAAATCAAAGCTTTTTTGAGTGCCTAAAAACAAAGATGAAGAACAAAGCAGCAAAAGCCAAGGGCGGCCTTCCCAACCGACTCCGAAAAAACATGCTCTGAAGACACTTAGAAAAATAGAAATCTGATGGCTGCATTATGATGAGGAAAAAGAAATCTTAAAACAAGTAAGAGCCAAGGGAGCAGGTGGAACAAGAAAAGTTGACATTTTGAGGATGTTCAGAAAAAGGATTTGATACGCAACGGGCCTGTTCTTTCCAAATGGGAGAAATAGTCTGGGACCTTCAACAGACTTTGAGTTAGATCTCAGAAACTATGAAGAGGTTGCAGTTGACGATGTAATCACAGTTGAACAACTGTTCACTGACACAAAACTCCCCCTTCTTAGGTTCTTGTTTGACCAAGAAAAAAAGAAATGGACAGTCCACACAGTCACAGCATAGGTTTCGCTCCAACTTTGGAGAGACACGAGAACTCCCAGAATCAGTCTTCTATCGGTGTTGCTACTGCCCCACCATCTGCTGCATTTGAAACAGTCAGCCCTCAAGTTATATCTCTAGGAAGTACTAAAAGTATTAACAATTTTCACTTTTCACTATATTCCACAGAGGGTGGGAGTGAGGATGTTTTTGAGAACAGTAACATTGTTTTCATAGGAGACTTTTCTAAAAATGAGCAACAGAATTTGGATGATACACTGCCTGTTTCACCACAAACCACGCCATCCACTGAGAGAGTGAAGAGAGTATTGGTTGTTCACAGAGGGCAGGTCCTGAGAGAGCTCATAGCACAAAATACAGCTTGTTCTGCTAGAAGAACACTTGAGAAAAGGGTATGATGATGGAGGAGTTGTGAGAGACTGTCTCTCTGAATTCTGGAATGAATTTTATGACCAATGCATAATGGGGAATGCTTTTTGGGGAATGCACCTGTCATATTAGAGCAGGCTGTCTTGGGATACGTGAAATGTGATCTTCTGGAGAATTTCCTCAACATGTACCTGAATCAGACCATACAGTGATTGAATCATGGCGATCAGATTTTAACAGCATCGACCAAGAAGAATTAATTGAGATTCTTGATAACCACAGCTGCAGAAGGATACCAACACCCAGCAATTCCAGTGAAATCCTCTTGGAGCTTGCCCATAAAAGGCTTATCCAAGAGCCTGCCTACGTAATTGAACAATGGGCAAAAATACTCATCTCCACCAAGCGCAGCCTTCAGGACCTCACAACAGCATACAAAACCCTTCAACCAACTGTGAGAAAGGTTGTGAAGTCCATCACTTTCCCAGAGATAATGGATGTCCATCAGAAGGACATTCAGAAGTACCTCACCACATCCTTGAGGAATGCTGATGTGCATCATCTGTCTTTGTTCCTCAGGTTCTGCACAGGATCAGATCTATTTCTTGGAAAGAACATCATCATTGACTTTACTCAGATTCAAGGTTTTCAGAGAAGACCTGTGGCCCATACCTGTGGCTGTGTGCTGGAGCTGTCAGTTCGTCATGACAGCTACCCTGGCTTCAGCTCTGAGATGAACAACGTGTTGGAGTCTAATGTGTGGGTCATGGACATAATGTAACTTAGTCCAGGGAGTGTATGGTAATGCTATTCACACAAGATTGATGTGAAATGTGAAATTGTTTTTGGAGCAAAGGGATTTCTTTTGTAAAGTTAATACTAGTTAATACTGCCACAGTAACATTTTGGCTGGCCTCAGTTAATGTTAGTTAGGGTTAAGGCCTTAAGCTACTCTCATATATGTGCGAAACATCCTTAAGATTGAGTCCGAATGCAAAAATCACGCAAATGTGTGCGATTTTATAGGAATGTTCCGATTGCCCACGAATAAGTTACAAATAACTGTCGTAACATTTTCGTATCTTTGCCCTAACATTGTCGTAATATTTGCAACTTTTCGTGCTGTTTCGTGCATTTTTTTCAAGACACAATTAAGTTACAACATCTATGAAATCACAAGTCTGCGAATGAGTTACGATGGATCTAGGAACATGTACGACCGCTGAAAATTTTCAACATGTTCAAAAATTGTACGACATTCTACGAAACCTTGGGTATAGTAACGCACCTTTTGATTTTCTATGACTACTTGTTAAGAACATCTGCGAATTAATAAGAACTGTACATCTCACACAATCGTATCCCTGTCTTAAGGATGTTTCGCAGAAATATGAGAGGTACTTTAAACACTTAAAAATACATGCTTAAAGTGCAGTCATAGTGTAAGCATCTAATAATCTTCCTAAGTACTTTATAAGCAGGGCCTGAAATTAACACCCAACCACACGCCAAATGTGGGTAAATTTTGCAATTGGCGGGTGAAACTGACACTCTACTGGCTATGTTGGTGGGTAGCCAATGAGCAGTGAGCAGTTTATTAGTCATTGTCTGTTTGTCACTCACTCCCGACCAACTTTCAGAAAAGCAAAAATGTCCCGACCAACTTTGGCTCAGTGGGGAAAATGAAAGAAACGCGTAACCTTATATCTAACATCATCCAGTCCGATAAAATGCTCCATTTGTGGCTTTGTCCAATTCATACATAGTCAGTGGTCCATTTTGAACTGTTTATGTCGGCTGCAGTAGCGTTACTGCACATTAAGATGCTTAATACACAGGATTGCGAACTGGCTTGCTAACGTAGCTTTATATCTGCTCACTTGGTTTCAATGTCCAGGCCACTGGACAGGTTTCATGAGCGCACTGAGATGGTTTGTATTAAGGTTGTGACAAGTGAAAGAAATTTAAACAATAGTTGAAGTACGTGATGATCAGGGGTGGAAATACCGGAACGTACAATTGCACCCAAGTCCACAAGCCACGGGGCTCTGTGGTAATATAATTGACGAAGCAATAATAAAGCACAATACACACATAATGTAAACGAGCAACAAGAATACACACAAGCGTTTTTACGCACTGCTTGTTGATCATCCTTATTGATGTTTTCGAATAATAAACGTGAGCAAGGACAAATAAATGTCAGTCGTAGGAAGTAACATTCTTAAGATTTCAAAATGTGATGTAGTCACATTGTATCAGTGGCGACTCGTGAACTGGCAATAGGGGAAGCTCAAATAATCCCTTAAACTTAATGATTGGTCATGACCTGTTTTCAATCATTCATTTAAATTACCATAACAGAAGCCTGTTCAGTATTTGCGCTCCGCTATGTTGACTCTCACGTGTGACTTCACCGCAGCTAGTGATTTACTTTATATATTACTCAAAATCGGACAAGAATAGCATTTGATATCTGCACATTAGTGTAAATGTTAGTGTAACCATAATAAGACATGCCCTATATATTCTGTCCCCATGCCTTGCTAAAAGGGTAAAGTGTTGTCGATGACCGTTCCAGGAATATGGACCTTTTACTTAGGCAGTTTGCAAAAAAAAGTCCTCATTCTTTTTCAACGAATTTTCTAAAATGTATGCCATGGAAGTTGATGAATATAAATTGACATGGGGAAACATGTTACATAACGGGTCGTATTCAGAAACACCACTCACACTCACCCTCCACTCACCATATAGTGAGTACGATTGAAATGTAACTGGAGTGTGAGAAAGAGATCGACCTACCACTAACCGAGAGAGCGGTCCCACTCCTCGCCAGTTGCTATTCATAAACACCACTTGAGCATAACTGACTGTAGTGGGTACCAGAGGGGTGCATCAGCTGTTGCAAAGGGATGCTCAATCCTCACCCTTCAGTGCTGAATAACCTAAACCTGTCGCTGTTTACTTTTCTTGATTAGAAAGTTTCTCAGACTAATTCGTAGAACGACAATCAAATTTATTAGCGTTGTTATACATTGCTTCACAAAATTATGAGGCATTTCTTTCGCACATAAATAAATGACGATGTAAAATATCACCATGTCTTCATAAATTCTGTGGTCAAGTGGCTTGCGAAAGGCGCAACAGCCCGCGAGGCAACAAGCTGTTAAACGTGCTAAACATTGCCTTCTACATTCAGCAATTAAGAATGTAGAGAAGAATGGATTCTCGTGACTTACAGCTCAATAGCCCTTTTTCCATCAGATTTTCAAGCGAATCAACTCTGAAGTCGAATTATTTTTTAGCGACATAAGAAGCCTCAAAACGGTTTTCCATAAACAGAACAATTCTAGCGAATTAAAATTATGTCACAATGCCCCGAGTTGAAGCGCATTTTTCTGACCCGCTAGATGATTTTCCATCAACAATGTAGCGATTAGAACCTTCTGAGAAGGTTAGTGTAGCGCAGAGGTCGGGAACTTGGGGCTCGCCAGCCGCAGGATCTTTTGTTGCTCTGCCGGGGCTCTCGGACAACAAAAAAAAATTATAATAAATAAAATAATAATAAACTTACAATCAAGGGATAAGCCTAGGCCTAGTAGAAGACCAAAATAACAGTCAATACTACTTATATTAAAATGACAAGGCTTTATGGCAAATACGTCGGTCTATCTGAGCAGAAAATGTTTAAAAAAAAAAAAAACTGTTGAATAAAAGGAAAGGCAGTTTTATTTGTATGTCTTACATCAAGACATTTCAATGTGCTTTACAGAGAAAAAAAAAACAGTATAATTGAAGAGAGCATAGACATAGAATAAAAGTAACCGTAAGTCAAATATCCAAAATTTTTCATGTAACCGCCTTTATGTGGCTCTTCTGAGATAAAAAAAAATAGGCTAATCTTTCCAGCGCAGCAAACATTTATGAAGTTATTTGGCAAGAAAATTCATTGGCTGTCGTTGCGATGGATATATCCTGAATACTAAGTGAACGTTGAATGGCTATTATCGATCTACCTTAACATGACACCTTCGGCAGCTATAATCAACTAGTCAAGGTAGTCGTCTCTAGAAAATAGCCCACTTCAAATTAGTAACCCATTGCGTTAGCCAAATTTATACACAAGATTTCACGACTGCATCTGACGTTATCAATGAGATCCATGTCACACGCCATAACTTTTTTAAAGCCAGCATCATTGATACGCAACGCTGTTTTATAATAGACTGGTCTTACACATGAAAATGCAGTAAAACAAAATCTGAGTTGTAGATGGGGTTATTGGCTCATTTATGGAAAGCTAAACTTCCACTGAGGTGAGTAGGGGAGCGCCGGTACGAAAGTAACTCTGGACGAAAGTAACACGGCGATTTACTCACAGCCATTCGCGCCGATCGTCATACTAGGTCAGCATCGCGGCTCGCTTCCCCAGAACCGCGAACATTCTTGAGGCGTCCAGTCTTCCTCGCGGCACAAGACCGAGAAAGACTGTTTTCCACAGCGGTGAGTAAATTCAGACGAATGCTAAACTTTTTTCGATTTAAAGATTGTCTTTATCGCTCCATGTGTCATATTTATGATGAAATGATTGGTGATTTAGTTCCGCAACATATGGTGCAGTTTGAAATGTCAGAATTTTTCCACTTTGGAAGTAATCCTCGTTCAAATGTCAGGAGTCACCGTCAGGACTGAAGTAGCAACAGTTACGTTCATCCCTCTCTGCTAATGCGGCCGCATTTTTGTGTTTAAAAGCTCCATAAAATGTGTGTTATGTTTTACCGACAGAAAATGCCCAGAGTTAGGGTCAGAACTACCCAGAGAGGAACGGTTGACCCGGAGGTTTACGCAAGGGCCTTTTTTTTGATGTCCCAAGAGGCGATAGTATAAGGAGGGCAGCAGCGGTGCATGGCGTTTGTCATGTCACCCTGTTCAGGTACTGCAAGAGGAGGGCAGAGGCAAGAGGGCAGCAGACCAGGGCCCCGGGGTACAGGGCTCACAACAAAGTCTTCACAGAAGAACAGGAGAAAAAGACTGCAGGCATATATAAAGAGAGCAGCCGATATATATTTTGGCCTGAGTCCTAAAGAGGTGTGCAGTAACACCCCAGATAGCAAGCACCTCCGCTCCGGATCTGCCCCGCTCTGTGCCGACACCAGCTGATCCGGCTCAGAGCCGGGCAGATCCGGGCGGAGGTGCTTGCTATCTGGGACCGCAGACAGAGCTACACCACTACCGCCATATAGCAAGCACCTCCGCTCTGGATCTGCCACGGCTCTGGGCGAATCAGCTGAAGCCGGGGGCAGATCTGGGGCAGATTCGGAGCGGAGGTGCTTGCTATCTGGGTTTAACCTCTTTTTTATGCTTTTTTAGGTGCGAAAGTTCGCATATGAGCTGGCCAAAAATATTGGCCTCAAAACTCCATGTTCATGGAAGAAAAAACCAGACGGCAGGGAAGGATTCGCTCACCTCCTTCCTCGAGCGCAACAGAACCCTGTCCATCCGTCGACCTCAAGCCACCAGCATGTCCCGTTCCACCAGCTTCAACAAGACCAACGTGACCGCGTTTTTTAACAACCTAAAGACTGTCCTCACCCGCTATAATTTTGAGGCAAATGACATCTGGAACATGGATGAAACAGGTAAAAATTTATATTTGGATGATAAATTTAAAAGCACCAGTGATTTGCACCAGCAATAATTCATTTCACTGATTATTTCAGGTACCACAACGGTTCAAGTGCCCGACAAAGTCATTGCCACCAAGGGCCAGCGCTAGGTCGGTGCTGTGACCTCCGGGGAAAGAGGGACATTGGTGACCGTTGCCTTTGCTGCCAACGCACAAGGCAACTTTGTTCCCCCTTACTTTATCTTCCCAAGGAAGAAGTTCCATGACCACTTCATCCGGGATGGTCCCCCTGGCTCCACTGGTTCTGCCAATGGATCGGGGTGGATGGAGGAGACAGATTTTTGGCCTTTTTACAGCATTTTGCAAGACACACCAGCGTGACCCCGAGTCAAAGTTGCTGCTACTCTTAGACAATCATGCATCACACCTCTCCGGAGTAGCTATTCACTTTTGCAATTCACAGGGCATTGTACTCCTGTCATTTCCACCCCACTGCTCCCACCGTCTTCAGCCGCTAGACCGAAGCATTTTTGGCCCTCTGAAGCACTACATTAACAGTGCAGCAGACAATTGGATGCGAATGAACCCTGGAAGAACTTTGACCATCTACAACATCCCGAGTCTTGTGGCTAAAGCTCTGCCTCAAGCTGCGACACACCAAGCAGCATTTCGTCTGGGTTCGAAAATACCGTATCTGGCCCTTGAATCCAGATATTTTCAGTGAGGAAGACTTTGATCCAGCTTACGTGACCGACCGTCCTGCACCAGCACCAGCTCCATCCCCAGTGCCAGGGCCAGCTCCATCACCAGCGCCAGCTCCATCGCCAGCGATACCATCTATCCAGGTATGCTAGTGGTTCCAGGAACATCTAGTGGCACACCAGTACAGAGGTTCAGCCCAGAAAAACTTCGCCCATATCCAAAGGCTGGCTCGAGGAAAGAAAAGTAAAAGGAGAGGTCGAAAGAGGTGGGCATAGTGTCATTTTTAAATCGTCTTGGTTCTCTTGCTTGTATAAAAACAAGCTGATTCTGACTATTATCTCATTGAATGTTGCAGGTCAACAGCAATACTGACCGACACCCCGGTGAAAGCTGCTTTGGAGGAGGAGAGTCAGCAGAGGGGCCAGAGAAAACAGTCCTCTTCAAAACTCCCAAAGAAAAAGAGGCTTAGTGGACACACTGCAACCAGAGTTTCTCGGGGCAAGGATGAGGAATGTCTTGTTTGTGGGGAGACATTTGCCTCATCTTTGCCTGGAGAAGTGTGGGTGCGGTGCATCTTTTGTCTGCTGTGGTTGCATGAGGCATGCACTGAGGGTGCCACTCATTATATCTGTCACAACTGTGATGAGTAATTTCATCCCAGATAGCAAGCTCCTCCGCTCCGGATCTGCCCCGGCTCTGAGCCGGATCAGCTGGAGTCAGCACAGAGCCGGGCAGATCCGGAGCGGAGGTGCTTGCTCACTGGGATAATTTTTATAAATAGACCTTGCACATTAAACATGTTCACGGTCACTTTTGGAACATTTGAAGCCAATTAAAATGTTTAAAACAAATGCCTGGCTGTTTTTGCTTCTGTTTTTACGAGAAATTTTAAAAAGATTCCAGTAAATTTGATCACGTTACTTTTGCCCTGCCCGTGCATTACTTTCATCCCGGCTGGATGGGTCGAAAGAAGCAAGCCGCAACTTCCGTTCAACGTCAAACTATGCCAAAGTCAATATATTTGGTGATGATTTAGCACCTGATATTGACAGAGCACACACGAAAGTAGTTAATCACTCCGAAATTTTGTTTCGGTCTGTAACGTTATCTTTTAAAATGACGTCCATGTGAAAAATGTAACTTTTGTACCAGCTCTCCCCTACTGATGATATGTGTAACACCGAACGTCCCTGACTATTTTCAAGCTAAAGGGAGAAAAAAAAACATGCTGAAAAAATAGCGACCTGACGCCATACATGGATTGCGTTTCTTCCACATAGCTAACCACAGGTTAATACCAGTACTTCGCCTGTTTTGCGTATGATCATGAATATGCTGATGTTTAGAAAGCGCACTTGGCCCATAGTCTGACAGATGCCCGGATGCTAGGCTAACGTTAGGCAGTCACTGGTTAAATCATTAAGGCTAATTTTAACCAGCACAAACGAAGCGAACCTCATCATATCGCCTGATAATCTGATCTGAATCTAATTTTGCAAGGTTACCACTGGAAATGTATAACTGCTGAAGTGGCACAAAATGATCACTATCACAAATACCAAATAGTTTCAGCTAGCTACCGCTCACCTCTCTCCTCATGTGAACGACTACTTTATTATGCTAAGCTTAGCTGATGTAATATTATCTTTACCGAACCCATTTGCTTCCTACGACTGTCACCCTGGCTTATTGTCTGCTATTCAGTGATGGCTAGGACTGAAAAAAATGGTAAACGAAACACAAGACATTCTTTGGGACTTGAAGTTGTACAGGATTGCATGTCACATCTAGCAAGCTTTTCTAAAGTAAAGACAACGGTCAATGTCTTTTTTGTATACTCATCATTCTTCTGAAGTTGGGCGATAGGATCATTTCTGAGGTGAACTGAACCAAACTGTGCGAGACAGAAGACCGCAGAGGCGGCAAAACATTCGAATTCTCATTACCAATGCGCATGCGTGACATTCTATATCGCTTCAACCCTTTTCCATCACTTTTATGTCGATATAACTTTCCCAAAACCACCTCTGCCGAGCGAATTTACTTAGCGCAACAAAATCTGCGTTAGAGCGATATAACTCTTTTTCCATCACAAATGTCGCACTAAAGTTTTGATGCGCACCATTTTAAAGCGAATTATCTTTTTGATGGAAAAAGGGCTAATGAGCCTCGCAGACCAATCCACACGGCGCCTCAAGAGCCAGTTGAGCGCAGAATTTTCCAACCCATGACTAAAGAGAAGTGTGAGAAATCAGAATGCGTGAGAGTTGACAGGTATGCGTCATTAATGAAAACTGGCCACACCTGATAATGTTGAGAGTTTTCAGAGTTTCTGCAATGGTAATTTAAATGAATTGAAAACAGGGCAATAATTATCAGTGCTCATTCTAACTTAACAAGGAGAACTGGTGACACATGATAATCCTTCGTATTTTTGGAAATTCAAGTAAATTCAATTTTATTAAATGATTGAAAACAGGTCATGTCCAATCATTATTTTTAAGGGATGGTTTTGAGCTTCCCCTATTGCCAGTTCACCAGTAGCCACTGGTGGGTACACAAATGCTAACCTCGAGTTCACCACAGCGCAGTTTGTAACCACTGAAACCAGGTGGTCAGTCAGCAAGTTACCGGCATCGTTTTCATCATTATAATTAAAATTTGCGTAGTTGCGATTGCGTCGAGCATGTGGCTGTAAATGATCCTGAGAATCCAATGTTTGTAACCACCTGTAAGCCATGACAACGAAATACCGGCGCAAGTTAGTGCGGCTCAAGGGTGGTGTTTCCTGCACTCAACCTTCACGCAGAAAGGGACACTAATTTCAGTGTGAGTGAAGTCTCTGAAAGCAAATGAGTGTTAGGGCAACCTCTGACTAATTTAGTATAACCTGACACTAAGTTTTAGTACTCACTCACACTCAATTAGTGTGAATGTCGTTTCTGAGTACGAGCCTTAGTATTTGGAGCTGTCAAAATATTTTTTTTTTTCCATTTTCACAATGTTGATTGTAATTTAATTTATAAAGTGTAACAAGGTATAAAGTTGTAAAGCGGTATAGAAGTACTCAGCTGGTGTTTTGGAATCTGTCATAGCTGCTGATGTAAAAAATTTATCCACCAAGCAAAAAATCCCACGATTTTTTTTTTTTTTTTTTTTTAGTTTATTCACCTGTGTTTATTATTAAGAGGCTATTCACTCCGCAGTGCTTGGGCGCAAAAGTTAGAAGAGTGGGGCGGATTATAAAATAAAGTCTCTCTTGGCCCAGCTACAGGGCAAATAACAGAAGTGCTTCTCTTATCTGCCCCACCGCGGTGCGAATCGCAGAACTGCTTTTCTTGTCCGCCCCAGTGCATTACAGATAGCTGATCTCTTTCCCCCAATTCACCCCGCTGTGGGGCGAACAGCCACTTCCTTTATTATTATTGTATTCTTGGTTATGGGATTACCTGCTCCGCTTACCGAGTTAGGATTCGACAGTTGACTTGGATGAAGTTTCCACTTTTCACAAATAAACAGTGCAGTAAAGGTGTCTTATTGATGAAGTTTTATTGTGCTTTTGGTAACATTTTGCAGAATATACTTTGCATTTATTTATATATTTAATTACACCCGTTATATCATCTTTACCCTTTAACCTAATATCTAGTACTGCCTATAATTTATTTGATAACTGACTATATATGGTCACTGCCTCTGAACATTTTCCCCACCCCAAGTTGTCGACAGATGACATTATGCCAATACAGACTATAGGTTTGGTTGTAATGGTTAAGTGAGAATTTAATAATTTCGGTGACAAGTACGTGGTGTCGTCCGTTTACGTTTTCCAGTAGGACAGCTTTTTACAGCAAGTTGCGGTGACCATGCTGTTACAACAGGTGTACGTATTTGTCACCGAAATTACCTTCCTTCGCTGAGGAGTTCTGAAATTCCGCTCTCGCTGGAAAAAAATTGCCAGTGCATAGATCTAATTATAATTATTTTTCTGTACTGAATTTAGCCCACTTTTTTGTCGCTGTTAGATCGCATGGGGAGAGAAGCCATGTCTTCAATTGTCACTTGATTATTACTATAATTGGACATCGTCAGCGGCGTGCCGTCAGATGTTCAGAGGGCCTTCAGTAACCTCACCCTTTACTGCTTGATTGTCCCCTAGCTGTTCATATTCAAAATTCACCTGATTAGCAATCAAACAATTTATCGACTGAACGATCAAGACCAATGATGACCAATGAAATGCTAACTCATGAGATACTCAGTCATAATTATGATAGAAAGTAAGTATGAAATGCAAATAGAATCTCATTACAATGACTTGCAGAATTTTTTTTCCTGTCACATTGGCAGAAATGGGCTTCCATAAAGAACAGTCTTTGGTGGTCATTCATGGTAATTTCACGAAATTCGCATGAAATGTCAGATAAACCATTTCATAAATGGTTTGGCTAATTTGGATAATCAAATAATTTAAAGCCAGAAGTTGGTGTGAAAACCAAGGACAGATACGGCCCTCGTTGCCAACCTCTGTGATAAACCATTATCTTTAATAGTGAATGTGCTTCCTTCTTTGAATTTCTTTTTAATCCTGTAAGACCCTCAACATCGTAATCTCTACTTTCCATTGTAAAATGAAATGCAATAATGATTTTGTTAAAACAAGAGGCCATTTACTATTTTTTTAATGGAAACATCATGGAAAACAAGTAGACATGGTCAACAACATCCCCCGCCAAAATTTCTTCTTTAACACGTTGACTGCCAGCTAATGGCGGGTCAGGGACCCAGCGCCCAAACTTGGAAAATCCTTTATTGACAACAATTGGTCCTGGCTAATTCTAGATGGTTTTTCAGAAGCACGTTTTCTAATTCAAGAATAATCAAGTGGCAATTGAAGACACAGCTTCTCTCCCCATGCGATCTAACAGCAAATAATGGGCTACGTTCAGTGCAGAAAAATAATTTAATTATAATTAGGTTGCACAGGCACTCATTTCACAAAATACCTACTCCTGTTTTTGCAGCAGTCCACGCAAAAAAAATAGCCAGCTGTTAGACTGGAAAATGAAAACGGAGGAAACCACGTATACTTGTCACCAGAATTACCTTCATTCTTCAAGAGTTCTGAAATTCCGCTCTCGCTGGAAAAAAAAAATTACCATTGCTGAGTGCCAGTGCATTGACCTAATTATAATTAAATTATTTTTCTGCACTGAATGTAGCCCATTATTTGCTGTTAGATCGCATGGGGGAGAGAAGCCGTGTCTTCAATTGCCACTTGATTATTCTTGAATTAGAAAACGTGCTTATAAAGGAAAACCATGTAGAATTAGCCAGGACCAATTGTTGTCAATAAAGGGATGGATAATTTCCCCAATTTTCAAGTCTGGCGCTGGCCTGGCCCTGACCCGCCATTACGAGTTATCTCGTAGTTGGCAGTCAACGTGTTAAAGATACTATGACCAAACCATCAAAAGGCACCAGTTCACCACTAGACTGATATGCATGTAAAGTTTCATGAAGAAATCTTTAACGGTTTTCGAGTTGTGGTCCGGAAACAAAGCGTGACAGACGGACGGACGGACTGAGGGACAGCACCCATTCCTATATCCCCCTTCCACTTCGTGGCGGGGGATAAAAAATATGTTCATTGTGGACAAGGCATTTGAATTGTATACGTCTTTCTTGACCCAGCGTAAAACGTAAGGTTTCGCAGCAGAAGCTAATTTTGATGCCCTAAAAGTAGCCTGCGCTCACTCAAGCCTGAAATGTTGACAACACTCATAGTGCCGTTCCCTTGAATAGACCGTCACCCATTATTATACAATAAAAAGTATTCTGAACATTGTACATTTGCATTGATTTGGGCAAACTTTTCCAAAATGTTTACTTTTTTAATACGCTCCGTGTGTGTTTGTATGTGTTACTGATATTCAATGTGTGATATAAATATCTGTGCAAGGTAAGATCCTAAGTTTATGGAACAAAGAGATAAACCTCAAGAGGCAATTTTTTTTTTAAGATTCAGGCAGTGGGTAATACACAGATGAGTGAAAGATAAAAGGAAAAACTTCCGTTGATGCATGGACAAATGTAATAATGAATGCAGATGCTTATGTTCATTTTCCTGGCATGGTTTGGGTCCACGCATCCCCTTCAAGGTAAAAGGGTCATTTCAACTGAATGCAAATTAAAAGGGGCCAATGAATGGGTTTATTAATATGAAAATGATTAGTCATCAGATCTCAAACCCACCAAATTCATATGGGAGATTTTGGAAAATGTGTTTGACAGCGCTCTCCATCACCATCATCAAAACATCAAATGAGGGAATTTCACTTAGAAAAATGGTACTCCATCCATCCAGTAAAATCTTACACTTGTAGACTTTACGCCCAGGTATGATGAAGCTGATCTGGCAGCTGGAGGGGACTTAAGGCGCAAACATGTTTTCAACGAAATTTCTTCGTACTTCTAGGCCTGCAGGATGTGTTTCATCATGCTGTACATAATGTTCAGCATCCTCTATGAAGACCTCCTCATCTTCTGGCAGTGGTACATTGGTTTTGATGGCCATGTTGTGTAACAGTGCTGTAACCACCACCCAGCACAGCATTTTGTGGGGTGTAGCTGCAGGCCTCCAGCAGATTTGCTGACGCACCGGAAACGCTGCTTCCACACCCCTATGGCCCTCTCCACAACAGCACGAGTTCTGGTGTGAGCGCTGTTGAATCTGTCCTCTGCTTCGGTGTTGGCCTGCTGGATGGGGGTGAGCACGTAGGGGCACAAAGGATAGCCGCTGTCTCCAAGGAGCCAACAGCCCCGAAAGCTACCATCTTCAGCCACCTGGCAGAGAGCAGAGTTGGCCCAGATAAAGGAGTCATGGGTGCTGCCTGGCCACTTCGCGACGATGTCCATGAACACACCCTGATGGTCGCAGATGACTTGGATGTTCAGTGCCGGATAGCCTTTCCTACAGATGTAGGCTGGCTCATTGCTGGATGCCCTTGCAAAGGGAATGAGGTTGCCATTGATCACTCCAATGACTCAGAGAACCTCAGCAATGGCATAGAAGCCTCGGTTGGCTCTGGTGATCTCCTCCAGTGCGGTAGGGAAGGTCATCCTGTCAGTGAGCTTCAGCAGTACCTGGGTCACAGCAGTCACAGCTCTGCTGATGGATGACCTGCTGAGACCTAGGCCATCTCCCAACACCTCAAAGAAGCTGCCAGAGGCATAAAAACGCAGGGCAGCTAAAAGCTGCACAGTTGGGCTCAAGGCAAAGTTACGCCTTGTGGCTCTCACCAGATGAGGATGAACAAAAGTAATTAACTCCTCAATACTGGCTCGAGTGAGGTGATATTTTCTGATTATGGCCTCATCTGATAGGACCTGGAGGGCATTAAAGGTGGTGCGTATGTACGTATACCACCTCGCTATGATGCCTGCGACGCCGATTCAACTCAATGATGCGCTGTAACGCTGCCATTGTGCTTAGGGCCTCAGATGTTGCCACAGCATTTATAGAGGGCAGGAAATGGCACACTCTTTGGAGTAAATTGATCAGCAATTTTCATTGGTGGCCATATGGAATTGTTATTGGCAGCAGTGAAGTTAATGAGTAGAATGTTTCTGTACTATTTTACTCATCAATTTATTTGAGCGGTTTTAAATAGCTTGTCCTACAATAGACCAGTCTTAAGTGCCCAATCATGTGAAACCTGTTTCTAATCTCTTAATTTTTCTGTTTTTATTTCCTGCTGTTTCAGAACTGAGTGACCATTAGGAAATAAATGTAGTGAGCTGACCAATAAATGTTAAAGGAGATGAATGGCAAACACTGCCTTGTGTTTTTGTTTTCCAGCTGTTGCATTTCTCATTTTGTCTCAAAATTGTGTCATAGCTACAAGTTTGGGGTATAATTAAAATCCAGTACTTACAGTGTCTGACAAGAGAAGGTTGGTGAAATTAAAATGAGTATTTGAATCCACTTGACGCAAGTAATGTTGGCACAGGTGTTTTAATAGATACAGATGTACAAATACAGCCTTCACTTGGTACACTATGCAACACTGCGTCACCAGAGCCCCATTTGCCAGACTATGTCTGTTTCCACCTCCCATGACAAGGAAGGGGGGTTGGATTTTGGGAGGCATGTTGGCCTGGTTTCCAGGGGCCTCATTTATCAACCTGTGTGTAGAAAGTGTACTAAATTCTTTCGTAGGAATGAAACTTAGAATGTGTGTAAGTACAAAAAAATCTGTATTTATCAAACGTGCGGACACTGGTCGTACCTCACCGAAATCATGGCAAAGAGGGCGAAAAAGAGGAATTTCTCCGACACAGAGATTGAGGTGCTTGTAGGAGAAGTTGAACAAACCAAAAAATACTGTTTGGAACACTCAATGCAGGTGTGATCAACAAAAGAAGAAATGCTGCGTGGGACAAGGTAACAACTGCTGTTAATTCTGTTGGGTCGGCGGAAAGAGCAGTCTCAGTCATTAGCCACGGCTTCACTGGATATCCCCGCTCACCTATAGAGATGTTATAATAAATCATACGAAGCCCAGAAAATAATTTCGAAATGTTGTAACACTCACCAATGAGCCAGCCATCCTCAACAGCTCCTGCTTGGAGGTGCACACCCACAGAGCTGTTCTGCAGAATGAATCGTGCGTTCCTCCAGGCCACCGGGCAACAAAGTTTAACAGAGACATATTTGTATCGCAGATTATTTGTGCATTGATTGAAAGAAATCCTTTGCTGTTCACGTAACTGAATTCATTGTGTGATGGTGCTTTTATTGCGATGTGGGTGCAATCTATGGCTCTAATTATGTTTGGGAATCTGGCGATGGCGTGAAATCCTCGTTTAATTTCGGCTTGTTGCTGATGTCTGTATGGGAACTGGATGTAAGTTGGGGCCAGAGAAATTACTGCATCCAACACTGCCGGCATGGTTCTGCTAAGTGTCGGCTGCGAAATGCCGCATATGTCTCCAATCTCTCGTTGAAATGTCCCGGTGGCCAAAAATCCCAGGGAGGACAGGAGCTGGATGTGCACTGGGATGGCTTTGGTGCATTTTGTCTCTCGCTACAACATAGGTTGTAAATCACGGCATAAATACATCAGTATGTTTTTGGGGAAGCAGTACCTGCTGAGAAGCCACTCTGTGCTCTCACTGAACAGATCAGCACGCTTTTTGAAAACGCGCTCCCTGCAGAGCGCACGGTTCTCCAAATCCTCCAACAGTGCCAGATAAGCCATGGCACTTGCATTTCAAGTTTTCTTTTCAGGATGTCCTGTCACAGCTGTCTTTTATAACTTGTTACACAAATTATTCAAATTGTCTGCTAAATTACTAATTGAGAATTTTTATTAATAAGAGGAAACAGGGAACATGTGTGAAGTTTGAGATTGCTGAACACTGTGACTCTCTTAGTGCGTTCTATTTGTAGTTTCACTGTTCTACCACTAGGTTCTGTGTGTATGCATGGTAAGAGTTGTGCTTAAATTTACACATGTTCCTACGCACAAGTACAAGTTGATAAATCCCATACTTTGCGTGGGAATGTTCTTACGCATTCATTACGCACACATCTGTGCGTACGCAATGTTGATGAATGAGGCCCCAGGCGTTTCCTTTTTAAAAAAGGAAATGGGATGTATCACTCAGGATCTGTTAAAGGAAAATAAAATTACCCCTCATGTAACAAGCACATTATATAATACAAATAAACAAAATGAACTCACTTTCAGAGGTGGGGAGATACATCGTCATACTGGGCTTATTGACCTGTTGGGCAAGTAAGGCCAGTTTCTCCCTCCGGTACGCCATAGTCTCTTCATGCTGGCATAGATTTTGTTCCCTCAGGTCTGCCAGTTCCTCCCTGATGCCCCTCAGGACAGAGATCTTTTCCACCTCGGGCCTGAGGAGCTCCTCGCTGCACTGGCAGTGGGATTTTCTGCGCCGGCAGGTCTGGGTGCGTGGGGGGTGCTGTGGCGAGGCCGCTGGGTGAGTGGAGGCAGATGAGCTCTCAGAATGAGGGGAAAGTGCAGCCCAGAGGGACTGATGACCATGCGGACAGGGCTCGATGAGGGCCCCAGCGAGGAGATGGCCGAGGCAGGGGGGCCTGAAGTTGAGGCGCTTGATGTGGGGTGGGGGGGGGGGGGGCAGAATAAAAACACTTGATGCGGGGGGCCTGATGTTGAGATTGCCAATGTTGAACTCCTGGGGGCCAGATGTTAGTGGACCCAGAGGAAGTGGGCTGGAGGTGGAAGGCATAGACGTCTGAGAGCTGCACGTGCCATAGACATCTATGCCCCCCAGGACTCCTTCCAGCGCTTCTGGGCCAAGTATAGACAGAGCCCTTTCCTCCTCAGAAGAAAGGGGAGGCAGACCGGTGCTGCCACCTCCAGTCCTCTGGTGCTCCTTCCTGAGAGCTGAAGCCTTTCTCTTAGTGACACTGGCATAATCCCTCCATTTTCCCCTCACATCCTCTGCCGTTTGTCGCCATCCATGGCCAACAGAATTTATTTTTTCTGTTATTTCCTGCCACCTTTTTTTCTTCTCAGAATTCGTGACTGAATTCTTTAATTTAGAAAAAAGAACCAATTTGTTTTGATCGACCTCATCGACCAACACTTGCAGGTCATTAGCCGTAAGTTGTGGCTTTCGTGTCATTTTAAGTGCGTGCTTAAAGTATATGCCCACTTGTACAAGGGCTTAAATAGTGTCGAGCCTCTATAAGCAGCAGGTGTTTTCTCACAATTTTCTTACTTGTTCAAAATAGTTTAATTTGCTAATTCACTCGCACGGGGTAAAAAGACAAAATAAAGCGTAGAAAAGCACATCTTTCAATACTCCCTTCATGCATGCATGATTCTCGGCGTATGGAGATACGGAATTTTCAAGATAGTCTTTTTTGAGTAACATATTGAATGAAACAACATAAAAATCTCTTAAGTAATTCAGTGGATTAATTAAAAATTATTGAGAGCTTTCGTTGCCGTAATGGGAAAAAAAAAATTCATGCTTCTACACCCGGGGATCAAACCCCCACTAATGTGTGGAGAGCACATTTTAACCCAGTGAGAGACTTCGGATGCCTGCGTCAGTTCGTACGAGCCACTGAATACTGAAAAGTTGGACATGGACCAAAAAATATTTAGGTCATTATAGGGTCATTCCATGCCAAATCACTCAATTTCCAGATAACTTCCCTGGTGACCATCTTGGATTTTGATGAGACTTTCACAAAATGATCCGTGTGGGGTGCAATGAAAAATCCCAAAGTTTCACTAAAATATTCCAAGCGGTTTTTGAGTTATGGCCATTTTAATTTCGGGTGCCACGCTCCTTTTTCGCTCTCGCGAGACGTCGCGAGCATTCGTTACCAAATTTGAGATGCAGTATATCCATTTCTATAAAAGATAGGTTGAAAATTACT
Source organism: Gymnothorax javanicus (assembly GCA_029692085.1). Classification (NCBI taxonomy): domain Eukaryota; kingdom Metazoa; phylum Chordata; class Actinopteri; order Anguilliformes; family Muraenidae; genus Gymnothorax; species Gymnothorax javanicus. The sequence goes on from CM056202.1 coordinate 17,246,626, forward strand.
ATCCTGGGTAATTTTCACCCATATTTTCAGAATCTGGCCTCAGATTGTGGCTATGGTTATTCATTTCAAAATTATGGCACCTCAAAATCGGATTTTGCTTGGGTGGATGGGCTTTTTTTCAGTCTTTGACCTCACGGTGTGGGGTCAACAGTGGGATTAAACTGAATATTCTACTTAAACCTTGTCATATAGGAACAAAACTACACAGAAATGCAAGATTTTCTACAATTAACATTAATATAATATTTTAATGGCTCATTGAAAATGGTCACAATTCAAAAAACACATTTTGAACCCCTACGTTCAGGGGGTCAGAAACCTGCGTAAACAGTTCCGTAGGCAAATGGATTTTTCACAGCTCAAAGATACCTCTCTTACCCATAACTGATGAAAATATGATCATCTCAACTCAATCTCTTCAGTATAAACTTCTCCTTTAAAAAATAGGTATTTTCCAGTTCGGACCTATGTGCAGTCACAACTCATAACTTGATTTATCATGGGATTCTCCAAAAAATTCTCACATTCATGATAGAAAAGAAACTACTTGACTATCCAGTTGTTGAAAGTTACTGATTTTAAGGATAGTTGCATTATTTGTACCCTAGGGTACACAAAAATGAATGTCTTATCAATCAGTCCAATGTACAAACACGAGAAGTTGGGTCACCTGAGGTTCAACTCTTCAATCGAAAATTCTGCTCAGTTTTGTCTGTGTCAGATGGAGAAAGTTTGTAAAACTTTTCAGGGCTCGACAAGTACATTGGCCCGATGGCCCAGGACCTGTGGAAGTGCCGATCGGGCCAGCGCACCTCGTCCTGTGCCATCGCCATCAGCGCATGCCACGAGACGGGTGCGATCGCGCTGGTGCCCGTAAACGCCCGTCAAGTCGTCCTCAAGGACGCGATTTAACATGCCCGTCAGTCACTTCACGGACGCGCCGCTATTTAATACAAGCGTTAACCCATTTCACCTACCGCGGTAGACCATGACAATGACGACAATGTCATAATCAAAACTAGCAATCGCAACATTCTCTCAGATCTAGATAACCAGTGCCAGCTGTGAGGAAGCGTACTCACATTCAGTTCTGCATATCCGACCCATCATCATAGCCCTAACTAGCAATCTCAGACCTCGGTAAAAAATTCAGAGAGAGAAAAAAATTCAACGTCTTTATCATTCAGGTTTTGTTCTGGTATGTTTAGTGTAACCCGCGTGAACATGCAATGTTACATTTCACCTAAAATCAATTTCTGTTCGCACATTATTATTCTCTTCCTCTTATCTATGCATATATTGTTTTGGTGAGTTTTCTTTAGTTCAGTAGAATTTTTATATGAATGCTGTTTGATCTTTTACATTTTGGCAATGTAACGTCCTCCAACTTTGCGGTATTCTCCTCACTATTGAGCTCTGCTGTGGAGAGGTAAGATGAAATAAGTGCTCTTTAGTGGTTTTGTAAAACACAGCAAAATGCTAAACGGAGTCGAAGATACTTCTTTGTAGAGGTCAAAGATTTTGATCATTATTGCTTTAATGGTTACTTTGGAGCTTATAGATTTTTATTTTATCATGTGTGGCACTTTTGTGAAGCGTGCTAATTTACCTATCCTAAGTTCAGGCTAATGGAGCATTAGGTGGTTTCTCGTGCGGTTCGCCGTTTCTTCTATCTCGAATTTAAAGGAGAATGTTCCCTCCAGACCAATGTAAACATTAATATATATGTTGATGCTGTAAAAAATCCACTGGTGTAACTTGAACTTAAAGTTACACCAGTGGCCAAAAGACACAAAAATTACGGTGGTTGTAATGTTCTGGGTGATCTGCGCTTACTGAGAACGAGCAGCTTTTGATGGGCGAAAGCCTACACCAAGAAACGGGCCTCTGTTAAATCCGTGAATGAATTTTTCTAACAACTGCACATGATTTATGAACAACGCGTTAAGATTTCACTTTTAAATCAATGGTACCGTTATCCTCCAGTGCGACAAGAAGTTGTGTTTTAATGCATGCTATGTGAACACTAATGGGACATTGCCTTGGGAGCGGTCTTGGTGTGGTCCTCAGTGGTTATAAAACATCGTATTAGAGGTGCTTATGTGTGACCGAGAGTGGAGCTCTGCTTATCGCCCGTCTGCTTAACTTAATTCTGTAAAATGAGCTATCGTGACAATATGAATATTTTAATGTGTTTAATTTATAAACAACAAGCTATGAATGTTTATCAAGGCAATTTGTGTAAAATCTACGGGAAAAAGTGTTTTCTTCATTGAAAAACAAAAAGATTTCCTTGCTGCAAGTAAAAATCCACAGAAAAGGGACATCAAAAATTCAGGCCAGTGGAAATGACCAGTCACTGGCCCCATAGGGACAGTGAATTTGTCAAAACATGTCGAGCCCTGTTAAAACCTAGCACTCTGTCCCTGCATTTCTGGTGCACAAATGACTCAAATGACATGTTGAACTGGAACCCAATACCTATCTCTGCGAGTTTCACTTGGCCAGCTAAGAAATCCTTTCAACTTTGATCTTTTCATGAAGTCAACTTTAACATCATGGTGCTTTTCTGAGTATTCTAATATGCAGCCAACATGCCACTCCTGATCATACAGGCATGCTACATATTTTCCAGGTTGCAGTTGCTCCTCAGTTATCAAAAAATCAATTGCATTGCTCTGTACTTTGGAGTGTTCCACATCAGCAGAAATTTGTTCCATCATCAGCTCCCCCTCAGCAGTTGGAATAAAACAGTGATGTGAACGAGTTCCAGTGCAGAGATAGGTGTTGAGTTCCAGTTCAACATATCATTTGTGCACCAGAAATGCCGGGACAGAGTGCTAGGTTTTACAAACTTTCTCCACCTGACGCAGACGAAATTGAGCAGAATTTTCGATTGAAGAGTTGAACCTCAGGTGACCCAACTAAACGTGCATGTGCATTGGCCTGATTTTGTCAGTAATTGTCAGTAATGTTGTCTCTAAAACCTATCATTAGGCTATTACTATTTTTTTGTCTTTTAATTTTTTATCAAACCAAAAAGGATTTTTTAAAAATAATTATTGTTGTTGCCATTGTTGGTAAATGATTGCACTATAAATTGCCAAAATGACAAATAAGTATTGTCGATCACAACTGTGGTCTTTAGGCACAGTATTACAAACTTTGCAAGCTTCACGGTGTGAAAGTCAGACCGGCGTGCTCCTGGAAACATTGTTGTCAGCAGAACGATAATCGGTCAAACCAACATGGTTCAAACTAACGTCGTTCAAACCAACATGGTTCAAACTACTGTGGTACGAAAGAGGTACGACGGTTTTGGGAAATCGCTGTTGTTGTGATGGTAGTTATTTTAACGATGCATCGTACCATGTTAGTTCAAAGCTAACTTCCGTCGTTGTTCGGGAAACGCACCCCAGGATGTGTCGACACCGGTAACATCTTCATCCGAGCACTTGCATCAACCGACCATTGTAAACCCTAAAATGGGGTGTGTTGACACGATTGTGTGAGTATGGCTCTCACTTAATTCTTCTAGTTTAAGTTTTTTCAGTAATATAGTTATTAACTATGACCCTTATGATATTTATGCTTAAAATTATTGCCTATTCTTAGACCTTCAAACTGAAGGGGCCTCAAGACCACGACAAGGTGATTTTGAATTTGGTGGTTTGGGCCAGAAAACGGCCTTAATAGGACTCCATCTTTAATTCCACGAAGTTCCCAAAGCTCCTAATTTAACCCCTCCTAATTTCCCAAGGCAGTCATTACGCATAATAAATACAGTATGTTTCCTAATCGCAACATTGTCATGCGGCTTATCCACTTTATGCGAAGAAACTCGGCAAAAAGCTCATGTTGACCATTTTTACCTCAACCGAACACAATTCAAACACCAAGCAAGTAAATAAGCATGTAGCAAAACACAGGATAAAATCATATCAGTGCTGAGTCACTAGCATTTCCACAGAATTTGTGGTATGCATACAAACAATACCTCAAATGAAAGAGGAAAGTCCACAGTATCCAACGATGTAATCCTTGTCATTTTAAACCGACACCAAAGAACAGCAGGCAGTCTACAGAGATGAGCAAAAAATTTTTCATACCTTTGGTATTTTGTAATAAAAAACTGATCGAGGGTAAATCTGATCTTGCTATTGTTGGCCCAATGTGTCCTTATTATAACAAAACTAGATCTGCCAGTCAACGAGCATGTTTTTTTTTTTTTTTTTTTTTTGCCGGGGCATTGATTCAAAGATTTCAGCTCCTCAGCATTCAGCTTGCTTGCAATGTATTTTCCTCTCTGTGATCGGCTTGTGATGCTGCCAGTAAGACATTGCCGGTAGCCATTTGATTCTACGGGCTCTGACGTTTCCAACAAGCAATAAACTACCTTAATTGCACAAACCTAGCCTGAGCTAGAGCCTTGTGTTCCCAGTGCGTCAAACTGAGTCCATGGGCCATTCGCATGTACTTGAATAGCGCGACAATATAAACGCTTAACTGGTTTGTTTGTGGTATTTTCAGTATAATTATCCGCTAAATATTCAACAGTCATTTTCAAAGTCGTTTTCTGACAGAATCTCTGTGCCTTGTGGTTAGGATGAAGCGCTGCATCCCAGGCGACAAGGGTTCAATTCCATAGTCATGTACTGTCTTAGGCATTCTTAGTACTTTGCTTGTATGAATAATAGCTGGCATTTTTATTCTTTTTACTTTATTTTTTCCATTTTTTGGCTTACCTTTTTATTTATAATTTTATTTACTTGCTTTTTTAAATAAATCTGCTCCAGTGGAGTCAAACCTTCATTTTCTATGTATGTATTATCTTTGAATGGGAAATTGTATAGGCTACAGGACTGGCAGAAATAATAATGAAAATTTTTTTTTTTTTTAAAAATTAAAAGTGGTTGTATTTGGATGGAATGTATGCCTGTAGTGACATATAAGTGAAATTAAATGAGTTTTACAGTTTGGTAACTGAACATTTGAAACGGCACACAGTGTCAGCTTGGAGAGGCCACCTAGACATTCCTGAACTAAAACCTCTCTAATTTTCCTCTGATTTACTTGGTTAGAATAAACTTTGGCACAGATAATGGTGAGATTCTGCGCTGTAATTTCTTAGGAGTTTCAGACTGCACCTGAATAATTTTAAGACAGATAAAAGTAAAACTTTGGTGCAAAAATGAAGTTTCATTTATACAGTGTTCCATCTTCATTTACTCTGACTCAGTGGCATATACCCTGATTTTTGCACCATGACAAAAATCCCCAAGGTGTTACCTTTATTATGATACCACATTTATTCAAATCAACCCATTCGTTGTAGAGATATAGTCATTTCATTTTGGGCAATTCATTTTCAAGCCCGAGGCTCAGGGCTTAAGGGGTTAATGGAAATCCTCTGTAATAAAAGTCATTGGTCTGATATCTAAGCTGTTTCCATGTGGTGCTGACCATTTATCCCTTGTCAAAGTCTGTCATACAAAACTCTGTCAAACAGTGTTGAGTAAAAATTCTAGACTTTCATTTCTGGTCACCCTTTTGCGAACCTTACTTTACTCCAAATAGCTGGTTTCTATGAAATCTGAATATGAATTCAGTTCTTACAATAAAATGACATTCTACCAAAATCATAAAAGTTTCTGACATGATTGCTTGCTTGTCTTTTCCTTTATTCTGTTTCTGCCTGCGTGACAGTGAGGTGAGAGTTGAATATTAGGAGTTCAAAATATTATTAATGTAAACTTGTTTTGCCAAAAGACAAAATACATAAGTGTACACAGTTGAGTACTCAAGATGCTGCATATTTGAAATCAGATTTTAACTGGTTTTGTGAGATACCCGAGCAGGCACAGCAGACTTGGAGGAAGGGAGGGGAAGCTCCACAGCAGTCCCCACCCATCGAACTGGGAGCTGCAGACTCTCTGTGCAGCCTCTTCAAAGGGAAATGGAGGCTTACAGGAACAGAGCTTCAGCAAACACACAACAATTGGGTCACCAGTGCCTCCCACTAACAATAATCCACCATAAGAATAATTGATAATCAATTCTTAAGTTATGACAAAGTAGTCAATGTCTGTTAAACAAAATACTGCCATAAATAAATAAATAAATAACTGAAGGAGAACTATGTTTCCTTCCTATATTTTTGCTTGATTGGTGGCCAGGAACTGATTTCTAAGCTAAATATCCTTCAGTGAGATACATTCTTTTCTTTCGCCTGCACAAGGACTGTCGGAAATCAGTTTGGCTAGGGCTGATGTGTGCTAAAACTATAATCATAAGGGTAGAAGGAATAGAATATTTAGGTATCTTGTACAATGAAATTATCAAAGTCTGAAAGAAATATTTTTCATGCCCAAAAACCAGCCTGAAATATGATTTTACAGTTTTTTTTTCAATATTTAGTTCTTTTCTTAAAATAAAGAATCCGTTTACTTGCTTGTGTTCGGGCTTTGAGGAAGAGTAAATTCCAATTGACACATGAGGCTGCAACAGGACAACTGAGGGAAAATATCACCACATGCTTGTTGTAAATTACCCACTGAAGTGTATTTCTTGCTCTAATTTAGCAAACTATGGGGTGCTCAAAAAGAGATGTGTACATCATCAACTGCACCAGCACAGAACTGTCTTTCTCCTTCCTTTTCTCTCCATGTTCCTTTTTTTAACAACCCCAATGAGTTATTTAAACTTTTTAAACTTTGGACTCAGTATTATTTTTGATGTTCTCTGCTGCCTTGCATTTTGAATCGCAGTTAAAGTACATGGCCAGCTTCTTGTTGGTGGCAATGATGAGCACAGGACTGAAAGTGGAGTAGCAGATGTCAAAAAGGATGCGAGTGTCCAACAAGGCTTCTGGGATGTGGGAGACAGAGAGTGAGTAATACCACAGTATATTGTCCAAGCCGAACAGCAGCACATACGTGCTCACGAGCAGCAGGACGGCACGCGATGCCTCTTCAGTCTTCCTGCCAGCTCCCTGTAGGCCCTGAACTTGCTGACGATGCCGATGCAAGACCAACATCACATAGACTGCTGCTGCTGCCATCAGGCTAACAAAAACGAAATCTCGTGTGATGAACAACACATTATTGACCATGTAAGATATGGGGCTTGGAAACACCACGATGCAGAAGTCCAAGTTTAGGGTAAACTTTGGAAAGGTGCCGTTGACTGGAAAAGCCTCACAATGGAGAATGGCAGTATGGTAGATGATGAAGCTGAGCACATAAAGGAAAATGATGGTGTGGAGTAGGTGGCCAGGGAGCCAGCGTTTCAACCAGGACCAGCCAGGTGTTGACGGTGCCATGACCACACACTGGTAGGAGCTCAGCAGGGAGGTTGTAGTGAGAGACATGGCCCGGCCGACACGGTAGATGAAGATTATAGTTTTACAAACTTGACTGCTGAACCATGGGTTGATACCTGAAGCGGTCAGAGCCTGAGGAAGACCCTGGCACAGCGTCACCATCAGGTTGCCAAAGACCAGCTGGCTGAGAATGAACTCATTATGCGGCATGTGGCCCCGTACAAGAAATAAGTGCCAGAAGAGCAGGAAGGCTCCCAGATTACCTGGGATTCCCACTACAATCAGACTAATGAGACTGGCTGCTTTCAGGGCTTGGCGCACCTCCATATGCCCCTCAGGTCTGTGGGGAAAGAAAAAGGGAGCATTGAGCAGTGTGTGGTGACTAAGTGCATCCGGGGCTTTGGATCTGAAGTGGAAATTCAGAAACCTATGATTATGCTGTTGAAACAAGAGGAAATTTGTGAGACTCAGAGGAAATATATAATTGAACAAAAAATTTTATTGTTTTGGGGACTGTGGAAATGACCAATATGCACATAGCCAGACATAAATCTAATTGAAGGCACTACATTTTTGAAAATCAATAAAAACATGAAATATTGCTATAGTGTAAATAAGTTTAAAAATGGAACAGATTCTGGAGGCAATCTTACTGTGAATAATATGGTCAACTGTCATTGGAAAGTCGGCTGCTGCAGAATACAAATCAAATGTATTTTATTTTGCCAAATCTAAAAATCATTCAGGATTAATGCAAATTTTTAGCTGATATATATTTGAAAGATAAAATTTCATTCAAAAAAAACTTCTTTAAAATGTAATACTAAGGAGGAATTTAATTCCTTACCTTGTGCTTCAGAAATAATGAATCATGCTGTAAAATGAAATAATCTCGAAATTTATCATTAAGTGTCCTCCTGTACCAGCCCTACTGTGACGCAGTTAATTAATAATGCATTGTCCCATTTCACAGCATGCAAACAGAGCCATGGGCGTCACTTAAGGGAAGTTTATTAGGTTCTTTTCCGTCTAGACCAGGGCTATTCAACATCATCTTGAAAGGGCCGGTGTGGGTGCAGGCTTTCATTCCAACAAAGCACTTACACACCTGATACTACTAATCAAGCTCTTTAGCAAAGACTCTAGGGGTTGATCAGTGGCGTCAGGTGTGTAAGTGCTTGGTTGGAATGAAAGCCTGCACCCACACCGGCCCTTTCTGGATAAGGTAGAATAGCCCTGCTCTAGACAATGAAACAACAGAGCAAAAATGAGACCATTCTGAATATATTATGTCATTTGCTCTCAGTTATGTGCACTAAAAAATATCATCAATATTACATTGCCAATGTTAGTCAATTCAGACAGTTACCCTCAGTGTTTTACATTTGATCAAGCATTGGTTCAAGTTGAGGTCTATTACGAGTCACATCCAGTCGTGCAGGTACAACAGCAGTGAAAGGCTCTTTTAGCAGACCCCGTACAGCGCAAATCATAGGTGGGGGTAAAGAAACAGTAAGGATATTGACAAAAGACTAAATAAGTGGAACTAGTTCAGGCAGGAAACTCAGATCATTCTACATCACATATGCGGTTTGCTGCGTCAGCGAGAGAACTCCCGTTGCAAAGCGGCAACAGCAAAGAAATTATTACGTTGATAGACCTCTATACGTAGACGCCGCATTGGTTGCTATTGCCCATTGGAGCGACATGCTTACAGGGCGGCCATCTTGGTACAGTGCTGCTCGCTCTTTTAATGCATTATGTCTGTGGAGGAATGAGATGCCTGCACAATTAAAGTAATCATAAATCGCTATTGTCAACCTATTTTTTAAATCTGTAGATAGATACTTTATTGTCCCTGCGGGGAATATACATATGAGAAATAACTATGAATTGCAATATATTTTTCAAGTCTTTTAAATATCATTTAGAAATGATAGTAGATTCAGGCCTTTATAATATTACCAAAAATGACTGAGAAATTGTGAATAGAAAGAGCAGTTCTTTGTATCCAACTGGTATAAAATCCCTGGGTCAACAACAATCTTGTAACTTAATACTAACGTTAGGCTCTGACCTGGCAGACTTTTCCACTACGCGGTACCGGCTCCACTCTACTTGCCTTTTTTGCTTTTCCATTAGGAAAAAGTACCTGGTACCAGATTTTCTGGTCCCTGCTCTCTTGTGGTTCCAAAAGAAGTACCCACTCGGCGGTTGGCTAACAGGTAATAAAGTGTGACGTGACAACACAGCAGCCCACTGATTGGTCAGAGAGAATTGTCTCTGCGAAAGAGGACTCGCTTCCGCATTATCGCTAGGAGACTGGCTCACTTGCCATCATTGAAACAGGTCTTCAAATTGTGTTTTCGAAACATGGGTTGTTTTAGGCAGCTTGATAAATATAATGTGCATTGCTGTACCTTTAAAACAAGGTTGCGTTTGTTCACCGAAGCTGCTGCATTTAGGAAATGTGTTTCTTTGTCTGTGACCCTGTTCGGAGCGAAATTAGAAGTAAGGGTGTTGTGTCCAATTCTGTTCCCCTAATTCCCCTTGCGAAAGTTATTATACTGCCCCAATTTTATGAAAATTGCGCAGAAAAAACTTTATGGGTGCTGATGAAGCATTTTGTTCTTAGGAAAGGTATCAGATGAGATGACGCATCGTAAAGCGATAAATTCTAATATTCTGCCATCTCGTGCGATTTGCGCATTTGCTACGTGTTTTGCCTTCAATTTCAAAGTGAAATGTTTCACGAAGCCTGAATATCAAGCTAATAAACAATAACTGTTTTGTCATATGTGTTATTTCCTTCTTTGTAATGAAGGAAAAAAGGTAAATTAACATCCTCAGTGTGTGGTGGTTCCATAATTTTTGCCAGGGGTTGTAGATACATTATGGAATACTGATGGTACACAAATGAGAATATATTGCCTATTTCTATGAATACTCTATGCCTTTTACGGATATCATTGCTTTGCGTTTTTGTGCCACTGAATGGGACACCAGCTGCTATCCTATGCATCAGGACAATGTCAAACAGAAATTACAGTTAAACACTCGCGGACTTTAGTGCCATAACGTGGTGACATGGTGTTAAACACATAAATATTCAACAAAATCGACGGAATAAAAGTAAACTTGATATAACTGAGGATGCTGTCGCGGCAGTAACATGCTGCGTCGCAATGACGAGCAGGTACCATGGAGGCGGTACTATCCTCTAATGGAAAAGAAACCCCAAAAAAGTACCCGGTACCAAGGCGAGTAGAGTAGAGTTGAACCGGTACCGCGTAGTGGAAAAACGCCATTAGTAAGTAACCAGCTTTGAAGTACTATCACATCCTCAATGTTAGTCGCTTCGAAGAAAGGATAGGATTATAATAAAATTTGGCGGTGTGGAGAAATTTCCGGCTAACCATACATTATAATTATGATTTATATGTTAATAGGTCTCAGCTTTCATGACTAGGGCTAGCCAAGCCTGCATTAGCATTTTGCTGGTGGACAAATACAATAGTTACAGTAGCTCTCAACATAATGTTGTAATAGACAAATACATCCAAAATCCATTGTAAAATCTTACCTGTGAAAGTTTATTCCACGGGATCTGGCATGGATATCTCATTCAGCATCTATATGTTGCTCAAAAATGTGGCATCTTTGGTGTAGATTTCAGTTTAAGCTTGCGACTGCTGTGAATACAAAGTTGTATTTCGGTCGTAAAACCGGCTTTTTAATGTATCAAGGCATCCTGTATCATAGCTACATGTGTGACATTTTTAACAAATCAAAGCGCTTGGAAATCGGTAAAAAATTCAGCGAATAATGATTTGTAGAAATTTTTTAATACTTCTTACCCCAATAGGCATACATACACCGAGTCTTCCACTAACCCTGTACTAAGATGGCCGCCCTGTAGGCACGCTTCTCCCCCACTCATGCGGCATCTACGTTTATATGTCTATGATTATGTTGGTCTATTTAAGCACAATCAGCATGAATGCTCAATGAATGCTTTGCTGCTCAATCTGATGCCTCACGTATAAGGTGAGAAATTGGTTTTGCTTGCTTGCAAAGCCGGCTGTGTATATAACTCAGCTCCGGGTCTGATAAATATATTTTGGTGTGTCTAATTTTAATGTTGGAGATCGACATAATGCTTTGTATTATTTCAACCAGCACGACCATAGGCCACATAAAGCTGTTTGCAAATCATGCATATGTGGCGTTTTAAGTGTATGCGGTCAATTAAGTCCTGAAGTGCGTTTTTAACCATCGCAGGCTGTGCTAAAGGTGCTTTTGCAAAAGTTGGATGTTGTGATAATGCTTACCTTCAGAAAGTATCATTAGATTTGTAAAGGCAGTTTCATTGTCAACCTCACTTGTCCCTATGCATGAAGTTCAATGTGCAGCGTAATCTCGCATTGATGATAAACAGCAGCACGTGTATCTTGTTTGAACCTTCTGTACTGAAGGTCTGCTCGCTCATATTTTACTTTGCACGTTTGTATCCATTCGTAATCACAATCGTTTCATATTCAAAGCTGAAATCTGTATGTAAAATGTTTCTTTAGTGCTTAGCTAAGCGCATGAGATGAAAATGTTCAAGCAAGCTATTCATCCGGGGAGCCTAGATCGTGTCTGATTGCAAATGAGATGTGTCGATACAGTACTCGTGTTAATAATAGCATCCGTTTTCACGACTGTACAATTGGGCAGCATTGAGGCGACAGATGGAGTAGTCCTTTTCACTGGTTCCTGCGAGCGAAAGTTGAGTTTGGCTTCACTGGAGCAGCTAATAACTCCGGCTAATTCCATACATTGGAAGGACACACCATTTGTTGGGAGTGGTAGTGGCTGAAAAGTTTATTTAAAAGAAAAACCATAATTGCTGCACTTTAATGCAAATCTCATACATTATTAACCATCATGACATTGTATATTTCTTATACATTGCTATTATATTGCCCTGCTTCCAATCATTTGGTATTTTTCCAGTTTCTAAAGACCGTCTGAAGATAGCTGAGAGTGGTTGAGAGATGATCTCACTAACTTCCCCGAGCACTCTAGGATATAAGCCATCAGGACCCGCCGCCTTATCTGTCTTTAGTTTATGCAACTTGTCAAATACTTCATTTTCGCTAACCTCAATTTCTGCTAAATAATCTTGAGCATTGGACATGCCCTCTGGCCTAATAAAAATCCTCTCTAAGGTAAAATTCTCAACAAAGTAACAATTTAGGGTATCAGCAATATCCTTTTCTCATACAGCAATGATCCATCTTTATTCTTTATTCATTTAACCTCCCCTTTGACTTTCCTTTTTCTACTACAGTACTGAAAAAAGCGCTTAGGATTAATTTTAGCCCCTTCTGCAATTTGCCTTTCATACAGTGTTCTAGCATTCCTCAGCTCTTTTTTGACCACAGCCTGCATTTTACAGTTCGGCATTAGTGTTCTCATTGCTGTTCTTAATGTACATCTTATAAAGATTCCTCTTTTCCCTCAAACTCCTACGAATAGCTGTGGTCATCCACTGAGGATTCCGCTTTTTCACCTTACTGTTGGACACCTTTGGAATAAATTTGTGTTGTGAATCAAGTCAAACCCCCTTGAATCTATCCCACATCTCATTTACGGACTTACAATCCAGGAGTGTCTCCCATTTTGTTTCGCTTAAATATGAGCGCATCTTGTCTCAGGTTTCTCACCTAAAATTGAACATTTTAGTTTTCAAAGATGACTTTTTAACTTGCTGTGAAACATCAAAACCAACAGTAGAATGATCACTTGTCCCAAGTGGCTCCAATACCTCTCCATTGCAAATTCTATCAGGGTCATTACAGAGCACTAAATCTAAAACTGCCTTCTCTCGTAGGTCTATTAACATACTGCACCAAAAAATTGTCATTTATAACATCTAGAAATTCTTCCTCCCCTCTACCAACCATTTCCCAATTGATAACAGGATCATAGGCTCTTTGTAGGACTTTGTAGGATAATCCTTGCTCAAATCTAGAATATTATGATCTCGATTTCCAATGCTGCATATTGAAATTTTTTCAGTTCGTTGAACGCAGCTAGCGACCATGGGTCAGGATTTTGTGAACAGCATGTGAGATATTGACAGAAAGTGCAACACCTGAGACCAGTGGGGCAGAGACTGTCACTGCTATGGCATCAGCCTGCGCTTCCTGTAAACAAGGGGAGAGATCGGAGGCCGCAGCATCCAGGCGAGAAGAATGATATGTAACAGGGCCTTGCACACCTCTATGGGGCTGAGTGAGAACAGCTGTTGCATGCCTTGTTTATGCTGACCAAAGAAAGAATGGGGTCAGAGCAAGGCATTTCTTTTCAGTGCTTCCAATAAAGCCTGCAAAGAAAGAATGTCATCAGCATATTGGAGGCACTGTGTCCCACCATACTGAGACAACGACACTGTAGCAAGGACTGATGCCATTACATGATGGAAAAGCGTAGGGCCAATGTGAAAACCCTGAGGCCTGTGTATACCGGTTTGTGAAAGCAAATCATGCTCGCCAGTCCTCAGCGACGGGCAAGGTCCAGGAGCCATTTGCAATATCAATAACAGAAAACACATTGTGAGTGGGTTTTATATCAGCAAGCAAAGTATTAGGGTCAGCAAGTTTATCTGCTGTAGCATTAAAGGTTGATTATGGAATATGAGCTGAATACCGACATCTAGTGTCTCAAGATCATAGTCGCAACAACAGAAAATAATTCCAGCAGTCGGGTTCCCAGGTTCGTTGCCGAGTGTGTCAAGCGATCAGCCTGCACAATGTCAAGTGATGCTCCATCGAGCATATGCTTCGCCGATATTGACTCTCGTCTTTGCCCTTCTCCGGTCACTCTGCTGCTGGGACGGATAATGCACCGTTCGCCGGGGCTCTGAAGCAGCTGCAGCAGGACTTGCAGACTCCGCTATTTTACCCAGTGCCAGCCTAGCTGTGCCGAGCATAGGGACCGTATTTGGCAACCCGCAATGCCCCGGCCGCTATTGGCTTGCACGATTTAAACAGGAAGTCACTGTCGAACCCGTCAAAATTTTTTTATTATTTAATTCAGACTAAATATATTTTTTTACGGAAAGGAAAATTCTTTTATTCTGCACCCCTCTAAATGCACCGTGGATGTATTATTTGTGAAAAAATATAGCTTTTGATACGCATTCTCCGTAATCAACCTTCAACTGTTTATAGTACATGGGTCTGGCCTAGCGGTTACGTCACTACAATTTTGATGTTCATTGGGCTATAACTTTTTAACCAGATAACTTATATAAACTTGAAATACATGCTTCTGAAGGTTTTTACAAGTACTTTAACAAGGTATACTCAATGGATTGTTAGAATAATTTTAAAATGTGAAATTAGCAAAAATGTGCTCGGTTATGGTACTACCAAAAGAGGACATCAGATTTGACAAGGTGTACGCAAAGATGCATAAGATGCTGTTATCATTACAAATTGGAGTCAACCTGGTTTCAATATTGCAATAAACCTATTAAACTATGTTCACAGCAAAAATTGTAGCAAACTATGGAATTTCTTAGATTTAATAGGGAAAGGAATATGGTTACGTCATTACAAGCTGTATTGGTTACGTCGCTACAGAACTAGATGTTCTTGAGAAAAAGTAAGGTTTACTTCAAGAAAAGATCTAAAATAGGTAACATAACATACTTTTATTATAAAAGAAGCATTCCGTATCACAGATATACATTATTATTACTTAAGTCAGTCAGGCAATCTATATTGTCATAATGCAACATCTTTTTAAGAGTTAAAAAACTCATTTTTAATTTGACAAAAATAGTTACAGATGCTGAAAAATATGAATAGTAAAAGGTATTAAATGTAGAAACAAGTAAATTTTATGTAGTTTTAGATATTTTATTGTTGAGATGAACATTATGTGAAAAATAGATTTCCGAGTGTGTCTGTAGTTTTCAAACTTCATGCACTTTAAATGGCTGTAATTTTTTTTCACATCTTGGATTGAAAAAACAAAGTTATTTCCATAAACTAGACAGATTAAGCTGCAAGATCAGCCCATTCACTATGTGTTACAAAGAAATATAATTTTCATCACACATGTTCACTTTCACTTGGCCAGACCCAAGTGGTAGGTCAGTAACAGAAACAGAAGCAGCAGTATCAACTAGCATATTGCATGGCTGGCCTCCTAACCACACACTTTGATACGGCCAACAGGGAGTGAGAGATGCAATACTACTGACCCAAAAGGAGGCCTCTAATCCCTATTGTTTTAAATTTTCCAGCATGGCAACAAGCTGTTCTCTGCTTAGGTGTGGATAGTTGTGTTTACCAGTTCTTCATTTTGTGTTTGTACACGGTTTTGTAATTGCCTGCATTTTTCTATTAGCCTTCTGTGTTCGGTTACTAAGATACGCGTACCATATGCGGTTCTCTTATTTTTCCATTTAGCCCACCATTCTAGCGACTCCGGAGTGAATCCATTCGGATTCCAACCAGTCTTACACACTTCCTTTTATATATTTTTTCTGTAAATAAATGGTAATGCATTGGCGTTTCCTTTTCGGTGGACATTTTTAGTTAATGTGTGTTATATATAGAGCAGTTATAAATGTAGATACTTATGTCTATATAGTCTGTTGGTAAAATGGTACCATTATAATAACTATTTCCAGTTGCAAGCTGAATAACATTAATCATGGTTAATCTCAGAGCGAATATGGTTCTACTTGTAAACGCGCGTTACTTGTCCAACATCGAGCATAAAAGACTCAGTGCATCAGTATGAAAATGCTAGATAGACACCTTAGCTATACTGAATAGGCATGGGCAAGGCTCTGCATAACCTCTAATGCAATGCGTAACAGCTGAACTGGGGCGGTAAACAAGCCTCAGAAAACTTATAAAAAATGATGTAAATACCATTTTCATACAAAAAGAACACCATGGTTTGATTAAAAGCAACCTTTTCAATAGGACACCCGCATTTCATACATGAACACCGCGTATTACGGCCAAAAACGCGATTTGAACAGAGCTATTGTTCGCCCGTTGGATGAACGCGAGACCTCAATTTGCGCCGTGTTTACAAATTTTCAAGTGCACGGCGTGGCAAAAATATCCATTTAGGAGGTGGATTTCAAATAGCCCGCGCCGACGTTATATCCCAGCTATGGCCCTGATTTGCTTACAGCCATCTAATTTGAGAAATTACGAGTCTGTTCGTCCAGGCTAGACCTCCAGGGGATGTGAAATAAATTCGACAGAAGTTGGTGAAGTTTGTCGCGAGTTCTCCGTGATTTCTTCTCAACAATAGCAAGAAAGGTGGGCGTATTTTTACTCTACCCTACATAGTTTGTTGACAGAATATCCTGTGACCCTATTTGTGAAGTTTCAGTGAAATATACCAAGGAATAAACCAGCGCCAGGCGTTTGAAGCCCACTGGTCACAATTCGGGCCATCTCCACTTCAACTGGCTGGACGCCAGCGCTGTGATGCTCGACCAGATTTCGTCAGTGTGTGAAATGAATTGTCTTACCAGTGCCGTGCGGTCGGAGGTTAGTTTGGTGAGGCAGAATCCTACCCTTTGCTTGATTAGTAATCAGACGATTAACTAGTTCAGTAAGACTATTCGGCAGAATGACGGGCCAGTTTAAATTTCCGCGGCGTTATTACTCAGTACATCGAACCTGAAATGCTCGCTAGACAGCAGATTTGCGACCACTTGCTTCCAGGAAGCCGAAGCAATGTCATCAACAAATATGAAAACAGTTTGACTTATGCAGAGTTCAATGCTTAATCAATATACAATGTATTCTCCTTTAAATACGTGCTTTTACAAAAAAAAAAAAAAAAGCGCTTATTTTCGGTCTTCTTTCATAATCCGATTAACAATGTTTAAACGATATACAGAATTCCCAAGAGCCGAGAATTTTTCCTAATTATTCAGATTTCCATCCTTGCAGTCTCAAATTGAAGCATGAATTAATATTTTTGTCATTATCTCCTCTATCAGTATACGGGCTTCCTATAGGCTTGGCCTTAATTGTTTTGATTGTCAATCAGGAATAGTACGAGGGAACAGGTTCACAAAATCCTGTGATAAAAGTTTGGGTGACTGCCTTACCTCATTGCATGTCTCTGGCTTCCTGTAAGAAAGTACTCGTAAATCTGCAGTTTCGTGAGCATTTCAAGTTCGATGTACTGAGTAATAACGCCGCAGAAACTTAAACTGGCCCGTCATTCTGCTGAATAGTCTTACTAAACTAGATAATCGTCTGATTGCTAATCAAGCAAAGGGGAGGTTTCTGCCTCACCAAACTAACCTCCGACTGCACGTCACTGTGTTTCACTATGAATTATTCACAGTAGCTCATTGAAACTATCATGGGAGAAGGATATATGGACATAGTAAAAAACAGTGCAAAGTTTTTTGTTTAAAATCACCACGGGTTATTGAATGGGGAACGTTTGATTCATTTCGTAGCAGTGGGTGGGCAAACAACTGCCGGCATCAGCGACTTCACTGCATTTTATATAGTAATGGGCGAGTAGTGTTAACGTTTGCCCTCCCACTGATAATTTTGAAATTTTTGCAGGCCATTGATCCAAAAAAAAAAAAAAAAAAATTCACAGGCAACCCATTCATACCATTTTTTAATATCAATGCAAAACCTAATGTTTGTTGAACATAATTGGGTGAAATTCAATGCATTTTCCATTAAAAAAGGGCCTAGGGGCGCTGCTGTACTTCGAAAAAGGGGTAGATGACTTTAGCATCAATTATTTCTGTTAGGGTACCCTAATGGATAATTTGGCCTGGTTTATTTCTGAATAGATTGAATTTTCGAAAATGCCCTCAGGCTTCACCCCCCAATTTTCACAATGGGCTTTGTTGAAAAATGCCGAAATCAGCCATTTTTGGGATCCTGTGGCTCTGAGACCCTTTCCTGTAAAGGCGTTGGACTTGTGGCAAACGCTTTGTCTGTGTCTTCTGTACTTACCTGCAAAAAAAATCATGAGAAAATAATAAAAACTTTGTTCTCAGCAACTCAAGAAATGTTGTCATTTTATTCATTTGTATTGCCCATGCCTACACTATATACTAATGCGTGTGGGAGCTCAAAGCCTAACATCCACGTCATCAAATTCTCAGATGACACACTGATTTTAAGCTTGCTGCGGGCAGGAGAATCTCCTTTAGTGAATCACAATGAGGTGGCAAATTTCAAAGTCTGGTGTGACAGCCACGACCTCATTCTCAGCACCAAAAAAAACTAAAGAGATCATTTTTGACCCAAGAGAGGTGAGTTTCCATGAGCCGGTTACAGTTGGGAACTGTGTGATTGAGCAGGTGGAGTCATACAAATATCTTGGTGTCATTTTAGACTGTGATTTAAAATGGAGCAACCACGTTGATTTTCTGTGTTCTAAGCTGGCCCAAAGAACACACTTTCTCCGCAGACTAAGGCTGTACGGAGTTCACCCCGCCATCATGTACACATTCTACAACGCTGTGCTGGATAGCATAATTAGATATGGCCTGGCAGCTTATGGCCTGGCAGCTTGGTATGGCACTGCCACGGTTCAGTTGAGAACCAGAGTCTCTAATATGATCAAAATTGCAATGAAGGTGATAGGGAAAGCTGTTCATCCCCTCAGAGCATTTATGAAACAGTGTTGGTCAGACAGGCACACAGGATTCTGAAAGACCCAACTAACATTCTGTTGCCGGAATACCAGATCCTACCTTCAGGTAGACGCTTCAGGGCTAGAAGGTATAAAAGCAACAGGTATAAGTTCTCTTTTATACCTACATCCATATTACTTCGCAACAATAAACCAGCACTGTTCCCTCCGTAGTAAGGGTATGCACTTTAAATTTTTTATATTCTTTCATTTTATATTTATGCCTGTTCGGTGGCTGTAGGTTAACATATACATGCTGGCTTTGTCATTTTTGTATATTGTACATTGTGTATATTCACTGTCACTGTCTTCTTGTATAAGACATTGTATATTATTCATTGTGTGGTGTATGCAGCTGTATATCAGCACCTGCTCATGGAGCCCAAGACAAATTTCCTGTAAGGACAATAAAGTTTATTTGATTTGATTTGATTGATTTGAGATACGAGTAGAAATAGAGAAAAGCGCATGGTATTGCGATCCCGACGTTTGCCACGTGGATGCGCCAAGCATTTCAGTAATAACGGACACTGAGTTGTTTTTCAAGTGTGCAGTGATGCTTGACTTCTTCTTTTGGTTGTGTTCAGTAGCTTTCATGAGACCAACCAAAAAAAAACGAAAAATGTTACAGCATCGAGAAAATGGAACGGCTCGTGGCACGGGAGAGAGAGAAAAAGAGCCATTCGCATGTTATGGGCAGGTGTCAGCCGCCGAGAGGTGGTGTGTCATTTGCACTGTCACCATTCAACAATCAGTCGGCTGTCTATCCGAGAATGGAACACAGGCACTGTCACTGACCGACCCTGCTTAGGGCAGCCACGAGTGACGATGGCAGCTCAAGAGCGACACATCTGTTAACAGCCTGTACGTGACAGATTCCAGACAGCAACCAAAACTGATCATGAGCTGAGGGGTCCAAGACGCCTGCGGGTCAGTGCAAGTGTCACGTGTGTGAATATTTACTCTCTTAATTCACTTTGCTGTGCTTTTTGTGTTACGTAAAATCCACGTGTGCTTTGTTAGGTAGTATAAACCCACGTGTCTTTATTGGTGCTGTGCCTTACCCCTGCCTGGTGCTTCCAATGTTGCCTGATAATGAGGGATAATGGACCCATTAACTTTCCACCAATCTTGGTGAGTTGACTGGACTTGATTAGAGGCAGGTGTATGTGGGGGGATGTTTTTTGATTTTATTGAGCGATCAGGAGGAAGAGACGAGACGGGGGAGCCTGGCAGCGGCAGTAACTGGAGGAACGGCGCTATGGCTTCGCTTTTTGCTCATCCTTCCGGGGGGCTAGACTCTGTCTGTGTGCAGCTAAAAGGTTTCCGGGAGAGGCTGCGAGAGGAGTACAGCCAGTTGGATTGGAGGGTTGGGCGTGCACTATTTCTCCGGGTCACAGACTTTGTCTGTGCCCGGTTCAAGTAAGTGGCTTGCTATCTAACCGTTGTGGGTGTTAGCCTTGGGCTACGCTGCTTGGACGCCTTCCGCTGCCGAGCTCCTTTTATTTTGTAGAGACGGGACGGCGAGGACTATTCCCTGGGGGACGACGCACTGTGTTGTTGCTGCTATCGCTACTGCTGCTGCTGCCGTCGCTGCTATTGCTACAGCTGGGAGCAGGGTTGCTGCTGGTTCTGCGCCGGCTTCGCATGCTGTGCTGCTCCCGCTATGTGTGCTGCTGGTGTATGGGGCTTGGCTTGCAACGTGGCTAATCGGCTGCCTTGGAAGTATAATTGTTGACCTACTGCTTGCTCGCTGTTCCTATGCTTGGGGACTGTGACTGCAAGGAGCACAGTGCTCCTAGTGGCCGGCGGGGGTAGTGACCGGGACATTTTTGTGCTATTGGGACGTTTAGGCTTCTGTTGTTGGTGTACTGTATATATTGTGTCAACAATTTTAAAATGTTTTAATATCGATTTTGTTATTTATAAAATACTACTTAATAAAAATTGAATTAAGTGTATAATCTGTTACCTTGGAGTCATTTCTCTGCCTACCACTATTCCCTGTGTGTTGGTAAATGTTGGCCTGGTCACGGGCCCCTTAATTTAGTAACCTATTGACACAAGTATCATTTGACGCCGTCTACGTGAGCAAAACACGCATGCACATGGCCCCTACGGAAAACCCACTGGTGCCTTTTTAATGGTGTTAAGTATAATTCCATACTGTTTCTTGACATTGAGAAGCTAGCTGAAGTTTGTTGGCTAAATTAGCTACAGAAAAACCAAGCAAGCGTAGCACAGCCCTTGAAAATAACTCTGTTTTATGTATTAACTTGGTATACAATACAATTTACCTAGCTGGCTGGTTATTTTGCATTTAGGTTTATTTCACTTTGCTCCTGGGAGATTGAAACCCCACCCGGAAAAAAAACCCTTGTTGCCTTTATATGACCAGATTAGCGGCTTAATTCGGCTATTTTCTAACCGAGTTGTTACAAGGGCAAAAAATTGGTGGAGAAGTGTCTCCCTGCCCACAAGGCGACAAAGGTTATACCTCGGGAGCAAATTGTCTTCCCTCTTTTTATTTTTTTTGTTTGAGCTTTTATACATGAATTATTATCAGGAAAATCCCGTGAAACAAGAGACAAAAAAGTAAATCATCAGCTACAATTCCCTTGACCTCTCTCTGTCTCAACCCAAGCAGAATGACCACCGAGCAACAGTGCCACAGGATAGCCAAGAGGTCAGCAACAGCAACAGCCAAGCCAATCGAACCAACTACTGACCGGCAAAGGGGCGGGAGAGTTGTAGGGAAGGAACATTGTATGATATTCTCTCTTGGTGGTAGAGGGATACCTCATAGCTTCACTCATCCAGAGACATTTAACACCAGAGTGGTCACTATGTGCTCTTGTTTTTGAGGGGTTTTGTTTTATTTAATAGTGTTTGGGGAGGGTGCCTCTTTGACAGCTTGATTTGTTGTGTTATTTTTCACATAACTACATTTGTGCTATGGTCCCGTCCTTAAGTGTGCGATTACTAAACTTACTTACTAATAGCTCTTACAACTATTTCTGTTGTGCCGACAGCCACTTATCGGTTTCCACATGTTATACACAGTGTAAAAAAACATACATGAGTGACCTTAAAATGATCTCACTTAATGTGAAGGGCATTAAGCATGTCATCAAATGCCAGAAAATCTTGTCTTTCCGATAAAAAGAAAAATGTCAGATAGTCTTTCTCCAAGAAACTCACCTTTCAGATGCAGAGTATGTTGAGGAGGAGTGGGTGGGCCAGGGTTCCACTCATTGCATAACTCAAAAAGCATGGGGGGGGGGGAATTCTCCAACATAGTTGTCTGCCCTTTACTCTTGTTAAAACAATAACAGATAAAGATGGTCACTATGTACTTCTATTCGGCTAACTGTGTGGTGAACATGTTGTCCTTGGATGCATACCGAATGAATACGAAACCTCTTTTGTCCCACTTCTCTTAGATTTGGCAACATTTTTCTTCCCCATTCATGCTTTTGGGCGGGGATTTTAATTGTTTACTCCACCCAAATATTGATATAGCTCCCTCCTGTTCCACTCACTCCAAGAAAACTGTACAGATGTGTGAATTTCTTAATGACTTACAAACCCCAATTCCAATGAAGTTGGGACATTGTGTAAAATGTGAATGAAAACAGAATACAATGATTTGCAAATCCTCTTTGACCTATATTTAATGGAGTACACGACAAAGACAAGATATTTAATGTTCAAACTGATAAACTTTGTTTTCTTGGAAATATTCTCTCATTTTGAATTTTATGCCTGCAATACATTCCAAGAAAGCATAGTGAATACCCATCTGCGGGAGCGGAGCCCCTGACACAGAAATATGTTGAGCCATGTGCCAGGCTGATTCTCAGACAGCCCTGGCCCAATTTACCCCAGCATACATGCATAGAAAACTTCCGCCAATGCAGCAGAATCAAGATTTAGATTTCTTGATCAGAAATCAATTTTCGGGGGAGCACAAGTGAATCAACTTTTGATCTCTTGCGCCGATTGCAGGTTTATTTCACTCCCTCGCAGGTCCGCGGGTAATGCTATTAATTTGCGGGTCTGACCCTCCAGATATGGGTCACTTGGGGGCTATGCTATGCATGCCACGCATTCCAATGCCAAAACGAGGCTTGACTTGCAAAACTAAGCATGGTCGCGTGCCAATCAGCGTTTTTCTCTGTTGTGTCCCACAGTGTACTGGGGATACTAGATTTCATGCTGATCTTATTTTTCATCATTCTCCCAAAGATTATCTTTGTAAAGACAGATGAAGGGCCGGAACTACAGGGTTTTATGAGTGTGATACACGTTTCCAGTGGTTCTGTTTTTAGAGGCATTAGCGGTGACCTCTTCAGGTCACGACTGAGGGTATACGATGCTGTTTATCAGAAAACTTAATTGCGCAATTTAATGGAAAACCAACCTAATTTCTGTGACCGCCAGAATCATAATGCCATCATCATTCTGGTAACTTACACTGCAGTCAAGTTATCACTTTCGCGTTTGAACTAGCAACTGTTTGTATTGATCACTTTCATGTCATGAGTTTGGCTATGGGAAAAGTACCACAGTTCAGTGATAGAGGAAAAATACGGAACAAATGCTAAATCACAGTTCTCCCCTACAAGCAAGACATTGCAAACACCATGGAATCAAAGTAGGCAATCCAGTTGCATGTCGCAAGCCTCTTTTTGGACACAAATGAATATTCATGACATGAATATTTAGAGTGGTCAATTACAACAACATGGTTCCGTAGTAAAAGAGTCTGGGTGCTAAAGTGGTCTGCCTTCAGTCCAAACCTGTCACCCACTGACAATATTTGGCACATTATGAGATGAAAAATATGACAAAAGAGGCTGCAAAGTCCAGCAGTTGGTCTCCTTAGTTCTCAAATGCTTACAGAGAGTTAATTGAAGACATGATGCAATATGGTGGTAAACATGCCCCTGTGCCAAATTTTTTGAAACGTGTTGCTGGCATCAAATTCAGAACAAGTGCATATTTTCCAAAAAAGAAAACAATAGAATATCTCAGTTTCAAAATCTGATATAATGTTTTTGTACTATTTCTGAATAAATATGAAGTTCAAATGATTTGAAGATTATTGCATTCTGTCTTTATTTACATTTTGCACAGCATCCCAGTTTTTCTGGAAATGGGGTTGGCCCTGAATAAAACAGATGTTTAAGACAATTTTCCTTTTACATGGACAAATACTAGTTTCACATGGGAATACGAGTACCCCCAGATTTGAAGGATCTGTGGAAACTAAACTATCCCCTAATTTGTGCATCTGTTAAAAAAGACTTAGGACCCTGGCATAATCTACCACTGGAGCGGACTGGCCATTGGGAATACCAGGAGTTTTCCTGGTGGGCCGCTGGGTCAGAAAAAAGAAAGAAAGAAATAAAAAAACGCAGTTTCCCAAATGGCCCGCAGCGTTGTGGCCAGTGGCCCACAACAAAGTGGGCATAGCCTGGGCCAGCCTTTTACAGTATATGATAGCCTGCGTTTACATTTTTTCACTTGAAGTGGCTGGCCAGTTAACTTTGGTCCATGTGGATGTGCACACCCCTCTCTCTGCGGCTGTTGGACTGTCACCTGTCAATCAGACATTGCGGGCGTAGAGCGATGCAAGTGGCCATATTAGCCAAACAAACTGGACAGAGGAACAGACTTGGAAAGGGTGAAGAACAGTGCGTTCTTAATCCTGGACCCTGAATTAGCCTTGGCAGCTAACCTCTTCCACTCCAGAGTTGCCATCGGAGGGATCCTGGCACTGCTCTCACTTTGCCTTAAATTGAATTACATCTCCAAACCCTTTCCCATTTTAGTTTCCTAATTACAAAACTAGACGTTAATTTGTTCAGTTGCGAGGATCAATCCATCTCCATTTCCCCTCATCTTGCATTATTGTTCATTGCAACAATTATACAGCATTTTCCAATCCACATTAATGGTAGACCAAACTTAATCGTCAATGTCTTGTGAAGCTTCTGAATTCCTGCAGCTCATGAAAGTTTTATATTTATCTGCGTTTGCGTCCGATTGGCTTGATAAGCCTTTGAAATCAACTTTCTACTCATGAAGTTCAATATGAATCAATGATTTTCTGGTGGAATTTAGCATCAATTTATCAATATAGGCGTGGATGGACATCAGTAGTCACCAGTAACCTCTCCAAACCAAAACCATGCCTTTTCTCCATGATGAAATTCAGAGTTTTGTCCATTTTTCAACAAAGCCGCATCAGTAAGCACACATATTCATTAAAGGAATAGCTTATTTTACTGTCAGGACATTCAATTTGAGATGGAAAGCTTGCTGCTTACAATTCCGATCATCCAAGCAAAACGCAAGCATGTATAATCACTTTACACACCCTATAAGGAGCTTTTCACGTTTTAAATGAGTGAAAATCGAAGACTTTCTATTTTGTTGAATACGATATAAATTCTAAAACAGATCGCCATATTAAACAAAATGCCAGCACATGCAGTATCATTAGCAAAGGCTATCAGCTTCTATTGGTAAGCAATGTGCCAAACTAGCTGTGATCATGGTGGTACACTGAAAAGAAGAAATAGCTGGATAGTTAGCTAGCTGGCTAGAAGTAAGATAGAGGTACTCCATTCAAAGACAGTTCAACTCACACTGCAAGAGGAAAAACTCTCCATTATTGAATTTCTTCGCCAAAGAATCAATTCTGTCAGCCCTCCAGTCTGTTCCATTCAGAATAACTGCCATTTTCCATCCCGCAAATATATGCTCAGCACTCCAGGGTTGGTTCTGGAAGTCTTTTTTTCCATGCAATCACGTCATTCTCAGCTGCGCAAAATTGAGAGAATACAACCTAACTGCTATCACGCAAGTGTTTAAATACTATTCTGAGGGCCCAATCAATGTCTTTCAATTACTACGGAAAGCTTAACTGCCTGGAATTGGATTTACAAAAAACTTGCCAATCAATAGGTAATGGCCGGGAGAGTTTCACATGGGTGTGAGCTATAGCTGTGGTGTATGCAGATAAGCCTGAGTAACCATTGAGGTGACTGTATTTCTGGGAAGGATTGTGTGTGGCTCGAAAAAACAGTTGAATTATTCAAGAGATGGATACACGCATGAATCCATGGTGGGGAATTACGCATTTTTAAAATGTGATGACTATAATTGATAGTAGAATGACATAGGGCCCTATTTTTATGATCGAAGCACACAGTCTGAAACGTGTGGCGCAAGTGCATTTATGGCATGTCCAAATCCACTTTTACTAGTTTAACAGCGGGTTATCAGGACGCAATGCAAGATGAAAGTTTCAAAGGGGTCGAACTTAATCTCTTAATTAATCATAGGCATGTTTTGGGCAAAACATGAAATAAGCCAATCAGTGTGTCATCTCCCATGTCCTTTAAAAGCCAGATGCCCTTGCACCTTGGCGAACTGCAATTATAACGGCGTACTTGCCCAGTCGCAGGGGGGGGAAAAAAGTATGCTGCAGATGAAGGGGTCTGCGAAGTGCGTGAGTAAACCATTACTTAAAGTAAGGAAACCCGAACACCGTAATCTCCAAAAATGTAATAAAAACATTTTTTAAATATTGTTCAAAATTGTTTTAGTCATATTGTGATGTTTAAAATTATTAAAGTGAATTTCCGGGGCTGTGTTTTAACTTTACATTACATTATTACATATGGATAAAACAAGCAAACGAAAAAAAAAAGTATTAATTCAGGGTCGCGGGTAAAAAAAAATAATTTATGGGGAACGACCAACAGAAATTAAAACAATGAGAAAAACAGCCAGCGAGAGAGAGACGAAAATAATGTTATTTTGATTATGCCACCGTAAGCCCTTGAATAGTATCTGACAGGAGTGAAAAGAACTTGCTTCCGATTGGCTGACAATTGAATGTCAAGTCAGATATCTGGAAGAAATTCGGATTAATTATAGACAGTGACATTGTCTCTGTTGCTTTTGCTGCTACTAAGAGGGTAGTTTTTGCGACCATTTCGTGTTTCAGGCAAACTGTAAATAATAATGAAGACATTTCAAATGAAATTGCAGGGATTTGAATTTGATTTGATCATAGAAGCCGGACAGATGGGTTGCAGGCACTGTATTAATGAATGAGGTTGGATTCGAAATTGATTTTTTCAGATAAGCGAGGGTAATTGGTTGTCCCATGCATGACTTATCCACCGCATTTTCAGCACTTCAAACATTCGTTCTGTTACAGTTTGTGTTTCGTGTGATACAAGGAAAATCCACACACTGTTTTAGATGATGTATCATGTAATGAATACATAGGCTAACCATTGTCCCCGAACAGCCACCCCTCCAGGAGGGATCCTTCGGAGATCAGCAGAAATGACAGAGATTATTAATATCTAGAAGTTGTGGCTTTATCCAGAAGAATTTGCAGACTCCTACAAGCATAACCTTACATGCTGAATTGCAAATTACCTGATGGAATGGGTTCACTTACAAATTAAATAGCCTGTATCACAGCATGCCCTGATGTGGGGATGTCGGTCGCACTAACCATTCTGACCTGCATTTTTTAATTATCTTGACAAAATCTTTCACATCATAATATCTTTATTTTTAGTCGGTTGCACGAGTGGGCCCTGCTGCTTGTCCCTGCATGGGTAGTATGTAACAAGCAGAGTGTGCGTGCGTGGTGCACTTGCCTACAAAGACGGCTAATACTATCTGACAATCCGCCCTGACGTGAGCAGTCAAAAACTGACCATTGACTTTAGAACAGGTTTCTGTTGGTCGATAGCATGATTTGCGGTCTCAAGATAGCAATGTACTTGACCACACCTCATTTTAAGACCAACACACCCATGGGCGCTCAGTTTGGCGCAAATGAATTAGCTATTTATGCAGCATGGACGCTGGGCAGGAAATTGTTATTTTCGTCAGTCAAAAAGTAGGAAAGACACTTGCACTACATTTTGTGCCCAGCTGCGCTGAGTGTAAGATAAATGCCATAGTATCAACACCATGGTGAATTTTTGCTTCTGAAAACTGATTTTTTTAAATTTATATGATTGGGATACAATTGGCTCACCAGAGCTGAAGTGGTTGCTATAATGGACAATGATTTTTTTCCACCACAAGAGATAATTTTAATTAACTGCTATATACAGTAGATACTGTGGGCCAGTATACAGCAGGGAAAAAAAAGTATTGAACGCATCAACATTTTTCGCAGTAAATATATTTCTAATGGGGCTATTGACCTGAAATTTTCACCAGATGTCAGTGAAAACCCAACCAAAGTAAACCACACATACAAAGAAATCAAAACAAATAAGTCCATAAATTAAGTTATGTGTAATAAAGAGGAATGACACAGGGAAAAAGTATTTAGCACACTTACTGAAATTTATTTAATACTTAATACAAAAGCCTTTGTTGGTAATGACACCTTCAAGACACCTCCTGTATGGAGAAACTAGCTGCATGCATTGCTCAGGTGTGATTTTGGCCCATTCTTCCGCACAAACTATCTTCAAATCTTGAAGGTTCCCTCCGATCTTCAGTTCTTTCCATAGATTTTCAATTGGATTCAAGTGGGGTGATTGACTTGGCCATTCATAAAATGTCCACCCTCTTTTCATCTTCAGAATCCTGGTGGATGGCAGCAGATTCTTATCAGAATGTCTTGATACAATTCTCAATTCATCATTCCTTCAATTACATGAAATCTGCCAGCACCATATGCTGAAAAACAGCCCCACCTCCAAACTTCACTGTTGGTATGGTGTTTTGGGGGTGATGTGCAGTGCCGTTTGTCCTCCAAACATGGTGTGTGCTATGACATCCAAAGAGTTCTATTTTGGTCTCTTCTGACCAGTCTATAATCTCCCAGTATTTCATGGGCTTGTCCAAGTGTTGCGCAGCAAGATTCAACATGCTTTTTCTTCAGCAAAGGAGTCTTGTTGCGGTGAGGCCATGGCGGTTCAGTGCCTTACTTATTGTTTTCTTTGAAGCAACTGTACCTGCTAATTCTAGGTCTTTCTGAAGCTTTCCACAAGTGGTCCTTGGCTCTTGGGCAACTCTTCTGATTATTCATTTGACTCCTCTGTCAGAAATCTTGCCAGGAGCACCTAATCATGGCCGGTTTACGGTGAAATTATGTTCTTTCAGATTCCGGATTATGGCCCCAATGGTGCTCACTGGAACATTCAGAAGTTTAGAAATACATCCGTAACCGATCCCATCTGTATGTTTTGCAACAGTAAGGCTGCGAAGGTTTTGAGAGAGCTCTTTGTTTTTACCCATCATGCGATGCTTCTTGTGTGACACCTTGGTCATGAGAAACCCTTTTATTGGCCATCAATTAGGACTAAACCAGCTGATATTAATATGCACTGATAAGGGGTGGGACTGCTTTCTAAATACTGACAGATTTCAGGTGGTTTCTTGGCTTTCCTTGCCGTTTTGCACCTTCTTTTCTTCATGTATTCAATACTTATTCCCTGTGTCATTCTACTTTATTACACATAACTTAATTTATGGACTTATTTGTTTTGATTTCTTTGAATGTGTGGATTACTTGGGTTGTTACCGAAATCTGGTGAAAATTTCATGTCAATAGCCTATTTAGAAATATACAGTATTTACTGAAAAATTGTTGACGCGCTCAAGACTTATTTTCCCCGCTGTATTAGTCAGTTTGCGCATCAGGTTTGGCTGCGGAGTTTAACTCATACAGTTCTTGGGAAATAGGGATGGAACTTAACTCGTCCATATTCTAAACCGTGTTCGACGTTGGCTTGCTAGTGAATATTCAATAACTGATCCAGGTGTGCCATCTAGTGATAAAATAGTGTAACTGCGTGCATAAATAGAGCAGCTCTATGTCCCCCAGCGTCTAGTATACATCTGCACAAAGGGGTTCAGTACATTGTCAGTGTAGCCCTTCAATGGTCTGTCATTTCTTAATACTTTCATAATAATCACATGCTTATATATTGGTCTTAAATATTCAGTAAATAAATTGAGTGATTATTTCTCAAGCGGCATTGAAGAGCAACAGCTTGAAAGCAATGATGCGTTTTAGAGTCAGAGGCTCACGGCAATTCATTTGAATATCCCGTAACACCGGCATTACCGCCAAGGGGACAATGGGCTTTAGGAAGTTAAACTGGACAAAGGAGCTGACTTGAAGTGGGTCATCTTGAAAACAGTCCCAATCCTGGATCCCGACTCGGCTTGGAAACTTGTTTGAATTAACTAAGTAAAGAGGAAGGCTTCCGCAAATTGCCTTCATTAAAGCTTACATAACAGTTAATAAAGATGAAGGGCTCTATCTTTCACACTGCCTTACCCGTTGCCACTACCCGCAACCCGTGAATTACGCATTTAGCAGCTTCCACTATCCCTAAACGATATCTTGCGGCCACACTACCCGCTATGCATTATGTCTAATCCTTTATTTGCGCCTGGAGGTGTGCCCGTGGGCGTGTTTATGCGCTTTCCCTAAAATTGCTATCTTGACCACAAACTTTAGGGAAAGCGTGTAGCGGGTCCTAAAACCACGCAGCTACCGGCATTTGGGCTTTCACAAGAGCCCTATGCATTAGCACTCAGCAACGGAAATTTTTTTTTCCAGCGAGGCGGCATTTCAGAACTCTCTTGCGAATGAAGGTAATTTCGCGACAAGTATGCGTACACCTGTTTTTGCAGCACGGTCACGCAACTTGCTGTAAAAAAATACAACAACTGTCCGATTGGAAAATGTAAACGGATCGAAACCACGTACTTGTCACCAGAATTACCTTCATTCGCTGAAGAGTTCTGAAATGCCGCTCTCGCTGGGGGAAAAAAAAAAAAAAAGTGACGTCGCTGAGTGCCAGTGCATATACCTAATTTTATTTTTTCTAAAATGGGATTTTTGTTCTATGCTTCATTTCAGACGGGAGAGGGAGTTGGAAGTGCATGGCGAAATCGCTTTTTTTTTTTTTTTTTTTTTTTTTTAAGTTTCCATCACAAAAGGGGTAGGCTTGATTTTTTTTTTTTTTACATACCAAACATTAAACAATTTGTCAATGTCAAGTAATAATAATAATAATAATAATAATAATAATAATACAATTCATGATTAACTTAACAAAAACAGATCCTCCCCTGACTGGATTTGACCTCATGCACGGGCAATTTAACTTCGTCAACGGAGAAACGTGGCGACCTTCCTCTCTCCATCACGGGTTTCGGTTTGAGGATTTGGGATAGCGCAGCCTGCTCCGAAAGGCAGTGGCACCTGGCACACTGATTGGTTTAACTGGCGTAACGCCCAAACCACGCCTATGCATAATGTAACGGGTAGCGCTGGTGTTTTAGGGATATAGGCAGGTGTGCAAGATAGCAACTTACGCGGGGGAACACCTCTTACGCAATGCGAAATCCCCAAATAACGGGTTTAGGGACTCTGGCGTAAGATAGGGCCCGAAGAGTTTCCACCAGGGATACTGACCGGTTCTAAGCACAAATAGCGAATTACAATCCAGAAAGTTGTAACTCAAAGGCAGGGGACTAAATACATGTCACAGATACATGTACAATGAAATGACACACAGCTGGGAAGGGAAACACACTGGAGATGTAAACCAATCAAAGGAGACATGCTTATTATTCGACACCTGAACAAGAGGAGAAATGGAAGGCATTCACACAAGGGTTGTGACAGAATGGCATGACCTATCGAGCAGTGGGGCACTGTGGGACTGATTATACAACCTGGTGTTCCTTAGAAATAGGTTTCTCATTATTTTCTGAATCTTGAATGCCTCCGAATGTCCTACCCCTCTGCCTCATCGTAGGAGGTGGTAACAGCACTCAGTTTCCTTGCACGGTAAATATTCTGTGAAGCAATTTTTTATAATGAGTATGTGTGCTGGCTAATGGGGCTCTGGTAAAAAAAAAAAAAAAAAAGACAAATTTGAATCTTTATAATAGAAAAAGCATTTTTAACCTGCTTGGCCAAAAGGCCCAAAGAGGCTTATGCTATTCTCGGGGTGTTTAGTGGTGGTCTGTCGCGCGTGCGTGCGTGCGTGCGTGCATGCGTGTGTGCGTGCGTAAACTTTTGGCTTGTCTGCGCTCTAGCGTCTTCACTTTTTCACCGATCCTTTTCATATTTCATATGTGTTTATATGGTCATAAGGTCAAGACCAAGTTCGATTTTGAGCCGAATCGAACGGATAATTTGGCCAATAGGGGGCGTTCCATTTTGCCCACGTTTGGCCAAGCAGGAATTGGGGAGGTTTTTGGAGACAATTCCTGTCCACCACCACCTAATGGTGAACGCTTGAAAATCATGAATTCATTTTGAGGTTTATGGGTCAAAATGTTTGACTTGTGGTAAAACTTGGTTATTTTATGATTTGAGTGAGCTTCATTTGGAGAGCCATTTGGACAGTGCCTCTATTTTGGCTTCAAGGAAAGTTAGTAATTTGAATCTCATACTCAAATGTTACACAGTTTTTATGAAGGAAATGATGATCCCAGAAATGAATTTTACCGCTGAGCCATTTTTTGATTCTCAGTATTTAATTCTGAACAATTTCGACTTTGAATTTTCATTAAGATTCTTCTTGTTCGCAGCGCTTATTCTGTACTACAGTTATGAAAATGAACGGGAATTAAATGGTTTTCTAAATGCTACCAGTGTTTTGTTCCATTTAAGTTAATTTCCTTATCTCTTTGCTGCTCAAATCTGGAATAATGAAGCCTGAAATGGGAAGACACATACAATTGCCTGATTTGGCTTCTGCATAAAGGTGTTACT
This sequence comes from Gymnothorax javanicus, assembly GCA_029692085.1. Lineage (NCBI taxonomy): Eukaryota > Metazoa > Chordata > Actinopteri > Anguilliformes > Muraenidae > Gymnothorax > Gymnothorax javanicus. The sequence goes on from CM056202.1 coordinate 17,279,454, forward strand.
GGAGCAGTCAACAAGGGAGTTGAAAATAAACATTGCAATCCCTCAAGAATCTCATCCCAGATCAATCCACTCCTCTAACAAGAGCTTAATCAATCCACTGTTCTGACAAGGGCCCATTCCATGGCACCCCATGTGTCCTCAACATCAATCTGAGCCTCTGCATAAAAAGTCTAGAAGTGCCAAGTAAATCAAAGTGAAGAGCCTTGTGCTAAAAGTACCTAAGTCACATTTTGGACAAGTCAAGTTCAGCATGAAACCCCGTTGTTTGTCTTGCCAAGGCCATGAATGAACACCCCAGTGCTAAAAGCACTGAAGTCACAACATGTTTATTTTGAGAAATGATGATTTTGTATCCTGCCATATTCCAAAAGAGAAAGGCAAAAGGGGGCAGCCCTGGCGACGTCCTCTTGTGACCTTGAACTGCGGTGAGCAGGTTTTGCCCATTAAAACCGCTGCTTTGGGATTGGAATAAAGAATCTGAATCAATGGAATAAAATTTTCCCCAGGCCCCATATGTCATAGAGCGTCCTACAAATATCGCGATTCCACAGGATCAAAAGCTTTCTCAGCATGTAATGACAAAATAGCAACTGCAGTGGCAATATTTGGGGAAGCCCCAATAATAAGCAGTTAATAATAATTATGATTAGCTGCCTGGCGAGTTTTCATGAACCCTGTCTAATCATGGTGGACTAAGATAGTCATATACGGCTCCAGATGGCGAGCAAGTTCCTTTGCTCTCACCTTGATATCAAAATTCAACAAAGAGAGGGTACCATAATAGGCACAGTCCAAGAGATCTTTATCTTTTTTGAGCAGTAGAGACTATTGCCATGTTGACATCCCAAGAAAAGGAGCCTTTTAATGGGTGCAAATTGAATCATGTCCAGATATAATTGTTCTAGTTGGGGCCGGAATGGTAGGATTACATCAGAAGGGATTCTGTCAAAACCAGACAATTTTCCAGTTCATACTTCGTAGTGCCTCTTTCAGTTTTGTCATGAGAGCATCAGATGATGCCCAAGCCACGAAGTCAAATGAGGTCACTGGAGGTTGGGGAGAAAAGCTTTTATCTTTCCGGTACTGCCTGAGTCTGCGCGCTGTATCATCTAAAATAAAAAATTTTAAAAAACCAGAAAGTAAAATTGACTACAGAGGAGCTGATAGAGCCATCTTGGAATCAAATGGTAGAAATATTCAAAAATTCACTGTGATCATAAAAGGCAAACAACTTGAGTCACACAGATTGTGGTATTGCCATAGTAGTAAATCTTGCAAAATGAACTTTAATTTGATCATGATTGATTGGAAAGAGCTAAATTTGTAAGATGTAATGTCATTACAATGGAATGAATGATAATATTCTGAAAAGTATAATAATATACAATATTATACAGCAGAGAATGGTTTCAGATTTCATGGGCCTGCATTTGTAACGGAGAGTCTCTGCGGTTGAGTTTGCACTCTTTTTCATTTTGGGGTCAATATTACTTAAAAAGAGAGGAATTTACTAAGCTTCCATGCATGAATAAGTTAGTTTCAGTTAGTTTTCATTTGGGGACTAAATGCATGGGCACTTTATAATCAGTGACGTGCCGTTGGACGTCAGTTAGGGTAGGCAGAATCCTCACTGTTAAACAAACGATAACTCTTATTACTTTGCTTGATTAGCAATCAGGATTGATTTACTAATTTATAAGACTAAGCGGCAGAATGGCGTGCCAGTTCCATCCACAACATTATTGCTCAGTGCATCGAACTTAAAATGCTCACGAGACAGCAAGTTTGTTCATATTTGCTTGGAGGAAGCTAACACAATGCCATTAAACAAATATTAAAACCTTTCTTATGCGGCGTTCAATGTGTGGTCAATATGTTTATGATAATATTTCCCCCCTTAAACACGTACTTTTTATTGCCATTTTTTTCAAATAGGGAGTTTATTTTCAGTCTTCTTTCATAATCCGATAAACAAAAGATCAAAACAATATACGGAATTACCGAGAGTTGAGATTTTTTCCTAATTAATTATTAAGATTAACTTCCTTGCAGTCTCGAATCAAAGCATAAAGGTAAATTGATCTTTTTGTCGCTATCACCTTTGAATCATTACAGGCTTAATTGACCAGAAAAAAGGTCAAATTGATTGATTGACAATCAGGCATAGTACGTGGAAACAGGTTGACAAAATCTAGCGATAAAAAAGGAGAAGTCACTGCCTACCCTGACCGCACGTCCCTGTTTATAATCCAGTTTCATTTTTATTGTCAAAAAGATTAGGCATCCGCTTATGTTTGATGCTGAAATTTATGATAAGCATCAAAACAGTTGCTTGGTTTTGAAACATAGTAGTATTCATAACTCACAACAAAGCGAAAATCTCAAAATTTTTCTCTGTTTGATGAGGTGTGTGTGTGGGGGGGCGCAATTTATTTTTGAGTTCACACATAATCAGAAATTCTGAGTATACTCGTCAGATTTAGCACACTTCCAATCAATGGGCCTCATTTATGAGACAGCATAAGAACAAATTTTCTCAAGTTCCTTTGAACAAACGTTTGCACATTGAAATTGGGATTTATCAAACTTTCCTCAAGACTGACTTGTCAGGTGTGAGCTTACGTAAAGCATACATCAACTGCACGTCCTGTTCTCTATCTTGAATATTTAAAAATTAATACCAAAATTGAATGTAGACCTCTTTTCAAATGTTAAAATAATCAGATAAAATAAGGGAACTTCTTTCATTTTATGTTTGGCATTTTCCTAATGTTTGAAGCTCACAACTGCAGAGAACATATTGAGTTTATCAAGAATGATGTAATCATTTTCAGAAAAACATTTTTATTGTCATAATTTCATGGCAATCAAAGTAAGCTTTGCCATCAAAGCTCGCGAAAAGATGAGTGGTTCCCAAGGGATTGTCTTTTACCTTACCAAGAAATCTAAGTGGTACTCTTGTTTTAATCTAATTTGGCTCATCAATTTACAGATGTTGAATACTGTGTGACTGAAATATCTGTGCAAGGTAAGATCCTAGCCTTGGGAAGCACAGAGAACTTAAAGCTTATAAGGCAATATTTTAAAGATTCAGGAAAGGGGTAATATAAAGACGAGTGACAAATTACGGGAAAAAACTTGCAAAGATACATTGACAAACATAATGAATGCAGATGCTTCATTGATTTTTAAAGCATGGTTTGGGCCCACCCGTCCCTTTAAAGGTGGTAGGGTCACTGCAACTCAGTGCATTCCAACAATGATGGATGTGGTCTCTTCCAAGTTGACAATGGGACAAGTCCCACAGGGCTCAAGGGGTCTCTGAATGGTTTTATGAGAATGAACATGGTTCATGATCAGATCTTGAACAAAATGCATTCATACGAGAGATTGTGGAAAAACGTGTTTGACAGCGCTCTCTGTCACCGTTATCAAAACACCCACTGAGGGAAAGGTGCTCCATCTCTCCTGTAAAGCCTTACACGAGTAGACTTTACACCAAGGTACATTAAAGCTGATCTGGCTGCTTGAGGAGGGCCAATAGCTTCCTAAAACGGCTTATGTTGATTTTCTCATTTATTTGTAACCAGTCTGCCTAACCATCTCAGATTTGGCTGCAATGATTTTTGGAGAAAGGTCTATGGGTAGATAGAAAAAAACAAAAAACTGCCACACGTCGCCACACGTCACATAAAAAAAAAACAAAACTGAGAAACAATAATGAAGCCTTCCTCCTATAGTGTTTTTGCATGTTTGCACTAGCCAAGAACTAGGGCTGATGTGAATGAAAAGTATAATCAGAAGGATAAAAGAAAGGAATACCAAGGTGGCTAGTGTAACCCCATTTCCAAAAAAGTTGGGACACTGTGTAAAATGTAAATAAAACAGAATGCAATGATTTTCTAATAATTTTAACTTAATATTTATCTGAAAATAGTAAAAAGCCAATATATCAGATGTTGACACTGAGATATGTTTTTTTTTTTGCAAATATGCTCTCATTTTGAATTTGAGGCCAGCGACACGTTTCAAAAAAGTTGGGACAGGGACAAGTTCATCACTGTGTTGCATCATGTCTTCTTCAATCAACACTGTAAGCGTTTGGGAACTAAGGAGACTAACTGCTGTAGTTTTGAAAGCAAAATGTTCTCCCATTCTTGCTTTATGTTAGATTTCAGCAGCTCAATACTTTGCAGCCGCTTTTGTCATATTTTTCATTTCATAATGCGCCAAATGTTCTCAGTGGGTGACAGGTTTGGACAACAGGCAGACCACTTTCGCACCCAGACTCTTTTACTACAGACCCATGCTGTTGTAATATGTGCTGAGTATGGTGTTTGGCGTGGTGTCGCTGAAATGAGCAAGGCCTTCCCTTAAAAAAGGCATCTGCATGGCAGTAAAAATTGCAACAAAACCTTTATATATTATTCACCATTAATGGTACCTTCATGCATATGCAAGCTACCCATGCCATGTGTATTAAGGCACCCCCATACTATCATGGATGCTGGCTTTTGAATTGTACGCTGATGACAAGCCGATGGCCCCACTGCTCTTTAGCCCAGTGGACGTGGCATCCATGATTTCCAAAAAGAATTGAAAAAAACACAAACTCCCACACACTGTACCACTTGCAAAAATTAATCAATAGTGTATAGCAACGTTTCGGTCAAAAGACCTTCATCAGGCAAACAATCCGTTCAGGAGAGCAGGACATTATACACGGTTGTCGCTGCAAGCCTGCAACCAATCAACATTCTAATGACAGATCTGAGTCAATTAACAAGTATACAAAACAAAATAAACTTGAAATACCTGACTCAGAATAAAAAGTTACAAAGAAAGTAGTCTATAACAAATTATAAATGTAACAAATTACATTTCAAGGATTAGATCAGGTATAAAAATGTAACTGTATGATCACAATTCTAATATTGTCAATTAATAGTTGCCTCACCCCCAGTGAAGAAAAATCCCAGATGCCCAACTATTAATTGACAATATTAGAATTGTGATCATACAATTACATTTATATCTCTGATCTTATCCTTGAAATGTAATTTGTTACACTTATATCTTGTTATAGTCTACTTTCTTTGTAACTTTTTATTCTGAGTCAGGCATTTGAAGTTTATTTTCTTTAGTATACTTGTTAATTGACTCTAATAACAGATCTAAATGTTGATTGGTCGCAGGCTTGCAGCTACAACCTTGATGAAGGTCTTTTGACCTAAACATTGCTATTCACAATAAAGTAATTTTTGCAAGTGGGATGGTGAGTGGGAGTTTATGTTTTATTGATCGCCTCATGCCTCTTTTACGCACCTGTGCTATGTCATAGATGTGCAGAGCTTTTTCCTATTTTCCAAAAAATAATTTCACATTTTGATTAATGAAAACACAGTGCAGTTTTTTTACTTTTTCTCTTTTTTTTAAATGATTTTAAATGAGCTTGGGCCAAGAGAAGAAGGCCGTGTTTCTGGATCTGGGTTATATATCAGGGGTGGGGAACCTTATCCAGGAAGGGCCGGTGTGGGTGCAGGCTTTCATTCCAACCAAGCAGCTACACACCTGATTCTACTAATCAACCTCTGGGATCTTTGTTAAGGACCTTGATTAGTAGAATCAGGTGCGTAATTACCTAGTTGGAATGAAAGCCTGCACCCACACCGGCCCTTTCTGGAAAAGGTTCCCCACCCCTGTTATATATGGTTGAATTTCTAATTTGCAGAGTGTAACTTGCATTTGTGGATGCAGTGACAAATCACAGCCATTAAAAATGAGGTTTTAACCTTGTCCCATGCGTACCGAGATTTTTCTGGATTCTCGGAATCTTTTAATGATATTACGTTGCATAAAGGATAAAATCTCCAATTTCTTTACAATTTTAAGCTGAAAACATTATTCTTAAATTGTTGAACTGTTTCCCCAATCAGTCTTTCATCGAGTAGTAAAGCCCTCACCATATTTACTAATGAAAGACTTCTGTAAATACCCAATCATCTTACTGACCTGTTGCTAAATAATCTAATTAGCAGTGAGATGTTCAGCCAGTAGTCTTTTTTTAGCATCATGCAAATTTTCTAGTCTTTTACTGTCCTGTCACAACTTTTTAAAAACATGTTGCTGTCATCAATTCAAAATGAGCAGATATTTTTAAAAAAAAAACAACATTTATGGGTTTTGTCATCTGATATCTTGTCTTTGTGCTATTTTCAAATGAATATAAACTTCAAATAATTTGAAAAGCATTGCATTATGTTTTTATTTACATTTCACAGATTTTCCCAACTTGCATGGAAATGGGGTTGTAGAATAATATAATGAATCACTGAAAGAAATATTTTAATGCCAAAGAACCAGCATGATTTTGATATAAAGTGTTTAATTTTTTTTCAAAATATAGTTTTTTTCAGCAGATCTGTTTACATGCTTGTGAAGGAGCTCGAAGACCAACAAATTCCAAGCACTCATACGTGTGGCCGCGACAGACCTACAGTGGAAGAATATCACCACATTATTCTGTCATAAAAGTAAAATATGGGGCCCACAAAAAGAGATGTGTATATCATGAACTGCACCAGCTCAGAACTGTCATTCTCTTTTCTTTCATCTCCAAGTTCCTCTCTTTAACAACCTCACTGTGTTTGTTCAACTTGAGAAACTTTAGACTCTGTATTGCTTTGGATATTCTCTGCTGCCTTGCTTCTGGAGCCACAGGTAAAGTACATGGCCAGTTTCTTGTTTGTGGCAATGATGAGCACAGGACTGATGGTGGAGTAGCAGGTGGCAAAAAAGATGCGCGTGTCCAACACGGCCTCTGGCATATGGGAAACAGCAAGTGAGTAGAACCACAGTACATTGTCCAAGGTGAACAGTGTCACATATGTGCTCACAAGCAGCAGGACGGCACGAGATGCATCTTCAGTCTTCCTGCCGGCTCCCTGCAGACCCTGAACCTGCTGACGGTGCCGATGTAGGATCACCATCACATACACTGCTGCTGCTGCCATCAGGCCAACAAAAAGGAAATCTCGTGTGATGAACAACACACCAGTGGCCATAAAAGACATGGGGCTTGGGAACACCACAATGCAGAACTCCATGTTAAGGGTAAATTTTGGAATGGTGCCATTGACAGGAAAAGCCTCACTATAGAGAATGGCAATTTGGTAGATGATGAAGCTGAGCACATAAAGGAAGATGATGGTGTGAATTAGGTGGCCTGGCAGCCAGCGTTTTAGCCAGGTCCAGCCAGGCTTTGACGGTGCCAGGACCACACACTGGTAGGAGCTCAGCAGGGAGGTTGTAGTGACAGACATGGCCCGGGCGACACGGTAGATGAAGAGAACTGTTTTACAGACTTGACTGCTGAACCCCGGGTTGATACCCCCAGCGGTCAGAGCCTGAGGAATACCCTGGCACAGCGTCACCATCAGGTTGGCAAAGACCAGCTGGCTGAGAATTAACTCATTGTGCTGCATGTGGCCCCGTACAAGAAATAAGTGCCAGAAGAGCAGGAAAGCTCCCAGATTACCTGGGACTCCCACTACAATCAGACCAATGAAACCGGCTGCTTTCAGTGCTTGGCGCACCTCCATATGCCCCTCAGGTCTGTGGGGAAAGAAAAGGGAGCATTGAGCAGTGTGTGGTGACTGAGTCTCAACCTCAGATCCAAAGCCGAGGATACAATTAGAGACCTATGATTATGCTGTAGAAACGAGAGGAAAATTGAATAACTCAAAAGGAAATGTATTATTTAATTATAAAGATGTTTAGGGCACTGTCGAAATAAGACCTATCCACATAGACAGACGCATCTTATTGAATGTAAATTTTTGATAATCAATAAAAACGTAATATCATTACTGTGTAAATACATTTGAAAAATGGAATAAAATTTAGGGGCAATCTTACTGTTAATAAAAAAGTTAACTTTCATGAGATGGTTGACTGCTGCAGAATGCAAATCAATTGTATTTTATTTAGCCGAATCCTTTAATAATCATTCAGGAGTAACACAAATATACATATTTTGAAATATAATTTCATTTTAGAAACTTTTTAAACTGTAATACTGCGGAGAAATTTAATTCCTTACCTTGTGCTTCAGAAATAATGAATTGTGTTGTAACATGAAAAAAAATCAGCAGATTTATTATGTAGTGTCCTCCTGTTCCAGCCCTACTATGACCGAGTTAATTAATAATACATTGTCCCATCTCACAGCATGCAAACAGAGCCATGGGCGTCACTCATGACAAGTTCATTAGGTTCTTTTCTGTCCATACAATGAATTAACAGAGCTAACATGAGACCATTCTGAATATATTACATCATTTGCACTGAAAAATATCAGCATTATTGCCAATGTCAGTCAATTCAGTCAGTTATCTTCAATATTAAACATATGATCAAACACTGGTTGAAGGTCAAGTCTTTTAGCAGACCCCATACAGAGCAACTCATAGGAGGAGGAAAAGAAACAATGAGAGTATTGACAAGAGACTATAACTAATAGCAAAAATAGAGCCACGGGCACTGTAGCCCACCTGCGCATTCAACTCTTCTGACCTAACTTGATTATTGCTTGCAGAGCCGCACAAGAACTGTGCAACATTCAAGAAGTGACTAATAATTAATGTATATATTTTGTGGTTTATGTCTTAAGTTGCAGGGAACATTGAGTGTACCATTAGTAATCATGGAGTTCAAGAATATTTTTCTATTCTGAAACTTTGCGAAAAAATGGGAGGTTGTCTGTTGACTAATTTTGACCATTGTCCTTATGCTGTCTTTATCAGTGGGAGGATGTCTGCACAGTATCAGTATCAGCTTCCTTGGAACAGCAGTTCTGGAGATTTTTAAAAGCCATTAATGAAATTTAGGGGCATGGTCTGATGTCAGAGGTCAAAATGCTCTGTACAGAAAAGCCTGGAATATTCTGTGTAGCATATTGAATCATGCTTCTTAGTACCTACATACCAAATTTCAGCTGAACTGCGGCAGAAATTATTGACAAATGGGTCAACATGGTATTTTCCATATGGCTGCTTTGTCGATCATGATGGAAATTGAGTTGCAAAGATTTAAATAATGTTTGCTGATATCTTTCAGCCGATGAGGACACCAAAGTGTCAGCTTCATTGGCCCAACAGTTTCAGAGAGGACATTTACAGACTATGACAAAGTCAACAGACAACAATGGACAAACAGGCCATCACCAGACCATAGCCCCAGGTGAGCTAAAAACTAACAATAAGGGTGATTAAAAATGTTGCACAACAATGCTCTCTTGCATTTCAAGAGCAGGTGGCATAAGCCACCTCATCTGAGCAAGGTATGGTGGGGAGTGGAGTCCCTCAGGGATCGGTGTTGGGACCCCTGCTGTTCCTCATCTACATGAATGACCTTGATTGGAATATTGAGAGCAAATGAGTTAAATTTAGTCATGGGCACATTTTGGACCCCGATCTATTGATCTATCACACCCTAGATAGCAAAGGAAATTGTTACTCCCAAGACAGAAGCACAGGAACCACAATTTATAAATCTGAGAAGCCCTGAGCAGCAGTCACAATAGAAACTGTGGGGAGACTAAGTAAATGGATAATACGCCTCTTTTAGCAGGAGCTTAGTTCCAGTTAACAAAAAAAAGAAATACCAAATAGATACAAACTCGATATGTAATAAGAACTCAGATGGCTGACTTGATTTCATACAGTCCCAGTTCTATGAATATACTAGTCTAACAATATCATAGAGCATAGCTCAGAATTCAGATAATCGCAGACTGGCTTTTCTAGATACTGTTCTCAAGTGAGAGCCTTCAATACCCAGATATGTGATAAACAGGAAATACCAATTACCAATACAATAATGTCAGCGGTAGCTACCTAGCTAGTCTCGGGCAGCTGCAATGCCCAGGAGAAACTGGAGGGGGCGAAGCGCTCCAGTGAATCTTACTCTTTAATAAATACAACCTAACCGAATTGACAACTCACGTAACTGTTGCCCTGCTAACTAAATACTAAATCCCAGATCCCAAGTCAAAAATGCAAACGGTAACTATCTAGCTAGCTAGCCTCAAATGGGTACTACAACCAAAAGAAACCAAAAAAGATTAAAACCCTGGTAAACTTTAATCTTAAAATAATTCCAAAGGGCCAAATTAACGACTCGTTTACCAAGAGAGCTAACTGAACACCGTATCTCCCAACAGGCTGTAGCTAAGCACTCAAACACGCAACTAAACTTTGACGAGCTGATCAAGGCACAGCGACCAGAGGAAAATACTAAAATAACGTAATTAGCAATATGTTCATGTGTAAGAGCCCTTTGGTAAAAAGGAAATACCAAAAACGAGTAAAACCCCAGTTAATGTTAATATTTAATTCAAGGGAGCTGGGTGAATATCCCGCTTACAATGCGAGCTAACTAAACACGACTTGACTTTGAAAAGCTGATCCAGGCACAGTGACCAGAAGGGAACACTAACTATCTAACTTGGCAATATGTGTACACGGTAAAAGAGAGAGACCGAAAATGAATAAAAACCTTGGTGAACATCAATATTTATTTGCTAGTAGACTACAAAAGGCATGCACTCACGTATGAAACCAACAACAAGTTGTAACTAGTGCTGTCAATCGATTAAAAAATTTAATCGAGTTAATCACGTCTACTCTGTGATTAATCATGATTAATCACAAATTTCCCATGGGCTAAATAAAGTCTTATCTAATGGATAGAACCTATCGAAATACTACAATTGACTAGAATTTTGTTTTGAGATAAAATAAGTACAGGTATGGTGTTTGAATAAAGAAATACAAACCAGAATTTTTAAACTATATTTAACAACTCAGCTTGTATTGGTTTGGAAAATACAATGTCTTTATTTGCTGAGCATTAATATTCATAAACTTAAAACTTACCAGCAGACAACCATCAAGTACTAAACTACTTATGCTGCAAAGTTTAAACTGCTTGCTTGTGGACTGTAGTGACATTTCACCAAACTAAATGTCACATTAAGCAGGCTTGAGGCTGAATAAGAAAATGAAAGCTGTAGTGTCTTGGAGAGACAAAGTGAACAGTCCCTTTCACACTCTTAAGGTAGATAACATTATTTGAAAAACACTGAACTTGTGTTAATGACTCAGGTCATAAGATCTTCCTTTTCTTTTAACCTGCTCACCACAGGCACCTGTGTGTGTCAACCACTACTGTAGTATGCATACCTCTAAACTAAAACTAGGCTTTCATTTATAACAGTGCAGAGCTTTAACTGATTAAAGTGCCTCAAGTAGTGCTTGGCATTACCCACAATGAACTGCCAACTTAAATAGCAATCAAGCACATAAAACAGTTACAATAACTTCTGCTTCAAAGCAAATGTAAACAGCTTGTCTTTTAAATGTAACATTCCACCCAAATAAATGCAGCATTTACAATAAGTGGCCTGAGGGCTGAATAAAGTGAACGTCAAAATTGTCACAAGACACAAAATGAACAGTCCTTTTCACACACTTAATGGAATAACATTACTCTAAACTGTGCGTAAAGGTATTATGAAACATGGCTCAAGTAAGCCAGTTCACACTCTACTTTTCTTTCAACCAGCTGCTCAGGCAGACTAGCTTGTTGACATTTTCAGACAACAGAGCTGACCTCTTCTTATGAAGAATGTGCCCTGCTAAAGAAAAGAGTCTCTCACAGGGAACTGTTGTGGCGGGTGTAGCCAGGTACTTCTGTGCAAGATGGGCCAGCTTACTATGGGCGCCACTGTGTGCATACCACCACTGAAGTGGACATGAGTCAAAGCTGGCACTGGGCTCTGCCCTGTACCTGTCCAGTGTTTTGTCGTTGGAAAGTGCCTCTTCATCAGAATCTGATTCTGACTCCATCAGTAGGAGAGCCATCTTCTTCTTTGGTGGCTCAGGTTCCACATCCTCACTACAGGGCTGTGATACAGGTTCTTTAGCTTTCAGCATCTCACTAAGCTTCTGCCACACATCTTTCCTATCTGCTTTGGGCAGGCATCTTAGGTCCTTGAATCGGGGGTCCAGAGCTGTTGATACCTTTAACCATGACAGGTTTGTGTTCTCCTTTCGTTTGTTGAGGTCCTCTGTGAATGCAGCTTTGAAGCGTGCAACGTAGGCAGGGTCAACATCTGTGATCTCCATTGTGCGCACAAGATGGCAGAGTGCAGGAAGGACCACAGAGCAGCACACATATTTCTCAACCCCCAAGAGCTCGGTGATGAACCTTCAAACGTACAAAAAGACAAACAGAATTATATAGGCAGTATTTTTCATTAGAAGCATCCATTCAGTGAACAGGCCTAAAATTATTTCTAACATACAGTAATAATGTGACAACTACATGAGAGAAAATAAACAGTTACCCTTTACATTACAGCTGGGTAATAAGAAGGTAGTGTTATGGTAATATATACGTAATTTCATGGTAATATTAATTTTAAACCACATATTACGAGTACTTACCGTGCAGTTTTCCACACAATTACCGTGCAGTTTACACACAATTGAATTCTATTTGAATTCATACAGTTCATATGAACACAGAGTTTGTCTCAATCCAATGTTTTTTTTTAATCCTCGGAACTCCATAGAATGATAACCACAATAAAAATGAATTAATAAAAATGACAACAATATAGTTAGCCCTACTCTTACCTTTCTCTTGTGGCAGAATTTGTTTTCATCAATCACAATGAAGTAACTTCGCCCTCCAATCCTACCAGTCCTCCTCATTTACATTGTTATTGTCTGGAAACTGCACGGTATTTACTTGTAATATGTGGCTTAAAAATAATATTACTATGAAATTACGTATATATTACCGTAACATTACCTACTAATTACCAAGCTGTAAAGTGTTGCCAAATAAACTCAGAGAGAATATAGAAATCAACTTGCCTGCATGGCTCCAGCAGTGTCTCCAACTTTGCTATCTTTTCATATTCACTTGGGGTTAGCATGGCTAAGCTGTGCCTCTGCTGGGCCAGTGTTGCCCTCAGGGGGCTCTTCGTTGCGTTGGACACGCTTTATCATCTCCAGTGTTGAATTCCAGCGAGTGGGTACATCCTGGACAGGTGACTCCTCTGTTTGTCCATGGCAGGCTTGCTGAACTTTTAGCTCTGCTGTGTTTGCGGGACTGTGTTTAAAATGCCCGACTATTTTACGGCACTTTGCTAAAGCACCGTCAAACCCACTGTCATTGAGGGACACTGTGATAACCCGCTGTATCATGTGCGCGACACACGGCATGTGCTCGAATGGTAGACTCCGGGCTGCAGCAATCATATTTCGAGCACTATCTGTTCCTATAGAGGTAACCTTGTCTGTTATCCCCCACTCCTTTGCAACATCAAGAAACTGACGAGCACAAGCTTCGGCGAAATGTCTTTCCTCTGATTTCACTACACCTAGCGCAAATGACTGCAGCTGCCAACTATTATCGATCAGGTGTGCTATTACCCTGAGGTAGTTATGGTTGCTTACTGCTGTCCAGTGGTCCCCTGTCAGTGCAATAAACGTAGCTTTGGCCAGTTGTTCCACCTTCGTTGCCTTTTCATTACCATACAGTTCGTGAATTCTTGTGACAACAGTTCCCCTTGAAGGTGTCCTATATAATGGGTCACCTGAGGCTATCTGTATGAGATGCTGAAGCCCCTCATCTTCAATGATGTTAATGGGTCTGCAGTCTCTGGCAACCCATTCGGCGATTGCATCATTTAACCTCGTTTTTGTCTTCTTGTTGACGAGTCCGAGTCTGTTGCACTCTGCCAGTGTAGCTTGACGAACGTGGCTTGATCCCATGTTGTTGGTAGCGTCTTTGCTAACGTTGGCAAAGATATGCTTTGCGCGCAGGTGATACTTTAGACTCGTTGTGCTTGATGGAAAGACAATTCATCAGCACAATAAGTACACACAACTTTGGTTTTATCCAGACTTCCATTAGGCAGCTTTTTAAATTGAAATTTGCCGTGAAGCAGACCTGGGTCTTTCTCCTCACTCATCATTACTGGCTGCATTTGTCCCGCCTTTCACCTTTTCACCCCAGGAACGTAAACATTCGAGCAGGAGGAATACGGGAGGAAGTTGTGGTCAAACTTTGTCATATGATTAAACTGCGTTATAATTTTCTTTAACGCGTTAAGATTTCAAGATTAATCACGGGCGTTAACGCGGTAATGTTAACAGGCCTAGTTGTAACTATACTGACCAAAAAAAGAAACGCAATTACGTAATCCGGTGCCAAATTTCGACAAACCCATTGAGAAAGATGCTTTGCTCTGAGTTATTTTTGGAGGTGAGTGCTTCTATCATACAAATTTTCGCGGTCACAGCGCATATTCTGGAGCTGCCATTCGTCCGGAACCAAACAATCGGCAGTGCTTGGATTCGAGTACTACCATTGTCTTAACACTCTTTTCGTTTTGAGTTCCTCGTAGACACTGGGGCCTATAAAAGTCTGACCAAAAATGAGTAAAAATCAGACAGGTTATAATGCCACGACTAACGAAGTTCAACAAGAACGCGCGATTGGGATGCTACAAGCCAGAAGTTGGGTAGATAGAGTTGCCAATTCGGCGTGCATTCTGCGACAATTTGTCGCCTCAGATCCAGTTTAATGCCACTGGACACACGGCCGATCGACCCAGATCCAGTAGGCCACGTGTTACGACTCCAGCGTTTGACCATTGTATCACAACCGACCGTCTGCTACACACCGACCCAACCTTCATTTTGTTGAAGAAATCCTCAACACCATCCCTTACTGCGATGAAATTCTCCGTCCAGTCGTCCTTCCATTCGTTCAACGTCACCGACTGACTTTCCAACAGGACAGCGCGCGTCTGCACGTGGCACGTATCTGTTTGGAGTTCCTTCGGGACGAAAATGTGCAAATGCCTCCCTGGCCAGTGTTTTCTCTAGATCTTTCATCTATAGAACACTTGTGGGACATTCTGGATAGAGTGATCCGGAGACGTCAACCACCACCAGCAACAGTACATCAGCTAAGACGAGCACTGACCAAAGAGTGGAACAGCGTTCCATAAGCAACAATCAGACGTCTGGTGATGTCTATGAGACGCAGGTGTTTCTCCTAAATCCGGCAGTTAGGACCTACTTTTAGTGCTAAGATGCTTTGTGAATAGCAAGGTTTCTTTTTATTTTAAGTTTTCTGAGTTTTTAAATGATAAGAAAGGAAAAAGGGCCATGTGCAAAAGTTTGGGAACCCTTTATGATTATTCTTTGCTACCTTTTAAGAAGATGATTACCAAGGCCCAGACCCAGGTAATTTACTCGTTAGGGCTTCAATGAGTCAGGTGATTATAATTCCAGGGTTGAACTATATTTTCTGAATTAACTCCATGCCTTCTAAAGTATCCCACTGTGGTGGCTGTTGTATCTGGTGCTAAAAACCATGTGTTCCTCTAAACAGTTGTCCAAGGATGTCAAAATCAAGATAATTCACTTCCACCAACAAGGAGAGGGCTACAAAAAACTCTCGCAATGGTTCAAACTACCCATTTCTACTGCCAGACACATCGTAAGAAAATGGAAAATAAATGGAACAACGAAGTCAAGGCAAGATCTGGAAGACCAAGAAAAATTTCAGATAGAATGGCCCGAGATCTGGTGAGAAATGCTCAGAAGACCCATACATCACTGCAAATGAGCTGCAAAAAAGAGTAGCAGACATAGGTCTCGTTGTTCACAGGACAACAATACAGCGTACCTTAAATAACAAAGACCTGCATAGCAGAGTTGCGAGAAAGAAGCCTCTCCTATGACCTCAACACAACATTAAGTGTCTGAAGTATGCAAAAGAAAACCTTCAGAAATCTCAAGCCTACTGGAACAATGTGCTTTGGACTGACGAAACCAAAATTGAACTTTTTGGCCTCAACCAAAGAAGGTGTTTTTGGAGAAAAAAGAGTGAAGCATTTGTAGGGAAGAACACGTTGCCAACTGTGAAGCATGGAGGTGGATCCATTATGCTTTGGGGTTGTGTAGCAGCTGGGGGCACAGGCAATATTGTGCGGGTGGAAGGAAGAATGGATTCCACCAAATATCAAGACATTCTCGAGGCTAAGGTTCAAAGCTCTGTCCAGAAATTGAAGTTGAAGAGATGTTGGGTATTCCAGCAAGACAATGACTCGAAGCATACCTCAAAATCCACCATGAAGTACCTCCAGGGAAGACGGAGGAAGGTTTTGGAATGGCCATCACTGTCCCCAGACTTAAATATTATTGAAAATTTGTGGAGAGACCTCAAACATGTCGTGCATGCA
Organism: Gymnothorax javanicus; assembly: GCA_029692085.1. Classification (NCBI taxonomy): domain Eukaryota; kingdom Metazoa; phylum Chordata; class Actinopteri; order Anguilliformes; family Muraenidae; genus Gymnothorax; species Gymnothorax javanicus. Next base: position 17,295,784 of record CM056202.1, read on the forward strand.
AGAAGGCCAAAGAATATTTCTGAGCTAGAGGTGTTATAATTTGTATGGGCTCCGCCCTCTAACAGCTCTGTTAATGCCAATCCCTTGCTGCGCAGCAGCCTGCCTGAATAAATTTGCATATCCATCCCCCTCCTGGCTATATAATGGTAAAACCCCTTTCATTCAACTCCCTTAAATTTACAGCCCCGAAGAAAATAATGCAAGAAGATAGCTGACCATCGCCATCGCGGTCTCCAAGCCCATGCCTCCCCGTCTGGCAGAGCGATATGGGAAACAAGCGGGGAAGTCATGACCCGCTACAGCAGCACGGCGTGGCCCCTACTGCGACAAATGATGGTGCGCGGGGATGTGTGTTTCTGTTTGTGCCTGTAACGTCTTAAATAAAGACAATACCTTGTCACTAAAAGCACAGCCCAACGCACATCCCCACCCTTACACTGAATATGTCAGACACATACATTCAGTTAAGCACACCATTCCTCAGGAAGTTCAGGTGATTCTTTTCTGACCCCTCAGAAAAAAATCCTCAACTCCTCCCCTCATAACGTCATGCTCCTCTGCCGAAAAATGGTTCAGTAGAGCGTGTTCGCGGGCAAATGCAGAATATGCAAATGAGCCACTATTAGCGCCATTTTCCAATGAGCCTGTGATAGTTACTGCAGCACAGTCTTCATCAGGTATGCTTTTATTTTGACCAATACAAGTGCGTTAACTTCTTGTAACCTGCCTTCACATGGTCAAGTGCCTATGAGCGGTCAAAGTAACCACATGACTGATAGCATTATGTTTAGAGGGTAAGACTATTGTGGGGAAACCCGGGTTCGAATCCCGGGTGTGCTGTGTCAAACTGTGTCGTTCCAGCATAATTTCCTGGTCATTTGAAAATGGAAATATCTTCATTTTATAAAGGCTGTCGTGGGTAACACAAATATGAACATTCTGTTGCTGTTTTTCCCAGAATTTCCAGTGCTTCCTGCACTGGAGATTCCGTACAACCCTTTCAGAGATGGCCTCCCTTGGGCAGCAGTGTGGTTTCTCCCCACAACCCCAGCGGCAGAGAGGGCCTGGATCAGCTTTCAGAATTTCATTATGAGTGCCCCCCGCTCTTAGACGCGCCCACTGTCATAAAGACTGCAAGTGTGGAGATAGTTGTGTCGCTTACCCCCATGGTTCGACAGAATGTGAAACCAGGGCTACTCATTCCAATTTTTTAAGGACCCCCCCCTCCAGGGCATCCTCGAATCTGCCGTCGGCTCGCAATTGGAGGTCCTTTCACAGGAGGTTCAGGACTTACTGCTGAAGGGCACTATTGTGCGGGTACCAGTGTCGGATGCTCACAACGATTTTTACTCCAAGTACTTCCTGGTTCCAAAGAAGTCGGGAAGGATTCGCCCCATACTGGATTTACGGATGCTCAATGGCTACTGGGCACGGAAGTCCTTCAAAATGCTGACAATCCGGCAGCTGTTGAAAGCAGTCCAGCCAGGCGACTGGTGTGTATCCGTCGACCTGAAGGATGCATACTTTCATGCGGCTATCCGGCGTCGCCATCAGAAATTCTTACACTTTGCCTTTCAGGGTTGTTTTTCAGTACTCCAGATTGCCTTTTGGGCTTTCGCTCTCACCCCGAACGTTCTCCGTCGCGGAGGGGGGGATGCGAGTCCTACATCACTTGGAAGACTGGCTCCTTCTGGCCAACTCGCCAGTCGAAGCCATAGAACAAGCAAAGCGCCTGATTCTCCATATATCACAGCTGGGGTTTGCAATAAATTAGGAGAAGAGCATGGCGACACCGTCGCAGTGGCCCCTACAGATATGGTTTCAGCGTCTCAAGCTGAGTCCCCGGCGCCGGAATCTCCACATGCTCATTTTGCTGCATTTAGCGATGCCTGGTCTGGTTTTCTGGTCCAGTGAGGAAAACTTGACCCGAGGGGCTTCGTTGGGCCAGCCAGCAAGCTGGATTGAGGTCTTTACAGATGCCTCCCTCCAAGGCTGGGGAGGGGGTGTGCCAAGGCCGGTCGGTCGGGGGCCGGTGGGACTCCGAGGAGTCCCGGCATATAAATTCTCTGTAAATGGTTGCAGTTTTTGAACGTCCTGCTTCATTTCCTGGAACTCCTACGGGACCAACAGGTCATGGTGAGGAGTGACAACTCCACCGTGGTAGCTTACATCAACCGTCAAGGTGGGGTGCGGTCCTCGCGGGGAGACTGCTGCAGTGGAGTCAGATCCAGCTCGGGTCTCAGAGGGCATGCCACATTTTGGGGGCCTTGAATCAGAGAGCAAACCTCATGCCGCGGGGTGGGCCCGTGCCAAGAGAGTGGTGTCTGCACCCTCGCATTGCTCAACAGGTGTGGGCCCAGTTTGGCTTCCCTGTAGCAGATCTGTTCACCTCCAATGAGAACACTTTGTGCCCCCTTTGGTGCTCACTCAGGGTGGAGGACGACCCTCCACTGGTTGTGGACGCCTTGGCCCAGAAGGGTTGGCCTCAGGGGACGCTGCATGCATTTTCCCCCTACTTCGCTGATCCCACCACTTCTGCTGAGAATCAGGAAGGAAGGCCTGACAGTGATATTGAAAGCTCCGGATCACCACAACTCAGTCTGGTATCCGGAAGTTGTGCGTCTAGCAGTGATGGACCCGTGGCCCCTCCCCATGGGGGACTGGGCGATTTCACAAGCAAAAGGAAAGGTCAATGCCCCGCCCATCCTGGGTCAGCCTCTAATGGCTTGGCTACTGAGAGGCAGCGGTTAGAAAGGTGTGGTCTTTCCGCAAATCCAAGGGGTCCGGGCGGCTTCCACAGTAGTCTTGTACACAACACGGTGGGAACTTTTCTCTGGTTGGTGTAATGCGCGTAATATCCACCCCATGATGTCTCCTATCGCCATCATCTTGACTTTCCTGCGATCTCTTTTGGATTCTGGCAAGGCTGTGTCCACTGTGAGGGTGTATGCAGCCGCTTTCTCTGCATGTCATGAAGGACTGCAGGGGGCACCTAGGTTCTCGCACCCCCTTTTGTGATGATTTTTAAAGGGCGCTCTGCGGCTGAGGCCACTGTGGCGGGTCACAGTGCCGCAGTGGGATCTCCATATAGTCCTTGATGGTCTTTGTAAGCCGCCATTTGAGCCATTAGACAATGTTTCCATGCGGCTTCTGTCCTTGAGGACAGCCCTACTGGTGGCACTGTCTTCTGCAAAGAGAGTTAGTGACTTGTGTGCCTTGTCAGTAAACCCACAATGTCTGGTTTTGAGTGCGGAGAAGGCTATCCTGCATCCTAACCCGGCTTTCATGCCTAAGAACATTACAACGTCCTTCAGTTCTAGGACAGTGGTCTTGGCGGCTTTTCATCCTCAGCCTCATACTTCCGAGGAAGATAGCAGGCTAAACTTGATTTTCTCAGTAAGGGCCTTGGCCTGCTATGTACGCCGTACATCGGCAAGTCGTAAGACGGAGCAGCTGTTCATCTGTTTTGGCGCAGCTGCATCTGAACAACCTGTATCAACTCAGCGTCTGGCTCACTGGCTATGCAACACTATCTATGAGGCTTACGTCACTATGGGAAGCACTGCCCCAACGGGGCTGCATGCTCATTCAACAAGGGTTGTGGCAGCCTCTGCGGCCTTGTATAGGGGTGTTGCTGTTGGTGGCATCTGTGCTGCAGCCTCTTGGTCGTCACCATCCCCCTTCATTCGATTTTATCTCAGGGATATGACGGCTGGTTCCTTGTCTGAGGCTGTATTAAATGCGGCTCTGGGCAAGGAACAGGATCGGAATCGATGCCAGGATACTCCCCCTCCTACAAAGGGGACAGCTGGGCGGGAACTCATCTAGGCTCCGCCCTTTGTGGCACTAGCGGAGCTGTTAGAGGGCTCCGCCCATACAAAGTATAACGATAGTTAGTGGGTATGTAACGCCAGTTATACGAGTTTGGACGGAGCCTTCTAACCACCGTGGCCCAGCTGTTTTTTCTTCGAGGCTTCAGTTTTTCCATAAATGGGAGTCGAATGATAGGGGTTTCACCATTATATAGCCAAGAGCGAGATGGATATGGAAATTTCTTCAGGCGGCCTGCTGTGCAGCAAGGGATTGGCGCTAGCGGAGCTGTAAGAGGGCTCTGCCTATACTCGTATAACTGGAGTTACATACCCAGTAACTATCGTTCCGTCAGGAAGAATGGGCAAAAATTCCAAAGACAAGAACTGAAAGACTCTTAGCTGCATACAGGAAGTATTTGCTAGCTGTTATAGCTGCCTGAGCAGAAGTTACAAAGTACTAGCTGACAGGGTTCCCAAACTTTTGCACAAGGCCTTTTTTCCTTGTTTTTTTTTTTTTTTTTAACTGTAAAAAGTTAAAAAATAAAAATTATTCTTGCTTTAAAATGTGTTGAAATGTGTCATGTTTAAGTTTTTAGCATTTAGTGTTCAGGTTTGCTTTCAATCACTTGGAGATTCATTGTAATAGATATTTAAACCAGGGGTGCCCAAATTTTTGCACCCCACTGCAAGTATATTGACTTTATCATCAAGCCACTCGCTAGCTCTCTCAAGGCTTATCTCCAAGATACGACACATGTTGAAAAAGCATACAACCCCAATACAAAAAGGAAAAAGGAAATACAACCCCAATTCCCCTCTTCTTTTTAACACAGAGTGGAGGCATCTGGGCATTTAGGAGACAAGTTTCTTGAGTTTAGCCATTGGAATTTGATCCCACTCTTGTTGAATACAGGCCTCCAGCTGCTGGAGAGTTTTGGGTCTCCTTTGACGGACTTTTCATTTAATTATGTGCCGAATAATCTCAATCGGTGAAGGTCAGGACTGCAGGCAGGCCAGTTCAGCACACGGACTCTTCTTCTACGAAGCCATGCTGTTGTAATAGCTGCAGTATGTGGTTTTATATTGTCCTGCTGAAATACATGTAACCCACCTTAAAGTTTGGTTACTAGGACCATAAATTAAGTAATGGTCAGTGCTCAATAAATAGATAAATATATAATTATGAATAAATAGAATAAACATGTCTTAAATAGAAATAACAAGAAGCTGAGTTTACATGATTATATGTATTTTCTTTTCATCATCTTCTTGATCTGGTTGAAAGTGAATGTACTCTCAAAGACTTCCATTTTTATGTTTAGTCATATCCTAGGTGACGGGGTTGTTTTTTTTTTAGACTTCACTTGAACGACTTGAAATCACTTGAATGAACGCTATTCGTCTCTGTCCTGTACAAATACTCGTAAAACTTAAAATCACTTTTCTCTTCAAAGCCCTTTTTATCGAATCATCTTCTTTTTCCATTCTACATCTTTTTTCACCCTTTTCTGAAGCTAGAAGACCCTTGTGTTTGTGTATAATTTGAACTCCGGTGAGTGAACTATTTCACTGGCATCCGCTGGCGAGTGTCGGCACTGTTGGCTTCTAGTTCATTAGTTTGAATGGGATAACTAGCAACCGAGGGTAACTGAGCGAACTATTTAAAAACCAATCGGAGATTGACTTTTAGTGTACTGTTTTCCAAATATTGTTATTGAATTAATATTGTATTTTTGTATGTTATTGGAGAAGATAAGTGTTATTAATGAATAAATCGAATTATATGATTTTAACCATTGATGGTAACAAACTTCTAGTTAGGAGTCATTAAAAATAGAATGTTTTTAGGTGCGCACACAGTAGCCTGTGTGTGAGGGAGTGAGAACGGCACCTCTTCCCTCTCATCACCAATGACGCTAACATCGTAGTTTGTGCCAGATCTAATTGACACAGCATTGTTTAACTGTGGTTACAAGTAACCTCCCTTACTTGTATATATTTATTTGGTTACAGTAATTATACTGAACCCCTGTATATATTTTAGAATTGGAACATGATGAAATCTCATAACTTTGATAACTTTGATATTTGATATTAGATTTTGATTATTATTCTCAAACTGCTGTATGCAGATTGGTTTTTTTATGTACTCTGGATTTTGGATTCCATTGGATGGCGAGTCAGTCCCCTTGGATCCCGATCGAACTGTTCTGCCCATACTGAACTGGATTCCCAACCCCCTTGAACTCAACCCCCTTCGACCAACCCTTGTTCTGTTCCCTGGACACAGATAAGCCTTCACACATACACTGATATTACACCTTACATACCCGGGTAACGGATTATTTCTTTTCTGTGAAACATTTTATTTGAAACTTTGCTTTTATTTGATACTTTGAGGTATTTTATTATTATTTTATTTATTTATTTATTTATTTATTTATTGGTATTTATTATTCTTGATATTTATAAATATTGATTGAATATTCTCTGTATCTTGAGAAAGGAATTATTTCCACAATATTATTACTAATAAATGTCTATTGTCTTCTTCTACATTTAAACAGTGTCTTTGTCAACTTACTCCCCCCTTAATGCCGAACCTAGAACTGGCCTAAACCTTAACCATAATTGTAGAAACACCTCCTTCCACTTAAAGGTTAATTTTGTCAGGTAGAGCAGAGGGGTCTACATACACAAGGCCTTCCCTGGAATAGATGTCGTCTGGAGAGGAGCATATGTTGCCCTAAAACCTTTATATACCTTTCAGCATTCATGGTGCTTTTTAAAACATGCAAGTGTCCCACACCATATGCACTAATGCATCCCCATACCATCAGAGATGCTGGCTTTTGAACTGAACGCTGATAACAGGAGGGGTGGTCTTTCTCCTCTTTAGCTCGGAAGACACGATGCCCATGATTTCCAACAAGAATGTCAAATTTGAACTCGCCTGACCACAGGACACTTTGCCACTTTGCTACAGTCCATTTTAACTGAGCCTTGGCCCACAGAACACGGCGGAGCTTCTGGATCATGCTCAACAATGGCTTCTTTTTTGCTTGATACAGTTTTAGGTGGTGTCTGGGGATGGCACGGCGGACTGTGTTTACAGACAGTGGTTTCTTGAAGTATTCTTGGGCCCATTGAGCAAAGTCAATGACAGAATCATGGCGGTGAGTGATGCAGTGGCGTCTGAGGGCCCGAAGATCACGGGCATCCAGTATAGGTCTTCGGCCTTGTGCCTGACGCACAGAGATTTTTCCAGTTTCTCTGAATCTTTTGATGATGTTATGCACTGTCGATGATGAGGCCTTCAAAGCCTTTGCAATTTGACGTTGAGGAACATTGTTTTTAAAGTATTCCACAATTTTTTTACGCAAGCCTTCACAGGTTGGAGAGCCTCTGGCCATCTTTACTTCTGAGAGACTCAGCCTCTCTAAGACATCCCTTCTATAGCCAATCATGTTACAGACCTGATGCCATTTAACGTAATTACCTGCTTAATGTTCTTTCAGCTGATTGTCTTATATATGAATTGCTTTTTCAGCCCTTTTTTGCCTGTGTCCCAACTTTTTTGAGACCTGTTGCAGCCAGAAAATTTGAAATAAGCTCATTTTGTGGATAAAAATGTAAAATGTCTCAGTTTCAACATTTGAAATGTTATCCATGTTTTATTATAAATAACATATCGGATCATGCGGTCTGAAAGTCATTGCATTTTGATTTTATTCACAATTTACACTTCGTCCCAACTATTTCGGAATTGGGGTTGTAGATATGGTGAACAATGTGTGCTTGGCAACTACTGACGCAGAACCCTCTACACAAATATTGACCACAATGAGGGCTTAGGAGCCCTCTATCTCTATCTTCAACTAAGGCCAAATGCTGATGCTCCTCCCACTGATTTCATTGTGGAACTAACTAGGTAGACATTGAAAAACAATATCTTTCTTTTCCAGGACAAACTCTACAGGCACATCAAGGGTACTACCATGGGTGCGGCCTATTGTAGAGCCCGCAAATGTCAAAATTGCCCACAAATGTCAAAATACCCGCAAATGTCATAACACGTCAACCGCAAATGTCATAATACCCGCAAATGTCATAACACGTCAACCGCAAATGTCATAATACCCGCAAATGTCATAACACGTCAACCGCAAATGCCAAAATACCCGCAAATGTCATAACACTTCAACCGCAAATGTCAAAATCTGATTAACCGCAAATGTCATAACACGCCAACTGCAAATGTGAAAATTTCCATTTTTCCCGCAAATGTCAAAACGTGTCAACCGCAAATGTCAAAACTAATTGCTTACATTTATAATGTGAAAAAATAATGAAATAGAATAAAGTTAAATAAAATAAATTGAAATCGAATGAAATAAAGTGAAATTGCATGATTTAAATTTAATAAAATAAGACTTTTCAGAAATTAAATAAAACGAGAGATTTGAATTCATTGCTGGAGACGAATTAGGTGGTCTGTCAAAATAAGGTTTTGACATGTTGTGACACAATGTTCATTGGACGCTTCAGGTTAAAGGAAACTGAACCCCAAGCATTAACTTAGGTTATTCCGACAGGTTTATAACATCTCTGCCCATTATGTTCTTAGATTTTCAATTAAAGTGTATGTGAAAGGTATAAAGCATGAATAATTACACCATCTCAACACAACATTTTCTTGAGACGTGACGCACAAGGCGAAGTCGATTGCTTTGTAGGCCTAAATGTATTCAAATTTATATGTGTGTGTGTGTGTGTGTGAGAGAGAGAGAGAGAGAGAGAGAGAGCAAGTGCAGTGTTGACTATCACGTCACCGTGCGTTTTAAATGCATGATACTCCCGTTTTCAAAGGTGCATAGTAACGAAGTACATGTACTTCATTACAGTACATAAGTAGTTTTTTTGAGGATTTGTACTTTACTCAAGTTTTTTTTTTTTTTTTAAACAGGGACTTTTACTTTCACTCTACTACATTTAAAAGATAAAAAGTATACTTTCACTTCGTTACTTTGACACTGGCAACTTAGTTACTCGTTTCAAATTAAAATGTGAATTTAATTCATTTACGGATTATCTGGATTTGGCGTGTTCGAGAAGAACAACGGTGTATCTTTGTGCAGATTTGTCTGCCAGTGGACGTGGAGCTGCAGATTTATGCACGCGGTTACAATATTCTATCACTAGATGGCACAACAGGATCAGTTATTGAAAATTTACAACTGGGAGAGACTGCCTGTGTGTTTTTGAATAGTGTATCTTTCATTTTCCTGAAAATTGATTAAAGAGCACAAGGAGAGAACAAACAGTGGTCGCTTTGCTTCTTTCCATGCGTACTATGAAAAATACTTTGTACTTGTACTTTTGATACTTAAGTTAATTTTTTCTCATAATACTTTTGGTACTTAAGTACATTTAATGTGAGCAACTTAAGGACATTTGCTCAAGTAATTTTCTTATGGATGACTTCATCTTTGTAATGCACAATGCAGCTGAATTTCTAAATGTTTCATTTCTTTTTTGTGATTCAAAATGATCATGTTGATACGGTTGACTTTGTGCAGATAATAAAGTTATTTTCTTTTGAACTTCACCGTATATCATTGGTATTTAATAATTGAATTGATCCTTAACAAATTCATAAACCTTCCAATGGCATTGACGCATGTAAATTTATTTTGCATACGTTTCAGGCCATGTTGAGCATTTAAAAATTCTCCTGGGGGTCTGCGTCCGCGCGCGCGCAGCTCATAGGGAACGTGAAAAAGCCGTCTTTTCACATGATTTGGACTCTTTATACACTGCCCGGCCAAAAAAAAAAGGTCACCGTTTGGAAATTAATGAACAAATTCTATAATTGGATCATTAGTGCGGTTATTAATATGTTTCAGCTGGCAATAATCATTTTAACCCTGACTGATGAAGCGCGTCGCTACTCATTTCTTTAAAAATCATGTCGGAAGACACATCCCCTGTTGGTGGAAAAGATGTTACAGTATTTCAGAAAGGGCAAGTTATTGGCCTGTATTTAGCGAAGAAAACCATGAATGACAAACACAAGTACGAGGAGTCATTTTCACAAACAAATTTGCCAACACAAAGTCCTGACCTTAAACACATTAAAAGTTATTGAGATGTGCTCAAGAAAGACCACCGAGTGGTTCAACCATTATGTCGAGAAGACAAGATCTCGGACAAAAATTATGGCATTCCTGATCGAAAATAAATGTTCTGGCACAGGGCCGTAACCAGGATTTTTGAAATACTGAGGTCCAATAATGAATGCTTATCCTGGAATTATTTTCGTGATCTTGCTACAACAACGTTCTGAAAGCTGCATTATTCATTCACTTACGGTAGAAAACTGGCAGATAGTACATAACTGAAAGTTACTTTGGTAAAAGATAAAGTCACCCATAAGAAAATTTCTTGAGCAAATGTCCTTAAGTAGCTCACATTAAATGTACTTAAGTACCAAAAGTATTATGTGAAAAAAATTAACTTAAGTATCAAAAGTGCAAGTAGCCTACAAGTACAAAGTATTTTTCATAGTACGCATGGAAAGAAGCAAAGCAACCACTGTTTGTTCTCTCCTTGTGCTCTTTAATCAATTTTCAGGTGTAGTCTCTGCCAGATGTGAATTTTCAATAACTGATCCTGTTGTGCCATCTAGTGATAGAATATTGTAACCGCGTGCATAAATATGCAGCTCCACGTCCACTGGCAGACAAATCTGCACAAAGATACACCGTTGCTCTTCTCGAACACGCCAAATCCAGATAATCCGTAAATGAATTAAATTCACATTTTAATTTGAAACGAGTAACTAAGTTGCCAGTGTCAAAGTAATGAAGTGAAAGTATACTTTTTATCTTTTAAATGTAGTAGAGTGAAAGTAAAAGTCCCTGTTTAAAAAAAAAAAAAAAAAACTTGAGTAAAGTACAAATCCTCAAAAAAACTACTTATGTACTGTAATGAAGTACATGTGCTTCGTTACTATGCACCTTTGACAACGGGAGTATCATGCATTTAAAACGCACGGTGACGTGATAGCCAACCCAGTGGGCACACAACGTTGAAACAATGTTGAAACAACGCTGTTGGGGTCGCTTCAATGTTATATCAACGTTGAATCAACGTCGTGTGCCCACTGGGAACCCCAATTACCCTATGGCACAACATTACAAGAATGCTGGCCACACTAGCCCAGATACCCTTAAGGCCATGGTAATTGAAGTTATCCTACGCAACACCAGAGGAGGGGACCATTTGAAAAGTCTTCTCTAGAGGGAGACTTTCTAGATCCACTCCCTGAGGGCCACCTCCTTCCCTGGCCTCAACGAGGAAAAAGACTTTACCCCTTTCCTTTAGAATATAGAGTCATATTAACTCTGTTCATGATTCTCTGCAATCGTCTCAGTATGCAATGTATGTCTATGTTTACAAAACCTGTGTTGGGTGGCTCCTGATATCATGTCCAATGTTTACAAAATCTATGTTCGGTGGCTCCTGATATCATGTCTTTAGTTTTTTGTCTGGTGTTGTGAAATCTGTAATGCAGCAAGTCCTAAGTAATTTGGTTGTCCCTAATTGATTGATAATGCCTCCAGCTTTAAAATGAAATGAATAATGTCCATAGCCACTGTCTATATTCTTCCCATTAATGTTTTTCTTGAGTATAGAGTATTTTTGTGCATCTTAACTTGTTTCGTGCGCTTGTACTGGTGATATCTGTGTTTTTACTTTTCATAATTTTGAACTTAATTGGGTGGGCATGTGACCATGGTCACATGACCAATGCTCTTTTTTTTAATTCATTGTGCTGAGAAATTATCTCTACTGCCATGGTGAAGAAGTGAGTTGAAACACGTTGGCAGCATCCATGATAAAGGATTTTGAAACTCATGATCAGAGTGCCTCTAAGATTTTTTTTTAAAATAAATTTGGCATCTCCAATCCCACTCGAATCTGGAGTGCCCAATTCGAGAACTATGTACAAGGTTTGCTCGTATGCGACCCCTTGTTGCCAGCTCAGGAGAGAGAGACAGTTCGCGGCTCTCCTCCATAGCACATGCCTGTCAGCCTCTGCATCTTTACACTCATTGGTCGAAACTATCGCAAGTTCAGAACGAGGGAAGAGGATACCCGAACATGAGCAAGCTTAGAATCTCACTGACGAGCACCCAGCTGGCCAACAGGAGGCGCTTGAGCGAGTGCCTCGGATTTTAAAGACTCTTTTCAAAACGGAAATCTGCACCAAAAGAAGCCGCATTTGCTTTTTCAAACTTGTTTGTCCTTATCCTGGAAGAGCACTTGATGCCTTAAAAAAGTTTTCCTGTCCCAACGCAGCACTTGCTTCTCTTCTTTCTCTGGGATTTATCAAACTTTTCTGAAGGCTGACTTGTCGGATGTGTGCATACATAAAGCATACATAAATCGCCTTGCTTGTTCTCTATCTTATGCTGGGTTTACACATAACGACGACAAGTCACAAATGCCACAAATCTAAATTCGTGACCGAGGATCTCGAATTTGATTTGAATTTGATGATTCGGGGCAGAGGCGTCATGCGCTTTCAGTTCAGTTCTTGACAGCTTTCGTGTCGATTCGTAATGACGCGTGACAGTATGGGCTCAAAGAATGGCAAGAATACACTACGAATGCTGTCACGCTCTATTACGAATCACCACTAATCACCACACTCGACACGCTCAGTTGCGAACTTCACGAATCGAGGGTGATTCGTGACATTCGTGGAAGATTTTTTGGCAGCCAAAAACATGCTCCACGAATATCACGAATGTCACGAACCGACACGCTGTTAAGAACCCTATTTAGATGCATTAAGTCACGTTACGAATGTCACAAATGTCCCACGAATGATGAATATCATTTTCCCGTCATTCGTGAGCAGGTGAAGATCTCCATGTATGCTGATGATACCAGTTTTTTACTTAGGCCAAAACCTTCTTCCATGCAAGCTCTCCTTGAAATTTTAGATTCATTTTCAAGTTACTCTGGTCTGAAACCAAATTATGAAAAATGTAAAATCCTTAGAATTGTGAGATTGAAAGGCACAACCTATAAGATACCATGCAAATGACCAATTCCTTGGATCAATGGGCCAGTTGATGTTTTGGATATTGTCATTCTGGAAAACTCAAGGGACATATGTGAAATTAATTAAAATAATAAGTTGAAAAAAGTTGATAAGATCTTACAACCTTGGAAAGGGAGAACATTAACAATATTTGGGAAAATTTCAGTAATTAATTCCTTGGTAGTATCACAATTCATTTATCTTTTTATGTCTCTCCCAAATCCATCACAGTCTTTTTTTAAGATATACGAACAGAGGATCTTTGAATTTATCTGGAATGACAAACCAGAAAAAATCAAAAGAGGTGTTCTCTATAATTATGATTACGGTGGGCTAAAATTGTTACATTTGGAGGCTCTTTGTAATGCTATAAAATACCGTGCAAGCACTGAGGACCCATCGGGCTTTATTAAGTAAATAGATAATACTATAGAAAGGCACTTTGACTGCTGAAACAGCAATATTGGCTATGTAGGTCACTAGGTCACAGATATAGGTCACTTATAGAATTGTTCCTGGGCACTTTCCTGGCACTTTGGGAACTAATGTAGGTCACTACGTCACAAATGTAGGTCACTCATAAAATGATTCTGTATTGTCCCTGGGCACTTTTGGCCATGTTATAACTGAAGTTATTGCACCCACAGGCCTGTCAAAAAGAGTATTTTGGCCTATGTGACATCAAAACTAGGTCACGATGGCCTAATTCCAAATTAATTCAACGTCTTGTCCAGGTGTATATTTTCTGCCAAACTGAACTTCCTAGATCAATTAGAACTGAAGTTGTTGCACCCACAAGCCAATCGAATTGACAATTTTGACCCCTGTGACCTCAAAACTAGGTCACCATGACCCATTTTCCAATACATCAAAAGTTGTATCCAGGTGCATGTTTTGTGAGATTTTGGCCTTCCTAGGTCAATTAGAAGTAAAGTTATTGAGGCCAAAAGCCAGTCCAAGCGACCTTATTGACCCCTGTGACCCCAAAACTAGGTCAACGTGACCCATTTACACACTACTCTGTAATCATCTCAAGACTAATGTTTTGTGTAGATTCCATGCCCCTAGAGCCATTAGAACTGTAGTTATTGTGCCTACAAGCCATTTTGAGGAACGTTTGTGACCCCTGTGACCCCAAAAGTAGGTCAACATGACCCATTTCCGAACTCGTCCGACAACTTCTCAAGACTGATGTTTTGTGCAAATTTGAGGTTCCTACAGCAATTAGTACTCAAATTATCGTGCCTACAAGGATAGTGGACAGACAGACGGACAGACAGATGGACAGACAGACAAAGACGACGACAATACCCAGCGGGCCTATATGGCCCGATGGGTAAAAAGCCTCCACAATTCAAACATTATATTTGAACAAAGGCTCGTATGAAAGTAAATACCTGGAGAGTACTCATATATTATTTAAAAAACAGATATATCCTTTCATACAGATTCAACCAGAACACATACACTGGGTGAATAATATATTTGGGAATACATCACAGTTTTTAAAAGAAGCAATCCAAAGTTGGCTGTGCTTTCAATTTCATCCCCCAGAAAATCGAGATGAAATCTTACAACAAATATTATGGTTAACTTCTAAGATATTAATCGAAAGGAAGCCAGTGTTTTGGAAGAATGTACTTGAACATGGTATAATGTTTATAAATGATATTGTTGGTGAAAATGGTAAAATTATGATGTATAATCAGTTCGTTGATATGTATGGTTCTATCTGCTCCTCCCATTCTTACAACCAACTAATTTCTGCTTTAAAAAAAGATTGGAAACAAAAGATCAATAGTGGTACAGCAAAACTTTTAGTATGCCAGCCTGTTACAAGAAATAGATTATAGTTAAAAGGTAATAAGATAAGTAAACTAATATATAGAAATTATTTAATCTCCAGATCTTCGGTTACTATTCCATATGGTACTTATAAAAAAATGGGAGGATCTTTTTGACAGACCTATACCATGGGACGAACTGTTTGAATTATTAACAAAAAACCACAATAGATAAATTTTTACAATGGTTTCAGTTGAAGGTAATCTATAATTTTTTGCCAACAAGGAAGATGTTCTGTATATGGGGATTTCAGAATCAGATGATTGTCGTTTCTGTGGCACAGAGGTTGAATCAACTGTTCATCTCTTTTGGTATTGCCCTGTTGTTTCTATTTTTTGGGACAAAGTTCAAAATATGTGTAAAGTAATTAATTTAAACTTTCAACTAGATCTTCCTTTTGTGATATTGGGTGATGTAAGAGAGACAACTAATTATATCATTAACTTATTTTGTTAAGGAAAAGATTTATTTTTATGGCTAGTGGAAAAGATTAACTAAATATTAAAATAACTTTTAATAAACATTTTAAAGTGATTATTTTGGAGGGCTATATCGTACATACAGATTATGATATTGAAAAATATCTAAAAAGATGGGAAAAGTTTATTGAAGCCGAAGGCTGGAAATGAGATTTGTATAATAGGGGTTTGGAGACTGATGCATTCTAGTTGAAGGAGAAAAAAAGAAAAGGAGAACGTTGGAGTATTATAATTTTTATATTCTTAAAATCGTTAATTGGGTTGTGTAAAGCCAGATGAACTATGTAAGATGATATTGGGCTGTGTGTGTGGGTCTATTTTATGTCTGCTGTTTTGTGTTATGTATATTGTTAATTGTTTGTGTCATGTATATTTGTTTTGAGAAAGAATAATAAAAGAAAGAAAAAGGACAAGCGTGAGAATTCCAGCGTCATAATCAATTTCCATGTCACTAGTGGGGAAATGAACCGTAATGCACGTGAAACTGATAAACTTTCATGCACAATGACTTCAATTCTGCAAGAGAATCTCTAAAATGTGCATTAATTGAATAATTGCTGACTACAGCTCAGGAACGTGAATGCCACTAAGAGGTGTGAGACTCAAGCCGAATGCGTGAGAGTTGGCAGCTCTGTAATCGAGAGGGCTGTGAGACATTTCATCTAATTTGTTAGATAGACCTCGTAGAATTACCACTCTGAAACGTCCATTTTTAGATGTGTTGGTGGCATTTCGTGCATTGGAGCAGCCTCCTCTTCAGATTCGGGGTCATATATATATCAGGCAATATTTGTTAACTTTGTGTAGCCATTGCTTTGCTGAAGTCTTACTATGCTACATGTAAAATCTGTTGTCTTTCACCGTTTATGGTTGTAGCTAGCTAGGCTCTGGGCCAGTAGGGTGTTGGGGCTGTTTACATTTTGAATATTCACGAATGTAGCTGAACTATCCAGTCAGCGTGAAGCTCATTCAAACGCCGGATATTCATGAGGGAACTCGCCCGTCTTCTCAGACTGCCTTTCAGTGATGCTAAAAAGGTCATCAAATAAGCGATCCAAGGCACTTTTCCCACAAATAATGGTATGAATACGATGGCAGGGCATTGGGGTTTAACACAAAATGTCACGATATGTGTGGAATGGGCACTTTAATATGAAAATCAGGTCTGCTTCTTTTGGACGACGGTTATAATATTTGCTCCTGGTAAAACTTGGATTTACTAACAAATTTGGTGCTGTGAGCATGGTGGATTCATTTCCTGACCAATCCGAGAAGAGTGAGTACTTTGTTTTATCACAATATAGTTTGGAAGGCAAAAACTACGGAGATCTAGAACGCTCCACCTAGTGGTACATTAACCTATAAACCAGAATTTGACCAGTGAAGAAGCGATCAGTTGTTTGTGGTAAAAAAAACTGTCTTTGTGTAACGTGTTTATATGGTATTGTTATAGCTACTGTTTGTAGTACCAGTGCTGTTGTGTGATACAGGCCCATGTATTGAAAACGATAGTAACTGGGTATGTAACTCCAGTTATACGAGAATGGGCGGAGCCCTCTTACAGCTCCGCTAGTGCCACAAAGGGCGGAGCCTAGATGAGTTCCCGCACAGCTGTTCTCATGTGTAGGAGGGGGAGTATCCTGGCATCAATTCCGGTCCTGTTCCTTGCCCAGAGCAGCATTTAATACAGCCTCAGACAAGAAACCAGCCATCATATCCCTGAGATAAAATCGAAGGAAGGGGGATGGTGACGACCAGGAGGCAGCAGCACAGATGTCACCAACAGCAACACTCCTATACAAGGCCGCAGAGGATTATTATTTTCCTTTATTTTCCTTTATTACAGGGAAGTCCCACTGGGACAGAGGTCTCTTTTTCAGGGGAGCCCTAAATACAATAAAACAATTAGAGTGTGGGTTAACACACAGAGCATAGTAAAATTCACACAATTACATACAACAACTGCAGAATAAAGGAAAACAAACTGTAAAATACAGTTAAAAATAAAAAGAAAATTTAAAAAAATAAAATAAGTAAGACATTCAAGTGCAAAGGACAGATAACAAGTCCAAAGTTAGAACTAAAGGCAAGTACATCTGGCCTCCTCAAGTAAGATCTCCCACAGTCGATTCTTGAAGGATTCATTTGGAATGAGACAATCAAGCTTCAGAGTCTTGGCATCTATTCCAGACATACGGTGCAAATGAGCTTAAAGCAGAACAGCCCAAATTTGTCCTAGTCCTGGGTGACTCTAACAAAATCAACCCTTGCGATCTGACATGCTGGCTTCGGATTTTGAAGGACAAAAGCCTAGTAAGATATGAAGGAAGTTTGCCAAGCAATGCTTTAAAAAGAAATTAAATACAATGGAGCTTCCTTCTAAAATAAAGGGAAAACCACCCAACAGAACTATATAACACACAGTGATCAGTGCGGAAACAATCTCCAGTGATAAAACGCAGAGCGCTGTGATAAATAGCGTCCAGAGGTCTTAAAGTACTATCAGGGGCATGCATATACAGGATATTCCCATAGTCAAATAAAGGTAAGATTGTTGCCTGGACAATCCCCTTCCTACTGTCCAAAGAAAAACAAGACCTGTTTCTGTAAAGAAACCTTATTTTTGTTCTGATTTTCTTGGACAAATTAGACACATGAGTTTTAAAGGAAAAGTCATGATCCAGCCAGATACCCAAATACTTGTAAGACTGAACTTGCTCAATTTTAGCACCAGTCACCGAGAAAATTGAGTCATTTGACATAATTGCATTCCGTGCAGAAAAAAAAAAAGAACTTAGTTTTATCTGTATTTAAAACAGGTTTCAGATCTGCCAGAGTGTGTTGAATAAGATTAAAAGCCGATTGCAGGTAGATGAGGGCCTGGGCACACATTGGTGCAGAGGAGTACAAAACAGTGTCATCTGCATAAAAATGAACCTTGCAATTTGCAATATTACAAGCAATATTATTAATATAAATTGTAAATTTATTTATTGAATGAAGGTAATTTCGGCGACAAGTACGTACACCTGTTTTTGCAGCACGGTCACTCAACTCGCTGTAAAAAAAAATAGACAGCTGTCCGATTGGAAAATGTAAATGGACAAAACCACGTACTAGTCACCAAAATTACCTTCATTCGCTGAACAGTTCTGAAATGCCGTCATCGAGTGACGGTGCATAGGCCTAACTATAATTAAATTAGTTTTCTGTACTGAATGTTGCTCATTATTTTGTCGCTTTTAGATTGCATGGGGGAGAGAAGCCGTGTCTTCAATTGCCGCTTGATTATTCTTGAATTGTAAAACGTGTTAATAAAGGAAACCCATCTAGAATTAGCCTGGACTAATTATTTTCAATAAAGGGAGGGATATTAGCCCCGGAATTTTCAGGTCTAACGACGCACCTGCCAACAAACAAGCAGAAATAAATGTGTCAACATGAAAAGTCATCTACAGCAGTATGTATTCAGTAAAAACCCAGCACACGCTTATTTCAGTAAGTTGCCCGTTTTTTTGAGTACAGAAACTGTCGTGAATCCTGCTGAATGGCCAGTAAACCATGTATGACAGCATTTAGCTATGAGAGCACAGAAACGTTACACATATTTATAAGGACAACAACACAACTGATAAGACTGCCAGGTCACTTCATAAAGATATTTTCTGCTACTTTCTAATAAAACGACGCCAGTAACGTTAGCCCTAGCATCGGAAACAAGCTAACGTTAGCTCGACAGTAACATCACATGCACTACGGAGTACTGTAACAATTACAAGACGCTGGCTATTCGAACAGCGACTGTGCTTGTAAGCGACTTTCACTCGCTTATTTGCAGAGCGAAAATGAATTGATGCCCGTTAGGGCTGGGGTTAGTTCTGGCTGTGCATGTGAGCGACGCCAATTCGCTTATTTGCAGAGCATTGCGGAGTAAAAATGAACCAACGAATAAAGCTGGGGTTTACCTGTCAAGCAGAAAAGTCGCCAACTCTGCGTCGGTTTTTAATCCTATCAGATCACAGAGTTCCTTCCACCTCTAAAAAGCCACTCCGATGTTCACTCTGGTTCTATCCTGGGCTTTGTCAAATTCTTTCTTTTGTGCTTTTTTTTCTTCTGGCTTCCTCTTTTTACTTGTCTTAGCCGTGTGTGCTGTTGTCGGTAACGGAGGTATCGGTATTTTTTTCCTCACTGATGGCTGTTGTTGCGCCATTAGTTTCTCTAAGTTCCGGAACCGTCTCTCGGAGATTTGAGCTTGACTGAGCACTGGCGTGAACTGAGGAGGAAGGGGGAGGAGGCTGTCCGCAGCGCGTGCATGTGCACTGTTTGACGGCTGTCAGACACCATCCTGGCTCTAATTAGTTCTTTTTGGTCGGTCCGAACAATTCTTTTAAATTGCAGTAGGAGCAGTAGGTGGGTTTAAAGGAGACTTTTTAAATTACAGAGTACTAGTTTTATGTAATACTGTCTGTACACAGTGACAGTTTTAGCAAAAATGACAAAAAGTTACTTTTATAAGCAGTGGTGGCTCAAGACTATTTTTGATGGGGGTGCTGGATGGGGCTTAAGAATTGATGGAGGTGCTAAGACAATCGTGGGACCGGGGGGGTAGACTTGACTATTACTTGAGGTTCTACGGGGTTGTGGAAATAGCCTACCAATTTATATATTCATCACAAGCCTAAACCAACACAAAATCATGCACATTATGAAGTGAGACGGGCCACCAATGACATATTTAAACATCAAGTCTTTATTCTACATTTGCAGGGCTCAACTAGCCTATCACTGCTATTCTCAGGTCTGATGTGTAATCAAGTATCATGTCTGGAAAAGACATAACTGAAGCTCCAAAACAAATTCCCACAGCAAAAAACAAAACAAAAAAACCCCACATAAAACATCAACCCAGGGAAAGCCGTTTTTTATGGGAATACACTGCACCATTAGTCCTGTCCTCCATTCCTCAATGATATGAAGCATTATCACCCTACATTTTGACTTTTGTGAATGCTGGATTAATTGGTTACTGTGACCAGCAGCTCAAAAAGCTAAACCATGGTTATTTCATCAGCTGCCCAGCTAATCCATGACCTTTAGCTTTATTAGCGAATGATGCCACTACGATACGCAACTTCTCTATTGCATCGTATAATTAAAGGTGCTTCTGGACCTCGACGAGGAGCCCTTGCTTTTAGTTTCACTTTTGTTTTGCCATGTAAATGGCGCGTCACTGGACACCGATAATAGCCGAACGTGGCTAGTTAGTGACACTGTTTTCTGTTGCCGCTTGGCTTATTAATTAGGTTAATGTAGCTGGCTAGCTTGTGGATGATGGACTTTAAGAAGGAACACATTTAGCGACTGCTAGCTAGCTATTACTGAATATCCACTCTGGAGCTCATTTGGTCGCTATTCACTCCGCCTACCTCTCGGCTAATCCAAAATTGAGCAAAAAGACGGATCATTGCTGGAGCTGAGGCGGACCAAATGGTGCCTAGCTGCTGAAACACGGGCTCCTAACTCAAAGTTTCCAAGCTAGCTACGGCTTACACAAGGCCAAGAAACTAACTCAGCTCCATCTACATACTTTGCTATGACCGAGATGCTGGATCATATCTGTTCTTGTAAAGGAATGGAGCTGACAGGTAGCTTGCGGAGGCGGGTCGAACGCTGTTTATATCTGTAATTGTTGGAGGCAACGCGTATACAACAACATCGTCTTTGACATTTGTTTTGACAGCTGAGAGTGTTTTGACAGCGGCGACTAGACGTGACCGGAAGTGATTGAGCTGGCTTATTCGTAACAAGGAAGTAACCGTGCATAAAGGCAATTGTGTGCAGGAAACGATAGGTTCAGCATGTCAGGTGATGCATTCAGGTACCGTAATTAATGTAATCGCCAGTAGGACACTTGAAAATACCGTGCGTTTGTTAATCGCTGTATTTGCCTAATAGATATATAGACTGTAACTAATACAGCCAGTGACGACCAGATAATGTTACATATTTTAACGAAGAATAGTTTATTTGCTGACAGGCGAAAAAAAAAAAAAAATCGGTTGAGCATTTCTTGGGGGTGCTACGGGGGTGCTATGGGCTTCTTTGGAGGTGCTATAGCACCCCCAAGCTCCCCCCCAGCGCTGCCCATGTTTATAAGACTTACCAACTGCAGCTTTAACCCTAAGTCTCTTCACTGGAGCATGCTTATCCACAGCACGATGAAACACGGTAATAAAGTGAGCCAATACTAGGTCATGATTTGGAATAAAACCCGCAGAGCTTAAATCACTCCAGAAAATATTGTGCAGAAAGGCCTGTTCACAGAAATGTTTAAAATTTCTTTTAGTAATAAAACATGGAGGAGCCTTTATAACTTTCATGTCTCTAATACATGCTACTGGGCAGTGATCACTAAAATCCAAAGGAAAGACGCCACTCAGGGCATACTTGTGCGGTCTATTTGTGAAAATCAGATCAATCAAAGTTGACCGGGATGAATCTTTAAAATTAGGTCGTGTAGGCTCCGAAATAAGTTGCGTGAGAGTCAGGCCGTCGCAGACCTCTTTAAAATGGTTTGAGGACGGTGATAACCAATCTACATTGAGATCACCAGCAACCAATAATTCAGTGTGAGCATAAGTGGACAAGATATTAGAGAGATTGATTATGGAGGATGAAAGAGCACTTGGTGGAAATACACACCTGCCAGTGTAAAACTTGCACAACCCAAACTTATTTTGATAATTAGACACTCAAACTGCTCTGGAATAGAGGAGGATAATAAAACATTCACAGTGAGAGAGGATTTTACAAACATCAATACCCCTCCCCCTCTCTTAATCCTGTAACACCTAAAAACATTATAACCAACCACTGCCATATCATGATCCGACACAGAATCATTCAACCAAGATTCAGTGGCAAGAAATACATCAGGATTACTCTGCAGAACCAGAGCCCTAACACAATCCATTTTTGATGACAGACTCCTTACATTAAGACACAGTAGACCCAACCCACACTTACGAGATTGAAAAGCTACAGGTGTTAAAACTACAGGAGGGTCCTGGTATAAAATAATACCAGGGGTCTGAATATTGATTTATGTCAGGTTTGCTACTGAGACACCACTTGGTCTAAATTTCTGCCTTGGCAGCCGCGTGGAAGTAATTTTTGCGATTGGGTGCACAATAGTACTCGTCGCCCCAGAAAATGTTACACCCTCACTACATCTGACTGGGATATTTAAAAAGCCAACAGAGGGACCAAGACCACTAGAAAATCAGACGGCGGCTGGACGTTGGGGGGAGCTCTTGTGGGAGACAGCAGGGTGACAATGAACCATTAGGGAAGAAGGTGAAGGAAGTTCCGGCCAGTGTGTGCAGGAAGTAAACAGTCAGTCCCGTGGGAAGCACAACACAGCATGGTGAATGTTGGCCGATAGCATTTGGTTGCCCCATTTGCTGGGATGTAACCCGTCCGTTTTAAAAGAGGGTGCACGGTTCCAAAACAAGTTAAAATTGTCAATAAAACCAAAGCTATGAGTCCAGGTAGCATACTGAAGCCAAGTGTGCAGGCGTAGCAGTCTGCTGAAACGGCCACTGCCGCGCTCGAAAGTAGGGGTAGGCCCGGAAATAAAAACTGATTTTCCACAGTTTTTAAAAAAGTTAAAAGGAGGTTAAAATCGTTTTTTGTATGCTCCGACTCCCTCCCGTTAGTATCATTAGTCTCAACATGAATTGTAATCCGCTTGACAGTGGACGGGAGTGAGGAGAGTAGCCCAGGTAACTTACCCAGGATATCCATAACTGCTGCTCCTGGGAAGCAGCGGGTCGCTACGTTAAAAAAGTGAATGTTCCTGATTATAGAATCTCCCACCAGTAAAGTAGTCCGGGAGAAGAGAGGACGAGGCGGTGGCAAGCCTGGGGCGAGTGACCATGCTGGCGAACGCTGCGGCAGGGCAGGCGGCATCAGGGCTGCGCGAACGCCGTCGCAGGACCTCTACTTCAGGGCTGGGCGAAGGCCTCCTCAGCACCACATCAACAAGGCTGGACTTGCGGGGGCGAATTGCCTCTCCGACACCGCCGGTGGTTGAGGAGCAGCTGGACTTACAGGGGAGGAGGGGGGTGTCGCTTCCTCCTCAACCAGCACAGAAAACCTGTTCTCCAGCTGCAGGTCCCAGATAGGCGGCACACGAGACGAATGCCTCCCGCCGCGCGATCCGACCCTGGGTTCAGCCGGGTTGGGTGTGGAGCTGACGATGGCCCTGGGTCTCGCTCCCAGTTGGATCCAGGGATCCTCCGCTCGGGTTGGTGCAGCTTCAGTGGGGAAAGCCAGGGAGTCGCGTTCAGCCTTAGTGGTGACACTCGCTGCAGCGAGAGCTGGAGCAACCAGGGAATCGATGAGCTGCTCATCGTCCTTAACCTGGTGAAGAAATGAAATTCTTCCCTCCAGCTCCGCAATTTTTTGCAAGAGGCGAACGCAGCTTACACAGCCCGGTGGGGAGGTGAGTGAAGCCATATTTTTTATTTTTTATTTTAGCCTGCTGGGTTTTACAGCAACCAGCCAGGCAATGCAATAAATAAAACTTAAATAATAATAAAATAATAAAAACAAATAAAATAAAACAAAATGATAAAACAAGTAAAATAATAAAATAATAAAATGTCAAAACGATGAAACGCTAAAATAACGATAAAATAATAAAAGTAAACTAAAAGCGCGGGCAGCAGCAAAACCAGACCGCTGACAGGCAACCGCACATGACTTACTGAGCATGCAGCCCCATTGGGGCAGTGCTTCCCATAGTGACGTAAGCCTCAGAGATAGCGTCGCATAGCCAGTGAGCCAGACGCTGATTTGATACAGGTCGTCCAGATGCAGCTGTGCCATAACAGATAAACAGCTGCTCCGTCTTACGACTTGCCGATGTACAGCGTACATAGCAGGCTAAGGCCCTCACTGGGCAAATCAACTGTAGCCTGCCATCTTCCTCGGAAGTATGAGGCGGAGGATGAAAAGTCGCCAAGACCACTGTCCTAGAACTGAAGGACATTGTCATGTTCTTAGGCATGAAAGCCAGGTTAGGATGCAGGATAGCCTTATCTGCACTCAAAACCAGACATTGTGGGTTTACTGACAAGGCACACAAGTCACTAACTCTCTTTGCAGAAGACAGCGCCACCAGTAGGGCTGTCTTCAAGGACAGAAGCCGCAAAGAAACATCGTCTAATGACTCAAATGGTGGCTTACAAAGACTATCAAGGACTATATGGAGATCCCACAGCGGCACTGTGACCCGCTGTGGTGGCCTCAGCCGCAGAGCGCCCTTTAAAAATCGCCGCTAAAGGGGGAGCGAGAACAAAGGAGCCCCCTGTAGTCCTTCATGACATGCAGAGATAGCTGCATACACTCTCACAGTGGACACAGCCCTGCCAGAATCCAAACGAGATTGCAGGACAGTCAAGATGATAGGGATAAGAGACATTACAGGGTCGACATTACGAGCATTACACCAACCAAAGAAAAGTTCCCACCGTGTTGCGTACGACGCCACCGTGGAAGCTGCCCTGGCCCCTTGGATGGTAGCAATGACATTCGCGGAAAGACCACACCTTTCTAACTGCTGCCTCTCAGGAGCCAAGCCATTAGAGGCTGACCTAGGACAGGCGGGGCATTGACCTTTCCTTTTGTCTGTGAAATAGCCCAGTCCACCATGGGGAGGGGCCACGGGTCCATCACTGCTAGACACACAACTTCCAGATACCAGACTGAGTTGTGGCGATCCAGAGCTATCGATATCACTGTCCGGCCTTCCTTCCTGATTCTCAGCAGAAGTGGTGGGATCAGCGAAGTCGGGGGAAATCGCATGCAGCGTCCCCTGAGGCCAACCCTTCTGGGCCAGGGCGTCCACACCCACTGGAGGGTCGTCCTCCACCCTGAGTGAGCACCAAAGGGGGCACAAAGTGTTCTCATTGGAGGTGAACAGATCTGCTACAGGGAAGCTAAACTGGGCCCACACCTGTTGAACAATGCAAGGGTGCAGACACCACTCTCCCGGCACGGGCCCACCCCGTGACATGAGGTCTGCTCTCTGATTCAAGGCCTCTGAAATGTGGCGTGCTCTCAGAGACCCGAGTTGGATCTGACTCCACTGCAGCAGTCTCCCACGAGGGCGCAAAGCATCCTTGACCGCACCCCACCTTGATGGTTGATGTAAGCTACCACAGTGGAGTTGTCGCTCCTCACCAGGACATGTTGGACCCGTGGGAGCTCCAGGAAATGAAGCAAGACGTTCGAAACTGCGACCATTTCCAGGGCATTTATATGCCAGGACTCCTCACAGTCCCACCGGCCCCTGACTGATCGGCCTTGGCAACCCCCCCCCAGCTTTGGAGGGAGGCGTCTGTAAAGACCTCGATCCAGCACGCCGGCTGGCCCAACGGAGTCCCTCAGGTCAAGTTTCCTTTCCGACCAAAAATCAGACTGGGCATCACCGATTGCGGCAAAGTGAGCATGCGGAGATTCCAGCGCCGGGGACTCAGCTTGAGACGCCAGAACCACATCTGTAGGGGCCGCATGTGGAGAAGGCCTAATGTTACCACCACGTGTATGGTCGACATCATGTTCAAAAAGGAAATGACTGTCAGTGCTGACACCTTCCGGGATAACATCACCCGTCGTACCAGCTGCAGCAACGCCCTGTGGCGCTCGTCGGACAGGTGCGCATGCCCTGATGCCGTTTCCAAGGTGAGTCCCAGGTATGCCACAGTCTGCAACGGTGTCACCATGCTCTTCTTCCAATTTATCGTAAACCCCAGCTACGATATGTGGAGAATCAGGCGCTTTGCTTGTGTTAAGGCTTCGACTGGTGAGTTGGCCAGAAGGAGCCAGTCAACCGGCAGTGGTCGGCAGCTTTTTTCAGAAGTAGCGCGCAATTGGGCAGTGCGCTACTTGAAAATTGGAGTGAGTAGCCCTGGCTTAACGTTCTGTCGAACCATGGGGGTAAACAACATCGCTGTCGCCACACTTGCAGCAACAGAATGTTCATATTTGTGTTGCCCATGACAGCCTTCATAAAATGATGACACTTCCGTTTGCAAATAAACAGGAGATTGCACTGGAAGGACACAATTTGACACAGCACACACAGGATTCAAACCCAGGTTACCCGCGTCACAGTCTAATGCTCTAACCATTGTGCTATCAGCCACATGGTTATTTTCAGCGCTCATAAGCACTTGACCATGTGAAGGCAGGTTGCCAGAAGTTAGCGCACTTGTATTGGTCAAAATAGACGCGGACTTGGTTGAAAACTGCACTGCAGTAACCGTCACAGGCTCATTGGAAAATGGCACCAATAGTGGCTCATTTGCATATTCTGCATTTGCCCGCAAACACGCTCTACTTAACCGATTTCGGCAGAGGAGCGTGACGTTATAAGGGGAGGAGTTGAGGATTTAGTCTGAAGGGTCAGAAAAAAACTGGCTGAAACTTTCTGAAGAATAGTGTGCTTAACTGAATGTATGCGTCCGACATATTTAGTGTAAGGGAGGGGACGTGCATTGGGCTGCGCTTTAAGTGACAAGGTACCGTCTTTATTTGAGACGTTACAGCCGCAAACAGAAACGCACATCCCTGCACACCACCATATGTTGCGGTGGGTGCCTCGCCGTGCTGCTGTAGCGGGTCATGACTTCCCCGATTGTTCCTATATCGCTCTGCCAGACGAAGAGGCATTGCAGGCTGTGCACCAGGCTCGCGGACTGGCGGCAGGCGGTACGGAGCGTTGGGAGGCGACCTCTTGCAGCCGAGGGACGCATCTTCCCGTCGGCTGGAGTGACCATGGAAAATGGTATTTGCGGCTGGTTTTTGGACAAACACCTTTCCACCTGCTCCTGTATGGCAGTGTCGAGTGGCGGACCAAACAGAGAGGATGGGCACAGTGGCGCTTTGAGCAGCGGTGCCTTCTGGTGTTCTTTTAGAGATGTCTGACTGAGCCACATCTGATGCAGGGAGACTATTGCTAGACACATGACCCGCCCAACACACACTGAGCCCACTTGGGCTGCACGGAGCAGCACAAAAGCGAGTTGGCGGGCATCCTGCCAAGCCACGTCGTCCTCTTCCCGAGGGGCATGGAGGAGCGACAGCTCTTCCATTGCATTTCCTGTCAAGCCAATGATATTCATGGCAGTTGTCGCCTGCGCACTGCTAATGAACATCTTGTCCGCCAACTTAGCCTCTTGCTCACGTCTGGGCGGGAGGGGTCATTGCTGGGACTGGATCGTGGGCCCCTGCCTGAGCTGGTCTAACAGCGCTGCATCTACAGGCGGGGTGCCGCCGAGGAACTCAGTCATCTAGCCCGCCACAGCTGTACAGGGGAGGAACCACACAGCTAGAAGTGAGACTTTTGCCGGAGATGCCCACACGCTCTGTACGAAGTCTTGGGAAAAACGGATAACTGGATAGTCTTCTCTCAGTGCCGGTGGCGCCCATTCATGCAGGGGCTCTGGGTGTCTGCCCAGGCCCAGTACATCATCCTTGGGGTCAGAGGGTTCGCTAACTAGCTCACTAATGGCTCTGTCTAGAGGCACATTAGTTGAGAAGTCAGCCGCTCTTTTCTCCTGGATAGGCATGGGGAGCGCAGTGCACACTCTGCACGCTGGCTGCTCCTGCCATGCTTGGCGAGCGTGGCACACGCCGAAGCAGATGACATACTGACGGTGCAGGTTGAGCACCCAGCCTGAGCAGCTCTCACAGGTCTTTGGCGGGACCGCCAAGGCGGAGGACGGATCTCCCACACACTGCTCCTTCGGTGCGATGGTCTGAGCTGGCTCAAAGACCGCAATGACGATGATGCGCTATCTTCCTGCATTATTTTCTTCTGGGCTGAAGATTTAAGGGAGTCGAATGATAAGGGTTTCACCATTTTATAGCCAGGAGGGGGATGGATATGCAAATTTCTTCAGGCGGGCTGCTGCGCAGCAAGGGATTGGCACTAGCGGAGCTGTTAGAGGGCCGAGCCCATACGAAGTATAACATATGGTGACGTGGTCAATGTTAGTTATCCCTGCCTGCGTTGAGTGAGAATTCACACCAAAAAGGCAAAGGCGCAGACATGACTAATTACTTTCATGACTGGGTATTAGGCAGAAGGTAGCCTACCGATGAAGCGCATGTGTTTCTTCGGTTCATGTTTCGGGAGAGTTAGTGCTAGTGCCCCGGGCCCAGAATGAGAGACAAGCAGCGTCTTTCACTCGGATACTTTTTTTGTCTTTGTTATAGGTTGAGAGAGAGCGCATGTGGCGCGCCTCCAACACGTCTTGTGGGTACTTGAGAAGCCTACTTGTGCCCGCTGTGAATCGCGTCACTGTTGCATTTTAAGTTTGACAATGTCCAGAGTCTTTATTGTTTCTTGTTAGTTTTATTCTTGATTGTATGCTTAGTAAGCTACTGGCCAATAATGCGCGTTTATACATTAGTAAAGGCCTATCTTATAACCAGATATTAGGGTACACAGAGATGAATGCCGTATAAATTACAATTAAACATGGCAAACAAGGAACATTCAAATACCCTTAGATACACTGGGAGTATTACCGCTTATTTGAAGAAAAAATATGCGAAAGAGGAAAATGCAATGATCAAAAATGGCTGGGATCCAAAGATCAACACTGGATTTGTTAGATTGGTGGTTGAAACAAAAGAAAGATAGGACAGCTTACGGTACCATAGTCTTGATTACAGAACACCGATAGCTTATAGAGAAGTGTGACAAAATGCTCAGTCGGCTACAAACTCAAGACATAGAGTTGTCGGATATGCGAGAACGGATTGAAGAATTAAATGAAAAATGTTCCCGCCTTAATCAGAGCACTGCTCTTGTGATTCCAAAAAAGGTTCAAAGGTTATATCCCAATTTGGGTGAACTATGTTCAATAACCGATCCAATACTTTCTGAAAATAATGATACAGACAACATAGCTCTAATGGCTCCAATGGTTACAAAAATTTGCGGTAGAGGAAATGAATTCACATTCACCACGTACCTCTGTACGTGTAATCAACATGAGAACGCTATCAAAGGATTTACCGAGTCTTAATGCAAAAGATAATTTACAATTTTGGCGACAGTTAAATCAGCTACAACGAAGCATGTCCTTACATCCGTTAGACGTGTTTTCAATTGTGCACGCAAAGTGTCCCACCTCAAGCTGGAACACAATTGAGCCAGAATACCACAGAAACGAAGCATGGGTATCCGGCCCCTGGACAAATCACGCCTAGCTTCAAACGGCGATTACCGACTTTTGTGAAGCTGTAAAAACTGCCTTGGGTAAAGATGCACCCAAATGGCATCAATTCACCGCAGTACTTCAGCATAACTTGCCATTTGCAGAATACGCTGACCAAAAATACGAACCATTTGAAACATAGTGGCTTCCCTAACTTCAATAGAGACAAGGCAGTTTACACCCAACAGATGCGGCCCCACATATTCAAAAAGTACTTGCAATTGGCATAAACCCAGGAAACACCTTTGATGATATTGTTGCGTGGGCTTCACGCTTAGAGGAACAGATCTGTAAAAATGCATCTACCCCTCATCCCATCATGGCCATGCGCGAAAATATTTTGAATGATAAAATACACTGCGATAATTGTTTAGCCATCGGGCAAATCAATGCAGAGGAAGAGACCACAGGAAAAACAGGCCTTATACTTATGAAAACTGGGATGATGATAAATTCTTTTGCTGCGGAGAGAAAGGACTCCAGGCACCACAATGTCTAGCTGCCCTACTTAAGGCACACGCTTCCAACGACAACTGCACCCCCATAAACAGAGAAATGCTATTAACACTGCCCCACGTCCCCGCGCTGTACGAGATGTCCGTAAGATTCTGGAACCTTTTAACTTTTGCAGGAACCACATACCTGAGACTTCTGTTATTGCAGTACCAATCAATGGTCTTTTGAAGGGCCCGGGAGACAGTAGATTGGACACCTGAGTGTGAAGATGCATTTACTGCTCTGAGTCTGCTCTTTGAGGGGCAGGTATCCTGGTCTAGATCCACCACACCTGTGCTAAGCCGTGGCCATCACCTGAAGACACCACTAAAACGACTGAAGGCTGACTCAAACCACACTGCTTCGGACACCTGCAGCCTTCATTAATCGGGTACATGCATCCCTATACACTCACATAACCAAATTGAATACTGTAGTCCACCGGGATGTGTTCATCTGTCACTACTAAGTGCGAAATGGGTCACTTCAAACTAAACTGTACAATTCACTGTGTTGTATAAGAATGGTCAATAAAATTTTTTCTAAGAGAATTAAATGATTTGCATTGTTCATATTTATTCACTCCCAGATTGAAGACATACATAAGAAAAAACAGAGTCATCGGTCTAACAACACAGCAGAAAAAGTGGTGTCCTGATGTCAGCCAAGGCATTGTGAAAGCCATATTTTGTTACAAAATTTGGCAGCCAGCTTCATGAAATGCTCATGACATGTCTGTTGATACTTCGAAACAAAGTAAAATGAAATATTGCAGAGAAATACCCATAACAACGTTTTCAATTGTCTGCACTAAATTACCCGGACTCGTCTGATCAGAAATGCAATTTGAAATGACCGTTGTGAGCGTAACCAGTCGCGTCCTCACGTGTTACGTCCAGACCTGTGGGTCAATTTGCATAATGTATACAAATGGCGTAAATATGACCGCGGCAAACTAAAGTACTCACTTCCTGCATGAAAATTTCACAAGGCGTCAGACAATCATATATACCATGCTTTAAAAAATAATGATTGAAAAAATAAAATTTTCTGTGTCCTAATATCGTGTCACGACCATAACAACATCAAGAAATATGCGTAGATCGTGTCCTGCACATAGACTGTATAAAAAGATGGACGCAGCACCCGGATCTAAAAAGTGAGGCCGATGTGGAAATCTCAAAAATTTGCATTATATTTAATGGCCAGCAGATGGTGACGTCGGTGTTGCAGAAAGAAGTTCAATGCTACTGAAGTCTATGAGAAAATGACCCTACTTTACCACCTGATTTATTATTTCGTTCTTATTCTTTAAAATGCCTTCTTGTGAATATAATAATATATTCCTTTGGTGATTTAGAGCAACAGGAAACCAGTCACAAAATTTTAACAATGCTTTGCACTGAAGCCAGGTGAACGGAATACAAACATTGAGGACAAGAGACATGAAAAACATCGACTGGCCTTAATTGTCCATAAATGTTACTGTTAGACTGAGGCCATTTACCATACAAAAGAATTGGCTTTGAAATGTATCTGATTTTCAGGAATTCAATATCTGTTTTGTGTCCTCGTTACACCCACAACGCCTGCCACCTTAGTACATTATGGGGTCAGTGAAATGAAGTGGTCGCTCGGTTTATCTTCTTGCTTGCTTCTTTGTGATGCCCATGGATGGGGTTTCATCACTGCAATGAAAACTTTGGAAAAGGTGTATTTGAATTTTCATCACCATTGTAACACATTTGTACAGTTTAGTATGGAATGACCCAAATACAAACATTTACCATGCCAACAATTTCATTTCTAATAATAATCATTGTTTTGAGATATTACAGAATCAGTGCAATCATTGTTTTGAGATATTACAGAATCAGTGCTGCGGACAACAATAACATTTACACGCAATTAGTGCATATGACATCCAAGCATGCATTATGAGTGACAAAACTGGCTGTTTTGTCCGTGGATTAAAACCATCTTCAACTAGTCTTATTAAAGCTGTGAAATTCATTCGTATATAATAAATTTGTGGTAAAGCGAGGAAGGAAGCGGCACAACTTGTTCACTATAACAGGACTCCAACAGCATTCATAATATAGAACCAAGGTGTAGTGAATCAGGTGTACTTGAATAATATGCTCACATTGTATTCTCTTCTCTCCCTCATACGCCGGAGAGTGCACCTGCAGCAGACCGCACTGCTATAGACAAAACACCTAACTTCCGGACCACGCTACGGCAAACTCCTGTGCTTGAAGATTACACTACAAGACAACCCACCAAGCCTTGATGCTACCCTTCACCACCACAATGTCATTCATCATGCTGCTTGCTGTTGGAGAATTCAAAAGGATTTGTGCCATGGACAATAATGATGTTTACATGCAACTAGTGCACAGCAGCCAAACATGCTGACAAAACTGGCTGTGGACTGACTCCACCTTCAGCTGCACATGACGCACCAAAGTCTGTCCGTTTTTATTTCTTTTTCTTTTACTATTTATCGAGCCAGCAACAGAAGGGCTTTCCCTTACAAGTCATGTTCTTGGAGAATACCTCGTTCATCCATTAGGGGGGACGTGGGGGAATTATTCCTGAATTTATACAGGTTTTCGTACCCACCTTGAACAATGAATAAACAAAGCTTAACAACGAAATTGGCTTCACCATGAAGTTCATGTTGAGCCAAAAAAGAGGGACTGTGGGGAAACAGAAATTTGTGCTTTTGAATACAGTGGAGAGACAGACAGATTTGTGTATTAGGCCACCTCACATGTATATGTTAAGGTTTGGTGTAACCCTAAAATTCACCAAAATTAAAAAAAAACTTTTTTCTCAATATTACTTCTCAGAATACATTCCTGGTGGCTTTTGAAGGCATGATAACTGAACACTGACAATATCTGGTGGGTACATTGATGATACTTGGTCAAAAAAACATTCATCTAACTTTGAGATGGATTTTCTCTGTAAGGGAATTTCCACCACATAAATCCAGATCTCCCGAGACTGAGTGAAGATATCTGCATGAAATTTTTTAAGTGAGTAGATCTCACTCTGATCTACGTTTTGAGCCAAAGAAAACAGTAATATCCATGTTGGGGTGTCTTAGACACCTCAGCATAGGCCCTCAGGCCTGACCGCATTTTGAGGTCCTATTCTAGACCCCCTAAAATTTTTATTTGTTATCAAATCTCCCAAACCTTTGGCTCAAAACCTTCAATATGATGTCCATAAAGTGTGTACAAAAATTCAAATCAATACATGGAATGGTTTTTGAGAAAAATGGAATTATGTATTTCTACATATCGCGTGTTGGCCATCTTGGATCATGTGACCCAATTAGCATAATTACATAAATTCTATATAAAAAGCTTTCTTTCATCATAGCCATTAACATTGAAACCTTAAATCCAGTCTTTATTCAAAATTAAGGAAATATTCATTTTGGGTTACACCCAACCTTAATGGCCGCTGGCAGCTCCACCTTTGGGGATTTTCCACTAGTCCACAGGGGAGAAGAGGGCGAGACCCATGATCATTCGGGATTTGAATAATCCAATCCACAGTACCAAACATGGCACACAACTGCTTGCAACCAATCAGAGGTTAAAACTATTTCACATACAAATTTGAATATATGCAAATGTAATGTTATATACAGTGTTTCAATGAACATTGTGGTAGATTTTGTTTCCTTGCTGACTCTGTAATAAAATTTTTCCTGCTTTTTAATATGAACATCAGGCCTGCTTCTTTTGGACGACGGTCATAATATTTGTTCCTGGTAAAACTTGGATTTACTAACAGCTTCCTTTGTAACCGTACACAATTACTCTCATTTAATGAATAAAGCGTGAATTCTTTGCATCTTAAATATTTACTGTCATTATCACTGGAGTACCTGTTGACGAAACTTATCTGACGCCACCAAATTTACTGGAGATAAATGAGTAGGATACTGTTATACCCAGCCAAATGCCAGTGCTCTAACTTTGCTATGGTTACAAGTTGGCTGGCGGATGAATTTTGAACGGTGAAAGCTATAGTTGGCCGAACTACCTGTGCGGTTCTACGGTTTTAATGCATACCTGCCAGCCAATCAGAACAGAGTATTCACCCAGGCCATGGTCTAAAGACGGGTGACAAATTACAGGAAAAAACCTGTGAAGATATATGGACAAACATAAATGCAGATGCTTCATTCATTTTCCAGGCATGGTTTGGGCCCACTCTTCCGTTTAAAGGTGGTAGGGTCACTGTAACTCAGTGCATTCCAACAATGATGGATGTGGTCTCTTCCAAGTTGACAATGGGACAAGTCCCACAGGGCTCAAGGGGTCTCTGAATGGTTTTATGAGAATGAACATGGTTCATGATCAGATCTCGGACCAAATGCATTCATACGGAAGACTGTGGAAAAACATGTTTGACAGCGCTCTGTCACCATAATCAAAACACTAAATGAGGGAAAGGTGCTCCATCTCTCCTGAAAAGTCTTGTACTTGAAGACTTTACACCAAGGTACATTAAAGCTGGTCTGGCAGCTTGAGGAGGGCCAATAGCTTACTAAAACTGTTCATGTTGATTTTCCCAATAATTTGGAACCAGACGGCCTAACCACCTTAGATTTAGGTGAAATGATTTTTGGAGAAAGGTCTATGGGTAGATAGAAAAATTTTAAATCTTTAGGTCTGTAAACCTAATGATTTTTTCCTAGGGTATCTAGAAGGGTTAACTTCTTGAAGTCAAAATTAGACCTCTTAAAGCATTAGCCAATGAGGATGAAATGTATCAATGTGCCAAAGACTGCCCAGATTCATTTTGATTGATGTCAATCTGCAATTAAAAGAGTTCTGAAAAATCGAAAAAATTTCTATGGCCATAGCTCCTCGAGATGAGCAGCCTTTTAATAAATTTGGATAAATTCCCAGACTCTCAAAGGTTACCTTTGGCCCTGGCTTGCTCTGCTGCATTATTGCAGCATCGGGTTCAGCAATTATACAAGTTTAATGTAGACTCAGAATCATATTAGTTGATATTGATTCTTAACTTTGATTGAAAATCAAAAAATTATGATTCCACAAAATGCCAAATAGTCCTTATTTAACGGAAATCCTCCATGACAAAACACACTGCTCATGAATAAAGTCCAGAGTAAACAAAAATACAACAAAAATTCTGCAAATGCAGATTGACAGGGAAGGGTCTCAGCTTCAAATTGTTGTGATAATCAAAATCATCCGTTGGGAAAATTTTGAGAAATTTGACTCAATGTTAATGCTCTTAACAAATAATGTTCACACTGAAAGTGTGAGACTAACTTGCTCTACGATTATTGAGAACCTCAACTCCTTAAATAATCACCTACAACCTCCACCACAAGTAAACTTTAATTTCATGAATGCTTATATATGGTATGACTTGAAGTGCATGATTGCTTGATGAAAACAATTGATATAATTTGGGTGGTTGCTGTCCTTGAATCTATAACTATCGAAAAGCCTGTCAAACTTGGCGTGGCATTGTTCAATTACCTGTTCTGAAAAGTGTCCCAGAGGCTTTTGATGTTTGACAATGAACTCAGGGACATTATGAAACATGATGTGCACCTTTGTGGTAACTGAAAAGCCCAGAGTCTGATAGGTATCTTTGAATTTTGACACCTTATCTTCTAAGGAAGGATCAAGAGTGAAGCCAAAGCAGGCCTCCATGGCATCGCGTATGAATGGTAACCAACAAGGTTATCAAGAAGCATGCTACGCAGCATGTCTAGGTTTTTGAGGAGTCTGTTACATTCATTTCCTTCAAATGTCTGTCCATGGTATTGTTCTTTCTGAATGAACAACCCCTCTGGCCATTCATCAAGCCAGTGGAAAAGCTTCAGATGCTCGGAATATAATTTGCTCACGATGCCCAGCTTAATATGAAGGGCAGGAGGGGGAGCAATATCAAGGACAGGAGAAAAAGGACGATGGTGACAATTGACAAATAGGGGTTCGTTGGAACAATTTGAATAATTCTTCAGAGTGGCCTTTTTGCCACTCTCATTTTTCCATTTGTTGTAATGATCAGAGATGTTTTTCAAAGTTCTTGCAGGAGCCTGTTCCTCAAAGATGTTTTTTGTTACTTCGCAGTAAGGACATGGATGGAGAGATGAGTGAGACATTATCCCAAGACAAATGTTAGACATTTTCAGGTCTGCGGCAAAGTGAAATTGTACATTTTCTGTCAATACTTTAACTAGAAATATTTTGCCATTCTCATAGTTCTCGGGAGTTTTTGGATTTGTAGCTACAATGAAGTTTGTTCCTCCGGCGGGAGGAAAACCATGACAACAAGTAAATGCTGTACTTAAGTGGCCTGTCAGTCGCTCATTATCAGAACAATGATTATTCATGGAAATTGAATTATTTTTAAGGGCACCGTTTCATAATCTCAGCCAAATGATTGGAAGAGCATCATTCAAGTATGTGATAAATCCAGAAGTGAGATTTTTCCAGTTTTACTGACTTTTGCCTTATTGAATGCCTTTGCAGAGAATTGTCAACAGAATTATTTAACATATTTCTCTTTTGGAGGGAAACATTTCTGATAAAGCCATTTAAAACTTCTCAAAATTTTCCCAACGGATGATTTTGATTTTCACCCTTCCCTGTCAAACTGCATTTGCAGAATTTTTGTAAAATTTTTTTAACCCTGGACTTTATTCAAGAGCAGTGTGAAAAGTCATCGGTCTAATATGTTCGCTGTTCCCAAGAGGTGCTGATCATTTAGCTCTTGCCCAAATGAGTCATAAAAAGCTCTATCGCTCAAACACTGTGCAGTAAAAATTATAGTCTTTCATTTCTGGTCACCCTTTTGCTAAATAAATTGCACCCCAAATGGCAAGTTTCTGAGGACACTAAAGATGATGTCAGTTTTTTCAATAAAATTACATTATCGGACATTTTCATAAAATGTTTCTGACGTGATTGCTTGCTTGTCTTTTCCTTTATTCTGTTTCTGCCTGCTTATGACAGGGAAGTGAGAGCTGACTATTAGGAGTTAAAAACATTAATGTGAACTTATTTTCCCAAAAGGGAAAATACACACGTGTACTCAGGTGAATAACTACAGATGCTAGATATTTGAAATCAAATTTTGACCCGTTTTGAGAGATACCCCAGCTGCCACAGCGGACTTGGAGGAAGGGAAGGGAAGCTCCACAGCTGTCCCCACCCAGCGAGCTGGGAGCTGCAGACTGTCTGTGTGGCCTTTTCAAAGGGACACAGAAGCCTACAGGAACAAAGCTTCAGCAAACACACAACAATTGAGCTATCAATTCCACCCCCTCACAATAATCAACAATAACACTGATTAATTCTGAAGTTATGACAAAGTAGTCATGTGGGGCAATGTTTGTGAAACAAATACACTGCCACATATGCCACATAAAAAAAAACAAAAACTGAGGAACAACAATGTAGCCTTCCTGTATGTTTCCATGCTTGCACCCCAAGAACTAGGGCTGATGTGTATTAAAAGTATCATCATAAGGATAAAAAAGAAATACTTAGGTAGCTAGTAAAATAATATTTTCAAAGTTTGAAATATTTTTATGCCCAAGAACCAGCCTGAAATATGATTTTTGGATAAAGCTTTGAATTTTTTTTCAAAATTTTTTTTTTTATTGAAGATCTGTTTACATGTTTGTGTTAAAGCTTGAGGAGCAACAAATTCCAAGCACTCGTACGTGTGGCTGCGGCAGGCTAACATTGTAAGAATATCACCACATTCTTCTGTCATAAAAGTTAAATATGGGGCCCACAAAAAGAGATGTGTATATCATCAACTGCACCAGCTCAGAACTGTCATTCTCCTTCCCTTCCTCCCTAAGTTCCTCTCTTTAACAACCACAGTGTGTTAGTTCAACTTGAGAAACTTTGGACTCTTTATTGCTTTGGACATTCTCTGCTGCCTTGCATCTGGAGCCACAGGTAAAGTACATGGCCAGTGTCTTGTTTGTGGCAATGATGATCACCGGACTGATGGTGGAGTAGCAGGTGGCAAAAAAGATGCGTCGTGTCCAACACGGCCTCTGGCATTTGGGAAACAGCAAGTGAGTAGAACCACAGTACATTGTCCAAGCTGAACAGTGTCACATATGTGCTCACGAGCAGCAGGACGGCACGAGATGCCTCCTCAGTCTTCCTGCCGGCTCCCTGCAGACCCTGAACCTGCTGACGGTGACGATGTAGGATCACCATCACATACACTGCTGCTGCTGCCATCAGGCCAACAAAAATGAAATCTCGTGTGGTCGTCAACACACCCATGACCATAAAAGATATAGGGCTTGGGAACAAGATAATGCAGAACCCTGAGTTAAGGGTAAGTTTTGGAATGGTGCCATTGACAGGAAAAGCTTCAGTATAGAGAATGTTATATTGGTAGATGATGAAGCCGAGCCCATAGAGGAAGATGATGGTGTGAGTTAGGTGGCCAGGAAGCCAGCGTTTTAGCCAGGTCCAGCCAGGCTTTGACGGTGCCATGACCACACACTGGTAGGAGCTCAGCAGGGAGGTCGTGGAGATGGACATCGCTCGGGCGACACGGTAGATGAAGATTATAGTTTTACAGACTTGACTGCTGAACCCTGGGTTGATACCCAAAGCGGTCAGGGCCTGAGGAATACCCTGGCACAGCGTCACCATCAGGTTGGCAAAGACAAGCTGGCTGAGAATGAACTCATTATGCGGCATGTGGCCCCGTACAAGAAATAAGTGCCAGAACAGCAGGAAGGCTCCCAGATTACCTGGGATTCCCACTACAATCAGACCAATGAAACCAGCTGCTTTCAGTGCTTGGCGCACCTCCATATGCCCCTCAGGTCTGTGGGGAAAGAGAAAGGGAGCATTGAGCAGTGTGTGGTGACTGAGTCTCCACCTCAGATACAAAGCCGAGGATACAATCAGAAACCTATGATTATGCTGTAGAAACGAGGAAATTTGAGTAACTCAATAGGAAATGTATTATTAAATTATAAAGATTTAATGTCTAGGGCACTGTCCAAATGAGACATATCCACATAGACAGACACATCTAATAAAAGGTATATTTTTGATAATCAATGAAAACGTAATATTATTACAGTGTAAAAACATTTTAAAAATTGATTAAAATC
Source organism: Gymnothorax javanicus (assembly GCA_029692085.1). Taxonomy (NCBI): domain Eukaryota; kingdom Metazoa; phylum Chordata; class Actinopteri; order Anguilliformes; family Muraenidae; genus Gymnothorax; species Gymnothorax javanicus. The sequence goes on from CM056202.1 coordinate 17,334,996, forward strand.
TAGGGGCAATCTTAGTGTGAATAAAACAGTCAACTTTCATTAGATGGTTGACAGCTGCAGAATGCAAATCAATTGTATTTTATTTCGCCAAATCCTTTAATATCCTTTAATATTGTATTAACCATTTAGGATTAATACAAATACACATATTTTGAAATATAATTTCTTATTCAAAACATTTTAAACTGAAATACTGAGGTGTTACTGAGGAAATACTTCATCCTTACCTTGTGCTTCAGAAATAATGAATTGTGCTGTAACATGAAAAAAAATCAGATTTATTATGTAGTGTCCTCCTGTTCCAGCCCTACTATGACCGAGTTAATTAATAATACATTTTCCCATCTCACAGCATGCAAACAGAGCCATGGGCGTCACTGTTGACGAGTTCATTAGGTTCTATTCTGTCCATACAATGAAACAACACCGCTAACATGAGACCATTCTGAATATATTACATCATTTGCACTGAAAAATATCAGCAATATTGCCAATGTCAGTCAATTCACTCAGTTATCTTCAATATTAGACATATGATCAAACACTGTTCAAGTTCAAGTCTTTTAGCAGACCCCATACAGAGCAACTCATAGGGGGAGGAAAAGAAACAGTGAGAGTTTTGACAAAAGAAAATAACTAATAGCAAAAATAGAGCCACAGTTACTGAAGCCCACCTGCACATACAACTCTTTTGGCCAATGTTGATTATTGCTTGCAAAGCCCCACAAGAACTGTACAACGCTCAAGACGTGACTTATAATCAATGCATATATTTTGTGGTGTATTAATACACTGCCCGGCCAAAAAAAAAAAGTCGCACACTCAAATATTTAGTTGGAACCCCTGTAGCTTTGATTACAGTGCATATTCGTCTCGTCATTGTTTTGACAACTATATGCAATGCCAGAACATTTATTTTCGATCAGAAATGCCATCATTTTTGGCCGAGATCTTGTCTTCTCGACATAATGGTTGAACCACTTGGTGGTCTTTCTTGAGCACATCCCAATAACTTTTAATGTGTTTAAGGTCAGGACTTTGTGGTGGCAAATTTGTTTGTGAAAATGATTCCCCATACTTGTTTTTGTCATTCATGGTTTTCTTTGCTAAATACAGGCCAATAACTTGCCCGTTCTGAAATACTGTAACATCTTTTCCACCATCAAGGGATGTGTCTTCTGACATAATTTTTTACGAAATGAGTAGCGACGCGCTTCATCAGTCAGGGTTAAAATGATTATTGCTAGCTGAAACATATTAATAACCGCAATAATGATCCAATTATAGAATTTGTTCATTAATTTCCAAACGGTGACTTTTTTTTTGGCCGGGCAGTGTATCATGTCTTTAATTGCAGGGAAAATTGAGTGTACCATTAGTAATCATGGAGTTCAAGAATATTTTATTCTGAAACTTCATGAAAAAATGGGAGGTTGTCTGTTGACTAATTTTGACCATTGTCCTAATGGTGTCTTTAATGAATTTTGGACCACTCCCAAAGGAGGAGAGTATTTGAAGGAATGACGAATAGGAGATCGGGGCGAATGTGATATTGTATGGACTTGGTCTGTGATTTTGTAAACATTGGGCGCCCCCAGGTGGCGAGACTCAGGGTGGGGCTCGCGTCTCTCGTCGGAGTCCGTGTAGGCTCCTAAGCCCCCCGGGGTCCCAGGTGGTGACTGTTTCTTGCTTCCTTCTTGGAGAGGGAAAGGGTGGGAGGGACGTACAAACGAGACGAGCGGGGATTGTGGGAATGCAGGCGGTATATATAGACGTAGGGATGAACAGGAAGGCGCATTGGGAGTGGTCCTGTTAATTAACCTACGTTATCGGGAACTTCCTTTTAATGAATTTTGGACCACTACCAAAGGAGGAGAGTATTGGAAGGAACGACGGATAGGAGAATGGCGCGAATGTGATGTTGTATGGACTCGGTCTGTGATTGTGAGAACATTGGGTGCCCCCAGGTGGTGAGACTCAGGGTGGGGCTCGCGTCTCTCGTCGGAGTCCGTGTAGGCTCCTGAGCCCCCAAAAAATGTTAATGAATCAACGAGAGATGGGCTCTACGCACATTGTCAATATTATTGTGAATATAGCTTGCATAAGAGTTTGATGTCCAGCAGCCGAGGATTTTAATTAAGTGGTCCGGATCTCCTTGCTTGGATGCTGTATTGGTGGCATCGATGCGAAAAGGATGCCCGGAGAAGTATCTGGGCGGAATATTGGGTCTAATTAAACATGACGGAAATGGAAGAGGAACTAGTGGCAACAGCCCCCATGTCGGTCGTGGATAATGGGTCTTGGGGAGAAGCGTGATTATTGTATCTTGAGGTGACGTAGTTTGATATTGGCCTGAACAAACTAAGGGCAGAGTCTAGGCGAAATATGAAAATGGGCTGAGAAATGTCAAACTGATCCGTTTTAATTCTCAATATCTTCAACACGAGGCAGTCGGTGGGGTAGAATGAGATCTCATTTAGGCTGGCGTGACAAGAAGAATTGTAATTAGCGGAGAGCGCGAACGTGGCATACGAAGTGAATGTACGAAATGAAGCTTGTGATGGAAACAACGTCGAGGGCTGGGAATGGGAGTAGAAGGGCTGAGTGGAATTTCTCGAATTGCTTCCATCCTGCGAGGTATGAGGAAAGTGAGCGTGGAGCGAACCCGTTTGGAAATGTCTCTCGGGATAAAGCCGCAAATGGCTCAAGTTGTGGAGTCAGGGGTAGACGGTCGCAGAAAACGGAAGAACCGGAGTGAGATGAATGTCCGAGTGCGGTGCCAAGCATCTGAATCCCTGCCAAGAGAAACAAGAAAGGGCGTCAGTGATGGCATTTTTATAGTCAGGAATATGTGCAGCTTTGGGCATGAACTGGTGTTTTGCAGAAATCAGAGTTAGTTTAGTGAGGAATAGCATGAACGAGAGGGAGCGGGAACGGCCTTGTTGATGATGTCTACTGTGGTCCAATTGTCAGAATGTACACTTATACATTTAGGGCTGCTTTTGCAGCCAAAAGTAAGACGAATGGCGAAGTAATAGCGCCCCTTCCAGGAAACGCCAAAGAAACCCCTAAAAAACGTGGGTCGAGTGGGACAACCTCAAAAGCGTTAATGATATTGGCTTTTAGGGGTGTGCAGCGATGCCATTATCTGTATCTGTATCTGTGTAGGCAACAAAATTATCTGTATTTGTATCTGTATCCGGATATGAAACCGGAAGTGGGTGTGGTTAGTCAGAGGAGCGATCTCGCTTGCAGACTCCAGCTACACACGTTAGAAAATCCCGGTTGCCAGGTCTGCTGGTGTTATTTCCTCACTTCAATATGAGGCAGAGGCACAAAAGGAGTTAGATTAAATTGAGACGTAGACTTACCAATTTCAGTCTCAATTTGGGAACCATTACATTTTTTTTTTGGAATAGTTAAGAATGGACATCAATCCCCTACCACCTGGCTGATGCAGACATTTGATTCATAACTTAATCTAAAAAAAATAAATAAATAAATCTTTAAATAAGCCACAAGAACTCACATGGTCTGTCCCATCTCATACACATTAATTGTAGCCCCGGACGGAGTGTCCGGGGGTACTATGGATTTGCGGTCGTCGCGCGTCCTGGTCCGTAGAGATTTTCTTGTGAATGCTCTACAGACTGCAATTCTTCACTGCAATGAAGACTGCAAATCCGATCCTTTTCATATTTCACATGCACGTTGACAGTGATCTGAGGATGAAGCCTATCGATTTTGGTTGAGTTGCGTCGTGCGGTGTCCGGATAATTCCCAAAAAAGGGACAAAAATTTTCCCATTGGAATGAATGGCTAAAGCTTGAGTGCATGATGTCACAGCTAGTGTGGGAGCTGAGAGCAGACAGAATGAAAAAATACTTTTTAAATCGCTTTAACTTCCATAAATTTGAATCCCTCTTCATGAAATTTCGCAAAAACGTGGGAAAATTTGTTTTTGTCACAGTACTATAGTCGCACAGAAGTACATAGTTTTGGCTCAGGGAACAGTCAAAGGACATGAAGCACGTCGAATTTCTCTATCTTTCCATTCAAAAATCACCCAAACATTCTTGGGAGAACAGCAAACATACAGAATTTTTAGATCACTGTAATTCCAACATTATATCACTCAGAGAAATAAAAAAGACATCCAGGCACTCAGCAAAGTCTCATGCCTTGAATGATGTGGTTACATTGGTGGCAGGATGAACGTTTTTTGCATGAGGAGCAGGAGTTTGAAGTCTGTGCAAGCAAGGATTTCTTTCACTAAGTGACTCAGCGATTCTCTGTGCGTGGGGAACCAGTCCTGGCATGGCCCTCTGTGATTGGCTTACTTGATATCTAACAGCTCAGCTGAGTTCTAGCCTCGCATCACCAGGCTCTTCATACAGGGGAGGGGAGCCTGGTTTCCGTTCACTCTGAATTTTGTCTGGATTCTGGTTCCGGTCTAAAGAGCGGATCCGGAATTCACCAAAATCACCTGAGTAAAAGTGTTCACCAAAATAAAATTTTAAATTCTTGCGCACCATCGCTTTCCGTCTCCGGTTCTGAAACATGTTATTCATTTAAACATGGACGTACAAAAGTGTGTTTTAGAAGAGGTTCTTCAAGAAACTCGTCGGGTACATAAAATAACCTCCTTAAAGCCGCAACAGAAGCTTTGTCTTACGAACTTAATCAACGAAAGAGACGTCCTTGCATATCTACTGACTGGCTATGGCAAAAGTTAGGTGTTTCAAACATGGCCAATGGCATGCAGTTTGCTCGCTAACAACTTTATATTCTTTAAATGAAAAAGTTTCACCGCATTTTTATTAGCTTGGTGCTGTTATTTTGACGGAAAGGCGCATCCATCGAATTCCGGATCCTGTCTCTCTCATCCTGGTTCCGGTTGCTTACCAAAACAGCCACTAAACGGTCCCAGACTAGCTGAGTTCCCATGGACATGATTTGGTTACATTACAGCCGCGTTCCAAATGTACACTCACCCACTATTAAGGGCATTATGTTGTGAATGTTCTACATTGAAAACAATATAAAGACAGTGAGTGAGCTAGTCGACAAGTGTGCATTCTTTGTGTCATCATCAGAACGAAGTTCAACAAGCCAGCGATTGTGTGGTTATTGAAATTCGCCCGATGGTACGAATTCCCAATCTTCAAAAGGTAACCTTGCTAATTTTCCAGGCTGTTCATATTTACTGGCAGGTCTAAGCTAATTCGGCACTATTTTAAAACGTTGCTCTCTGTGTGAAACAATCACACAAAGAAGCATTTGATAGAAATGTAACGTTAAAAAGACAAACATATGTTCATGAATGCGATATGCCACTGTTTGCAGTCTACCTTAAATGGAATTACTGCTTAGCAAAGCTAGTGTTTGCCTAATGCGAGGTTCATTAGCAAACATTATGCCTTCAACTAATTACAATAAAACCTACAGGCTGGCTAGGTCATCAGCATCTGTTTGCCAGCATCATCATTAAGATACGCTAAACCTCAGAGGAATATTTGCGTACATAACTTTATGGCTCAGCCTGTCGTGCCGTTCATAATTTACGAACAATAATGAGTGCATGAATACATTAACTGAAGTAATTTTATTTGCATCAAGAAAATTTACAAAGAACTAATGTGGAATCACAACCAAATACAATTGAAATAAGATTTGTACTGTTTGGCAATTTTTGTGGTCACTAGTTTCAACAGTGGTTTTTATGTCTTCACGTCGTACGTGCGAGTGTTTACGTTCCGGTTCGACCCATAACCCGTCTGTGCAGATGTTCATGCCAGCGGACATGGAGCTGCTCTATTTATGCACGCAGTTACACTATTCTCTCACTAGATGGCACACCTTGATCAGTTATTGAATATTCACCAGCGAGCCAACCTCGAACACAGTTCAGAATATTGGCGAGTTCAGTCCCAACCCTGTTTTTCAACAGTTGCTTAAGTCCTCAGCTAAGCCTCATGTGCAAACTGCTCAAGATACTTGCCCATACTATCTATCCAGCAATTCCAAAAATGCTTTTTTGTGACTGGTCCTCTGTAGCAACCACTTCATCTATACAGAGCCAATGGTATTCAAATTTGTAGTTCAGAAAGATTGGTTTTCTGAAGCAAAAATTTGGCATAATATTGATATTGTTCTTCTTCTATCACTATCATCTATCTTCTGTCGTTTCCCTCATGCACAGGTACTTCTGGGCCAGGACACGGACGCGCGACGACTGCAAATCCATAGTACCCCTGGACACTCCGTCCGGGGCTACAATAATGTCTTTTTGTGAGAAAAAAGTCACTATCTAGTTATTATCCCTTATTAGTCAGCTCAATGCGGCCCCTGTTTGTATGTCTATCATCAACCGACTGCTCGAAATTCGCTCGCCCAAAACATGCTCTGCATGCTACTAGTTGTTTTATTTATTTGGTTATAGTGATTTCAAGTTTTGTTTGTGTAGGCCTAGGCTACTCCCTTTTTAATGTCATTCATTTCTGTTCTGAGATCTGGCAACAGGTAGCCACACGTGTCCCTTGCGCTTGTCATGCTTGCAGTGTAAACAAAACATTTCTCAGCTCTAAATCTTAACGGACACAATCTAGCAACCTATCTTCTTCATTTCGCCGTTTTCCGTGAATCATTGGATTACGACAGCGCTGCACATGGGAGAAGATCAAGTGAAATGTTAGGTAAAGTGGTGATTTTAGATTTCTTGTCGTTCCGTTAAACCGTGAACGTGACAGATTGCATTTGGCTTTTAAACCGTGAGCAAGCCTGGTATTGTGCCGCTTCTGCTTTGTTGACTGAAACCTAGGAAACGGGAGAACCCCTTCCCTTTTAGACAGTGAACGGGTTGCACCTAGACTTAAAGGTACACTAGGCTCCCGCAGATTTGTTACAATTTTTTAAAATTTTTATTCTACCTCTACAGTGATCGATAGAGCCATGAAACACAAGATGTTTGACACTGGAATGAAAAAAATACGTCTATCCTGTAAGGGGCAAGAGCTAAAAAACAACAGCCAATCAAACGTACGACCAACTCAAATGATTGGAATGATACAGCTGTCAATCAAACCCCCCATAGATGCCCACCCCTCTATCCGCGTACAAAAAGGTGCACAGGTTTTCAGGCGTGGCATCATGGCGCGCTGTGATTGGTGGTGGGCGTAGTGCATTGAACTGCAGGATTTGAAAGTTCCGCCCTCAAACCCATGCAGGGCCGGATTAACACAGTGCTATGCCCCAGTGTGACCAATCATGAAATGCCCCCCCTCCCCCACAAAAAAGTTACTTAACATGGCTTATAGAACGCAGCAATGGACCACCCTTCTCTTTGATAATATACTATTCAAAAAAAGTAGGGGGATATTTTATTTTGAGATCAAAATGTTCACATATACAAAGGGATACGAAACCATGTTGTATAGTTCCTTACTGAGGAAGCATTTCCAAAGAAATTCATCACCCAAACACATCAATGACACTCTCACGATCTGCACGGGATGCTATTGATGATCAAGGGGGTTGTGCCACAAATTTGCATGACTCTGAATTGGAAGGTTAGAGCCACTGTAAAGGAAGATTTTGAAGAGAAAGCATCAGATTATCAGTGGTTGAAGTCGTTAATTAAACAGAGACCATCGCCGTCTAACACAGGAGGAGAGGTTACGTGCCCTTGGCATGCTACAGGTTGGCACAAGACAGGTCGTTGTGGCAAGGGCAATGAATGTTTCCCAGTCTGTCATCAGCAGATTATGGTCCAGACATCGTGCTACAGGGTCTGTTCAGGATAGACCACGATCCGGTCGACCAAGGGCAACAACTCAGGCTCAGGACAGATTCATCCGCACTATTGTCTTGAGAAATCGTATGGTAACAGCAAATCAGATAAGGTCTCAACTTCAAAGGGATACTGGCTTGGTAGTGAGTGGCCAGACCATCAGGAATCGTCTGCACAGATTTCACTTACACGCCCGACATCCTCGTGTCATTCCCTGTTTGAGGGATCGTCACATTAGGGCTAGACTCCAATGGTGTCGTCATCATCAACGCTGGGATAATCGCCGATGGAACAACGTAATGTTCTCAGATGAGTCGAGGTTCACTGTGGACTTCCTTGACAGACGCAGGAGGGTTTGGCGCTGACGTAACGAACGTTTCCATGACGTTAACGTCATTAGACATGATCCGTATGGGGGTGGATCTGTAATGATGTGGGGAGGCATCACTGCTGCCGGCAGAACAGACTTGCATGTTGTTGCTGGACGTGTCACAGGGCAGTACTACCGGGACAACATCTTGGCACCCCATGTTGTGCCGTTTGCACGTCGTTATGGCTGCCGTTTCATTTTCCAAGATGACAATGCCAGATGTCATAGGGCCAGGATCGTTACAGATTACCTCCAGCAGCAGAATATCACCACATTACCATGGCCAGCACTCAGTCCGGACCTTTCCCCCATCGAGCATGTCTGGGAAATGCTTGGACAGCGGCTACGCCAACGTCAACAACCTCCTGCCAATGTCCAAGAACTTGCTGCAGCATTGCAACAGGAATGTAAAACGTTCCCCAAAATGACCTGGGACGTCTCGTTAGGAGTATGCCACGCCGAATTCGAGCTTGTCTAGCCAACCGAGGGGGTTTTACCCGCTACTGACTCTGTTTCACAATGGTGGTAAATTTGCTGTGTGACCCTGTGTTTGTGTCGACCCTTATTCTGGAGAATCTGTCCTTTACTGACTGTACATAGGGTTTCGAATAAATTGACAAATGTTTCCTTAATGTTTTTATGTCATTTGTTTCCTTCCTGACCTCATGATCTGCATTTCATGGTACTTGTAAATCCAATATCCCCTACTTTTTTTGAACAGTATACTAGCGTTTCATTTACCGCGGGTTGACCGGTTCCGCAATTTGACCGATTCCGCAATTTGCAGAAATCAAACTTTATTGACGAGCGGGAAAACGACTTCGCTGTCAGCCTTGAGTTTGACACCACTGGAACGGTAAATTATTGTGGATTTAACTCTTAACTATCGTTTGAGATATTGACGATAGAGAAATAAATGCCCGATAACTGTTGCTTGCCGTTGCAGCAGTACCAAATCAACGCCTGTGATAAGGCGCACTGCGCAGTGTGTGGCCGTTAAACACATGTATTCCCGGGATTCATCACGTTATTAGTGTCATTATGATTGGGAATTATCGTATATTTTACCATATAAATCCCAATTTCGTACTTTTTATACTTTTTCATCAACACCCATTAGAGTGACTGCTTGTCATTTGACTAGTTCCGCAAACGCCATTTTGTAGGTTTTCAAACTTGTAATTTATGAGACGTGTTTATTCTTGTTTATTTTTCTGAAAGAATTTCATTAAAGTTTAATGTAGTCAATGTGAAATAAAACATCTTTTCCCCCGGCATAACTGTTTTTCAGTGGCTCAACGGGTTGATCATTTTGTTAATCTGAATTTGTAGTCTCATCCTGATCATTTTAATGTATGCTGGGTATGTACTTGAATTGGAAAGAGTAGAAAGAATCATCCATAGTCGCTGATAGCAGTTGAATATCGTTGGATGTACAAAATCGTCTTGAACTGAGGCTAGCGCATGTGGATTCCAGCTGACACAATGTCGACACACGGAAGAATTATCCATAAATTTGACCAATTATTATGATACACCCTGAAGAGTAATGCTGGCTAAAATTGGTGGAAAATACATGTGTCTGTTCCTTTGTGGCCAGGGGCACGCAATTATGCCAATAAACAAAGAATATCATAAGTTTAGCCTGACAAAGGGCGCTGTTTGCGAAACTGGAAATTATTTGCGGAACCGATCAAAGGACGTGCCACTGAAAAATGACTGTGCAAGGCTTTATTCCCAATGATTGAAGAAAACGAATTGATCCACAAAGTGCATGAGTAATTTCCGCAAATTCGTGAACAGATAACTTTCCGCCACCGAATGCTGTATCGATACCAGACCACTGGCGCCGGAAAGGGGGGGGACCAGGGGGCCATTGGCCCCCCCACTTTTACCCTTCTCCCACTTTCTTTTTAAGCATAAACAGTTCAGGAGGTTTGCGCATGCATAGGCTATTGTCACGCTGTCTCCAATGAGCATCATTTAGTCACAGCGCTTCTCTTCCCAATGGCGTAACATTAGGGGGCGCAGCGAGTGCAACGACACTAGGACTCAGTGGCGAGGGGGGCCATAAGAGGCACATGCGCGACAGTGTCGGGTCCCGACCGTTGTCAACATAGGTGTATTTCAATATTGAATATCTCATACCAATCAAGACTTGCAAAAGAAGCTATTTTATATGTGGGTGCTACTGGGTATTTATACCACTACAATTGCATTCATTTCTCAGTCATGGTACTGGCAAGTCGATGTCATCACAGTACATTATGCATAATTTTAATTGACCATAAGTCGTTATAACATTAAATAATTTAGATTTCTTTTTGGAAAATACTTAATAAAACAAACAATGATAATTTTATTTTGCTGTTGATATCGTCATTGAGACAGCAAGTGTTTCTGGGTAATGGCCATGAGCGTGAGCGCAGATCAACTGTTTTTACAATGTCCACTCGCTCGCTAATTATTGGTCCCACAATTTCTTGCTGTTCGCAAAATTTCAGATCATCCCAATAAAGTTGTGTTAATGTGTCGTTCATTTGCTCATTATGCCTTATTGTTCTTGATGATTACCATTATTAAGAAAATAATTTTAAGATGATAATGTTAAGAAAGAAATAGGAAACTTCATATTATAGAATGAAATAGTGTAGTAACCCTTAGTGTGTTTTACGTAGGTCTATAACTTTTGAGGAACGTGCAAATCTTTTACTTTGTCAGACTGGGATATATGAAGTAACAATATCGAAAACGTTTTAACCTGTGTGGAAAAAACATGCGTAACTGTGTACGATTGCGATGTGTAAGTAATAGTGTGCGTGCTCCAATCCGCCAATGTCAAAAGCTTAATTGATTTTGCAGTGGATTTAATAATGAGTTCTACTTAATATGTATATTTTGCATGCATGTTCTATGCGATTTAAGCTCTGGCTGATCCTGCCTACCCAGCCACGGACCTCACTACGCGTTAATTCATGATGTACATTGAAACGAAAAGTCCAAAGCATTAGTTTTAAAGAAGAGGTGATGGATTTGGGGCATGTGTGTCTGGGTTAACGGGAATGAGCCAAACGTCTTTTTATTTTTTATACCGTAAGTGTTGCAATATAGGGGCATAGCTAAGGTGCATGGAATGGAGGCACTGTAAATGAGCTGAACACCCAACGCGGCACTTTTTGGCCCCCCCACTTCTTAAGTGAATCCGGCGCCCCTGTACCAGACGCTTCAGACAAATTCCGTTTGCGGAACCGGTCAACGCACTGTATTAACAACTTAACTGGCATACAGCAACAATGACAGCTAAAGCACCAGCTGAACAAGCTTTCAAAAGAAGATTGCCAATGGTGATAATAATAACGGTGCCTTCAACGACAGTGTGACAACCCTGCTGCCTTCAGGGACAGTACCTAAAATCTTAATTATGAGTACTTTCCATCCAGTCACTAAAATGGCACTTAACTTGGGTATTGAAATTTATGGCAACAAAGGCCACACATTTACATTTACTAAATACTAAGAACTGAAATTCTATGGCAGAAGGTTTTAAAAAGGGAAAGGCTTCGCGCAGTGAACTCACTATTGTCTGCTTCTGCGATCATGCTAACGTTCTCCGTCCCCAATTTCAGCTGTTGCCATCAGCCCACCTGCGACAGGCTCCCGTTAACGTCAGCTAATGTTATGCGCTGCTGCATTTGCCTCATTAGCATTAGCCTCTAACGTACATTGCTAACTTTTGTAACGTAAGCACTTGCTGCTAGCGCTGGAGGAACGGAATTGACGGGCGGAACAGTTGCCTCTCTACCGACAGCTTCTTTGCTGCAATAATGTTAAAAAAGCAAGATATTTCTGGTACATTCGGTAGCGTGGATATCTTTCGTACTTTTTTCTTCTGCTATTTTCCGATTAGCACCACCCCTCGGTTGCTTCGCCCGCCGCTCAGTGTGTTGTAGCACGTGATGTCAGAACGAAGGCACATTGTTGTGATCAACAACTGATTAGAGATCAGTGCCCATTCAGTTTCTAAGTGGCGGGATTCTAGCTCAGCTTGCAACACTGATCTGGGACCAGTTTGGCCTTTCTGTGACTTTGGCAGGGCAGTTCCAAATCGCAGTTTTTTATTTGTATTCTTTTTTTTAATATTCTCTTTTCATATCAACAGTTAAGTTTGAATTTGTTCATAATATGCCTATGCATCCCTTCCGACTAAAATAAAAAAAACAAAAAACTGAGGATTCATGAATCATGTGATGCCCCTCCCAGCATGATGCCCCAGTGTAGGCACACCAGTCATTATATGGATAATCTGGCCTTGAACCCACGAGCGCCTAGTGTTACTTTAAGATGTTGTGTGGGGCCTGGTTTGAGAGAACAGATCAGTGATCAGATTAAGAGAAAAAAAAATTGATTAGCATTTTTTTTGCTAATCATTATATCAATTGATTAGCAATTGTTTAGCACATCTGAAAAATGATGAGCAAAAATGAGAAAACAGTAAATCAGATTTTAAATGACAAAAGGACTTTTTTATTCTTTCCTAATGACATTACAATTACAAGAGAAATACAACTCCACTCTGAAAACAAAACAAATTATTTCCAAAAGGCATCAATTTTACCCTGAACAATCTTCATTTCATACAGAACACTTCCGTTTCCCTGTGAAATTTCTGTAAACCACTTGTAACCTGCAGTACAGCTGTCTTATCTATGCCCTACTGTAGCATATGATGTTGTTTAACACCTGATCAGAGATGTGAAAGGATCCATTCCCAGGGCTGGACTGGTAATCTGGCATATCGGGCAATGCCCGGTGGGCCGACGCACATTTTGGGCCGATGCAATCATTGTTTATAAAATTGTAATAACATCGATAATTTTGAATGACCACGACTGCCTTTAAAACACGGAAAGCGGCCCATTGGGTCATTTTCTACTCTGACACAGGGCTGGCCCAATGAAATCTCTGAACCCTCCCGCCTCAGGGCAAAAAAAACGCAATTGCGTACGGCTCATTGGTAGCCAGTGGCCCACATCAAGGCCGCAAGGCGGGCAAACAGCAGGATGATTTTAGCTAATTCGAAGTGGAAGTTCATACAGAGAAAATTAATATATAAATAAGGTGTAGGCTACCTCTCCGTGAACTATACAACATAGAGGGCTTTCCTTGAGGATTTCTGCTTTCCATTTAGTAGGTGACACATGCTTTATAAAGCTTTTTTCATTATCCTACTTCACTATTCCGGTTATCTTGCATCTTGGCTATTTTTCAGTATCTATTTATATATTTGTTTTATGATATAGGAATTACCGAAAAACTGTATTCTTGCAGATAAAAAGCTGATGCAAAGGCTTAAGCCATGTACAGTTTATTTAATGTTGTTGTTTTCGTCCTAAAAGTTTAAGAGGGCAGGCTTGCTGGGAAATTAGTTTGACCAATGGCCTTGCTTGTCCCCAGTTGCGTTAACAGTCTAAAAACGCGGTTCAACTACTACGAGATTAGACAAAAATGTCAGAAAGCAGTGGAGAGGCGGAAAAGCTTTGAGAATAAAGTAAACAGACATTGGAGCCTCAGGCTTTCAAACGCTAAAAAAAATTGACCAGCTGTTTGGCCACGATGATCCTCATGCAGCAAGCAGTTTTCATTTGGAGGGGGACACGGAAAGCGGTGAGACTGACGTTAAATTAATAGGCTATCGCAAGTATGTACTCGGTTAAAATGTGCTTGAGCTTACAAAAGGCCCCCACTGATGGACCAGTTGTTCATAACCTACTATTTGATGCATATTGATTCGTTGTTTTACGGTGGCAAATAAAATTTGTCCTGGAATACATCAAGGAAGACTTCCAAATTTTCCTATTTAAAACCCCGTCTTGACGTTCAGAATCACCTGCCAGTAAACTTGCAACCAGCGAGTACTGTGGTTCTGAAGCTAGTGAGCTATTCTATGTCCTGTTGAGTCTGTAAGATATGTTACGTTATTTTAAAAGGTTATGTATGAATCAATCCAAATAGTGCAATGGTCTTATTGAAAAATTATAAATGGCCCCAAAGTCACATTTCTTTTTCACATTCATTCATGTAAATATATTAATAATGCAATATTATTAATAATAACTTCTTTGTCATGGCGGTGCAGTGTTTAGCACTGCCATCACACAGCAAGAAGGTTGTGGGTTCGATTCCAGCCTGGGGCCTTTCTGTGTGGAGTTTCAGGGCATGTAGGCTACAGCTGAGCTTAATTTTGACTTTTGGTAACAGCAAAGTGTGCGTGTATGGCGGGCCGTCACGTCACAATCAGGTTGGGCCGCCATGGCCGAAAATGCCAGAGCCGTTTTTTTGTCCCAGTCCAGCCCTGTCCATTCCCATTTAAATCCAGTCACATAAGGCACTCTCCAACTCAGTCACCTTTTGACATCACAACATCATGTATTTGAATGATCAGAGATCATTGTGCATGTTTCGGGAGATGCCGGTGGCAAACTTGCGATTCCCTAAACCACATAGCAATGAGAGAAGTTTTGATGACTTTGATCGGCTTACCGTAATGCTTGGGGAGCTAGAGGAACATTTGGGTATGTAAAAATGTAGAACGTTGTTAGGAAGAGGTCAGGGGAACACCAGATGCAGGATCCAAAGTGTTTATTAAAACACAAAACACTAGGAGAAAATGGGCACACAGGCCAGAAATAAAACACCGTGCACATGCACTGAACAAATGGGAAAACTAAAGTACACTGCCCAAGGCAGGGAGAAACAGAAGTACACACTCCAGGAGTGGCTAAACTAGAAAAACAAAAACTGAACCTAACTAGACTGACGGACACACTGGGAGACTTAAACAAGGGGCAGACAAGACGTGGGCGCAGCAAGAAACAAGACTCGGGAATCATACACAGGAAATACTCGGAAGGCACAAGGAGCTGAGATTTCACCATGCAGAGCAAGTCTAGCAAAGTTCCGTCTGATGTCTCCTCCCATCTCTGCCACATAAATAGTCACGAGAGGAGGCGGGGACTCGGAACGCAATCTCGACTGGAAACAGAAACACATGGGATTAATAAACAAATTAACGAGGACCGGGTAAACCATAATGACTCGAGACAAGACGCTGAGACCATCAAACTAGACAGTTTAGATTAAGGTAATCTAAACGTGACGAGTAAAAAGCACCACGAGAGAAGCAAAGGAAAGCACAGCTTTAAACGCAGTTAATCAGGGAAAGCTTAGGCAGGAATTACTAAAGCTAGAAACACTCGCACTCGCTAATGAGTTAATAAAGGTTAATACTACATCACGAAATATTTACAATCACCCTCAAATAAGTGCTGGTTAGTACGGTTAGTAATTATCCTATCAGAGAACGCATTCACTCAGAGTTTAGCGAGACCCAGAATCAAGCACAGGTGAAAACAATGAATGAAATACCACAGCCGAAACCGAAAGAGGAAACGTGATTGGACAACAAGACGCAGGCATGCTGAAGGCTGTCACGCGACATCACTGGAGACTGGCAGAGAGGGAATCGATCATCAGACGGCAGAAATGAAGGCTGAAAAATAAAATGAAAGTAAGTATCAAAAGTATTGCAAAAGTATCAAGTACCACATTCTGAATTTCTGGTGTCACTGGCCAATATGGTCCTTACGAAAAATTACTTCATGTTTCAGAACAAATACTATCTACAAATCCTGGGAACAGCTATGGGCTCCCCCATGGCACCTAATTATGCTAACATATTTATGGGTAAATTTGAGGACGATTTTATTTATTCTAGTAACCCATTTCGTCAATACCTGAAATGCTGGTACAGATATATTGACGACATATTCTTTATATGGAGTGGTACGGAAGAACGACTAAACCATTTTAAGGATTATGTGAATTCCAGAGTGTCCTCTATAACTTTTACGTTGAATTTCAGCAGACAAGCTATCTCCTTCCTGGATGTGTTGGTTCAAAAGTCTGGTATACAATTATGCACAGATATTTTTTAAGTAAGGATACTGATCGCAATGCATTTTTAGATTATAGTAGCTTTCACCCAGAGCCTCTTAAACGGAGCCTACCATATAGCCAATTTTTAAGGGTACGCCGTATATGTGCCAATGATGAATCATTTGAAAGACAAGCTGGGGAAATGCTTCAGAGATTTGTAAACGGGGGATACAGTAAAGAACTATTGGTGGGCTGTTTAGATCGAGTACGTTCTATCCAACGCTCTGATCTTCTGAGCCGCGGATCACGAAGCCCAAGTAAGAACACCTCAGTTACTTTTGTTTCCACTTTTGGACCAATATCTGGCCCATTAAAAAATATCGTGCGGCACCATTGGCATATCTTAAGTACGGATTCTAACGTTGGCCATGCCTTTAAAGACCCACCCCGGTTTTGTTACAAAAGAGCTCCTAATTTGCGTGATCGCCTTGTGTGTTCTTACATTCCAGCCGCTAAACCACTTTCTTTCCCCTTCAAAATACCCGAGGGTAATTTCAAATGTTTTAATTGTGTGGTGTGTAATAATATGATGACGGAAAAATGTTTCACACAGTCTAGCATCAATAAAACTTTTATGGTAAGGGGCAGAATCTCATGTCTATCCACTTTTGTCGTGTACTTGTTAATGTGCCCGTGTGGTTTATGTTATGTTGGGAAAACTAAACGCCAACTTAAAACCAGAATATGTGAACATAAATATGCAATTAGGAGAAATGATGAAAAATCCTCTGTCGCTAGACATTTCAATTCAGCGGGCCATGATGCTAATTCTCTTAAATTTATGGGCTTAGAAATAGTCAAGCAGTCCCCAGAGGCGGAGACCGTGAGAACCGCCTACTGCAGAGGGAGGCCTGGTGTATTTTTTCTTTGAATACGGTTGTACCTAATGGGATGAATGAGGATCTGTCCCTTACCTGCTTTTTATAATATGCTTTTTATAGTATGACTTTGTATATCTGTATTAGCTATATGCGCAGTGCTACAATGACGCCTAATTATGCGTGCTGGTATGATTTTATATATTGGAAATTATCATGCAATTTACATATTTACATAATTGCATTATCACCTAATCGATGAGGGTGTGTCAGTGCATTGGTGTGGGTATATAACCTGTGGAACGACTATGTCTGTAAGCACACTGAAGAAGGCACTACGCCGAAACGCGTTTGTGCGGAGACGCTTGTTCAAATAAATGTGTTTATGCAAAGTGCGACCTTTATTTCTAATTTCATTATTGCCGATTTTGGTCCTGCACTCTTAAAGTCTGGGAGTGAAGCCTGTTTGTGCATTTATAACACATGAGGCAGAACCATAACAAACGTACATCCAGTCAAGGCGATTCAGAGTTAAAGCCGAAAAAAGTGGAGGTCTGATGCAGAATTATTTCCATTAAGGCTAAAACCAAATCACATTGCTTTAGTATAACAATGATTACAAAGATTCTTAACTAGCGTCAGGAAGATGGCAAGTTTTATAATCTGAAGAGTAACATAATATGCGATAGGATACATAATAAGATAATGCAGCTGAGACTAGCCATGAACTAACACGTCTCAGGCCCTTCTCAGCCAGCTAGCTGTACCTAAGCGTTTGCTTTTGAACAAAAAATTAGTTACCAAACTAGCAAACGTCCCAAAAATGTGAAAGTTCAGTTGGGTCGCACGAAATTTCCGCGAAACCTCAGATAAGTTCATGCCTATGACAGCTGGGAAAGTTATTAAAGTTGGGGCAAGAAACAAATCATATCGCCTTAATATGATGATCATTTACAAAGATTTTCCTTATTTAACTTTAGTTAGCTTACTAGCCAACTAGATGGCTATATCCGAAAGAGCAACGTGATTTAATATGGCTCACATTGCAGTCTAGACATCATGACAGTTCCAGAAAGCCTCCTTCGTGCATGCATGCACTCCCCAGAAGATGAGTGGTTGGTATGCAAATGAACATCATTTTCCAGCCGAGCAAAATCGTTAAAACTTCTCCTATTGCTATGTGGCTCGGGAACTGGGAAGTTCGCAGGCCAGTGAGTTGGGATCAATGAAATATCATTAATATTTTTTGAATTGCATTTTTTTGCGAAGGGATTGTTATGTTGATTAGCATTTCGTCAAAACTGCTGAAATTTGATTCGTATTTTGCGATGCGAATCCGCCTAATCTGATCACTGCAGATGTACAGCTGGAGCATTTTAGCATTGTTTCCCCATTAGTCCCGACAACCAAATAATGACCCCAATATTCGTATGGATTCGTTATCTGTCAATTTTGCAATATCTGTGTTTTCCCGAATACTATATTCGGCTTCGGGTACATCCCTATTGGCTTTAGCCAACCAGGCGCCGCGACCGACGAGGTGGATGAGAGTGATTGCGTGGTCCACGGGAGAGAAGTGCATGGAGAAGTTGTTGCTGGGAATGAGGCTGTTGATACTGGGGAGGGCGGAATCATGAGGGGATGATAGGTCTATGATTAACAGCTTTTTTTTTTCCCCAAATATTTTCAGGTAGCTATCCTGACAGGGCCGATGCGAAAGACGGGGAAAGGTGGTGCAGTGTAGGGTCCAAACAAGAAACCCACTTCAACTTCGTCTTGTGTAAGCTTGTCGACGATATGAGGCACTGCTGGAGCGGATTGTAAATTACTGCACGTGAAAGGGTGATCGGGAATGGAAACCGTGGGTAAAGCCGTGAATGAGTTTTGAGATATTGTAGTAGTCATTTTGGCGGGTTGTGCGGGTAACAGGATCGCGCATGGGCGCCCGTGTAGAAGGAGCAGGTGTGGAGGAGGCGGCAGCTAGAGATATTGCAACCAGAGCTATTGAAATTATTGCAAATCATCCTCCCCCCCCGGAAGAGGATAGGCCTCCCTTTCCTATCAGTTTCACCGAAAGAGGACATGTTGAGAGAGGGGTGAGAAGTGGAAGAAACAGGCACCGGGGGAGGTGGGGGTGTGGTGGAAGACATATGGTAAAATATGAATGGTTTGCTGGCGGTGGAAGCTTTCGCCGTATTAGATAAAAGAACTGAAACGGTCAGAGTGAGCTCCCTGGAGCGAGCAGGGGTTGGGTGTTTGAGCTGGGCGGGGCCAAGGACGGTTTGGATTTTCGCAACTGAAATATGAATGCATTAGATCAAAAAACTGAAACGGTACACGCAGTAGCGGGGTGAGAGGGGGCCCCGCAGAGCTCGCGAAAGAGCAATGTTCGGGCGGTGAAAACTCGGCAATACAATTCTGAGTCTGAAGTGCCCCAGTAAACTCCCTGATTGCACTGCTGAATCAAACCTGCTGCTTTAGAGGCAAAAGTACGTGGTATTGATAAAAACCCGTACCGCCGAAGCGTAAAGTGAGATCGAGAGCGAGTGCAAGGTAATCGTCCTATTCTTGCCTGCGATGAGGAAAGGACCGGTAGATTGTGTCCCGGTACAGTGAGAAGGCGAATGCGAACTCGGTTGGAGTGAGCTCACTGAAACGAGTGGGGGTCGGGTGTTTGAGCTGGGCAGGGCCGAGGACGGTTTGGATGTTTGTGACTGAAATATAAATGCAGAAATGATGGTTGAATGAGCTGGGCCAGATCGACGTACATACCCAATATAATCTGTTGTCTAAGATTGGGGGACAATGGCGAAGGGTTGGGAATGTGCTGCAAGGGGCGGATGGGAGGTAGGGCGGTCGCTAGTGTGTACTGAAACTGTGGTGAGCGAAACTACTTGGGGCCAGCCGGAGTAGTTGATGGGAGGGGCGGACCTATAGGAGAAAGCACAGAATTAGTAACAATTGGGAGGGCGGACCTGTAGGTGGAAGCACAGAATTAGTAACATTGGGAAACAGGGAGGGGGCGGGGAAAGATAGTGCAGTGGGAAAGATATGAGCAGATGAAGCAACAGTGCTTCTCCGGATGTAGGTGGGTTAACACCAGAACTGCTGGAGCCTTGGAGAATTCGGTTGTAGGCTGAAGGAGCCGCAGAAGCCGGGTTCGGGTTTCTTCCACCGGACAGGAGGGGGGGAAGGGGGGGAACGGGACGCATGTGCATGGGGCAAAAGCGCAGCCTGTGAACACAGGGATGAAATAAGGGACTAAAAGAGACCAAAGAGGTTGTAGACAGAGGGAGCAGGCACGGGGGGACTGGCTGGTTTGCGGAAGGAGTGACTTCTGCCGAATCTGGAGCAGAGCGGACGTCGCTGAGCGTGATGACGTTGGCGCTGGGGTCGTTGACGGCGGAACCTGGAAGTGCTGTGTGGTCTGCTGCAGGCAGATGGGCAGGACCGGCTGCGTTGCCAAGGGAGTCGATGTCAAATGGTTTTTTTTTTTTTTTGTAGTCTGGCCTTGTTGTCGGGGAGGTGGAAGGGGATTTTCTTCTGCTTGAGTGCCCAAAGGAGTTTGGCGACGGTCCTACATGGAGCCTTGGATGAGCCAGGAGTGTGAGCCGTGGTAGGCTTGCTGGGAAGCCGTGGGCTCTCGCTTCAGAGCGCTGTTGACGAGGGCGTTGCTGCTGCGAGACGGCGCTGGAGACCGCCAGCTGGAATTCCTGTGGCGCGGAGCCCCAACAGGAGAACGGCCTCTGTCGTCATCGCGGGGAGAGTGTGGGCTGGAATAAGAGCACCCTGGTTGGGGCGAGTGGGTGGTGCTTCACACTGGAGGTACGAAGATCGCGAAGCGCGGGCAGGTGCACGGAGGAGAAACGGGAGTTCGGGAACGGATTGGGAAGATTCCTCTGGAGCATCGGAGTCTTGGAATAATTCTGCGTCCGAGGCACTCAGTAGGATTTTGGATTCCATGCTTCGGATAAGCAATGTCTTGCTGTGCGCTGAGGCTGTCTGGTTTCGAGTGACCCACAGGGATTGTGGGAATGTAGGCGGTATATATAGACGTAGGGATGAATAGGAAGGCGCATTGGGAGTGGTCCTGTTCATTAACCTACGTTATCGGGAACTTCCTTTATCAGTGGGAGGATGTCTGCCCAGTATCAGCTTCCTTGGAAAAGCAGTTCTGGAGATTTTTAAAAGCCATTTATGAAATTTAGGGGCATGGTCAGATGCAAGAGGTCAAAATGCTCTCTCCAGAAAAGCCTGGAATATTCTGTATAGTATATTGAATCATGCTTCTTAATACCTACATACCAACTTTCAGCTGAATTGCAGCAGAAATTATTGGAAAATGGGTCAACATGGTATTTTCCATATGGCTGCTTTGTCAATCATGATGGAAATTGAATTGCAGGGATTTAAATGAGCCCCTCAGAACGATTTTTTAATTTTCCGAGTTCGACCCATATTTTTCATGCTAAAGGGAAAATATATTCATGCAATAATGGGCTAGAAGATTGTTAGTTCCGCCTCTGAGATATAGCTAGTAGGGCAAGAGTGGTCTAACTCCAAAATTCTTAGTTTTTAAGCAAAACATGCAAAAATAACAAAAATCGTTAACGTTGACTACAAAATACTTTCTGACCGTGGAAGCGAAGATTCAAAGGATGTCACTTCAAGACAGGTCTAAATACTTACTGGCATGCTGAATTTGACAACATCAAAACTTTGGAAGCTGTTTTCTCAAAATGATAAAAAATGGAGTTATACCATTTTTGTTCTGAGGGGCTCAAATAATGTTTGATGTCCTCATCGGCTGAAAGATGTCGGCAAAATGTCATCTTCATTTGCCCAACAGTTTCAGAGAAGACATTTATGGACTCTGACGATGCCAACAGACCACAATGGACAAACGGGCCATAACATAAGCCCACCAGACCATAGGCCCAGGTGAGCTAAAAACTAACAATAAGGGTGATTAAAAACAATGCACACTTGCATATAAGTGCAGTTGGCATGTAAACAAAAACTTTGGGTACATAATTTAAATCTATGCACAGGTTTGTGTTTTGATCTTTTTTTTTTTGTTTTATTTCTTCAACTCCATGACATTATATGGCAAGAAGCTCCTCCATATCATCTCTGTCCTGGCCATATGGCAGCGGAGGCATTAGTCAAACCACAGTGGGGTTAACAGTCCATGGTTGGGGTGTGTACAATCCTGAGGGATTTTGCCTGTGCTGGTCAGCTGAGGTGAATGTCCTTCAGGCTGGGCAGGGCAAGCGCTGTTGTGCGATTTGCCTCAGGCACTACACTCCCAAGAGATTTTTTGTCCACAAGGAAACAGTTACTAAACCAGACAGGCATGCTGCCAGCCAGGATACTCTCCACTGAATGATTGCAAAACAGTCCCTGGATGCACCGAGAAACTTCATTTTCTCAGCTGCTTGACGTGGTGAAGGGGTAGCTGCACCTTCTTAGCTTGGGTCTTCACATGTACTGTCCATGTCATTTCCTGTGAGACTAAGGTACAGAAAACAGCTCACCTGCTCCACTGGGGCTCCATTGATGGTGAGGAGGGAGTAACTGCTGGTTCCTCCTGTAATCCGCCACCAGCCCCTTTTCTTTGTTCGCATTCAGTGCCAGGCTGATGGCCTAACTCCACAGGAATAAGTGGTCCACCTCTTCCAGAAAGGCTTCTCATTGTGATTAGGTCAACCACCATTGTGTCGCTCATGAACATGATGATGGTGCTGGAGCTGTGTATGGCCATAGAACATTCTACTTACACTTGATATTTAAAAAGGCTGTGCACCCTCATTGAAATCGAATGTTTTTGATATATAAACGCAGAGGCAATATTAATATACAATGCTGTGAAAAAAATTGCCACTTCCTGTTTTCTTTTATTTTTGCTTATTTGTTATGTTTAAATGTTTCAGATTATCCAACTAGTTTTTTTTCCCCTCCCTGAACACAGCCAAACTGTTTAGCCTACCGCAAAGCGACCAGCTGCCATTGACCCAGGAGGTAGATGCTGTGGTACGTGGGTCCTCCAACTCACATGACGACAAGCCATCGCTTTCTTTTCACCGTACAGAGGTACCACCAATGACATGCTGCCTATGCTGTTCAATATGCTCAGAGGCAATGAAAACGCAACACCAGTTTGGATTAAAATAATTTTGTGACTCAAATTTGTTTTCTTATTTTAACAATTCAAATATGTTGGGTGGGTTGACTTTGATGAATTAAATGTGTTAATGGGCCGATTTGGACAATAATAAACAGATGCATTAAACATAAGGAGCACAAGTTGAAAATGAAAAATTACAACAAGACTGAAAGGAACACACATTTAAAAATGAACTCAAAAGAACAGTCAGTATCAGGTGTGACCCCCACGAACATCCACACAGGCAGTACAACGTCCCCTCATGGACCTGACTAAGCGTCTTTGGTTGTCTTGCAGAAGTTGTCGCCACTCTGCCTGTAGTGCATTCTTGGAGTTTCTGCCTGGTTTGAGGTCTGGGTACTCTTGATGAAAGAGCTCGTCCCAGTTGGACGTACTACACCCAAAACGTACTGATGCTGGACGTACGACACCCAAAACGGTGAGCCACTTGCCGGGCACTTACTCCCGCCTCTAGCATACCCAGGGCCCTGTTCCGTTGTTCAGTCGACAGACGTGGCATTATGACACTTAAAAATGTTTTTTGTGTGGCTTTTATCATGCCTTTATATAGGGAAGACAACCCCTCCTTCATTTCAACCACTGTACTTGCACAACTCCTAATCCCATATGTTGTACTCAATATGGATTGATGAGAGTCCAACTCACACTGTTGAGTTACATGATGATCATTCATGTGTAACGAGGTACACATTGTGACCCCAATGGTCACTTAAGAACTCAAATTGGACAACTCAGGTCCTGAGCAAAAATAAACCAAAATTTAGAGTGTTGCATTTTCATTGCCTTTGAGTATAATTATGTAGTCAGTGTATAATTTAGTTCACACAGCTGCATGCACCTGGCTGACCACAAGCAGTCACTACAGAGCAATGAAGTAATTAATTTTAACCAGCTTAACCCCTTGCGGACCTCCGGCCATAGACTGTAATGACGCAGTTGGGATTTGAACACCTGACCACATGGCTCACAGAAAAATGTCTTATTGACAATGTGGGTAAACGGCCAATGCTGCTTAAATAATCATTTAATTTATTAATGGTGAAGAATTTTTAACCCTCATCCTACCGTGAGGGGTCCATTCAGACCACAGACATTCTTTTCAGTGCCACTCATATAGCATTTGTCGTGCCGGCCTAATATTTTACTAATTTGCTAGTCTATTGTTCAACCGCATGTAACACAAAAAAAAAAGTGTCGAAGGTAAAGTGACTTAAAAATGATTGAAACTTCCTTCGGGGTCTGATTCGACCCTGAAAGAATTGACACCCTTTAACTACTTTTATTACTTCCAGCTACTTTTATCAAATATATATTGGTGAAAAGTAATGATGTGTGCTTTTTTAAGATTAACTTGGCTTGAAGAGGTATAGCTCCAATATATACAGCTGGAGAAGCACGAAGAATTATTTTAGAGGACAATACCGATTCAGAAATCAAGGACTCAGATATTTCTGGAGATGAAGAGCATCATTTGGCAGAACAGTCTGATGTAGGTGCAACAGCTTTAAAGGGCATTACAATGGCTATTAAATGTAATTAATAACTAATAAATTAGTTAATTATTTATTAAGACTTTAATAATTAAAGTTCCTCGGGGCACCACCCTTTTAGTAAAGGGAAAATTACTAGCAATTGAATGACTAAGTCTCATTAACATTTCTCCATAAATGCCAAATTACTACAATCAAAATTTATGTTATAAATGAATGATTACAATATTCAACAAAAATGGGAAAACTAGACTTAATTATCAATGCTAAAATTCAATAGTAATGTAATTACCATTAATATCTGGCATCAATAAAATAACCACACGCTGAAGGTAAGGGGAGCTTTTGACCTGGCAGAGGTTAGATGCAAGCTAATATTCAGGCAAAGACAACCAGAAGCACTTGTTGAAAATATATAAAAAGGTTTATTATGTCTCAGTAGCAATGAACATGCAATCAATAACACTTTATTGAATAAAACAATAAACACACAGGAAGGAATAAATAGCGGTTATATCATGAAACAGCTTATACAAATAGACTAAAGGTAGGATGTGTGTGTGTGCGGGTGAGTAAGTCTGACTACCAAAAGGGAGGGGTTAAAATGGCAGGCTTGGACTCAGATCTAAAATGGTGGACTCGGGTCTAAGAAGGCGGACTCAGATCTAAAATGGCGGACTGATGATGTGGCAGCGTGAGAACCACATGTGAGAGGGAGAACAAATGAGATTCATAATAGCACACAACATAAAGAGGAGATTATCGCAAGAAATCCACAAGAGATACACGAGACGTCTCGTGGGAATTAGGCAGTATCTGCTGGCCTGGACGGTATATGCCGTGACTCCTCGCAGTCCCTCCGGCCCTTGGCACACACACCCCCCCAGCTTTGGAGGGAGGCGTCTTTAAAGACCTCGATCCAGCACGCCGGCTGGCCCAACCGAGCCTCTTGGGTCAAGTTTCCCACACCAGCCCGGAAAATCAGACTGGGCATCACCGATTGCGGCAAAGTGAGCATGCAGAGATTCCGGCGCCGGGGACTCAGCTTGAGACGCCAGAACCACATCTGTAGGGGCCGCATGTGGAGAAGGCCCAATGGTACCACCACGTGTGTGGCCGACATCGTCAGTGCTGACACCTTCCGGGACAACATCACCCATCGTACCAGCTGCAGCAACGCCCTGCGGTGCTCGTCGGACAGGTGCGCATGCCCTGATGCCGCGTACAAGGTGAGTCCCAGGTACGCCACAGTCTGCGACGGTGTCACAATGCTCTTCTTCCAATTTATCGTAAACCCCAGCTACGATATGTGGAGAATCAGGCTCTTTGCTTGTGTTAAGGCTTCGACTGGTGAATTGGCCAGAAGGAGCCAGTCAACCGGCAGTGGTCGGCAGCTTTTTCAGAAGTAGCGCGCAATTGGCCAATGCGCTACAGGGATGCAAATTGGGAAGGGTCTGCCGGGAAGGGTAATATAAGTTGCTTTGTTTGTTTCCTAGGCGCCTCCTGTTGGCCAGACAGGCGCTCGTCAGGAAGATTCTAAGCTTGTTCACATTCGGGTATCCTCCACCCTCGTTCTGAACTTGCGAGGATTCAACCAGTGAGTGTATAAGAAGCGGTGGCTGACAGGCATGTGCTTCGGAGGAGAGCCGCGAGCTGTCTTCACTCGCCTGAGTTGGCAGCCAGGGGTCGCATATGCGGAAGCCTTGTACATAGTTCCCCAATTGAAGACCTGGGTGCAAGAAGTACTTAAGTCACATTTTCCAAAAAATGAGCTAACACTACTACCATAAAGTAGAGTGTCATGTGCATCATTTAAAGCCAGAAAATTCCAAATATAAGTACTCAAGTCCTCAATACTGATATTCGGCCTTCCCTGAATCTACTGAATTTTTGTGCAAGAAATACTCAAGTCTTTGCAGAAGTACTCAAGTCCTTGACGTCATTAGGAACAAGTGCCTAAGTCCATGACTGTCCAATCAGCTGCTACTATGAATCATGTGACAAGCGTAGCAAAAATGACTGTTTGGCAATCAGAAAATGATTGAAACGGCATTTGAGTGGAAAAAGTACCGAAGTCCATGCATTTTATGGTAAGAAATACCAAAGTCCGAAACTGATTTTCTTGTTTTTTTTCGTAATAAAGCATTATTTTTCCACAAAAACGTGTCTGTCTACTTTGTATAACCCCTGGGACTAGCAGCAGGCGCCACTGAATGTTATCTTTTAAAAAAAGTACCTGCAGCATGTTTTCCAAACTTTGACCCTTAATATCTCAAAAGTGTTATTTTGTGATTAAAGTACTTTTTGCACCCAGGTCTTCAATTGGACATTCCAGATTCGGGTGGGATTGGAGATGCCAAATTTATTTTCAAAAAATATATATTAGGAGCCAATCGTCCAAGTAGTGTAGGACTCGCACCCCCCCTCCGCAACGGTTCCAAGGCCACGTCCATGCACTTGGAGAATGTTTGGGGCGAGAGCGAAAGCCCTGGGACTGGATTATGGGCCCCGGCCTGAGCTGGTCTAACAGCGGTGCATCTACAGGCGGGGCGCTGCGGAGGAACTTAGTCATCCAGCCCGCCACAGCTGTGCAAGGGAGGAACCGCACGGCTAGGAGTGAGACTTTCGCCGGAGATGCCCACACGCTCTGTATGAAGTCTTGGGAAAAACGGATAACTGGATAGTCTTCTCTCAGTGCCGGCGGCGCCCATTCATGCAGGGGCTCTGAGCGTCTGCCCAGGCCCAATACATCATCCTTGGGGTCAGAGGGTTTGCTAACTAGCTCACTGATGGGTCTGTCTAGAGGCACATTAGTTGAGAAATGAGCCGCTCTTTTCTCCCGGATAGGCATGGGGAGTGCAGTGCACACTGTACACGCTGGCTTCTCCTGCAATGCTTGGCAAGCGTGGCACGCGCCGAGGCAGATGACACACTGACAGTGCAGGTCAAGCACCCAGCCTGGGCAGTTCTCACAGGTCTTCAGCGGGACCACCAAGGCAGCGGACGGATCTCCCGCAGACTGCTCCTTCGGTGCGATGGTCTGAGCTGGCTCAAAGACCGCGATGACGATGGTGCGATATCCTCTTACATTATTTTCTTCTGGGCTGAAGATTTAAGGGAGTCGAATGATAAGGGTTTCACCATCATATAGCTAGGAGGAGGATGGATATGCAAATTTCTTCAGGCGAGCTGCTGCGCAGCAAGGGATTGGCACTAGCGGAGCTGTTAGAGGGCGGAGCCCATAAAAAGTATAACATAGGTATACTGTGACGGGGTCAATGTTGGTTATCCCTGCCTGCGTTGAGTGAGAATTCACACCAAAAAGGCAAATACGAGAGTGCGTGGCTGTGGCAAGCGTATGTGGGTCGCCCACGGCGCAGATGTGACTAATTACTTTCACGAATGGGTATTTAGTAGAAGGCAGCCCACCGATGAAGCGCATGTGTTTCTTCGGTTCATGTTCTGGGAGAGTTAGTGCTAGCGCCCCGGGCCCAGAATGAGAGACAAGCAACGTCTTTCACTCGGGTACTTTTTTTGTCTTTGTTATAGGTTGAGAGAGAGTGCATGTGGCGCGCCTCCATCATGTCTTGTGGGTATTTGAGAAGCCTACTCGTGCCCGCTGTGAATTGCGTCACTGGCTGTGTCCCAATTCAGAGGCTGCATCCTTCGAAGGCTACAAATGAAGACCGTTTAAACAGTGGCGCGACTCGCCATCTCATTTCTGGGCTCCTTCAAATGCGGCCGAAAAATGCGGCCTTCTTTTTGCGGGCAACGAAGGCTGCAGCAGGTGGATCCTTTGCCGTCTAATCTTTCCCAAGATTCATTGCGCGGTGGTTAATCCAAATCGAATCGAACAATGGCGGCTGCGGGAAGCGAGGAGTCCTCTCTGAAATGTAAGTAGGCTACTGGGTTTTAGCAAAGATACTCTGGTACATCTTTGGTTTCATCTCGGTAAATAGCGAAAAACACATAAAACCAAGGGGCGTTAAAAGTGGAAAAGAGTTAGCAACATGTTTTGAATCAGCTACGTTATTGGCTAGCTACCTACCTGCTGCGGCTCGCATCTGACCTGTGCTTTAGCCTTTGACTCTAAAAAGCAGTGACGACTGCTGAACAGAAAGCCAGGAGGGCTTTAAGTGTTACCTTAAGCTGCTTTCACACCGGACGCGAAACCAATTTTTCGCACGACAGATTACATTTAAAGTCAATGCAAAGACGCAAATAAACGCGAACACGCGGTTCGCATGTATTCGCGTCTTTGCGTTGACTTTGAATGTAATCCGTCATGCAAAAAAATCGTTTCGCGTCCGGTGTGAAAGCAGCTTTAAATTGGTAACTAGCTCCAATCAGTTTTCGGTGATCTTCTTTGATTAAAGATAGCCATGTTAACTATTCTAACATTCAGCTATTTCAGGTGTGGCTAACTTTGAGTTAACTCGCCGAAGTCAAGAAACTATTTGGATGCGAAATGCTTTTGTTATATAAATCATAAAGCGCAGGTTTGGGTGGCTGCCTCGCTGGACATGGCAAATTAACTCCGATAATCCTGAGTAGTTTATATTATGTGGTTAGGAGATGGATTGATTATTTATTCGCCTGAACATTGCACTAAGCTGAATGTTTGACTGCCAGTGGGTTATTGATATCAGAAAACATGTTAATCAAAATCTAAGATTTAAAACGGGTTTATAATCAAACTCTTCAGGGGAAATTTTCTGTCCCTCCTGTTTTCTGTTCAGCAGCTCCACTGCTGTAAAGCCATAAATGCCTTCAGTTTTAAACTTTAAAGGTTCAAATGTTGATTTATATCATAGCAAGCTGTGGCGATTTTACAGCTTTTATGCACAGGAAGTATATTCATGACCATAAAAAAACACAGCACTGAGTGATGTTTTTTTCTTTCTGCATGATAAAGTATTGCTCACTGTAAATGAGTGGATTTCAGTTGGCTCAGCACATAGCTGAGGGTGAATTAATTGTTCCAAATTAAATTACTGAAAATTGATACATTTCTATGTATTGTTTTTATGGTGATGAGTATAGTATGCAGAGGCTCATTGTGGCTTATATGATGAGGCTTCTGCTTCAGGTGACCTGATGGCAGAGGAGGGAGGAGCGACAGCAGGAGGGAACAAGAACAAGAGCTCTTTACAGAAGACATGAGATGGCAGAGGGAGGAGAGGAGAGCTCAAGAGAGCAGGGATAGGATGGACAGGCTATGGTCTCTACTAGAGAAAATGGTGCAGAAATAATAATTTAAAAAAAAGTTTTGTTAAATCCATTGTTTATTCTTAATTCATTTATAACTGACAACTATTTACGACGAAACATACGAAATGCATACAAAAACCACTGAGTGCTTTTAAAAAAGTCTTAAAATTATCTGTATAAGTATACACTTGTCAGCCAAAACAAAAAAAGTAGGGTCTCTCTCGACTGTGGCACCCCATCCATGTCGCTGTTCCCGATTGAGGAGGTCCAGCAGCACTGCCAGGGCCTGCCTGCTCAGCTGAAAATCAGGCCTGGTGTCTTCTCCACCAAAGAATGTCCAGCACAGGGACACTGAGGTTGACCCTGCAGTTCTGGGGTCTGGGCTGGTATAGGGAAAGAGGAAAACTTGGTAAATGAACAAAAGCTGGATATTTATTGTGGAGAACTTGGATATGTAAAATTTAAAGCCTATCAATCTACTCAGCCGTTTTAAACTGAGCAATGGTTTTCTTTAATATTAAAATAAGATTCAGTATTTTCAGTGATGAAGAAATATTCAGAACCTTTACGCAAGTAAAAGGTATGACTACTCTGCGTTTTTGCATTTTACTGCTGTAGATGTTAAAGGTTGAGCTGATTTCAACTACTCAATATACTTCTGGTTTTTGTAGTTTGATGAGCTAAAAAAAAAGCTTTGTGATTCAAAAAAAGCTTTTTTGCTTTGTGATTCATTTTCCTGATTTCCATATTGATTTTGGGGTTGGAGAATGCTGTAAATCCACAAAGGAATGTCACTTAAATGTTTGTTTAACTCCTTCAACCCCACAGCCCTCTACAGAGGGCTGACCAACATATTCCCTTCAACCCCAAATTCCTGTAGGGAAAATTCAAACAATCTGACTAATTGATTGGAACATATCAGGTTACATTTAATGGGATTCCAGAGATAACAGTAAGATACAATGTCCAGATAATGACCAGCCCTCTGCAGAGGGCTGTGGGGTTGAAGGGTATAGTGATGCTAGAATATCTGGGGTTGAAAGAGTTAAAGCATTATCATTCCACATCAGCACATTTTGGGATAGCTACATGGTTTTTACTGAACAGGAAGGGCATGAAAATTTGTAATCTGAAATGTAACTAGTTGGATAAAGCTAGTGGTTAAAGAAATAAATGAGTAGCTGGAAAGTACACAATTTGCCCATAAGATATAGAGGACAAGTAGCATAAATTTGCATAAAATGGAAATTATAAAAAGTACAGGTATCTGGAATTAGCAGTTAAGTAAAGGCACAAAGTTACATTCCACCCCTGGTTATTTTGAATAAATGGCTTTATGGTCAAAGTCAAATGGTACTAGCCATTCATTAATTAGGCTGACGGGAGTAGTCTGATTAGCAACTTTTAACTGTTGGCTCAAAGTACAAACCTCAACATGTATTTTACCTGGACATGGCTCTCTCAGCCCCAGATAAATCACCCGTCGGCGGCGAAGCATCTCCTCCAATAATTGGGGGGGGAAAAAAAAAAAATCCGTCTCGCAACTTACGTTGCAGGGACCAGATTGTCAGCTGTGGCTGCCAAGGTTGCTAGGCGACGAGAGCAGGGCTTCCAGACGTGAAGGTAAGGGCGGGAACAGCACGAGACACCAACTGCGAATCCTCCGTGGACTCGACCGTCTCATTTCAAAGACCGCTCGCTTCGGCCTTCGCAGTCGGCCTTCGTAGATCGCGAAGGCTGCGTCCTTCGAAGGATGCAGCCGCTGAATTGGGACACAGCCACTGTCGCATTTTAAGTTTGATATTGTCCGGAGTCTTTATTGTTTCTTGTTGGTTTTATTCTTGACCGTATGCTTAGTAAGATACTGGCCAATAACGCGCGTTTATACATTAGTAAAGGCCTATCTTATAACCAGATATTAGGGTACACAGAGATGAACGCCGTATAAATTGCAATTAAACATGGCAAACGAGGAACATTCCGCTTATTTGAAGGAAGAATATACGAAAGAGGAAAATACGATGATCAAAAACGGCTGGGATCCAAAGATCTATACTGGATTTGTTAGATTGGTGGTTGAAAGAAAAGAAAGATAGGACAGCTTACGGTACCAAAGTCTTGATTACAGAACACCGATAGCTTATAGAGAAGTGTGACAAAATTCTCAGTCGGCTACAAACTCTAGACATAGAGTTGTCGTTTTTGCGAAAACTGTTTGAAGAATTAAATGAAAAATGTGCCCGCCTTAATCAGAGCACTGCTCTTGTGATTCCAAAAAAAAAGGTTCAAAGGTTTTATCCCGATTTGGGTGAACTGTGTTCAATAACCGATCCAATACTTTCTGAAAATAATGATTCAAACAACGTAGTTCCAATGGCTCCAATGGTTACTAAAATTTGCGGTAGAGGAAATGAACAGTGATTTCACATTGACCACGTACCTCTGTACATGTAATCAACATGAGAGCACTATTAAAGGATTTATCGAGTCTTAATGCAAAAGACGATAATTTCAATTTTGGCGACAGTTAATCAGCTACAACAAAGCTTGTCCTTACATCCGTTAGACGTGTTTTTAATTGTGCACACAAAGTGTCCCACCTCAAGCTGGAACACAATTGAGCCAGAATACCACAGAAACGAAGCATGAGCATCCGGCCCCTGGGCAAATCATGCCTAGCTTTAAACGGTGATTACTGACTTTTGTGAAGCTGTAAAAACTGCCTAGGGTAAAGATGCACCCAAATGGCATCAATTCACCGCAGTACTTCAGCATCACTTTCCATTTGCATATTACGCTGGCGAAAAATACGAACCATTTGAAACCTAGTGGCTTCCCTAACTCCAATAGAGACGTGGCTGTTTACACCCAACAGATGCGGCCCCACATATTCAAAAAGTACTTGCAATTGGCATAAACCTAGGAAACACCTTTGATGATGTTGTTGCGTGGGCTTCACGCTTAGAGGAACAGATCTGTAAAAATGCATCTACCCCTCATCCCATCATGGCCATGCGCAAAAATATTTTGAATGATAAAATACACTGTGATAATTGTTTAGCCATCGGGCTAATCAATGCAGAGGAAGAGACCACAGGAAAAACAGGCCTTATATTATCGAAACCGGGATGATGATAAATTCTAAAGGACACCAGGCACCATGTCTAGCTGCCCTACTTAAGGCAGCACGCTTCCAACGACAACTGCACTCCCGTAAACAGAGAATGGCTATTAACACTGCCCCATGTCCCTGCACTGTACGAGATGTCCGTAAGATTCTGGAACATTTTAACTTTTGCAGGAACCACATAGCTGACTCTTCTGTTTTTGCAGTACCAATCAATGGTCTTTTGAAGGGCCCGGGAGACAGTTGATTGGACGCCTGAGTGTGAAGATGCATTTACTGCTCTGAGTCTGCTCTTTGAGGTGCAGGTATCCTGGTCTAGATCCACCACACCCGTGCTAAGCCATGGCCATCACCCGAAGACACCACTGAAACTACTGAAGGCTGATTCAAACCACACTGCCTCGTACACCCGCAGCCTTCATTAATCGGGTGCATGCATTTCTATACACACACATAACCAAATTGAATACTGTAGTTCACCGGGGTGTGTTCATGTGTTCTGTCACAACTAAGTGCGAAATACAAACATTTACCATGCCAACAATTTCATTTCTAATAATAATCATTGTTTTGAGATATTACAGAATCAGTGCAATCATTGTTTTGAGATATTACAGAATCAGTGCAATCATTGTTTTGAATAACATTTACAATAATTTAGTGCATATGACAGCCAAGCATGCATTATGAGTGACAAAACTGGCTGTTTTGTCTGTGGATTAAAACCATGTTCAACTAGTCTTATTAAAGCTGTGAAATTCATTCGTATATAATAAATCTGTGGTAAAGCGAGGAAGGAAGCGGCACAACTTGTTCACTATAAAGATTCACTGAAGATTACACTACAAGACAACCCACCAAGCCTTGATGCTACCCTTCACCACCACAATGTCATTCATCATGCTGCTTGCTGTTGTGGAATTCAAAAGGATTTGTGCCATGGACAATAATGATGTTTACATGCAACTAGTACACAGCAGCCAAACATGCTGACAAAACTGGCTGTTGTTTGAGGACTGATACTACCTTCAGCTGCACATGACGCACCAATGTCTGTCCGTTTTTATGTCTTTTTCTTTTATTATTTATCGAGCCAGCAACAGAAGGGCTTTCCCTTACAAGTCATGCTCTTGGAGTATACCTTGTTTGTCCATTTGGGGCACGTGGGGGAATTATTCTTGAATTTTTCCAGGTTTCGCCCCCGCCTTGAGCAATGAATAAACAAAGCTTAACTACGAAATTCACCATGAAGTTCATGTTGAGCCAAAAAAGAGGGACTGTGGGGAAACAGAAATTTGTGCTTTTGAATACAGTGGAGAGACAGACAGATTTGTGTATTAGGCCACCTCACATGTATATGTTAAGGTTAGGTGTAACCCTAAAATTCACCAAAATTTTAAAAAATATCATTTTTCATTTTTTTTTAATATTAGAATACATTCTCAGAATACATTCCTGGGGTACATTGCTTTTGAAGGCATAATAACTGAACATTGACAATATCTGGTGGGTACATTGATGATACTTGGTCAAAAAACATTCATCCCCTAAAATTTTTATTTGTCTTTATTCAAAAATATGATTCCAGGAAAAAATATTCATTTTTTTTGGGTTACACCTAACCATCTTGGATCATGTGACCTAATTAGCATAATTACGTAAATTCTATATAATAAGCTTTTCCTTCATCATAGCTCCAATCTTAAATCCAGTCTTTATTTAAAATTAAGGATTTTCATTTTGGGTTACACTAACCGTCCTCCACCTTTGGGGATTTTCCACTCGTCCACAGGGGAGAAGAGGGCGAGACCCATGATCATTCGGGATTTGAATAATCCAATCCACAGTAGCAAACATGGCACCCAACTGCTTGCAACCAATCAGAGGTTAAAACTATTTCACATACAAATTTGAATATATGCAAATGTAATGTTATATACAGTGTTTCAATGAACATTGTGGTAGATTTTGTTTCCTTGCTGACTCTGTAATAAAATTTTTCCTGCTTTTTAATATGAACATCAGGTCTGCTTCTTTTGGACGACGGTCATAATATTTGTTCCTGGTAAAACTTGGATTTACTAACAGCTTCCTTTGTAACCGTACACAATTACTATCATTTAATGAATAAAGCGTGATTTCTTCACTGCTTAAATATTTGCTGTCATTATTGCTGGAGTACCTATTGTTAACCACCCTGCAGGATGCAACTTATCTGACGCCACCGAATTCCGAATTTACTGGAGATAAATGAGTAGGATACTGTTATACCCAGCCAAATGCCAGTGCTCTAACGTTGCTATGGTTACAAGTTGGCTGGCGGATGAATTTCGAACGGTGAAACTACTGTCGTCCAAACTACCTGTGCGGTTACATGGTTTTAACCCTTTAAGGCCTAATGCAAAAATCCCAGCAGAGAATCATGCTGCCATGTTTACCATAGTAACCTGTATTTGGGCTGAAGCACAGCTTCTCAGCTTTCAGGAACAGTTGGAATTTTTTTCTATTGCGCAAAACTTACAGTAATTACGGTACTTTCAAAATTACGCGCATATCTGTGTCGGCAACGACACGTTCTTAAAATGCGCACATGCTGTCCCAGTTTAAATGGGTTAATGCATACCTGCCAGCCAATCAGAACAGAGTATTCACCCAGACTATGGTCTAAAAATGGGTGACAAATTACAGAAAAAAACCTGTGTAGATATATGGACAAACATAATAAATGCAGATGCTTCATTCATTTTCCAGGCATGGTTTGGGCCCACTCTTCCATTTAAAGTTGGTAGGGTCACTGCAACTCAGTGCATTCGAACAATGATGGATGTGGTCTCTTCCAAGCTGACAATGGGACAAGTCCCACAGGGCTCAAGGGGTCTCTGAATGGTTTTATGAGAATGAACATGGTTCAGATCTCAGACCAAATGCATTCATACAGAAGACTGTGGAAAAACGTGACCTGAAATGTTTTTATCTAAATGCAAGAAGCAAAAAAAAAAAAATTCTAGAACTTGAGGCCGTTATGATTAGTGAAGGCTATGACATAGTTGGGATTACAGAGACATGGCTTAGTGAAGAGGATGGAGATGAATATAATATAGAAGATTATAAGCTCTTTAGAAAGGATAGATGCAAAAGGCGAGGAGGGGTGTAGCACTCTGTGTGAATGAAAACATAAATGTGCAGGAAATTCCTGAAATTGAACATTCCTTGCCCTGTGAAGATATCTGGGTCAGGCTCATTGGCAAACACGAGACAGGTTTAAACATAAATGTATGCTATCGACCACCAGCTTTGGACAGTACAGTCAATGAAATGCTCTTTAAGAGGATTACGCAAGCTTGTAGAGGAGGAGGGAATATTATCATGGGAGACTTAAATTATCCTGGTATCGATTGGAAAATGGTGAAAGGACAGGGTAGGGGGAGGAAGAATTTCTAGATGTTATAAATGATAATTTTTTGGTGCAGTTTGTTAATAAACCTACAAGAGAGAAGGCAATTTTAGACTTAGTGCTCTGTGATGACCCAGATAGAATTAGCAATGTTGAGGTACTGGAGCCACTTGGGACAAGTGATCACTCTACTGTTAATTTTGATGTTTCATAGGAAGTTTAAAAGGTGTCTTCAAAAACAAAAATTTGAGGCGAGCAAACTTTGACAGGATGCACTCATATCTAAGTGAAATAAAATGGGAGACACTCCTGGACTGTGAGTCTGTAAATGAGATGTGGGAAAGATTTAAGGGGGTTTTACTTGATTCACAAAGCAAATTCATTCCAAAGGTGTCCAAAAGTAAGCTGAAAAAGCAGAATCCTCAGTGGATGACCACAGCTATTCGTAGGAGTTTGAGGGAAAAGAGGAATCTTTATAAGATGTACATCAAGGATAACATTGAGAGTACTAAGGCTGAATACTGTAAAATGCGGGCTGTGGTCAAAAAAGAGCTGAGGAATGCTAGAAGACTGTATGAAAGACAAATTGCAGAGGGGGCAAAAACTAACCCTAAGCGCTTCTTTCAGGACTGTAGCAGAAAAAGGAAAGTCAAAGAGCAGGTTAAGTGCATAAAGAATGAAAATGGATCGCTGCTATATGATAACAAGGATATTGCGGATACCTTAAACAGTTACTTTGTTGAGAATTTTACCCCAGAGCGGGTCTTTATTTGGCCAGAGGGCATGTCCAATGCTCAAGATTATTTAGCGGAAATTGAGGTTAGGGATAACGAAGTATTAAACAAGTTGCATAAACTAAAGGCAGATAAGGCGGCGGGTCCTGATGGCTTATATCCTAGAGTGCTCAGGGAAGTTAGTGAGATCATCTTTAAGCCGCTATCCGCCATCTTCAGACGGTCTTTAGAAACTGGAGAAATACCAAATGATTGGAAACAGGGCAATATAATACCAATATATAAAAAAGGGGACTGTACTGAGCCAGGAAATTACAGGCCAGTCAGTTTAACTTGCATTGTGTGCAAAATATTGGAATCTATCATAAAAGATGAGCTGGACTTATTTCTTGAACGTAACAATATCTTGAGGGATAGCCAACATCGTTTCCGTAAGGGAAGGTCATGCCTGACAAACCTGGAATTTTTTTAAGAGGGCACCAAGACTTATGACCAGAGCAGGGCTTATGACATCATGTACTTGGATTTTTAGAAAGCATTTGATACAGTACCGCATAAGAGACTAATTTTTAAAATGAGCTCCATTGGAGTTACAGGAGGTATTCTGAAGTGGATTCAAAACTGGTTACAGGACAGAACACAAAGAGTGGTGGTCAGTGGTATCTCATCTGAGCTAGGTATGGTGGGGAGTGGCGTGCCCCAGGGATCGGTGTTGGGACCCCTGCAGTTCCTCATCTACATTAATGACCTTGATAGGAATATTGAGAGCAGATTAGTTAAATTTGCAGATGATACTAAATTGGGAGGTTTGGCAAATAGTTTAGAGTCCACTAAAGTGATTCAGGATGATTTGGATAGAATCCAGAATTGGGCAGAAATGTGGTAAATGAAATTTAATGTAGCGAAATGTAAAGTTGTACATGTAGGTAATAATAAAATTAGACGGGATTACTTCATGGGAGGTTTAAAACTGGAATGTGCTGCAGACGAAAAAGATCTGGGAGTGATTGTTAACCAAACTCTCACAGGCTCTAGCCATTGTGCCGTAGCAGTTAAAAAAGCCAATCGGATGCTGGGATACATTGCCAAAAGTATTGAGTACAAATCCAAGGAGGTGATGCTTCTTTTGTACAACACATTCGTCAGACCACATCTGGAGTATTGTGTACAGTTCTGGGGACCATACTTTAAGAAAGATATAGAGGCTCTAGAGGATGTTCAGAGAAGAGCCACTAAGCTAATTCCAGGTATAAAAGATGAAAGCTATGAGAAGAGGCTGAAGATCCTCAATCTCTTTAGTCTTAGGAAAAGGAGACTAAGGGGTGATCTGATTGAGGTCTTTAAATATGTTAAAGGGATTAACAAAGTGAATTATGTAGGATTCCTTCGACCAAGTGTTGTTAGTAGAACTCGGGGTCACAAATGGAAGCTGACCAAAGGTAAATTTAGCACTGATATTCGGAAATATTTCTTCACCCAAAGAGTAATTTTGATGTGGAATAGCTTGCCTGACCATATTGTTGAGGCAGAGACCTTGGGAGTTTTCAAGAGCAGGCTTGACTTAAAGCTAGATACCATTGAGTCATTGAGTGTCTGAAGTGATATATTCACAATAAAGAATAAAGAAACTGGCGAGCCTAGTTGGGCTGAACGGCCTGTTCACGTCATTCATGTTATGTTATGTTATGTTTGACAGCGCTCTCTGTCACCATTATCAAAACACCAAATGAGGGAACGGTGCTCCATCTCTCCTGAAAAGTCTTGCACTCGAAGACTTGACACCAAAGTACATTAAAGCTAGTCTGGCAGCTTGAGGAGGGCCAATAGCTGTTTATGAAAACTGTTTATGTTGATTTTCCCATTAATTTGTAACCAGTCGGCCTAACCATCTCAGATTTGGGTGAAATGATTTTTGGAGAAAGGTCTATGGGTTGATAGAAAAATCTTAAATGTTTAGGTCTGTAAACCTAATGATTTTTTTCTAGGGCATCTCGAAGGGTTAATTTCTTGAAGTCAAAATTAGACCTCTTAAAGCATTAGCCAATGAGGATGAAATGTATCAATGTGCCAAAGACTGCCCAGATTCATTTTGATTGATGTCAATCTGCGATGCAAAGAGAAAAATTGAAAACATTTCTATGGGCACAGCTCCTCGAGATAAGCAGTCTTTCTTTTTTTTTTTTTTTAAATTTGGCATCTCCAATCCCACCCGAATCTGGAATGCCCAATTGGTGAACTATGTACAAAGCTTGCTCGTATGCAACCCCTTGCTGCCAACTCAGGAGAGTGAAGACAGTTCACGGCTCTCCTCCAATAAAGCCACTGCTTTATACACTCATTAAATCTTCGCGAGTTCAGAACGAGGCGGAGGATACCTGGACATGAACAGACTTTGAATCTTCCTGACGAGCGCCCGCCTGGCCAACAGGAGGCGCTTGAGCAACGAACAAAGCTATTTATTTATTTCCCTTTCCCGGCAGTCCCTTCCCAATTTGAAACCCTGTAGCGCGATGGCCAATTGTGCGCTACTCTGAAAAAGCTGCCGACCACTGCCGGTTGGTACGACCGGGACTCGAACCCGCGACGTGATAGTCACTTCTGCACTGCACAGCAGTGCCTTAACCGAGTGAGCTATCCGGCAGCTGATAAGCAGTCTTTCAATAAATTTGGATGAATTCCCTGACTCATAAGGGTTACCTTTGGCCCACGTTTGCTCTGCTGCATTGTTGCAGCATTGGGTTCAGCAATTACACAAGTTTAATGTTGTAATGTAATGTAATCATATGAGTTGATTTTGATTCTTAACTTTGATTGAAAATCAAAAAATGATAATTCCACAAAATGCCAAATAGTCCTTATTTAACGGAAATCCTCCGTGACAAAACACACTGCTCCTGAATAAAGTCCAGGGTTAAAAAAAAATATCAAAAATTTTGCAAATGCAGATTGACAGGGAAGGGTCTCAGCTTCAAATTGGTGTGATAATCAAAATCATCTGTTGGGAAAATTTTGAGAAATTTTACTTTGATAAATTTTGCTTTTCACCAGGGTGTGATAAATGAAACTGGGGCTCATTTAGCACTTAGTGACCCTGAAAGACATCTCTTCACCATTAGATACCTTCAGTTGCCAAAAAAAAAACATTATCTTTCACAAAATAACTCAACAAATTTCAGTTAATGCTCTTAACAAATAATGTTCACACTGAAAGTGTGAGACTAACTTGCTCTACAATTATTGAGAACCTCAACTCCTTAAATAATCACCAACAACCTCCATCACAAGTAAACTTTAATTTCATGAATGCTTATATATGGTATGACTTGAAGTGCATGATTGCTTGATGAAAACGATTGATATAATTTGGGTGGTTGATGTCCTTGATTCTGTAACTATCGAAAAGCCTGTCAAACTTGGCATGGCATTGTTCAACTACTTGTTCTGAAAAGTGTCCCAGAGGCTTTTCATGTTTGACAATGTACTCAGGGACATGATGAAACATGATGTTCACCTTTGTGGTAACTGAAAGGCCCAGAGTCCGATAGGTATCTTCGAATTTTGACACCTTATCTTCAAAGGAAGGATCGAGAGTGAAGCCAAAGCAGGCCTCCATGGCATCGCATAAAGCCACGAAACATGAATGGTAACCAACAAGGTTATCAAGAAGCATGCTACGCAGCATGTCTAGGTTTTTGAGGAGTCTATTACATTCATTTCCTTTGAATGTCTGTCCATGGTATTGTTCTTTCTGAGTGAACAACCCCTCTGGCCATTCATCAAGCCGGGAAAAAGCTTCTGAAGATCGAAATATAATTTGTTCACGATGCCCAGCTTAATATGAAGGGCAGGAGGGGGAACAATATCAAGGACAGGAAAAGAAGGACTATGGTGACCATTGACAAATAGGGGTTCATTGGAACAATTTGAATAATTCTTCAGAGTGGCCTTTTTGCCACTCTCATTTTTCCATTTGTTGTAATGATCAGAGATGTTTTTCAAAGTTCTGGCAGGAGCCTGTTCCTCAAAGATGTTTTTTGTTACTTCACAGTAAGGACATGGATGGAGAGATGAGTGAGACATTATCCCAAGACAAATGTTAGACATTTTCAGGTCTGTGGCAAAATTAAATTGTGCATTTTCTGTCAATACTTGAAAGAAATAGAAATATTTTGCCATTCTCATAGTTCTCGGGAGTTTTTGGATTTGTAGCGACAATGAAGGTTGTTCCTCCAGCAGGAGGAAAACCATGACAACAAGTAAATGCTGTACTTAAGTGGCCTGTCAGTCGCTCATTATCAGAACAATGATTATTCATGGAAATTGAATTATTTTTAAGGTCACCGTTTCATAATCTCAGCTGAATGATTGGAAGAGCATCATTCAAGTATCTGATAAATCCGAAAAGTGAGATTTTTCTAGTTTTACTGACTTTTGCCTTATTGAATGCCTTTGCAGAGAATCGTGAACAGAATTATATAACATATTTCTCTTTTGGGAGAAAAATTTCTGATAAAGCCATTTAAAACTTGCTTGAGAGGAGTCGAACAGCAGTGTGACAAACTAGAAATTTTTCAAGTCAAATTTCTCAAAATTTTCCCAACGGATGATTTTGATTTTCACCCTTCCCTGTCAAACTGCATTTGCAGAATTTTTGTAATTTTTTTTAACCCTGGACTTTATTCAGGAGCAGCGTGAAAAGTCATTGGTCTAATATGTTCGCTGTTCCCAAGAGGTGCTGATCATTTAGCTCTTGCCCAAATGAGTCATAAAAAGCTCTATCGCTCAAAAACTAAAGTTAAAATTCTAGTCTTTCATTTCTAGTCACCTTTTGCTCAATAGATTGTGACCCAAATGGCAAGTTAAAACTAAAGATGATGTAAGTTTTTTCAATAAAAGTACATTATCAGACATTTTCATAAAATATTTCTGACATGATTGCTTGTTTGTCTTTTCCTTTATTCTGTTTCTGCCTGCTTATGAC
Organism: Gymnothorax javanicus; assembly: GCA_029692085.1. Lineage (NCBI taxonomy): Eukaryota > Metazoa > Chordata > Actinopteri > Anguilliformes > Muraenidae > Gymnothorax > Gymnothorax javanicus. Next base: position 17,377,092 of record CM056202.1, read on the forward strand.
AGGGAAGTGAGAGCTGACTATTAGGAGTGAAAAACATTAATGTGAACTTATTTTCCCAAAAGGGAAAAATACACACGTGTACTCAGGTGAATAACTACAGATGCTGGATATTTGAAATCAAATTTTGACCTGTTTTGTGAGATACCCCAGCTGGCACAGCAGACTTGGAGGAAGGGAGGTGAAGCTCCACAGCTGTCCCCACCCATCGAGCTGGGAGCTGCAGACTGTCTGTGTGGCCTTTTCAAAGGGACACAGAATCCTGCAGGAACACAGCCTCAACAAACACACAACAATTGTGCTATCAATTCCACCCCCTCACAATAATCAACAATAATACTGATTAATTCTGAAGTTACGACAAAGTAGTCATGTGGGGCAATGTTTGTGAAACAAATACACTGCCACATATGCCACATTAAAAAAAAAAAAAACTGAGGAACAACAGTGTAGCTTTCGTATTTTTTGCATGCTTGAAATAGCCAAGAACTAGGGCTGATGTGTATTAAAAGTATAATCATAATGATAAAAAAGAAATACTTAGGTAGCTAGTAAAATAATATTTTGAAAGTTTGAAATATTTTTCTGCCCAAGAACCAGCCTGAAATATGATTTTTGGATGAAGTTTTGCATTTTTTTTCAAGATTTGGTCCTTTTTTATAGAAGATCTGTTTACATGCTTGTGTTAAAGCTTGAGGAACAATAAATTCCAAGCACTCGTACGTGTGGCTGCGACAGGCTAACATTGTAGGAATATCACCACATTCTTCTGTCATAAAAGTTAAATATGGGGTCCACAAAGAGAGATGTGTATATCATCAACTGCACCAGCTCAGTACTGTCATTTTCCTTCCCTTCCTCCCTAAGTTCCTCTCTTTAATGACCACAGTGTGTTAGTTCAACTTGAGAAACTTTGGACTCCTTATTGCTTTGGACATTCTCTGCTGCCTTGCATCTGGAGCCACAGGTAAAGTACATGGCCAGTTTCTTGTTTGTGGCAATGATGAGCACCGGACTGATGGTGGAGTAGCAGGTGGCAAAAAAGATGCGCGTGTCCAACATGGCCTCTGGCATATGGGAAACAGCAAGTGAGTAGAACCACAGTACATTGTCCAAGGTGAACAGTGTCACATATGTGCTCACGAGCAGCAGGACGGCACGCGATGCCTCTTCAGTCTTCCTGCCGGCTCCCTGCAGACCCTGAACCTGCTGACGGTGCCGATGTAGGATCACCATCACATACACTGCTGCTGCTGCCATCAGGCCAACAAAAATGAAATCTCGTGTGGTCGTCAACACACCCATGGCTATAAAAGATATGGGGCTTGGGAACAAAACAATGCAGAACTCCAAGTTAAGGGTAAGTTTTGGAATGGTGCCATTGACAGGAAAAGCTTCAGTATAGAGAATGTTATATTGGTAGATGATGAAGCTGAGCCCATAAAGGAAGATGATGGTGTGAATTCGGTGGCCAGGAAGCCAGCGTTTTAGCCAGGTCCAGCCAGGCTTTGACGGTGCCATGACGACACACTGGTAGGAGCTCAGCAGGGAGGTCGTACAGATGGACATCGCCCGGGCGACACGGTAGATGAAGAGAACTGTTTTACAGACTTGACTGCTGAACCCCGGGTTGATACCCGAAGCGGTCAGAGCCTGAGGAATACCCTGGCACAGCGTCACCATCAGGTTGGCAAAGACCAGCTGGCTGAGGATGAACTCATTGTGTGGCATGTGGCCCCGTACAAGAAATAAGTGCCAGAATAGCAGGAAGGCTCCCAGATTACCTGGGATTCCCACTACAATCAGACCAATAAATCCAGCTGCTTTCAGTGCTTGGCGCACCTCCATATGCCCCTCAGGTCTGTGGGGAAAGAGAAAGGGAGCATTGAGCAGTGTGTGGTGACTGAGTCTCCACCTCAGATAAAAAGCCCTGGATACAATCAGAAACCTATGATTATGCTGTAGAAATGAGGAAATTTGAGTAACTCAAGAGGAAATGTATTATTCAATTATAAAGATCTATTGTTTAGGGCACCGTCAAAATGAGACATATCCACATAGACAGACACATCTAATTCAAGGTATATTTTTGATAATCAATGAAAATGTAATATTATTACAGTGTAAATACATTTGAAAAATGGAGTAAAATCTAGGGCCAATCTTACTCTGAATAAAACAGTCAACTTTCATTAGATGGTTGACTGCTGCAGAATGCAAATCAATTGTATTTTATTTCGCCAAATCCTTTAATAATCATTCAGGATTAATACAAATATACGTATTTTGAAATATAATTTCATTTCAAAAACAATTTAAACTGAAATACTGAGGTGGAATTTAATTCCTTACCTTGTGCTTCAGAAATAATGAATTGTGCTGTAACATGAAAAAAAATCTGCAGATTTATTATGTAGTGTCCTCCTGTTCCAGCCCTACTATGACCGAGTTCATTAATAATACATTGTCCCATCTCACAGCATGCAAACAGAGCCATGGGCGTCACTCTTGACGAGTTCATTAGGTTCTTTTCTGTCCATACAATGAAACAACACCGCTAACATGGGACCATTCTGAATATATTACGTCATTTGCACTGAAAAATATCAGCAATATTGCCAATGTCAGTCTATTAAGTCAGTTATCTTCAATATTAAACATATGACCAAACACTGGTTCAAGTTCAAGTCTTTTAGCAGACCCCATACAGAGCAACTCATAGGGGGAGGAAAAGAAACAGCAAGAGTTTTGACAAAAGAAAATAACTCATAGCAAAAATAGAGCCACGAGCACTGTAGCCCACCTGCACTTTCAACTCTTTTGGCCAATGTTGATTATTGCTTGCCGAGTCTAACAAGAACTGTGCAACGTTCAAGACGTGACTTATAAACAATGTAAATATTTTTTGTTGTATTAATATAATGTCTTTAGTTGCAGGGAAAATTGAGTGTACCATTAGTAATCATGGAGTTCAAGAATATTTTTCTCTCCTGACTTTTCTGAAAAAATGGGAGGTTGTCTGTTGACTAATTTTGACTACTGTCCTTATGGTGTCTTTAATGAATTCTGGACCACTCCCAAAGGAGGAGAGTACTCGGAGGAACGACAGATAGGAGATCGGGGCAAATGTGATGTATGGACTTGGTCTGTGATTGTGTGAACATTGGGCGCCCCCAGGTGGCGAGACTCAGGGTGGGGCTCGCGTCTCTCGTCGGAGTCCGTGTAGGCTCCTAAGCCCCCCGGGGTCCCAGGTGGTGACTGTTTCGTGCTTCCTTCTTGGAGAGGGTAAGGGTGGGAGGGACGTAGAAATGAGACGAGCGGGGATTGTGGGAATGTAGGCGGTATATATAGACGTAGGGATGAATAGGAAGGCGCATTGGGAGTGGTCCTGTTCATTAACCTACGTTATCGTGAACTTCCTTTATCAGAGGGAGGATGTCTGCACAGTATCAGCTTCCTTGGAAAAGCAGTTCCGGAGATTTTTATAAGTCATTTCTGAAATTTAGGGGCATGGTCAGATGTCAGAGGTCAAAATGCTCTCTCCAGAAAAGCCCGGAATATTCTGTATAGTATATTGAATCATGCTTCTTCATACCTACATACCAACTTTCAGCTGAATTGTGGCAGAAATTATTGGCAAATGGGTCCACGTGGTATTTTCCATAAGGCTGCTTTGTCAATCATGATGGCGTTAGACCACTGTTGTTCTGAGGAGCACAAATAATGTTGGATGTCCTCATTGGCTGAAAGATGTCGGCAAAGTGTCATCTTCATTGCCCAATAGTTTCAGAGTCCATTTATGGACTCTGACGATGCCAACAGACCACAATGGACAAACAGGCCATAACATTAGCCCACCAGACCATAGCCCCAGGTGAGCTAAAAACTAACAATAAGGGTGATTAAGAACGATGCACACTTGCATATCAAGTGCAGGTGGCATGTACACAAAAAGCTTTGGGTATGTAATTTGAATCTATGCACAGGTTTGTTTTTTAAATTTATTTTCTTATGTTTTATTTCTTCAACTCCATGACATACTATGGCAAAAGCTCCTCCATACCATCTCTGTCCTGGCCATGTGGCAGTGGAGGCAGTAGTCAAACCACAGTGGGGTAAACAGTCCATGGTTGGGGTGTGTACAATCCTGAAGAATATTGCCTGTGCTGGTCAGCTGCAGTCAGTGTCCTTCAGGCTGGGCAGGGCAAGTCCTGCTGTGCAATTTGCCTCAGGCACTACGCTCCCAAGGGATTTTTTGTCTACAAGGTAACAGTTACTAAACCAGACAGGCATGCTGCCACTCAGGATACTCTCCACTGAATGATTGCAAAACAGTCCCTGGATGCACCGAGAAAATTCATTTTCCCAGCTGCTTGACGTGGTGAAGGGGTAGCTGCACCTTCTTAGCTTGGGTCTTCACATGTACTGTCCATGTCATTTCCTGTGAGACTAAGGTACGGAAAACAGCTCACCTGCTCCACTGGGGCTCCATTGATGGTGAGGAGGGAGTGACTGCTGGTTCCTCCTGTAATCAACCACCAACCCCTTTTTTTGGTTCACATTCAGTGCCAGGCTGATGGCCTAACTCCACAGGCAGGGGTGGTCCACCTCTTCCAGAAAGGCCTTCTCATTGTGATTAGGTCAACCACCATTGTGTCGCTCATGAACATGATGATGGTGCTGGAGCTGTGTATGGCCATAGAACATTCTAGTTACACTTGATATTTAAAAAGGCTGCGCACCCTCATTGAAATTGAATGTTTTTGATATATAAACCCAGAAGCAACATTAATATACAATGCTGTGAAAAAAATTTCCGCCTCCTGTTTTCTTTTATTTTTGCTTATTTGTTATGTTTAAATGTTTCAGATTATCCAACTAGTTTTTTTTTCCCCTCCCTGAACACAGCCAAACTGTTTAGCCTACCGCAAAACGACCAGCTCCCATTGACCCAGGAGGTAGATGCTGTGGTACGTGGTTCCTCCAACTCACGTGACGACAAGCCATCGCTTCTTTTCACCATACAGAGGGACCACCAATGACATGCTGCCTGTGTCGTTTGATAATAAAGTAGTCAGTGTATACCGCATTGACCCGAATATAAGACGACCCTGAATATAAGACGACCCCTCTTTTTCAAGACCCTTATTTGGAAAAATACTTTTTATTTGAACAAAATCTCATTTGCTTAAAAAAAAATTTCATTATTTTTCTTGTACATTTCAACATCTTTGGTGTTTATCATGGGGGAAAAAAAAATCATAAAATTGTCTATAGCCCCGCAAATAGACAAAGCGCAGAACGCACTTCACAGTTCTATGCCATGAAAACAGTGCAATAAAACGGGCATGGGCCTACTGGCCTAACTTGTGCAATAAACGGCGCACATTTGCTTGACAAACAGTGTCAGAACAGTCTGCAAAATGTAAGAGCATTAACATCCAAAAAACACCACAAACAGTTTTTTCCACATTCATTTTGAATGACGTTTATTTAAACACAGCAAATACACGTCCAGATGAATGACTGTCACCTTACCTAATCGGGGAGAACAAGCAGCACCTGTTAAGTGTGGAATGCTCTCGGAGTTAACCTTCTGTTAATTATGAAAATGACTGAGAGCAGGTCAAGACTAATAATGGTTTTAAACAGAAGTTTTGTGCAACCCAATTCTCTGTTCTTGTTCCACAACAGTACTGAATTTAGCCCATGATTTAATCGCTGTTAGATCGCATATGGAGAGAAACCGTGTCTTCAGTTGTCAATTACGATAATTACGTTGCACTCTGTCACATCATATCTTTTTCCTGCCCTCACGTTGTTTGTTCTCTCAGCTTCGTTTACTACCATAAGTTTAAAATTCACATCATAACTTCTCTGATTTTTATTCACCTGACTGAGGCACTTTTTTCAAGTGGATCTCTGTGCCCTGGCTGCATCTTTCTGTCATTCAGTAGCTTATGCAAATGTAGGCTAACACACCCACTCCAGCAGACCTGTTTACAGGATCACGCTAGGGTCACACTGCTCTAAACACTGACAGAGAGAAAAGCGATCATATGGCGCCACCTATTGTTTTACATGGGTAGCTCCTTAGACCCTGAATATAAGACAAGGCGTCATTTTCAGGCAAATTTTAAAGGAAAAAATATTGTCTTATATTCGGATCAATACGGTTGTTTAGTTCACACAGCCGCATGCACCTGGCTGACCACAAGCGGTCACTACAGAGCAATGAAGTAATTAATTTTAATCAGCTTAACCCCTTGCGGACCTCCGGCCATAGTCTGTAATAATGCGGTTGGGATTCAAACACATGACCACATGACACATGCTTTTAAATGATCATTAAATTTATTAATGGTGAAGAATTTTTAACCCTCATCCTACGTGAGGGGTCCGTTCAGACCACACACATTCTTTTCAGTGCTACTCAAATAGTACCGGGCTAATATTTTACTAATTTGCTAGTCTATTGTTTAACCATATGTAACACAAAAAAAGCAGTTGAAGGTGAAGTGACTTAAAAATTTTTGAAACTTTTCCTTCAGGGTCCAATTCGACCCTGAAGGAAGTGACACCCATTAACTACTTTTATTACTTCCTGCTACTTTTGTCAAATATATCGAGGGCTGACAGCAATAAACAGTTATGTCCAGATGTTCTACATTGGACATAACTGTTTATTGCAGTCAGCCCTCGATATATTGGTGAAAAGTAATGATGCGTTCTTCATTAAGATAAACGTGGCTTGAAGAGGTATAGCTCCAATATATACAGCTGGAGAAGCACAAAGAATTATTTAAGAGGACAATACCGATTCAGAAATCAAGGACACAGATATTTCTGGAGATGAAGAGCATCACTTGGCAGAGCAGACTGATCACAGGGACAGAGAAGTTCTATCACCTCAGCTAGATATCTAGTTCTAAATATTTGTTGATACAAAAAAAGAGTCAAGCATCCTCATTAAGTGAAAATAAATGCCTGATTGACATAAAACATTCTATTTACACCAAAGATGATGGCCGCCGATGGGCAGCACACGCAGCGTCGGTGTGATGTAGGGGTTGCGTTTGCCCGCATTAAACCTATAATTTATCACACCAAGAATGGAGAAATAATAGTTGAAGATGAACTGCTGAACTTCCTCTTGATTAAGTCGAGAACACTTGACCAAGACAACATTGTTAAGTTAATTAAGACCAGCTTCAGCTCGCAATGGATTGAAGACTCCAAAGCCGTAATGGCTGAGCTGTTTCCTGATAGCAAGCGCTGGGCTGCTCACAGGGGAGAGAAGAAAGACGAAATCTACATCAAAATGTGTTTGGCTGTCTTCAAGGAGAAAGGGGCACTACCAAGATTTGTGTCCCATTACATTGACGAACTGCCTCCTGTTTCCTTTAAACATGTTGATGTTTCTGCGCTACTCGAAAGAATGCTGCAGATTAATATTGACATTGAACTTCTGAAGACTTCCCTTACCTCACAGGCGACTGCATTTCAAAAATTGTTGGAGGTATCCAACTCCCTAAACCAGCGTCTGGTGGCTGTGGAAAACTCCAACATTAGTGATATGGGAAGTGGTAACGATGGCTCCGCCAGGGCAAGCCACTTGCTTACGCCTACTCCTCTTCGGCCTACTGAAGAGGGCCCAACGGGCAACGAGCCTGATCCGGGCCTGAGCCTGGCCGTGGCGGAGATGGTGGATAAGCCAGAGGGACCACCCCATGCTGCCTGCAAAAATCCACGATGGGGTAAGGAGCGGCGATGAGATAAAGAGACAGCAGGTGAATCCCCGGGCTTGTCTCCTGCTCCCTGGAGTGAAGCAGCTCTGGGAAAAGACTGAGCACTCTAGCTGGAGTACTGTGGTGAGGGATGGCCGCAGACGAAAGGCAGTCCCAGAAAACTCTGTGTATGCTGCGAAATATCGTGCTGAGAAACCCCAAATCAGATCACGGAAAATAACTGGCATCACAGGGACTGCGGTGACAAATAATGATGAATTGGCCACGGTAAAAACAAAGATAGTCAGTGTCTTTGCTACGAAATTCAATATTAACCTCGATGCAGACACTCTCCGTCTTTTTTTTACAAGGACAGATGAAACGCGAGGTGAAGTGTAGGAAAATAGTGACTCCGCGCAGCAGATTCAGCTCCTTTTGCGTTACAGCGGAATGGAACGATTGGAAGGAAATGTATAACCCTATGTTCTGGCCTGCTGGGTCAGTTATCCGACGTTACTTTGAGCCTCGCCGTACCAGAGGAGCTACAGGGGGGGCGTGTCCACCAGAGAGCATCGGAGAGGGATTGCCCTGCCCTGGAGAGAGCATGGGTCTGCCGGACCCTGGTGCTAGAGCGTCCGCAGCTTCGGCGGGTGTGTCAATGAAGGAGACTGGGGAGACCAGCAGCCCTAACGGGAATGGCACGAACTCATAATGCGGGTGGTGTCCTGCAACTCTCGTGGCCTCCGAGTAGGCCATACGGCTGCTGACAAGGCAAGGCGACTGGTTGTGGATACACTACTGGACGATTGTGATGTTTTGTGCATTCAGGAGAGCTGGCTGGCCAAGACTTGGACAAATTAAATAACCTGCATCCAGACTTCCATGGTGCGGGTGAATCCACTACGGACTTCAGCACGAGAATCGTCATAGGTAGGATAGCTGGAGGAGTGGCTATCTTATGGAACATGAAATATGATTCTATGGTTAAAGTTGTATTTTTTAATGTGGACTAGGCCATTGGTATTGAATTTAATTGCAATGGAAAGATTTTTATTATTCTTAATATATATACTCCATACGAATCATATGATCATGTTGATGAATTTGTGAGTAGGCTTGCTTTTGTACAATCTTTTATTGAAGATAACAGTTCCTCATGCATTTATGTCTTGGGTGATTTTAATGCAGATTTGGCAGATAATAAGTCTCTGTTTGCTAAACATATGTTAGGGTTCTCAAATGATACTAACCTGGTAATTTCAAGTAAAGTGCTCTTGCCTGACTCAAGCTATACTTACATCAGTGAAGCATGGAATACTACTTCATGGTTAGATCACATTGTATCCACTGCTGATGCACATGCCTCATTAGAAAGTATTGATATTTGCTATGGGTTAGCCACCTCTGGCCACATTCCTATTGCCATGGTATTAAATGTGGACAATGTACCCAAGTTGGTGAAAAATAAGGACGACAGTAAGGCTAAGATAGAGTGGGGTAAACTATCTTAAGGTGATGTTCTCAGATACTGCTTCAACTCTGAAGAACTTTTAAAAAAAAGTATACCTGCCCATGAATGCCTTTTGTTGTACTAATGTTAACTGTGAGGACTGTTCCCATGATGAGGGTCTGTGTGTTATGTATGATGACCTAGTGAGAGCTTTACTTGAGGCTAGCAGGTCACTATGCACTCATTCTAGGAAGGTTAAGAATAGCAAGCCAGGGTGGAATAAGTTTGTTGCTGGTCATCATGCTGAAGCCATTGGAGCCCATAGGGCTTGGGTAATACACTGAAAAAAATGTTTTGTTGAATGAACATAATTTTTTTAAGGTAAGTGGTTGCACGAAATATTTTTATCTGAAGCTAGATATTTTTATTATGTTGACTGAACTAATTATTTTTAATTAAAGTCAAATAAATTATATTATGTAACTCCTCTTTAACTATTTTGAGCACATTTTACTCAAATTTCCTTAGTAAATCCAATAAAACCCATTTTAAATGTACTTAAATAAATTAAGTATGCTTTTTAAAACTTTTTGTGCTCGTTCAAATCAGTTAAATTGTTTAAATACTACCGATTTTTGTTAAATTGATTCTAATGAAATATTTTTAGCTATCATACATCACACAGAACCAAAAAATGTGTTTAGACAACCAACTTTAATATGGTTCAAATATTTAACATCTCACATCAGAGCAGTCTAATGAGCCAAGAATATTTTTCTAAGATGAAAAACTGTAAAATACTCAGTGCATAGATAGCGACACAGTTAACTTTAACAAATAGATTAATCTGTTTGCAAAAGAAAATTTGCTGATTTGCTGAAAATCTGATTGTGTAAACAACCATTTATAAAAAATAAACTGACATGTTAAGTGAAGTCTCCTGATATGCCACAAGACAGACACTGCATAACTGTGACTGAAGAATTTCTACAGTCCAACACCGATTTTGTTCTTTAGTCCAAGGACTTTGGGGGAAAGCTTTTCCCCATCCATTCCCATGAGTACTTTTTGAATGAATTCATAATAGTATTTCAGTTCCTTGGGGTAGGCCAGGTTCAGTGCGTAGATCACTCCAAGCATCACTGCGCAAGCCTGGGCTGCAGATCCAATGTTGTCCAGGATGATTACTCCATCAACAGATATTCCAATGTCATCATGATGTCCAGGATCTCCATTCTCCTGGCAGATGACGTAAATGCCCATGGCCCACTTCTGCATGTCTGTCAGTCTGGCATTTCCTTCCATGTCCTGCATATATTAATAGGAGAAAGGGGAAACATTAGAATGCTTTGCCACAAATAAACATTTTTTAACATACATTGTACATCTGCACAAGAGATATTTTAGATTTCAATCAGGGCACTGTCCATTTGTGCATGAAGTGTTTTATGGGCACTGTGTGTTCCAAGGTGTGCTTTTGTGCTTCAACTTATACCTGGCTCTATCATATAAGCAACAGGAACAAAACATTTTACTATACTAACTTGGACAGGTAAAGCAGCACAAGAAACATCACCACATGTCAAAGATTCTATAATGGTGCACTGTCACAGTAAATTATACCTTATTGAACCCCGTGGAGTAATTCGTTCTCTGCATTTGACCCATCCTATTGTTAGGGAGCAGTGGGCAGCCACAGACAGCGCCTGGGACCAATTCCAGTTCTAAAACCAGTTCCTTGGTCAGAGGTACTGGTTGGAGTGTTCCTATGATGCATGTTTTTTTGTGGGTGGGGAAACTGAGTACCTGGAGAAAACCCACGCTAACACGGGAAAGGCCCCACACAGAAAAGCCCCAGGCCGAATCGAACCCATAACCTTCTTGCTGTGAGGCGATAGTGCCAATCACTGCACCACCATGCCACATTATTCTTTTAAACACAGACACCTCTGATGTACACTGAAGAGACCTAGTGGGGAGCCAAAACAGGACAAACAACTTCAGAAACAAATACAAGTTACATTCAGAACATTAAACTTACCATATACTCATGGATCAGATGTCCATCATCCTCACCAAGGTAGAGGCAAAGTGCTCTAAGGACTGCTGCCCTTTTTGAATGAACATCACTTGTAGCCTGTGTGAAGAGATTACACTGATTAAAAACATTTTCAGGCACTAATTACAAAAATATTACAAAAATATGCAATGATCTGCACATTCACTACGTTATGAAATCAGGGACGTCTACAGGGTTGTAGAGGGGCAGGGGCTCAGAGTCTGAAAAGGGCAGTGCAATCACGTGCAAGCAAAAAAATTTTTTGGCGTTTATTTATTAATTAAAACACATGATATGGTTTTTAACATCACAATCTGATCAGATTATGTTGATGACTGTTTTTCATTTACAATCTGATCTGGTGGTGAGTGAGCCTATAGTCAAGGACCAAGTCCACCAAGTCTAATTATCTCAACTTTATGTATGATATCACCTGATATGGTGGTATATGGACAAATAATACATCAAATGAAAGCTCTTGTTGCTCTCTAAAGACTGCTGTTGTTAGAAACACACAAAATGCAATACTTTTCTTTTTATGTCCCAATGTATTCATCCCCTCCAATTTAAGCCAATAATTGAGCCGCATTGATTAATTATTCAAGTTTAAGGATATGAAAATTTTGAAAAGAACAGTCCCTTTAGTAAACATTAGTCAATAATCATGCAAAGTTTTAAGTTCATACATGTTTCCAGTGAGAAGAAACCTGCACCCCAAACATCAATAAGGTAAAATTGGTATTTTGGAAGGTAGAGAACCCCCTTAATTCAGGCAACTCCTGAAAAACAGGGATTGGAGTGAACTCTGCTTGCTTGTGAATATTCAATAACTGATCCGGGCCTGCCATCTAGTGGTAAAATGTTGTTACTGCTTGCACAAATTTGCAGCTCCATATCCGTTGGCAGGGGTGATTCTAAATTAGCCAAATACTCAAGACGGGATCAATCGTCAAAATTTTGGTATCAACAAATTTATTCCATCCTAGACAACGCGGAAATGGGGCTCAAAGCGCAAAAATACCGAATTGTCCTTTAACTAGCGGCTATAACTTGTGAGGTGGGTGCAGAGTCAGACGACACAGAGGATGCTCATTGCTCACTTCACTTCGTCAGTCATCTTACAAGAATACACCGCAAGACAAAACGAATACCGCTGCAAAACCTACTCACCAGACCAGTTGTTTACTCCCACTGTTGCTTACTTAAAATACTTGGAACTACTTTCTTGAGTAGTAGTAAGTAGTAGTTCTAGCTGCAGTAAACATAGTTTTGAAATCACTCCGCCCAGCCGGTGTGCCTGGAATGTAGTTCCGGTTATGCATTTCCCTCGAAAATAACTCTGTCTCGTAATTATAAATTATTATTTCATAGCGTGGTGAATGTGCATGTCATAAAATATGCTCGAGAGCGTTTTGGAGCCGTCTGATTGTGTTTTTGATGAGTTTTGAAGGAGCGAGGGACCTGTGCCATTCACTTTCATTATGTTCGCTAAGCAGCTCGCGTCTCTCCCCCCCCCGAATCTCAAAACGGCGGGCACGGATAACTGAAGGTAATGCACCAACTCATATTACTATACGAATTATGGCAATAGGCCAATTTGCCAAAATGTTTTAACATCCCTTTAACCACATGGACATTCTAATATCAGGAGCATTAGCAAGCTAACACATTCACACGTGGCTAAGTTAATCACCCGAATTAAATAGGCCCATAGCTGTAACTACTTGAGTATATAAACATTTGAAAAAAGTAAATACGGCTTACACCGTGGAAAGTTAAACTACAACATACCATTGATTATTAATTAATAAATAAAGAAAGACTTACCCAAACAATTCGGAATTCAGCCTGGGAGCGACGTGCACCTGCAGGGTGTCCAAACTCCAGAGTGCGTAACTGACCTCAAGCTCCGCCTCCGAAAAAGGCGGTATGTTCTTAAGATGCGCAAAACTTCAAAATCCAAACCGGATGTTAAGCGCGAATTTGGTTGAATTAAATTTTTTCGAGCTACATTTAATTAAATAAAATACGATAGTCATATTTTTGAAAATGTATGTTGAAATTACTTATATTTTTTAAGTGGAGTTAAATAACACATATTTCTATTAAAATATGCTTAATTAATCTATGTAACATTTACTAGGGGTCAAAATCACTTTTTTCAGTGTAGCTGGTAGGCCCAGGCAGGGACCTGAGCTGGAACATAAAAAGAAAATGAATGCTACGTACAAATATGCATTGCGGTATATAAGCAAACAAGAGCAGGCATTGAGTGCTCACTCTATGGCTGACAATCTGCTTAAAAATGACATCACTAACTTTTGGAAAGAGGTAAGAACCCTCAATAGGGCTAAAATTGCTCTTCCATGTAACATAGAGGGGGTAAAAGATGCAGGGGACATAGCTGACCTCTGGAGGCAGCATTATGCTGCTTTGTTTAACTGCATTAAGAGTGAGCATTATCAGGTTGGTATAATAGAAGAGGAAAATATTTATTTTTACCCCAATGATGTTCTTAATGCCATAGGGCAACTTGCAGACAAAAAAGCTAGTGGACTGGACAACATTACAGCAGAGCACTTAAAGTTAGCTGGTCCAAGGCTGGCAGTGTTGCTGTCTATATGCTTTACTGGGATGGTGACCCATGGCACATTGCCAGACTCCATGATGGCTGTAGTTCTTGTCCCTATCATCAAAGACAAGGCCGGTAAAGTTCGTAGTATTGATAACTACAGACCCATAGCACTTGCTAGCATTCTCTCCAAAGTGCTAGAAAGATTGATACTGGAAAGGGTAAGAGGCTATATTACCACCACTGACAATCAGTTTGGATTTAAGCCTAGGCATAGTACCAATGTATTTATGCTCTTAAAGCGGTCATAGAGACATACAGAAGACAGGGTTCTACTATGCTTATTGGCTTCATAGATGCATCCAAAGCCTTTGACCGTGTAAACCATTTGAAGCCGTTTAATAAACTCAAGCTTAGGGGGGTTCCCAGTAGCTTAGTACGCATACTAGCTTACTGGTACGCTAACCAAAGTATGCAGGTTAAATTGGGGAGTATCTTATCCACACCTTTCAAAGTTGGTAATGGGGTACGGCAGGGGGGAATTTTATCCCCAGCTCTATTCAATGTTTATATGGACGACCTGTCCAGGCAGCTGGGGGGGTGCCGAACAGGATGTATGGTAGGCGATACCTTGATTAATCACTTCTTATATGCAGATGATCTTACCATTCTATCCCCCAGTAGCAGTGGGTTTCAGCAGCTGCTTAACATCTGTTCTAATTATGGAGTTGAGTTTGACATTAAGTATAATGCTAAGAAGAACGTGGTTATGGTTTGTAGGACCAAGGATGACTTACAACTTAAGTTCCCTACATTCTATTTATCTGGGGAAGAGCTGGGGGGTTTCTAGTTCTACTAAATACTTGGGGCACATTATCACAGATACATTGGAGAATGATGCTGACATGAGTAGACAAAGGCGGTTGCTCTATGTCCAAGCTAACATACTGATCAGGAAATTCCAGCACTGTTCAGATAATGTCAAGGTTAACCTGTTTAGAGCCTATTGCTCCCCTCTTTATACCGCTCCACTTTGGGTCAAGTACAAGAAGGAGAGCTTGCGTAGGCTGAGAGTGGCGTACAATGATTGTCTTAGAATTCTCCTGAAAAAACCAAGGAGCACTAGGGCCAGTGATCTTTTCTGTAAACTGAGACTAACCACCTTCGTGGCCTTGTTGAGGAATCTCACCTTTAAGTTTATGAGCAGGCTGGATCGCTCTACAAATGAGATAATTATTTTGATGACAGATCCAGGTCGGAGCTGTGTTAGGTACACGTCCAAGATCTGGGAACACTGGCCTGAGTGCCTTTTATAGTTTTCTTTTTCTTTTTTCCTTGTTTGTTCGTTTCCCTTCTTTCTTTTTTTTCTTATATCTATGTAATGTATTGATGTATGTAATGTAGTGTCTGGCTTGTGGGCCTTGAGCCTGTATGAAAGTATATTATTATTATTTGTGTTTTGTTCATGTGAATCGGAAGATAAGTAGAATTTTTTTGGAAGAATTGTAATTTTCTGTTTAAATATTTACAGAAGTGATCAGTAAAATATGTTTGCATTATTCAATTGACAAAATATTGCATTAGCATGGATAATACAGGATTTGAATAACTCTTCACCTTCAATAACTTAAACAATCATTTAAAAGGTGTATTTTGTGTTAACCCATGTTGTCTTTGTCTTATGTGAAATTTGGACAATCTGAAAAATTTAAATATCATAAATAATTAGATAGCAGAAATCTGAAAGGGGTCAAATAATTTTTCACAGCACTGTATGTCACTTCACATAGGCATGTCCAGAGCTATTGATATTCTCAGAGTTATGCCACTCCCATTGACTCTCGTGTGCAAGAAATGGCGGCGCACTTCGGGGGTCTGAGAACTTCCAGTAGTTTCAAAATAGGATTCTCGCAGCTTTGGACCGATTCACTTCCATTGAGACAACATTGACGGTAAGTAATAAAATATTGAAGTATTATGTAACACAAAATGTATATATCATATCAGTGGTCATGTATCATTTATAATCTCAAATTGCATATGTTCGGCACGACGATATATATATTTCAAGTCTGAAGAAGTTGTGATAATTTAAGCTCATGTTCTTTGCCTCTAGTTTAGCTTGGTCAGCTGTGGGAATTCAGTCATGAACTCTATGGGAGTTTCTATTTCTATCTCTCACAAAACCAATATAAATCACAACGGTACATGATGGGATGAGGTGCCTATGACTGGTTTCAGTAAAGTTTTTTTGTTTAAAAGTTAGCTTTGACAATTTTGACATGCTCTTACCTAGCCTAGCTTGATCAGCCGTTTTCAGTTTAGTCACAAATGGTTGCGGGGTTTCTAACTCAGTTGAGCTCTCAATAACCATTTCAGATTAAAACCACTTATTATTCATAAAATTGGATTAAACCACAAGTTAGGACATTGACGACCTAAGTGTCACCTATCACGTTTTAGCTAGCTATATTGAAATTCCATCTGCCAATTTGCATTTGTGATTCCAGATGCTGCTAGCTTTCTAGCGAGCTTGCTGTAGTCAGCTAGCTGTATTATATGCCACGTTATATTTCACAAAAAGATGAACTTTTAAATTATTTACACTTGAAGAGATGTGGTGGCTGTGGTTAGTCTTTATTACTTTTCTGTGCTCATTTTATTGTGTCTTGTAGGCTTACTGTTAATTTACCGTTAATACCGTTGGTGTCACTTTGAAAATTAGATAGTAGAACAATTATTTGAGCTTGTGATCAGTGCATGCCAAGACATGTTCTACACTTGTAATTGAACTCGTTATCAAGGCCTGTTAAAGCGATGAAAGCAAGCGGTCATGGAAATGCATGCTTTTTGTTCTAAGGTTATTTGGCAGCTGTTTTAACATGTAATTGTAAGGAAAAGCTCAGGTATTTGTAATGAAATTAATGAAGTCTACTAAGTAACACCTGTTACTAATTATCCTATGAATCCTAATTAGTAACACATACATTTTCCCTACAATGATTGTCAAATGGCTGCTATGGAAAGAAAGTCTATGACAAGTTATATTATATGTAGTTTTACAATATTCAAAATTGTCACTGCTTTTCTAGTAGTTAAAAAGAGAAAAATGCAACACTGCTTGCTGTATAGATGAATCAATTTATTTGGCTGGCTGTTTTTCTTGTAACCTATTAGGCCTATGTACAATTGGATGGCTGGTGCTTGCTGCTGCTACCCTGTGCTGGCTGGCTGTGGCAGAGACTGGCAGAGGCTGCTGTTGGTGATGGAGGGTACAAGAGGAGGCTGAGGGATGGTGTTGCTTGACAGGCTGCAGAAGTCACTGTTCGTGTCCTGTTGTCCACCGTTCTCCACTGTTCAATGAAAATCTTTTTGTTGAAAACATTTCCTTGCATCAGTCATTGTATTTAATCTCATTCAGTCTCCTGGTCTCACCAGCTGTAAGTTACACGTGTTTCTTAATAAAGCTAAAATATGTTAAATTATCCATCCCCATGACAGTGTAAATACAGGTTAAATTTACTTTGAAATTATCGGGTATCAACGGTACGTATAAGTACTAGCTCACCGATGCCAACATGAGTCTTTCCCTCCAAAAGCTATGACATGATCTTAGTTATGAGAGGCCGTTTGAGAGAGAATTCATACTTGCTTTCACATGTACTATCATACTGTCACACAAACACCATCACTCTCTCATACACACACCATCATTCTCTCACGCACACGCTATTATACTCTCACACACACACCATCATTCTCACACACACACACCATCATTGTCACACACACCATCATTCTCTCACGCACACACCATCAATCTCTCACGCACACGCTATCATTCTCTCACACACACACCATCATTCTCTCACGCACACACCATCATTCTCTCACGCACACACCATCATTCTCTCACGCACATACCATCATTCTCTCACGCACACACCATTATACTCTCACGCGCACACTATCATTCTCTCACGCACACACTATCATTCTCTCACACGCACACCATCATTCTCTCACGCACATACCATCATTCTCTCACGCACACACCATTATACTCTCACGCACACACTATCATTTTCTCACACACACACACCATTATACTCTCACACACGCACCATCATTCTCTCTCACACACCATCATTCTCTCACGCGCATACCATCATTCTCTCACACACACACCATTATACTCCCACACAAACTTAAACTTGTTCAAGTGACAAAATGACAGTGAATGTAAAACAGAATGATAGTGTATGTGAATGAGAATAGGTGATTGTGTGAGAGAGTTTGATTGAAACGGAAGTTAGTTTGATGGAAACGGATGTAGCATTGAATTCTCAGTTCCTGATTGGTTATAATTGAAATCTTTGAAAATTTAGTCAGAAGCGGGATTTCACGGACATATCCCACCCTTCCGTTCGACAAGGAAGCATGGTGAAAAAACTGCATGCTCGTCGTGGGAGCAGCACGTCTTTCCAAATCCATTTGAAACGTGACGTGTTGCTCGTTATTCATCCCAATTCCGTCCGGAAAGTGGAGTACTATAGCACCAAAGTGAAGTATATCACACTATAAAATTGAAGTATAGCTTGTTATTCTTTCCAATTGCATTCGAAAAGCAGAGTATAGCACCAGAAGAGAAGTATACCTGATTGCACCAAAAGCGAAGTGTCGCTCGTCTATCATCCTAATTATTCAAAAAAGTGAAATATTGCCCAGAAGAGAAGCACAGAACATAATTCATTGCAATTCCATTCCAAAAGTGAAGTATAGTTTTAATATTGCTACTAAATGGACTGGGGGAAAAACGGGTCTCATGTTTCAATTACTTGCGAAGGCAAAATCCGTTTCAGAGTTTAAATAATTGATGTAATTGCGTCGTGACAAAACATCAGCATGACACGCAGGCTCATAGCCTACTAGCTATAAGGAACGCCAAATTGCACATCAGCTAAGCTGGTTTACTCCACGACTTACGCTTTTTATGGATCTAAAGCCCGTTATGTAGCCGAGTAAATGATAAAATTTAAATGGTTTGAGCAAATGTATTAGGCTACAGTTCTATTATAATATAGTAAAAGGAAAATTGAAACGAGGTTCCGTAAATTTATAAGTGCTGGAATCTCACAGCACTTCTATCAATGGTTTGGTTTAGCAATAGAAAATACGCGAAACGGCGCTTTAGGCTCTGCAAGCGTATAGCTTACGAGTAGTTACAGACTATGGTAAAGCTATAGCATTATATACCGGCTAGTTAACTCCCAGTAGTTAGTTAGCTAGCTAGCTAGCCAATAAAGTAGCCAATTCAAAACTTGTCACTAACTTTTTTTTCCACTTTTAATCCCCCTTGTTTTTATGTATTTTTCGCCATATACCGAGCTAAAACCAAAGATGTACCAGAGTATGTTTGCTAAAACCCAGTACTTATGCGCCCCAGTGGCTCATCGGTCTAAGAGAGCGTACCATAAAGGCTGCGTCCTTCCCGCAGCGACCTGGGTTCAATTCCAGCTCGGGTCATTTGCTGCATGTCTTCCCCCATTCTTCTCCCCAACTTTCCTGTCTCTCTACACTGTATAACTGTCAAATACAGGAAAAATTCCCCCAAAAAAAACCCAGTACTTATATTTAAAAGTGAACTCCTAGCTTCCGACAGCCGCCATTGTTTGATTCGATTAACCACTTTGCAAGGAATCTTGGGAAAGATTGGAACGCAAAGGATCCACCTGCTGCAATCTTCGTTGCCCGCGAAAAGCAGGCCGCATTTCTCGGCCGCATTTGAAGAAGCCTTCGAAATGAGACAGCCCAGTCGCTCCACTGTGATGCAACTGGTCTTCATTTGTATCCTTCGAAGGATGCAGCCGCTGAATTGGGACAGCCCATTTCTTCTCTGCCCCCCATGCTGCTCACGTCGCCTTTTCCAGCCACTGATTGGCTACGTTAACAGTCACGTATCCAGTCGCGAACTTGAGGGAGTAAACTTTTAAAGGGACAGAACATGAATGTAGCAGGTAAACAAAATTATTTTGAATATCTTTGGTCAGTTTATACATTTGGTTACATTTTGACCAGCAATGGGGTGGGACATAACAACCACCATCATGATTGCAATACACGTTTCCAGTGGTTCTATTTATTAAGGCATTAGCAGTGACCTGATCACGAAAGGACTGACAGTATACGATGCGGTTTATCACAAAATGGAACTGAGCAATTTAATGGAAAACCAATATAATTTCTGTATGCACCAGAATAGTAATGATATCATTCTGCTCGCTTACACTGCAGTCAAGTTATCATTTTCGCATTTGAACAAGCAACAGTTTATATCGATCACTTTCACGTCATGAGTTTGGCTATGGGGAAAATACCACAGTTAAGTGATAGAGGGAAAATACGGAACAAATGCCAAATCACAGTTCTTCTCTACGAGCAAGCCATTGCAAACACCATGGAATCAAAGCCGGTGACCAGTTGAGCGTCTCAAGCCTCGCTTTGGACAAAAAAGAATACTCATGACCTGAATATTAGGAGTGGTCAATTACAACAACATGGTTCTGTCGTAAAAGAGTCTGCGTGCTAAAGTGGTCTGCCTGCAGTCCAGACCTGTCATCCACTGACAATATTTGGCCCTTTATGAAATGAAAAATATGACAAAAGAGGCTGCAAGGTATTTAGCAGCTGAAATCATTCGAAAACAGCTTTGAAAACTACAGCAGTTGGTCTCCTTAGTTTCAAATGCCTACAGAGTGCTAATTGAAGAAGACATAATGCAACAGTAGTAAACATGTCCCCGTGCCAAATCTTTTTGAAACGTAGTGCTGGCATCAAATTCAAAATGAGCACATATTTTCCAAAAAACAATAAAGTATCTCACTTTCAACAGCTGATACTGTATATTGTCCTTGAACTATTTCCAAATAAATATGAAGTTCAAATAATTGGAAAATCATTGCATTCTGTTTTTATTTACAAGTTGTACATTTTGTACAGTGTCCCAACTTTTTTTGAAATGGCGTTGTAAATCTATAACCATGCCACTAGGAGCCCTGAATAACACAGATGTTTTGAACAATTTTCCTTTCACATGGTCAACTACTGGTTTCACTTATCTGGGAATACAAGTACCCCCAGAATCTGTGGAAACTATCTCCTAATTTGGGCATCAGTTAAAAAAGACCTAGGGCAATGGCATAATCTACCACCAGGGGCAGACTGGCCATCGGGAATACCGGGAGTTTTACCTGTGAACCGCTGGGTCGGTGGGCCGGTCCGGGCAGTAAAAAGAAAGAAAAAAATGCAGTTGCCTGGAAGGCCCACAGCGTTGTGGCCAGTGGCCAACAACAAAGTGGGCATAGTCACGGCTGGGCCGGCCTTTCATATGATAGCCTGCGTTTACATTGTTTCACTAGTAGTGGCTGGCAAATTCACTTTGGTCCACGTGGGTGTGTCACGCCCCTCTCTCTTCGGCTGTTGGGCTGTCACCTGTCAATCAGACATGGCGTGCATAGAGCGATGCATGTGGCTGTATTGACTGTCATTAGTCATGATAGATTCTTGCTTGGCCAATCACAGGCGAGCACTGCAGTCCCCTCCCCCTTTGGCCTTAATCAATCAGGTACTCCTCGGACAGACGGAAAAAATGGAGAAGAAACGCATGGGAGATGCGGAGAAGTAAAAAAATAAGACAGGCACTTCAGGCAGATGCTGCTACATGCCAAAAATTGACAGACATGTTTTCTGCTGCTACATCAGCTGCAGCTGGTAGACCTTCAACTTCGGCATCCTCGGCAGCGTTTGTGGCAGCACTGGCGGTGGCTGATGATGAAGGAGGACGTGGCAGTGATCTTTGTATTGTGTCTAGTTGTGCCCTCCAGCTGTGCCGTGGAGGCATTATAAATACCAGATCCATTTTCGCACCTGAGTCCAGTCCACAATCCTTGAACTCTGTGCAGGACATCGGTGCTCAGAGATGAACCCTTAGAGAAGACTTCACCAGAAATAAAAAATAAAATAAAATGCACCTGTGTACCAGGTTCCAGTGACTGTAGCAGTGAGCAACATGTCATACCAAGACCCAGTTCACCCCCAACAGCAGGGGCCAGGCACGAGGGCCCAGTTTGCCCCCGGCAGCAGAGGCCAGTCCGCCCAGGGTGCAGCAGAGGAGCCAGTCCACCCAGGGCGCTGGCGGATTCTACCCCTCCTCCCCCCCCGAAGATCCACCACCTACCCGGGAGGGCAACGGAGCCCCAGCGGGCGCCCTCCTGGACATCGCCCAGGCATTTTATTTTTTCTTTTTTTTAAATGTGGCATCTCCAATCCCACCTGAATCTGGAATACCCAATTGGTGAACTATCGTATGCGACCCCCTGTGGCCAATTCAGGAGAGAGGGATGGTTCACGGCTCTCCTCTGAAGCACGTGGCCGTCAACTACTGCTTCTTTACACTCATTGGTTGAAGTTCAGAGCGAGGGCGGAGGATACCTGAACATGAACAGGCTTAGAATATTCCTGACCAGCGCCCGTCCGGCCAACAGGAGGCTCTTGAGCAATGAACAAAGCAACTATTATATTTCCCTTCCCGGCAGTCCCATCCCAATTTGCAACCCTGTAGCGCAATGGCCAATTGTGCGCTACTCTGAAAAAGCTGCCAACCACTGCCGGTTAGTACGACCGGGGCTCGAATCCAGGGCGAACCTCTCCTTTGCTCCCCCCCCCCATACTCCTGTTCCGACTTTGGAAAAACAAAACAAAATGGCCAAAAAAATTTTATTGCACATGCGTTCAGAACTTAGTAACATTAATGAATACACAAATGAGGCAATATGCACCCAATACGTGCATTCAAAATAAAAATAATGAATTAATGAAAAGACGTTAAATAGATAGCACTGGAGGGTGTAGCCAAATATTTCAAAAGTGCCCCTTAATTTGCAGTGAAATACAATAAATAAGTCTCTGGCACCATATGCAGGCTATTAATTAATTATAATTTACTTTTGATCTTGTATATTGTAGGTCTATTGTGCTTTCAGAGTAGGAACTAGAACCATACAACTTCCACCAACATAACAACTCTATCAGTGTATTAGACATTAGATGCATCTTTTAATTAAGTTTACAGCATTGAAAATGTCATTTTCTAAACTTAGGACCTAGTGAGTACAATGAATAAGCTTTACATTGTCTGCTAATGAAGGTTAACCAAATGATAAAGTGTTAGGTCAAATTAAATTGTTTCTAACTTATTTTTCAGCCAGGCCCAAACTACATATAATTATCCTTGCTTATTAGAAATTATATCAATACAGTGTTATGTACTAGTCGAACTGACAGTGACAATGGATTATTTTTGCCTATTTTATACGTGAGAATAGCAACACAGGCTAACAAATAAACGGAAAGAATTCCATATTCAACCTCCACCAATATCAAATGAAATAATTATTTTCTCAGTAATTCTTCATTACTCTGCGTACTCAGAGAAGCATTCAGCGTGTAAAACGTCAAGTGTAGATCCAGTCAAGAGAATTTAGAGTTCAATTTCTAATGCTGTGCTGCTAGACGTGGTAGTGGCATATAACGTCGGCAGCCATGATACTGATGACACTCAGAGTTGCTAGGGCATGCACAGCATGTGCATTCGCGATAATAAATATTAATACTGAATTCTAAACCCCCTTCTCACAAATAAAACCCCCCAAAATATATTGGCGCCCCTCTTCAAATCGTGAAAATAAAAATCCGAAAAGCGGAGTTTCGATACAAAATTCTTTCCCAGTTCATTGCTAAGCTAACGTCATCGATAACCTTAGACTTTTGACGAGGTCTAAAAAGTATTAAACGTTGATAAATAATTATTGCGAAA
This sequence comes from Gymnothorax javanicus, assembly GCA_029692085.1. Taxonomy (NCBI): domain Eukaryota; kingdom Metazoa; phylum Chordata; class Actinopteri; order Anguilliformes; family Muraenidae; genus Gymnothorax; species Gymnothorax javanicus. The sequence continues at coordinate 17,400,771 of CM056202.1, forward strand.
TCTAAGGCTTTCAAAGGCATTAAAATGGCCATTTGCAGGTATTAGTCTGGGGTAACGTTATCTTTTTTTTTTGTGCTCTCCTGCCTTCAGAAGACAGGAGCTAGATCAAAGCTTGAACGAGTTTTTACAATTCATTACAACAGAGAATGTTCTTCCACCATGTAACAAATTCAGTTAATTTAACGACTCTAACGTTGATATACCATCACCCTCTCTTGAGCATCGGACAGCAATCACAGCTTAACTAACTTACCGGGATTCAAAGTTACTGAAGATAAAAACGTTTTCTTCGTACTCCATGTAGATCATAAACCCTATGTATTCGGCTCGTTGAAATCAGTTGGGAAGTGTAAACGTTATAGATTGAGAAAATCCACATCTCCCCTGTTTACTTGCATTTGTTTACCTGCAGACCCTGCACTCCCTGATATGGGTGACGTTCTAACGTGTCAGAGCAATGAGCCAAACAAAGCTGCTGATGCGGCATATACTTATATGTACGGCTAGACTCTTCCCCTCTCCAGCAGCCAGCAGCCTGCCGAGTTGTCCAGAGGCCGTCCAGGTGCATATTTTAAATCCACTGACTGGAGTTACCCAATCAAGTGACGGCAGCAAATGAGTGGTTTTTTTTGTTTGGTTTTTTTTTTTTGCGCTCTCGCCGGCGCCCCCTGTCAAGATGCCTCCCTGGGCGACTGCCCATGTCGGCCACATCTAAATCCGCCACTGATTAAAGGTAACATTATAACTAATAAAGACTCAGAGTTTCTACTAGGGATACTGACTGGTTCTGAGCACAAATAGCGAATTACAATCCAGAAAGTTGTAACTCACAGCAGGTAGTTTACATACATGTCACAGATACACGAACATTGAAATTAGACACAGCTGGGGAGGGGAACACATGCGAGGTGTAAATCAATCAAAAGAGTCATGCTTAAAACAGACACCTGAACAGGGAGGAGAAATGGAAGGTATTCACATAAGGGTTGTGACAGAATGGCATGACCTATCGAGCAGTGGGGCACTGTGGGCCTGATTATGCAACCTGGCATTCTTGTAAATAGGTTTCTCTTTTTTAATTCATTTGAATGCCTCTGAATGTCCAAAACCTCTGCCTCATCTTAGGAGGTGGTAACAGCACTCGGTTTCCTTGCACGGTTACTATTCTGTTAAACATTTTTTTTAATGAGCACGCAAAGCTGGCTAATGGGGCTCTGGTAAAAAAAGGGGCAAATTTCAATACTTCATAATAGAAAAAGCATTTTCTGGAATAGGTTTTTGAAGACCATTCATGTCCATCACCACTATTGGTGGAGACTTGAAACTCATTAATTTATTTTGAGCTTTATGAGTCAAAATGTTTGATTTGTGGCAAAATTTGGTTATTTTATGATTTGACTGAATTTCATTTGGAGAGCCACTCGGACAGTGCTCTCATTTGGCTTCAAGGAAAGTTTGTAATTTTGAATATCATACTCAAATGTTACACACTTGTTGTGAAGGAATTGATGATCCCAGAAACGAACTGTTTGAGCCATTTTTTTATTCTCAGTATTTAACTTTGAACAACTTCGACTTTCAATTTTCATTAAAGTGCACCTATCATGGTTTTCCATTATTTTAATGTCGTACTGCAAATCATTTCATTTTTATGCGCATTTAAAAGGTCTATGTCAGAAAACAACTCAAAGCCACCTCCAGAAGAAGTGCTCTTTGGTGCAAAACTCACTGCTCCAGAGCTGACTCAAACGCCCTAATTGCTTCTGGCCATTTTTTCATCAATTGGTGATGTCAACATTTGAACTTATCATGCCAAGCAGACAGTTTGGCACGCCCTTGAATCAATGGGTTTCGTGCACAAAGCTTAACCGGTATTTGTTTCTAAAGCGGATATCCATTCACGGCAAGGGGTGTGACAAGGGGCACAAACGGTGGAACAATCGCAAGTGAGTGATGAAGTTGACCAATCACAACGCACTGAGGTTTTCAGGAGGGCGGGGGCAGGACTTTTAATGGAGCTTTTCACAGACAGGTACTGCAGAATTTGCAAGCATGAGAAAACGCAAATGTTTTTTTAACAATGACGCATTTAAACCTTTTTTTTTTTTTCGTAGATTTCAAAAATACAAGAATGATCAGTGAAAAGTCACATAATAGGGCCACTTTAAGATTCTTCTTATTTGCAGCCCTAATTCTGTACTAAAATTACGAAAAAAGTAACTGACATTAAATGGTTATCTTCTTACATTTAAATTATTCTCCTCATCTCTTTGCTGCTAAAATATTTAATTATGAAGCCTGAAATGGGAAGACACATTAATTGCCTGATTTGGCTTCTGTGTAATAGGGTTACTGGAGAAAGCAACAAGGTAGTTGTAAATGAACATCGCAATCCCTTGAGAATCTCACCCCAGATCGATCCACTCCTCTAACAAGAGCTTAATCAATCCCTTGTTCTGACAAGGCCCGATTCCATGGCACCCCATGTGTCCTCAACACCAATCTGAGCCTCTCGTATACAAGTCTAGAAGTGCCAGGCAAATCAAAGTCCTCCTTAATGTCTTGAAAAAGTACAGCCCAGTGTTTTCCACTGTGGCTTTCAGTGGGAGAAGAGCAGATTTTTGTCAGTTGATTTTGTATCCTGCCATATTCCGAAAGAAAAAGGCAAAAGGGGGCAGCCCTGGCAACGACATCTAGTGACCTTGAACTGCGGTGAGCAGGTTTTGCTCATTAGAACCACTGCTTTGGGATTGGCATAAAGAATCTGAATCAGTGGAATAAAATTTTCCTCAAGCCCCATATGTCTTAGAACTTCCCACAAATATCGCGACTCCAAGCGATCAAAAGCTTTCTCAGTATGTAATGACAAAATAGCAACTGGAGTGGCAGTTTTTCAGGAAGCCCTAATAATAAGCAGTTTATGATGATTATTATTAGCTGCCTGACCAGTTTTCATGAACCTTGTCTGATCATGGTGGACTAACGTAGTCATACACGGCTCCAGATGGCGAGCAAGTTCCTTTGTCCTCACAGTGATATCAGAATTCAACAGGGTACCATAATGCCATAATGTCAAAACCAGAAAATTTTCCAGTCTTCATACATCATAATGCCTCTTTTAATTCTGTCATGGGAGCACCAGGTGATCCCTAAGTCAAATGAGGTCGCTGGATGTTGTGGAGAAAAGCTTTTATCTTTCTAGTATTGCCTGAGTCTGCAGAGCTGTATCGTCTTGAAAAAAAAACACTGAAAGTAGAATTTACTACAGAGGAGTTCAAGCTGATAGAACCATCTTTGAATCAAATGGTAGAAATATTACAAAATTTACTTTGATTATAAAAGGCAACTTGCAGCATTTGCTTGATTTTCCCTGGTACTCATAACAACCAGAGTCATACAGATTGTAGTATTGCCATAGTAGTAAATCTTCCAAAATGAACTTTAATTTTGAACATCAAGTGATTGGAAATAGCTACATTTGCAAGAAATCATGCCATTTCAATGGAATGAATGATAATATTCTTTAAAATATAGCATAATATACAGCAGAGAATGGTTTGAGATTTCATGAGGCTGCATTTGTAACGGAGAGTCTGTGAAGTTGAGTGTGCACTCTTTTTTAATTTTGGGTCTATATTACTTTATAAGGGAGGAATTTGCTGAGCATCCATGGATGAACAACTTTCAGTTAGTTTTCATTTGGGCACTGAATGGATGAGTACTTTACAATCCATTTTCATTTTAATTGTCAAAGAAATAAGTAAATAATGATATCCGCTTACATTTGATGCTGAAATCCATGATAAGCATCAAAACTGTTACGTTCATGGAAGGACACCAGTAGCAAGTCTGGAATCCAAAGAATGAAAATTTTATTAAACAGAAGGATAAACAAACAGGGCGCGTGGGCCAACAAAAACTCCAAAACTGAACAGAACAATGCTGGGGAAAAGGGGGGCACGAGGCCAACAAAAAACTACACTCAAAGAGCTGAACTATAGGGTTGTATGAACGCACCACTATGACAGAGCATGAAATATGTGGCATGAGTACAGGCATGGAATCAACAATGAAACAACAGACCGACTGCCAGCTGAAATGCCTCCACAGAAGATAAAGGAACAGGGCTGATCAGAGAACGAAGAACACCTGGGGCCTGTACCATAAAGCTGGATTTGGGCTTATCGCGGTAACTTCAGGTTTAACCCTGGGTTTTCTGTACCACGAAGGCAGCTCACTTCTTACCAAGGTCTATCACCGCGGCAACATAAACTGAACGGCAAACCTGTTCCGGAGCAGGTTTAGTTCTAGATTCAGATCACAGCGTGCAAAAGCACCGCCTACTGACCAATCAGTTGTTTGAGAAAATGGCATCACCGTTTGTAGAGGTTTCAGCGGAGTTCAGTGCGTGGATGAATACCAATATGTACGATACAGGTTCTTATCTAAGGGTTTAACATGTGGGCGAACGCAGCGGAGTCGTCGGGTAGTTTCAGTGATGATTCTAGGACGCGTAATTTGCGGGATCCCGCAAGTTTGACAGACTTGGCGCTAAACGAAGATTTCAGTGCGCCAGCAACTACGCATTACATATATGATTTGGCGCAAATCCTTTGTTCTTGTGCGAAGATTGATATGAAAACATCGTCTATAACAAACTTCTGTGCATTTATTCAACAAATTTATAAACCTACTGCAAACATTGTTTTCAAAATGTCGGCAGCAAGAGGCTTCTGTATATGCCTGTGGCTGGATGTATGTTTCTGTAACCCCCTGTCACGCTCGAGTGCTGCTTTCCAGTTAGTAAAGCCACGCGAGGTAAAAACAGTATCCCTCTCACCGGCAGTAACATATTTTCCTGCAGGGAAAGCAAAAGCATGCATCCCGCTGTACTGAGTACTCCAATACTCCAGCCACGGTCGTGTACGATACCAGGCTGGATTGAATGATCGCCATAAAGCACCGAATGCACGCTTTGGGTAGCTTGCCAATATTGGCTGGGATGAAGCATCGCCATTCAAGTTGCTAACCGTGTGAGGTAGGGCTGAGGCAGCAGAGAGAGGGAACTGGTTTGGGGCAGTGCTTGTGGAGGGCACTGGAGCCGGAGCCATAGCCATAGTCATAGCTTCTGGTGTGCGAGCTACGGCATCGCTTGAGGTTGAAGCAGCACAAGGCTTGCTAATAGGTTTTAAAAAACGATACGTGGCTCAGAACTCGTCTGAATGAATAAAACGAAATGTAGGTAAAATTGTGAGTCTCTGCGCACTGCTCAACGTACACCTATGAAGAGAATGGCTTCACTGCCTGCTGTGAAGTATCCGTATTTACAACTTTAGCAGTAGGACTTCGGTTTGGAGGCGGGCTTTAAGCTATGCACCAAATCAGGCGTTAGGAACTATTATTTTATGTGCTATTTTGTCATTGACTTTATAATTGTTATGATTGGCACAGACTGTGAAGGTTTTCTATTAAAACTTTAAACTCAAATTGTCATTCATGTCTTAGTTTCGTCAGTAAGGTGTAAAAACTGAATGTGTGTACATATAAATAAGTGAGCCAGTCAAAGTACTGTTCATAAACTTGATATGAATGGCATTTTACCAGTTATACCCAGTTGGCCCACTTCTTTTCCCCATTGGCCCACTTTTTTTAACTGACGTGCCGTCGGAGGTCATTTTGAAATTTTCAGAATCATCACTGATGCCCTGAACAAATGATAACCCACCAGTTCATTTATTTGAACTTCCATTAAATAATCTGAAAATGAAATTGATTGACTAATTTACAAGACTAGACGGCAGAATGGCGTGCCAGTTTCATTCACGACACTATTGCTCAGTGCATCAAACTTAAAATGCCCATGAGACAGCACATTTGTTCATATTTGCTGACCGGAAGCTAACGCAATGCCATTAAAAAGAATTAAAAACCTTTCTTACGCGGCGTTCAATGTTTGGTCAATATGTTTACGATAATGTTTTCCCCCTTAAATACATACTTATGAATGCCATTCAAAAAAAAAAAAAAAAATAGGGAGTTTATTTCCAGTCTTCTTTCATCAACCGATAAACAAAAGGTCAAAACGATACATGGAATTACCGAGGGAGTTGAGTTTTTTTTCTAATTAATTGTTAAGATTTACAGACTTGCAGTCTCAAATCAAAGCGTAAACGGAAATGAACGTTTTTGTCACTATCACCTCTTAATCATTACAGGCTATATATAGCCTAGGCTAGATCTTAATTGTTTGGTTTAAAAAAAAAAAAAAATTTAAAATTGATTGATTGTCAATCAGGCATAGTAAGTAGAAACAGGTTGACAAAATTTAGCGATAAAAAGGAGAAGCCACTGCCTGCCCTGACTGCACGTCTCTGGTATCACAATACTGTATTTTTCCATGGGCAAAAGCACTAAAGCCTTGTACTTGTTGCACTTATGAAAGTAAGCCTAGGGACCGCTTTGAACTATGTTTTTGTAGTAACTTATTATTTGTTCTCTGGCTCTTTTGACACCTCCGGGGTTGCAGCTGGGAAAAAAAAAAATCCATACACTCCATAAGAATACATCCTTGCATCACATCAATTTAATGAAATACGCAACTGTAATTTTACTGATAGGGCAGTGACATTATAAACGATAAGACACGCACATCCCTATATCCAATAGGCTTCGTGCTGGATCAAACATATTCTGTAAAACAGAAAAGGAGAGAGGTGCGCTCACTAGCCTACATAGCGCCTGTTGTCACGATTTACTGCTGCAGAAGTAAAATTAAATCATCACTGCTCCAGCAATAGCCCACATACAATCGTGAATACGGGAGTTATTTGCAGTGATGTAACCATTATAATTAACTTACGCATTTACACGGTCGGTGATTTTTTGGCCAAATGGCCTTTCTGTATTTGGCAGCTGCAACGGTGTTAATTTTTGCCAGGATGATATGTTTATTCTCCTCATATTTTTATTTAGAGCACTTGGTCCGCATTTGAAAAGTACGCAGCTTTGCTTCCAGTCAGTTTGTCCATGTTTGCAATTGGTCATTTGCTTCAAACACCGACCCTTTTATGTGAACGCACATACCTAGATTGGAAAACCCTGGGTTCAGTTACCGAGTTGATAACTGGCTTTGTGGTACCGCTTATCAGGAATGCAGAAGTCCGGTTAAGTGCAGCCAGATAACTAAGAGAAACCCCGAGTATGTTAATCCAGCTTTATGGTACAGACCCCTGGGCAGAACAGGGAGGGAACAAAGCATGAACATAAGACATTGGACAGAAGCTTAATGACATAACAAACCCATTAGGAAAATGGCCATGCTCAGCTAAGTACCAATGAAGTATGCAGATTGAAGGAAGCATGAAAAAGTTACGTAGCAAAGTAAAGCAAGATCTGAAATAATATCAAAGCTGGAAATCATGGCAATTAACACCCTACATAAATTAGTAATATTAGTAAAGTACCTGTCTAAGGAAAAGACCTCTCGTGAACGTTAGTAGATTTAGTTTGTAATGAAAAACAGTTAATTGACATTAAGCTTAGAAAGTCCCGAAACCAGAACAGTACTGAAAGAAAATGGAAATGCTGCAGCCAGCCAATAGCAAAGAAACAGTGCATGCACGCGAGAAAACAAAACGTGGACTGGAACGCAGACATGAAAAGGATTCCATTTGGCAGTGCAAGACAAGACCTGGAAACAGACACAAGGCGGACAGAACAAGAATATAACAAAAACAGTTGCTTGGTTGTGAAACATTGTCGTATTTATAATTCACACTGAAGCAAAAATCTCAAAATGTTTAGCTCTTTAGTGAGGTGGAGGGCTGCGGCTTATTTTTGAGTTCACACATAATCAGAAGTTCTGAGAATACTCGTCAGATTTAGCACACTTACAATCAATGGGCTTCATTTATTAGACAGCATAAGAACAAATTTTCTCAAGTTCCTTTGTACCAGCGTTTACACATTACAGTTGGGATTTAACTTTTCTCAAGACTGACATGTCAGATGTGAGCTTACGTCAAGCATACATCACTCTCATTGCTTGTTCTCTATCTTAAATATTTAATTTTTAACACCAAAATTGAAGACCTCTTTGTTTTCAAATGTTAAAAGAATCAGATAAAATAAGGGAACTTCTTTCATGTTATGTTTGGCATTTTCCTAATGTTTGAAGCTCACAACTGCAGAGAACATTTTGAGTTTATCAAGAATGATGTAATCATTTTCAGAAAAATATTTTTACTGTCATAATTTCATGGTAATCAAAGTAAGCTTTGAGATCAAAGCTCACTAAAGATGAGTGGTTCCCAAGGGATTGTCTTTTACCTTAAGAAAAAATCTAAGTGGTAATCTTGTTTTAATCTATTTTGGCTCATTAATTTACAGATGTTGAATTCTGTGTGATTGAAATATCTGTGCAAAGTAAGATCCTAGCCTTGGGAAGCACTGAGAACTTAAAGCTTATGAGGAAATATTTTAAAGATTCAGGCAAGGCTCTATATGAATACGGGTGACAAATTATGGGAAAAAAAACTTATGCAGATACATGGACAAACATAATGAAAGCAGATGCTTCATTCATTCTCCAGGCATGGTTTAGGCCCACTCATCCCTTTAAAGGTGGTAGGGTCACTGCAACTCAGTGCATTCCAACAATGATGGATGTGGTCTCTTCCAAGTTGACAATGGGACAAGTCCCACAGGTAGTGATGTTACCCTCGATACCAAGGCTTCGGAGCGTGTATCAAAAATGTGAAGCACTACCTAATGGAGCTCCGTGTCGAGGCTTTGTATCGTCTCAGCAAAATGACGTCAATCATTACGTTCGAAGCCTCATTTTGGATGCTGTTTCGAGATGGGGGTTCACTTTCGGCAAGTGATTCGACTATAAAATGTCCCATTTCTCTTCTGCAGATCTTCTGTGGGTTGTTGTCAGTAGTTTAAGTTTGCCAGTGCGGTTTGCGATTTTGTGCGGTGTCTTAGTTTGTCATTGCGCGCGATGGAGCCAGCAAGAAAGAGAAAAGTTTTCATCCGTTAAAGGGAATACTTTGATTTGATTTCACCGAATAAGGTCGCTTAGTGTGGCTAATTGTTTGATTATTATGTGATGTCATATTTTAAAGCCGTTTCAAATAATTTCCAATACATAATAAATTCCCTTATTTTGATCGTTTTTCCATTTTATTACTAGGGGAAATGGTTATTATTTTTGAACAAAAATACAATGCTCTTTGTTTCACAAGCACATTCACTGCCCTCTGTCCAGTCCCCGAAAGTATCTTTTAGTTTCGTGATGACATAATTTGTAGTCAAAATACTTGATTTTATTTTGCATTTATTGATTTTGCCACTTTCAGGCTGTAGGCTTATGCTTGCCTATCATTTCCTAGGAAGCACAATTCGTATGTGTTTTTATTGACCAATAGTGGTCTTTAGAGTGCATTCGAAACCTCAAGAAATGAACCGCACTTCAACACATCTGGCTGGAAAGCCTCAACGCTTCATGAAGCTTCATCTCACCAACACTACCCACACGGCTCAAGGGGTCTCTGAATGGTTTTATGAGAATGAACATGGTTCATGATCAGATTTAGGACCAAATGCATTCATATGGGAGATTGTGGAAAAACATGTTTGACAGCGCTCTCTGTCACCATTATCAAAACACCAAATAAGGGAAAGGTGCTCCATCTCTCCTGAAAAGTCTTGCACTAGAAGACTTTACACCAAGATATGTTAAAGCTAGTCTGGCAGCTTGAGGAGGGCCAATAGCTTACTAAAACTGTTTATGTTGATTTTCCCATTAATTTGAAACCAGTTGGCCTAACCATCTCAGATTTGGGTGAAATGATTTTTGGAGAAAGGTCTATGGGTAGATAGAAAAATCTTAAATGTTTACGTCCTTAAACCTAATGATTTTTTTCGAGGGCCTTTAGAAGGGTTAACTTCTTGAAGTCAAAATTGGACCTCTTAAAGCATTAGTCAGTGAGGATGAAGTGTATCAATGTGCCAAAGACTGCCCATATTCATTTTGGTTGATGTCAATCTGCGATGAAAAGAGTTTTGAAAAAATGCAAAATTTCTAGGGGCATAGCTTCTCGAGATGAGCAGTCTTTTAAAAAATTTGGATGAATTCCCAGACTCATAAAAGTTACCTTTGGCCCAAGCTTGCTCTGCTGTATTGTTGCAGCATCAGGTTCTGCAGTTAGACAAGTTTAATGTGCACTCCAAATCATATGAGTTGATTTTGATTCTTAACTTTGATTGAAAATCATTCATTCATTCATTTTCTATAATTCCACAAAATGCCAAATTATCCTTATTTAAACCCACCCTGAAATCATCCATTCAACAAAAGTCATTGGTCCATAAACATATGTCTTTGGACTGTGGGAGGAAACCCACGCTGTTCAAACTCCAAGAAAAGGTAATCTGATCATTTAATCACTATGCCACTCTTTGAAAATCAAAAAAATTAAAATTCAAAAATGCCAAATTATCCTTATTTAACAAAAATCCATAACAAAAGTCATTGGTCTAATATGTTCGCTGTTCCCAAGTTCTTTAGCTCTTGTCCAAATGAGCCATAAAAAGCTCTATCGCTCAAAAACTAAACTTAAAATTCTAGTCTTTCATTTCTGGTCACCTTTTGCTCAATAGATTGTGACCCAAATGGCAAGTTAAAACTAAAGATGATGTAAGTTTTTTCAATAAAAGTACATTATCAGACATTTTCATAAAATATTTCTGACATGATTGCTTGTTTGTCTTTTCCTTTATTCTGTTTATGCCTGCTTATGACAGGGAAGTGAGAGCTGACTATTAGGAGTTAAAAACATTATTAATGTGAACTTATTTTCCCAAAAGGCAAAATACACACATGTACTCAGGTGAAAAACTACAGATACTGGATATTTGAAATCAAATTTTGACCCCTTTTGTTAGATACCCCAGCTGGCACAGCCGACTTGGAGGAAGGGAGGTGAAGCTCCACAGCTGTCCCCACCCATCGAGCTGGGAGCTGCAGACTGTCTGTGTGGCTTTTTCAAAGGGACACAGAAGCCTACAGGAACAGAGCTTCAGCAAACACACAACAATTGAGCTATCAATACCACCACAATAATCAACAATAACACTGATCACTTCTGAAGTTATGACAAAGTAGTCATGTGGCGCAATGTTTGTGAAACAAATACACTGCCACATATGCCATTTTTTAAAAAATAAAAAAAACTGAGGAACAACAATATAGCCTTCCTGTATTTTTGCATGCTTGTGCTAGCCAAGAAATAGGGCTGATGTGTAATAAAAGTATAATCATAAGGATAAAAAAGGAATACTTAGGTAGCTAGTAGAATAATATTTTGAAAATTTGAAAGAAATATTTTTCTGCCCAAGAACCAGCCTGAAATATGATTTTTGGATAAAGTTTTGAATTTTTTTCAAGATTTGGCGCTTTTTTTTTTTTTTTTTTTACAGAAGATCTGTTTACATGCTTGTGTTAAAGCCTGAAGAGCAACAAATTCCAAGCACTCGTACATGCGGCTACGACAGGCTAACAGTGTAGGACTATCACCACATTCTTCTGTCATTAAAGTTAAATACAGGCCCCACAAAAAGAGATGTGTATATCATCAACTGCCCCAGCTCAGAACTGTCATTCTACTTTATTTCCTCCCTAAGTTCCTCTCTTTAAAAACCTCACTGTGTTAGTTCAACTTCAGAAACTTTGGACTCTGTATTGCTTTGGACATTCTCTGCTGCCTTGCATCTGGAGCCACAGTTAAAGTACATGGCCAACTTCTTGTTGGTGGCAATGATGAGCACTGGACTGATGGTGGAGTAGCAGGTGGCAAAAAAGATGCGCGTGTCCAACACGGCCTCTGGCATATGGGAAACAGCAAGTGAGTAGAACCACAGTGTCACATATGTGCTCACGAGCAGCAGGACGGCACGAGATGCATCTTCAGCCTTCCTGCTGGCTCCCTGCAGACCCTGAACTTGCTGACTGTGCCGATATAGGATCACCATCACATATATTGCTGCTGCTGCCATCAGGCCAACAAAAAGGAGATCTCGTGTGGAAGTCAACACACCCAAGGCTATAAATGATGTGGGGCTTGGGAACAAAACAATGCAGAACTCCAAGTTAAGGGTAAATTTTGGAATGGTGCCATTGACAGGAAAAGCCTCACCATAGAGAATGACAATTTGGTAGATGATGAAGCTGAGCCCATAGAGGAAAAGGATGGTGTGAGTTAGGTGGCCAGGTAGCCAGCGTTTTAGCCAGGTCCAGCAAGGCTTTGACGGTGCCATGACCACACACTGGTAGGAGCTCAGCAGGGAGGTCGTAGAGATAGACATGGCCCGGGCGACACGGTATATGAAGAGAACGGTTTTACAGACTTGACTGCTGAACCCCGGGTTGATACCCCCAGTGGTCAGAGCCTGAGGAAGACCCTGGCACAGCGTCACCATCAGGTTGGCAAAGACAAGCTGGCTAAGAATGAACTCATTGTGCGGCATGTGGCCCCGTACAAGAATTAAGTGCCAGAATAGCAGGAAGGCTCCCAGATTACCTGGGATTCCCACTACAATCAGACCAATGAAGCCGGCTGCTTTCAGTGCTTGGCGCACCTCCATATGCCCCTCAGGTCTGCGGGGAAAGAAAAAGGGAGCGTTGAGCAGTGTGTGGTGACTGAGTCTCCGCCTCAGATCCAAAGCCTCAGATACAATCAGAAACCTATGATTATGCTGTAGAAACGAGAGGAAATTGGAGTAACTCAAGAGGAAATGTATCATTAAATTATAAAGATCTATTGTTTAGGGCACAGTCGAAATGAGACATATCCACATAGACAGACACATCTAATTAAAGGTATATTTTTGATAATCAATGAAAACGTAATAGTATCACAGTGTAAATAAATTTGAAAAATGGAATAAAATTTAGGGGCAATCTTACTGTGAATAAAATAGTGAAATTTCATTAGATGGTTGACTGCTGCAGAATGCAAATCAATTGTATTTTATTCAGCCAAATCCTTTAATAATCATTCAGGATTAATACAAATACACGTATTTTGAAATATACAGTAATTTCATTTTAAAAACGTTTTAAACTGAAATACTGAGGAGGAATTAAATTTCTTACCTTGTGCTTCAGAAAGAATGAATTGTGCTGGAACATGAAAAAAAAAATCAGCAGATTTATTATGTAGTGTCCTCCTGTTCCAGCCCTACTGTGACCGAGTTAATTAATAATACATCGTCCCATCTCACAGCATGCAAACAGAGCCATGGGCGTCACTCTTGACGAGTTCATTAGGTTCTATTCTGTCCATATGATGAAACAACAAAGCTAAGACGAGACCATTCTGAATATATTACAGTCATTTGCATTGAAAAATAGCAATATTGCATTGCCAATGTCAGTCAATTCAGTCAGTTATCTTCAATATTAAACATATGATCAAACACTGGTTCAAGTTCAAGTCTTTTAGCAGACCCCATACAGAGCAACTCATAGGAGGAGGAAAAGAAACAATGAGAGTATTGACAAGAGATTATAACTAATAGCAAAAATAGAGCCACGGGCACTGTAGCCCAACTCTTCTGACCTAAGTTGATTATTGCTTGCAGAGCCCCACAAGAACTGTGCAACATTCAAGAAGTCACTCATAGTCAGTGCTTTTATTTTGTGGTGTATGTCTTTAGTGGCAGGGAACATTCAGTGTACCATTAGTAATCATGGAGTTCAAGAATATTTTTCTATTCTGAAACTTTGTGAAAAAAATGGGAGGTTGTCTGTGAACTACTTTTGACCATTGTCCTTATCATGTCTTTAATGAACTCTGGACCACTCCCAAAGTGGAGGAGAGTATTGGGTGGAACTGCGGATGGGAGATTGGGGCGAGTGTGATGTTGTACTTTGTCTGTGATTGTGCGGACCTTGGGCATCCCCCAGGTGGAAAGACACAGGTTGGGGCTTGTTTCTCTTGTCGGAGTCGGTGTGGCTCCCAAGCCCCCCAGGGTCCCTGGTGATGACCGTTTCTTGCTTCCTTCTTGGAGAGGGGAAGGGTGGGAGGGACGTAGAAACGAGGCGAGCGGGGATTGTGGGATTGTAGGAGGTATATATAGGCGTGAGGACGAATAGGAAGGCGCATTGGTAGTGACCCTAGTCATTAACCTACATTATCGGGAACTCCCTTTAATGAACTCTGGACCACTCCCAAAGTAGAGGAGAGTATTGGGTGGAACTGCGGATGGGAGATTGGGGCGAGTGATGTTGGACTTAGTCTGTGATTGTGCGGACGTTGGGCGTCCCCCAGGTGGCGAGACTCAGGGTGGGGCTCGTGTCTCTTGTCGAAGTCGGTGTGGCTCCCAAGCCCCCAAAAGTGTTAATGGTTCAGGGGAGAGATGGGCTCTTTGTACCTCGTCAACGTTATTGTGAATATAGCTTGCATACGCGTTCTATGTCCAGTGGCCGAGGATTTTAATCAGGTGGTCCGGGACTCCTTGCTTGGATGCGGTGGTGGCGGCGCCAATGCGGAAAGAGTGCCCGGAGAAGTATTTGGGTGTAATGTTGGATCTAATTAGAACATGGCGGAAATGGTAGAGGAACCAGTGGCAAGTGGCTATGGCCCCCGTGTCGGTCATGAATAATGGATCTTGGGGAGAAGCGTGGTAATTGAATCTTGAGGTTACGTGGTTTGATATTGGCTCAAACGGACTGAGGGCAGAGTCTAGACGAAATAGGAATATGGGCTGAGAAATGCCGAACTGATCCGTTTTACTACTCTTTATCTTGAACATGTGGCAGTCGGTGGAGTAGAATGAGATGTCGTTTAGGCTGGTGTAACGAGAAGGGTTATAATTAGCGGAGAGCGGAGTGAACTCGGCACATCTCAAAAACTCAAAGAAGGCCAATAGAACATGGCTTATAGGGTGGAATCCGTGGAAGGAGAATGGTAGCCCGAACGCAGCATCTGGATGCGGCCAGAGAGGAGGTCTGCCATCAGGGGTAAACGTTTGGTCAGAGTGGGAGATTCTTGTTTAGCGTAAACCTTCAGTAGTAATCGTATGTGAGAGTGGAAAATAGACGGGCACGGATAACCCGTGGCCAATTTGACGAAGAAGTTGATGCCGCTTAGGTAGACTTGTTTTGAGGCTGGTCGAACGAGGTGTATAGCGTGAATGCATGAAATGAAGCTCGTAATGGAAACGACGTTGAGTGCTGGGAATACCAGTAGGAGGGCTGAATGGAATTTCTTGAATTGCTTCCATCCTGCGAGGTATGAGGAACGGGAGCGTGGAGCGAACCCTTTTAGAATGGCATCTCAAGATAAAGTGGTGAGTGGCTCGAGTTTTGGAGTCAGGGGTAGACGGACGCAGAAAACGGAGGAGCCGGAGTGGGGTGAATGTCCGAGTTGGGAGCCAAGTGTCTGAATATCTGCCAAGAGAAACGAGATGGGACGTCAGCGATGGCATTTTATAGCCTGGAATATGTGCGGCCTTGAGCATGAACTGGTGTTTCGCGGAAATTAAGGTTAGTTTTCTGAAGAATGGCATGAACAAGAGGGAGCGGGAACGACCTTGTTTATGATGTCTACTGTGGTCGAGTTATCGGAGTGTACGGTTATACATTTGGTGGCCGATTTGTGACCCCCAATGAGGGAGGAACGATGATGGGAAACGATGAGGCAAACAGCGAAGTAATAGCGCCCCTTCCAGGAAACGCCTAAGGAACCCCCAAGAAAACATGGGTCGAGTGGGACAACCCTTAGCGTTTGCGATAACGGCTTTAGCAAACCAGGCGCTGCGACCGGCGAGGCGGATGAGAGTGGTGAGACGAAGGACAGTCGGTAAAAGGTTAACCACTTTTGAAACTTTTCGCAAGCCGTGCTAGTGTCGCCCAGTTTGAAATGTTTTCCGCTTGCTTCTGCTTCTACTACTTCCTGTTGTTTTTTTTTTCTACCACCCCCTGTCTTTGCGGTGAATACTGCAATGGAGAATGCGCCAAGTATAAATGCATCCGCGCTCTGTTGAGGTGCGCGCAAACCGCTAACGGAGCCAGACGAAGGTAAAACTGAGACTTAAGGTGGTTACGCATACAGTATCTGTGAATGTTTGTCAACGAGGCAAAGTGCACCCATAGCCTAAGCGCTAGCGAGCTACACCCCCGCGAGTGGCCCTGAGGTGGGTACGTGAAGTATTCGTGAATGTTTGCCGATGAGGCAAAGTGTACCAATAACTGAAGCGCTAGCGAGCTTCGCCACTGCGAGTGGCGTGCGGTGGATACGCGTAGTATCCGTGAATGTTTGCCAGCGAGGCAAAGAACGTCAGCATTTGTAATGGTTTGACAATTTTAGAATAAACATGGCAATCATTCAACGCACCATAAATGTATGAGATTTAATTTGCGAAGAACACGACGTTCATATATAGCAAGAGTTGCTCGGACTAATTGGTAGAACCGAGGAAAGTCTGCTTTATTTGAAAGCCTTGTTAAACGTTGCACTACTACGGAATTATATGGCGTTTTCTTCCACACATCGCTGACCACAAAGTTACCAATATGTCTTTATGACTTCTGTGCTCATGTAACTCCAGGAACAACACAGATTTACGAGTGGCTGTGAGGTGGATACACGTGCAGTTTCCGAGAATTTTTGCTGGCGGGGCAAAGAACGTTAGCATTTATAATGGTTTGACGATTTTGGGATATACATTGCAATCGATCGACAGCAGCATAAATATATGGCATTTAATTTGCGAAGAACACGTCGTGCATGGAAAGCGAGAGGTGCTCAGACTAATTGGTAGAACCGGTGAAAGTCTAATTTAGTTTTTGGAAGCTTGTTATACATTGCACTATGAAATTATATGCCGTTTTCTTCGCGCATCGATGACTACAAGAAATATGAATAAGTCTTTATAATTTCTGTGCTCATGTAGCTCGTGAAACAACACAGATTTGCGTGGATTAGTTTGCGAGGCTCATACAGCAAGCCACGAGAATCCGCTTTACAGTCCGAATGAAGCGACAGCTAAATGGCGTTGCTAGGTACGATGCACAGCTGCTGAGTGATGGCGAATATAATTGCTGCGAACTCAGCGAAAGTTTCGATTTTCAGATTTTCATCCTTGAGGAGTTACGTCAAATATATGAACATAGCCAACAGGCAATCGCTTACCGTATGGCAGAAGCATAAAGCGAGATTGAGAACGAGTTTAAGGTAATTGTCCAATTCTTGCCTCTGATGAGGAAAAGACTGGGAAATTATGTTTTTTTAAAGTGGGATGGCGAATGGCGAACTCGGTTCGCGTGAGCTCCCTGGAACGAGCGGGGGTCGGGTGTATGGGCTGTGCGGGGTCGATGATGGCTTGGATTTTTTTTTCTTTGCTACACTAAAACGTTTCTGCGGTAGCAGCGGAGAAAGGTACGTGGTATGGTATAAGCCCGTACCTTCGTAGCGTTTAGCGGGATAAAGAACGAATGTATGGTTATCGTCCAGTTATCTCCTTCAATAAGGACAGTACATATTTGAATTGAGTTTAGATAGATTAGGACAATAAAAAGCGACCCTGTTTCGCAAAAGCTTCTCGGAACGAGGGGTGTTTGAGCTGTATGAGGTCGCTGACGGTTTGGATTTTTTTTTTTTTTTTCCAACTAAAACATGGATGCGGAATTAGGATGGTTGAATGAGCTGGGCCAGGTCGACGAGCATACCCGATAAAATCTATTGTCGACGTGTGCGGGATAATGGCGAAGGGTTTGTAATGGGCTACGAGGGGCGTATGGGAAGTAGGGCGGTGGCTAGTGTGTGCTCAAATCGAGGTGAGGGGAAAACTGCGAGTGGTCGAAGTAGTTGATGGGAGGGGCGGATCTATCGGAAGAAGCACGTAATTAGTGACTTGGGAAACGGGAAGGGAGGGGGGCGGGGAAAGATGGTGCGGTAGGGAAGAGACGAGCAGATGAGTCAATAGCGGGTGCTTCTTCGGGTGAAGGTGGGTTAACACCGGAACTGCTGGAGCCTTCGTCCTGTGGAAGTGGTGGGGGAGGGTGGGGAACGGGACGCATGTGCATGGGGCAAGAGTGCAGCCTGCAAACACAGGGATGAAAAGGGGGACGAAATGAGACTAAAGAGGTCGTAAACGGAGGAAGCGGGGGGCTGGCTGGCCGTTGCCGAGCGTGATGACGTGGCGCTGGGGACGTTGATGGCGGAACCTAACAGTGCTGTGTGGTCTGCATCCATCTGGTCTGCATGTGGGGAGGATCAGTTGCGTTGTCGTGGGAGTCGGTGAATAATTTTAGTAGTCTGGCCTTGTTGTCGGAGCGGTGGAAGGGGATTTTCTTCTGCTTGAACGCCCGATGGAGTCTGGCGAGGGTCGAACGTGGAGCCTGAGATGAGCTTGAAATACGAACCATGGTAAGCCTTGCTGGGGAGCTGCGGGCTCTTGCTTCTGAGCGCCGCTGTTGACGAGAGGCGTAGCTACTGCAAGACAACGGTCTGGTATTCCTAGGGCTTTGGAGCCCTCGGTCGTCATCGCGGGGGGAGCATGGTTTGAAATGTGAGCACCCCGGTTGGGGTGAGCGGGTGACGCTTCGTGGTGGAGGTACGAAGATGGCAGAGCGCGGGCGGATGCGTGGAGGAGAAGCGGGAGTTGCAGGAAGGATTGAGAAGATTCCTCTGTAGCCTTGGAATTATTCTGCATGGGGGGACTCTGCGGGATTTCGCCTTTCGTGCTTCAGGTAAGCAAACTCTTGCTGTGCGCTGGGCTGTCTGGTTTGCGAGTAAATGTCGTAGAAATGAGACGAGTGGGGGTTGTGGGAATGTAGGAGGTATGTATAGGCGTGAGGACGAATAGGAAGGCGCATTGGGAGTGGCCCTGTTCTTTAACCTATGTTATTGGGAACTCCCTTTTTCAGTGGGAGGATGTCTGCACAGTATCAGCTTCCTTGGAAAAGCAGTTCCGGAGATTTTTAAAAGCCATTTATGAAATTAAGGGGCATGGTCTGATGTCAGAGGTCAAAATGCTCTCTCCAGAAAAGCCTGGAATATTCTGCATAGTATGTTGAATCATGCTTCTTAGTACCTACGTACGAAATTTCAGCTGAATTGCGGCAGAAATTATTGGCAAATGGGTCAACTTGGTATTTTCCATATGGCTGCTTTGTCGATCATGATGGAAATTGAATCGCAAGGATTTAAATAATGTTTGGCGTCCTCATCGGCTGAAAGATGTCGGCAAAGTGCCAGCTTCATTAGCCCAACAGTTTTAGGGAAGACATTTATGGACTCTGACAATGTCAACAGACAACAAGAGTCATCAGAAGATGACATATCCCCCCAGCCCCTGATTATTTGCGAAAGTCATGTCAATCCTGCACCTTCAAAGAAATTCAAAAAAGAATGTTGTGGTGATTTTCCTCTGGAATGATCTGGAAGTATGTACTGGCAACATCTAGCAAAGACTATGAAGCACACATTGGCAAAGGCAATAAAAAAACGAGTCATTAATGAACAGTGTTTTAGTTCTTCTCCGGAAACAAACCCAGCCCTGCGACTGAGTCCAAATCCATGTCGCTTCCATGGAAAGGAAAAAAAAATAATTTCAGAAATTTGAAAATATGAAAAGGCACCACTTCAGTACTTGGGTAATGCACATACAAAGTTTCAGAAAGATATAATGAACGGTTTTTGAGTTGTGCTCCGGAAAGGAACCCATCTCTGTACAGAGTCTAAATCCAACTTGTTTCCATGGAAACGAAAAATTTTTTTTTCAGAAATCTAAAAATATGAAAAGGCACCACTTCAGTATGTGGGTAATACACATGCAAAGTTTCAGAAAGAAATAATGAACGGTTTTTAGAGTTGTGCTCCGGAAACGAACCTATCTTGGTACAGAGTCCAAATGCAACTGGTTTCCATGGAAACGAAAAAAATAAGATTTTCAGAAATTTGAAAATATCAAAAGGCGCCACTTCAGTATGTGAGTAATACACATGGAAAGTTTCAGTAAGATATATTGAATGGTTTTTGAGTTCTGCTCCGGAAACGAACTAGGTCTGATGTGCACTAAGTCCAGATTTGTTTCCATGGAAACGACAAAAATAGGAATCCCAAAATTTCCAAAGTGGCAAAAGGCACATCTAGACTATACATAGAATACATGTACCGAGTTTGGTGCTGATATCTTGCATAGTTTCCGAGTTCTGTTCCGGAAACAAAATGATTACGGACGGACGGACGGACAGACGAGGCGATGCCTATATCCCCCCACATTCTATGCCGGGGGGATCATAATCACAATGGACAAACAGGCCATGACATAAGCCCACCAGACCATAACCCCAGGTGAGCTAAAAACTAACAGTAAGGGTGATTAAAAACAATTCACAACAAGAGTCATCAAAAGATGACATATCCCCCCGGCCCCTCATTATTTGCGAAAGTCATGTCAATCCTACACCTTCAAAGAAATTCAAACAAGAATGTTGAGGTGATTTTCCTCTGGAATGATCTGGAAGTATGTTGTGGAATCATTTTTATATTGATTCATTTGATTATTATAAATTGTTTATCCTTGCTTGCTCTTACTTTGCTCTTGCTCATTTTCTCTTAGGCCTCAGTGTGTACTCTTGCATGTTTCTGATTAGCTTAGGCCTTGCATAGCTGTAGTTTCCATAAATCTAACCAATGTGTCATGGTATATAGATTATCTAGGACCATGCGGACCCAATGGGTCCATAACAAGGGCAAGATGTTCTTTTTCTCTCTTAGTTTATGTGTTTACAGGAGAAGGAGTACAGGGAGAGCCTGGGACGCCAAACGAGATAAGCCTGAGATAAGATAGAAGAAACCACCTGTCTTCTCTGAGATGTATGCGCATACCTCAGGGGCGGCTTGACGTGGGCTGCGTGCGTCAGCAAGAGCATTCCAGTTAACATCATGATGTGTAAATCAGTTCGGGGGGAGAAGAACGTCACAATGTACCCTTACTTATACACCAGCAAGAGAGACTTTCCTTTATCCCTGTTCTTGCCTGTAATGAGAGTTTTCCATGTGTGGACAGGGGTCCTTTTCTGCAGAAAAGTAAACTGACTTTGGCTTGGATATTAACTTCTTTGTTTCTGTCTGAGTTCTTCTTGAGAAGGTAACACCAGGAATATAAAATCAAAATTCCTACAACAATGTACTGCCAACATCTAGCAAAGACTATATAGCAAACGTTGGCAAAGGCAATAAAAAAAACAAGGGTCATTAATGAACAGTGTTTTAGTTCTGCTCCGGAAACAAACCCAGCCCTGCAACTGAGTCCAAATCCATGTCGCTTCCATGGAAAGGTAAAGAAAAATAATTTCAGAAATTTGAAAATATGAAAAGGCACAACTTCAGTACTTGGGTAATGTACATACAAAGTTTCAGAAAATATAATGAACGGTTTTTGAGTTGTGCTCCGGAAACGAACCCATGTCTGTACAGAGTCCAAATCCAACTTGTTTCCATGGAAACGGAAAAAAAAAAAAAAAGTCAGAAATCTGAAAATATCAAAAGGCACCACTCCAGTATGTGGGTAATACACATGCAAAGTTTCAGAAAGATATAATGAACGGTTTTTGAGTTGTGCTTCAGAAACAAACCTATCTCTGTACAGAGTCCAAATCCAACTCGTTTCCATGGAAACGAAAAAAAAAAAAATTTTTTTTTTCAGAAATCTGAAAATATGAAAAGGCACCACTTCAGTATGTGGGTAATACACATGCAAAGTTTCAGTAAGATATATTGAACGGTTTTTGAGTTGTGCTCCGGAAACGAACCCATCTCTGTACAGAGTCCAAATGCAACTGGTTTCCATGGAAACAAAAAAAAAAAAGATTTTCAGAAATCTGAAAATATCAAAAGGCACCACTTCAGTATGTGGGTAATACACATGCAAAGTTTCAGTAAGATATATTGAACGGTTTTTGAGTTGTGCTCCGGAAACGAACCCATCTCTGTACAGAGTCCAAATGCAACTGGTTTCCATGGAAATGAAAAAAAATAAGATTTTCAGAAATCTGAAAATATCAAAAGGCACCACTTCAGTATGTGGGTAATACACATGCAAAGTTTCAGTAAGATATATCGAACAGTTTTTGAGTTCTGCTCCAGAAACGAACTAGGCCTGATGTGCACTAAGTCCAGATTTGTTTCCATGGAAACGACAAAAATAGGAATCTCGAAATTTCCAAAGTAGCAAAAGGCACATCTAGACTATACATAGAATACATGTACCAAGTTTGGTGCTGATATTTTGCATAGCTTCTGAGTTCTGCTCCGGAAACAAAATGATTACGGATGGACGGAATGCCAGACGGACGGACGGACAGACGGACGAGGCGATGCCTATATCCCCCCGCATTCTTTGCCGGGGAGATAATAGTAACAATGCACAACAGGCATATCAAGTGCAGGTGGCATGCGCACAAAAAGTTTTGTTAAAATGCTTTGAATCTATGCACAGGTTTGTTTTTTCAATTTATTTTCTTATGTTTTATTTCTTCAACTCCGTGACATGATATGGCAAGAAGCGCCGCCATATCATCTCTGTCCTGGCCATATGGCAGCAGAGGCAGTAGTCAAACCACAGTGGGATAAACAGTCCATGTTTGGGGTCCGTACAATCCTGAGGGATTTTGCCTGTGCTGGTCAGCTGCAGTGAATGTCCTTCAGGCTGGGCAGGGCAAGTGCTGTTGTGCGATTTGCCTCAGGCACTACGCTCCCAAGAGATTTTTTGTCTACAAGGAAACAGTTACTAAACCAGACAGGCATGCTGCCAGTCACAATACTCTCCACTGAATGATTGCAAAACAGTCCCTGGATGCACCGAGAAACTTTATTTTCTCAGCTGCTTGACGTGATGAAAGGGTTACCACACCTTCTTAGCTTGGGTCTCCACACGTACAGTCCATGTTATTTCCTGTGAGACTAAGGTACGGAAAACAGCTCACCTGCTCCACTGGGGCTCCACTGATGGTGAGATGGGAGTAACTGCTGGTTCCTCCTGTAATCCACCACCAGCCCCTTTTCTTTGTTCACATTCAGTGCCAGGCTGATGGCCTAACTCCACAGGCAGGGGTGGTCCACCTCTTCCAGAAAGGCTTCTCATTGTGATTAGGTCAACCACCATTCTGTCGCTCATGAACATGATGATGGTGCTGGAGCTGTGTATGGAGATAGAACATTCTACTTACACTTGATATTTAAAAAGGCTGCGCACCCTCATTGAAATCAAATGTTTTTGACATATAAACCCAGAAGCAACATTAATATACAATGCTGTGAAAAAAATTGCCGCTTCCTCATTTCTTCTATTTGTGCTTGTTTGTTATGTTTAAATGTTTCAGATTATCCAACTAGATTTTTTTCCCTCCCTGAACACAGCCAAACTGTTTAGCCTACCGCAAAGCGACCAGCTGCCATTGACCCAGGAGGTAGATGCTGTGGTACGTGGTTCCTCCAACTCAACGTGACGACAAGCCATCGCTTCTTATCACCCTACAGAAGGACCATCAATGACATGCTGCCTATGCCGTTTGATAATTATGTAGTCAGCGTATAATTTACAACCCCAATTCCGAAATAGTTTTGACAAAGAGTAAATTATGAATAAAATCAAAAGGCAATGACTTTCAAATCACACCAGCCAGTATTTTATCCACAATAGAACAGAGATAACATAGTAAATGTTGAAACAGAAATTTTATAATTTTATTCACAAAATGAGCAAAAATTTCAACTTAGATGGCTGCTACAGGTCTCAAAAAAGTTGGGATGAGGGCCTGTTTACCATGGTGTAGCATCCCCTCTTCTTTTTAACACAGAGTGGAGGCATCTGGGGATTGAGAAGACAAGTTTCTTGAGTTTAGCCATTGGAATTTTATCCCACTCTTGTTTAATACAGGCTTCCAGCTGCTGGAGAGTTTTGGGTCTCCTTTGACGGACCTTTCATTTAATTATGTGCCAAATGTTCTCAATCAGGGAAAGATCAGGACTGCAGGCAGGCCAGTTCCGCGCACAGAATCTTCTACTACAAAGCCATGCTGTTGTAATAGCTGCAGTATGTGGTTTTGCATTGTCCTGCTGAAATACACAAGGCCTTCCCTGGAATAGATGTCATCTGGAGGGGAGCATATGTTGCTGTAAAACCTTTATATACCTTTCAGCATTCATGGTGCTTTTTAAAACATGCAAGTGTCCCACACCATATGCACTAATGCATCCCCATGCCATCAGAGATGCTGGCTTTTGTACTGAATGCTGATAACAAGAGGGGTGGTCTTTCTCTTCTTTAGCCAGGAGAAAAACACCCATGATTTCCAACAAGAATGTCAAATTTTGACTCGTCTAACCACAGGACACTTTGCCACTTTGCTACAGTCCATTTTAAATGAGTTTTGGCCCACAGAACATGGCAGCCCTTTTGGATCATGCTCAACAATGGCTTCCTTTTTGCATGATAGTTTTAGGTGGCATCTGTGGATGGCACGGCAGACTGTGTTTACAAACAGTGGTTTCTTGAAGTATTCCTGGGCCCATTTAGTAATGTCAATGACAGAATCATGCCGGTGAGTGATGCAGTGGCGTCTGAGGGCCTGAAGATCACGGGCATCCAGTAAAGGTCTTCGGCCTTGTCCCTTACGCACAGAGATTTTTCCAGTTTCTCTGAATTTTTTGATGATGTTATGCACTGTCGATGATGAGACCTTCAAAGCCTTTGCAATTTGACGTTGAGGAACATTGTTTTTAAAGTATTCCACAATTTTAATTACGCAAGCCTTCACAGGTTGGAAAGCCTCTGGCCATCTTTACTTCTGAGAGACTCAGTGTCTCTAAGACATCCCTTTTATAGCCAATCATGTTACACACCTGATGCCAGATTACTTAATTACCTGCTAAATGTTCTTTCAGCTGATTCTCTTATGCATTGCTTTTTCAGCCCTTTTTTGCCTGTGTCCCAATTTTTTTGAGACCTATTGCAGCCAGAAAATTTGAAATAAGCTCATTTTGAGGATAAAAAATGCAAAATGTCTCAGTGTCAACAGTTGAAATGTTATCTATGTTCCATTGTAAATAATATATTGACTCATGTGATCTGAAAGTCATTGCATTTTGATTTTATTCACAATTTACACTTCGTCCAAACTATTTCGGAATTGTGGTTGTACTTTTATTACTTCCAGCTACTTTTATCAAATATATATATGGGTGAAAAGTAATGATACGTGCTTCTTTAAGATAAACTTGGCTTGAAGAGGTATAGCTCCAATATATACAGCAGGAGAAGCACAAAGAATTATTTTAGAGGACAATACAGATTCAGAAATCAAGGACTCAGATATTTCTGGAGATGAAGAGGATCACTTGGCAGAACCGACTGATCACAGGGACACAGAAGTTCTATCACCTCAGCCTGTTGAAAATCTAGAGCAGGCTCGGTCGCCGAAATGTTCGCAAGAAAGTCAGACAGGAATGTGTCACCTGTAAGAAGCCAGCGTGTCCTACCCATAGCAAGCAGCAGGTTGTTTGTGGCATATGTTCTTAGATATCTAGTTCTAAATATTTGTTGATACAAAAAAAGAGTCAAGCATCCTCAGCAAGTGAAAATAAATGACGGATTGACAAAAAACATTCTATTTGTGTTTTGTTCATGTATATCGGAAGTCAAATAGAGGAATTTTTTTGGAAGAATTGTAATTTTCTGTTTAAATATTTACAGAAATGATCAGTAAATATGTTTGCATTATTCAATCTACGCAATATTGCTTTATTTGTACTTTAGACGTAAAATTTACCCTAGGGTCTGCTCAGGACCCCAGACAGTAAGATTAAGCACTCCCATTGATGCAGTATTTTCTGTCTCTTTCTTATTGTGGAATCATGAACACTGACCTTCACTGAGGCCCCTCTCAATTTCTTCCATTTTTGCATAATTGTCATAGTTAAGTGTTTCAGATCATCAAACTATTTTGAATATTAAAAAGACAAAGATAATCCAAGGAAACACAAAATGCAGTTTTAAAATGATGATTTTATTTATTGAAAAAAATTCCTATCCATCCCCACCTGGCAATATGTGAAAAAGTCACTCCCCTCTTAGATACTAATCAACCAATTAAACGAGTTTTATTGATAATTGGGTTCAGTTTCATAAGACTCACCCAGCCATGATTACTGCCAGCCCTGTTGAATCTAATCATCACTCAAATATAACCTGTCTGGCAAAGTGAAGAAGGCAAAAAGCAGCACATAATGCAGTGATCTAAACAAATTCAAGAATAAATGAGAAACAAAGTTTTTGATATCTGTTTCTCTGGTGAGATCATATTCTCTGGACTGATAAGATGAAGAGGAACAAAATGAAGGTTGAAGTTCTGACAAGAATGCAATTGATATGATGTGGCATGACCTTAAACAGGTAGTTCAAACTTAAAAATCCTCCAATGTAGCTAAAATGAAACAATTCTGCAAAACAGAGAAGGCCAAAATTATACCATAGCGATATAAAAGACTCATCGCCAGTTATCGCAAACATTTGATTGCAAGTGTTGCCCCAAGAGTGGCACAATTAGTCATTACGCCAAGAGGGGCAATTATTTTTTAGCATGGATAATACAGAATTTAAATAACAGGGATGACAACAGCCTAACATGATTTCAGCTGAAAGGAAACAGGGGGTTTAGGTCCAGGGCAGAGCACAGTAGGGGGCCCAGAGTGGCGAAGCCCCCCAGAAGCTCCAGACATTTTGCATTTTAAGAAGTATGAAATTGTTCTTAAATAGGCATGGGCAACGCTCTGCATAAACTCTAATGGAATGCGTAAGAGCTGAACTGGGGCGGTAAACAAGCCTCAGAAAACTTTAAAAAATGATGTAAATACCATTTTCATACAAAAAGAACACCATGGTTTGATTAAAAGCAACCTTTTCAATAGGATATCCGCATTTCATACATGAACTCTCCGTATTCACGCCAATAACGCGATTTGAACAGAGCTATTATTAAGCCGTTGGATGAATCGTGACCTCAATTTGCGCGTGTTTACAAACTTTCAAGTGCACAGTTTGGCAAAAATATCCATTTTGGAGGTAGATTTCAAACAGCCAGCTGCTGGACGTGATATCCCAGCTACGGCCCTGATTGACTTACAGCCATCTAATTTGAGAAATTACGAGTCTATTCGTCCAAACTAGACCTCCAGGGGATGTGAAATAAGTTCGACAGAAGTTGTTGAAGTTCGTTGCTAGTTCGCCATGACTTCTTCTCAACAATAGCAAGAAAGGTGAGTGTATTTTTACTGTAACCTACATAGTTAGTTGACAGAATATCCTGTGACCCTATTTGTGAAGTTTCAGTAAAATATACCAAGGAATAAACCAGCGCCAGGCGTTCAAAACCTACCAGTGTTCTGACAAATTTTGCTACCTATCAAAATATGCCACCTCGCGAACACTGGTCACAAGATTCATTCACTTATACCCTTCAATTCGAGACTGCGAGGATGGAAATCTGAATAATCACTTAGGAAAAATTCTCGGCTCTCGGTAATTCTGTATATCGTTTAAACATTTTGTTACTCGGATTATGAAAGAAGACTGAAAATAAGCGCCCGCTTTTTGTTTGGGTGTAAAAGCCCGTATTTAAAGGAGAATTCATTGTATATTGATTAAGCATTGAACTCTGCATTAGTCGAACTGTTTTAATATTTGTTGACATTGCTTCGGCTTCCTGGAAGCAAGTACGCGCAAATCTGCAGTTTCGTGAGCATTTCAGGTTCGATGTACTGAGTAATAACGCCGCGGAAACTTAAACTGGCCCGTCATTCTGCCGAATAGTCTTACTAAACTAGGCAATCGTCTGATTGCTGATCAAGCAAAGGGGAGGTTTCTGCCTCGCCAAACTAACCTCCGACTGCACGTCACTGTGTTTTACTAGGAATTATTCACAGTAGCTCATTGAAACCATCATGGGAAGAGGGTATATGGACATTGTAAAAAACAGTGCAAAGGTTTTTTTTTTTAATCACCACGGGTTATTGAAGGGGGAACGTTTGATTCATTTCGTAGCAGTGGGAGGGCAAACAACTGCCGGCATCACCGACTTCGCTGCATTTTATATAGTAATGGGCGAGTAGCGTTAATGTTTCCCCCCACCGATAATTTTGACATTTTGAAGCCCATTGATCCAAAAAAAAAAAAAAAACACAGGCAACCCATTCATACCATTTTTAATATCAATGCAAAACCTAATGTTTGTTGAACATAATTGGGTGAAATTCAATGCATTTTCCATTAAAAAGGGCCTAGGGGGTGCTGCTGTACTTCAGAAAAGGGGTTGATGACTTTAGCATCAATTATTTCTGTTAGGGTACCCTAATGGATAATTTGGCCAGGTTTATTTCTGAGTAGACTGCATTTTTCGAAAAATGCCCTCAGGCTTCACCCCCAATTTTCACAATGGGTTTTGTTGATAAATGCCAAAATCAGCCATTTTTGGGACCCTGTGGCTCTGAGACCCTTTCCTGTAAAGGCGTTGGACTTGTGGCAAACTCTTCGTCTGTGTCTTCTGTACTTACCTGCAAAAAATCATTAGAAAATAATGAAAACTTTTTTCTCAGCAACTCAAGAAATGTTGTCATTTTATTCATTTGTACTGCCCATGCCTATCTTAAAGCTGGAGTTTGCAATTTTTAAAAAAATCACTTTTTGTCATATTTGTTAAAACTGTTACTATGACCTGACAGTGGGATGTGAGTCAGATGATCTTTGAGAAAATCAGAGTCATCTGGGTCCATCTAGTGCTTCGAATTCCTTCTGCAAGATTTCACCGCGACCGGGACAAAACAACCAATCAGAGCCAGGAGGAGTGACTGACGATGTCAATCATTCTTGTGCACACGCAGCAGACCGCCCCCTCCCTTGCCCTTTTAATCTGTGTCTACGTCCGGCCTCTGGAGTTTTACCGAAGCAATGAATCAGGGGGCGTGGCTTTGGTCAGAGACTTGAGGGGAGGGGGTGGGTTTAGAGATGAGGCTACATTCAAATCTTGCTCGCTGTTCCAAGATTGCATACTCCAGCTTTAAATTGACATATTTGTGACATTTAGGTTTAAGGGCAACTATCGGCATTAGTGACAAATAGTGAAATTATTAAATACACGTATAAGGAAAACCATTCATATGAATAAGCTGACGATGACACTCAGCAGTGCTCGGAAATATTCAATTACATAAAGAAGCTTAACTTCTTGATCTCTTACTCAGTTCATAAACTCAAAAATAGGAACAGGGCTCACCATCACCAAAATTCATGTACAATTATGATAAATTACAATAACAGCTTTGATACATGGATCAGTTTTTTTTTTTTTTTAAATGAGCTGACCATCACCAACAAATTAAGACTGAAGTTAAAAGGAAATGAAATTTAAAAAATGCAGAAAGGAAAGAACCAATAAAAATAGTGCAACTAGAATAGAGTCAAAATAAGCTTTCTAATTGTTAGTAATTCCCACCACCACAATAAAAATATTTCAGCTATTGCATAGTGATAACTGTGATCACTTACAGAAAATTTCTGAAATCAAACAACACAAATTATTTTAAAAAAAATGAATCAAGCATTTCATAATAATTTGTATGAAGGCCTATGTCCACTTTCTTAAATTAATAAGTTTCTTAAAATTCATTTCATCAGATTTGTAAAATGCCTTTATCTATCATGTTTATTACTTAGATACAATAATTCAGTCAACTACATTTTTAAAAAAAAATTTAACCTCTGAATGGGCATATCTGTCGGCAGTTGGCGTGAAAGGTATGGTATCGTTCGTGGTGTCATCTGTTGGTATCACTGAAGTCCCCCAACTGCTAACATCCTTCGATTATTCAGGCTGATCGGCCCATTTCTCAATTTGTTGAATCTAAAGGGGCTTACGGATAATTGGATTATGCCGCTAGAGCAGTATGGAGGCATTTTGTGGTTTTTAAATTATGTTTTTTACACTTGAAAAAGTGTACTCTGTTGACTTCAATTGATTTGGATTTGTCTTCAATGCCGTTTTTCTTTGTAATTCCAAAAGTGTTTTGAGGAATAAAGAAATTCATGGACCCTTCAATTAGCCTTGGGGTGAGTAGATGAGTGAATTTTCATTTCTGGGTGAAAAAATGAAACTTTCCTTTAAGTATCTTCAAAAATCATAAAAATAGATTTTTTTTCATTGCGCTTTTTGACCTAGAAGCATAAATATATTTGCAAGTACATGCTGGGTTTTCCTGAAAATGCAGAAATTAGATGATAATGGCGTATATGGGCATATATCTTCATAAAAACTTATCCAACTCATTATAACATCTGCTTGCGTTATAATTAGCTAACAAATAACAAAATTACTACTGTAAACTGATTCATATTGCAATATAAAAGGCGGGAAAAAAAAGACTTTACGATTACTTTGCATTACGGTGCTATTTTTTTTTACAAGGCAGCACAAATTGTCAGAACAACGGCCTTATCAATCTCTGCTATGTGCGATTCCTCTTCTTTACCTGAGGTTTTCACCATGTTTATCGTGTTTTGCGAACTATGTGCTCCGCCGATGTCAGCATTTGCAGGTATGAAGTTATGTAACGCCACTTTTTTTTTTTTTTTTTTAAATTTCCTACAAATACGTCCAGTTATTGTCCGCATTATTAACCGCGAAAGACTTGCTATATATGCCTCGTATCGGGTTACTTTAGCGCTCAGTTCTACAGGAATGAAACTTAATTGTTGTACACGCTCACCTGTTAGTGTCCCTGTAGTTATAGACCCCACTATATACCCATTTTCTCATCATATTTAGACGATTTAGAAGAACGAACAAAACTGATTTAAAAACACGGAAATCCGCGGATCAGCGGAAAATTGTCATCCCTAGAGTAACTATTTACCTTCAATAACTTAAACGATCATTTAAAAGGTGTATTTTGTGTTAACTCATGTTGTCTTTGTCTTATGTGAAATTTGGAAAATCTGAAAAATTTAAATATCATAAATAATGAGATAGCAGAAATCTGAAAGGGGGCAAATAATTTTTCACAGCACTGTATGTCACTTTGCATGTGCATGACTGTATTGGAGTCGGAGTCTAGGCTCACCCTGAGAGATGGCGTGAAGAGCTTAACTTCTAAGAGAGGCTCAGCATAAAGCTTCTGCTCCTCCATATTGAAAGGACTCAGCAGAGGTGGTTTGGGTGTCTCGTTAGGATGCCTCCTGGATGTACAGCTTTAGAAGAGGTAAACCCAGTACATGCTGGGCGTATTACATCTCCTGGCTGGTCAGCTTGGGTGAGCCTGGGAGTCCCAGAAAACACAACTATGGAGGATCTGCCCCTTAGCTTTTCTGCTAATTCCACAAATGTGTCTTGTAGAACAGCAAACCTACCTCTACCTATGTCGTTTGTCTCAACACAGACCATGACCACTGAATCCCTCCCCGCTCTGGTCAGGAGCTTGTTCACACTCCAGGAGGTCTCCTACTTGGGCAACAGGCAGCAAACACACCATACAGGAGTCCTTGTTCTGCGAACAGACTATGCTGTCTATTCCTCAAATAATTGAGTCCCCCACTATTACTTTCCTTTTCTGGGGGGGAAGAGTCCAACAGGGTGCCCTGAGGCTCATCAGTCCCTCCACTCTCAGGGTCAGGGGCCAAGTCGAGTTCCTGCAAGGGCCGGAATTGATTGGACACCTCAACCTCTGGAGAAGCTGCCGCTGTACGGCGTGCGTGCCCTTCCCTGCTCTGACGACCTACAGTCGCCCAACCTAGGCATGTAATAGTGGAAGGAATTGTTCATTGTTACTGTTTTGTAGCCTAGGCATATAAAATCTAATATACACTACCGCTCAAAAGTTTGGGATCACTTGGAAATTTTCTTGTTTTCCATGGAAACACACATGAAATTAGTCTGAATAGGAAATATAGCAAATGAACAGAACATGCTGACATTATCGGAGTTAGAAATAATGATTTTAATGGAAAATGATGAATATGTACTTCAAACTTTGCCTTCATCAAAAAAAAAAAAAAAAAACCAAATTCACTGTTGATACTGAAACTGGTGTTTGACGGGAACTATTAGCGCAGCTGCTAGTTGACAACCTGTGAGGCATCTTTGTCTTAAACTACACACTCTCAGATATTTGTCTTCTTGCACAGTTGTGCATCGGGGCCTCCGCTCCTTTTTCTATCCTTGTTCGTTGCCAGTTTGTGCTGCTCTCTGAAGGGAGTAGTTGACAGCATGGTAAGAGATTTTAAGTTTTCAATTTCTCGCATTGAATAGCCTTCTTTTCAAAGCACAACAATAGACTGACGGGTCTCTAAAGGAAGTTTTTTCTTTCTGGCCATTTTGAGCCTGTAAACAAACAAACAACTGCTGATGC
The DNA here is from genome assembly GCA_029692085.1 of Gymnothorax javanicus. Taxonomy (NCBI): domain Eukaryota; kingdom Metazoa; phylum Chordata; class Actinopteri; order Anguilliformes; family Muraenidae; genus Gymnothorax; species Gymnothorax javanicus. The sequence goes on from CM056202.1 coordinate 17,433,239, forward strand.
TTCAGGTACTAAACCAACCTCAAGAATGCCATGCTCCCTTTTGCGCTCCCTTATTAGTTCAACGGTTTTCAGCTGTGCAACACATTTGCAGAAGGGTTTTCTAATAATCAATTAGCCTTATAAAATGCTTAACTTGGATTAGCAGCCATACCAGGAGATTGATGCAGAGGACTGACAGTTGCTGATAATAGGCCTCCATGCAAAAATGTAGATCATTCTTTGAAAATCATTTGATTAATTTTAATCGTTTGTGAAATGGAAAAAAATGTTTGTGAAATGCATGAAAATGTATTTTTCATTGGAAAACAAAGAAATTTGCAAGTGATCCCAAACTTTTGAGCGGTAGTGTACATGCCTAGGTTGGAGTAGAATAGGTTACAGTTCAGAAGGGCTTCAATCTCAACCATATTCAGCAGATTTCATCTATTAGATAGCAGATATGGGTTTATGGCATTTAGGAGTCTCTCTACACCACTGAATGGTTCTGTATTGTTTTTGGTATTGTGTCTGCGATTTTATTTGTTGTATTGAATCCCATTTTATCTATATTCATTCATTTGCATTGTTTTTTTTTTTAATGGGTGTTATGTTCCCTTAAAAACATGGACTCCATACCTGGATAATTAGACGCGCCAGGAGAGCGCTCTGCCACACCCCCCATTATCTTTTTAAGGGACATACCCACCATTGAACTTGAAACCTGATGAAGATCATTGAGATCAAAAATTGTTTGTTTGTTTATTTGTTAAATGAAGAAGTCTCAAGATGAGACGGTGTGCGGGTTTTACCTACTTTTCACAACAGTGTGGGGAAGAGAAAAGAAAAATCAAGGGGGCAGGGGAAATGTCTGTTTTTAGTGAAAAAACGCACACTAGTTGGAAAAAAATGTTTGTAGAAATGTGTTCCTTTAGACTTTGTTTACTCATTTGTCAAATTTTTGGCCGTCTATAATCTTGATACTTGAAGTGGTATGATTAACAGTACATACTTGTAAATGATATAAAATACAATGTACTAAACATAAATTTTTTTGTCAGCCAATACTTATGATTAAGAGCCAGAGTCTGTAACTTTGGACCAGCTCATAGAAGGGGGTGATATATCATGTTCCAGTAGACCACTGAAGTTTTTTGTGGGGGTAGATATATTGTCCAAACTGACAAAAATTACCTTTTTTATCAGAAGATCCCTTTTGGGTGGAAATTACAGCCCTTTTTAGGTTAGGGGTGAAACGGGCTACAATATTGACATAGTCAAAATCTGGACTTTGACCTTCGAATATTTTGGTGCGCCCTCAGTGACCCTCCTTGATCTTATGGTATATGAATATATGGGTAGAGTTCTTCCATAGAACATTATAATTTTCAAGGTTTACTGAGGGCGCTGCCTATAGGTGGCGCTTCAAATCATGACTTTCTGCATTTTGGACTACATTTGAGACCCTCCCAGGGCCTGGGCCCTCATTAAACCTTGCTTATTTATGTGTATTTGGATACATTGGGACTAGTTCTTTCCTAATTTGCATAAATGGCAGTGGCTTAGTAAGGGCGCTTTTGCATAGGTGGTGCTTTTTATGGCAAGAACGCAATTTTCGGCGATTTTCATTTGGCCACATCTCAGTGCGCCCCCTATGGGTTTCAGTGAAACTTGTTTTATTGTGTTTCTCTATATCTCTGCTATTCATGATGAAAATATCAAGAAGGCTTTTTGCCTCGTTAACCCTTTTTTTTGTGCTAAAACGTTCACACCAGATCACACTCCACTTTAATCAAGAAAGACAAAAGGTTAGTTCTCCAATGCTCCAATAGGCGGCTCATATGGCAGGTGGCAGCACTGCTGTGACCACGTTTTGATGGCATGTTCAGAGTCTGAATAGAGCCGTGGAAATCCTGCTTTATCATGAACATCTTCTGATTTTAAGACCTGCAAGCGGTGCATCGTTCCATCTTTACCTTGTGGGATATTGTGCTAACGATTAGTTTTGCTCCCAAGATATTAGATCATATATTTTCTGATCACATTTTTTGAATGGGCGTGACCTGTGTGTATGCATAATGCATGCAGCAATGCAGAATGTAAAGACAAGGTCCTCAACCCCCTCTGAAAAGTACTATGGTTACCTTCTGGACAAGGATGCCCTTCAGTTAGTTTTGAACTATGTCGTGAGATTTTCTGGACAAGTTTGTCCCATATTTTTAGTTGATGTGGGTTAAAACTTCTGGACAAGGATGTCCTTCAGTTCGTTTTGAACTATGTTGTGAGATTTTCTGGACAAATCTGTCCAAACGTTTTAGTCAGTTGTGAACTATGTGCAATTCAGTTGCTGTCCTGAGAACCTCTTGAGGAGTGTGTCCCTTAGTTAGAATGGCAGGCAGTCAATTATTTCAGACTATTTCAGGAATACCAACGCAGAAGCCTCTGTTACTGGTACAATTTTTATATAGTTTTTATTCTGTGCTAAACAATTCTAGAATTATTGAGTCTTTATTCTGTGGTGGTGGCACCAACAGAAAGATGCCGTCCATTAAGGCCTAAGTATCTTCAGCACCTATGGGTGCCTTGATTGTTGTTTTTCTGACTTTTCAGTTTTAAAATTTTAATAAATTGTTGCTTTTTTTGAATAAGTTCTCTTGCCTCAAAGTTTTGAAAACACTCAAATAATTCTCCCCACTGGTTGGTGGGGACTAAAACAAAAATGGGCATTTTTCGGAGGTGGTGCTTGATTGCGACATATGTCAAACTCTGGCATGTAAAGGGTTAATTTTTATCATGAATAGCAGAGATGTAGACAAACATAATAAAACAAGCTTCACTGAAATCCATAGGGGGCGCACTGAGATATGGCCAAATGAAAATCGCCTAAAATCGCATTCTTGCCAAAAAAAGAGTCACCTATGCAAAAAGCGCCCTAACTAAGCCACAGCCGTTTATGCAAATTTGGAAAGAACTAGTCCCAGTGTATCCAAATACACATAAATAAGCAAGGTTTAATGAGGGCCCAGGCCCTGGGAGGGTCTCAAATGTAGCCCAAAATGCAGAAAGTCATGATTTGAAGGGCCACCTATAGGCGGCGCCCTCAGTAATACCTTGAAAATTATTATGCTAAATGGAAGAACTCTACTGACACATTCATATACCACAAGATCAAAGAGGGTTACAGAGGGCGCACGAAGATATTAGAAGGACAACGTCCAGATTTTGACGATGTCAATATTTTGGCCCTTTTGACCCCTACCCTAAAAAGGGCTGTAATTTCCACCCCGAAGGGATCTTCTGATAAAAAAGGTAATTTTTGTCAGTTTGGACGATATATCTACGCCCACAAAAACCTTCAGTGGCCTACTGGAACATGATATATTACCCCCTGGTTCATAGTTACAGACTCTGGCTCTTAAGCAACTCATAGCCTGATTGGAGGTGATGCATACAAAATGTTATTTGATGGGTTCCTGAAGTGATCTCATGCGAATATCATAATCTGACATTCATATGATAAGAAAAAATAAAATTGAATATAATTTATTATGCAATAAAATAGTGTCTTTGCGTTAATTTGTGTACCGGGAAAATCCATATGTATCCTATTTAGTGGGCCACCCCCATGATATTCTCTGGCCCCCCCACTAAATATTTTCTGCAGGTGCCACTGACTTGATTTCATCCAGTCCCAGATCTATGAATATACTAGTCTAACAATATCATAGAGCTTAGCTCAGAATCCAGATAATCGCAGACTGGCTTTTCTAGATACTGTTCTCAAGTGAGAGCCTTCAATACCCAGATATGTGATAAACAGGAAATACCAATTACCAATACAATAATGTCAGCGGTAGCTACCTAGCTAGTCTCGGGCAGCTGCAATGCCCAGGAGAAACTGGAGGGGGCGAAGCGCTCCAGTGAATCTTACTCTTTAATAAATACAACCTAACCGAATTGACAACTCACGTAACTGTTGCCCTGCTAACTAAATACTAAATCCCAGATCCCAAGTCAAAAATGCAAGCAGTAACTATCTAGCTAGCTAGCCACAAACAGGTACTACAAACAAAAGAAACCGAAAAAGATTAAAACCCCGGTATACTTTAATCGTAAATTAATTCAAAAGGGCCAAATTAACCACTCATTTACTAAGAGGGCTAACTAAACACGGAATCTCCTGACAGGCTGTAGCTAAGCACTCAAACACACAACTAAACTTTGACGAGCTGATCAAGGCACAGCGACCAGAGGAAAATACCAAAATAACGTACTTAGCAATATGTTCACATGTAAGATCCCTTTGGTAAAAAGGAGATACCGATATAGAGTTAATGTTAATATTTAATTCAAGCGAGCCGGGTGAACGTCCCACTTACAACGCGAGCTAACTAAATATGACTTGACTTTGATAAGCTGATCCAGGCACAGGGACCAGAAGGGAACACTAACTATCTAACTTGGCAATATGTTTAAGCGGTAAAAGAGAGACTGAAAATGAATAAAAACCTTGGTGAATGTCAATATTTATTGGCTAGGAGACTATAAAAGGCAAGCACTCACGTATAAAACCAAAAACAAGTTGCAACTAGATATCCAAGTAATTCAATGTTTTTTGGTGTTGAGAATCTAGCTAAAGTTTTTTAGCAAAATTACAGAAAAACTAAGCGAGAGTAGCAAAGCCCTTGAAAATAACTCAATTTTATGTATTTAATTTTATATCATACAATTCACTCTGCTAGCTAGTTATTTAGCATATAAGATGATTTCACTTTGCTCTCGGGAGACTGAAACTCCACCGAAAAAACCCCCATCGCCTTTATATGACCAGATGAGTGACTTAATTCAGCTATTTGCTAACCAAGTTGTTACAAGGGGAAGAAAATGGTGGGGAAGTATCTCCCTGCCCACACAGCAACAAAAATTATACCTCAGGAGCAAATCTTCGTACTTTTTTTTATGTTTGAGCTTTTACGTACAAATTAAAACCATACTGTAAAACCAGAGTAAATCATCAGCTACAACTCTCTTCACCTCTCTATGTCTCAATCCAAGCAGAAAGATCACCAAGCAACAGTGCCACAGCATAGCCAAGAGGTGAGCAACAGCAACAGCCAAGCCAATTGAACCAACTATTGACCAGCCATGGGGCGGGACATAAAAAACCACCAACAGCAGCAGTCCCCCCCCGATATGATGACACATACTGAATATCCATCTGGGAAGGATACCCCCGACACAAAAATATTTTGACCCGTTGACCCATGTGCCGGGCTGACAGCCCTGACCCAGTTGAACTCCTGCATACATGCATAGAAAACTCAATTTCTGCCTACTGCAGAATTAAGATTTAGATTTGTTGGTCATCAATAAATTTTTGGGGGGGCACAAGTAAATTAACTTTTGATCTCTTGTGCCGATTGCAGGTTTATTTCACTCCCTCACGGGTCTGCGGGTAATGCTATTATTTTGTGGGTCTGACCCGCCAGATGCAGGACACTTGGGGGCTATGATATGCAGACCACGAATTCCAATGCCAAAACGAGCTTGACTAGCAAAACTAAGAATGAAACACTGATCGGGACATGGCCATTGTTGTATCTCTCAGTGTATTGGGCATACTAGATTTCATGCTGATCTTATTTTTCATTGTTCTCCGCAACATAATCTTTGTAAGGAGAGATGAAGGGCTGGAACTACAGGGTTTAATGATTGCAATACACGTTTCCTCATGCAGCGACCAGCAGCAGTTGTGAACAGAGGTGTATGTTTGTCTTATTTTTTGTCATTTTACAGTGTTTTTCCTAAGTGTCCCGGGAGACAATTAAATGTGTTCGAGTTTTTAGCGCTCACGCTTCATTTCCCTATAAGTTTCAAACTTGTTAGGCATGCAGTAACGTGGATTGTTGGATTGTTTTGAACTCCGCTCTCCGAGCCTGGCCGCCTAACTTCCTAGGAGTTGTTGGAGTGCTACTACCCAAAAGGACTCCTCTCTCGAGGAACACTATGGATTCTTTCGCTATTATCCTAACCTGGCTTACATTCCTAGCCTGGAATACCGGACATGCGCTCCTACTTACCGATCGCCCCACCAGAGTCCAGTACAGTGAAGAGCTGCTCCTTCAGTGGTATACACACAACCCTCCGGCTGACCTCGAACCACTAAACCTGAATAAATTCCGGGTCCAGGCGACCAGGCCTCGAGGTTTTCCCGGAGGTGGCTCCCGAAAGACCAGGAAATGAGGAAGAAGAGGAGGTGTTCGTCTGAGGCTGAGAAATCAGCCGCTCTCCCGCATCCCGCTGCCATTAATAATTCTTTTGAATGCTCAGTCCTTGCGGAATAAAACTAATGAACTTCAAGTGCAAGCTCGCTACAACCACGACTTCAGAGATGCTTGTATCCTCGCCTTCACTGAGACCTGGCTGTCAGACAGAGACTCAGACCGGGACCTTGTCATAGATGGATTTGGAGCGCCCATCCGACTGGATAGAGATGCCGCGGCAACAGGCAAGGTAACCGGTGGGGGTATATGTATGTACATTAATGAATGCTGGTGCAAAAATGTCATCATCCGAGATAAATTTTGTACTGCTGACATAGCATTGCTCTCTGTCTTACTGCGCCCTCCATATCTGCCTCGGATATTTCCCCAGATATTTGTAACACTTATGTACATACATCCTAGGGCAAACAAGAACAATGCTTGTGAGCTCATACATCAAGTCACACAAAGGCAACAATCAATTTCCCTGGACGCACCTAACATCATTCTTAGAGACATGAATCACTGCACCTTGAGAGACTTCCATCAGTACATCACATGCCCCACCAGATTCAACAAAACCTTGGACCTATGTTATGGCAATATCAAAGGTGCATTCAAATCCATCCCCCTCCCTCCTCTGGGCACATCTGATCACAACTGTATATACAGCTCATCCCTGTTCACCGGACTGTACTGAAGTGAGGAAAAGTGAAAATTTTTTGTGTAAAAGATTGGAATGAAAATGCTTGCCTCACTTTGCATGACTGTCTTGAGGCCACAGACTGGGAAATGTTCAAAGAATCTTCTGTTGACATAGATGAACTAACTAATGTTGCGAGTGGTTGGGTCTCATATTGCGAAGACTGTATTATCCCAGTGAAAACTGTAAAATCCTTTCCCAACAACAAACCGTGGGTCTCCAAGTCACTTAAAGAGCTTCTGTATAAGAAAAAGAAAGCTTTCAGGGAAGGAAACAGACCCGACCTAAATAAGATTCAGAAAGAAATTAAGCACAAGATCTGGGCCTGTAAAAGAAAATATAAAGATAAAATTGAGTCTCAGCTGAACATGAATAATCCCGGCTCCGCCTAGGCCAGCATGAAAATGATCAAATGATCACTGGGATCAAAGAATGCGACAGAAAGAAAACTTAACGGCTATAAATCAGATGTGGAACTGGCTCAGTGCCTTAACGACTTCTACACTAGATTTGACGTCATGATTGTAGCAACAACCATGCGGAGATTAAAAACAACCTCCTGTCGGCCCCTCCCCCCGCTCCCTTCTTTGAAGTAGAAGATGTGATCAGGGATTTTTTTTTTTTTTTAAATAAATTTGGCATCTCCAATCCCACCCGAATCTGGAATGCCCAATTGGTGAACTATGTACAAGGCTTGCTCGTATGCGACCCCTTGCTGCCAATTCAGGAGAGTGAAGACAGTTCACGGCTCTCCTCCGAAGCACGCACCTGTCAGCCTGTTGCTTCTGCTTTACTCATAGGTTGAATCTGCGCAAGTTCAGAACGAGGGCGGAGGATACCCGGACATGAACAGGCTTAGAATCTTCCTGACCAGCGCCCGTCTGGCCAACAGGAGGCACTTGAGCAACGAACAAGGCAACTATTATTTTCCCTTCCTGGCAGTCCCTTCCCAATTTGCAACCCTGTAGCGAAATAGCCAATTGTGTGCTACTCTTAAAAAGCTGCCGACCACTGCCGGCTGGTAAGAGGCGGGGATCGAACCCGCAACGTGATAGTCACTTCTGCTTCGCAACGCGATGCTTTACCGAGTGAGCCATCCGGCAGCTGTGATCAGGGGTTTTAAAAGGTGTTTAACCAGGAAAAGTCCTGGACCTGACAATATTAGCAGTCACCAATATTATGCTGACCAGCTTGGCCCCATTTTCAATTACATTTTTAATTTATCTCTTTCCCAGCAGAGGGTGCCATCCTTGTGGAAACAGTCTACAATAGTGCCTTTTGCCAAGACAACCAATCCAAAGTCACTAAATGACCTTTGGCCCATTGCCTTAACTTCACTAGTGATGAAGCAATTTTAGAAACTGGTCAAGGTGAGCTCCTGGTTAAAACTGAGGGTCTGTTAGACCCTCTTCAATTTGCATACAGAACTAAAAGAGGTGTTCAAGATGCCACTATCACCTGACTCAACCTTCTTCTTAAGCACTTAGAGGGGAGTAAGAGTCACGACAGGCTGCTTTTTATTGATTTCTCATCGGCTTTCAATACGATCCAGCCTCATGTCCTTGCCAAAAAGCTAACCAATTTCTTTGGTTTGGATGCATATCTTGTTGGTTGGATTCTTGATTTCCTTACAAATAGACTTCAACAAGTAAGAGTAAATGAAACACTATCTAGCTTTTTAACATCTTCCACCGGCTCACCCCAGGGCTGTGTTTTATCTGCTTTCTTGTATATCTTATACACAAACGACTGTGTCAGCCATCACGCTGATAGATTCATCTTAAAGTATGCAGACGACTCTGTAATCGTCAGCCTGCTCAGAGATGATGACGTTGAGCATGGTAAAGTTCTTAAAGATTTTCTATCTTGGTGCGACAAAGTCTTTCTTAAAATCAATGTCGCTAAAACAAAAGAGATCTGTGTTGATTTTAGAAGAACCTCCCCAGCTCCTTTATGCAGTGTAGTTCAAGGTCAGTCAGTAGACCTGGTCTCCCACTATAAATACCTTGGTACCACATTCGATAACAAACTGAAATTTGATCAAAATTGTGAACTACTATGCAAAAAAGGACAGCAGCGGCTCTCCTGTCTTAGGAAGCTGACCAAATTTCAGGTCGATAAGACTGTTATGAAAATGTTTTACTGTGCTTTTATTGAGTCTGTTATCACCTTTTCCATCACTTGCTGATACGGAAACCTCTCAAATAAAGACAAGGGGCCCTATCTTACGCCAGAGTCCCTAAACCGGTTATTTGGGGATTTAGCATTGCGTAACAGGCGTTCCCCCGCAAAAGTTGCGATCTTGCACACCTGCCTATATCCCTAAAACACCTTCGCTACCCGTTATAATATGCATAGGCGTGGTTTGGGCGTTATGCCAGTTAAACCAATCAGTGTGCCAGGTGCCATTGCCTTTAGGAGCAAGCTGCGCTATCCCAAATCCTCAAACGGAAACCCATGATAGAGAGAGGAAGGTCGCCATGTTTCTCCAAAGACGAAGTTAAATTGCTCATGCATGAGGTCAAATCCAGACAGGGGAGGATCTGTTTTTGTTAAGTTAATCATGAATTGTATTATTTTATTACAATTATTATTATTTGACATTGACATTTTGTTTAATGTTTGGTATGTAATTAAAAAAAAAACATCAAGCCTACCCCTTTTGTGATGGAAACTTCAAAAAAAAAAAAAAAAAAAAAAAAAGAAAAAAATGTGTTTCGCCATGCACTTCCAACTCCCTCTCCCGTCTGAAATGAAGCATTGAACAAAATCCCATTTTAAAAGAATAAAATTAGGTCTATGCACTGGCACTCAGCGACGTAACTTTTTTCCAGCGAGAGCGGCATTTCAGAACTCTTCAGCGAATGAAGGTACTTCTGGTAACAAGTACGAGGTTTCGTCCATTTACATTTTCCAATCGGACAGCTGTCTATTTTTTACAGCAAGTTGCGTGACCACGCTGCAAAAACAGGTGTGCGTACTTGTCGCCAAAATCACCTTCATTTGCAACAGAGTTCTGAAATGCCATTCTCGCTGTAAAAAAAATTACCATTGCTGAGTGCCAGTGCATAGACCTATTTATAATTAAATTATTTTTCTGTACTGAATGTAGCCCATTATTTTGTCGCTGTTAGATTGCATGGGGGAGAGAAGCCGTGTCTTCAATTGCCACTTGATTATTCTTGAATTGGAAAACGTGTTAATAAAGGAAAACCATCTAGAATTAGCCAGGACTAATTGCAGTCAATATTATATATTATATATAATAATTATATACTATTATAAAAGCGGAAAAATGATTGATACAAAATACAAACCATATAGACTTACCTGAAAGGCCCTGGTAGCTGGTGCGCTGGCAGTACACGCATTCTGGGCGTCTTCTATTATTTATCTGGGGATGAAGGCGATTTATTACCATCTCTGCCATTTTCTCAGGGGTTCAACTGAGGCTAAAGCAAAGTGGCTTTTTATAGGCAAGTTAATTCAGGAAGTGGAGCCGCATGTGCACGTCCACATGTGTCCAAGTGGACGCGCATTGAAGCCACCTGGGTGCGCTCTTTTAAAAGCCCAAATGGGTAGCGGGTGGTTTGAGGACCCGCTATACGCTTTCCCTAACATGTGTGGTCAAGATAGCAATTGTAGGGAAAGCACATAAACACGCCCACGGGCACACCTCCAGGCGCAAATAAGGGAGTTGGCATAATGCATAGCGGGTAGTGTGGCCGCAAGATACCGTTTAGGGATAGTGGAAGCTGCTAAATGTGTAATTCACGGGTAGCGGGTAGTGGCAATGGGTAGGGCAGTGTGAAAGATAGAGCCCAAGAACTCCCTCAGGAGGATTGTCAAAGTGGCCTCAAAAATAGTTGGCGCAAACTTCAACAACTTAGATGACATTTATAAAAAACAAGTGCTGGAAAAGGCTAAGTCCATCCGCACAGATGAGTCCCACCCTCTGCATTCATAATATAAGCTACTTCCCTCTGGCCTTCGCCTATCTGCTCCCTTAGCCACCAAAAACTGATATAAATTTTCCTTCGTGCCTGCTTCTATCCAGGCCCTAAATGTTGAGGAGAGGAGGAGGTAACTTGTTATATCCTGTGCTACCTTTTAGTTTATTTACCATTACCTACTCAACCGATGTGTGATTTCTCATGAGTAAAGTTTTAGAGAAGTACCTTACAGTGCTGCTCTTATCTTATGTATTTACTTTATCCTAATGATTTTATCTATATTTATTCTCTTTTATTTATTATGATTTTCTTCTTTAATTTTGAGACTGAGCTGCCACAGCATGAAATGCTGCTTTTCTATCGTTCTAATGCACCCAATGAACTGTATTTAACCGTCTCCTGTAGGCTCGTATATATATTGTTTTGAGCTGTTGGTATGTCTATTTGTTCAGAATGACTATGTTTTACTGATGCCTGTTATCCTGTTTTACATTTTGCAGCACACCAAATCACCCTTCTGGGACAATTAAAAAATGACCTTGACCTTGACCTCAGCGTCTTTAAACTGCAGCCTGTTAAGGCCCAGGCTGCATTCCTCAGTCTGTGATCATTACCTACAGCTGTTCCCTGTTGTATTGAACCCTAACAGGTGCCATTTATTGTGAAACCTTGATTTGGAGGAATTTAATTTTTAATTAAATCAGTAAATGATTTTGGTTGGTTCCACTGTAACATTAATATCGTTCAGTATTTTTCACGTTGTTATTTAGAGTTTCTCTACAAATACATTTAAATACAAGAATTCTTTTAAGTGTTGTTTGTGCATTGCCTGTCAGTGGTGCCTGTAATTTTGGAGCCTCTGTATCTAAGAGCCGCCCCCCCCCCCCCCCCCCTGCTGTGCTCCCTGTCCTCCTGGAGTTGACAGTTGTTGAGTCTGACTGACAATGGGACAATTGAATGTTTGAAAAAAATGTGCATACTATATTTTCAAAAAAATCTAAAAATGTTTTGGAAGGAGCGCTTCCTGGACTCAAACTCAGTTTAGTTCAAGGTTCTCTTTGGAAAAGAATGCATTTAAACTTCAAAATCACAAAAAAAAGAAAAAATCCGAGGCACTCTTTTAAAACACTAAAATGCCTTTATTGTCATGGCGTGGTCACAGAGGACCTTAAAAACCAATTCCGATGCAAGGGAGTCTCTGACGAAGGCTTGATGGCAAAACGCGTTGGAATAAGTTCTTAAGGTCCATGACCATGTCATGACAATAAAGGCATTTTATATCATTTCGACTGTCAAACATCATTTGAAAAAAATAATAATACTCACTTGCATTTGATGCAAAAGTTTGTACCAAAAGCGTGTAGACGGTTGGTAGTATAAGATTGCATGATTTATAATTCACACCAAAAAAAAAAAAAAAATCTCTCAAGTTTTTAGTTTTTTGGAGAAGTAGGGGGCAGCTTGAATTTTGCGTCACAGATTATGATTTGCTCTGAGCAAGCAACACTGTCAAATTTAGCTGACTCGTGGTCAATGAGTTTATGATCCAGATAATTATAACCTGGACTCAGGCAATAATACGGACTGAATAGGCAACAGACAGCAATGCAGTTTGATCACGTTTACAAGCAGTTTTATTATAATCCAGACAGCTTGAAGAAAGAGGGGCAGAATAAGTTAAAACAAATAAAGAATAAACAGAAGGGAATTCAAAAAGGGGACTTAAGTCCCCAGGTGACTGCAGAGCACCAACACGATGCAATCTGGAAAGTGTGAGGGAGGAGGGAAAATTGGTGCATTCACAGCAAATGGTGCAATCACACACATCAAGAGGATTCCACTACAATCTGTGAAGAAAGAGTTAAATACCACACATTCACAGCTATATTAAGCTGAAAGCGGGCAACATAATTTTTATTTATCCACGGTAAAACAAACAAACAAACAGACAAAAAATTCACAAAAACAATCCCAACCACCTCACCAGTGCTGGTCACACTCGTGACGGTCCTGTACTCTCCATGGGGGGTAGAGTCAGGCACTGATGGAGAAAGAAAACACAGTCAGAATCTAATGACATAAAAGTCCCTTTGCATCCAAACAATCAAGACAAAGATTAAAACCAACAAAAACTATTCAGCATGCCACCACAACTAATTTTATTGGAGAAAAATAAACGGCATTCGTGCTTGGCTTGAGAGGCTGTTTTACAGGTGCTTCTGGGGTGAAGGCGCAAAGTCACAATCTGGGATACTCAAAGAAAGACGTGCTTTTAAAAGTCATCACTTATCTAACAAAGTATTAAAAACACTAATTCAAACCAATCCCATGACGCCATTACAAGCTGTGCTTCCATACTACATTATATAGTACACCGGGAATATACATTAAAAATAACCAACGAATACCTCAAAAAAATGAACTCACCTGAAACTGTGTTTGCACTCCCATGACCCACAGCACAGTTGGAGTTCTCCATAGTAAAGCTTGAAACAACAGGAAACCCAAAGTTACCAGCTTCTGATCCAGGTTAGTGGAATTCAAAAAACAAAATGGCACCCAACCTCCATTTATAGGGTATCGAGTGAAGACTTCTGGGAGTAGCAGTCTAATTCCTCCTTTCTTTATTACATGATGTATTGTATAACCTCCAAGCTCTTTTTTGTTTTTCAGTGAGTCTCTGCAAAAAATACTTCAGCATTGAATTTTCATGAAGTTTTCTTGTGTTTGTGTTACTTTTTGTCCCAAAATAAAAAAAAAAAACCTTGACATAAGTTTTAATTCTGAATAATGCTTGCATCTTGCTTCAGTAAAATAATTTTTCCAGTCTCTATGAAGCTCAAATCCTCAATTATAAAGCCTTAAACACGGTCATGCGCAATTGGCAAGGATGGGCTTGATTTGGCATCTGTGCTGGGGTTGAGGAAAGGAGGTACTGTATGGTTTGCCACAGCATGAAGAACCTGAACAAGAGGATGCATAAGTTTTGTTCTTGTGATGTCCCCCTCTACTTTGTGGCAGATTGCATCTGTTTTAATGAGTGGTGTTATGATCCAGACCAGGAATCAAGTGTGGAAGCGGGGTACAATTGAATAGTAAGGTTTATTGACAGCAAAACGGCAACAGGAGCCCTAAAAGAAGAGGGCACAGTTCAGTTCAGATGAAGCAGGCGAAGCAGGGCTTTGCTAATCTCTGGCCAGTGGCTTTCCGCAATGACAGCCATGTGGAGTGCACACATCACCAGAGCCAAACTATTCAGACAGAAGATAAAGTAGCTCGAGAGGAACTTGGTTCCAATCCTGATGACTGTAGTAGGAGCTTTTTCCTAACAAACTAGACAGAGGAACAGATTTGGAAAGGGTTAAAAACAGCACATTCCCAATCCTGATCCCTGAATTAGGCTTGGAAGCTTGTTTATATTTAACTGGACAAAGGAGCTGACTTGAACTGGGTCATCTTGAGCCCAGTCCCAATCCCAGATCCCGAATAGGTTTAGAAACTTGCTTGAATTAACTGAGTATGAAGGAAGGCCACCGCAAATTGCTGTCATTAAAGGTAACATTATAATTAATACAGTAAAGACTCAAAGTTTCAACCAGGGATACTGACTGGTTCTAAGCACAAATAGCGAATTACAATCCAGAAAGTTGTAACTCAAAGCAGGTGGTTTAAATACATGTCACAGATACATGAACAATGAAATGAGACACAGCTGGGGAGGGGAACACATGCGAGGGGTAAATCAATCAAAGGAGTCATGCTTAAAACAGACACCTGAACAGGAGGAGAAATGGAAGGTATTCACATAAGGGTTGTGACGGAATGGCATGACCTATCGAGTAGTGGGGCACTGTGGGCCTGATTATGCAGCCTGGTGTTCTTGCAAATAGGTTTCTCTTTTTTAATTAATTTTGAATGCCTCCGAATGTCCAAACCCTCTGCCTCATCTTAGGAGGTGGTTACAGCACTCGGTTTCCTTGCACGGTAAATACTCTGTTCAAGATTTTTTTAATGAGTACGTGTGCTGGCTAATGGGGCTCTGGTAAAAAAAAAAAAAAAAAAAAAAAAAAGGGCAAATTTCGATGCTTTATAATATAAAAAGCATTTTTTGGAATAAGTTTTTCGAGACCATTCGTGTCCATCGCCGCCTATTGGAGGACACTTGAAACTCATTCATTTATTTTGAGCTTTATGAGTCAAAATGTTTGATTTGTGGCAAAACTTGGTTATTTTATGATTTGACTGAGCTTTATGTGGAGAGCCATTTGGACAGAGCTCTTACTTGGCTTCAAGGAAAGTTTGTAATTTTGAATATCATGCTCCAATGTTACGCACTTGTTGTGAAGGAATTGATGATCCCAGAGATGAACGGTTTTACCGCCAGGCCATTTTTTTATTCTCAGTATTTAATTTTGAACAACTTCAACTTTGAATTTTCATAAAAGTGCACCTTTAATGGTTTTTCATTATTTTAATGTCGTAGCGTGAATCATATCATTTTTATGCACATTTAAAAGGTCTGTGTCGATAAACAATTCGAAGTCACCTCCAGAATAAGTGCTCTCTGCTGCAAAACTCACTGCTCCAGAGCTGACTGAAATGACCTAATGGCTTCTGGCCATTTTTTCATCAATTGGTGATGTCACCATTTGAATTTATCAAGGGCAGATAGTTTGGCACGCCCTTAAATCAAGTGGGTTTCGCCCACAAGGCTTAACCGGTATTTGTTTCTAAAGCGGAAATCCATTTATGGCAAGGGGCTTGACAAGGGGTGCGAACGATGGACCAATCACAAGTGAGTGATGAAGTTGACCAATCACAACGCACTGAGGTTTTCAGGAGGGTAGGGGCAGGACTTTCAATGGAGCTTTTCACAGACAGGTACTGCAGAATTGGCAAGCATGAGAAAAAAAAATTGAGTTAACAATGACCCATTTAAACCTTTTTTTCAAGAATACAAGAATGATCAGTGAAAAGTCACAAAATGGGGGCACTTTAAGATTCGTCTTGTTTGCAGCCCTTATTCTGTACTAAAATTATGAAAATAAGAAACTGAAATGAAATGGTTGATCTAAATGCCACCAGTGTCGTCTTGTTACATTTAAGTTATTTTCCTCATCTCTTTGCTGCTAAAATCTTGAATTATGAAGCCTGAAATGGGAAGACACATAAATTGCCTGATTTGGCTTCTGCGTAATAGGGTTACTGGAGCAAGCAACAAGGTAGTTGTAAATGAACATCGCAATCCCTCGAGAATCTCACCCCAGATCGATCCACTCCTCTAACAAGAGCTTAATCAATCCACTGTTCAGACAAGGCCCGATTCCATGGCACCAAATGTGTCCTCAACACCATTCTGAGCCTCTCATATGCAAAGTCTAGAAGTGCGAGGCAAATCAAAGTCCTCCTTAATGTCTTGAAAAAGTACAGCCCAGTGTTTTCCACTGTGGCTTTCAGTGGGAGAAGAGCAGATTTTCGTCAGTTGATTTTGTATCCTGCCATATTCCAAAAGAAAAAGGCAAAAGGGGGCAGCCCTGGCGACGTCCTCTTGTGACCTTGAACTGCGGTGAGCAGGTTTTGCTCATTAGAACCGCTGCTTTGGGATTGGCATAAAGAATCTGAATCAATGGAATAAAATTTTCCCCAAGCCCCATATGTCATAGAGCGTCCTACAAATATCACGGCTCCAAGTGATCAAAAGCTTTCTCAGCATGTAATGACAAAATAGCAACTGGAGTGGCAATATTTGGGGAAGCCCTAATAATAAGCAGTTTATGATGATTATTATTAGCTGCCTGACCAGTTTTCATGAACCTTGTCTGATCATAGTGGACTAACGTAGTCATACACGGCTCCAGATGGCGAGCAAGTTCCTTTGCCCTCATAGTGATATCAGAATTCAACAAAGACAGGGTACCATAATGCCATAATGTCAAAACCAGAAAATTTTCCAGTATTCATACTTCATAATGCCTCTTTTAAGTCTGTCATGGGAGCACTAGATGATCCCTAATTCACAAAGTCACTTCAGGTCACTGGGGGTTGTGGAGAAAAGCTTTTATCTTTCTAGTTTTGCCTGAGCCTGCAGAGCTGTATCGTCTCGGATAAAAAAAAACTCAAAGTAGAATTTTCTACAGAGGAGTTCAAGCTGATAGAACCATCTTTGAATCAAATGGTAGAAATATTACAAAATTCGCTGTGATTATAAAAGGCAACTTGCAGCATTTGCTTGATTTTCCCTGGTACTCATGACAACTAGAGTCATACAGATTGTAGTCTTACCATAGTAGGAAATCTTCCAAAATGAACTTTAATTTTGAACATCAAGTGATTGAAAATAGCTAAATTTGCAAGACATCATGCCATTACAATGGAATGAATGAAAATATTCCTTAAAATAGAGCATAATATACAGCCGAGAATGGTTTGAGATTTCATGAGGCTGCATTTGTAACGGAGAGTCTGTGAGGTTGAGTGTGCACTCTTTTTTTAATTTGGGGTCAATGGGCCTCATTCAAGAACCGTTCTTACAAACAAATTTGTTCTTAAGTTCTACTTACGAAGTTTTTACGAAGATTATGGCATTCATGAATGTTTTCTTATCCAGGATTTGTTCTTCGGTAAGAAAAATCCTACGAACGCACAGGAGTACTCTTACGCACATTTCAGTGTCAACATGTTGGCACATTGGTTGTGTTGCATTCTTTTGGGCAGTTAGTTAAAATGCGAAATTACAGTGATATTTCCGTCATATTCATTTATTTTTATTTATGTTTTTTTTTTTTGGTAATTTACAGAGCATTTTTTATTTTAAAATAAATTAAATGTACCAAAACTTTACAAAACAGCTCCGTACTCGAACAAGGAGCAGCTGGCGACGCATGGCTCATTGGTACATATCTTTTAATAATTATAATTTCCCACAATAGTGTCTTTTGATTTGATTTGATCTTAATTTGATTTGATTTGTTTTATTAGGGGATCGAGGATATGCCCTGGCCCCCTGGTTAATGACACCACTGACCAACCCTCAGAGTCCTCAGATTTCATATAGCTAATCAGATTCACGCACGCACTCCCTCCACCATCGAACGCACCATCGGCGTTTAAAAGGGACGTTAGATGTGTTTGGACGCAGCAGGTGGCAAATTGCCATACAAACCGGAGAAGGTATGTAAAGAGAACTGAAGATTTGTTTTATTCTTGTAAAACCGCTTAGACTAAGGTCAAGTTTAATCAAACTCCTTGCATCTTCTAATTTATGAGTCTACCTCACCATTACAGGTCTGTAGGATAATCATGGCCTGCTGTGTCCCGCACAACATCGCTATGAAGCGTGGTGTGCCACTTTCCCCTCAGCCACTACACCATGAGAATGTGCGTCCTGACGCAATGATGGGACCAGACTGCAGGCTCGCTGTTCAAGTTCGGGTGCAATTAATTGCCCGTTTGTGAATAATGTTGCATTAATATTACAATTTGAATCGAACAGTCTGATTTTTTTTAAATAACTAAGTCTATCACTTCAAAAATGAGGACAGACCGGTTTCAGTGCACATCTTTCTTTTTTTAATTCTCAATTTATTTGAGTGTACTGGATATGGTTGCGAGTGTTGAGGCAATCTTATTGAGCGTGTCAGCTATCCTTTCTTGATTGTCCAACACCGCTTCAGAGATCAGGCAAGGAGAGGCACGGTGACGGGACTGAGTACGCATGGAGGTACTTCTGCTGGAGAGTTCTGGTTCTGTTGCAGGTTGGCTCCGCGGGACTTCATCTGTGAATAAATAATAAATCAAAGCCATTGTTGCGAACCTCAGTCCAATACTAAGACGTTATTTTATCTTACACGCACTATGGTAAACTACTGCCTTTAGGACACGTTTTTATCCAGACACTCAGTCGACAGTACTCCTAAAACTAGTGTGGAGAAATTAAACAATTAATTACATTTACAAAAAAAAAACTATAGTGATTTAGATTTTTCCCATAGCCTACCTGAGAGTGCCGTCTCCCCGATGATCGCCCCGATGCGCTGGTCCCTCAGACAGGTTTGGGGTGTCTGCTGTTCCCCCTCCAGTCCGCTGCATCTCCCGTCGGAATTTTGAAAAATTTTTTTTTTTGTCAGATTTGAGATCAAACCATTTCTTTTTCACCTCCTCTGTTGTGCGTCCTTCTCCAGATACTGCGTTCACTGCATGTGTGACAGCCTCCTCCTTTTTGTTAGTGTTAATGTAACCTGCATTAAAGCTACTAAATATATATATATATATATATATATATTTTTTTTTTTTCCTGCAGGAGTACCTCCTCCTCTGAACTACCAAAGTTTTTTTTTCTCTTTACTGACTGCGCTCCAATTGATTTACTTTTTGCTTTGGACATTTTGTTGTTGCTGTTTCCTCTGTATGACATCTGTGCCTGCTCACAGCCCTGCAGTTTCATGCCCTTTTATGGGAATTGATGGGCGGTTACCTATGCTAATCATATGTTAATTAGGCTCAACTGGCACGCGCTCTCAGTTTACGAGGAGATGGGATTCATCATTTTCAGAACACAGCTGCGAACAATTCTGCAGTTTAAGAACATGTTGATGAATCCAACGTAGAGTTTTCTTAAGAACCTTCTTAAGAACACCGTAAGAAAGAATCTAAGAAGATTCTTAAGAAGTTATTGGTGAATGAGGCCCTATATTACTTTATAAAGGAGGAATTTGCTGAGCTTCCATGGATGAATAACTTTCAGTTAGTTTTCATTTGGGCACTGAATGGATGAGTACTTTGCCATCCACTTTCATTTTAATTATCAAAAAGATAAGAAAATAATGATATCCGCTTACATTTGATGCTGAAATCTATGATAAGCATCAGAACTGTTACGTTCACGGAAGGACACCAGTAGCGAATCTTGAATCCAAAGCAGGGGTCCCCAGTCTTTCCCAGAAAGGGCCAGTGTGGGTGCACGCTTTCATTGCAACCAAGCTATTACACACCTGATACTACTAATCAACCCCTGGACTCTTTGCTAATAAGCTTGATTAGTAGCATCAGGTGTGTAGCTGCTTGGCTGCAATGAAAGCCTGCATCCACACCAGCCCATTCTGGGAAAGATTGGGGACCCCTGATCCAAAGAATGAGATTTTTAGGATAAACGAACAAGGTGCGTTGGCCAACAAAAACTCCACAACTGAACAGAACAATGCTGGGGAAAAGAGGGGCACAAGGCCAACAAAAAACTACACTCAAAGAGCTGAACTATAGGGTTGTATGAACGCAATACTATGACAGAGCATGAAATACGTGGTATGAGTACAGGCATGGAATCAACAATGAAACAGCGGACCGACTGCCAGCTGGAACGCCTCCACAGAAGATAAAGGAACAGGGCTGATCAGAGAACGAAGAACACCTGGGCAGAACAGGGAGGGAACAAAGCATGAACATGAGACATTGGACAGAGGCTTAATGACATAACCATTAGGAAAATGGCTAAGTACCAATGAAGTATGCAGATTGAAGGAAGCATGAGAAAGTTACGCTGCAAAGTAAAGCAAGATCTGAAATAATATCGAAGCAGGAAATCATGCCAATTAACACCCTACATAAATTAGTAATATTAGTAAAGTGTCTGTCTAAGGAAAACACCTCCCGTGAACGTTAGTAAATTTAGTTAGTAACTAAAAACAGTTGATTGACATTAAGCTTAGAAAGGCCCGAAACCAGTACTGAAAAAAAAATGGAAATGCCGCAGCCAGCCAATGGCAAAGAAACAGTGCATGCACGCGAGAAAACAAAACGTGGACTGGAAACGCAGACATGAGGAGGATTCCATTTGGCAGTGCAAGACAAGACCTGGAAACAGATACAAGGTGGACAGAACAAGAATATAACAAAAACAGTTGCTTGGTTGTGAAACATTGTCGTATTTATAATTCACACTGAAGCAATAATCTCAAAATGTTTAGCTCTTTAGTGAGGTGGAGGGCTGCAGCTTATTTTTGAGTTCACACATAATCAGAAATTATGAGTATACTCCTCAGATTTAGCACACTTCCAATCAGTGTGCTTCATTTGTGAGACAGCATAAGAACAAATTTTCTCAAGTTCCTTTATACCAACATTTACACATTATAATTGGGATTTATCAAACTTTTGCCGAGACTGACTTGACAGATGTGAGCTTATGTCAAGCATACATAAATCGCATTGCTTGTTCTCCATCTTGAATATTTAATTTTGAACACCAAAATTGAAGACCTCTGTTTTCAAATGTTAAAAGAATCAGAGAAAGTAAAGAAATTTCTTTCATTTTATGTTTGGCATTTTCCTAATATTTGAAGCTCTCAACTCAACTGCAGAGAACATATTGAGTTTATCAAGAATGATGTAATCAGTTTCAGAAAAACATTTTTACTGTCATCATTTCATGGTTATCAAACTAAGCTTTGCCATCAAAACTCACTAAAATATGAGTGGTTCCCAAGGGATTGTCTTTTACCTTACCAAGAAATCTAAGTGGTAATCTTGTTTCAATCTAATTTGGCTCATTAATTTACAGATGTTGAATACTGTGTGATTGAAATATCTGTGCAAGGTAAGATCCTAGCCTTGGGAAGCACAGAGAACTTAAAACTTATGAGACAATATTTTAAAGATTCAGGAAAGGAATAATATATGTAAGGAATAATCAACTGGTAGGTGTTCATTACACGGTTTGAAGGCACGACGCGGAGGCGAATAACCACCCGACACGAAGCAGAGGTCTCCGCAAAATGCCTTAAAACTGTGTAATGCACAGCTACCAGTTGATTATCTCGCTAATACCATGGTCATTTGCCAGCAATAATAAATCAAAGCATTCAGAAATTTTCGATGAAAGTTTTGCACTTAAAAAAACGAGCTAGTAATCATTACACAGGCGTCGCGACTTCTCATAGCCAATACTATCGGCCAAGATAACCTGAACCAGCTAACTTAGTTCAGCTTACCTTCACGGAGCAAGAATTTTTTGCGCATGCTAACATCCTTTTACCAGCTTATGATTTGGTAACAGATTCCATCTGAAACAGAGATTATGCATAAAACATTATGCACGATTATTCAGACTGCAGCTAACTCGCTACCTGCAATTCAAATGAACTTATGACGGTTTCCGTAGAGCCATAGAGCTGAAATCAGTCTGTTGTCATAGCAAAAAGCTAGCGAACTGTCAACAGTTGCTGATACGTGAAGCGGACATGTTAGCTTCCTTTGTAACCGTACACAATTACTATTGTTTAATGAATAAAGCGTGATTACTTCGCTGCTTAAATATTTACTGCCATTATCGCTGGAGTACCAATTGTTAACCACCCCGCAGGATGCAACGTATCTGATTCTGCCAAATTTACTGGAGATAAATGAGTAGGTTTATGTTATACCCAGCCAAATGCCAGTGCTCTAACATTGCTATGGTTACAGGTTGGCTAGCGGATGAATTTTGAACGGTGAAACTGCCGTAGGTCGTACTACCTGTGCGGTTCCACGGTTTAAATGCATACCTGCCAGCCAATCAGAACAGTATTCACCCAGACCATGGTATAAAGACAGGTGACAAATTACGGGAAAAAAACTTGTGCAGATACATGGACAAACATAATAAATGCAGATGCTTTATTCATTTTCCAGGCATGGTTTGGGCCCACTCTTCCCTTTTAAGGTGGTAGGGTCACTGCAACTCAGTGCATTCCAACAATGATGGATGTGGTCTCTTCCAAGTTGACAATGGGACAAGTCCCACAGTGCTCAAGGGGTCTCTGAATGGTTTTATGAGAATGAACATGGTTCATGATCAGATCTCGGACCAAATGCATTCATATGGGAGATTGTGGAAAAACATGTTCGACAGCGCTCTCTGTCACCATTATCAAAACACCAAATGAGGGAAAGGTGCTCCATCTCTCTAGAAAAGTCTTGCACTCAAAGACTATAAACCAAAGTACATTAAAGCTGGTCTGGCAGCTTGAGGAGGGCCAATAGCTGACTAAAACTGTTTATGTTGATTTTCCCATTAATTTGTAACCAGTCGGCCGAACCATCTCAGATTTGGGTGAAATGATTTTTGGAGAGAAGTCTTTGGGTTGAAAGAAAAATCTTAAGTGTTTAGGCCCGTAAACCTAATGATTTTTTTTTCTAGGGCATCTAGAAGGGTTGACTTCTTGAATTCAAATTTGGACCTCTTAAGGCATTAGCCAATGAGGATGAAATGTATCAATGTGCCAAAGACTGCCCATATTCATTTTGATTGATGTCAATCTGCGATGAAAATAGTTCTGAAAATTTGCAAAATTTCTAGGGGCATAGCTCCTCGAGATGAGCAGGCTTTTCATAAATTTGGATGAATTCCCAGATTCATTAAGGCAGTGGTTCTCAAACTCGGTCCTGGCGCCCCACTGTGTATGCTGGTTTTTGTTCCAACCACAATTGCAATCTTAGGATTTTAACAAGCTGTTGATTTGTTTTAATTAGGTGCATTTATGCTAATATCCACATTGAGATATATTGTAAATATCAGCAGAAGGAATCAATTTAACCAAACATTTAATCAACATAAGCAATCAATACATTCCTCATTGGTGAAACACTTGAAACTTGGTGGCAAAACCCAACAATTTACTTGGCAAACAATGGAGTCACACCTGTTGTGTTTCGTGTTGATTTTATTTGGTTCAGGCAGGTTATTTGGGAAAAACTCAAAACACCTGACTTCAGAAACCTATTTTGGAGCTTACTGATTTTCTCAGAGTCTAATTTGGTCTGTTTAAAAATGTTTTCATCTGAAAATCCTATCAATATTGAAAATTAAGCACATGTTCAAGGGTTTTTATTTTTCATGGTAGAATGGATATGTCCATCAAAATGTGACTTAAGATGGTAAATAACTACTCTAAACATGGAATGCAGTGAATGAAGACAAAGTAACAGCTTCTAGAATTGCAATTGTGGCTGGAACAAAAACCAGCATACACAGTGGGGTGCCAGGACCGAGTTTGAGAACCACTGCATTAAGGTTACAGTACCTTTGGCCCACGCTTGCTCTGCTGCATTGTTGCAGCATCAGGTCAGCAATTATAGAAACTTTAATGTAGACTCAGAATAATGAGTTGATTTTGATTCTTAACTTCGATCGAAAATCAAAAAATTAAAAAAATTCCACACAATGCCAAATAGTCCTGAATTAACGGAAATCCTCCACAACAAAAGTCATCTGTCTAATATATTTGCTGTTCCCAAGAGGTGCTGATCATTTAGCTCTTGTCCAAATGAGTCATAAAAAGCTCTGTCGCTCAAAAACTGTAAAGTAAAATTTCTAGTCTTATATTTCTGGTCACCCTTTTGCTAAATAAATTGAACCCCAAATGGCAAGTTTCTGAGAAAACTTAAGATGATGTCAGTTTTTTCAATAAAATTACATTATCGGACATTTTCATAAAATGTTTCTGACATGACTGCTTGCTTGTCTTTTCCTTTATTCAGTTTCTGCCTGCTTATGACAGGGAAGTGAGAGCTGACTATTAGGAGTTAAAAACATTATTAATGTGAACTTATTTTCCCAAAAGGCAAAATACACACATGTACTCAGGTGAAAAACTACAGATGCTGGATATTTGGAATCAAATTTTGACCCGTTTTGTGAGATACCCCAGCTGGCACAGCAGACTTGGAGGAAGAGAGGAGGAGCTCCACAGCTGTCCCCACCCATCGAGCTGGGAGCTGCAGACTGTCTGTGTGGCCTTTTCAAAGGGACACAGAAACCTACAGGAACAGAGCTTCAGCAAACACACAACAATTGAGCTATCAATACCACCACAATAATCAACAATAACACTGATCACTTCTGAAGTTAAGACAAAGTAGTCATGTGGGGCAATGTTTGTTATACAAATACACTGCCACATATCCCACATAAAAAAAAAAACTTCCTGTATTTCTTCCTGTATTTTTGCATGCTTGCGCTAGCCAAGAACTAGGGCTGATGTGTATTAAAAGTGTAATCATTAGGATAAAAAAGAAATACTTAGATAGCTAGTGAAATGATATTTTGAAAGTTTAAAAGAAATATTTTTATGCCCAAGAACCAGCCTGAAATATGATTTTTGGATGAAGTTTTTAATTTTTTTCCCAATATTTGGTGCTTTTTTATCGAGAATCTGTTTACATGCTTGTGTCAAATTGCAAGCACTCGCTCGTGTGGCTGCGACAGGCTAACAGTGTAAGAATATCACCACATTCTTCTGTCATAAAAGTTTAATATGGGGCCCACAAAAAGAGAAGTGTATATCATCAACTGCACCAGCTCAGAACTGTCATTCTCCTTCCCTTCCTCCCTAAGTTCCTCTCTTTAACGACCACAGTGTGTTAGTTCAACTTGAGAAACTTTGGACTTTTTATTGCTTTGGACATTCTCTGCTGCCTTGCATCTGGAGCCACAGGTAAAATACATGGCCAGTTTCTTGTTTGTGGCAATGATGAGCACTGGACTGATGGTGGAGTAGCAGGTGGCAAAAAAGATGCGCGTGTCCAACACGGCCTCTGGCATATGGGAAACAGCAAGTGAGTAGAACCACAGTACATTGTCCAAGGTGAACAGTGCCACATATGTGCTCACAAGCAGCAGGACGGCACGAGATGCCTCTTCAGTCTTCCTGCCGGCTCCCTGCAGACCCTGAACCTGCTGACGGTGCCGATGTAGGACCACCATCACATACACTGCTGCTGCTGCCATCAGGCCAACAAAAAGGAAATCTCGTGTGGTAGTCAACACACCCATGACCATAAAAGATATGCGGCTTGGGAACACCACAATGCAGAACTCCAAGTTTAGGGTAAACTTTGGAATGGTGCCATTGACAGGAAAAGCTTCACTATAGAGAATGTTAGTTTGGTAGATGATGAAGCTGAGTCCATAGAGGAAGATGATGGTGTGAGTTAGGTGGCCAGGAAGCCAGCGTTTTAGCCAGGTCCAGCCAGGCTTTGACGGTGCCATAACCACACACTGGTAGGAGCTCAGCAGGGAGGTTGTTGTGACAGACATGGCCCGGCCAACACGGTAGATGAAGAGAACTGTTTTACAGACTTGACTGCTGAACCCCGGGTTGATACCCCCAGCAGTCAGAGCCTGAGGAATACCCTGGCACAGCGTCACCATCAGGTTGGCAAAGACAAGCTGGCTGAGAATTAACTCATTGTGCGGCATGTGGCCCCGTACAAGAAATAAGTGCCAGAATAGCAGGAAGGCTCCCAGATTACCTGGGATTCCCACTACAATCAGACCAATGAAACCAGCTGCTTTCAGTGCCAGACGGATCTCCATATGCCCCTCAGGTCTGTGGGGAAAGAAAAAGGGAGCGTTGAGCAGTGTGTAGTGACTGAGTCTCCACCTCAGATCCAAAGCTGAGGATACAATCAGAAACCTATGATTATGCTGTAGAAACGAAGAAATTTGAGTCACTCAAGAGGAAATGTATTGTGAGATTATAAAGATTTAATGTCTGGGGCACTGTCGAAATGAGACATCTCCACATAGATAGACACATCTAATTAAACGGTATATTTTTGATATTCAATGAAAACATGTAATATCATTTCAGTGTAAATACATTTGAAAAATGGAGTAAAATTTAGGGGCAATCTTACTGTGAATAAAATAGTCAACTTTCATTAGATGGTTGACTGCTGCAGAATGCAAATCAATTGTATTTTATTTCACCAAATCCTTTAATAATCATTTGGGATTAATACAAATATGTTTTTTAAAATATAATTTCATTTTAAAAACATTTTAAACTGAAATACTGAGGTGGAGTTTAATTCCTTACCTGGTGCTTCAGAAATAATGAATTGTGCTGTAACTTGAAAAAAAATCTGCAGATTTATTATGTAGTGTCCTCCTGTTCCAGCCCTACTATGACCGAGTTCATTAATAATACATTGTCCCATCTCACAGCATGCAAACAGAGCCATGGGCGTCACTGTTGACAAGTTCATTAGGTTCTTTTCTGTCCATACAATGAAACAACAGAGCTAACATGAGACCATTCTGAATATATTACATCATTTGCACTGAAAAATATCAGCAATATTGCCAATGTCAGTCAATTCAGTCAGTTATCTTCAATATTAAACATATGACCAAACACTGGTTCAAGTTCAAGTCTTTTAGCAGACCCCATACAGAGCAACTCATAGCGGAAGGAAAAGAAACAATGAGAGTTTTGACTAAAGAAAATAACTAATAATAGAGCCACAGTTACTGTAGCCCACCTGCACATTCAACTCTTTTGGCCAACGTTGATTATTGCTTGCAGAGCCTAACAAGAACTATGCAACATTCAAGAAGTGACTAATAATGAATGCATATATTTTGTGGTGTATGTCTTTAGTTGCAGGGAACATTGAGTGTACCATTAGTAATCATGGAGTTCAAGAATATTTTTTATTCTGAAACTTCCTGAAAAAATGGGAGGTTGTCTGTTTAATAATTTTGACCATTGTCCTTATGGTGTCTTTATCAGTGGGAGGATGTCTGCATAGTATCAGTATCGGCTTCCTTGGAAAAGCAGTTCCGGAGATTTTTAAAAGCCATTTATGAAATTTAGGGGCATGTTCTGATGTCAGAGGTCAAAATGCTCTGTACAGAAAAGCCTGGTATATTCCTTATAGTATATTGAATCATGCTTCTTAATACCTACATACCAAATTTCAGCTGAACTGCGGCAAAAATTATTGGCAAATGGGTCAATGTGGTATTTTCCATATGGCTGCTCTGTCGATCATGATGGAAATTGAGTCACAAGGATTATGTTTAATAATGTTTGTAATAATGTTTGGTGTCCTCATCGGCTGAAAGATGTTGGCAAAGTGTCAGCTTGATTGGCCCAACAGTTTTAGAGAAGACATTTATGGACTCTGACGATGTCAACAGACAACATTGGGAAAACAGGCCATAACATAAGCCCACCAGACCATAGCCCCAGGTCACCTAAAAACTAACAATAAGGGTGATTAAAAATGATGCACGACAATGCACACTTGCATATCAAGTGCAAGTGGCATGTGCACAAAAAGCTTTGGGTAATAGTCCGTGAGCTGGGAGAGCCCACCGTGCCTCCCCCCCACCAATTGACCAAATCAAATTTTTCTGATTGCTAATTGTGCCCTCTTTGGATTTCAGTATGTTAACACTGAATAAACTGGGACTCAGTGCTGATTTGGTGGCAATATTTACAAGGCATGAGATCTAAATCTAATCCATCAACTTGGGGGTAGGGGAAATTCAAACAGTCATAACTCAAAAAATTTTCAACATAGGTTAACAAGCTGGGACTCAAATTATTGCCTGTGGCAATCTCTTTCCAGTGGTTTATAGTTTATGTAAATTAGGTCAAGAATGACATCAGCAGAGGTCAAAAGGTCACAATTGTTTTGCCTTGGCAAAAATCTCAAACGTTTTCCTTTATCAATAAACTGTATGCAGGAAAGGGGTCAGTTCCTACAATCTGGACCTAAAAACTATTTTATACATATATCTGTACAATTCTGGCCAACCAATGTTCAAGGATTAGCAAAAGGACCAGCAAAAAGTTTAACTTGACCGAATTTGTAAAAATACAAAAAACATTAAACTTTGATGATAATTAAAATCACCATAGGTTTGTAACCTATGAATCACAAAGAATCACAAACTGGCCCTCAAATTATTGTGTTAGAAACACTATTGCTTACGCTGCATTTTTATGCCCATACTATAAAACTCTGGGTGGCTGAAAAACAGAGGTGTAAGGTTCTTGCACCTTTGCATGAAAAATATGGAATCTTTTCACTATATTCCGTGCAAAATATTTCATTTTCATTCCCATTCCCATCGAGATCTATGACCTGCTGAGAGGAAGAAGAGTGAGAACACTGTCACAAAGGTTATGGAGGCCTTCAAAAACTTTCTCAATCCATTCAGACTGGGAGCAGATGGAAAATTGTACCGAATCTTGTCCGGTGCTGCAGTTCCTCTCGACATTGAACGCAATATCCAAGATGCTGAGACTAGAGGCAAGGCAGCAAAGGAAGCCTTTGTTGATGATCGGTTGTGCAAGAACGAACGTTTCTTGAACCCATACAGAGGCAGAGGCTAAAAACCTTTGCAGATATGGGGAAAACAGCTGCTATGAAGACAATGAAAACAGTGATTTGCAATACAAGCAGCGGTCAAATCCAGCATTCTAGTTACTGATACTTAGTTACTGATACTGTCACAGGAGCAGTCACAGAACATTGACTTGTAGGAACTGCTGAAATACCCACTGACGCCAGTGCCGTCTTCAATCGGAAGAACAGATGGTTATCTACTGAAGACGGGCAAGAGCAAAGGCTTTCAGTTCCTCACTAAGGGATTCCAGGATGCTGAAGTTCCTACGAGAACCAAACTGATGAACATTGAAGACGGTAATGCTGCCTTCCACACAATGAAGGAGGTCCCAGCCACCTTCGAGCAGATAAGTGAAAAGGTCTTTGCCATGTGGACTGCAGGAAAAACTGATCTTGAGTACCGACATGTACAAAAAGAATTCCATCAAATCGTTGGAATGATCCAGTTGATGGTCAGGAGAAATGCAAATCATTCAGGGGGAAAATATGTGAAGGCCACAGAACTGGAAGGAATTCCTAACTGACAATCACAATAAGCAGCAACTGATGAAGCTGATTCCCAAAGTGTGGAGCAGTGACAGTTTCAGCGACAAACTGAAGGACAAGACAAAACAATTCTTGTCTGTGAGGAGAAAGCCTACTTGTTGAGGTGCGAGAGTGGCGAGTCCGTGTCAGTGGTAGAGATCCCATCATACCAGTCAGACCAGGAGGAGACTGATACGCGGGTCATCCCCTATTGCAATTATGCATCCGACGCAGGTTATGACCATGTCCGGGTGAGGTCTCCAGATAGCGACCTGTTCTTCATCCTGTTGTTCTATGCACCAAACATCAACATCTTCTGTTTGACACTGGTTCAGGAAAAAGGAGACAGTCGCTGAATATTTCTTCCCTGGCTCATGACTACACCCCTGTGCACTGTGCAGCTCTCCTTGCCCTTCATGGATTCACCAGGTGTGACACAACAATTGCAATTTAAGGGATTGGCAAAGTGAAGCCAATCAAACTTTTGCAGAAACTACCTTGATTCCATGATGCCTTCGAGCGCCTTGGTGACGGCTGGCAGGTTGCAAATAAACTGTACCTTCAGCTGGAGGAGTTTGTCTGCCTAATGTACAGTCCGAGATGCCGGATATCTAGTGTGGATCAACTTCGCTGCAAGATGCTCCTTGACAAATGTGCTGGCACTGATCGGAAACTGGATCCGAGAAAGAATGTGGACTTAGCTGGTCTCCCTCCTCCCAGGATTTGTGTACGTGTGCACATCAAACGTCAACTACCAGGTTGCAATCTGGAAGCGTGCACATATGCAGAACCCTATTGTCCCTCTTTCCACAGATGATCATGGGTGGATTATGGTCGGAGAGGCAATAGAACCGAAATGGTGCGATGGAGATATCATTCCTCCTGAAATTGCAGGTGTGCTTGAAACACTTGCCGAGGACAGGCATGACAATGATTCCGAGTCTGACAGTGGCGATGATGGACCATGGGGAGAAAGTGATGTGGACCTTGTCACTGACAGCGAGGGTGACCACAGTGACTACGACTAGCAGCGCCTGAAGGACCATTTCTGATACAATATTTTGAGGGCTTTTTGCAAATTGGGTCAAGCTTTAATTTTTTTCTGGTCCTTTACTTCTGAGAATTATTGAACACTGGTTGGCCAAAATTGTATGGATATATGTATTGAATAGTTTTAAGGTCCGGATTGTAGGAACTGACCCCTTTCCTGTATACAGTTTATTGATAAAGGGAAACGTTTGAGATCTAATCTGGTAAAACCTAGTAACTCACTTTTTGGTGGAAATTGAGTTACACCCATTTCTGCAGTTACTAGGTTACTAAGCACCAAATAAAGTACTTACAGTCGCCATTGAGAATACCCGTTCTCTTTTTTTTTAACAGCGAGTTTATCCTGAAGGACTTAAGTTGTTTTCAGTTTTCTCAGTTTCAGGAAAAAGTGAGTTACTAGGTTTTACCAGATTTGGGGAGACCTTTTGACCTCCGCTGACATCATTCTTGACCTAATTTACATAAACCATATACAACTATAAAGAGCTTGCCACAGGCAATAATTTTAGTCCTAGCTTGTTAACCTATGTTTTGAGTTATGATTGTTTGAATTTCCCCTACTCCCAAGTTGATGGATCAGATTTAGATCTCATGCCTTGTAAATATTGCCACCAAAACAGTATTGAGTCCCAGTTTATTCAATGTTAACATTCTGAAATCCAAAGTGGGCACATTTAGCAATCAGAAAAATTTGATTTGGTCAATTGGTGGGGGGGAGGCACGGTGGGCTCTCCCAGCCCACAGACTATAAGTAATTTGAATCTATGCACAGGTTTGTTTTTTCAATTTATTTTCTTATGTTGTATTTCTTCAACTCCATGACAGGGATTTTGCCTGTGCTGTTTAGCTGCAGTGAATGTCCTTCAGGCTGGGCAGGGCAAGTGCTGTTGTGCGATTTGCCTCAGGCATTACACTCCCAAGAGATTTTTTGTCTGCAAGGAAACAGTTACTAAACTAGACAGGCATGCTGCCAGCCAGGATACTCTCCACTGAATGATTGCAAAACAGTCCCTGGATGCACCAAGAAACTTCATTTTCTCAGCTGCTTGATGTGATGAAGGGGTTACCACACCTTCTCAGCTTGGGTCTCCACATGTACAGCCCATGTCATTTCCTGTGAAACTAAGGTACAGAAAACAGCTCACCTGCTCCACTGGGGCTCCATTGATGGTGAGGAGGGAGTAACTGCTGGTTCCTCCTGTAATCCACCACCAGCCCCTTTTATTTGTTCACGTTCAGTGCAAGGCTGATGGCCTAACTCCACAGGAAGAAGTGGTCCACCTCCTCTAGAAAGGCCTCTCATTGCGATTAGGTCAACCACCATTGTGTCACTCACGAACATGATGATGGTGCTGGAGCTGTGTATGGCCTTAGAACATTCTACTTACACTGGATATTTAAAAAGACTGCGCACCCTCATTGAAATCAAATGTTTTTGATATATAAACCCAGAAGCAACATTAATATGCAATGCTGTGAAAAAAAAAATAACACTTCCTGATTTCTTCTATTTTTGCTTATTTGTTATGTTTAATGTTTCAGATTATCCAACTAGTTTTTTTCCCCCCTCCCTGAACACAGCCAAACTGTTTAGCCTACCGCAAAGCATCCAGCTGCCATTGAGGAAGAGGAAGATGTGGTACGTGGTTCCTACAACTCACGTGACCACAAGCCATTGCTTCTTCTCACGATACAGAGGCATTACCAATGACATGCTGCGTATGCCGTTAGATAATTATGTAGTCAGCATATAATTTGTGGCGCTTTTCCACTACACGGTACCAGCTCTACTTTACTCTACTCGCCTTTTTTGCTTTTCTATTAGGAAAAAGTACCTGGTACTTGGTACTATAGGTACTAGTAGATACTTTTTCTGGTACCTGCTCTCCTGGGGTTCCAGAAAACGGCCGACTAGGTACTAGTAGGTACTAAAATGTGGCGTGCAACATTGCAGCCCCCTGATTGGTCAGAGAGAATCGTCTCTGCAGAAGACAACTCGCTTCCGCATTATCGCTAGGAAACTGGTTTCACCTGCCATCATTGAAACAGGTCTTCAAACTGTGTTTTTGAAACGTTTGTTGTATTAGGCAGCTTGATTGATATACTGTGCGTTGCCTTACCTTTCAAACAAGGTTGTGTTTGATCACCGAAGCAGCTGCATTTATGAAATGCGTTTCTTTGTCTGTGACCCTGTTCGTAGCGAAATTAGAAGCAACGGGGTTGTGTCCAATTCTGTTCCCCTAATTCCCCTTGAGAAAGTTATTGTGGTGCCCCTTTTTTACGAAAATTGCGCGGAAAATAACTTTACGGATACTGATGAAGCATTTGGCCTAAGGAAAGGTATCAGATAAGATGATGCATTGTAAAGCGATAAATTCTAATACTCTGCCATCTCCTGCGATTTGCGCATTTGCTACGTGTTTTGCCTTCAATTTCAAAGTGAAATGTTTCATGAAGCCTGAATATGAATACTGTATGCCTTTTACGTATATCATTGCTTTGCGTTTTTAGGTGGCACGTTATTTAATGTGCAACCGAATCAGACACAACTCCAGCTGCTATCCTATGCATCAGGAGAATGTCAAACAGAAATTACAATTAAACACTCGCGGACTTTAGTGCCAAAACGTGGTGACGGTAGTGCACGTCCCCTTATTTAAACACATACAAATTAAACAAAATCGACGGAATAAAAGTAAACTTATTATAACTGAGGATGCCGTCGCGGCAGTAACATGCTGCATCGCAACGACGAGCATGTACCACGGAGGCGGTACTATCCTCTAATGGAAAAGCAACCCTAAGAAAGTATCTGGTGCCGAGTAGAGTAGAGCCGGTACCATGTACTGGAAAAGTGCCATTAGTTCACGCAGCTGCATGCACCTGGCTCACCACAAGTGTTCACTACAGAGCAATGAAGTAATGCATTTTAACCAGCTTAACCCCTTGCGAGCATCCGGCCATAGTCTGTAATGATGCGGTTTGGACTTGACCACATGGCTCACAGAAATATGTCTTAGCTGTGAGCCATCTGGAGACCCTAGATCATCCAACTAGTTATAAATGAAGACAAAGACAATGTGGGTAAATCGCCAATGCTGCTTTTAAATGATCATTTCATTTATTAATGGTGAAGAATTTTGAACCCTTATCCTACCGTGAGGGGTTCGTTCAGACCACGAACATTCTTTTCCGTGCCACTCAAATAGCATTTGTCATACCGGGCTAATATTTTCCTAATTTGCTAGTCTATTGTTCAACCGCATATAACACAAAAAAAAAGTGTCGAAGGTGAAGTGACTTAAAAATTATTGAAACTTTTCCTTTGGGGTCCGATTTGACCCTGAAATAATTGACATCCCTTAACTACTTTTATTACTTACAGCTACTTTTATCAAATAAATATTGGTGAAAAGTAATGATGTGTGGTTCTTCAAAGGGGCAATAAGCGGAAATGCATCATTTCTAGATTGAAGGAATTAAAAAATCACTATGTGAAGAACGAGAGGTGTAATTTCATCTTGAGTATAGCAGGACGTCACACACCCGCTCTCTGTGTTGAGCTCCAGCCCCTTGTTTACAAGCCGGTCCGGCTGCATGTTCATGTACGTTCATGTGAATTGCCACCTGCTCCCTCCTCTCGGAGCCCTTGGCCCTCCCTCCCTATAAAAGGCTACAGCCAGTGAGCAGTGGCAGCAGTGGCAGTGCGCATTTTTTTAAAAGCGAAATGGCGGAGAGCAGAACGAAATGTTCACCTGAAGACGAGCGGATCTGAAATTACTTCTAAAGAAACAACGGTCATTGGCGAAGAAGTTGTCGGATAAAGAAAGGGACAGAACCCGGATTAATATTGGACTTGCATTTCCAAAGTGGAGAGCACTGAGAGAGCTAAAGGGGCTACAGTTTGACTCGGAGCTATCTCTTCTTCTCCTGGACAGGTAAGTAACAACATAAAGTCAAATGTCTGCTTTAATTAGTGTTACAGTAACGTTAGGCACATGTCGCTATGTCGATTCAATTAAATTTAATGTTACAATCGTAGCACAGGTTAATGTCCGGAGCTTGAGTTGTTAGCGGTTCGGTCCCAGCAATGGGTCAGGCATTACGGTTGTGTGTAGGTACTGAGTAATAGCGCCGCGGAAACTTAAACTGGCCCGTCATTCTGCCGAACAGTCTTACTAAACTAGTTAATCTTCTGATTGCTAATCAAGCAAAGGGGAGGATTCTGCCTCTCCAAACTACGCTCCGACCGCACGTCACTGCTGCTAACACCATTAGCAGCGAGGAGACACGTTTGATGCCAATGGTGACACACTAAATTATTGGTCTAATGATTAATGATTAATTTACGGACAAAACAGCATAGAAAACTTGCCAAAAGGAAGTTCTCTTTTTTATAACATCATAAGTTACTTACTTCGTTACTCGACATGTTCCACAAAATGGTGATGTTGTTTTGCTCGGTGTGTTTGTACTTTACAGATAGTCGTTCGCAATTCGCAGGCAAGGCGAGTGGGGGGGGTTGGAGAGCAGAGGTAGAGGGAGGTGTGGCTCATGACACACTTTGTTTTGGTCTACAGGCAGTGCACAACAGCAAACCTAGCGGTGAAATGATTTCGCTTTTTGCCCCTTTAAGATAAACTTGGCTTGAAGAGGTTTAACTCCAATACATACAGCAGGAGGAGCACAAAGAATTATTTTAGAGGACAATACTGATTCAGAAATCAAGGACTTAGATATTTCTGGAGATGAAGAGCATCACTTGGCAGAACAGACTGATCACAGGGACACAGAAATTGTATTACCACAGCCTGATGAAAATCAAGTGCAGGCTCGGTCGCCGAAATATTGACAGGAAAGTCAGACAGGAATGTGTCACCTGTAAGAAGCCAGTGTGCCCTACCCACAGCATGCAGTAGGTTGTTTGTGGCATATGTTCTTAGATATCTAGTTCTAAAAATATCTAAATATCGAGGGGCAATTATTTTTTAGCATGAATAATTCAGGATTTGAATAACTCTTTACCTTCAATAACTTAAACGGTCATTTAAAAGGTATATTTTGTGTTCACTGATGTTGTCTTTATCTTATGTGAAATTTGGAATGTGTCAGCTGTAAAAAGCCAGCTTGTCCTACCCACAGCATGCAGCAGGTTGTTTGTGGCATATGTTCTTAGATATCTAGTTCTAAAAATATCTAAATATCGAGGGGCAATTACTTTTTAGCATGAATAATTCAGGATTTGAATAACTCTTTACCTTCAATAACTTAAACGGTCATTTAAAAGGTATATTTTGTGTTCACTCATGTTGTCTTTGTCTTATGTGAAATTTGGAATGTGTCACCTGTAAAAAGCCAGCATGTCCTACCCACAGCATGCAGCAGGTTGTTTGTGACTTATGTTCTTAGATATCTAGTTCTAAATATTTGTTGATACAAGAAAAGAGTCAAGAATCCTTAGCAAGTGAAAATAAATGACTGACAGAAAACATTCTATTTCTATTTTGTTCATATGAATCGGAAGACAAATGGAAGAATTTTTTTGAAAGAATTGTAATTTTCTGTTTAAACGTTGACAGAAGTGATCAGTAAATATGTTTGCGTTTTCCAATCGACAAAATATTGCTTTATTTGTACTTTATAAGTAAAAATTACCCTCGGGTCTGATCAGGACCCCAGACAGTAAGATTAAGCACTCCCATGGATGCAGTATTTTCTCTGTCTCTTTCTTATTGTGGAATCATGAACACTGACCTTCACTGAGGCCCCTCCCAATTTCTTCTATTTTTGCATAATTGTCGCAGTTAAGTGTTTCAGATCATCAAACTATTTAAAATTTTCAAAAGACAAAGATAATCCAAGGAAACACAAAATGCAGTTTTTAAATTATGATTTAATTCGTTGAAAAAATTCATATCCGTCCCCACCTGGCAATATGTGAAAAAGTCACTCCCCTCTTAGATACTAATCAACAAATTAAACAAGTTTTGTTGATAATTGAGTTCAGTTTGATTAGACCCACCCAGGCATGATTACTGCCAGCCCTGTTGAATCTAAACATCACTCAAATATAACCTTTCTGGCAAAGTGAAGAAGGCAAAAAGCAGCACATAATGCAGTGATCTAAACAAATTCAAGCATAAATGAGAAACAAAGTTTTTGATATCTGTTTCTCTGGTGAGATCATATTCTCTGGACTGATGAGTTAAAGTGGAACAAAATGAAGGTTGAAGTTCTGACAAGAATGCAATTGATATGATGTGCCATGACCTTAAACAGGTAGTTCAAACTTAAAAATCCTCCAATGTAGCTAAAATGAAATAATTCTGCAAAACAGAGAAGGCCAAAATTCCACCATTGCGATATAAAAGACTCATCGCCAGTTATAGCAAACATTTGATTGCAAGTGTTGCCCCAAGAGTGGCACAATTAGTTAGTAGGCCCAGAGGGGCAATAATTTTTTAGCATGGATAGTACAGAATTTGGATAACTCTTTACCTTCAATAACTTAAACGATCATTTAAAAGGTGTATTTTGTGTGAACTCATGTTGTCTTTGTCTTACGTGAAATTTGGACAATCTGAAAAATTTAAATATCATAAATAATAAGATAGCAGAAATCTGAAAGGGGGCAAAAAATTTTTCACAGCACTGTATGTCATTTTACATGGGCATGACTACATTGGAGTTGGAGTCTAGGCTCACCCTGAGACATAGCGTGAAGAGCTTAACTTCTAAGAGAGGCTCAGCATAAAGCTTCTGCTCCTCCATATTGAAAGGACTCAGCAGAGGTGGTTTGGGTGTCTCGTTAGGATGCCTCCTGGATGTACAGCTTTAGAAGAGGTAAACCCAGTACATGCTAGGGGTAGTACATCTCCTGGCTAGTCAGCTTGGGTGAGCCTGGGAATCCCAGAAAACACTACAATGGAGGATCTGCCCCTAAGCTTTTCTGCTAATTCCACAAATTTGTCTTGTAGAACCACAAACCTACCCTTATCTATGTTGTTTGTCTCAACATGGACCATAACCACTGAATCCCTCCCCGCTCCGGCCAGAAGCTTGTTCACACTCCAGGAGGTCTCCTACTTGGGCAACAGGCAGCAAACACACCATACGAGACTCCTTGTGCCGTGAACAAACTATGCTGTCTATTCCTCTAATAATTGAGTCCCCCTCTATTACTAACTCTCTTTTCTGGGGGAAGAGTCCAACAAGGTGCCCTGAGGCTCATCAGTCCCTCCACTCTCGGGGTCAGGGGCCAAGTCGAGTTCCTGCAAGGGCCGGAATTGATTGGACACTCTGGAGAAGCTGTTGCTGTATGGCGTGCATGCCCTTCCCTGCTCTGATGACCTACAGTCGCCCAACTTTCTATCCCTGCCTGCTCTGGGGTCTCCCCCCTACCCTGCTGTGGCATACACACCATTTCTCGAAATGACATGCTACTCAGTTCCTCTTGCAACTCTACCAATTGCGAACTATGTTTTGCAGCTGACTTGCCCTGAAGATCAAGATCTTGCTCTCCAGATGCCCAATGAGCTGGCACCAGTAGAAGACAAACCCACCCCGGAAATCTCTTTCCAGAGGTGTGATCATTCCGCAACCGTCACATAGTTATGGCCACATTTTGGACCCCCAACCTATTGAAAGGAAATTGTTATTGCCAAGACAGAAACACAAGAGCCACAATTTATAAACCTGAGAAGCCCTGAGCAGCAGTCACAATAGAAACTGTGGGGAGACTCAGGAAATGGATAATTAGCCTCTTTTAGCAGGGGCTTAATGTGATAAACAGGAAATGCCAATTACCAATACAATAATGTCAGCGGTAGCTACCTAGCTAGTCTCCGGCAGCTGCAATGGCCAGGAGAAGCTGGAGGGGGCGAAGCACTCCAGTAAACCTTACCCTTAATAAATACAACCAAACCGAATCGACGACTCACGGAACTGTTGCCCTGCTAACTAAATACTAAATCCCAGATCCCAAGTCAAAAATGCAAACAGTAACTATCTAGCTAGCTAGCCACAAACAGGTACTACAACCAAAAGAAACCAAAAAAGATTAAAACCCCGGTAAACTTTAATCTTAAATTAATTCAAAAGGGCCAAATTAACGACTCGTTTAATAAGAGAGCAACTAAAAACGGTATCTCCCAACAGGCTGTAGCAAGGCACTCAAACACGCAACTGAACTTTGACGAGCTGATCAAGGCACAGCGACCAAAGGAAAATACGAAAATAACGTACTTCGCAATACGTTCACGTGTAAGAGCCCTATCGAATATCAAAAAAGAGTAAAACCCCGGTTAATGTTAATATTTAATTCAAGCGAGTCGGGTGAACGTCCCACTTACAACACGAGCTGACTAAACACGACTTGACTTTGATTAGCTGATCCAGGCACAGTGACCAGAAGGGAACACTTAGAGCTCTATCTTTCACACTGCCCTACCCGTTGCCACTACCTGCAACCCGTGAATTACGCATTTAGCAGCTTCCACTATCCCTAAACGGTATCTTACGGCCACACTACCCGCTATGCATTATGCCGACTCCCTTATTTGCGCCTGGAGGTGTGCCCGTGGGCGTGTTTATGCGCTTTCCCTACAATTGCAATCTTGACCACACGTTAGGGAAAGCGTATAGCGGGTCCTCAAACCACCCGCTACCCATTTGGGCTTTTACAAGAGCGCGCCCAGGCGGCTTCAATGCACGTCCACTTGGACACTTGTGGACGTGCACATGCGGCTCCACTTCCCGAATTAATTCGCCTATAAAAAGCCACCTCGCTTTAGCCTCAGTTGAACCCCTAAGAAAATGGCAGAGATAGTACTAAATTGCCTTTATCGCCAGTTAAATAGTAGAAGACGCCCAGAACACGTGTACCGCCAGCGTACCAGCTACCTGGGCCTTTCAGGTAAGTCTATATTGTTTGTATTTTGTCTCAATCATTTTTTTGCTTTCATAATAATATATAATTATTATATATAATATATATTAATGATATATATTACATATAATATTCTTAAATTATAATAATACAATACAAGCATTATTTCCCACAGAACGAGAATGCGTGACAAAACTGCGCCTCTCCCGTCAGGCAGTGACGGAATTATGTCACCTGGTTGCAGATGATGTAGAAACTGCTGCCAGCTGTACGTATGCCTTGCCTGTTGCTGTTAGGGTTACTGTGGCACTATTTTTCTTTGCTAGTGGGTCATTCCAACACCCACTCAGCTCAATTGGAGGCATGACCCAATCTGCCATAAGCTCGGCTATAACTGCTGTCACTGCCAGCATAGTCCGACATGCCTGTAGGTACATCACTGGCATCCCTGTGACACCTGAGAGACAACGCAGGGTAAAGTGGGATTTTTTGGCAAGATATGGGTTCCCTAGGGTTCTGGGTGCCGTCGACTGCACACACGTTCTGATTCGGGCTCCGGCTCTGAACCGTGGCACCTATGTGAATCGTAAGGGAACCCTTTCCATCAACGTCCAATTGATTTGCGATGCATGGGGTTACATCTTGAATGTATATGCAAATCATCCTGGAGGTAGCCACGATGCTTTTATAATGGAACAGTCGATCATTACTGCAGTCTTCCAGGGGGACCCCCCTCTGGATGGGTGGCTGTTGGGTGACAATGGCTATCCATTAAAGACGTGGTGCATGGTGCCATACATTAAGCCAACATGTGTGCGTGAGTTCACTTTCAATATAAAACACTCACATGCACGAGTTGTCATTGAGCGAACATTTGGCGTGCTCAAAATGCGGCTCCGCTGCTTGGACAGGTCAGGTGGGGTCTTACAGTATGGTCCTCAGAAAGTAGCATCTTTCTTTGCGGCATGTTGTGCGCTGCACAACATTGCCCTACGCCATGGAATGATGCTGGAGTTTGAGGATAGATTATTACTGGACTATATAAGGCAGCAAGCTGAAGTGCAGGTGCCGACTCCAAATGCTGATATAGTGCCAGCAGTAGCAGGGGCAATGAGGGACCAACTGGCAGCGGAGCTGCGACACCGCTAGTCATGTCATCTGCAGCCTGCCTGGTAAGTAATTTGTGCAATCAGTAGGCTATTAATAATGTAATAATACATGTAATTCATATAATGTTTTATTAAATACTCAAAGTCGCTTCATAAAGAAAAAAGTGAAAATGGTTGCAGTCAATGTAGGCATTTATTTGGCTGTGGGTATTTTCTAAAATGGGATTTTGATCCTCCCCTGTCTGGATTTGACCTCATGCACGAGCAATTTATCTGTCTTCGGAGAAACGTGGCAACCTTCCTCTCTCCATCACGGGTTTCGGTTTGAGGATTTGGGATAGCGCAGCCTGCTCTCAAAGGCAATGGCACCTGGCACACTGATTGGTTTAACTGGCGTAACGCCCAAACCACGCCTATGCATAATATAACGGGTAGCCGGGTGTTTTAGGGATAAAGGAAGGTGTGCAAGACAGCAACTTTTGTGGGGGAACGCCTCTTACGCAATGCTAAATCCCCAAATAACGGGTTTAAGGACTCTGTCATAAGATCAGGCCCTAAATATCTGACTTGGAAATATGTTTATGCGGTAAAAGAGAGAGACCAAAAATGAATAAAAACCTTGGTGAACGTCAATATTTATTAGCTAGGAGACTATAAAGGCAGGCACTCATGTATAAAACCAACAACAAGTTGTAACTAGATATCCAGGTAATTCGATAATATTTATTGGCGTTGAGAATCTAGCCAAAGTTTGTTCGTGAAATAACAGAAAAACCAAGCGAGAGTAGCACAGCCCTTGAAAATAACTCCATTTTATGTATTACATTTGTATATCACACAATTCACTTAGCTAGCTAGTTATTTAGCGGATAAGTTTATTTCACTTTGCTCTTGGGAGACTGAAACTCCACCGAAAAAACCCCAATCGCCTTTATATGACCAGACGAGTGACTTAATTCAGCTATTTGCTAACCGAATTGTTACAAGGGGAAGAAAATGGTGGGGAAGTATCTCCATGCCCACACGGCGACAAAGGTTATACCTCGGGAGCAAATCGTCTTACCTCTTTTGTTGTTTGAGCTTTTACATATAAATTAAAACCAGACTGTAAAACCAGAGTAAATCATCAGCTACAACTCTCTTCACCTCTCTATGTCTCAATCTAAGCAGAAAGATCACCAAGCAACAGTGCCACAGCACAGCCAAGAGGTGAGAAACAGCAACAGCCAAGCCAATTGAACCAACTATTGACCAGCAGCAGCAGAACACCATGCTTTCCGGCATGTTCGCTGGAGCCACGCTTTCTGGATGTCAGTTCACCTTCAATTTCCCCGCTGAATCCAAAGAAAATAAACGTCCAAGGCTGAAATAAACTGGTCATCTCCAATCTCTGGTGTAAATCCTCCATGTTGATGTAGTTTTTGAACGCTTTTTGGCTTTAAAATGTTAAATCCTGTTACAATTGTTGAGAACCGCGAAGCACATGGCTTGGTCATTTTCAGCGAAGTTCGGATATTTCCGGCCCACTTCGGGGCCTCTTCATACCACATCAAATAGTTCCCTTTTTTTTTTTTTTTTTACGAACCAAATAAATCTATATGAAATGTTGAATTAGAACTTATTTTGTCTCACAAATGAATACAAAAAAATGGCGCATATAATACATAGGTTACCATGCTCATGTTTGTAGCATCTGGGGAATTTCGGAACTCGTTGGGCCGCGGAGGGATGTTCCGAAATTCCAATCCGCTACAAACACTCGCACCGTAACCTATATGTATTGAACCCTTACAGGTGCCATTTATTGTGAAACCTTGATTTGGAGGAATTTGATTTTTAATTAAATCAGTAAATGATTTTGGTTGGTTCCTGGGTAACACTAATATTGTTCAGTATTTTTCACGTTGTTATCTAGAGTTTCTCAATAAAAACATTTTGTAGAATTCTTTTAAGCATTGTTTGTGCATTGCCTGTCAGTGGTGCCTGTAATTTTGGAGCCTCTGTATCTAAGAGCCCCCCCCGCTGTTCTCCCTGTCCTCCAGGAGTTGACAGTTGTTGAGTCTGACCGACAATGGGACAAAAATGTGCATACTATATTTTCAAAAAATCTAAAAATGTTTTGGAAGGAGTGCTTCCTGGACTCAAACTCAGTTTAGTTCAAGGTGCTCTTTGGAAAAGAATGCATTTAAACTTCAAAATCACAAAAAAAAGAGAAAAAAAATCCATGGCACTCTCTTACAACGTTAAAATGCCTTAATTGTCATGGCATGGTCACAGAGGACCTTAAAAACCAATTAAAACGCAAGGGAGTCTTGCTTGAGGGCAAAACGCGTTGGAATTAGTTCTTACGGTCCTTGACCATGCCATGACAATAAAGGCATTTTATATCATACAATATCATTTCGACCGTCAAACATCATTTAAAAAAAATAATAATACTCATTTGCATATGATGCAAAAGTTTGTACCATTCGTGAGGACGGTTGTTAGTATAAGATTGCAT
Organism: Gymnothorax javanicus; assembly: GCA_029692085.1. Classification (NCBI taxonomy): domain Eukaryota; kingdom Metazoa; phylum Chordata; class Actinopteri; order Anguilliformes; family Muraenidae; genus Gymnothorax; species Gymnothorax javanicus. Next base: position 17,476,385 of record CM056202.1, read on the forward strand.
GATTTATAATTCACACCAAATGAAAAAATCTCTCGATTTTTTAGTTTTTGGAGAAGTAGGGGGCAGCTTGAATTTTGCGTCACAGATTATGATTTTCTCTCAGCAAGCAACACTGTCAAATTTAGCTGACTTGTGGTCAATGAGTTTATGATCCAGGAAATGAATTGTATTACCTCCAAGTTCTTTGTTGTTTTTCAGTGAGTCTATGCAAAAATACTTCAGCATTGAATTTTCATGAAATTTTCTTGTGTTTGTGGCACTTTTTGTCCCAAAATTTAAAAAAAAACCTTGACATAAGTTTAATTTCTGAATAATGCTAGCGTCTTGCTTCAGTGAAATAATTTTTCCAGTCTCTGTGAAGCTCAAATCCTAAGTTATAAAGCCTTTAACACGGTCATGCACAATTGGCAAGGATGGGCTTGATTTGACATCTGTGCAAAGGGGTTGAGGAAAGGAGGTACTGTATGGTTTGCCACAGCATGAAAAACCTGAACAAGAGGATGCATAAGTTTTGTTCTTGTGATGTCCCCCTCTACTTTGTGGCAGATTGCATCTGTTTTAATGAGTGGTGTTATGATCCAGACCAGGAATCAAGTGCGGAAGAGGGGTACAATTGAATAGTAAGGTTTATTGACAGCAAAACGGCAACAGGAACCCTAAAAGAAGAGGGCACAGTTCAGTTCAGATGTAGTAGGCGAAGCAGGGCTTTGCCAATCTCTGGCCAGTGGCTTTCCGCAATGACAGCCATGTGGAGTGCACACATCACCAGAGCCAAACTATTCAGACAGAAGATAAAGTAGCTTGAGAGGAACTTGGATCCAATCCTGATGACTGTAGTAGGAGCTTTTTCCTAACAAACCAGACAGAGGAACAGACTTGGAAAGGGTTAAAAACAGCGCATTCCCAACCCTGAATTAGGCTTGGAAGCTTGTTTATATTAAACTGGACAAAGGAGCTGACTTGAACTGGGTCATCTTGAGCCCAGTCCCAATCCCGGATCCTGAGTAGGTTTGGAACCTTGCTTGAATTAACTCAGTAAGGAGGAAGGCAACCGCAAATTGCCATCATTAAAGGTAACATTATAATTAATAAAGACTCAAAGTTTCTACCAGGGATACTGACTGGTTCTAAGCACAAATAGCAGATTACAATCCAGAAAGTTGTAACTCAAAGCAGGTGGTTTAAATACATGTCACAGATACATGAACAACAAGTGTTGCCACTAAACGTGGCCATGTCCCCCGCCAGGTCACGGAAATTGACTAAGGTCGGCTTATCACATGAATATCACATTGAAGCCAAAGATGAATGAAATTAGTCAAATCTTTCTTGAGATATCGTGTTCACAACAAACGGGACGTGATGGACGGACGGACGGACGGAGCTGAATACTATGTCCCCCGCTCCGCTCGCTACCGCGGCGGCGGGGGACATTGAAATGAGACACAGCTGGGGAGGGGAACACATGCGAGGGGTAAATCAATCAAAGGAGTCATACTTACAACAGACACCTGAACTGGAGGAGAAATGGAAGGTATTCACATAAGGGTTGTGACAGAATGGCATGACCTATCGAGCAGTGGGGCACTGTGGGCCTGATTATGCAACCTGGTATCCTTGTAAATAGGTTTCTCTTTTTTTTAATTCATTTTGAATGCCTCCGAATGTCCAAACCCTCTGCCTCATCTTAGGAGGTGGTAAAAGCACTCGGTTTCCTTGCACGGTAAATATTCTGTTCAACATGTTTTAATGAGTACGTGTGCTGGCTAATGGGGCTCTGGTAAAAAAATGTCAATACTTTGTAAGAGAAAAAGCATTTTTTGGAATTGGTTTTTCGAGACCATTCATGTCCATCGCCTCCTATTGGTGGACACTTGAAACTCATTCATTTATTTTGAGCTTTATGAGTCAAAATGTTTGATTTGAGGCAAAACTTGGTCATTTTATGATTTGACTGAGCTTTATTTGGAGAGCCACTTAGACAGAGCTCTTACTTGGCTTCAAGGAAAGTTGGTAATTTTGAATATCATACTTGTAATATCAAGCTATTACACACTTGATACTAGACCCCGAAGCCGCCGCCAGTTGCTGCCATTTAGAGTTTCAGCCAAAGCCAGCTAATAATTTTGTAAGCCAAATTGAGCCGCCATCTGATAAATTTTGACTGAGCCAGCTAGAATTAATTGCATCAACTCATAATCGGGCCGAGCCTAAGCGAGCCCCACGTAAACGGTACTTCAATGCTTGCGTTGTATTATTCTTATTATTTTTATGGTACGTCCGTCATGCGCGCTACTGCGCATGCTCACTAACACACGCTGGCCCCACAATGCCCTGCATTCACTACTAGTTCTATCTATCACAGAGACATACGCACACGAAAAATAGATAAACGAAATCAATTTTGCCCACCGGATTCGCCACAGTCCAGAGCGGTTTAGAGTCTCTCTTTATGGCACTGCCACAGTCTAGTGCTCGTTGCTACGATTTGAAACACAGGACTCACAGTGAATTGACGAACAATTAAAATTGCACGTTTTCAGATAGCGATGACAAGGTGCTCCCATGCTCTACAGCTGCAATCGTAGACAGTAAAAGAAGCAATGCATTTTTTCCCCACGTTAAATTGACGTCAGCTGAAATGGCAGAAAGAAGCAGAAAAGGTAATTTTGGTGTTCTCACATACTGTCCTAATTCCTACGTACTCAGACTTTTTTGTTTGATCTTCAGTTCTTGGAAGTAAGAATGCCGTTTTGTCAGGACTAGATTGCCGTTTTGTCGTTGTGTCAAGACTAGATTGCCGTTTTGTCTTTGTGTCAGGACTAGTGTTTTATCGATCTTTTTGTACTCTTTTAGGATGCGGACTTAACAAATATATCAGCACACCACGCACACATCTATTCAAGGATTGTGGTATGACATGGAGGTCTCACAGTGTTGATTCTGCTCGTAGCGTTCGTTCTCATTTTTGGACGTATATGGCCGATCTGTATGTGGACAACAATCGCATTGATGATAAACTTTACAGCAAACTCTGGTCATTTCTGCATCAAAGCAAAGAACAAGGAATGCTAGCAAAAGTGTACAGCTTGGGAGAAAAAAAAAAATCAAGTGGAAACTTCTTTACTCATGCAAAAGCTGCACACAAGGAGAGTACAATATTTCTCAAAGAACAATCAAGTAAACTGACTAGCTGGATCCAAACTGTGCCAAAAGGAAGTCCAGCTACTTCCCAGTTTGATGTTAACCGTGACATTGTGTTGTGGCTGTGCCAAGACCTGCTTCCTTTTGAATTAATAGAAAAGGAAGGTTTCCAAGCGTTCAACAAGCAAAATATCCATCTTAATTTGCCAACCAGCAGAACCCTTGCAACTACAGCCCTGGCTGATGTCTACATGGCTTTGAAGTCCTAAGTGAAAGAACTACTGGGAGACATGATGATAATGCCAAGTTCTTGTAAACAACTTGAGTCTCTTAATTTTCACCTTGCATAACCACTCATTTATGGATAGACATAGACAAACATTTAAAGAGTGAATAGGGCAATAAATACATTTGTTCACAGTTGACACATTGTACTTGAAAATGCTTGTTTAGCTGTACTGGCCTTCTGCTCAATGGCAAACGATCATCACTGGCTCCTTCAAGGTGTAATATGGATGGCAGTATGCACAAGTGGGCTAACCCACATGTTGCTAGTTTGTAATAATGGGGTAATCTTTGTGTTACCATTAAATCTGTCAGGTCCAGAATGCTTGTAGTTGTGACCAAAAGTGGGTTAGCCCACTTGCACATACTGCCATCCATTTAATGGTAACACAAAGATCCATTTTACCCCATTATTACAAACTAGCAAAATGTGGGTTAGCCCACTTGTGCATACTGCCATCTATATGATCACCTTCATTCATGATAATGCCAAGTTCTTGTAAACAACTTGAGTCACTTAATTTTCACCTTACATAACCACTCATTTATGGATAGACATACAGACACACATTTAACGAGTGAATAGGGCAATAAATACATTTGTTCCCAGTTGATACATTGTACTTGAAAATGTTTGGTACAGATATGACAAAAATAAATGCATAATTTGTTAAAGTAAAATCAGTTTTTTTATCACGTGTATTGCATTTTGTGGAAATATATAAATGTGTAAGCAATACATTGCTTGGAAATATTGAGATCTAGTAAATCAGTGTAATACAGATATCTGTAGACATGAAGTGGCAGCTTCAGCCATTTGTAGCAATGAAAACTTTGGTGGCTGCAGCAGCCATTTAGGTTTTGGCTGAGCCGGCTAGCCAGCCAATAACTTCATCAGCCAGCCATTATTCTCAAAACAAATGGCTTCGGGGTCTACCTGATACTACCAATCAACCCCTGGACTCTTTGCTAATAAGCTTGATTAGTAGCATCAGGTGTGTAGCTGCTTGGTTGCAATGAAAGCCTGCATCCGCATCGGCCCATTCTGGGAAAGATTTGGGACCCCTGATCCAAAGAATGAGATTTTATTAAACAGAAGGATAAACAAACAAGGCGCGTGGGCCAACAAAGGCCGTATTTACACTGCAAGTCTTGATGCCCAGATCGGATTTGCAGCCTGAATCCGATTTTTTTTATTGTGTGGTAACACGTATTTTATCAAGTGGCCCATATCTGATTCATATGATAACACTTGCCTACAACATCTGAAACATCGCACATGCCTACTAGATAGTACTAGATTTTACCTAAACTTTAGGCCACGCCTACTTCTGCACCAAGCACTAACTGCTAAGCCAAAAAAATGGATGATGCTGACATATCATCGGACTGCTGATAAAACCTTGTATCTCCAAATTGATAAGAAACAAAAACTCCACTATTCTTGCATACAAAATTAAACATTTTTTTTATTTTATTTATATTTTAACTATATTTATTTTATTTTATATTTATTTTTTATTTTCGTGTAAAGTTTATCATTTTGAAGATAAGAGGTTTTATCAGCAGGCCGACGATATGTTTGATGATAATGTTGCGGTGCATGAAAACTTTGCCTAACATTGCCAGGATTTTTAGGCAGAGAAGAAGGAAAAGGGCCACTATTGCATCTTGTGCATATGCTGCAATTATTGCCTCTTCAGTCGTTCATAGGAATGTCTGGGTGCGAGACAGCCTCCATGTTCAGTCTGCCAGCTTCTCAAATATAAAACCTCGTTCATTTACCGTGCATTCACTGTTTATGCGACAAAATAAGCTAAATGGTCACAGATTTGATGACGTTAGAGGTGCAATGTGTAAGAAAATCCGATCAGCCTGTTTACACGGCGGTCGCATCGGCACATATCCGATACATATCTGATTTATTTCCACATATGAATGAGGCCTGTATCCAATCTCAAAATAACCAAATGCATGCGTCTTTTTCCTGTTTACACTTTCAACGAGCATATCCGATCTGTGCCACATAAGAGCAAAAAATCGGAATTGGGCCACATTACACTGACAATGTAAATGAGGCCAAAATCTCCACAACTGAACAGAACAATGCTAGGGAAAAGGGGGGCACGAGGCCAACAAAAAAATACATCATAGAGCTGAACTATAGGGTTGTATGACGCAATACTATGCCAGAGCATGAAATACGTGGCATGAGTACAGGCATGGAATCAACAATGAAACAATGGACCGACTGCCAGCTGGAATGCCTCCACAGAAGATAAAGGAACAGGGCTGATCAGAGAACGAAGAATACCTGGGCAGAACAGGGAGGGAACAAAGCATGAACATGAGACATTGGACAAGGCTTATTGACATAACAAGCCCATTAGGAAAATGGCCGTGCTCAGCTAAGTACCAATGAAGTATGCAGATTGAAGGAAGCGTGAAAAAGTAACGCAGCAAAGTAAAGCGAGATCTGAAATAATATCGAAGCAGGAAATCATGCCAATTAACACCCTACCTAAATTAGTAATATTAGTAAAGTGCCTGTCTAAGGAAAACACCTCCCGTGAACGTTAGTAGATTTAGTTAATAACTAAAAACAATTAATTGACATTAAGCTTAGAAAGGCCCGAAACCAGGGGTGGGTTCAAAGTCACACCGGTGCACATCTTTTTGTTACGGTTTCCGGGTTGAATGATCTGTTTCCTCCAACCGGTGTTCAACGGTGTTCAACGGTGCACAACGGCGTTTGAGGTATGTTTCCTCCTGTTTGGTCAGTGTGCTGAGGTGTTATCCAATCAGCTGCAACGTGTACATAAACCGCGCCATCTTAAAAAGGCAGTGGCACAATGAATCCAATGAGGGTAGTATATAAATGCATCTCTTGCAGCTTGGTATTTTCCATGGTTGATGACATCAAATGACATGTTTGTGGTAAGTAGAAGTTTAAAAAGTTTAAAAATCAAGCACAAATTTGAACCTATTTCATCAGGCTCCGAGAATTCTTCCAAGCGAACGCACAGTATGGCCCTCTCGGCTGCCATAGTTGCAACACTTGCGTGACACAACAGCGTGTTCAGCGCACTACTGTTGCCGTTTAAATATACATTTTGCTATGTGTTGCCGACTTTGAACGCACTCCAGAACAGTACTGAAAGAAAATGGAAATACCGCAGCCGGCCAATAGCAAAGAAACAGTGCATGCACTCGAGAAAACAAAATGCGGACTGGAACGCAGATATGAGGAGGATTCCATTTGGCAGTGCGAGACAAGACCTGGAAACAGACACAAGGCGGACAGAACAAAAATATAACAAAAACAGTTGCTTGGTTGTGAAACATTGTCGTATTTATAATTCACACTGAAGCAAAAATCTCAAAATTTTTAGCTCTTTAGTGAGGCGGAGGGCTGCAGCTTATTTTTGAGTTCACACATAATCAAAAATTCTGAGTATACACCTCAGATTTAGCACACTTCCAATCAATGGGCTTCATTTATGAGACAGCATAAGAACAAATTTTCTCAAGTTCCTTTGTACCAGCGTTTACACATTACAGTTGGGATTTAACTTTTCTCAAGGAAACTTCTTTCATTTTATGTTTGGCATTTTCCTAATGTTTGAAGCTCACAACTGCAGAGAACATATTGAGTTTATCAAGAATGATGTTATCATTTTCAGAAAAACATTTTTACTGTCATAATTTCATGGTAATCAAAGTAAGCATTGCCATCAAAGCTCACTAAAAGATGAGTGGTTCCCAAGGGATTGTCTTTTACCTTACCAAAAAATCTAAGTGGTAATCTTGTTTTAATCTAATTTGGTTCATTAATTTACAGATGTTGAATACTATGTGAATGAAATATCTGTGCAAGGCAAGATCCTAGCCTTGGGAAGCACAGAAAACTTAAAGCTTATGAGGCAGTATTTTAAAGATTCAGGCAAGGGGTAATATGAATATGGACGTGACAAATTATGGGAAAAAAAACTTATGCAGATACATGGACAAACATAGTGAAAGCAGATGCTTTATTCAATGTCCAGGCTTGGTTTGGGCCCACTCATCCCTTTAAAGGTGGTAGGGTCACTGCAACTCAGTGCATTCCAACAATGATGCATGTGGTCTCTTCCAAGTTGACAATAGAGTGCTAAAGTTATGACGTCACAGCTACTTAGCTTCTGGTGTTGGAAGTAAAATCCCTATGGGAATTTATAATGGGGTTTGGACACTTTCTGGCATTGCTCTAACTCGTATTAATTTTATGAGCCGCCTCGCTCCGAGATTAGCCTATGGGGTATACAGATACAAAGGATATCATCAAATTCGTTGTTAATTGCCAGAAATTATATGCTTTTGCGCTTGTAGTCCAGTTTGTATTCCACTTCTGCGAACGACATATTCATTGCATAAGCGGGCGAGGACCCCGTGATTGGTTCCCAGTCAATGGGGTACCTCAGTTTCAGCAAACGTTCACAACGTACAATGACGGTAGCCGATGAGTGCCCTAAATTACCGTTGTCTATGTCCGTGCATCTGTTGCCACATAGCGAGCTACATGCCTAGAAATGAATGGATCACGAAGAGTTATTTCACCATTTAGCGAGCTAGCATTTAGCTACGCTAGCGAACCACCTCGCTAGCCAGCTAGTGAGCTTATTACATCTTGTGCACTTTGCTAAATAAATAGAAACAGTAAATGGTTTGTTTAATGTCATTTACTGTCATTTAGCAAGCTAGCTAGTATTAAAATTCACCTACCATAAATGGCTAAGCTAGTGAAATTGCTAGTTCGCTAGCCTAGCTAGTGAGCTAGTTATTTCAATAAAAATGGTAAATGGCCATTATTTGGCTACTTAGCTAGCGTCGAGCCGGGAACATTTCATGAGTTGGTATTTACATATTGCCATCTGATATGACATTTGTCAGCTACCGAAGTCGGTAAACTAGCTCGCTGGCTAGTCAGTTTGCTTGCTCGGCTTGCCTCACATGGTGAATATCAATTTCTAAAAACAGTGATTTGCAATTATTTCGGCACCTAACTTGCGTAAGATGAGCAAGCAGACCTGAATTAGCTATGTAGCTCCGTCAGTTACGCGTTGACAAAGCCGATTAGCTCGTTCGCTAGCTAGCTAGCTAGCGAGTTTTTAACCAAACAAACGATGGCCAAACATGCTCAGCTATGAAAGTAAATTGTCGCTAGTTGTAAACCTTGATATCACGCAAGTAAATAAAACTAAGTAGAGTGTATGGTGGCTGACAAATTCACTGTCTCACCACGCTAAGCAAACAAATAGCGATGGCAGTTGGCAAGGTGCAAGTAATTTGTAAGGCATTTTAAACTCATTCTGCCCGAGAATCAGGAGGATCATGGGACGTGTAGTTTTTAGACTACAAATAAAATTAGCACGTGGCGAAAAAATTTAAATGATTTAAATTATAGCTGACTCCGGTCAAGAAAAACAATATTTTTTGTTACTCAGAAATATGATGTAAAATCTCAAAATCAATGGAGGCTGGAAAACTACGGAAAGTGCTTCAAAAGTGATCTGAAAAAAACATCTATGGGTAAAATGAATGGGAAATTTTACTTCCGACACCAGCGTGACGTCATCACTTTAGTACTCTAACGGACAAGTCCCACAGGGCTCAAGAGGTCTCTGAATGGTTTTATGAGAATGAATATGGTTCATGTTCAGATCTAGGACCAAACTCATTCATATGGGAGATTGTGGAAAAACACATTTGACAGTGCTCTCTGTCACCATTATCAAAACACCCACTGAGGGAAAGGTGCTCCATCTCTCCTGAAAAGTCTTGCACTAGAAGCCTTTACACCAGGATACATTAAAGCTGGTCTGGTAGCTTGAGGAAGGCCAATAGCTTACTAAAACTGTTTATGTTGATTTTCCCATTAATTTGTAACCAGTTGGCCTAACCATCTTAGATTTGGGTGAAATGATTTTTGGAGAAAGGTCTATGGGTAGATAGAAAAATCTTAAATGTATAGATCCATTAACCCAATGATTTTTTTCTAGGGCCTTTAGAAGGGTTAAGTTCTTGAAGTCAAAATTGGACCTCTTAAAGCATTAGTCAGTGAGGATGAAGTGTATCAATGTGCCAAAGACTGCCCAGATTCATTTCGGTTGATGTCAATCTGCGATGAAAAGAGTTCTGAAAAAATGCACAATTTCTAGGGGCATAGCTCCTCAAGATGAGCAGCCTTTTAATAAATTTGGATGAATTCCCAGATTCATTAAGGTTACAGTACCTTTGGCCCACGCTTGCTCTGCTGTATTGGTGCAGCATCAGGTTCAGCAATTAGAAAAGTTTAATGTAGATTCAGAATCATATGAGTTGATTTTGATTTTTAACTTTGATTGAAAATCAAAAAAATTATAATTCCACAAAATGCCAAATTATCCTTATTTAACAGAAATCATCCATAACAAAAGTCATTGGTCTAATATGTTCGCTGTTCCCAAGAGGTGCTGATCATTTAGCTCTTGTCCAAATGAGTCATAAAAAGTTCTATCGCTCAAAAAACTAAAGTTAAAATTCTAGTCTTTCATTTCTGGTCACCTTTTGCTCAATAAATTGTGACCCAAATGGCAAGTTTCTGAGAAAACTAAAGAGGATGTAAGTTTTTTCAATAAAATGACATTGTCAGACATTTTCATAAACAGTTTCTGACATGATTGCTTGTTTGTCTTTTCTTTTATTCTGTTTATGCCTGCTTATGACAGGGAAGTGAGAGCTGACTATTAGGAGTTAAAAACATCATTAATGCGAACTTATTTTCCCCAAAGGCAAAATGTACTCAGGTGAATAATTGTGGATGCTAGAAATCTGAAATCAAATTTTGACCCGTTTTGTGAGATACCCCAGCTGGCACAGCAGACTTGGAGGAAGAGAGGGGAGGCTCCACAGCTGTCCCCACCCATCGAGCTGGGAGCTGCAAACTGTCTGTGTGGCCTTTTCAAAGGGACACAGAAGCCTAAAGGAACAGAGCTTCAGCAAACACACAACAATTGTGCTACCAATACCACCGCAATAATCAATAATAACACTGATCATTTCTGAAGTTTTGACAAAGTAATCATGTGAGGCAATGTTTGTGAAACAAATACACTGCCACATATGCCACATAAAAAAAAAAAAAGGAACAACAATGTAGCCTTCCTGTATTTTTGCATCCTTGCACTAGCCAAGAACTAGGGCTGATGTGTAATAAAAGTATAACCATAAGGATAAAAAAGGAATACTTAGGTTGCTAGTAGAATAATATTTTGAAAATTTGAAAGAAATATTTTTCTGCCCAAGAACCAGCCTGAAATTAGATTTTTGGATGAAGTTTTGAATTTTTTTCAAGATTTTGTGCTGTTTACATGCTTGTGTTAAAGCTTGAAGAGCAACAAATTCCAAGCACTCGTACGTGCGGCTACGACAGGCCAACAGTGTAGGACTATCACCACATTATTCTGTCATGAAAGTTAAATACAGGTCCCACAAAAAGTGATGTGATTATCATGAACTGCACCAGCTCAGAACTGTCATTCTACTTTATTTCCTCCCTAAGTTCCTCTCTTTAACAACCTCACTGTGTTAGTTCAACTTGAGAAACTTTGGACTCTGTATTTCTTTGGACATTCTCTGCCGCCTTGCATCTGGAGCCACAGTTAAAGTACATGGCCAGTTTCTTGTTTGTGGCAATGATGATCACCGGACTGATGGTGGAGTAACAGGTGGCAAAAAAGATGCGAGTGTCCAACACGGCCTCTGGCATATGGGAAACAGCAAGTGAGTAGAACCACAGTACATTGTCCAAGGTAAACAGTGTCACATATGTGCTCACGAGCAGCAGGACGGCACGCGATGCCTCTTCAGTCTTCTTGCCGGCTCCCTGCAGACCCTGAACCTGCTGACGGTGCCGATGTAGGACCACCATCACATACACTGCTGCTGCTGCCATCAGGCCAACAAAAAGGAAATCTCGTGTGGAAGTCAACACACCTATGGCCATAAATGATGTGGGGTTTGGGAATAAAACAATGCAGAACTCCAAGTTAAGGGTAAATTTTGGAATGGTGCCATTGACAGGAAAAGCTTCACTATAGAGAATGACAACTTGGTAGATGATGAAGCTGAGCGCAAAGAGGAAAATGATGGTGTGAGTTAGGTGGCCTGGCAGCCAGCGTTTTAGCCAGGTCCAGCAAGGCTTTGACGGTGCCATGACCACACACTGGTAGGAGCTCAGCAGGGAGGTCGTAGAGATGGACATGGCCCGGGCGACACGGTAGATGAAGAGCACTGTTTTACAGACTTGACTGCTGAACCCTGGGTTGATACCCCCAGTGGTCAGAGCCTGAGGAATACCCTGGCACAGCGTCACCATCAGGTTGGCAAAGACCAGCTGGCTGAGGATGAACTCATTGTGTGGCATGTGGCCCCGTACAAGAAATAAATGCCAGAATAGCAGGAAGGCTCCCAGATTACCTGGGATTCCCACTACAATCAGACCAATGAAACCGGCTGCTTTCAGGGCTTGGCGCACCTCCATATGCCCCTCAGGTCTGTGGGGAAAGAAAAAGGCAGCATTGAGCAGTGTGTGGTGACTGAGTCTCCACCTGAGATACAAAGCCGAGGATAGAATCAGAAACCTATGATTATGCTGCAGAAATGAGAGGAAATTTGAGTAACTCAAGAAGAAATATATTATTAAATTATAAAGATATATTGTTTTGGGCACCGTTGAAATTAGACATATCCACATAAACAGACACATCTAATTTAAAATATATTTTTGATAATCAATGAAAATGCATTTTTATTACAGTGTAAATACATTTGAAAAATGGAGTAAAATCTAGGGCCAATCTTACTGTGAATAAAATAGTCAACTTTCATTAGATGGTTGACTGCTGCAGAATGCAAATCAATTGTATTTTATTTAGCCTAATCCTTTAATAATCATTCAGTATTAATACAAATATACTTTTTTTTTTTTTAATATGCAGTAATTTCATTATAAAAACATTTTAAACTGAAATAGTAAGGAGGAATTTAATTCCTTACCTTGTGCTTCAGAAATAATGAATTGTGCTGGAACGTGGAAAAAAATCAGCAGATTTATTTTGTAGTGTCCTCCTGTTCCAGCCCTACTATGACCAAGTTAATTAATAATACATTGTCCCATCTCACAGCATGCAAACAGAGCCATGGGCGTCACTCTTCACGAGTTCATTAGGTTCTATTCTGTCCATACAATGAAACAACAGCTAAGACGAGACCATTCTGAATATATTACAGTCATTTGCACTGAAAAATGGCAATATTGCATTGCCAATGTCAATCAATTCAGTCAGTTATCTTCAATATTAAACATATGATCAAACACTGCTGCAAGTTCAAGTCTTTTAGCAGACCCCATACAGAGCAACTCATAGGGGGAGGAAAAGAAACAGTGAGTTTTGACAAGAGACTATAACTAATAGCAAAAATAGAGCCACGTGCACAGTAGCCCACCTGCGCATTCAACTCTTTTGACCTAAGTTGGTTATTGCTTGCAGAGCCCCACAAGAACTGTGCAACATTCAAGAAGTCACTCATAATCAGTGCCTTTATTTTGTGGTGTGTCTTTTGTGGCAGGGAACATTGAGTGTACCATTAGTAATGATGGAGTTCAAGAATATTTTTCTATTCTGAAACTTTGTGAAAAAAATGGGAGGTTGTCTGTGAACTACTTTTGACCACTGTCCTTATCGTGTCTTTAATGAACTCTGGACCACTCCCAAAGTGGAGGAGAGTACTGGGTGGAACTGCGGATGGGAGATTGGGGCGAGTGTGATGTTGGACTTTGTCTGTGATTGTGCAGACCCTGGGCGTCCCCCAGGTGGCGAGAGTCAGGGTGGGGCTTGTGTCTCTTGTTGGAGTCGGTGTGGCTCCCAAGCCCCCCGGGTCCCTGGTGATGACTGTTTCTTGCTTCCTTCTTGGAGAAGGGAAGGGTGGGAGGGACGTAGAAACGAGACGAGCAGGGGTTGTGGGAATGTGGGAGGTATATATAGGCATGAGGACGAATAAGAAAGCGCATTGGGAGTGGCCCTGTTCATTAACCTACATTATCGGGAACTCCCTTTAATGAACTCTGGACCACTCCCAAAGTGGAGGAGAGTAATGGGTGGAACTGCGGATGGGAGATTGGGGCGAGTGTGATGTTGTACTTTGTCTGTGATTGTGCGGACGCTGGGCGTCCCCCAGGTGGCGAGACTCAGGGTGGGGCTCGTGTCTCTTCTCAGAGTCGGTGTGGCTCCCAATCCCCCTAAAGTGTTAATGGGTCAGCAAGAGATGGGCTCTTCGTACATCGTCGACATTATTGCGAATATAGCTTGCATACGCGTTCGATGTCTAGCAGCCGAGGATTTTAATCGGCCTCCTCGCTTGGATGCCGTGGTGGCGGCGCCGATGCGGAAAGAGTGTTTGGAGAAGTATTTGGGTGTAATGCTGGATTTACAACCCCAATTCTGAAATAGTTGGGACAAAGTGTAAATTGTGAATAAATTCAAAATGCAATGACTTTCAGACACATGAGCCAATGTTATTTACAATAGAACATATACTCAGTCAAAAAAGAAACTTCACACTCATAAATTTCTAAATATTTTCTTGAAACTTAATACAAGAGATATTATTATTATAATTATTAGGGGTAAATGTTGTCAAAGACATCATGACACACAGCAACTCCGGCGTGCACAAGCATGCAGCATACATCAAGGTAAAAGCATGTTTCCTCGTGTTCCTAGTCACGTGACCTTATGAGACACGTGCAATTGAGCCCACGTTAGGTGAGTGACGTTTCGAAAAAACAAGTTTTACAGTCAATTATCCGTTGATTTGCAATGCCACGACTGTCAAACATTCAACGTGAACGTGCCATTGGCATGCTCAATTCGGTCACTGACGTTGCCAGGGTTATGGGATGCAGTCGACGGACTATCCATGATCTTCGGACACGTCTCCAACAAACTGGCACCACAGCAGACCGACCTCGTTCGGGTAGACCATGTGTGACGACACAAGCAGAAGACCGACAAATCGTCTTACGTCATTTGCGTAATCGATTTCTCACTGCAATGTCCACTAGGAATGAATTGTTTAGAGGTCATGTGACTGCCCAAACCATACGTAATCGCCTGCGCACTGCTCGTCTCCATGCACGTCGGCCATATCGTGGACCAATTTTAACCCAGTTATACCGACGTCAACGGCTTCTCTGGGCACAACGACATCTGAGATGGACTCAGCGTGATTGGAATAGGGTCGTTTTTAGTGACGAATCCAGATTCACTTTGCACTTCGCTGATGGGAGAGTTAGAGTTTGGCGGAGACGCGGTGAACGCAACGCCCAGCGTTGTGTGCAGGAAGTGGACCGTTTTGGGGGCGGTAGTGTTATGGTTTGGGGTGCCCTTAATGGTCCTGCCCGTTCCCGACTGATGGTCGTTCAAGGAAACCTAACTGCTGCAGGATACAGAGCTTTTGCCATTCATGGCAGCTCATGGCCCAGGTCTGACATTCCAACACGATAATACCAGACCTCAGACGGCCGATTTAACGCAGAATTTTCTTAGGAATGCTGGCAGCAATGTCATGGAGTGGCCCTCAAGGTCTCCCGACCTTAATCCCATAGAACATGTATGGGATGTGTTGGGCAGAAAACTCCGTCAAGTAAGGAACCCTCCACAGAATTTTCAGGAACTTAGTGCCATGTTGGTTCAATTATGGCGACGCATCCCCCAAGCTGTGTTCAGACGCATCATTCAATCCATGAGGAGACGTTGCGTCGCAGTTGTGAATGCTCATGGAGGGCATACGCGCTATTGACATGCTTTCATCAAGTTGTAACTTACCATTTTTACTCTCTTACATTTCCGTAGCATTTCCGGTGCAACTGGTTACATTATGAACATGATTTTTATGGTACACCATCCTTAATGGGTACAGAATGGAATTAAATCATGATTTAAAACCACTTTTCTTGTATGTTCAACTTATCGACCTCCAAACAAGTGTGAAGTTTCCTTTTTGACTGAGTATAGATAACATTTCAAATGTTGAAACTAGGACATATTACATTTTTATCCACAAAATGAGCTTATTTCAAATTTTCTGGCTGCAACAGGTCTCAAAAAAGTTGGTACACAGGCAAAAAAGGGCTGAAAAAGCAATAAATATATAAGAGAATCAGCCGAAAGAACATTCAGCAAGTAATTAAGTTAACTGGCATCAGCTGTGTAACATGATTGGCTATAAAAGGGATGTCTTAGAGAGGCTGAGTCTCTCAGAAGTAAAGATGGCCAGTGGCTCTCCAACCTGTGA
This sequence comes from Gymnothorax javanicus, assembly GCA_029692085.1. NCBI lineage: Eukaryota > Metazoa > Chordata > Actinopteri > Anguilliformes > Muraenidae > Gymnothorax > Gymnothorax javanicus. Next base: position 17,492,189 of record CM056202.1, read on the forward strand.
AGGGTTGCGTAAAAAAATTGTGGAATACTTTAAAAACAATGTTCCTCAACGTCAGATTGCAAAGGCTTTGAAGGTCTCATCATTGACAGTGCATGACATCATCAAAAGATTCAGAGAAACTGGAAGAATCTCTGTGTGTAAGGGACAAGGCCGAAGACCTTTACTGGATGCCCGTGATCTTGGGGCCCCCAGACGCCACTGCATCGCTCACCGGCATGATTCTGTCATGAACATTACTAAATGGGCCCAGGAATACTTCAAGAAACCACTGTCTGTAAACACAGTCCACCGTGCCATCCACAGATGCCACCTAAATCTCTATCATGCAAAAAGGGAGCCATTGTTGAGCATGATCCAGAAGCGCTGCCATGTTCTGTGGGCCAAGGCTCATTTATAATGGATTGTAGCAAAGTGGCAAAGTGTCCTGGGGTCAGACGAGTCCAAATTTGACATTCTTGTTGGAAATCATGGGCATCATGTCCTCTGGGCTAAGGAGGAGAAAGACCACCCCTCCTGTTATCAGCGTTCAGTTCAAAAGCCAGCATCTCTGTTGGTATGGGGATAGATTAGTGCATATGATGTGGGACACCTGAATGTTTTAAAAAGCACCATGAATGCTGAAAGGTATATAAAGGTTTTAGAGCAACATATGCTCCCCTCCAGATGATATCTATTCCAGGGAAGGCCTTGTGTATTTCAGCAGGACAATGCAAAACCACATACTGCAGCTATTACAACAGCATGGCTTCATAGTAGAAGAGTTTGCGTGCTGAACTGGCCTGCCTGCAGTCCTGATCTTTCACCAATTGAGAACATTTGGCACATTATTAAGCGAAAAGTCCGTCAAAGACCCAAATCTCTCCAGCAGCTAGGAGCCTGTATTGAACAAGAGTGGGATCAAATTCCAATGGGTAAACTCAAGAAACTTGTCTCCTCAATGCCCAGATGCCTCTACTCTGTGTTAAAAAGAAAAGGAATGCTACACCATGGTAAACAGGCCCCTGTCCCAACTTTTTTGAGACCTGTAGCAGCCATCAAATTTGAAATGAGTTCATTTTATGGTTAAAATTTAAAATTTCTGTTTCAACATTTGCCATGTTATCTCTGTTCTATTGTGAATAAAATACTGGCTGGTGTGATTTTAAAGTCATTGTGTTTTGATTTTATTCACAATTAACACTTTGTCCCAACTATTTTGGAATTGGGGTTGTAATTAGAACATGGCGGAAATGGTAGAGGAACCAGTGGCAAGTGGCTACGGCTCCCGTTTCGGTCATGAATAATGGGTCTTGGGGAGAAGCGTGGTTATTGTATCTTGAGGTGACCTGGTTTGATATTGGCTTGAAACAGACTGAGGGCAGAGTCTAGAAGAAATAGGAATATAGGCTGAGAAATGCCGAACTGATCCGTTTTATTACTCTTTATCTTGAACATGTGGCAGTTGGTGGAGTAAAATGAAATGTCGTTTAGGCTGGTGTAACGAGAAGGGTTACAATTAGCGGAGAGCGGCGCGAACTCGGCACATCTCAAAAACTCAAAGATGGCCAACAGAACATGGCTTCTAGGGTGGAATCCGTGGAAGGAGAATGGTAGCTCGAACGCAGCGTCTGGATGCAGCCAGAGAGGAGGTCTGCCATCAGGGGTAAACGTTTGGTCGGAGCAGGAGATTCTTGTTTAGCATAAACCATCAGTAATGATTGCACGTAAGAGTGGAAAATAATAGACGGGCACGGATAACCAGTGGCCAATTTGACAAAGAAGTTGATGCCGCTTAGGTAGACTTGTATTGAGGCTGGTCGAACGAGGTGTATGGCGTGAATGTACGAAATGCAGCTCGTAATGGAAATGACGTTGAGTGCCGGGAATACCAGTAGGAGGGCTGAATGGAATTTCTTGAATTGCTTCCATCCTGCGAGGTATGAGGAACGAGAACGTGGAGCGAACCCGTTTAGAATGGCATCTCAAGATAAAGCGGCAAGTGGCTCGAGTCAGGGGTAGACGGACGCAGAAAACGGAGGAACCGGAGTGGGGCGAATGTCCGAGTTGGGGAGCCAAGTGTCTGAATCTCTGACAAGAGAAACGAGATGGGGCGTCAGCGTTGGCATTTTATAGCCGGGAATTTTGAGCATAAACTGGTGTTTTGTGGAAATTAAGGTTAGTTTCCTGAGGAATGGCATGAACAAGAGGGAGCGGGAACGACCTTGTTAATGATGTCTACTGTGTTCGAGTTATCAGAGTGTACGGTTATACATGTGGTGGCCCATTTGTCACCCTGAATGAGGGAGGAACTATTATGGGATACGATGAGGCGAACGGCGAAGTAATAGCGCCCCTTCCAGGAAATGTTAAAGGAACCCCCAAGAAAACATGGGTCGAGTGGGACGACCCTTAGCGTTTGCAATAACGGCTTTAGCAAACCAGGCACCGCGACCGGCGAGGTGGATGAGAGTGGTGAGACGAAGGACAGTCGGTTAAGGGTTAACCACTTTTGATACTTTTCACAAGCCGCGCTAGTGTCGCCCAGTTCGAAATGTTTTCCGCTTGCTTCTGCTTCTACTACTTCCTATAGTTTTTTTTTTCTACCGCCCTCTGTCTTTGCGCCGCATACTACAACGGAGAATGCGCCAAGTATAAATGCCTCCGCGCTCTGTTGAGGTGCGTGCGCAAACCGCCAACGGAGCCAGGCAAAGGTATAACTGAGAGTTAAGGTGGACACGCGTACAGTATCTGTGAATGTTTGTCGACGAGGCAAAGTGCACCCATAGCCTAAGCGCTAGCTAAGCACTAGAAAGCTTCACCACTGCAAGTGGCCGTGAGGTTGGATATGCGAAGTATCCGTGAATGTTTGCCGACGAGGCACAGAAAGTCAGCATTTGTAATGGTTTGACAATTTTTAAATAAACATGGCAATCATTCAATGCACCATAAATGTATGGGATTTAATTTGCGAAGAGCACAAAATGCATTTATAGCAAGAGTTGCTCGGACTAATTAGTAGAACCGACGAAAGTCTGCTTTATTTTGAAAGCCTTGTTAAACGTTGCACTACTACGGAATTATATGGCGTTTTCTTCCACACATCGCTGACGACGAAGTTACCAATATGTCTTCATGACTTCAGTACTCATGTAACTCCAGGAACAACACAGATTTACGAGTGGTGTGAGGCGGATATGCGTGCAGTTTCAAGAATGTTTGCCGGCGAGGCAAAGAAAGTTAGCATTTGGAATGGTTTGACGATTTTGGGGTATACATTGCAATCATTCGACAGCAGCATAAATATATGGCATTTAATTTGCGAAGAACACGTCGTGCATGTATAGCGAGAGTTGCTCAGACTAATTGGTAGAACCGGCGAAAGTCTAATTTATTTTTGGAAGCTTGTTATACATTGCGCTACAAAATTATATGGCGTTTTCTTCGCGCATCGATGACTACAAGAAATATCAATAAGTCTTTATAATTTCAGTGCTCATGTAGCTCGTGAAACAACACAGATTTGTGTGGATTAGTTTGCGAGGCTCATATAGCAACAAGCCACAGAATCCGCTCTACAGTTTGAATGAAGCGACAGCTAAATGGCATTGCTAGGTATGTTGCACAGCTGAGTGATGGCGAATATAACTGCTGCAAAGTCAGCGAAAGTTTTGGATTTTCAGATTGTCATCCTTGCGGAGTCACGTCAAATATATGGACATAGCCAACAGGCAATTGTTTACCATTCGGCAGAAGCATAAAGCAAGATCGAGAACGAGTGTAAGGTAATTGTCGAATTCTTGCCTCCGATGAAGAAAGGACTGGGAAATTCTGTTTCGTAAAGTGGGATGGGGAATGGCGAACTCGGTTCGCGTGAGCTCCCTGGAACGAGCGGGGGTCGGGTATATGGGCTATGCGGGGTCGATGATGGTTTGGATTTTTTTTTTGTTACACTTAAACGTGTCTGTGGTAGCAGGGGGGAAAGGTGCGTGGTATGGCATAAGCCCGTATCATCGTAGCGTATAGTGAGATAGAAAACGAATGTATGGTCATCGTCCTGTTATCTCCTCCGATAAGGACAGTACATATTCGAATTAAGTTTAGATAGAGTAGGACGATAAAAAGCAACCCCGTTTCACAAAAGCTTCTCGGAACGAGCAGGGTCGGGTGTTTGAGCTGTACGAGGTCGATGACAGTTTGGTTTTTTTTTTTTCACAACTAAAACATGGATGCGGAAATAGGATGGTTAAATGAGCTGGGCCAGGTCGACGAGCATACCCGATAAAATCTATTGTCTAAGTGTTGGGGATAATGGCGAAGGGTTTGTAATGGGCTATGAGGGGTGTATGGGAAGTTGGGCGGTGGCTAGTGTGTGCTGAAACTGAGGTGAGGGGAAAAGTGCAGTGGCCGAAGTAGTTGATGGGAGGGGCGGATCTATAGGAGGAAGCACAGAATTAGTGACTTGGGAAATCAGAATTAGTGGGGAAGGGGAAGGGGGGGCGGGGAAAGATGGTGTGGTAGGGAAGAGATGAGCAGATGAGTCAACAGCGGATGCTTCTTCGGGTGTAGGTGGGTTAACACCGGAACTTCTGGATCCTTCGTCCTGTGGAAGTGGTGGGGGGGAGGGTGGGGAATGGGACGCATGTGCACGGGGACAAAAGTGCAGCCTGCGAACACAGGGACAAAAAAGGGGGACGAAAAGAGACCGAAGAGGTCATAAATGGAGGAAGTAGGCAACGGGGGACTGGCTGGTCTGCAGAAAGAGTGACTTCCGCCGAATCCGGAGCGGGAGGACGTTGCCGAGCGCGATGACGTGGCGCTGGGGACGTTGATGGCGGAACCCGGTAGTGCTGTGTGGTCTGCATCCATCTGGTCTGCACGTGGGGAGGATCAGCTGCGTTGTCGTGGGAGTTGGTGAATAATTTTAGTAGTCTGGCCTTGTTGTCGGAGCAGTGGAAGGGGATTTTCTTCTGCTTGAACGCCCGATGGAGTCTGGCAAGGGTTGAACGTGGAGCCTGAGATGAGCTTGAAGTAAGCACCGTGGTAAGCCTTGCTGGGGAGCTGCGGGCTCTCGCTTCTGAGCGCCACTTTTGACGAGAGGCGTAGCTACTGCGAGACAGCGGTCTGGTATTCCCATGGCTTCGGAGCCCTCGGTCGTCATTGCGGGGGGAGCGTGGTTTGGAATGTGAGCACCCCTGTTGGGGCGAGCGGGTGACACTTCGTGGTGGAGATACGAAGATGGCAGAGCGCGGGCAGGTGCATGGAGGAGAAGCGGGAGTTGCGGGACAGATTGAGAAGATTCCTCTGGAGCCTTGGAATTATTCTGCAAAGGAGGGACTCTACGGGATTTCGCCTTTCGTGCTTCAGGTAAGCGAACTCTTGCTGTGCGCTGGGCTGTCTGGTTTGCGACTAAACGTCGTAGAAATGAGATGAGCGGGGGTTGTGGGAATGTAGGAGGTATATATAGGCGTGAGGACGAACAGGAAGGTGCATTGGGAGTGGCCCTGTTCATTAAACTATGTTATCGGGAACTCCCTTTATCAGTGGGAGGATGTCTGCACAGTATCAGCTTCCTTGGGAAAGCAGTTCCGGAGATTTTTAAAAGACATTTATGAAATTTTGGGGCATGGACTGATGTCAGAGGTCAAAATTCTCTGTACAGAAAAGCCTGGAATATTCTGCATAGTATGTTGAATCATGCTTCTTAGTACCTACATACCAAATTTCAGCTGAATTGCGGCAGAAATTATTGACAAATGGGTCAACGTGGTATTTTCCATATGGCTGCTTTGTCGATCATGATGGAAATTGAATCGCAAGGATTTAAATAATGTTTGGTGTCCTCATCGGCTGAAAGATGTCGGCAGAGTGTCAGCTTCATTGACCCAACAGTTTGAGGGAAGACATTTATGGACTCTGACAATGTCAACAGAGAACAATGGACAAACAGGCCATGACATAAGCCCACCAGACCACAACCCCAGGTGAGCTAAAAACTAACAGTAAGGGTGATTATAAACAATGCACAACAATGCAGAACAGGCATATCAAGAGCAGGTGGCATGCGCACAAAAATTTCTGTTTAAATGCTTTGAATCTATGCACAGGTTTGTTTTTTCAATTTATTTTCTTATGTTTTACTTCTTCAACTCCCTGACATAATGTTGCATAAAGCGCCGCCATATCATCTCTGTCCTGGCCATATGGCAGTGGAGGCAGTAGTCAAACCACAGTGGGATAAACAGTCCATGTTTGGGGTCTGTACAATCCTGAGGGATTTTGCCTGCGCTAGTCAGCTGCAGTGAATGTCCTTCAGGCTGGGCAGGGCAAGTGCTGTTGTGCGATTTGCCTCAGGCACTACGCTCCCAAGAGATTTTTTGTCTACAAGGAAACAGTTACTAAACTGAAGGATTGCAAAACAGTCCCTGAATGCACTGAGAAACTTAATTTTCTCAGCTGCTTGACGTGGTGAAGGGGTTACCACACCTTCTCAGCTTGGGTCTTCACATGTACTGTCCATGTCATTTCCTGTGAGACTAAGGTACAGAAAACAGCTCACCTGCTCCACTGGGGCTCACTTGATGGTGAGGAGGGAGTAACTGCTGGTTCCTCCTGTAATCCATCACCAGCCCCTTTTCTTTGTTCACGTTCAGTGCCAGGCTGATGGCCTAACTCCACAGGAAGAAGTGGTCCACCTCCTCCAGAAAGGCCTCTCATTGCGATTAGGTCTACCAGCATTGTGTCGCTCATGGACATGATGATGGTGTTGGAGCTGTGTATGGCCATAGAACATTCTACTTACACTGATTATTTAAAAAGACTGCGCACCCTCATTGAAATCAAATGTTTTTGATATATAAACCCAGAAGCAACATTAATATACAATGCTGTGAAAAAATTGCCGCTTCCTCATTTCTTCTATTTGTGCTTATTTGTTATGTTTAAATGTTGCAGATTATCCAACTGGTTTTTTTTCCCCTCCCTGAACACAGCCGATCTGTTTGGCCTTCCGCAAAGCGACCAGCTCCCATTGACTCAGGAGGAAGATGTTGTGGTACGTGGTTCCTCCCACTCACGTGACAACAAGTCATCGCTTTCTTTTCACTGTACAGAGGTACCACCAATGACATGCTGCCTGTGCCATTTGAAAATTATGTAGTCAGCGTATAATTTACAACCCCAATTCCGAAATAGTTGGGACAAAGTGTAAATTGTGAATAAAATCAAAACGCAATGACTTTCAAATCACACCAGCCAGTATTATATTCACAATAGAACAGAGATAACATAGCAAATGTTGAAAGTGAGAAATTTTACAATTTCATCCACAAAATGAGCTCATTTCAAATTTTATGGCTGCAACGGGTCTCAAAAAAGTTGGGACAGGGGCCTGTTTACCATGGTGTAGCATCCCCTCTTCTTTTTAACACAGAGTGGAAGCGTCTGGGCATTGAAGAGACAAGTTTCTTGTGTTTAGCCATTGGAATTTGATCCCACTCTTGTTTATTACAGGCTTCCAGCTGCTGGAGAGTTTTGGATCTCCTTTGACAGACTTCTTGTTTAATTATGCGCCAAATGTTCTCAATTGGGGAAAGATCAGGACTGCAGGCAGGCCAGTTCAGCACACGGACTCTTCTGCTACGAAGCCATGCTGTTGTAATAGCTGCAGTATGTGGTTTTGCATTGTCCTGCTGAAATACACAAGGCCTTCCTTGGAATAGATGTCATCTGGAGGGGAGCATATGTTGCTCTAAAACCTTTCATCATTCATGGTGCTTTTAAAACATTCAAGTGTCCCACACCATATGCACTAATGCATCCCCATACCATCAAAGATCCTGGCTCTTGAACTGTACGCTGGTAACAGGAGGAGTGGTCTTTCTCCTCTTTAGCCTGGAGGACAAAACGCCTATGATTTCAAACAAGAATGTCAAATTTGGACTCGTCTGACCACAGGACACAGTGAACGACAAATCGGTTGTCCGGGTGCCCAGGACAATCAGTTTTTCACGCGGACAAGTAAAAACAAAAAATCAGTTGCCTGTCAGACAACCACTTTTTTTCTGTGGTACTTTCCTATCAAAAATCGCCAACCAATAGAATGCCAGGTTCCATGTTGACCAATGAAATTATCGCTGCCTCGCTGCAGGCTCATTCGTTTAATTTCATATAATATACCCTGGGGGCAGTGACGTTTAAAAAGACCCACTCTGAAGATACCTTAGAATCTGTGGCTAAGCTGCGAATGCGCAACCGCTTATTAAACTATGTTACTCTGTAGATTATGCAGCCATCTAGCTAGCTTGCTAATGTTAACTATGGAGAATCTTTGTCAATAATCGTCATAGTTTAGCTGTGTTATTTGTTTTTGCCCTAACTTCACTAGCTAGTTTGTAGTACCAGTGATTGCTTTTGAGCTAGCTTGCTAGATAGCCAACGTCCCAAAAATGTGAAAATGCAGTTTGACCGCACGGAAGTGAGCTAAGATAGTAAAGTCATGGCCAAATCAAGTCATATCGCTTAAACAGGATTTTCCACAGTTAACATTAGTGTGACAGAGTGGTTTTTAAATCCATTGATCGACTCTCAGCAGAAGGTGTAGATCTTTCTCCATTATTGCCTTGCAGTTCCCTGTAATGTTTGCCGTTTTTCCCAAGCTGCGCCTGTAATGCAGCTCATAGAAATTTGTATTATTATGTCAATGGTTTGCACCATGCACATACGCATTTGCAACAGAGCAACGAAATGAAGTTCGGCTTTCTGACACGGTTATTAACTGACATAATTTAACAGTTAAATTAATGCATTGTCTCCTTGTTATTTTAACTGTAAGTGGAGTCCTGCGCGCATTTAACCGTGGGTTACACTTAACATGGACGGAACTCTGTTTTAAACTTATTGTTAAATTACGGATAAAATTACTGGCAAAAAGGTGCAAGTTTATAGCAGTGCATTCGCGGAAACTGAAACTGCTGCAATTTTATTTACATACTTAGGTTTTTAGTCGTCTCCATTGATCCCAGTTGGAGCAACACGCAGTATCATCCTGTTATCCATTGTATCAAGGCAAAAACGGACTTAATGAAGACAACAAGTAGGTATCGGTACGCGCACTTCAGAATGAAGTTGTTCCAATCTTTATACACAAAGCATAGGCTACATACAAATTCATAAACGTGTATAACAAATATAATCTGTTACACGCATATAGCGGATATAATCTGTCTTGTGAGTATAACGGATTTTGTCCGTTTTATGCAAATAGCGCATTTCGCTCATCATGGACAAAATGAGCTGGTCCAATTGAATCCATAATATTCTAGTTTTACTATATCTGTACTTTAGTATGCATTATCAGTTTAACGGGAAAGACTCTCCACAAGACAGCTAGCTATATAAAATGTGAAAATTGCTTAAGTGGAGCCAGGGTAACGTTAGGGACTTGGTTAACTGTTTTTAAACAGTTTTACTGTGGCAGGCACTGCAGATGGATTACAAGTGCCTATAACGTGATGTTCCTTAACATATTGCTCTTCTTTAGAGAGGCAATGTATACTTAGCTCCATTAAAAACGCACGGGTGAGGTATGTACTGTATTTGCGGCAAATTGAAGAATCGATTGATTTTTATTGCTTTTCCAGTGAGGCACGAGAGGAAATAAAGAAAAGCGCGTGGTATTGTAATCCTGACGCGCACCATGTGCACGCGTCAAGCACTTTGTGTAATAACAAACATTGAGCTGTTTGTGATGTGTACAGTGACACTTGACTTGTTCTTTTTGGTGTGGTCAATAGCCTACATAAAGCCAACAAAAAAAAAGAAAAATGCTACTGCATCAAGAAAATAGAAGGGCTTGTGACACAGGAGAGAGAAAAAGAGCCTTTGGCATGTTACGGGCAGGTCTCAGCCGCCGAGAGGTGGTGCGTCATTTGCACTGTTACCATTCAACAATTAGTCGGCTGTCTATCCGAGAATGGAACACAGGCACTGTCACTGACTGACCCCGCTTAGGGCAGCCACAAGTGACGATGGCAGCTCAAAAGCGCCACATCTGGTTACAGCCTGAACGTGACAGATTCCGGACAGCAACCAAAACTGATCATGAGATGAGGAGTCCGAGACGATTGAGGGTGAGCGCAAGTACCGTTTGACGCCGTCTACGTGAGCAAAACATGCATGCACATGGCCCCTTACAGAAAACCCATTTTTTGCCCATCAACAGGAGTAGGAACTCTTCACTTCAGACTGTGGGCACCTGTCTCTGTGTCATTTTTTGGCACTTTATTTCCCTGTTTCTGTCTGAGAATGGAAAACAGGGACTGTCGCTGACTGACCATGGTAAGGGCAGCCATGCGTAAATGGGCAAAAACTGGGTTTTCCATAGGGCCCGTGTGCACGCATGTGTTGCTCACATAGACGGCGTCAAATGATACTTGCTCTCACCCTCAATCGTCTCAGACCCCTCATCCCAGCTTAACCCCTTGCGGACCTCTGGCCATAGTCTGTAATGACGCGGTTGGGATTCGAACACATGACCACGTGGCATATACTTTTAAACGATCATTTAATTTATTAATGGTGAAGAATTTTTAACCCTAATCCTACCGTGAGGAGTCCGTTCAGACCACAGACATTCTTTTTAGTGCCAGTCAAATAATTCTGGGATAATATTTTACTAATTTGCTAGTCTATTGTTTAACCGCATGTAACACAAAAAAAGTGTTGAAGGTGAAGTGACTTCAAAAATTTTTAAACTTTTCCTTCGGGGTCCAATTCGACCCTGAAAGAGTAGACACCCTTTAACTACTTTTATTACTTCCAGCTACTTTTATAAAATATATATTAGGTGAAAAGTAATGATGCGTGCTTCTTTAAGATAAACTTGGCTTGAAGAGGTATAGCTCCAATATATACAGCAGAAGAAGCACAAAGAATTATTTAAGAGGACAATTCCGATTCAGAAATCAAGGACACAGATATTTCTGGAGATGAAGAGGATCACTTGGCAGAACAGACTGATCACAGGGACACAGAAGTTCTATCACCTCAGCCTAATGAAAATCTAGTGCAGGCCCAAAATGTTGACAAGAAAGTCAGACAGGAATGTATTACCTGTAAGAAGCCAGTGTGCCCTACCCACAGCAAGCAGCAGGTTGTTTGTGACATATATTCTTAGAGATCTAGTTCTAAATATTTGTTGATACAAAAAAAGAGTCAAGCATCCTTAGCATGTGAAAATAAATTACTGATTGACACAAACATTCTATTTGTGTTTTGTTCATGTGAATCGGAAGAAAATTAGAAGAATTTTTTGGAAGAATTGTAATTTTCTGTTTAAATATTGACAGAAGTGATCAGTAAATATGTTTGCATTATTCAGTCTACTAAATATAGCTCGGGTCTGATCAGGACCCCAGACAGTAAGATTAAGCACTCTCATGGATGCAGTATTTTCTCTGTCTCTTTCTTACTGTGGAATCATGAACACTGACCTTCACTGAGGCCCCTCCCAATTTCTTCTATTTTGGCATAATTGTCATATTTAAGTGTTTCAGATCATCAAACTATTTTGAATTTTAAAAAGACAAAGATAATCCAAGGAAACACAAAATGCAGTTTTAAAATTATGATTTTATTTGTTGAGAAAAATTCCTATCCATCCCCACCTGGCAATATGTGAAAAAGTCACTCCCCTCTTAGATACTAATCAACCAATTAAACAAGTTTTATTGATAATTGGGTTCAGTTTCATTAGACTCACCCAGCCATGATTACTGCCAGCCCTTTTGAATCTAAACATCTCTCAAATATAACCTTTCTGGCAAAGTGAAAAGGGCAAAAAGCAGCACATAATGCAGTGATCAAAAGAAATTCAAGAAAAGATGAAAAACAAAGTTTTTGATATCTGTTTCTCTAGTGGGATAATATTCTCTGGTCTGATGAGTTAAAGTGGAACAAAATGAAGGTTGATTTTCTGACTAGAATGCAATTGATATGATGTGCCATGACCTTAAACAGGTAGTTCAAACTTAAAAACCCTCCAATGTAGCTAAAATGAAACAATTCTGCAAAACAGAGAAGGCCAAAATTATACCATAGTGATATAAAAGACTCATCGCCAGTTATCGCAAACATTTGATTGCAAGTGTTGCCCCAAGAGTGGCACAATTAGTTATTAGGCCCAGAGGGGCAATTATTTTTAGCATGGATAATACAGGATTTGAATAACAGGGATGACAACAGCTGAACATGATTTCAGCTGAAAGTAAACAGGGTGTTTGGGTCCAGGGCAGAGCCCAGTAGGGGGCCCAGAAGGGCGAAGCCCCCAGAAGCTCCTGACATTTTGCATTTTAAGATGTATGAAATTGTTCTTAAAATGACATATTTGTGACATTTAGGTTTAAGGGCAACTATCGGCATTAGTGACAGATATTGAAATTATTAAATACACGGATAAGAAAAACCATTCATATGAATAAGCTGACTTGATGACACTCAGCAGTGCTCGGAAATATTCAATTGCATAAAGAAGCTTAACTTCTTGATCTCTCACTCAGTTCATAAACACAAAAATAGGAACAGGGCTCACCATCACCAAAATTAATGTACAATTATGATAAATTACAATAACAGCTTTGATACATGGATCCGTTTTTTTTTTTTTAATGAGCTGACCATCACCAACAAAGTATGATTGAAGTTAAAAGGAAATGAAATTTTAACAAGAGCCATCTGGCAACGGCATATCCCCCCGGCCCCCAAAGGCACATCTTTTTTTTTTTTTTAAATTTGGCATCTCCAATCCCACCCGAATCTGGAATGCCCAATTGGTGAACTATGTACAGGGCTTGCTCATATGCGACCCCTTGCTGCCAATTCAGGAGAGTGTAGACAGTTCGTGGCTCTCCTCCGGCACGCGCCTGTCAACCACCGCTTCTTATACACTCATTGGTTGAATCTTCGCAAGTTCAGAACAAGGGTGGAGGATACCCGGACATGACCAGGCTTAGAATCTTCCTGACGAACGCCCGTCTGGCCAACAGGAGGCGCTTGAGCAACGAACAAGGCAACTATTGTAATCCCTTCCGGCAGTCCTTCCCAATTTGCAACCCTGTAGCGCTATAGCCAGTTGTGCGCTACTCTGAAAAAGCTGCCGACCACTGCCGGCTGGTACGAAGCGGGGCTCGAACCCGCGATGTGATAGTCACTTCTGCTTCGCAACGCGAAGCTTTACCAAGTGAGCTATCCGGCAGCCAGACCAAAGGCACATCTAGACATCATGCTGAACATGCCTGTGAAGCTTCGTGAAGATCGGATGTGTAGTTTCCAAGATATGGCCCGGAAAAGGCATGATTACAGACGGACGCCCGCCCGGATGGACAGACGGACAGGCAATGGCTATATCCCCCCACATTTCGATGCCGGGGGGATAATAAAAATGCAGAAAGGAAAGGACCAATAAAAATATTGCAACTAGAATCAAGTCAAAATAAGCTTTCTAATTGTTAGTAGTTCCCACCACCACAATAAAAATATTTCAGCTATTGCATAGTGATAAATGTTATCACTAACTGAAAATTTCTGAAATCAAACAACACAAATTATAAATAAAATAAATCAAGCATATCATAATAACTTGTATGAAGTATTATATTATTAAGGCCTATGTCCACTTTCTTAACCCCTTTGTGCAGAAGCCAAATCTGGCTATTTGGGGGGTTACCTTATTTAAGGCTTTATAATTCAAGATTGTCGCTTCACAGACAGGAAAGGAGTGGCTGAACTGAGTCTAGACACTTGAGGTATTTAGACTCCCATCGTATTTCAGTTTATTCTCATGATTTTGGTAGAGAAAAGGGGCTGCAAACACAAAACATCTTCATGAAAATTCAACATAGAAATTGCAAAAAAAAAAAAATAATACTGAGAATTGAAAAACTGCTGGGGCTTAAATGCATACATTTCTGGGATCATAAACTCCTTGACCACAAGTATAATTTATCTTGAACATTTCATTCTACTTTTGTAGATAACCTACTTGCTATGAGCCAAATTAGACAGCTATCCAGGTGGCTCCCCAAAGTCTGAGATCCCTCAAATTGGTGCACTGTCAGATCATAAAATAATCATATATTTAACACAAATAAAGTTTTGAGGCATGAAATTTAATATGAACTAATGATTTTCTGGTTGAGTTGAGCATGAATTTATCAATATCAGTGCAGTTGAACATCAGTGGTTACCAGTAACCTCTCCAAACACAAAACATGCCTTTTCTCCATCATAAAGTTTGGAGTTTTGTCCATTTTCTTCAAAGTCCCCCAAGCCAGCACACATACTCATGAATAAACTGCTGATTAAACGGTAAGAACATTCACCCTGCAATGAAAGCAAGCAGTTCCGCCTTCTGAGCTCATAACCTTATTCCAACACTTATATAACTCACTAACTCAGTGATATCTGATTTCTGAAATATACCTTATTTTAACAGAACAGACATTCCACTATCAGGGAAAGTCAAACAATATATGCCTCCCTAGATTCAACAGAAAGGTGCAATAATTGTACCAGGGGATCCACCGAAATGCATGTCCATTCACGTTTTAAACATGAAAAAAAACCTCACCATTCGATTTTGTTGAATACGGTATAATTCCAATTTGTAAAATGCCCATATCATGTTTATTACTTAGATACAATAATTCATTCAACTACATTTTTAAAAAATATTTTACCTCTGAATGGGCTTATCTGTCTGCAGTTGGCATGAAAGGTATGGTATCGTTCGTGTTGTCATCTGTTGGTTAGCTGAAGTCCCCCAACTGCTAACATCCTTCGATTATTCAGGCTGATCGGCACCATTTCTCGATTTGTTGAATGCCGATTCTAAAGGCCCATTCATACCCATTTTTCGTTCGTCCATCCATCTATCCGCCCGTCCGTTCTATACGCGAGTACCCTTCATACCTCCATACGTCTTTTGTGTTGGGGTACGCGTTAACACAACGCTTCCTCTAGATGACAGTGCCGAGCGCCAATAAACCGGCATTAATAAAACACAATGACTGTGGAAGAGGTCCTTTTATTGTATTAAACTTCGCAAACGTAAAAAAAAACATTTTCGCTTCGAAAATTGGTCGTGGTCGCACGATGATACACATATGGACTGATCCATGTCAATCGATGTAAAACAGGAAGGCCTGACATCCCAGGTGCCGCATCCCCGCTTTTTTTCTACTGATGGCCTTGCGATGGGCTCTTACATAGCGGTCTCGTGTTCCTGTCCATTTATTTTTGACAACTTCCTCCGTCACACCCAGAGCCGCCCCGATTTCTTCACAAGGCTTCATTGGCGACCATCTGTTTGTCTCGATGCCCTGGGCTGGACGCGTCGTAAATATGTTTGTAGTTTTGTACAAGCTCAGTGAGGCGCTCCTTGAATTCCGCCCTTTTTTAATGCCTTTGCAGATCTTCTTCTTAACTCTGGTGATTTGGTGAATATCTGGACTATAAACTCAATACTGCCCTCACAATTTCCCGTGGTATAGCTCCGTTTCGTCCGTAATCGTAAGCTCCCCCGCTTTGTGCAAAACGACGGACGAAATTATCGGACAGGACGGACAAAATACTTCCGTCTTTTACTTAGGGTATGAATGGGCCTTAAGGAGTAGTTGGACCGACGATGTGCTACAGATCCGTAATTTATCAAATCATTACAGTACGAGCGCAGGGCCTTTCCATCCAAATCTGTTTTCTTCACAAAGCCTGACAGTGTTTCCACAATAGTTTGAGTGCTTTTGCCAATTTTATCCAACATGACTTTCTTTATCCAGCCGTTCCCACTTGAACTTGTTTTTAATGGTGTCCTTTTCAATTTTTGCGACCAATCAAAATATGCTACCTTGTGGTTCTGCGCTCGCGTATACCTAAAATCTCGGGCTGTTTCTTCGCTCATATCACCCAAAAATGAAAATTCGCTCATCATCTACTCACCCCAAGGCTAATCGAAGGGTCCATGAATTTCTTTCTTCTTCAAAACACTTTTGGAGTTACAAAGAAAAACAGCATTGAAGACAAATCCAAATCAATTGAAATCAACGGAGACCACTTTTTCAAGCGTAAAAAACATAATTTAAAAACCACAAAATGCCTCCATTCTGCTCCTGCGGCAAAAGACGTCTTTACGAGTCAAATTTGAATGTCGGGGCTTACGGACGCTTGGATGATGCCGCAAGAGCAGCATGGAGGCATTTTGTGGTTTATAAATGTTTTTTACACTTGAAAAAGTGGCCTCCGTTGACTTCAATTGATTTGGATTTGTTTTCAATTGTAGTTTAAGTTTCTTTGTAACTCCAAAAGTGTTCTGAGAAATAAAGAAATTCATAGACCCTTCTATAAGGCTTGGGGTGAGTAGATTATGGGTGAATTTTCATTTTTGGGTGAACTTTTCCTTTAAGTATCTTCAAAAATCATAAAATTTTTATATCATTTTTTTTCAGTGCGCCTTTCGACCTAGAAGCGTAAATATATTTGCAAGTACACGCTGGGTTTTCCTGAAAATGCAGAAATTAGATGATAATGGCGTATATGGGCATATATCTTCATACAAACTTATCCAACTCATTATAACATCTGCTTGTGTTATAATAAGCTAACAAATAACAAAGTTACTACTGTAAACTGATTCACATTGCAATATTAAGGCGAAAAAACAAGATTTTACGATCGCTTTGCATTACTGTGGCATTTTTTAACAAGGCAGCACAAATTGTCAGAACAACGGCCTTATCAATCTCTGCTATGTGCGATTCCTCTTCTTTACCTGAGGTTTTCACCATGTTTATCGTGTTTTGCGAACTATGTGCTCCGCCGATGTCAGCATTTGCAGGTATGAAGTTATGTAACGCCACTTTTTTTTTTTTTTTTTTTTAATTTCCTACAAATACGTCCAGTTATTGTCCGCATTATTAACCGCGAAAGACTTGCTATATATGCCTCGTATCGGGTTACTTTAGCGCTCAGTTCTACAGGAATGAAACTTAATTGTTGTACACGCTCACCTGTTAGTGTCCCTGTAGTTATAGACCCCACTATATACCCATTTTCTCATCATATTTAGACGATTTAGAAGAACGAACAAAACTGATTTAAAAACACGGAAATCCGCGGATCAGCGGAAAATTGTCATCCCTAGAGTAACTATTTACCTTCAATAACTTAAACGATCATTTAAAATGTGTATTTTGTGTTAACTCATATTGTCTTTGTCTTATGTGAAATTTGGACAATCTGAAAAATTTAAATATCATAAATAACAAGTAGACATGGTCAACAACATCCCCCGCCAAAATGTCTTCTTTAAAGATACTATGACCAAACCAGCAAAATGCACCAGTTCACCACTAGACTGATATGCATGTGAAGTTTCATGGAGAAATCTTTAACGGTTTTTGAGTTGTGGTCCGGAAACGAAGCGTGATGGACGGACGGACGGACAGCACCCATTCCTAGATCCCCCTTCCACTTCGTGGCGGGGGATAATAAGATAGCAGAAATCTGAAAGGGGGCAAATAATTTTTCACAGCACTGTATGTCACTTTGCATGGCCATGACTGCAATGGAGTTGGGGTCTAGGCTCACCCTGAGAGATAGCGTGAAGAGCTTAACTTCTAAGAGGGGCTCAGCATAAAGCTCCTGCTCCTCCATATTGAAAAGACTCAGCAGAGGTGGTTTGGGTGTCTCATTAGGATGCCTCCTGGATGTACAGCTTTAGAAGAGGTAAACCCAGTACATGCTGGGCGTATTACATCTCCTGGCTAGTCAGCTTGGTTGAGCCTGGAAATCCCAGAAAACACAACTATGGAGGATCTGCCCCTTAGCTTTTCTGCTAATTCCACAAATGTGTCTTGCAGAACAGCAAACCTACCTTCACCTATGTTGTTTGTCCCAACATGGACCATGGCCACTGAATCCCTCCCCGCTCTGGTCAGGGGCTTGTTCACACACTCCAGGAGGTCTCCTACTTGGGCAACAGGCAGCAAACACACCATACGGGAGTCCTTGTTCTGCAGACAGACAATGCTGTCTATTCCTCTAATGATTGAGTCCCCCACTATTACTAACTCTCTTTTCTGGGGGAAAGAGTCCAACAGGGTGCCCTGAGGCTCATCAGTCCCTCCACTCTCAGGGTCAGGGGCTAAGTCGAGTTCCTGCAAGGGCTGGAATTGATTGGACACCTCAACCTCTGGAGAAGCTGTTGAAATGACATACTACTCAGTTCCTCTTGGAACTCTACTGATTGCAAACTATGTCTTGCCGCCGACTGGTCCTGAAGATTAAGGATCTTGCTCTCCAGATGCCCAATGAGCTGGCACCAGTAGAAGACAAACCCACCCTGGAAATCTCTTTCCAGAGGTGCGATCATTCTGCAACCATCACATAGTTATGGCCACATTTTGGACCCCCTTCACAGGAAATTGTTACTGCTAAGACAGAAGCAAAGAAACCACAATTTGTGAACCTGAGAAGCCCTGAGCAGCAGTCACAATCAGTGGCGCCTCCAAGGGGTGGTCAGGGGGCCGCGGCCACCACGCAAAAATGACTGGCCTGCCACTGGCCCCCCCATCCAACGACACCTGTCAGTCATTCAAATTTTTTTTTGCCATAGCATAAAAACCTTCGATCGATATGGTGGTTTTGTGCAGGTATTTATTGGACACGTCTGTAACCACACATAGTTCCCTAGTTTTTGGGGTGGGAGGCGACATTTTTTTCTGCAAATTGGTTGGTTTCATTACATACATCAGCCAATCACAGCTCGGCTGTGGAACCATTTTACGTGGAATCAGCCAATCACAGCTTGGCTGTACTCAAGTATTGATGACAATGACAACGCATTCGACCTTATCACTGTCAGGTGAGTTGTGCATGCGGCAAATTTTTAAATGCTCGTCTGATAATAACAATGTAAGTGCTCCACAATGCGCTAAATTACAAGCAAACTAGCCGATCTGCTGCAGAAGTCCGACAGTCTGTTTATTAGGCCTTGGCTTTGGTGACTAATAATGCGGATTGGAGAGCAAATTTCATGATATCAGAAAGTAAGGATAATGTCTGACGTTATTAGCCCCAAAAACACAGTCTGCTTCATGACTGTTTACTGTTCGTGACACAGGCTCTTATTTGAGGCATTGAGTTGATAAGCATATGGTCGTACCTGGAGTACATTGGGGAGGCGTTACCTGTTAGTTTCTGAACCAGTATTTTGAACATCTGCAGCAGTGGACAAAATACTGTTCAACTGACCGCTGGCTAATTATTGGGACCCCAAAGAAAATAGACTATAAATCTGTAAAAAATGCAGCTTTTCTCATCTTTATCGTACTCTATTGAAAATAAATAATTTTGCACTCGGACCAACCAGTCACCGATGCATGAATAATCTTGAACATGCGGGACTTCATATCAGAGTGGAAGGGAGCATCCAATCTAATCCATCACGATAGAAGATAAGAGATTGATGTTGATACGAGCTATGGATGCATGCGTCCAGTCGCAAATAGTTTTATTTGGCTAGCTCGTTTCAACATCAATCGCTAACCTTCTATCCTGATGGATTAGATCAGATGCGCTCTTCCACTCTGATCTGAAGTCCCGCATGTACATGATTATTCGCACAGTATGCAGGAAGTCGGTGACTGGTTGGTCCGAGTGCAAGGTGATGGCATACAATGCGTATGGTGACTGGGGGCGAGCGTTACATTGATGCCAATGTCATACGTCGGGTGACACATGGTGGTGCAAGTGTAATGGTATGGGCAGGCATATGCCATGGACAGCTTACCCGTCTGCTTTTCGTTGAGGGCAACATGAACGGGCAGCGGTACCGAGACGAGATCCTAAGACCCATAGTCATACCGTTTGTGCGACTCCATCATGTGACATTCCAGCATGGTAATGCCCAGCCACACACTGCCCGGATCCTCTTGATGAGGAGGATGTCCTTGTTCTCATTTGGCTAGCATATTCACCCGATATGTTGCCAATTTGAGATGTTCTGGATCGGCGGGTCAGACGTGTTCCGGTTCCAGAAAACATGCACCAGTTCCGAGTTGGGCTGCAGGAGGAATGGGACAACATTCCAAAGGCCACTATGGACAACCTCGTGAACTCCATGCGCCGGAGGTGTACTGCTTTACGTGATGCTGATGGTGGACACACTCGTTACTGAGTGCTGTGAACTCTGCCCGCTGACCCCTGTTGGGTTAGGCTGTGATAACTCATGAATTTTGTACAGTAAATTGTTAGTCATGTTTCTGTTGCTTGAATATTAAGGCAAGCATAAAATAATAATTATTTTGTTGAAATATTTCCCGATTGATAAAAAATAATTCCAAAAAATCACTTCGTGCATTTATATTTTTGTTCAGTGTATATCAGAGGTCGCGTTTTTTTTCCGTCATTGACAGATTTTTTTTAACAATGACGGAAAATTTTGAAGGCCGCCGTCATTTTGACAGAATGTAATACACACCCCTCTCCAATTGGTGGTGGGTATCTTATTGTCTTGAGCATTGTCTTTGATCTGTATTATCCTGAATTCCTCATATTTTTGTAATATGATCATTTGCTCTTCATTTGTAAAATATGCTGCTCTGCTGCCGGTAGACGATTGGTCATATGCTACAAACGCCGTCCCTGTAATGTGAATACGCAGATATCCAGATCGGGAAAGCCTCGGTTGACATAACGAGTTGATAAGCAGCTTCGTAGGACCGCTTAGCGAGACTGCGGTTGTTAAGCTTAGTGAAGCCCAGCAATAACTGAAAGCATTGTTCATTTGCACACTGTTACTGTGTGGGAGGAGAAATCATTTGTGATGTTTCATAAAGTTCATATAGCAGTAAGTTCGAAAATCCACGCAGTGCTGTATTTAACAGGGTGCGCAATGTGTGTCTACATGAATCACTGTCGGCATCAGCTAATGCGTAATCTATAAATTCTTGTTTACTTTATAAAAAAAATAAATGATAATCTTTTTAAAAAATAGAATTACAATGACGGATAATAATTGATTATGGCAGAATTTTTATACCCCAGTCCATCACAATGACCGACAATCAGAAAGTGTAATGCGACCTCTGGTGTATATTGAATCATGCTTCTTCGTACCTAAATACCAAATTTCACCTGAATTGAGGCAGAAATTATTGGCAAATGGGTCAACTTGGTATTTTCTATATGGCTGCTTTGTCGATCATGATGGAAATTGAATTGCAAGGATTTAAATAATGTATGGTGTCCTCATCGGCTGAAAGATGTCGGCAAAGTGTCAGCTTTATTGGCCTAACAGTTTCAGAGAAGACAAGTAGGGACGATGTCATTAGACAACAATAAACAAACAGGCCATA
Source organism: Gymnothorax javanicus (assembly GCA_029692085.1). Classification (NCBI taxonomy): domain Eukaryota; kingdom Metazoa; phylum Chordata; class Actinopteri; order Anguilliformes; family Muraenidae; genus Gymnothorax; species Gymnothorax javanicus. The sequence continues at coordinate 17,513,575 of CM056202.1, forward strand.
ACATAAGCCCACCAGACCATAGGCCCAGGTGAGCTAAAAACTAACAATAACGGTGATTAAAAACGATTCACAACAGGCATATCAAGTGCAGGTGGCATGCACGCAAAAAGCTTTGGGTAAGTAATTTGAATCTATGGACAGGTTTGTTTTTTAAATTTATTTTCTTATGTTTTATTTCTTCAACTCCGTGACATAATATGGCAAGGAGCGCCGCCATATCATCTCTGTCCTGGCCGTATGGCAGTGGAGGCAGCAGTCAAACCACAGTGGGATAAACAGTCCATGGTTGGGGCGTGTACAATCCTGAGGGATTTTGCCTGTGCTGGTCAGCAGCAGTGAATGTCCTTCAGGCTGGGCAGGGCAAGTGCTGTTGTGCGATTTGCCTCAGGCATTATTTTTTTTTTTGTCTACAAGAAAACAGTTACAAAACCAGACAGGCATGCTGCCAGCCAGGATACTCTCCTCTGAATGATTGCAAAACAGTCCCTGGATGCACCAAGAAACTTCATTTTCTCAGCTGCTTGACGTGGTGAAGGGGTAGCTGCACCTTCTCAGCTAGGGTCTCTGTACAGTCCATGTCATTTCTTACAAAGGTAAGAAAAACAGCTCACCTGCTCCACTGGGGCTGTATTGATGGTGAGGAGGGAGGAACGATAGTTACTGGGCATGTAACTCCAGTTATACGAGTATGGGCGGAGCCCTCTAACAGCTCCACCAGTGCAAATCCCTTGCTGCACAGCAGCCCGCCTGAAGAAATGTGCCTATCCATCCCCCTCCTGGCTATATAATGGTGAGACCCCTTTCATTTGACTCCCGTTTATGGAAAAACTGAAGCCTCGAAGAAAAAACAGCTGGGCCACGGTGGTTAGAAGGCTCCGCCCATACTCACATAACTGGAGTTACATACCCAGTAACTATCATTATACTTCGTATTGGCTCCGCCCTCGAACAGCTCCGCTAGTGCCTCAAAGGGCGGAGCCTAGATGAGTTCCCACCTAGCTGTCCTCATGTGTAGGAGGGGGAGTATCTTGGCATCAATTCCGGTCCTGTTCCTTGCCCAGAGCAGCATTTAATACAGCCTCAGACAAGAAACCAGCCATCATATCCCTGAGATAAAATCAAACAAAGGGGGATAGTGACGACCAGGAGGCAGCAGCACAGATGTCACCAACAGCAACACCCCTATACAAGGCCACAGAGGCTGCCACACCCCTTGTTGAATGAGCACGCAGCCCAATTGGGGCAGTGCTTCCCATGGTGACTTAAGCCTCAGTGATAGCGTTGCATAGCTAGTGAGCCAGACACTGAGTTGATACATGTCGTCCAGATGCAGCTGCCCCATAACAGATGAAAAGCTGCTCCATCTTACGACTTGCCGATGTATGGTGTATATAGCAGACTAAGGCCCTTACTGGGCAAATCAAGTGTAGCCTGCTATCTTCCTTGGAAGTATGAGGTGGAGGATGAAAAGCTGCCAAGACCACTGTCCTAGAGCTGAAGGACATTGTAATGTTCTTAGAAATGAAAGCCGGGTTATGATGCAGGATAGCCTTATCCACACTCAAAGCCAGACATTGTGGGTTTACTGACAAGGCACACAAGTCACTAACTTTCTTTGCAGAAGACAGTGCCACCAGTAGGGCTGTCTTCAAGGACAGAAGCTGCATGAAAACATTGTCTAATGGCTTAAATGGTGGCTTACAAAGAATGTCAAGGACTATATGGAGATCCCACTGCAGCATTGACCCGCCATGGTGGCCTCAGCTGCAGAGCGCCTTTTAAAAAATCGCCGCAAAAGGGGGTGCGAGAACACAGGAGACCCCTGTAGTCCTTCATGACATGCAGAAATAGCGGCTGCATACACCCTCACAGTGGACATAGCCCTGCCAGAATCCAAAAGAGATTGCAGGAAAGTCAAGATGACAGGTGATAGGAGTTGTCATGGGGAGAAAAATTTTCCACTGTGTTGCCAGAGAAAAGTTTCCACTGTGTTGCATACCCTGGCCCCTTGGATGGTAGCAATGACATTTGCGGAAAGACCACACCTTTCTAACCACTGCCTCTCAGGAGCCAAGCCATTAGAGGCTGACCCAGGATGGGCGGGGCCTTGACCTTTCCTTTTGCCTGTGAAATTGCCCAGTCCACCATGGGGAGGGGCCACAGGTCCATCACTGCCAGAGGCACAACTTCCGGATACCAGACTGAGTTGTGGCAATCCGGAGCTATCAATATCACCGTCCGGCCTTCCTTCCGGATTCTCAGCAGAAGTGGTGGGATCAGCGAAGTCGAGGGAATTGCATACAGCGTCTCCTGAGGCCAACCCTTCTTGGCTAAGGCGTCCACACCCAGTGGAGGTCGTCCTCCACCCTGAGTGAACATTAAAGGGGGCACCAAGTGTTCTCTTTGGAGGCGAAGAGATCCGCTACAGGGAGGTCAAACTGGGCCCACACCTGTTGAGCAATGCAAGGGTGCAGACACCACTCTCGCGGCACAGGCCCACCCCGCGACATGAGGTCTGCTCCCTGATTCAAGGCCTCCGAAATGTGGCGTACCCTCAGAGACCCGAGGTGGATCTGACTCCACTGCAGCAGTCTCCCAGCGAGGGCGCAAAGCGTCCTTGACTGCACCCCATCTTGACAGTTGATGTAAGCTACCACGGTGGAGTTGTCGCTCCTCACCAGGCATGTTGGTCCTGTAGGAGCTCCAGGTAATGAAGCAAGACGTTTGAAACTGCGACCATTTCCAGAGCATTTATATGCCAGGACTCCTTGGAGTCCCACCAGCCCCCAACCGACCAGCCTTGGCACACGCCCCCCCAGCCTAGGAGGAAGGCATCTGTAAAGACCTCGATCCAGCTCGCCGGCTGGCCCAACGGAGCCCCTTGGGTCAGGTTTTCCACACTGGACCAGAAAACCAGACTGGGCATCACTGATTGCGGCAAAGTGAGCATGCGGAGATTCCGGCGCTGGGGACGCTTTAGACACCGAAACCACATCTGTAGGGGCCGCATGTGGAGAAGGCCCAATGGTACCACCATGTGTGCGGCTGACACCATGCCCAACATGGACATGACCGTAAGTGCTGACACCTTCTGGGACGACATTACCTGTTGTACCAGCTGCAGCAACGCCCTGCGGCGCTCGTCGGACAGGCGCGCATGCCCTGATGCCGCATCCAAGGTGAGTCCCAGGTACGCCACAGTCTGCGACGGTGTCACCATGCTCTTCTCCCAATTTATTGCAAACCCCAGCTGCGATACGTGGAGAATCAGGCACTTTTCTTGTTCCATGGCTTTGACTGGCGAGTTAGCCAGAAGGAGCTAGACGTCGAAGTAGTGTAGGACTCACTCCCCCCCTCCACAACGGTTACAAGGCCACGTCCACGCACTTGGAGAACGCAAATCGTAAGAATTTCTGATGGCCACGCCAGATAGCCACATGAAAGTGTGCATCCTTCAGGTTGACTGATGCATGCCAGTTACCCGGCTGGACTGCTTTCAACAGCTGCTGGACTGTCAGCATTTTGAAGGGCTTCCGTGCCAAGTAGCTGTTGAGCACCCGTAAATCCAGTATGGGGCGCATCCCTCCTGACTTCTTGGGAACCAGGAAGTACTTGGAGTAAAAACCGTTGTGAGCATCCAACATTAGTACATGCATAATGGGGCCCTTCAGCAGTAAGTCCTGAATCTCCCGTGAAAGGACCTCTGATTGCGAGCTGCCGGCAGATTCGAGGATGCCCTGGAAGGAAGGGGGCTTCCTTGAAAATTGGAGTGAGTAGCCCTGGCTTAACATTCTGTTATACTATGGGGGTAAACGACACAGCTGTCACCCCACTTGCAGTCTTTCTGATAGTGGGCTCGCCTGTGAGGGGGGGGTGCAGTTTGACACAGCACCCCTGGGATTCGAACCTGGGTTACCCGCGCCATGGTTAATATCAGTTAATTTCAACAGAAGTTAACACACTCTTATTGGTCAAAATAGAAGTGGACCAGGATGAAAACTGCGCTGCAGTAACCATCACAGGCTCATTGGAAAATGGCGCCAATAGTGGCTCATTTGTATATTCTGCATATGCCCTTGAACACGCTCTACTTAACTGTTTTTCGGCAGAGGAGCGTGACGTTATGAGGGGAGGAGTTGACGATTTTTAGAGGGGTCAGAAAAGAACCGGCTGGAACTTTCTGAGGAATGGTGTGCTTAACTGAATGTATGTGTCTGACATATTCAGTTTAAGGGTGGGGACGTGCATTGGGCTGCGCATTTAGTAACAAGGTATTGTCTTTATTTAAGTCGTTACAGACAAACAGAAACGCACATCCCCGCGCGCCATCATTTGTTGTGGTGGGGGCCACGCCGTGCTGCTGTAGCGTGTCGTGACTTCCCCGCTTGTTTCCCATATCGCTCTGCCAGACGGGGAGGCATCGCAGGCTGTGCATCGGGCTCACGGACTGACAGCGCACGGTATGGAGCACTGGGAGGCTGCCTCCTCTTCACAGATGAGGGACGCATCTTCCCGCCGGCAGGGGTGACCATGGCAAATGGCGTTCGCGGCTGGTTTTTGCTGAACATCTTTTCAGAGATGTCTGACTGAGCCAAATCGATGCAGGGAGACTACTGCCTGAGACATGACCTGCCCAACACACACTGACGCCGCTTGGGCTGCACAGAGCAGTGCACGGGCATGGAGGAGCGATAGCTCTGCCAGAGCATTTCCTGTTAAGCCCACGATATTCATGGCAGATGCCGCCTGTGCACTGCCTCATGCCTCTCAACATTTAGCAAGTAATTAAGTTAACTGGCATCAGGTGTGTAACATGATTGGCTATAAAAGGGATGTCTTAGAGAGGCTGAGTCTCTCAGAAGTAAAAATGGCCAGAGGCTCTCCAACCTGTGAAGGTTTGCGTAAAAAAATTGTGGAATACTTTAAAAACAATGTTCCTCAACGTCAAATTGCAAAGGCTTTGAAGGTCTCATAATCGACAGTGCATAACATCATCAAAAGATTCAGAGAAACTGGAAAAATCTCTGTGCGTAAGGGACAAGGCCGAAGAGCTTTACTGGATGCCCATGATCTTTGGGCCCTCAGACGCCACTGCATCACTCTCCGGCATGATTCTGTCATTGACATTACTAAATGGGCCCAGGAATACTTCAAGAAACCACTGTCTGTAAACACAGTCCACCATGCCATCCACAGATGTCACCTAAAACTCTATCATGCAAAAAGGAAGCCATTGTTGAGCATGATCCAGAAGCGCCGCCGTGTTCTGTGGGCCAAAGCTCATTTAACATGGACTGTAACAAATTGGCAAAGTTTCCTGTGATCAAACGAGTTCAAATTTGACATTCTTGTTGGAAAGCATGGGCGTCGTGTCCTCCGGGCTAAAGAGGAGAAAGACCACCCCTCCTGTTATCAGCGTTTAGTTCAAAAGCCAGCATCTCTGATGGTATGGGGAAGCATTAGTGCATATGGTGTGGGACCCTTGCATGTTTTTAAAAGCACCATGAATGCTGAAAGGCATATAAAGGTTTTAGAGCAACATATGCTCCCCTCCAGACGACATCTATTCCAGGGAAGGCCTTGTGTATTTCAGCAGGACAATGCAAAACCACATACTGCAGCTATTACAACAGCATGGCTTCGTAGTAGAAGACTCCGTGTGCTGAACTGGCCTGCCTGCAGTCCTGATCTTTCATTTATTGAGAGCATTTGGCGCATAATTAAACGAAAAGTCCGTCAAAGGAGACCCAAAACTCTCTCGCAGCTGGAAGCCTGTATTAAACAAGAGTGGGATCAAATTCCAATGGCTAAACTCAAAAACTTTTCTCCTCAATGCCCAGACGCCTCCACTCTGTGTTAAAAAGAACAGGGATGCTACACCATGGAAAACAGGCCCTTGTCCTAACTTTTTTGAGACCTGTAGCAGCCATCAAATTTGAAATGAGCTCATTTTGTTCATAAAATTGTAAAATTTCTCAGTTTCAACATTTGCTATGTTATCTCTGTTCTATTGTGAATAAAATACTGGCTGGTGTGATTTCGAAGTCATTGCGTTTTGATTTTATTCACAATTTACACTTTTTCCCAACTATTTCAGAATTGGGGTTGTACTAAAATGCGCGCCACACTGCAGTGAGCAACAGGTCTTTTCCATACTTATAAACCTCTTTGGGTTCCCACCTGTATTACCATCAGAAATTAACAGTGAAATTCTCAATAAATCTGAAAGATTTTTTAAAAAGTATTTTTTCACTTATGAAATTATACATGGAGCGTGAAACTGTGATCAAAATATTTTTAAAAACATAAAAAACACCTCCGACTCAAATATGTAAATTACGGGCCTAAGAGCCTCATGCAGTACGGTAAAAATTGCCACACTCATGCCGGTGTTACATAAGGGCATGCCAAGGATCCTCGATTTTGCTCCATTTAGTGAAAATCCAGACCAATCTCTTATATTCTTTTCATTCACTTGTCAATCATGAGGGAAAAGGGCGACAGTAACAGCCAATGTTGTACAGCCTTAAAAACCAAACTCCTCTTGATAATTTGTGTTGTGTTTGTACGTTTGAGACTGATATTGCTGGCGATTGTGCAGACTGTACCTTGTTTTATACAGTCTATCGTGCATACACATGTTCAGCAGAAGCTCCGAAAAGTGGTCGTCCACTATGGCCAACGGCAAATTGTATTGTGCTACGCAAAGAAGCATCCAGCTGTTGTTTGTTGTGGTGTGTTTATGTGCTCTTTCATTATTGTGGAAATGAATAGCTTCAGATAATTCATACTTTGAACAATTTTCTTTTTTCAAATAAAAAATCTGTATAACTTTATAAGTAAATACGTAAGCTGTGATAAAAAAAATCTCAATAACTTACGGGCCTGCCATATATTGAACAACAAGTTGCTGATTCAAGCACTGCTGCGGATGGGCTTCTCATTGAGGAAATCTAATGTAGAAAGAATTTATTCCACGGTAAAGTGGAAAAAAGTAGATTTATAAGTGAGTGTCCCCGGGGTGATGACAATGCGGAGACGATTATTAGCTTTTAGTCGCCACGAAAAAATTAGTGAAACTAATTTGAAAAGTTCATGAATAGCCATTTAGTGTTCAGGAACAGTTCTTGAATAATTCATGAACTTAAATCATGAACTCTGGGTGAACTGTTCATGAATAGTTATTCATATTTTCAACAGGGTAAAGCATTAGCCATTGTAGATGAAATATATCAATGTGCCAAAGGCTACCCAGATTAATTTTGGTTGATGTCAATCTGTGATAGAAAGAGTTATGAAAAATTAAAAAAATTCTATGGGCGCAGTTCCTCCAGATTAGCAGTCTTTTATTAAAGTTGGATGAATTTCCAGAATCATAAAAGTTACCTCTGGCCCACACTTGCTTTGCTGCATTGTTGCAGCATCAGGTTCAGCAATTAGACTGCTTTAATCATTTGAGTTGATTTTGATTCTTAACTTTCTCTGAAAATCAAAAAAATTCTAATTCCACAAAATGCCAAATAGTCCTTATTTAATGGAAATCCTCCATAACAGAAGTCATTGGTCTAATATGTTTGCTGTTCCCAAGAGGTGCTGATCATTTAGCTCTTGTCCAAATGAGTCATAAAAAGCTCTATCGCTCAAACACTGTAAAGTAAAAATTCTAGTCGTTCATTTGTGGTCACCCTTTTGCGAAATAAATTGCACCCCAAATGGCAAGTTTCTTAAGAAAACTAAACATGATGTCAGTTTTTTCAATAAAATTACATTATCGGACATTTTCATAAAAAGTTTCTGACGTGATTGCTTGCTTGCTTGTCTTTTCCTTTAATCTGTTTATGCCTGCTTATGACAGGGAAGTATGAGCTGACTATTAGGAGTTAAAAACATCATTAATGTGAACTTATTTTCCCAAAAGGCAAAATACACACATGTACTCAGGTGAATAACTACAGATGCTGGATATTTGAAATCAAATTTTGACCCGTTTTGTGAGATACCCCAGCTGGCACAGCAGACTTGGAGGAAGGGAGGGGAAGCTCCACAGCTGTCCCCACCCATCGAGCTGGGAGCTGCAGACTGTCTGTGTGGCTTTTTTAAAGGGACACAGAATCCTACAGGAACACAGCCTCAGAAAACACACAACAATTGTGCTATCAATTCCACCCCCTCACAATAATCAATAATAACACTGATTAATTCTGAAGTTATGACAAAGTCGTTATGTGGGGCAATGTCTCTGAAACAAATACACTGCCACATAAAAAAAGAAGAAAAAAAACTGAGGAACAACAATGTAGCTTTCGTATATTTTTGCATGCTTGCGCTAGCCAAGAACTAGGGCTGATGTGTGTTATAATCAGTATAATCATAAGGATAAAAATGAAATACTTAGATAGCTAGTGAAATAATATTTTGAAAGTTTGAAAGAAATATTTTTATGCCCAAGAACCAGCCTAAAATATGATTTTTGGATAAAGTTTAGATTTTTTTTCAATATTTAGTGCTTTTTTTAATAGAAGATCTGTTTACATGCTTGTGTTAAAGCTTGAGGAGCAATAAATTCCAAGCACTCGTACGTGTGGCTGCGATAGGCTAACAGTGTAAGAATATCACCACATTCTTCTGTCATTAAGGTAAAATATGGGGCCCATAAAAAGAGATATGTATATCATCAACTGCACCAGCTCAGAACTATCATTCTTCTACCTTTCATCCCCAAGTTCCTTTCTTTAACAACCTCAGTGTGTTAGTTCAACTTGAGAAACTTTGGACTCTGTATTGCTTTGGACATTCTCTGCTGCCTTGCATCTGGAGCCACAGGTAAAGTACATGGCCAGTTTCTTGTTTGTGGCAATGATGAGCACCGGACTGATGGTGGAGTAGCAGGTGGCAAAAAAGATGCGCGTGTCCAACACGGCCTCTGGCATATGGGAAACAGCAAGTGAGTAGAACCACAGTACATTGTCCAAGGTGAACAGTGTCACATATGTGCTCACGAGCAGCAGAACAGCACGCGATGCCTCTTCAGTCTTCCTGCCGGCTCCCTGCAGACCCTGAACCTGCTGACGGTGCCGATGTAGGACCACCATCACATACACTGCAGCTGCTGCCATCAGGCCAACAAAAAGGAAATCTCGTGTGATGAACACCACACCATTGACCATGAAAGACATAGGGCTTGGGAACACCACAATGCAGAACTCCATGTTAAGGGTAAATTTTGGTACGGTGCCATTGACAGGAAAAGCTTCACTATAGAGAATGGCAGTTTGGTAGATGATGAAGCTGAGCCCATAAAGGAAGATGATGGTGTGGGGTAAGTGGCCAGGCAGCCAGCGTTTTAGCCAGGTCCAGCCAGGCTTTGATGGTGCCATGACCACACACTGGTAGGAGCTCAGCAGGGAGGTTGTAGTGATAGACATGGCCCGGCCGATACGGTAAATGAAGAGAACTGCTTTACAGACTTGACTGCTGAACCCCGGGTTGACACCCCCAGCGGTCAGAGCCTGAGGAATACCCTGGCACAGCGTCACCATCAGGTTGGCAAAGACCAGCTGGCTGAGAATGAACTCATTATGCGGCATGTGGCCCCGTACAAGAAATAAGTGCCAGAAGAGCAGGAAGGCTCCCAGATTACCTGGGATTCCCACTAAAATCAGACCAATGAAACCAGCTGCTTTCAGTGCTTGGCGCACCTCCATATGCCCTCAGGTCTCTGGGGAAAAAAAAAGGGAGCATTGAGCAGTGTGTGGTGACTGAGTCTCCAACCTCAGATCCAAAGCTGAAGATACAATTAGAAACCTATGATTATGCTGTAGAAACAAGAGGAAAATTGAATAACTCAAAAGGAAATGTATTATTTAATTATAAAGATTTAATGTTTAGGGTACTGTAGAAATGAGAAATATGCAGACAGACAGACACATCTAATTGAAGGTATAATATTTTTTGATAATCAATGAAAACGTAATATTATTAATAAAATGTAAAACGTAATAAAATGGAATAAAATCGAGAGGCAATCTTACTGTCAATAAAATAGTCAACATTCATTGGATGGTTGACTGATGCAGAATGCAAATCAGTTGTATTTTATTTAGCCAAATCTTCTAAGAATCATTTCAGATTAATACAAATGTGTAGCTGATGTATTTTGAAATAGAATTTCATTAAAAAAAATTTTCAACTGTAATACAGAGGAGGAATTTCATTCCTTACCTTGTGCTTCAGGAATAATGAATTGTGCTGTAAAAGGAAAAAATCTGCAATTTATCATTTAGAGTCCTCTTGCTCCAGCCCTACTGTGACGCAGTTAATTAATAATACATTGTCCCATTTCACAGCATGCAAACAGAGCCATGGGCGTCACTCATGACAAGTTCATTAGGCTCTTTTCTGTCCATACAATGAGATAACAGAGCTAAAATGAGACCATTCTGATTTCTTAAAGGGGACCTATTATGCTGATCATTCTTTTAATACGTATAAGAAATGTTATAATGTTGGATGTCCATACTCAACCTCCGTAAAGTTTCTAAACATAAGAAACAGGGGTTTTGCCGTAATCCAAGAACGTGATTTCGTAAACGTGATTTCCTCTCTGAACAGCTCGTCCTGAGATCTTCACAAGATCTGGGCAAAACCTGACGTCAGGTTGTGCCGTCCAATTAATACAGACCTAGCCAAAGCCAATCACGGCGCTGGACCTGCCCACACCGGAAACTATTCTAGCAGGCACAAACAACCGCAGCTCATACTATGCCTTAGTAGCGTCTACACTTTTGGAAATACAAAAGAAGAACCACACATCTTTGAGGTGAAGTTTTGACAGTATCCTTCCCAAAGCTGCTTGTCCGTTTATTTTTGGACGCAAAGAAAAGCACCCATTTCTCTTCCAAAAGACGATGCCGTCAGAAATGAGTTGGTCGCTTGTTTGTTTTCTGGCAGCAAAAAGCCAAGGCCAGTTAGCTGTTTGTGCTCAGCATCTCACCGAAGACAGCTTTGTCAATAAAGGATAATTCGACACAGGATAAGCGTTTCAGCTGCTTCTCAAACCTGATAAGCGTTTCAGCTGCTTCTCAAACTTGAAGCAGTTGCATCGATCAAGCGCTCGGAGCCATAAGCTGTAAGTAACAATATAACAGCAAATAATGGAAGTGAAGCTAACGTGTTACGGGTGGCAAGCAGGACCGCTAACGATAGTTAGCACTAACAACTGGCCTCAAACGCAGGCTTTGCAAAATAAAGCCTGGATCGTTCGCGACTGTCTGTGACTCACAGACGCAGAAGCTGTAAGTTGCTTTTCTGCATAAGCCTACCTAACATGATAGCCTGTTGAATGCGGCTGTAGCACAGCGGTTAACGTAGCCAAGTTAGTGTTGCTTATGTTTGTGTCCTAAATATGCAACAGTAATATCAGGGGAAATACAACAGAAGGTGTGTGAACATAAACCTCATTTGAAGCTAACTTTTTATACTTGTTTGTAATTTGGATGCTTGGTACAACTGTCCACGTTAACGGAACTTGCTGTCTGTAAGACCTGTATTGCAAGGGTTTGTGTCTGTTGTTCTGACTGCTCGGTTACCAGCTGCTGCATGTGAGTTTGCGTGCTGTGCTACTTAAAAATGCTCCTGGTTCACTTATATGCAGTAATTCTGATCGGTATGCTTGTGTTACTTCGGTAAGCATCAATGTGGCAGTTTCATCATAACGTTGCCTGATTGTAGCCACTACAGTTGAAGCTAACCGGAGAGGTGCTGTATGTGTCTGCACAGTTGGGCTGAAAAGGCTGCAGTTAGATCAGACGTAGGTTTTGCAGACCTTGGGATACGTGTTTGGGTTTGTTTACGGCTGCTTGTGATTGCTTCACTTATCCATGACAGGGATCAGGCGGATACTTCACCAATATCTGGGCTAGCTCTCTGATGCTACCGTGAAAGCAATCGCGAAGCGCACAGGCTATAACGTGTCCGGTATAACAAATGATTTCTCTGCATTGCCGTATCGTAATTTCATCCCCCCTTAGAAATTGTTCTGGCTAATAAAAAGCCGAAAAAGGCGGAGATTGAATTGGAAGTTCTTTCCTGTAGAAGTGATCGAATTGCTTGCTCCACATTAGCAACTCTCCAGGCTAACGGAACTTACCGTCTGTAAAACCTGTATTATATTCATAACATGACCAGATCTCTCTATAGCTGTTGCGTACTATCCATAAAGCTGCTTTCTCACCGGACGCGAAATGAATTTTTCACGCGACAGATTACATTCAAAGTCAATGCAAAGACACAAATACACACGTTGTGGGCATGTTAAGCAGCTTTCACACCGGACACGAAACAAATTTTTCGCGTGGCAGATTACATTAAAAGTCAATGCAAAGACGCGAATACACGCCTTCTGGGTGCGTTAAGCTGCTTTCGCACCGGACGCCAAACAAAGTTTTTGCGCTACAGATTACATTCAAAGTCAATGCAAAGACAGTGCATTGACTTTGAATGTATTCGGTCGCGTGAAAAATTTGTTTCCGGCACAATAAGTAAACCATTACCACGGGCAATTTCCAAAATGGGCGTTTTTCCCTGGAGCTTTCGCACCCGTCATATACTAGCGCAGAAGCTGTTCGTTACTCCACGCTAACGACACACCTAAGTTATGCACACGAACCAGCAGGTCCTTATAATGCACACCTAAGCAGTCTATACGTTGTTGGTCCGCTTTTTGCTGCTCCTCACTGTCCATGTTTCCCTCTAAACTCAGACCCACTGGATTTCTAACGTCTCCGGTCTACACTTGGATATGTCGACCCATTCTACAAATGTGTCTGTATGGGGTGGATTCTAGCTTTCCCTCAATTCTAGCTATTGAGTAGAAACACCGGTGCACTCACCATAGTAGCCATAGGTAGATAGCAAATTCGAGCTTGAGCTGCCAGACTTTCGCACTGCGTCCTCCACTTTCACCGCTGCATTTATCAGAACAAGTTCATTTTATTAGATCTATACACATGTAACGCGTTTGATTGCGGAATTTCCCCGCCGATTCCTTAGCTCAGATGGCAGACGCGTCTCACGTTTCACACTAGGGAGGCGGATCCGGAAAACTGCATTCTGCTGAGTCCCGCCCAGCTTTGCCCTCCACAGAGCTGGCCAATCAGAAGAAAGAGGGCGCACAGGGAGGGGGGGCCATAGCGGAAGAGCCACCCAAACGAGACGTTTCAGGCAGAGAGTACAAAGGACTACAAATGTGGTTTTTTGAGGATGGCAGTATGAGCTAAATAAGGACCCTTTTTTGACATTGAACGATCAGGAGTATTCTAAGGGAGTTCAAGATCAAAATATAAACTTGGAAATGTAGCATAATAGGTCCACTTTAAAAAGCACTCTCTGTGCACTGAAATATACTAAGCACTATTAAAAGCGCAATGGTGAGGTATGTACTGTATTTGCGGCAAAGTGAAGAATCGATTGATTTTTATTGCTTTTCCAGTGAGGCATGAGTGGAAATAAAGAAAAGCACGTGGTATTGTAATCCTGATGCTCGCCACGTGAACGCGCAAAGCACTTCAGTCATAACAAACATTGAGCTATTTGTGATGTGTACAGTGACACTTGACTTGTTTTTATGGGTGCGGACAATAGCCTACATAAAGCCAACAAAAAAAACTGAAAAATGCCACTGCATCAAGAAAATGGATCGGCTTGTGGCGCAGGAGAGAGAAAAAGAGCCATTGGCATGTTATGGGCAGGTCTCAGCCGCCGAGAGGTGGTGCGTCATTTGCACTGTCACTGTTCAACAATCAGTCGGTTGTCTATCCGAGAATGGAACACAGGCACTGTCACTGACCGACCCTGCTTAGGGCAGCTACGAGTGACTATGGTAGCTCAAGAGCGCCACATCTGGTTACAGCCTGTACGTGACAGATTCCGGACAGCAACCCAAACTGATCATGAGACCATATTGTGTTCAGTTATCTTCCGTGTTAAAAATATGACCATGCATTGGTCAAGCCATGGGCACTGTAGCCCACTTGGACATTCAACTCTTTTGACTGAAGATGATTATCACTTGCAGAGCCCAAAAACACTTCTGAAAGTGACTTATAATCAATGCTTATATTTTGTGGTGTATTAATATAATATCTTTAATTGTAACATTGAGTGTACCATTTGTAATCATGGACTTCAAAAATATTTTTTTATTCAGAAAATTTGTGAAATAATGGTAGGTTGTCTGTTGACAAATTTGGACAATTGTCCTTATGGGGTCATTCCATATAAAATCGACAAGTGCCTCTCACCTGACTCCCTCGGAATCAGATGATTTTTCTAATATAGTGACTTCAGTAAATTTAATGAATCCTTGCCCAATTTCACTTTGATCTTGTGAATATTTTAGAGTTACAGGCTCTAAAATGACACGGGGGTAGGTCAAAATTTCTTGCCTCATTTTTTCCATTTCTTTTTAGCATTTTTTGAGCCCTCATAACTTCATATGTATTAGAGATAGCTGAATGAAATTTTCAGAGCTGAAAGACATGTTGGAGCCCTGTTAAAAACGGCATTTTAGTCAGTTTTCTGCGCATTCTAGGTGTCACCATTTTAAGCCAAAATCTGGATTTTCTTCAACAAGATTTGTTCTGTAATCAACTTCAATCTTCATTATTATGGGCTCTATAAATGTTTCAATAGCAATACTGCACCTTTAACCCCTTCTCACTCCGGTAACATTTGCTTAAGATGCCTATCCAAGGCGTACCCAAAGTAAATTGAAAGCTGTTATTGTTTTTAACTTCCCTGTCGTGGACGGGCCGGCGGAGTGACATTAAAATAGCTCACTGCAACTGTCAATTCTGATGCGAAAGGCTGAATCACTACAGGGCGTATGATTAGAACTGGCCAGTCACTGTTTCTTAGCTGAGGAGTCAAACCATAGACATGAGTATTTCCTCTTGCAATGCTCCTTTATTACTGTCACCTTGAAGTTGCATCAAAGAAGGTGGGCATAGATGTGGTTCTGACATGTGAAGGGAGTAAAGCATATGAATACAATATTACGCACTGAAAATACTCCAAAATATTATAAACATATAATCAATATCCTTCATATTATGTGATATGGTTCTGACAGATGAAGGGAGCAAAGCATATGACCACAATATTGCAATTATATTACAATATTACATCATTAAAATACTCCGAAATATTATAACCATATAGTAAATATCTTTGATATTATTAACAGTGATGTCAGAAACAATGAACAGTATCAACACAAAATATGAAGTATGATTATCTTACCTAATTGTCATTGACACTTTGTAAACAGAGTGAACCATCTCTGCTGAATTTTTCATCTTTTGCTTACTATCGAGAATAGAGAGTGAGTTATCTTGACCGAATTTATGATCCGTTGGTTAACATCCGTTCTTGCTGCGCACCGCATTAGACAGTACTTGATGTTTAGCACGGACGTGATGACGGCTGTAGCCTTACCATGCCTTAAACCAGTCAAAGCAATTTACAACTTGACCATACATAATTTACACACACATTAAGTAGGCTATACCCATTTCTCTAAAACGTACAGGCTCATTAACATTCAGAAAGAATATCACTCTTTGCATCCGACTATAAGGCTGTTAGCTGCATGTAGGCTGCAGTAGGCTAACCGTTAATAATTTCGACAATTTCCAAGAAATACGATCTTAGAAATGAACTCACTTGTAGTTGCATGCACACCGTAACACACCACCAACTCGGTAACAGTAACTTGAGTCCCAAAGCCAACAATCTCATTTCACTAAACTGTCTAATTGACACAGTTTGTGCTGACTGTACGCTGTCAACTCCACTTTAGAGATGGATAGAAAGGCAGTGTTGGGTTGGGCTGAAGCTGTCTAATTGGATGATTCAATCAACATACAGCAGAGTAATATTTGTGTTTTGTTCATGCGATTCGGAAGGCAAATAAAAACATTTTTTTTGAAGAATTGCAATTTTCTGTTTTAATATTTGCAGAAGTGGTCAATCAATATGTTTGCATTATTCAATCGACAAGGTATTGCTTTATTTGTACTTTATGAGTAAAAATGACCCGATTTTCAAGCCAGAGGATCTAAACTGAATTCAGGCCACCCCAAAACATTGATTTTGTTTCTTTACTGCCATTCAGAGGTGGACTTGAATACTTCGGAACATCACAGCGCTTCAGCTTCAGCTTCAGCAGGTAAAAAGAAAAAAAACTGTCATGATCTGTGTTTCTGTATGTTCTGGGTTTATGTTTTAGTAAGTTTTATTAAGTAAGTAAAACTTTATTTTTATAGCACTCTTCCCAGCATGAATGCAGGGTAAAATTTAAAAAAATGAAATAAAATCATACAAAAAGCACAAAGCCAGGCACAATAAAAACAAAAAGGAGAAAACACAGAGGGCAGGGAAATACCGTGAAATTGGCTATACATGGCCAAAAGCCTGTCTGAACAGGAGAATATACCAGTTTAGCTAAAATAGGTCGATTTTGAGATTTCATCATTATTTGCTTGAAAAACATCTCATAAATCTACTCCTAGTGTACTTCTCCCAATAAACTGCTCTAACTTACGTTTTTTCCATTTTTATTCTCAAGGTTTTTACCATACTGCATTTGTTTGGGAGTGTGTTTCTTCATCATAGTTCATCATACAGGCTTCAAATTTGCATCAGATGTGCTTGAGATCAGTAGCAAGGGCATGACAGAAACTTTTTTTGTTTCCTCTTGTCATTTGACCCACAAATGATTATATCAATGTAGGTCACAACCTATTTCTTCGTATGTTCATCAATAAAACCGTGAAAACATTGGCTCTGATAATGTAAAGACAAAATTTCTTTCTGTCATTCCCTTCTGCATTGTCTAAGCCAGGGGTGGCCAACCCTGGTCCTGGAGAGCTGCAGTGTCTGCTGGTTTTTAGTGTTACTCAGCACTTGATTGGTGAATAAAAGCAGTTGATTACACACTTCACTTATCTCACCTGGTGTCTTAGGTTTAAATCGGGTGGAGAAAACCAAACTCAGCACACCCTCTGGCTCTACAGGACCAGCGTTATCCACCCCTGCTCTATAAACTTTTATCTGTACTCTGTACTTCTACTTTGTATTACAACTGCGCTAAATATCCAACTACATTGACAAATCTTGGTTAACACATAGATTGCTGTCACAACCTGCAAGTCTGCTTAATTGGCTCTAGGAGTCTTGTGGGTTGTTCCTGCTTGACTGGCTCATAATTACCAAATTAAACCTGAGACACCAGGTGAGATCAGTTAAAGGTAGAGTTAGCGATAATAATCCACACACTTTTTGTCAAAATCACCGTATTTCTCCTCACTATCTGCAAGCTGTCACTTCTGAGCATGCTGAAAAAAATCCGGATTCAATACACAGCCTGGGCTCTGAATTTAAGCAGGTAAATCTGTGGCTCGGCCCGAGCCACCAGAACATGGGTCCGCCCCTCCATGCCCAGGGGCGGGTTCATTCTCGTGCACAGGTCAGACACAGGGGGGAGGGGGAGTAGCAGGTCGCGTAGCGTGCGCAGTTAGAGTAGAGAGAGAGAAAAGCATTGCAGCATTTGCAATGGCTGAAAAACAGCCCACGAGAAAACGGTTGGAGGAACATAAATTAAAAAAAGAAGGGCTACGACCATGAAAGGGCGA
This sequence comes from Gymnothorax javanicus, assembly GCA_029692085.1. Classification (NCBI taxonomy): domain Eukaryota; kingdom Metazoa; phylum Chordata; class Actinopteri; order Anguilliformes; family Muraenidae; genus Gymnothorax; species Gymnothorax javanicus. The sequence continues at coordinate 17,531,268 of CM056202.1, forward strand.
AGACCCAGGTCAACATTGGCATGGCTTTCCAACGGACACGGAGGTTGCCGTCCTTTCTGCTGGACAGGTGAGCAACATTAGCTTTGCGGTGCTTCACACAACAGTAACAGCCATCAGGCATTCATCATATTGTCTAATCTGCTAAAATGTACCGTTGTTGCGATGTTATCTATTTATATTAGCAGTCGAGTTGTGGGTACAGTTGTCTAACGGGTCAGCTAACCTTAGCTTTGCAAATTGAACTTGTGCCTACGAGTCCTTTTGAATGTCTGACATCTTATGTAAGGACGGGGAATTGCGCAATAAAACGCTGTACATATGTGCGACAAGATAGAATGAAATGAACCGCCTTCGTCTTAGCTTATTGTTTTGCTTGTGCTGTCTCACTTTGCATGCATGAGGTTGTAGCTGTACTGTTATATACCCACTGTTCTGGAAGAAATTTTGCTATAAGCTCCTGATAACCATTTCTTCCAAAACGAAACAATTCCGAGAGCAAGCTACTAAATGAGCTCATAGCAGAAACACGCAAACGGTCTAAGCGTTGCTTGTGTGGAGCTTGCGAATCGATAACATGTACCGGGAAAAATTCCGAATCCATTTTCCACTTTTTCAGCTTGTAATTAGCCAGAACAATTTTTAAATGCATTCCTGACCATAGTCTGTTCGTGGACACAGACTCCTATTTGAGGCATTGCGCTGACAAGCATGCTTTAGCAGTTTTTTATATGACAGGCTTATTATCACCTTTGCTACAATACTACTAAAACTCGTGACATGTACTACTGCCATTTACATGACAAGGCGCGTCTATGAACTTCGGGGGTGGACACCGGGGCGGAGTATGAAGGGAGGGGTGGGTCTGTATTCATTTACACTTCAAATATCAACAACCTCTCTACTCTTTTTCTCCCACATCGCTGCCTACACCTTTAAATGAGTAATCAACTACTTTAATCCATCAGTCAAGTGCTGACTAACACCAAAAATCAGCAGACACTGCGGCTCTCCAGGACTAGGGTTGGTCACCCCTGGTCTAAGCTATCTGTAACCAAAATTTGGTGGCTCCAGGGTGATTGGTTAGGTGATAAAAGCCTCCAAAAGTTGATTTAGAAACGCCACCAGGTGGTGCCACCACCTAAAAATCTGACAATTTTATTTCTTTTAGTTAGTATTATCATATATCCAAAAGACATGGCCCTGGGTCAAAAGTCCTCGGCGGCGCCCTGCCTGTAGACGCACCGCTGTTAGACGAGCTCAGGCTGGAGCCCACAGTCCGGTCCCATCAACGACCCCTCCCACCCAGATGTGAGCAGGAGGCTAAGTTGGCAGACAAGATATTCATTGGCAGTGCACAGGCGGCATCTGCCATGAATATCGTGGGCTTAACAGGAAATGCTCTGGCAGAGCTATCGCTCCTCCATGCCCGTGCACTGCTCTGTGCAGCCCAAGCGGCGTCAGGGTGTGTTGGGCAGGTCATGTCTCAGGCAGTATTCTCCCTGCGTCAGATGTGGCTCAGTCAGACATCTCTGGAAAGATGTTCATCCAAAAACCAGCCGCGAAAGCCATTTTCCACGGTCACTCCAGCCGGCGGGAAGATGCGTCCCTCATCTGTGAAGAGGAGGCAGCCTCCCAGTGCTCCGTACCGTGCGCTGTCAGTCCGTGAGCCCGATGCACAGCCTGCAATGCCTCCCTGTCTGGCAGAGCGATATGGGAAACAAGCGGGGAAGTCACGACACGCTACAGCAGCATGGTGTGGCCCCCACCACAACAAATGATGGTGCGCGGGGATGTGCGTTTCTGTTTGTCTGTAAAGACTTAAATAAAGACAATACCTTGTCACTAAATGCGCAGCCCAATGCACGTCCCCACCCTTAAACCGAATATGTCAGACACATACATTCAGTTAAGCACACCATTCCTCAGAAAGTTCCAGCCGGTTCTTTTCTGACCCCTCAGAAAAAAAATCATCAACTCCTCCCCTCATAATGTTACGCTCCTCTGCCGAAAAACGGTTAAGTAGAGCGTGTTCGAGGGCAAATGCAGAACATACAAATGAGCCACTATTGGCGCCATTTTCCAATGAGCCTGTGATGGTTATTGCAGCGCAGTTTACCTCCAGGTCCACGTCTATTTTGACCAATAAGAGTGTGTTAACTTCTGTTGAAATTAACTGATATTAACCACGGCACGGGGAACCCAGGTTCAAATCCCAGGTGTGCTGTGTCAAACTGTACCCCCCGCTCACAGGCGAGCCCACTGTCAGAAAGACTGCAAGTGTGGTGACAGCTGTGTCGTTTACCCCCATGGTTTAACAGAATGTTAAGCCAGGGTGACTCACTCCAATTTTCAAGGACGGCCCCCCCCTTCTAGGGCATCCTCGAATCTGCCGGCAGCTCGCAATCAGAGGTCCTTTCACCGGAGATTCAGGATTTACTGCTGAAGGGCCCCATTGTGCGTGTACCAGTGTCGGACGCTCACAACGGTTTTTACTCCAAGTACTTCCTGGTTCCCAAGAAGTCGGGAGGGATGCGCCCATACTAGATTTAAGGGTGCTCAACAGCTAATTGGCACGGAAGCCCTTCAAAATGCTGACAGTCCAGCAGCTGTTGAAAGCAGTCCAGCCGAGTAACTGGCATGCATCAGTCGACCTGAAGGATGCATACTTTCATGTGGCTATCTGGCGTGGCCATCAGAAATTCCTATGCTTTGCGTTCTCCAAGTGCGTGGACGTGGCCTTGGAACAGTTGTGGATGGGGGGATGCGAGTCCTACACTACTTGGACGACTAGCTCCTTCTGGCCAACTCGCCAGTCGAAGCCATGGAACAAAAAAAGTGACTGATTCTCCAGGTGTCGCAGCTGGGGTTTGCAATAAATTGGGAGAAGAGCATGGTGACACCGTCGCAGACTGTGGCGTACCTGGGACTCACCTTGGATGTGGCATCAGGGCATGCGCGCCTGTCCGACGAGCGCCGCAGGGCGTTGCTACAGCTGGTACAACAGGTAATGTCGTCCCAGAAGGTGTCAGCACTGACGGTCATGTCCATGTTGGGCATGGTGTCAGCCGCACACGTGGTGGTACCATTGGGCCTTCTCCACATGTGGCCCCTACAGATGTGGTTATGGTGTCTAAAGCGTCCGCATGCTCACTTTGCCGCAATCAGTGATGCCCAGTCTGGTTTTCTTGTCCAGTGTGGAAAACCTGACCCGAGGGGCTCCGTTGGGCCAGCCGGCGAGCTGGATCGAGGTCTTTACAGACGCCTCCCTCCTAGGCTGGGGGGGCGTGTGCCAAGGCCGGTCGGTTGGGGGCTGGTGGGACTCCAAGGAGGCCTGGTATATAAATGCCCTGGAAATGGCCACAGTTTCAAACGTCTTTCTTCATTTCCTGGAGCTCCAACGGGACCAACATGACCAACAAACGACAACTCCACCGTGGTAGCTTACATCAACTGTCAAGGTGGGGTGCAGTCAAGGACGCTTTGCGCCCTTGCGGGGAGACTGCTGCAGCGGGGTCAGATCCACCTCGGGTCTCTGAGGGCACGCCACATTTCGGAGGCCTTGAATCAGGGAGCAGACCTCATGTCGCGGGGTGGGCCTGTGCCACGAGAGTGGTGTCTGCACCTTTGCATTGCTCAACAGGTGTGGGCCCAGTTTGGCCTCCCTGTAGCGGATCTCTTCGCCTCCAAAGAGAACACTTGGTGCCCCCTTTAGTGTTCACTCAGGGTGGAGGACGACCCTCCACTGGGTGTGGACGCCTTAGCCTAGAAGGATTAGCCTCAGGGGACGCTGTATGCGTTTCCCTCGACTTTACTGATCCCACCACTTCTGCTGAGAATCCAGAAGGAAGGCTGGATGGTGATATTGATAGCTCCGGATTGCCACAACTCAGTCTGGTATCCGGAAGTTGTGCCTCTGGCAGTGACGGACCCGTGGCCCCTCCCCATGGTGGACTGGGCAATTTCACAGGCAAAAGGAAAGGTCAAGGCCCCGCCCATCCTGGGTCAGCCTCTAATGGCTTGGCTCCTGAGAGGCAGTGGTTAGAAAGGTGTGGTCTTTCCGCAAATGTCATTGCTACCATCCAAGGGGCCAGGGCGGCTTCCATGGTAGCGTCGTATGCAACACAGTGAGAACTTTTCTCTGGTTGGTGTAATGCGCGTAATGTCGACCCCATGACAACTCCTATCACCTTCATCTTGACTTTCCTGCAATCTCTTTTGGATTCTGGCAGGGCTATGTCCACTGTGGGGGTATATGCAGCTGCTATTTCTGCATGTCATGAAGGACTACAGGGGTCTCCTGTGTTCTCGCACCCCCTTTTGCGGCGATTTTTAAAGGGCGCTCTGCGGCTGAGGTCACCATGGTGGGTCACAGTGCCGCAGTGGAATCTCAATATAGTCCTTGACATTCTTTTTAAGCCACCATTTAAGCCATTAGATAATGTTTTCATGCGGCTTCTGTCCTTGAAGACAGCGCTGTCTTCTGCAAAGAGAGTTAGTGACTTGTGTGCCTTGTCAGTAAACCCACAATGTCTGGCTTTGAGAGTGGATAAGGCTATCCTGCATCATAACCAGGCTTTCATTTCTAAGAACATTACAATGTCCTTCAGCTCTAGGACAGTGGTCTTGGGGGCTTTTCATCCTCCGCCTCATACTTCCGAGGATGATAGTAGGCTACACTTGATTTGCCCAGTAAGGGCCTTAGTCTGCTATATACACCATACATCAGCAAGTCGTAAGATGGAGCAGCTGTTCATCTGTTATGGCGCAGCTGCATCTGGACGACCTCTATCAACTCAGCGTCTTGCTCACTGGCTATGCAACGCTATCTCTGAGGCTTAAGTCACCATGGGAAGCACTGCCCCAACTGGGCTGCGTGCTCATTCAACAAGGGGTGTGGCAGCCTCTGTGGCCTTGTATAGGGGTGTTGCTGTTGGTGACATCTGTGCTGCTGCCTCCTAGTCGTCACTATCCCCCTTCCTTCGATTTTATCTCAGGGATATGACGCCTGGTTCCTTGTCTGAGGCTTTATTAAATGCTGCTCTGGGCAAGGAACAGGACCGGAATTGATGCCAGGATACTCCCCCTCCTACACATGAGGACAGCTGGGTGGGAACTCATCTAGGCCCCGCCCTTTGTGGCACTAGCGGAGCTGTTCGAGGGCGGAGCCAAAACGAAGTATAATGATAGTTACTGGGTATGTAACTCCAGTTATATGAGTATGGGCGGAGCCTTCTAACCACCGTGGCCCAGCTGTTTTTTCTTCGAGGCTTCAGTTTTTCCATAAACAGGAGTCAAATGAAAGGGGTCTCACCATTATATAGCCAGGAGGGGGATAGATATGCACATTTCTTCAGGCGGGCTGCTGTGCAGCAAGGGATTTGCACTGGTGGAGCTGTTAGACCATGGACTGTTTATCCCATTGTGGTTTGACTACTGCCTCCACTGCCATACAGCCAGGAAAGAGATGATATGGCGGCGCTCCTTGCCATATTATGTCATGGAGTTGAAGAAATAAAACATAAGAAAATAAATTTAAAAAACAAACCTGTCCATAGATTCAAATTATTTACCCAAAGCTTTTTACATGCATGCCACCTGCACTTGATATGCCTGTTGTGAATCATTTTTAATCACCCTTATTGTTAGTTTTTAGCTCACCTGGGCCTATGGTTTAGTGGGCTTATGTTATAGCCTGTTTGTTTATTGTTGTCTAATGACATCGTCCGTACATGTCTTCTCTGAAACTGTTAGGCCAATAAAGATGACACTTTGCCGACATCTTTCAGCCGATGAGAACACCAAACATTATTTAAATCCCTGCGATTCAATTTCCATCATGATCGACAAAGCAGCCATTTGGAAAATACCAAGTTGACCCATTTGCCAATAATTTCTGCCTCAAATCAGGTGAAATTTGGTATGTAGGTACGAAGAAGCATGATTCAATATACACCAGAGGTTACGTTACACTTTCTGATTGTCCGTCATTGTGATGGACAGGGGTATAAAAATTCTGCCGTAATCAATTATTATCTGTCATTGTAATTTTATTTTTCAAAATGTTAATCCTTTTTTTAAATAAAATAAACAATTCATAGATTACGCATTAGCTGATGCAGACAGTGATTCATGTAGACACACATTGCGCACCCTGTTAAATACAGCACTGCGTGGATTTTCGAACTTACTGCTGTATGAACTGTTTAGAACGTCACAAATGATTTCTCCCCCCACAAAGTAACAGTGTGCAAATGAACAATGCTTTCAGTTATTAATTGGCTTCACTAAGCCGAACAACCGCAGTCTCCCTAAGCGGTCCTACGAAGCTGCTTATCAACTCGTTATGTCAACCGAGGCTTTCCCGACCTGAATATCTGCGTGTTCACATTACAGAGACGGCGTTTGTAGCATATGACCAAACGTCTACCGGCAGCAGAGCAGAATATTTTACAAATGAAGAGCAAATGATCATATTACAAAAATGTAAGGAATTCAGGATCATACAGATCAAAGACAATGCTCAAGACAGTAAGATACCCACCACCAATTGGACGGAGGTGTGAATTACATTCTGTCAAAATGACAGACGGCCTTCAAAATGTTCCGTCATTGTTAAAAAAATCCGTCAATGACGGAAAATACTCGGTTAACGCGACCTCTGATATACACTGAACAAAAATATGAACGCAAAAGTGATTTTTTCCGAATTATTTTATCTCTATCGGGAAATATTTCAACAAAACAATTATTATTTTATTCTTGCCTTAATATTCAAGCAACAGAAACATGACTCACAATTTAGTGTACAAAATTTATGAGTTATCACAGCCTAACCCAACAGGGGTCAGCGGGCAGAGTTCACAGCACTCAGTAACGAGTAAAGCACCATCAGCATCACGTAAAGCGGTACACCTCTGGCGCATGGAGTTCACGAGGTTGTCAGTAGTGGCCTGTGGAATGTTGTCCCATTCCTCCTGCAGCCCAACTCGGAGCTGGTGCACGTTTTCTGGAACCGGAACACGTCTGACCCGTCGATCCAGAACATCTCAAATTGGCAACATATCGGGTGAATATGCTAGCCAAATGAGAACAAGGACATCCTCCTCATCAAGAGGATCCGGGCAGTGTGTGGCTGGGCATTATCGTGCTGAAATGTCACGTGATGGAGTCGCACAAACGGTATGACTATGGGTCTTAGGATCTCGTCTCGGTACCGCTGCCCGTTCAAGTTGCCCTCAACAAAAAGCAGACGGGTAAGCTGTCCATGGCATATGCCTGCCCATACCATTACACTTGCACCACCATGTGTCACCCGACGCATAACATTGGCATCAGTGTTACGCTCGCCCACACGTCGTTATACGCGTTGTATGCCATCAGCGCAGTACAGTTGGAATCGCGATTCATCACTGAATTACACCGTCCTCCACCGTGCAAGCGTCCAGCGAAGGTTACGGTTGGCCCAGTTGAGTCTGTACCAATGACGGACAGCGGTCAGGTCCAGACCTCGGTGCGGTCAGTGGGCTCAGAGGTCTGCCTCCCTCAGGCGGTTTTGGACAGTCTGAGCTGATATCTGCCTGTTGTGCAGTCCGACGATCTCATCAGCTGTCCTGGTGGCTGGTTGGAGCCGATCACGGAGGTGCTGCAGTTGCATGTGCCGATCCTGTGTTGGCGTGGTCACACGTGGTTGTGGAGCATGTGGACGACTCACAGTGCTGCCAGTCTCCCTGAATCAACTTCTCAACCGGCGGATGGGGGAATGACGCACATTCAAGAGTGTTGGGATATCTGTGCTGTCACAGATATCCCAGCATTCAGCATGCCAATGGCACGCTCCCTCATGACTTGTGACATCTGTGGTATTTTGACATGTCAAGTCAAGTCAATTTATTCATAGCACATTTAAAAACAACAGAAGTTGACCAAAGTGCTGAACAGCTTAAAAAAAACTGTGAAAACAGCAATACAAGAAAATAATTCATGACAAAAATACAGAACATATATTTAAATGACTTGTGACAAAAGTGCACATTTTGCGGTGGCCTTTTACTGACCCTGATGCAAGGAGTGCCTTTGTATTGGTCACGCTGACTGACCAACTCAATGTTATGCTCTATGCAGCTCAGAGGCAGAATAACTCAATGAGTGAGTAATCTCACAGGGAGCGGTCAATGAGAAGTGGGTCACCAGAACTGAGCAAAACAAATCATTCATTGCACCAATAAATACTATTTGTGGGCATATTTCATTATAGGTCAATTTAACTCAGCATTTTTGGTTTGTGCATTTATATTTTTGTTCAGTGTACAATAAAGAATATTCCAGGCTTTTCTGTACAGAGCATTTTGACCTCTGACATCTGACCATGCCCCTAAATTTCATAAATGGCTTTTGAAACTCCAGAACTGCTTTTCCAAGGAAACGGATACTGTGCAGACACCTTCCTACTGATAAAGACACCAGAAGGAAAATGGTCAAAATTCTGATAGGACCACTTTGTCAATGAGAATATTTATTGAAAGCATACAATGAGTTTGGCGGCAGCGTGGAACCGAAGGCTGGGAGCTGCAACTAACCCCCCAAAACAGAACCATGCTGGCAGAAGCCAATGGTATGAAAAATGAAGCTTCCATAGACTAGTGGCAGCATGGCGGCTGGCAGAATTTTTCTTGAAGCCAACTACAAGAGAAATATTCTATGTGAAGTGCACTGTGTCACGACAGCCCGGCGGCTGGCACAATTTCTCTTGAAGCCAAATATAAGAGAAATATTCTACGTGAAGTGTACTATGTGTCAAGACAGCCTGGCAGCTGGCACAATTTCTCTTGAAGTCAAACACAAGAGAAATATTCTTTGTGACTGTGCTATGTGTAGTGACAGCCCGGCGCCTGGCATGATTTCTCTTGAAGCCAAACACAAGAGAAATATTCTTTGTGAGTGTGCTATGTATAGTGACAGCCCGGTGGCTGACACGATTTCACTTGAAGCCAAACACAAGAGAAATATCCTACGTGAGTGTAATATGTGTAGTGACAGCCCAGCGGCTGGCACAATTTTTCTTGATGCCCAATACAAGAGACATATCCTACAAGAAACTGTGCTGTGACAGCCCAGCGGGGTGCACAATTCTCTTGAAGCTGTATACAAATGAAATAACCTATGTGAAGTGTTATGTATGTGTAGTGACAGCCTGGCGGCTGGCACAAATTCCCTTGAAGCCAAATACAAGAGAAATATTCTATGTTAGGTTTATTATGTGTAGTGGCAGCCCGGCAGCTGGCACAATTTCTCTTGAAGCCAAATACAAGAGAAACACTCTAAATGTAATGACAGTCCTCTCAAAGCAGATTCATGAGAATTATACTATATGATTTGAGGAGTATAATGAGAAGGCTGGTACCTTTAATAATTGAAGTGTATGTTGTGGTGAATGACATTGCATAGGTGCTGAGGAGTGACGCTTTGTGCCCTGTCTATGTGTATAGAAAAGTATTCTGAATGATGTGTGAAACAGATACAAGTACAAGAGGATTTTATTTAACATACATGGTAACAATTTACACAATCTTACTCATTCATTTTGAGCTTCCACAATGTCCTGAATTCCTTGGCAAAGGTAACGTTTGTGGGCTGAAAATGTCCAATGTCCCGTGGCCTTTAATATCATAAGGCCATGAAGGCGGCGGTTGTTGCTGCTCGAATGTGGAATGAAAGAGTAGTGTAGAGCTGAGGGAGAGCCCATAGTACTGACAAATGAGGCGGAGCTGAGCAGCAAACCAGGAATGGGTTTCACAGCCTCTGTGATGAACCAAGGAACTCAATTAGTCACGATGCGCTTCATAGTAAACCCTGGTCTGAACCCCCTCAAAAGCAAGCCAGTAGTGACAGTGGCTAGGAAAAACTCCCTATGTGGCTCAACTATAGGAAGAAACCTTGGGAGGAACCAGGCTTAAGAGGGGAGGTCCATCCTCCTCTGATCATCCCAGGGTAGAGTTCATGGTTGCCATAATGCGAAAGGGACTGTTGAAAAGCAGTCCAGGATTTTTAGTTTGCTGAATAGATTCCATGAACCAGACTATTTTGATGGTGGAGCAGCACTTGAGCAGAGGCCAGGAGGTGTAGATGGCGGAGACCAGCAGCAGCATGCTCAGGGCAGGGCCCGCTGTGGACAAGGAGAGAACAAAAACCAAGCAATTAGTGAAGAACACAGGTGGAAGCAGTGCTATAAAGCTGATATAACAAGGAAAGAAAAAAAAATATATATTTATACATATATACACACACACACGTCATGAATCTGCCTTCTTGAATCTGAAAGCTGAGAAAGCAACTAGAATCCCCCAAAAAACTAATGATGTTGCAAAACCCGAACACCAGAGGCTAATGACAGCAAGCCTTGGAGCCATGACTTTTGGGTCAGCCCAGCAACTGCCACAGTTAGAGGCTATAGGACATACTGAGCAGGCAGAGGCAAAGCGATTTGAATGAAATAAGTGGAAGACCACAAGCCCTACCTAGTTGCCCACATGGGGTAAATATTAGCGAAGCATCAGCAACATTCCGCACTATGGCATGCTGAGCGTGCGGAAGATAAGCCACAGCTTGTGTACGCAAGCTTGATGTTGGCAAGCACTCTGAGGCTTTCTTGCAAAGCAAAACATAGCCATCAAAATTTAACCCAAACTTGGGTGCTAGTGCGTGTACGATTATACAAGAACACTAGAGGCACTCCTGGACTACAAACCTTCGCCAAGGCAGCATGGTCCAAATCTTGCTGAGTAGGAGCAAAGTTCAGTTATCCTGTGTCATAGGATTTCAAGATGGCTGCCGTGGCGGCCATGTTGTTTTATTCATCGCAGTAAAAATCAACAGAGTCCATTCCTGATGCAATAGTGACCCACTCACAAAATTTCAGAGATACCTGTTTGTTACATTTTGAGTTCTGGCATTCACAAACAAAACAGACAAACAAATGGCTCCTATCACATAACCTCCAGCCAACTTTGTTTGGCGGAGGTAATTACCGCCAATCTTACAGGGGAAACGGCTAATTTGGAAACGTAATGTAAATACAATATTAGTTAATTTATTCACAAGGTGTTGCAATACCCAATTGATTTCAGAAATTCTAATGCCAACCGGAATGGCTGCTCTAACTCTGATCCTGCAGAATTTAGATGATTTTTTATTATTATTATTATTATTATTATTATTATTATTTACAACCCCAATTCTGAAATAGTTGGGACAAAGTGTAAATTGTGAATAAAATCAAAATACAATTACTTTCAGATCACGAGCCAATATGTTATTTACCATAGAACATAGATAACATTTCAAATGTTGAAACAGACATTTTACATATTTATCCACAAAATGAGCTTATTTCAAATTTTCTGGCTGCAACAGGTCTCAAAAAAGTGGGACACAGGCAAAAAAGGGCTGAAAAAGCAATTAATGTATAAGAGAATCAGCTGAAAGGACATTTAGCAAGTAATTAAGTTAACTAGCATCAAGTGTGTAACATGATTGGCTATAAAACGGATGTCTTAGAGAGGCTGAGTCTCTCAGTAAAGATGTCCAGAGGCTCTCCAACCTGTGAAGGCTTGCGTAAAAAAAATTGTGGAATACTTTAAAAACAATGTTCCTCAATGTAAAATTGCAAAGGCTTTGAAGAACTCATCATCGACAGTGCATAACATCATCAAAAGATTCAGAGAAACTGGAAAAATCTCTGTGCGTAAGGGACAAGGCTGAAGACCTTCACTGGATGCCCGTGATCTTCGGGCCCTCAGATGCCACTGCATCACTCATCAGCATTATTCTGTCATTGACATTACTAAATGGGCCCAGGAATACTGAAAGAAACCACTGTTGGGGCTGCCGGATAGCTCACTCGGTTAAGGCACTGTGTTGACTCTCACGTCGCGGGTTCGAGCCCCGGTCGTACCAACCGGCAGTGGTCGGCAGACTGCCGGGAAAGGGAAATAAATAAATAGCTTTGTTCGTTGCTCAAGCGCCTCCTGTTGGCCGGACGGGCGCTCGTCAGGAAGATTCTAAGTCTGTTCATGTCCGGGTATTCTCCACCCTCGTTCTGAACTTGCGAAGATTCAACCAATGAGTGTATAAGAAGCAGTGGCTGACAGGCACGTGCTTCGGAGGAGAGCCGTGAACTGTCTTCGCTCTCCAGAGTTGGCAGCAAGGGGTCGCATACGAGCAAGCTTTGTACATAGTTCACCAATTGGGCATTCCAGATTCGGGTGGGATTGGAGATGCCAAATTTATAAAAAAAAAAGAAACCACTGTCTGCAAACACAGTCCGCCGTGCAGTCCACAGATGCCACCTAAAACTCTATCATGCAAGAAGGAAGCCATTGTTGAGCATGATACAGCAGCGCCACCGTGTTCTGTGGGCCAAGGCTCATTTAAAATGGACTGTAGCAAAGTGGCAAAGTGTCCTGTGGTCAGACAAGTCCAAATTTGACATTCTTGTTGGAAATCATGGGCGTCGTCTCCTCCGGGCTAAAGAGGAGAAAGACCACCCCTCCTGTTATCAGCATTCAGTTCAAAAGCCAGCATCTCTGGTGGTATGGGGATGCATTAGTGCATATGGTGTGGGACACTTGCATGTTTTAAAAAGCACCATGAATGCTGAAAGGTATATAAAGGTTTAAGAGCAACATATTCTCCACTCCAGATGACATCTATTCCAGGGAAGGCCTTGTGTATTTCAGCAGGACAATGCAAAACCACTTACTGCAGCTATTACAACAGCATGGCTTTGTAGTCGAAGAGTCCGTGTTCTGAATTGGCCTGCCTGCAGTCCTGATCTTTCACCGGTTGAGAACATTTGGCGCGTAATTAAACAAAAAGTCCTTCAAAGGAAACCCAAAACTCTCCACCAGGTGGAAGCCTGTATTAAAGAGTGGGATCAAATTACAATGGCTAAACTCAAGAAACTTGTCTCCTCAATGCCCAGATGCCTCCACTCTGTGTTAAAAAGAAGAGGGGATGCTACACCATGGTAAAGAGGCCCCTGTCCCAACTTTTTTGAGACCTGTAGCAGCCATCAAATTTGAAATGAGTTTATTTTTGTGGATAAAATTGTACAATTTCTCAGTTTCAACATTTGCTGTGTTATCTCTGTTCTATTGTGAATAAAATAAAATACTGGCTGGTGTGATTTGAAAGTCACTGCATTTTGTTCACAATTTACACTTTGTCCCAACTATTTCGGAATTGGGGTTGTAGACTCACTGAGCACAACAGTGGCTAGCATTTCCCGTCAGTTTTACTGACGCAAGGTGAATGCAATGCGATTTGCAAACAGTTACCATAACTCGACACTGCTACTAATGGCAGCACCTGCTAGGAATAGATGAATAAGACCAACAGGGAAGCACGTTGCAGTTACAGCATGACTATTGGATCCAAGCAGCATATCGGCAACAGATTTTAACATTAATGTGGATTACGATTTGATCCAGTCATTTGAACAGGATTAGAGCAAACATCATCTGAATAACACTTCGTTCATTTTTGGCCACGGATATATCAATTACAGAATTACTGAAGATTAACAAACAATTCCTTTACCAAACATACTGCTGCTGAAGCATTTATGAAGAGCCAATTGCTTTAAATGAACAAGATCGAGACAGTGCATTAAATATTTATTTTTTTAAATATAATACATATAAAGAGTCAAAGACAATTCTGAACCGCAGGACATTTCTCGATAGACACCCCACTTATATGACCATCATGAGCGCTGAGACAACGGGAATAATTGGCAAATTGTAGTATTTCAGCCAGTGAATTGCCATGAACAGGCCTGAGACAAGGCAAGTGAAGTTTAGTCGCAATCCACGAGAACCCAGGTAGAAGTCGAGTTAACAAATTGAAATAAACCGAGAAGTTTAAAACTTAAATCACTGGACTAAGTAGCATCCGACCAAGAGGGTGGTACAAAGAATGAATTTGCCATTTCTACATACTTTATTATATCCAAGTGAATTGGGTGCAGCTAGAAGGTCAAAGTTATTATTTGTAGAATCCGTAAGGCATAAAACATGAACGCGATTCAAAAAAGCCGTGAGCTCATTCATTGTCATGGTGAGATGATGTTCAATATGCGCTTGCGAGGGCTTCCCAATCATTACCCCGACTGTACTAGCGAGCATCCCATATATAAAGGAAAACTAGCTGCTCGGGTAACTTCCAAGAAATGAGACATGACATAGCATCTTTCTGCGCTGCGAGTACAAATGCTGCCAAGACACAAAATATTAGCATTCTAGCACACTTGCCTGGAAGACACGCAGGTCAAAGCACCATGCTCCCGATTAGGACAAGACCGCAGTGCATTACTGTATTTTTATAAAGCATCCAAATGCTTTTTCGACACCTGGAAAAGACCAGCTTCTGACAAAGAGTACTGCCTTGCTAAGTGAGAACTTGAATCGCGCGTTCATGGCTGCATCCAGATTACCATGCGCTGCTTTAAATTTACGGTTGAACAAATGACACACTAGTAACGAAAGGTTCCTTCAGCAAACGAAAAGGCAATGTTTTCGAAACAAGCTACATTTTTAAGACAAGTTAGTTTTTTGGGCTGGTTATCCTGCATAACTGAGCACTTCCAGCGTGGCAACATGGCGAGCATGACATCAAAAACTACATCAATTCCGTCAAAGTGCAGTTACTGAAATGTTATGGAAGTAGCAGCGATAACGAAAACCACAAACCTTGTCGCAGGTGGCTCTGCTTCCTGTGCAAGCGGTGTTAAGTGTACGTGCTGAGGAGCCGCTTCTCAGAATGAGAGCTTAGAGGGAAAGTTCACCCAAAAATGAAAATTCACTCATCATATACTCATCCCAAGGCTAATTGAAGGATCGATTAATTTCTTTTGTCCTCAAAACAGTTTTTGAGTTTTAGGGGACAACAGCATTGAAGAGAAATCCAAATGAATGGAATTCAACGGTGGCCACTTTTTCAAGCTTAAAGAAAGCAACTTTAAAAATCATAAAATGCCTACGTACTGCTTGTGAAACATTTTCTAAGTGTCTGTAAGCCCCACCATTATAATTTGACTCAAAAAGACGTCATTTTCACTATATTTTTCGCCCAAATGTCCAATGTAGCCACCTAGCCAGTAGCCATGTTTTTTTGGTCGGAAAGAGTAAAGTTCCATGACACTGGAGGACTCAAAATATGAAGAAGAAGAGAAAACGGGATAGCCTCGAACATGTGTTTACATGCAAGCAGTGAACTATCACCGCACGTGATAGGGAGATCTGCACATATTGTGACTTATCACGTTTACGGTTTATTTTGAAAACTTTTGTACAAAAAAAAGAAAATGTCAGAGGACTTCGATATAGAAGAGGAGCATTGTTTCTTTGCTCAGTCTTATTTGTTTGAGCCAGAATATACAGACGACGAACTCCGACAGATGGACGAGGCAGCCGCAACTAAAACAGACCAACAGGCTGCCGCAGACTACAGAGAAAAGGCAATGGAAACCTGGTAGTGTAATTGTACGAAATGTGAACCATTGCAAACCGAAGACAGCCTTTGTGGAATGGAATGGGATTTGATAATGCCACCACTGATGTCTCCACTAATGAGAGCACTGCTGCTGAACCACACTGCATTACTTAAAACCCGGAGTTTCCACCATCACTAACCCGCGGTATTCTGGAGATGGTGTTCCATATTACGAAAATGAACTGGAAGAAACAACCAAGTCCCGCAGGACCAGACGGCATGCTATGAGTAGAGTTAAGTACCTTTTACTAGTACGCCTAATACATAATGCAATTTGTCTGGTGGCTATTTGCATTATAATGCTATCGTATCATTTGCTGTGCCCAGTGCCAAATTAAAGTATTATTTATTTACTTATTTCCACAGTCAGTGTCGGTTGGTGGCATACCGGGTGGTGTTGGAAAGTTTAGGGTCTTTCACAACTACCCTTCTCCCACTGGAAAATTTAAAGAGTCAAAGAATTATTAAAAGACAACAGGAAAGTTTTAACCAACGCCATCCTGTGTCATCATTACCATTGGCATCCTTATTTTTAGCAACGAGGCATGGGATTTCCTAAAAACGCTAAATACCTTCTCCCAATTGTGGGACGTGAACATGGCATCTGTACAAATAGGGCCGTGTTTCCTAACGTTTAAAGATTGTCAGAAATATCAAGCTTTTTTTAGAATAAAACATTAAAAGACATTTTAAAAACCCAAAATTAATCCGTCCGAGTCTGGGCCAAAATTTGCTATTTTGAGTGCTTTTTGCATACTTTTTCATATTGTCTCATTGTACTGTACATCTGGGACTGGTTCAGGTCTAGTGAACTACAAAGAATTGCCTCATTATGACAAATGACAAGCAATGTCATGGAAAGCTGCATGAGTCACTTTTATTAAAAAAAAAAAAATCAACAAGTTGTTTGTTGCTTTGTGCAGTAAATAACAACCACCATCAATATTAAGTCATATCCAATCTTTAATTCACAAGATCAGATTGCATATTGCAGGGCTTACAGAATCAAGCCTTTATAAAATTGAGAACACATGGAGTTATGATAGTTATCCAAGAAAACAAACTGAAAGTTCAACTAGGTGTGAAATATTTTAGATAATTTGCATACCTATGATTCAACTGCCTTCACAAAGAGTTGTATTTGTATTGTTACACATATTTTGGACTTAACATCTTGCTCATGACAAACTGAGAAAAGAAGCTATACACACACACTACTTGCTAAATCGAGATGCATGCTATTCTATGACCTCTTTTTTGTCAGGCTTTGGCTTCTGTGCTGTGTAGCAAGGTAGTGAGGGAATAGATGCATGTGACAGTTTGACCTTGAACTTGATGGTGGGGTTTAGGCATCGCTGCAGAACTTGTACCACCAGATTCTGACGAAACGTTTGGGTTGTTGGTACATAGATCTGTTTGGCTACCCACTCTTTTGTCTGTTTGGGATACACCAAACTGAATCTAGGATTGCCTGAAAAAAAAAAAAAAAACAATTATTGCTCATGGACAAATTAGTGATGAAGCAATACGAACATTATCAACCACTGATGTTTAATAATTCACAATTTAAAATCACCCGTTTATACCTACATTATTATGAGCCATGTGTAAATTTGAAGAACTAGTGGAACATTTTCATATCCCCTAGTCATACACTCAATTATTCAGATACTTCCACCAGCTAAGCACAGGTATGTGACCAAGCAAACCCCCCCAATTTCATATTTTCAGAGACAGAAGATCAAGAAATTGTGTTTTGCATTTCATTATTTTCATAAACTAATATCAATTTCCACATCCAATGGAAGGTACTTGCCCAAGTGCAAATTTAATGAAAGATACGGGCAGTAAGCACAGTAATGTTCCAAGTAAATATGTTGTACGTTAGCATCTGTGATTTCGGGAAATGCCCCCCTGGTCAGTTAAATCTAAGTTCATACTGTTTGCTTATGTATTTTTTTCCTGAATTAGTCTATATTGTAATTTCGATGATCGTCAAAAATGTCTATAAACGTACGCATAACTATAGAAGATGTCTATAAAATACGTAACTCTGTCCTTGGTAGTGACGCATTCGGCACAGCAGTACACATCAATCAAAGTTTTCCTGTTTTTCTTCCCGGGACGTTTGGATGGTAATCCTCCGGTGAAAAATGTTCACTACACACCCGGAGAAATCTGAGGGATTCAACGGAGAAGGTGAGATCAAGCCGAAGAGCAATTAGCCACAGCCATAGTCTGTAATGGTCATGTGTTGGTAGTCAGTGGAAAGTTACCGATCTTGCACGCTTCTCTCGGTTGAAGCATCCAGGAAAAGCATACCCTCAAACCATCGTTTTATGAATCGGCACGATTGAAAGAATCTGCAATAGTTTGGAAACAGATGAAAGTCCTAATTCAAAGAAGCTAAACCATTTGGTAACAGATAATAACCCGAGAGTGGAATTATCAGTGCAACAAAGGCACTTCTTGATCGCTGTACCTCCAGCAGAGTTCTCCATGTTGCATGCGGCGATATTTACTGCTTGCATGTAAAAACATGTTCGAGGCTATCCCATTTTCTCTTCTTCAAATTTTGAGTCCTCCAGTGTAATGGAACTTCACTCTTCCCAAGGAAAAAAACATGGCTACTGGCTAAGTGGCTACATTGGACATTTGGCGAAAAACATAGTGAAAATGACATCTTTTCAAGTCAAATAATAATGTCAGGGCTTACAAACACTTAGAAAATGTCACAGGAGCAGTATGGAGGCATTTTATGGTTTTGAAAGTTATTTTTTTAAGCTTGAAAAAGTGGCCAACATTGAATTCCATTCATTTGGATATCTCTTCAATGCTGTTTTCCCTTAAACTCGAAAACTGTTTTGAGGACAAAAGAAATTAATCGACCCTTCAATTAGCTTTGGGGTGAGTATATGATGAGTGAATTTTCATTTTTGGGTGAACTTTCTCTTTCAGTAAACCAGCGAATTATTGGTCAAGCCATCATGTGATAGCAAATCAGATGACATTCATGAGCACTCAGGTGATTCTCCAGCGCGAGAAGCGGCTCCTATATGTTAGCAAGCTTGACTCCGTGGCCTATCAGAATTTACGTCAAAGCTCCATTTAGTCAACAGACAACCTCCCATTTTTTCATTAAGTTTCAGAATAAACAAATATTCTTGAACTCCATTATTACTAATGGTACACTCAATGTTCCCTGCAACTAAAGACATTATATTAATACACCACAAAATATATGCGTTGATTATAAGTCACTTCTTGAATGTTGCACAGTTCTTGTGGGGCTTTGCAAGCAATAACCAACGCTGGCCAAAAGAGTTCAATGCGCAGGTGGGCTACAGTGACTGTGGCTCTATTTTTGCTATTAGTTATAGTCTTTTGTCAAAACTCTCGCTTTTTCTTTTCCTCCCCCTATGAGTTGCTCTGTATGGGGTCTGCTAAAAGACTTGAACTTGAACCAGTGTTTGATCATATGTTTAATGTTGAAGATAACTGACTGAATTGACTGATGTTGGCAAGATTGCTGATAATTTTCAGTGCAAATGACGTAATATATTCAGAATGGTCTCATGTTAGCGGTGTTGTTTCATTGTATGGACAGAATAGAACCTAATGAACTTATGGGTGACACCCATGGCTCTGTTTGCATGCTGTGAGATGGGACGATGTATTATTAATTAACTTGGTCATAGTAGGGCTGGAACAGGAGGACACTACATAATAAATCTGCAGATTTTTTTTCATGTTACAGCACAATTCATTATTTCTGAAGCACAAGGTAAGCAATTAAATTCCTCCTCAGTATTTCAGTTTAAAACGTTTTTAAAATGAAATTATATTTCAAAATACGTATATTTGTATTAATCCTGAATGATTATTAAAGGATTTGGCTAAATAAAATACAATTGATTTGCATTCTGCAGCTGTCAACCATCTAATGAAATTTCACTATTTTATTCACAGTAAGATTGCCCCTAGATTTTACTCCATTTTTCAAATATATTTACACTGTAATAATATTACGTTTTCATTGATTATCAAAAATATACCTTTAATTATATGTGTCTATGTGGATATGTCTCATTTCGACAGTGCCTTAGACATTAAATCTTTATAATTTTAAAAATACATTTCCTCTTGAGTTACTCAAATTTCCTCATTTCTACAGCATAATCATAGGTTTATGATTGTATCTTCGGCTTTGGATCTGAGGTGGAGACTCAGTCACTACACACTGCTCAATGTTCCCTTTCTCTTTCCCCACAGACCTGAGGGGCATATGGAGGTCCGTCTGGCACTGAAAGCAGCTGGTTTCATTGGTCTGATTGTAGTGGGAATCCCAGGTAATCTGGGAGCCTTCCTGCTATTCTGGCACTTATTTCTTGTACGGGGCCACATGCCACACAATGAGTTCATTCTCAGCCAGCTGGTCTTTGCCAACCTGATGGTGACGCTGAGCCAGGGTATTCCTCAGGCTCTGACCGCTTCAGGTATCAACCCGGGGTTCAGCAGTCAAGTCTGTAAAGCAGTTCTCTTTATTTACCGTGTTGCCCGTGTCATGTCTGTCACTACGACCTCCCTGCTGAGCTCCTACCAGTGTGTGGTCATAGCACCGTCAAAGCCTGGCTGGACCTGGCTAAAACGCTGGCTGCCTGGCCACTTACCCCACACCATCATCTTCCTCTATGGGCTCAGCTGCATCATCTATCAAACTGCCATTCTCTATAGTGAAGCTTTTCCTGTCAATGGCACCATTCCAAAATTTACCCTTAACTTGGAGTTCTGCATTGTTTTGTTCCCAAGCCCCATATCTTTTATGGCCATGGGTGTGTTGACTATCACACAAGATGTCCTTTTTGTTGGCCTGATGGCAGCAGCAGCAGTGTATGTGATGGTGGTCCTACATCGGCACCGTCAGCAGGTTCAGGGCCTGCAGGGAGCCGGCAGGAAGACTGAGGAGGCATCTCGTGCCGTCCTGCTGCTCGTGAGCACATATGTGACACTGTTCACCTTGGAAAATGTACTGTGGTTCTACTCACTTGCTTCTTCCTATATTCCAGAGGCTGTGTTGGACACACGCATCTTTTTTGCCACTTGCTACTCCACCATCAGTCCAGTACTCATCATTGCCACAAACAAGAAACTGGCCATGTACTTTAACTGTGGTTCCCGATGCAAGGCAGCAGAGAATGTCCAAAGAAATAAAGAGTCCAAAGTTTCTCAAGTTGAACTAACACAGTGAGGTTGTTAAAGAAAGGAACTTAGGGAGGAAGGGAAGGAGAATGACAGTTCTGAGCTGGTGCAGTTGATGATATACACATCTCTTTTTGTGGGCCCCATATTTAACTTTTATGACAGAAGAATGTGGTGATATTCTTATCACTGTTAGCCTGTCACAGCCACACGGTTAAGTGCTTGGAATTTATTGCTCCTCAAGCTTTAACACAAGCATGTAAACAGATCTTCTATTAAAAAGCCCCAAATATTGGGCACCCCGGTGGCTCATCGGTCTAAGTGCGCGTACCATAAAGGCTATGTCCTTCCCGCAGCGACCTGAGTTCGATTCCAGCTCGGGTCATTTGCTGCATGTCTTCCCCCATTCTTCTCCCCAACTTTACTGTCTCTCTACACTGTACAACTGTCAAATAAAGGAAAAATTCCCCAAAAAATAATCTTTAAAAAAAAAACAAAAACCCAAATATTGAAAAAAAAATTCAAAGCTTTATCCAAAAATCATATTTCAGGCTGGTTCTTGGGCATAAAAATATTTCTTTCAAACCTTCAAAATATTATTTCACTGGCTATCTAAGTATTTCTTTTTTATCCTTATGATTATACTTTTAATACACATCAGCCCTAGTTCTTGGCTAGCACAAGCATGCAAAAATATACGAAAGCTACATTGTTGTTCCTCAGTTTTTGGTTTTTTTTTTTTTAATGTGGGATATGTGGCAGTGTATTTGTTTCACAAACATTGCCCTACATGACTACTTTGTCATAACTTCAGAATTAATCAGTGTTATTATTGATTATTGTGAGGGGGTGGAATTGATAGCACAATTGTTGTGTTTGCTGAAGCTCTGTTCCTGTAGGCTTCTGTGTCCCTTTGAAAAGGCCACACAGACAGTCTGCAGCTCCCAGCTCGATGGGTGGGGACAGCTGTGGAGCCTCCCCTCTCTTCCTCCAAGTCTGCTGTGCCAGCTGGGGTATCTCACAAAACGGTTCAAAATTTGATTTCAAATATCCAGCATCTGTAGTTATTCACCTGAGTGCACTTGTGTATTTTGCCTTTTGGGAAAATAAGTTCACATTAATAATGTTTTTAACTCCTAATAGTCAGCTCATACTTCCCTGTCATAAGCAGGCATAAACAGATTAAAGGAAAAGACAAGCAAGCAATCATGTCAGAAACATTTGATGAAAATGTCCGATAATGTATTTTTATTGAAAAAACTGACATCATCTTTAGTTTTCTGAAATTGAACCCCAAATGGCAAGTTTCTTATTTTGCAAAAGGGTGACCAGAAATGAAAGACTAGAATTTTTTCTTTACAGTTTTTAAGCAATAGAGCTTTTCATGATTCATTTGGACAAGAGCTAAATGATCAGCACCTCTGGGGAACAGCGAACATATTAGACCAATGACTTTAGTTATGGAGGATTTCCGTTAAATAAGAACTATTTGGCATTTTGTGGAATAATAATTTTTTTGATTTTCAATCAAAGTTAAGAATCAAAATCAACTCATGGTTCTGAGTTTACATTAAACTTGTCTAATTGCTGAACCCGATGCTGCAACAATACAGCAGAGCAAGCGTGGGCCAAAGGTACTGTAACCTTAATGAATCTGAGAATTCATCCAAATTTATTAAAAGGCTGCTCATCTCGAGGAGCTATGCCCATAGAAATTTTGCAATTTTTCAGAACTCTTTTTATCGCAGATTGACATCAATCAAAATGAATATGGGCAGTCTTTGGCACATTGATACATTTCGTCCTCATTGGCTGATGCTTTAAGAGGTCCAATTTTGACTTCAAGAAGTTAACCCTTCAAAATGCCCCTGAAAAAAATCATTAGGTTTAAGGACGTAAACATTTAAGATTTTTCTATCTACCCATAGACCTTTCTCCAAAAATCTTTTCACCCAAATCTGAGATGGTTAGGCCGACCAGTTACAAATTAATGGGAAAATCAACATAAACATTTTTCGTAAGCTATTGGCCCTCCTCAAGCTGCCAGACCAGCTTTAATCTACTTTGGTGTATAGTCTTTGAGTGCAAGACTTTTCAGGAGAGATGGAGCACCTTTCCCTTATTTGGTGTTTTGATAATGGTGACAGAGAGCGCTGTCAAACATGTTTTTCCACAATCTCCCATATGAATGCATTTGGTCCAAGATCTGATCATGAACCATGTTCATTCTCATAAAACCATTCAGAGACCCCTTGAGCCCTGTGGGACTTGTCCCATTGTCAGCATGGAAGAGACCACATCCATCATTGTTGGAATGCACTGAGTTACAGTGACCCTACCACCTTTAAAGGGAAGAGTGGGCCCAAACCATGCCTGGAAAATGAATGAAGCATCTGCATTTATTATGTTTGTCCATGCATCTACACAAGTTTTTTTCCTGTAATTTGTCACCCGTCTTTATACCATGGTCTGGGTGAATGCTCTGTTCTGATTGGCTGGCAGGTATGCATTTAAACTGTGGAACCGCACAGGTAGTACGGCCTACGGCAGTTTCACCGTTCAAAATTCATCTGCTAGCCAACCTGTAACCATAGCAACGTTGGAGCACTGGCATTTGGCTGGGTATAACAGAAACCTACTCATTTATCTCCTGTATATTTGGCGGCCTCAGATAAGTTGCGTCCTGCGGGGTGGTTAACAATAGGTACTCCAGCGATAATGACAGTAAATATTTTAGCAGAGAAGTTATCATGCTTAATTCATTAGACAATATTCATTTCTTCCCTCTGCCTATGAGCGCACTATATAGTCACCCACATGGTGAGTCCCTTTATAGTGAGTAGGGAATAGTGAATGAGTGAGTGATTTCAGACAAGGCCCTGAATTTCCAGCAGCAAGGCCCAGGCTGAGCAAGCTGAGGCAGCGGCCAGTGCGAGAGCAAAGGAGAAGTACGAGAAAAAGAGGACAAGGTTGGTAACTGTTGAATTCATATGGGTCTGAACAAAGTGGTGGAGACAGCGCCCGGGCGGGGGAAGAGAGTGTGAGTTAAAGCTGAAGTCGGTAAGATTTTGGTCATATTTACTGAAACTGTCACTATGCTTAGACATGCGAATATGAATCAGGTGATTTTAGAAAAAAATCTGCGACTTTATCTCCGCCCACAGCCTGTATTGCGATCTGCGAAATTCTACCGCTCCTAGCTCAACTAACCAATCAGATCATTAGCACGCGCCTTCGGATGTGCACGAAAAATCGAAGCAGGGACTGGCTTGGATCTCAGCGCAAATAGGGGAGGGGCTTGAAACTTGTACTCGTTCAAAAATCTGACTAAGTCCTCTCGGTCGAGCAATCTTACCGACTTCAGCTTTATGGGTATCTGGGGTAGTGTGGCCAGAATTCTTGTAATGTTGTGCTATAGGGTAATTGGGGTTCTGGGTTCTTATCACATTCTTATGCTCAGCCAGTCTTTGAAAGTTTTCGTTTGGTACGTCTCACGTAAAAACAGCCACATTCGCATTCTAACCTTTACACCACATAAGTTGCGTTACAGTTGGCTAAGCTACGACAGTTAAATGTTCTGTGAGTGAAGACATCTGTAAATGTATTCTCTCTTTTGATGTTATTGCAATGGTTACAGGCTCCACATCTAGGTGCCTGTGAGTTTTGGGAAGTGTGAACTGGGTCTGGTGGCTGGCAGATGGCTTCTCACCAAATTGTCTCTAAGGGTTGGTGCCCTCTGAAAGGAGAAGGTGGGGGGTTCACTGAACACTGAGCAAAGAGCATCATCATTCAGCAAAATATCGCAATTCTTAGTTATAATTTTCCTGATTTTGTCAGCCTTGTTACTGTATTGGGTCGAGAAAAACATTCTGGAGGACTGTTTTGCTTTTGGTCTCTTAGTCATGAGCTCTTTTCTATTAAGGGACTTTGTTCTGGTCAAAGCTTGATCAAGGACTCTCCTCTTGTAGCCCCTTTGTACAAATCTAATAGACATATCCTTTGCTTGATGTTCAAAATTGTCATTATCCTCACGAATCCTCTTAAGTCTTTGAAACTGGCCATTTGGTATGTTGGAAATCAGACTTTTAGGGTGAAAACTGTCAGCCCTTAAGATAGTATTTCTGTCGGTGCTCTTTCTGAATATCATAGTATGTAATCAGCCCTCAGTGTCAATGCTGATTTTCAAATCAAGAAAATTGATCTCTGTGGTGCTTTACTCCAGGCTTAGTCTAACGTTGGGATTTGTGGAGTTTAGGTACTGGTGAAAAGCAATAAGTTCTTGCTCTGACCCTGAAAAAATTTAAAACAGGTCATCTTTGTACCGCCCATACCACTTTATGTGGTCTCTAAAAAGATTGCTTTGGCTGTACATATAACTTTCTTCCAATAAACCCAAATAAAGTCCAGTGTAGTTTGGTGCATAGGCAGCACTCATGGTAGTACCCTTGATGTGCCTGTAGAGTTTGTTCTGGAAAAGAAAGATATTGTTTTTCAATGTCTAGCTAGTTAGTTCTACAATGAAATCAGTGGGAGGAGCATCAGCATTTGGCCTTAGTTGAAGATAGTGATGGAGGGCTTCTAAGCCTTCATTGTGGTCAATATTTGTGTTGAGGGTTCTACGTCCATAGTTGCCAAGTACACATTGTTCACCATATTTATTTCCTCAAGCTTTTTAAACATGTTTTGTATCTTGGAGATAAGCCTTGAGAGAGCTAGTGAGTGGCTTGATGAAAAAGTCAGTGTACTTAGATGCAGGCTCTATTGCCCAAATGAAGACGTGAGTTGAAACACGTTGGCGGCATCCATTATAATAAAGGATTTTCAAACTCATGATCAGAGTGCCTAGGATTTTAAAGACTCTTTTCAAAGGGAAATCTGCACCAAAAGAAGACGCATTTGTTTTGATAAATCCTTGTTTTATTGTGTAAACGTTGGTACAAAGGAACTTGAGAAAATTTGTTCTTATGCTGTCTAATAAATGAAGCCCATTGATTGGAAGTATGCTAAATCTGAGGAGTACACTCAGAATTTCTGATATGGGTGAACTCAAAAATAAGCTGCAGCCCCCTACCTCACCAAACAGCTTAAAAATTTCAGCATCAAAGGTAAGCAGATATCATTATTTTCTTATCTTTTTGACAATTAGAATGAAAGTGGATTGTAAAGTACTCATCCATTCAGTGCCCAAATGAAAACTAACAAAGTTTTTAAAGTAATATAGACCCCAAAATAAAAGAGAGTGCAAACTCAACCTCACAGACTCTCCGTTACAAGGCTGATTGCCATTGCTGTTGCTGTTGCTGACCTCTTGGCTGTGCTGTAGCACTGTTCGTTGGTGACCATTCTGCTTGAGTTGAGTCGGAGAAAGGCGTGCAGGGATTGTAGCAGAAGATTTACTCTTGTTTAAACAAGTTTTTCTGAAAATAATTTGAGGGTAAAAGCTCAAACATTACAAGAGGTAAGACGATTTGCTCCCGAGGTATAACCTTTGTCGCATTAGGGGCAGGGCGAATCTTCCCCCTCCTTTTTTCCCCCCTTATAACAACTCGGTTAGCAAATAGCCAAATTAAGTCGCTAATCTGGTCAAAAAAAGGCGGCGGGGTTTTTTTGGGGGTTTCAGTCTCCCAGTAGCAAAGTAAAGTAAAATAAATTTAAATGCTAAATAATTAGGGAACTAAGTAAATTGTATGATAAACAAAGTAAAACGGAGTTGTTCTCAAGGTCTGTGCTACTGTCACCTAGTTTTTCTGTAGCTGATTTAGGTAACTAACTTCAGCAAGCTTCTCAACGCTAAGAATATTATCGAATTACCTGGATATCTAACTATAACCTAGGTTGGTTTCATACTTGGTCACTTGCCTTTCATACAGTCTTCTATCCAATAAATATTGACGTTCACCGGGGTTTTTAGTCCTCTTCGGTCTTTCTTTTACCGCATTACCACATAAACACATTGCTAAGCTTGAATTAAATATTAACGCTAACCGGGGTTTTAGTCTTTTTCGCATCTCATTTTTACCTGGGGGCTCTTATGATTAAACACATTGCAAATTACATTATTTTTGTATTTTCCTCCAATTGCGGTGCCTTGATCAGTCGGTTAAAGTTTAGTTGCTTGTTCGAGTGCTTAGTGACAGCTTGTTGGGGGAGATACCGTGTTTAGTTAGCTCACATAGTAAATGACTTGTTTATTCGGTCCGTTTGGATTAAAGGGTACCGGGGCTTTACTGTTTTGTGGTTACCTTTGGTTGTATTTGTGGCTAGCTAGCTAGATAGTTACTGTTTGCATTTTTGACTTGGGATCTGAGATTTAGTATTTATTTAGTAGGGCAACAGTTACTTGAGTCGTCCATTCGGTTAGGTTGGAATTTTGAACGGTAGGCTTACCGGAGTGCCCCCCCCAGTTTCTCCTGGGTGTTGTAGCCAATCTGTGATTATCTGGATTCTGAGCTAAGCCCTGTCATATCTTTAGATTAGTATATTAATACTGGGACTATATAAAATCAAGTCGGCTTATTAATAGTGCTTATTACATATCAAGTTTGTCTCAATTTGGTATTTCATTTTTGTTAACTGAAACTAAGCCCTTGCTATAAGAGGCTTATTATCCTTTTACATTTCCCCACGGTTTTTATCGTGACTGCTGCTTAAGGCTTCTCAGGTTTATTAATTGTGGTTCCTGAGCTTCTGTCTTGGCAATAATAATTTTCTTTGTTATCTAGGGTGAGCAAGGTCATTAGGTAGGGGGTTCAAAATGTGGCCAAAGCTATGTGACGGTTGCAGAATGATCGCACTTCTGGAAAGAGATTTCCAGGGTGGGTTTGTTTGCCACCGGTGCCAGCTAATTGAGCATCTGGGGAGCAAGATCCTTGATCTTCAGGGCCAGTTGGCAGCACAACATAGTTCGCAATCAGTAGAGTTCCTCGAGGAACTGAGTAGTATATCGTTTAGAGAAATGGTGTGTACGCCTAAGCAGGGTTATGTGGAGACCCCTGAGCAGGCAGGGAGAGAAAGTTGGGTGACTGTAGGACTTCAGTGCAGGAAAGGGCATGCACGCCGTACAGCGACAGCTCCTCCAGTGGTTGAAATGTCTAACCAATTCCGGCCCTTGCAGGAACTCGACTTGGCCCCTGGGGGGACTGATGAGCATCAGGGCACCCTGTTGGCCTCTTCCCCTCAGAAAAGGGAGATAGAAATTGTGGGGGACTCAATATTTAGAGGAATAGACGGCTTAGTCTGTTTGGTGCGGACAAGCTCCTGGCCAGAGTGAGGAGGGATCCAGTTCTCATGGTCCATGTAGGGACAAATGACATAGGTAAGGGTAGGTTTGAGGTTCTGCAAGACAAATTTGTGGAATTAGCTGAAAAGCTTAGGAGCAGATCCTCCATGGTAGTTTTCTCCGGGATTCTACCGGTACCACGTGCAAGCAGAGGGAAGCAGAATTTTATCTGGAGGTTTAACATGTGGCTACGAACCTGGTGTAGGAAAGAGGGATAGAGGTTTATGGGGCACTGGAACTTCTTCTGGGACAGGGGTGACCTGTTGAAGCCGGACGGGCTACACCTGAACCGGAGGAGTACCATTGCACTGGGTAAGCGTATGTTGAGGGTAGCACAGGGTTATTTAAACTAAAGACTTGGGGGGCAGGGAGGTTGGACAGTGTTATACACAGGGAAATGCAGAGTGCCCTGATGGAAGCTGACAGCGTTACATGCACTATTGATGATATATTTTTAAAGCAACAAAGCGTAGTGGGGGGCTTGGAGCAGCAGGCACATGGGAAATCGAAGGGGAAGAGCATTCGTAATAACCTGAAATGTCTTTATTTTTTATGCTTCTTGCATTTAAATAAATTTCCAGAACTTGAGGCCGTTATGATTAGTGAGGGCTATGACATAGTTGGGATTACAGAGACATGGCTTAGTGAAGAGGATGGAGATGAATATTATCTAGAAGGTTATAAGCTCTTTAGGAAGGATAGATGTAATAGGCGAGGAGGGGGTGTAGCACTCTGTGTGAACAAAAGCATAAATGTGCAGAAAATTCCTGAAATTGAACATTCCTTGCCCTGTGAAGATATCTGGGTCAGGCTCATTGACAAACACGAGACAGGTTTAAACATAGGAGTATGCTATCAACTGCCAGCTTTGGACAGTATTGTCAATGAAATGCTCTTTTAGAGGATGAGGCAAGCTTGTAGAGGAGGAGGCACTATTATTATGGGGGACTTCAATTATCGTGGTATCGATTGGGAAATGGTGAAAGGACAGGGTAAAGGGGAGGAAGAATTTCTAGATGTTATAAATGACAATTTTTTGGAGCAGTATGTAAATAAACCTCCAAGAGAGAAGGCAATTTCAGATTTAGTCCTCTGTAATGACCCTGATAGAATTAGCAATGTTGAGAACAATGTTGCTCTCACCACTCATGTAATGTTATGTTATGTTAAATGCGCCCCCATGAAATCTGAAACCGTTCTCTGCTGTATATTTTGCTACATTTTTCAAAATATTATCATTCATTCCATTGTAATGGCATGATTTCTTGCAAATTTAGCTATTTCCAATCACTCGATGTTCAAAATTAAAGTTCATTTTGGAAGATTTACTACTATGGCAATACTACAATCTGTAATGACTCTAGTTGTTATGAGTACCCAGGAAAATCAAGCAAATGCTGCAAGTTGCCTTTTATAATCACAGTGAATTTTGTAATATTTCTACTATTTGATTCAAAGATAGTTCTATCAGCTTGAACCATGGTGTTAGCCATGGTTATCTCCCCGTCTTTGAGACGGGCAATGTTTACCTGAGACGCTGAGACGGGTAAGTCTGATTTGAGACGGGTCCGGCCGTTTCCAGCATTAAATTGCCTATATGTGAGACGGGCGAGCATTTGTATCGATAACAATGGTTGTCCAGAAAATCTGTGGAGTCGACTTGACTTTAATTCTTGAGTGAACTGAAGTATGGTAGGCCGTGCGCGAAATTGGGCTCAAATATAAACTTATTAACATATGACCAATCCGCACTTCTGTCTTATCTGTGCCCCACACATTGGCGCCATAGCCAAGTCTCGTAGCGTGTGTGCGCAACTGGGCATTGTCCACTTGTACAAGAGTTGTTTTTGAGGTAGATCAGCAGCGCTTCTATTGATAATGTAGATGTCCAAGAGCATTTTGTTCACTGTTATCTGTTTCAAAACGCTCTGCCTTATACTGATTTGTTAGATTCGATACCTCTTTCGAAGCCCCTTCAAGTAGTTTTTATTCGTATCGGTGTGTGAGTGTTGGCAATTGATCTACGGCTAAGCCCCGCCCTCATATGCGATGAGCCAATCACAGTGCGTATTCTCTCCCCATATACTCGGACATTCTGAGCCTGAACTTCCGTTGAAATGTATTTTGGAAACTCCGAATCATTTGCTTTTATGGGGTTTTAAAATGTTTCTAAGTAAAAAAAATGGTCAAACGCTGTGCTTGGGGTAAATATAACTCGATACGAGGCATTCCGAGAGGCTGGGCGATGGGGTGTATTTTATACCCTTCCCAAAGCCACATCATAACCGGAGAAGTGTCTCCTCTGGATAAAGCTTTGTTGAAGACCCCACTATCAGCTTAACGTAGCTAACAAAGGTTAACAAGGATGTCTACAATTGTTCCAAGCTAAGTCAACATCTTGTTTAAGGCGACATCTTGTCACTTTGCTGGAGATTAATATAAAGTTATCTTTTACATCGCTAAGTTACCTAACCTTAGCTAAAGTTAGTAATCTCTGTGGCTAACTTCAGTGCTGACGGACCTTGGCTTAACGTGAGCTCCTGCTGCGTTGTTCACCATGTCACCTTGTTTACTTTGGAGTTCAGTCATATCAGGTTATATTTCTTAAATTCAGTAGTAATAATAATACATAAATTTATTATCCTGCAGTGCACGAACAATGCTGATCCTCTATCTTGTTGTGTGAGAGGGTGACGGAAACGAGATGCGGTTTATTGCGTTTACACTGAGACCTGAAAATTTTAGCTTCTAATTTAAACTTTTCGTTGACCTTCGCCACTCTAAATTCATTAATGTATCCCTCCAATGCATAGTGTAACCCTTTTTGCTGAATTCTTGATGATATTTGAGCCTTCTATCGCCAAAAATCATCGATAGCATCCTGAAAAATATCTCCGACTGCGATACCAGCCATTAACGCCTGTTCGAAAATGTTGATTGTTTGTCCGAGTCAGTGGAGGGGGTGGGGCTTAGCCATAGGTCAATTCAAGACTTTAGCAGCAAAGAGACGAGGAAAATAACTTAAATGTAACAAGACGACACTGGTGGCATTTAGAAAAACCATTTCATTTCAGTTTCTTATTTTTATAATTTTAGTGCAGTATAAGGGCTGCAAACAAGAAGAATCTTAAAGTGCCCCTATTATGTGATTTTTCACTGACCATTCTTGTATTCTTGAACTCTACGAAAAAAAGGTTTAAATTGGTCATTTTTCAAAAAAAAAAACATTTGAGTTTTCTCATGCTGGCCAATTCTGCAGTATCAGTCTGTGAAATGTTCCACTGAAAGTCCTGCCCCTGCCCTCCTGAAAACCTTAGTGCGTTGTGATTGGTCAACTTGATCACTCACTTGTGATTGGTCCACGGTTCACGCCCCTTGTCACACCCCTTACCATAAATGGATTTCCGCTTTAGAAACAAATACTGGTTAAGCCTTGTGGGTGAAACCCACTTGATTTAATGGCGTGCCAAACTATCTGCTTGGCGTGATAAATTCAAATGGTGACATCACCAATTGTTGAAAAAATGGCCAGAAGCCATTGGGGCATTTCAGTCAGCTCTGGAGCGGTGAGTTTTGCAGCAGAGAGCACTTCTTCTGGAGGTGACTTCGAGTTGTTTTCCGACACAGACCTTTTAAATGTACATAAAAAACGATATGACTCACGCTACAACATTAAAATAATGAAAAACCACGATAGGCGCACTTTAATGAAAATTCAAAGTTGAAGTTGTTCAAAATTAAATACTGAGAATAAAAAAATGGCTCGGCGGTAAAACAGTTCATTTCTGGGATCATCAATTCCTTCACAACAAGTATGTAACATTTTTTTTTTTTAAGAAGTTTGGCATCTCCAATCCCACCCGAATCTGGAATGCCCAATTGGTGAACTATGTACAAGCCTTGCTCGTATGCGACCCCCTGCTGCCAACTCAGGAGAGTGTAGACAGTTCACGGCTCTCCTCCGAAGCACGGGCCTGTCAGCCACCGCTTCTTATACACTCATTGGTTGAATCTTCGCAGGTTCAGAGCGAGGGCGGAGGATACCCGGACATGAGCAGGCTTAGAATCTTCCTGACGAGCGCCCGTCTGGCCAACAGGAGGCGCTTGAGCAACGAAAAAGGCAACAATTATTTTCCCTCCCCGGCAGTCCCTTCCCAATTTGCAACCCTGTAGCGCAATAGCCAATTGTGCTCTACTCTGAAAAAGCTGCCAACCACTGCCGGTTGGTACGAGGCGGGGATTGAACCCGCAATGCGATAGTCACTTCTGCTTCGCAACGTGATGCTTTACTGAGTGAGCTATCTGGCAGCTTGACAAGTGTGTAATATTTGAGTATGATATTTAAAATTTCAAACTTTCCTTGAAGCCAAATAAGAGCATTGTCCGAGTGGCTCTCTAAATGAAGCTCAGTCAAATCATAAAATAACCAAATTTTGCCACAAATCAAACATTTTGACTCATGAAGCTCGAAATAAATTAATGAGTTTCAAGTGTCCACTAATAGAAGGCGATGGACAGAAATGGTCTCGAAAAACCTATTCCAAAAAAAAAAAAAAAAAAAAAGCTTTTTCTATTATGAAGTATTGAAAGGTAGTGTTGCGTCAGTATGGGTTAATTCCCCTTGAAAGCTTTTGAATCCTTACCATATTGACTGTGTGGAGAGATGTATATGGGCCTAGAAAATACATTTGTTTTTTGTATCATGTGCTAGGACAGATGGGGTTTTTTTCTGTGGAGTTTCGGTCTCCCTAGAGCAAAGTAAAAAATAAACTTATGCGCTGAATAACTTGCTAGCTAAGTAAATTGTATTATATACAAAGTAAATTCATAAAATGGAGTTATTTTCAAGGGCTGTGCTAGTCTCGCTTGGTTTTTCTGTAATTCCGCTAACGAACACAGCTATCTTCTCAACACCAATAAACATTGTCGAATTACTTGGATATCTAGTTACAAATTGTTGGTTTCATCATGAGTGCTTGCCTTTTATAGTCTCCTAGCCAATAAATATTGACGTGCACCAAGGTCTCTCTCTTTTACCACGTAAACATATTGCCAAGTTAGATATTGAGGGTTCCCCTCTGGTCGCTGTGCCTGGATCAGCTTATCAAAGTCAGTTCGTGTTTAGTTAACTCGCCTTGTCAGCGGGACGTTCACCCAACTCGCTTAAATTAAATATTAACATTAACTGGGTTTACTCTTTTTTCGGTATCTCCTTTTCACCAAAGGGCTCTTATACGTGAACATATTGCTAAGTACGTTATTTTAGTATTTTCCTCTGGTCGCAAAAAGTTTAGTTGTGCGTTTGAGTGCTTAGCTACAGCCTAATGGGAGATACCGTGTTTTTTTTAGCTCTCTTTGGTAAACAGTAGTTAATTTGGCCCTTTTGAATTAATTTAAGATAAAGTTCACCGGGGTTTTACTCTTTTTCGGTTTCTTTTGGTTGTAGTACCTGTTTGTGGCTAGCTAGCTAGATACTGTAATGTGGGGGAAAAAAGCCACTAGATGGCAGTATTGACATTTTTTTTGTTAAGCCCAGTCTGGAGCTAGGTTTTGGGGCATGTCCTGGGCATGCCTCAGAGGTGAATGTCCCAGAGAATTGGAGAAAGGTCTGGAAGGTGGGAGGGGCTGAAAAAGAGTATATAAGGAGAAAAATTGAGAGAGCGAAAGGTAGTAGGAGAAATTGCAAGGAGAAATTGTGGAAGGATACATTTGACCAGACCTGCCACTCTTGTCAAGACCTGTGAAGCTTTTTTTGGATTTTTGCCTGTGTTGGAGCACTTTCCTGTCCCAGGACATCGCAACATAGCAGCCCATCTCAATTACCTAGGGACTGTAAATATCTCATTTTTTTTATTTCAATCTTGATCAGTAGAGTAGATTGTAGATTAGTTCAAAGTGTTTGTGTAATTAAATCTGTTAAAGTTTTAAAATTTTGTCTGTCATCCCTTGCTGTCCGCTACGCCATAACAAATTGGGGCCATAACAAATTAACGCCATAACAAATTGGGGCCATAACAATACTTACTGTTTGCATTTTTGACTTGGGATCTGGGATTTAATATTTAGTTAGCAGGGCAACAGTTACATGAGTCGTTGATTCGGTAAGGTTGTATTTATTAAAGAGTAAGGTTTGCTGGAGCGCTTCGCCCCCACCAGTTTCTCCTGGCCGTTGCAGCTGCCCAAGACTAGCTAGGTAGCTACCGCTGACATTTTTGTATTGATAATTGGCATTTCCTGTTTATCACATAGCTGGGTATTGGAGGCTCTCACTTGAGAACTGTGTCTAGAAACGCCAGTCTGTGATTATCTGGATTCTGAGCTAAGCTCTATGATATTGTTAGACTAGTATATTCATTGTACTGGGACTGCATGAAATCAAGTCAGCCATCTGAGTTCTTATTACATATTGAGTTTGTATCTCCATGGTATTTCATTTTGTTAACTGGAACTACGCCCCTGATTAATTAGGCTTATTATCCATGAACTGAAAATGTGGCCATAACTATGTGACGGTTGCAGAATGATCGCACCTCTGGAAAGAGATTTCCAGGGTGGGTTTGTCTTCTACTGGTGCCAGCTCTTTGGGCATCTGGAGAGCAAGATTTTTGATCTTCAGGGCCAGTCAGCGGCAAGACATAGTTCGCAGTCGGTAGAGTGCCAAGAGGAACTGAGTAGTATGTCATTTTGGGAAATAGTGTGTATGCCACAGCAGGGTAGGGGCAGACCCCAGAGCAGGCAAAGAAAGTTGGGTGACTGTAGGTCGTCAGCAAAGGAAAGGGCATGCACGCCGTACAGCAACAGCTGTACCAATCAATTGCGGCCCTTGCAGGAACTCGACTTGGCCCCTGACCCTGAAAGTGGAGGGACTGATGAGGCTCAGGGCACCCTGTTGGCCTCTTCCCCCAGAAAAGAGAGTTCGTAATAGTGGGGGACTCAATTATGAGAGGAATTGACTATATAGTCTGTTCGCGGAACAAGGAGTCTCGTATGGTGTGTTTGCTGCATGTTGCCCAAGTAGGAGACCTCCTGGAGTGTGTGAACAAGCTTCTGGCCAGAGCGGGGAGGGATTCAGTGGTTATGGTCCATGTTGAGAAAAACAACATAGATAAGGGTTGGTTTGCAGTTCTACAAGACAAATTTGAGGAATTAGCAGAAAAACTTAGGGGCAGATCCTCCATAGTAGTGTTTTCTGGGATTCCCAGGCTCACCCAAGCTGACTAGCCAGGAGATGTAATACGCCCAGCATGTACTGGGTTTACCTCTTCTAAAGCTGTACATCCAGGAGGCATCCTAATGAGACACCCAAACCACCTCTGCTGAGTCTTTTCAATATGGAGGAGCAGGAGCTTTATGCTGAGCCTCTCTTAGAAGTTAAGCTCTTCACGCTATCTCTCAGGGTGAGCCTAGACCCCAACTCCATTGCAGTCATGGCCATGCAAAGTGACATACAGTGCTGTGAAAAATTATTTGCCCTCTTTTAGTTTTCTGCTATCTTATTATTTATCATATTTAAATTTTTCAGATTGTCCAAATTTCACATAAGACAAAGACAACATGAGTAAACACAAAATACACCTTTTAAATGATCGATTAAGTTATTGATAGTAAAGAGTTATTCAAATCCTGTACTATCCAGGGTAAAAAATTATTGCCTCTCTAGGCCTAATAACTAATTGTGCCACTCTTGGGGCAACACTTGCAATCAAATGTTAGCGATAACTGTTGATGAGGCTTTTATATCGCTATGGTGGAATTTTGGCCTTCTCTGTTTTGCAGACTCCCCATGGATCACTTACCTGGTCGCTGGTCGGGGAGCTTGTGTGCCTCAGTGACCCCTAGAGCTATGCCAGCAGGAGATTTGTCTCCTGGTAGGGTTCCTCATGCTGGACAGGTCAAAGGGTAGAGGCCAGACGAAAAGGAATCCCTGGTCCTCCAGGTTGGGGGTTGGGCTCAGGGTTGACAACTCTATCCTGTAAAAAGACTCTTGTTACGGAAACAGCAATAGAAGCAGCTACCAGGCATGACGGGCTTCCAGGTGTATCAACGGACACAAGGATGAATGGCAGTGGTCAAAGCCGCAAGGAAGCCACTGACAGGAAGGAGGAGGTTCTTCATGCCAAACGTAAGACTAGAATAGGATTTTGGAACCTTCGCACTATGTATGAGATGGGGAGTGACACACGAGATGAGGCGTTAAAACCTTCACATACTTGGGGTAAGCGAATGCAGGTGGACAGGTTCAGGATGTCTATGTTCAAATACCGGTGAGACAGTCCTATACTCAAGGAGAGACAACAACCACCATTCAGAGGGAGTAGCTGTCATCTTGAAGAAGGGGATAGAAAAAAGCCTACTGGAATGGAAACTAATAAACAATAGGCTCATGAAGATCAGGCTAAAGGGGAAGCAGAGCAACACGACCATCATTCAGCGTTACGCTCCTACAAATGATGGCACCGAAGAAGCCAAAGATGAATTTTATGAGCAACTACAAGCATAGCTCAACAGCATACCAGGCCATGACATGAAGATCGTGATGGGCGATATGAATGCAAAGGTGGGGAAGGACAGCACAGGGTATGGCAGGATCATGGGGAAGCAAAGATGCGGCACTATGAATGAGAATGGTGAAAGGCTTGTAGAAATTTGTTCTACATTTGATTTCATCATTGGAGGGACTCTCTTCCCACATAAGGATATACACAAGTTGCCATGGCAGTCACCTAACGGAAGAGACAAGAATCAGATAGATCATTTGATGAATAATGGAACTTGGAGGTGCTCACTATATGATGTAAGAGTGATGCATGGAGCAGACATTGCCAGTGAGCTCCGGGATCCAAAGGTGAAGAACTCCTTTGTAACCCAACTCAGGAACAGATTCCACCTATTAGCTGATCAAGGGGATGCGCAACAAGACTCAGATACAGATATGGATGAAGTTGATACCAGGTGAGAGGAAACAAAACAAGCTTACTTGAAGGCCAGTGAAACATGTTTTGGCTTCAGAAAGAGGGACAGGAAGGAATGGATATCAATTGACATATGGCAAGCCATTGAGACTTGTAGAGGGGTGGAGAACCAGCTCCTGGATGCAAAATCAGACAGATTGAAAGAGAGATATAAGAAGCAATACTAAGAAGCAAACAGGGACGTGAAGAGAAAATCACGTACTGACAAACGGGCATACATGGAGGATCTTGGGTATCAAGCTGAAGAAGCTGCTAGCAAGGGAGATCAAAGAAAGTTGTACAAATTAACTAAGATAATCAGTGGAAAGTTTTGGTGTACAACTGTTTCACCCATTGAAGATAAAAATGAAAAGCTTCTTACAACTAAAGCAGAACAAGAAGGTAGATGGACAGAGCATTTTAGTGAGGTCTTGAATCGACCACCATCAACAACAGAGGCAGACATCCAAAATGCAGAAACTGACTTGGACATAAGTACAGAACCACCATTCAGGGCAGAAATTATAATTGCAATAAAGTCTCTAAAAATGGGAAAGCTCCTGGATTAATGCTGAGCTCTTCAATGACATTGTGGAAGCTCAAAATGAATGAGTAAGATTGTGTAAATTGTTACCATGTATGTTAAATAAAATCCTCTTATACTTGTATCTGTTTCACACATCGTTCAGAATACTTTTCTATACACATAGACAGGGCACGAAGCGTCACTCCTCAGCACCTATGCAATGTCATTCACCACAACATACACTTCAATTATTAAAGGTACCAGCCTTCTCGTTATACTTCTCAAATCATATAGTATAATTCTCATGAATCTGCTTTTAGAGGGCTGTCACTACATTAAGAGTATTTCTCTTGTATTTGGCTTCAAGAGAAATTGTGCCAGCTGCCGGGCTGTCACTACACATAATAAACCTCACATAGAATATTTCTCTTGTATTTGGCTCCAAGGGAATTTGTGTCAGCCGCCAGGCTGTCACTACACATACTACACTTCACATAGGTTATTTCATTTGTATACAGCTTCAAGAGAATTGTGCCAGCCGCTGGGCTGACACAGCACAGTTTCTTGTAGGATATGTCTCTTGTATTTGGTATCAAGAGAAATTGTGCCAGCCGCTGGGCTGTCGCTACACATATTACACTCACGTAGGATATTTCTCTTGTTTTTGGCTTCAAGTGAAATTGTGTCAGCCATCAGTGCAAGATGATGCAGCTGAGCCCATAGAGGAAGGTGATGGTGTGGGGTAAGTGGCCAGGCAGCCAGCGTTTTATCCAGGTCCACCCAGACGTTGACGGTGCCATGACCACACACTGGTAGGAGCTCAGCAGGGAGGTTGTAGTGATGGACATGGCCCAGCCGATACGGTAGATGAAGTGAACTGTTTTACAGACTTGAGTGCTGAACATTAGATTGATACCCAAAGCGGTCAGAGCCTGAGGAATACCCTGGCACAGCGTCACCATCAGGTTGGCAAAGACCAGCTGACTGAGAATGAACTCGTTGTGCGGCATGTGGCCCCGTACAATAAATAAGTGCCAGAATAGCAGGAAGGCTCCCAGATTACCTGGGACTCCCACGACAATTAGACCAATGAAACCGGCTGCTTTCAGTGCTTGGCGCACCTCCATATGCCCCTCAGGTCTGTGGGGAAAGAAAAAGGGAGCGTTGAGCAGTGTGTGGTGACTGAGTCTCCACTTCAGATCCAAAGCCCTGGATACAATCAGAAACCTATGATTATGCTGTAGAAATGAGCAGAAATTTGAGTGACTCAAGAGGAAATGTATTATTGAATTACAAAGATGTATTGTTTAGGGTACTGTAAAAATGAGAAATATGCGCATAGACAGACACCTGTAATTGAAGGCATTATATTTTTAATTGTGAAAACGGAATATTATTAGTGTAAATTCATTAAAAATGGAATAAATTCTTGAGGCAATCTTACTGTGAATAAATAGTAAACTTTCATAAGAATGTTGACTGCTGCAGAATGCTTATAAATTGTATTTTATTTAGCTAAATCTTTAAGACAGAACATTAATACAAATATATAGCTGAGGAATTTTATTCCTTACCTTGTGCTTCAGAAATAATGAATTGTGCTGGAACATGAAAAAATCTGCAGATTTATAATTTAGTGTTCTCCTGTTCCAGCCCTACTGTGACCGAGTTAATTAATAATACATTGTCCCATTTTGTAATACCTGTGTGAAATACCTGTGTATCTGTGCAAGGTAAGATCCTAGCCTTTGGGATCACATAGAACTTAAACCTAAAGAGGGAATTTTTTTTTAATG
This sequence comes from Gymnothorax javanicus, assembly GCA_029692085.1. Classification (NCBI taxonomy): domain Eukaryota; kingdom Metazoa; phylum Chordata; class Actinopteri; order Anguilliformes; family Muraenidae; genus Gymnothorax; species Gymnothorax javanicus. Next base: position 17,570,568 of record CM056202.1, read on the forward strand.
ATTCAGGCAGTGGGTAATATATAGACGGGTGACAAATTAAAGAGAAAAACTTGTATAGATACATCAACAAACATAACGAATGTAATGTTTCATTCATTTTCCAGGCATGGTTTGGGTCCACTTGTCCCTTTAAAGGAGATAGGGTCACTGCTACTCAATGCATTCCAACAATGGTGGGAGTGGTCTCTTCCAAGATGACAAAGGGCCAAGTCCCACAGGGCTCAAGGGGTCACTGAATGGTTTTATGAGTATGAACATGATAAGTCATCAGATCTCAAACTAACTGCATTCATATGGGAGATTTTGGAAAAACGTGTTTGACAGCGCTCTCCGTCACCATCATCAAAATACCAAATGAGGGAATATCATTCAGACAAAAGGTGCGCCATTTCTCCCGTAAAGTCTTAAACTTAGCACCAAGGTGCACTGAAGCTGATCTTGCAGCTTGACGAGGGTCATCAGCTTACTAGGACTGTTCATGTTGATTTTTACCCCTCAGCCGGCGGCACGGAGGGGTATTGTCGTCCCCTGCTGCGTCCGTCTGTCCGTTTGTTCATCGACGACGTTACCGCTCTAGCGCCTTCAGGTTTGCTTCTAGCTTTCTCATTTCTGGGTGGCTGGTACGTCTATGGATCCTTCACTTACCTCAGTGCTTCTCAATTATTTTCTGTTACGCCCCCCTAGGAAGAAGAAAACAATTTGTGCCCCCCCACTCTCCGACCGACTATAAATAGTATCATTTGTCCATAAAATTGTTATAAGTACACCTCTGCATAACATTGTATCCTTATTAACATTAAAGAAAACTAAAAAGAAAAAAGAAATATAGATCAACTTACAACAAAGAATAACTTTATTAACATTGTTTTTTAGTCTGTAACAGAAAAGATTTAAAGTGCATCAATTTGCTTGAAATTCAAAAAAAAAATCCTTATTTAAACTGTAAACATTTTTTGATCGACTTATTGTACCATTTGATACTGAAAAATAAAATTAAATAAAATCAATAAATAATAATAAATTCAAATTCAGTTCAGCAACATTAACTCAGGAGCACAGTATATAAAACACTTTAACCTACAAAACAAAAATGAACAAAACAATTTGTGCTGATTTTTTCTTTTTTTTATCAAAATGAGGAAGTCAGGATTAATGGCTACAATGAGCATGTTTAGCAGTGCACAGCTTTTCGAAGCCGGTTTTGAAGCATGATACTGCAACTCTCAGCTCCTGCTCAATGTTTAGCTGGGACCTGTACTTGGTCTTCAGCGCAGCAACAGCAGAGAAGCCAGTCTCACAAAGGTAAGATGTTGCAAAAGGAAGCAGAATGCCCATAGCCCTCTGCCCTAAGAGTGGATACTGCCTCTCTACACTCAGCCAGAATTCAGACAGTGTCTGTGATGTGAACCTCAGTCTCAATGTGGAGTCAGACATCATGTCAATTAACTGGTCCCCCTCTGCAGAGCTGAAACCAGTTGGAGCTGGTGCATTGAAAGGATCTCTCACCCAGTCATACTGGGAACTGTTTTCAGGGAAGTACTTTTTAAAGAATCCCATCAATGATGAAATATGCTGCTTAATGTGTGGAATCACTGAGGTAGCATCATAGGCGGTAGTGTCCACAAATTCATGCAGGTTCTCAAATGAATCAGTGTTTCCTTCATCAAGTCGCCTGCCCCACATCGCAAGCTTTCGAGTGAAAGAGCTGATCTTGTCTGTGACCTGAGGGAGGTGTTTATCTTTCCCTTGAAGCTGTAGATTTAGTTCATTTAGCTTTCCAAATATGTCACTCAGGTAGGCCAGTTTTCCCAGGAAGTTCTCATCACTAAATTTTTCTGCGACTTCATACTTGTGCTCCTGCTCCAAAAACACCCTTATCTGCTCTCTGAGCTCAAAAACTCGGGACAAGACTTTTCCTCGTGACAGCCACCTTGCTTCACTGTGAAACAGCACAGCTTGATGTTCAGCTCCCATCTCCTCACAGATAGCAGAGAAGACTCTTGTTTTTAGTGGTCTGGTCTTTATAAAATTGACTACACCTATAATGTCAGTCATAACCTCACTTTGATGCAAGTGCCTCTCTGTGTATAACACAGTGTGTCCACTCAGCATTAGGTGAGGCCTTCTTGATGAGTGCCCGAAGTCCTTTTCTCATCCCTGCCATGGTCTGTGCACCATCACTGCAAACACCAATGCAGTTCTCCCACTTTAGCCCATTCTCAGTCAGGAAGCAGTCCAGCATTTTGAATAGCTCTTCAGCTGTGGCTCTGTCTCTGACATATTTACAAAAAAGTAGATCCTCACACAGGGTGTTTGTCATGTCAAAACATACATAAGCAATAAACAAACAGTCTTTGTTGCTGTCAGTTGCTTCATCAAATTGTAAGGCAAAACGTTTGTCTTTGAGTTTATCTACCAGCTGTTCTTGAAGATCGTTAGCAATGTCATTTATACGTCTGGCGACAGTGTCATTGGACAGAGGGATAGTTTTTATTTTTGCAGCACTTGCGTCATCCAGCATGACAGAGACCATGTCTAATGCTGCAGGCAGTATCCGCTCCTCTGCTATGGTGTGGGGTTTTTTGCACTGAGCAATTTGGTACGCCACCTTATATGATGCTAACAATGCTCGCTGGTTTACTGAAGTAGCATTCACAAAGCGGGATGATTGTTGGCAATATTCGGCACATTTTCGCTGAAAAAACTCCAGCGGCTTATCAGCGTGATTGGGGTGTAATGTCTTTAAGTGAAGCCTTAATTTATTTGGCTTCATGCTGTCCGCTGCCAGCATTTTTAGACACAGTAAACACACCGGTCTTTCCTCGTCTCCCACCGTAGTCACAGTGAAGCCAAGGGCTACATACGCTTCGTCATATTTCCTCGTCTTAGCTTTCGGGTGACTTTCTTTTGTCTCATTATCTCCGTCTCTCTCCGCCTTTCTTTTCATCCCTATTAAAAATTTTTCCATGGTGTCTCTTGAGGGTTTGTTTACTGCACTTCATATCGCCTGCTCTGTGCTGTGTGTGCGCATGCTCGGTGCAAAAAAACCCTACATCATAGAGCTAATACTCCCTGCGCGAACTCTGACAACGAGAGTGCCACTGCCACCTACTGTAGTGGATGTGCAATTACACTTTATTCTAGTACGGCAAAAAAAAAGAAGCATGTTCCCCAGGGTCACACGCGCCCCCCTGGCATCGCACGCCCCACTATTTGAGAAGGACTGACTTACCTATCAAATTCCGGCCATTTTACTCTTACTTTGGCCACCAGGGGGCTTATTGTGAAAAATGAAAAATTGCCATAACTTCCTCATTATTTCAGCTAGGATGCTCAAATTTTTACTGAAGGTACATGGGATTACCCTTCACCACATATCAGATGTAATTTCCATTTCACCCTTTCTTCACCATTTTCTAGGTCGAATAGCATAAATGCTGCCAATCTTTAAATTCAATGACTTTACCGCTTTAGCGCCTTCAGGTTTGCTTCTAGGTTTCTCATTTTTAGGTGGCTGGTACATCTATGCATGCTTCAGGAACCTATTGAATTCCGGCCATTTTTGACTCTTACTTTAGCCGCCAGGGGGCTTATTGTGAAAAATGAAAAATTGCCATAACTTCCTTATTATTTCAGCTACGATGCTCAAATTTTTACTGAAGGTACATGGGATCACCCTTCATCACACATCAGACACATTTTTGATTTGAACTATTTTCTTCTGTTTTCTAGGTCAAATACCGTAAATGCTGCTGATCTTTAAATTCAACTACGTTTCCGCTCTAGCGCCTTCAGGTTTGCTTCTAGGTTTCTCAATTTTGGGTGGGTGGTACGTCTATGGATCCTTCACTTACCTATTGAATTCCAGCCAATTTCAATTCTTACTTTGCCCACCAGGGGCTTACATACGCAGCCGAGGGGTCTTACGTGCGATTAGCACGGTATTTTTAAATTATGATTTCATTTATTAAGGGGAAAAGCTATCCAAACCTACCTGGCCCTATTTGAAAAAGTAATTGCCCCCTAAATCCTAATAAATGTTTGTGCCACCCTCAGCGACAACAACTGCAATCAAAAGTTTGCGATAACTGGCAATCAGTCTTTCACATTGCTGTGGAAGAATTTAAGCCCACTCTTCTTGCAGAATTGTTTTGATATAGCCACACTGGAGGGTTTTTGAGCATGAACAGCCTGTTTAAGGTCATGCCACTGCATCTGAAATGGATTTAAGTCTGGAATTTCACTAGGCTACCCCAACATCTTCATTTTGTTTTTTTAAGCCATTCAGAGGTGGTCTTGCTAGTGTGTTTCAGATCATTGTCCTGCTGCATAACCCAAGTGCGCTTGAGCTTGAGGTCACGAACTGATGGTTGGACATTCTCCTTCAGGATTTTCCGGTAGAGAGCAAAATTCATAGTTCCATCAATTACGACAAGTCGTCCAGGGCCTGAAGCAGCAAAGCAGCCCCAAACCATGACACTACCGCCACCATGTTTGACTTTTGGTACAATGTGCTTTTTAAGAAATGCTGTGTTAGTTCTACGCCTGATGTAACGGAATGTACACCTTCCAAAAAGTTCAACTTTTGTCTCGTCAGTCCACAGAATATTTTCCCAAAAGTCTTGGGGATCATCAAGATGTATTTTGGCAAATGTGAGGCAAGCCTTTGTGTTCTTTTTGGTCAGCAGTGGTTTTCACCTTGGAACTCTCCCATGGATGCCATTTTTGCCCAGTCTCTTTCTTATTGTTGAATCATGAACACTGGCTTAAACTGAGGCAAGTGAGGCCTGCAGTTCTTCAGATGTTGTTCTGGGTTCTTTTGTGACCTCCTGGATGAGTGGTCGATGCGGTCTTCGAGTAATTTTGGTTGGCCAGCCTCTCCTGGGAAGGTTCACCACTGTTCCAAGTTTTCTCCATTTGTGGATAATGGCTCTCACCATGATTTGCTGGAGTCCCAAAGCCTTAGAAATGGCTTTGCAACCCTTTCCTGACTGATGGATATAAATTTGTTTCTCATCTGTTCTTGAATTTCTTTAGTTCGCGGCATGACGTGTTGCTTTTTGAGATCTTTTAGCCTGCTTTACTTTGTCAAACAGGTTCTATTGAAGTGATTTCTTGATTCAGAAGGTCTGGCAGTAATCAGGCCTGGGTGTGGCTAGTGAAATTGGGCTCAAAAAATGTGGTTAATCACAGTTAATTCATCATTTAAGAAAGGGGGGCAGTGACTTTTTTACATAGGGCCAGGTAGGTTTAGATAGCTTTTACCCCTTAATAAATGAAATCATCATTTAAAAATACCGTGCTAATCGCACTTAAGACCGCTTGGCTGCGTATGTTAGCCCCTGGTGGGCAAAGTAAGAGTCGAAATTGGCTGGAATTCAATAGGTAAGTGAAGGATCAATAGACGTACCACCCACCCACAATTGAGAAACCTAGAAGCAAACCTGAAGGCGCTAGAGTGGTAATATCGATTAATTTAAAGATTGGCAGCATTTATGGTATTTGACCTAGAAAACAGAAGAAAATAGGTCAAATCAAAAAGCGTCTGAAATATGATGAAGGGTTATCCCATGTACTTACAGTAAAAATTTGAGCATCGTAGCTGAAATAATAAGGAAGTTATGGAAATTTTTCATTTTGCACAATAGGCCCCCTGGTGGCCAAAGTAAGAGCTAAAAATGAGCAGAATTTGATAGCTAAGTATAAGATCCATAGACGTACCACCCACCAAAAAATTAGAAACCTAGGAGCAAAGCTGAAGGCGCTAAAGTGGTAACGTCATTGAATTTAAAGATCGGCAGTATTTACGCAGAAAACAGAGGACAATAGGTGAAATCTACAACGCGTCTGATATGTGATAAAATGTGATCCCATGTACTTTTAGTGAAAATTTGAGCGTCCTAGCTGAAATAATAAGGAAGTTATGGCAATTCTTCATTTTTCACAATAAGCATCCTGGTGGCCAAAGTAAGAGTGTAAAATGGCCAGAATTCGATAGGTAAGTGAAGGATCCGTAGAGGTACCAGCCACTTAGAAATGAGAAAGCTAGAAGCAAACCTGAAGGCGCTAGAGTGATAACATCGTCGACGGACAGACAGACACACAGATGCGGCAGGGGACGACAAGACCCCTCGGCTGGCTGACGGGAGGGGTAAAAACTACATTTTGCATTTACTTGGCTTATCTTTGTCTTATGTTAAAATTTTTTTCATGATCTGAAACATTTAAGTGTGAAAAATATGCAAAAAAGTAAGAAATCAGGAAGGGGACAAGTACTTTTTCACGGCACTGTATTTTCTTGAAGGTCAGAATTGGACTTCTTAAAACATTAGCCCTTGAGGGTGAAAAATATCAATGTGCCAAAGACTGCCAAGTTTTATTTTAGTTGATTTCAATCTGCGATGGAAAGAGTTAGGAAAATCTGCAAGATTTCTGAGGGAGTAGTTCCTTGAGATGAGCAGTCTTTTAATAAATTTGGATGATTTCTCTGACTCATACAATTTATCTTTGGCCCATACTTGCTTTGCTGCATCAGGTTCAGCAATTAGACAAGTTAAATACACATTCAAAGGGGGAATATGAGTCAATTTTTATTCTTAACTTTTATTGGATGTCAAAAAATTCTAATTCCACAAAACACCAATTCCCAAATAGTATGAATTTAATGCAAATCCTTCGTAGCAAAAGTCATCGGCCCAATATGTTTGCTGTTCCCATGTGGTCATCATTTCACCCTTGTAAAACTGAACCATTATAAGCTCTACTGTTAAAAAAAACTGTTCATGCTTCCCCTTTTGCAAAATAAATTGAAGCCCAAATGGCAAGTTTTTGAGAAAACTAAAGATGATTTCAGTTTTTGCAATAAAATGACATTATTGGTCATTTTCATAAAATGTTTCTGACATGACTGCTTGCTTGTCTTTTCCATTATTCTGTTTCTGCCTGCTTATGACAGGGAAATGAAAGTTGACTATTAGGAGTTCAAAACATTATTAATGTAAGTGTATTTTTCCAAAACGCAAAATACACAAGTGCACTCAGGTGAATAACCGCAGATGCTGTATATTTGAAATCAAGTTTCAACCCATTTTGTGAGATACCCCAGCTGGCACAGCAGACTTTGAGGAAGGGAGAGGAAGCTCCACAGCTGTCCCCACCCATTGAGCTGGAAGCTGCAGATAGTTTGTATGGCCTTTTCAAAGGGACACAGAAGTCTACAGGAATAGAGCTTTAGCAAACACACAACAATTGAGCTAGCAATACCACCCCTGAACAATCATGAATAATAACATTGATTAATTTATGAATCCTAGACCTCACCTAAAATATTAGTTAACAACATTATTGAATTGAGTAAGCATGGGGATTTATACTGATGAAGGACGGAATAGAGTTGAGTAGGTGGAGACCAGTGAAGGATTACGGGAAGCCCCAGGCAACGAGACTGAGGGTGGGGGTCGCGTCTCTTCTTGGAGTCAAAAAGGTTCTTTCAAGTCCTTTGGGGTTCCTATTGAGTGATAGGGTGAGAGATGAATAGAAGAGAACAGGAGGGAGGGATTTTAAACAAGACAGACGAGTATTGTAGAATGAAGGTGGTATTCATAGTCTGGTTGGTTAGGACTTGGATGAATGTAGTGGTGTTTTTTTAGGCATGGTCTGGTTCACTAACCTCCATTTGGAATTCTAATAATCAATCCTAAAGTTATAACAAAGTAGTCATTAGGGGCAATGTCTGTTTACCAAAAACACTGCCACATAAAAAAAAGAGCAACACCAAATATAGCCTTCCTACATTTTTGCATGCTTGCTTGCCAGGAATTAGGGCTGATGTGTATAAGTATCATCATATGGATAAAAAGAAAGGAATACTTAGGTAGCTGGTAGAATGATATTATCAAAGTCAAAGAAATATTTTTTATGTCCAAGAACTAGCCTGAAACATGGTTTTTACATGAAGTTTTACATTTTTTTCCAATATTTAATTTTTTTTTTATAGAAGATCTGTTTACATGCTTGTGTTCGAGCTAGAGGAACAACAAATTCCAAGGACTCATATGTGCGGCTGTGACAGGCCAACACTGTAAGAATATCACAACATTCTTCTGTCATTAAAGCTAAATATGGGGCCCACAAAAAGGATATGCATACAATGAACTGCGCCAGGTCAAAACTGTCATTCTCCTTTTGTTCCTCCCCAAGTTCCTCTCTTTAACAACTTCACTGTATTAATTCAACTTCAGAAACTTTAGACTCTGTATTGCTTTCGACATTCTCTGCTGCATTGCATCTGGAGCCACAGGTAAAGTACATGGCCAACTTCTTGTTTGTGGCAATGATGATCACCGGACTGATGGTGGAGTAGCAGGTGGCAAAAAAGATGCGTGTGTCCAACACGGCCTCTGGCATATGGGAAACAGCAAGTGAGTAGAACCACAGTACATTGTCCAAGGTGAACAGTGTCACATATGTGCTCACGAGCAGCAGGACGGCACGAGATGCCTCTTCAGTCTTCTTGCCGGCTCCCTGCAGACCCTGAACCTGCTGACGGTGCCGATGTAGGATCACCATCACATACACTGCTGCTGCTGCCATCAGGCCAACAAAAAAAAAATCTCGTGTGATGACCATCACACCATTGACCAAAAAAATTATGGGGTTTGGGTATACCAGAATACAAAACTCCATGTTAAGGGAAAATTTTGGAATGGTGCTGTTGACAAGATAACCCTCACTATAAAGAATGGCAGTTTGTTCGATGATGCAGCTGAGCCCATAGAGGAAGGTGATGGTGTGGGGTAAGTGGCCAGGCAGCCAGCGTTTTAGCCAGGTCCACCCAGACGTTGACGGTGCCATGACCACACACTGGTAGGAGCTCAGCAGGGAGGTTGTAGTGATGGACATGGCCCGGCCGATACGGTAGATGAAGAGAACTGTTTTACAGACTTGACTGCTGAACATTAGATTGATACCCGAAGCGGTCAGAGCCTGAGGAAGACCCTGGCACAGCATCGCCATCAGGTTGGCAAAGACCAGCTGACTGAGGATGAACTCATTGTCCGGCATGTGGCCCCGTACAAGAAATAAGTGCCAGAAGAGCAGGAAGGCTCCCAGATTACCTGGGACTCCCACTACAATCAGACCAATGAAACCGGCTGCTTTCAGTGCTTGGCGCACCTCCATATGCCCCTCAGGTCTCTGGGGAAAGAAAAAGGGAGCATTGAGCAGTGTGTGGTGACTGAGTCTCCACTTCAGATCCAAAGCCCTGGATACAATCAGAAACCTATGATTATGCTGTCGAAATGAGCAGAAATTTGAGTGACTCAAGAGGAAATGTATTATTGAATTACAAAGATTTATTGTTTAGGGTGCTGTAGAAATTAGAAATATAAGCATAGACAGACACCTGTAATTGAAGGTATTATATTTCTAATTGTGAAAACGGAATATTATTAGTGTAAATACATTTTAAAAATGGAATAAATTCTTGAGGCAATCTTACTGTGAAAAAATTGTAAACTTTCATAAGAATGTTGACTGCTGCAGAATGCTTATAAATTGTATTTTATTTAGCCAAATCTTTAAGACAGGACATTAGTACAAATATATAGCTGAGGAATTGTATTCCTTACCTTGAGCTTCAGAAATAATGAATTGTGCTGTAAAAGGAAAAAATCTGCAGATTTATAATTTAGTGTTCTCCTGTTCCAGCCCTACTGTGACGCAGTTAATTAATAATACATTGTCCCATTTTGCAGCATGCAAACAGAGCCATGGGCGTCACTCATGACAAGTTCATTAGGCTCTTTTCTGCCCATGAAACAACAGAACTAAAATGAGACCATTCTAATTACGTCAAAAGCACTCTGTGAGCACTGAAATATATCAGCAATATTGCATTGCCAATGTCAGTTAATTCAGTCAGTTATCCTCAGTGATAAACTTATGATCAAGTGCTGGTTCAAGTTCAAGTTTTTGCAGACCCCATACAGTGCAAGTCATAGGGGGAGGTAAAGAAACAATGAGAGCATAAAAGACTATAACTAATAAAAAAAATAAAAAAATAGTGCCACGCGGCACTGTAGCCTTCCTGGACATTCAACAAATTTGATCTAAATTGAAAATTGCCAGCAGAGCCCAACAAGAACTGTGCAACATTCTGAAAGTGACTTATAATCAAATTATGTATTTTGTGGTGTAGTCATGTAATATCTTTAGTGGCAGGTAACACTGATTGTACCATTTGTAGTCGTGGGTTTCAAAAAAAATTTTTAAAATTCAGAAACGTGAAAAAATGGCAGGTTGTCTGTTGACAAAGCCATTTATGAAATTTTGGGGCATGGTCTGATGTCAGAGGTCAAAATACTCAGTCTGGAAAACCCTGGAATATGCTGTATATATTGAGCCATGCTTCTTAGTACTGACATCTCAAATTTTAGCTGAATTGTGGCAGAAATTATTTACCAATGGGTCAACATGGTATTTTCCAAATGACTGCTTTGTCAATCGTGATGGAAATTGAATGGCAAGGATTTAAATAATGTTTGGTGTCCTCCTCAGCTGAAAGATTTTGGCAAAGTGTCAGCTTCATTGGCCCAACAGTTTTAGAGAAGACATTTACGGACTCTGACGATGTCAACAGACAACAATGGACAAACAGGCCATAACATAAGCCCACCAGACCATTGGCCCAGGTGAGCTAAAAACTCACAATATGGGTGATAAAAACAATGCACAACAGGCATATCAAGTGCAGGTGGCGTGCGCGCAAAACATTCTGTGTAAATAATTTGAATCTAAAAACACTTATGTTTTTAATTTTTAATTTTTTTTTTATTTTTCTGTTTTTATTTAGAACCACAAACTCACAGTCGATTATAGTCATTTTGTTGGAAAATGACCAATGTGATACACAGGTGTTCTACATTACATTAACAAATTTAAACAAGAGAAGGACATTTTGTAGAAAGATATGACTTCCAATTTTGGATTGATAGAGATCAAGGTTACCACACCCCTCTTGGAAGCCTGAATACAGGAGGATGAATACTGGTCAAATTTCCATCTTGTAGGTTTTTGATGTTCCAATACTGTCAGATGAGTCTCCTGAAGGAGAGCCACTTCTGCATCCCCCCTTTTTAATTTGGCCATTACGTTACTTCCCTCAATTGAATTTCCCAGACCATTTACATTATAAGTTGTTATTTTAATTGACCTGGTACTTTGCATTATATTGTTAAGATCTGTATTCTGGTATGTTCTGGTTTTACATTAATTTCCACTTGGTTTATTAGTTTAGTTATTCTGTTGTATTATAAATTATCAGCCTTGTCATTTGCCAGTTCTGTGCACTTTGTTTCCCCTGTGATGTCTTGCGTTTCTTTGTTCATTGCCAGTGCACACCCCTGTCCGCGAGCTGTCACATTTTGGGTGATTTCGGAAGTTTTCCGGTGTTTCACGAGTTCCTTCACATCTTGTTTACTTCCCTCAACCCTAATTACCAATTAAGTACTAATCCCACTAACACTCTATGTTTTGTCTAGTTTATCTACTAACCCATACTAATATACTAATCCTGTAGATCACTAACATACTAACCTGCACAGTTTGGGTATTATTATTATTGCACAAACGACTAACTTACTAATTGACACTTATTGATTACATATATAGAACTGAGTATGTTTCTAGCCCATTTTTGTCCATATAAAAGTAAAATCTTACACCCCTGGTGCTACAAGGAACAGTAGCATGGCAATAGTAACAAACCGATAACACAGAAACAGTAGTAAAAGTGATATAACAGTTTGAACTTCCAATATTAAGGCCTCTTTTGTGGCCATATACGTCTAGTGTTATAAGAGGATAGAAGTTAAGTCTCTTCCTCCTCGCAGTGCAAGAGAGCCCTCTTCAGCTCTTGAGCTGATATGTAGGTCCATACTGCCCAATTCAAGGTGTCCTGACCCTCATTAAATCCTTCATTTGCCCATAATTTTACCCTAATAGAAAATTCAATGGCATCTTTAAAAAATATGTTTGGTAAAATGTAACTCAAAACAATGATCCCTGACGAGTAAAGAATTCCAGTACTTACACTGGAACTTAGTACATTTCTACCGTTAGAACAGTACTTAGGAGATGTCTCAACGACGAAATGCCTGGAGCTGCTCCCTGAAGCTTCGCTTGGAACTTGTATTCCCCCTGTAACCCTTCCTCTTTCCGCTTGAATGCCAAGTCAGCTGTTTAACTTGATCCAACAGGGAGGCTGGTTTTGCCAGGACAGTAAGCGGTATTCCCCTCTCTGCCATGTCTGCTGTCGCTTCCTCTGCCGAGCCATATCTACCATTCCATCATAAAATACTCCCAATCTAGCCGGGAATGGAGTCTGGAATCAAATGTTTTTTTTTTTTTGTGTGTGGCATTCACTTCTGCATATTCCCTCCACTTTCTCAGTGGCTCCAGTGCATAGCTATGGTCCAAGTGTACCCTCCTTCCGTGGAAACTGAACCCTTCTTTCTGCCAGGCCCTTTTTAAGACTTGATCTTGTAGCTTGAGAATTTAACAATGAGAGATCTCAGAGGGGCTTCAGGCAGAGGTTTACGAGCGAGCGCTTAATGCGCTCTCTCAATATTCAACACTGTGGAAGCTGGAAGCTACAAGCCTTTTGTTAACATGTCTTCCACAAAAGTTATTGTCGTTGGAAAACAAAACTTCGTCCGAGCAAGTGGATAAAGTGATCCACTGACCCTTGTAAATCTACTTCCAAAAAATGGACACGTTCTTCAGAGTCTGATGCGATTTGGGTTTATTGTAAGTCAATCCAGGTGAAACACAAAAACCCAGGCTGGTCTGCGCAAACCACGTAGCATTCATTCTTCATCAATCACCCCACGCCGACTGACCACCAATTGTCCGAACCCTCATATTTATTGGCCTGATGGCACATTCCTTTAGGTGGGATTAAACGTGACTCCTTCTACCTTATCCAACATTATTAATTCTGATCGGTTCATTGTCATATCGCAACCCTCCACCCTTAGTAACAAGTTTGCCCTTACATTATTGTGTAAATTCATTTTAGGCCTCCAGGGACGCTCGAAGACCACATATGAGCCTCCCCAACCTTGGGTTCACCTGAAGTTCAGGAAGTTATCTTGGGCCATGGATGGTTCCAGAACACTCGAGTGCACATGCTGTGGTCGTGGGCACCAGGTTTACTACCGATATGGTCATCCGGATGATTAGCTCTTCAAGCCGGCCTTGAGCGTTCTGCAGGAGCTTCTTTATCAGGTTTTTTTGACAGATTTAGGAGTTTTTGCTTCTTCTTAGGTCCGAACTCCCTCACAGTAATTTTAAAGGGCCATTTGAACCTGGCTGAGTTTTCTCTGTTGAACTGTGATTATAATAATACTTTGATTTTAGAGTATTTAACATTATTTTCCCACCACATTATCAATGACGTTATGCTGTCTTCAGCTCCTTCCCTAACCCCATATATTCAAACATTGTTTCCCCATGAGCGCCCCTCTAAATCAGTCAATTTAGTCTGTGTTTGCATCTGGAGCTTCACCAGCTCCGACAGCACATCCTCCGCGGATTGGATCTGGACCTCGGCCGTGTTGATACACCCTTTCGCTTCTTCCACCCTATCATTGATTTTTATAATATCCTCTCTTATGCCATTTAGTTGCTGGCTCGAGTCTTTTCTAAATTTCCTTGATTCTTTCAAGATAAGACTTAAATTGACCTCACTGATCGGCTCCTGCAACTCATCGACCTCCAGGTTATTAGCATTGCTAACCTGGGGCAGCGAGCTTTCCTCTTCTTCATTGCACACATTGTTTTGAACGATACACTTTTTCTGCTTTTTGGGTATTTTTTTCACCTGTTAAATCTCTGCTAGATTAAGCTTGTATCCAAGATAGTTTTTTTGGGGCAACTTTTAAAAATTAATGTCAGGGACCTGTTGCTCACTGCTGCCATCTCTTAAACGACCTATCCAGAAATCCTAAATTTATTTTCTTATGTTTTATTTCTTCAACTATATGCCTGGCCTGCCTGGCAATGTGGCAGCGGAAGCATTAGTCAAACCGCAGCGGGATATACAGTCCACAGTTGAGGTGTGTACAATCCTGAGGGATTTTGTCGGCGCTGGTCAGCTGCAGTGTATGTCCTTCATGCTGCGCAGGGCAAGTCCTGTTGTGCGTTCTGCCTCAGGCACTACACTCTGTTGAAAATTTTTTGTCTGCCAAACTGCAGTTACCAAACCAGGCAGTCATGGTACCAGTCAGGATACTCTCCACTGAATTATTACAAAAGAGTTACTAAAGTAACCAAACCTAACCACCACCTTTGGGGTCCCTGAAGGGAAATGTCCACCCTCTTTTAAGAAATTTGGGGGTTATATTCAATCAGCCCCTCCTTGAATCGCCACCTTATCGTGGTGGAGGGGTTTGAGTACCTGGATGATCCTAGGAGCTATGTTGTCTAGGGCTTATTGCCCCTGGTAGGGTCTCCCAGGGCAAACAGGTCCTAGGTGACAGGTCAGACTAAGAGCGGTTCCACAACCCCTATGAACAAATTCATAACAAGGACGTTCACGTCGCCTAGATTGGCGTCACCGGGACCCCACCCTGGAGCCAGGCCTGGGGTTGGGGCTGGCAGGCGAGCGCCTGGTGGTCGGGTCTCCACCCACAGGACCCGGCCGGGCACAGCCCGAACGAGCGACGTGGGCCCGCCTTCTCGTGAGGCCCATCACCCAGCGGGGAGGGTTCAGAAGGGGCTGATGCATTGTGTTTTGGGTGGCAGTCATGGGCGGGGGCCCCGACGACCCAATCCCTGGACACTGAATCTGGTTATTAGGACATGGAATGTCACCTCACTGGGGGGGAAGGAGCCTGAGCTTGTGCGGGAGGTCGAGCGGTACCGGCTAGAGATAGTCGGGCTCACCTCCACGCACAGTCTGGGCTCTGGAACCCAACTCCTCGAGAGGCTGGACTCTCTTCTATTCTGGAGTTGCCCGCGGTGAGAGGCGGCGGGCTGGTGTGGGTTTCCTTTTAGCCCCCCAGCTTAGCCGCCATGTGTTGGAGTTTTTCTCGGTGAACGAGAGGGTCGCTGCCCTGCGCCTTCGGGTCGGGGACAGGTGCCTTACTGTCATTTCGGCTTATGGGCCAAATGGCAGTGCAGAGTACCCGGCCTTCTTGGAGTCCCTGGGAGGGGTACTGGAAAGTGCTCCAACTGGGGACTCCATCGTTCTGCTGAGGGACTTCAACGCCCACGTGGGCAGCGACAGTGTTACGTGGAGGGGCGTGATTGGGAGGAACGGCCTCCCCGATCTGAACCCGAGTGGTGCTTTGTTATTGGACTTCTGTGCTAGTCACAGTTTTTCCATACAAACACCATGTTCAAACATAAGGGCGTCCATCAGTGCACGTGGCACGAGGACGCCCGAGGCCGGAGGTCAATGATCGACTTTGTGGTCGTGTCATCTGATCTTCGGCCATATGTCTTGGACACTCGGGTGAAGAGAGGGGCTGAGCTGTCCGCTGATCACCACCTGGTGGTGAGTTGGATCCACTGGTGGAGGAGGAAGCTGGACAGACTTGGCAGGCCCAAACGTGTTGTGAGGGTCTGTTGGGAACGTCTGGCAGAACCCTCTGTCAGAGGGGTTTTCAACTCTCACCTCTGGGAGAGCTTTAACCAGATCCCAAGGGAGGCTGGAGACATTGAGTCTGAATGGACCGTGTTCTCCACCTCCATTGTTGATGCGGCCGTTTGGAGCTGTGGCCGTGAGGTTTCCGGCGCCTGTCGCGGCGGCAACCCCCGAACGCGGTGGTGGACATCGGAAGTAAGGGATACCGTCAAGCTGAAGAAGGAGTCCTATCAAGCTTGGTTGGCTCATGGGACTCCTGAGGCAGCTGTCAGGTACTGGTAGGCTAAGCGTGCTGCGGCCCGGGCAGTGGCGGAAGCAAAAACTTGGGTGTGGGAAAAGTTCGGGAGGCCATGGAGGAGGATTATCGGTCGGCCCGAAGAGATTCTGGCAAACCGTTCGGGCGCCTCAGAAGGGGGAAAGCAGTGCCCTGCCAACACTGTTTACAGTGGAGGTGGGGAGCTGTTGACTTCGACTGGGGATATTGTCGGCCGGTGGTAGGAATACTTTGAGGATCTCCTCAATCCCACTGACACGCCTTCCGTAGAGGAAGCAGAGGCTGGGGACCCAGAGGCTGATTCATCCATCACTCGGGCTGAAGTCACTGAGGTAGTTCGGAAACTCCTCGGTGGCAAGGCACTGGGGGAGGATGAGATCCGCCCTGAGTACCTCAAGTCCCTGGATGTTGTAGGGCTGTCTCGGTTGACACGCCTCTGCAACATCGTGTGGCAGTCGGGGACAGTGCCTCTGGACTGGCAGACCGGGGTGGTGGTCCCTCTACTTAAGAAAGGGGACCTGAGGGTGTACTCCAACTATAGGGGGATCACACTCCTCAGCCTCCCTGGTGAAGTCTATTCCAGGGTGCTGGAGAGGAGAATTTGGCCAATAGTCGAACCTCGGATTCAGGAGGAAAAATGCGGTTTTCGTCCTGGTTGTGGAACACTGGACCAGCTCTATACCCTCCGCAGGGTGCTTGAGGGTTCATGAGAGTTCGCCCAACTAGTTCACATGTGTTTTGTGGACTTGGAGAAGGCATTCGACCGTGTCCCTCGTGGCATTCTGTGGGAGGTGCTTCGGGAGTATGGAGTCCGGGGCCCTCTACTAAGGGCCGTGTGGTCTCTGTATGACCGGAGCAGGAGCTTGGTTCGCATTGCCGGCAGTAAGTCAGACCTGTTTCCAGTGCATGTTGGACTCCGGCAGGGCTGCCCTTTGTCACCGGTTCTGTTCATTATTTTTATGGACGGAATTTCTAGGCGCAGCCAGGGGCCAGAGGGAGTCCGGTTTGGGGACCACAGGATTTCATCTCTGCTTTTTGCAGATGATGCTGTCCTGTTGGCTCCTTCGAACCAAGACCTTCAGCGTGTACTGGGGCGGTTTGCAGCTGAGTGCGAAGCAGCTGGGATGAGAATCAGCACCTCCAAGTTCGAGGCCATGGTTCTCGACCGGAAAAAGGTGGCTAGCCCCCTCCGGGTTGGAGGAGAGCTCCTGCCTCAAGTGGAGGAGTTTAAGTATCTTGGGGTCTTGTTCACGAGTGAGGGAAGGATGGAGCGTGAGATTGACAGACGGATCGGTGCAGCGGCAGCAGTAATGTGGTCATTGTACCGATCTGTTGTGGTGAAGAAGGAGCTGAGCTGAAAGGCGAAGCTCTCAATTTACCAGTCAATCTACATTCCTACCCTCACCTATGGTCAGGAACTTTGGGTCATGACCGAAAGAACGAGATCTCGGATACAAGCGGCTGAAATGGGTTTCCTTCGCCGGGTGGTGGGGCACTCCCTTAGAGATAGGGTGAGGAGCTCTGTCACCCGGGAGGAGCTCAGAGTAGAGCTGCTGCTCCTCCACGTCGAGAGGAGCCAGCTGGGGTGGCTCGGGCATCTATATCGGATGCCTCCTGGACACCTTCCTGGGAAGGTGTTCCGGGCATGCCCCACCTGGAGGAGGCCCCGGGGAAGACCCAGGACACGCTGGAGGGACTATGTCGCTCGGCTGGCCTGGGGACGCCTCGGGATACCCACGGAAGAACTGGAGGAAGTGTCCGGGGAGAGGGAAGTCTGGGCATCCTTGATTAGACTGCTGCCCCCGCGACCCGGCCCCGGGTAAGCGGAAGAAGATGGATGGATGGATGGATGGATATTCAATCAGTCAATGCACTTGGACAAGCGTGTCAAATCGCTAACCTGCTCCTGTTTCTTTCAGCTTAGGAATATTGCCAAATTACAGTCCATTTTATCACATGCTGAATTGGAGATCTGTATTCATGCATTTATTTCATCAAGACTCGACTACTGTAATTCTCTGTTTACCTGCCTCAACAAATCATCTGTAGATCAGCTTCAACTTGTCCACAATGCTGCAGCAAGATTACTCACCAGGTCAAAAAAGTGTAGAATCTGGAAATATAAGTGACAAATGGCTGATAAGCTCGGTCCAGAGCCAGGCCAAATGGCAATAGAACTGTAGACATTGCATATTTCATTTTACAAAAGATTGTTCCATTTCTAAACCAGTAAAATTCGTCTGTGCCTTTGGGTTAGGGTTCTGAGCGGCACCTCTGTAAGATCTGCAAACGCTGATGCGTGGGGAGCCCAGCGACTGTATCGACAAATGGCTGATAAGCTTAGTCCAGAGCCATGCCAGATAGCAATAAAACTTTTGTGGACTTCAGGAGGTGACAATGGTCTAACCACGGGGGGGTTGTTGCAGGGCTCTGGCTGACACAATGCCCTGTGCGAGTCATATTACTGGCCTAAGTCTTACGTTAAAGTCCAGTTATATTAATCTGTTTCAAATAATCTAAACCTCTGAGAAGAGCATAATATGTTTATATGTTCAATATCCTGTTAAGAAATCACTTATATACTTATAACCCAGTTAAACTATATATTAATTCATCTTAAGACTTTTTCATGACAACTGCATCATATTAGTACATACTCATATCATGTTTGGTCTTGTTATTCTTGGGGGAATCTAAGGAGTTGAATGGAGTATGTTTCATTCCCATTGAAATTATGGTTCATTCTCCTTTGGAAACTCCTGAGAATTCAGTCAGAATCCTCTCTGGTAATCACCCTATTCTCCTCTCTCTGCTGATTACATCCTCCCAATGAAACCCAAAAACCGGATTCGACCCCCCTTCCAGGAGTTTATGGCCATGCCGCCTGGATCAAAGACGTGGTTTGGCTTAAAGCAAAGGGACACAATCCATTCTGGGAAGATCGTATCCGATCTCTCCCCGCCGCGTTAGTCGTGAGTAGCCTTTTCAATGATGTAACATCGTATTTCGAACTTCCCGCGCACGTTAGTGCGTGTATCCTTTTCCTCCAGGTATGACTTTATTCTCCTCTTCTAAATTGTGTGTAACTTGTAATTGGCTTAGTGTTGATTTGTTTGATTTAAGCTTTTGCCTACCTGGGGAATAAATTATTGTCATTCCTTTAATCTTGCTAGGTCTCCGTGATTCTTAATCCTTTTATTCTTTCTAGCCGCGTTGCGACGGATACCTAGGGGTATAATCCCGACCGAGGTACGACTGGCCAGCGGCCTGCTCTGGATATTGGTTTTATTAAGTTGGAGAGACAACCATGATCTACTTACATAAAGTGTCTATGTATTGCCGGTTCTGGGATTTTAGCCTAAAGGAAACCCATGGACGAAAAGTCGGTTATCTGTTAAAATTCCCTGAAGGAACCCATGGGCTTGCATAGATCTGGGTTCGCTGTATTCAAGCCAAAAGATGCTGTTGCAGTGATGGCTGACTTCCAACCTCTAATCTAATCAACGAACCTAGGATCCGGTAACAGTACTAAAAACCCGGGAGTACATGTTTAGCGACGGCGGTAGTCTCCTAAGAGTTCGAGGTGTAGTCACTCGAGACCCACGCGGGTTTCTCTAGATTATGGATTCTAATTCTAATTCTAATTTGGAGTCAGATATTTAACGAGGGTATCACTAAATTCATTATTATAAATTTATTATTATTAAATTTAACCGTTATGGAGGAGAAAATATATTCATTTTAGCACCAGCCAGGACGTCGCGCGATATAATACCAGCCAAAGGAACACGTTGAACCTTCGCCCTACAATTTCCGCCGTTGGTTATTGTTTTGTGGGTTTTACAAAAGTCATGCCAGATCACTCCAATCCTAGCCTCTCTTCAGTAAATTTCCGAATCCAGTTCAAGGTCCTGGTTTTTGCATACAGAGCCCTCCATGGTCAAACCCCAGTTTACATCTCAGAATTACTCCAGCCATACTCGCCTATCCAATGTCTGAGGTCGACCGACAACCTGCTCCTGGCAGTGCCTCGAACCAGGTTAAAAACCAAGGGTGACAGAGCCTTTGGGGCAGTGGCCCCAAGTGGCAGTGTGTTGGACGCAGTTTCAGGCAAATCCAGAGTCGGTTAAGCAAACCAGATCCTCCGTGATCCAAAAGTATAATAAATTATCAAATGTTGCCTCCAGTATGAAGATCAGTAGTCCATAGACGGTTCTCAAAATTTTAGCAAAGAAAATAAATAAAATGAACAGATAAATAATGAAAAAGGTTAAATTTTAAAACAGACTCAGAACAGAGACACACGACCACACAATGCTGCCGCCATCTTGATTTTATTCACAACGGAACAAAGACAACACATCAGATGTTGAAAGTAAGACATTTTACCATTTCATGAAAAATATTAGCTCATTTTGAATTTGATGGCAGCAACACAGAAAAGTTGGGACAGGGCCATGTTTAACATGCCTCTTCTTTTAACAACAGCCTGTAAACATCTGGGAAGTGACGAGACCAATTGCAAGAGCTTTGGGAGAGAAATGTTGACCCACTGTTTTCAGATGTAGGATTATAGCCGCTCAACAGTCCTGGGTCTTCTTTGCTGGATTTTTCATTTTATGATGCCCCAAAGGTTTTCTGTCGGTGAAAGGTCTGGACTGCAGGCAGGTCAGTTCAGCACCCAGACTCTTCTACTGCGAAGCCATGCTGTTGTGATGGATGCAGTATGTAGTTTAGCATTGTCTTGCTGAAAGATGCAAGGCCTTCTCTGAAAGAAGCGTTGTCTGGACGGGAGCATATGTTCTTGTAAAACCTCTAAATACTTTTCATCATTGATTTTGCTTTTCCAGGGGCCTCATTTATCATTGTGGATACACCTTTTTTTACACCCTTTTTCCCACGTTTTGTGCGTATGCACTTTTCTCCGCCAAATTTGGGATCTATCAAACCCAAACCTGTAGGGAAAAAGTGTGGTCATTTACACCCTTTTTGACCATGGCGTACCGTGATTTACACCCTTTTTGAAGAATAGGAGGAATTGGCGACGCAGCTGTTGAGTAAGAGAATTCCAGTGTGCGAGGGAGAGAGGAGCGCGGATTATAGCTTATTTAAAAGAACAATCAAAGCCGCGGCAATGTCTGATTTTCCGAATGTAATTGGAGCCATTGACTGCACTCACATCATGATTAGGGCACCATCGGTGAATGAATTCGTATATGTGAATCGCAAAAATGTGCATACCATCAATACCCAAATCATATGTGATGCCAACATGCTCATAACGAATGTAGTGGCACAGTGGCGTGGCTCTACACATGATTCATTCACCCTGACGCACAGCAGTGTGGGGCGAGACTGGGGGCAGGTGCTGCGCGTGACGGCTGGCTTCTTGGTGAGTGCATGTACAAAGTATACTCATTCATTGAAAGCTGCTGCTTATAATCATCAATTCAAGGCTGATACTCACCCCATCGTTGTGACTTACAGGTGATAGTGGCTAATTCCTGAGGGAGTGGCCATTAGTTCCCATCCCGGACCCACAGGGTGGCTAGGAAACCCAGTATAATGAGGTCCATGCCCATGCGCACTGCATCGTGGAGCGCGCCATTGGGCTCCTGAAAGGCCGTTGGCGCTGCCTGGATGCGTCGGGTGGTAGGCTCCTCTACCACCCGAAAAAGGTCTGCAGGATCATCTGGGCCTGTGCCATCCTGCACAATGTGGCAGTGAGGTGTGGGGTTGCGCTGCCACCGGGCCTCCCTCCACCCCAACATGTGGACCCGGACCCACAGCCCCCTCCCCGTCATGAGGGTTTTCAACGGGGACTAAGGACACGAGCTGCGGTGATGCAGCGGTTGTGAAGCCGCCCCGCAACTCTCACCCCTCATGTTGAGCTAAAGAATGTGTGTATATAGCCTACGAGTTCTCAGTTTCAGTCTTGCAAAGGTGTGTTTAGTTTTCAGTATTGCAAGAACCTCATATTTCATTCCTCTTACATTTGATGTCCACAAGTTGAGACAGAAATAAATTCATGTATATCAAACACGACATTGTAATTTTTGTCCCTCTATGCAACTGAAACAAAACACACACCTAATGCATTTGACAAAAGATTCAACTAGAAGGTTTTTTTTTTTTTTTTTTTAAATTGCCTCTGTAAGACTTGTGACCGCAGCACTCGGCGGTTTTACCCTTGTTGGTGTGACCGGGGCTGTGGCTGATTAGATGAGATTGTTTTAATTTACGGAGGAGAAATTGTTTGGTCCAACATTATGTGTTCATTTCTGTTGTGATTCTCTACGTGTTCTTAGTTATATGTTCTTGTTCCCAAATAAACCACAAGACGAAGTGATCATACAGAATTAGTGCAAATACCTGCCGAAGAGGACTTTTTTCCTTGCCTGCACCTCACTAACAAGCACGTGCATCTCACTCTCTGAGAAGTTTCGCTTTTTTCCGCGTTTCCCATCCATGTTTCACCATCTTCCATTGACGTCACTCCACAAATCCCCAGAGCGCACATGGCTACTTTATATGCAGGTGCTCATTTGCATTGACCATATTTGGTTGTGTCTGGGCGTGTAGAGGGCGGGATATGAGGCGCGTTCACGTCTGCACTTTTCTTGGGTCCGGTGTGATTTATCAATGGAAATTGCGGAGAGCTGTGCGTATGCACAGTTTGATAGATCTGAAAAGGGTGTAAATATTTTGGGTGTATGCCATTTTTGGCTTTTCGCCATACGTGAAAATTTAGTAGCACTTTTACACCCTTTTTGATAAATGAGGCCCCAGATGTGTAAGCTGCCCACGCCAAAGGCACGAATGTACAGTAACCCCTTTCCATCAGAGATGCAGGCTTTAGGACTGTGCACTGATAACAAGTTGGATGGACCCTCTCCTCTTTAGTCCGCACAACACGGCGTCCATGGTTTCCAAAAAGAATGTGAAATTTTGATTAATCTGAACTCAGGGCAGTTTTCCAGTTTTTTTTTTTGGCTCAGACCATTTTAAATGAGCTTTGGCCCAGAGAAGACGCTGGCGTTTCTGGATCATGTTCACGTATGGCTTCTTCTTTGCATGATACAGCTTTAGCTTGCATTTGTAGATTGCACGGCGAACTGTGTTCGCAGACAATGATTTCTGGAAGTGCTCCTGAGCCCATGCAGTGAATTCCAGTGCAGAATCATGCCTGTTTTTAATGCAATGCCGCCTGAGGGCCTGGAGATCACTTTCAACATCTGATATGCTGTCTATGTTCTATTGTGAATAAAATGTGGGTTTCCGAGATCTGCAAATCATTGCATTCTGTTTTTATTCACATTTTACACAACGTCCCAACTTCATCAGAATTGGGGTTTGTAGTTACTTTGACTGTTTTAACAATAAATAATCTTAAAATCAGAAAATATTTTGTTTGCCAATTTATGCTTGTGTAAAAATTTGCAGACCGCTTGGGAATATCAAATCAGTTCATTGCCTTTAAAAACCTTGGCGAATGAAAACTATCCATTTCACAAGCTTTTTTCAGGTGACATGGGTTTACTACATGTATTTGAGTAAGTTAAATTTGATATAGACTTTCTTTTATCACACATTAATTAGTTCACAATATACAGTAATACAACAGTCTTTGCCATAACAGTTGAACATTGACATACAAATGCATGACTTTCCTGCATTATGATTTTCAACAAGATATGAACCAATGCATAGTTGTTTTTCACCAGTTTCATAATTAAGTAAACCACTTGCATCAATAATATTCATGGGCCCTTATAATAGACTAAATCGGCATTATCATTACGCATGCTCGAAAATTTTCCGGTCAGAGTTCAAGACTACCCATGATGTCAACAAAGCCGATAAAGCCTAGCTATCCTTGTGGAACAGCTGGCTACTTATCGTAATTATTTTAGTTATTTTACATTGCCTAAGGTTGTTTTTAGGCAATATGCCGGGTTCACGTTGCTCAGTCTGTGATTGCCCTAACAGTACACGCGGGCTAAAGAAGTGGATGGAGGAATTTTTCTCTATTCACGAGCGCCATAAAGAAACAATACGCTGTATATACGACCCACCATATGTACTCATCTCTTTTCCTACCGAAAGAAAAGATCCAAAAAGATGTGTACAATGGCATACCTCCCAAGTTTGAAGGGCCGAAATACTGGTCCATAACGACAGCGCCTTGGGGGAGGAGGAAGAGAGAGAGATTCCGTTGGGGGGGGTAGAAAACGATTGATTTCCTTATCATTCTATTGACTGGGTGGTGGAATTTGCATGTAATTTCGTTGATTCATAACACATTATTACGCGTGGGTGGAGAAATAACGCGTAAATCCTGCAATTTACAAATTACGGGTTTTTTCATTTGCTTGCGGGTCTGCGGGTTTCGCCATTCAAATGCGGGTCAGACCCGTCAGACGCGGGTCACTTGGGAGCTGTGAATGGATTGAATTAGTAAGTTAGATTTAAAATCTTTTATTTTGCTAATCAGTAGGCCTAATGTAATTTGTAACAGATATTAATAAGTCCACATGTATTACATGCGCCATTTCCTAAGCCTGCAGTTGGTAGTGCTGTACATGTCAGTGACCCATATATAAATCCCTAGCCTGTACAGCTGTATGTATACATGCTTGATGTAAACACCTAAATGGGCTAACCTGTGATTCATGACATCTGTAATACAGGGTGGCCAAAAAAAAAAAAAAACCCCAATCGAAACAAAGTGCAAAAACTAATTCACTTTAGTGAGATGGAGTAGTCCTGCCAAATTTATTTCTTATCAGCTACATGAAATAAATATCTTGTCTTATCAACTATTTGTTTGGGTTTTTACTCCATCTCACTAAAGTGAATTAGTTTTTGCACCATGTTTCGGTTGGTTTTTTTTTGGGCCACTCTGTATACGGTATATAAAATATCAGTGGCGGCCAATGAACAGAAAACAGAAGGAGCAGAAAATATCCCTTGATGCATTCGATTATTGACCCGTTTCTAATCATTGGCTTTAACGCGTTTTCCCAATGATATCAATAATCTACTGACAGTTAAACACACAGCTGCCCTCTAAATGCAACGGTAAAACGAGTAAATAATAAATGCAAAAAAAGTTTTATTCATTTGCTGAAATAAGTTACTCTATACAAAATGAAATGGCCTAAACTACTATGGATTATGCTCGTTAATTTGGCATGTCCTGCAAAGCAGTTTATCAAACCTGCGTTTCATGATCATTTAGCAAATGTATTTCACATCCCAATGAAGCGTTTCGTTTCTTTTCTTCTGCTACCTCAAAGAAGCGAGCTAGCCACACGTGAAATTGCTAAATGTTCGAAGAGTTACCCAATCTTCAATCACGAAAGTAATTGAAAATGGATGAGATCTCATGTTTAAAAGCATGCGTTCCGCCTTCCCAGCTTTCTGTTGAGTAGCCGCCACTTTATATTTGTATGCAGATTGTATAGGGCTGCAATGAATATTATGAAGCGGGTATGTATCATGACCGTTTGTTAGTTCTAAGAGATCCGGAATTGTTATCCACTAGCCGTGAACATCATTTGCAAGCAAGGATTTAGTGTCTAGTCTGACAACCTCCTGTTCCTGTTGTTTCGTTAACACAATGTGGCAATGCCCAAGCGAGAGCCATGAGTTTTTTTTCTCTTCCCGGTAACAGCGTAGCCCCGTATCTGACAAAAATCTTTCAAAACATCGACATTACAATGCTCAAAGTATTCAATATCTGTGTCGCATTTGGCCATAATTACTGTTGTGGACTCGATCTGGGTAGTCCTGAACTTTGACTGGGACCAGCATGCTTTGCGTGCAGCGAGATGCCAAATTAGTCTATTGTCTTTACATACAAATTATGATGATTATAGCATTACTAGAATTGTGCTTTCATTGTTTATTTTAAATTCCAGAGGTATTTCAAAACAACATTGGCAAAAAAAAAGTTTATTTAACTAATTATCCCGCAGATACCATCTAATATTCCAAATTTATATAAATCTACCCCTCAAAACCTGGACTTAATTTGCATTTGTCAATGTTTGACCGTGATCGGCTGCCGAATTCAGCAGTGTGTCAATTCATACAGTGTATGCTACTGCCGTGAAAGCAGATGCATGAAGTGAGAATTTGCTGTCCCTTATTTGCTCCTAGTTTGACATTTTTCATTCATTATAGCTACCTACCTAATGAATTACCATACATAATTAATATTGTGAATTAATACTCACGGTCGTGACTTATCTAGACATGCAACCATACCGGGACAATTTCTACTCGCCAACGCAATGGGCAGCAAAAAGGTCGGTCCGGCAGGAATTCCCAGTGTACCCAAATAAGATCATTCGCAATCGAGATAAGGCTGGAGTGCATATTTAACGGTACAACACTTGTAACAGTCGCAACCAAAACGTTGGCGTACAAATACTTTGTAACTTCAAAATATTATTTTAGTGAAATCTGCCAAGTGCACAATTTATGGATTTTGGTGTGGTTTCAGGACTGACAGTTTATTTTAAAAACTAGTTGTTGAGTCAATTCAACAGTCATGAGAAAAAAGGCACTACTTTGAATGTGCGTATTTTGTTTGACATACACTGTTACGACCAATGTGGGTTTCTTGCTAGCCTTGTTTCAAGAATCAGAAAATAGGTAACCTCCATTGAAATGATGGTTTACTGAGGACTTACATTCACTTGAATAGGACAAACAGTTTCAAGCTATATGAATGGAAACAAAAAGGTATATGCAGGGTAAATGACTTTTTCAATGTGAGGTTTCAAAGTATAAAACCTGAAAGATTCCGAACAAGAAATGTAAATAAAAATGCAACAACATACTTCATGTTCAAAATGTTATCTTAATTATCAGTATACATCCGTACAAATGTAAACCAGCAAATGGAATAAATACAAGATCATTTTTCCCAAAAATGCATGTGCAAAGATTGTCCACGACTTTGGGATGGGTTTTTTGTGTTTTCACTCACATATGCACATACGCAATATTTACAGTATTTTACGTTTGTTTAAAAGACATTAATAGTCAAAAATATCAGAAACTTCTGCAACAAGTTGCCAGCTTACTCAGTTGCCAATTTTGTGGATTCCAAAACTTATTTTTCAAAAAGAAATTTTCACGACATACTATGAAGAGCCACATGATGATGCTCTGTCTCTAGCAGTTTGTCACGTTCATAACAACCTCTCAGTAACTTAGAAAGCTTGGTGCCGCGAAAACCATGAGGGAAATATTTCGGCACCCTCTACAGCAGGGGTGTCAAACTAGTCCGAAAGAGGGCCGGAGGGGCTGCAGATTTTCAATCCAGCTGAGCAGAAGCATACCTGATGCAACTAATCAACCGAGCAGGATGAGATCAGTTGATTAAGTGAGTTGTATTAGGTGTGCTTCTGCTCAGACACCCCTGCTCTCCAGATATATGCCTCAACAGGGCTGAGTGCAAACATTCAGCAGTGATTAGGGGAAATAGCTGTGTGTAAAATAGTAATTGTAATAATTTTTAGTCAGTGTCGGTGATCTGCATCCAGCGAGGTCACTTACCAGGCATAGTTGGAATCATTCTGCTCATACTAATGTTTTAGTCCAAAAATTCATATGCGTAAACTAACCACCAGTCAAACTTCTGAAGCGTATTTTACCCAAGCTCCCAGGTTAACGGTGGCTCTGTAAACAGGAGTCATATGAAGATGACTTATCCCCGGCCCCTGCAATCTAATCTCAGAAATCTGGAAATATCAAAAGGCACCAGTCTTGGGGCGTCCCGGTGGCTCATCGGTCTAAGCACGCGTATTATAAAGGCTGTGTCCTTCCCGCAGCGACCTGGGTTCGACTCTAGTTCAGGTCATTTGCTGCATGTCTTCCCCCATTCTTCTCCCCGACTTTCCTGTCTCTCTACACTGTAAAACTGTCAAATAAAGGAAAAATTCCCCAAAAAAATCTTTAAAAAAAAAAAAGGCACCAGTCTAGGACCCAAATAATATGCACAGCAAGTTTCGTTAAAAAATATTGAACGGTATTAAAGTTCTGCGCCAGAAACTAAATGACCGCGGACGGACAGGCGGACGGACCACAGTGACAACTATATCCCCCCGCATCATTATGCCGGGAAGATAATAATGGCTATTCTTTCAATAGCAAATGATAAGCTATGCTTCAGGCAAAATAATAATGATAGTAATAATAATGTATCTGCAATGATAATAGTGGTACATTTACAATTACATTAAGGCCTACTTTAATCAGTCAAATCATACATTTAGTAATCATACATTTAGTAATTGTTCATTTCATCACATTTTGTAACATTCAAAATGTATTTATTTTTTATAGTAGCCGATTTTAAATTGTCCTCTTTTCATCCATTTGTTAGTGCATGTCGACCTAATCTGTCAGGTGCGTATCATATACATTATAAGTTAGAAACCTTTGTAAATGCAGATTCAGTTATCACTTTTGAGGCATCAGCTAAAGAAAGAGACAAAACAAATGTAAGCTTTAATGTAGTCCAACTACATTGAAAAAGAGGTGAAAACGTGATGTTTTAATCATGTTCTTACGTGCAATGCTTGTTCCTCTGGCTTGCATTTCATTAGATCCCTTGGAGATGCTTCCATGCAGGTGCTTCCAGGACAGTGACACTTCCATGAGATAGGCTCCGTGACTCGTGGCCATAGACGCATCTCGGTCTTGTGACTCAAGCGATGCAATTATTTTGCTATAATTGCTTCCACTCTCCATCCAGTAGTGAGCTACCTTGAGCAAAGTTGACTGTTACTGCCATATACTTCTTTGATTTTCCGAACTGAAAACGACAAAAGAACTTGGGATAACATTATCATGCAACAATGACTGAGGTATAGCTAGTATCTTACCTATCAGGGATACATTTTCACTCTGTAAAGAAATATGATTGATACAATATGACACAGTTTGTTACTATGTTAGTTTTCTTATCATTATCTGCACCAGAATATCTTGAATTAAGACAATATTTGAAGCTAGCTTAGCGATGTAAAAGATAACATTACGTTTATTTCCAGCGAAGTGACAAGATGTCGCCTTAAACACGATGTTGACTTACCTTGGAACAAATGTAGACATCCTTGTTGATCTTTGTTACGCTGATAGTAGGGTCTTCCACAAAGCTTTATCCAGCGGAGATACTTCTCTTGGTTATGATGTGGCTTTGGAAAGGGTATAAAATACACCCCATCGCTCTGCCTCTCGGGATACCTCGTATCGGAGTTACATTTACCCCAAGCACAGCGTTTGACATTTTTTTAACTTAGAACCATTTTAAAACCCCACAAAAGCGAACGATACGGAGTTTCCGTGATCCGTGATGCATTTCAGTGGAAGTTCAGGCTCAAAATGTCCGTTTGTATGGGGAGAGAATATGCACTGTGATTGGTTCATCACATTTGAGGGTGGGGCTTAGCCATAGGTCAATTCCAACAAAGCTGGGACTTTGTGTAAAACATGAATAAAAACAGAATACAATAATTTGCAAATGCTTTTTGCCTATATTCAATTGAGTACACCAGAAAGACAAGATGTTTAATGTTCAAACTGATAAACTGTATTGTTTTTTTTGGAAATAGTCACTCAATTTGAATTTGATACCTGCAACTAGTTCCAAAAAAGCTGGGACAGGGGCAATAAAAGACGAGGAAAAATGAGGACTGCTCAAAAGACACCTGTTTGGAACATTCCACTGGTGAACAGGTTCATTGGAAACACGTGAGTGTCATGAGTAGGTATAAAAGGGGCATCCCCAAAAGGCTCACAAGCAAAGATGGGGAAAGGTTCTCCACTTTGTGAACAACTGCATTAGCAAATAGTCCAACAGTTTGAGAACAACGTTTCTCAACATGCAATTGCAAGGAATTCAGGGATTTCATTATCAACCATAATGTCCATAATGTCACAAAACGATTCAGAGAATCCGGAGAAATCTCAACACGTACGCGGCAAGAACGAAAACCAAAATTGAATGCCCGTGACCGTTGGTCCCTCTGGTGGCACTGCACTAAAAATCAACATCACTCTCCAAGGATATTAACATATGGGCTCAGGAACACTTTGGAAAACCATTGTCAGTTAACACAGTTCGTCACCACATCTACAAGTGTGAGTTAAAACACTACCATACAAAGCAAAAGCCATATATCAACAACACCCAGAAACGCCGCCGGCTTCTCTGGGCCTGGCCTCATCTGAGAGGGACTAACGCAAAGTGGAAAAGTATGCCGTGGTCTGGCGAGTCCACATTTCTAATTGTTTTTGGAAATCATGGACATCGTGTCCTCTGGGCTAAAGAGGAAAAGGACCATCCAGATTGTTATCAGCGGAAAGTTCAAAAGCCAGCCTCTGTGATGATATGGGGATGTGTTAGCGCCCATGGCACGGGTAACTTGCACATCTGTGAAGCCACCAGTAAAGGAGGAGACCGCACCTCGGCAAAGTATATTTCGGCGGAAACTAGAATTCTTGAAGTGTCTAAAACGCAAAGTTTTATAAATTTTTATTTAGCAATGATCCAGTGCGACGCATTTTAAAACCAGCGAGTCTTAAAATTGGCGTCAATATCGGGGCAATATCAAAACCCATTTTTTGCCCATCAACAGGAGTAGGAACTCTTCACTTCTTACTGTGGGCACCTACCTCTGTGTCATTTTTTGGCACTTTATTTCCCTGTTTCTGTCTGAGAATGGAAAACAGGGACAGTCGCTGACTTACCATGGTAAGGGCAGCCATGCGTAAATGGGCAAAAACTGGGTTTTCCGTAGGGCCCGTGTGCACGCATGTGTTGCTCACATAGACGGCGTCAAACGATACTTGCGCTCACCCTCAATCGTCTCGGACCCCTCATCTCATGATCAGTTTTGGTTGCTGTCCAGAATCTGTCACGTACAGGCTGTAACCAGATGTTGCGCTCTTGAGCCGCCATCGTCACTCGTGGCTGCCCTTAGCGGGATCGGTCAGTGACGGAGCCTGTGTTCCATTCTCGGATAGACAGCTGACTGATTGTTGAACGGTGACAGTGCAAATGACGCACCACCTCTCGGCGGCTGAGATCTGCCCGTAACATGCCAAAGGCTCTTTTTCTCTCCCAAAAAGAACGAAAAAGAACAAGTCAAGTGTCACTGTACACATCACGAACAGCTCAATGTTTGTTATTACTGAAGTGCTTGGCGCGTGCACGTGGTGCGCGTCAGGATTACAACACCATGCGCTTTTCTTTATTTCCTCTCGTGCCTCACTGGAAAAGCATTAAAAATCAACCGATTCTTCAATTTGCCGCAAATACAGTAAATAACAAACCCGTGCATTTTTAATGGAGCTAAGTATATAACCATTAAATAGCCTACAATATTCATTTTCATCGTATACTAAGTGAATTGTGTGCATGCAAATTATGACGTAACTTCGTCCCCCAGTAGTGAAATAATAGCTGATGCATCTTTGTGTCAGTTTGTCCATGTTTAATCATTACTGTAGAACATTTTGTCCTAGGATGGAATACACAGTATTGGGATTACTGAACAAAAGTTTCTTGAAAATAAAGAAATAAATTAAATGCAGCTGATGCATCGGAATCAGACAACTGTTGATTCATGAGGGAAACTGAGTGTCATTACTGCTGCTCTCATACATTCATATATATGTACAACGTATCTACAATAAGATTATAAATGATTAAAAAGGGGCAGTCAGAATAATACATGTCAGTATGGCCGTTGTCTGCCTATTTGACTGCAGCTTACACTTCCTTTAAAGAGACAATTTTATTTTGTAGTATTATTTTAGGATAAAAAAAAATTCTTTCATCACAGTGCAATGTTATATTGCGTCATTATGCAGTACTTCTTCTGACTTTAAGTACTGAGGAAAATGGAGGGTTACATCAACTAATTTAAGGTTATTTCTATTTAATTAGTGAACATTTTATTCATTAACATAAATAGCACACTCTCTCTGATGGTAAAATTGGTGTAATTGGTAAAAAACAAAATTCCAAAAAATTAAAACGGCAAAAACGGAATTTGGGAAAAAATAAAATGGAATTTGGAAAAAAATAAAACGGATTTCATAGGGCCCTACAGATGGTACTACCTATTTATGAATTATATTCTGGTGCTTTTTTGATGTATATTTCTTAAAAATTACGTATTAGTAAACTTAAGCATGTTTTTGACGTGTTCATGTTAGAGGAGGGCTCAATGATTGATACTAGAACGGCAGGTAGGGGGCCCCAGGCAATTGCTGCCTCTGCCTTATCCTTAAGACCGCCCTTGCTCATGCACTTCCCTGAGTAGTTCATGCAACATTATGTCAAAAAATCTGAGCTATCCCTTTAATATTGTTATTATTTGGATAAAAACAAATTAAAAAATCAATTGACCCAGTGCTTTCTCTGAATTCCATCTCCCATTCTTGGATTTTTTTCAGCAGTGCAACACAATTTATTTGGAGATTGCACTTAATCCTAATGTTTTCAGCATTCCAAAGAATAGGTTGCATTTGCTGGGAGGCATAGATGCACACAAGTTGCTGCGCCAAGCGTTTATAATGAATTTCTTAAATTACCAACACTTTTTACTTCGAAGCGTTGATAATCGAATAATAGAGTAAATTGGTTATCAGTGCATCGTGAGACTTCAACGCATGGCACACATTTAAAATCATTTAATATGCATGCTATACGTCGAGCTTTTCAAGGAAACAAAGTCATTCATGAGGTCATCACATTCTAGTGTCTTATGCATCAATTATCTAATTAAACAAAATCTAAACCTTCTCTAAATATCACCTTCTGCAGCATTTACTGCATAAAATTTTACATCAAGATGGAATTTCGAGAAATTTCTGTTAACTACCGTCCATGCAATCTCATATTGTAGCCGTCCTTGTTGACGCAAAGCTGTATGTCATAATCGTTAATGGCAATGCAGCTTATTGAAAGGCCATTTGCTCAGTAAATTAATTCAATCTATTCCCTGATTCTTACTTTACACATGACCAAACTTTACACATTAAAATTGGAATTTATCAAACTTTTTGCAAAATGGACTTGTTCTGACGTGCAAGAAAGAATTACAAGAAGAAGTGACCTCACATGAAGCTTACGTAAACTTGTCTTATCTTGAATATTTTACACCTAAAATGAATGAAGACCTCTTTGTTTTCAAATGTTAAAATAATCAAAGAAAATGAGGAAACTTTTTTAAATTTAATGTTTGGCTTTTTCCAAATATCTAAAGCTCACAACTGCAGAGGACACATTGGGCTCTAATTTCTTGGCGCAGCGCAGGGTGGCGCAGTGTGGCGCAGCCCACGCAGTGGTAATTTTGTTCAGTGCAGCCCGCGCAGTGGTAATTTTGTGCGGTGCAACACCGTGCGCAGCCACTTTTGCAATTTGGTAGACGACCATGCGCCGAGATGGGTGTGGCGGCGTAGTAGGGGGAGGTGTCACATATTCATCACGACGCAGTGACAATTTCGTGGATAAGGGTTCTACCGAAAGTGCGCAGAGAGCTCTCCAGCTCCAACCTGGTTTACTTTCTGTGCAGTGGTAATTTGGCTGACCGGCGCACAGTGCGCACACGTCACTGAAACCTCACAGGCAGGTTTCCAGAATGTCAGGCACATTTCAATGCAATAAATAATTACAGCAACCACTATTTAATGTAACTATTTGAATCAGCACATAAATTATAGTGTCTATATCGATTGTCCTGATGTCAGATCAAAGCGAGAGAGAGAGAGAGAGAGAGAGAGAGAGAGAGAGATGTGTGTGCATGTGGGCGTGTGAGTGCGTGTGTAGGCTATGTGGGTTTCGCGTCCAGTGTGCAAGCGGCTTAATACTATTATTGTCACTTAGGTTTTATCGTTTTTAGTGGGGGAAAGGAATACAGCCTGATTGCTATGATCTCGTACTGAGATAAGATCATATTGAAAATAAATGTGTAACGTATCTTGCATTGTTGTCCATGCATGTTAATCCCAAAATTTTAAGCAGCAACAGGGTGTAATAATAGGAACACGCTATCCATCGTTTCTCTTCCCAATGATGCAGGCAGAAGAAATAAATGAGCAACCGTCGTACTTCATTCCAACTTCATAAGTTTGAATGATCTGATGTAGTTTCGTTTTGAAATTCCATTCAAGTTCGCTAATGGTAATAATTCGCGAATGCCCTAGCTAGCCAGCTAACTCATATTCGTAATGCTTAATATAGACGTAAGCGGTGCAGAAAACATGCCTGAAGCAGGAAAGTAAAATGCAGCATTCATGCATCATGCAGATATAGGACAGAGGCTTCTTTATTCCAGTTTTAAAGGTGAGGAGAGGAGCTCATTTGAATGGTGAAGATTTGACTCGGCTGTGTTAAACCCACTCAAGGCTTCTCTTCTCCCTCTTTGCCACTTGCGCCGGCAGGAGGGACAGAGGCGGGACAGAGGAATACTTGCGCCGGGCTGCACCGGGCACAAAATTGCAAAATACGCCTGGATACACCCCATTGGCACGGCGCTCCCCCCATTCGCCGTGCCTGCGCCTGGTCAACAAATTTAGAGCCCATTGACTTTGTCAAGAATGATGTAACCATTTTCAGATTACTGTTTTTACTGTCCCAATTTAGTAAAAATCAAAGTAAGCTTTTCCATGTGAGCTCACTAAAATGTGAGTGGTTCCACAGGGATTGTCTTAATCAAGAAATCTAAGGGGTGTGGTATTTTCAATCTAATTTGGCTCATTAATTTACTGATATTAAATATTATGTGATGTAAATATCTATGTTTCTGTGCAAGGTGAGGTCCTAGCCTTTGGGGGTATAGAGAACCTTAAGAGGGAATAGTTTAAAGATTCAGGGAGTGGGTATAGGCAAGTGACAAATTAAAAGGGAAAAAACTTGCATGGATACATTGACAAACATAATGAATGCAGATGCCTCATTCATTTTCCAGCCATGGTTTGGGTCCACTTGTCCCTTTAAAGGTGGTAGGGTCACTGCAACTCAGTGCATTCCAACAATGATGGAATGGTCTCTTCCAAGATGACAAAGGGCCAAGTCCCGCAGGGCTCAAGGGGTCACTGAATGGTTTTATGAGTATGAACATGATAAGTCATCAGATCTCAAACCAACTGCATTCATATGGGAGATTTTGGAAAAATGTGTTCGACAGCGCTCTCCGTCACCATCATCAAAACACCGAATAGGGAATATCACTCGGATGAAAGGTGCTCCATCTCTCCCGAGAAGCCTTTGACTTTACGCCAAGGTAGACTGAAGCTGATCTGGCAACTTGAAGAGAGAAAACAGCTTACTAGGACTGTTCATGTTGATTTTTCTATTAATCTGTAACTGGTCTGCCTGACCATCTCAGATTTGCCTCAAATATTTTTTGGTGAAAGGTCTATGGCTACATAGAAAAATCAAGGCTCTTAACCAGATAGTTTTTTTCTTGGGCCTCTAGAGGGGTTAATTTCTTGAAGGTTTAAATTAGTCAACATTAGATGTCAGGTCCTGGCACCCAAAGGTGTTAAAATGGGCACCAGGAAAGTGATTAAGCGGGTGGATCCATGTGCAGGAACATGGATTTATAAAATTAAGAAGTGCACAAATAATACAAACACCAAACTACAAAGGGGATAAAAGGAAGGGAGTGCACTAAAAAAAAGACACAGACTGTGGCTACCTGTCCATGTGGGGGAAAAACAAGGCTTAAATAGAGAAAAGCAAAGTAATTAACAAAGGAGAAACAGGTGAAACAATTGACCTATGGCTAAGCCCCACCCTCAAATGCGATGAGCCAATCACAGTGCGTATTCTCTCCCCATACACTCGGACATTCTGAGCCTGAACTTCCATTGAAATGCATTATGGAAACTCCGAATCATTCGCTTTTATGGGGTTTTAAAATGTTTCTAAGTTAAAAAAAAATGGTCAAACGCTGTGCCTGGGGTAATTCTAACTCCGATATGAGGTATCCCGAGAGGCTGGGCGATGGGGTGTATTTCATACCCTTCATAAAGCCACATCATAGCCGAGAGAAGTGTCTCCTCTGGATAAAGCTTTGTGGAAGACCCCACTGTCAGCCTAACGTAGCTAACAAAGGTCAACAAGGATGTCTACATTTGTTTCAAGCTAAGTCAACATCGTGTTTAAGGCGACATCTTGTCACTTCGCTGGAGATTAATGTAAAGTTCTCTTTTACATCGCTAAGTTAGCTAACGTTAGTTAAAGTTAGTAAACGAGATGCGGTTGATCGCATTTGCACTGAGACCTGAAAATTTTAGCTTCTAATTTATACTTTTTATTGACTTTTTCCACTCTAAATTCATTAATGTACCCCTCCAATGCATAGTGTAACCCTTTTTGCTGACTTCTTGATGATATTTGAGCCTTCTATCTCCAAAAATCATCGATTTCATCCTGAAAAATATCTCTGACTGTGATGCCAGCCATTAGCGCCTGTTCGAAAATGTTGACTGTTTGTCAGAGTCAGTGGAGGGGGCGGGGCTTAGCCATAGGTCAATTGCCTGAGAGAACAAAAGGATTAATTAAATCATTAGATAAGGGCAGGTAGCCGAGGTTCTGAAACACCAAAGGGGAGGGGCATCAATGAAATGAAGAAGTGCATAAATAATACAAACACCAAACTACAAAGGGTGATAAAAGAAAGGGAGTGCACTAAACAAAAGTCTGACAGTCTGACACAGACTGTGGCTACCTGCCTGTGTGGGGGAAACCAAAGCTTAAACAGAGAAAGGGAAGAAGAAACAGGTGAAACAATTGACTGAGAGAACAAAAGGATTAATTGAATACTTAGATAAGGGCAGGTAGCCGAGGTTCTGAAATGCCACAGGGCAGGGGCATTACATTAGCCCTTGAGGGTGAAATATATCAATTTGCCAAAGACTGCCAAAATCTATGCAGCCTTAGTCGGATGGAAGTTCTACACTGGTTACCCCTGAGTTGTAGTATTTTTGCGTAACTTGATACCCAACACACGACAGCATTTTGTATAGCATGTATTAATTTATCCAGTACCTAACTCTCTTTTGTTTTTGTGTTTTCTCCGAGGAACGCCGCCCCCCGGAATTCAGAGTCCTTGGACCACCTAAGCCCTGTCACTTACCTTATGGTCACCGACTGCTGTCTTCCTGCTGTCCTGATCCTCTCATCCCCGCCTCTCCACTTCCTGGAGCTACAAATGTCACTGCTTGGACATCTTGTTGTTTAAAGAACTTTGGATTTGAATTTACTATCATCAATTAATTAGCCAGCCAGCGGAGGATGGGCTTCCCCACAATAGCCGGGTTCCTCCTGAGATTTCTTTTCACTGAGGAGTTTTTTCTCACCACTGTTCAAGGCTTTCTTCTCCCTACAGAGAGTTTTTTGCCAGCTATTTGGGGATTAGGGATTAGTCTGGGCTCTGCCCTTTTTTCTCTGTAAATCGTCTTTGTGACAGGCTGCTTGTGAAAAGCGCTAAACAAATAAATTGAATTGAACTGCCCAGATTTCATTTTGGTTGATGTCAATTTGTGATGGAAAGAGCACTGAGAAACTGCTAAATTTGTGTGGATGCAGTTCCTTGAGATGAGCAGTCTTTCAATAAATTTGGATGAATTCTCAGACTCATAAAAGTTACTTTTGGCTCATACTTGCTTTGCTACATTGTTGGGCATCAGGTTCAGCAATTAGATTAGTGAAATGCACACTCAGAGGGGATATGAGTTCATTTTTATTCTTAACTTTTAATGAAAATCAAATAAATTCTAATTCTACAAGATGCCAAATGGTCCTAATTTAATGGAAATCCTTTGTGACAAAAGTCATCGGTCCAATATGTTTGCTGTTCCCATGTGGTGCTCATCATTTTAGCTCTTATCAAACTGAGTCAGAAAACCTCTATCGCTTAGAAACTGTTTAGTAAAAATTCTACAGTCTTTGATTTTTGGTCGACCTTTTGCTAAATAAATTGCTCCCCAAATAGCAAGTTTCTGAGAAAACTGAAGATGATTTCAATTTATGAAATAAAATGACATTATTGGTCTTTTTTTTTTTTTTACTTTTCTGACATGATTGCTTGCTTGTTTTTTCCTTCATTGTCTTTCTGCCTGCTTATGACAGGGAAGTGAGAGTTGACTATTAGGAGTTCAAACCATTATTAATGTAAACATATTTTTCCGAAAGGCAAAATACATGAGTGCACTCTGGTGAATAACTACAGATACTGTATATTTGAAATGAAATTTCAACCTGTTTTGTGAGGTACCCTCACTGGCACAGCAGACTTGAAGGAAGGGAGGGGAAGCTCCACAGCTGTCCCCACCCATTGAGCTGGAAGCTGTAGTCAAAGGGAAATGAAAGCCTACAGGATCACAGCTTGAGCAATCATCCATTTGAGCCATCAATACCACCCCCGAACAATAATCAATAATAACATTGATTAATTAATGAATCCCTGATCACACCTGAAATATTAGCTAACAATATTATTGAATTGAATAAGCATGGGAATTTGTACTGATGAAGGACAGAACAGAGTTGAGTAAGCGGAGACCAGTGTCGACTAATGGGAAGTCCCAAGCGATGAGACTCAGGGTGGGGGTCATGTCTCTTCTTGGAGTCAGAAAGGCTCTTTCTAGTCCTCAGGGATTTCTGTAGAGTGATATGGTGAGAGATGAATAGAAGGGAATAGGAGGGAAGGATCCGGAATGAGACAGAAGAGGATTGTAGAAAAAAGGCAGTACAAATAGGCTGGTTGGTAAGGACGTGGATGAATGGTGTGACATTTTTAGACATGTTCTGGTTCACTAACCAGCAGTTAGAATTACAATAATCAATCCGAAAGTTATAGTAAAGAAGTTATGTAGGGCAATGTCTGTGTAGCAAACACACTGCCACATATGCCACTTAAAAAAAAGAGGAACACCAAATGTCGCCTTTCTATATTTTTGCATGCTTACCAGCCAAGAACTAGGGCTGATGTGCATTAAAAGTATCATCATATGGATGAAAAGAAAGGAATACTTAGGTAGCTCATAGAATAATATTATGAAAGTCTGAAAGATATATTTTTATGCCCAAGAATCAGCCTGAAATGATTTTAGATGAAGTTTTTAATTTTTTTTCAAAATTTAAGTTTCTAAAATAAATCTGTTTTCATGCTTGTGTTCGAGCTCGAGGAACAACAAATTCCAAGCACTCATCTGCGGCTGTGACAGGCCACTGCAAGAATATCACCACATTCTTCCGTCATGAAAGCTAAATATGGGACCCACAAAAAGGGGTATATATATCATGAACTGCACCAGCTCAGAACTGTCATTCTCCTTCCTTTCATCCCCAAGTTCCTCTCTGTAACAACCTCAGTCTGTTAGTTCAACTTGAGAAACTGAACTCTGTATTTCTTTGGACATTCTCTGCTGCCTTGCATCTTGAGCCACAGTTTAAGTACATGGCCAGTTTCTTGTTGGTGGCAATGATGAGCACTGGACTGATGGTGTGGTAGCAGGTGGCGAAAAAGATGCGTGTGTCCAACACGGCCTCTGGCATATGGGAAACAGCAAGTGAGTAGAACCACAGTACATTGTCCAAGGTGAACAGTGTCACATATGTGCTCACGAGCAGGAGGACGGCACGCGATGCCTCTTCAGTCTTCCTGCCGGCTCCCTGCAGACCCTGAACCTGCTGACGGTGCCGATGTAGGACCACCATCACATACACTGCTGCTGCTGCCATCAGGCCAACAAAAATGAAATCTCGTGTGATGTACACTACACCATTGACCATAAAAGACATGGGGCTTGGGGGTACCACAATGCAGAACCCCATGTTAAGGGTAAATTTTGGAACTGTGCTGTTGACAAGGAAAGCTTTGCTATAAAGAATGGAAGCTTGTTCAATCATGCAGCTGAGCCCATAAAGAAAGATGATGGTGTGGGGTAAGTGGCCAGGCAGCCAGCATTTAAGCCAGGACCAGCCAGGCTTTGACGGTGCCATGACCACACACTGGTAGGAGCTCAGCAGGGAGGTTGTAGTGATGGACATGGCCCGGCCGATACGGTAGATGAAGAGAACTGTTTTACAGACTTGACTGCTGAACATTAGATTGATACCCGAAGCGGTCAGAGCCTGAGGAAGACCCTGGAACAGAGTTGCCATCAGGTTGGCAAAGACCAGCTGACTGAGAATGAACTCATTATGCGGCATGTGGCCCCGTACAATAAATAAGTGCCAGAAGAGCAGGAAGGCTCCCAGATTACCCGGGATTCCCACTACAATCAGACCAATGAAACCGGCTGCTTTCAGTGCTTGGCGCACCTCCATATGCCCCTCAGGTCTGTGGGGAAAGAAAACGGGAGCATTGAGCAGTGTGTGGTGACTGAGTCTCCATCTCAGATCCAAAGCCGAAGATACAATTAGAAACCTATGATTATGCTGTAGAAATGAGAGGAAAATTTGAGGAAATGGATTATTAAATTATAAAGATCTATTGTTTAGGGTACTGTAGAAATGAAATATATCCACATAGACACACTGCAAAAAATGATAAGATAAAAATACTAGGTAAGATGAATTTACTTATTTTAAGACTTAAAACACTTATTTCTATCACCATTTTTCTTAGTAAGACAAAAAAAATTTCTTGTTTTGAGGTAATTTTTACTAGCTTGCCAATGGAGTAAGTAAATTTCACTTGTCAATTCAAATAGTAAATTGTTTTAAGTTTTTTTTTCTTAAAACAAGTTACTATTTGACTTGACAAGTGAAATTTACTTAGCCCATTGGCAAGCTAGTAAAAATTACCTAAAACAAGAATTCTTTTTTTTGTCTTACTAAGAAAAATGGTGATAGAAATAAGTATTTCAAGTCTTAAAATAAGTAAATTCATCATACCTAGTATTTTTATCTTATCATTTTTTGCAGTGCAGACACATCTAATTAAAGGTATATTTTTGATAATAAATGAAAACATGTCATATTATTACAGTAAATACATTTAAAAATAAAATAAAATCTTGAAGCAATCTTACTGTGAATAAAATAGTCAGCCTTCATTTGAAGGTTTACTGCCGCAGAATGCAAATCAAATGTATTTTACTTTGCCAAATTTTCTGAAATTATTCTGGATTAATACAAGTTTATATTTTGAAAGAGATCATTTCATTAAAAAAAACCTTTTCAACTGTAATACTGAGGAAGAATCGAATTCCTTACCTTGTGCCTCAGAAATAATGAACTGTACTGTAAGTGAAAAAATCTGGAAATTTATCATTTAGTGTCCTCTTGTTCCGGCCCTACTGTGGCCTAGTTAATTAATAATACATTGTCCTATTTCACAGCATGCAAATAGAGCTATGGGATTGGTCATATCCTGTCCAATCAAAACAGCGGAGCAAAATTGAGACCATTCTGAATATACACTACAGGCCAAAAGTTTGAGGCCACTCTCAGATTTTAAAAAAAATCACACATCAACTGTTCTTTCCTTATTTTTTGCACATGAAATGACTTCAGTTACTTCAGCCAATAGGCTTTGGGTGAATTCCAGACCTCAGACCACATTTTAAAGCTGTCTTGACTGATTGATCACTGACCAGAATTTTTTTATAATTGAGTTCCAGTGCCTTTGTGTTGAAATTGTTCACGTTCTAGTGGCATAAAATCATGTTATGTAACAGGAAGGCATGCTGTATAAATGCCTTCCCCAAAACCAAGGGGTCACATTGCACATTGCACCATTAAAAATCTGAGGGTGGCCCCAAACGTTTGGCCTGTAGTGTATTATGTCATTTGCACTCTGTGAAGTACACTGAAAGATATCATTTGCATTGCAAATGTCAGTCAATTCAGACAGTGATTGTCACTGTTTAACACATGATCAAGCATTGCTTCAAGTTCAAGTCTTTCAGTATTCACATGCAGTCGTGCAGGAACAATGGCAGTGAAAGGCTCTTTCATACGTCAGCCTCTTATCCAGTTGTTATAATACATCCATGAGTGAACTGCCTCTGCTGCACTGCTTACGAGAACATGCTTTCAGAAGAGGTCCCCTTGATGTTCACCTAGCCTGAATAAAAATACAAATTTTTTTCGCTGCCGTGGAAAAAGGCACCAATTATTTAAAAGATAAAAATCATCAGATTATATGTTGATCATTTGTGGTAGGCAAAAAAATTTATTCACGGATTTATCAATGTCATTTTCATTTGTTCCCTATGGAAAAATTTATTTTTGCCCCCGTGGCATCACGTGACTTGGAATATGAGCTTGACCGCTAAGCCCTTTTCGGCGTGCATCTCAGCCTTGGTTCAGTATCCAGTTCTTATAATACACATAGACTGTATAAAAAGATGGACGAAGCAACCGTGACGTCACCCATTGGTTTCAGCATACCGTTTAGGAAGCCTCGATTTTGACTATTTGTATTGCGCCATTTTGCCATTTTGAAACCGGATATGATTCCTATTGGACGAGAGCATGAATTGAATATCCAGGGAGGAGCGAGGGGTGGATCTACTTGTGGATCTGACCGTATCAGACAAGGACCAGAGGATAGCCACGCCCCTAAAGCATATTCTGGTTTTATCCTTTATTCTAGTCTATTTGGGACCATAATTTTCAAAAATGAACATCATGATATATCGAAGAAGACTTGAAACTTGCGATAGATACAATAAAGCAAGGCTATTCAACATTATCCAGAAAAGGCTGGTGTGGGTGCAGGCTTTCATTCCAACCTAGTACTTACACACCTGATACTACCAATCAACCCCAAGAGTCTTTGCTGAAGAGCTTGATTATTAGTGTCAGGTGCATAACTGCTTGGCTGGCATGAAAGCCTGCACCCACACTGGTCCTTTCTGGATAATGTTGAATAGCCCTGCAATATAGTAATGTGGAAAATCATTATTTTAATAATAAATCAGGTGGGAAAGTAGGGTCATTTTCTCATAGATTTCTATAGGATTGAACTTCTTTTGGCAACCACCGACATCGCCATCTGCTGGCCATAAAATAGAATGCAAATTTTGGAGATTTCCGCATTGGCCTCAGTTTGCTGCATCCATCTTTTTATATAGTCTATGATGATACATCCATGCTTCTCCTTTCAGTGAATCACCTGAGTCCACATGACTGTCACGTGACTCTGCAGTCAGATGATTGCTTGACCGATAATATGCCAGCTTACTTAAGCTCATCCTGAGAAATGGCTCCTCAGCGTACTTGCTCAACAAACTGCTGGCATCAGAAACAGATCCACTCGCTGCAAGGTTTGTGGTTTTTGTCATCGCTGCAAACTTCTATCACAATGTTTATTCTGATTGTGGCACTTTGGCGCAGTTGATGTGGCTCTTGATCTTTGATTGATGTCATGCTCACCCATGGTGCTCAGTTATGAAGGCTAGCTTGCGCAAAGCTTACATGTCTTAAAAAATGTAGCTTGTTTCCAAAACATTGCCCATTTGTTTGCTGAACGAACTTTTTAATTGGTGTGTCATTAGTTAAACTGCAATTTAGAGCAACATGCTAACCTGAAAGCAGCCACGAATGCTGGACTATTTCAGTTCTCATTTAGCTCGGCTGACTCTTATTTCCAGTAATTTCTTCTGTGGTAAGAATTGCAATCTGCACCACTGTTCGAAAGCTGGACTTTTCGGGTGTTAAAAAAAAACATTTGGATGCTTTAAAAAATGCACTGAGAGCTGCTGGATAGCTCACTCGGTCAAGGCACTGCGTTGCAGTGCAGAAGTAACTATCACGTCGCGGGTTCGAGCCCCGGTCGTACCAACCGGCAGTGGTCGGCAGCTTTTTTTTCAGAGTAGCGCACAATTGGCCATCGCGCTACAGGGTTTCAAATTGGGAAGGACTGCCGGAAAGGGAAATAAATAAATAGCTTTGTTCGTTGCTCAAGCGCCTCCTGTTGGCCAGACGGGCGCTCGTCAGGAAGATTCTAAGTCTGTTCATGT
This sequence comes from Gymnothorax javanicus, assembly GCA_029692085.1. Taxonomy (NCBI): domain Eukaryota; kingdom Metazoa; phylum Chordata; class Actinopteri; order Anguilliformes; family Muraenidae; genus Gymnothorax; species Gymnothorax javanicus. Next base: position 17,614,505 of record CM056202.1, read on the forward strand.
CCGGGTATCCTCCGCCCTCGTTCTGAACTTGCGAAGATTCAACCAATGAGTGTATAAGAAGCAGTGGCTGACAGGCACGTGCTTTGGAGGAGAGCCGTGAACTGTCTTCGCTCTCCTGAGTTGGCAGCAAGGGGTCGCATACGAGCAAGCTTTGTACATAGTTCACCAATTTGGCATTCCAGATTCGGGTGAGATTGGAGATGCCAAATTTAAAAAAAAAAAACAAAAACGCAATGAGCACACTGGGGTATTGTCCTAAATCAAGAATGTACCAATTGGACCTGCATGTCTTGCAAACAGAAGTGTGCTGGAGTACAAACATATTATGGAGTCGCAGCAGTGCTTCTACTTGCAGTGCAGTAAGCTGCTGACTTGTCACGTTTTGTGGAGTTACCTGTGCTGCTAGTAACTCCGCGTTTGATTTCATATACAGGACTCGCTTGCTTCTTTCCTATGGTCAGGGTATACGATGAGGGTATAACATAAACGTTCTTACTGCGCACTGAACAAGCTCACAGCTTTCCTTTATCAAAACCCATATATTGAGTCACGTTCTTGCTTGATGCCTTATCAGCTTAATGGATTACTGCAAATAATAACTTTTGGCCTTCCAGCTACACCTAATTCACTCGACTATAAAGAAGTATTTTGAGATCGCAAATTTAAATTCTTGTTGCAACCTTTGGGATGGATGCTATCTTAGTTGAGTGCATGAAGATTCAAACTGCTTGGCTTAGTTCGATTGGTTGACTCTAGTGACGTTACCGCTGATACCAAGGCTCCGAAGCATGCTTCAAACTCGACAGGGTATTTTTCTGAAGGACTGTGCCGGAGCTTGCTTCATATCGGGAAAAACCACGTGACTGATGACGTGTGAACCACTTCACTGCTTCATTCAGACTGAATCAGCTGACCGGTTTGGTTCGATAGGCGGAGCTTTGAGAAACTGGCGCAATTAAAATTGAGCACAACGGTCGTTCAGGCAGGCCACGGAGTCATGCCCAGCTCGCAAGCCTGCCTTCATTAGTGATATGCTGTCTTCAAATGGAACTCGTGAAGATGTGAAGTAATGTCGTGAAGTCGTGAGCAGAAATGGCTCGGCGTTCAAGTGATAACCGTGCGAGAACACTGTTGCTACGGCAGTAAAGATGCCAAAACATCATATCTCCTGGCATTCTATACGCAAATATTACATTATCTGAACACCACTTGGAGGAACAGGAGACAAAACGATAAAGATGATGATGGTCTACACTGTTCTTTCTTGTCCAGTAGGTTAGGGTAATGTTATGCAAACTACATCGTACAGGCTAGCGCTCTCGCTAACATTAGCTCCTCCAACGTAGAGTTGCTAATGCCACTACAGAACCCGCTAGCCTGGGAATTAACGGATTACATGGAAACGCATAACGGCATAATTGTAGTCCAGATACAATTTCTGAAAATGTCATGAAACACGTCACAACTCGTGAACTCGAAGCTTTCTGCAAAGTTCGACTTACAACGTCATGAATACCACAAGAGGGCGGCGTTTATATGGACTTTTCTCGTGAACACGGTAAACACGACCCCATTTGAAGGTACTAATAGTATAGATCACAAGCCAAGCCCACATCAGCAGACAGCTCCTTTCAGGCACTCAATTGGCAAATCATAAACAAGGTGCCCTATTTAAGGATTCTTTGCCTACCCTCTGTTGCCGCTTTCTCTGCTCATTTTGCAACCCACCTCCATCCCCAGCTCCTCCTTTACATGTTTTTCTGACTTACGTCAATGAGGTCGCAGTCACTGATGGCGCGGTCTGTTCTGTACCCCTGGGAGGGGGGGTTTCTGCTGCTCACTCTGCGCATGGCTTTCAGGCATATGCATGGAATGGCAGGTTTTTGGCTCTCCCTGCCTACTGGCTTTTCATGCATACGCGTGGTAGGGCGGGGAGGCCCCAGAACAGAGCCATCCCTCCAAAATCAAATGATGCAAGTAAATTCCCTGCAAATGGTATAATTTGGAGATTTAGACAAAGTGGACCTGACTAAATTGTATTTAAGATGGATGCAACAGTGCTCTGCTTTTATTATTTTTGAATAAAAATGCCGCACAAGCACACCCAGTATACACCAGTGGCGGCTCGTGAACTGGCAACAGGGGAGGCTCAGACCCTTAAAAATGATAATTGGCCATGACCCATTTTCAATCATTCATTTAAATTGCCATTTCAGAAACTCCGAAAACTTTCAACAGGTGTGGTCAGTTTTCATTACTAATGCATACCTGTGAACTCTCATGCATCTGGCATGCGTTGTAGTGACATATTTACGTTCCCCTGCTGTAGTCAGCTATTATTAAATCAAAGCACATGTAGGGCTTAAAGCTCGAAAAATTCCCATGGTGGAAAATGAAATTACAGGGGGGGGTGTCCTAATTTAAGTTGCGTCCTAAAGTACTTTGTGATAGTAGCCTGTCCGTCATAATACTGAAATACGTAAAATCACAATACAAGAGCTTGTAACACATTTCCACTGCCTGAAATTTGTCAAAAACATTCACTAAGGGATGAGCTTCGGCCGATGAGGGGAGTGACCTGATTATCGTTTACGTACGCTACTGTGGGGATTAGAGATGTAAAGAGGAAACGGGAACGCTGGGTTCTGCCCAGGACACTACGAGTGCTGGAAGGAAAATTTCTGCCGTCTCCTTACCTAACAATCCGCCTTCCATGAGCTACGAAGCATAATACACATTATTCATGAACGATCTTGTCAGTGAGGGGCATAGGTTTAATGTGAGAGTTGGTGGCCATATTTAATGAGAGCGCGTTGTGCGCGCGAGCGGGAACATTTTTTGCAACAATTTGAATGCAAATATTGCCTCTCCGTCACCAGAGATTACGGTTTCTTTGATGTTCTCCATGGTGCATAGCGAGATGCCTCTCATTTTCAAAGATAGATGCCATATTCATAAACTTTTTTTTCCATTTTTTATCCAGATACTTTTGATTAAATTTCTGAATTCAACTTAACAACTGTAATTTATGTTTCAAACATTTCTAATGAAGCTTAAATCTGAACAATTCATAAAATTTTTTTATTTATTTTTTTTAATTTGGCATCTCCAATCTGGAATGTCTGGAATGCCCAGTTGGGGAACTATGTACAAGGCTTGCTCATATGTGACCCCGTGTTGCCTATTCAGGAGAGTGAAGACAGTTTGCGGCTCTCCTCCGAAGCACGCGCCTGTCAGCCATTGCTTCTCATAGACTCATTGGTTGAATCCTCACAAGTTCAGAACGAGGGCGGAGGATACCCGAACATGAACAAGCTTAGAATCTTCCTGACGAGCGCCCGGCCGGCCAACAGGAGGTGCTTTGGCAATGAACAAAGCAAGTATTTTTATATAACCCTTCCCGGCAGACCCTTCCCAATTTGCATCCCTGTAGCGCAATGGCCAATTGTGCGCTACTCTGAAAAAGCTGCCGACCACTGCCGGTTGGTACGACCGGGGCTCGAACCCGCGCCGTGATAGTCACTTCTGCTTCGCAAAGCAGGGCTTTAACCGAGTGAGCTATCTGGCAGCTAAATTCATAAAACTTTTCACAATTCATAAGTAAATTAATATCATGATATGTTGTACCATTAACGACTATTGCAATAATTATATGGCAGGTGCGGAGCCAGAACTGGGAATCGGGGGGCACAGAACATCTGTTTACAACAATTATTAGTCCTGACCTGTTCTGTCATTTTCATAATTAACAAAAGATTCACTCCGAGAACACTCTACACTGTCAGGTGCTGCTAGCTCTCCCCGTTTAGGTAAGATGACAATCATTCATTGTGACGCGAATTTGCTGCATTTAAATCAGCGTTATTCAAAATTGCATACCTGTCAACTTGCACGCATATGGATTGAGTCTCAAGCTTTGTATATTTAATTGCTGAGTCCCACTTTTCAAATAAAGCCTCGCTTAACCAAGAAGTGGAACACGTGTCAGTCATTATTTAATCATGCATATTTTAGAGATTCTCTATGCAAGGAAATTTTTCAGTTTTTAAACAAAGAATTTAAATGGAAATGAAGCGCTTGCTATAAGTCGCCTGATGTGGGGAAAAGGTAGTGCGGAAGTTTCAGAGCAGTTTGTCTTTCGTAAAGCATAGGCTGATAACTAAGTAAATTATGTTTCTGTACTGAATTTAGCCCATTATTTCATCCCTGTTATATTGCATATGGAGTGAAGCTATGTCTTCAACTGCCAATGGATTACGATAATTGGAAAACACACAATAAAGGAACAGGATTGAGAAAGTAACTGATTAAATAGTGTTCTTGAGTTTGCAACATCTTAACTGTGTTAACTAAAAATAATAAATAAATAACTGTTAACGCTGTAGCACTGCTCACAGTCTAGTATAAATTTTGCAAAATTAACTAAACTTGCTTTGCGGAAACTTGTTGCCGACATCGTCATAAGGTGCATTCTCATTGCAAAAAATCGCGAAGTTAAAAATCGCAAAATTTCACCCTGCTGTCCTCACTGGCACGAAAACTTGCGAAGTTAGAAAAAATCTCAAAGTTTCAGGAAGTAGTGCACATGCCCTGCATACACCATTCAAGCATTCCCAGCACGCTGAGTAACACAAGTCACGTGAGTAACTTCGCGAAGTTTCAGCTGTGTGCGTTCTCATTACAAAACTTCCTGCGAAGTTTCCCATGGAGCGCGAAACTTCGCACTCTGGCTTTTTCTTGCAAAGTTTCGGGTGGCTTTTGGCACGGTTGCTAGGCAACTTTCACCCTAACTTCGCGATTTTTCTACCTTCGCAAAATTTCACTTGAAATGAGAATGCCCCTATCAAAGAAACGAACCAAAATATTCAGAATTTTAGCATTGTTTACGTTATTTGCTTCGTTTATGTTTAACGAAAACATAGTTTTCTTCAGCTTCTCAGTCAGACGTCTTTTGAATTCCGGAGCAATCTCATGTGTGGTCATGTTGGTTTGAGACTGGCAGGCTAGCTAATGCCATCCTATCTTCCGTTAACTTCTTATACAGGCGGACAATGCATTATCTCGGAAATCTACTGCAGGACTTGGTGTCAGGTTGGCTGTCATGAGGTGGTCATCAATGACTGGCATTGAAAGAGGAAGCTAGCTGGTTAAGTATATTGACTGCTCTGTCCACATTTGTTCTGTTGCTGTAAGCTGGCATGTATGTCATACGCTGAAATCTTATTCATCGAATAGGCTACAACCACATTAAAACAGTTTACTCAAATCATGGGGGTATTTTTAGTTAGCTGCAATGTTCTGGTAATTATTTGAATTGATTGAAGCAGCAACCTTCCTTTTAGGGTAATTAAATTAACCAAAATCACATTCACATCCACGGACGAGTCAGTTTGCTGGAAGTGAGTCGCACACGCTCATCTTGTAAGTACGAAAGCGTTTAGCATTATGACAGACGTGTCCAGTACTCATATTTGCTGTTAATCATTTTGCGAGAGTGTTTCTCCAGTAATAAAATTTTTGCCTCAGCGTATCAGTATTACTTGGTCGGGATCAGTGGCGGCGCCAGAGAGTTTTTCTTGCTGGTGCTATGATGGGGCTGAATCATTCAGTGATGGGGCTCATGGATGTACCATATCGTAGCCTTTATTTGCACTAAAGCCATACGCGCGGCATTCAAAAGTAAGTTTCAAATACCAATGCCTCCATTGATTTTCAAAACAACAACGATTTTTGTATTTAACAAACACGTGAACTGCATCAGCAATATGGGAGACAATCCGGGCAGCATGAGCATTAACAATAAACTAACAGAGCTTCCAAGCCAGGGGGTATACTACAAAGCAAGTTCAACATACACGGGCTTTATTTGAATAAGCCGGTTCAACAAACCCTGACCTCGCAATCAGAGATAATTGGTATCACAGCGGTGGTTATAATCTTTCTTTGTTAACCTCGGCTTTGTGCTTTTAACGCCTGAGCCCTCTCAATTAAAGGGCGTTCCAAGCGTCAATTTACCGTATTTCCCTTCATAAAATGACCGATCGCGTGCTGAATGTTTCTCTGAGGAAGCCATCCCTGATCCAGGATCAGGAAGACTGTGGGATGTCTCCCCCCGCGGCACCAGGGGGCGCCCCAGCAGCTTAATGGAAGACAGATGAAGTTTTACACTAATTGGTTGGACACTTGAAAGACTGCACAATTATGCATGCTCTTACTCGAATAGACACTTGGGAAATTGTAATTGAGCTTTATGTTAGTAGCCTATATGTATTCTTGTTGGATGTAATAAGGCCAGAGAGGAATTCGGGCGGAAAATTGCTGACCGTGTAAATGCGTAAGTCCTTTAATGAAGGACTAGTGCAAATCACTTTAGTTTCTCGGCCTAATGAAACAAAGTGAAATCAAAGTGAAATTAAATTATAGATTGAATATTATCTGAATGATAAATACCAATAGTGAATTCCATTTTACTAATTTCTTCGTTTTTGGTTTTAAGAATTTCCATTGCTTTTCTTTTATACAGCATGATTTTAATAAAATAGCCTATTATTCCACCACTAACCCTAACCAGTTGCACCATTGCAAATTTACAGTAGTCCTGTGCCGTAAAATAATAGTTGAATACGCTTTTGCAGTACCAGTGCTGTCAAAAGGACATGGCAGCAAGTTAAAATAAAGCATGAGAACATTTTTTCAAAGTCGTACGCCCTATACTGCTTTGCTTTCATAATTATTTAAATTATTTTAATGGTGTGCTGTGTAAAATTTATAGTGCGGCATACAATATTCTTGCTCATATTTTCTGCATCACCACCTGAATGTTGTTGGTTCCCGTGGCAAAAAAAAAAAACGCGACGTTATGCATACTGTTCGTGCAACTGAAAGTGCTTCTCTTTGTTACATTGCCATCATATGGCTCCAGTAGATGGCATAAGTAACGAATTTCCTCTAAGAATCTGTAGCGTTCATAGAGAATATCATCAGAAAAAGCGAACAGGTCATGCCAGTCTCCCTCCGAAGAGAACCGTATGTTTCGGGCACTAAAGTCCACAGGATTATTCAGGAAAGGTGACGCCAACTTCAAAGGAAGTGCTTAGTGATAAGGCAGCACATGTATAGCCGATTTAAGCCGAAACTCGGCACATAACCTGCTCCCAACCAGGTTAAGTTCACAGCGTAAGTTACCATACTTTCCATCTGTTTTTCCAGAAATTGCAATTTTCGCCAATTTTCATCACTGTGGCAGGTCTACAGAGCTTATTTATCAATGAAACTGCATGAAATTTGCACAGACTACTCCTCACTTGTCTAGTTACAAAATGACATAGAGACTTTTGGATATCTCATAAAGTTTTTGTGGTTTAGTGTTGTTTAATCAGAATCCTCATTACCGAAAATGATCAAAACGAAGAAATATGCCATTAAAACTTTATTTTTGACTATTTCAGAAAAACCCTATGTCATTTTGTGCAGGAAATCCATCACAACCTGGTTGAAAAATAATTTTTCAATTATCCTTTTTGGTTCAGGAAAAATCAATGCCAGAAATCACACGCATAATTAATGAGCTTGGTTGGTTACCATGGCAACAAGAAAAACAAAACTATGTCCGCTCATTTTATTTTCCCACAGTAATTCATATATGTGAATACAGTATCTATATATTATTTGGAAGTGTTATTTTCATCATTTACTCCAATGCCCCCTTAAATGAAATAAAATCATTGGAAGCAATGGAATTGCATAGACTTTTCAAATGATCTTATTTCATGTAAACAGCAATGAAACACATGCATTGCTTCCAACCCCTGAGTAGAGAAAAGCATGAGAAGTCCTGAGTCATAACACAGGTGAAACGGATAAACCTCCATGCACAAGGACTTCAGTTCCGTGCGAGAATCTCTTACATATGTGTTGATTGAATAATTGCTGACTACTATGGAAGCCCATATTGGACAATATTCAAATGAAAATGTAATCCCACTATTGCATGATAATTTTCCACTTTTGAATGAGTTATTTGAGACAATATTAAATTGAAAATGCATTAATCCAATTATCACTTTCATTTTCACACACACATATGGGAAATCTATGACTATATTCAAATGATAATGAAAGGCTGTTTGACATTTCATTTTCAAAGTTATGCTCCGCAATACAGTGGACAGTATTCAAATGCAATAAGCAAAACAGCACCCCCAGCCCATTGGATTTACATTTACATGTCATCACGCTCTTTTAGGGTCAACATGATAATGAAAATGCTGTTTTCTAATCACTTGGAAATAATAATGATAAAATAATGATGACGACATTTGACATTTCATTTTCAAACACTTATCCTGCAATACATGGGACGATATTCAAACGCAGTAAGGGAAACAGCGCCTCCCAGTCCACTGCATTTTCGAATACATGTCACCATGCTGTTTTTGGGACACAATGAAAATTAAAATGCAATCTGTTAGCGTCTCATCAAGGCGGGTCTTCTGCTAGGACGTCACTCATTAGGGGCACAAACGGAAACCATGTTCCTCATTTGCATACCAACCAATCAGCTTCTGGGTAGTGCTTGTATGCACGGAGGCTTACTGATAATGTCATGATGGCTAGGCTGCTATGTATTGAGTGACATCGCGCATTAGGCTACCTTGCGCTTTGGATGTAGCCATCTCGGCAGCTAGTATGCTAGCTAACTTACTAAGGAACTAAGGAAAATATTTGTAAATGATCATCACATTAAAGTGATATGATTTGATTTTTGCCCCAACTCTATTAACTGAGCTAGCTGTAATATACATGAACTTATCCGAGGCTTCGCGGCAGTGTTGTGCAATTGCAACCCAAGTGTGCTTGCAGATTTCAGAGACGTTAGCTAGCTTGCTAGAGAGTCTAAAAGCAATCGCTTAGGTACAGGTAGCTAGCTATGATGCCTACTGGAGAAGATCTTACGGCCCTGATTTGTCACTTTCAACGCCATCTCGCTCACATGACCTCTTTCACCATTGATCGGCAGCTTCTTTTCCCTAAAGAACAAACTGACAGTTCAGCCTGAGACATGTTATTTCATAGCTAGTTAAAGCAGCATTATCCTTCCATGCATGCTATAGTGTATTACATTACTCCAGATAAAACGCTATCCATCTTCCCACCCTGCTGACGCTAGTTAGGGGAAATGTTTGTCATCATTTTTATACTTAATCGCTGTGATTCGGTTTTTGCCCAAGCTTCACAAGCTAGCTAGCTGACAGCGATTGCTCTTGTGCTTGCCAATTGTTCTTGAGCTAGCCAGGTAATGAGCTATCCATTTAAATCTCCCAGAAATCTGATAGTACTGTTGGGACGTATAAAAGTGCTGCCAAACATATCAAAGAAGTTCATATTTCAGCAAGTTAAGTCAGCAAGTGAGGAACATCGTTTTCAGCCAGTCAGAGTCATCAAAACTTCTCCCATTGCTATGTGGCTTGGGAATCGCGATTAAACCAGGAACAGCGGCAGCCTGACTGCTGGCCGTTTATCAGACCGTTCTGCATGATGCATACATTGTGCATGTTTCAGGAGAGGCGAACTTGCAACTCGGCGAGCACAAGAGCAATCGCTGTCAGGGACTGTTATTTTATACAAGTGCACGTATGCTGTTGATGCATGTCTGTATACGTACTTATGGTGATACTCCTTTTACATTACTTGTTTTTTGGCATTTATTTATTTATTTTTTGGACTGGTCATGTTTTATAACTTGCTGTACATTTCTAACTGGGCTGTACCCGCACTTGGTAATAATACATGAATTGTGTGTTTGTAACTCACAATCACCACCAGTTAACAACCAATATAGTTTTATGCCAAAGGGATTACAAATTTTACGTATAATTGTGCATGCACTTCATATATTTCAAAAGGCAGAACGTTGGTATATGTCTGGGAATACAGAATATTAGGGTCGGTAGAACATTAACTCTTTAAAGCGCCACCTTCAGTCAGAAAGCTATCTACCCAGCATAGTACCAAACAAACTCTTCATTTTCTGAGAAAAGTAGCAATGTGCATCACAATTTTAAAAAAATTCTTTGGTATATTGTTGGGGATAGCCAGTACTTGTATCCAGCATACAGCACCCCATGAGGGTGAAATATTCTGAGTTTTGATGTTGAATATCATCTACACTGAAAATACTACCATTGAGATTTTACTAATGCTGTAATGTACCCCAAAGGGACTGTGTATCCAGAGAATTTCAGATCTCTATCTTGCTGGGTAAACAAAATAATGCCACCTAAACACAGGCACAATCTGCTATGAAATGGTCTGTTTTAAGTTTTCCTCCAACTTTGGCTCTGTCTAGCTTGAAAGTGTAGATACTACCAAAGAAATGCTTGGTATTCCTGAAAATAGAGTTCCAAAAGCACAACAAATGGCATTTACCACCACAGTACATATCTGGGTTACTGAGAAAATATACTGCAAACATGCACCAAAATCAAATTCGACCATCTTTCCGGCCGTCCATTACACTAACCCAGCAAGATATCAAGGTACTATTCACTGAAAATGATAGTCTTGTTATGAGTAAACACATAATAAAGCATTCTAGATTGGTAAATATCTGGGATATTATTTTATTCCCATTCCCATTTTCAATTTTTACTGTTATTTCTCAAATAATTCTGGCTCAGTAACGTAGTTACCCAGTTTGGCACTGATGTGGTGCTGATGTCTATCCAGGCTTGAAGTGTCAAAAGTCATGACAAAAGTATAACATATTTGGTACTGTGTATCCTTAAGTCTTGATCGTTGATGTAAAAAGTGGTGTTGACAGCAAAACTAAGCCACTTTAATGGCTTCCAAGTGGCGCTACCAGCAGGCAAAGTAAGATACCGACCTAAAAATTTGGCTTTTTCCGTGAGACACCCGTATCTACCTATCTGCCAAGTTTCATTCAATTCCAGGGGGGTCAACTGCACATCAAATGTCAATCTCTCATGGAATGGCTCTTAAATGAATGATTGAAAACAAATCATAGCCAATCATCATTTTTAAGGGACGGATTTGAGCCTCCCCTGTTGCCAGTTCACGAGCCGCCACTGGTATACGCCCAGCACAATCAAAAAACATAATAAAATATAACATGTTTTTTGCATGTTATTCAATAAGGCTGTGGATGTAATTAATGTTATTATTATATGAATTATACTGACCAAAAAAAAGAAACGCAATTACGTAATCCGGTGCCAAATTTTGACAAACCCATTGAGAAAGATGCTTTTGCTCTGAGTTATTTTTGGAGGTGAGTACTTCCACCATACAAATTTTCATAGTCACAGCGCGTATTCTGGAGCTGCCATTCGTCTGGCTCCAAACAATTGGTAGTGCTTGGGTTCAAGTACTACCATTGTCCTAACACTCCCATTTTTGTTTTGAGTTCCTTGTACACACCGGGGCCTATAAAAGTCCAACTGAAAATGAGTAAAGATCAGACGGGTTATAATGCCACGACTAACGGAAGTTCAACGAGAATGCGCGATTGGGATGCTACAGGCCGGAAGTTGGGTAGATAGAGTTGCCTGTCAATTCGGCGTGCATTCTGCGACAATTAGTCGCCTCAGAACCAGGTTTAATGCCACTGGACACACGGCTGATCGGCCCAGATCCGGTAGGCCACGTGTTACGACTCCAGCGTCTGACTGTCGTATCACGACCGACCGTCTGCTATACACCGAACCAACCTTCATTTTCTTGAAGGAAACCTCAACGCAGTCCGTTACCGCAATGAAATTCTCCTTCCAGTCTTCCAATGGGTCTGCCCACGAGAGGAGTAGTTAGAGATTTATGGATCTTGGGCAGAGTGTAGATGACAGGAGTAATAGGAAAGTCATTCTTCATAAATTCATATTCAGATTTCTTAAGGTCGCCCGAATCCAGCCAGTAGTGGCACATTTTAAAAAAGCTGGACACAACATAAGCTCCCTCCGCTATGCGGGCATTGAGAAAGTAGAGAGGCCACCCAGGGGTGGCAATCATGAACGCCTTCTCTTACAACCTGAAACATATCACATATATGCCCTCAATACTATATCGCCCTATGGACTAAATGAGTAGTTTGATCTTAAGCCAGTTTTATAATTGATCTCAATGATATCAGACTGTTTCTTTTGTCTTTCTACAGTTGGTGATTTGATATAGCCCGTGGTCACATAGATTACCATGGCAGTGATGATTCTAGAAAATTTCAAAAGTGGGCTAACTTCCCCCCTGACTTAAAAAAAGTGGGCCAATGGGGGGAAAAAAGTGGGCCAACTGGGTATACCTGGTAAAATGCCATTTATATCAAGTTTTTAAACTGTACCTTGACTAGCTCACTTATTTATACAGTATGTACACACATTCAGTTTTTACACCTTATTGACAAAACTAAGACATGAATAACAGTTTGAGTTTAAAGTTTTAATAGAAAACCTTCACAGTCTGTGCCAATCATAACAATTATTAAGTCAATGACAAAATAGCGCATAAAATAATAGTTCCTAACGCCTGATTTGGTGCATAGCTTAAAGCCCGCCTCCAAACCGAAGTCCTACTGCTAAAGTTGTAAGTACGGATACTTCACCAGTGAAGCCATTCTCTTCATAGGTGTACGTTGAGCAGCGCGCAGAGACTCACAATTTTACCTTCATTTCATTCATTCAAATGAGTTCTGAGTCACGTATCGTTTTTTAAACCCTATTAGCAAGCCTTGTGCTGCTTCAACCTCAAGCGATGCTGTAGCTTGCACACCAGAAGCTATGACTATGGCTATGGCTCCGGCTCCAGTGCCCTCCACAAGCACTGCCCCAAACCAGTTCCCTCTCTCTGCTGCCTCAGCCCTACCTCATGCGGTTAGCGACTTGAATGGCTATGCTCAATCCCAGCCAATATTAGCCAGCAACCCAAAGCGTGCATTCGGTGCTTTATGGCGATCATTCAATCCAGCCTGGTATCGTACCCGACCGTGGCTGGAGTACTCAGTTCAGCGGGATGCATGCTTTTGCTTTCCCTGCAGGAAATATGTTACTGCCGGTGAGAGGGATGCTGTTTTTACCTCGAGTGGTTTTACCAACTGGAAAGCAGCACTCGAGCATGATGGGGGTTACAGAAACATACATCCAGCCACAGTCATATACAGAAGTCTCTTGCTGCCGACATTTGACAACATTCTTTGCAGTAGGTTTATAAATTTGTTGAATAAATGCACGGAAGTTTATTATAGACGATGTTTTCATATCAATCTACACACTAGAACAAAGGATTCATGCCAAATCATATATGTAATGCGTAGTTGCTGGCGCACTGAAATCTTAGTTTAGCGCCAAGTATGTCAAACTTGCGGGATCCCACAAGTTACACATCTTAGAATCATCACTGTATGGTCTGCGCCTTTGTGATCATTACTCACTGAAGCCCGTATGGAGACTTATTTTCTCTTTTGCTTTTTTCTTTTTACCTTTTTTGGTATGTGATGTTGATCTGTGTGGCACTTGTACAGACTTTGGGGGGTTGAGGTATGTTAATTCTATTGCTTCAGCCATTAACTAAGTCATGATTGTGTCTTGCTGTATGATTATGCACATGCACCGTGTATTTTTACGTCCTGGATATATTTGAGAACTTAAGTGATTGCTAAATTTCAACACCTCACTAATTATTACACTAATGATCACTGATTGAAGGACATTACGCCATGGACTGGCTGATTGGCTGCCAGAAAGGAATGCCTTTCCCTGTATTTGTATATATCCCCTCCCACCAATGTGTTCTGTTAACACCTGACGAAGACCATACTGGTAGAAACGTTGTGTAAATAAATCAGTGCGGGAGCAACAGCTACAGTGTGCGGGTATCCTCTTTTTCTTTGATCTCTCAGAACAGAGCCATGTCGCCAAACCTAATGTATGCTTGTATGCCTGTACACTTCCAAGAAATGTTCTCTTTTTGACAAAGTGGTCCTATCAGAAAAATATTTTAAGAGCCATATTCTGAGGAAGTGGCACTGGTAGTGGAGTTCCCATCTCAGAATTGCATGAAATTTGGCAGAATGGACCCCATACATGTGTAACGGGAAATCCCAGAGTTTGAGCTCACAATTTTTATCGATATGGCTACAGTGCCACCTAGAAGTGAAAAAGTCAGGTTTCAAGTTGAGCATTTATAAGGAAAAATACCCATTTTTGAAGGAATATTGTGGATAACTCCTTCAATTTTCCAAACAAGTCACGATACCCAAATTTTTAAAATGTGAAAGTGCCACCTGGTGGTCAATTTGGTTATCCTTGCAGTGACAAGAAATCTGTGTACAATGGATATACTGCATTTCTGGAGGGTTAAACGCACCTATTATAATTAATTTTGCCAGCCTATTGGTGTGGACAATATATATAAATATGGGCGTGTTCCCCCTTTTTAAACATAATGACCAGACAAAGATCCAATTTGGATCGAAACGTTGTCCTATTTTAATCAATAAAGATTTTCTTGGCGGCTTGATGTATAACTCTTTCTTCATACCGAACTATCAAGGTCATCCGAATAGCTGATGATAGCAGCCAAGAGATTATTTTCACTTTCTATGATGACATCTTGTCTACTCAATCAGATGACACAGAGCTCCTGTCCAGTCCCTCCAGCTCTGCCTCTGCAAGAACCCAGATGTGGCCAAGAGGGTGTCCTGTTCCAACATTCTCCTTTGACACTGAACTGCAGTTCGAAAAAGGAAATGCGGCGTTCAGGTCAAACATAACGAGGTTGATACTGCGTCCAAAAGCAATGTCAGATATTCTGGAAAAGGTTGCTGAAGAGATCTACAAGTACAAAGGCTACCCAGAAGACTGTGACGTCCGCGATGTTGCCGAAGCACTAATCAAGAAGCACCCATGATTCTCTGAACCTGGATCGTACAACGGCTGCTATGGGTGGAAGCAGTGGCTGAAGACAAAAATGGGCGACTACTGAACTCAACTAAAGCGCAGCGGGTGTGCTGAATTCACTCAAGTCCAAACCTCTGGAGGATGCATTGCCAGTGAAAAAAGTAAAGAGACCTAGGAGAGGAGAGGCCAACCACATACCTGCCATTCCTACTGGAGAGACCCTGACAACTTAGAAAATGAGAGACTGTCACTTTTAAATGAAGAAGCGAAGTCGCACAGTGGTAAAATATGAAATGGAAAAGACATTTTTGCCCTGTGCCCAAGTTGCGGGAAAGGAAACTGGAGTGGAAGAGTTGAAAGAGAGACGGCTTGCTCAGTTCACAATGGATGAGGTACGTAACTTTTTTAAAGTAATGACAATAGGTCAGTGGTGGCCTGTAAAGTAGCCTAAATGATACTATCCATTGACAGTACCTGATTGTTACCGTAGGCTAAACCCCGGAATTGCATGCACGAACAGTCCAGCATTATGGACAGAGGTTGAACTTGGAAAAACTTGATGAAGTTAAGAGCCTGTTTCACTCTTGATGCTGGGTTATACAGCAGCACCTTTCACAAGCACCTGATTCTTGGGATATTGTTGGATATGGAATGGGTGGAATGGACAATGTTCGACAAAGTAAAAATAAAACACCAATAAATAATTAACTGCATGGATAAATGAAAAGGAAATGCATTTTGCTGGTGAAAATGGCAAAATCTATATTTTTACATGTAATTACAAAACCCAAAACCAGTGAAGTTGGCACGTTGTGTAAATCGTAAATAAAAACAGAATACAATGATTTGCAAATCCTTTTCAACCTATATTCAATTGAATACACTGCAAAGACAAGTTACTTAATGTTCGAACAGGTAAACTTTGTAATTTTTTGCAAATATTAGCTCATTTGGAATTTGATGCCTGCAACATGTTTCAAAAAAGCTGGCACAAGTGGCAAAAAAGACTGAGAGAGTTGAGGAATGCTCATCAAACACTTATTTGGAACATCCCACAGGTGAACGGGCTAATTGGGAACAGGTGGGTGCCATGATTGGGTATAAAAGCAGCTTCCTGAAATGCTCAGTCATTCACAAACAAGGATGGGGCGAGGGTCACCACTTAGTGAACAAATCGTGAGCTGATTGTCGAACAGTTTATAAACAACATTCCTCAACGAGCTATTGCAAGAAATTTAGGGATTTCATCATCTACGGTCCGTAATATCGTCAAAAGGTTCAGAGAATCTGGAGAAATCACTTGCATGTAAGCGACAAGGCCGAAAACCAACATTGAATGCCCGTGACCTTCGATCCCTCAGGCGGTACTGCATCAAAAACCGACATCAGTGTGTAAAGGACATCACCACATGGGCTCAGGAACACTTCAGAAAACCACTGTCAGTAACTACAGTTCGTCACTACATCTGCAAGTGCAAGTTAAAACTCTACAATGCAAAGCGAAAGCCATTTATCAACAGCACCCAGAACGCCGCCCGGCTTCGCTGGGCCCAAGCTCATCTAAGATGGACTGATGCAAAGTGGAAAAGTGTTCTGTGGTCTGGACGAGTCCACATTTCAAATTGTTTTTTGGAAACTGTGGACGTCGTGTCCTCCGGACCAAAGAGGAAAAGAACCATCCGGACTGTTATAGGCGCAAAGTTCAAAAGCCAGCATCTGTGATGGTATGGGGGTGTATTAGTGCCCAAGGCATGGGCAACTTACACATATGTGAAGGCACCATTAATGCTGAAAGGTACATTCAGGTTTTGGAGCAACATATGTTGCCATCCAAGCAACGTCTTTTTTCATGGACGCCCCTGCTTATTTCAGCAAGACAATGCCAAGCCACATTCTGCACGTGTTACAACAGCATGGCTCCGTAGTAAAAAGAGTGCGGGTACTAGACTGGCCTGCCTGTAGTCCAGACCTGTCTCCCATTGAAAATGTGTTGCGCATTATGAAGCGTAAAAATACGACAACGGAGACCCCGGACTGTTGAACAACTTAAGCTGTACATCAAGCAAGAATGGGAAAGAGTTCCACCTGAAAAGCTTCAAAATTGGTCTCCTCAGTTCCCAAACGTTTACTGAGTGTCGTTAAAAGGAAAGGTGATGTGCCAACTTTTTTGCAATGTGTTGCTGCCTTTAAATTCTAAGTTAATGATTATTTGCAAAAAAAAAAAAAAAAGTTTCTCAGTTTGAACATTAAACATCTTGTCTTTGCAGTGTATTCAATTGGATATAAGTTGAAAAGGATTTGGAAATCATTGTATTCTGTTTTTATCTACGATTTACATAACGTGCCAACTTCACTGGTTTTGGGTTTCTACATTTATTCATCCCATGTTTGAATTTCTGTGTCTGTAGGTTACTTTGGTGGGTGGTCCTAACGCCAGTGTAATTTGATACAACTCCTCTGGGGAAACAAATTTGGAAATGTAAAATTAAACTGCTAGATTATCTGTTAACGATGCTCTGATAATCAGTCTTTATAATATAATGAACGAGTTCTTGATTTTATCAAGTTTGTCTCCTGTTCATAATGGCAGACCATTTGCGCATGTGATTCTGGGATTTGACCAAAACTACCAGTTGGGTCCTGACATCCCCTATGATAAGAAGCTTGCCAAGAAATTGAGCCAAACTGATTTAAAGTGTATGTTTTGGCCCCTGACACACACCACACTGTAATATGTAATGCAATAACATTTGCATGTGCTACCTTGTTTTTTGAAGATCAATGCTGAATTCCTCAGAATAACAACTGTTCCACTTCAACCGCGATTCCTGGCTTCCTTCCTTTGTCATTCCATGTCAAATCAACCACGAATTTTCCTTGACCTCTCAGATTTTTTTCAAATTTGGGGAAATGATTGAGACCCACAAATAACGGTTAGAACTGGAAAAATTCTTGCTCTAAGTCTTTTAATTAGGGAGGTATGTGCTAACGAATTTTGAGCTAATTAGTGATACCTCGCAAATTTTGTACACCTATATAGGCATGGGCAACGCTCTGCATAAACTCTAATGGAATGTGTAACAGCTGAACTGGGGCGGTAAACAAGCCTCAGCAAACTTATTAAAAAAATGATGTAAATACCATTTTCATACAAAAAGAACACCATGGTCTGATTAAAAGCAACCTTTTCAATAGGATACCCGCATTTCATACATGAACTCTGCGTATTACGGCCAATAACGCGATTTGAACAGAGCTATCATTCGCCCGTTGGATGAATGCGTGACCTCAATCTCGCCCGTGTTTACAAACTTTCAAGTGCGGTGTGGGCAAAATATCCATTTTGGAGGTAGATTTCAAACAGCCCGGCGCTGACGTGATATCCCAGCTACGGCCCTGATTGACTTACAGCCATCTAATTTGAGAAATTACGAGTCTATTCGTCCAAGCTAGACCTCCAGGGATGTGAAATAAGTTCGACAGAAGTTGTTGAAGTTAAATCGCGAGTTCGCCGTGACTTCTTCTCAACAATAGCAAGAAAGGTGAGTGTATTTTTACTGTACCCTACATAGTTAGTTGACAGAATATCCTGTGACCCTATTTGTGAAGTTTCAGTGAAATATACCAAGGAATAAACCAGTGCCAGGCGTTCAAAACCTACCAGTGTTCTGACAAATTTTGCTACCTATCAAAATATGCCACCTCGCGAACACCGGTCAGAAGATTCATTCACTTATACCCTTCAATTCGAGACTGCGAGGATGAAAATCTGAATAATCAATTAGGAAAAATTCTCGGCTCTCGGTAATTCTGTATATCGTTTAAACATTTTGTTAATCGGATTATGAAAGAAGACTGAAAATAAGCGCCCGCTTTTTGTTTGGGTATAGAAGCGCGTATTTAAAGGAGAATACATTGTATATTGATTAAGCATTGAACTCTGCATAAGTCGAACTGTTTTAATATTTGTTGATGACATTGCTTCGGCTTCCTGGAAGCAAGTGCGCGCAAATCTGCTGTCTAGTGAGCATTTCAGGTTCGATGTACTGAGTAATAACACCGCGGAAACTTAAACTGGCCCGTCATTCTGCCAAATAGTCTTACTAAACTAGTTAATCGTCTGATTGCTATCAAGCAAAGGGGAGGTTTCTGCCTCGCCAAACTAACCTCCGACTGCATGTCACTGTGTTTTACTATGAATTATTCACAGTAGCTCATTGAAACTATCATGGGAGGAGGGTATATGGACATTGTAAAAAAGTGTAAAGGTTTTTTTTTTAAATCACCACAGGTTATTGAAGGGGGAACGTTTGATTCATTTCGTAGCAGTGGGAGGGCAAACAACTGCCGGCATCAGCGACTCCACTGCATTTTATATAGTAATGGGCGGGTAGCGTTAATGTTTGCCCTCCCACCGATAATTTTGACATTTTTGCAGGCCATTGATCCAAAAAAAACTTCACAGGCAACCCATTCATACCATTTTTTAATATCAATGCAAAAGCTAATTTTTGTTGAACATAATTGGGTGAAATTCAATGCATTTTCCATTAAAAAGGGCCTAGGGGGTGCTGCTGTACTTCAGAAAAGGGGTTGATGACTTTAGCATCCATTATTTCTGTTAGGGTACCCTAATGGATAATTTGGCCAGGTTTATTTCTGAGTAAACTGCATTTTTGAAAATGCCCTCAGGCTTGACCCCCCAATTTTCACAATGGGTTTTGTTGATAAATGCCGAAATCAGCCATTTTTGGGACCCTGTGGCTCTGAGACCCTTTCCTGTAAAGGCGTTGGACTTTTGGCAAACTCTTGGTCTGTGTCTTCTGTACTTACCTGAAAAAAATCATTAGAAAATAATAAAAACTTTTTTCTCAGCAACTCAAGAAATGTCATTTTATTCATTTGTATTGCCCATGCCTAACCTATATCTCCGAAAGTATAGCACCTGGCATCTGGTGTCATTTTGAAGCTTTTTTCAAGCTCTATAAACCATCATATAAGCTGTCTTTTGAGTCCTACTAAAAAAAAAGTGATCACAAATTTTAAAATTCTAAGATGCACCCCAAAAAGTTTTGTCTTTCAATTTTCCCGTAATTCATGTCAGAGTTACTTTATGATATAAAGAAGCTTTCCTGTAAATTTGGTGATGGGCACTCTAACACTTTCTGAGAAATGAGCAATTACATCCCCAATTCTGAAATAGTTGGGACAAAGTGTAAATTGTGAATAAAATCAAAATGCAATGACTTTCAGATCACATGAGCCAATATGTTATTTACAATAGAACATAGATAACATTTCAAATGTTGAAACTGTGACATTTTACATTTTTATCCACAAAACGAGCTTATTTCACATTTTAAGGCTGCAACAGGTCTCAAAAAAGTTGGGAAACAGGCAAAAAAAGGGCTGAAAAAGCAATTAATATATAAGAGAACCAGCTGAAAGAACATTTAGCAAGTAATTAAGTTAACTGGCATGGGGTGTGTAACATGATTGGCTATAAAAGGGATGTCTTAGAAAGGCTGAGTCTCTCAGAAGTAAAGATGGACAGAGGCTCTCCAACCTGTGAAGGCTTGCATAAAAAATTGTGGAATACTTTAAAAACAATGCTCCTCAACATCAAGTTGCAAAGGCTTTGAAGGTCTCATTATGGACAGTGCATAACATCATCAAAAGAGTCAGAGAAACTGGAAAAATCTCTGTGCGTAAGTGACAAGGCCAAAGACCTTAACTGGATGCCCGTGATCTTTGGGCCCTCAGACGCCACTGCATCACTCACCGGCATGATTCTGTCATTGACATAACTAAATGGGCCCAGGAATACTTCAAGAAACCATTGTCAGTAAACACAGTCCGCCGTGCCATTCACAGATGCCACCTAAAGCTTTATCATGCAAAAAGGAAGCCATTGTTGAGCATGATCCAGAAGCGCCGCCGTGTTCTGTGGGCCAAGGCTCATTTAAAATGGACTGTAGCAAAGTGGAAAAGTGTCCTGTGGTCAGACGAGTCCAAATTTGACATTCTTGTTGGAAATCATGGGCGTCGGGTCCTCCGGGCTAAAGAGGAGAAAGACCTCCCCTCCTGTTATCAGCGTTCAGTTCAAAAGCCAGCATCTCTGATGGTATGGGGATGCACTAGTGCATATGGTGTGGGACACTTGCATGTTTTAAAAAGCACCATGAATGCTGAAAGGTATATAATGGTTTTAGAGCAACATATGCTCCCTCCAGACGACATCTATTCCAGGGAAGGCCTTGTGTATTTCAGCAGGACAATGTAAAACCACATACTGCAGCTATTACAACAGCATGCCTTCATAGTAGAAGAGTCCATGTGCTGAACTGGCCTGCCTGCAGTCCTGATCTTTCACCGATTGAGAACATTTGGCGCATAATTAAATGAAAAGTCCATCAAAGGAGACCCAAAACTCTCCAGCAGCTGGAAGCCTGTATTAAACAAGAGTGGTCTCCAATTCCATTGGCTAAACTCAAGAGACTTGTCTCCCCAATGCCCAGACGCCTCCACTCCGTGTTAAAAAGAAAAGGGGATGCTACACCATGTTAAACAGGCCCCTGTCCCAACATTTTTGAGACCTGTAGCAGCCATCAAATTTGAAATGAGCTCATTTTGTGGATAAAATTGTAAAATTTCTC
The DNA here is from genome assembly GCA_029692085.1 of Gymnothorax javanicus. NCBI lineage: Eukaryota > Metazoa > Chordata > Actinopteri > Anguilliformes > Muraenidae > Gymnothorax > Gymnothorax javanicus. The sequence continues at coordinate 17,636,064 of CM056202.1, forward strand.
ATTTCAACATTTGCTATGTTATCTCTGTTCTATTGTGAATAAAATGCTGGCTGGTGTGATTTGAAAGTCATTTCGTTTTTATTTTATTCACAATTTACACTTTGTCCCAACTATTTCGGAATTGGGGTTGTATATATGACATGTCCATTCAAAAATGCGCTATTCAAAAGGCAATACACACATTACATTTTTTTTTTATAGCCAAACCAGCATGGGCGTGTTTAGGGCCTGGCTACTGGGCTATAGCCCGGAGTATTTTTTTTTTTTAGCCCGTGATGTTTTCTTACGGTTAAAAAATTAGACAAGTATGAATTTTGAGCTCTTACAACCACTGAGTCTTTAGCCTATATTGTAATTTATTTGCGGCGTGCATTAGAAAGTTATCGTAGCTATGGGGATGCTTGTGTGTCTGTGTCATTCTCATAAAAGCCTCCCTCTTCCACCCGTATATCTGTCTACGTTTGCACCCATGAAGTTCATGGTGCCTGAAATGTGACATTCGGGAGCTAGCTAGTGGCGCAGCCAAAAAAAAAACGATCTGAGAAAAACATAAAAGTAACGTTTACTTATCAGATATAAGCCTTCCATTGTTGATAAAAATTAATACATCATGTTGTTTGCATCTGGCAAAGTGAACAGAGAACTTCGAACTTTTTCTCGTCGTGGCCAGCTACCGCTACATGAGCTAGCTTGATCAACCGCATTGGTGTACTCTAACATTAGAGGGTTTTCATAGCTTAATGTTGATGAACTGATTTTAAAAACTTGGGATATTGCGACAGATTTAACCGATTTTCAATATTTACGTGCACACAGCAGTCGATTCTGCTAATATAGCCTACCTCTTTAGGAAGTATAAAAACGTCAAGTGCGAGCTGCAGGATAGCTCACTCGGTTAAGGCACTGCGTTGCAGTGCAGAAGTGACTATCACGTCGCGGGTTCTAGCCCCAGTCGTACCAACCGGCAGTGGTCGGCAGCTTTTTCAGAGTAGCGCACAATTGGCCATCGCGCTACAGGGTTTCAAATTGGGAATGGACTTCCGGAAAGGGAAATAAATAAATAGCTTTGTTAGATTGCTCAAAAAGCGCCTCCTGTTGGCCAGGCAGGCGCTCGTCAGGAAGATTCTAAGTCTGTTCATGTCCGGGTATCCTCCGCCCTCGTTCTGTACTTGCGAAGATTCAACCAATGAGTGTATAAGAAGCAGTGGCTGACAGGCACGTGCTTCGGAGGAGAGCCGTGAACTGTCTTCGCTCTCCTGAGTTGGCAGCAAGGGGTCGCATACGAGCAAGCTTTGTACATCGTTCACTAATTGGGCATTCCAGATTCGGGTGGGATTGGAGATGCAAAATTTATTATAAAAAAAAAAAAAAAAGTCAAGTGCGTGGCTTTTACAAACTGTTGGTGTGTGCAATTAAAACATTCAAAATCGGTTTAACCTGTTGGTGAAATCTGTGGTTATGTTGGTTGTCTACCACGTTTTTAAATTCAGTGAAATGGTAAGAACTCTGCAGCGGGAACGTGGCTTTGATCAGTGATAGGGACGGCGAACTTTGCAGTAAATGTCATTTTGATGTTTGAAGTCACAAAATTAGACTATGGGATAAAGTTAATTATATGTGTTATTGAAATTCAGATCCACTTAGGAATGAAATGAGCGAGTATGCAGTAAAGCCTTTAAGAGATAGATTCTTTTAAAGAAAACAAAAATAAGACACAATTGGCAAAATCAAGTTCCAGAATAGTTTTTCTGCCTCAGCATTTCATGCCCTCTAATGCCACCTGCCTTTCAAACATATAACAGACTTGACATTTTTTCATTTCAATTTACAATAAGGTATACAATTTGAGTAGTTACCAGGGAACAAATAAAGAAGAAATGACAAACTGCTTGTAATCCATTAGTTAAATGGAAATTCTTGAGGAACTCCTAGTCACCATTAAAAAGTAGCTAATGACTACTAGTTTAGGAACAGAAAAGGAACTAACTGGCGGTACACCATTTGTTAACAGGCAGTTCTTGAGTAACTCCCAATCAAATTTTATAGATCGGCTAACTATTTATTCCTTATTTGTTCTTCAATTAACTAATCGTTTTATAAAAATCTGATTAGAGTTTCTCAAGAACTGCTCATTGTGGTTCACGGGCAATTAGTTCCTCATTAGTTCTTAATTTTTCCCAGGTAACTAGTCAAATTTTGAACACCTTTCAATGAAATGTTACAGATGATTGTGTTGTGCTGAAGAAGTCACTGAGACTATTGGGGCTGAATTGAAAGAATGCAGCATGTATGCTGTAGTGGCTGATGAGGCCAGGGACAATAATTTAGAACAACTGAGTGGCTGAGAGCAAAAGTCTACTATTTGACTTTTTCCAAGTTTGGAAAAAAAGTAAGATGTGAAGTTTTGTTTGAACAGAAGAATCACTTTATTTTACACTTTACACTTCTCTGGAGCCCGTTATGATAATATGCATGTTTTGTTTGTACAAAATAAAGTGATTTTTCCGTTCAAACAAAACTATTTTCTCAGAACTTGGAAAAGTCAGATAGTAGACTTTTGCTCTCAGCCACTCAACTGTCAGTTTGCATGCTCTATCTCTCAAAAAGATGGTGATGTAAATGAACAGTTTTTGGCTTTAAATGATTTGGGAGGGCTTTAATACAGATACTATAGCAGGGTCAGTAGAGCATACATTAAAAAGACATGCAATCATCATGGCATTTTTCATTTAATGTTTACATGCTGTACTGTATCCAATATCACATACGGTTTTTGCATTTGTCACTTCTTTGAAATGTGAAATTTTACGCCAATGCACTGGATTTGATTTAAGCCAGGTGTGAGACTTCATTATACCATTGATGAATTAATTCCAATCTCCACCGAATCACGTCCTGTCTTTGGGGCTCAGCCCCTGATATTTCAAATGTCTATACACGCCACCGCAAACCAGACTGCTTATTTTCAAGGGGAAGATCAGGAGGCCTCAGGGGAGCTCATTTAATATGGGGGGAGAGTGGGAAGATTTCAATAAATGTCCCAGCTTTTGTTTCTTTGAAAAAAAATAATACATTCCTTTATGTGTGTTACTTTCGGTGTGACATGCAAGATGAAATCCCTGAACATACAAGTTTCGTAGTCATATCTGAATGTAACATACATGATACTTTGGCAGTTCATCTCTTCCAAAAACTGCTCATTGAGTTCCTTACAGACAAACTGGGACGGCAACCTAAAGGGATTTGCTATTTCTCTGATGGCTGCGCTGCCCAGAGTAAGAATAGGAAAAACTTCATCAATTTATGCCTCCATGAAGATGACTTTGGTGTCCCAGCTGAATGGCACTTTTTTGCCACATCACCTGGAAAAGGACCATCTGATGGCATTGGGGGCACAATAAAACACTTGGCAGCCAGGGTGAGTCTGCAATGCCCATATGATCAACAGATCCTCACTCCTTGTCAACTTTTTGAATTCACAGATTCACAGATAGAAAACGTAAACTGCCAGTTCAAAACAACAGGACAGTATGAGCAAGAAGCTGAACTACACAAAGAGAGATGTGAAAAGGCACGTACAATTCCAGGCACATAAAAATTAAGTTCTTTCATTCCAGTCTCTAAGGAAGTGGTCACTGTTTGATCTTTTTCATCATCACCTGACAAAAGACAGGATCACGTGAATCTTAATGTTGAGATGAGTGATTACAGTGGTTCAGCCTTAAGTGGTTACGTGACAGTGGCTTATGACAGCCAATGGTGGGTAGCATGTATCAAGCAATACAATCCAGAGAGGCATGAAGTTGAAGTTACCTTCCTTCACCCACATGGACCATCCCCATCATACATATTTCCAGACCCACCAGACTCTCTCATCATTGATCACCGAGATGTTCAAACCACTGTACAGCCAACCACAGCAACAGGAAGAACATATTCAATCTCAAAGAAAGAAACTATGGCTGCTCTTTCTGCATTGAAAAAGAAAATTTAGGCCTAGGAATCATCACATTTGGAGAGAATGAACTTTAGGAACGTTTTAAAGGTAATCTGCTTGATATAACTATAGGATAGGGAGAAAGAAAAGCTACCAAAGAAATGCACTTATTCTTCAAAAAGATACTGTTGCCACATTTCACTTATCCTCTGTTGGATGATAGTTTTAGGATAAGTCTTTTTTTTTTTGGCATCTCCAATCCCACCCGAATCTGGAATGCCCAATTGGTGAACCATGTACAAAGGCTTGCTCGTTTGCGACCCCTTGTTGCCAATTCAGGACAGTGAAGACAGTTAGTTCGCGGCTCTCCTCCGAAGCACGTGCCTGTCACTGCTTCTTATGCACTCATTGGTTGAATCTTCGCAAGTTCAGAACAAGGGCGGAGGATACCCAGACATGAACAGGCTTAGAATCTTCCTGACAAGCGCCCGTCTGGCCAACAGGAGGCGCTTGAGCAACAAACAAAGCTATTTATTTTATTTTCCTTTCCCGACAGTCCCTTCCCAATTTGAAACCCTGTAGCGCAATAGCCAATTGTGCGCTACTCTGAAAAAGCTGCCGACTACTGCCGGTACGACCAGGGCTCGAACCCGCAACGTGATAGTCACTTCTGCTAACCGAGTGAGCTATCCAGCAGCTCTAGGATAAGTCTTTTGAATATCTGGGAGGTTGGCTCACAATTTTTGTCCTGGGTACAGGTGAATCCTTTTTACGGTATAATAATCATTGTATTCGACTTGTAAGGCTTGTATTGAAATGATTTTTGTTGGAGCTTAAGCTAAAATCATATGGTTGGAATTGCTTAACCTCTTAAGATCTTGGGCTTTTTTGACAATTTCCGCCAAAAATTACATGCCCAAATTCCATGGCCTAGATCTCTGTATTTCCGTGAAATTATGCAGATTAGAGACTTATGGTAACAGATGACCCCTTGAAATGTTAAGAACAACCAATACAATACCTACTGTGCCATGTGAAACATCTGAAATGTTCTGATTACTATCCAAACATGTAGGCGTTTTTTCATTTTATTTTTTGTCAGATAAATATTTCTTTGGGTATAAGATTGTTATTGACCTGTGAGGGTGGATTTTTCAACTGAATGAGGTACCCATAGAGGTATGCTATCACCAGAAAAAAGAATGGACTTCTAATCTCATACCATTCCAGCGTTATTCTAGTTTGAATGAGGTATGGCGGGTCACCTCTCCAAGTGTCCTTTTGGCCTCTCCAAAGTGCCTAAATCCTCTCCAAAATGAAAATGCGATTCAAGTGAAATTAAATGATCAAATTTTCTGTCTGTGATGGATATACAATCTGGCAACTATCTACCTTTCACCATCAACCTCCTACCACCATGTATTTAATCCATTTGCTTTTTGTAATATTACCATATCATACAAAATTACACAGAGGCAGGACATGACATTTTTCCACAATAACTTTTACTCAATCACATAAAATACACAGTGCGAACAAACTTCTTTCTATACACACTACAAAGTAGCCTTCTAGGCCAACAGTATAGCCCAAAGCATAGCCTAAATATTATTTGCCTCTTAGAAAAAATACAGTAACCTTTCAATTCCAAAAAAAAGAAAATACAGTACCTTTTCAATTCCAAAAAAATGAAAATACAGCAACTTTTCAATTCCAAAAAATGAAAATACAGTAACTTTTCAGTTCCAAAAAATGAAAATACAGTACCTTTTCAATTCCAGAAAATGAAAATACAGTAACTTTTCAATTCCAAAAAAATGAAAATACAGTACCTTTTCAATTCCAAAGAATGAAAATACAGCAACCTTTCAATTCCAAAAATGAAATAATAGCATCCATGTTTACCAAATATAAACATAAAATATAAATATGAACCGATTTTTCCTCATGGGAGGATTAGCTTATCTTTGACAGCGCTTGAGATAGCCCAGAATATGGCACTGTTTGAAACAATTCCGTCCTGGGACCTGGCCTAAAGGCACAAGGCACTTTGTGCCATAAACACGCGTTTTCGTCTGCTTACCTTCCTTCTTAGATAGCATGCATCTCTTTCGGCCAGCAGTTGCATCATCTGAGTAAAAGTCAGGCAAACACGTGACTGTAGCACTTGGCTGAGTGGATGGCCCAGCTTCAGCATCCTCTTTGCCGCGTGCGGCCCTGCACAAATGAGCCATGTCATTCTGCAGAGTTTCTCAATACACCTTTTGAGACAGTGGTTTGACTTTCTGCTGAACGGACATTTCTTTGTGCAAGATGTAACTGTTCACAATTGCGATATCCACAAAATGGAAAAAGAATGTTTTATACCACTTGCGTGTTTTGTGCAGGACCTCATAATATCCCAAAAGTGCATCAGACAGGTCTACACCTTCCATATTTACATCGTACTCTTTCACAGCAGCAGGAACTGGCACAGGCTCTTTTCTCCAGGCCCCCTCATCCTCTGTGACTCTGCGCAACATTGTGTCACCTGTGTAGGCCTGGTGCATCGTTGAACAGAGGTTGACCTCCCTAGTGTCTTTCCACTTCACAAACAGAAGATTGTCCTGTCGGAACCAACGAGTGGTCCCTCTTCTTGCATCATCAGTGAGGTTATTTTCGTCTGTTGCAGGATAACCTCTGCAGTTTTTTCTTATTGTGCCGCAGGCGAGTGTTCTTTCCTGGTGGAGGGCGGTGAGCAAATTGGGGCTCGTATAAAAGTTGTCCATGAATATCTTGTACCCAAGGCCAAGAGCTGGAAAGTCAAGCAATTGCATTACTGAGTCATAACTCAGTTCCATTCCCAAGCACATTGTATTTTTCCCCTCATAAATGTAATGGCTGGTAAAAGTGGAGTTTCAGATGCCGTGGCAGGCGAACGTGCACCAAGCCCGGAGCCGGCACAGCTGAAAGTGATAGAGCGAAAATTAGAAGGGAAAGGAGCTCGCGTTTCTGAATACACGAAAGACTTAAGTGCCAGAAACGAAGCGAGCAACCACAGAGGAAAAGAAATCTTAATAAGCGAGAAACTAACAAGGCACAAGACAATTGTGGCATAAAAAACCTAAAGAAGCAAAGCTTCCCAGAAATAAAGATAATATATATCCTGGCAAACCCTGACTAAAGATTTCTTGAGCCGAAGCGAGTAACATAACATCAGACACTCCAGCAAAGGAGGCGTGGCGACCTCCGGCTTAAATAGACTCTGGGGAAGGACCGCCCAGGAATAATCAGCCAGCTGGGTAAAAAATCCAATGGGGAAAGAAAACGATGTCGTCAGGGACGAGAGTAACAAAGAAAGCAAAAAGCACATACACAAACCATGACAATAAACAAAAAAATTGCATGTGTACCCATTGGAGGAATCGGCAAGCACGAATAATTTATACCCCCACTTCACAGGCTTAGCCTTCATGTACTGTTTGAGGCCACTTCCTGCTTTTGATGCCACCATTCTCTCATCAATGGAGAGATTACGTCTGGGGTGGAAGAAGGCCCGGCCAGTAAACAGAATTTGGTGGCACAGAGGTTTGATTTTGAAGAGTTTATCAAATTGGGGGGTTCCCTTCTTTGCCAGATTTTGGGCATCTTCCTCTGGGTCTGATAAGTGTAAATTCCATGAAATGGTGAGAAATCTGGCTTTGGCCAGAACAGACCTCGGATCTGCTACCCAGGCAGGGGCGAAGCCATCCCCCGTTGGACAGAAGGGTCATACGGAGGAAGTAGATGCTGAAGAGGCCGGAGTCAGAAGTTGATGGTGGTGGGGAGGTAGTGGGCGATGCGGAATCTCTGGAACGGCAGACAGGAACACGTCATAAGCATAAATAAAGAAGACCGAAGGCGCGGATTGGGTAAGGGCAATTGCTTAAGAATCCTACGTCTCTTGATTGAACTTTCGTTTACACTCCCATTTCAATCACAAAGACTTTGGATTTAAGAAAAAGAGATTTATTAACAAAGCAATGACATGAAATAAATTCAGTATTTGGCGATGACACCGTCCTCGAGGACCCTCAAGCGAGGTGGGGCGCTGATCTACCTGGGTAGCAGGCAGGGGCGAAGCCTTCCCCAAAAAGAGGATCTGCAGGACTGTGGAGTCATCAAGGTGAATAGCCCTGGAAGACAAAATATGCATTAGAGTAAATAAACAATCATTTGCACAAGCTGCGGATGAGTGGTAACACTGCCGGTGGATGAGAGCTTGACACTAGCAAAGTATCTGTGATAGCGTCACTAAGCGTAGTGCTCCTATACCAAGGTGCTAGCTTAGCACCATGAAATGACCACAGCTAGCGGTCGTGCAGTGGGTAAGTCGCTTGCATTTGCGGATACTTATCCATAGACACTTACTGCTGAAGTCATGGCCGAGAGCGTAAACCTTGCCACTGCGAGTGGCCATGAGGTGGATACGTGTAGTATCTGTAAATGTTTGCCATCGAGGCAAAGTGCACCCATAACCGAAGCGCTCGCGAAGCGCTAGTGAGCTGCGCCAATGCGAGTGGCCGTGAGTAGATACGCATGCAGTATCCGTGAATGTTTGCGGGTGAGGCAAAGTACACCATAGCCGAAGCGCTAGTCAGCTGCGCCACTGGGAGTGGCCGTGAGGTGGATACGTGTGCAGTATCCATGAATGTTTGCCGGCTAGGCAAAGTGCACCCATAACTGAAGCGATAGCGAGTTGCGACACTGCAAGTAGCCGTGAGGTGGATACGCGTGCAGTATCTCTGAATGTTTGACGGCCGGAAAATGTGCACCCATAACCCAAGCGCTAGCAAAGCGCTAGTGAGCTACGCTACTGCGAGTGGCCGTGAGGTGGATACGTGTGCAGTATCCGTGAATGTTTGCCAGCAAGGCAAAGTGCATTAGCATTTGCAATGATTTGACAAATTCAGAATAAACATTGCAATCATTCAACAGCGCCATAATTGTATGACATTTAATTTGCAAAGAACTCAACATGAACATTTATCATTTGAAAACTGTGCTATTCAGGCACTAATCATGCATGCACTACCCAACAACAGATTACACCTCATACCCCAATCTGGCCACAAACATTGCACGCAAGCAAGCAGGACCACCTTATGTAAACTTAGGACACCGCTTTGATGAGGTCATGAGAACTGCACGTTGATTATGGTTGAGGCTGAGGGCTGCATTTATGAAGTACTTGCTGATGACTGACATGCATGCCTTTAAATTGGAACTTTCCATCTGCATTGAGCTACGAATGTAGCGCTCAGAACCTGAATGAATGTCATGAGTAGGCAGAATGTGACCATGCCGTTAGATTACCACTTGTAAGCTGAGCCATCCCGAGCGAAAGAGAAAATGAAATGATAGCATAGCATTTGTATGATCTGACAACTTGAATTGAATTCAAGGTGCTTAATTTCCGTCAAATACTGATCAGACACCAATAAAGCTAAGTAGAACTGTTCTTTGATACTTCGATTAAATTTGCAAAATTTCATTGCATTATATCGAACAGAACTATTTTGACCTCTGAGCGATCAGAGCCGTTATTGACTGGCAGGCAGTTTGATTGAGCTCAGATCTGTAGCAAACTGCACAGTGGAATTATAGCGGCTGACCAATAAGTCACTACTGGGTGTTGTTAAGCTGGCTACTCAATTGACGTGATGCAGGTGTCAGATGGTGAGTTGGTCCGAACATATGCACTGTCACAATGTAACAATGTCCGTGAGGTTGTAATACTTATTTATTTTTACCAAGCTTATTTGCTTTCAAGAAAACATACCACCACATTTAGTATAGCCTTGAGTTTCCAACTGTTACACCCTGTGGACGCCATGGCCATGGTCAAAAACTGTATGCCTTCCTTAAAGCAATTCTTACCTTTCTGGCATATTGCACAGCACTTAGTGAAAATTTGAACATGAACCATTCTGCCTCCCTCCAAAGTCCCACCCTCTTCCCCCCGATTGCTGGACTTCTCCTGCGAAAAAAAAAAATATATAGTTCGTCAAACTGCAAAGGTAACTAAACATTGCGAGGGCATTTTATTTAATACCACATATAGAACCGAATATTATTTAATTGCTGTTGGTTAGTTTTCACTTACCGGTGCCTCTGAATCTGACTCCATTGACCCGTTTCACTCGCGCTGCTCGCTTCCTCACGCCGCACGCAATATTTTTTTTTCGTAGGAGTGTGAAACAGGTCAGTGGAGTCAGATTCAGAGGCACCGGTAAGTGAAAACTAACCAACAGTAATGACATAATATTCCATTCTATATGTGGTATAAAATAAAATGCTGTGGTAACGTTTAGTTACCTTTGTAATCTGATGAACTACCATTAACGTTATTATCGTAATTATAGCATTTAATTATGCACTCGTTTGTTTACAGTCAAATGCGACGTTTTTTTTCTGCCAGAGAGGCGCATGACTCGCAAGCGGTGACAGCGGTAGGCAACTGGAAGGGGCGCTGCGACGGATGACAGACCAGAAGCTCAGCAAATCATTTTATTCGGACCGAAGAAAATGATTGGTCAGACTTGGTAAGAATTGTTTTAACAACAACACCCTTGACTTGTTACAGTTGCTGTGTAAGTTAACTACCCAGTGGTCAGAATGTGTAGTACCACAAACTAAAAACACACAAAAGGAAAACAAATGAATAAATGGCTCACAGGAGTAACACAGCACTCTTAGCCTCTAGGATCGATCTGGAAGTGTAGGGATAAGTGCTCAAAATAATTTGTAATTTATCAAGAAATAGTAGAGGTTTCCTGTGGAAAAGATTTTTTTTTTTTCTCCTTCCTTTCTCCTCTCTCCCCTTCTCCCCCCATTCATATACCTAGATATTGCAACAAGACTAAAACAATTTAGCTTTACTGAAGGAAACAATCTTGTATGAAACAATTTCATACTGTCATGGTTTGGGAGGTTTGTGTGTGTTTAGGACTTTTATTTGAGGCTCTCGTCCCGGGACGATATCGAATTCGTTTTCAATCGGATTCTTTACCGAGCTGGCTGATTGGACTTGGGCGGCGCCTCCCCGGAATCTATATAAGCTGGAAGTCTGCCACGCCTCCTTTGCTAGAGTGTCTGATTGTAGTTAAGCACTTTAGCCGAAGATATCTGTAGTAAGGATTTATGTGACTTTGTATCTTTTCATTATCATAGGAGTTTCTATCCCTCTAGGGATATTCCCCTTTTCTTCTCTATCCTTTGTGTCGCACTATTTTAGGGGCCTTGTTTTTCTCGGCTCCCAAGATACTTCTCCTTTTACTCTTTTGCTTTGCTTCTGTTTTGTCGGATGTTTGGACGTAATTTTGGAAGCGCGAGGATTTTCCCTGTCGAATGGTCTGTATTATTCTCTGTATTTGTATTGTCTCTGTGCTGCTCTATTTCCCTCTTGCCTCTGCACTTGGCCTCTCAATTCTACCGGCCATTACAGAACACTCTAGCCAGCTATGGAGTCGCCAGCAATGGCTACGCTGGAGGGAATTGTTGCTAGTCAACAATCGGTCCTTGCTGTTTATGGCGAGGGCCTCGCTTGCTTAAATAATCAGCAGGCAGAGCTGACGGATCGGATTTGCCTGCAGGAGACTGCTATTAAGAGACAGGAAAATATCTTATTAAGCCTCACCGAGTGTACTAGAGCGTTGACCACTAAGCTCACCCAAGATGCTTCACAAGCACAAACCACACACTTTCCCCGAGAGCCTAAACTTCATTTACGCCCAAGATATGAAGGCGAGGCAGGGAAATGCAGAGATTTCATCGCTCAATGTGAAATATTTTTTAAAATGCAACCCTCACAATTCTCTAATGAAGAGTCACGTGTTGCATTTATTTTATTCCTGTTAGCTGGTACAGCTCTCATTTGGGTGGGACCACTCATTCGTACTAGATCGCCGGTGGTAAATTCCGTCAGTACTCTGGTGGGGGAAATGATTTCAGTGTTTGATCAGGACGTTTGTGGTCAGGACACAGCTACGCGTCTTATGCATTTGAGGCAGGGCTCTGAGAGTGTCGCAGATTTCTCCATGGCTTTCTGTTCTCTCGCTACAGAGACAGGGTGGCCAGAGGCACCTCTCATAACAGTTTTTCTTCATGCTTTGGCGGAGGAGGTTTAGGATGCTCTGGCGACATTAGAGCCTTGCATTTCTTTAGATTTGTTGGTTCGTACTGCGATGCGAGTTGATAATTGTATCCGCGAACGAAACAAGGAGAAACGAACTGCTCGAGCTCATACTAGCAAATGGGTCAATTCTCCCAAAATACACACAGCCCCAGCTCCGCCCATTGAATTTCCCACTGTTAGTGAGCCTACGCAGATTGACGGTTCATATGAGAGCCAGGTTCGTAAGCCTACTCGTGGACGAATAATTTGTCATCATTGTAGCAAACCGGGACATATCCGTCCACGTTGCCCCGAGCTTAAAGGGAAACGGGAAGGCCCTCTGGCGGTATGGGGGGCGCTAGAGGGACCGATCCAATTTCCCTTTCGAAAATTTATTTCAGTAGAATTGACTGTGGGGAGACAGAAAATATTTGTTGAGGCTTTCTTGGACTCAGGTGCCATGGATTGTTTTATGGATGTGGAGTGGGCTAGGAAACATTTCATTCCCATCCATCCTCTTTTACATTCACGCACTGTCAGGTCCTTAGACGGTCGCCTGCTGGGAACTGGGCTTATAACCGAGGCCTCTGAATTATTGACTATGTTCATCCCATTTGGTGGTCATTCAGAGGAAGTCCGGTTTTTTATGATCAGCTCCCCTGTTTTCCCTTTGGTCTTAGGACACTCTTGGCTACTGAAACATAAGCCACAAATCTTTTGGGGCAGTCAGAATATCCCGATCGTCCAGTGGGCCACTGATTGTAAGTCCCACTGTAGGGAGAGTTTGGCGTGTCATCCCAGATTTCAACTTATTGGGGAGGCTAACGCCTGGAGTGATTCTAAGGAGTTTGTCTCACCCAACCCTCCTAATCGAGAAAAAGGGGCAGAGGAGGGGTTGGAGTGGGATCCTCAATTTGACTGGCGGCAGCCAGAGGAGGACTGCGATTCAGAGGATTTCTCTGACTCGGAATCAGTCAAAGAGACGGCAGGTTCTGAACACGGTGACAATTTGGGGGCTGCTCTGAACTTTTGTCTGCCTCCCAATGTTCCTAATGATTATGCAGATCTCGTGGAGGTATTTAGCAAGCAACGGGCCTCAACTTTACCTCCTCATTGCACATATGATTGCGAGAAAAATCTCTACCCTGGTACCACTCCCCCCAGGGGTTCATTATACTCTCTGTCAGGGCCTGAGCGTAAGGCCATGCGAGAATATATTCAGGAGGCTCTGGCTAATGGATTTATTCGGGCTTCCACGTCTCCTGCTGGAGTGGGGTTGTTTTTTGTGGGCAAAAAAGATGACAGTTTGAGACCCTGTATTGATTACAGGGGCTTGAATAATATCACCATTAAAAACCAATGCCCCCTTCCATTGATGAACTTTGCATTTAAACGTCTGCAGGAGGCGTCGTTTTTTACCAAGCTAGACCTCCGGAATGCTTATAACTTGGTTCGGATCCGGGAGGGGGACGAGTGGAAAACGGCATTTAATACGCATGACGGGGACTACGAATATTTGGTCATGCCGTTCGGATCGGTTAATGCCCCCTCTGTGTTCCAGGCACTCGTCAATGACGTCCTCCGAGAGATGTTGGAGAAATTTGTCTTTGTCTACCTTGAAGATATTCTGATTTTTTCTTCAACTCTATCGGAGCATAAACAACACGTCAGGCTAGTGCTTGAGGCCCTCCTTAAAGCCAAGCTTTTTGTCAAGGCAGAAAAATGCATTTTTCATGCCAAGACAGTCTCGTTCCTTGGCTTCATTGTATCTGAAGGGTCGGTCCGCGTGGACCCGAACAAGGTGGCAGCAGTCAGGAATTGGCCTGCCCCTCAAAACGTCAAGGAGGTTCAACGGTTTTTGGGTTTTGCTAATTTTTATAGGAGATTTACCCGCAATTTTAGCACGGTAGCTGCCCCCATTACCGCGTTCACTAAGAAGAATACCTCCTCGTTGTTTGCTTGGTCTCCAGCAGCTGAGGCTGCTTTTCGGGAGTTAAAGAAACAATTTAGCTCAGAGCCCATTCTCGTTTTGCCCAACCCCTCCCTCCCATTTGTCATGGAGGTGGATGCGTCGGAGGTCGGGGTGGGTGCCATTTTGTCCCAGCGCCCCCTTCGGGACAATAAGTTGCACCCATGCGCCTACTTCTCCCGGTTATTGTCGGCGGCCGAACGGAATTACAGCATTGGTGACCGGGAGTTGTTAGCTGTCAAGTTGGTGTTAGAAGAATGGCGCCACTGGTTGGAGGGGGCTGAATATCCATTTGTGGTTTGGACAGCTCATAAAAATCTCCAATATATCCAACATATTAAGCGACGTAATTCCTAGCAGGCGCGGTGGTCGTTGTTTTTAAATCGCTTTAACTTTACATTCACTTACTGCCCTGGCTCCAAAAACATCAAGCCTGACGCCTTGTTGCGGATTTACGACCGCTCTGGTCGCGATCTGATTCCTGAGCGGGTTATTCTGGCAGCTCAGACTGTGGTTCCCATTCAGTGGGACGTTGAGTCTGTTATGCGGGATGCCTTGAGGTCCGATCCCGGTCCTGGTGGGGAGCCGCCTGGCTGTTTGTTTGTTCCGGTAGCGGTACGGTCCCAAGTTCTCCAGTGGGGGCACTCTTCACGCCTGGCGGGTCACCCGGGGGTTCATCTGACCAAGCGATTCTTGGCCGGACGTTTTTTTTGGCCCAGCATGATTGAGGACATCCTGGAATTTGTGGCGGCGTGCTGTATCTGCGCTAGGAACAAGGTTTCCCATCTTCCCCTCTCTGGTCTGTTGTGGCCGTTGCCTGTCCCCAAGCACTTGTGGAACCATATCGCTCTAGATTTTGTTACGGGGCTGCCTATTTCTGAGGGCAACACTGTCCTAAGGCCCCCCACTTTGTTGCTCTGCCCAAGCTCCCTTCGGTGCGGGAGACGCCCCTTCTTGTTGCGGACCATGTGTTCCGGCTGCATGGTCTCCCTCAGGATGTGGTCTCTGACCGGGGCCCACAATTTACGGCTAAATTCTGGCTTGCTTTCTGCAACCAGTTAGGGGCTGCCGTGAGCCTTTTGTCTGGTTTCCACCCTGAGACTAACGGGTAGACAGAGCGAATTAACCAGTCACTGGAAAATACAATTGGGTGTTTAGCGGCTGACAACCCATCTTCATGGAGTCGTTTATTGGCATGGGCTGAATACTCCCATAATTCACTCTGGGCCCAGTTTTTAGTTGATTGGGAGGGATATGGTCCTGCTGGGTTCCTTCTTGGGATATCCTGGATCCCACACTTATCTCAGAGTTCCGTGCAGGGGGTTCTCTGGGAACGTCCGAAGCCGTTCCTTAGGGGGGGGGATCCTGTCATGGTTTGGGAGATTTGCGTGTGTTTAGGACTTTTCTTTGAGGCTCTCGTCCCGGGATGATATCGAATTCCTTTTCAATCAGATTCTTTACCCAGCTGGCTGATTGAACTTGGGCGGCGCCTCCCTGGACTCTATATAAGCCTGAAGTCTGCCACACCTCCTTCGCTAGAGTGTCAGTTTGTAGTTAAGCACTTTAGCTGAAGATATCTGTAGTAAGGATTTATGTGACTTTGTATCTTCTCTTTATTATAGGATTTTCTATCCCTCTAGGATATTCCCCTTTTCTTCTCTATCCTTTGTGTCTTATTTTAGGTGCCTTATTTTTCTTGGCTCCCAAGATACTTCTCCTTTTTCTCTCTCGCTTTGCTGCCGTTTTGTTGGATGTTTGGACGTCCTTTTGGAAGCACGAGGATTTTCCCTGTTGAATGGTCTGTATTATTCTCTGTATTTGTATTGAGTCCGTGCTGCTCTATTTCCCTCTTGCCGCTGCACTTAGCCTTTCAATTTTACCGGCCATTACCCATACTTATTCCTAAGATTTCATGGAAATAGGGTCCATAGTTTCCAACCAGGCAGGGAACATTCAATTTCCAAGAAGTTCGTTTTAATAATGAATGAATGAATGATATAGATTCACATGGTGACTTCTTAATAGACTCTCAAAGAGCCTTTCCGGTGATATGCAGTAATCTATTCTCTCGACCGCCACTGTGCCACACCAACCTGATGATGCGATATAATGTTTCAATGTGAAACGTGAATTTTAGACTGAAAATCGATTAGTCTGAGCACTGGTGATAATTTAATTTTATGACCTCCTGAAAACAGAATCACGTACGTTAAACTGGGAAATATGTAACGCAGCTTCAGCAAACAAGATTAGATATCCATAGAACAATACTCCATGGAAACGTAGCTGCAAATAGCAATTTGGAGATTAATGTTCAATTCTTGATGACACTCGGGATAAACAAATAATAACTCGAAAAACTCCAAAGCTACTACAAACTTGGCACTCGTTAAACACTTCTAATTGTGGATCATCTGCTTTAATGATATGGAATTCTCTCTTCAGACAAGTAGACCACACGAATGCCCATTTGGAAAACAGCAATAGAAATAAAAACCGATAAACAAAAAAACGATATTCCTACCTTGTAGTATGTGAGAAAGACTGAGGATAAATTGATGTAGCTGGTAAAGTGTAGCCTATCGCTCGATGTCAGGAATTGCAAAAGCTAATGAAGGATGGAAAAAACTTGGAAACACCGGTAAAGTTGCGATTTTGATGCGATGGAATGAGCCTGCTGAATGATTGCTGCTTCTACTGCAGGACCTGCTTTCTGATGCTTCCACGATTTTCACCAGGGTTTGGACGGCTGGCATCCAGAACCAGGACATGACAGGGAGGTATTGCTTTCTGCAGGAGGCCACTGGACTGTTTCAAACTTATACCTTTGTTGTAGTGGAGAGGATTCGCGTTGGCATTGGACAGAGCAAGTAGCACCAGGAACTCCGATAGGAATTTGTAGGTCTTCCAGGGTCATGCGGAATAGTTCAACAAAAAAACTGGACAATCAGGAGAAGCTCCGCAGCAGCGGGAGATTGCTTGTCTTCTCGGAGGAATTGCTAAATGAAGAGCGTTATCTTGAGCGGACTAACATGCCGGAAGCTGCGCGATGCGGAATCTCTGCAACAGCAGACAGGAACACGTCAGAAGCATATATAAAGAAGACCGAAGGCGCAGATTGGGCAAGCGCAATTGTTTGAGAATCCTACATCTCGTGATTGAACTTTCGTTTACACTCCCGTTTCTCGATCAGGTATGTACTTGCCCAGTACATCTAAATTTGGCTTATGTTACACAGATAGTAACATTATAAATAGAAGCCATAGCATTCATTTTAACAATACATTTGATTTTGTAGATAACGTGTTCTCTCATATTCCATTGAGTTTGACAGGCTTTTTTAACTGTTTTGCTCAAAGCATTTATAAATCACAATTACTGGAACTCAACTTGCCCATTTGTGCATTATGTGAAGTTTGGATCTTCAATCAAGTTACAAAATTGAACAGCTTAATTTTGCATTATGTGCATGTTTGTGCTCTCACCTATTGAGCCTTGAGGTGAATATAAAACGAGAATGCCTGCTGAAGGGCCTTCAGGCCTAGAGAATGCCTGCTGAAGTAGTTACTAATAAACAGTTTTTCCCCCCTACAGTTTAATATGTCCAATATGACCACAGCTACAGCTGTTTTTTTATTTAGGAAAACACCTTATTGTGTAGCTATATGTAGCTCAGCATAAAGTGGATATTATGTTTAAATATTGCATTGTGGAAAGTTAGTCTGTGGTCAGATTCAGAAATGAAAGGTCCCCTATTATGCTGTATTTAGTTGTTTAAAATATGTCCAGTGGGTCTTTAAAATAATGTTAAGAATTCAGTTAAAAAAAAAATCACACACATCCAGGCCTAGTGAGACCTCTTCTCTCACCCCATCTGTGCCGGCCTGAAACGTGTGCCGTTTTGAAATGGGCGGGGAGGCTATGCTAATGAGGCACTGCTCTGATTGGCTGCCTGGTCGCTTCGATTCCAGGGGAGGGTGCAGACCCGAAAAACCAGAAAACCAAGATGGCAGGTATTTCAGAACAGCTTTCTGCAGCATCTATTGCTCTAAAATCGTACTTGTTTGATCCTGAATCCGACGCAACGCTTTTGTTGCAGCAACGCTTACAGCAGGATTTCAACGAGTGGCAAGTCGAAATTTTAGTCTTTTTCTCGTACTGTTTCGCCTTGCATGCATGGGATCGTAGCTGTACAGTTATATAGTCATGTTATAAACCCACTTAGCTGTCTGGAGGAAACTTTGCTAAAAGCTCCTGTTAACCATTTCCACCAAAACGAAACGCAATTCCAACACCAAGCTACTAAATGAGTTCGTAGCAAAAACACACAAAGAGTGTAACCGTTGCTTATATGGAGTAAACGAATCGATAACTTCTACTGGAAAAAAAAATCCGTATCCAATCTCCACTTTTTTTGGCTTTTTATTCGCTAGAACAATTTTCAAAGGTGGATGAAATTCCGCCACGGCAATGCAGAGAAATCGTTTGTTATACCAGACACATTTTTGTGATTTGCGATTGCTTTTACCGCGGTAGGATCAGAGAGCTAAACCCACACCACGGCAAAGTACCCGGCTGACCCTGGTCATGGATAAGTAAAACGATCGTTTCACAGCAGCAGTAAACAAACCCGAACACGTACCCTAAGCACCGCAAAGCCTACGTCTGGTCTAACTCCAGCCTTATTAGCCCAACTTTGCAGACACGCACAACACCTTTCCGGTTAGCTTCAATAGTTGAGGCTACGGTCAGGTAACGTTATGATGAAACTACCACCTTGATGCTAACCAAAGTAACACAAGCATACCAATCTGAATTACTGCATATAAATTAACCAGGAGCATTTTTTTAAGTAGCACGGAACGCGAACTAACATACAGTAGAGTACGAGCGGTCATCATAACGACAGACACAAACGTTAAGGTTTTACAGACAGGAAGTTCCGTTACCGTGAACAGTTGTACCAAGCATCCAAATTACAAACAAGTATAAAAAGTTAACTTCAAATGAGGTTTATGTTCACACGCCTTCTGTTGAATGTCCCCTGATATTACTCTTGCATATTTAGGACACAAACATTAGCAACAGTAATTGAGCTGCATTAGCCGCAGTGCTACAGCCACATTCAACAGGCTATCATGTTAGGTAAGCTCATGCAGTAAAGCAATACAAAATGGTAAAACTTACTGCTTCCTCGTGTGTGAGTCACGGACAGTTGCTACCGATCCAGGCTTTATCTTCAGATATTTTACAAAGCCTGCGTTTGAGGCCAGTTGTTAGTGCTAACTATCGTTAGCGGTCCTGCTAGCCACCCGTAACACGTAAGCTTCCCTTAAAATTATTTGCTGTTATATTGTTACTTACAGCTTGTGGCTCTGAGCGCTTGATCGATGCAACTGCTCCAGGTTTGAGAAGCAGCTGAGACGCATATCCAGCGTCAAATTATCCTTTATTGACAAAGCTGTCTTCAGTGAAATGCCCAGCACAAACAGCTAATGTTCCCTTTGAGTGTGGCTGTTTGCCGCCTGCATACAAACTAGAGTGCCAAGGGCCCTGAAGGTTGCCGGCAGTTACAGCCCCAACAGAAAAAAAAGTAACTTGCATCAGTCCACGGATTCAAAAGGAAGCAAACACAAATTCTTGCGAAAGCAACGCGTTGTCTACACGATACTGCCGTTAAAAAGCTACAGCTCGGACATCCGCGAAAAAAAGCTATATAAAGAGAGTTATAGCACATTTTTGCCATTTGACCTTTGCCTTTCGGCTCAAGGTCAAATTCGACCAACCGACAACGCTCAGCAAGCATGATATGCTGTACATGCTCAATGCATACGTAAACTATAAATGCAATAATAAGCAAGTTACAGACTTTCTAGGCATTCTATTCAAAAATATACAAGTCAGAAAAACCACCCACCTCTCAGGCCCTCTACAACTTCCAAGACCAGATAAAAATACCGGTCCTGAAGAAGAGTGCTAAAAAGGAGCTGAATTCCCCGAATGAAATATCTGAATTATCAAAGGCAGTGTTCTCGCCAGCGAATACGCTGTCAATTTGGGCCGATATGCTGTGACTGGGGCCGCAACGCTGCCTTTCAATGAACGTAGCGGCCCAAAAATGCAAAGTCATGCGCCAGACACGCGCCTTGGCTGTACGTGTGCCAACCCTTGGTAACTGTTCGAAATATAGTGTTCAAAAATTAATTTCTAACATCATACATATTAAAATTTATGCATTTATCCACCTAATGTTTACATTTTTTGACAGAGAAATACCAGAAGTTGGTTTCCACAAGACTCGTTTCAACTATGGTTTCAATCAGCTTTTAATTTACCTTCAGCGGATAAAAACCGCATAATTTGCTTGTCATTCAGTTTAGGTACATCTTTTCTACCATTGAAAATGAATGTAGACGATAACATCAATGCACCATTGTAAAGACGGTCGTTGTATGGCAGAAGAGTTGCGAGGATTTCTCCATGGATTGCGTCGCATCACCTCGGAAATGTCAGAAATAATTTCTGACATAATAATCTATAATCTATAACTTTTATAGATGAATGTCTTTTGAAGCTAACCAGCCTAGTTTGAAGACATGTCAGGCCACCTCGGTTAATACTAGAGATATCGGTTAGATTTTTTTCACTGAATATTCCTTACGTGATGTAGAATGACTGTTTAAAAAAACTGTACATCGCCAAAAACCGACTTTCCCCGTGTTTTCACAGGCAGGGGTCACATTTCGAGGGTTAGGAGCGCAATGGTTATATGTCCATTTTAGAGATTTTGGGAAAAATTGATTTTAAGGTTTCCAAGTGTTCTATTAAATTAGGTATTTAATATCTTTTTTTTTTTTTTACCAGTCACTCTTTTGCTGCATGGTTCTGAAGTATATTGAACAGTTTTCATAGGAGTGTAACCACAACATCATGGTCAAAATTGCCAAAAATGGACTTGTCACCTCAGTGCTCCATCAATTCTAGCACGATGTGAGATAACACAATGGTGATTGGTTGAAGGTAAGTTCGTTTGCAATGGAAGACAGACTATTCTGTAATAAAATTCATGTTTATTCATCAAAATGTCAAAGTTTAATTCATTTAAGCAGATTTTGTTGGACATATCACAAAATGAAAATGTGAATTCTGATTAAAACTGAATGCAGATGGACATATAGTTATTTATTGTGCTCCAAGGATTAGCTGATAGAAAGCTGTGACAGGGGGTAAAACTCTCAAAACCACAAATTTTGGACATGTAACCACTTTGCTCCAAGCCCTCGATTTGATCTATGCTGTGTCAGTCAGTCAATGGCAAACTTTATGCTGAAATTTGATTACGTTTTCGGAACTTTGCCGCAACATTGCATTGGTACAGAAAGGTTAGAGTTTGTGAATTTTTTTTCACGTTCTGCGCGGCCTGCAGAAGGCGTAGGGCAGCTGCTAAGTTCATTATTTTTTTTGAAACATGTCAGCATCCAAGCGTGGGAATATTGCAGCGTATTTTGCCCTGGCACCTGAATGCGAGACTTTAGCAAAATGTTACAATTGGTAATGATGTAAAGTAAAGATAAAAGGGCATTAGTGCAGTTGTACATTTGTCACAATTTGTAATGGTAATACTTTGGGTACACCATTTGATTTGGTGAATAGACAGACATAATTTCCTTATGCTCTGTATGTACATTATAATGGTGACAACTTGTTTGTATTCTTCAGAAGAGTAAAGTTCAGTGGGCTTTCTGCAACTCGTCTCGCATTCAATATTATTGGTCACACTTGCAAGCCTTCAGACCAGATCACACTTCGAATAGGGTCCTTGTTTCCAAAAAAAAACTTGGTAGGCAAAGAAAAAGATGGGAGGACAATTTCTCAGAATGGACTTGCCTGACTATAGAAACAGTGAGAACAGAGGATGGGGGAAGAAAACTGATTGCCAGATCATCCTTGGGGTTGAACAGTCATACAGAAGGGGTTCGTGAAGTTAAGTTCTCTCGCTGTGAGTTTCCTTGAACTTGAATATTGTGTCAAGGCCTGTGCAAAAGGTTATTAACTGCCAAAATATTATTAATTGGGACACTCAAAATTGAAAAATAACACCTCCAAATGTGCTAAAATGCCAGAGCTTCCAGGGGGCTTTGCTCCCCCCCCGCAGGGGGCCTAGGCAGCCCCCGGACCCCCGGCTGGTCATTACCCCTACACTGCAAAAAAATCCTGGTTAGAACATTGAAAGGCCATAGACAGTATGAAAGGAGGGAAAGCCCCGGCCCCGATGGTATCCCAATTGAAATATTGAAAAAGTTTAAGGACATGCTACTGATACCCCAATTAAATATGTGTGAACAATCACTTGAGAAGGGTGAACTGCCCCCTTCACTACGAAATGCTCTTATAACCATAATATTAAAGCCAGGAAAACCCTCCACAAAGTGTGAATCCTTTCGGCTAATTTCCTTGATCAACAACGATGCGAAAATTGTTGCAAAGGTTCTTGCAAGGAGGTTAGAAAAGCACTTGTCAGCCATTGTTGCCTTGGACCAAAATGGTTTTATCAAAGGATGACAGGGCTCCCACAATATTCGAAGACTGCTTAATATTATTTTTTTTTTTAAAGATTATTTTTTGGGGAATTTTTCCTTTATTTGACAGTTATACAGTGTAGAGAGACAGGAAAGTTGGGGAGAAGAATGGAGGAAGACATGCAGCAAATGACCCGAGCTGGACTCGAACCCAGGTCGCTGCGAGAAGGACACAGCCTTTATGGTACGCGCACTTGGACCGATGAGCCACTGGGGCGCCCCCTGCTTAATATTATTTATGCTAAGAAAGAAACCCCAAATATGGCCGTCATTGGACTTGACGCAGAAAAGGCTTTTGATAGGGTCGAACATGAATATTTGTTTGAGGTATTCACCCGTTTTGGGATAGGCAGTTATTTTCTCAACTGGGTCAAAATTTTATACCATGACTCATGTGCTTCAGTTATGACCAACAACATGGTGTCAAAACAGTTTTCTCTTTCTAGAGGCACTAGGCAGGGGTGCCCTTTGTCTCCCCTGCTTTTCGTCTTGGCTATTGAGCCTTTGGCGATTGCGATTAGAAGCAATTTGGAGATTACTGGTATTGAAGTTAATGGTATTGAGAATAAAATAGGGCTTTTTGCTGATGACATCGTTCTCTTTCAAAGAAACTTAAAACAATCTATTCCTACTCTACTGAAGTTAGTAGGGGCATATGGGAGCTTTTCAGGTTACAAGGTCAATTCATATAAATCCACTATCCTTTTTCTAAAAGGTTCTGAAAGAATAACTCCACCACTGAATTCTCCCTTCAGGAATATCGCATATGACTTCACCTACCTTGGTGTTAAAATCACGCCAACAATAGAATAAATAGTGCCTACTAACTACAACCCTGTAGTTGATTCAGAAGTAGAATCTATTAATTGATGGAAATCTCTACCACTTTCCATGATTGGACGTATTAATGTTCTCAAGATGAACATTCTTCCTAAATTTCTATACCTTTTTCAAACCATCCCACTTGCCCCCCCTACAAATTTTTTTGTTAAAAAGAAACAACTTTTTAGTAACTATATTTGGAACAACAGACGCTCAAGGCTACGCATGATCCTGTTATATTTACCTTATGATAGAGGTGGGTTAAAACTCCCGTACCTCCAGGGATACTATTGGGCTGCTCAATTAAGAGCAGCTGCATACTGCTTTGAATATGAATCTCCACTCCACTGGATGCAAATGAAGAAACAACAATCTCTAAAATTCCCTTATATCTTTATCTTTACTCCGCTAATTTAGCTACTTAGAAAAAAACACACCTCTAACCCCTTTGTTAAGAACACACTAATTGTATGGCATGAGGTGTTAAGGTATCTAGGAGAGGATGCTCCTCTGTCCCAGTTTTCACCAATTTGGGGTAATAGGAATTTTACTCCAGGTACCCATGACCTTGGTTTTAAGTCATGGGCAGACAGTGGTATCATTAAAATTTCAGACCTGCATGAAAATAATGTTCTTCTAAGTTTTCTGGAGATCAAGCAAAGGTTCCATATTGATTCAAAACACTTTTTAAATATCTCCGGATAAGAAGCTTCATAACAAAGACACAGAAATCTGTACATCTCCCCCCCGAACTCACTGGAAAAGACAGCTCTGAACCAAAATGGAACAACTGGATTAATATCACAATTCTATCAGACTGTAATAAATGCAACAAAAGAATCCTCTGAGGATAAAAGGCTTGTATGGTGCTCAGATCTTAATGAAGACATTTCTGTTGAGGAGTGGCAGGATATATGATTACAAAGTCAAATACAAACAATTAATACAAGGTTCAAACTAGTTCAATATAAATGGGCGATGAGAACATATATGACACCAGAGGTACAACATCGTATACACCCCAACACACCAGACATGTGTGTCCAATGTGGTATATATACTGGACAAATAAAGTTAGGGATCACCCCAAATTTTGAATTTGAAATATTTGATAGTTTGTATTTTTTTCCATATCATATTTTAATATTGAAAAGTTGGGTGATCCCTAACTTTCTTTGTCCAGTATATAAAGGTATATATGTTGTGCCATTTTGTGTATTGTCATTTTTTTCCCCCCTGTTATGTCATGATGTGATATTCCACCAGCATCTTCATTTTTATAATGACCTCTATTGTATGCCTGTCTTGATGTGACTTGTTGTGTGTTGTATGTTACTATTGAAAAAACCAATAAAAACAATTGTCAAAAAAAAAGAGTTACAGCACATTTTGTGCCAAAACACCCCGAAAAATGACTAAGTCCAAACACATTGCCTAGGTGGCGCTATGAAGGAGCGATTCAATCAAAACGCCATTTACACTATTAAAGCAGTTCATGATACTGATTCCATTGGTGCGATAAAAAAAAAAAAATCATCAGTTTTTGAGAAAATTGCACCTAAGTGCCAAAAATGGCCATTTCCGACATAAAAATGGCTGCCAAGTCTAAACGAACGATTCAGTCAAAAACATTTTCGCTCGAGCATTAATTTGATGACCCATTTGATCACATCCCCAAATTTTAAAAAAATTAATCAGACCATTTTTGAGATACGGCTTTAAACGTACAACGCCGACGACGCCGCCGGACGCAAAGTGACGACAATAGGTTACTGGCCTACGGCCAGCAACCGAATAAAAAGCTACCCACTGATTTCTAGTGGCATCATCTTTTGGAAGAGAAAATAGTTGTGCTTTTTTCGCATCCAAAAACACGAACTAGCAGCTTTGGGAGACATACTGACAAAACTGCACCTCAAATGATCCGGGGTTCTTCTTCTTCTTATTTTGTATTTCGGAAGTGTAAACGCTACTAAGGCGTAATATGTTCCGCAGTTGTTTGTGTCTGCTAGAATAGTTTCCGGGGTGGGCAGGTCCAGCGCCCTGATTGGCTCTGACTTGGTCTGCACTATTTGGACAACACAACCTGATGTCAGGTTTTGCCCAGATCTCGTGAAGATCTCGGGATGAGCTGTTCAGAGAGGAGATCACGTTCACGAAATCACGTTCCCAGATTACGGCAAAACCCCTGTATCTTATGTTTTGAAACTTTACTGAGGTTGAGTATGGACATCCAACATTATAACATTACTTGTATGTATTAAAAGGAGGATCAGCATAATAGGTCCCCTTTATTGAAACTGTGTAAATGCAGGGCAGATGTTTTAAGATTTATAAAAACTACTGTAGTTTTTTTTTTTTTTTCACAAAAAAGTTGAGTGACATCTACTCCTCCCTCATAAAAAATTCCAGATTCTGTTAATATGCAAACATTTTTCATTTCAAAAGTTTTCAAGCAGGACACAAGATGGTCTCCTCCTTTACTTTAAAGTCCAATTTTGGGAGCTTCCAGTGCACATACACTGCAGTATATGTGCACTGGCTTCCAAACTATTTGTAATAACACAAATTGTGCTCATAGGCCCACCCCTTAAAATTAGATTTTGAATGAGCTTAGAAGGTTTGCACTCTGAGCAGATGAATCTGAAAACAATATTCTCTGTCAGACTGTATCAGACCAATGCTTTACTTTCAATAAAGTCAAATGTTTGCTACGAGAACATATTTGAAGGAGCCACTGTTAACCATCAGCTGGACTTTGGAGGTATTACATTTTCACATTATTAGAACTGCAATTTAACCTATTTTTTTGTTTAGATTTGATTGGGGGAATTTTTTGTAGACATTTATACACTGGTTAATCAGACACTGGTTTAATCTGAATAAATCAATGATCAGATGGATGAAGCAGAACGAGAGCTTGAGAGGTCTACCATGGCAGTGTATGTCATCAGGGAGGAGGGGATCCTCTCCAGCCACCACGTGACATTGGGATCGGTATTGAAGGTGTGCAAGCCCTCAATGATTTGCCATCACTTGCACATGGATGTGCCATTTTATTTGGCCTCATCTATGTTTTATACCTGAGCTATCCAAGCGAGTTCAAACACACTCTTGATGCACTGCAGAAAATATTTACGGAGATAGAACCAAAGAAAATGACACTCAGAGTGTGCAGTCTCAATCTCAAGATCAATATGTGGGATTGGTCAAAGAAAGACATTTGGATACGGCATGTTTTTTGTTGAGTTTTATACACTACCAGTAAAAAGTTATTGCACACCCCAATATTTTCTGTAATTCTTAAAATTTTTTGTATTTTTTTCTTGTGTAATAGTCTCATATTTGTTGTTTAACAGAAAGGTGGGAAAACTGAACCCCAATGTGTAAACCATGTCAATAACAAAACAAATTAAGAAAAACAAGGGTCAGTCATTTTGTCAATATTTAAAGCCCCCGTCACACTTATTCATAATCAGCAAGAATCAAGCAGAACGAACTGGAATGAAGAATTCGCGCAACATTCCAGCGGCAATTTCAAATTGACCAAAATCCTTACAGCTTTGAAAAAATTCCGTTCGAATACTTAGAATGCACTTAGAACCCGCCTCAAATGATTGCACATTCTGGGTGTATTAGCACTTGAATGCAGCTTGAATGTAGTTGGAACACAGTAGGAATATTTAGAATGCTGTCAAAATGCAGTCAGAATATTTAGAATACATTTCGAATGCCGTACGAGTGTGGTTCAATTGCTGCCTGAACTCCATCCGAAGTCTGGTTGGAAGGTGCCTCGAATGCTGTACGAAGTCACCTAGAATGCAGTCAGAACACTCCCAGAATGGCCGCCGAATATGGTTGGAACGTCAAAGAATTCAAACAGAATGCAGCTCGAATACTCAGAATTTACTTAGACTGTAACACGAGTGTCCCATATGCGTTGATTGAGTAATTGCTGACTACGGCAGGGGAACGTAAATATGCCACTAAAACTGACGCGAAATGCGTGAAAGTTAACAGGTATGCGTTATTAATGAAAACTGGCCACACCTGATAATGTGGAGAGTTTTCGGAGTTTCTGTATGGTCATTTAAATGAATGATTGAAAACAGGTCATAACCAATCATTATTTTTAAGCCAGCTCACCAGCCGCCACTGATTCCAGCGCCAATCGAAAGATTCCAACGGCATTCGAAGCACATTCCTGCATTTGAGGTGCATTCTGGCTCATTGGAGGCGCATTGTGGCAGGATTTGACGTGGCTTGCCGTTTCGATTCTCTCTCGAATGCAATCAGAATGTTTTTAATGCTGTTGGAATGCGGTAAGAATATTTATAATGCAGTCATAGCACAGTTAGAATACACTTCGAATGCCGTTCGCTATTTCTCCACTTCGAATGCACCTGGAATGTTTTGAGCATGAGCAAAACATTCGGGCCGGCCACAAGAACGGGCCCGAATAATTGGAATGCACTCAAAATGCAGTCAGAATTTTTAGAACGCATTTCATATATCCAGGAATATACAAAGAATTTTCATTCCGACGGCATTCCGGCTCATTCGCCTCTAGTGTGACTGAACAGTAACCATGGTCTTATCCAGTGCTTCTCAAACCTCTCCTGGAGTACCACCTGTCTTGCATGTTTTAGATCTCTCCCTGCTCCAGCACAGGTGATAAAAATGATCTACTCATTATCAAGCAGCTTCAGCAGATTGACAGCCAGCTGATCAATTCAATCACCTGTGCTACACTCCTTGTGGATTTTTCTTGTAAATGTATTATTTTTAATAAACAAGTATTGGGTTCCAGTGATTGTAGCCGCTACTATGGATTCATGCGTGCCGTCTCCACTGCCACCGCTGCATCCATATCCGTAGACACTTTCTTGTGGATGCTCTACAGGCTGGAATTTTTGACCAATTACTTTCATAATTGGTTTGAACATGTGTTACACTTCACTAATGAAACCTGTCGATTTTGGTTGCCATGGCGACAGTATTGGCCGAATAATGCGCTAATTAGTGGCAAAACAGACATTTCATTGTGGACGCAGTACAGGCTGCAATTTTTGACCAATTACTTTTATATTTGGTATGGATGATGACACTTGTCGATTTTGGTTGCCTTGGTGACAGTATTGGCCGAATAATGTGCTAATCAGTGGCAAAAAAATAGACATTTCCTTGGGGATGTAGTACAGACTAATTTTTTTGACCGATTACTTTCATATTTGGTTTGGACATATGTTCCACTTCACTAATGGCACCTGTCAATTTTGGTTGCCATGGCGACAGTATTGGCCGAATAATGCGCTAATTAGTGGCAAAACATACACAGTTCCCGGGGGACGCAGTACAGACTGTCATTTTTGACCGATTACTTTCATATTTGGAATGGACATGTAATACTTTATTTATGACACCTGTTGATTTTGGTTGCCATGGCGACAGTATTGGCTGAATAATTTGCTAATGAGCAGCAAAACATACACACTTCCTTGTGGACGTAGTACAGACTGATTACTTTCCTATTTGGTATGGACATGTGTTGCACTGATGACACCTATCGATTTTGGTTGCCACGGCAACAGTATTGTCCACATAATATGCAAAATAATGGCAAAACATAGATATTTTCTTGTGGACGCAGTACAGGCTGCAATATTTGACCAATTACTTTCATATTAGGTATGGATATGTTATACTTATGACCCTATCAATTTTTCATTGCCATGGCGACAATATTGGCCGAATAATGCGCAGTTTTGTGCTGAAACATACACACTTCTTATGGACGCTCTACAGGTTTATTTTTTTGACCGATTACTTTCATATTTGGTATGGACATATGTTACACTTCACTTTTGAAACCTATCGATTTTGGGTGCCCATGTGACAGTATTGGCCAAAATATGTGCGAAAACGAGGAGAAGTGGCCTTTCGGGGGCTACATCCATGTGGTCGCAGCTGACCGGACTGTCTAGTTTCTTTGTTGTAAACATACATTTAAGATAAAGACTTGACAAGATCTTAGGGTGTGCAAAAACTTTTGACTGGTAGTTTAGTGTGTATTCACATACATTCCAGGAGAATCGGGGTTATTGTTAAATCTAGAGAGAGAAAACGACTTTAACGCAAAACTGGCCTTACTTTCTAAATTTCACTGTTCTCAGAATTGTTCCTGCCTTATGAAAATTGTGACCCTGATATTAATATTGAAAATGTGAACATTGTTAAATTCGTGATGACCAGGACAATGTTAATTTTTTTTTCTTAACCGTCTGTTAACCAAGTACCTTTCCAACTGTGTAAAAATCATTTCCCTTGGCAAATATGTTGATTATGGGCCAATAATTGGAAAAATAGTTTTAAAAAAAATTATTTTTAAAAAATTTAATTTTTTTTTTTTTTTTAAATTTTTTTTAAAAAAAATTTAACTTGATGGACCATTCAAGTTATTCTCAAATGTTTATTTGGCAATAAGAAACAAAACCAGCAGGGTGTCCAGGCTGTTAACCCTTTCACTTTATGTAGCAGATATGCTACGGTGGTTAATAGAGGGTTAAACATACTCACGCACTTTGTTCATAGATTGCACCCCAAGCATTTCCATTGTTTTTTTCCTTGGTTAATCTTTTTGGCCTCTTCTTACATTTGTAATGGCTTTAAATTTCAATGGTTATTTTGTCAAAGGATAGCCATATTTTAACACTTAAAAACTCATTTACCTTTAATGGCTTTTACCTTACATATCTCAAGTTTTAATGGAGAGATGTTCAAACTTTTATGAGACGTTTTATAGGAGTTGTATTTGTACAAAGGTTGTTCTTGTACAGAAACAACATCATATTTTCATCGTATCATCTTTAGTTATAAAAGAATTCATGGTAAAAATATGGTATTGTTATATAACTGGCCACATGCCCAAATAAGGATGTGAAAATAAGCAATTTTTAAAAAATTTCAAACTCAACCAAAAATTTAAAAATTGTTCAGGCTGTACCATTGTATTGATAAATGTGGTTGTCCTCTAGATGTGGCCCAATATGTCAAAAATAACAGCAGAAAAAATTTAATTGCTTTATCTAGCATACCTTTCGAGGTGACCCTTAGAGCTCAAAGGAGGCAGTGATTTTAAACGTTTTTGATTTTCGGCCATTTTTAGAGCCTTGTGAGAAGAAAAGGGTACAAGCTACAGCAAATCTGACAGGATTTTCATAATCTGCATAAAAAGTTAGCCCCAGACACTTGATTTCAGTGCTGTACATTGGAGACACTTGGAGATGCTCTTGCTTAAAGTTGCACCGAGGGGCAAGTTTGGTAAAATGGAAAAAAATTCATCCAAATTTACAGGGGCTGTAACTTCAAAACTATTTGAGATACAGAGCTGATATTTTGGGTTCCTGCATAAATATGGTAGAGGGGCACTTGTGAATTTTTTCAGAAGAATCTGAGAGGGTGACCTGGGGAATTTCTCAGAAATCGGTTGATTTGAGCTGGAATTACCCCATTGAAAAGACCATAATTTGTTTAATTTTACACTTTTTTAGCCATAGTGCTGATGTGTAAAATGCAAACTGGGTCATTTTCCTGTTTGTAAGATTCATTGTCCACTTCAGTTAAAAAAAAAAAGATAATAATAATAATAATAATTTGGGTGTTTTTGTTTTGAGGATAATGGTGATGCATATCTTTAAGATATAACAATAAATGAGGTTTTATGAAGATAATTTCATAAAAGTTGTTATTTATTGTGACTAAACTGTAACAAAATGTTATTATCCTCAGTGAAAATTCTAGTTTTATTTTCTAGCAAATTTAGCTTTGATTTATGGTAAAATGTAAGTTGTAAAAAAGACTAAACATGTTATTATATTTACCTACATTAAGTGACGTTTTGGTTTGTGACTGAAGAAAAAATATTGTTTAAGGTGAATTAAAAAGTATAGCTTGTACTGAATCAGAAATTTAACTTGAGAACAGTCAATGAAGTTGCTTGTAACAGAATGACAGCAATTTAATTAGTTTATTCCAAAGTAAAAACTGTGCTTGAATGTAATAGCACATATTAGGTTTGACCGAACTGAAAATATTAAGTTGTAACAAAGTAAAAGAAAAACGGTGTATGTTCTTGTTAGCAATAATCTTTTTACTTTGAGTCAATGTGAAATTTTGCCTCTGGCAAAATAAATATTGTTGACTTTTATTGAATCAAAATTTAAGGGTTCAACCAAATCATAAATAGAATGAGAAAAACTAATAAATTTAGGTGTAACAAATTACATAAATTTTTTAAAGTTGGTTCAAAGTATCATTTTTTTCAGTGCAAGCAAAGAGACTCAGGGTGGGGGTCGGGTCTCTTCTTGGAGTCAGAAAGGCTCTTTCGAGTCCTCTGGGATTCCTAAAGAGTGATCAGGTGAGAGATGAATACAAGGGAATGGGAGGGAAGGACCCCAAACGAGACAGAAGAGGATTGTACAATGAAGGTGGTATAAAACGGCTGGTTGGTAAGGACGTGGATGAATGGTGTGACATTTTTGGGCGTGTTGTGGTTCACTAACCTACAATTAAAATTCCAATAATCAAAATTATAACAAAGCAGTTATGTAGGGCAATGTCTGTGTAGCAAAAACACTGCCACATGTGCCACTTAAAAAAATGAGAAACACCAAATGTAGCCTTCCTATATTTTTTTGCATGCTTGCCAGCCAGGAAAAATATTACAAAAGTCTGAAAGATATATTTTTATGCCCAAGAATCAGCTTGAAATGATTTTCATATGAAGTTTTTAATTTTTTTTCAAAATTTAAGTTTCTAAAATAGATCTGTTTTCATGCTTGTGTTCGAGCTCTAGGAACAACAAATTCCAAGCACTCATAAACGGCTGCGACACGCCAACACTGTAAGAATATCACCACATTCTTCTGTCATAAAAGCTAAATATGGGGCCCACAAAAAAGGGGGGTATATCTGTCATGAACTGCACCAGCTCAGAACTGTCATTCTCCTTCCTTTCATCCCCAAGTTCCTCTCTGTAACAACCTCAGTCTGTTAGTTCAATTTGAGAAACTTTGGACTCTGTATTTCTTGGGACATTCTCTGCTGCATTGTATCTGGAGCGACAGTTTAAGTACATGGCCAGTTTCTTGTTGGTGGCAATGATGATCACCGGACTGATGGTGGAGTAACAGGTGGCAAAAAAGATGCGCGTGTCCAACACGGCCTCTGACATATGGGAAACAGCAAGTGAGTAGAACCACAGTACATTGTCCAAGCTGAACAGTGTCACATATGTGCTCACGAGCAGCAGGACGGCACGAGATGCCTCTTCAGTCTTCTTGCCGGCTCCCTGCAGACCCTGAACCTGCTGACGGTGCCGATGTAGGACCACCATCACATACACTGCTGCTGCTGCCATCAGGCCAACAAAAAGAAAATCTCGAGTGATGACCACCACAGCATTGACCGAATAAATTATGGGGTTTGGGAATACTACGATGCAGAACTCCATGTTAAGGGTAAATTTTGGGACTGTGCTGTTGACAGGAAAAGCTTCACTATAAAGAATGGCAGTTTGTTCGACCATGCAGCTGAGCCCATAAAGGAAGATGACGGTGTGGGGTAAGTGACCAGTCAGCCAGCGTTTTAGCCAGGTCCAGCCAGGCTTTGACGGTGCCATGACCACACACTGGTAGGAGCTCAGCAGGGAGGTTGTAGTGATGGACATGGACCGGCCGATACGGTAGATGAAGAGAACTGTTTTACAGACTTGACTGCTGAACATTAGATTGATACCCGAAGCGGTCAGAGCCTGAGGAAGACCCTGGAACAGCGTCGCAATCAGGTTGGCAAAGACCAGCTGACTGAGAATGAACTCATTGTGCTGCATGTGGCCCCGTACAAGAAATAAGTGCCAGAATAGCAGGAAGGCTCCCAGATTACCTGGGATTCCCACTACAATCAGACCAATGAAACCAGCTGCTTTCAGTGCCAGACGGATCTCCATATGCCCCTCAGGTCTCTGGGGAAAGAAAAGGGAGCATTGAGCAGTGTGTGGTGACTGAGTCTCAACCTCAGATCCAAAGCCGAGGATACAATTAGAAACCTATGATTATGCTGTAGAAACGAGAGGAAAATTGAGTAACTCAAGAGGGAATGTATTATTAAATTATAAAGAGCTATTGTTTAGGATACTGTAGAAATGAGACATAAGCACATTGACAGACACATCTAATTTAAAGTATATTTTTGATAATCAATGAAAACGTAATATTATTACATTGTAAATACGTTTAAAAATGTAATAAAATCTTGAAGCAATCTTACCGTGAATAAAACAGTCAGCCTTCACTTGAAGGTTAACTGCCGCAGAATGCAAATCAAATGTATTTTATTTTGCCAAATTTTCTGAAATTATTCTGGATTAATAAAAGTTTATATTTTGAAAGAGTTCATTTCATTAAAAAAACCTTTTCAACTGTAATACTGTGGAAGAATCTAATTCCTTACCTTGTGCCTCAGAAATGATGGACTGTACTGCAAAGTGAAAAAATCTGGAAATTTATAATTTAGTGTTCTCTTGCTCCAGCCCTATTGTGGCCTAGTTAATTAATAATACATTGTCCTATTTCACAGCATGCAAATAGAGCTATGGGATAGGTCATATCCTGTCCAATCAAAAGAGCAGAGCTAAATTGAGACAATTCTGAATGCATTACATCATTTGCACTCTGTGAAGTACACTGAAAGATATCAGCAATATTGCATTGCAAATGTCAGTCAATTCAGACAGTAATTGTCAGTGTTTAACATATGATCAAGCATTGCTTCAAGTTCAAGTCTTTTAGTAGTTACATGCAGTCATGCAGGAACAATGGCAGTGAAAGGCTCGTTCATATGTCAACCTCTTCGGGGTCCCAACTGTATTGCCTCCAGTTAGTATCCCTAAAATCCTTTAAAAATCTGTAACTATTCTTTCTAGAATTAAATTATAAATGGAGCGTGAAAATTACATTCATGGAGCTCTGTCGTAAATTCTGATTTAGGCTACGGAGTCAAGCCTACTCACATGGAGGAGCCGCTTGTCCCTCCAGTGAATCACTTGAGTCCATGTGACTGTCATGTTTCATTGTTTAGATGAAATAAGATCATTGGAAGCAATGGAATTGCATAAAGACTTTTCAGTTGATCTTATTTCATTTAAACAATTTAAACGATAATGAAACACATGCATTGCTTCCAACCCCTGAGTAGAGAAAAGCGTGAGAAGTCCGGAGTCATAATGTAGGTGAAACTGATGAACCTCCATGCACAAGGCCTTCAGTTCCGCATGTGAATCTCTTACATATGCACTGATTGAATAATTTCTGACTACAGCAGGGCAATGTATATATGCCACGAAAACTCACGCCGAATCCGTGAGAGTTAACAGGTTTGCATTATTAATGAAAACTTAAATTTAAATGAATGATCGAAAACAGGTCATGGCCAATCATCATTTTTAAGGGATGGGTTTGAACCTCCCCTGTTGCCAGTTCATGAGCTTCCACTGGTATCCACCCAGCACGATCAAAAAAAAATAAATATAATAACAGGTTTTCTGGATAGAGCAAATATTTACAGGATTCAATGAGGCTGTGGATGTAATTAACGTTATTATAATATGAATTATTAAAGGAGGAGACAGCACCTCGGCAAAGTATATTTCAGTGGAAAGTTGTGAGGATACACTCAGGAACCAGACGCGAGAACCAAGCAGTGCAGTAGATGAACATTTATTAAGCGAGGGGGGAAACCCCCGCAGGGCAGAAGGCAAAGGTACAAAGTCCGCAATCCAAAAATCACAATCCAGTAGGGTAGAATAAGAGTCGAAAACCAGGGCAGCCATCACAGTACTCGTGGTCGGGCAAAAAGGGTTCGTAAACAGATGCAGACAATAGTACCAAAAAGCAGAGCCAAAAATCGAAAGTCGGACGGTCCAGTCAGAAGAGTAACACTATGAGTACAAGGCGAAAATGATAGCAGCACAGGTAAACAAGAGGAACGTTCTGACGGGGAACTGCAGTGAGAAGACAGCTTAAATACACTCAAGGGAAGTCACATGCTATGATTAGGATCAGGTGATGAGGATCAGACTAATTACGTGGGAGGAAACACAAGGGAGAACCTAACCACATGAAATTGGCAAAAGCCAAAACGCGGACAGGGAACACGAGACAGCCTATGACAAGACATACAGCTCCGGTTAGGGAGTTCTAATGTGCACAGATAATGAGGTAGGACAGAGTGGAGCAGGTGCGGAGGATCCGCTGAATAGCAGCAAAAGACTAAGTGCAGGCAAGAGGCGGAGACTAGAACAGGGCGAGTGCTGAGAGCTTGTTAATCAATTAGTAAGTGCAGCTATACAATCCCTAGTGCTCGTTAGTAAGTTAGTATTATATACAATGTTAGTCTGGGTTAGTAACTTTAACAAAAACAACAAACTGTTAGTATTGGTTAGTAAAACAGAAAAGAGAGGCGAAGGAAGCAAACGAGATTGGAAGGAATGTTTGAAACCCAGAAACCATGAAATCACCTAAGCATGTGACACGTAGGACTGGGGAGAAGCTGTAGCTTAACAAAAGACCAGACAGGGGAGACAAAGTGCAATGAAGGGCATGAACAAAGACATGGACTGGAATCTAACAGAATAGTGGATAGGGAATGGCAAAAACGAAAACATGGCAAAGTACAAAAACGAAACCGAACATGGCAAAACCTAACAGACATAATCATAAACATAACAGGGAGTGGCAGAATCATAACAAACATGGCAGAATCATGACAGAACAGATTAGAATCATAACAAAAGTAGAATACTTGAAGTGTCTAAAATGCATAGTTTTATAAATTTTAATTTGTTAATGATCCAGTGCGACGCATTTTTAAACCAGCGGGTCTTCAAATTGGCTTCAATACCAGGGGGCAGGCATTTTTACTTGGGGAATCTTCTGATTTTGAGATTGATCTTTGGAAACCTCACCTTTAAAAATGCTTAATAGCCTAAACCTCTCGCAGTTTTCATCTCCCGATTAGCCACAGTTGCTCAGACTAATTGGTAAAAACCGACGATAGTCTAATTTACTTTTGATAGCATCGTTATGCATTGCACCACAAAATTATGAGGCGTCTTCTGCGCATAAATGACGACATAAAATATCAATATGCCTTCATAATTTCAGTGCTCGTTAAGTGGCACAGATTTGCGGAAATTAGTTTGCGTGGCTGAGGGAATCCGTTCTTTATTTTGAATGTTGTCACGGCTAAAGGGCACCGTGAGGTTGCACAGCTGTGTGACAATCCCAAGGACGGCGAAAATGAATGCTGCAAAGTTAGCGAAAGTTTTGGATTTACAATGCCATATCAATTATATAAATGTAGGCAATGAGAATTCACATTTCATTACCATTTCTATTTATAGGTCATGTATTGGTCTTGGTTGCTCAGTTGATAAATTGTTTGATTGTTAATCAGGCCAGCTTAAATAAAAACAGCTTGCGGGCAGCCAAGCCAAACAGGGAGAACAAATTGAGCATTGCGTTAGTTCAGGCAGGCAACGGGGTCACGCCTTAAACTTAAAACGCCTTGCCAGTGGCCCATCTGGCGCAGCTGATCGCTCGGCCCAAGCTGTTCAGCATAACTAGCCATTGGTTGAGGCAAGCGCCTCTCGCCCAGCTCGGGGCCCAGCTGACTGCTTCGGTTGATTGCACGGCCCAAGCTGTCCTACCTAGCTTGCTCATTAGTTGAGGTAAGCGCCTCTGGCCCAGCTGATTGCCACAGCTGATTGTGCAGCTCAGCTAACTACCCAAGCTTCCCGATTGGATGAGATCAAGTACAGCGCTTTATTTAAAGCTACCTGCTGCCTTCTACTCCTTTGCCATTCTCTGCCAGCACTTTTGCAACCCACCCCCTCCCCATCTCCACCTTGTTTTTATCCATGCCTGCTCTGTTCTGGGGAGGTTTAATTTGCTGCTCTCTCTGCCTTGGGGCATTCCATGTGTGCATATGGAAGGGCAGGGAGCTTCAGAACAGAACCATGCCGCCCAAATGTATTAATGCCAATTCTAAATAAATTTTCTATGTTGACAAAGTTGTCCTGACTGAACTGACGTCACGTAAGAGAAAAACTGACGCACAAACACCGCGGCACTGACATTTTATTGGATAATGCATTCGAAATGCACACTCACCCACTATATAGGGCACTGTGTAGTGAAAGTTCTACATTAAAAACAATATAGAGAGTGAGTGAGCGAGTGGAAAAGTGTGCATACTGAACGCAGCCTTAGATTCCCTAAGTAAAAATGTCTGCCCCCTGGTATTGACGCCGATTTGAAGACTTTTTGGTTTAAAAATGCGTGGCACTGGATCATTACCAAATTAAAATTGATATAACTATGCGCTTTAGACACTTCAAGAATTCTACTCTCCGCTGAAATATACTTTGCCGAGGTGCTGTCTCCTCCTTTCAGGTAAGGAAAAAAAACAACAGACACATGTAAAACAAAGTTAGATTTCAGCTTTATTTAAGTATGTTTCACAATACAACAAAACTCAAAGTGCACGCGCAAGTCACCTTTGCAAGGCTGCACAACAATCTCTGTGCCAGCAGATGTCACCCACGTGCTCAATGAACGAAGCTTTGAGTAGAGAACCAATTTTCAATACAATAGTCCTAAAGGGTTGATAGCTTCATAAAGCCTTGTTTGCCATCACTATTTAACTCTGCCTGTACTTGGGTTCATGAATGTGATGTCACATGTATTGACTGTGTATGTTTAATCCGAGTTTTACTCAAACGCATAGTAAGGTCTCGTGGTTTGCGGATCCATCTTCACTTACCTTGTCTCAGGCCTATTAATCGCAATTTGCGGGCAGAATTACAATTTGCCAGTTATTCCAATTTGAATATGCCATGGATGTACTTTATGCTTCATTTCATAGATTTTGCATGGCTTTGATTCGCTTTATGCTTTTAAATATCATGAAATTTTGAAATGTGCAAACTTGCCGTGATGTCAATGCCACATGTTATCCTGTTTTCTATACTCCTCCTTAAGATGCTTCAACTCCAGTAGAAAAAATGCCATCAAATGACGACATTTGGGTAGCAAGCAAGACGGTTCAGTTGCAACAAGGATAGATCGCGTTGAACAAGGGTGGCAATCAAACTAAGTCCTTTGTATCAGCGTTTCAAAAGTGCCCAAGTGTTCGAAATGAATCATACTTATGTTTTGAAATTGCCATCTCTAGACGTATTAATTAGATATCATGGTATAATGCACAAGTTCAGCTCACTGAGGACTGGGACACTTTATAAATATTGTTTATTTGGTGTTCAGCTAGGTCGATTGAGTGGTGGTTGCCTTACTGCTGTTCAAATATCTGTTTCATTACCATGGGTAACTGCCCACATGGTGAACTTGCCAATCCAAAATTGGCAAAAAAGTTACTTTTTCAGCTAGGACCCTTTTCAGGGTCTCCTAACCATACTATTATGCCTTGGGTGCAGTCAATCTTCCTTGTACAGACAGACCTGTCCTCAAAGAAGGAATACAGCACAATTTAGCCTCTGTAAGGGATCCTGGTCTCATAGGGGGCCCTCGAAAACTGAATTTTTGATTTCCACCAATAAACATTTTCATATTTGAGACAGGCTAATATCTTGAAAATGAAAACAGATAGATACATTCGATTCCGAAAGCCTGCACCCAAATCACCTGGGATAGCAATTTTGAGCCCATACCTGTGATTTGTTCCAAAGATACTGGCTTCCAAAATCCCAATAAATTAACGTTCACGATTCCCTTGGGCATGGCCCCCGATTTTTGGGGGGCCATATCTTGGAAACCCCTTGGAGCAGTCCGTGGTCCATGGAATCTATCCATGCGAACTGCAAATCCTGGACTGCTTTCAACTGACTTTTTGCATTATGTTAACCATGAACTCATACCCTGGGCTGGTCAGAGGAGGAGGGACTACCTCTCTTATGCCTGGTTCCTCCTAAGGTTTCTTCCTATTTTTGATCTACATAGGGAATTTTTCCTTGCCTCTGTCGCCACTGGCTTGCTTTTGAGAGGGTTCAGACCAGGGTTTACTATGAAGCGCATTGCGCATTTCAAAAATTTTGCCACAGTTCTGATAGAACGGATCCCTTGTTCATCTTAGAGGCCAAGAAACCATTGCTTGGTTCTGGTTTGTTGCTCGGCTCTGGCTTGTTTGTCAATAATGTGGCCTCTCCCCTCAGCTCTACACTTCTCACTTATTCCTTATTGGAGCAGCAACAACCGCACCTCAATGGCCTCCATTACGACACTGAAGGCCATGGGACGTTGGACATCTTCAGCTAATGAGGGACACCTTTGCCCAGGAATTAAGGACATTTTGGAAGTTCAATTTGATGAGTAGGATTGTGTAAGTTATGTTTGATCTAATTGTTACACATTTTGCATATTAAATCTCTTGCACTTACTTTCACTTAAATCTGGTTCACGCGTCGTTTAGATCACTTTCATTCACATAGACAGGACATGTAGCGTCACTCCTCAGCACCATACCATTTCACTCACCACCACATTCACCTCATAAGATGTCAAGATGTCGCTCTTATAAAACTCATCAAACTTTCTCTTGTATTTGGTTTCAAGAGAGATTGTGCCAGCCGCCGGGCAGTCACGACACATAATACACTTCACATAGAATATTTCTCTTGTATTTGGCTTCAAGAGCCGCCTGGCTGACGCATAGTACACTTCACATAAAATATTTCTCTTGTATTTGGCTTCCAGAGATTGTGCCAACTGCTGGAATGTCACTACACATAATACACTTTGCATAGAATATTTCTTTTGTATTTGGCTTTAAGAGAAATGTGCCAGTGCCAAGATGGCACAATAAATTGCACTTTATGTTGAGTATTTCTCTTGTATTGGCTTCAAGAACAGTTGGCCAGCTGCCACGCTGCTACTAAACATATGAAAGCTTCATATTTTTACCATTAGCTAATGCTGGCATGGTTCTGTTTGGGGGCTTAGTTGCAGCTCCCTGCCTTCGGTTCCATGCTTGGACAGGCAGGGATCTCTCAGAACAAAGCCATGTCGCCAAAACCAATGTATGCTTGTATGCCTGTATGCTTCCGATAAATATTCTCTTTTTAACAAAGTGGTCCTATCAGAAATGGAGCTCTGTCATAAATTCTGATTGGCCACGGAGTCAAGCCTACTAACATGGAGGAGCCGCTTCTCCCCCCAGTGAATCACCTGAGTCCACATGACTGTCATGTGACTCTGCTGTCAGATGATTGCTTGACAGATAATATGCAGGCTTACTTAAGCTCATCCTGAGAAGCGGCTCCTCAGCGTACTTGCTCAATGACCCTCCTCCTCCCTAGCTCCGCCTGTATACGGTTAGCATTCAGTAATCCTGTTCCTTAATAACAAAAATGCTGTTCAATAACAATGTCTCTTAGTTCGAGATCATTGTTGCTGTAGGCGCTGTTCCATGGTGGGAGGGTTAGTTGCAGCTCCCTGCCTTCAGTACCATGCTTGGACGGGCAGGGATCTCTCATAACAGAGCCGTGTCGCAAAACCTAATGTATGGTTGTATGCCTGTATGCTGCCAATAATTATTCTCTTTTTGACAAAGTGGTCCTTTCAGAAAAATATTTTAAGAGTCATATTCTGAGAGAATG
This sequence comes from Gymnothorax javanicus, assembly GCA_029692085.1. Classification (NCBI taxonomy): domain Eukaryota; kingdom Metazoa; phylum Chordata; class Actinopteri; order Anguilliformes; family Muraenidae; genus Gymnothorax; species Gymnothorax javanicus. The sequence continues at coordinate 17,677,233 of CM056202.1, forward strand.
GCACTGGTAGTGGAGTTCACATCTCAGAATTGCATGAAATTTGGCAGAATGGTCCCCATACACGTGTAACGGGAAATCCTGGAGTTTGAGCTCACAAATTTTATCAATATGGCTACAGTGCCACCTAGAAGTGAAAAAGTCAGGAACCAAGTTGAGCATTTACAAGGAAAAATATCCATTTTTGAAGGAATATTGTGGATAACTCCTTCAATTTGCCCAAAAAGTCATGATACCCAAATTTTTAAAATGTGAAAGTGCCACCTGGTGGTCATATTGGTTATACGTGCAATGACACAAAAAATCTGTGCAATGGGAAAAATATGGCTTATTTTAATTTTTAAACCAGACCAGTGCCAAATTTATCTTACTTGTTTCCTTTTCAGATAATATAGGTGTGAAAAATTTTGAGGTACTTAGTCTGGCACTTTTTTTGGTTTTTCGAGATATTTGCTCCCAAAGTTGGGTGCAAGCTTATTTTTTCACGTTTGTACAGGGGATTAACATTAATAACCAGACACCTGTGGGGATGGGTAGACCATTTATTTGAACCTCTCTTTGGGCTAAACAGAGAACACTAGAAACATCTTTGACACTATGCTCCATCTCGGAGCAGCGACTACAGACATTTTGACAAAATCTCCGATTCGCCCATTTTTACCCCGTCCCACGCCAAGGGTGAGGGCAAGGGGTATTGTTTTTGGTTCGGTTTGTTTCTGTGTTTGTGTGTTTCTTTGTTTCTTTGTTTGTTAACACTCTAGCGCCAAAACTAATGGCCAGATTCACCCCAAATTCGGAATAGGGATTGCCACTGACCCAGAATAGATCCCTATTGAATTTCGTACAAGTAGGTGAAAGAATGTGTGAGGGGCGGGGTTTGTTGCGCCTGGCACCACTTGTTTTATGATCTGCAGTGATGTTCAGGGGCCCATAAAAATGTTAACAAAGAAGATAGAGCCTTCAAATTAGTTGAGTCTCTAGCCCTTTCAGGATATTTTAACATGCCAAAAATGTGGCCCTCTATGCTAATGTCTGGATATTAGGGGACGAATGTTCAAAAATTTATCAGCATAGGGGGCGTTGTTACCAATATTTCAGATCTGACAAAACCAGACATGTGCCATGGAGAAGTTTCTTGAAATTGAATATGTGTCTTATGTACATTGTGAAAACACTGATTTTATTTTGGCATGATGTTGGTTTAACTAGTAATGCCAACAGGTGGCGCCTCGCTGTATCACCTTATTTAGATCTGGTAAAACCAGACATGTGCCACAGACAAATCTCTTGAAAAGAAATATGTACAATGTATACAAAGCAAAAACACTGATTTTGCTTTGGCAGTTGGCTGATTTAACTCATTACAGAGATGCAACCCTAATTCCAAACAAGTTGGGACGCTGTGTAAAATGTAAATAAAAGCAGAATTCAATGATTCGCAAATCTCATAAACCCACATTTTATTCACAATAGAACATAGATAACATATCAGATGTTGAAAGTGAGACATTTTACCATTTCATAAAAAATATTAGCTCATTGTGAATTTTATGCCAGCAACACTTCTCAAAAAAAGTTGGGACAGGGCCATGTTTACCATTGTGTAGCAATGGTAAACATTGCTCTTCTTTTAACAACAATCTGTAAACGTCTGGGAAGTGAGAAGACGAATTGCTGGAGTTTTGGTTGAACACTTCACCTTTCTCACGCCACTTACACTCCAACCCAAACACACAAGAGCTCGTCTAGCCTTCGCAAAACTCACCTGGATGAAGATACAAGCTTCTGGCTGTAAATGTCATGGATGGATGAAACAAAGATGGAGCTGTTTAGGCACAGAAATGGGGCTTTTGTTTGGCGTAAGAAAGGTGAAGCTTTCAAGCTGAAAAACACGGTCCCAATGGTCAAACACGGTGGCGGGAGTATAATGCTCTGGGGTTGCTTTTCAGCGAATGGGCCTGGAAACCTTGTTAAAGCTAATGGCATAATGAAACAGGACCAGTATATCCAGATCCTCACTGAAAACATTAAGCAATTCACCGAAAAACTTGGTCTTGGGCAGGAATGGATCTTCCAACAGGATAAGGATCTTAAACCCACAGCCAAATCCGTCAAGAAATGGTTAGTGGACAACAAAGTGAACATTTTGGAGTGGCCAAGCCAGAGCACCGACCTCAATCCTATCAAAAATCTGTGGAGGGAACTGAAGACCAAGGTCATGGCAAGGAAACCCTCAAACCTTAAGGACATGGAGAAGTTCGCCAAAGAGGAGTGGGCCAAAATCCCCGTGGAGATGTGTAGAAACCTTGTGATCAACAACAGGACGCATTTGGAGGCTGTAACCGTGAGTAAAGGCTTTGCCATCAACTACTGAGTAAAGGGTATGAATAATTCCGGACATGGCATTTTTTGTAAATCTGTCAAATAAAATACCAAAAAGTATTGTACTTCTTGAAAAATTGTTTACTGTACTTCCTACAGCCTTATGTCAACTTACTGTGTCATTTGTGCAAGAATAAACTTAATTTGTCAAAAAATAATATCGAAAAAAAAACAAAAATTGGTAGGGGTATGAATAATTTTGGGCGCAACTGTATAAATATACATTCATATATATATATATATATATGTACAGTGCCGTGAAAAAGTATTTTCCCCCTTCCTGATTTCTTTTTTTTTTTTTAATATTTTTCACCCTTAAATGTTTCAGATCATCAAACAAATTTTAACAATAGACAAAGATAACCCAAGTAAATAAAATGCAGTTCTTAAATTATGATTTCATTTATTAAGGGAAAAAAGCTATCCAAACCTACCCGGGCCCATGTGAAAAAGTAATTGCCCCACCTTGTTAAATAATGAATTAACTGTGATTAACCACATTTTTAGTTCGATTTCACTAACTACACTCAGGCCTGATTACTGCCAGACCTGTTGAATCAAGAAATCACCTAAATAGAACCTGTCTGACAAAGTGAGGTAGGCTAATGGATATCAAAAAGCAATACATAATGCCGCAATCTAAAGAAATTCAAGAACAGATGAGAAACAAAGTCATTGAAATTGATCAGTCTGGAGAGGATTACAAAGCCATTTCTAAGGCTTTGGGACTCCAGTGAACCATGGTGAGGGCCATTATTCACAAATGAAGAAAACTTAGAACAGTGGTGAACCTTCCCAGGAGTGGTCGGCCTACCAAAATTACTCCAAGAGCGCATCGACTACTCATCCAGGAGGTCACAAAAGAACCCGGAACAACATCGAAAGAACTGCAGGCCTTACTTGCCTCAGTTAAAGTCAGTGTTCATGATTCAATAATAATAAAGAGACTGGGCAAAAATGGCATCCATGGGAGAGTTCCAAGGCGAAAACCACTGCTGACCAAAAAGAACACAAAGGCTTGTCTCACATCTGTGAAAAAAAAATCTTGATGATCCCCAAGACTTTTGGGAAAATTTTCTGTGGACTGATGAGACATAAGTTGAACTTTTTGGAAGGTGTGCATCCCATTACATCTGGCGTAAAACTAACACAGCATTTCATGAAAAGAACATCATACCAACAGTCAAACATAGTGGTGGTAGTGTGATGGTCTGGGCCTGCTTTGCTGCTTCAGGACCTGGACGACTTGCCATAATTGATGGAACCATGAATTCTGCTCTCTAGCAGAAAATCCTGAAGGAGAATGTCCGACCATCAGTTTGTGACCTCAAGCTCAAGCGCACTTGGGTGATGCAGCAGGACAATAATTCGTAACACCAGCAAGTCCACCTCTGAATGGCTAAAAAAAAAAAAAAAAAAAAATGAAGGTTTTGGAGTAGCCTAGTCAAAGTCTGGACTTAAATCCAATTGAGATGCTGTGGCATGACCTTAAACAAACCATTCATGCTCGAAAAACCTCCAATGTGGCTAAATTAAAACAATTCTGCAAAGAAGAGTGGGCCAAAATTCCTCTACAGCAAGGTGAAAGAATCATTGCCAGTTATTGCAAATGCTTGATTGCAGTTGTTGTCGCCGAGGGTAGGTTTAGATTCAGGGGGCAATTACTTTTTCACATAGGGCCAGGTAGGTTTGGATAGATAGATTTTCCCTTAACTAATGAAATAATCATTTAAAAACTGCATTTTGTATTTACTCAGGTTATCTCTGTCAAATATAAAAATTTGTTTGATGATCTGAAACATTTAAGTGTGAGAAGTATGCAAAAGAAAAAGAAATCAGGAAGGGGGCAAATACTTTTTCACGGCACTGTATGTATATATATATATATATATATATATATATATATATATAATTATAATAATAATAATAATTATTATTATTATGTTCCTGCTGCACCCATATAGTGATATAGGATGTAATACGTCCTCAAAACACCAATTTGACCCAGAGCCTGGTTGTGCGAGAACTAATCACGCCTGTTATGCTGGTGGTTCACAAGAGTCTGATACTGACTGGAAAAGTCCAACAAGCATTTGCTTACACCCCAGTTGTTTATACTCTGAATGTCAAAATTGTGTGTTGCCCTCATGGACCCACATCAGAGAGGGATATGCACCAAATTCTTGCAGATGCACACTCAGAACACAGTGAAAATAGCAAAGACAGTGATTCCCATGTGCCAAGCGGTTCAGAGCCCTTATGAATAATTACCACAAAATACTAAAGTAAAAATGCTATAGTTTTCTATAGTAACTATGGTATTTTTGGGGAATTACTATAGATATACAGTATCTCATGTAAGTGAGTACACCCCTCACATTTCGACAATTAATTGATTATATCTTTTCGAGGGACAAAGTTACAGAAATGAAACTTGAATATATTCGAGAGTAGTCATTGAAAAATATGTGTAGCAGTGTAGATTTACTGTACTGTCCAAATGACTGAACAGTCATTATTTCCAAAATGGTCGGCAACAAAAGGGAGTACACATCCCAATTGGTAATGGTCAACCAAGCAAAGAAATGTGTCTTATTCATCATGTTCAAGCTTTTGTCTGTTCGACTGGGCCATATGAGGTTGTGTAACATGTTTAAGGTTTAAATTGTGGTGCTTTGGGTGCAATGCTCTTATTCAGGTCACTGGATGGTCAACATGGCACCTCATGGGAAACTCTCTGAGGATCTGAAAAAGAGAATTGTCGCTCTCCACAAAGATGGTCTAAGATACAAGAAGATCTGTGAAACCATGAAACTGAGCTATAGCACGGCGGCCAAGGTTATCCAGCGATTTTCCAAGACGGGTTCTGCTCGGAACAGGCCTCGTCAGGGTCGACTGAAGAGGTTGAGTCCTCGTGCTCTGCGTCAGGTGCACAAGTTCGCTTCAGAAAACAGACGCAGGAGTGCTGGCAGCATTGCAAATGAGGTTGCAGCAGTGGGAGAACAGCCTGTCAGTACTCAGACCATACGCCGTGCACTGTGCCAAGTCGGTCTGCATGGCCGTCGGCTAAGATGGAAGCCTCTTCTGAAGCTAGCCCACAAGAAAGCCCGAAAACAGTTTGCTGAAGACAACCAGTCCAAGAACATGAACCACTGGAACAATGTTCTGTGGTCTGACGAGACCAAAATAAACTTGTTCGGCTCAGATGGTGTCCAGCATGTGTGGTGGCGCCATGGTGAGGAGTACCAAGACAAATGTGTACTGCCGTATAGTCAAACATGGTGGTAGCAGCATCATGGTCTGGGGCTGCATGAGTGCTTCTGGTCCTGGGGAGCTGCGCTTCATTGATGGAATAATGGATTCTAACATGTATTGTGACATTCTGAAGCAGAACATGATGCCCTCCCTTTGGAAACGGCAGTTTTCCAACATGATAACGACCCGAAACACACCCCCAAGATGATAACTGCCTTCCTGAAGAAGCTAAAGGTGAAGGTGATGCCGCGGCCAAGTATTTCTCCAGACCTGAATCCCATTGAGCACCTGTGGGGCATCCTCAAGAGGAAGGTGGAGGAGCAGCAGGTATCATCCACCAGCTCCATGATGTTGTCATGGAGGAGTGGAGGAGGATCCCAGCAACAACCTGTGCAGCTCTGGTGAATTCATGCCTCGGAGAATCAAGGCAGTGCTGGACAACAATGGCAGTCATACTAAATATTGACACTATGGACACAATTTGGCATGTTGACGGTGAGATGTACTCACTTTTGTTGCCACCAATTTTGGAAATAGTGACTGTTTGTTCAGTTATTTGGACAGTGCAGTAAATCTATACTGCTATACATATTGTACAATGATTACTATAGAATATATTCAGGTTTCATTTCTGTAACGTTGCCCCTTGAAAAGATATAATAAATTAATTCTCGAAATGTGAGGGGTGTACTCACTTTTGTGAGATACTGTACTATAGTTACTCTGTAGTTTACTATAGTGATGCTAAAGTAAATCACAAAAGTCAAACTCTGCTATAGTAAACTATAGTAATGATATTCAATTACTATAGTATATTTGCAACAAACTATAGATTACTGTAGTCAAATGTAGTTTACTATAGTTTACATCAATTTTACTGAAGTAAACTATTGTAAACTATAGTAAATTTTTATAAGAAAGGACAGTTCGCAAGAAGAAAAAAAGTGCAATCATCTGCGATTTGCTGTTGTTCTCATCTTCACCCTTTCCACTGGTATTTTCTTATTTCGCACTCTCCTTTAAACCACTTGGAACCTCCAAAAATTTTGTTGGCATATGTCCTTAGTAGGGACGCGGCAAAGAAAATTGTCAAAATTTGTCAACAGAAAACCTGTGATAACTTCAATAAGTTTCTTATTTACAAAATTCTTGAACCGCATGTTTACAAATGATACATTCAATGGCACCAGCAACAGAATGTTGCAAAGTTCTCCTGGGGACCTGAAAACAAAAATCTACTTTGGCCAAAAAAAGTTGAATGTCCATATGAGCTACAGTACCCCTGGAACAATTTTTAGGTCACCTGAGACGAAGTCTCAAAGTGACCTATTCTCATCGCCTTTTGTCCGTCGTCGTGCGTCGTGTGTCGTGCGTCCGTAAACAATTTACATTTTCGACGACTTCTCAGAAACTGCTGATCCGATTTCAATACAATTTTGCAGGAACCTTCCTTGGTCAAATATGCACCAGAATTATGAATTATATGGCGCCCACCCCTGAGGGGTGGGGCCCAAATGGGGTCATATTGCCAAAATTTCAACAATCTTCTTCTCCAGTCCGAGATAGGCTGGAAACCAATACTCTTCATAGATGGAGGTCTTGAGGTGCTTTATCAAAATGGTTAATTTCATGGCCCTCAGGCTCCATGTTTGCCCCTTGGGAGGGGGTGAAGTTTACTATACTTTATATAGGAAAATGATACTTTTGGGTATACTTGGTTCATTGACATCAATAACATCAGTTTTTATACAACTCAGGTGACCGTTAAGGCCCATGGGCCTCTTGTTTAAATTATTATTACTGTTAGAGTCTTTTGTTACTACCCTCGCTGTTTCTTTAATTCCGCCTATGAGCTGCACTGTATGGAGCCTTCTGAAACAACATTTAACTGCCCTTGTACCTGTATGACTGCATGAGAGTAACAAGTTGAACTATTGCTTAATCATCTGTTTAATACAGACGATTACTTGTTGGATCGACTAACATTTACAATGCTGATATTTTTCAGAGCATTCAAAACAGTGCAAATGACTTATGCTTTAAAGTTTTGAAATTTCATTACTACAGTATGGTGTTTTATTATTTTAGCACTGTTTTAATTCATTGAATGGACAGAAACAGGACCTAACCTAATCGAAACTAATGAACCTGCTGCATGTAATACCCATGGAGCAGTGAAATGGCACAATGTATTATTAATTATCTAGGTCACAGTGGGCCGGAACAGGGAGTCACTGAATGATAAATTTCAAGATTTTCATCTTCAGAGTGGGATTAAGTGATTTCTGCAGCTCAAGGTAAGGGATTACATTCTTCCTCAGTATTTCAGTTTGAATAGTTTCTTTTTTAATAAAATCATATATTCCAATCCATTTCAAGCCATATATTTGTATTATTACAAGATGTGTCAAAATGAAAAACATTTGATTTAAACATATGAAGGCTGACTACTTTATCCAAAGTAAGATTGCCTCCAGATTTTTTTACACTTATTGACAGTATAATCCAATGACGTCTTTTTATTTACTATCCAAAATGTAATACCTTCAATTAGATGTGCATCTATCCATATGTATAAGTCATTTTTACAGTATCATAAACAATAAAACTTTATAATTCGATGACTAATTTCCTCTGAGGTATTGGAATTTCCTAATTTCTACAGCACAGCCATGGGTTTCTGACTTTACCCATGGCTTTGGATCCAAAGTCCAGTCACCATGTTCTGCTCATGTTCTGCCTTGTTTTCTCCCCATAGACAAATCTGAGAGGCATATGGAGGTCCGTCTGGCACTGAAAGCAGCCGGTTTCATTGGTCTGATTGTAGTGGGAATCCCAGGTAATCTGGGATCCTTCCTGCTCTTCTGGCACTTATTCATTGCTCGGGGCCACATGCAGCACAATGAGTTCATTCTCAGCCACCTGGTCTTTGCCAACCTGGTGGTGACGCTGTGCCAGGGTATTCCTCAGGCTCTGACAGCTGCGGGGAAGAACCCACTGTTCAGCAGCCTTGTCTGTAAAACACTTATCTTCTTGTTCCGTGTTTGCCGGGCCATGTCTGTCATTATAACCTCCCTGCTGAGCTCCTACCAGTGTGTGGTCCTGGCACCATCGACACCTGGCTGGACCTGGTTGAAACGCTGGCTTCCTAGCTACCTCCCCCATACTATCATCTGCCTCTATGGGCTCAGCATAATCATCAACCCAGCTCCCATTCTCTATAGTGATGCTTTTCCTGTCAACAGCACCATTCCAAAATTTACCCTTAACATGGAGTTCTGCATTGTGGTGTTTCCAAACCCCATGTCTTTTATGGTCAATGGTGTGGTGTTCGTCATACAAGACTTCGTCTTTGTTGGCCTGATGGCATCAGCAGCCGTGTATGTGATGCTGCTCCTGCATCGGCACCGTCAGCAGGTTAAGGGCCTGCAGGGAGCCGGCAGAAAGACTGAGGAGGCATCACGTGCTGTCCTGCTGCTTGTGAGCATGTATGTGGCACTGTTTGGCTTGGACAATTTTCTGTGGTTCTACTCGCTTGCTGCCTCTCATGTGCCAGAGGCCATGTTGGACACACGCATCTTTTTTGCCACTTGCTACTCCACCATCAGCCCTGTGCTCATCATTGCCACCAACAAGAGTCTGGCCAAGTACTTTCACTGTGGCTCCAAATGCAAGCCAGCAGAAAACATCCAGAGCAGTTCAGAGTCCGGAGTTTCTCAAGTCAAACTAACACACTGAGTCTGGTAAAGAGAGGAATTTGGGGAGGACAGGAAGAAGAATGACATTCCTCTGTACTGGTGCAGTTCATGATATGTCTGTTTTCGGGGCCCAAAATGTGGTTGAAGAAGGTCAAAGAATACACTTCAATGAGCAATTAATAACAGAAGAATATGGTAATATTCTTCTCCAGAAGGTCTGTTGAAGGGTCATGTGCAAGTGCTTGGATTCTATGTTTCTGAAGCTTCAGCAAAAGCACAAAACAGACCTTAAAAGACAATAAATATATGTGTGTGTATGTACAACCCCAATTCCAAAATAGTTGGGACATAATGTAAATTGTGAATAAAATCAAAACGCAATGCCTTTCAAATCACACCAGCCAGTATTTTATTCAAAGTAGAACAAAGATAACAGCAAATGTTGAAACTGAGAAATGTTACAACTGTATCCACAAAATGAGCTCATTTCAAATTTGATGGCTGCTATAGGTCTCAAAAAAGTTGGGACAGGGGCCTGTTTTCCATGGTGTAGCATCCCGTCTTCTTTTTAAGACAGAGTGGAGGCGTCTGGGCATTGAGGAGACAAGTTTCTTGAGTTTAGCCATTGGAATTTGATCCCACTCTTGTTTAATACAGGCTTCCAGCTGCTGGAGAGTTTTGCGTCTTCTTTGACTGACTTTTTGTTTAATTATGGGCCAAATGTTCTCAATTGGTGAAAGATCAGGACTGCAGACTGGCCAGTTCGGCACACGGACTCTTCTACTAAGAAGCCATACTATTGTAATAGCTGCAGTATGTGGTTCTGCATTGTCCTGCTGAAATACACAAGGCCTTCCCTGGAATAGATGTCGTCTGGAAGGGAGCATATTTTGCTCGAAAACCTTTATATACCTTTCAGCATTCATGGTGCTTTTTAAAACATACAACTGTCCCACACCATATGCACTAATGCATCCCCATACCATCAGAAATGCTGGCTTTTGAACTGAATGCTGATAACAGGAGGGGTGGTCTTTCTCCTCTTTAGCCCGGAGGACAAGACGCCCATGATTTCCAACAATGTCAAATTTGGACTTGTCTGACCACAGGACATTTTGCCACTTTGCTACAGTCCATTTTAAATGAGCCTTGGCCCACAGAACACAGCGGCACTTCTGAATCATGCTCGACAATGGCTTCCTTTTTGCAAGATTTTTTAGGTGTTTTAGGTGGCATCTGTGGATGGCACAGCAGACTGTGTTTACAGACAGTGGTTTCCTGAAGTATTCTTGAAGGTCTTTAGCCTTGTCCCTTACGCACAGAAATTATTCCAGTTTCTCTGAATCTTTTGATGATGTTATGCACTGTCGATGATGAGACCTTCAAAGCCTTTGCAATTTGACGTTGAGGAACATTGTTTTTAAAGAATTCCACAATTTTTTACGCAAGCCTTCACAGGTTGGAGAGCCTTTGGCCATCTTTACTTCTGAGAGACTCAGCCTCTCTAAGACATCTCTTCTATAGCCAATCATGTTACATACCTGATGCCAGTTAATTTAATTACTTGCTAAATGTTCTTTCAGCGAATTCTCATTTATATTCATTGCTTTTTCAGCCCAGTTTTTTTTTGCCTGTGTGTTAACTTTTTTGAGACCTGTTGCAGCCAGAAAATCTCAGAAATAAGCCAGAAATAAGCTCATTTTGTGGATAAAAATGTAAAATGTCTCAGTTTTAACATTGGAAATGTTATCCATGTTCTATTGTAAATAACATATTGGCTCATGTGATCTGAAAGTCATTGCATTTTGATTTTATTCACAATTTACACTTTGTCCCAACTATTTCGGAATTGGGGATGTAATTGCTCATTTCTCAGAAAGTGTTAGAGTGCCCATCACCAAATTTACAGGAAAGCTTCTTTATATCATAAAGTAACTCTGACATGAACTACAGGAAAATTGAAAGACAAAACTTTTTGGGGTGCATCTTAGAATTTTAAAATTTGTGATCACTTTTTTTTTTGTATGACTCAAAAGACAGCTTATATGATGGTTTATAGGGCTTGAAAAGTCATCTGAAAGTCATTGCATTTTGATTTTATTCACAATTTACACTTTGTCCCAACTATTTCGGAATTGGGGTTGTGTATATATATATATACACACACACACACTCAGCGCCATTAAAAACGCACAGGTGAGGTATGTACTGTATTTGGGGCAAATTGAAGAATTGATTGATTTTTATTGCTTTTCCAGTGAGGCACGAGAGGAAATAAAGAAAAGCGCGTGGTATTGTAATCCTGACACGCACCACGTACACACGCCAAGCACTTCAGTAATAATAAACATTGAGCTGTTCGTGATGTGTAGTGTGACACTTGACTTGTTCTTTTTGTTGTGGTCAATAGCCTACATAAAGCCAACAAAAAAAACGAAACATGCTACTTCATCAAGAAAATGGAACGGCTTGTGACACAGGAGAGAAAAAAAGAGCCTTTGGAATGTTACAGGCAGATCTCAGCCACCGAGAGGTGGTGCGTCATTTGCACTGTCACCGTTCAACAATCAGTCGGCTGTCTATCCGAGAATGGAACACAGGCACCGTCACTGACCGACCCTGCTTAGGGCAGCCACGAGTGACTATGGTAGCTCAAGAGCGCCACATCTGGTTACAGCCTGTACATGACAGATTCCGGACAGCAAAGCCTCTCTTATTTTCCTTGTACATGTTGCCACTTGGGTCTATCTTCAAGAAGTACAATGTCCTATACCATTGCTATGCTGATGATACGCAGTTTTATTTACCAGTCACCCCTGATAATGCTTGCTCCCTGAAGGTACTTTTCAATTGTCTGGATGACGTTGAATGCTGGATGTCCAGAAATTTCCTTCAACTGAACGATAACTGAACTGAAGTCATTCTATTTGGTCCTGCTAACTCTGTCTCCAGCTTGAGTAAAGCTCTCGGTCCCCTGACTGTGAATTTGCATAGCTTTAGTAGAAACTTAGGGGTCTTCCTGGACACTTCACTGAATTTTAATAAGCAAGTCGGCAACGTTGTAAAGGGCAGCTTTTTTCAGCTCAGAACCATTGCCAGATTAAAACCTGCGTTATCCTGGAAAGACCTGGAAAAAGTAATCGACGCCTTTATCACTAACCGCCTGGATTACTGTAATGCTCTATACATAGGTTTGACAAAATCCACCCTGTCGAGATTGCAGTTGGTTCAGAATGCAGCAGCCAGATTTTTAACAGGCACTAAAAAAAGAGAGCATATTACTCCAGTCCTGGCCAAACCGCATTGGCTACCTGTGGAATACAGAGTCGATTTTAAGATTGTACTATTTGTTTTTAAAGCCCTTAATGGTTGCGCTCCACAATACATTACAGACCTCCTGACTCTTTATTCTGCCCCCCGGTTACTCAGGTCTTCCACATAGAATCTCCTGTCAGTCCCGCATTCACGTTTTAAAACTAGAGGTGGTCGTGCATTTTCAGTTGTTGCCCCCAGTCTCTGGAATAATCTTCCATTACACATTAGAACCTGTTCTTCAATTGATCTTTTTAAATCAAAACTAAAGACCCATCTTTTTATTCTTGCTTTTGGCTCAGTTCGAGGCTGCCACTTGGTTTCTTGGTCAAGTTCACTTTTTCTTATGATTATCTGCTATTTTCTGTTCTTCTTTTATTATTATTACTTATATTTGTATTTTAAGTTCGCCATGTCTTCTTTAATTTTATTATTTATCTCCTGACTTTTTATGTTTTTTAGCCTATTGTTTTATTTCTGTTCTTATGTCTGTTATTTTATGAATTTGCCTCCGCTGTAAAGCACTTTGGGTCAACTTCTGTTCTTTTAAATGTGCTATATAAATAAATGTGACTTGACTTGACTTCAAGCTTTGCTACGCGATTTTTCAATAATTGAATTTTACCCCCAAGTACCAAAATCACATGGAAGGTCACAAACACACACACACACACACAGTACTGTGCAAAAGTCTTAGGCACATTTACAGCAATTTTGCAAGGTAAATATGCTTGCAAAAATGATGGAATTAAAATTTATAATAACTAAGGAACTAAGAAATGAACTAGACATAGCTGTAAACTGTTAAAAACTAAACCAAACCAATATTTGGTGTGACTACACTTTGCCAAAAAATTTTGGGACACTGTCCTATTGTGAAATAGTTTTATAAGATGATTAACTTTTTGCTTGTTCCAAGCAGAGTGGAAAACTTGCCACTGTTCTCTTGCAGACTGTCTCACTTGCATCTATCCCTTCAAGTTACTGCAGAAAGCCATGATGATGTTGACATAAGGGCTCTATCAAGGCAAAATGATCTTTATTGACTGTGTTTTATCAAAACTTAAGCATTTATTTATAAAACGTTTCCTTAAATTAGCATTTGGAATTTATCTTCAGCAACTCTAATGTGGAAAACAAAAAGTAAACGTCAAAAGCAGATGTAAATTTTAAAAAGTGCAGGGTGCCTAAGACTTTTGCACAGTACTGTGTGTGTGTGCGTATATATATATATATATATATATATATATATATCGGTGATTCTCACGAAATTGCATTTTGTCATGTCTGTAAGATAGACTAAACTACTAAAACAATCATACTTTTGTATTATATATCAAACTATGGTATGTACTAATTGTAGGACTACTGTTGTCTTTGCATTTGATGGATTACTCTATATTTTATGACAACATTTCAACCCAAAAGTTCATTACCGTAGCGTGTCCGGGCTTTTGTTTTTTACCTTAAGCCCAAAATTATCACAATACATCCTCATAATTTAATATACATATAAATACAAAAAATGGTTGGGGTTATACCCTTTAACTTGCAGAGTCACCATTTTGGGCTAACCATTTGTGAATAATTATTTTCTGGGCCAAATACATGTGTCCAGAGCATCAACAGTTCATTTCCGTAACAGAGATATTTGGCTCCATTAAAATCCCTGTGTTCCAGTAAATAAAGTTTTTTTGTCTCATGATGCATTGTGTGGAAGAGAAGTTGCAAAATGGCTACCAGGTAAGATCATCTTTCAAGTTCTTCCAGTAGATATGTTAAAGATTGTAATTATATACACCCCTTGGCACACTACTACTGCTCATTACCATAACATGGTATATTTAAAATACTTTTGAAGATAATTATTTCATATTCTGTGGAAAAGTAACTTTTATAGAGCCAAACTGTTAGTGATAGTATTTCTGTAGAGTCATGCTAGCTATGCTAATTATTGCTAGCAACATGGGACTGCCATTCATTACCGTAATGCTCTGCATTCATTACCGTAACATATACAAGGCTGTTACGGTAATGAAATGAAGTGTTACGGCAATTTATTATATATGTATAATCAGGGCTCCAAATTTTGTGGTTGGTTTTCTAGGGGTTATACTGTTGGGGTTGGTTGGTACTAGGAGTAGTAGTAGACAGAAAAGGAGATTAACTATATTGACAAGAGTAAGCAAAGTTGAATGGATTTAAATCATACCTCCAGTTTTGATACAAGTATATTTCTAATAATTCCTCATTCCAAATGTATCCCTGTTGCAGCATTCTTTTTATTATTCATTTATTCATTAATTCTTTTAATTTTTTTTTAGCTATTTTCATTTTTTTTCTTTAAAAATTCATAAAAAATTACAGGAATGGGTTACAGACTTACTATCTTTTCGACATGCTCAGGAAATTATGCTGAACACCACATAAGTGTTCATTTTGCGGAAACGAGAAGTTGAAAAATCACTATTTCTGAGCATGTAAAAAAAAGTAAGTCTGTAACCCATTCCTGTGATTTTTAAAGGTACATTGCGTAGGAATTTCTCCCATTAAGCGGTGAAATTGTATTTTGCTTTCAAATGAATAGTGCTCTCTAGCGCCTCGCTTTTTCAAAGGCGTGTTGCAACTACGGTAGCCGTTATGAACCAAGAAGCTATGATATCGTGTCATCCAATACCATTTCACAATACCACGCTGAACTGCGGTCTACGGTGGAGTGTTTGTTTTTAATACAAACTCTCAGACCGCTTTCGCTCAAGGTACGATTGTTCAGCACCGTGCCACAGTGCGATTGTCCCCTCTCCCTGCTGGTCAGCTTACTAGCAATATCGTACCATACCTGAGTATGCCAAAATTCCAATACAGCGCATTGCAGTGTCCACCTTGGTAGTTTTAAATAGGGAAATATACAGAAAGAAGGAGAATTTAAATCTTGCGTAGAAAGAATTCCGAATCTAATCTCTGCTTTTTTCTGGCTTTTTATTTGCCAGTACGATTTTAAAAGGAGGCTCCAATATGTTTTGGGGGATTTTATTATTGAGAGGGGGCTTTAGAATATTGATATCGCGAATGCTTGCTGCGCGTGCCCTAGCAACCCGGTGTGTCATTAGTAACATGGATTACCACATATACCAGCACAAGAAATTAAACTTGAAATTTTCTTGACTGAATTTCAGTGGTTAAATCATTAAAATTGCTCCCTACAACTGTCAAATGCGAGTCTGTCATCTTGGATTTGCCCGGAGACGCCTGTCAAACAATAATATTACAACTTGATGGCAGGCGTGAGACCATCATTTACCACCATTGTCTATTTTCCGAAGAAACGTACTGATGGAGGTAGTGGGCATGATGAAATGCAACCCTTATTCCATCAAACATAGCCTATGCTGTTGTTCACCAATGACGCTGTTTACCTACACATATTCTACTGTTATGCTGCCTATATAACGAATTACACAACCAAGCAATGAAAAAAGCTTCTAATTAAGACAGTAACATTTACTTACCGGTCGAGAAGAAAGCAGGCAACTTCAGCGTCTTTTTCCTTCATTAGCTCTGGGAAAAGCTACCCCGATGTTAACCCTTGTTTTTTTGAATTGAAGTTACTGATTGTTATTAGTGTGAATGCTGAGTCAGCATTCACACTATTGTTATCCAAATTTTTATATGTTCTTATTATTCTGAGTTCTTCCACCGTTTTTTGCAGTCTAACTAGTCCTTCATACTTTGTGCTAGAAAAACTGTTCAAGTATCGAAACATTCAGCTCATTCAGGACATTAGGGCTTCCATTCAACTTTTTGAAGTTATTTATACTTTTTAAAATATTAAGCTTTTGCTGAAAAATTTTCCTTATTCAAAATGAATGGAGAGAATGTTCAAATCCTTCAAATCTTCAGCCTGTTTATACTTAAACTACTTCAGCATACTTTCAGCTAGAGACTTCATTCAAACTTTAAAATGCTCTCAAGACTTTCAGTTATTCACCTACCATTCAACTTTTTAATATCTTTTATACTTTTTATTAATTGCTCTTAATTAATTGAAAATGTTATTGCATACATTGTATTGATTGTGGTTGCATTAAACCTTCTGTTATTCTGTTATGAATTGCTCTTGATTCATTGTTTTTTGTAAAGTCAAGCTTAATTTGTCATTACCCAAGACAATCTAATCATTCAGTAATTCTAATGTAGCCTTACATGATAAACAGTGAAAAAGATTGGACCATATAGCCTAATTTGAAAATACTAAAAACATGGCTTCTATGATGTATGAATGCCATGTGAGGTCATTACCGTAACAAAGCTTTTCATTACTGTATCACTTGCTGTGTATGTAAATATTTGAATGGGAATGAGTGATAACTTCAAATTTTATTTTTGCACAGGACCTATTTGTCAAGTCTTTTCAGATTACTGAATTGGCATTTTTTTATTTATTTGTAAAATTTACACTACAGGAAAAATTTAGTATAAAACACGTATTTCTGTTTTGGTTATGAACATAATAACTAAAGTTATTATATCAATAAACATTTTTCTGAATGTTACTATGTGGCTATTCTGAACTATTAATAGAACATACATGAAAAAAGAAAAGGTCTACCTTTCATACATATTCAGTTATCATCAATTGAAAATGTGTGACGGTAATGAACTTATTTGGTCAATGACTCAATAAAACATTCTGAAAATGTATTAAAAAACATGTATTGATCTCTCATTTTAATTGAACCAGTTAACTGAGACCCTGCTTGCTACTAATGAGAGAAAAAACTAGCAAAATTGACCTAAAATTGTTTTTGCGAAAGTCAGGACAGTTTTGTGAGAATCACCACATATATATATATATATATATATATATATACACACATACATACAGTACTGTGCAAAAGGAATTCAAAGCCTTTAGATAAAACCATATTTTATTTCAGGCTGAATCTTGGGCATTGAAAGTATACACCTGGGCAAAAGGCACCACCCAATTCTTAAAACAAGTACCACAGTACCACTTCACCGCAGGACTAAATTAATGACAACACAGCAAAGCTTGTACAACTGTTTCAAAAATGACTTGGACATTACTGGGATTAAAAAAACAGTTTGAAAAGAATTAGATTTTTACCTCCCAAGTAATTAGTTTTGGAAAGAAAGGTATTTTTCAACATGTTTAATGCTCTTAAAAGAACAGCTTTAATGTGTTCAAATGCTGTCCTTTTAAGATGGCAAGGAGACCTGCAAACTTTTTGTCTCATTATGACGAGAGTTTTTGGGAAATAATGGCTCAATATTGACAATGGGATTGACCAAGATAAGTTTTAAGAGCTGCCTCTGCAAATTGGTGATGCTTAACTTCTGTCCCGATGTGTATTTCTTACAGACTTTCATAATTTCATTGTACTGGCTGGCAAAGTGCCCCTTTCCATTTATCCTAATGATCACATGATTAATACATGTTGGCCCCAGGTAAACCAATTTATTAGTCTATGAGTCCTTGCTTGAGCTAAAACATGTATCCTCTGTCCCCCGGATCCATGCCTACTTCTTCTGTGTCTGCTGCTGCAGCAGGGGAGTTTTTTCTGGGTTTCAGAAAACTGGTGGAAATTTTGATTTCAAATCTTTGATATCTTTAGTAATTCCTCTGAGAATACTTGTGTATTTAGCATTTTGAGGGCATATGTTCAAGGGGTGAAATCACAACATGTAGATGGGTGAAAGTTTGCTAAAATATTGAAATCGGGCAAGGTACGTTTTCAATAGAATTTTGAGGATCCTTGAATATTGAGTGTTCCCATTGCAATCCTTGCTCTATAGAATATTTATGCTGTTTAGTCATTTAGATTGATAACTGTTTTGTATTTTTGAGCTGTTATTTTTGTTTTGGAGTCAGAACATGCTTGTCAACTCCATTTCTTTCTTTATAAATTTGCACTCATGTACTGTAAGTTCATTTATTGAATAAAGAGCAATCCCAAACAAGACTCAGCAGCTTTGAGTTTTTAGCTCCGCTGTGATGGTAGTCAGAAGTCAGTGGAGCTTTCCTACTGCCGAGTTGTCCGGCGTCCGTCTGTCTGTCCGTCCAGCGTAAACTTTTCACTTCAAATTTGAATATCTCAAAAACTGTGTGATAACTTTTTTCTAATTTGGTGTAAGCTTTCCTTATGATATTCTGAATATTCACTGTGAAAATTAGAAAATTCTACGTCCTGGTTTTTGGGAAATTTTGCATTTTGGACTTAGAAAATCAGTGTTTGTGCTCATTTTTTCAGTCTTTCATTAAGATCTCAAAAACCGTCTGATAACTTTTCGTCTAATTTGTTGTGAGCCTTCCTAAAGATGTTCTGATGATCCCGTGCGAAAATTAGAAAATTCTATGTCTCGATTTTTAAAAAATTCAGCATTTTGGACTTAGAAAATCAGTGTTTGTGCTCATTTTTTCAGTCTTTCATTAATATCTCAACAAGAGGCCTGTCGGCCTAGAGAGCTCCGGTGAGGATGACTGAAATGTCCATGTCATAACTTAATTTCTGAAATCCTTGTAAACTTTTGCAATACAAACACATATGACACATTTGCAAACCAGAATATGCTGTGAACCAGTTTGGTGTCTCAATTTATGTAGTATAACAATAGAACCACCCCACAAATTGCAATCATTTATTTCAGTCATCTTACCAGCAAGCAATGCTAACAACCAACAAATATCCCCCAGCCCCCCTCGTACAGATATTCAAATCTGAAGTGAAAAGTTGACGATCATATTGTTCTGGATCATGTTGTTCAGGATCATATTGTTCTGCATCATGTTGTTCCTCATCATTGTTCTGGATCACGTTGTTCCGGATTATTCTTCTGGATCATGTTGTTCCAGATCATCGTTCTGGATTAATTGTTCTGGATCATATTTTTCTATGACAGTGTTAGAAGGATTGTGACTGCTAAATTTGTGACGTACTGGGGGGAAGGGTATTTGTTGGTTGTTAGTATTGCTTGGTAGTAAGATGATTGAAATAAATGATTGCGATTTGCAGTGTGACTCTATTGTTATACTACATATATTCAGACACCAAACTGGTTCACAGCATATTCTGGCCACCAAATGTGTGTTCATAATGCAATAGTTTTCAAGGACTTCTGAAATTAAGTTATGACATGGACATTTCACTCATCCTCAGTGGAGCTCTCTAGGCCAACAGGCCTCTAGTTATTTTTTTGACGGTTTTGAACTACGAACGTACAACAGCAAATATTTTTCCGTCACATTGGGATCTCCAAATGCTCTGTCCTATTCTCTTTACAGAGCAAGCGCTCTCACATTTACAAGAAACCACAAGATCCCTAAGATAATGATATCTTTATTAGTTTTAACTTTGCAAGGAAATAAGTGAAAAAAACAGCCGATTTTTCTGCCATGAACTTTTGTAAAGTACCATACCTGCCAACTAGTACAGTTTACCTGTTATGAATACGGTTTTCAAAGGTATATTCCGACTTATGGCAGAATAGATCTATGTTCTTGTTTTTCTTACACTTAGTAAATTGAATTTTTGCGGCGTTCAAGACAACTCGGAAGTTAATGAGACGTTGGAACTCCAATTAGGAAATTTCTGACTTCCGACATCATTGCGTTTATGCCACAGTTTAACTCAGAGAAGAAAAAAACATGGACGCCCAAAGAAAGTTTGGCATATTGTGGCACATTGCTGCATACAAAAAATATTTGCAGCAGCAATTTATGCTTATTTTGGACGCAAATGCTTAGTGTAGTGTGGTGCTACTAGCTAGCGTCACTAGCTAATCAAAACGGGGCTATTTAAAAAGAAAAAAAACGAGACGGTAAAAATATACCTAGTATAAACATATTTCATATATTGCATTATCAAATTATTTGTCAAAATGTCAACAAATACTTTTGTCTTACCAAGGACCGTAAATACAGTTCATGTGTCTTACCACTAAGGATGAAGGCGGCCATGTTTCCCTGTGGTCACTGAGGTCATGTCGGATGAATTGGAGCTCTGAGATGATACCCGAGTTACCAACCTGTAATTTCCGATTTTGACGTCATTCAATTTATTTTTAACAACTAGGAGCTTGTTTTTTCCGAATTGCGAGTAGTCTTGAACACAGCATAGTTCTCTTGAATGAAATATTTGTTATTTACCGAAGTCGGCCAGTTTCTTACAATCGCTGAGTATCAGTGAACGTAAACGATTGGCATTGTTTGGTGGAACCTTCAGAATGCTACAAACAGAATTGCGGACACAGCCAAAGAAATTTAATACGCTGAAAAAGTGTGACATCACTTTCGCTGGGGTCAATACTCACTAGCAACTCATTCACTCATACACGTAACACATGGTACGAAATACCTTTATATTTGACGATGAAAAATCTAGTGAGAAATGCTTCCTGTTCTTTTATAATGAGCATATTTTGGGTTTAAGATCGCTGAAAATAACGCTTAATTCCATATATAGACACGAGGACCATGGCGATGAACACTGTTCTAGTTCTTTGCTTATGGTTTGGGCGTGAACCAGTTGCCATGGCTACGGCAAGTTGACCTCAAAATTACGTCACCACTTTTCCAGTGTATAGGCATGAGCATAGACATATTGAGCGCAGCGGTAGTTCAGGCAGGGCGAGCCAAAAAACCTCCCTGCCCTTCCATGCATACGAGTGAAAGCCAATGGCGGAGAGAGCAGCAGAAAACCCCCCATGGGTACAGAACAGAGCACAAGCATCAATGACTGCATTGAATAAGTCAGAAAAACATGAGGAGGAGCTGGGGATGGGGGTGGATTGCGATCGAGCAGAGGAAGCATCAAATAGTGGGCAAGCTAGTGTCTTTAAATAGGGCGCCTTATTAGATTGCCAAGTGAGTGCCTGGAGGGAATCAGCAGAGTATCAGCTGATGTGGGCTTGGCTTATAATTGAACCATAATTAGTGAAGGTAGGCTTGCGAGCTAGGCGTGACTCCGTGCCTGCCTATTGGCTTTTCATGCATGCGCGTGGTTGGGCGGGGAGGCCCCAGAACAGAGCCAAATTAAAAATATTGCGAATCAATTTGCTGCAACGATGTTTTAAGTTTTTGACAAAGTTGTCCTGACTGAAATATACCTATGGGCACGAGCACTTGGAGGATCGGTCTGAGCTATGGAAGGCTGTACACCTAAGGCGAAAAAGAAGAGAAAACTACAAACTTTTCGAAAAGAATATGCGGGAGTTATCTGTCTGTGATAATTCCTTCACAGAAAGGTGAGAACTACGCATTTTGTACATTATGCAGGCAAGACTTTGGCATTGGGCATGGTGGTATTAGCGACATCAGAGATCATGTGGGAACTAAAAAGCACAAATCATTTGTCAATGCAGTTGAAAACTACCAGTAAATTGTGTAGTTTTTTTTTTTTTTTTTTTTTGCGGTTCCATCTGACAACAATGATGTTATAAATGCAGAGGTACTTTTTACTGAAGCAATAACTTAACACGGAATACCAATTGCCTTCTCGGAGCATGCAGGTCCGTTATTCGGGAAAATGTTTCCTGATTCGAAGATGGCCCAAAACCACGCCTGCTGTCGCACAAAAACATCAAACATCATACAGTGTTTAGGAGCGGAATCTGTGCAATCTTTTCAGGAAATACGGAAAGAGTCACCCTTTAGTATGGCTACAGATCTAATGTACAAAGGTAAAACCCGGTAACCAACATTTTCATTGTTTTGAGTAAATCTAGATTAAAGGATCTGGATCTGGACTAAGAAAACATTGATTTGTTTTGAACTACAAGTGTGATTTTTATGAAGGGTCATTAACATCGTGTAAAATCATCGATAAATTAAGTTTTTATCATTGACCTTAAGTGACCTTAGTTGACCTTTTGTTAGATACTAGGTTTTACCCTTGTACATTAGAGATGGGAGCAATGACTGTGATGATGTTAAACTTTATCTCATATGTGTGTGATACTTCGATGAAACCATTGGATGTGTGATTTCAGTACTTTTGTCACTACGTTACTGCGATACGACATCGACTGGAGAGGAAATTTCAACATACTGGAAAGCGAAATGAACATTCGTGAAATTCCTTGGCAAAACTTAGTTTATCTTGCTGCTGATAACGCTGCTGTTATTATGGGAAATAAGAAGGGAGTGGCAGCGTTTCTGCAAAAGAAGGTCCCATCTGCTTACACTGAAGGTAAGAAATATAAACGCTTCTCATTTTAATATGAATCGCATTTGGGGGTGGGGGGGCGATGTTTATCAGCATTATACTGCCCAGACCTGGCTGGTTAGCTGGGCAGGTGGAAGCTATGCCCGATTTTTCAAGATGTATTTACAGATGGAACGGTTCAAGTGATAAATCCGAACTGGTCGGTTGACTAGTCACGGTTCAGGGCATCAGTGATGATTCTAGAAAATTTCAAAAGTGGGCCAACTCCCCCCCTGACTTAAAAAAAGTGGGCCAATGGGAAAAAAAAGTGGGCCAACTGGGTACCTGTTAAATGCCATTATATCAAGTTTTTAAACAGTATCTTGACTGGCTCACTTATTTATATGTACGCACATTCAGTTTTTACACCTTATTGACAAAACTAAGACATGAATGACAGTTTGAGTTAAAAGTTTTAATAGAAAACCTTCACAGTCTGTGCCAATCATAACAATTATAAAGTCAATGACAAAATAGCGCATAAAATAATAGTTCCTAACGCCTGATTTGGTGCATAGCTTAAAGCCCGCCCCCAAATCGAAGTCCTACTGCTAAAGTTGTAAGTACGGATACTTCACCAGTGAAGCCATTCTCTTCATAGGTGTACGTTGAGCAGCGCTCAGAGACTCACAATTTACCTACATTTTGTTTTATTCATTCAAAAGAGTTCTGAGCCATGTATCGTTTTTGAAAACCTATTAGCAAGCCTTGTGCTGCTTCAACCTCAAACGATGCCGTAGCTTGCACACCAGAAGCTATGACTATGGCTATGGCTCCGGCTCCAGTGCCCTCCAGAAGCACTGCCCCAAACCAGTTCCCTCTCTCTGCTGCCTCAGCCCTACCTCATGCGGTTAGCGACTTGAATGGCGATGCTCCATCCCAGCCAATATTAGCCAGCAACCCAAAGCGTGCATTCGGTGCTTTATGGCGATCATTCAATCCAGCCTGGTATCTTACACGACCGTGGCTGGAGTACTCAGTTCAGCAGGATGCATGCTTTTGCTTTCCCTGCAGGAAATGTTACTGCCGGTGAGAGGGATGCTGTTTTTACCTCGCGTGGTTTTACCAACTGGAAAGCAGCACTCGAGCGTGACAGGGGGTTACAGAAACATGCATCCAGCCACAGTCATATACAGGCATATATAGAAGTCTCTTGCTGCTGACATTTTGACAACAATCTTTGCAGTAGGTTTATAAATTTGTTGAATAAATGCACGGAAGTTTGTTATAGACGATGCTTTCATATCAATCTGCACACTAGAACAAAGGATTCGCGCCAAATCATAATGTAATGCATAGTTGCTGGCACACTGAAATCTTCGTTTAGTGCCAAGTCTGTCAAACTTGCGAGATCCTGCAAATTACGCATCCTAGAATCATCACTGGGGCATGTATGTATTGTTTGCTTCAAGGCAACCGCAGGAAAAAAAGTGAAAGTTGTCAGTTCGCGTGGATGAGTGTCGAGTGAGGCGTGCAATATTCGTAAGTTCCTTGTATGGTCAATTTTATAACAACTTCGGGAGGATACTTTGATTTAGATCATCAGATGATCTGTGGGATGAAGATTTAAAAAACTTAGGTTGTGAATTGGTGCCATTGTATTTGGACAAAAGTTGATAGTATGAATCGAATGTTTAGTTTTAAATTTTGTTGTGGATTATTAAATTGTTTTGACAGATTCATCGTTTGATCAGCTTGTTTTGGAAAGACTAGATTATTGGATAGATTACATTGCGGTATTTACACCACAGATTAAGCTATTCCATATTTGTGCATATGGCTCCCTATTCAAGGTTTAAAGTTATACCGCAGTTTAACTTATACGACGTTCATGCATAGCAACAGTGGTTAAACCATTGATTTATACCTGGTATAGGCAATTCTGTCCCTATTCCGCTTTCATGCATACGAGTGTCAAAATTGTGTGCTGCCCTCATCGACCCACATCAGAGAAGGATATGCACCTTAATCTTGCAGATGTACACTCAGAAGACAGTGAAAAAAGCAAAGACAGTGATTCCCATGTGCCAAGCGGTTCAGAGGACAGTTCGCAAGAAGAAAAAAAGTGCAATCATCTGCAATTTGTTGTTGCTCTCATCTTCACCCTCTCTATTGGTTTTTCCTTCTTTCGCATTCTTCTTTAAACCACTTGGAACCTCAAAAAATTTTGTAAGCATATGTCCTTAGTAGGGACGGGGCAAAGAAAGTTGTTAAAATCTGTCAACAGAAAACCTGTGATAACTTCATTAAGTTTCTGATTTAAAAAATTCTTGAACCGCATGTTTACAAATGATACATTCAATGGCACCTGCAACAGCATGCTGCAAAGTTCTCGTGGGGACCCGAAAAACAAAAATCTTCTTCGGCCAAAAAAGTTGAATGTCCATGTGAGCTACTGTACCCCTGAAACGATTTTTTTAAAATTATTATTATTACTGTTAGAGTCTTTTGTTGCTACCCTCACTGTTTCTTTGATTCCGCCTTTGAGCTGCACTGTATGGACCCTTCTGAAACAACATTTCACTGCCCTTGTACCCGTATGACTGCATGAGAGTAATACAGGATTTCATATTGAAGTTGAACAAATGTTTGATCATCTGTTAAATGCAGACGGTAACTTTTTGAATCAACTAGCATTTACAATGTTAGATTGCTGATATTTTTCCGTGCAGACAAGACAGTGCAAATCACTTATGCTTTAAGGTTTTGGAATTTCATTACTACAACATGGTGTTTTATTCAAAATAGTCTCATTTTACATGGGTGCAAGATTTCTGTCAATAATGAATTCTTGGTTCCGTCATAGTCCGTTTTTCAGGGCTGTGCAGGTGCGCAGTGGTGGTGGAAGAAAAATAATGACCTGCTCGTGCTCACTAAGTAACATCTCACCACGGAACCTCCCAGATTTCCCATTGGAACACCTTAATTTATGTTGCCTCCACCAGGGGCAGTATTTTGAGGCTCAAAGTGTTACTTGATTGTGGACGCTAATAAGGAAGTCGAAAACGGAGACGCATTTAGGTCAGTAAAAATGTGCAGAAGCATGAAATATTGTCACTTATCACCATAACGTTTATATGTACGAGTATTTTTGATAACGTTGCGAAATTGTTGCTATGCATTGGTATGTAACAGTAATGTTAATGTCACGCGAAGCGTCCGATCTAAGATCTCCCCAACCGTTTATTTTTAGAAAGATCCGCGTTTATGTAAAGTGCTCCTGTACGTGAATATCAGAGATGCCAAGTCTCACGCATTCGGCGTAGGTCTCACACATTTTTTAGGCTTATTCACCATCGTCTGCAATTATTCATTGAATGCTTAATGAGATTCTCACGCAGAATTAAAATCCTTGTGCATTGAAGTTTCAGTTTCACTTGCGTAAAGGTGCACCTCATCACAAGTAACATGGAAAACGATTATGACTCCGGACTTCTCGTGCTTCTC
Source organism: Gymnothorax javanicus (assembly GCA_029692085.1). Taxonomy (NCBI): domain Eukaryota; kingdom Metazoa; phylum Chordata; class Actinopteri; order Anguilliformes; family Muraenidae; genus Gymnothorax; species Gymnothorax javanicus. The sequence goes on from CM056202.1 coordinate 17,703,547, forward strand.
TTTACTCAGGGATTGGAAACAATGCATGTCTTTCATGATCGTTGAAATTGTTTTAATGAAATGAGACCATTTGAAACGTTTTTATGCAATTCCATTGCTTTCAATCCCTCAGTAAAGACAAACCTGAGAATTCCAGAGTCATAATCAATTTCCGTGTCAGAAGTGGGGAAATCCACCACAATGCACGTGAAACTGATTAACTTGATGCGGAATTACTCAAATTCTGCGACTGAATTTCTTCAGTGCGCGTTGATTGAAGAATTGATGACTATGGCACAGGAACGTGAATGCCACTAAGAGGAGAGACTCATGCCTAAGGCGTGAGACTTGGCATCTCTGGAATATAAGTGTGATGTTAATTTCGGATCTAATTTTGAATGCAGTACAGGGTTAACAACATGTTCGAAGACCTTAGTAGTTTTAGTTAGGAAACTGTAGCATAGTTAACATATCTAATAGCAAGAGCTAGCTGTGATGCACCAGCTTTTATTAGGCAATGTGTTTGTGCAAAATAAAAAATATATAAAAAGTCCCAAATCTTAAAGGGGCATGTTTCTTAAAGGGGCAACGCCACTTTTCTATATTAGTGTTGTGTTTTTTCCATACTAAGCATGGCAGGTCTAGCAAGACTTTTGGGTAAATGACAGCAAATAATGTATTAGGTTAAATTGAAAATATCAGGGAGATATTAGCCCAATGTTTTATCTATGACAGCCTTCCATACCAAAGTACACAGAAACTCGCATGAAAACAGCCAACTCGGATCAGTAGATCTTGATGCATAGCCAACTTTAAAAGTAAATCTTGGGTCAAAAAAGGTTGGGGAACGCTGCTCTACATCAATGCCAATACACTGCAATATCAATGAATTTTATGAATTTAACATTGACTGAGATGGTGTTCACATTATCTCTAGATTAATTAAGTCACCTACAGTGCACTGCATGCTCTCTACCTGACTGGTCCCCTCAATGAATTTAAACAAGAATAAAAAGCTGTTTTCAGAATGTTAAATCATTTTTAACCTGATGTTTTACACTGAGATCATATTAATATTCATTTAATATCATCTGACGCAGAGCCGACAGCGTGCAACTGCCCTATAGAATTTCCAAAAATAATGGAACTAACATCAACTTACAATGACCAGTGAAATGGGCAGCATCCTAAAATATTTCAATAAGTGATCAGACTGTTCCCATAACAGACACTTACAGAGATGAGCAGTGTGCATTTAGTCTCAAATTGTGTTCTAAGACTCTTTTAATTATTCAATCTTGCGTGTTGTTAAAATGATACTTCCATCACCATAATCTGAAAGCATATTATTATTATTGTGGAAGATTATTTGTTGCTTGATCTTAACAGAGGGCCATTTACCTAATAACTTGTCAGTGCTTTTCTAGAGTGTCGTTTAATCACACTTGCACATACAGTCTAGTTTGTTCAATTTTGTACATGAATTAACTCAAGTGACTGGAATATCTTAAATAATATTCTTTCTGATAAAATGAAAAAATCAAAATTAGAGAGCAAAGTGAGCCAAATTTACATATACTGATTGCTTACATTACTTTGTTTACTGTTGTAGCTCTGCATGGTAATATAACGTACATTTCGAAAATGTTTTCTTTTTATTCATGTAACCTGATAAGTGGTCATTGTGTCCTCCCACAAGACTCTATTTGCCTCAATACCCTTACATTTTTTTATTTTTTTGTTAAAGGTAAGCATTAAATATTGGCACAATTTAGGGCCTTTAATAATCTCAAATTCTTGGCCAAACTGCCCTGAGAATGCACCAAATTTGACCATTTTTAAAAAATTTTCCGGGGTAAGCGTCCCAGGAACCCCTTAGAGACTTCGCGCCTTCGGCGCTTGTCACTTCGCCCATGCCAAAATATGTTCAGTCAAAAAAAATTTTTCCACTTGCACCCATGATTTTAGCACTTTTTTATCTTGTTGAATGGACAGAAACAGAACTGAATGAACCTGCCTCATGTAATACCCATGGTGCAGTGAAATGGCTCAATGTATTATTAATTAACTAGGTCATAGTGGGCTGGAACAGGAAGTCACTGAATGATAAATTTCAAGATTTTCATCTTCAGAGTGGGATTAAGTGATTTCTGCAGCTTAAGGTAAGGGATTACATTCCTCCTCAGTATTTCAGTTTGAATAGTTTCTTTTTCAATAAAATCATATATTCAAATCAATTTCAGCCATTTATTTGTATTATTACAAGATGTGTCAAAATGACAAACATTTGATTTAAACATATGAAGGCTGACTATTTTATCCAAAGTACGATTGCCTCCAGATTTTTTTACAATTATTTACAGTATAATACAATGACGTCTTTTTATTTATTATCCAAAATGTAATACCTTCAATTAGATGTGCATCTATCCATACGCTTACGTAATTTTTACAGTACCATAAACAATAAAATGTTTTAATTTGATAACTCAATTCCTCTGAGGTATTGGAATATCCTAAGTTCTACAGCATAGACATAGGTTTCTGTTTTTACCCATGGCTTTAAATCCAAAGTCTAGTCACCATGTTCTGCTCAATTTCTGCCTTGTTTTCTCCCCATAGACAAATCTGAGGGGCATATGGAGGTCCGTCTGGCACTGAAAGCAGCCGGTTTCATTGGTCTGATTGTAGTGGGAATCCCAGGTAATCTGGGATCCTTCCTGCTCTTCTGGCACTTATTCATTGCTCGGGGCCACATGCAGCACAATGAGTTCATTCTCAGCCACCTGGTCTTTGCCAACCTGATGGTGACGCTGTGCCAGGGTGTTCCTCAGGCTCTGACAGCTGCGGGGAAGAACCCACTGTTCAGCAGCCGTGTCTGTAAAACACTTAGCTTCTTGTACCGTGTTGGCCGGGCCATGTCTGTCATTATAACCTCCCTGCTGAGCTCCTACCAGTGTGTGGTCCTAGCACCATCGACACCTGGCTGGACCTGGTTGAAACGCTGGCTTCCCGGCCACCTCCTCCATACTATCATCTGCCTCTATGGGCTCAGCATAATCATCAACCCAGCTCCCATTCTCTATAGTGAGGCTTATCCTGTTAACAGCACCATTTCAAAATTTACCCTTAACATGGAGTTCTGCATTGTGGTGTTCCCAAACCCCTTGTCTTTTATGGTCAATGGTGTGGTGTTCGTCATACAAGACTTCATCTTTGTTGGCCTGATGGCATCAGCAGCCGTGTATGTGATGCTGCTTCTGCATCGGCACCGTCAGCAGGTTAAGGGCCTGCAGGGAGCCGGCAGAAAGACTGAGGAGGCATCACGTGCTGTCCTGCTGCTTGTGAGCATGTATGTGGCACTGTTTGGCTTGGACAATTTTCTGTGGTTCTACTCACTTGCTGCCTCTCATGTGCCAGAGGCCATGTTGGACACACGCATTTTTTTCTCCACTTGCTACTCCACCATCAGCCCTGTGCTCATCATCGCAACCAACAGGAGTCTGGCCAAGTACTTTCACTGTGGCTCCAAATGCAAGCCAGCAGAAAACATCCAGAGCAGTACAGAGTCCGGAGTTTCTCAAGTCAAACTAACACACTGAGTCTGGTAAAGAGAGGAATTTGGGGAGGACAGGAAGGAGAATGACATTCCTCTGTACTGGTGCAGTTCATGATATGTCTGTTTTCCGGGGCCCAAAATGTGGTTGGAGAAGGTCAAAGAATACACTTCAATGAGCAATTAATAACAGAAGAATATGGTAATATTCTTCTCCAGAAGGTCTGTTGAAGGGTCATGTGCAAGTGCTTGGATTCTATGTTTCTGAAGCTTCAGCAAAAGCACAAAACAGACCTTAAAAAACAATGAATATATGTGTGTGTATATACAACCCCAATTCCAAAATAGTTGGGACAAAGTGTAAATTGTGAATAAAATCAAAATGCAATGACTTTCAAATCACACCAGCCAGTATTTTGTTCTCAATAGAACAGAGATAACATAGCAATTGTTGAAACTGAAAAATTTTACAATTTCCTCCACAAAATCAGCTTATTTCAAACCTGCTACAGGTCTCAAAAAAGTTGGGACAGGGGCCTGTTTACCATGGTGTAGCATCCCCTCTTCTTTTTAACACGGAGTGGAGGCGTCTGGGCATGGAGGAGACAAGTTTCTTGAGTTTAGCCATTGGAATTTGATCCCATTCTTTCTTGTTTAATACAGGCTTCCAGCTGCTGGAGAGTTTTGGGTCTCCTTTGATGGACTTTTCATTTAATTATGTGCCAAATCTTCTCAATCGGTGAAAGATCAGGACTGCAGGCAGGCCAGTTCAGCACACAGGCTCTTCTACTACGAAGCCATAATGTGTTTATAGCTGCAGTAAGTGGTTTTGCATTATCCTGCTGAAATACACAAGGCCTTCCTTGGAATAGATGTCGTCTGGAGGGGAGCATATGTTGCTCTAAAACCTTTATATACCTTTCAGCATCCATGGTGCTTTTGGAGACACCATACCATTTGCACTAATGCATCCCCATACCATCAGAGATGCTGGCTTTTGAACTGAACGAAAATAACAGGCATCCAGTAAAAGTCTTCGGCCTTGTCCCTTACGCACAGATATTTTTACAGTTTCTCTGAATCTTTTGATGATGTTATGCACTGTCAATGATGAGACTTTCAAAGCCTTTGCAATTTGACATTGAGGAACATTGTTTTTAAAGTATTCCACAATTTTTTATGCAAGCCTTCACGGGTTGGAGAGCCTCTGGCCATCTTTACTTCTGAGAGACTCAGCCTCTCTAAGACATCCCTTTTATAGCCAATCATGTTATACACCTGATGCCAGTTAACTTAATTACTTGCCAAATGTTCTTTCAGCTGATTCTCTTATTTATTAATTGCTTTTTCAGCCCTTTTTTTTTACCTGTGTCCCAACTTTTTTGAGACCTGTTGCAGCCAGAAAATTTGAAATAAGCTCATTTTGTGCATAAAATGTAAAATGTCTCAGTTTCAACATTTGATATGTTATCTATGTTCTATTGTAAATAACATATCGGCTCATGTGATCTGAACGTCATTGCAATTTGATTTCATTCACAATTTACACTTCTTCCCAACTATTTTGGAATTGGGGTTGTGTATATATATATATATAAATATACATATGGGTCATTCTCTGAAACTGGTTGCTAAAAGTGGGACACTGGGGTGAAAAATTCAAAATGCCACAATTCAGGTGCATTTCAGTGCATTTCCATCTAGATTTACCATAGATTCATGAGCAATTGCTATAAAGACAGTACGTGAACTGTTTCATGCACATAGCAGCACATTTATCAGTAATGAACAGAGAGAAATCCGTATGTAACCTGGACACCAAACTAACAGCAGAAGGAGTCGAAGGAAACTTTGAAAATGGATTCAACACATACACATCACAGCGCTTTGTTAAGAAACAACACTACTACTGAAAATTCAGAAAAAAAGGACGGAAAAGTTTGCAATAAAAACAAAAATTTCAACATGGTGAGTCACTTAATTGGGCAGATTTTGACCATCTAAAATTTGAAACTCTTTCACAAGAACACATCAATGTAAAATCTGTCTAATGCCACTTTACTGTGTTCCATTTGTCACCCTCAAGTGGTCTTATCTTGTTCAGCAGTAAAAAATGGTTCATCTTCACACAGCCTGCCAGTATTTGGAGATGTTTTTTGTGTAACATGGACACCAGGTGGCATTGTGTCTCTCTGTAGTTCTGTTACGTACGGAACAACTTTGAGGAATCTGTTTTCATATTTCAAATGACAAATTAATTTATTTCTGCATAAGAAGTGAACTATAAAAACAACAAAAAAAATTAGATGTAACCAAAAAAGAATGTGAACAACCAGTGGTGTGTGACAAAGTTCGATCCATACGTAACACAGACTCAATACACAGCGATGTCCACTACACTGAGAAATGCATTCTCATCGGCCAGACGTGAGGAAAACATTGGCATAATTCACCAAATGTTCCACTTTTACACAGATATCAACAGAGGTGTATAAAGTACTGGGAAAAATAACTAAGTAAAAGTAGAAGTACCATAACTGAGAGTTACTCTGGTAAAAGTTGAAGTCACCCATAAGAAAATTACTTGAGTAAATGTCTTAAAGTAGCTCACATTAAATATTCTTAAGTACCAAAGGTATCTTGTGAAAAAATATACTTAAGTATCAAAAGTGCACAAAGTATTTTTCATAGTACGCATAGGAAGAAGCAAAGCAACCATGCATTGTTCTCTCCTCATGCTCTAATCAATTTTCAGGTGAATGAAAGACACAGTATTCAAATAAAAAACAGGCAGTCTCTCCTTAATATACTTCTTCTTTTTCTTCTACTTCTTCTTCTTGTTTGAGTTTACTGGCAGTTTAAAAAGCCACTATAATTGACTATAATTGATAGTAGAATTACATGGTATCAATACCATGTCGAATTTTGGCTTCAGAAAACTGATTTTTCTTAACTACTAATTGGGATACCATTGGCTCACTGTAGCTGAAGTGGTTGCTACAGAGGACAACGATTTTTTCTGTAGCAAGAGATAATTCTTTTGAACTGCTGGATAGATATTAAACAAGTATATTGAGCAGTTTGCACATCAGGCTTAGCTGAGGAGTTTAATTCAGGCAATGCCTGAAAGACAGGGATTGGAGTGAACTCGTCCATTCTAAACCGTGTTCGAGCTTGGCTTGCTTGTGAATATTCAATATTTGACCCGGGAGTGCCATCTAGTGATGGTATATTGTTCTGTGTGCATAAATTTGCAGCTCCATGTCCATTGGCGGACATGTTCTGCACAAAGCGCTTAAGATACCCTGCCGAGCACCATTGATCTTCTCGAACACACCACATCCAGATAATCCTTAAAAGATGAATTACATTCATATTTTAATTTGTAACGAGTAAGGAAGCAGCCAGTGTCAAAGTAACAAAGTGAAAGTAACTTTTTATTTTTAAAATGTAGTAGAGTAGAAGTAAAAGTCCTGGTTAAAAAAAAAAAACTCAAGTACAAATTCTGAAAAAAACTACTTAAAGTGGTAATCCGTAAGATTTAAATTGGTTTGTTTATATTGACATCTTTGGCAGTAAGCTGTAATTGCAGGTGCGCTTCTGGACCTAATTTCCCATAACTCTTGTCGAGACTCAACAGTGTTGCTTGTATGAGGTCGGTAAATTGACGGCTCTTACCAGTTCCACGCCGCCTCAACTCTTATGCAGACGGGAAAGATGCTCTTTGATACGGCAGTTGAACTCAATAAAAGTAAAAATTATGTGACGTTAGTCATCCATTAGCGTCATCTCATTCCAGTTACATGTTAGGCTATTATGATAAATCGATTCACTTAAAGGGCTGCCAACTCTCACGCATTCGCCGTGAGAATTTGTGCTTCATTCACGTTCCCGTGCTGTAGTCAGTAATTATTCAATCAACAAAATGTGTGTGTTTCACGATCTTTCAAATTGTTTAAATGAAATAAGACCATTTGAAATATTTTTATGCAATTCCACTGCTTCCAACCCCTGAGTGAAGAAAAGCGTGAGAATTCCGGAATCATAATTGTTCTCATATTACTAGTGGTGAAATCCGCCGTAACACATGTGAAACTTATAAACTTCAATGCACAAGGACTTCAATTCCACCTGAGAATCTCTACAAACAGTCTGATGGAATAATTTCTGACTACAGAACAGGAACGTGAATATGTCATTTGAACTCAAGTCGAATGTGTGAAAGTTGAGAGCCCTGTAAATGAAAACAGTAGTTGGTTAATAGGTAACATTATAACTTATAGTTTCAGTAGTAGCCTCAACAGAGACTCAGCTAACTTTAGTTTCAACTGTGCACAGTATAGCCACACAATATGGTATTTGCCATTGCCATTGGGTAGATGTCAGAAGGGATCCAGTAGCGGTACTTTCCGCTTCTTGGAAGGCTGCAATTTTAACGGTTCTCCCTTAATTCCATCCGTAAAACTGACATATAGTGTAAGGGACAAGTTAGATTTATGATTAGGGGATAGAGCCAAGGTTCAGGTAAGGGAAAGTACCGCTACTGGATCCCTTCTGACGTCTACCTTGCCATTGCTTCCCCCGGGGTTCCTTACTTCCTTCAAGCTAGCTTGTGGCTCCTCCTACCTTCTGGACAGACCAAACACTGCTTACTGACATAAAAAGCGTCACTAGATGTGCGCCTGTATTTGAATATAGCGTGGGAATGTCGCCGCAGACACACTGATCGCTTTACCTGGCAAAGAATGAAATACAAGTGCTTTCATCAGTGGGTCATAGGCCCAATCACCGTTGTTTTATCCCCCCTCTCTGATAGACACTGACTTAACAGACAGTAACGAGACGGAAATCTTATGGATTACCACTTTAAGTACTCTGGATATCAAAGTACCAAACCCTTTCTAAAACACCTTACCTTTATTCTTGTGTAATTGGCAATACAACCGACCTAACTTTGGTTTTGAGCATAACAAGAGGGACACAATGAATTAATGCAGCCGAAAATCGAAATCTGCATCACAATGGCGGCTGTTTATGGTCCTGACGTCATGTGACCAGCCTGATGACGGAAATTGTGCTGGTCCAGTTGTCGTAAAAGTAACTTCCTTGTCTTGAATTTCAAATTAATTTCCCGACGTAAAGAATAATAATGAATAAGTTAATTGCAGGTAGAGGTATTTTGACTACGTGTCATATAATATACATTGTGTAGTGTTTCATTGACAGAAAGCATGCTGCAAATGCGAAACTACCTGTTGACGGTAAAAATGTACTGTGATCTGTATGTAACTGCAGTGGACACGACTGGTTACGCACGGAACGGTAAATTGAGGCTGGATTTTGAAGCTGCAAGTAATGAAGAGAGAACAAAATCAACGTTGGATATAAATTTCAGTATCAGATCTTTATTTTAAGCTCAACTACATGTGTTGGGAGATATATTTTGAATCACAACGTTGGGTGGTAGTTTAGTAATAAAACGTCCCAATTTTTGTCCACCATTTTCAACCAGTTTTCGAATAAAATATCCAATATTTTTTTCTTTGTTGAATATAATTTTTTCTGTACAGTCGAACATGTCCATGTGGGGTATTTTGCACAAGGATTTTGGTTTAAATTCAATAACATTTACTGGAAAATGAACTTGCAAAGTGAAGCATGTAATATTGACCCAGTTTCAGAGAATAACCCATATATGACCTTCCATGTGAAAAAGGTACTTCAATGCTCTGCTGCTGAAGATCACCCGTACTCTCTTGTTCAAGGTCTTCAAACTCACTCTCCAGAACTAGAAGACTCTCTGATAAAGCATCTGAAGCACTGGTGCTCATTTTGATCAAGTGTTTTCTCACCAAACTTTAAACAACTCCATCTCAAAAACTAAAAAAGCTATACAGTTCAGGTTAGTGTCTAAATAAAGAGCACTTCCTGCTCTGCTCAATTATATAGTTGCATACATTCTTGTAGCTCTAAGAGGCTATGACAGCAAAACAAACAGGAAGCACTCATAATACTACAGTGGATGTCTTTGCTACACGATTTCTCAATAATTGAATTTTACCCCGAAGTACCAAAATTACATGGAAGGTCTCACACACACACACACACGGACATATATACAGTACTGTGCAAAAGTCTAAGGCACATTTAACCCTCTGTTAACCAAGTACCTTTCCAACTGTGTAAAAATCATTTCCCTAGGCAAATATGTTGATTATGGGCCAATATTTGGAAAAATAGTTTAAAAAAAAAAATTCGACCCTTTGGCCCACCTTTCCAAAATGTAGCAGATCTGCTACATTGGGTAATAATGCGAATGGAAAAATTAAAGTGACGGACCATTCTAGTTATTCTCAAATGTTTATTTGGCAATAAGAAACAAAACCAGCAGGGTGTCCAGGCTGTTAACCCTTTCACTTTATGTAGCAGATACGCTACGGTGGTTAATAGAGGGTTAAAGCAATTTTGCTGGGCAAATATGGAATTAAAAGTTTATAAAACTAAGAAATGTACTAAACAGAGCTGTAAACTGTTTAAAACTAAACCAAACCAATATTTGGTTTGACTACGCTTTGCCAAAAAATTTGGGACACTGTTCTATTGTGATATAGTTTTATAAGATGATTGACTTTTTGCTTGCTCCAAGCAGAGTGGAAAACTTGCCTCTGTTTTCTTGCAGACTGACTGTCTCACCTGCATCTATCCCTTCAGGTTACTGCAGACAGCCATGATGATGTTGACATAAGGGCTCTATCAAAGCAATATGATCTTTATTGACTGTGTTTTATTGAAATATAAGCATTTATTTATAAAACATTTCCTTAAATTAGCATTTGGAATTTCAAATTAACTTTGAAATTCCAGCAACTCTAATGTGGAAAACAAAAAGTAAACGTCAAAAGCAAGTGTAAATTTTCAAAAGTGCAGGGTGCCTAAGACTTATGCACAGTACTGTGTGTGTGTGTATATATATATATATACATATATATATACACACATACATACATACACATTACTGTGCAAAATGAATTCAAAGCCTTTATATAAAGCCATATTTTATTTCAGGCTGGATCTTGGGCATTGAAGGTATACACCTGGGCAAAAGGCACCACTGAATTCTTAAAATAAGTACCACTGTACCACTTCATCACAGGACTAAATTAATAACAACACAGCAAAGCTTGTGCAATTGTTTCAAAAATGACTTGGACATTACTGGGATAAAAAACCAGTTTGAAAATAATTAGATTTTCACCTCACAAGTAATTTAGCTTTGAAAAGACAGGTATTTTTCAAGATGTTTATTGCTGTTAAAAGAACAGCATTAATGTGTTAAAATGCTGTCCTTTTAAGATGGCAAGGAGACCTGTGAACTTTTCGTCTCATTGTGACGAGTTTTTGAGAAATAATGGCTCAGTATTGACAATCCGATGTACCAAGATGAAAGTTTTAAGAGCTGCCTCTGCAAATTGGTGATGCTGAACTTCTGTCCCGATGTATATTTCTTACAGACTTTCATAATTTCATTGTACTGGCTGGCAAAGTGCCCCTTTGCATTTATCCTAATGATCACATTTTTAATACATGTTGGCCCCAAGTAAACCAATTTATTAGTCTGTGAGTCCTTGCTTGAGCTAAAACAAGTATCCCCTGTGCCCCGGATCCATGCCTACTTCCTCTTTGTCCATGCTGCAGCAGGGGAGTTTTTTGTGGGTTTCAGAAAACTGGTAGAAATTTTGATTCAACATCTTTAATAATTCCTCTGAGAATACTTGTGTATTTAGCATTTTGAGGGCATATGTTCAATCACAATCACAACGTGAAAGTTTGCTAAAATATTGAAATCGGGCAAGGTACGTTTTCAATAGAATTTTGAGGATCCTTGAATATTGAGTGTTACTGTTGCAATCCTTGCTTTATAGAATATTTCTGCTGTTTTGTCATTTAGATTGATAACTGCTTTGTATTTTTGAGCTGTTATTTTTGCTTTGGATTCCGAACATGCTTGTCAACTCCATTTCTTTCTTTATAAATTTGCACTCTTGTACTGTAAGTTCATTTATTGGATAAAGAGCTATAGCAAACAAGACTCAGCAGCTTTGAGTTTTTAGCTCCGCTGTGACGAGTTAGCGGAGCTTTTTTAATGCCGAGCCGTCCGGCATCCGTCTGGCTACAACTTTTCACTTCAAATTTGAATTTCTCAAAAACTGTCCGATAACTTTTTTTTAATTTTGTGCGAGCCTGCCTTATGATATTCTGAATATTCACTGTGAAACTTAGAAAATTCTACGTCCCGGTTTTTGAGAAATTCAGCATTTTGGACTAAGAAAATCAGTGATTGTGCTCATTTTTTTTAGTCTTTCATTAATATCTCAACAAGAGGCCTATCGGCCTAGAGAGCTCTGGCGAGGATGACTGAAATGTCCATGTCTTAACTTACTTTCATAAATCCTTGAAAACTATTGCAATATGAACACATATGACACATTTGCAAACCAGAATATGCTGTGAACCAGTTTGGTGTCTCAATTTATGTAGTATAACAATAGAACCACCCCACAAATTGCAATCATTTATTTCAATCATCTTACCAGCAAGCAATGCTAACAACCAACAAATACCTCCCCCGTATAGATATTCAAATTTGAAATAAAAAGTTGATGATTATATTGCTTTGGATCATGTTGTTCAGGATCATATTGTTCCGCATCATGTTATTCTGCACCATGTTGTTCCTCAGCATTGTTCTGGATCATTTTGTTCTGGATCATTCATCTGGAGCATGTTGTTCCGGATCATCGTTCTGGATTAATTGTTCTGGATCATATTGTTCTATGTTACACTGCTATATTTGTGATGTACTTGGGGGAAGGGTATTTTTGGTTGTTAGTATTGCTGGGTGGTAAGATGATTGAAATAAATGACTGCAATTTTCAGTGTGACTCTATTGTTATACTACATAAATTCAGACACCAAACTGGTTCACAGCATATTCTGGTTACCAAATGTGTGTTAATATTGCAATATTTTTCAAGGATTTCTGAAATTAAGTTATGACATGGAAATTTCACTCATCCTCAGCGGAGGTCTCTTGGCTGACAGGCCTCTGATGGTTTTTTTTTTTGACGGTTTTGACGCAGAACTACTAACGTACAACAGCACATATTTTTCCATCACATTGGGATCTCCAAATGCTCTGTCCTATTCTCTTTGCAGAGTAAGCGCTCTCAGATTTACAAGAGATCACAAGATCCCTAAGATAATGATATCTTTATTAGTTTCAGCTTTGCAGGGAAATAAGCGAAAACAGCAGATTTTTCTGCCATGAAAAGAACTTGAGAAAAGTGACATACCTGCCAACTAGTACGGTTTGCCTGTAATGACTACGGTTTTCAAAGGCATATTCCGACTTACGGCAGAATAGATCTACATTCCGGTTTTTCTTATACTTACTAAATTGAATTAACATAACATGAACATGAATGGCGAGAACAGGCCGTTCAGCCCAACTAGGTTCGCCAGTTTCTTTATACTATCATGAGTATCACTTCAGATACTCAATGACTCAATGGTATCTAGCTTTAAGTCAAGCCTGCTCTTGAAAACTCCCAAGGTCTCTGCCTCAACAATATGGTCAGGCAAGCTGTTCCACATCGAGATTACTCTTTGGGTGAAGAAATATTTCAGAATATCAGTGCTAAATTTACCTCTGGTCAACTTCCATTTGTGACCGCGAGTTCTACTAACAACACTTGGTTGAAGGAATCCTACATAATTCACTTTGTTAATCCCTTTAACATATTTAAAGACCTCAATCCGATCACCCCTAAGTCTCCTTTTTGTAAGACTAAAGAGATTAAGGATCTTCAGCCTCTTCTCATAGCTTTCATCTTTTATACCCGGAATTAGCTTAATGGCTCTTCTCTGAACTTTCTCTAGAGCCTCTATGTCTTTCTTAAAGTATGGTCCCCAGAACTGTACACAATACTCTAGATGTGGTCTGACGAATGTGTTGTACAAAAGAAGCATCACCTCCTTGGATTTGTACTCAATACTTTTGGCAATGTATCCCAGCATCCGATTGACTTTTTTAACTGCAACAGCACAATGGCTAGAGCGTGTGAGGGTTTGGTCAACAATCTCTCCCAGATCTTTTTCGTGTGGAGCACCTTCCAGTTTAAAACCTCCCATGAAGTAATCCCGTCTAATGTTTTTATTACCTACATGTACAACTTTATATTTTGCTACATTAAATTTCATTTGCCACATTTCTGCCCAATTCTGGATTCTATCCAAATCATCCTGAATCACTTAAATGGACTCTAAACTATTGGCCAAACCTCCCATTTTAGTATCATCCGCAAATTTAACTAATCTGCTCTCAATATTCCTATCAAGGTCATTAATGTAGATGAGGAACAGCAGGGGTCCCAACACAGATCCCTGGGGGACACCACTCCCCACCATACCTAGCTCAGATGAGATACCACTGACCACCATTCCTTGTGTTCTGTCCTGCAACCAGTTTTGAATCCACTTCAGAATACCTCCTGTAACTCCAATGGAGCTCATTTTAAAAATTAGTCTCTTATGCGGTACTGTGTCAAATGTTTTCTGAAAATCCAAGTATATGATGTCATAAGCCCTGCTCTGGTCATAAGTCTTGGTGCCCTCTTCAAAAAATTCCAGAAGGTTTGTCAGTTATGACCTTCCCTTACGGAAACCATGTTGGCTATCCCTCAAGATATTGTTATATTCAAGAAATAAGTCCAGCTCATCTTTTATGATAGATTCCGATATTTTGCACGCAATGCAAGTTAAACTGACTGGCCTGTAATTTCCTGGCTCAGTACGGTCCCCTTTCTAATATATTGGTATTATATTGCCCTGTTTCCAATCATTTGGTATTTCTCCAGTTTCTAAAGACCGTCTGAAGATGGCGGATAGCGGCTTAAAGATGATCTCACTAACTTCTCTGTGCACTCTTGGATATAAGCCATCAGGACCCGTCGCCTTATCTGCCTTAGTTTATGCAACTTGTCTAATACTTCGTTATCCCTAACCTCAATTTCCGCTAAATAATCTTGAGCATTGGACATGCCCTCTGGCCGAATAAAGACCCGCTCTGAGGTAAAATTCTCAACAAAGGAACTGTTTAAGGTATTCGCAATATCCTTGTTATCATATGGCAGCGATCCATTTTTATTCTTTATGCACTTAACCTGCTCTTTGACTTTCCTTTTTCTGCTACAGTACTGAAAGAGGCGCTTACGGTTAGTTTTTGCCCCTTCTGCAATTTGTCTTTCATACAGTCTTCTAGCATTCCTCAGCTCTTTTTTGACCACAGCCTGCATTTTACAGTATTCAGCCTTAGTGTTCTCATTGTTATCCTTGATGTACATCTTATAAAGATTCCTCTTTTCCTCAAACTCCTACGAATAGCTGTGGTCATCCACTGAGGATTCTGCTTTTTCAGCTTACTTTTGGACACCTTTGGAATGAATTTGCATTGTGAATCAAGTAAAGCCCGCTTGAATCTTTCCCACATCTTATTTACAGACTCACAGTCCAGGAGTGTCTCCCATTTTATTTCACTTAGATATGAGCACATCCTGTCAAAGTTTGCTCGCCTAAAATTGAAAATTTTTGTTTTTGAAGACACCTTTTTAACTTCCCATGAAACATCAAAATTAACAGCAGAGTGATCACTTGTCCCAAGAGGCTCCAGTACCTCAACATTGCTAATTCCATCTGGGTCATTACAGAGCACTAAGTCTAAATTTGCCTTCTCTCTTGTAGGTTTATTAACATACTGCACCGAAAAATTATCATTTATAACATCTAGAAATTCTTCCTCCCCCCTACCCTGTCCTTTCACCATTTCCCAATCGATACCAGCATAATTTAAGTCTCCCATAATAATAGTCCCTCCTCCTCTACAAGTTTGCGTAATCCTCTTAAAGAGCATTTCATTGACTGTACTGTCCAAAGCTGGTGGTCGATAGCATACACCTATGTTTAAACCTGTCTCGTGTTTGCCAATGAGCCTGACCCAGATATCTTCGCAGGGCAAGGAATGTTCAATTTCAGGAATTTCCTGCACATTTATGTTTTCGTTCACATAGAGTGCTACACCCCATCCTCGCCTATTGCATCTATCCTTCCTAAAGAGCTTATAACCTTCTATATTATATTCATCTCCATCCTCTTCACTAAGCCATGTCTCTGTAATCCCAACTATGTCATAGCCTTCACTAATCATATCGGCCTCAAGTTCTGGAAATTTATTTTTAATGCTTCTTGCATTTAGATAAAAACATTTCAGGTTATCATGAACGCTCTTCCCCTTCGATTTCCCATGTGCCCGCTGCTCCAAGCCCCTCACTACACTTTGTTGCTTTCAAAGTATATCATCAATAGTGCATGTAACGCTGTCAGCTTCCATCAGGGCAGTCTGCATTTCTCTCTGTGTAAAACTCTCTAACCTCCTTGCCCCCCAAGTCCCTAGTTTAAATAACTCTGTGCTACCCTCAACATACGCTGGCCCAGTGCAAAGGTACCCCTCCGGTTCAGGTGAATTTTTGCGGAATTCAAGACAACTCGGAAGTTAATAAGACGTTGGAACTCCAATTTGGAAATTTCTGACTTTTGACATCATTGCATTTACGCCGCAGTTTAACTCGAAGAAGGAAAAAATATGGATGCTCAAAGAAAGTTTGGCATACTGTGGCACATTGCTGCATACAAAAAAATATTTGCAGCAGCAATTAATGCTTATTTTGGATGCAAATGCTAAGTGTAATGTGGTGCTACTAGCCGGCGTCACTAGCTAATCAAAACGGGGCTATTTAAAAAGAAAAAAAACAAGACAGTAAAAATATACCTCGTATAAACGTATTTCATATATTCCACAATCAAATTATTTGTCAAAATGTCAAAAAATACTTTTGTCTTACCAAGGACCGTATATACAGTCCATGTGTCTTACCATTAACGATGAAGGCGGCCATGTTTTCTTGTGGTCACTGAGGTCATGTCGGATAAATCGGAGCTCTGAAATGATACCTGAGTTACTGACCTGTAATTTCGGATTTTGACGCCATTCAATTAATTTTTAACAACTCGGAGCTCTTTTTTTTCGAATTGCGAGTGGTATTGAACACAGCATTCTTCTCATGAATGAAATGTTCGTTATTTACCAAAGTCAGCCAGTTTCCACTCGCTGAGTTTCAGTTAATGTAACCTATCGGCATTGTTCGGTGGAACCTTCAGAATGCTACAAACAGAATCGCAGACACAGCAGAAGAAATTTAATTTGCTGAAAAAGTGTGACGTCACTTTCGCTGGGGTCAATACTCACTTCCTTGACAATGGTTCACGCTCACAGCATAGCAACACATTCACTCATACGCTTAACATATGGCACGAAATACCTACATATTTGACGATCAAAAATCTAGTGAGAAATGCTTCCTGTTCTTTTATAATGAGCTTAATTTGGGTTTAAGATCGCTGAAAATAAAGCTTAATTCCATACATAGACATGAGGACCATGGCGATAAACACTGTTCTAGTTCTTTGCTTATGGTTTGGGCGTGAACCAGTTGCTACGGTTAGGGCAAATTGACCTCAAAATTATGTCACCACTTTTCCAGCGTATAGGCACGAGCATAGACATATACATCTATGGGCACGAGCACTTGGAAGATCGGTCTGAGCTATGGAAGGCTGTACGCCTAAGGCGAAAGAGAAGAGAAAACTACAAACTTTCTGCAAAGAATACGCAAGTTATCCGTCTGTGATAATTCCTTCACGGAAAGGTGAGAACTACGGATTTTGTACATTATGCATGCAAGACTTTGGCATCGGGCATGGTGGTATTAGCAACATCAGCGATCATGTAGGAACTAAAAACCACAAATCATATGCCGATGCTGTTGAAAACTACCAGCAAATTGAGTATTTTTTTTTTTTGCCGTTCCATCTGACAACAATGATACCATAAATCCAGAGGTACTTTTCACTGAAGCAATAGCTGAACACGGAATACCAATTGCCCTCTCAGAGCATGTGGGTCTGTTATTCGGGAAAATGTTTCCTGATTCGAAGATGGTCTGTGAAATCTTTTCAGGAAATACAGAAAGAGTCACCCTTTAGTATGGCTACAAATCTAATGTACAATGATAAAACCTAGTAAGCAACATTTTCATTGTTTTGAGTAAATCTAGATTAAAGGATCCGGATCTGGACCAAGAAAACATTGATCTGTATTAAACTACAACGTACAAGTGTGATCTTTATGAAGGGTCATTAACATCATGTTTAATCATCGAAAAATTAAGTTTTTCTCATTGACCTTAAGTGTCCGTAGTTGACCTTTTGTTAGATAATAGGTTTTACTTTTGTACATTAGAGATGGGGGCAATGACTGTTAACAATGTTAAGCTTTATCTCATATGTGTGCGATACTTTGATGAAACATTAATTTAGCAGACTTCACAGCAGGCATTGATAGTTTTCCCATCATCACCCCTCCATGCACCCCGGATCAGCTGGTTTCTTTCGACAACGATGGTTTACAAACACTGCTGAACTCACTCGCCCCCCTCAAAACCTGGACCGTCTCATTCCCCCACTCTGCCCCCTGGTTCTCCCCTCACCTACATCAGCTGAAAGCCAAAGGACGTCAGCTAGAGCGGCTTTCTAACAAAAACGGACTCGCTATTCACAAACAGATGCACCATGCCCACATCCTCCAATACAAAATCGCACTCTCCTCAGCTAAATCCAAATATTTCGCAGAACAAATCACTGCTGGTGCTGGGAACACCAGGGCCCTGTTCTCTTTGGTCAACACCTCACTCCGCCCCCCTGATTCCCTTCCCCCACACTTCTACTCTACCGACCACTGTAATTCCCTGTTGTCATTTTTCAACACAAAAATAGCAACCATCCACCAGCAACTGACCCCTCATATGTCCAGTTGTCCACCTCCTCTTGTTCCCCACCCCCCCCTCTCTCCTGCTTCCAACTCCCCTCTGCCGCTGACTTATCAAAACTCATCAGAATCAGAATCAAATTTATTGTCATTATACAATTGTACAATGAGATTCGAGGCAATGCCTTAAAGTGCACATAAAAACACACATTAAAAAACCAAAAAAACACCACATTCAGTCCATTCACACAAAAAAAAAATTGCACAATTGAATAAAAATGAAAATAATACATAATAAATAATATATGATAAATAGTTAGTGCATGTACATGTTTAGCAGGGTTATGGCTTTGGGGAAGAAACTGTTTTTGAGACGATTTGTCCTTGATTTGATGCACCTGTATCGCCTCCCCGAGGGCAGGAGGTTGAACAATTGATGATTGGGGTGTGTGGTGTCCGTAGCTATAGTTCTCGCCCTGTTCAGGCACCGTGTGTTGTAAATGTCACTTAGGGAGGGGAGAGGGCGGCCAATTATCTTCTGAGCTGACTTTACAACCTTCTGCAGCCTATTCCTGTCAGCCTCAGAACAGTTGCCGAACCACACTGAGATGCAGTTTGTCAGCAGGCTCTCAATGCAGCATCTGTAGAAGGTCTCCAGCAGCTTACCATCCAGGTTGTTCCTCCTGAGCACCCTCAGGAAGTGTAGTCGCTGCTGGGCCTTCTTAGCAACAGCTGAGGTATTCGCGGACCAGGAGAGATCAGCAGAGATGAGGGTGCCCAGATATTTGAAGGTTTGGGTCCTTTCCACGCAGTCACCGTTGATGTAAAGGGGGGCAAGTGCAGTTTTGTTCTTCCTGAAGTCTATGATGATTTCTTTTGTTTTTGTAGTGTTCAGCATCAAGTTATTAGCTGAACACCACGCTGTCAGATTCAGGACCTCATTTCTGTAGCTGGACTCATCACCTCCCGTAATCATCCCAACCACTGTGGTGTCATCGGCAAATTTAACTATGATGTTACTGGGGTGGGCGGGGGTACAGTCATGGGTATACAGGGAATAGAGCAGGGGGCTCAGCACACAGCCCTGGGGAAAGCCGATGCTGAGTGTGCGGGAGGAAGAGAGGTGGGGGACGAGTTTCACCCTCTGGGGGCAGTCGGTCAGGAAATCCTTAATCCAAGAACAGGTGAGTGAAGGGAGGCCCAGGTCAGTCAGCTTGTTAATCAGAATGTCTGGGATGATGGTGTTGAAAGCTGAGCTATAGTCCACAAAGAGCATTCTCACATAGTTCCCCTGCTTCTCCAGATGGCTTAATGCAGCGTGAAGAACTGCGGTTATGGCACCTTCAGTGGATCTATTCTCCCGGTAGGCAAACTGGTGTCAGTCAAAGCTGGGAGATAGACAGGCTTTGATGTGTTGTTGGACCAGCCTCTCAAAGCACTTAGTGATGATCGGTGTAAGAGCTACTGGACGGTAGTCTCTGAGGCTGTCTATGGCAGGTTTCTTCGGAACAGGGACAATTATGGATGATTTCAGGCAGGCAGGGACAATAGCTTGTGACAGGGAGAGGTTGAAGATGGTAGTGAAGACCCGAGAGAGCTGATCAGCACATGCCTTGAGCACTTTCCCCGGCACGCCATCTGGACCCGTAGCTTTCCTGGGGTTCAGTGCGCTCAGCACCCGTCTCACGTCATGCTCCACAACAGTGAGTGAGGGGGGGATGGGGGCTGGTGCAGGCTGTAGTGGTGAGGCTGTGTGCTGTTGTGTCTCAAAGCGTGCAAAAAAACTGTTCAGCTCCTCTGCTAATGACACATTTGGGTTACTGGATGTCACCTCCTGGCCTCTGTAGTTGGTAATGCTTTGTATGCCCTGCCATACCTGCCGTGGTTTGTTGTCAGAGAGGTGGCTCTCTACCTTCCTCTTGTAGTCTGCCTTAGCAACTCTAATTCCCCTCTTCAGGTCAGCGCAAGCAGCACCGTACAAAGCACTGTCCCCTGCTCTAAATGCTGAGTCACGGGCTCTGATGAGTGCTCGGACATGGCTGGTCATCCAGGGTTTTTCTTTGGGGAAGACTCATATCCGTTTCTCTGTGGTGACATTTCCAATGCAAAACTTGATTTAAGAAAGAACAATCTCTGTATGTGTTGCCAGGTCCTCATGCTCAAATACATCCCATTCAGTGTATTCAAAACAGTCCTGTAACTGAGGGAGAGCAGCCTCGGGCCAGGTTGTAATAATCTTTGTGGCTGGTGCTGCCCTCTGTCTGAGGGAGATGTATGCGGGAGCAAGAAGCAATGAGAGGTGGTCTGACTGGCCCAAGTGAGGGAGGAGGATAGCTCTGTAAGCGTGCTCAATATTAGTATAGACGTGGTCTAATGTGTTCAATCCTCTGGTTGGGCATTTCACGTGTTGGTAAAGAGCGGGGAGTACCGATTTCAGATTTGCCCTATTAAAATCACCAGCTATTACATGAGCACCGTTCGGATGGCTATGTTGTTGCTTATTTATAGCATTTGACAGGAGCGCTAGAGCAGTGCTTACATTAGCGTCAGGAGGAATGTAAACAGCGGTTACAATAACTACTGTTAGCTCCCTCGGTAGGAAGAGGGGACGGCATTTCACAGTCATGAATTCCAGGTCAGAGGAACAGTGGTTGTCTATTACAGTGCTGTTGTTAGACCAGTCGTTATGCACATAAACACAGAGCCCCCCTCCCCTGCTCTTACCCGAGGCTTGGTTTCTGTCCCGGCGGTGGAGAGTGCGACCCGCTAGCTGTACGGTAGCATCAGGGATTTGCGGATTAAGCCAAGTCTCTGTTATGATGAGGACACAGCAGGTTGGACAAAGCGATTCGCAGCTATAAGTAGTTCCAGTTCGTCAGTTTTATTGACCATGGATCTCGCGTTGGAGAGAAACACACTCGGAAGAGGAGGCTTGTAAGGATGTTTCCTGAGCTGCTTCAGTGGGCCGGCCCTGCAGCCCCGCTTCTGCCGTCTTTCTCTCCGCCGTCTACGCCGAGTGCCGGATCCGATAACAATCCAGGGAGCGTCTGGAGGTCTTGCAATCTCGATCGGTATACTGAATGTGCGTTGAAAGTTACCAGAGACAGGTACTTCGTGTCGAAACCCAATGTCCAGCAAATCTTGGCGACTATAACACCAGTTCGCTGAAGTATGCTTGTCCAAAAAACACAAAAAACACACCAAAAAGCACAAAAAGGTAGAGCCTAAAGCCGCTGCGAACATGCGCGCCGCCATCTCATCTGGAATTCCAAGCCATCCACCTGCCAACTTGACCCCTGCCATCCTCCCTGGTTATAGCCTCCCTCCCCTCTCTGCTGCCCCAATAACTGCCATCATCCATTCCTCCCTCTCCTCTGGTTCTGTCCCTCCATTGTTACACCGATTCTGAAGAAACCTGGTTTAGACCCCAACTTCTTTAATAACCTTCGTCCCATCTCCAACTTGCCATTTCTCTCTAAAATCCTGGAAAAAGCAGTGGCATCACAGATTCAGACTCACCTCTCAAACAGTAACCTCTATGAACAGTTCCAGTCCGGTTTTCGCCCCCATCATAGCACAGAAAAAGCCATCCTCAAAATCACAAACGACCTCCTGATGGCAGCTGACTCAGGACTATTATCTATCCTCATCCTCCTCCATCTAAGTGCGGCCTTTGACACCATTTCCCACTCCATCCTCCTTGACCGACTAGCCTCCATTGGATTATCTGACACACCTCTAGACTGGTTCCGCTCTTATCTCTCTGGCTGTACTCAATTCATTGAGTTAAAATCATTCACATTCCATCCCTCCCCCCTCTCCTCTGGTGTTCCCCAAGGCTCTGTCCTTGGTCCTATTTTATTCATTATCTACCTCCTCCCACTTGGTCTGATATTCCGTAAACACAACATCCATTTCCACTGTTATGCGGACGACACCCAGCTCTACGTTTCCTCCAAACCCTCTTCTACCCTCCCACCCTCCTCCCTCTGTGCCTGTTTACAGGAAATCAAATCCTGGTTCACCTCTAATTTCCTTAAACTCAACAGTGACAAAACTGAGGTAGTCCTCATTGCCTCCAAATCCACTCTCAACAAACATCCCAGTTTCACCCTCACCATTGACAACTCCTCGGTTTCCCCTTCCCCTCAGGTTAAGAGTTTGGGTGTTGTCCTGGACAGCACCCTATCATTCCATACCCACATCAACAACACCATCTGGTCAGCCTACTTTCACCTTCGAAATATCAACCGCCTCCACCCTTCACTCACTCCCAATAGCACAGCAATCCTGGTTCATTCTCTCGTCACCTCCCGTTTAGATTACTGTAATTCCCTTGTCTTTGGTCTCCCCCACAAACTCCTTTATAAGCTTCAACTAGTCCAGAATGCAGCTGCCCGTATCATCACCAGAACCCCTGTCACCAGTCACATCATCCCCGTTCTAAATCAACTTCACTGGCTTCCCATCAAACACCGCATCGACTACAAGATCCTCCTCCATACTTTCAAGGCCATCCATAACCTCGCCCCCCCATACCTGTCTGACCTCCTTCAAATCAACATTCCCAACCGGTCTCTCAGGTCTGCCTCCTCTGTCAACCTGACAGTCCCCTCATACTGTATGTTTACCATGGGGTCTAGAGCTTTCAGCCACTCTGCCCCACACCTCTGGAACTCCCTCCCCCCTGACATCAGAAACACTGACTCCATTTCCATATTCAAATCCCACCTCAAAACTCACCTGTTTAGGCAGGCATATGCCTGACCTCCTTCACTGTTGCTCTGCTGCAAACTCTTTCTGCTTTTATATATATAATTTGGTTTTCTTCTATTTTAAACTGTGACTACTTGTTTTTTAATTGTTGTATGGCGACCTTGAGTGCCTTGAAAGGCGCCTTATAAATAAAATGTATTATTATTATTATTAAACCATTGGACATGTGATTTCAGTACTTTTGTCACGATGCAACTGTGATACGACATCGACTGGAGAGAAAATTTCAACATACTGGAAAGCGAAATGAACATTCTTGAATTTTCCTGGCAAAACTTAGTTTGTCTTGCTGCTGATAACGCTGCTGTTATGATGGGAAATAAGACGGGAGTGGCAACATTTCTGAAAGAGGAATTCCCATCTGCTTACATTGCAGGTAAGAAATTTGTCATTTTAATATGAATCACATCGGGGGGGTGATGTTTATCAGTGTTATGCTGCCCAAACCCGGCTGGTTACCCGGGCAGGTGGAAGCTATGCCCGATTTTTCAAAATGTATTTAGGGATGGAACGGTTCAAGTGAAAAGTCTGAACCGTTCGGTTCACTAGTCATGGTTCGAGGCATGTATGTATTGTTCGCTTCAAGGCAACCTCAGGAATAAAAGTGAAACTTGTCAGTTCGCGTGGATGAGTGTCGAGTGTGGAATGCAATATTCGTAAGTTCCTTGTATGGTAAATTTTATAACAAGTTTGGTAGGATACTTTGATTTAGATCATCAGATGATCTGTGGTATGAAGTTTTAAAAAACTTAGGTTGTGAATTGGTGCCATTGTATTTGGACAAAAGTTGAAAGTATGCATCGAATGTTTTGTTTTAAATTCTGTTGTGGATTATTAAATTGTTTTGACAGATTCATTGTTTGGATAGCTTGTGTTGGATAGAATACATTATTGGATAGATTACATTGGTTTAGGCAGAAAATTTACCTGAACATTGGTTTAGAAAAAAAAAAAGTCTTCTGAAGTCAATCTATTCAAATTTGGTGATTTTGATTGCTAGTGCAAATATATAAATATAATTTTTTTTTTTAACTGGAAATATATTGATTTTCAACTTGGTCAAATTTTAGTTGAATACACTGAAAAACTCATAAGGTGTATGAATATTCACATTTCTCCGTCAGAAATTACTCCTAGTAGTAGAAAAATCTGAAGGAAAGCTCAAAAATAATGCTACTCAGATCACCTAGATTTTGCTCTGAAATCGACCTGATTTCGAGTGACGTCACGAGTTGTACTGTGTAGCCCAGGTGTGTTGAATATGCAGAATGTTAAGAAGCGTTTCAAGAGTTCGCATGTTGAACGATACGTTTGCTCAATTTTGATTTCGCCGCGAGTCACCCCCTGGAGCCGTTCGCCTATGTTAGGTAGCGTCATGAGCAAACATATCGTTCAACATGCGAACTCTTGAAACGCTTCAAAACATTCTGAGTATTGAACGCAGTGCGAAATCAAAATGGCGGAAAGGTTACATTGCATGTCAACATAGCGGTTCATTTAACTTAGCCCTAGCTTCATAACTCGTGAACAAGCTCAGCAAGCTAAATAAATCCATTATACAGTTTAATACTATTGACTTATCTCACTAGGTTTTCTTTCTTTGCAAGCCTCGCTTGATACAGCTATAAAGTATAGCAAGGTGCTGGCTGCTTTCTGAATCAATGTGGATCATGGGAATTGTAGTTTTTAATTTGGCACAGCCATACCCCGATTCATGGGATAGTTTGCCGCGAACTGTTCGTTCAGAGAGAGCCGGGCGGTCCCTCTTGTAGCGCTTCGTAGCGTTATGCCGTATTGAACGCAGGGCGGCTGTCTAGCCCGGAATCCCAGTCTGTCCCATCCACCCAGCGCGCGCGAGTTGCCTGTGCTGGGCCTCTTGCTCTGGTTAAGCCAACTCTAACTAGTGTTTATTTTATTTAACAAATTATGGACAAAAACGGTCTTGATATGAGTTTCGAGGTAGATACATACGGCGAGGGGGAGGAAAGCGACGATGTTCATACATCAGACAGTGATATTGATGACAGTGATTTGGGGGATTTCGACTGGGAAAACGAAGACACCGATCGTGAAGATGGACTTGCTGCGGCTGGTGCTGCTGTAGCCCTTGGCCCTGCCGATGCCGCTAGAGCGCCAGTTGGCCCGGCTCCATATCAGTATGAGCTCAAACCAGCAAGAGAGACTGAATCAGCGCGCGCCGGATTGCTTGCCCACACGTCAATTTCATCAGTGAATTATCATGCTAGCAAGCTAGCTAAATACAAGCTATCGGTGTGCTATCCTTTTTAGCTCAATGGCCAGTTGGCAAACTAGCTAAATACATTGGTGTGCCAGCTATAACATAACATAATTGAGTTGTGTCATCTGGAATCTTCTCCTCATTATTTGCCGTTAGTTCTTATAATTAGCAAAAGTTCAGCAGCTCAATACATTCAAAGTCCTATTAAACACAGTTCAAAATATCCACGACATTCTCTTGGTAAATCTTTGAGTTTATGGTGTCCTGACAGAGCTCCTTTAAAATGAATGATATTCTGAACTCATAATACTGTCCACCAAGGCAAAAGGAAATAAACCAATTTTTTGTTGAATTCGATCCAAGACCATAACATACGCCTACTAGTTATACTCGATTTAATAGAAGCATGATCCTGACGAAATTCGCCCTAGTTACTGAGATTCGGCACATGCAAGTGGATATTATTTGTGAAGAGCAGAAGCAAAAACAAATTTTTGCATTTTTCTCAAAATGGCTGCTGATGGATTTAATTTCATTTGCCTTTGTGGGGCAGAATAGTCATCTCACTCTTTCCTGTCATAGGAAGCAGAAAGAGTGCGGTACCAAGAGTGCCTTTATCAGCTATATTTTAGGCCCTGTCCACACATACATGGATATTTTTGAAAATGTTGGATTCTCAATGCGTTTCAATCTTTCGTCCACACATAAACTGTGATTTTCTTCACTGAACATGGTCTTTTTGGAAAATGCCTTCCAGGGTGAGGATATCTTGAAAATATTCAAGTGCAAACAAGGAAAACAGAATTGTTGGCCTGTGATGTCAGAGTTTGTGCGCCATTTCGCAAATTTATTTCACAGCTTTGAGTATAGGGCTTCATATGCAGTTGTCAGTGTTTACTATGCATTTTGCAATAGACTCCCCAAGATTACAAGCCTGTGATGAAGAGGAGTCTGAAGATTACCTCCCTCCATTCACTTGCATACTGTCTACATCAGGGGTTCCCAAACTCATTCCTGGGGCCTCCCTGTGTATGCTGGTTTTTGCTCCATCCTGGTTTGCAATCATAGGATTTTAACAAGCTGTTAATTTATCTTAATTAGGTGCATTTTTGTTCAGAGCAGCAAATTTATCCTCTCTTGACAAACAGTATTTTGACAGATATGCATACAAACAGTGTGGAATAAATTCCGCATCCACATTGTAATATATGAGTAACAACTGCATAGAAAGAGTAGAAAAATGTACCCAATCAAAGGAAAAAAAATCAATGGGTTCCTAGTTGGTGAAACTGTGGGCACAAGGTTGCAAAAACTAACAATTTACTAAACAAGCAAATGACAGAGTCGAACCTATTTCATGTTATGTTTTTGAGATAGAGTGCAAGCAAATTATTTTGAAAGAACTCTGATCGCCTGTCTTCAGCAACCTAATTTGAAGGTTATGGATTTCCTCAGTACCTGATTTGATCTATTTAAATATGTTATTACCTGAAATTGCTTGCCACACAGGAAAAAAAAAAAAAAAAAAAACTTTATATGCAAGGGTCTTTTATTCGGTCTTTATTCTTCATGGCAGAAATGGATATTTCTATTAAAATTTGGCTTAAAACAGCAATTAACAAATTTAAACACAAAAAGCACCCAATTTGGACAAATTAACAGCTTGTTAAAGTCATTTGATGGCACTTATGGTTGGGACAAAAACCAGCATACACAGGGAGGCCCCAGGACCGAGTTTGGGAACGCCTGGGGCCGGTTGCACCAAACATATCATAAGTGCTTGTTGTAAGACACCAAACTTAGGACAGTGCTGAGACATGTCGTAACTGCCATTTCTCCAAAAACTCTTATGTGTGTCATAAAATCCGTATCTTAAGATATGTCTTAGGACATGTCCTAAATGACATACACAAACATCCCTGGCCGTGAAGTCCTGACTGGTGTCTCCAACTTTAGGAAGGTCAAATCTGAGTGGCAGACAGTCAATTTTGGATGGTGAAATGTATGGATGTATGCATGCATGAGCAGTTTATATGATATATACAATAATATATAAATAAATATTAGTATCATAGAATGAACGGAACTAAGACAGCTACATATAGCACACACAAAAGCAAAGAGGTGCTTTTTCTCTGAAGTATAACAAAAAAAAAAAAAAAGCATCCTGGTGCAGTCTTGAATGAACAACCCAGAAAGTGCCAAACATCAGAGGGCGTGTGAAATTCTTCTGGAAAAACTTGACTGACATCAGTATTTTTCGGCGACGTACTGAATGGAGCTAAGCAAAGGGCTACAAAATCGTCTCTGTTTAACCAATTAGGCTACTCAAAGCCTGTCCCCATTTACTTTGCTCAATCAGTAATCAAACAGTAGATTTGCTTATTAATAAGTTGAATGAGTAGATACTCCAATTTATCAAGATGGCATGTTTGATTATCGCATTTTGAAAATTAAATGGCCATAGAACGGCACAGTTTTGCAAGAATGTGATTGCACAATTTTTTGTGGGCTTACATTTGGCCATTTCGGGCGATTGCGATAATTTATATCTCAATGTCAGGTTACACAGAATGTTTTCCACCTTGTGTATTTTTTATATGCCTAAAATCCACAGTGATCTTAAAATGAATCTCTTTATGTTTAATTAATCTGTTATAATCTCCTAAAAATGCTACAATGAGAGATGAAATTCAGAGTTGGGATGTGGCAATGTTAAACCACGATTTTTTAAAAGTGTGACCACTTGCCGCCGTGGGGTATGTAGGCAGTTGCGTGCAATTTCTTTAAATGTACGTACTTGAAGTGGTCTCACTGTAGCAATTTTAGGAGATTATTACATATAAATTAAAAGGAAAGAGATTTATTTTAAGATCGCAGCACACTTAATTCACCTCCCACCACACGTAGGTTTCTGTCGTGATTCCGTGTCCTAACTTGTGTTGGTGCAACGGCTCTTTTCGCCGTTGATAGCCATTGCACCAATTTGTCTTTGCAACACAGCACTTAGGACAAGGCTTGTCGTAAGTCATCGTTAGTGCAACCCATTTTCGTGCGTAACTTTAGGACAGCACTTAGGACGGTTGGTGCAACCGGCCCCCGGTCTACATATATCACACAACATACTTCACTTTTAAAAGCAGGTGCACGGGCTCATGCGCATTAAAACACAGTTTTATAAAACAGGCAAAATAATAGCAAATAAATTAATATAAAATAAAATGGGATGGCTTGTAGCCAAACTGAAAGACTGCTCACACAGGTTGCTGCAGGAAACCGGTGGGTCAGAGGAATGGAAACATGAGCGCTGTTGAGAGAGACACAGGTCTCAAACAAAGTTCATTTTCTCCTGATCTGTTGGTCTTAAAAATGTCATTGTAGCACCAGAATGTTCAGAAGATTTGTGGCCTGTGAAAAATAAGTCCAATATTTAATTCTGTGAGCACGGGGCAAAATAATCGGTGATAATCTGTGCTCACGTTCTCTTCCCCCCATTGGAATCAATATATTCAGGATCTTCCACTAGTCTATCTAAAGGGGCGGGGCACCCATGTGACTGATACCACAAATTACTCCTTGTTGAGGAGTCTTGCACTTCACATTCTTTCGTACTGGTCAAATCAAGTGTGCCTCTCTCAAGATTTCCCGCCAGGAATCTCAATTGAAGTGTGTGGTGGGAAAAATATCCCAAAATGTTCTAAATTCAGAGTATTACTATAATCACAGTTCAACAGAGAGAACTCAGCCAGGTTCTTGTGGCCCCTTAAAACTGCTGTAAGAATATGGAGCTGAGAGGAAACAAAAACTCATAAATCTGCCAAAAAACCAAGACAGCAAAGCCCCTAGCAGACCAACCAAGGCTGGCTAGATGAGCTACTCTTCCAGAATGACCATATAGGAAGTCAACCAATAAGCAGCTCCATTATATGAGCCGGCTCAATCCAGTTTATTCTGGAAATATCCAGGAATCCAGCCCACTTGGGCATCCACACTGATCCTCAAGTAAACCCTATGTTTGGGAGGATCAGATACGGTCTTTGAGCGTCCCTGGAGGCTTAAAATGAATTTACACTATTACATAATGGCAAGCTTGTAACCAAGGGTGGAGTGATGCTATAGAGCTCCAGATGTCACGTGATTCCTTTTGTTTATGCCACCATTTTGGCAGGAAAAGCCAAAGTGAAAATGAATGGCGCTAGTGGTGATTTCAAGCCATCAGAGTTCACTGCCTGCTTTACATGCAAAGAAATTGAGCTATATAATTCAAAACTTAATAGGTTAAAGAACATTGACCCTTATAATGCCTCAGGTGTGCTTTTTACAAGTATTGACTCAGCCGGATCGGACAGTGTTCCAGACCTGCAGTATCTAGCAACTACAAATACCTGATCAACTTTCTCTTTATAGAGTCTCTCAAAGCATACAAGAGGGATACAAATGGATGCAATTTGGCTTTGTGATGAATAGGCCTGTGTCCACAGGAAACTTTTTTTTGTGCTGGCTGCGTCAGTTTTTAATGCAAATACTATGAAGTTTAGCACTGACAGTGCTCAACGTCCTCAACGACCAAAATGTCCTCAGCATACAGCTTTTTTCCACGGCGCTCTCGGCTGGAAATAGTTCAACTTTTGGAACACTGCCGGGCTCATCAATGTCACTTCTCTTGCGCTGACAAATCACACTCGTAAATTGGGAGGAACTAACAATATCAGTAGTGAGAAACTTTTCCTGCTGCCACAGTCGTGTTTCTAATCAATTAGCTTGCTGCACTTAAGGTTTGCTTACTGTTGCCCATTTTGGGACGTTAAATTTGCTGACAAATTATTCAGTATTAATAAAAATACAATTTTTTCGTATTTTTGTTACATTCTTTGCCCCTTTCCTAAGAGCACCTGGTACTGTGATTTTGATTTTCTACCCAAGACGCGCTCCTTTTCCCGATTCATTTGATTTATTCAGTATTAATGTTTACAACAACTGTAGACTCCAACAGCTTTAGCTAGCTTGGTATTCTGTGATTGCTTAGGTTCCCATTTATTTTAATCTGGGTTGCAACGTTTCTCAAAGCATGGTTGGGAGCTACATTAGCAACTTCGCAACATAGTTCGAACCATTGACTTTATTCAATTCCAATTGCACTTTTGGGAAATGAAAATTCATTAGCTTAGTTGCTACAGTTATTCGCGGTTTCATTTCACTGAATAAGCTAATCTTGACATTTACAACGACACATAGAGGAAATGCTCAGACAGTCTTCGCAACTTTTAGCAAAAATCAGCGCTAGAGAGTAGCGCTCTGTAAATGTGATCATGGGTGCTTCCAGCTCTGAAAGCGCTGCCTGTAGACACAAGTCTGAAGTGCCTGTTCATCACAGTTGCGTTAGCATCAGCAACACTGCAGAATAATTTAACTAGCTTATTCGCTGTGCTCAACGTGCATGTTAACTAGCTTGTGTCACCACGTTATCACAGTTTGAATGAATGCCTAAAGGCATTACCTAAGACATAAAATTATTCACTTTTCACAAATACAATCAGCAAGTTAGCTGCTTGCCGTATGCCTGCCAGTGTTTTTAACCACGCACTTTCCTGTCAATATGGCGATTTTTGATTGCATGACGTCAGCTCCCGGAGCTCCATGGGACAATACACCAATCTGAATTACAACCCCAATTCCAAAATAGTTGGGACAAAGTGTATGTTGTGAATAAAATCAAAACGCAATGACATTCAAATCACACCAGCCAGTATTTTATTCACAATAGAACAGAGATAACATAGCAAATGTTGAAACTGAGAAATTTTACAATTTTATTCACAAAATGAGCACATTTTATATTTGATGGCTGCTACAGGTCTCAAAAAAGTTGGGACAGGGGCCTGTTTACCATGGTATAGCATCCCTTTTCAATTTAACACAGAGAGGAGGCGTCTGGGCAATGAGGAGACAAGTTTCTTGAGTTTAGCCATTGGAATTTGATCCCACTCTTGTTTAATACAGGCTTCCAGCTGCTGGAAAGTTTTGGGTCTCCTTTGACGGAATTTTCGTTTCATTTTGCACCAAATTTTCTCAATCGGTGAAAGATCAGGACTGCAGGCAGGCCAGTTCAGCACACGGACTCTTCTACTACGAAGCCATGCTATTGTAATAGCTGCAGTGTGTGGTTTTGCATTGTCTTGCTGAAATACACAAGGCCTTCCTTGGAAAAGATGTCGTCTGGAGGGGAGCATATGTTGCTTTAAAACCTTTATATACTTTTCATCATTCATGGTGCTTTTTAAAACATGCAAGTGTCCCACACCATATGCACAAATGTATCCCCATACCATCAGAGATGCTGGCTTGTGAACTGAACGCTGATTAAAGGAGGGGTGGTCTTTCTCCTCTTTAGCCCGGAGGACACGACGCCCATGATTTCCAACAAGAATGTCAAATTTGGACTCGTCTGACCACAAGACACTTTGCCACTTTGCTACAGACCATTTTAAATGAGTCTTGGCCCACAAAACACGGCAGCACTTCTGGATCATGCTTAATAATAGCTTCCTTTTTGCATGATAGAGTTTTAGGTGGCATCTGTGGATGGCACAACGGACTGTGTTTATTGACAGTGGTTTCTTTAAGTATTCCTGGGCCCATTTAGTAATGTCAATGACAGAATCATGCCGGTGAGTGATGCAGTGGTGTCTGAGGGCCCGAAGATCACGGGCATCCAGTAAAGGTCTTCGGTCTTGTCCCTTAGGCACAGAGATTTTTCCAGTTTATCTGAATCTTTTGATGATGTTATGCACTGTCGATAATGAGACCTTCAAAAGCGTTTGCAATTTGACGTTGAGGAACATTGTTTTTAAAGTATTCCACAATTTTTTTTATGCAAGCCTTCACAGGTTGGAGAGCCTCTGGCCATCTTTACTTCTGAGAGACTCAGCCTCTCAAAGACATCCCTTTTATAGCCAATCATGTTACACACCTGATGCCATTAAAGTAATTACTTGCTAAATGTTCTTTCAGCTGATTCCCTTATATATTAATAGAGAACTAAAGTGATGACATCACGCTGGTGTCGGAAGTAAAATTTCCCATTCATTTTACCCATAGATGTTTTTTTTCAGTTCACTTTTGAAGCACTTTCTGTTGTTTTCCAGCTTCCATCGATTTCGAGATTTTACGTCATATTTCTGAGTAACAAAAAATGTTGTTTTTCTTGACCAGAGTCAGCTACAATTTAAATCATTTTAATTTTTCGCCACCATGCTAATCCTATTTGTAGTCTAAAAACTACGCGTCCCAAGATCCTCCTGATTCCCGGGCAGAACGAGTTAAAAATGCGTTACAAATTATCTGCACCTTGCCAATTGCCATAGCTATTTGTTTGCTTAGCTTGGTTAGACTGTGAAGTCGTCAGCCATTCTACGCTCTACTTAGTTATATTTACTTGCTAGATAATAAATTTTACAACTAGCGCCAATTTATTATAATAGCTAAGCATCTTTGGCCATCGTTTGTTTCATTAAAACTCACTGGCTAGCAAGCAAATGAGCTAATCAGCTTTGTCAACGCATAACTGATCCGAGCTACATAGCTTATTCAGGTCTGCTTGCTCATCTAACGCTGATTAAGTGCCAAAATAATTGTTTTTAGCGATTAATATTCACCACTTGAGGCAAGCTGAGCAAGCAAACTGACTTTTAGCTGGCTAACTTAGCTAGCGAGCTAGTTTACCGACTTTGGTGGCTGACTAACGTCAATTAGGTGGCAATATGTAAATGCAAATTTGCAAAATGTTCCCGGCTCGACGCTAGCTAAGTAGCCAAATAATGGCTATTCACCATTTATATTGACTTAACAAGCTGACTAGCTAGGCTAGCGAACTAGCGATTTCGCTAGCTTTGCCATTTATAGTTGGTGAATTTTAATGCTAGCTAGCTTGCTAAATGACAGTAAGTGACATTTAACTAATCATTTACTGTTTCTATTGATTTAGCAATGTGCACAAGATGTAATAAGCTCACTAGCTGGCTCGCTAGGTGGTTTGCTAGCATAGCTAAATGCTAGCTAGCTAAATGGCGAAATAACTCATCATGCTCCATTCATTTCTAGGCATGTAGCTAAGCTAGCTAATGGTGGCCCCCAATGTGGTAATGGATGCACGGACATAGACCACTGCAATTTATGGCACTGATCGGCTATTGTACGTTGTGAACGTTTGCTGAAACTGAGGTACCCCATTGGCTGGGAACAAATCACTGGGTACTCACCAGCTCATGCAATGGATATGTAGTTTGCAAAGTGGACTACAAACTGGACTACAAGTGCAAAAGCAGATAATTTTTGGCAATGAACAACAAACTTGATGTGATCATTTGTATCTGTATACCCCATGGGCTAATCTTGGAGCGAGGCGGCTCATAAAATTAATGCGAGTTCAAGCAACGCCAGAAAGTGTCCAAACCCCATTATAAATTCCCATAGGGATTTTACTTCCGACACCAGAAGCTAAGTAGCGGTGATGTCATCACTTTAGTACACTATTGCTTTTTCAGCCCTTTTTTTTGCCTGTGTCCCAATTTTTTTGAGACCTGTTGCAGCCAGAAAATTTGAAATGAGCTCAGTTTGTGGATGAAAATGTTAAATGTCTCAGTTTCAACATTTGAAATATTATCTATGTTCTATTGTAAATAACATATTAGCTTATATGATCTGAAAGTCAAAGCATTTTGATTTTATTTGCAATTTACGCTATTCCCAGCTATTTCAGAATTGGGATTGTAATAATGTTGGATAAGGTGGAAAGAGTCACGTTTAATCCCACCTAAAGGAACGTGCCAAAAGGCCAATAAATATGAGGGTTCAGACAAGTGGTGGTCAGTCTGTGTCGGGTGATTGATGAAGAATGAATGCTTCCTGGTTTGCGCAGACCAGCCTGGGTTTTGTATTTCACTTTGAGCGACTTACAATAAACCCGATCGCATCAGACTCTGGAGAATGTGTCCATTCCTTGAGGGTAGATTTACAAGGGTGAGGGGAACACTTGGTCCACAAGTGTTTTCGCCCACAAGCAGTATTATTGTTTCAAGTGGTATTCTGGCGATATCAACTTGGCGCCACCCTCAACGGATGTCGATGAAGACGATTCACAAGTACTGTGATACATGATGAAATCTGCCTCTCAATTTACGGAAAAATCCTTGCATTTTGTGATGCGAACCCGGATATATTTTTCGCTGTTGTAAAGTATTTGGTTGAAAAAGAGACCAGTTGTTTTTTTTGGTTGAGACTTTGACAAAAACAACTGATGGCACAACAGAGAACAGTCGCACATAAACGGCTCCTTGAAACAACTCGGCAAAAAGTGTTCAGAACATAACTGGTTACTCTTTGTTGAATGCGATGTTGGGCAACCACTGTCGAAACAAGTTAGGCTTCGCCAAGGGAAATCTGTGCAAGCTTATGCCCGTGGGTAGGTCCGAGTTTCCCGTTTTGTTGGAGCAATCAACTGCCGCACACTGCGGCATTATGACAGATTTTTTCGCTCATGTCCTAATAATGATCGGTAATATCAAATCTTAATTTGGCGTGCAATTATGCTGCAGCAAGAGGAAGAATCAACACTAATTTGTATACACTTTATATCGATCAGCTGATTTCCAGGTGTGCAAGCGCATCGTAACATCCGGGACCTTGCGTCACAAAGTATTGTTTGATTGGGTAAAATATACAGAATGGTGGCATTCATGAACTTGTGCTGATTAGCTGTATTTCAGAGGTTTTAGGTTTGATAACTCGGTGCATAAAAATTGCAAAAACTTGCAAAAAATATTAATGGAATGTGAGGAATGTGCTTTTTTGGGTAAGAGCCGAAACGTGTTTTCCTTGCCTTTAATTGTGTTTTTTGTCTTCTTTTGGACGGAGATTGTTTTTTTTTTACACGCCCCCAATTCCGATGAAGTTGGAACGTCGTGTAAAACGTGAATTAAGACAGAATACAGAATACAATGATTTGCAAACCTCTTGAACCCACATTTTATTCACAATAGAACATAGACAACATATCAGATGTTGAAAGTGAGACATTTTACCATTTCATGAAAAATACTAGCTCATTTTGAATTTGGGAATTGGGGTTTGTAATATACATACGGTATATTACTGCACTACTACTTCTGTAGGTAGTTGCATGCTAGTTAGCAAAGTAGGTAGCTGGGCCAGTGTAGATTACTCTACATGACATTCACAAGAGGTCAACCAGTTTACACAGCATTGCGTATTCAATGTGTATTATTATGATGTTTATGCTAATTTTGCTTCAGAATTTGTGTGGGAAATCTTGTCAGAAATGTCCTTGAGAACGACTACTGAAACTGAGACATTTGCAACTAACCCCAACTGTTTTGTTCAATTGCTCGCTAATATGTAACAGCTATTACTTATGTCACATGATGTCACTAGCGCCAGTTCAACATAATGAAATAAGGTTTCTCCTTTTCATTACTGTGTTCAGTATGTTCCCCCTATAATGTGGCCTTGTGCGATACTGGCTTGATTTTTGACGGATTTGACCATTTGTTTCAGCACTAAAATGTGGTTGATGGACGGACAGTTTCTATATCCGAAGAACCGTTCAGATTCTCCATGTTTTTTGTCAATTTAGTGCTGTATATCTGGAAGCCTTGTTTCTTGGCCGATACAACGCATATGGCCAACAACATGCTGTAAGGGGTGGTTCGCAATTATCAACATTTTCACAAGTGTACAAAGAATAAAATTTTTCAAGACCCCTCCTCCCCCCCAAATTTGTACTTAGAAAAATGTTGATTGAAGGCAGTGAATTTGTAGTCAGGACATATAATTTTCTTCTGGCTAGGATTATTAAAAAAAAATTGAGGGTAATATACTGAAAACATGTAGAGCTGCACTGCTATAGCTTCAGAAGCATCCTCTTTAAAATTCCAGACTTATTCACATGGGGTCCAATGTAGAGTGCTTTGAAGACAACACAATACTAAATGAGCAGAGTTATCTGAAAGTTGATCAAATGCTGTCCAAAATGTACATAATCTAATAATTTGTAATGATCATAGCTTCAAGTTCTACAATAAATGGCGAAAAGTTTTTTTTTTTTTAATTTTAATTCAATGTTTTTGAATCAAGAATCAGTACTTTCCAGTTTTCTTCCACTGGCCCTTAAAATCAGTTGTGGAAAAATGACAAGTAGAGAAATCATTAGCCTTTTTTCAGGATACATTAGTAAATACTCTCAAAAATCAAGACTGTTTACGCTTGAAATGTTGGGAGGAGGGAATAATGAGGAACATGGAAAAAAAATTCAGAGGGCCTATTATGGTACTTTTCATTTTGCTGACATGCAATCTTCGTTGAATGAAAAAAATAAACAAATAAACAAAATTAACTTGCCAATGCACATCTTTTTCATTTTATACTTCATTGAGCTAGGATGACTACATCATCACTAATCAAGATGTGCAAAAAAAAAATAGTGCCCAAATTATGACTATCACTCGTTAAAAAAGTATAGCGCAAACCAACAATTATCATGATGATTTCCTAAATATCATTAGGATTTGTTTCCACAGATATTTTTTGTTTGATGGTCAAACTATCACAATCCTTGCTGCTCCGAACACACTTTTTTATTTGTATTTCAATTATTCTCTGAGTGCAGTGTATCCTGACAATTATTCCACATACAAGGTGAAAATGCACTGAAACTGGTACAGCCCAGATTTGTTCTTGTCCTGGGTGCATCTAAAATAATCCATTCTTGTGATCGGATATGCTAACTAGTGATTTTAATGGATAAAAGCCTAGTAAGGTAGGAGGTTTGCCTTGAAATGCTTTATAAATGAGTAAAATACAATGTACCTTCCTTCTATAGTGAAGGGAACACCACCCTACTGAACTATATAAAGCACAGTGATGAGTTCAAAAACCATCACTGGTGATGAAGCGCAGTGTGATATGATATATTGTGTCCAAGGGTCTTAAGGAACTATCAAAGGCATGCATGTACAAGACATCCCTATAGTCAAATATGGGTAAGATTGTCGCCTGGAAAAACCTCTTCCTACTGTCTAATGAAAAACAGGATCTGTTTCTGTAATGTAAAGACATCCAATTTTCACTTTAATTGTTCTGGACAAGTTGGCCATGTGTTTTAAAAGAGAAGTCACGATCCAGCGAGATCCCTCAATATTTGTAGAACTGAACCTGCTCAATTTGAGCACCAGACATTGAGAAAATGGTGGCATTTGGCATAATTGTATTCCGTGCTGAAAAGATCATGAACTTAGTTTTATCGGTATTTAAAACAAGTTTAAGACCAGCAAGAGCTTGCTGTATAACATTAAAAGCAAATTGTGAGTATACAAGGGCCTGGGTTCGCCTTGGTGCTGAGGAGTAAAGCAATGTATCCTCAGCATAAAAATGAGCCTTGCAATTTGCTATATTACTAGCAATATCATTTATATAAATTGTGAATAAAATTGGTCCAAGTATGGATCCTTGGGGCACTCCTTTCATCACCTTTAAAAATTGAGACTTCACATCCCCATTTATAATAGCTTGTGTTCTTTTAGAGAGGTAGTCCTGGAACCATGAGCAGGCTCTGCAATCAAGTCCAATAGAGGACAACCTTTTTAATAAGATTATATGGTCTACTGTATCAAAAGCTTTTGGTAGATCAATATGCAGGGCTGCACATTTTTGTTTATTATCCATAGCTGTTACCACATCATTAATATGAAGCCACTGTAATGGTGCTATGTCCAGGCCTGAAGCCAGATTGCTGTGAACTTGAAATGTTGTTGAAAGTTAAAAAGCTGCAAAGTTGTTGTTTAACAAGAGATTCTAAAATCTTAGCCAGGCAAGGCAATTTTGAGATGGGCCAATAGCTGTTTACTGAACTGGGGTCACCACCCTTCAACAATGGGAAAACATGAGCAGCTTTCCATACACTGGGAACAGTCCTAATCTATAATGACAAGTTAAAAATATTAATTATTAAATGTGCAATCAGTGGGGCTGCGAGATGCAAAAGACTTGAGACTAGGTAATCCTCTCCAGTGGAATTATTTACATATATGTATTTTAATTCTGCAGTACCTCATTCACTTGAAATTCCTTAAATTAAAACAGTAATCTAGGTTTTGGAGAGTTTGAGAGTGATCTAGAGCTGAGGTCAGACATAACTCCGGTAGAGGACTGATTATTAAAATTTTCAAAAAGGGATCTGGCCGCTGTAAAATGTAGATTTAAAAAATCACAGATTTTGTGTCCATCAGTAATAGGTCCAGAATCAGTGTGGATAGAGTGTGGTAATGGTGAAGAAGGACCATGATTCAGGGACTTGACAATTTTCCAAAATTTTGCGGGATTTCCCTGACTTTTTGCCAACAACAAGATGAAATATTCTGGTTTTACCTTTTTTTATCAGTAAACAGCATTTATTTCCTGGCGTTTTAAAAACCTGTCAGTCAGAGAGTGCCTGGGTTTCCCTAGCTTTAACCCATGCCTCATCCCTGACACGCAGTTCAGTGGATAAAGCATTTGAAAACCAAGGATTAATTATATTTTTTCCATCTTGTCCCTAAGAACCCTAAGTCAGGTTTGGGAATAAAACCCACAGCGCTTAAGTCACTCCGGAATATATTGTATAGGAAGACCTGTAGAAATGTTTAAAATTTCTTTTAGTAATAAAACATGGTGGAGTTTTTGAAGTTTTCATGTCTCTAATACACGCTACTGGGCAGAGATCTCTAAAATCCAAGGGAAAGACGCTGGTCAGAGCGTACTTATGCGGTCTATTAGTTAACCCCTCAACACTCCGACGACCCAAATACGGGCCCATCAGGGAAGTTAAAAACAAGAAAAGATTTCAATTTACCTTGAGTACGTCCTTTGTTGGCATTTTAAGAAAAAGTTACCGGAGTGGTAAGGGGTTAAAATGAGATCAAAGTCGACTGAGATAAATCTTTAAAATTTAGTCCCTTAGGCTCCAAAATAAGTTGTGTCTGAATCAAGCCATCGCAGGCTTCTTTAAAATTGTTTGAGGACGGTGATAACCAATCTATATTGAAATCGCCCATGACAACTATTTCAGTGTGGGCATCAGCAGACAAGATACTAGACAGATTGATTATAGAGGAAGAATGAGTGCTCGGTGGGCAATACACACCTGCTAGTATAAAAGTTGCAGAACTGAAGCCTATTTAAATCACTAAACACTCAAACTGCACCAGAATAGAGGATAATAAAACATTCAGTGAGTGAGGATTTTACAACCATCACTACCCCTCCCCAACTCTTACTCCTGTCACACCTAAAAACTCTATAACCAACCAATGCTATATCATTGTCTGACACAGAAACATTCAACCAAGATTCAGTAGCAAGAAATACATCAGGATTACTTCGTAGTACCATAGCCCTAATACAATCTATTTTTGATCACAAGCTCTTTACATTAAGACACAGTGGTCCCAGTCCACATTTACGAGTTTGAGAAGCTACTGGTGTTAAAACTACAGGTGGGACCAATAAATTAATATCAGGCGACTGAATATTGATTTGTGTCAGATTTGTAATGGAAATACCACTAGCTCTATATTTCTGCCAGGGCAGGTGTGTGCAAGCGATTTTTGTGAATGGGTGTACAGTTGTAC
Organism: Gymnothorax javanicus; assembly: GCA_029692085.1. Taxonomy (NCBI): domain Eukaryota; kingdom Metazoa; phylum Chordata; class Actinopteri; order Anguilliformes; family Muraenidae; genus Gymnothorax; species Gymnothorax javanicus. The sequence continues at coordinate 17,743,716 of CM056202.1, forward strand.
CAGAAAATGATACATTATTACCAGTACTGAGCGGGATATTTAAAAAGCCAATGGATGGTCCAAGCCCAGTAGAAAATATGTCAGTGAACGAAGAGGAACCATTGGAATAGGGACCAGAAGCAGGATGAACAGATGAATCACTCCCCAATATTTGGTGAATCATGATAAATTGAGGCTGTAATCTGTCTATATGATGACGATTTCATTTTGGATATTGAGCAGCACGCACCTGCATGCATAGACAGCAGCTATGCACATGCAGTTGATGCCAGCAAAATGCTCCAAATCATGGCATAATTGTCATATTCATTGAAAGCTTAATGAGATTCTCACGCAGAATTAAAATCCTTGTGCATTGAAGTTTCAGTTTGATTTGCGTAAAGGTGGACCTCACCACAAGTAACATGGAAAGCAATTATAACTCCGGACTTCTCGTGCTTCTCTTTACTCAGGGATTGGAAACAATGCATGTGTTTCATGATCATTTAAATTGTTTTCATGAAATAAGACCATTTGAAACGTCTTTATGCAATTCCATTGCTTTCAATCCCTCAGTAAAGACAAGCCTGAGAATTCCCGAGTCATAATCAATTTCTGTGTCACTAGTGGGGAAATCCACCGGAATGCACATGAAACTGATTAACTTGATGCACAATGACTTAAATTCCGAGAGTGAATTTCTTCAGTGCGCGTTGATTGAATAATTGCTGACTACGGCACAGGAACGTGAATGCCACCAAGAGAAGAGACTCACGCCTAATGTGTGAGACATGGCATCTCTGATATCATACTGAATAATCATTTAACTATTCAAAATATTTTCAAAAAATTAATCTGCAGCTGAACAAAATCTGTTTTGCTGGGTTTTTTTTCTGCCTCCATGTAGCCTAGCTGATAGGTCTGTGGGCTATGCTATATTTTACAAAATTCAACCATCCGAATCAAAAATTAAACTCACACTTTAATTCTGGGCATAAATTTCATCTTTAAGTACATGGAAACATACTTGTTTAACAACTAAAAAGAATTATTTTATCGTCCCCTGCTGATGTGATTTCCTCATCTTTGCCCAGCCTTGATGCAGAACTTCGTAGGACAGATTAAAATGGGTAGAGTATAGATTCCATCCACCAAAATGACCTCGGTGGAGAAAGTTAGGGTTAGGGGATTATAATCAGGGCATTATTTTCATAATCTGTTTTAGGTGGGGCGATCAAATTTCTGATCTCTTATCACGTGTTAGGATTTATTCAGTTTTCTATTTTTGGCACGTGGTTTTGGTGGATGGCATCCAATGCCGATCATTAGAATGATTGTCCGCATTCCGCCACAGTCTTTGGCCGTCTGACACTACGTTTGCGCGGATCATTCACAAACGCATACAGTACCAGTAAAAAGTTTGGAAACACCCACATTTTTCTTGCAAGACATGTCAAATAAAGAAATACGTGCCATTTATTTTGCAAAAAAAGAGATGTTATTCTTAAATCCATCAAACTAACCAGCATTTTCTGTCATATTTACAGAGCATACTCACATTTTTTTTTTACAAGCGCAGATACATGGCCATAATGAGTTTGCTGCTGAGCGGATGTGCTGCATTTGTGGTTTGCTTTTCATCGACTTTTTTGCCCAATAAATTCCAAAACAGCTTGTCTTCAATTTGGCTGTTGAAAAATGGAAAGAGCTTGTTTTTCTGCTTACTCTGCAAAATATGGCTTCTTTGAGAATTCTAAAAAAAATTTTTTTTTTTAAAGATTATTTTTTTGGGAATTTTTCCTTTATTTGATGGTTGTGCAGTGTGGGGGGGCGGGGGGGATTGGGGGGAATGGGGGAGGGCATACAGCAAGTGACCTGAGCTGGAGTCGAGCCCAGGTCGCTGCGGGAGGGACACAGCCTTTATGGTACGCTTGCTTGGGCTGATGAGCCACCGTGGTGCCCCCGAGAATTCTAAAATTTTTGACACTGTTCAAACAAGTTACTTCTAACTTATGACTGTTTACCTCTTACCAGATTCCATTCGAGATTATATTGGGAAGTTAAGCCATTCAAATTTCTCTAAAAACAGAGCGCTGTGACATTAGCAACGTGTGTCCAAACTTTTGCCTGGTAGTGTATGCATTTAGATACTTCATGTATTAGCTGGACAAGTTCTCATGGACGATACATCCTCATTGATAGAGGATTTCAAAAGGTGATTCAGGTCACCAGCGCAGCTAGATTTACTAACTGAACTCAGGCGTGGGATCGGGGCTTGTCGTAGCGTGAGGATGCGTGTGATGCCAGTTGGGGCGCATGAGGCGGAAAATTTATCGACGATTTTCGAAGGAAAAAAGTGCACACTGGCATTGACCCCTCCCCCCCAGCGTACGGTTTGTACGCTCGTGAAAATGTTGATAATTGTGAATAACCCCTAAGAAGCTGTCAGAAGAAGATCCTGGGGGGTACAGAGAAATCTTTATTTGAGCTCAAGAAAGGAATCCCAGGCGAAGAAATTAGTTTACCTTCGTAAAGTCTGTCTCAAGCCATATGGCTCACCCAACCAGTACTTAACTTTGGTCCCTGTAGCATGAAGCAACTACGTGTATTGTTACTCCCCTTGGGTGGGATACAAGTCCATTGCAGATTACCCCCCCAGCATTTACTCAGGTTTCCCAAACTGTTTGTCAGTTCCTAATTGTACACCTTGGACGAGTAGGGCACTGTGAGGGTAAAGTATTTTTGCCCAAGAATGCATCGCGAAAACTGTGGGCAGGACTCCAAAGGACTCCTTTCGATACAAAGTCTAGCACACTGAATCACTGTGCCACCTACCCTGGGCCGACATAATTAAAAGTGTGATCATCTGGATAAAAGGAAGGGGACATTTAGCCAGCTGGTACAATGAAATTATGGAAGTCTGAAAAAATTGTACACCTGGAATAAAGTTCAGCGCTAAATTCAAAATGGAATTTTTCAAAAATCATCCATTCTAAACTCCGTCCTTTTGCATCATGGTTGTAGCTTACATTCCACAAGCCTTTCACATTGAAAGCCTCTGATCTGTGTTTACCTGCATGTGCTGAATGTTTGCAGTGGGGTGGCATTAATCGTTTTTTTGGGGGATTTTTTCCCCTTTATTAGACAGTTATATAGTGGAGGGTGACTGGAAGGTTGGGGAAAGGAATGGAGGAAGACATGCGGCAAATGACCCCAGCCGGAATCGAACCCTGGTCACCGCGGGAAGGACACAGCCTTTATGGTGCGCGCACTTAGACTGATGTGCCACTGGGGCGCCCCGTGAGCCATCATTTCTCAGAGAGTCTTCTCATTGGGTCATTCCATGTCAAATGTCCGAATTAAACGGAAACGTCCCACTTGACCATCTCAGATTTGGCTGGAAAAATTAGTGCATACACCTCCTAATAGGACAAATCCAAAATTTTAGCTCTCAACTCCTAATTTGCCATTAAAAAAATATTTTTGCTACTAAGTTCCAGCCCTTTTTGAACAGGGATTCCTGAGGAGCCACTTTCACATGGCTATATCTAGAAAAGTATTTCAGCTAAGTCCTTCAAATTTTCAGGGGTGAAAATCTGCCTCTATAACTTGAGGAATATGGACTGATAAAGGTGTCCCTTTAGTTTATCATATATTTTTAGGTGCTCAAAGTTGCTTGAAAAGTTCACTCAGTCTTTTCAAACTGATTAAGTATGCCAGGGAAGGTATGCCCAGGCCATATTTCCAAGAATTGGGCAGTGTTTTTTTAATGTTATTAATTTAGTCCTTCAGTGAAGTGGAACTTGTTTTAAGAATTGGAGGGTGCTTTGCTTTTGCCCTGGTGTATATTTTCTATGCCCAAGATCCAGTCTGAAATATGATTTTTATACATAGCCTTTGAATTCCTTCTATAATATGCTATTTACTTTTCTTTTAAAGGGTCTGTTTTTTGCTTGTGCTGTAATTTGAGAAACACCAAGCACTTCCACGTGTGGTAGCAACAGGCAAGCTTTAGAAGAACATCTCTACATTCTACTGTCATTAATTGATCATTGAAGTGCATTTTTTGGTCTTATTTAATTAAGTATGGGGCAATAAATTGCACCAGTACAGAAGACTATTGTTCTTATTCCTGTCTTCCCAAAGTTCAAACTCAATGTGTTAGTTTCACTTGAGAATCTTTGAACTCCATACTGCTCTGGATGTTCTCTGTTGGCTTGCATTTGGAGCCGCAGTGAAAGTACATGGCCAGCTTCTTGTTGGTGGCAATGATGAGCACAGGGCTGATGGTGGAGTAGCAGGTGGCAAAAAAGACGCGCGCGTCCAACACGGCCTCTGGCACATGAGTGACAGTGAGTGAGTAAAACCACAGTACATTGTCCAAGCCAAACAGTGCCACATACATGCTCACAAGCAGCAGGACAGCACGTGATGCCTCTTCAGTCTTTCTGCCGGCTCCCTGCAGGCCCTTAACCTGCTGACGGTGCCGATGCAGGAGCAGCATCACATACACGGCTGCTGCAACCATCAGGCCAACAAAGATGAAGTCTCGTATGATGTACACTACACCATTGACCAAAAAAGACATGGCGCTTGGAAATACCACAACACAAAACTCCAAGTTCAGGGTGAACTTTGGAATGGTGCTGTTGACAGGATAAGCCTTGCTATAGAGAATGGACGTGTGGTAGGTGATGATGCTGACCCCATAAAGGCAGATGATGGTGTGGGGTAAGTGGCCAGGAAGCCAGCGTTTCAGCCAAGTCCAGCCGGACGTTGATGGTGCCAGGACCACACACTGGTAGGAGCTCAGCAAGGAGGTTATAATGATAGACATGACCCGAGCGACACGGTAGATGAAGAGAACTGTTTTACAGACTTGAGTGCTGAACATTAGGTTGATACCCGAAGCGGTCAGAGCCTGAGGAATACCCTGGCACAGCGTCACCATCAGGTTGGCAAAGACCAGCTGGCTGAGAATGAACTCATTGTGCGGCATGTGGCCCTGAGCAATGAATAAGTGCCAGAAGAGCAGGAAGGCTCCCAGGTTACCTGGGATTCCCACAACAATCAGACCTATGAAACCAGCTCCTTTTAGTGCTTGACGCACCTCCATGTGCCTGTCAGGTCTGTCTGTGGGGAAAGAACGAGGGAGAATTGAGCAGAGTGTGGTGACTGAGTCCTTACATCAGATCCAAAGCCGTGGATAAAGTCAGAAACGTATGTCTATGCTGTAGAAATAACAGGGCATTAAAGTAACTCAAAGGAAATGTATTCTTGAATGTTAAATTTTATTGTCCATGGTAGTTTAGAAATGACAAATATTCGCACAGATTGACAGGTCTAATTGACGGTATTACATGATCGACAATAAATAAAAAGATGTAACATTAATGTTTAATTTATTAAATAGAATCTGCAGGCAATTTTACTGTGGATAAAATAGTCAGCCTTCATCAGTATTCTGCATCAGTATTCTGCAGACTACTGCAGAATACAAATCAAATGTATTTTATTTTGATAAATCTTCTAATATTTGTTCTGGATTAACACAAATATGGTTGATATGTTTTGAAATATTCTATCGATAAAGAAGCTGTAACTGTAATACTGAGGAAGAATGTAATTCCTTACCTTGTGCTGCAGAAATGATTAATTCCAATGAAGCTGAAAATCTTGAAAATTTATCTTGTAGTGTCTTCTTGTTCCAGCCCTACTGGGGCCTAGTTAATTAATAATTCATTGTCCCAAACAAGCCATGGGTGTCACTCCTGACATGTTCATTTGGTTCAATTATGTAAGGTTCTGTTTCTGTCTATTTAGTTGAACAGAAGAAAAAAAATTGTATTTATTTTTTTTGCACAAATCAAACATATACAACAATTCACTAATCCAAGATAACCTGCAGGGAGGAGTAAAAGATTAACATGCAAATAAAATTTCTTTCCCACTTGGAAATTAATAGTAAAGGTCATCAAGATATAAAAGAGTAAAAAAAAAATTATTTTTAAAAAACACACAACACAGCTGCAAGGAAATCTATAGAAAAAAGGAAAAGAGCTAAATTCATGTTAAGCTTAAAATATAATTTTCCAGAGAAATGATAAATTGCTTGATTTTATTTTAAAACTGTAGTGCAGAAAAATATTTTAAGCCAGTTGGAATAGAATCCCAAATAGCAGGGCCACTCACAGAGACACAGTGCTGTGAAAAAGTATTTGCCCCCTTCTTGATTTCTTTTTTTTTTGCATAATTGTCACACTTAAATGTTTCACATAATCAAACAAATTTTAATATTTGACAAAGATAACCTGATGAAAGACAAAATGCAGTTTTTAAATGATGATTTCATTGACTGAGGGAAAAAGTTGTCTAAACCTACCTGGCCCTATGTGAAAAAGTAATTGCCCCCTAAACCTAATAACAGGTTGTGCCACCCTCAGCGACAACAACTGCAATCAAGCGTTTGCGATAACTGGCAATGAGTCTTTCACATCACTGTGGAGGAATTTTAGCCCACTCTTTGCAGAATTGTTTTAATTCAGCCACATTGGAGGGTTTTCGAGCATGAACGGCCTGTTTAAGGTCATGCCAAAGCATCTCAATCAGAATTAAGTCTGGACTTTGCTTTGGCCACTCCAAAACCTTCAATTTGTTTTTCTAAGCCATGCAGAGGTGGACTTGCTGGTGTGGTTCAGATTATTGTCCTGCTGCATAACCCAAGTGTGCTTGAGCTTGAAGTCACCAACTGATGGTCGGACATTCTCCTTCAGGATTTTCTGGTAGAGAGCAGAATTCATGGTTCCATCAATTATGACAAGTTGTCCAGGTCCTGAAGCAGCAACGCAGCCCCAGACCATCACACTACCACCACCTATGTTTGACTGTTGATATGATGTTCTTTTTATGAAATGCTGTTTTAGTTTTATGCCAGATGTAACAGGACGCACACCTTGTAAGAAGTTCAACTTTTGTCTCGTCAGTCCACAGACTATTCTCCCAAAAGTTTTGGGGATCATCAGATGCTTTTTGGCAAATGTGAGACAAGCCTTTGTGTTCTTTTTGATCAGCAGTGTTTTCGCCTTGAACTCTCCCATGGACGCCATTTTTGTCCAGTTTCTTTCTTATTGTTGAATCATGAACACTGACTTTAACTGAGGCAAGTGAGGCCTGCAGTTCTTCAGATGTTGTTCTGGGTTCTTTTGTGACCTCCTGGATGAGTCGTCGATGTGCTCTTGAGGTAATTTTGGTAGGCCGGCCAATCATGGGACGGTTCACCACTGTTCCAAGTTTTCTCCATTTGTGGATAATGGCTCTGACCATGGTTTGCTGGAGTCCGAAAGCCTTTGAAATGGCTTTGTAACCCTTTCCAGACTGATAGATGTCAATGTCATCTGTTCTTGAATTTAGATCGTGGCATGATTGTTGCTTTCTGAGATCTTTTAGCCTACTTCACTTTGTCAGACAGGTTCTATTTACGTGATTTCTTGATTCACCAGGTCTGACAGTAATCAGGCCTGGGTGTGGCCAGTGAAATTGAACTCAAAAAATGTGGTTGATGACAGTTAATTCATGATTTAACAAATGGGGGGGCACTTTTTCACATAGGGCCAGGTAGGTTTGGATAGCTTTTTTCCCTCAATAAATGAAATCATCATTTAAAAACTGCATTTTATATTTACTCAGGTAATCTTTGTCTATTGTTAAAATTTGTTTGATGATCGGAAACATTTAAGTGTGACAAATATGCAAAAAAAAAGAAATCAGGAAGGGGGCAAATACTTTTTCCCAGCACTGTATATTGCTAAAACAAATGAATTATAGCCAGTTTGGGGTGAAGGCATTGACAGAATTTGTTTCAGTCAGAATGAAAGTCAGCATTAAAATGCAATAAATTTTAAAGACTGATGATTGAGCATGATTAAAATATTTTTTGATGAAAATACACTTAAAATTGCAGCAAGGCGAGCTTATGTATTATATCCAAAATGCCTACAAAATTTAAAACTGGAAGGCATATGATCATGGCAACGTAAGCTCTTGGGAACAATAACACAATGCTTCCTAAGATTCCATTTAATTAAGTAGGGAGATTAGAACCCCAAACAGTAATGCTGTATGAAATATAAGGAGAAACTATTGTATAATAAAATTACATACTGTGTGTTCATTAACCCTCGTCCAACCAAGGGTTTTTCTACTACAACCCCGACCAAGGGACCCCCCCCGATTATTTCGAAATTAAGCGATAAACATCATCTTGTTTGGTATCAGTGTACAGCTACAGATGTCCTCTCTTCAAATCAAGTACAAATAAAACACATTTCAACATTATGACATCATAGTGACGTCATAACTAACACCATATTAGGAAAAAACATAAAAATGACAAAAATCCATGTTTTTGTGTATTTTTAGTAGTTTTGGCTGAAAATAAGTAACTTTCTGTAACCTCTAGAACTACTGATCCCACAATTAATATTGTAGTTTCAAGTAATATTGTATAACATATACTCCCACCCAAAATGTACACACCCCACCCACACTCACACCCACCCCACACCCACATACCACTAACACAACAAACTTCACATATACACCCACATAATTCCACATTTATCCATCCAACAGACCCAAAACACTACACCCATAATGCAAGTAATTTTATTTTCATGAATAAGAATATGAACAATAAAAATCAACTTACCTTGCAAAATGATGATTCAAGTTCACTGGACAGATGTACAAATATCTTCAAAATGTTACACGCTTGCATAAAAGGTTTATCTATGAATTATGAGAACAACTTTTTGAACAATTCTATGAACTTGTATAATAGTAGGCCTATAGCACAGTATAAAAATAGTATAAAGTACAGTAACCAGTCAAACACACAAGTAAAAGTATGTCGGTCATGCACTTCTAATATTATTAGGTGAAGATCACTTCAAGGTTACTGGTCACTGCTGGTCATTGTAATTCCAAGATTTACTAATACAAGGACAAGCTACGTCAATACATCAATAAGGATGACAATCAGTGTGGTCTACAAAGTTCATTGAGCATGAAACATAATAATAGCATACTATTTGCAACTAATTTGTAAGCATATTTTGTATCAAAAACAGGCAAAAATTGATGCTAGTGGCAACCACCCCCCCCTACGCTTCGACTTTGACGGCCTACCCTACCCCCGGGGGGTGAGGTACCCTCATCGTTTTTTCATGAAAATGAGCGCAAAGGATGAATAAACAATTACCTAGAAGCATTAGATCATATCTGTTAACGTTTTTGTGCAACAGGAAAAAATCTGCCGGCCTTGGTTGGATGAGGGTTAATCGTCTATTTTATTTCAGCTATAATACCTATGTTTTTAGACAAGACTTGTTGCATATGTATTTTCCAAAACGATTCATCGACGAAAACACCTACGGAACAAGTGTGAGATAGAGAATGTATTCGATTACTATCCACTCTTATATCCTAATCGCTAATGTTGACTCTTTTTTTCGGTGTTTATAAAAACAATAAAAGTGGTATTTTTTACATTTCACAATAGTTGAACCCCATTCCCAAAAAAGTTGGGACGCTGTGTTAAATGTAAATAAAAACAAAATGCTATAATGTGCAAATCACCCAAACCTTAAATTTTATTGAAAATAGAACAAAGACATCATATTAGATGTTTAAACTGAGAAATTTGTTATTCAAAAAATATCTGATCATTTTGAATTTAAAGTCAGCAACACGTTTCAAAAAAGTTGGGACAGTGGCAACAATAGACTAGTAAAGTTGTATTATGTGAAAGAAACGTGGTGGAACATCTCACAGCTTAATTTGGTTAATTGACAACAGGTCAGTAACATAATTGGGTAAAAGAAGTCTTTCAGAAGTAAAGATTGTGCGAGCTTCACTACTCTGTGAAAGACTGCATGGGCAAATAGTGCAAAAAATTTAAAGTTGGGATTCATTGAAAATAAATACCCCTAAAATTGGTCAGGATGGAAATTTCATGATATGTTGAAGGTATTCACTCATATAACAAGAGAAAAGAAGTTTCATGCTACTTGATATTCGCTTTCCCAATGTTGGAAAGTAGCTTGCTCCTTTTCCACCATAACCAGTCCGCCGCTAGTCTCATTTTCCATGACGTCACATACAGGTTGTATACTCTGAAAGTACCCAAATTTTCCATAGTTATAATACAGTGAACACTGTGAAAATTGTTTTCACTTTTGTTTATAAAGCCTGACAAGTCCAATAATTTAGAAATCTCCCCGTAGTTCATAGTTTTAAATCCCATATTTAAATCTTTATTTTTTTTTTAAGCTAATGTTGCATAAAGGTGATTTTTTTTCCATCGATGCATATTAGTTTTGCTGCTCATTTTGATTTGTTCCGTACCTGCAAAAAGTAGGTCCGGTCGCCATGCTGGCTATTGCGCGCAGGCTATACGCTATACACGTACTGTGTCTACGTTCTGCTGCTGCAATTATGTCGACTATCTGAATTATCTCAAGCGTACTGGTGACCGAATTTTGACTAGAAAATGGCAGGAGGACCACAAAATTATCGATGACGATGATGTGCATTCTGAAGAAGATGAATGCAATGAACAATGAACATGAACAATATATATTCCTGCGCAAGTTAAATTACTTCCTAAGGGTTGGCAACGAGCGAGAGGTTGCCTGTCCGCCAAGCCTACTGCACAGGCGTAGCAAGTGCTGCCCATTCCGCTCAGTGCAGCTAGCTGGTTTGGGTTTGCACAACAGCCGCATCACCGCGGATTAATCTTGTTGCTCAGCTGCTGTGCTGCTGCTGCATGACACGTCGGCTCTGGCTACAAAGACAGCCCCTTGGACTGAGAGAATACATTCTAAAAATCTTCCCTTTTGTTTTGTCATCGCTCTTATCAAGTCTAATCATTGAAAAAATATCATAATAAATTAAGGTATCAGTCCTTCCCCGTATTTAAACATGATTTACGTCAGATCCTTTATATGTCCATGTTAATATTCAATGTACTATGTAATCAAATACGGGTCATTCCATATGAAGTCAACCAGAGGTCCCACGGTTACTGACTCAGATTTGGCTCAAATTTATTTTGGGAGTACCACTATATTCATAATGAACACATGCAAAATTTTAGGCTCCTACTCCAAGGGGTTTCCGAGATATAATCCTCCAAAAATCAGGGGCCATGCCCAAAGTGAATTGTGAACCTTAATTTATAGGGATTTTGGCGGCCAATATCTTTGGAACCAACCATGGGCTGAAAATTGCTACCCAGGGTATTTTGGGTGCAAGCTTTCAGAATCTATAATCAAAATATATCTCTATCTCTTTTCATTATCAAGATGTTGGCCTCACAAATATGAAAATTTTTATGGGTGGAAATCAAAAATTCAGTTTTCAAGGATCCCCCATGAGGGCGGCATCCCTTACAGAGGCTAAATTGTGCTGGATTCCTTCTATTGGAGGACAGGTCTGTCTGTACAAGGAAGATTGACTGCATCCAAGGCATAATAGTGGAGTGAGGAGACCCTGAAATGGGTCCTAGCTGAAAAAGTCACTTTTTGCCAATTTTGGATTGGCAAGTTCACCATGTGGACAGTTACCCACAGTAATGAAACTTGTTCTACATGAATATATATATCTCGGCTTTATTTCATCGAAATTACAACTTGTTTGCTCATCTCCCTCACTATTTAGTCATGCTATGAAATACAGGGGTTTTTTTTTTGCCAAAATGCCCCCCCCCCCATGTCAGTGGGAATCCTCAGCAATGTATAAACTGCATAGCCCTCATTTGCCCATTTACGCATGGCTGCCCTTACCATGGTCGGTCAGCGACAGTCCCTGTTTTCCATTCTCAGACAGAAACAGGGAAATAAAGTGCCAAAAAATTACACAGAGGCAGGTGCCCACAGTCAGAAGTGAAGAGTTCCTACTCCTTTTGATGGGCAAAAAATGGGTTTTCTGTAGGGGCCGTGTGCACGCATGTTTTGCTCACGTAGACGGCGTCAAACGGAACTTGCGCTCACCCTCAATCATCTCGGACCCCTCGTTTCATGATCAGTTTTGGTTGCTGTCTGAAATCTGTCACGTACAGGCTGTAACCAGATGTGGCGCTCTTGAGCTGCCATCGTCACTTGTGGCATGCCAAAGGCTCTTTTCCTCTCTCCTGTGTCACAAGCCGTTCCATTTTCTTGATGCAGTAGCATTTTCGTTTTTTTTGTTGGCTTTATGTAGGCTATTGACCACACCGAAAAGAACAAGTCAAGTGTCACTGTACACATCACAAACAGCTCAATGTTTATTATTACTGAAGCGCTTGACGCGTGTATGTGGTGCGCGTCAGGATTACAGTACCACACGCTTTTCTTTATTTCCTCTCGTGCCTCACTGGAAAAGCAATAAAAATCAATCGATTCTTCAATTTGCCGCAAATACAGTACATACCTCACCGGTGCGTTTTTAATGGCGCTGAGTATATGACAGATCACAGATGGGCTACATCGACAATGTTCTTATGGAGATTTTGCAGACATGGAAAAAAAAAGTAATTATCCAATACTTTCTGTGAATTCCATCTCCCATTTTAGTAATTTTTTCAGCAGTGCAACCTAATTTATTTTAAGATAAATGCCCCAGTACTTCTGGCCCTTGGGTCCCTAGAAGTGACCTTATTAAATCTTGTGAAGCATGCTGCTTGGATCGGCCATCTGCATTCTAGTTGATGTCCCCTGGAAGATACTACACACTGTAATCAAACATGGCCAACTCAGCCAACCAGCGCTGTTCTGTAGCTCCCAATTTGGCTGTATTTAGATGGCAAACAGGGTTGTTGTTCATCCACACCACATATTTGTGGCCCAGCAGGTACTCATGGAATTTCTGGGTTATGGCCCACCTCATGGCCAAGAACTTAAGCTTCATGGAACTGTAATTCTTCTCGGCAAGTTGGAGGCTGCGACTGGCATATGCAATAGGCCTGACTTTCCCATCCTCCTCCTGGGATAAGACAGCCCCCAGTCCATCGAGGCTGGCATCAACTTCTAAGATAAATGGAAGATTAAAGTTAGCGTAAGCCAACACAGGATGACACAAGCTTTGCCTTGAGGTCCCAAAAACTGTTCACATTAGGCAGTCCAAGCATCTTTCAAAGAAACATCCTGGCCTCTACGGGTTTTTGTCCCAGTCAGCTCAGCAACTATCTTATGGAGGGGTGCAGCCAACTTGGCAAATCCTTGTAAAAACCTTCTATAATAGCTGGCAAACTCAAGGAAAGATCTTAATTCGGATACAGTACCTGTAGTGGGCCAATCAGCAGCTGCATCAACTTTTCTTGGGTCTGCAGAAACACCTGCTGTTGAAATCACATGGCCCAAGCACTGTACCTCCTTTTTGAAGTGGCATTTTTCCAATTCCGCATTTAAACCCTCCCGCTGCAGTCAGGCCAAGACTAGATCCAAACAACTGAGGTGCTCATCAACTGTGGACGAATCAACAGAAACATCTTCAAGATAAAACAGTAAAGAATGGCAATGCTGGTCGCCAAACATCTGCTCCATCAACCATTGGAACGTACTGGGGGCATAGCACAAGCCAAATGGCTTCCTTTGAAACTCAAATATAAGGTCGTTCCACATGAAGTCAACCAGGTGTGAGGCAAGTATTGGGCACAGGGACTTAAAAGCATCCCGGGAGTTGGGCATGTAATTGCATGTAAAAGCCTGCACATTATGACATACATATGGCCTACAGACCAATTTGTGAAATGGAAACAGGTGAAAGGCTTTGTTGTAAAGATGGATGTATTCACTCAATACTCTGCAGCAGGCAGAGATTGCAGTGCTCTCTAAAATATTTTTAAGTAGGCTGGTTTAAAACTACCTGAAACTGAAATAGGACGTTGGACCTGTAGAATGCATTATTCTACTCGACTTTGCTGAGAACTATTGTTTCATATTACGAGACACTGCCCAGGGATACCATTGGGACAACACCCAGGCCACATTGCATCCATTCACAGTTTGCTACAAAGATCAGGGAAATGATTTCTTAGTCTGTTATAAGTAATAATATGAAACGTGACACAGTTACAGTGCACTGCTTTTTGTCTCATGTTTTGCCACAGATACATAAGCTGACACAGAAAACGTTTTAACTCTTCGCGTAGGTCGAGATCCAACAAGTGTTCGACAAACTGATCCATGAGAAGAGTGGAGGCATTACACTGTAAAATGTAATTGTACAACTTACTTAAAAGAATAAGTGACCTTTACTAATTTCTGCTTACTTTGTTGACTCTACTAATGGAAACTTAGTAAAGCCAAATTTCTGGTGGGGAAAGTAGTCAAACTCATAAGATAAAGTAACCTCTACTTGTCAAGTTTGAGTGAGGAAGACCCATCTGCATATCTCGGCTATTACACATGCGCAGCTGCCACTGAGGACGCGTTTTGAAAGAGGTCAAGGGTGAATGTTCAAGGTGGGATGATAACGTTTTTTCTTTGGATTCGCACCATCAAGTCTGGATACGGGTGAAGCTAGATCCGGAGTAGTTCAAGTACGCTGCGATAATTAGTTCGTGAACATTCATATAATTTATGAATTATTCATATAATGACGGCAGGGAGACGCCAGGGAGGTTATTTTTAACTGCAACTCAGGCATAACTGCAACACATGCATTTTGCTTTCGACATGTGCCATCGGGGCTTATTTACTTGGAAAAGCCTCTTTTTAAAGTTTTTACTTTGGCGAAAATAATGAATAGTGGGGAAAGCAGGGTTTATAGGGAGAAGATACTTGTTAACTGCAACTCGTGCATAACTGCAACACGTGCATTTTGCTTTCGACATGTGCCATTGGGGCTAATTTACTTGGAAAAGCCTCTTTTTAAAGTTTTTACTTTGGCGAAAATAATGATTTTCAATTTACATTTCACTGGGCTTAGGGTTAAGGCCCTTTTTTTTTCAATGAGGATACAGGCAAGTGTTTCCTCAAATAATATAGTTTTGTGTGTGATCCAATAAAAATCCTACAAAGAACGACAGGATAAAAGACTACCCACAGAACATTTTTGCCTGTGGATGCCCAGGCTGCCCTGGGAGAGGGGGCCAGCATTCTCACAAGTTAATCCTTCCTGCAAATGCATATCACTGGTGTGGAGGGCCTGGTGTGGCAGACAAGCAAGCAGACTTAAGATTTTTATGCACCAAAGTGATCAAAGACTTATTTGTAATCAGGGAAAAAAGCACTTGAACAAAATTGAGATCATGATATTATTCATTTATTTTCAACATGCTTATTGTGACCTCAAAGTAATTTTCGGAAAATGAACCACTTACTGTCCAACTGTGTCAAATGTTGAGGTGAACCCACTCTTCTAAGTGTTACTTTCCAGCCCTTCCAGTATGAATACACAAACTAGGATGTTACAAAATACAGAGGGATCCTTTTATAATGGATGAAAAAGACGCAGAGATACTCCAGTCACTCAACTGCAAGAAAGCTCTCAACATGGCACAGATTAACACACGCCTCTTAGTGCTAGGATCTCACAAGGCGTGGCAGAAAAATACAGTAAAATCCTCAATTTTCGCGAGACATTTATTGCAAATTCACTGTCAATCACTAATATAAAAGGGATGAAAATTTCAACTCTCAATTCCAAACAGACCAAATTGTCAAAATTTAAGGACGCAAAAATTATGGATTTTACAGTTTATGGCGAGGTGAAATGGCATCCAGCCATCAAGGCTAATACATGTATTCTGGTATGGCTATCAATGCTATCTCTGAACATGCTATTATAGTATGCCCTGGAATTACAATAGGAAAAGTATATAAGTATAACCAGCAGGTTGTGGCATGATCATTGACTCTAGACCCCAAGTACACATGTATTGCACACCTCTAATTCGATTAATTGCAAGGTGACAGAGCAAACTTTGTGGAGAATGCAATTACATGACCTGCAGGTGACAGAGTTATGTGATGAGGCATACTTGTTACACACTCGACACCCATTGACAATAACTTCCTTAATGTCTTTCTTTGCAACAGAAGAGCGGGCTCTCTGAGGAAATGGCAGGATCAAGCAGTTTTCGAAGCAAACCTCTAGGTGAATTCGAAGAACGTCTGTATAAAAATTTATTGATGTTTGGGTCCTGCCCATGACACAGAGCAAGAGCATTAGCTATTGCATGTAACCCACAGTCATTGCTATTTCTCTGCTTGTCGACATCTTTAATGCAGATTCTTAGATGTCCACTCTTTGGCATCATTAATGCAAACAGACTCTCAATGGTATCTGTATGCAGAACTGAGAACAAGCTATCATATACATTCACTTCATTGACACCACAGCCTATATTACTCACAGTAAGCCAACGTGTGTTTCTAGTATTCAATATCTGAACAAATTCTGCTTGCTCAGGTACAGGATCAAAATTGGGGGCCTTCACGGATGGCTGCAGTGATGACACTTGAGGGCACTGCGATTTCATGAGGTTCTGAGCTGCCAACACATGAACATCAGTAAGCCATTTGTTCTGCACCAAGATTTCATGGTCCTCAGCATTAAGATTAACACCAGCAGCCTGGTTACTGACCCAAGTTTTTGAGCTTGGGGCTGGTGCTTGCTGATCTACTCTTTGTTGTTTCACACTTGATTGGTTTTTGTGTTCAGTATGGACTTTCCTCTTCAAATCACTCTCAACTGAACTTTTTTTTTTCAGGACACGCCAACATGAACATTTTTCATGGTTTTCATCATGCTACCAATTTTACCATGTCGGGATGCGAAAGGGTTCTTCTGAATACCATATCGACGACTTGGCAGGTTCTTGTACTTCTTTGAAATGGCATTACTTTTTTTCACAGCAGCAGATTTCTTGAAATAAAAATTTTTTGGTGCTAGCCCACTTGGGAGAGGAGGCAGTTCCTTTGATTTGGCCTTGAATTGCTCAAGAACGTCAGAGAGTGCCATCCGCAACTTCTGCATTTCACCATGATTTCTGATTGAGAATGACATGTCCCTAAATTCTGACAGCATATCTCTTATCTGTATCCCCTCGTTCTTCAGCTCCTTGTCAGCCCACTTCCGCCTACCTGGCAAGGGCAGATACTGACCTGTACCACAAGCATCATCGACCTTTATAGCATCATCATCTTCGTCCTCATCATCTTCAATAGCGCATGAACCCACTTCAAGCACATTGAGAGTGACAGAGTTTGCTGCTACAGGCTGGATGCTACAAATCATGTTGCTATCACTATCAAAAACTGTGTACAGTTGGAAAAAAGGTGACTGAACATACATTGGTGAAAGCTGCTCCCACTGCCAATTTTCAAAGAGACGGAAAACTGCACAAAAGTGTTTGCAGGGTAAATTGTAACGAATCCAATCTCCACATGTACATGATGGCAATGTTTCTAGGTCACCAAATCTAACTGAATGATACACTGAAAGTCCACATTCCTCACTTTTTACTTCAAATATCCCAGGTGCAAAGAAACCAATATGCTTCCTTTCGTAACCTAGGGAGTTGTTCCACCTCCTCTTCACATGCATCACAAACTGTCGGGGATGATCATAGAAAAAGGATGGTAGTGTCCAATTGTATTTCTTGTGCTGGGTTCTGCATTGGCCATTTTTCTTCTGAAAACTAAAATGGAACAAGAAATTTTGGTAAGTTGGCTGTGGTTTTACAATTTAGCACTGGATAAGGTGAGGTAAACTACAGGGGTGCCAGTACCTACTTGCCAGTTCGCCACTGGCCAGTATCTACTCACAGTATTTGGCTGAAGCTGTTGCAGCTTGGCTACTTTTTGGCAAAGGGAAATCCATTAGGGAAAGACATCTGGCTAACTGATTCAAGATTTGGCTAGCAATTTGGCTAACACTTGACCCAATCTTGCTCCACACTGGAAGTCAATGCAACAAGGCCCAAAGTTACAGTACAATTCAGCGCTAATGCAGACTTCAACTAGTCAATGTAATAATTTACAAAAAGGAAGGCTGATATGAAACACTTACAGTTGATGATAGTGAGGAAGGAACTTCTCAACAATCACTGTCAGGGTAGCGAACAGTGATTTGTCTCGCTGGTCTTCAAAAATTCATGTTTCAGTTTCCTGTTTTGACTCTCTACACCATTTGTAGTGTTCAATGAAACAAGAAATCGTTTTCTTATGAATGCTTTGACCCATCTCTGAAAAGAAAGACAAATTGAAATTAATTGAAAATAGTGGAAACGTTAAACACCATGGGGTGTGACCTCCAACTGTCTCCTCAAAGTATGAAGAACAAATATCTGAACACCCCTTTTTTTTTTTAGCTAAGGTGGAATTAGAGGTTACAGATGTCCTATAGGTCTGATGTGCTAAGAGGACATGTGCATGGATATTTTATGGAGATTGATGTCCCACACTACATACAGATCTGAAGGAAGTGGCCTGATACTTCCTGCACATACATGTAGCCCGAGACTAACCTTGCATTGTGGTTCCCATTTCCGTTGGTATGACTTCTTCAGGAACACCATTAGCCTTCTTCTTCGTGTATGTTTCCAAGGCCTTCAGCCTGTGAAAATCACATAGGAGGACAAACAAACCTGGAAAACGAAGCATGTATATTAGGAATGGCATGGCACAACGCAATGATGATGACATAATGCACATGTCGAGGAGCCATGGAGATGAAATGGAGGTCAAATTAAACCCAACTGCAATCTGCTCGTCTCTGTCTCACATCTATTCATTTTCATCTCTGAATTACAAACGAGATTCAATCGAACTCCTAGATATTTAATGTTTATAAAAGAAATAACGTTGCAGGCAGAGTGCCCATGCGTTCCAATGTGTAAGAAACCTCTTCAAAGTGAACCCCCGCTACCACAAAAAACTGTGCACAAGAGCAAATGTGCATGAAATCAGGGACTGGAATGCCAATCATTAAGCTAGCATGCTAAACAAGAATATAAGCATTTGACCAACACCACAAAAAAACCTACATGTGTAAGCGGAACAGGAGTACACACTGGTGAAGAAAGCAAGGTGACAACACATGCAAGCATGTGACTGTTAACAGGAAAGGAATGACAGGACTAAGAAGTAAGGAGTAAGGTACCATAAGCGTAGGCTAAAATATCAATAGTATGCCCATCACACTCACTACATGTACACTGAAAATGTCCATTAACGCGACAAGCCACACAAAAAAGCAAGGAGAAGTGACCTTACACATTTTCACGTAGGCCATACCAATATAATTGTTTAATTACTGTGCCTTTTTACAGACACAAAAACTTCATATCTGCCACAGGTGCCCAGTAAATGTCAGCTTGAATTTTGTAATTAATCAAAACATACTAGCAATTTGTAAAGAAGTTTGAACAAGAAATCTGTAGAGTCACTTCAACTCTTTGTGCTATTTCCCACAATGCACCACTGGAATGGTATGTTGTTCTCACCGAGCAATCCCCTTCCCTGAAATGAACAATATTGGACAATAATTTACCTTATTCTAAGATTAACCCAATAATGTAGCATTCAGCCCCACCAGCATGTAAAAGCACTTCTTACATGTACTTTCATGTTGCGGATGTGCTACTTTGGACACTTTTTAATTTGCATGGTACGGGGAAAGGTGGGGTGCAAACTATTCTTCCTCCGCAGCCCAATGTTCGGGTCAAAAATAATGTCCCAACTAACTGAATCCTGTAAGAAATTTATTAAAAAGATTTTGCAAATTTCTTAAAAAGATATTGCATGATTAGCAGCTTTGCAACAAAATAACATACCTGGAAAGGTAGTCTCTAATGCAGCTCTCTCTTCATCACTAAAATCAGTCAGGAAAAACTTTGGCCTCCAGTCATCATTCCACCCCTTCAAGACCTCAAGGGCTTCTGTAATAGCTGAAGCTGTCTCATTTGGGTGATGAAGACGCCAACCACCTGATAGTCTACATTAGTCTTTACACAGAGTAAGAACAGAGGCAATGAATATTTCGTTGTCCTGTATGTTGCGTCAAGGAGGGCGATTTCATGGCCAAACTTCAACAGCAGCTCCCTGTGGAATTTCGTCTGATGGACGAACAGAAAATTTGTAGCATCGCCATCATCTTTCTCCAAATGGCAGCGTAGAAAAAAGTTATCATCTGGACGGTCCCTTTTCCAATCATTCACAAGGTGTTCCACATTAACTTGATCAATTTTGGAATGCTTTGAAGACATAACTGCTCGATACAACCTATTTTTTAAGTCAACTTTACTAGGATAAAATCTTCTATCCACATTCGATATAGAGTCAAGGTCCTCCGCCGCGAAAATTTCATTAACAAAGGCATTGAGATGCCGCTGCATCTCCCTGGTGCTTGCAACTCCACCCTTGATCAATTCTTCAATTTTCTTCTCTACCTTGGTATCGATACAGTTTTGCAGTCCTGAGGAATCCTGAATTTCAAAAAAAAGGTAAAACAGTAAGAATTCAACCATGTGTTGATGAAATTGCTCCTAAATATTGTACAGGACGCTCCAGGCAAATTTATCTTGCATCTCCATGCCAAAATATCCCTGTCACAGGCATTTAAAGGGGAGCACAATCCTATATAATAAAAAAGGAAAGATGTTCTTAACTTACATTCCCAACATCATGTCCAACATGACCAGAAAGGGGATCAGGCAACTGAACTTCAACGCGATGAATCACAGTCAAATCATGGAAGCTGCTCTGGGAAGGCGTTGCAGTAGCTTGGATTTTTGCCTTCGCTGTCTATCAGTTTGTGTGCACACCAACAATAAGACATTGACAACACGGAGGAGATAATCTTATCTTCTTGTAGAATTATCCTCAAGAATTTGAACGAAATACCCTGCAGTGTGTTCATAAAAGCCACAGAATGGTACTGTTTAAGGGAGAACACACCAAAATTCTATGTGGGCTGATAAAGATAGCGCAAACTTCTCCCAGGTGGCAGCACGAGTCTACAAAAATCAAACCGAACAATTTCTGTCCAATTTGATTCAAATAGGAATTCAGTTGACAAACAAACAAAAGCTTTGGAAGAAAAATCAGACAGGAGTGCTCATTTCAAATGGAGATGAACATGCTAGAACATTTACAGCATTGACATAAGACCACAGGAGTGAAAATATCCCGAGCAAAGCAGGCTTCCCTGTGTCCTCCCTTTAAGGGGTGATCTGGGGTTCAATGAAAAATGGCACCAGGAAACAACTCAGAATTAATCTAAAGAGGTATATGTAATAACCACCAAAAAAGATACAAGTTGGCATTTTTCTGTTTATGCGGTTGCCATGGTAACCGAGCAAGCTCATTAAATATGCAGAAAACTTCTGGTACCAATTCCTCTTTAACCCTATGATAGAATTCAGTTTTTCTTTCATCATTTAAAAGCCATTGCTTATCCAAATCCAATAACATAGCCATTCTTTGCTCAATTTATCAGTTTTGTGATTTTTGGGCATTTTACTCAAATTTTGAAATTATTTTGCGCAGAATCTGATGAACACTCAAAATATTCAAAGTATGTTACAGATAGGCAAAATTTATGTCATTGCATTTCTAATGAAGTACAGTACCTGCAGCCCAAATTTCATTGATTTTCAATGATAAATAAAAAAGTTATGGCTGCCACAAACATGAGAAACGTGGAAAAGTAATACCTTAGGAAATCAATGGAAAATGCATTAGACCGCATTGAAAAGTTGAGTTCAGTTTTTAATCCTTGTAGCAATCAGTGATTATTAAAGGTGGGTTATTATAGAATATTTTTATTCAAAAAAAAAAAAATTGGAGAAATAATCAAATTTTGCCCATTTAACCCCAGATCACCCCTGAAAGAGAAAGAGATGAGTACCTTGAAATCTGGGAATAGCAAGGTATGACTCAGGTGTATTTTTGCAGGACAGTCCAGTTTTTTCGTATCTTGAATTAGGAATCTCCCTTTCTTGTTTGTGTAGTCATGCTCATCCTGAAATGGCAAGAAAGATGAAGGGTATTAAAATTACAATGTAATTCATTATATTTGAAAAGATTTGGTTTATCTACATACATTATTTCAAGATGGGGCTCAGGTTTATAGTCCATTGATTCATAGATTTATAGTTGGCTCTCAGATTATCATACATATAGGTTCATAGATCTTAGGTATCAGGTTTGCATTGGGCCGGTGCTGCAAATAAGAAGGGAGAAATGTTTTAGGCTTGAATTACAGGTGTGTAACAAACCCTCCTTACCTTTTTCTTTTCTTTTTCTTCTCTTCTTTTTTCCTTGCGCTGTTCGTCATGGTCCTGACCCTGGTGACACTCAAACTGCATACTCCCGACATGAATCATGGGCACATCACTGTACTCTCCATCATTGCCACGTTCTTTCCAGCAGACACGTTTACGAGCCTCCAAAGCATCTGAAAAGATAAAGGGTTATTGACACTATGTAATCATCCAAGTATGCCAGTTCATTTTGCCTATAGACAACTGAATGATGATGCACCAAGTAACCTACTACCCCCACCCCCTCAATCCCACTCAAAATCACCAGTCTTTAAAATACATGAAATAGGGGGTCCTTTCTGGCTTTTCCTGAAAAACCTATCAATTGGGGTTGTTTTTCAAAACGCCCTTAAGAAACAAATGTATGACTGATACCAGACTTTTGAGACTAGGCCTATGGGCAGTGGCGGAGCTAGAAATGGGCATTGGGGTGGCATAGACACGTCCCTTTATGACAACAGTTAGTCCTGGCTAGTTCTCAATTATTTTTCTTTATTGACGTGTTTTCCAATTATCGTAATTGGCAACTGAAGACACGGTTTCTCTCCATATGCGATCTAACAGCGATGAAATCATGGGGTAAATTCAGTAGAACTGAGAATTGGGGTGAACAAAACATCCGTTTAAAGCAATTATTAGTCCTGACCTGTTCTCAGTCATTTTCATGATTAACAAAAGGTTCACTCCGAGAGCACTCCGCACTTAACAGGTGTTGCTTGTTCTCCCCGATTAGGTAAGAAGACAATCATTCATCTGGACGCGTTTGCTTAATTTAAATCAACATTATCCAAAATTACTCTCAGTGTTGAGTGAAAAAAAGTGGCACTTGGCAGGGAAATAGGCTACAAAAAGCATGCGGCTCAAGCTATTTAACGTTGATTTAAATTCAGCAAATACGCGTCCAGATGAATGATTGTCATCCTACCTAATCAGGGAGAACAAGCAACACCTGTTCAGTGTGGAGTGCTCTCGGAGTGAACCTTTAATCATTAAAATGACTGAGAACAGGTCAGGACTAATAATTGTTTTAAACCGATGTTCTTCAACCCCAATTCTCAGTTCTACTGAATTTACCCCATGATTTCATCGCTGTTAGATCGCATATGGAGAGAAACCGTGTCTTCAGTTGCCAATTACGATAATTGGAAAACGCGTCAATAAAGAAAAATAATTGAGAACTAGCCAGGACTATCCTAATTGTCATAAAGGGACGTTTCTGTGCTTGGTTCTTGACAGTACATCATTCGTGTGTACATTATATGCATGATCATAGGCCTAGTACATTCATTCTCACCATTTGTTCCTTTTCCGAACGTTTTACACGACCCCCAAAAGCAAACGAATTTCGACTTCGTAGCTATTTCATATGATCTTATCAGTTCATTGACAAGAATGATCAGTCCTTCTGGATCTCTGGTCTCCAAAAAACCGGCAAAATCAGACTTCTTTTCAGAAAAGAACTTTTGCCAAACCGAACGATCCGCCATTATTGATCATGGCTGTGCGGAATTCTGGGATAGCCTCATTATTGATCATGGCAGCGCGGAATTTTGGGATAGCCTCATTATCATAGTGTACTTGAACTACTCCGGATCTAGCTTCCCCCTCTGGATACCCCAGGTCCGTCAAGTTTTTTGAAGGTAAGTTGCAGCTAACTTTGCGAAATGTTAAATTTCACTGGCCTTCTGTTTAGCCAACTTAGTCAAGCTTTTTCCATTTAAGCTACTTTATCCTTCAGTTAAGTTTTGGAGGTTAACTCTATGTCTTCGATTTAGCCCAGTTAATAGACTCTCTGTGAGGTAACATAATGGTAACGAATGTGAACTGTTAAGTTAACTTATATTTCTCAGCTCGGTTTTAGTATAGAGTGGATATTGTTCAAGTTGCTTAATAAACCATAAGAGGTAACGTTGGGTTAACGTTACGTTGGAGGAGGCTACGGAAGGAGCTCCTTGTCCAACCTCAACTTTTTTCCGGGACAAATACATTTTGGGAGAAATTTATTTGCGAGAAGGGGGTTTATAATTTAATATTAAGTATTAATATAGCGAATGCATATATTGCGTGTGCCCTAGCAAGCTAGCTAGCAACCTGGTGCGTCATTAGTAATATGCCTGCCCCGGTTATGTGCTATTACCACGTTTAGAACAGCGCTAGAAATTAAACTCTAAAGTTCCTCGATTCGGTGCGCACTGGACGTTTTTACGCACCCGAATGGTTCGCTTGTTACAAGCATTTAGTGAAGCCGATAAAGTTCTGATTTCATTGGTGGTGGTTGAATATGATTCACTTTCCCCACAATTTTCTCTCGTACCGGTTGTGTAATTCAATAGGGAGATTAAGAATATAATTCGACCATTGTGAAGCTTCTTTCACGATAGATTGGTTCGCTTTGTCACTGTCCTCCGTGCTTGTTTTGGTTCTTTTGTCCAACCAGTGTGCATGTCTGGGACGTGACATCATTTTCGTAGACACATGGCAATTCCTATCAGCTGTATGCAGAAGTAAAAACTGACCTCTTCTTTATCAAATAATTGGAAGTAACGTGAAACGCGTAATGAGTGGGCCTTATTGAGTTCTTATTTCTAATAATGGAAGAAAACCGAAAAAGAAATAGAATTTTCACACAGTATGGCATGGCTAGCTGGGACAAGTGGTTCTGATCTTATTGGCATTTAAATAGAGGGGTAGAAAAACTAGCAGAACTTGCCTAGGATTTAAAAGTCTTTACCCCTTCTATTGAATTGATTGCTACCTAGCTTTACACATGCATTTTGTTTGTGTGTCAGTTAGCTTTACTTATTGCTTTTATTGTTTCTTTTCTAGGTTTTGATATTTGCAGACAAACCTTGCTATGCATTGGAAGTGTAAGTATTGCTTGTTTTCCTCTGAGAAGAGGGCTCTACTATTCAAGCACTATCGCTTAAAACATGGAAGCTATGCCAGAACTGCTCCGATTCCATGCCTCCACACACATTGTCTGTGTTCATTCAAGTCATTTAATGCCCTCAAAGTGTATCTGACAAGAAATCACTCCCATAAAATACATGATGAGCAGATGAGCGAAGCTGATGAAATCCCTCTGATATTTCATTGTCCTCTTTGCAATTTTGAAGAACCCTGCACAGAACTAAATTTTTTCTCCCATTTGCACCAACATCTAAAAAAACTGGAAACGGTGAAGTGTCCATATATAAATTGCACTTTTGAAAGCAATGTCTACTCAACATTTAATGCTCATAAATGTAAAGAACATAGCCTTCCCAGTCATAAGCAGCTGAAGCCTGACATTGCCTCGCATACTGCACCTCATGACTCAGATCTAGATGTGTCACACAATGTACAAGAAGATGAGGCTTTTTCCAATGATCCGACGGATTTTGGCTGGGAGGAAAATGAGGAAGAAGCTCAAATTGAAAATTTAGATCATTTACAGGATCAACTGGAGCATAATTTAGCCGCACTCTTTCTTAAGCTGCAGGCAATCTTGCATATTTCTGACATGGCAATACAGGAGATAATCCGACAAATGAACCAGATTATTCTTCTCTCAGAACCCCTTTTACAAAATGCTTTTAAGCAAATTCTTAATGCCCATGGCATCAGTGACACTGATACAGTTGTGAGAGACATTATGAATGCTGTCAAAGAGAACAATCTGTTCCAGAAAATGACGGATGCTGGCAAATCACTCTCTACAGCCAGTAAAAGAGCATCATATTTTCAGAGGGAATTTCCAATGGTGATGCCAGTTGAATACAAGCTTGACAAAGATTCTCAATCAATCGCTTATGTGTCGCTTCTGAAAATGTTACAAAAACTGTTAAACAGAGCTGATGTTCTAGATAAAATTCTCACTCATGATGACAATGTTGATGGATTGAATACTTACAGAGATGGCACTCACTATCGTGGGGGATTTCTTTAAAACTGAAACCTTGAGGATTGTACTTGGCCTTTATATCGATGAGTTTGAGATTGCCAATCCTCTGGGCACTTCAAAGAAGAAACACAAACTGTGTAGTATTTATTGGGTTCTTGCAAATCTTCCCTCAAAATATCGCTCCTCTCTTCACTCTATTCAGCTGGCAATTTTATGCAAAGCTAGTGCAATAAAACAGCACGGCCATGCAGATGTCCTTCACCCACTGGTTCAAGACCTGGTAACTCTTGAAAAACATGGTGTCTATGTTGAGCAGTTAGGTGAGTGTGTGAAAGGAACAGTGCTTTATGTGTCAGCTGATAACCTGGGTGCTCATTCTTTGGCTGGTTTTCAGGAGAGTTTCGTGGTGCAGCACCCTTGTTGATTTTGTATGGCAGAGAAGAGGGACATTCAGCAGAAAGAGGTCCGGTCTGGAGCATTTGAGCACAGAACCAGCGAGAATCATGACAGGCAAGTTTCTGAAGTTTTGAAGGAATCAAATTTGGTAAAAGAGTATGGTGTGAAAGGTCCTTGTTTTCTAAGAGAAAAGTTGGAGCACTTCCACACTGTCACTGGTTTTCCACCGGACATAATGCATGACCTCTTGGAGGGTATCGTCCCCATTGAGATGTCTTTGTGCATTAATGATTTGATCTCCAGGAAGTATATTACTCTTGAGTCCTTGAACGAAGCAATCAAACGTTTTCCTTACAAATTTACCGACATAACTGATCAGCCTCAGACCATCCCAGCCACATTTGCCTCGAGAGGCACCATTGGCGGGAATGGCCATGAGAACTGGGCACTCACAAGACTTCTCCCACTCATGATTGGTTTTGATGTATCTGAGAATGATCAAACATGGGGGATTTTGATGCTTTTGAAAGGCACTGTGGAACTGACAATGTCATTCAGATTAACAGAAGATACTCTTGATTTTCTTTATGCCAAGATCTCAGAGCACAGAGGTTTACTTTTAACAGTATTTCCTCATTTCACATTGCGCCCCAAGCACCATTTTATCAAACATTATTCACAGCTGATGAGGATGTTTGGGCCACTGAGAGATATGTGGACAATGCGCTTTGAAGGAAAGCATAAATTCTTCAAACAAGTCATTCGCAACACAAAAAACTTCAAAAACATACCACAAACTCTTTCTGTCCGGCATCAAAGAATGATGGCATACCATGTTGACTCCTCCTCATTTTTCAAGCCATCTATCCAGATGGACAAGGTGACAGTTTCTTTAGTTTCATCCTTTCCTGAGCAAATTCAGAACACGCTGCAACAGAGCTATGCTGCTCAGAACACTGTCCTTGTGGCATCATCTGTGAGCATTGATGGCATCAAATACAGTCCAGATATGATTGTATCTGTTGGTTCGTGTTCATGTCTTCCTGATTTTAGGCAAATTCAGAAAACTATTGTCATTAACAGTGATGTTCTGTTTGTGTGCAAACATCTGACATCATGGTATATTGAGCATCTGCGTTCTTATGAGCTGTGCACTCTTGTGTCATCACTGTCCGTCAACGTGCTTTCTGATCTGAATGACCCATTTCCTCTGGCAGCCTAAAAAATTAGGGGCAGAAAATTTGCCACCCTTAGGCATTTTATTTTGTGCTGACTGAATGCTTAAGATTTTGATATTCAGTGTCAAGAGGGCACTGATGTGCTTTTTTGATCCTTTCTAGAGTCACAACAAACAGTGGAGAGAAGGACCACAATGAGGATAATCGTACATGACCATGACATTAGGAAAATTACACTCCATGATAAACCAGACACTTGACTCACTTTATGAGCAGCTTGAGGAATAGCTGGGTCTTCAGTACAAGTTTTCTCTTCAGTATGAGGATCCAGATTTTAACAGTTCCCTCGTCAACCTCACTGATATTGCTGACCTGCCAGACAAACCCACCCTAAAGGTAATCAGCCAGGTGCCAACACCCACACCAAGTACAGCTGACACGGAGATCTTATCCTCATCCTCCCTGGGAGTCGGTCATCTCTTACTCGGTCACCATGGCCAGACACCTTTGACATTCCTTCTTTTCCGTGGACATTGAGTACAGATTACGCCAGGCAAATCTCCAGTATATGAGAGATCAGACATATCTACAAGTTCCCAGGGACATGAAGTATGAGATACTCGAAAAACTTTTATGGAGACAATTTACACCTTCAAGGCATATCCCTGTGATGAGGAATTCAGTGATGTTGCAGCAGCACTGATTCAGAAACACCCATGCCTTTGAACCAGGATCCTCCAATGGATGTAATGGGTGGAAAAAATAGCATCAAGTTCAAAATGGGCAACTTCCGCACAAAACTAATCGAGCTGGTTGTACAGATGTGGCGTAAATGGAGGAATAGAAAAGACCAAACACCTCAGAGAAGTGTCAAAAGACCCAAGCGGTTTTGAAATCAATTTTCTACCTAATTTTCCTGATGGTGAAGATGAGACTAGTTTGGAGTCCAAGCAAAAGGAACTTCAAGAAGAGATGAAAAAAACATCGTCCAATTGCTGCTCTGATATCCAAGAACATGGACTCTACTTTTGCCATGAGAAGAAAGGAGTTTGTAAATTTGGAGCCTCCAGTGAAAGATGCAATGGCAAGGTGGCCAGCTCTTTTTATAGAGAGTCAGGTAATTTAGATTTCTCCATCTTTTATTTTTCAATTAAAAAAAAGTTTTTTTTCTCTGATGTAAATTCATTATTTTTGTGCATCTTTTATTGAGTCAGAACTAGCGTCAGTGTCATGCGCAGAAGAAGTAGTCCTAAAATTTGGGGATGTTAGGTAATCTGTTATGGTTTTGGTTTTGTATTCATGTTTATGTTCATGTTCTATGTTCATGATTTTGTCTTTTATTTATTCTTTTTCGTTATTGTATTTCTCAGGTTTTAGTTCAGTCCATTTTCAGTTCCATTGCACTTGTATCCCCTGTCTTGTAATCTAGTTGGTTCAGTCCATCTCCCCGGTCTGTGTGCTCACATGCTTCGGGTGATTTCAATGATTTCTGGTGTTTCATATTTTTCCTTCAATTCTCGTTTACTTCCTTCGCCTTGCTGTTCTGATTTCTAACAAGACTAACATTTGCATTTTGCATCATAGTCTACTAACCCAACTAATCCATGTATATGTTACTAACTCACTAACGAGCACTCTGGTTATATCTGTAAAGTTGCACCGCTACTAATTAGTACTAATTCCCTCTCAGCAATCGCCCTGTTCTAGTCTCCGCCTCTTGCTCAGCTTTACCTATCTCCCTCTGCGTTTCTCTGGCGAGAATTTAATTGCTTTCCTGCACTCATTGTCTGTGGACTTAGAACTCCTTGACCGGAGCTGTTTAAATGCCATAGGCTGTTTGCGTGATTCCCGTCCGTGTCTTGGCTTTCGCCAATGTTCGTGGTTAGGATTTCCCTCATGTGTTCCTCCCTTTGTAATTAGTCTGATCCAGCTCACCTGTTCCCTGCATAGCATCTGACTTCCCTCCTGTCTATTTAAGAGTCCTCACTGCTGCTCTGACTTTGTCAGAACATTGATCAATATTTCTTTGTGCAGAGCCTTTCGTATGCCATTGATTATTGTTTTCCTTCGACTGTTTCGTCCAAGATTCTTGCCACTGCCCTTTTTTGTATTGTTTTGTCTTTCTGGATTTCAACCTATTTTTGTATCACCACGATTCCTGTGTTTGGATGCCCTCTGTATGACCCTCTGCCTTGTTTATCGACTACGACTTTTTGCCTGCCATCTATGTACCGTTGCTCCTCTGTTTTACTGGTTCTGACCCCGGCCTGTCTAGTTGACTCTGTTTTTTGGATTTTGTGGCTTGGCAATTGTGTTTTTTGGCACTGACCCGGAACTCATTAAAGGCATACGTTTTTTTTTGGATTTCCTCTTGCGTGTGGTTCGTGAACGCACCGTCACATAATCATCTAAGCATTTTAAGAACTGATCATTTTAAATCCCTGTCCCAAAGAAGTTATTTTTCTGTCCAGAGTGATCTAATGTTTCGTTTGTAGCGGCAACATGACTACATCTTCAGTCTTAATTGGCCCAACTTTTTCTTTAGATCATTGCAGAGTTCTGTCGCCTGTCGAGCAAAAACCTGAAGGTAGAATTCTTCAAAGAGCTTGATAAATATACTCCTCGCTTCTCTGAGATTTTTCCAGTCAAAGGGGGGGGAAGTGTTGGCCAAACACTTAGAGTATCTGCTACAAGTCACACCAGGGTTAAGTTTCAGACACAAAGTAGTTTTTTTATTATGTTGTAAATTGAATGGTGCCACCATGCACATTGTGTTTGCTTAGTTGCTAATTGTCCTTGATCACTTATGTTTGACCACTTGTGTGTTTGAAATGGTTTTCAGAATACAGATGTTACTGGGAAGCGAACAGCAGTCCTGCGTGGCTTTCCTGTCCTTCTTGGAGATGACGACAAAGACTTTATGTCATGCTTTGTAAGTAGTCTCAAGTCCTGATTATTTAATGCCACACCACAGGATGCCCAGTCTGTCATATGCTGCTCCGAATCCCAAATGCCTTTAACCCATTTAAACCGGGACAGCACGTGCGCATTTTAAGAACGTGTCGTTGCCGACACAGATATGCGCGTAATTTTGAAAGTACCGTAATTACTGTAAGTTTTGCGCAATAGAAAATTCCAACTGTTCCTGAAAGCTGAGAAGCTGTGCTTCAGCCCAAATGCAGGTTACTATGGTAAACATAGCAGCATGATTCTCTGCTGGGATTTTTGCATTAGGCCTTAAAGGGTTAAGGCAGGCACACTCTAGCAGGTATCTGTACATCCGCATTTATCTGCTTGAAAGTAATGGGGTTCTACTTATATCTCCTATGACCAAATAAAGTATAACGTGTAGTTAAATATAATGTCAAACTTTCCCTTCTATCAACATCAGCGCTTCTTTATCACCGGTGCTCTTGGACAGTGTGCTTACACCGCCACAGAATGCTGTGTATCTGCCAGTTTGGTAAAGGTGAGACCGCTGAAAGCTGGATGTCACATACCAGTTCACTCATCAGCCTCCAGTGGTATTAGCAAGCGCAATGTCCAGAAGCAGCAATGCCAAATGAATGTTCATGTTGCAAGTGAAAGTTCAGAAAAGGCTTGCATGTTATTTTGTATGAAAGTTTTAGTAGTTGTGTGGTGCATATGGTACCAGGGTCACAATTGGTGTCATATTCTTCACACCTTAAATACCGTTACTTTGAAGTGAAAGGAGAATTTTTCTTTTTTTTTTTTCTAACTCCAAACTCCATCATGCAGCTGTGGAAGGTAAGAAAAACACACGCAACTTACCAATATGTTTCTGCCCCAGCTGCTTGCCCCAGAAACTTTAAGAAGCACCTTAAAGCGAGAATGTTTTGCTTGTGAATAAAAGAGGCAATTCTTGCGTCTCCCTTTTAGTGATGCAGTTTGGTAATATGGAGGTTGTGAGGCAGTGGCTGTAGCAAAGGGACGCTCAATCCTCACCCTTCTGTGCTTAATGACCCGAACCTGTTGCATTTACTTTTCTTGATTAGCAACAGTTGATCAGACTAATTGGTCGAACGATTGTCAAATTGATTTTAGATACCATTGTTATACATTGCTCCATAAAATTATAAGGCGTTTCTTTCGCATAAAAATAAATGACGATGTAAAATATCGGCATGTCTTAATAAATTCTGTGCTCAAGTAGCTTGAGAAAAGACATAGATTTGCGTACAATAGTTTGCGAGGCTTATTAAGCAATAAGCTGCGCAACATGCCAAATATGCCTTCTACATGGAGTGATTAATGTAGAAAAGGACGAATTCTTGCAACTTACTGCTAAATGAGCCTCGCAAACTATGCAAATCTAAGCCGTTTCATGAGCTACTTGAGGGCAGAATTTTTAAAAAATACTGAGATTTTGCGTTATTTATATGCGAAAGAAAATGCCTCAATTTTGTGGTGCAATGTATAACTATGCTATCGGAAATAAATTGTCATTCTAATTGGTCTGAGCAACTCATGCTAATCAAGAAAAGTAAATTCGACAGGTTTAGGTCATTAAGGGTGAGGTTTGAGCGTCCCTTTGCTACAGCCGACGCACCGCCACTGTTGTGAGCAATATTCAGTGGGAAAGCAACACCAGCATAAAAGGGTACAACAGCAACTAGCCTAGTTTAGAACATAGTTGTATTGATCCATGTTTAACATTTTAATGGGTTATTGGAGATATTTGTATCCCCCTCCTTTCAAGCAGACCAGTAAAGATGTATAGATACTTGTTTGGGTGTACTTTTTTCCCATTATGGAAGGTTTTAGGGTTTTGCATTGAGTGACTATGAAGCTGCAACTGGACCCTTTGGAAAGAGAGCAGATACCACCAAAGGGTCCTGATCCGGGTCACCGCAACCTCGTGAAATTTCTATTTCACTCTGATGTGGTGCCACTCTATGAACAAGTTGTTATCAGGTTCTTTCACACTTTTATATGCCAGTTTGCCTTTGTTTACTTAAATGTAATTTGCCTTTTTGAAAAAGTATTTCTTTTACAATCATTCAGTGAATCAATTTTATCAATGAATTAATTTATTATGTATGCATATTCAGTACTTGCTGTGCAGCATGTGCTTTTACTTAAATGTTAAATAATATCAGGATAAAGCTTCCTCTAAGTGGCTCTGTCTTGGGTTTTCAACCACATAATGCAAGGTGACATTAAACATGTATTTGTGGTTGTAATGCTCCTATTGTTAGGACTGCGATGACCCTCCAGACACGTCCCACACCTCCATCGGGATCCTGACGGTGATTCCTGAAGACGGCCTGGCTTCTCCTCACTCACTGCACCTGGATGCCTCTGGTACTTCAATCATTTTGGAAGGAACAGTCGTGATGGATGACATTGAAAATCTTCCGCATGCCATGTGCCTACTTTTTGGACTTATTTATGCCCTAAATTTGGAGTACCCTAAACAACTGAAGAACACCTTTGATTTTATTCAAAGAGTACTTCTCTCACTTGGAAATAAATCCCTAAAACCAAAAATACAGTCACTCAAAAATCGTCTGATGCAGTAAGTGAGAAAAAGCTGAAGTTTGTCAAGATTAAGAAATTGTGGGTAACAATGTTTTTCTGCAGTAAATTGATAGCTTGGTTGGCAGCAGTTTTACTCTTTTTGCATGTAAATATAAAATTTTATGTTTCCCTTTTAAACTTGTGCGATACTGTAAAAAGATATTAAGACTAACAAATGGTCTTTATCGTTCTTGTGCATTCCAAAAAAATGCATTTTCATTTTTAGTTGAATTGTTTAACGTCACCTTAAAATAATGGCCTAAGTCATTTATTTCTTTCCGCAGTTCTTTAATTTAAACTAAGAATATTGCTCATTAACAGAAGCTTCAGAAACCTTAACTTCATTTATATCGAAATACAAGTTCATTTCTGACATGGTGTGTGTTTTTTTTTTTTTTGGCCTAAATCAGCTCTTGATGCTAGTTTTGGTTGTTCTGTTCACGTTTGACTTGGGCCATTATTTTAAGGTGACAATAGCATAAGCAGTCCAGATCTCTTTTATAATTTGATAACTTAAAATACTGGACATACGGCCAAATTGGTAGCAAGTTTTAAGTTTGACAACATGAAAGATAACTAAAGAAAGATACTTGTTTTTGTTTGACACAAAAAATAAAACTGTTTCAGTTTTCCCTTCAAACTGTTGTCTTGTTTCAACAGCTGACATGTTTTAGTAATGCTTACTTGAAAATGTTAAGGCAATCAGTTTCCTGATTTCTTGGTAGTAATGTGAATGCTTAGACTTGTAAGGATAACTAATTTTTTTGAGTACTCCTTACTTAACATAAATCAGGTTTTTAAGTTGTGTTTACTTTTTATGGTCAACCTAATAATTCTGAGTAAACTACACTCAAGTTGACTGTCACAATACAAGTTGTCCAAACACAACTCTCTTCAGCTTTAACAACTTAAAATTAATTGCCTTGAAATTGTCAAGTATAGCTGACAATCAGTTTCCTGACTTTTTTAAGTAAAGTCAACTTATTACATTTTACAGTGTACACATACCATGTGGGGCACAGCGTTCAATCTTATCCATGTAGCAACACAAAGCATTTAAAACCTTTGCAGAGACTCGCCTTCCTGCTGTTTTCTAGAAAAGAAACTTTGGTGCAAAGAGACATAAGATTATCAACAAGCATACATTTGTTGAACAGTCAAAATTATCTTAGGGTCCTCTTTCTGTCCTGGGCCTGTACTTAACCTCATCCTTAGCCTCTCCCTCCAAATGATCATATATAAAACAGGCTTGATCAACAGGCTTCCTACGCCTGATCTTCAGTGTAGCCCTCATCTCCTCAATCCAATCCTCCATAGACATCCCCGACGTTCCCCTAAAAATTGGACAGTTTCTTTCTCCTGGTATATAAAGCAAACGTTCAGTAGGAGGATGATCTTCACACAGAGAGTGTTGGGGCCCAACTGCGTTAGAGCCCGACGCCATATATGACAGAAAGCCAACTACCCCCCATTCCCAAATAAGCTGCTCCTTCTCCACCTGAAGTCACTGGACCAAGTCCTGAAGTTACTGCAATTCACTGGTCATACTTATAGGAGGCACAGAGTCAGGCAAAGTCTATGCAGTGGTGCAGCTCAAGCTTTAGGACTCCAGACAAGACGCTCTGATGTACTGCAGGTCCCCCGATGTGCACACTGCTGCTGTATTGTACTAACATAAAACCCAGATGTTTTACAAAAAACAAAATCTTATCTCTGACACTCAAAGTGCTAAAGGCGGGTCCTGTCGATTGCGCCAAAATGTAACCGAACCCCAACTGAGGCGTAATTTTATGATTTAAAATAAAACCAACCCATTGGTACTGTATCCAAACAAGACTCCCACTGAGAAATACCTTAAGCTAACAGTCTACCAGGATGCAGCTGGCAGTTAGACAAAAAATCAGAGACAAGACTTCCTCGAGAATGACAAATTTATTTTCAAGTATATTGAAGTTTACAAGTATGTCAAGTATTTTCAAGTATATTAAAAACAGCAAATTTTATTCAATGGTAATACTTAAAATACAAGGGAATCCACATAACAATGACTACAAAAGAGAATAAAACACGATCAAAAGCAGACAAGAAGCTGAGGGGAAAAAAGCACAAGACTGTGATAGTGAAAAGGAAAGGGTCGGGGAGACTTCAGTTACTCAGCAAACACACACACGTGCCCAGGCCCTATACATGTACACTGCATCAACCTAGAATAGTGCCCTGCGGAGAGAAAAAAAAGTGCAGAATTACACACACACACAACTATGGGGCGGTGAGGTGCGGGTGAGTGAATCCCATCCCCATCAATAGCCGGACACTTGGACAGCATCCAAGTCACAAACTAAAACACTGAAAAACACAAAGGAAACGTGAGAAAAACACAATCAACAATCCACAGTTTTTCATGAGGGAAGTGTAACAGTAATATCCTAGCTTACGATAAAATACAGCACTTGGGACAAAAGGTAACCAAATAGCGAAGCTTGAAAACCTTACACAAGAAGGAGTATAAAATGAAAACAAAGTAGCAGTGACAACTGATTGTCTACGTAGCTTTAACCTGGCCAGCTCCGTGCAGCACACAGGCCAATACCAGTTAGAAGGACCTAAAGCATGACAATACAATAATCTGTATGGTTTAAATGAGAGAGCAGTCTTTGACCTCAGCACCCAAAGTGGGACAATCTTAAGTTAGTTTGCCACAATACTGGAGCCCATGAAAAAGCTAAAAGTCAAAGTGAAAAAAAGAAAAGTGCAGGAGAAACAATAATTATACGTGGTACAACTCTCCAGTGATCTGGAAAAACCTAGTGCATATCTCACTTTTGGGGGAAACTGAGTTTGAACCTCATTTGCTGTAATCAAGAGCAGTGAAAACCTTAAAACACTTGCTATTTGTGTTATTTGAACTGTCAAAATCAAGTTTCTATTATTTTTTTCTTTTAGGAAAAGTCCAAAATCTAAAGGTTTTTGTTCAATTATGAGACCCTTGCCACTGATAAACTCACTAGGTTTTTCCAGATCACAGGACAACTCTGTTCGCCCGGGCTCATGAGAGTTGTACTTATGGTCATAGGCTAACTTTGAGGGTTTTTAGCGAAGCTGTCGTCAAATAAAATGATTTAAAAAAAAAACTTAGTGAAAAAAATACCTTACATAATTTTCTTGATTATGGTATGTTTTAACCCATGATTAAGAGTTGATACTGAGAAATATGTTGTTTACAATGGCAATGGGTGATTGTCACTTTGACTCTGTGGGCTTGACGGCCATCTTGCCATCAAATCTCATCCAAGATTGACTGCTGAAAACAAGGTAATCTAAGCTAATACGGCAATGAAAGAGCAGTGAAATTGTACAACTACACAGATATAAGTATATTTATTATGGGAAAGCAATCGTTTTGCACCATTCTGTGTTTATTTCAAGCGTAAACATAAACCTCAAAGTTTGCCTATGACCTTAAGCCTGACTCTAGTGAGGGAAGCCAACAGAGTTGGACCACGTCTGACTAGAGAAACAGGTATGCTAACCCAGGCTACATATACGGTGAAATAAATGGAATTACGGAAATAGGGGCAGTGCTGATATGGTTCTGGAACTACAGCAGCCCAAGAGGGACATAAAACCGGCAGCTACACAATTAAATAATTATATAGTCTAATTATACTAAAAGAGAAACCACTAAACAACACTATTTATTTACTCATTGAGAACTAATTCTATCATATGACACAACTAATTCAATTTAAAAACTAATTACTCTAATGTTATGATACTCATTAATCACCTAAATTAACTATCAAAATTAGATTAATGAACTATCAAAATCCTCGCTAAATTCTCCGTTTCACTCCATGTATCTCTCCGCAGCCTTTTACCCATAAATTCAGCTGTCACCCCAGGATACAATGCCCTATGTAGCGGGAGACTAGGTAACCTTTAGATCTGTTAGAATCATGCAAACAATTGAAAGACATCAAGTTTTTACTAATCCTGTTCATAAAAATTAAAGATTAGTTCGGGTGTATTCATGTATTCATTTGATTAACAAGTTTTAAGAATTGGGTTTTCCCCATAAATTCAGAAAATCAAAGTCTCTGCTTAAGTGATATTTCCTTTTCAGATAAACTGATGGCACAGTTGCCTGTTTTGTAGCCTTTGGTCCAGGCCTTTATTAGCGCATCAGACATTTAGACAATGCGCCCTTATTTCAATAGCTGGCAAAGTGCAAAGTCACCCAATGAGCAAAGTGTATTGCGCACGAAGTAAAGCTGTTGTGAGGCATGTTGGAGCTTTGACTGACCCTCTGATTTTTGTAATTAGGTTCTTGCTCTTGATATTGTGACAGTTGAAGGGCCCTGTCACTAGAAATGCCTCCTAATAAGTACGCGCCCTGGCTACCTTGCCAACGAGCCTGGCTCTTTGGCGATGTGGTCAGTGCGTTTGACTCTTACCCGGGAGTCCGGGGTTCAATTCCCCGCCCGGGCCCTCCTTCGGCCTGCCACATTCTGGCGTAATCGGCAGGATCTGGGGGATCCTAATGGATGGTAGCGCATTTGACTATTACCCGGGAGTCTGGAGGTTCAAGTCCCCGCCCGGGCCTTCCTTCGGCCTGCCACAGTATTAAAACACCAAAATAGGTTGCGATAGATAGTTATCGAATTGGCTTTAGTAAGACTTTCAACTGCAACTCTGCTGGCCATTTAAATTAGGGCCAAGTGACTGTATTGAGAGATTACTCCACATACACAAGTGCACTGATATACTATGTTGTAATGTAACTGAGTGGAAGTATCCTACCTTCTATCAATGCCATGCTTTGGATCCAACTCTGCTCCATGAAAGAGCTGGCAGACACCATAAAGAAGTGAGGCTATGAGTCGGCAAGGAGTGAACTTCAAAGATGATCTCCATTGTACAAAGTCTAATCATTGAATTTCTATTGGGATGGATTCATTTTCTTATTCTGACCTATCATGTTTCATAGGTCTCCATAACTTAGCAGGTTGTGTATCTCAGATGGGGCTCTTGAGTTAGACATGAGATGCGATGTGCAGGTAAACCCTGCAGTGAAAGAAATATGTCTGGAACAGATTGTGTTTGAATTCTCATATGGATTCTGGTGTAGGAATGATTGGGGTTTTTTTTAACAGTTGTTAACCACATTTTCCCTCTTTGCCTCTTTTCTTCTCTCAGAAGGCTGGAAGTAAGGCAGCCTCCCTCAAATCCAGCATTGCCAGTGGAATTGCTAGTTCCACCAACAGAGATGGCAATCATGGCACATCAGTATGACGGTAATACTTTTTTTCAAATGAATTATCAATCATTTTAGAGCAAAATTAACTGCAAAATCCACCTTGACGATAGGCAACTCTACGCTCACTGATCATACAATCAACAATTATAAGTGGAACTAGTTCAGGCAGGAAACTCGGGTCATTCTACATTACCTATGCGGTTGTCTGCGTCAGCGAGAGTACTCCAATCACAGAGCTGCAGCAGCAAAGAACCTACTACGTTGGTCTATTTAAGCACAATCAGCATGAACACCTTTGCTGCTTAATCTGATGCCTCACGTGCAAGGTGAGAAATGTTTTACTTGTTTGTAAAGCCGGCTGTAAATTAACTCAGCTCCGAGCCTGATTAATATGTTTTGGTGTGTCTAATTTTAATGAAATAGATCGACCTGTTGCTTTATATTATTTCAACCAGCACGACCACAGGCTGCATAAGGGTGTTTGATATTCATGCATTTGTGCTGTATTAAGTGTGTGCAGTAAATTCAGTTATGAAGTGCGTTCTAACCATTGCAGCCAGTGCTCAAGGTGCTTTTGCAAAAGTTGGATATTTTTGATATTATGATAACCCTAACCTTCACAAAGTATCATTACACTTGTAAAGGCAGTTTCATGGTCTACCTCACTTGTCGCTAAGTATCAAGCTCAATGTGCCGAGTAATCCCGCATTTACGGTAAACAGCAGCAAGTGTATCTTGTTTGTACCTTACGTACGCAGGTCTGCTCGCTCGTATTTTACTTTGCACGTTTGTATTCATTCACAATTGTTTCATGTTAAGAAAGCAAAATCTGTTTCTAAAAATGTATCCCCAGTGCTTAGCTAAGTGTATGAGATATTGGTCATGTTTCTAAGTTGGAACGGAGGAAAATGTTCAAGCAAGCTATTCATACAGGAGTTTATATGTTGTCTGATTGCGAATGAGATGTGTTGATATTCAAAATCCGCCCTAAACTGGAGTCCGCTTCCACGACTGTAGAA
Source organism: Gymnothorax javanicus (assembly GCA_029692085.1). Lineage (NCBI taxonomy): Eukaryota > Metazoa > Chordata > Actinopteri > Anguilliformes > Muraenidae > Gymnothorax > Gymnothorax javanicus. The sequence continues at coordinate 17,783,278 of CM056202.1, forward strand.
TTGGGCAGCATTGAAGCGACCGATGGCCTTGTCCTATTCACCAGTTCCTGCGAACCAAAGTTGAGTTTGGCTTCACCTGAGCAGCTAAGAACTCTGGCTATTTTCTTACGTCGGAGTGGCACTTGGCGGAATGGCATTTGAGTCATGGCCTAGTTGCTTATGAGTTTATTTTAAAAATGGCTGCAATGCAAATTATACACACAAACAATCATAAGGTTTTAATCTGACTGGCAGAGCTTTGAAAGTAGCACAATCACCTGGTGTGACAAAACCGTCACAGGCTGGCAGCAGCACTGAGTAAACTGCGCTCTAACGTACATGCACACACGCTCTTCCCCTCCCATTTTAGCTTGTTGCGGTGAGTGCACGCACCGCACTTGCTTTCGGTTTACAAATGCGAAAACATTGCATTTAGCACTCTCCCTCAATAGTTAAACAAAAAGAATTACAGACATGGTAACATTCATTAAAATCCGAAGGTTGTGTACTTTTATGAACAACTGCTTGGGTGCTGTTTCTTACCGGTGTCTCTCCTTTTCAGTTCCATGTTCATGGGCGTAGGAACCGGCCCGGCAGACCCGGCGCTCGCCGGACCAATATTTTCCCGAATACGCCCCTCCTCCTCTCTCCTTAAGTAAGCTTCCAAGTTTAAGCACTCATACCAACCAAAGTCTGCAATTGTTACTACTTGCTGCTGCGCTACTGGACATTTACACCACTGCAATTGCATTCATTTCTCAGTCATGGGGCTGGCAAGTCGATGTCATCATGGTACATTATTCATCATTTTAATTGAACATAATTCGTTATAACATGAAATAATTTAGATTTCTTTTTGGAAAATGCTTAATAAAACAATGATAATTTTGTTCTGTTGTTGATATCGTCATTGAGACAGCAAATATTTCTGGGTAATGTCCAACGTTCCACCAGTGTTTCCCAAACTGTGTGCCGTGAGAGCTTCCTAGGTGTGCCACGAGAAAACCCACTTACTGTTTTTTTCCTGATAGCCTAATAATATAAAACGGCTGAACTTACAGGATATAAAAATAACAATTCATGTCATTTTCAATTCATTCAATTCAGTTTATTAAAATGCCTATTTAAAATTCCTTCTCGATATTTCCGCATCATGTATTCTACTGTACAATTCCTTCTCATGATTGGCCAATCACATATAGTCTAACATGAAAAATTAAACATTCCCCGGTAATACTCAGCTAAAACAGCAGTGTAGGCTAGTTGAAACGAAACAACGAAAATGGATTAATTCCTGACCAAAACCTCGAAAAGGCCGTCCAACTAAGACCCTGAACCACCTCACTCTTGCTACGCTGGCCAGGAAAAGAAAATCAAAGCAGTGAACAGACTTTACAGTGAGGAATATCTGACTTATGGGTTTATATTCACCGAAGATCCCGCTACCCCAATACCACTGTGTCTTGCTTGCAGCAAAAAGCTGGCGAACGAAGCTATGATGCCAAATAAATTAAAAAGACACCTTTCAACCAAACACCCTTCTCTCGCAAAAAAAAAAAAAAAAAGACCGTGAATATTTAATGCGGTTGAGAAGCCAGACGAACAAACAAGCTAGTTTCATGATGAAAGTCGCTTGTATCGGAAAAAGCATTAGAAACTAGCTATCTGGTCGCAGATCTAGTAGCAAAATCAAAGACGTCTCACACAATTGCCGAATCTCTTATCCTGCCAGCATGCAAAGCTATCGTCGGGACCATGTTCGGTCAAAATGCTGCCAATGAAATATCAAAGGTTCCTCTTTCAAACAATAAAATTGAGTGAGATGGGGCTTGTGTGCTGAAGCAGTGTATTCTAAGTGCATCTAAGAAAGCTCACGAAATCCTCTCTCTTTATATTAACTAGGTTAAAAACTAATTGTTGCTAACACGTTTTAAACAGTTCATTTTGAACTGTGTTTGTGGGTATCCACCCTCCGAGTTCACACAGTTATCATCAGTTGCACGCCCTGGTTGTGCCCCTACATCCCTGGTAAGATTTCAATCCGCACAATATTAATGCAGCTTATGTCCTGCTTTTGTTTTTACTTCGTATTTCTAGAGTGAGGGGTTAGTCACCTGCGTGCCTATCGCATGTCCAAATATGATATCTGAATTAGCCTATGACGGGATTTACCCGTTCTTGGTAATCTTTTTATTATTTTTTTCTTAGATAGGTGGCCTAATTGCATTATATGAGATGAAATAAATAAGGTAAAACAGATAAATCAGTAAATGTAAAAAAGCAAGGGACAAAAAGGACATAAGGAAACTGACCGTTAGTTTCTATGGGTGGATAACCCTGACATCATTACTCTGGACGTCACCTTCTTTATATGTATCTCAATTTATAAGGTATTCTATAAGCCTCCAATTCATTGCTTGAACACTGTCTCAAAGGTTTATATCAAGTTCATGGATGAAATGCTTCAAACTGCTAATCCTGGAAAGTGCATACTATAGACCACAGACTGAATTAATCTTGTGTGGTGACTAGAAACATCACCCAAAAGTTGAAACTGTTGAGGCTAAAGATGAGTCTTGATGCTACCACAGCTAATCAATCCCCAGTTTCAAAAAATTTTCTAATACCCTGCCCCCAGCGCCGTCTGCCGGACCAATATGAATTTGCTTCCTACGCCCCTGGTGTTTGCAGCAGAAACCAAACTACGGGAAGAGAGGAGTGACATATAGAGTAGTTTTGCGCCCTGTGTAAGCGTCAGCTATTGGAATATTCCATTTGAAAGGCCATTTGTGGATATTTGGAGTATATGTGCATATTCTATTAAGAGCCAGAGTCTGTAACTTTGGACCAGCTCATAGAAGGGGGTGATATATCGTGTTCCAGTAGGCCACTGAAGTTTTTTGTGGGGGTAGATATATTGTCCAAACTGACAAAAAATACTTTTTTATCAGAAGATCCCTTCGGGGTGGAAATTACAGCCCTTTTTAGGGTAGGGGTTAAAATGGCCAAAATATTGACATAGTCAAAATCTGGACTTTGACCTTCGAATATTTTGTGGCGCCCTCAGTGACCCTCCTTGATCTTAGGGTATATAAATGTATGGGTAGAGTTCTTCCATTTAGTGTTATAATTTTCAAGGGTTACTGAGGGCGCCGCCTATAGGTGGCACTTCAAATCATGACTTTCTGCATTTTGGACTACATTTGAGACCCTCCCAGGGCCTGCGCCCTCATTAACCCTTGCTTATTTATGCATATTTGGATACATTGGGACTAGTTATTTCCAAATTTGCATAAATGGCGGTGGTTTAGTTAGGGCGCTTTTGCATAGGTGGCCCTTTTTATGGCAAGAATGCGATTTTAGGCGATTTTCATTTGGCCATATCTCAGTGCGCCCTCTATGGGTTTCAGTGAAACTTCTTTTATTGTGTTTCTCTATATCTCTGCTATTCATGATGAAAATATCAAGAAGGCTTTTTGCCTCGTTAACCCTCTTTGTGCTAAAACGTTCACACCAGATCACTCTCCACTTTAATCAAGAAAGACAAAAGGTTAGTTCTCCAATGCTCCTATAGGCGGCTCATATGGCAGGTGGCAGCACTGCTGTGATCACGTTTTGATGGCATGTTCAGAGTCTGAATAGAGCCGTGGAAATCCTGCTTTATCACAAATATCTTCTGATTTTAAGACCTGCGAGCGGTACATCGCTCCATCTTTACCTTGTGGGATATTGTGCTAACGATTAGTTTTGCTCCCAAGATATTAGATCATATATTTTCTGATCACATTTTTTAATGGGTGTGGCCTGTGTGTATGGATAATGCATGCAGCAATGCAGAATGTAAAGACAAGGTCCTCAACCCCCTCTGAAAATTAAATTACTATGGTTACCTTCTGGACAAGGATGCCCTTCAGTTAGTTTTGAACTATGTTGTGAGGTTTTTTGGACAAGTTTGTCCAATATTTTTAGTTGTTGTGGGTTAAAACCTTAGAACAAGGATGTCCTTCAGTTAGTTTTGAACTATGTTGTGAGATTTTCTGGACAAATCTGTCCAAAAGTTTTAGTCAGTTGTGAACTATGTGCAATTCAGTTGCTGTCCTGAGAACCTCTTGAGGAGCGTGTCCCTTAGAATGACTGGTAGTCATTTATTTCAGACTATTTCAGGAATACCAATGCAGAAGCCTCTGTTACTGGTACAATTTTTATATAGTTTTTATCCCATGCTAAACAATTCCAGAATTATTGAGTCATTATTCTGTGGTGGTGGCACCAACAGAAAGATGCCGTCCATTAAGGCCTAAGTATCTTCAGCACATATGGGTGCCTTTGATTGTTGTTTTTCTGACTTTTCAGTTTTAACATTTTAATAAATTGTTGCTTATTTGAATAAGTTCTCTTGCCTCAATGCTTTGAAAACACTCAAATAATTCTCCCCACTGGTTGTTGGGGACGAAAAACAAAAATGGACATTTTTCGGAGGTGGTGCTTGATTGCGACATACGCCAAACTCTGGCGTGTAAAGGCTTAATGAGGCAAAAAAGCCTACTTGAAATTTTTATCATGAATAGCAGAGCTACAGACAAACATAATAAAACAAGTTTCACTGAAATCCATAGGGGGCGCACTGAGATATGGCCAAATGAAAATTGCCTAAAATTGTGTTCTTGCCAAAAAAAGCGCCATCTATGCAAAAGTGCCCTAACTAAACCACCGCCATTTATGCAAATTTGGAAAGAACTAGTCCCAATGTATCCAAATACATATAAATAAGCAAGGGTTAATGAGGGCACAGGCCCTGGGAGGGTCACAAATATAGCCCAAAATGCAGAAAGTCATGATTTGAAGCGCCCCCTATAGGCGGCACCCTCAGTAAACCTTGAAAATTATTATGCTAAATGGAAGAACTCTACCCATACATTTATATACCATAAGATCAAGGAGGGTTACAGAGAATGCGCCAAGATATTAGAACGACAACGTCCAGATTTTGACCACGCCAATATTTTGGCCCTTTTTAACCCCTACCCTATAAAGGGCTGTAATTTCCCCGAAGGATCTTCTGATTAAAAAACATAATTTTTGTCAGTTTGGACGATATATTTACGCCCACAAAAATCTTCAGTGGCCTACTGGAACATGATATATCACCCCCTGGTTCATAGTTACAGACTCTGGCTCTTAAATAAAGAGTTATTATTGGGAAATATTCTGCACTGTAGAAAATAATGTAGTAATTTTAATGGCAATATATATTGATAAATGTGTGTTAGAATTAATAATTGGGTATCCTCAGGTGGTATTGTCCTGGGGTTGGGACTTCAGCTGTAAGGGCTTATTTTACCTGCTGTGTAGAGTTGGTGGGAGAGTAGTACGTAAGCTGGAGCCCAGAACAGCACTGCCATTGCTGTCTGTGCATTTGTGTTGTGCATTTGTTTTGTATGTAGTGTTCTGTTGTTAATCTTGTATATACTTTCTGTGGAGCACTCACTAATTTTGGCACTTTTTACCATTTTCCCTGAAACACTAAAATAAACTTTTTTGCACTGTTCTCACCATCTTCGACTTCGTCATTTGTTTTTGTAAAATTACGTTGGGACCCGCAAGGTTCACACTCCCTGACACCTGGCCAGTATATTGAGTACTCCAGTATGTTTTCTTCCTCATAATACCACGATACCATCCAGATAATTGAATACGTGGCACTCGGATTGCCTGGCAACATTGGTAGGGATTTGCTTTCACGTGCCTCTGCAATGTTTTGTGCTGCTCCACACTATGCACACAGGTTTCTTGATGGTGAGTAAAGTAGTCACATTTTTGCGCTTCCGATACCATTCCAATAATTCAGACACATTCACGGAAAATAATTACTGCAATCGAATGCGCCTCAGTTTGTTTGCATAATCACGCTCGACAGAATAAGATGAAGGAATACTAGCAAAAATTTTATGACCACCTTCGAGACCTACTGGTGTTGCCGCGCGCTTCCGTGAACTCTAAAGATTTTATTCCGACTTTGGAAAATTTTTTGAGATTTTGAAATCGCATAATGACTTTGTGTAAGCCCAACCTTAATTGCATAGAGGTGAAAGTGCATTTTAAAAAATAAATTAAAAATTACATTTACTTGGATATGGGAATAACATGTAACTGCCTTTTCTCATTTCTGCTTATGCAGGACAAGCTCTGATGTGACTCTACGACCTTATGTGTCGTGCCCTAATGGTCAAAATTTGACGGTTCTAAATGTAATTAGTTTTGATCAGTCATGTCATATTTTGTGGTGTGTAAAGGGGTGTTATTGTGCCTGACAAATTTGCTGTGAACCTTCATGCTGCCTGGAATGGTTCTCCTGTTGATTTGTTGGACACTATTCATTTACTGTTGCCCGTCCTCTTGGCTAAGCTGTGAACTTTGCCTAAGCAGAGAATGCTTTTGTTTCAGTGAATATCCATGGTTGCCCGCAGACATTGGTAAGCAGACATCGAAGGGACTGCATGAAGGGGCGACCTATGACACTGCTCAGTTGAAAATTTATAAGTTGGCCAGCCAGAGAATAAACTGATTATTCTTCTCTATGAAGCAAATTTGCTAAAGACGGCACTTGAAGATTATGCAGGGCTCGACATTAACACTCGTCCGCTTGCCCGGGACAAGTAGATTTTGTTGTCGGACAAGTGGAAGAGAAATTTGCATGCCCCACCGGACAAGTTAAAAATTGCTGAAGAAATACTGTCTTTACTTTATGTGCCCCTGAATTCAATTCGCTAAATGAATACATTCAGAATACCAATTTGAAACAACAATGTTTTTTCTCCACTACACGTCTAACCAGCGTCCAACTCGAATGCTTCGATTGACCAATCAGATACACAGGTACGGACATGCGTGCGTGCACACATATACAGTTGGAACCGCTTCCATCAGAGGAGCAGCGATGTTTCTCAAAGCTCCGCAACCCGGTCAAGCTGCAAGAAAAACCCCAAGGAGGAAAACAGCAACTGTACCTGAGCCATACGAATCCAAAAGGGAGAAAAAATTTGTAGAGAGCTGGAGGGAGGAATTCGACTGGGTGCAGTGCAAGGGAGGTGTAATGTTCTGTTACATGTGCCCGACACATCCCAACTTGGCTGACAAGTCAGTGATGCCAGCTGTCAGCGTTAGCAACACTGTATTCACGAATCATGGCGCAGAGACTACCCATTTAATTTCAGCTTATATTAACTTTCAAAAACACACACACACACACACACATGCCCACAAACACACAAACACAGGGCTGTACAATGCGACATTTATGTTGCACGTGCGACGTGAAACTTGGTCTATGCGATGAATGAAAAAACTGTAATGGCACCGCTGCGATGAGAGACAGTGAGTGAGTGAGACGTGAATCAATGCCACCTCGCTGCAGTATCAATAGTTAGGCTGCTTGTTTAGTTTATCGTTGTAGCATATTTTAGTTTGTGTCGTGAGTATATTTAGTGTTTCATATTGTTTGTATTTAGTGACATCGCCAGTGCTTTGTTTGTTACTGACCTGAGTTAACGGAGACATTCGCGGGTTTATTAAATATTTCCGAGGTAACAGCGTAGGATTGTGGGTAATGTGGTACTTTTTTTTTTTTTTTTTTTTTTCAAAACAAGGTTGATTTTATGCGGACTTGTAGTTTCTACAGGAGCAGATATTGTTTTACAGTCTCCTAGCCCGTGGTCAGTCTGCCCTCGATGTTTATGACATTATAGCTGATAATCACAATCCTAGTCACTGAATATCATTGGGATTTCACCTCCGGAACCTCACTGCCCAGGTCTATCAGTCTGCAAATTGGTAGATGAATTGTTAGGTTAAGTCATTTTAATTTTAAATGACTCATGCAGAGGCAGCAACCCAAACATGCCAATTTTTACTATGTAGTTATGCCTACAGTCACCTGTGCACTAATAATTGGTTGGAAAAAAAAGTATTTAATTAATTTTGTGACGTTAATAACGTCATGTTGAGAAATAACTTGCATTCAAAATGTAATTTAATAGTAAATAGGCAAACAAACCGATAGACAGACAGGCCAAAAACAGTATACCCCCAAATCTTCGATTCTGAGGGCATAAAAAGTACATTCTTGTCAATTATACCCGGACAAGTGACTTTTGAGCCAGGACAAGTGAAAGGTAAATTTACTTGTCCGAAGGACAAGTGCCGCAAAAAGTTAATGTGAAGCCCTGTTATGCGTACACAAGTGCTCATGAAGGCTTTCATAACCTCTCTCGAAATCCTAGCCAGATATATCAAACTTTATTAATAGTGTCTTTTGCAAGTTTTTAGGTTAGCTGACAGCCAAGAGGAAGAATGAGGCCTTGTGACTGCTGCAACGCGCACACACATGCACATACGAAAACAGATAACGCACGCGCGCACACACACACACACAAACGGTAACCAACATACATACATACATACATACATGTCTACATACGTACATATTTACACTGATTAAATTTTATTTTTCAAATGAATGAGCTTTCTGTTCCATTTCTGAGTTTGTCTATTCATTCATCAATGACTGCAAAATGAGCAGACTTTGAATTCCCAACATTTGGAGAACCTAACCAGGATTTTATGAGGTTTACCAAAGGTTACTTGTGAAGTAAAAGTTGAGTGGACATTACTACAACCACACGAGAATACTCTGCAAAGGTTTCCCAAAGGTTCCCAGATTATAAAAGTTAACAGAATTTCCAGAGAACGTTAGGTTTTGGTTGCATGTTTTGGTTCCCCTTCTGTCAGAAAAACTTTGCCTAGCGAACCAGATGTGCATCTGTCATATCTGTGGTCAATTCCATGCAAAATGATACCTCAGGGGCCATTTTTTTGTCATATATTTTGAATAATTTTTGTTTTGCAATAATTTACATAGCCATTCAACTTGTAAACTGCAAAGGGTTTCAAAAATTTCCTCCATTTCCTGTACTTGCTGTCATTTTGCTTTTTAGTAATCAACCCATTTTCAGTATCATACAAAATTGACACTTTTTCTCTCTCCATTCACTTGTTGAAATGAAAGCCTATAAAACTCAATTCCATCTTTTTAAATAGCTGGCCAGGGCAATCACCCCCCCCCAGCCAAAAAAAAAATATTCTGTGCAATAGACATTATTAAAAGCACTGAAAACGTGTTTTTTGTTGGTGAAACATGGTTGCACTCCTTCCTCAGAATTATATGCCACAGAAAAGTCAACGAAGCTCAGTTTTCTTATTTAGTCCCAGACACGTTACGTCAGTTACCAAAGAATGTTACGTCAGTTACTCTATTTTTTGACTCAGAAACATAATTCAGCCAACATAAGCACTTTCTTCATTCTGATTACTGGAGAGGTGACTGTCAACCTTCTTTTGACAGAGAGACTAAGTTTGATTGAAGGAAAGAATTCTGAGAAATCTTCAATTTAAAAAAGCATGGAAAAATTGAGGTATTTTATCATGCTACGTCAGTTACCCTATAAAATGACAAACTGGGATAGTGTAATACGCAAAATAAAATCTAATACATTGGTTCTCAAGCACCAACAAATTTTTGAATCCCTGTGATATTTTGTAGTGATCCACCATATAATTACAGAGCAACTGAAGTTAAGTTGTTCTAAATGTTACGTCAGTTACTGTGGAATTGACCATGCATTTTCAGGATGTGCATTTACCTGTCCAGTTTCACATGAAACACACGTTGTCTCTCCTTTTTGGAAGCTTCTTTTTCCATGCATTTGATTTGAGAGTTTAATTAAATCCTAGATAACATTTCATCAATATTATGGACAATAATGTAACAAGAAACTGGGTATATTATGGTATTTATTTTAAACACAAATATGTTGCAGATTAATTTAATCTTAAACAATCAACGAATCAAATTTATGACAAATTATTTACACTATTAATGGTGGGAAGTAACTATTCAAAAATTAAACAAGAAAACACAGTTTGGAGAAACAGTTCTTAAAACTGAAAACAGATTTGTAGAGATGGCAATTTCAACACCGAAGTTCGAACGGTTTCAAAACGTTTTAACACTTTCGGTTCCGACACGGTGCTCGAGAGATGTTTCGAAACGTCACGTGATCGCTATCCGTTCACCACGAAAGGTTTTAAAAAAGCCAAGGGAGAATAAAGGTGTTTGAGGTGTTTTTTTTGCATTGAGTTGTGATGAGAGATTGTGTGAGGATTTTGCTACAGTTGTTCAAAATACAATATTGATAGATAGATAGATAGATAGATAGATAGATAGATAGATTTTATAAAGCTTGCCAGGTAGTCTTTCCAATGTATCAATAAGTTGAAGCACGTTTGTTTGTTTTTTGTGTTAATAAACTTGTAATTTGATTTCAGATGGTAGAGAAGCAGAAAAGGCAGCTGAATCACAAAAAATGTGCAGAAAATATTATCCCTGAATAAAAATCTTTGAGCAAAATTTTTATGAATGTAAATCTTTATACCACATTTTATTGATGTGTATAATCTCATTCAGGTGCAATACCAACTAGGCAGAATCAAAAATTGTAAATGTCAAGTCCATTCATGTATAAAAGGCTGACCTCACACAATCATTCTCAATAAATGAATGAATGAATGAATGAGAACATTTAACTGCAAAATAAACAAACAGTGCCATACAATAAGAAATAGTCATATCGTACAAAAAAAATAAATAATTCACTGATCGTGCCTGTGTCAAAACTATTAATATTTTTGGGTTGTGAAAAGGGAGGCTTCAGCACATCAACACCAACAATAATTGAAGGCTGCAATGACAACTTCAACCAGTGGATGCCAATGTTGAGCGAGCAAGTTTTGAAATGTTTCAAAACATTTCTAAACAATGGTTTAAATGTTTTGAAACGTTTCGAGGCTTCAAATTTGCCATCCCGACAAATTTGTGTAACAGCAAACTGTTTTTTCTTCTTTCTTCGCCATAAAAATCTAAATAAAAAACCTAAGTTAATGGAGACCACGGTGGACATGCTCATATTGCCATGGGACATGGCCAGTAGGGAGAGGTGAAACATTGGCAGAATGTATCCCGCACTCTCACTGCCTCTGCAGACGTCCTGTTTCCTCTGAGATTTGAGATGGGATGCAGCATGCTACCAGCTGCTTCAGCAGCACCTTCATGCTCAACATCAGCGCTGTTGTTTCCATCTGCACCACGGATGTAGTTGGACAGGATGCAGGAGGCTTTTATGATCCTGCCAGCGGTCTCAGGGTGGACTTGCAGCCTGTGTTGGTAAACTCTCCAGCACTCGCTGAGAATGCCAAAAGCATTTGCAACAATGCGTCGGGCTCTGGAGAGGCGGTAGTCGAATACCCTTTGAATTTCTGGCAGACGTTTCCCAGGATAGGGACGGAGCATGTAGGGTTTCAGTGGGAAAGCCTCGTCCGCCACTATGACATGTGGCAGTGGTCCCAACTCTGGTGCTGAGGGGAGTGGAGATGGTGCAGGACATTCAGGGTACCAGCTTGCAGAGCCTGACCCAGAGCGGAGTTGGCAAAGAGGCCACCGTCGCTGTTGCTGCCGCCTCCCACGTCGACTACCAGAAACCTACAGTCCGCATCCACTAAGGCAAAGAGAACCACAGAGAATGTGCCTTTGTAGTTCCAAAAACTGCTGCGAGAACTAGGTGGTGCCTTAATTAGCACGTGTTTCCCATCAACAGCGCCAATGAAATTTGGGAAGTTCCACCATTCCTGGAACCGCCTGGCCATGTTCCTCCGGAGCTCCTCGGTAGGCACTGGCATGAAGGTTTCCCTCATGTGCCCAGATGACATCACAAGTATCCTTTACCACATTGCCCACAGTCGAAACACCAAGATGAAAACTGGATGCTATTGTTGTGAAAGAATCCCCAGTGCTGAGGAATCTGGGGGAGGTGAGAAGAAACAGTTATAGTCCATAATATAGTTATTATAAATTTAAGAAAACATTCCAACAACATTTTCACCAACATCTCATCAAAAAATATGAGTTTATATAATTTTCTGACTGCATAATTTATAAATCACAAAAAATAAAAAAGGTAGGCTAGTTCTATAAGAAGCATGCATGGAGATATTTTGAAACTGTACACATGGTAACTTAGTAAACTGCAAAACCTCTAATCAATAACTAGTTACTGCCACCTACTGGACTATAATTTTAGAAGTATCTCAACACGCGAAGTTCACAAGGAATCCATATTTTGACAAATCATAGGCCTGAGGGCGCCCCGGTGGCTCGTCGGTCTGGGCGCGCGCACCATGGAGGCTGTGTCCTTCCCGCGGCGACCTGGGTTCGGTTCCGGCTCGGGTCATTTGCTGCGTGTCTTCCCCCATTCTTCTCCCCAGCTTTCCTGTCTCTCTACACTGTACAACTGTCAGGTAGAGGAAAAAGTTCCCAAAAAAATATTCTTGAAAAAAAAAAAAATCATAGGCCTGAGATCTAGAACGCCCAGGCGGGGTGTTGTGGGCATAAATATAGCGCCTATCATTAAAATAAATCACGAATCACAGTGGGCGATTATGATAAAACCAATAATATATATTAAAACAACCAGGGAACTATAATTTAAACGCTGCATTTTTAGAACTACCTTAATTCCTTTTTTGCGCGATATTTGCGCTCTCAAGCCTCGTCCTTTTCTAACGTGGACAAACAAAGGTTACAATGTGAGAACACACCACCTCCCCCCCACATCGCCCACCCCAATCACTTTTTAGTACCAAGGACAACGCCATTCTGATCAAGCATGCTAAAACACTTCTATAAACTTCGGAATTTATAAAAGTTGAAAAGTTGAAGCTCGAATAATAGAGCCGGCGTCCGGGGCAATAGCCACTACGATATTTTTATGTATTTTATATGGTTTAGTGATGAAGTATCACTAATTTCTATAAAGGGAGGGGGGTATAAATTTTATCCCCACCCGGAGATAAAAAATAATTAATCAGAGGCAGGGATATACGGACCAGAGGTGGTAAAATCCCGGTCATCCCTCCGGTAAATCGCACCCTAGACAGATAGGCATTTTAACAACTTGCCTACCTCAGACAGACTGCAAGACGTTCCTCTGGGTCAATAGCCTCTCGGTAGTTGTTGCTCTGTCTCCTCAGGTGAGGCGCGAGCATCTGTAAAAGTGCCTCAAACTGTCCCACCGACATCCTGAAACACGTCCGGAACCGGCCGTGGTACAGTTTCAGCTCCCCTATGAGGACCTGAAACTCTCCTTCTCTATCCCTGCTTTGTAATAGAGGGTGTACCCAAAACCTCCCCTTTTTTTTCTCCGAAAGAATGATGAGGACGAGATCTTCATCACTTGATGATGAGTCCATTTTTCCCCTCTTCTTTCCTACGCTTCCTCCTTTCTCTTTTTCGTCTTCGGAGTGAGCTGTCAGAACTTCGTAAATTAGTTTTCCTGTGTTTCTGTCGCAAATTCGTGTTGGAGCCGGTGTGAAGAGTTTTGATCCGAACATTTCGCATCCGAACATTTCGTATTTTCGTGTCACTCATTCGTTATGCATCTGGTGTGTCAAGGCCTTAATGGTCACTCTGGAACCACAGACGGTGCCTTAACTGTGTGAGCCAACACAGCAACACATTAGGCAGCCAATTTAATGAAATTATGAAAGTGAGAGTGAATGAGTGAGTGGACAAGTGTGCATACTGAACGCAGCCTTAGATTCCCCAAATAAAAATGTCTGCCCCCTGGTATTGACGCCGATTTGAAGACTTTTCGGTTCCAGTGCATCGCACTGGATCATTACTAAATTAAAATTGATAAAACTATGTGTTTTAGACACTTCCAGAATTCTACTCTCCGCTGAAATATACTTCGCCAAGGTGCTGTCTCCTCCTTTAAGGTAAGGAAAAAAAACAACAGACACATGTAAAACAAAGTTAGATTTCAGCTTTATTTAAGTATTTTTCACAATACAACAAAACTCAAAGTGCACGCACAAGGTGCGTCAGTGTAACCTTTGCAAGGCTGTACAACAATCTCTGTGCCAGCAAACTTTACCCACGTGCTCAATGAATGAAGCTTCAAGTAGTGAACCAATTTTCAATACAATAGTCCAAAAGGGTTGATAGCTTCATAAAGCCTCGTTTGGCCATCAGTAGTTAACTCTGCCTCTACTTGGGTTCATGAATGTGATGTCACATGTATTGACTGTGTATGTTTAATCCGAGTTTCGCTCGAACGCGTAATAAGGTCTCGTGGTTTGCGGATCCATCTTCATTTACCTTGTCTTAGGCCTATTAATCGCAATTTGCAGGCAGAGTTACAATTTGCCAGTTATTCCAATTTAAATATGATATGGATGTGCTTTATGCTTCATTTCACAGATTTTGCATGGCTTTGATTCGCTTTATGCTTTTAAATATCATGGAGATAAATTTTGAAATTTGCAAACTTACCGTGATGTCAATGCCCCATGTTATCTTGCTTTCTATCCTCCTCCCCAAGATGCTTCAACTCTGGGAGAAAAAATGCCATCAAATGAAGTCATTTGGGTAGCAAGCAAGACAGTTTAGTTGCAACATGATAGATCGCGTAGAACACGGGTGGCAATCAAACTAAGTCCTTTGTATCAGTGTTTCGAAAGAGTCCAAGTGTTCGAAATGAATCATACTTTTTTTGAAATTGCCATCTCTAGACGTATTAATTATCTATCATGGTATAATGCACAAGTTCTGCTCACTGAGGATTGGGACACTTTATAAATATTGTTTATTTGGTGTTCACCTAGGTCGATTAAATGATGGTTGCCTTACTGCTGTTCAAATAAATGTTTCATTACCATGGGTAACTGCCCACATGGTGAACTTGCCAATCCAAAATTGGCAAAAAAAAGTGACTTTTTCAGCTAGGACCCTTTTCAGGGTCTCCTGACCATACTATTATGCCTTGGGTGCAGTCAACCTTCCTGGTACAGACAGACCTGTCCTCAAAGAAGGAATACAGCACAATTTAGCCTCTGTAAGGGATCCTGGCCACATAGGGGGCCCTTGAAAACTGAATTTTTGATTTCCACCAATAAACTTTTTCATATTTGAGAGGCTAGTATCTTGAAAATGAAAAGAGATAGATACATTTTGACAAAATATTCTGAAAGCCTGCACCCAAATCACCCGGAATAGCAATTCTGAGCCCATACCTGTGATTTGTTCCAAAGATATTGGCTTCCAAAATAAATTAACGTTCACGATTCACTTGGGCATGGCCCCCGATTTTTGGGGGGCCATATCTTGGAAACCCCTTGGAATAGTCCGTGGTCCGTGGAATCTATCTATGTGAACTGCAAATCCTGGACTGCTATCAACTGACTTTTTTGCATTATGTTAACCATGAACTCATACCCTGGGCTGGTCAGAGGAGGAGGGACTCTCTCTCTTATGCCTGGTTCCTCCCAAGGTTTCTTCCTATTTTTGATCTACATAGGACATTTTTCCTTGCCTCTGTCGCCGCTGGCTTGCTTTTGAGAGGGTTCAGACCAGGGTTTACTGTGAAGCGCATTGCGCATTTCAAAGATTTTGCCACAGTTCTGATAGAACGGATCCCTTGTTCATCTCAGAGTCCAAGAAACCATCGCTTGGTTCTGGTTTGCTGCTTGGCTCTGGCTTGTTTGTGAACAATGTGGCCTCTCCCCTCAGCTCTACACTCCTCACTCATTCCTTATTGCAACAACCGCGCCTCAGTGGCCTCCATTACGACACTGAAGGCCATGGGACGTTGGACATCTTCAGCTTACGAGGGACACCTTTGCCCAGGAATTAAGGACATTTTGGAAGCTCAATTTGATGAGTAGGATTGTGTAAGTTATGTTTGATCTAATTGTTACACATTTTGCATACTAAATCTCTTACACTTACCTTCACTTAAATCTGGTTCACGCGTCGTTTAGATCACTTTCATTCACATAGACAGGGCATGTAGTGTCACTCCTCAGCACCATACCATTTCACTCACCACCACATTCACCTCATAAGCTGTCAAGACGTCGCTCTTATAGCACTCATCAAACTGATAGTATATTTCTCTTGTATTTGGCTTCAAGAGAGATTGTGCCAGCTGCCGGGCTGTCACGACACATAATACACTTCACAGAGAATATTTCTCTTGTATTTGACTTCAAGAGCCGCCTGGCTGACGCATAGTACGCTTCGCGTAAAATATTTCTCTTGTATTTGGCTTCCAGAGATTGTGCCAACCGCTGGGTTGTCACTACACATAATACACGTCACATAGAATATTTCTCTTGTATTTGGCTTCAAGAGAAATGTGCCAGTGCCAGGATGGCACAATACATTGCACTTTATGTTGAGTATTTCTCTTGTTTTGGCTTCAACAGCAGTTGACCAGCCGCCGGGCTGCTACTAAACATATGAAAGCTTCATATTTTTACCATTAGCTAATGCCGGCATGGTTCTGTTTGGGGGGTTAGTTGCAGCTCCCTGCCTTCGGTTCCATGCTTGGACGGGCAGGGATCTCTCAGAACAAAGCCATTTCGCCAAACCTAATGTATGCTTGTATGCCTGTATGCTTCCGATAAATATTCTCTTTTTAACGAAGTGGTCCTATCAGAAATGGAGCTCTGTCATAAATTCTGATCAAGCCTACTAACATGGAGGAGCCGCCTCTCCCTCCAGTGAATCACCAAGTCCACATGACTGTCATGTGACTCTGCTGTCAGATGATTGCTTGACACATAATATGCAGGCTTACTTCAGCTCATCATGAGAAGCGGCTCCTCAGCGTACTTGCTCAACGACCCTCCTCCTCCCTAGCTCCGCCTGTATACTGTTAGCATTCATTAATCCTGTTCCTTTATGACAAAAATGCTGTTCAATAACAATGTCTCTGCTGTTCCATGGTGGGGGGGTTAGTTGCAGCTCCCTGCCTTCAGTACCATGCTTGGACGGGCAAGGATCTCTCATAACAGAGCCATGTTGCGAAACCTAATGTATGGTTGTTTGCCTATATGCTTCCAATAAATATTCTCTTTTTGACAAAGTGGTCCTTTCAGAAAAATATTTTAAGAGCCATATTCTGAGAGAGTGGCACTAGTAGTGGAGTTCACATCTCAGAATTGCATGAAATTTGGCACAATGGTCCCCATACACGTGTAACGGGAAATCCCGGAGTTTGAGCTCACAAATTTTATCAATATAGCTACAGCATCACCAAGAAGTGAAAAAGTCAGGTACCAAGTTGAGCATTTACAAGGAAAAATATCCATTTTTTTTTTTTGGATAATTCATTCAATTTGCCAAAAAAAGTCATGATACCCAAATTTTTAAAACGTGAAAGTGCCACCTGGTGGTCATATTAGTTATACGTGCAATGACACAAAAATCTGTGTGCAATGGGAAAAAATGTTTTCAAATTCATGCTTATTTTAATTTTTAAACCAGACCAGTGCCAAATTCATCTTACTTGTTTCCTTTTCAGATAACATTGATGAGAAAAATGTTGAGGTATTTAGTCTGGCACTTTTTTTGGTTTTTCGAGATATTTGCTCCCAAAGTTGGGTGCGAGCTAATTTTTTCATGTTTGTACAGGGGATTAACACTAATAACCAGAAACCTGTGGGGATGGGTAGACCATTAATTTGAACCTCTCTTTGGGCAAAACAAAATACACTAGAAACATCTTTGACACTATGCTCCATCTTGGATCAGCGACTACAGACATTTTGACAAAATCTCTTATTCGCCCATTTTTACCCCGCCCCACCCAAAGGGTGAGGGCAAGGGGTACTGTTTTCGGTTCAGTTTGTTTCTGTGTTAGTGTGTTTTTGTTTTTCTTTGTTTCATTGTTAACACTCTAGCGCCAAAACTAATGGCCAGATTCCCCCCAAATTCGGTATAAGGATTGCCACTGACCCAGAGTAGATCCCTACTGAATTTCGTACAAGTAGGTGAAAGTATGTGCGAAGGGCGGGGTTTGTTGTGCCTGGCACCACTTGTTTTATGATTTGCAGTGATGTTCAGGGGCCCATTAAAATGTTAACAAAGAAGATAGAGCCTTAAAATTAGTTGAGTCTCTAGCCCTTTTCAGGATATTTTAATATGCCAAAAATATGGCCCTCTATGCCAATGTCTGGATATAAGGGGATGAATGTTCAAAAATTTATCAGCATAGGGAGCGCTGTTACCAATATTTCAGATCTGACGAAACAAGATATGTGCCATGGAGAAGTTTCTTGAAATTGAATATGTGTCTTATGTACATTGTGAAGACACTGATTTTGTTTTGGCATGATGTTGGTTTAACTAGTAATGCCAACAGGTGGCGCCCCGCTGTACCACCTTATTTAGATCTGGCAAAACCAGACATGTGCCACAGACAAATCTCTTAAATTAAATATGTACATATCAACAACACTGATTTTGCTTTGGCAGTTGGCTGATTTAACTCATTACAGAGATGCAACCCTAATTCCTAACAAGTTCGGATGCTGTGTAAAATGTAAATAAAAGCAGAATGCAATGATTCGCAAATCTCATAAACCCACATTTTATTTACAATAGAACATAGACAACATATCAGATGTTGAAAGTGAGACATTTTACCACTTCATAAAAAATATTAGCTGATTTTGAATTTTATGCCGGCAGCACTTCTCAAAAAAGTTTGGACAGGGCCATGTTTACCATTGTGTAGCATCCCCTCTTCATTTAACCCTTTCATTACCATTGTCGCATTTCCGCGACAGCGCCGATCCGGCTTCACTTACCATTGTCGCCATTTCGCGCCTAGAGAAAGTCCCTCACAAAAACTGTCAAAGCTCCGCAACAAAACACCCCTTTGGACGAGTCTGTTATCGCACAACACGTCAGTGATGTCATCAGGCTTCCCATAGTTCCCAATCCTCCGGTTATGCACAGTTTTATTTTATTTTATACAAGTTATTGCAGGCAGTGCGTGCTGCAGCACGTGTATCTCCGTTTGTACACAAATGCACACAAATGCACGTGTATCTCCGTTTGTACAGAAATGCGCGTGTATCTCGGTTTGTACATAAATCCCATAGAGGAGAAATCATCTTGTCTTGACAAACCGAAATACGGTTTTTATCCTCATTTTCTGTTTTTACTTTTGGAAAAACTAAGCAAAGATATGTGTCAATGGAAAGGTAAATGTATTTTGAACATGTTTTCCGATCATAAAATTGTCCATTTCTGGCGTTTTTAGTTTGAAAAAGGGGGTGAAAATCCACATGCAATATCATGCTGCAATAGCACAAAAATTTACGGTAAGCAAGGGTTGTCTTATTCCCAGTAAGCAGTAGTGAAAGGGTTAACAACAATCTGTAAATGTCTGGGAAGTGAGAAGACGAATTGCTGGAGTTTTGGGATAGGTTGGTTTTTTCTAAAGAGGGGAACAGGGGTGGCACGCCCCCTTGTTTTGGCCACGCGCCCCCTTACCAAAATGCCGATTTAGCGTTAACACCTTATTTCCTAACATACAATCTTCCCGGGAATTCCCCTATGGAGCGATCTATTCTTCTGTGAATACATCAACATGAAGCCAAAAAAAAAATTTCTGTAATGTTTTTCCATTAAATAAACATCAAATATACCTGATTTTATATAACGGATTTTCGCTTACATCGAACAAAATGTCCAGTCCCGTCACAATGCATTTCCCTTCAAACGCACTCGTGTATACTGTTATGGCCCCAATTTGTTATGGCGTCGATTTGTTATGGCGTCACGGACAGCGAGGGATGACAGACAAAATTGTTAAACTTCAACAGATTTAATTAAACAAACATATAGAACTAATCTACACCCTACACTACTGACCAAGATTGACATAAAATAAAAAATAAGATATTTACAGTTCCCTGTAATGGAGATGGGCTGCTCTGTTGTGATGTCCTGGGACAGGAAAATGCTCCAACACAGGCAAAAATCCACAAAAAGCTTAAAAGGTCTTGAAAGGAGTGACAGGTCTGGTCAAATGTATCCTTCTTGCAATTTCTCCTCCTACAACACACTCTCAATTTTTCTCCTTATATACTCTTGTCCAGCCCCCTCCCATTTCTGGGACTTTCCCCTCTGGGCATGCCCTGGACATGCCCAACCTAGCTTCAGACTGGGCTTCACAAAAAAAAAGTCAATACTGCCATCTAGTGGCTATTTACCACATTACACCTCCATTCCAAAAAGGGAAAAATTTTTGACTTAAAAAGGCAAAATTTTTCTTTTCAATACAAAAATGGTTAAGTAGACACTTGTATATATACATATACATATAATACAATATGCTAATAAACACAGGTGATATATATACACATATTCAAACACGGGATAAGCAATCGGCAATTACATTGTCAGCACCCTTTACATGCTTAATTTCCAAGTCAAACTCTTGTAAAATCAAACTCCAATTCAACAATCTCCGATTTTTGTTTTCATCTTACTCAAAAACATTAACGGATTGTGGTCAGTATATACAATCATTGGCTTTTGCCCTGTACAAACATAAACTTCAAAGTGTTGTAAGGATAGAACCAGAGCCAACAGCTCCTTCTCAATTGTGGAATAGTTCTTTTGGTGGCGATTGAACTTCCTGGAGAAGTATGCCACGGGATGCTCAATGTCATCAGAGTCACTTCTCTGTAAAAAGCTTGGTCGCTAGCTAAGCGTCGACCGCTATGGAGAACGGTTTGTTGAAGTCAGGAGATTTGAGCACGGGGGAAGTGACACAGCAGAGACTTCAGGCGATCGAAGGCTCTTTGGCATGCTTCATCCCAAGTGAACTTCACGCCTTTCTTCAGTTGGTTAGTGAGACTGAGAGCAATCTCAGCAAAGTTCTTGCAGAACTTGCGGTAGTACCCGATCATTCCAAGGAAGCGAGCGCAAAGCTTTTTTTGTTGTCAGGAACTGGAAAGTCCATGATGGCTTGGACTTTAGCATTTATGGGTGCCACCTTACCCTGGCCTATGACGAGCCAAGATCGTGACAGTAGCACAACCAAAGTCACTCTTGTTCAGGTTAACCGTCAGGTTAGCCTGGGTCAAGCTGGAACAACGTCTCTACATCTTTCAGATGTTCTTCCCAGGAGTCACTCCATGTGATCAGGTCGTCGATGTACGCACCCGTGTGTGGCAATCCGGCGATTGTAGACTGTATCATCCTTTGGAACGTGGCTGGGGCATTTTTTCATGCCAAAGGGTAGGACTTCATACTGGTATAACCCAGATGGTGTGGCAAAAGCAGAGATGCTCTTGGCCCTCTCAGTTAAAGGCACACACCAATAACCCCTTCAATAAATCAATCTTGGTCAGAAACTTTGCTTGCCATACTCTATCGATACAATCATCAATCCTAGGTATTGGAAACACATCAGTTCTAGTTACAGCATTGACTTTGCGATAATCTGTACAGAATCTAGTACTTCCATCAGGTTTTGGAACTAGAACACAGGGTGAACTCCAATCGAGTCAGAGGGTCTGATAATATCATGTTCTAACATGTACTCAACCTCTTTCTCAGCAATCTTTCTCTTTTCAGGATTCATCCGCACGGATGCTGTTTTATTGGTTTGGCATCACCAACATCTACATCATGAGAGGCTATTGAAACTCTCTTTGGAACATCAGGAAACAGATCTTTATATTTCTTGATCAACCTCTCAAACTGATCTTTCTGTGAGGGTTCTAAGTGCTGGAGTTTTACATCAAGATTTTTGCAACACTTCAGAATTTGACAATTTACATGAAAGAACTTCAGCTTTAATTCTAGGTTCATCATCTTGAAACTCCCCTCATCTTCACAAGTCTCGGCCATAGGAGGATCTGAAGTGACAGCTGCAACCCTAGCATTCCTATCATAATAAGGCTTCAGCATGTTAATGTGACACAACTGTTTTGGCTTTCTCCTGTCTGGAGTCTTCACAATGTAATTGAGATCATTGAGTTTTGTCAGAATTTCATAAGGACCATGAAATCTAGCCTGCAATGGATTGGACTGCAAGGAAACAACACAAGACCTTGTCTCCTGGTTTAAACTCACGGCTTCTAGCCTTATGATCATACCAAGTTTTCATTTTTCCCTGACTTGATTTCAAGTTATCTTTGGCTAGGTCAAGCTGCCGCAGTCTTTCCTTGAACTTGCTAACATAGTCTAACAGACTGATATGCGGCTCTCTCTCTGCCATTGTTCACTCAACAATAGCAAAGGTCCTCTCACTTCATGGCCAAACACTAGCTCAAACGGACTGAATCCAGTAGACTCCTGCACTGCTTCTCTAGCTGCAAACAACAGCAAATGAACACCTTCATCCCAGTCTTTCTCATGGTCATAACAATAAGTCCTCATCATTGTCTTGAGAGTGGAATGAAACCGCTCTAAGGCACCCTGACTCTGGATGATAGGCACTGGAAAGAATCTGCTTCGCACCTAGTTCATACACAACCTGCTGAAACAATCCCGAAGTGAAATTGCTACCTTGATCTGACTGAATTTCCCTGGGAAGGCCAAACAACGTGAAGAACTTTATCAAAGCCTTCGAGATTGCAGTTGCTTTGATGTTGCGTAGAGGTATGGCTTCAGGGAATCTGGTAGCTGCACACATGATTGTCAACAAGTACTGATTTCCAGATCTAGTCTTGGGTAATGGACCAACACAATCAACAATGACCTTGGAGAAGGGCTCCCCAAATGCTGGGATAGGCTGCAATGGAGCTACAGGTGGGTCTAACTGGTGTTTTCCAACTACCTGACAAGTGTGACAGATTTTGCAAAAGTTGGAAACATCTTCCCGAAGTCCAGGCCAGAAGAAGTGTTTCATGATCTTATCAACAGTCTTGTTAACACCAAGATGACCTCCTAAGGGCAAACTATGAACCATTGTTAAGATCTCATTCCTGTAGACCTTTGGAACAACAATTTTCTTGACCACTGCCCAATCTGCATTGGCAGGGATATCAGGAGGGCGCCACTTCCGCATCAACACTCCATCCTTGAGATAATACCCAACTGGAACTGTGTCTATTTCTTCATCAGGAAGGGCTCTCCTTTTTAGTACACAAATTTCAGGATCATTGGTTTGCTCCTGAATCAACCGCTTTTTGGACAGAGACAAGTCTCCAGACACATCAGAATCACCAGACCCATCTGGCTGGCTGAATAGAGAACTGATAAAAGTGTCTGATAAGTCCTCAAACGGAGAAACCATAGTAGGCTGAACGGAGTCATGAGGCGAACCACCTGAGTCATGACTATTCAAGGTGCTGGACGGCACCACATCATCTTCTTCTTGAGCCTTCTTGGCCATAGCACGAGTTACTGCACAGGAAGGATACAGAGATGGGTCTTCATCGCCATCTTCAGTGCTCGGCTCTGCAGTAAGATGAACAGGGGAACTACATTGCCCCCAGCCAGGTCATTGCCTAGCAACAGAGAAACACCCTTGATAGGTAGACTTGACATAAGTCCCACCTTTACCTGTCCTGTAACTAAATCTGACTTCAAGAATACAGAGCGCGCGGGGTACAGATACAGTCCTCCTTCAATACCTTGTACAAGTATGAAATCCCCAGAAGCGGTCTCATCACGTAACTCCAAGGAGTCCATCAACAAAAGTGACTGAAAGCTCCGGTATCCCTTAGGATATATATGGGGACAGGAGGAGAATGCTCATTCAGAGCCACAAATCCCTCTGACACAAATGGAAGGAATTCCTCCCTCACAAAGTCAGCAGTATCAGGCTTCTTAGCCTCACAAGGAGCAGGCAATTTAGCAGATCGGTCATCTACTACAAGGGTTTCTAACCTTGTCTTCACAAAACATTGGGTTTGGTATCCTTTTCTTGTTCTTTCTTAGCTTTAAGGAACCAACAGTTAGTTGTAACATGACCAGATTTCTTGCAATAATTGCAAACTAGACCACTTTTGTCACTGTCAGCTTTCACACTTTGTTCAGACCTTTTACTGGATTTCTGAGTACCATCACCAGATTTGTCTTTGTCTTTGGGTGAGGAATCTTGGGTATCACCGTTACCTTTCTTCTGAAATTGGGACCATCTATTGTTACTGCTAGACTGAAATTTGGACTTACGTGTGAGAACATATTCGTCTGCAAACTTGGCAGCTGATTGCAAATTCAGTGCTTGCTTCTCATTAAGTAGGTCTTAATATCATCCTTGACACAGTTCTTGAATTCTTCAACTAACACCGTCTCTTTTAGTGAGTTGAAATCATCCTTGACCTCCATAGAAGTACACCAGCGCTCAAAGCAAACCTTCTTCTCGTTAGCAAATTCCACATAAGTCTGATTGTCAGATTTCTTCAGACCTCTGAATTTCTGTCAGTAAGCCTCTGGAACCAACTCATAAGCTGTCAAAATAACCTTTTTGACAACTTCATAATCAGAGGAATCATCTGCAGACAAAGCCGAATAGGCTTGTTGAGCTTACCCTTGAGGACAGTTTGCAACATCAGAGTCCAGTGTTCCTTTGGCCACTGACAACTCTTAGCTACCTTCTCGAAGCACTGGAAATACTTATCAACCTCCTTCTCTGAAAATGGAGGCACCAGCTTTACCTCCTGGCTAGCCGAAATTTGTTTTTCACCTTGAATTTTGATTTTGAGTAGCTCCATTTGGAGCCTTTCTTCCCTGTCTAATTTTTTTCTAAATCGAAATCTCTCTGTCTCTGTCTCTCTTTTCTGCTCTTTCCTCTTTCTCTCTCTCAAATTCTCTTTGTTTTTCTTTTTTTTCCTCAATTTCTTTTCTCTCTTTCTCTCTCTCAAATTCTCTTTGTTTTTCTTTTTTCCTCAATTTCTTTTCTCTTTCTCTCTCTCTCTCTCAAATTCTCTTTGTTTTCTTTTTTCCTCAATTTCTAGCATTTTTAATTTAAGTTCCAATTCTACATTTGGATTTTCCACGGAAACTGTTCCAGATCTCCTGGTGCAAACACATTTTCATCAATGTAATATTCAACAATCTCTCTAGCCAGTCTTGCTTTTCGCATGGCTGGTTTTACCTCTGTCAGCTCTAACTGTCTGCATATTTCTAGCAGTTCTGTCTTTTTAAAGACTTCAAAACCTCTACGGTTGGTGATGCCAAGAAATCATCCATTGCTGTTGATCTGCCAATATATATCTAGGAAAATTCAAAAAACAATTTCACAATTTTCAATAAATGACTTATGGTCTACCCCCGGACCCGAGCCCCCCATTTTGTTATGGCCCCAATTTGTTATGGCGTCGATTTGTTATGGCGTCACGGACAGCGAGGGATGACAGACAAAATTGTTAAACTTCAACAGATTTAATTAAACAAACATATAGAACTAATCTACACCCTACACTACTGGCCAAGATTGACATAAAATAAAAAATAAGATTTTACAGTTCCCTGTAATGGAGATGGGCTGCTCTGTTGTGATGTCCTGGGACAGGAAAATGCTCCAACACAGGCAAAAATCCACAAAAAGCTTAAAAGGTCTTGAAAGGAGTGACAGGTCTGGTCAAATGTATCCTTCTTGCAATTTCTCCTCCTACAACACACTCTCAATTTTTCTCCTTATATACTCTTGTCCAGCCCCCTCCCATTTCTGGGACTTTCCCCTCTGGGCATGCCCTGGACATGCCCAACCTAGCTTCAGACTGGGCTTCACAAAAAAAAGTCAATACTGCCATCTAGTGGCTATTTACCACATTACAATACCAGGCAAGCTGGTTTGGACCATGCACATATGCAGTCGCAACAGAGCAACAAAATGAAGGTCAGCTTTCCAACACAGTTATAAACTGAATGAATTTAACCGTTAAATTAACGCATTGTCTCCTTGTCATATTAACTGTAAGGGGAGTCCTGCGCGCATTTAACCGTGGTTTACTCTGAACATGCACTGAACTCTGTGGTAAACTTATTGTAAAATTACAGTTAAAATAACTGGCAAAAAGGTGCCAGTTAAATTACCTGGCAAAAAAGGCTTCAGTTTATTCGTTTTTATTAACAGTGTATTCGCGGAAACTGAAACTGGCGCGGTTTCATTTACATACTTTAGTTTTGAGACCACTACATTGATCCCAGTTGGGCCAACACACAATATCATCCTGTTATCCATCGTGTCAGGGCAAAGACAGACTAAATGAAGACAACAAGTAGGTATGAACACTTCAGAATGAACTTGTTCCGATCTTAATACATAAAGCATACATATAAATTCATATATGCATATAACGACTAGTTTCTTCCAGGTATAGACCTGAGTCAGACTCACAGGCACAGCTGAATGCGAACGCTTTTTCTTTTAACGAAAAGAAAACGTAGGTAACTGAGCAATAATATAAAGGGTAAGGCAATCGTAGAGCTTATTCTTTAGCTTTGCCAAATCATAGAGCATAAATATTGTTGATTTACAATTCCTTATTCGTGTCCTTTTTAAGCATGAAAAGGTAAAAAAAAACATGGAAAACAAGTCCCCCACCCAAAAAAAAAAAAAAAAATTGTCGACACCCACGTTTACTGTTAACATGTGCCTCATTGGACATTTATACATACACAAGATGGTGGAGCTATTCTGCCGTGTGCGCTTTGGTCCAGCCAGGGACGTTGTCCACTCAAGTTTTTTTATATCTCTGTGGGTCAGCTGACTTAGAACGAGATTCTCGCGATCGGTGACCATCAGTTACAAATGTTTTGTATATGTCTTCTTTACGATCCAAATTTACTCCTTCTCCCTTCAAGGAATACACAGAAAAAAGTAAAGTTATCCCTTTCAGAAAGCTTCAGATTGCCCCATTTTTACCTCAAATTTTCAGCATTGATAGTACCTTTCCATATGTGTAAGCTGCCAACACCATAGGCACTACTGCAACCCCACACCATCAGAGATGCAGGTTTTTGACCTGCGCGCTGATAGCAAGCTGGATGGGTCCCTCTCCTCTTTAGTCCACTCGATACGGTGTCCATGATTTCCAAAAAGAATTTGAAATTTTGATTCACTTGACCACAGAACAGTTTTCCATTTTGACTCAGTCCATTTTAAATGAGCTTTGGCTGTCATGGTCATGAGTTTTGATGTCATGCCTTATGTTTATGGTTATGTCTTTTCTTTATTCTTTTTGGTTATTGTATATTCCGGTTTTCTGTTCCTGCCATTCTAGGTCTCATTGCACTTGTTCCCCCCTGTCTTGTGATCAGTTGGTTCAGTCCATCTTCCCAGTCTGTGTGCTTACCTGCTTCGGGTGATTTCAATGGTTTCTGGTGTTTCATATTATTACTTCAATTCTCGTTTACTTCCTTCGCCTTGCTTTCCTAGATTACTAGTAATACTAACAATTAAATTGTGCATCATAGTCTACTAACTCAACTAATCCATGAATATATTACTAACTTACTAATGAAAACTTCGGTTAATTTGTAAAGCTGCACCTCTACTAATTAGTACTAATTCAGTCTCAGCAATCGCCCTGTTCTAGTCTCCGCCTCTTGCTTGGCTTTCTCTGTCTCGCCCTGCGTTTCTGCGAGATCTCTCGCACGTGCTTAATTGCTTTCCTGCACTCGTTGTCTGTGCACTTAGAACTCCTTGACCGGAGCTGTTTATCTGTTATAGGTTGTCTGCGTGAATCCCGTCCGTGTCTTGGCTTTTGCCAATTGTTGTGGTTTAGGACTTCCCCATGTGTGCCTTCCTCTGTAATTAGCTCTTATCCAATTCACCTCTTCCCCGCATAGCATGTGACTTCCCTTGTGTCTGTTTAGAGTCTTCACTGCTGTTCAGCCCTTGACAGAACATTGATCAATTTTCCTTTGTGCAGAGCTTCTTGTATGCCAATCGATTATTGTTTCTCCATGACTTTTTGGCCCGACCTTGATTTTGCCTAGCCCTTCTGTTCTTGTTTTTGTCTTTTTGGATTTTTGACCTATTTTCTGTACGTCCAACGTCCCATGGCCTTCACGTTTGTTTTGGATGCCCTGTGTATGACCCTCTGCTCTGGATTTCAACTACGATTTTGGCCTGCTGTCTATGTACCGTCGCACTTCTGCTTTACTGGTTTTGACCCCGGCCTGTCTAGTCGACTTTGCTTTTTGGATTTCGTTTTTGGCTTGGCAATTCTTGTGTCTTCTGGTCCTGACCCTGCTCTCAAAGGCATACAATTTTTCGATTTCCTGCTCTTGCGTGTGGTTCCTGAACACACCGTCACATTGGCCCAGAGAAGACAGCAGCGTTTCAGGATCGTGTTCACATATGGCTTCTTTTTGCATGACACAGCTTTAGCTTGCATTTGTGAACACAGTTTGCTGTGCAATCCACAGACAATGATTTCTGGAAGTGTTACTGAGCCCATGCAGTGTATTCCAGTGCAGAATCATGCTGGGGGGGGGATTTTTTTTTTTTTTTTTTTTTTTTTGTGATGCAGTGCCGCCCGAGATCCCGAAAATCACAAGCATTCGATATTGACCTTTGGACTTGTCCCTGGCGCACAAAGATTTCTCCAGTTTCTCTGAACCTTTTGATATTATGTACTGTAGATTCAAAGTCTTGGCAATTTTACATTGAGGAACACTTTTCTGAAATTGTTCGCTGTTGCTGACCTCTTGGCTGTGCTGTAGCACTGTGTTGGTGGTCATTCTGCTTGAGTTGAGACGGAGAAAGGCGTGCAGGTATTGTAGCAGAAGATTTACTCTTGTTTCAACAGGTTTTTCTGAAAATAATTTGTGTAAAAGCTCAAACATTAAAAGAGGTAAGAGGATTTGCCCCCGAGGTATAACCTTTGTCACATTAGAAGCAGGGAGAAACTTCCCCTTTTTCCCCCTTGAAACAACTCAGTTAGCAAATAGCCAAATTAAGTTGCTAATCTGGTCAAACAAAGGTGACGGGGTTTTTTTTGGGGGGTTTCAAAGCAAAGTAAAATAAACTTAAATACTAAATAATTAGCTAACTAAGTACTTTGTATGATATACAAAGTAAAACAGTTTTTCAAGGACTGTGCTACTCTCACCTCGTTTTTCTGTAGCTGATTTAGCAAACTTCAGCAAGCTTCTCAACGCTAAGGATATTATCGAATTGACCTTTCGCAAAAGCCCCACCCCCCTTAGTTACTGTTGCTACCCCGTCAAGCTTCTTGACGCCGACGGACTGTCAACACAGTGTCATGGCAGGGAGAAGTGTACCGGAGCGGGTCAGTGACTCTTTTTGGAGCAATTCCTGCGCGATATCCTCCAGAGCGAGGCAAAAGGGGTTACAATATGCCATGGAGGGTTATATTCATAACATTAAAATAATCAACGAAGGGGACTCAACGACTGTCGAGGCGAAAGCCTACCAGTCAATGGCAAAAAATGAGAAACCCCATGACCTCCACCTCAAATGCAACGAGCACAGCCTTGTGGACCAGTCATGCTCTTGCACTGCCGGGTAAGTGCTTGACACTGTTGTATGCTTCAGGAGGATGTTAAAATTAATTTGAAGGGTTCGAATTGAATATAGTAATACATTTGATAAATTATGTTTCTGTTAAAAGCATAAATACAATTTAAAACACGTTCTATAGGGTTTAATATTTACAAAGCGGAACCTATTTTAAGGTGCTGCAGGATGGACAGACTTTAATTATCGCAACATTGTTGACCACCTTCAGAGGGCAGACTGTACACTTATTAGCTAAAGCTACAGAGGAAGACGTTTTAAGTTCAGTTGCTGCATAAAAGTTTTATATTTCATGAAGTTGTGCGGTTGTGGATGGACTTCCGAAGTTACTAGTTAGAAGAGTTGCGTGAGTTGTGTAGCTGAAGATTTCTGTTCACTCCGGCCAATGAGGTATGTTAATTGTATTCACTGTTATTTTAGCTGTGTGCTCTGTGCTAGATTAATGTTAATGTAAGACGCGGATAAAATAACGTGCAGCTAATATGGTAATACAATCAACAGCACTTTCGATAATGACATGATGAGCCATCCACGCCGCAGTGAACATTTTAATGCTTTTTGAAGAATAATTGTTCTGTAAGGTTAATGGCTCATAGCCTTCAAAAGCCGATGGGTTGGCAAATTATATTTGTGAAATGTTTTAATTCTCTTCGAGAATGCTTTGTATTGAACTGATTTGTATTTTATTTAATTTATTCAGTTCGCACGGCATGGCATGGCAGACATGTGAAGGATTTTATGCAATTAAATGCCCGTTAAAATCGAACGCCTTGTGTCCGTGATTTAACTCCAATGTGTGTCTGCATGAATCACTGTCGGCATCAGCTAATGCGTAATCTATAAATTTTTCTGTTTATTTTATTTAAAAAAAAATAAACGATTATCATTTTAAAAAATAAAATTACAATGACGGATAATTGATTATGACGGAATTTTTATGCCCCTGTCCGTCGCAATGACGGACAATCAGAAAGTGTAACGCGACCTTTGGTAACAGTAACGTTAAGCTATATTGTATAACATGTACTAACAGGTTGAATATAGAGTTATATACTGTACTTCAAATCAAATATTATTGGCATGTAGTCTACTGTTTTTTGGGTGGCTTTCAACAGCCTCCGAGCTGCTCCCAGTCTGGTTCGGCACTTGTACAGCAAGTACAGGGTTGGGATACTCAGGAGTAGGCCGTCCCTTCACAAAATGCTACTTGTAAGATGAAAACAAAATAAGTTTAAATTTAGCCTGTTGGGATGCTATATTCAACTTTGATGTAAACTGACAAAACATAACGTTAGAGAGCGTTAGCCTAGCCTAGCCTTACCTTGGAACAGACATATGTATGCTTGTTTATTTTCACGGCATTTAGCTGGGAGTGGGGCCTTCCACATTGCTTGATCCATTGTAGGCACCACTCCTGTTGTGTTTTCGGCTTTGGAAAAGGAAAGAACACGACTCCCCCAGCCAAACTCTTGGGGTATCTACTGTCCGACTTACATATGCCATAGGCACATCGCTTCACCATTTTGCTTGTCGGAGGTCCGCAGCTTGATGGACCTTGTTTACATAGTAACAGTTGCTAGGATGTATGATTGGACAATGACCGTTTGGGGGCGGGGTTTTGTGAAAGGTCAATTACCTGGATATCTAACTGCAACCTGAGTTGGTTTCATACTTTGTTGCTTGCCATTCATACAGTCTCCTAGCCAATAAATATTGCAGTTCACCGGGTTTTTAGTCCTCTTCGGTGTGTCTTTTACCGCATAAACAAAATGCCAAATGAGCTATTCAGTATTCCTTTCTGGTCGCTGTGCCTGGAACAGCTTATCAAAGCCTGGCATATTTAATTGGCTTGCGTTTTAAGTAGGATGTCACCCGGCTCCTGTGAATTAAATGTTAACCGGGTTTTAGTCTTTTTTGCATCTCATTTTTACCGAAGGGCTCTTCCGATTAAACACATTGCAAATTAAGTTATTTTTGTATTTTCCTCCGGTTGTGGTGCCTTGATCAGCTCGTTAAAGTTTAGTTGCTTGTTTGAGTGCTTAGCGACAGCTTGTTGAGGGAGATGCCGTGTTTGTATTTGTGGCTAGCTAGCTGGATAGTTACTGTTTGCATTTTTGACTTGGGATCTGAGATTTAGTATTTAGTTAGTAGGGCAACAGTTACTTGAGTCGTCCATTCGGTTGGGTTGGAATTTCAAACAGTAAGGTTCGGCCAAGTTTTGTGAGTATAACTCGAAGTCACAAATGGAAGTTGACCAAGGGTAAATTTAGCACTGATATTAGGAAATGTTTTTTCACCTAGAGAGTAATTTCAATGTGAAATAGCTTGCCTGACCATATTGTTGAGGCAGAAACCTATGGAGCTAAAACACTGCCATGATGCGAAACTGAAAGAAAACTTTGAAAGTTTGAAACCCCGTGTTTGAAAGTGTACAAAAGATTTGAAACTTTGGAACTAAGTTTTGCAGGTGTATATAGTGTTTTGATAGGCTGAAAAAAATTTCAAATCTCTGAAAACATTATTTTGTATTTCAATTTTAATTCCAAATCTCTACAACTTTTCTTTGTGTGTTCCCCCCCCACAACTACAGCACTGTTTTTACAGTGTTTCAACAACACATTTTCAGAGTTTCAAATTTGGCACTGTTCTCCCACAGTGAAATTTTGTTGTCCAGTTTTGAAACCTTGTAAATGGAGATCTGAAAAACTGGTGTGGACATATTTAGAAAAGTGTTGAAACGTGAGTTTCGAAAGGGCGAATCTCTGTTTTGAAAAATTTGAAGGCGTAGGGTTCCCGCTACCGCTCATCACTCGTCACTGACGAAAACTGAAGTGATAGTGACGAAGCTAAAAGACGACCCCTCATCACTTTGGCGAGAAAAAAAATGATGGTGACGATTTCTAAGGCCAGACTTTTTTTATTCCTTGGTCCTCGGGCCCGCCGCCATGGAAATTTCCTGAAACAGAAAAAAATAAATTTTTTTTTTTGCAAAAGACGTACGGAGGTATGAAGGGTATATGTATAGGACGGACGGGCGGGCGGGCGGATAGACGTACGGACGAAAAAATGGTATGAATGGGCCTTAACTCAACAGTTCTCATACTCGGTCCTGGGCTGAATGCTGTATGCGATGGGTTTTTTTTTTTTTTGCTCCAGCGGGAATCAGGTAAGCGCGGCGAGTCAGCCATGGTTCTTCACGAAAATCTTCAGTTACATCTAACGACCTTTCTAGTGTGAAAGTGTAAATTAAGCTGCAGGTTGTGGTGTAGTGGATTTATACAGCGCTGAAAGTAAATGCGCAATCTTTGGTGCAATTTAGCTTGCGTTCGCCAGGTGCTTTGGGAAAATAATAAATGAACAGCGAAGGAAAAAAAAATCCGAACGTTTTTCTTGAAGCCCAATTGCTTAAAGATTTTTCGAAACCTTGTCTCATGGATTATTATGATCCTTGACCATTTACCATAACGTTTTAGCCAAATATTAGTGAATGAACACCACTCTTGAAATGTCTATATTAGCGTAAAATCTGATGTTGATTTTTTTTTTGACAGGAGCAGCGACTTGGTTATCAAAAATGGATGCCTCTAAAGGATACTGAATGATAATATTGATGTTTTGCCAATTATTTATTAGTGTTTGACTGAATTCTGTAAATCCCGTGGCGCTTGCTACCGCTGGGGGGCTTTGGGTTTACCAGCTTAGCATCACGTGGTGGTTTCGGACAGTACAGTAAGCAGAAAGCTCTGAGTCCCCAGAGAGAAGTGGATGAGGGTGCCAGTACTGAGACCTGTTTGTTGCTGGCATCAGAATGAGTGATTATCTGAGATGTTTAACATTTGAAACCCTAAACATTTGATTTACATTAAGGATTCCAATAAATTGTGCACATAACATTGAGCTCACCGAAAGTTCAATTTGGAATCAGTTAATGGAAATCTTTAAAGTTAAACATTCAGATCACCATTTACAAGGTTTCAAAACTGGATAACAAAATAACACAGTGGGAGAACAGTGCCAAATTTGAAACTCTGAAAATGTGTTGTTGAAACACTGTAAAAACAGTGCTTGTAATTGTGAAGAAGAAAAAGGAAAAAAACAAAAGTTGTAGAGATTTGGAATGAATTTTCAAATACAGAATAATGTTTTCAGAGATTTGAATTTTTTTTTTCCAGGCTGCCAAAACACTATATTCACCTTCAAATTTTTCAAAACCAAGATTTGCCCTTTTGAAACTCAAGTTTCAACATTTCAACACTTTTTTCTAAATATATTCACACCAGTTTTCAGATCTCCGTTTACAAGGTTTCAAAACTGGATAACAAAATTTTACTGTGGGAGAACAGTGCCAAATTTGAAACTCTGAAAATGTGTTGTTGAAACACTGTAAAAACGGATAGACGTACGGACGAAAAAATGGTATGAATGGGCCTTAACTCAACAGTTCTCATACTCGGTCCTGGGCTGAATGCTGTATGCGATGGGTTTTTTTTTTTTTTTTTTGCTCCAGCGGAATCAGGTAAGCGCGGCGAGTCAGCCATGGTTCTTCACGAAAATCTTCAGTTACATCTAACGACCTTTCTAGTGTGAAAGTGTAAATTAAGCTGCAGGTTGTGGTGTAGTGGATTTATACAGCGCTGAAAGTAAATGCAAATCTTTGGTGCAATTTAGCTTATGCTTACGCCAGGTGCTTTGGGAAAATAATAAATGAACAGCGAAGGAAAAAAAAAAAAAAAAATCCGAACGTTTTCTTGAAGCCCAATTGCT
Source organism: Gymnothorax javanicus (assembly GCA_029692085.1). Classification (NCBI taxonomy): domain Eukaryota; kingdom Metazoa; phylum Chordata; class Actinopteri; order Anguilliformes; family Muraenidae; genus Gymnothorax; species Gymnothorax javanicus. The sequence continues at coordinate 17,817,438 of CM056202.1, forward strand.
TAAAGATTTTTGAAACCTTGTCTCATGGATTATTATGATCCTTGACCATTTACCATAACGTTTTAGCCAAATATTAGTGAATGAACACCACTCTTGAAATGTCTATATTAGCGTAAAATCTGATGTTGATTTTTTTTTTGACAGGAGCAGCGACTTGGTTATCAAAAATGGATGCCTCTAAAGGATACTGAATGATAATATTGATGTTTTGCCAATTATTTATTAGTGTTTGACTGAATTATTTTAATCCCGTGGCGCTTGCTACTGCTGGGGGGCTTTGGGTTCACCAGCTTAGCATCACATGGTGGTTCTGGTCAGTACAGTAATCAGAAAGCACTCCCTGGAGAGAAGTGGATGAGGGTGCCAGTACTGAGACCTGTTTGTTGCTGGCATCAGAATGAGTGATTATCTGAGATGTTTAACATTTGAAACCCTAAACATTTGATTTACATTAAGGATTCCAATAAATTGTGCACATAACATTGAGCTCACCGAAAGTTCAATTTGGAATCAGTTAATGGAAATCTTTAAAGTTAAACATTCAGATCACCATTTACAAGGTTTCAAAACTGGATAACAAAATAACACAGTGGGAGAACAGTGCCAAATTTGAAACTCTGAAAATGTGTTGTTGAAACACTGTAAAAACAGTGCTTGTAATTGTGAAGAAGAAAAAGGAAAAAAACAAAAGTTGTAGAGATTTGGAATGAATTTTCAAATACAGAATAATGTTGTCAGAGATTTGAATTTTTTTTTTCCAGGCTGCCAAAACACTATATTCACCTTCAAATTTTTCAAAACCAAGATTTGCCCTTTTGAAACTCAAGTTTCAACATTTCAACACTTTTTTCTAAATATATTCACACCAGTTTTCAGATCTCCGTTTACAAGGTTTCAAAACTGGATAACAAAATTTTACTGTGGGAGAACAGTGCCAAATTTGAAACTCTGAAAATGTGTTGTTGAAACACTGTAAAAACAGTGCTGTAGTTGTGAAGAAGAAAAAAACAGAAAAGTTGGAGAGATTTGGAATGAAAATGAAAATACAAAATAATGTTTTCAGAGATTTGAATTTTTTTTTTCAGCCGATCAAAACACTATATACGCCTTCAAAACTTAGTTCCAAAGTTTCAAATCTTTTGTCCGCTTTCAACATGGGGTTTCAAACTTTCAAAGTTTTTTCTTTCAGTTTCGTGTCATGGCAGTGTTTTAGCTCCATAGAAACCTTGGGAATTTTCAAGAGCAGGCTTGACTTAAAGCTAGATACCATTGAGTCATTGAGTATCTGAAGTGATATATTCACAATAGTAAAAGAAAACTGGCCAGCCTAGTTGGGCTGCACGGCCTGTTCTTGCCACTCATGTTATGTTATATAAAATTTTTGACACAGTTTTCGGAATCTCTGTCCATCGTTACTTCTGAGAGACTGTGCCCCCTAAAATGCTCTTTTTATACCCAGTCATGTCACTGACCTGTTGCCAATTAACCAAATCAGTTGCAAAATGCTCCTCCAGCTGTTTTTTATTAGTACCACTTACTTTTCCAGCCTTTTGTTGCCCCTCTCCCAACTTTTTTTAGATGTGTTGCTGCCATCAAATTCAAAGTGATGTAATATTTTTCATGAAATGGTAAAATGTCTGTTTCAACATCTGATATGCAGTGTTGTGTTAGTTCACAATTAATATGAACTAGTTCAAAGTTCAGTTCACAGATTTTAAAATTAACTAGTTCAGTTCATAGTTCATATTTTTTTTAAAATGAACTAAGTTCACAGTCCCAAAAAATGAACTAGTTCTTTTTTTAAGTTCATTTTTAACGCACTCATCCAAGCATTTTTTTCTTCATTAGAGTCTCTTCTCATCTATTCATCCCCAGCTCCAAATCATTGCCACAATGTCCAAAATGGAATCACAGCTTTTATTTAACAAGTTATAGTGCTGAAAAAAATGTCAGTAGATTCAAACTACATGCTGAAATTAAGGTCCAGCAAAGTTTCTGTAGATGCAATTGTCCTTCATTACAACTGCATGCATCACATTCCAATGCAGTTCAAAAAATATAAGCCAAGACCAACAATGTTACAGTAGGCAAGAACACTGAGTAAAAGGCGTCCAGTGCACCGCACCTCTGAATTTCCCATTGACTATAATGGAAAAACTCCTGCTATTATTTTGTTATTTAAAATGTATACAATCGTAAATCTTTCTGGCGTAGGACTGGATTACATAATAAAAGAAGAATCGAGGCGCAATTTTGCTTGACGCTTTTCGAGAACGAAGTTATAAGAGCTTGTTTTAGTCAACGGTTATAATCCATTGGTAGGTCAATATGACTCACATCTGACTCTGATTGGTCACTCGCATAGCATTGGTGAATAGTCTGCAAGAACATTGCCGTAAGTAGTTTGAACTCCCATGGTTACTGAGCTATGTTTTCATCACACGGAACCGACAGCCGAGCAGTATGCTGAAGCGCTATCTTCTCTGGCAATCATAGAAAGCTAGCCAGTTTGGTCGACTGCCTTAGCTAGGATTGCGTTATCGTAATAATAATAATAAAAAAAACTCACAGCTTGCTTACTAAATGGTCCCTAGATAGGCAGATGCCTGATAAGGATGCTTCTATTTGTACAATTCATCCGAAATGAACACCGCTAACGTTACACAAACGTTTCTGCCAGGTCATTCGCTATGGCTAATGCTATGCAGATATGCAACTTGGCTAACATTACATGGGCATGAGGGCTAGCTGGCCATCACCCTTTGTAAGCAACCTGGGTTTATTGCACCAACTAAGTTTATCTAGCTAGCTAAATTACAGATAAAGTTTGCCATCACAGCCGTCTACAGCGACCCGATTACCTAACACGCCAGCTAGACAAGTGGCTAGTTAGTGTTGCGCTTCCCCTTAAGACGTGTTTTTCTATGCTCGACGTCCCGAACAGTGTCATGTAAAATTGCGCATTAATTTTTACTCTTATATATTTTTCGATCACAACTATGTTGAAATTGTTTCGGAAGACCCCTTAGTTTGGCGGAAAATAGCGGGACTTTCTCCATTATACTCTCAATGGGAAATTCAGAAGTGCGGTGCACTAAACGCCATAGGTTTCTTCTACTGCGCTCGTAGAAGGAAGCGTCGGCAGCCTCTCCAGTTCTATTTACATTCATTGGCATAGACCAAGCGGCGGCGGCGTCAGTTGATGACGTCATCACAAAGCTACTGGGAGAATAATTTTTGGCAACAACATTGAACGCCTGTTATTCCCTGCCAAAATGAACTCGTTCAGGGAATCGTTCATTTTTGGCAGGTGCTTGCGTTCAGTTCATCGTTCGTCAAAAAAAGAACGTGTTCATGAACGTCGTTCTTTTTTCCCGTTCACACACAACACTGCTGATATGTTGTCTATGTTTAATTGTGAATAAAATGTGGGTTTACGAGATTTGCAAATCATTGCATTCTGTTTTTATTTACAATTTACACAGTATCTCAACTTTTGTAGAATTGGGTTTGTGTGTATGCATATATATACATACACACACATATATATCATATACAGTGCCGTGAAAAAGTATTTGCCCCCTTCCTGATTCCTTTTTTTTTTTTTCATATTTTTCACACTTAAATGTTTCAGATCATCAAACAAACTTAATATTAGACAAAGATAACCTGAGTAAATACAAAATGCAGTTCTTAAATTATGATTTCATTTATTGAGGGGGAAAAAAGCTATCCAAACCTACCCGGGCCCATGTGAAAAAGTAATTGCCCCCCCTTGTTAAATCATGAATTAACTGTGATAAAGCACATTTTTAGTTCAATTTCAATAACCACACTCAGGTCTGATAACTGCCAGACCTGTTGAATCAAGAAATCACCTAAATAGAACCTGTCTGACAAAGTGAAGTAGGCTAATGGATATCAAAAAGCAATACATAATGCCACAATCTAAAGAAATTCAAGAACAGATGAGAAACAAAGTCATTGACATCTATCAGTCTGAAAAGGGTTACAACGCCATTTCTAAGGCTTTGGGACTCCAGTGAACCATGTTGAGGACCATTATTCACAAATGAAGAAAACTAAGAACAGTGGTGAACCTTCCCAGGAGTGGTCGGGCAACCCCAAATTACCCCTAGAGTGCATTAACTACTCATCCAGCAGGTCACAAAAGAACCCAGAACAGCATCTAAAGAGCTGCAGCCTTACTTGCCTCAGTTAAAGTCAGTGTTCATGATTCAATCATAATAAAGAGACTGGGCAAAAATGACATCCATGGGAGAGTTCCAAGGCGAAAACCACTGCTGATCAAAAAGAACACAAAGGCTCGTCTCACTTTGCCAAAAACATCTTGATGATCCCCAAGACTTTTGGGAAAATATTCTGTGGACTGACAAGGCATAAGTTGAACTTTTTGGAAGGTGTGCGTCCCGTTACATCAGGTGTAAACTAACACAGCATTTCATAAAAAGAACATCGTACCAAAAGTCAAACGTGGTGATAGTGTGATGGTCTGGGGCTGCTTTGCTGCTTCAGGACCTGGACAACTTGCCATAATTGATGGAACCATGAATTCTGCTCTCTACTGGAAAACCCTGAAGGAGAATGTCCGACCATCAGTTTGTCACCTCAAGCTCAAGCGCACTTGGGTGATGCAGCAGGACAATAATTCGAAACACACCAGCAAGTCCACCTCTGAATGGCTTAAAAAAAACAAAATTAAGGTTTTGGAGTGGCCTAGTCAAAGTCTGGACTTAAATCCAATTGAGATGCTGTGGCATGACCTTAAATAGACCATTCATGCTTGAAAAATAGAGATGTGACGTTCGCGAACGAGTTGAGTCTTTAGAACGGCTCTTTTAAGTGAACGATGAGAACCGATTCGCAGTTGCGAGCCAGTCGTTTGCGAGCCATTCTTATATGCAAATTGCCCATGCTGCCTTCATGTGTCATCTGTGTGCCCCCTGAGTCTGAGTTGTCCGCGCTGCCTTTACGTGAACCACTAATGACATCTCCGAGTTGTCCACAGCACGCTCAATTCTCGTGAACGCAGCTATATATGCGCAGCTAACTTAGGGGAGGAGAATATTAGTGAACGCCGCCCGACTGGACTGAAGACATTTGCTGCTGTATCTGTTCTGATGTGGATTCGAGTCAGGAGCTGAGCTCCTGTTTGTAAAGTAGTTCAGGTGTACAAACACCAGGTAGGGTAGTACAGTTTTACATTCACATTTTTATTATGTCCTCATTTTTAATCTAGTTTTATATATATATATATATATATATATATATATATATATGTGTGTGTGTGTGTGTGTCTTTATTCTTATTTAATATTTTTATTTTTTTTGTATTGTTAAGATGTTCTTGTGTAGAAAATTTTCCAGGAAAGTTGTTTAGCATGGAAGTTATCTGTAGCCTGTGTAGTTTTTATTGTGCCTCAAAGTTTTATCGGTGAGGGAAAATTCAAAATGGTGATCTCACTGTCAAAGCATGGGGATATGGCACCACCTTATGGAATGTTTACAATGAAAACACAATCCAAATGAAATTCTAATCAATATTTCAGAATAATTCCCACCAATAGAGTATATATTCGTGGGATGTGTAAATTTGAATTATTCTGATCTAAATCTTATTACTGCTACCAGTGATCTTTTCCTTGATAAAAACGAGTTACCCCTGATTGACTTCCAGAAAATAAATAAATATAACAAGGAGCCAGTCTTTTGAACGACTCTTTGAAAGGAACGGCTCCTCAAGATCCGGCTCCCTTCAAAGAGCCATAAATCCCATCTCTATTGAAAAACCTCCAATGTGGCTAAATTAAAACAATTCTGCAAAGAAGAGTGGGCCAAAATTCCTCTACAGCAAGGTGAAAGACTCATTGCCAGGTATTGCAAACGCTTGATTGCAGTTGTTGTCGCCGAGGGTAGGTTAAGGTTCAGGGGGCAATTACTTTTTCACATAGGGCCAGGTAGGTTTGGATAGCTTTTTTCCCTTAACTAATGAAATCATCATTTAAAAACTGCATTTTGTTTTTACTCAGGTTATCTCTGTAAATATAAAAATCTGTTTGATGATCTGAAACATTTAAGTGTGAGAAAAATGGAAAAAAAAGACATCAGGAAGGAAGCAACTACTTTTTCACAGCACTGTATATATATTTTTTATTATTATTATGTTCATGCTGCACCCATATAGTGATATTTTTCCTCAAAACACCAATTTGATGTTCTGGTTGTGCGTGCAAATGCACCCATATAGTGGTTCATAGGATACTGACTGGAAAAGTCCAACAAAAACACCCCAATTGTTTATACTCTGAATGTCAAAATTGTGGTTGCCCTCATGGACCCAATCAGAGAGGATATGCTGGTTCTTCACAACAGTCAGAACACAGTGAAAATAGCAAAGACAGTTTGATTCCCCCATTTGTTTATACTCTGAATGCCCTTATGAAAAATTACCCTCATGGACCCTAAAGTAGAAAATGCTATAAATTTTTGCAGTGTAACTATGAATTTTTGAAAATCACTATAGATATGCTATAGTGACTTTGTAGTTTAGAGCCCTTGATGCTAAAAAAATCACAAAATCAAACTAAAGTAAAAATATAGCAATTCTATATTCAATTACTATATTTTATTTGCAAAAACTAGATTATGCTGTAGTGAAATTGTAGTTTACTATAGTTTACATCAAAAGTTAAATCACAAAAGTAAACTATAGTTAACTATAGCAATTAATTTTCAATAACTATAGTATATTTGCAACAAAAAAAGATTACAATCATCTGAAATGTATTTGTTAGTTGTTCTCATCCTTACCCTTTCCAACTATAGTTATTTTCTTTTTTTAAGGGAGGACAGTCTCCTTTAAACCAAAAGTTGGAACCTCCAAAAATTTTGTAAGCATATGTCCTTAGTAGGGACGTGGCAAAGAAAGTTGTCGAAATTTGTCAACAAAAAACCTGTGATAAGTTCAAAAGTTTCTGATTTACAAAATTCTTGAACCGCATGTTTACAAATGATACATTCAATGGCAACAGCAACAGAATGTTGCAAAGTTCTCATGGGGACCCGAAAACAGAAATCCACTTTGGCCAAAAAAAAGTTGAATGTCCATGTGAGCTACAGTACCCCTGGAACGATTTTTTAAATTATTATTACTGTTAGAGTCTTTGTTTACTACCCTCACTGTTTCTTTAATTCCGCCAATGAGCTGCACTGTATGGAGCCTTCTGAAACAACATTTCACTGCCCTTGTATCCACATGACTGCATGAGAGTAATACAGGATTTCAAATTGAAGTTGAACAAATGTTTGATCATCTGTTAAATACAGACGATAACTTATTGAATTAACTAACATTTACAATGTTAGATTGCTGATATTTTTCAGTGTATACAAGACAGTGCAAATGACTTATGCTTTAAGGTTTTGGAATTTCATTACTACAACATGGTGTTTTATTCAGAATAGTCTCATTTTAGTGCTGTTTTATTTTGTTGAATGGACAGAAACAGGACCGAATGAACCTGCTGCATGTAATAGCCATGGTGCAGTGAAATGGCACAATGTATTATTAATTATCTAGGTCATAGTGGGCTGGAACAGGAAGTCACTGAATGATAAATTTCAAGATTTTCATCTTCAGAGTGGGATTAAGTGATTTCTGCAGCTCAAGGTAAGGGATTGCATTCCTCCTCAGTATTTCAGTTTGAATAGTTTCTTTTTCAATAAAAATAATATATTCCAATCCATTTCAGCCATATATTTGTATTATAACAAGATGTGTCAACATGACAAACATTTGATTAAAACATATGAAGGCTGACTACTTTATCCAAAGTAAGATTGCCTCCAGATTTTTTTTACACTTATTTACAGTATAATACAATGACGTCTTTTTATTTACTATCCAAAATGTAATACCTTCAATTAGATGTGCATCTATCCATATGCATACGTAATTTTTACAGTATCATAAACAATGAAACTTTTTAATTTGATGACTCATTTCCTCTGAGGTATTTGAATATCCTAATTTCTACAGCATAGACTTTGCTTTCTGACTTTACCCATGGCTTTGGATCCAAAGTCCAGTCACCATGTTCTGCTCATGTTCTGCCTTGTTTTCTCCCCATAGACAAATCTGAGGGGCATATGGAGGTCCGTCTGGCACTGAAAGCAGCCGGTTTCATTGGTCTGATTGTAGTGGGAATCCCAGGTAATCTGGGATCCTTCCTGCTCTTCTGGCACTTATTCATTGCTCGGGGCCACATGCAGCACAATGAATTCATTCTCAGCCACCTGGTCTTTGCCAACCTGGTGGTGACGCTGTGCCAGGGTATTCCTCAGGCTCTGACAGCTGCGGGGAAGAACCCACTGTTCAGCAGCCTTGTCTGTAAAATACTTATCTTCTTGTTCCGTGTGTTCCGGGCCATGTCTGTCATTATAACCTCCCCTGCTGAGCTCCTACCAGTGTGTGGTCCTGGCACCATCGACACCTGGCTGGACCTGGTTGAAACACTGGCTTCCAGGCCACCTCCCCCATACTATCATCTGCCTCTATGGGCTCAGCATAATCATCAACCCAGGTGCCATTCTCTATAATGAGGCTTTTCCTGTCAACAGTACCATTCCAAAATTTAGCCTTAACATGGAGTTCTGCATTGTGGTGTTCCCAAACCCCATGTCTTTTATGGTCAATGGTGTGGTGTTCGTCATGCTAGACTTCATCTTTGTTGGCCTGATGGCATCAGCAGCCGTGTATGTGATGCTGCTCCTGCATCGGCACCGTCAGCAGGTTAAGGGTCTGCAGGGAGCTGGCAGAAAGACTGAGGAGGCATCACGTGCTGTCCTGCTGCTTGTGAGCATGTATGTGGCACTGTTTGGCTTGGACAATTTTCTGTGGTTCTACTCACTTGCTGCCTCTCATGTGCCAGAGGCCATGTTGGACGCACGCATCTTTTTTGCCACCTGCTACTCCACCATCAGCCCTGTGCTCATCATCGCCACCAACAGGAGTCTGGCCAAGTACTTTCACTGTGGCTCCAAATGCAAGCCAGCAGAAAACATCCAGAACAGTTCAGAGTCCGGAGTTTCTCAAGTCAAACTAACACACTGAGTCTGGTAAAGAGAGGAATTTGGGGAGAACAGGAAGGAGAATGACATTCCTCTGTACTGGTGCAGTTCATGATATATCTGTTTTCGGGGGCCCAAAAGAATATGGTTATGTTCTTCTCCCGAAGGTCTGTTGAAGGCTCATGCGCGAGTACTTGGATTCTGTGTTTCTTAAGCCTCAGCAAAAGCACAAATCTGACCTTAAAATGTGTGTGTGTGTGTGTGTATATACATATTTGTGTATTTATATATATATATATATACAGTACTGTGCAAAAGTCTTAGGCACATTTAAAGCAATTTTGCAGGGCAAATATGATTGCAACAGTGATGGAATTAAAAGTTTATAATAACAAAGAAATGTAGTACACAGAGCTGTAAACTGTTAAAAACCAAACCAATATTTGGTGTGACTACCCTTTGCCAAAAAATTTGGGACACTGTCCTACTGTGATATAGTTTCATAAGATTATTGACTTTTTGCTTGCTCTAGGCAGAGTGGAAAACTTGCCACTGTTCTCTTGCAGACTGACTGTCTCACCTGCATCTATCCCTTCAAGTTACTGCAGAAAGCCATGATGATGTTGACATAAGACATAAGGGCTCTATCAAGGCAATATGATCTTTGTTGTCTGTCTTTTATTGAAATATAAGCATTTATTTATAAAATGTTTCCTTAAATTAGCATGTGGAATTTCAAATTAACTTTTTATCGTCAGAAACTCTAATGTGGAAAACAAAAAATAAACTTCAAAAGCAGATGTAAATTTTAAAAAGTGCAGGGTGCCTAAGACTTTTGCACAGTACTGTTTGTGTGTGTGTGCGTGTGCATGTGTTATATATAAACAGTACTGCGCAAAAGGAATTCAAAGCCTTTATATAAAACCATATTTTATTTCAGGCTGGATCTTGGGCATTGAAAGTATACACCTGGGCAAAAGGCTCCACCTAATTCTTAAAACAAGTACCACAGTACCACCTCACCACAGGACTAAATTAATAACAACACAGCAAAGCTTGTACAATTGTTTCAAAAATGACTCGGACATTACTGGGATTAAAAAAAACAGTTTGAAAAGAATTAGATTTTTACCTCACAAGTAATTGGCTTTGAAAAGAAAGGTATTTTTCAACATGTTAAAAGAACAGCATTAATATGTTAAAATGCTGTCCTTTTAAGATGGCAAGGAGACCTGCGAACTTTTCGTCTCATGACGAGAGTTTTTGAAAAATAATGGCTCAGTATTGACAGTCCGATGTACCAAGATAAAAGTTTAAGAGCTGCCTCTGCAAATTGGTGATGCTTAACTTTTGTCCCAATGTATATTTCTTTCAGACTTTCATAATTTCATTGTACTGGGTGGCAAAATGTCCCTTTCCATTTATCCTAATGATCACATTATTAATACTTGTTGGCCCCAGGTAAACCAAATATTAGTCTGTGAGTCCTTGCTTGAGCTAAAACAAGTATCCCCTGTCCCCTGGATCCATGCCTACTACCTCTGTGTTTGATTTCAAATCTTCAACATCTTTAGTAATTCCTCTGAGAATTCTTGTGTATTTAGCATTTTAAGGGCATATATTCAAGGGGGTATAATCACAACATGTAGATGGGTGAAAGTTTGCTAAAATATTGAAATCGGGCAAGGTACGTTTTCAATAGAATTTTGAGGATCCTTGAATATTGAGTGTTACCGTAGTAATCCATGCTTTATAGAATATTTCTGCTGTTTTGTCATTTAGATTGATAACTGCTTTGTATTTTTGAGCTGTTATTTTTGCTTTGGATTCCGAACATCCTTGTCAACTCCATTTCTTTCTTTATAAATTTGCACTCTTGTACTGTAAGTTCATTTATTGGATAAAGACCTATAGCAAACAAGACTCAGTAGTTTTGAGTTTTTATTTTTTCACGGTTTTGACGCAGAACTACGAACGTACAACAGCAAATATTTTTCAGTCACATTGGGATCTCCAAATGCTCTGTCCTATTCTCTTTGCAGAGCAAGTGCTCTCAGATTTACAAGAGATCACAAGATCCCTAAGATAATGGTATCTTTATTAGTTTTAGCTTTTCAAGGAAATAAGCCAAAACAGAAGATTTTTCTGCCATGAAAAGAACTTATATATAATATATCTATATTCTGGTTTTTTTATACTTACTAAATTGAATTTTTGCGGCGTTCAAGACAACTCGGAAGTTAATGAGACGTTGTAACTCAAAATTGGACATTTCTGACTTCCGACATCATTGCGTTCTCGCTGCAATTTAACTCGGAGAAGAAAAAAAACATGAACGCCTGAAGAAAGTTTGGCATATTGTGGCACATTGCTGCATACAAAAAATATTTGCAGCAGCAGTTTATGCTTATTTTGGACGCAAATGCTCAGTGCAGTATGATGCTACTAGCTAGCGTCACTAGCTAATCAATACGGGGATATTTAAAAAGAAAAAAAAGGGGCGATAAAAAATATACCTATTATAAACGTATTTCATATATTGCATTATCAAATTATTTGTCAAAATGTCAACAAATATTTTTGTCTTACCAAGGACCGTATATACAGTCCATGTGTCTTACCATTAACGATGAAGGCGGCCATGTTTCCCTGTGGTCACTGAGGTCATGTCGGATAAATCGGAGCTCTGAAATCATACCTGAGTTACAGACCTGTAATTTCCGATTTTGACGCCATTCAATTCATTTTTAACAACTAGGAGCTCGTTTTTTACGAATTGCGAGTTGTCTTGAACGCAGCATTCTTCTCTTGAATGAAATGTTCAGTAAATGTAAACAATCGGCATTGTTCGGTGGAACCTTCAGAACGCTACGAACAGAATCGCAGACACAGCCAAAGAAATTTAATCCGCTGAAAAAGCGTGACGTCACTTTCGCTGGGGTCAGTACTCACTTCCTTGAAAATGGTTCACGCTCACAGCATAACAACACATTCACTCATACACTTAACATATGGCAGGAAATACCTACATATTTGACAATCAAAAATCTAGTGAGAAATGCTTCCTGTTCTTTCATCATGAGCATATTTTAGGTTTAAGATTGCTGTAAATAAAGCTTAATTCCATACATAGACACGAGGACCATGGCGATAAACACTGTTCTAGTTCTTTGCTTATGGTTTGGGCATGAACCAGTTGCCATGGCTACGGCAAGTTGACCTAAAAATGACGTCACCACTTTTCCAGCGAATAGACACGAGCATAGACATATATATCTATGGGCACAACCACTTGGAAGATCGGTCTGAGCTATGGAAGGCTGTACGCCTAAGGCGAAAAAGAAGAGAAAACTACAAACTTTTCGCAAAGAATATGCTAGAGTTATCCGTCTGTGATAATTCCGTCATGGAAAGGTGAGAACTACGCATTTTGTACATCATGCATGCAAGACTTTCGCATCGGCATGGTGGTATTAGCGACATCAGAGATCATGAGGGAACTAAAAAGCACAAATCATTTGCCAATGCTGTTGAAAACTACCAGCAATTTTTTTTTTTTTTTGCGGTTCCATCTGACAACAATGATGTTATAAATGCAGAGGCACTTTTTACTGGAGCAATAACTTAACACAGAATACCAATTGCCTTCTCGGACCATGCGGGTCCGTTATTCGGGAAAATGTTTCCTGATTCGATGATGGCCGAAAACTACACCTGCAGTCACACAAAGACATCAAACATCATTCAGTGTTTAGGAGCGGAATCTGTGAAATCTTTTCAGGAAATACAGAAAGAGTCACCCTTTAGTATGGCTACAAATCTAATGTACAAAGGTAAAACCTAGTAACCAACATTTTTATTGTTTTGAGTAAATCTAGATTAAAGGATCCGGATCTGGACTAAGAAAACATTGATTTGTATTAAACTACAAGTGTGATTTTTATGAACAGTCATTGATATCGTGTTTAATCATCAGATTTTCGAAGACTTTGCTCCCTAAGTGCTTGAACAACGTGCTAAGTATCGAGATGTCATGGCAAAGCTGTATACGCTAGGCCTCAGACCAGCCCTCGCGTTTCCTGCTCGCCTACAGATTACACTTGAAAACGGGGCTAGGAAGAGACTAGCCTCGCCAGAGGAAGCGGCTGCTTTTGCAGCTAACTACCGACGGGACCCTGAGACTCGCTAGCTTAGCCGCTCTCTCTGTGGTAGAGTAGGCTGGGCTAAGCGCTAGCCAGCTAGCATTCTCAGACGGATGCTAGCTGCATATACTGGGGTTTGTGACGGTCTGAGTCTAAATCTAACTGGTCAGCCATCGATTGGTATGATTATTCTGTTTTACTCAGCGAAAATAATTCACATTGATGTCTGCATATTATGTTCTTGGTCAGTATATCTCTTATTTTTATCCGGCCCGTAGTAATTAGGTATATGGTTATGAAACACTTTTGGTTGGACAAAAGGTAATGCTTGTTTACATTTTGCCCTCTACGTAGGGCACACTTGTTTGCACTGAAAGAAAAACATTCATGCAGGAGCTGTCTAGTTTTTATGCTGATTCTTTTTTTATTCTATCTTTTTAATCTTTTATATCAACTGGCGAATGTTATTGATTGTGTTTCCTTGTTATATTCTAATATGAATAGAGATATGAGCCTATGGGGCGCTTTGCTCTTGTTAAAGGATGTTGTGCACAGTTGTTTTGCGTTGTTTGATTAAGATGTGATAGAGACTAGGGGGCACTATGGTCTTGTTAAACTATGTTGCGCATCGTTGTTTTGCACTGTTTAATTAAGATGTAACAGAGGCTATGGGGCACTATGGTCTTGCTAAAATTTGCTGTTTACAGTTGTTTTGCAGTGTTTAATTGGGGTTATGTTTACAAGAAGTGGGTACTGAGACAATGAGGGAGAGATGAACCAGGTAGGGAAGTCAACACCACTTTTATTGATGGATGAGAATTTAGAGGGGTTCATGGGAGGGAAGGGGGGGTGGGAAGGGGTGGGGGGATTAGATTTGAAGAGAGGGGATGGGCGAGTTATCATGAAGCAGGATGAGAATATCAGACTCTGGATGGGGCAAGTCTTTTCTCTACTTTTTATTCATATGAGGCAATCATTTCACTTATGTTTGCACTTTATTCTGTTGTTTTTTTTGCACACTTCATTTTCAGTTGTGAATGTAGACCTGGCCAGTCATTCCTATTGCTGTGTGATGCATCATGGCTAACGTAACTGGTACGGGACTGGTGGTGGACAGGAGGTCAAGATACTCTCTCTGAACGCTGGTGGGTTGAATGGCTCGGTAAAACACACAAAATCATTCTATATCTTAAAAATCAGAAAGCAGACATAATGTTGATTCAAGAGACACACCTCCGTAACTCTGACCAACGGAAATTGAATAGGCCGTGGATTGGACAAATATTCCACTCATGATTCAACTTAAAAACAAGAGGCACAGCTATCCTAATTAGATCAAATGTTCACTTCACGCCCACTGGTACAATCCTAGACCCTAATGGCCGATATGTTATTGTTTCTGGTACACTTTATCAGAAACCGATTATTCTGGCATCTGTTTATGCTCCCAACTGGGACGACCATAATTTTGTGAAATCATTATTATCTTCTATTCCAAATTTGAATTTCCATCTGTTAATATTGGGGGGGATATGAACTGTGTCCTGGGCCCGACTTTAGACAGATCCAGTTCCAGGGCCGGTGTAACCTCTAAAATGGCACAAACTCTCTCTGCTTTTACGGATCAGAATGGCTATGTGGACCGACGGAGATTCTTAAATCCTTCGGCCAGACAATACTCTTTCCTTTCCCATGGACTTCGCTCATTCTCACGTATAGATTATTTCATTGTTGATAAATCACTTATTCCCTCAATTGTCTCTGTCCAATATTTACCGATAACTGTATCAGACCATTCAGCAGTGACTCTAAACCTTCACTTTGCTCAGAAACCTAAGGAATTCAAATTCTGGCATCTAGACCCTCTCTTACTATCCAGCGCAGACTTCTGCAATTATGTTTCAGAATCTATCACATTCTTTTGTCAGATGAATCAAAATGAGGATACCTCCCCATCCCTGCTTTGGGAAACCTTGAAAGCATTTATTAGGGGAAAAATCATTTCATATGCATCTCATCTGAATAAAATCCGTAGAACATGTCAAAAGGAGCTGGAGGAATCTATCACCAATCTAGACAACCAGCTTTCATCTGCTCATCCACCCAATCTACTTAAAGAACGTCCGAAGATACAAACGGAACTTAATCTTCTCCTAACAGGAGAGGCCGAACGCCTTCTTTTACAACCCAGAGGGTCTTTATACGAACATGGAGATAAAGCGGGCCGTCTCCTGGCCCACCAGCTTAAGGCCAGGTTGGCCTCAAACCAGATTACCCAAATTCGAGATGAGACTGGTTCTCTCACTTCTGACCCAAGAGAAATCAATAATATTTTTAGAAATTACTATTCCCAACTATATACTTCTGAATCCTCAGACGATGAATCTCAATTACTTAACTTTTTTGACAATTTAGATTTTCCTAAGATCTCATCTGACAACCAACAGAAACTAGATGCCTCCTTGAAGCTTTTGGAGAGTAAAGATGCAATACAGTCCATGAATAGTGGCAAATCACCGGGTCCTGATGGATACCCTGTAGAATTTTATAAGTTTTCCAAAAAATTGGCTCCATTATTACTTAATATGTTTAATACATCACACCAACAAGGATTTCTTCCGCCTACCCTTAAGCAAGCCTCTATTTCTTTTATCCTTAAAAAAGGCAGGGATCCATTAAGGTGTACGTCATACCGTCCAATTTCTTTGCTCCCGGTAGATGTAAAAATACTTGCAAAAATGTTTGCGCGTCGATTGGAATCTGTTATACCCTCCATTATTTTGGAAGATCAGAGTGGATTTATTAGTGGGAGGCACTCTTTTACAAATGTCTGGAAACTTCTCAGCATCATCCACACTTCGTCCTCTCCTTCTGAACCGGAGGTTGTCTTATCTGTTGATGCTGAGAAGGCTTTCGACAGAGTCGAGTGGACCTATTTGTTTTTCTCCTTGCGACAGTTTGACTTCGGTGAAGGCTTCATTTCCTAGCCAATTTGCTTTACTCTTCCCCTCATTCTTCCATGTGTACAAACACTCAGCGCTCTAAACTCTTCCCTCTCTCCCATGGAACGCGTCAGGGTTGCCCTCTTTCTCCATTACTGTTCACGATTGCCATTGAGCCACTGTCGATTGCGCTGAAATCACGGAATGATCTTAAGGGGATTTGGAGAGGGGGTATTGAACATAGAGTCTCGTTATATGCAGATGACCTTCTATTATATGTCCATGATCCTATAGCTAGTACTCCACATATACTTTCACTCCTGACATTTTTTGGCTCATTCTCAGGATACAAATTAAACATTCAGAAGAGTGAATGCTTTCCTATTAATCAGTTGGCCACAAAGCTACCCCCCTCTATATTACCTTTCAAAATATCCAATTCAGGGTTCAAATATCTTGGCATTGTAATTCCAAAGTCTTTTAGTGCGCTTAGGAAACAAAATCTTGCCACTCTCACAACAACAGTCAAAACTGATCTACAAAGATGGGGTCATCTACCACTCTCCTTGGCAGGTAGAGTTCAGACAATAAAAATGAATATACTGCCCAGATATCTGTATGTTTTTCAGTGTTTACCTATTTTCTTACCTAGGTCTTTCCTTATCTCTGTTAATAATACTATTTCTGCATTTATCTGGGCTGGTAAACATGCAAGTGCTAATAGAAGTCTACTACAGAGATCCAGGTCCTTAGGTGGACTTAGCCTACCTAACCTTATGGGCTATTACTGGGCTGCGAATGCTCACAAAATCTAGCTCTGGTTTACCTTGCCCCAGAGTGACTGGAGTTTAATTGAAGCGAATTCATGTTATTCTTCCTCACTCCAAGCTCTGGCATGCACTACTTTGCCTTTTTCACCTTCCCAATTCACTTCTAACCCTATTGTAATTGGAACTCTAAAGATTTGGGCTCAAATCGGACGTCATTTCAATTGGCTTACACTCCCCCAATCAACTCCGATCTGTAATAACCATCTATTCCTTCCACCCACAATGGATCCCCAATTCAGCTATTTAGAGAGAAGAGGCCTTCAGCACCTGGAAGACTTATATATTGATAACCAGTTTGCTAGTTTTGACCAACTACGGGCAGCTTTCGATCTTACAGGATCAGATTTCTTTAGATATCTCCAAGTGCGAGACTTTGCTAAAACTCACACTGCTCAGTTTCCCCTGATTCCACCTCCTACTGGGGTGTACCTTGTACGGAAGGCAAAGACACTGCAGAGAGGCCATGTCTTTTATTTTTATAACCTTCTATCTCCAGACGAGGAATTGATCATTAATAAGATTAGAGCTAGCTGGGAAAACGAACTACAGATTACCTTTTCTGATGATTTCTGGACAGAGGCCTTGAGTGCTGTTAATTTATCCTCCAGCTGTGCTAGACTTAGCCTTGTACAATTTAAAGTTCTCCACAGGCTACACTACAGTAAAGCTAAGCTTTCTAAAATTTACCCAGATAGATTAGATGATAGATGGGATTGATGTTCTCAAGCTCCCTGCGATTTAACTCACGTTTTGGCTGTGGCCCAAACTATCCAATTTCTGGCAACCTGTTTTTAACGTAATTTCTGAGATTATAGATTTAGAAATTCAGCCATCCCCTCATATAGCTATATTTGACAGGCCTCCTGATGAAATTGTCTTGACAAACATACAATCCAATGTTATAGCTTTTGCCTCTTTAATTGCTCGACGAAAAATACTCATATTATGGAAATTACCCTTGCCACCTTCTTTTAGGGCCTGGCTTGGTGATATTTTGGGTCTTCTGAAACTAGAAAAAGTTAAATTCACTCTGAGGGGCTCTTCTGATAGGTTTTACTCCCACTGGAGACTGCTAATTAATTACATAGACCGACTCCCTCCTGCAATGGCGTCACCAGAGTGATTTACCCATTTATGTTGACCTCCTATCCCCTACACACACAGCCCAAGCGATGGCCCTTTAATTTGACTGACATACTGTTTGTATATGTAATATATAGATATTGTGCAATGCAAAATATATATTGACAATGACTGTGACAAAACTGTTTTATTTTCATTTTATATTTTTTACTATCTCATTCCATATTTTCATTTTATTTTATCCCCTATAATTCACCACCTTCTTGTTTCATTAGAGTATCGGGGAGAGGGTTTGGGGGGTGGGGAGGGATTAAAGGTTAGTGACTGTCTGAGAGAAAGAGAAAGAAAATCTGTTGTCATGCCTTTTTCATGTACTGTTTTCTATTTTTGCCAATAAAATATATTTACAAAAAAAAACTTAGGTTGTGAATTGGTGCCATTGTATTTGGACAAAAGTTGATAGTATGCATCGAATGTTTTGTTTTTTGTTTGGTAGGAGTGTAACCCCCAAACCATCTGGGTACCAACGCATGCACGTTTGGCTCACCGATAGGGCGTGGATTTCACCCACTCGCTTTGTTGAAGTAATAGCAAGCAGAAATGCTGTCTTAGCAGACAACCACCTCAATTCTGACTGCCCTTGTGGTTCAAATGGGGCAGGCACAAGGACCTTAATACCAGTTTCAAGTCCCACGATGGCACTACAGTGACTCTTGATGGTCCAAGTCTCTGTGCACCTTTTAAAAACTGACTAACCAGATAGTGCGACCCCACTGTCTGGTTGTCCACTCCAATGTGCCCAGCCAATATGGCAGCTGCATATACTTTCAAGGTGGATGCACATCTGTCTTTATCCATTAATGACTGCAGGAAGTGCAGAATAATGGCTACCGAGGAGCTCTCCGGGACCTCCCCATTTGTTCTGCACCACTGGGAAAAAATCTTCCACCGATTGGCATAGAGCAACCTGGTAGAGGGAGCTCTTGAGCTTAACACAGTGTGGATCACCGACTGGTCACAAGATGCCAGGAGTGGGTCCTGGCTTCCAATGGCCAGACATACAGCTGAAGGCGATCCGGGTTCGGATGCAATATGCGCCCCTCCAGCTGAGAGAGAAGGTCTGCTCTCTTTGGGAGTCGCCATGGCTCCCCATTCAGGAGTTTGAGAAGTGCTGGAAACCATGGTCTTCCGGGCCAGTTGGGGGCTACTAGTAGTAGCTTGTGACCTCCTTGCTGGACTCTGTCTAGCGTCACTCGAATGAGTGGAATCGGAGGAAAGGCATATAGAAGGCAGGCTGGCCAAGTGTGAGCCAAAGCATCCTGACCTAAAGGACTGGTGTGCTCCATTAGAGAGTACCAGAGGGGACAATGTGTTGATGTTTCTGAGGCAAAAAGATCCACTTCTGCTTTGTCATATTTGTTCCAAATTATTTTGACTACGTCCGGGTAGCACATCGACCACCCTGTTCTGCACCCCTGGGAGATGTATGGCTTTGAGGCTCAGAAAGTGGGGAAAAGCCCAAGTGAGGAGCTTCTGTGACACACTCAGGCCCAGCCTGGACCTGGCGCCTCCCTGATGATTGATGTGATATACTGCTGATGTGCTGTCCGTCCGGACGAGAACATGCCGGCCCTTCAAAACTGGAAGAAAATGTTGCAGTGCCTGATATATTGCCCTGAGCTCGAGAGCATTTCTGTGTTCCAAACTCTGTCGTGCACTCCATCGACCCCTAATGGTTCTGTGTTGCCAGACTGCCCCCCAGCCCAACAAGGAGGCGTCTGTGCTCACAATCTCTTGGCGGGAAGGGATTACTCCCATTGGAACCCCCTTCGTCAAATAAGCCTTCCTCCTCTAAGGCTTCAGAGCCTTGTAACAAGGGCTGGACACCATGATGTTCCTGGCCCTGTCCCACTTGGGATCCAAGTGCAGTCTGTTGACCCATAATTGGAAAGGACGCAAAGTCAGAAGACCCAGAGGGACAATCATAGACGCTGCCGTCAGCATGCCCAGCAGCCTGAGAAAGAGGCTGTATTTCAGAGTTCTGCCCTTCTGAAAGCAACTTATGAGTTGTAAAAATAACTCTCACTCTCCTTGGGAAAGGGGAGCTTGCATTGACCTTGAGTCTAATGTCATGCCCAGGTAACCTAGCCTCTGACTGGGTGTCAGATTGCTCTTTGTATAGTTGACTGTCAAGCCGAGCTGATTCGCATGGCCAAGAAGTGTGGCAGTGTCTCTGACCGCCTGCTCTGCAGTTGGGGAAATAACTAGCCAATCGTCTAGGTATGGCAAAATTTTTAACCCTCTGGCTTGAATGGGTGAGAGGGCGGCTGCCACGCACCTTGTAAATACCCGTGGGGCAAGAGAAAGACCGAATGGCAGCACTTTGAATTGGTAAGCCTGTCCTTGAAAAGCAAACCTCAGGAACTGCCTGTGGTGTGGCACAATAGGCACATGGAAATAGGCATCCTTGAGGTCTATTGACACAAACCAGACCCCAGGTTCCACTGACTGAAGGACATCCGTCACCCGTAACATGCGGAATGGCAGAACCTTTAAAAACTTGTTCAGGCCCCTTAGGTCTAGGATTGGGCGGAACCCGCTCTCCTTCTTTGGAATTAAAAAATAGACTGAGTAGAACCCACTGAGCCGTGTATGCCACTCTACAGGCTCGATGGCATCTTTCTAAGAGAGCCGCCAGCTCCTGGCTGAGAGCCAAGGCTTTTGCAGGATCTCTGACCAGAGACATTCTGACCCCACAGAAAGTGGGTGGTCGGCGTCGGAACTGTAGTGTGTATCCCTTGGTCAGTGTGGCCACCACCCAAGGGTCTGTGGTCTCTTTTTCCCAGTAGCTGAGATGCTGCTGGGAAAAATGTCCAACGCCGACCATTCCAGCCTCAGGTCTGACCCCTCGGCCCCTCGAGCCCTTGGGGGGACAACCAACAGGGGCTGGGTCTCTGCGCACCTGATAACAAGGCCGGGAAGGAGCGTGCAGGCGCTGATCATATTGTCCAGGGTGGCCAGAGGTTCTCAACTGTCCACCTGGGTGAACAGGCAGCGACATTTTTTTTCCCACGAACTTTCTGCCATCATTTGCATAATTTATATTCCGCATCTTGCCATGTTGCTTAATATCGTGGCGCGCGCGTGGACTTTGTTACTATCGTTTGTTGACATTGCCAACCAACCTCGGACGAACACTGCTCGTAGTACAGTGTGTCTCATAAGACTAAAAGTAGACACCTCACAGTGCAGTTTATTGGGACTTTGGATATAATTTTTTAATCGTCACCAAGGGAATTTAATCTATTTTTGAGGACTAAAGGCGTAGGCTACTGTTGCACTTAGGGACCACATGTCTTCTTTCTTCCAATGTTGAATTTTGATCCACTCTTCCTCTTGAAGCAGCAAATAAATGACATGGCATAAGCTGTGCTTCGTCAAGCAGTTCTGTTCTCTGTGATTTTACAACAGACTACACCAAAGGTCACAGCGCTACAGCTGCTTTTGTGCAGTTTGAATGACCAACACAAAGTACATCTTTTTAATATCAGTTGAAATTTTGTTTTAATAAAATTGAGAAATTTTTACATCAAATCAATAGCAACTAAAACTCTCACAAGTTCACAATACAGACATAAAATCCCATGGGGAAAATGTCACTATGAAAAGCATTATTGAACAAACCAGTACTTACGGTATCTTAAGGAAACATAGGCACTGGCAGCGCATAAAATTGGTAATCTCTTTAACAAATCAATAGAAATTAATAGAAATTCTAAAATGTGATACCAAATTAAAGCTCAAGACTTGCAGTTTTGATACCTTTTTGCTTGGAAAGATAACATTCCACAAAATCAGCAAGGAGAATATTCATGACTAATTGTCCATCACTAATTATTCGAACACCAGTAGTCACGGGTTTAAGGAGTGTTTAAGAATTAGTTATTTCTCTTTAACCCTTTGAAGGACAAGGACCAGATCTCTTTACATAACCAGTTACAAGTAGTGTACATTGTATTCCTAAAGTTAAATGGGCATAGATTTGTAGGCGTGTTTGGCCATTTCGTGTGATTGTGATTATTTATAGCTCACATTCACGTTTCATCCGCTTTAATGTTTTTCACCTCGTGTATTTTTTGAAATCCTGGGCGAACTGAAAATAAATCTCTTTATTTGTATTTTATCATTATAGATCTCCTAAAAATACTACAATGAGAGATGAAATGCTGAGTCGGGATGTGGCGATGTTGAACGAGGATTTTCTTTTTTTTTAAGTGTGATGAGACAACTTGCCGTCATAGGGTGTGAAGGCAGTCGCGTATAATGTCTTGAAATATACACACCTGAAGTGGCTTAAAACGATTTAAAATGCCGTCGGGAAGAAGCCCGAGTTTAGATTTCGCTAATTGCAGGTGGTCCGCCCTTCCTTAAATCTGCTACCGTGTTTGGCCTAAATAACAATCGAGAAATTTAGCCAGTAGCCTATAACGATTAAGATGTGATGGTGAAAAGCAGACAAACCTAACTGGCCTACGGTGTTAGATTGAAAGAATGCCAATTTGAATAATTAGAAAAAATCTTCCTCTGAATTACATCTCTGATTGTAGCATTTTAGGACATTATTCAAGATTAATTTAAAACAGATTTGTGATAAGATCGCCCTGGAGTTTGAAAGCGTCTAAAAAATACACAAGGTGGAAAACATTCTGAAAAGTGGATGAAACGTGAATGTGAGATATAAATTATCACAGTAGCACGAAATGGCGTGGCAATGGCAATTGTGTTCATGCAAATCTGCTGTTCTACGGCCATTTTAATTTCAAAATGCAGCAATCAAACATGTTGTCTTAATAAACAGCTCTACTCATTCAACTTAGAGTGTAAACGAATCCACCATTTGATTGCTAATCAAGCAAAGTAAATGGGAACAGGTTTACTTTTCTTAGAGTTGCCTAATTAGTTAATAGGAGACGATTTTGTTTTCATTTGCTTGGCTCCTTTCAGCACGTAGCTGAAAAATGCTGATGTCAGTCAAGTTTTTTCCGGAAGTATTTCCCATGCCCTTCGATGTTAGGCACTTCGTTCAGGACAGCACGGGGGCTAATAAATTCACACAAGTCTATGAGTTGGCGCATGTGCATTAGGTAAATATGCAAATGAAGGCAGAAAGTTTGTGGGAAAAAAAATGTCGCGAACAGGCAGATGAGGGTTGCTGGGACCAGGAGGTAAAGCAACCCTCTGTCTCGAGACTGGACCCTGGCCCCGCCGTAGGCCAGCAAACTGCTGCCTGGCTTGATCTGCTTGCGCACTACGATCTAGTGCTTGCTGAGCAGCTGGTCCAAATATCTGACCTGGAACCACAGGAAGGGAACGCAGGGTGCGACGACATACTTCAAACAGAGGGGCTTGAGCCAGCCAAACCTGGCGGCATGTCAGCGTGATTGTTGACATTAACCTTCCAAGCTCTCCAGACATGAATGCAAAGGCTTGAAGGGATGAGTCACTGAGGGTCTGGGCTGAGGGGTTAGCACCAGAGTCCTGCAGGGTCTGCGATAGAGCCAGAATAAGGTGGGACAGGGAATTTCCAATACGCCCCATGCGTGCTGCTATGTTATAGCTCCTAGATAGAAGATCATCAGTCAGACGGCACTGAGGTCGCGGACAGCGAAAATCAGGTCTGAGAGCCTCCTCTGGTGCAACAATCAAAGAGGCAACGGCCGGTTCACCTGGGGCCATGCGATCTAACCCATAGCTTCCTGCCTCCTGCATGGCAGCCAAGCTTCTGCAATCACTAGTGAGATGAGAGAGCAGTTTAGGATCTGACCAGCACCGCTGGAGTTCTGCAATATACGGCTTAGAGGGAGGAACTGAAAAGGCAGCGGGCTGTGGCGCCTGCCTGAAGAAAGCACTTGAGGGGGGGGCTGCACCGGAGTTTCAATCCAGCCCCAGGCGAGCCAAAGCCATCCGAATTGCTGGCTTTAATGTAGAACGGCCAGCCTCCGATCCATGTACTGACCCACTATTGGACCCTTGAGAAAAGGCCACAGAGGCCTGGGAGGCTGTGTCCTTATCAATATCTATGCCTTCATCTCCCTCATCCATGAACAACCTGCAGGAGGCTGCAGTTGACAACACATCATCCTCCAGGCATGGCAAGTCCCTTGTGGCGGAGTCACCACAGGGAGTTGGCCACATATTATCAGGCTGGAGATTGAGCAGGAGCTCCTTAATCTGGGCAAACTCAGATGAAAGGCTGTCAACCTTGAGAGCCAAGATATCCACCTTCCTCACCTTATTTGGCGGACCACGTGAGGTTGCACTACGTTGGCGTGCCTAAGAAGCCGTTTGGCCTGCGGTCACGCTAGCAGGCGGCAGCACTGTGAAATCACCTACTTCTGCAAGTCTAGCCGTTATCACGGACAATGGCATTAAACTGCAGTTCATGCAGGGATTGTCAGACACGCCTGCCCTAAGGTGCTCAATGCCCAAACAGGCAGGACACTGATCATGACCATCCTCCGCTTGGAGGGGGGCCAAACAGGAGTTACAGACATGTGAGCTCAACATGTCATTAATGAGTCAGAATAGCAACAAGGCAACAATAGAGGGGTAACACACAATTAATATATACAGCCAAAATTGTGCTGTTACTTTCAAACGCTTTAAACTAAAGAACACAATATAAACGCATAAAAAACAATGCAAATCGGCAATCGCGGAAACGCCGTGCCCTATAATAATGTAACAAAAAATTTCCTTTTAAGCAACCGCATTGCGAAGGAATGCGCCTTCAATTCTCTGAACAAGACTATATTACCGCGGCAATGCCTGAAGCATAGCCGATAATTCAACTAATTTAATTAAATTACCCCTCAATAATGTGTTCACTGCAGGTGTTGTGTCTCTCCGAGAGCAGAACGCTAACAACACCACGATACATACAAGAGGCGAAAACACCCCTGTTCTAAGGCAATTATTTTGTTTAAGTTACCGATAAGCTAGGCGAGATGCCAGCTCTACTTACCTGTCTAGCGGAATTTCAACATAAACGCAACGGCGAAACCACCGTTGTTTGTCTGACATACGAGAGTTTTGCGAGAGAGGAGCAGCTTACCGCAGCCTCTGGTGGGCGAGAAACGCAGCATCAACCCTCAGGTTACGAGGCTACAGGCGGTGAGCAATTGTTTATTATTTACCTGCGTCAGCTTCTTCAACATGCGAGAAGATAGAAGGAACAGATTGCGTGATGACGTGGTGTTTTTATACTGCGGCGTGTGCCCAACGTCATCGCATGGTCACAAGTGACTTTGTTGGTATAACTACTCGATCTGCGCATATGCGAGATGGAAACATCCAGTGCGAAAGCACCGCCTTCTGGCGGTCAGGAAGAATGAAACAGAACCTCAATTTTGTATGCATATGTCCTTAGTAGGGACGGGGCAAAGAAAGTTGTCAAAATCTGTCAACAGAAAACCTGTGATAACTTCAATAATTTTCTGATTTAAAAGAATTCTTGAACTGCATGTTTAGAAATGATACATTTAATGGCACGTGCAACAGAATGTTGCAAAGTTCTCGTGGGGACTTGAAAACAAAAATCTACTTTGGCCAAGAAAGTTGAATGTCCATGTGAGCTACAGTACCCCTGGAACGATTTTTTAAATTATTATTATTGCTGTTAGAGTCTTTTGTTGCTACCCTCACTGTTTCTTTAATTCCGCCTATGAGCTGCAACTGTATGGACCCTTCTGAAACAACATTTCACTGCCCTTGTGCCCGTATGACTGCATGAGAGTAACACAGGATTTCAAATTGAAGTTGAACAAATGTTTGATCATCCGTTAAATACAGGCGATTACTTGTTGAATTGACCAACATTACAATGTTAGATTGCTGATATTTTTCATTGCATACAAGACAGTGCAAATGACTCATGCTTTAAGGTTTTGGAATTTAATTACTACAACATGGTGTTTTATTCAGAATAGTCTCATTTTAGCGCTTTTTAAAATTTTTTTAAATTTTTATTTTGTTGAATGGACAAAAACAGGACCGAATTAACCTGCTGCATGTAATACCCATGGTGCAGTGAAATGGCTCAATGTATTATTAATTAACTAGGTCATAGTGGGCCGTAACAGGAAGTCACTGAATGATAAATTTGAATATTTTCATCTTCAGAGTGGGATTAAGTGATCTCTGCAGCTCAAGGTAAGGGATTGCATTCCTCCTCAGTATTTCAGTTTGAATAGTTTTTTTCAATAAAATCATATATGGGTCAATGACAAATAAGCCTTTTAAAAATGTTTTTTTATATAAATCTTTAAAATTTGTACAGAATACATTTATTTGAAGTTGGAAGAGTATGTTTAAATAAGTCTTAATGGTTGCACAACATTTACAGGGTTTTAGTACAGTTTTAATATTTGCAATTTCACCAGCCAAAAAATGTCAGATGGCGCAACCAAAAGTTTCTTGAAAAAAAACACACTTCCCTCTTTTTTTTCTCAGTGATTTTTTAGTAAGTGTACCTGAGAGTGTCTACTCTGCCTAAAACATTACTATTATGTAGTTGAGCTGGGTATTAAAAGTGACTTATGGATTCATTATTGTAGGGGACGGGTATTTTGGTTTTCCAAACAATTTAAGAACAATTAACCCATTAAGACCTAGGGCACCTCATGATGCACTTCACTCACATTTCTTAAAAATTT
Source organism: Gymnothorax javanicus (assembly GCA_029692085.1). Lineage (NCBI taxonomy): Eukaryota > Metazoa > Chordata > Actinopteri > Anguilliformes > Muraenidae > Gymnothorax > Gymnothorax javanicus. The sequence continues at coordinate 17,844,238 of CM056202.1, forward strand.
TATATATACATATATATATATATATATATATATATATATATATATATATTATATATGATAATCATGTCCCTTCCGTTTTTAGAGCGTGTGCGACGCAGACGTCGCATCAGGTCTTAATGGGTTAAACTATTAAACTTTGTTTATTTGAAATGTTTTCAAGATAAAATTATGCCCCCATATTAATTTTATATTAAATTATATTTTAAATTACATATTTAATACATTTCACATAGTGTTAACTTGCTCGGACGGTTGCGCCACCTGACATTTTGAGGGTTTGAGATGGCAAAACATATATATATCATTTTTTTGATGAACTGGAAATATGTTCAAATTAAACAGGTTTTATAGAATTAATTGATGCTTATTATGAATAATTTAAAATTATTTTAAACCAAAGTAGTGCGCTCGGACACAAAAATCTGCATGTCACGTCATTGACCCATATTCCAATCCATTTCAGCCATATATATGTATTATTACGAGATGTGTCAACATGACAAACATTTGATTGAAACATATGAAGGCTGACTACTTTATCCAAAGTAAGATTGCCTCCAGATTTTTTTACACTTATTTACAGTATAACACAATGTCGTCTTTTTATTTATAATCCAAAATATAATACCTTCAATTAGATGTGCATCTATCCATATGCATACGTCATTTTTACAGTATCATAAACAATAATGACTCATTTCCTCTGAGGTATTCAAATATCCTAATTTCTACAACATAGACAGAGGTTTCTGACTTTACCCATGGCTTTGGATCCAAAGTCCAGTCACCATGTTCTGCTCATGTTCTGCCTTGTTTTCTCCCCATAGACAAATCTGAGGGGCATATGGAGGTCCGTCTGGCACTGAAAGCAGCCGGTTTCATTGGTCTGATTGTAGTGGGAATCCCAGGTAATCTGGGATCCTTCCTGCTCTTCTGGCACTTATTCATTGCTCGGGGCCACATGCAGCACAATGAGTTCATTCTCAGCCAGCTGGTCTTTGCCAACCTGATGGTGACGCTGTGCCAGGGTATTCCTCAGGCTCTGACAGCTGCGGGGAAGAACCCACTGTTCAGCAGCCGTGTCTGTAAAACACTTATCTTCTTGTATCGTGTTGGCCGGGCCATGTCTGTCATTATAACCTCCCTGCTGAGCTCCTACCAGTGTGTGGTCCTGGCACCGTCGACACCTGGCTGGACCTGGTTGAAACGCTGGCTTCCAGGCCACCTCCCCCATACTATCATCTGCCTCTATGGGCTCAGCATAATCATCTACCCAGCTGCCATTCTCTATAGTGAGGCTTATCCTGTCAACAGCACCGTTCCAAAATTTACCCTTAACATGGAGTTCTGCGTTGTGGTGTTCCCAAACCCCATGTCTTTTATGGTCAATGGTGTGGTGTTCGTCATACAAGACTTCATCTTTGTTGGCCTGATGGTTGCAGCAGCCGTGTATGTGATGCTGCTCCTGCATCGGCACCGTCAGCAGGTTCAGGGCCTGCAGGGAGCCGGCAGAAAGACTGAGGAGGCATCACGTGCTGTCCTGCTGCTTGTGAGCATGTATGTGGCATTGTTTGGCTTGGACAATTTTCTGTGGTTCTACTCACTTGCTGCCTCTCATGTGCCAAAGGCCATGTTGGACACACGCATTTTTTTCTCCACCTGCTACTCCACCATCAGCCCTGTGCTCATCATTGCCACCAACAAGAGTCTGGCCAAGTACTTTCACTGTGGCTCCAAATGCAAGCCAGCAGAAAACATCCAGAACAGTTCAGAGTCCGGAGTTTCTCAAGTCAAACTAACACACTGAGTCTGGTAAAGAGAGGAATTTGGAGAGAACAGGAAGAAGAATGACATTCCTCTGTACTGGAGCAGTTCATGATATGTCTGTTTTCAGGGGCCCAAAAGAATATGGTTATCTTCTTCTCCCGAAGGTCTGTTGAAGGCTCATGTGCAAGTACTTGGATTCTATGTTTCTTAAGCTTCAGCAAAAGCACAAATCAGACCTTAAAATGTGTGTATGTGTGTCTATACATATATATATATATATATATATAGGACACTGTCCTATTCTGATATAGTTTTATAAGATGATTGACTTTTTGTTTGCTCCAAGCAGAGTGGAAAACTTACCACTGTTCTCTTGCAGACTGACTGTCTCACCTGCATCTATCCCCTCAAGTTACTGCAGAAAGCCATGATGATGTTGACATAAGACATAAGGGCTCTATCAAGGCAATATGATCTTTGTTGACTGTCTTTTATTGAAATATAAGCATTTATTTATAAAACGTTTCCTTAAATAGAACATTTGGAATTTCAAATTAACTTTTTATCTTCAGCAACTCTAATGTGGAAAACAAAAAAGTAAACATCAAAAGCAGATGTAAATTTTAAAAAGCGAAGGGTGCCTAACACTTTTGCACAGTACTGTGTGTGTGTGTGTGTGTGTGTGTGTGTATATATATATATATATATATATATACACACACACAGTACTGTGCAAAAGGAATTCAAAGCCTTTATATAAAACCATATTTTATTTCAGGCTGGATCTTGGGCATTGAAGGTATACACCTGGGCAAAAGGCACCACCCAATTCTTAAAACAAGTACCACAGTACCACTTCAACACAGGACTAAATTAATAACAACACAGCAAAGCTTGTACCATTGTTTCAAATGACTTGGACATTACTGGGATAAAAAATCAGTTTGAAAAGAATTAGATTTTTACCTCACAAGTAATTAGCTTTGAAAAGAAATGCATTTTTCAACATGTTAAAAGAACAGCATTAATGTGTTAAAATGCTGTCCTTTTAAGATGGCTAGGAGACCTGCGAACTTTTCTTCTCATTATGACGAGAGTTTTTGAAAAATAATGGCTCAGTATTGACAATCCGATGTACTAAGATAAAAGTTCTAAGAGCTGCCTCTGCAAATTGGTGATGCCTAACTTTTGTCCCAATGTATATTTCTTACAGACTTTCATAATTTCATTGTACTGGCTGGCAAAATGTCCTTTTCCATTTATCCTAATGATCACATTATTAATACTTGTTGGCCCCTGGTAAACCAATTTATTTGTCTGTGAGTCCTTGCTTGAGCTGAAACAAGTATCCCCTGTCCCCTGGATCCATGACTACTTCCTCTGTGTTTGATTTCAAATCTTCCAACATCTTTGGTAATTCCTCTGAGAATACTTGTGTATTTAGCATTTTGAGGGCATATGTCCAAGGGGTATAATCACAACATGTAGATGGATGAAAGTTTGCTAAAATACTGAAATCGTGCAAGGTACATTGTCAATAGAATTTTGAAGATCCTTGAACATTGAGTGTTACTGTTGCAATCCTTGCTTTATAGAATATTTCTGCTGTTTTGTCATTTGGATTGATAACTGTTTTGTATTTTTGAGCTGTTATTTTTGCTTTGGATTCAGAACATGCTTGTCAATTCCATTTCTTTCTTTAAAAATTTGCACTCTTGTACTGTAAGTTCATTTATTGGATAAAGAGCTATAGCAAACAAGACTCAGTAGTTTTGAGTTTTTATTTTTTCACAGCTTTGACGCAGAACTATGAACATACAACAGCAAATATTTTTCCGTCACATTGGGATCTCCAAATGCTTTGTCCTATTCTCTTTGCAGAGCAAGCGCTCTCAGATTTACCAGAGATCACAAGATTCCTAAGATAATGATATCTTTATTAGCTTTAGCTTTGCAAGGAAATAAACCAAAACAGCAGATTTTTCTGCCATGAAAAGAACTTTAGTAAAGTACCATACCTGCCAACTAGTGCGGATTGCCCATAATGATTACGGTTTTCAAAGGCATATTCCGACTTAGAATATATCTACATTCCAGTTTTTTTATACTTGCTAAATTGAATTTTTGTGGTATTCAAGACAACTCGGGAGGTTAATGAGGCGTTGGAACTCCAATTTGGAAATTTCCAACTTCCGACATCATTGCGTTCATGCTGCAATTTAACTCGGAGAAGAAAAAAACATGAACGCCCAAAGAAAGTTTGGCATATTGTGGCACATTGCTGCATACAAAAAATATTTGCAGCAGCAATTTATGCTCATTTTGCTCAGTGGAGTGTGATGCTACTAGCTAGCGTCACTAGCTAATCAATTCGGGGCCATTTAAAAATTTAAAAAAACGAGGCGGTAAAAATATACCTAGTATAAACCTATTTAATATATTGCATTATCAAATTATTTGTCAAAATGTCAACAAATATTTTTGTCTTACCAAGGACCGTATATACAGTCCATGGGCTCTAAATTCGTAAACCAGGCGGAGGCGTGGCGAAAATGGGGGGTGTGCACTGCGCCAACAGGGTGTGTCCAGGCATATGTTGCAATTTCGTGCCCGGCGTAGCCTGGCGCAAGTACTCCTCTGTCCCGCCTCGGTCCCTCCTGCCAGCACAAGTGGCAAAGAGGGAGGAGAGAAAACGTGTTTGGGTATAACACAGCCGAGTCAAATCTTCACCAATCAAATGAGCTCCTCTCCTCACCTTTAATGTGTTGGAATATAGAAGCCTCTGTCCTATATCTGCATGATGCGTTAATGTTGCATTTTACTTTGCTGCTTCAGGCATGTTTTCTGCACTGCTTACGTCTATATTAAGCATTACGAATATGAGTTTGCTGGCTAGCTAGGGCATTCGCGAATTATTACCATTAGCGAACTTGAATGGAATTTCAAAACGAAACTATGTCAGATCATTCAAACTTATGAAGTTGGAATGAAATATGACGGTTGCTCATTTATTTCTTCTGCCTGCATCATTGGGAAGAGAAACGATGGATAGCGTGTTCCTATTATTACACCCTGTTGCTGCTTAAAATTTTGGGATTAACATGCATGGACAGCAATACAAGATACTTTACACATTTATTTTCAATATGTGATCTTAACTCAGTACGAGATCATAGCAATCAGGCTGTATTCCTTTCCCCCACTAAAAACGATAAAACCTAAGTAACAATAATAGTAGCCTAGTATTAAGCCGCTTGCACACTGGACGCGAAAAGAATTTTTCGCACGACAGATTGCGTTGAACGCAGTGTCTATGTGTCCAAAAGTCTGACAGGGTTTTAATATGTCTCCGTGTCCGACAGTCGGTTGGTTTCAATATAACTCCGTGTCCGACAGTCGATTATTGTTTTTAATTTCTTCAAATCTACTGAATCTTTTAGATATTAAACGTGAATGTTTTTTGATAAGAGGGCTCAGTTCTTCAAGATGAGTACCGAGAATTTCAATCAATGTTTCTGTTTAAGCTCTGCTCAATAAAGTGAGTCGACATTGCAATGGGACAATATATGCAATGCCTGTTGACAAAAAATGCAAAATACTCTGTGTCTGACAGCCAAAAAAAAAAAAAAAAAAAAATTAGAACAAATTAGAACAAATAAAGAAACATGTTAACAACAAAACAAAACATCCAATGAACACTGCGATTTATTTATTTGCGGGCCATCTTTTTTTGGATGCTCTGTTTGTTGGTGATATATTTTTATTCTTTATTTAGTTATAAATCTGTTCTCATACCAATACTTTTACTTTTTGCTGGCTGCGGACATGGAGTATTTTGCATTTCGCCGGACAGTCTTGATCGTGCATGCGATAATTTATTCACACTGTCAATGGTCATGGAATTGATTTGCTCACTGACTACAAGCACTATTTTATCTCTGGTGTGCAAATAAAGCGTGAATCTGTTTGATCCATCTGACTAATTTTCAAAAGAGAGACCGAATAAAGACTGTTGTCCATCTTCAACGGAAGAAAACACACGAATAAAAAAGACCAAGAAAAAGTCGATAGCTATCAATTTGCATTTTGTGAAGGTCAAACACAAACATGGCCAAGTTTGCACGTCTAATAATTCCTGGAATACTCGAAATATTAGAACTTTCATGACTTTCAGACATGGAGATATATTAAAACTCTGTCCGACTTTCGAGTCTTTGCATTGACTTTGACTGTCATCAATCGTGCGAAAAATTTTGTTTCGCATCCAGTGTGCTAGCGGCTTTACTGAGCATAGAACGCAAGCGTTATATATATATATAGGCAGTTTGTGGTTGGCTGAGAAAGATGTGAAGTTGTTAATTTGCATCACAGATTCAGCTGCGTTGATTAAGCCAGGTGGAGTTTCCATTACGCGTGCCAACCGCCTTTAATCTGACATCAGGACAATCGATATAGATACTATAATTTATGTCCTGATTCATATAGTTACATTAAATAGTGGTTGCTGTAATTATTTATTGCATTGAAATGTGCCTGACATTCTGGAAACCTGCCTGTGAGGTTTCGGTGGCGATGTCTTTTACTGTGCGCCGGTCAGCCAAATTACCACTGCACAGAAAGTAAACCAGGTTGGAGCTGGCGAGCTTTCTGTGCAACTTCAGCGAAGACTTTTTCTACGAAGTTGTCACTGCATCTTGATGAATATGTGACACCTCCCCCTACTGTGCCGCCACACCCATCTCGGCGCATGTCCGTCTACCAAATTGCCAAAGTGGCTGCGTACGGTGTTGCACCGCACGAAATTACCACTGCGTGGGCTGCACCGGATGAAATTACCACTGCGTGGGCTGCGCCACCCTGCGCTTCACCAAGAAATTAGAGCCCCATGTGTCTTACCATTAACGATGAAGGGGGCCATGTTTCCCTGTGGTCACTTAGGTCATGTCTGATAAATCGGAGCTCTGAAATGATACCTGAGTTACCTGTAATTTCCGATTTTGACGCCATTCAATTAATTTTTCACAAGTCGGAGAGCGTTTTTTCCGAATTGCGAGTTGTCTTGAATGCAGCATTCTTCTCGTGAATGAAATGTTCGTTATTTACCGAAGTCGGCCAGTTTCTTACACTCGCTGAATATCAGTAAACGTAAACAATTGGCATTGTTCGATGGAACCTTCAGAATGCTACAAACAGAATCGCGGACACAGCCAAAGAAATTTAATATGCTAAAAAAATGTGACGTCAGTTTCGCTGGGGTCAGTACTCACTACCTTGACAATGGTTCTGGCTCACACCATAGCAACACATTCACTCATACACTTAACACATGGCACAAAATTCCTACATATTTGACATTCAAAAATCTAGTGAGAAATGCTTCCTGTCTTTTTATAATGAGCATATTTTGGGTTTAAGATCGCTGAAAATAAAGCTTAATTCCATACATAGACACGAGGACCAATAAACACTATTCTAGTTCTTTGCTTATGGTTTGGTTTGTTCAGCGTGAACCAGTTGCCATGGCTACGGCAAGTTGACCTCAAAATTACGTCACTACTTTTCCAGCGCATAGGCACGAGCATAGACATATCCCAGTAAGCACAAATACGTCGCCGTGACGTATTGGCGATGTAATGAGAATGTGTAGGGAAGATGTCGTATTTACGTCATTTGCTCATTTGCCCTACGTCGCCGAGACATCGGCATTTGTTAAAATACATTTTACCCAATGCTGATGTCTCGGCGACGTAGGGCCAATGAGCAAATGACGTAAATACGACATCTTCCCTACACATTCTCATTGTTGCGGTGACGTATATGTGCTTACTGGGATATGTCTATGGGCATGAGCACTTGGAAGATCGGTCTGAGCTATGGAAGGCTGTACGCCGAAGGTGAAAAAGAAGAGAAAACTACAAACTTTTTGCAAAGAATACGTGAGAGTTATCCGTCTGTGATATTTCCTTCATGGAAAGGTGAGAACTACGCATTTTGTACATTATGCATGCAAGACTTTGCCATCGGGGATGGTGGTATTAGCGACATCAGAGATCATGTGGAAACTTAAAAGCACAAATCATTTCCCGATGCTGTTGAAAACTACCAGCAAATTGAGTAGTTTTTTTTTTTTTTTTGGTTCCATCTGACAACAATGATGTTGTAAATGCTGAGGTACTTTTTACTGAAGCAATAACTGAACACGGAATACCAATTGCCTTCTCGGAGCATGCGGGTCCGTTATTCGGGAAAATGTTTCCTGATTCGAAGATGGCCGAAAACTACACCTGCAGTCACACAAAGACATCAAACATCATGCAGTGTTTAGGAGCGAAATCTGTGAAATCTTTTCAGGAAATACGGAGAGTCACCCTTTAGTATGGCTACAGATCTAATGTACAAAGGTAAAACCTAGTAACCAATATTTCCATTGTTTTGAGTTAATCTAGATTAAAGGATCTGGATCTGGACATTGAAGAAAACATTGATTTGTATAAAGCTACAAGTGTGATTTTTTTGAAGGGTCATTTACATTGTGTTTAATCATCAATAAATTTTCTCATTGATCTTAAGTGACCTTAGTTGACCTTTTATTAGATACTAGGTTTTACCTTTGTACATTAGAGATAGGAGCAATGACTATGATGATGTAAAATTTTATCTCATATGTGTGCGATACTTCGATGAAACCATTGGACTTGTGATTTCAGTACTTTTGTCACTACGTGACTGTGATACGACATCGACTAGAGAGAAAATTTCAACATACTGGAAATGAACATTCGTGAAATTCCCTGGCAAAACTTAGTTTGTCTTGCTGCTGATAACGCTGCTGTTATGATGGGAAATAAGAAGGGAGTGGCAGCATTTTTGAAAGTGAAGGTCCCATCTGCTTACATTGCAGGTAAGAAATATAAAAGTTTGTCATTTTACTGTGAATTGCATTGGGGGGGTGATGTTTATCAGTGTTATGCTGCCCAGACCCGGCTGGTTAGGCAGGCAGGCAGAAGCTATGCTCGATTCTTCAAAATGTATTTAGGGATGGAATGGTTCAAGTGAAAAATCTGAACCGTTCGATTCACTAGTCACGGTTCGAGGCATGTATGTATTGCTCGCTTCAAGGCAACCGCAGGAGTTTGCGTGGATGAGTGTTGAATGTGGAGTGCAATATTCTTCAGTTTCTTGTATGGTCAATTTTATAACAAGTTCAGTAGGATACTTTGGTTTAGATCATCAGATGATCTGTGGTACGAAGTTTTAAAAAACTTAGGTTGTGAATTGGTGCCATTGTATTTGGACAAAAGTTGATAGGTATGCATTGAATGTTTTGTTTTACATTCTGTTGTGGATTGTTAAATTAAATTGTTTGGTTAGCTTTTGTTGGATAGAATAGATTATTGGATAGATTACATTGGTTTGGACAAAAAAAAAGTCTTCTGAAGATAATCTATTCAAATTTGGTGATAAATACTGTAACTACCATGAATATTACCTGCGGAATGAAGAAATGAAATGACAGTTATATAACTGTGAGGACTTTTTGATATTTGTTAAAATAAGGACTCAAGTACTGTATGTCTTAAGCAAGGGTATCTTTCGCTGGAACCCAATCAGAATAAATTTGCAAATTCCAAGTGATGCAAGACACTTGAAAGAAGCTGAGGTCTATGTGAAATTCATGAAAAGTCCTACAATATCCCTTTTGACCATCTGACCAGGAACAGGTTCTATGCTGGGGAGCCATTCCCATCCACTGTACCCTTTCCCAGTACAAAAGTGCGGAATATGACCATCAAAAAAATCATGTTGCAGCTTCCTCAATTTGCATGAAGGATTCTGAATAAATGGTATTTTTTTCCTGGAAGAATAGAATTTTCCCATTTATGTTGCAAAACCACGCTTGAACAATTGTTGGTATGTTTTGGTTTCCCACTACATTAGGTCATGGTCATGGTGTACAAGGGTTTAAGTCCCTTTCTGCATCATTTTGGATGCATCAGGTTTTTCATTGATGAACATCTGTATTAATGTAATTATAACAGATTTTAGAGAGTTTAGTCCGCTCTTTCTATTTAATCCTGTTTGACCTAGTTTCTGGACTTCGAAATGCTTAAAAAGGGTCTCAAAATGCCTTTTTTTGCCATTAAAATATGTTCATATAGAAGGAGGTTGTAATCAAAGTTTTTATTTCATTAAATGAATGTTTAAATATGTATATTTGTCCAGTATAAATGCCATTACCATCATCCAGTGCCCACAGGGTCATCTGGGTGTCAATCCAGGGTCTGATTCATTTTGGTCCGAAGTGGTTTTCCTGACCCCCCCAAAGTCCCCCCACTAATGGTACTATTATCCTAAAACTTAGTTTGGTGGTGGGAAAAATTCCCCAATATGAGATTTCTTAACATTCACTGAACTGAATCTTTGGGACCCCCAAAAGAAAAAATAATTTAAAAAATTTGGATTTTCATCTCTCATGGTGATTCTGGCTGCAGAATCCTGATATATGGGCCAGAATGCACGAGCAAATGAAATTTCAGCGTATCTCTATTACGTGAGAAGTTATGGTCCTTCCAAAATGCTACAAAACAAAATGACTGATTCTGAAAAAGGCCACTCAAATTTCAAGAAATTTTCACTTGAAAACCTTCGGAGATACTGACATGAAACTTGGGTTCTTTTGTTTGGTACCATAAAATATTTTTGGACAAAGTTTGAAAAATTTGAGAGCGTCATGTACAAAATGACCCTTTTTTGCCAAAAAATGACTGTCATTTTTAAAATGAAATGGCTAAAATGCTGGATTTTTTCAGGGGCTTTGTCCCTGAGCCCCCACAGGTGTTGAATTTAATTGAGGTTTTCAAAAAAGGGAATGTGAGGAGCTCATCTTTTGGGCCAAATTTATGGCTGAAACTAACATTTTCTAAAAATTTCCTGACACCAACTAGTTGTATGCATATCAGGATTTTAGGATTAGGATTTTTCATTTTCAAAAGTTGGCAGGTATGCTTTAGTTGTGTCATCAGGAATCTTCTCCTCATTATTTGCCATTAGTTCTTAGTGTTATTATTATAATTAGCAAAAGTTCAGCAGCTCAATACATTCAAAGTCCTATTAAACACAGTTCAAAATCTCCATGACATTCTCTTGGTAAATCTTTGAGTTCATAATTTTAAAGTTCATGCAAGCAGGTGTCCTGACAGTGCTCCTTTAAAATGAATGATATTCTGAACTCATAATACTGCCCCACCAAGGCAAAAGGAAATAAATCCATTTTTTGTTGAATTTAATCCAAGACCATAACATACACCAACTAGTTGTACTCGACTTAGTAGAAGCATGATCATGACGAAATTCGCCCTAGTTACTGAGATTTGGCACATGCAAGTGGATATTCTTTGTGTCGAACAGAAGCAAAAACAAGCTTTTGCGTTTTTCTCAAAATGGCTGCTGATGGATTTACTTCCTTTGGCCTTTGTGGGGCAGAATAGTCGTCTCACTCTTTCCTGTCATAGGAAGCAGAAAGAGTGCGGTACCAAGAGTGCCTGTATCAGCTATATTTTAGGCCCTGTCCACGCATACATGGATATTTTTGAAAATGTTGGATTCTCTATGCGTTTCAATCTTTTGTCCACACATAAACTGTGATTTTCTTCACTGAACATGGTCTTTTTGGAAAATGCCTTCCAGGGTGAGGATATCTTGAAAATATTCAAGTGCAAAGGAGGAAAACAGAATTGTTGGCTTGTGATGTGCGCCATTTCGCAAATTTATTTCACAGCTTTGAGTGGAGGGCTTCATATGCAGTTGTCAGTGTTTACTATGCATTTTGCAATAGACTCCCCAAGATTACAAGCCTGTGACGACGAGGAGTCTGAAGATTACCTCCCTCCATTCACTTGCATACTGTCTACATATATCACACAACAATCTTCACTTTTAAAAGCAGGTGCACGGGCTCATGCACATTAAAACACAGTTTTATAAAACAGGTAAAATAATAGCAAATAAATTAACATAAAATAAAATGGGATGGCTTGTAGCCAAACTGAAAGACTGCTCACACAGGTTGCTGCAGGAAACCGGTGGGTCAGAGGAATGGAAACATGAGCGCTGTTGAGAGAGACACAGGTCTCAAACAAAGTTCATTTTCTCCTGATCTGTTGGTCTTAAAAATGTCATTGCAGCGCCAGAATGTTCGGAAGATATGTGGCCTGTGAAAAATAAGTCCAATATTTAATTCTGTGACCACGGGGAAAAAATAATTGGTGATAATCTGTGCTCACGTTCACTTCCCCCCGTTGGAATCAATACATTCAGGACCTGCCACTAGTTTATCTAATGGGGCGGGGCTCCCATGTGACTGATACCACAAATTACTCCTTGTTGAGGAGTCTTGCACTTCAGTCTTTCGTACTGGTCAAATCAAGTGTGCCTCTCGAGATTTCCGGCAGGATTCTCACTTGAAGCGTGTGGTGGGAAAAATATCCCAAAATGTTCTAAATTCAGAGTATTACTATAATCACAGTTCAACAGAGAGAACTCAGCCAGGTTCTTGTGGCCCCTTAAAACTGCTGTAAGAATGTGGAGCTGAGAAGAAACAAAAACTCATAAATCTGCCAAAAAACCAAGATAGCAAATCCCCTAGCAGGCCAACCAAGGCTGGCTAGATTAGCTAATCTTCTAGAATGACCATATAGGTAGTCAACCAATAAGCAGCTTCATTATATGAGCCGGCATACTCCAGTTTATTCTGTAAATATCCAGGAATCTAGCCAACTTGGACATCCACACTGACCTTCAGGTAAACCCTATGTTTGGGAGGATCAGATACAGTCTTTGAGCGTCCCTGGAGGCTTAAAATGAATTTACACCATTACATAATGGCAAGCTTGTAACTAAGGGTGGAGTGAGGCTATAGAGCTCCGGACGTCACGTGACTCCTTTTGTTTACGCCACCATTTTGGCAGGAAAAGCCAAAGCGAAAATGAATGGCGCTAGTGGCGATTTCAAGCCACCAGAGTTCACTGCCCGCTTTACATGCAAAGAAATTGAGCTATATAATTCAAAACTTAATAAGTTAAACATTATTGACCCTTATAATGCCTCAGGTGTGCTTTTCACAAGTATTGATTCAGCCGGATCGAACAATGTTCCAGACCTGCAGTATCTAGCAACTAGAGATACCTGATCAACTTTCCCTTATAGAGTCTCTCAAAGCATACAAGAGTCTCGAGGGATACAAATGGACGCAATTTGGCTTTATGATGAATAGGACCTGTGTCCACAGGAAACTTTTTTTTTGTTGCTGGCTGCGTCAGTTTTTAATGCAAATACTATGAAGTTTAGCATTGACGGTGCTCAACAACCAAAACGTCCTCAGCATTCAGCTTTTTTCCATGGCGCTTTCCGCTGGAAATAGTTTTGGACAACTTTTGGAACACCGCCGGGCTCATCAATGTCACTTCTCTCGCGCTGACAAATCATACTCGTAAATTGGGAGGGACTAACAATATCAATAGTGAGAAACTTTTCCTGCTGCCACAGTCATGTTTCAATCAATTACCTTGCTACAGTTTAGGTTTGCTTACTGTTCCCCATTTTGGGACGTGAAGTTTGCTGACAAATTATTCAGTATTAATGTTTACGACAACTGTAGACTCCAACAGCTTTAGCTAGCTTGGTACTCTGTGATTGTTTAGGTTCCCATACATTTTAATCTGGGTTGCTACGTTTCTCAAAGCATGGTTGGGAGCTACATTAGCAACTTTGCTACATAGTTCAAACCATTGACTTTTTTCCATTCCAGTTGCACTTTTGGGAAATGAACATTCATTAGCTTAGTTGCTACAGTTATTTGCGGTTTCATTTCACTGAATAAGCTAATCTTAACATTTACAACGACGCATATAGAAAATACTCAGTCTTTGCAACTTTTAGCGAAAAATCAGCGCTAGAGAGTAGCGCTCTGTAAATGTGATCATGGGCGCTTCCAGCTCTGAAAGTGCTGCCTGAGGACACAGGTCTGAAGTGCCTCTTCATCACGGTTGCGTTAGCATCAGCAACAGGGCAGAATAATGCAACTAGCTTATTCGCTGTGCTCAACGTGTATGTTAACTAGCTTATGTCACCACGTTATCACAGTTTGAATGAATGTTTAAAGGCATTACCTAAGATATGGGTCATTCCATGAAAAAGTAGAGCCAAAGTGTGACATGACTGTTCAAATTTGAAACAAAGATTTTGCAAGAAGTACTGGTTCACTTTTGTTGGCGTTCCCATGAGTCAAAATGTGATACAAGTTAAATGGCAAGATCTACTATGGGATGCAAGAGGCAAGGTGTTGAACGTTCAGCGTTGCCGATGTAACAGGGACACGAAACTAACACAAAAGTTTGCAATAAAAATTTTATTTCAAAATATAACAAAGTCTCAACTTGTTCAATTAGTATAACAGAGAACAAACTTAAAACAAACCAGCAGTTTGGCAATGCCCAGTCGTGCTCTAATAAGGTCTGAACATGTTTGGCAGGGCTTTGATAAGTCGCTCATTGGTCATGTTCATCTGAGGATGGAACAAATGCAATATTCTGGACGAAATATAAATGAGAAGGCAGCCCATGTAAGTACACATCAGCTCTGAAAATATTTTAGAGTAGACTAGTTGCTAAATGCAAAATTTGTCATCTGGATTGTGCCACATGACAAATGTTGCGAATGTAACATGGACTCGAAAAATGCTCGACTTAGCAAATGCATCACCTGTTTTCACCCTACGCCCTTTTTGATATTGGAAACCACTAATTATTCAATTTACAATGGTACAACTAATGGTCAACAGGGTGAATTTGTTGATTTCAATTCCTCAGCAGGAGCTTGCAGTTTAACATTCAACACAATTCTGGGCTGAAATACAGGAACTTCACAAAAAGCAACCCTACATTTGCTGTGCAACATTTATTTTAAAAAAATAGTAAATGTGAAACAGGCAATTTTTAGCCAAACAACTTCCATCAAAATTCTTTTTATTTTGAAAAATTTATCCTTTCTTTCGCCAAAGTGCGTTGAACGCAACATGGACACAATTACAGCAGTGACTGGCCATCTCCCAGTTAGGTTTGCCACAACCTCCACAAAAATACACCTAACTGCCGAGTGGCGCTTTCATTTAGAAAATATATGAATGAGAGGTGCCAGTAGACATGTAAACAATAGTGGTGGGACACGATTAAAAAAATCAATCTAATTAATTAGAGGCTTTGTAATTAATTCATCTCGATTAATCGCATTTTTATCAAATACCAATTTTTTGAAACAATAAGCAAAGTTTTTCAATTCAAATAAATTTTGGTTGATGACTGAATCAATGAATAGACATATTTGTGATCTTAAACAACAAAAATGTTTATTTTTCATCTATATTTATCAGTGCATTTTTCATCTGTGTACTACATTCACTGATTAGTGCAAACTCCCAAGTGCAATTATAGCCTTTTTATTGAACATTTTAAGACTTAAGGTGCATTAACGCCACCTACCGGGCTAAAGTGCGTGCATCAGTGTTACCGGTGTGCCAGAAATGAGGAAACTGAGAAAGGTGCGATTAAATGCGTTATTTTTTTAGCGCGTTATTTTTCCTGTAATTAATTAATCCAAATTAACGCATTAAAGTCCCAGCCCTAGTAAATAATCAACAATAAGTTGGTAAAAACCACTGAAAGCTGTTGTTTCAGCAATGGCTTTGTCGAACGTAACGAAGACACAAAACCACTTCCGTGTCCAAATTCTAAACAAATCGCGAAGGCCGAAGCTTCCGCAACCAAAAACAATGCACCACTCCTTCAAACACGTGAAACGGCAGGCCAAATTATGAATGCCTATGGAAAACATACCAGTGCTGAAAATCGGTGATTTACCAAAAGATTTTAGTGATTGAACGTCACTCCATTTGAACGTAACTTTCTGGGACACAAAAATACACTGAACAAAAATATAAATGCAACACTTCTTATTGTGAGAAATAGGACCATGTTCAGAAGCTCATTGTACTTTCATTGAGTGTTGACAGATTGTATGACCATATTGCAATATATTTTGATCAATGATTTAAAAAGAAAAACAAGAATCTTGCAATGGTGTGATGATAAAGGGGATGGGGTCTATTATCCAAATTTCACAAATCAATATTGGGTATGTCCATCTTTGGCCTGCTGCACTGCTACACATCTCTGCTGTGTGGACTATAACAAATGGTCAATGGTGACTTGGGGGACATGTTCCCACTTCTCTTCAAGAGCAGTGTGGAGATGGCGTCCATTGGCCGAAAATGGGAACCAATGACGAACTCGTTGCTTGTGGACATCCCAAAGATGCTGGAAGGGGGACAAATCCAAGGAATAAGCCAGCCATTCAAGCACACAAATGTTTTCAGGCTCAAGGAATTCTGTGCATACACGGGTGACTTGGGTCTGGCATGGTCATGCTGGATGGTTATTGCTTTGATGGATGAATGGTAGGACGATAGGCCGCAGCATCTCATCGTGAAATCACACTGCATTCAAGTTGCTGTTCTTGAACTGCAGTTGGGTGCAATGTCCTTGGAATATTCCCACCCAAACCAGCACTCCACCACCATGTGCCACCGTGCACACCACCACGATGTCAGCATAACGATCCCCCGTCCATCCGCTCTGTGAAGTTGGAAACGTGACTTGTCTGTAAAGAAAGCAGTCCTCCATTGTGCCATTGGCCATCAACGTGTCTATTCACTCAGTCGAACCAATTTTTTCATCGAGCTGAGGAGAGGTCCAATCCACAAAGGGCAAAAGACGTAAAGATATGGACTTCCTGGAGATTATTTTTCACGGTTTCGGCAAAAATGGGGTGATGGTGGGGACCTGCTGTCTCATCTGCAGTGGGAATTACTGGTCTCAAACGATCACAGAGATGGAGAGTCCAGATATGGCGGTCTTGGGCGGGGTTGTCACACATGGTCGTCATGCATGTGGGCAGCGTGCTGTCTTGCCTCATTCCTCAAAAAGGTGTTTTATGCGGCTTATTGTTGAAACATGGACATAAAGAGACCTTTCAACATCCCTGAGAAACATTCCTGCATTGAGCATGCCAATGGCACTCTCCCTAATGGCTCGAGTCATTGATGGCATTTTGAACAATGGTAGAACTGGGACTTTTGAGGTGACCTTTTATTGACCAGAGTACAGGATGTGCCTGGGCTGACTGTACCTGATTTCAATAGCTCTGGATCATGCCCCTCCTGTCTGACAGGCCAATTTTGACCGGGCATGAACTTGACAATGATATGGAGAAGGTGACTGAAATGCACACAGACCAGTGGCACACAACCTTAGTCACATAAATAAACCCAACTAAGCCAACCTCAGAAATAATTATGCGGAATGTTGAAAGGACTAAACTGTTGCATTCATATTTTTGTTCAGTATACTAACCTGCTCAGCTTCCTTCATGAAGACGATAGACTGGTTCCCGGATGAGAAGTAGGAGGTTCGAAAGGAAATCCATATCTGTGACCACTGTGAGACCCCACAGATCGGGCAGCGAGCCCGGCTCGTGTTGAACGTAACTTGGAAAAATATGACGCGAAAAATTTTGCTCCACAAAAGGAAGAATTTTATTAGAACCCGTATGTTTTCTGAGATTATATTTTGGACGGTTATGAAACAGATTAATCTCTACACGTTGGTACAAAAATCTAGATAATATATTATGTTTCCTGGGTTTTCTCAGCACTGTTTCACCGTAACTTTTCAGGACACCATGAGTTACGTTCACAACAGTATTTTAAGCGCTAATTGCAGTGTTATACATCTGGATTTCCCAGCTAATTGCCATTGTGGGTTAATCACTTGGAATTGATGTTAAAAACAAATGCCATTTCAGCCATACTTTTATTTAAAAATTCGGAGAATTTTACATTCAAAGTCTGAAGGCAATGAATGTCACGAATTTGGACACTTTTTATCCACAAGTTTTTCAAAGACATGCAGTTTTTTAATGCATCTTTTTCAGAAGACCAATTATATTGCCTGTGTTAGCTTTTTTTATATACTCTGGCCTTCATGCATGGCATTTTCTATAGGTGGCATCCAATTTTGTAAATCATATAGTCCTGTAAAAAATGCAGGGTCTCTGGCTCTCTATTTCATGGAATGACCCATATAAAATTATTAACTTTTCATGAATACAATCAGCAAGTTAGCTGCTTGCCGTATGCCTGCCAGCGTTTTTAACCACGCACTTTCCTGCCAATATGGCAATTTCTGATTGCATGACGTCAGCTTCTGGAGCTCCATGGGACAATGCACCAATCAGAATTACAACCCCAATTCGAAATAGCTGGGACAAAGTGTAAATTGTGAATAAAATCAAAACGCAATGACTTTCAAATCACACCAGCCAGTATTTTATTCACAATAGAACAGAGATAACATAGCAAATGTTGAAACTGAGAAATTTAACAATTTTATCCACAAAATGAGCTCATTACAAATTTGATGGCTGCTACAGGTCTCAAAAAAGTTGGGACAGGGGCCTGTTTACCATGGTGTACCATCCCCTCTTCATTTTAACACAGAGTGGAGGCGTCTGGGCATTGAGGGGACAGGTTTTTTGAGTTTAGCCATTGGAATTTGATCCCACTCTTGTTTAATACTGGCTTCCAGCTGCTGGAAAGTTTTGGGTCTCCTTTGACGGACTATTTGTTTAATTATGCGCCAAATGTTCTCAATCGGTGAAAGATCAGGACTGCAGGCAGGCCAGTTCAGCACACGGACTCTTCTACTACGAAGCCATGCTGTTGTAATAGCTGCAGTATGTGGTTTTGCATTGTCTTGCTGAAATACACAAGGCCTTCCTTGGAATAGATGTCGTCTGGAGGGGAGCATATGTCGCTCTAAAACCTTTATATACTTTTCATCATTCATGGTGCTTTTTAAAACATGCAAGTGTCCCACACCATATGCACTAATGCATCACTATACCATCAGAGATGCTGGCTTATGAACGCAACGCTGATAATAGGAGGGGTGGTCTTTCTCCTCTTTAGCCTGGAGGACACAACGCCCATGATTTCCAACAAGAATGTCAAATTTGGACTTGTCTTACCACAGGACACTTTGCCACTTTGCTACAGTCCATTTTAAATGAGCCTTGGCCCACAGGACATGGCGGCACTTCTGGATCATGCTCAACAATGGCTTCCTTTTTGCATGATAGAGTTTTAGGTGGCATCTGTGGATGGCACAGCGGACTGTGTTTATAGACAGTGGTTTCTTGAAGTATTCCTGGGCCCATTTAGTAATGTCAATGACAGAATCATGCCGGTGAGTGATGCAGTGGTGTCTGAGGGCCCAAAGATCACGGGCATCCAGTAAAGGTCCTTGGTCTTGTCCCTTACGCACAGAGATTTTTCCTGTTTCTCTGAATCTTTTGATGATGTTATGCACTGTCGATGATGAGACCTTCAAAGCCTTTGCAATTTGACGTTGAGGAACGTTGTTTTTAAAGTATTCCGCAATGTTTTTAACGCAAGCCTTCACAAGTTGAAAAGCCTCTGGCCATCTTTACTTCTGAGAGACTCAGCCTCTTTAAGACATCCCTTTTATAGCCAATCTTGTTACACGCCTGATGCCATTTAATGTAATTACTTGCTAAATGTTCTCTTAGCTGATTCCCTGATATATTAATAGAGTACTAAAGTGATGGCGTCACGCTGGTGTCGGAAGTAAAATTTCCCATTCATTTTACCCATAGACGTTTTTTTCAGTTCTTTTTTGAAGCACTTTCTGTTGTTTTCCAGCCTCCATCAATTTCGAGATTTTACGTCATATTTCTGAGTAACGAAAAATGTTGTTTTTCTTGACCAGAGTCAGCTACAATTTAAATAATTTTAATTTTTCACCACCATGTTAATCCTATTTGTAGTCTAAAAAACTACACATCCCATGATCCTCCTGATTCACAGGCAGAACGAGTTTAAAATGCGTTACACATTACCTGCACCTTGCCAATTGCTATAGCTATTTGTTTGCTTTGCTTGGTGAGACTGTGAATTTGTCAGCCAGTCTACGATCTACTAAGTTATATTTACTTGCTAGATATCAAGTTTTACAACTTGTGCCAATTTACTTTAATAGCCAAGCATCTTTGCTTGCTCATCTAACGCTAGTTAAGTGCCGAGATAATCGTAATTGATTGTTTTTAGTGATTAATATTCACCATGTGAGGCAAGCCGAGCAAGAAAACTGACTTTTAGCTGGCTCACTTAGATAGTGAGCTAGTTTACCGACTTTGGTAGCTGACCAACGTCATATTAGGTGGCAATATGTAAATGCCAATTCGCGAAATATTCCCGGCTCGATGCTAGGTAAGAAGCCAAATAATGGCTATTCACCATTTACATTGACTTAACCAGCTCGCTAGCTAGGCTAGCAAACTAGCGATTTCGCTAGCTTTGCCATTTATAGTCGGTGAATTTTAATGCCAGCTAGCTTTCTAAATGACAGTAAGTGACATTAAACTAAGCATTTACTGTTTCTTTTGATTTAGCAATGTGCACAAGATGTAATAAGCTCACTAGCTGGCTAGCTAGATGGTTCGCTCGCGTAGCTAAATGCTAGCTTGCTAAATGGCGAAATAAGTCATCGTGGTCCATTCATTTCTAGGCATGTAGCTAAGCTAGCTAATGGTGGCCCCCTAAGTGGTAACAGATGCACGGACATAGACAACTGCAATTTATGGCACTGATCGGCTATTGTACGTTGTGAACGTTTGCTGAAACTGAGGTATCCCATTGGCTGCGAACAAATCACGGGGTACTCGCCAGCTTCTGCAATAGATATGTAGTTTGCAGAAGTGGACTACAAACTGGACTACAAGTGTAAAAGCGTATAATTTTTGGCAATGAACAACAAATTTGATGTGATCATTTGCATCTGTATACCCCATGGGCTAATCTTGGAGCGAGGCGGCTCATAAAATTAATGCGAGTTCGAGCAATGACAGAAAGTGTCCAAACCCCATTATAAATTCCCATCGGGATTTTACTTCTGACACCAGAAGCTAAGTAGCGGTGACGTCATCACTTTAGTACTCTATAGCTTTTTCAGCCCTTTATTTTGCCTGTGTCCCAACTTTTTTGAGACCTGTTGCAGCCAGAAAATTTGAAATGAGTTCATTTTGTGGATGAAAATGTTAAATGTCTCAGTTTCAACATTTGAAATGTTATCTATGTTCTATTGTAAATAACATATTAGCTCATGCGATCTGAAAGTCATTGCATTTTGATTTTATTCACAATTTACGCTTCGTCCCAGCTATTTCAGAATTGAGGTTGTAATAATGTTGGATAAGGTGGAAAGAGTCACATTTAATCCCACCTAAAGGAACGTGCCAAAAGGCCAATAAATATAAGGGTTCAGACAAGTGGTGGTCATTCTGTGTCGGGTGATTGATGAAGTATGAATGCTACATGACCAGCATGGGTTTTGTATTTCACTTTGAGCGACTTACAATAAACCCGATCGCATCAGACTCTGGAGAATGTGTCCATTCCTTGTGGGTAGATTTACAAGGGTGAGGGGAACACTTGGTTCACAAGTGTTTTCACCCACAAGCGGTGTTGTTTCAAGTGAAATTCTGGCGATATCAACTTGGCGCCACCCTCAACGGACGTTGATGAAGACGATTAGCAAGTACTGTGATACATGGTGAAATCTGCCTCGCAATTTATAGAAAAATCCTTGCATTTTGCGATGCGAACCCGGATATATTTTTCGCTGTTGTAAAGTATTTGTTTGGAAAAGAGACCAGTTTTTTTTTTTTTTGGTTGAGACTTCGACAAAAACACCTGATGGCACAACAGAAAACAGCCGCACATAAATGGCTCCTTGAAACCACTCGGCAAAAAGTGTGCAGAACATAACTGGTTACTCTTCGTTGAATGCGATGTTGGGCAACCAAGTCGAAACAATTCAGGCTTCGCCAAGGGAATCTGTGCAAGCTTATGCCCGTGGGTAGGTCCGAGTTTCCCGTTTTGTTGGAGCAATCAACTGCCGCACACTGCGGCATTATCACAGATTTTTTTGCTCAGGTCCTAATAATGATCGGTGATATCAAACCTTAATTTGGCGTGCAATTATGCTGCAGTAAGAAGAATAATCAAGACTAATTTGTATACATTTATATCAATCAGCTGATTTCCAAGTGTCCAAGCGCATTGTAACATCCAGGACCTTGCGACACAAAGTATTGTTTGATTGGATAAAATATACAGAATGGTGGCATTCATGAACTTGTGCTGATTAGCTGTATTTCAAAGGTTTTAGGTTTGATAACTCGGTACATAAAAATTGCAAAAACTTGCAAAAAATAGTAATGGAATGTGAGGAATGTGCTTTTTTGGGTAAGAGCCGAAATGTGTTTTCTTTGCCTTTAATTGTGTTTTTTGTCTTCTTTTGGACGGAGATTGTTTTTTTACAAACCTTTAATCCCGATGAAGTTGGAACGTCGTGTAAAACGTGAATTAAGACAGAACACAATGATTTGCAAACCTCTTGAACCCACATTTTATTCACAATAGAACATAGACAATATATCAGATGTTGAAAGTGAGACATTTTACCATTTCATGAAAAATATCAGCTCATTTTGAATTTGGGAATTGGGGTTTCTAATATACATACTGTATATTACTGTACTACTACTTCTGTAGGTAGTTGCATGCTAGTTAGCAAAGTAGGTAGCTGGGCCAGTGTAGATTGCTCTAAATGACATTCGCAAGAGATCAACCAGTTTACACAGCATTGCATATTAAATGTGTATTATTATGATTTTTATGCTAATTTTGCTTCAGTATTTGTATGGGAAACCTTGTCAGAAATGTCCTTGAGAACGACTACTGAAACTGAGACATTTGCAACTGACCCCGACTGTTTTGTTCAATTGCTCGCTAATATGTAACAGTTATTACTTGTGTCACATGATGTCACTCGAGCCAGTTCAACATAATGAAATAAGGTTTCTCCTTTTCATTACTGTGTTCAGTATGTTCCCCCTCTAATGTGGCCTAGTGCGATATTGGCTTGATTTTTGACGCATTTGACCATTTGTTTCAGCACCAAAATGTGGGTGATGGACGTACAGTTTCTATATACAAGAACCATTCAGATTCTCCATGTTTTTCGTCAACTTAGTGCTGCATATCTGGAAGCCTTGCTTCTTGGCCGATACAACGCATATGGCCAACAACATGCTGTAAGGGGTGGTTCACAATTATCAACATTTTCACGAGTGTATAAAGAATACAATTTTTCAAGACCCCCCCCCAAACGTGTACTAAAAAAAATGTTGATTGAAGGCAATGAATTTGTTGTCAGGACATATAATTTTCTTTTGGCTAGGGTGATTTAAAAAAAAAAAATTAATTGAGGGTAATATACTGAAAACATGTAGAGCTGTACTGCTATAGCTTCAGAAGCATCCTCTTTAAAATTCCAGACTTATTCACATGGGGTCCAATGTAGAGTGCTTTGAAGACAACACAATACTAAATGAGCTAAGTTATCTGAAAGTTGATCAAATGCTGTCCAAAATATACATTATCTATTAATTTGTAATGATCATAGCTTCAAGTTGTACAATAAATGGGGAAAAGTTTTTTTATTTTAATTCAATGTTTTTTCATCAAGAATCAGTACTTTGCAGTTTTCTTCCACTGGCCCTTAAAATCAGTTGTGGAAAAATGAGAAGTAGAGAAATCATTAGCATTTTTTCAGGATACATTTGTAAATACTCTCAAAAATCAAGACTGTTTACGCTTGAAATGTTGGGAGGAGAGAATAATGAGGAACATGGAAAACAATTCAGAGGTCCTATTATGGTACTTTTCATTATGCTGACATGCGATCTTCATTGAATAAAATAATAAACAAATAAATGAAATGAACGTGCCAATGCACATCTTTTTCATTTTTTACTTCATTAAGCTAGGATGACTACATCATCACTAATCAAGATGTGCAAAAAAAAAATAGCGCCCAAATTATGACTATCACTCGTTAAAAAAGTATAGCACAAACCAACAATTATCATGATGATTTCATAAATATCATTAGGATTTGTTTCCACAGATATTTTTTGTTTGATGGTCAAACTACCACAATCCCTGCTGTTCCGAACATACTTTTTTATTTGTATTTCAATTATTCTCCGAGTGCAGCGTATCCTGACAATTATTCCACATACAAGGTGAAAATGCACTGAAACTGGTACAGCCCAGATTTGTTCTAGTCCTGGGTGCATCTAAAATAATCCATTCTTGTGATCGGATATGCTAACTAGTGATTTTAATGGATAAAAGCCTAGTAAGGTAGGAGGTTTGCCTAGCAATGCTTTATAAATGAATAAAATACAATGTACCTTCCTTCTATAGTGAAGGGAACACCACCCTACTGAACTATATAAAGCACAGTGATGAGTTCAAAAACCATCACTGGGTGATGAAGCGCAGCGTGATATGATAAATTGCGTCCAAGGGTCTTAAGGTACGATCAAAGGCATGCATGTACAAGACATCCCCATAGTCAAATATGGGAAAGATGGTTGCCTGGACGAACCTCTTCCTACTGTCTAATGAAAAACAGGATCTGTTTCTGTAATGTAAAGACATCCAATTTTCATTTTAATTGTTCTGGACAAGTTGGCCACGTGTTTTAAAAGAGAAGTCACGATCCAGCAAGATACCTCAATATTTGTAGAACTGAACCTGCTCAATTTGAGCACCAGACATTGAGAAAATGGTGGCATTTGGCATAATTGTATTCCATGCTGAAAAGATCATTAACTTAGTTTTATCAGTATTTAAAACAAGTTTAAGACCAGCAAGAGCTTGCTGTATAACATTAAAAGCAAATTGTAAGTATACAAGGGCCTGGGTGCACCTTGGTGCTGAGGAGTAAAGCACTGTATCCTCAGCATAAAAATGAGCCTTGCAATTTGCTATATTACTAGCAATATCATTTATATAAATTGTGAATAAAATTGGTCCAAGTATGGATCCTTGGGGCACTCCTTTCATCACCTTTAAAAATTGAGACTTCACATCCCTATTCATAATAGCTTGTGTTCTATTAGAGAGGTAGTCCTGGAACCATGAGCAGGCTCTGCAATCAAGTCCAATAGAGGACAACCTTTTTAATAAGATTATATGCTCTACTGTATCAAAAGCTTTTGCTAGATCAATATGCAGGGCTGCACATTTTTGTTTATTATCCATAGCTGTTACCACATCATTAATATGAAGCCACTGTAATGGTGCTATGTCCAGGCCTGAAGCCAGATTGCTGTGAACTTGAAATGTTGTTGAAAGTTAAAAAGCTGCAAAGTTGTTGTTTAACAAGAGATTCTAAAATCTTAGCCAGGCAAGCCGATTTTGAGATGGGCCAATAGCTGTTTACTGAACTGGGGTCACCACCCTTCAACAATGGGAAAACATGAGCAGCTTTCCATACACTGGGAACAGTCCCAATCGATAATGACAAGTTAAAAATATTAATTATTGAATGTGCAATCAGTGGGGCTGTGAGATGCAAAAGACTTGAGACTAGGTAATCCTCTCCAGTGGAATTATTTACATCTATGTATTTTAATTCTACAGTACCTCATTCACTTTAAATTCCTTAAATTACAACAGTACTCTCGGTTTTGGAGAATTTGAAAGTTATCTAGAGCTGAGGTCAGACATAACTCCTGTAGAGGACTGATTATTAAAATTTTCAAAAAGGGATCTGGCCGCTGTAAAATGTTGATTAAAAAAGTCACAGATTTTGTGTCCATCAGTAATAGGTCCAGAATCAGTGTGGATAGAGTGAGGTAATGGTGAAGAAGGACCATGATTCAGGGACTTGACAATTTTCCAAAATTTTGCGGGATTTCCCTGACTTTTTGCCAACAACAAGATGAAATATTCTGGTTTTGCCCTTTTTATCAGTAAACAGCATGTATTTCCTGGTGTTTTAAAAACCTGTCAGTCAGAGAGTGCCTGGGTTTCCCTAGCTTTAACCCATGCCTCATCCCTGACATGCAGTTTGGTGGATAAAGCATTTGAAAACCAAGGATTCATCTTGAATCTTTTAATTGGAGCATGATTATCCACAACACGATTAAACACATTAGTAAAGTGAGTCAATGCTAAGTCAGGTTCTGGAATAAAACCCGCAGCGCTTAAGTCAATCCGGAATACATCGTATAGGAAGCCCTGTCGAAATGTTTAAAATTTCTTTTAGTGATGAAACATGGTGGAGTTTTTGAAGTTTTCATGTCTCTAATACACGCTACTGGGCAGAGATCACTAAAATCCAAGGGAAAGACGCTGCTCAGAGCGTACTTATGCGGTCTATTAGTTAGAATGAGATCAATCAAAGTCGACTGAGATAAATCTTTAAAATTTAGTTGCTTAGGCTCCGAAATAAGTTGTGTCAGAGTCAAGCCATCGCAGACTTCTTTAAAATTGTTTGAGGACGGTGATAACCAATCTATATTGAAATCGCCCATGACAACTATTTCAGTGTGGGCATCAGCAGACAAGATATTAGACAGATTGATTATAAAGGAAGAATGAGTGCTCGGTGGGCAATACACACCTGCTAGTATAAAAGTTGCAGAACTGAAGCCTATTTTAATAACTAGACACTCAAACTGCTCCAGAATAGAGGATAATAAAACATTCAGTGAGTGAGGATTTTACGACCATCACTACCCTTCCCCCTCTCTTACTCCTGTCACACCTAAAAACTCTATAACCAACCAATGCTATATCATTGTCTGACACAGAAACATTCAACCAAGATTCAGTAGCAAGAAATACATCACGATGACTTCGTAGTACCATAGCCCTAATACAATCTATTTTTGATCACAAGCTCTTTACATTAAGGCACAGTGGTCCCAGTCCACATTTACCAGTTTGAGAAGCTACTGGTGTTAAAACTACAGGTGGGACCAATAAATTGATATCAGGCGACTGAATATTGATTTGTGTCAGATTTGTAACGGAAATACCACCAGGTCTATATTTCTGCCAGGGCAGGTGTGTGCAAGCGATTTTTGTGAATGGGTGTACAGTTGTACCAGAAAATGATACATTATTACCAGTACTGAGCGGGATATTTAAAAAGCCAATGGATGGTCCAAGCCCAGTAGAAAATGTGTCAGTGAACGAGGAGGAACCATTGTAATAGGGACTAGAAGCAGGATGAACAGATGAATCACTCCCCAATATTTGGTGAATCATGATAAATTGAGGCTGTAATCTGTCTATATGATAACGATTTCATTTTGGATATTGAGCAGCACGCACTTGCATGCATAGACAGCAGCTATGCACATGCAGTTGATGCCAGCAAAATGCTCCAAATCATGGCATAATTGTCATCATAGTGACAAATTATAGCTGTGATTCATCATATCAAAATATAAAGGAATAATTTCAAATAATGAATTGGCATGCTTCATACCCACGACACGTTTACATTTTAGATGCTGTATTGACCTGTATTGTTTAGCTTTGCTGAAAAAAAAAAATTTCAACGCAAATAAAGTATACTCTAACGAGGTATGTCGGCTTAGGCTGCACTACCATAGCATATGAACTCAACACCACACTCAAAATCAGTACTAAGATTGACAACCCAAAGAAAATATCACTCGGTTTGGTGATCCATCATTAAAAAATATTGACGTTTCGGTGGAATATAGATCAATGGTGCATTGTATCATACTGAATAATCATCTAGCTATTCAAAATATTTTCAAAAAATTAATTTGCAGCTGAACAAAATCTGTTTTGCTCGTTTTTTTTTCTACCCCCATGTAGCCTAGCCAATAGGTCTGTGGGCTATGCTATATTTTACAAAATTCAACCATCCAAATCAAAAATTAAACTCACACTCTAATTCTGGGCATAAATTTAATTTTTAAGTACATGGAAACATACCTTTTTAACAACATAAAAGAATTATTTTATCGTCCCCTGCTGATGTGATCGCCTCGTCTACCTTGATGCAGTACTTCGTAGGACAGATTAAAATGGGTAGAGTATAGATTCCATCCACCAAAATGACCCCGGTGGAGAAAGTTAGGGTTAGGGGATTATAATCAAGGCATTATTTTCATAATCTGTTTTAGGTGGCGCGATCAAATTTCTGATCTCTTATCACGAGTTATGATTTATTCAGTTTTCTATTTTTGGCTTGTGGTTTTGGTGGATGGCATCCAATGCCAATCATTAGAATGATTGTCTGCATTCTGCCACAGTCTTTGGTCGTCTGACACTACGTTTGCGCGGATCATTCACAAACGCATACAGTACCAGTAAAAAGTTTGGAAACACCCACATTTTTCTTGCAAGACATGTCAAATAAAGAAATACATGCCATTTATTTTGCAAAAAAAAGAGATGTTATTCTTAAATCCATCAAACTAACCAGCATTTTCTGTCATATTTACAGAGCATACTCACATTTTTTTTTTTTTTTACAAGCGCAGTTATATGGCCATAATGAGTTTGCTGCTGAGCGGCCAAAGATGTGCTGCACTCGTGGTTTGCTTTTCATTGACTTTTTTGATCAATAAATTCCAAAACAGCTTGTATTCAATTTGGCTGTTGAAAAATGGAAAGAGCTTGTTTTTCTGCTTACTTTGCAAAATATGGCTTCTTTGAGAATTCTAAAATTTTTGACACTATTCAAACAAGTTACTTTTAACTTCTGACTGTTTACCTTTTACCAGAATCCATTTGAGATTATATAGGGAAGTTAAGCCATTTAAATTTCTCTAAAAACAGAGCGCTGTGACATTAGCAAAGTGTGTCCAAACTTTTGCCTGGTAGTGTATGCATTTAGATACTTAATGTATTAGTTGGACGGGTTCTCATGGACTATACATCCTCATTGATAGAGGATTTCAAAAGGTGATTCAGGTCACCAGCGCAGCTAGAACTACTAACTGTGCTCAGGCGCGGGATCGGGGCTTGTCGTAGCATGAGGATGCGTGTGATGCCAGTTGGGGCGCATGAGGCGGGGAATTTATCAAAGCTTTTCGAAGAAAAAAAGCGCACACTGGCATTGACCCCCTCCGGCCCAATGTACGGTTTGTACACTTGTGAAAATGTTGATAATTGTGAACAACCCCTAAGAAGCTGTCAGAAGAAGATTCTGGGGGAAGATTCTGGGGGGACTCCCAGGCGAAGAAATTAGTTTACCTTTGTAAAAATCACCTTTGTGGGTGGCACGGTGGCATAGTGGTTAGCACTACTGCCTCACAGCAAGAAGGTTGTGGGTTCAAATCTGGCCTGGGGCCTTTCTTTGTGGAGTTTGTATGTTTGTCCCCGTGTTCGCGTGGGTTTCCTCTGGGTACTCTGGTATCCCCCCACCCACAAAAACATGCATCATAGGAACACTCCTAACAGTACCCCTGACCAAGTTACTGGCTTTAGAACTGGAGTTGGTCCCCGGGCGCTGCTCTGTGGCTGCCCACTGCTCCTCACTATAGGATGGGTCAAATGCAGAGGACAAATTACCCATGGGGTTCAATATAGTATATCTTATTATATCTTAAAGGCTCACCCAACCAGTACTTAACTTTGGTCCTGTCGCATGAAGCAACTACGTGTATTGTTACTCCCCTTGGATGGGATACAAGTCCATTGCAGATTACCCCCCCAGCATTTACTCAGGTTTCCCAAACTGTTTGTCAGTTCCAAATTGTACACCTTGGACGAGTGGGGTAAAGTATTTTTTGCCCAAGAACGCAACGCGAAAACTGTGGGCAGGAAAGGACTCCTTTCGATCCAAAGTCTAGCACACTGAGCCACTCTGCCACCTACCCTGGGCCGACATAATTAAAAGTGTGATCATCTGGATAAAAGGAAGGGGACATTTAGCCAGCTGGTACAATGAAATTATGGAAGTCTGAAAAAATTATACACCTGGAATAAAGTTCAGCACCACCAAATTCAAAATGGAATTTTTCAAAAATCATCCATTCTAAACTCCTTCCATTTGCATCATGGTTGTAGCTTACATTCCACAAGACTTTCATATTTAAAAGCCCCTGTGCTTACCTGCATGTGCTGAATGTTTGCAGTGGGGTGGCATTAGTAAAAACTCAGGTTTCATCGTATACCAGACTGTCAATCCTGAGCCATCATTTCTTTTTTTAATTGTTTTATTGGGGGATTTTTTTCCCTTTATTAGACAGTTATACAGTGAAGAGTGACAGGAAGGTTGGGGAGAAGAATGGGGGAAGACATGTGGCAAATGACCCGAGCTGGAATCGATCCCGGATCACTGCGGGAAGGACACAGCCTTTATGGTGCGCGCGCTTAGACCGATGAGCCACCGGGGCGTCCCATGTCATTCCATGTCAAATGTCCGAATTAAACAGAAACATCCCACCTGACCATCTCAGATTTGGCTGAAAAAATTAGTGCTACACCTCCTAGTAGGATAAATCCAAAATTTTAGCACTCCTAATATGTCATTAAAAAAAATATTTTTGCTACTAAGTTCCCTTTTTGAACAGGGATTCCTGAGAAGCCACTTTCACATGGCTATATCTAGAAAAGTGTTTCAGCTAAGTCCTTCAAATTTTCAGGGGTGAAAATCTGCCTCTATAACTTGAGGAATATGGAATGATAAAGGTGTCCCTTTAGTTTATCATATATTTTTAGGGGCTCAAAGTCGCTTGAAAAGTTCAATTTAGTCCTTCAGTGAAGTGGAACTTGTTTTAAGAATTGGAGGGTGCTTTGCTTTTGCCCTGGTGTATATTTTCTATGCCCAAGATCCAGCCTGAAATATGATTTTATACATAGCCTTTGAATTTCTTCTATAAAATACTATTTACTTTTTTTTTAAAGGGTCTGTTTTTTGCTTGTGCTGTAATTTGAGAAACACCAAGCACTTCCACATGTGGTAGCAACAGGCAAGCTTTAGAAGAATATCTCTACATTCTACTGTCATTAATTGATCACTGAAGTGCAATTTTTTGGTCTTATTTAACTAAGTATGGGGCAATAAATTGCACCAGTACAGAAGACTATTGTTCTTATTCCTGTCTTCCCAAAGTTCAAACTCAATGTGTTAGTTTCACTTGAGAATCTTTGGACTCCATACTGCTCTGGATGTTCTCTGTTGGCTTGCATTTGGAGCCGCAGTTAAAGTACATGGCCAGCTTCTTGTTGGTGGCAATGATGAGCACAGGGCTGACGGTGGAGTAGCAGGTGGCAAAAAAGATGCGCGCGTCCAACACGGCCTCTGGCACATGAGTGACAGTGAGTGAGTAAAACCACAGTACATTATCCAAGCCAAACAGTGCCACATACATGCTCACAAGCAGCAGGACGGCACGCGATGCCTCTTCAGTCTTTCTGCCAGCTCCCTGCAGACCCTGAACCTGCTGACGGTGCCGATGCAGGAGCAGCATCACATACACGGCTGCTGCAACCATCAGGCCAACAAAGATGAAGTCTCGTATGATGAACACCACGCCATTGACCATAAAAGACATGGGGCTTGGGAACACCACAATACAAAACTCCAAGTTCAGGGTGAACTTTGGAATGGTGCCGTTGACAGGATAAGCCTCGCTATAGAGAATGGACGTGTGGTAGATGATGATGCTGACCCCATAGAGGCAGATGATGGTGTGGCGGAGGTGGCCCGGAAGCCAGCGTTTCAGCCAAGTCCAGCTGGACGTTGATGGTGCCAGGACCACACACTGGTAGGAGCTCAGCAAGGAGGTTATAATGATAGACATGGCACGGCCAACACGGTACAAGAAGATGACTGTTTTACAGATTTGGTTGCTGAATAGTGGGTTGATGCCCGAAGCTGTCAGAGCCTGAGGAATACCCTGGCACAGCGTCACCATCAGGTTGGCAAAGACCAGCTGGCTCAGAATGAACTCATTGTGCGGCATGTGGCCCTGAGCAATGAATAAGTGCCAGAAGAGCAGGAAGGCTCCCAGGTTACCTGGGATTCCCACAACAATCAGACCTATGAAACCAGCTCCTTTTAGTGCTTGACGCACCTCCATGTGCCTGTCAGGTCTGTCTGTGGGGAAAGAACGAGGGAGAATTGAGCAGAGTGTGGTGACTGAGTCCTTACATCAGATCCAAAGCCGTGGATAAAGTCAGAAACGTATGTCTATGCTGTAGAAATCATAGGGCATTAAAGTAACTCGAAGGAAATGTATTCTTGAATGTTAAATTTTATTGTCCATGGTAGTTTAGAAATGACAAATATTCGCACAGATTGACAGGTTAATTGACGGTATTACATGTTGGACAATGAATAAAAAGGTGTAACATTAATGATTATTTATTAAATGGAATCTGGAGGCAATTTTACTGTGGATAAAATAGTCAGCCTTCATCAGTAGGTTGACTACTGCAGAAAACAAATCAAATGTATTTTATTTTGATAAATCTTCTAATATTTGTTCTGAATTAACACAAATATGGTTGATATGTTTTGAAATATTTTATCGATAAAGAAGCTGTAACTGGTAATACTGAGGAAGAATGTAATTCCTTACCTTGTGCTGCAAAAATGATTAATTCCATTGAAGCTAAAAATCTGAAAATTTATCTTGTAGTGTCTTCTTGTTCCAGCCCTACTGGGGCCTAGTTAATTAATAATTCATTGTCCCAAACAAGCCATGGGTGTCACTCCTGACATGTTCATTTGGTTCCATTATGTTAGGTTCTCTTTCTGTCTGTTTAGTTGAACAGCAGAACAAAATTTGTATTTATTTTTTACTTGCACAAATCAAACATATACAACAATACATTAATACAAGATAATGTGCAGTGAGGATTAAAAGGTTAATTTGCAAATAAAATGTCTTTCCCACTTGGAAATTAATAGTAAAGGTCATCAAGATATAAATGAGTTGAAAAAATTATTTTTAAAAAACACACAACGCAGCTGCAAGGAAATCTATAGAAAGAAGGAAAAGAGCTAAATTCATGTTTAGTTTAAAATATAATTTTCCTGAGAAATGATACATTTCTTGATTTTATTTTAAAACTGTAGCGCAGAAAAATATTTTAAGCCAGTTGGAACAGAATTCCAAATAGCAGGGCCACTCACAGAGACAGTGCTGTGAAAAAGTATTTGCCCCCTTCTTGATTTCTTTTTTTTTTCTTGCATAATTGTCACACTTAAATGTGTCAGATCATCAAACAAATTTTAATATTTGACAAAGATAACCCGATGAAAGACAAAATGCAGTTTTTAAATGACGATTTCATTGACTGAGGGAAAAAGCTATCTAAACCTACTTGGCCCTATGTGAAAAAGTACTTGCCCCCTAAACCTAGTAACTGGTTGTGCCACCCTCAGCGACTACAACTGCAATCAAGCATTTGCGATAACTGGAAATGAGTCTTTCACATCGCTGTGGCCCACTCTGCAGAATTGTTTTAATTCAGCCACATTGGAGGGTTTTCGAGCACGAACGGCCTGTTTAAGGTCATGCCATAGCATCTCAATCAGATTTAAGTGCGGACTTGGACTAGACCACTCCAAAACCTTTAATTTGTTTTTTTTTTTTGCAGCCATGCAGAGGTGGACTTGCATTCTCCTTCAGGATTTTCTGGTAGAGAGCAGAATTCATGGTTCCATCATTGGGCCTCCTGCAGCCCCAGACCATCTCAACCACCACCATGTTTGACTGTATTAGGTCTGGACGCACACCTTCCAAAAGATTTTGGTCGGCCACATATTTTCCCAAAAGTTTGGGGATCATCAAGATTTTTTGGTGTTAGAGAGAGCAGAATTCCCATGGTTTTTGCCATCAGTAACAGCAACTTTAACTGTCCTGCAGGGCCTGAAGCAGGGCAAAGCAGCCCCAGACCATCTTCACTACCACCACCATGTTTGATCTTTCAAGTCTAAAGCTTCACCTGTCAGACAGGTTCTATTTGTTCTTGAAGTGATTTCTTGATTCACTACTTCACTCTGTCAGGGTTCTGGCATTCACCGGGTCTGGCAGTAATTCATGTTGTTCTGGGTTCTTTTGTGACCTCAGGCCTGGGTGTGGCTAGTGAAATTGAACTAAAAAAATGTGCCTAATTTTCACATAGGGCCAGGTAGGTCAAAAATTAAAATTTGTTTGATGATCGGAAACATTTAAGTGTGACATTTAAGTGTGACAAAAAAAAAGAAAGAAATCAGGAAGGGGGCAAATACTTTTTCCCAGCACTGTATATTGCTAAAACAAATTAATTATAGCCAGTTTGGGGAGAAGGCATTGACAGAATCTGTTTCAGTCAGAATGAAAGTCAGCATTAAAATGAAATAAATTTTAAAGACTGATGATTGAGCATGATTTTTGATGAAAATACACTTAAAATTGCAGCAAGGCAAGCTTATATATTTTATCCAAAATGCCTACAAAATTTAAACTGGGAGGCATATGATCATGGCAACGTAAGCTCTTGGAAACTGTAACACAATGCTTCCTAAGATTCTATTCAATTTAGTAGGGAGATTAGAACCCCAAAAAGTAATGCTGTATGAAATATAAGGGTAAACTATAGTATAATACAAATTACATGCTGTGTGTTCATTAATTGTCTGTCTTATTTTAGCTATAATACCTATGTTTTTAGAAATTTTAGACAAGACTTGTTGCATATGCATTTTCCAAAACGATTCATCGACGAAAACACCCATAGAACAAGTGTGAGATAGAGAATTTATTTGATTACTATCCACTCTTATATCCTAGTCGCTGATGTTGACTCTTTTTTCGGTGTTTATCAAAACAATAAAAGTATTATTTTTTACATTTTACAATAGTTGAACCCCATTCCCAAAAAAGTTGGGATGCTGTGTCAAATGTAAATAAAAACAGAATGCAATAATTTGCAAATCACCCAAACCTTAAATTTTATTGAAAATAGAACAAAGACATCATATTAGATGTTTAAATTGAGAAATTTTATTATTATTCAAAAACTATCTGATCATTTTGAATTTTAAGTCAGCAACACGTTTCAAAAAAGTTGGGACAGTGGCAACAATAGGCTAGAAAAGTATTGTGTGAAAGAAACACGTGGTGGAACATCTCACAGCTAATTTGGTTAATTGACAACAGGTCAGTCACACAATTGGGTGTTACTGAGAAGTCTTTAAGAAGTAAAGATTGCGCGAGCTTCACTACTCTGTGAAAGACTGCATGGGCAAATAGTGCAAAAAATTTAAAGTTGGGATTCATTGAAAATAAATACCAATAAAATTGGTCAGTATGGAAATTTCATGATATGTTGAAGGTATTCACTCATATAACAAGAGAAAAGAAGTTTCATGCTACTTGATATTCGCTTTCCCAATGTTGGAAAGTAGCTTGCTCCTTTTCCACCATAACCAGTCCGCCGCTAGTCTCATTTTCCATGATGTCACATACAGGTTGTGTACTCTGAAAGTACCCAGATTTTCCATAGTTATGATACAGTGAAAACAGAAAATTGTTTTCAATTTTGTTTATCAAGCCTGACAAGTCCAAAAATTTAGAAATCTTAATAGATTTCTTCCAGATCTCCCCGTAGTTCATAGTTTTAAATCCCATCTTTAAATCTTAATTTTTTTTTGCTGCTTATTTTGATTCGTTCCGTACCTGCAAAAAGTAGGTCCGGTCGCCATGCTGGCTGTTGTGCGCTGGCTATACCCTATTCACGTACTGTGTCTACGTTCTGCTGCTGCAATTACATCGACAATCTCAATTATCTCAGGCGTACCGGTGACCGAATTTTGACTAGAAAATGGCAGAAGAACCACAAAATGATCTCTTTGTGGACTTTGAAGAATTTATTGATGACGATGATGTGCATGCTGAAGAAGATGAAAGCAACGAACAATGAACATGAACAATATGTATTCCTGCGCAAGTTAAATTACTTCCTAAGGGTTGGCAATGAGCGAGAGGTTGCCTGTCCGCCTAGCCTACTCCACAGGCGTAGCAAGTGCTGCCGATTCTGCTCAGTGCAGCTAGCTGGTTGGGTTTGCACAACAGCCGCATCACCACGGATTAATCTTGTTGCTCAGCTGCTGCGCTGCTGCTGAATGACACGTCGGCTCTGGCTACAAAGACAGGCCCTTGGACTGAGAGAATACATTCTAAAAATCTTCCCTTTTGTTTTGTCATCGCTCTTATCAAGTCTAATAATCGAAAAAATATCATAATAAATTAAGGTATCAGTCCTTCCCCTTATTTAAACGTGATTTACGTCAGATCGTTTATATGTCCATGTTAATCTTCAATGTAGTATATAATCAAATACGGGTCATTCCATATGAAGTCAACCAGAGGTCCCCAGGTCACCGACTCAGATTTGGCTCAAATTTATTTTGGGAGTACCTCTATATTCATAATGAACACATGTAAAATTTTAGGCTCCTATTCCAAGGGGTTTCCGAGATATGGTGCCCCAAAAATCAGGGGCCATGCCCCAAGCGACTTGTGAACGTTAATTTATAGGGATTTTGGAGGCCAATATCTTTGGAACCAATCATAGTCATGGGCTGAAAATTGCTACCCAGGGTATTTTGGGTGCAGGCTTTCAAATCTTTAATCAAAATATATCTGTCTCTTTTCATTTTCAAGATATTGGCCTCACAAATATGAACATTTTTAAGGGTGGAAATCAAAAATTCAGTTTTCAAGGATCCCCCATGAGGGCAGGATCCCTTCCAGAGGCTAAATTGTGCTGGATTCCTTATACTTGAGGACAGGTGTGTCTGTACAAGGAAGATTAACTGCATCCAAGGCATAATAGTGGAGTTAGAAGACCGTGAAATAGGTCCTAGCTGAAAAAGTCACTTTTTTGCCAATTTTGGATTGGCAAGTTCACCACGTGGACAGTTACCCACAGTAATGAAACTTGTTCTACATGAATGTATATATCTCGGCTTTATTTGATCAAAGTTACAACTTGTTTTCTGATCTCCTTCACTATTTAGTCATGCTATGAAATAAAGGGCTTTTTTTTTGCAAAAAAGCCCCCCCCATTATGCCTTTTGTTTTGAAAGAATGCCATAAGGTGAAGCTAATATAAGTTGTATGCTATTGTTTTAGTACCATCCATCTTAAGATTCACCTTATAGGTCAAGTGAGATGCTTAGTATGTGGCCATTTGCCCATAACTGACCTATAATGATCACAAATGCGAGAAAGCTAGATTCCAAGAACTGTCAACCAAGATTACCGATCACAACAAAAGAGCTTATTATAAAAATGATGGTAACTTCTTCTGAATTAGGGTAGTTTCTGTCCTGGTTTCAAGTTGAACTTCGTAGCCATTTCTTCTTCAACACTTTTCAGGGATTCTGAAAATAAAGTGTATCACAGTGAGAAAAGTGAACTTCCTTACAGTAAATTAATAACATCTGTTCTCTGTTATGCAAAAAGGAATGCAGGATGATGCCACCGTGAACTTACTTGTGTACACTTTTTTGTGATGGAAACAGATTCGGTCATCTTCATTGAATATGACATTGCACCAAGTCAAAAGTGGTCTGTTGGCTGGTTTAAGGTCACCGAATGAAATTTGTCATGTCTTTCTGCAGTTTGTATTTTTGTCGCATTCCTCATCCAAGGAAATCCCAATTTTACACCTGTCAGAAGCCATGCTGAAGCTTCAATGAATGAATCAATTAGCTACCCTATTGTGAGGTGATGCAATACCCATTGAAGATGATGCAATACACGGGCGATCTGATGCAATATGCATGGAAGATGATGCAATACCTGGAAAATCCTAGGGAGGTAATGCAACATCATGTCAGATGCCAGATTATCTTGGGAAATTATGTAACTTTTTTATGAGAAGTGTTATGTATGAGTATTTTATGTACAGCATTGTATATCATTTGTAAATGAAGATTTGTTCCATGCTGTTTTTGCTGCCTTGCAAGTCAGCTATTTATTTTGTTCATTTAGCACCCTCTGGTGGTATGTCTGTGTAACAGTCTATTTTGCATGGTCTGATGCAATACCACTTGTTTGTGATGAAATAGACAAGTGCTTTCTTGAAGCTTCTGGCATCTTCCTGCCTGGAGGGGGCAGGATTACCCAGGAATCCTGTAGATCTTTCCAGAATGTTGCTAGTTTATATAAATACTGCGATTTTGGTCAGAGGAGGCAGAGTTTTTGTTTTGGCAACAGAGTTGCAAGTGGCATTAGAGTATTATTATAAGATTAAACAGTGGATTATTTGTGGAATTTTTTTTTTCTTAGTGAAGAATAAATGTGTTTAAGTTGTCATTGCTGGTTTTCTTTGTTGTGATTTTCAAGTCATAACAAATTGGAGGTTCTACCGAGATAAACCATTCATTGGATCAACGATTGGATTCACCAAAGATTAAAGCTGAACTATTATTTTAAATCTTGTGACTATTTGAAAAACCAGCAATCATGACTTTTGATGTTGAAAATTTTTTGAAAACTCCAACCCAGGAATCAATTGTGCTGGCAAAGAAGAAGGACTTGCTGCAAATAGCCTCAACCCTTGGATTATCTGATGTGAAATCATCAATGAAGAAACAAGAAATATTCAACATTTTGGTACAACATTTCATCGATGAAGATATCTTTGGGGAAGAAGCAGCAGAATTGATTAAAGATGTGGAGGTGCCTGCAACAGAGCTGCAAAGACTTGAATTTCAGCTACGCCTGAAAAAACTGGAAGAAAGAAGGAAGGAGAGAGAACTGGAAGAAAAAAGGTTGGAGATGGAGAGAGAACTGGGAGAAAAAATGTTGGAGAAGGAGAGAGAAATGGAACAAAGAAGGTTGGAGAGAGAACTGGAAGAAAGAAGGATGCACTTGCAGTTCGAATTGGAAATGAAGAAAATAGAAGCAGGTACTGTTTCAAAATCTTTTGGACTTTCTGATCATTTTGATGTGGTTAAACACATCAGACTTGTTCCTCCTTTCCTAGAAAATGATGTAGACCAATATTTTACCCATTTTGAAAAAATTGCTGAAAATTTGAAATGGCCAAAAGAGCATTGGACAATGATCTTACAAAGTGTTCTTACTGGTAAAGCTAGGAAAATCTATAACCAGTTATCTGTCCAACAGTGTTCTGATTATGATTTTGTCAAATCTGCCATTCTGAAGGGTTATGAATTGGTCCCTGAGGCTTACAGGCAAAAATTTAGGAATTCTCGCAAAGAAGCCAGTCAAACTCATGTTGAATTTGGCAGGTTGAAGGAACAGTTGTTTGATCAGTGGTGTAATTCCATGAAAGTTGAGAAAGATTTTGACAGAATGAGGCAACTTATTTTGGTTGAGGAATTTAAAAGGTGTGTCCAGCCTGATATTAAGATTTTCCTTGAGGAGAAACAAGCCAATACTTTGCAAGATGTTTCCACCCTGGCTGATATTTATGCACTGAATCATAAGTCTTCTTTTGTCCAAAAATCCACTTTTTCTAAATTTCAAAGCAAGTCTCAGTCCAAGACTTCTTCTAATAACACTTCTAATGATTCCAAGGCCACTTCTGAGAGGAAGCCTTCCAGTGAGAAGCAAACCTCTGATTCTTTACCCTCTGTGTCTTGCCAATACTGCAAAAAGCAAGGTCACCTTATTTCTGAGTGTTATGCGCTCAAGAAAAAACAACAACGAGAAGAAACCAAGCCAACTGCTTTCACTAGGAGAGAATCTTTTGTATCAAAGGTCAGTTCGTCTGATCTTCTACCTTCTGTGTCTGATTCCGTTATGGAGAGTTTAGAGCCATTCATCACCGATGGTTTTGTCTCACTTTCACATGATTTTTTTTTATCTGCTCCTGTTCGAATTCTAAGGGATACTGGGTCTTCCCAATCTCTTATTCTTGCAGATATTCAGCCTTTTTCGGACAAATCGTCTACTCAGGCTAATGTCCTTATTCAAGGAGTAGAATGTGGTTTTACAAGTGTACCTCTCCATAATGTTCATCTCAAATCAGACTTGGTCTCTGGGCCTGTTACTGTTGGTGTTAGGTCTTCTCTTCCTTTCAAAGGTGTTCATTTGCTTCTTGGTAATGATCTTGCTGGGGATAAGGTTGTTCCCTACCCTGTTGTAACTGACACTCCTTTGATTGATCAAGAATCTGAATCTATAGAGGAGGAAATTCCAGACCTCTATCCTTCATGTGCAGTTACTCGTTCTATGGCCAAAAAGGCTATTCAAGTTGATGCTGACCTGGACTTCAACCTGGCTGACACCTTCATTGGGCAGTCTTTTCATCAGGAACCTTCCAGTCCTGAGATGTCTGGGAAATCTTCAGACTTGTCCTTGTCAGGTCATTCTAATGACATTCTGTCTCGGAAACAACTTATTCAGGAGCAACAACAAGCTTGTGATCTAGCGCATCTTCTACCACAGGCGTCAAGTGAACAAGAGGCTACTCAAGTTCCTGTCTATTTTTACTACAAAAATGGTGTGCTTATGAGAAAGTGGCGTCCACCTGATGTATCTGTAGATGAAGAGTGGATGATCACCCATAAAATTGTTCTTCCAAAGTCTTAACATCAAGAAATTCTTAGTCTGGCCCATGAAAATCCTATGTCAGGTCATTTGGGTGTCAAGAAGACCCTTCAACGTGTCAGGAATAATTTCTTCTGGCCTTCCATGAGGTCCGATGTACAGGAGTACTGCAAATCCTGTCATACTTGTCAAATGGTCGGGAAGCCGAACCAGAATATTCCAAAGGCTCGACTTAAGCCCATTCCCACTTTTGAAGAACCTTTCAGTCGGATCATCATTGACTGTGTTGGACCATTGCCGAAGACTAGGTCTGGTTGTGAGTACCTACTGACTATCATGTGTGCTTCCACCGGTTTCCTGAGGCAATTCCACTTCGAAATATCAAGGCAAAGACTATCATCAAGGCTCTTACCAAGTTTTTCAGCTTTGTTGGTCTTCCTAAGTCTATTCAGTCTGATCAAGGGTCAAATTTCATGTCCATCTTCTTCTTTTTGCTGCCCGTGAAGCTGTTCAGGAGTCTCTTGGGTTCAGTCCTTTTGAGCTTGTTTTTGGGCATACAGTCCGTGGACCGCTGAAGTTTCTGAAGGAAAAGTTTCTGGCCGAAGATGATGT
Organism: Gymnothorax javanicus; assembly: GCA_029692085.1. NCBI lineage: Eukaryota > Metazoa > Chordata > Actinopteri > Anguilliformes > Muraenidae > Gymnothorax > Gymnothorax javanicus. The sequence continues at coordinate 17,885,182 of CM056202.1, forward strand.
CCCAATGAATTTGCTTCAGTATGTCTCTGACTTCCGTAATTGTCTCTCTAAGGCTTGTGACTTTGCTAAGTCTAATCTCAAAGAGGCTCTGGGCAAAATGAAAGCCAGATATGACCTTCATTCCCAAGACAGAAGTTTTAAAGCTGGTGACAAAGTCCTGGCGCTTTTGCCAGTTCCTGGAAACCCTTTAAGAGCCCGATATTTCGGCCCTTACACTGTCCTCAAAAAGGTCAGTGATCTAAATTACGTCATTTTAACCCCTGGAAGGAGGAAACAAAAACAAATGTGTCACATCAACATGCTGAAAGAATACATTGACAGAGACACTCAGCAAAAGCCAGTCAATGTGGTAAATACGATTGAACTGGAAAATTCTGAAGAAGATTGTGACTGGCCCTTGGAAAATGAACCTGGTCCAGCCAAACTTGAAAATTCAGACATTCTTCAAAATATTGACAGCAAGTTGTCCCACCTGGACCCTTTTCAACAACAACAGCTAAAGCAGCTCATATTTGAATATAGTCACATATTCCCCGACGTTCCATCAAGGACTGATATGGTTTACCATGATGTCATCCTACAAGATGATGCCAAGCCTGTAAAACAGCATCCTTACAGAATGAATCCAGAGAAGCAGAAATACCTTAAACAAGAAGTCAAATATCGGCTGAAAATGACTTTGTTGAACCAAGTAAGAGTGACTTTTGTAAAGCTACAGTTGTTTACTTAGGTCATATCGTAGGACAGGGTCAAGTCAAACCAATTGATGCAAAAGTAAAAGTTATCACTGAATTTCCTGAGCCTACAACTAAAAGACAACTAATGAGATTTCTACGGATGGCTAGCTACTACAGAAAATTCTGTAAAAATTTCTCGATCATTTCTGAACCTTTGAAAAATTTACTGAAGAAAAATGCAAAATTTGTTTGGGATGAAAAATGTCAAAATTCATTTGACCAACTGAAAGCTATCCTCAAAAATGCACCAGTTATCTTATCTCCTAATTTCAAAAAGGAGTTCAAGTTGGCTGTTGATGCCAGTGATATTGGTGCAGGCGCAGTTTTACTGCAAGAAGACACTGATGGAGTAGATCATCCCGTTTGTTACTTTTCCAAAACGTTTGATAAACATCAGAAAAACTATTCAAAAATTGAAAAAGAATGTTTGGCACTTGTTTTGGCTTTAGAACATTGAAGTCTATTTGACTTGTTTAGCTACTTCCATCAAAGTCTTCAGTGATCACAATCCCCTCACATTCTTGCATGAGATCAAAAACAAGAATCAAAGATTACTGAGATGGAGTTTGTTTTTGCAGGAGTATGATTTGGATATTTCTCACAACAGGTGAGAACCAATGAAAATTGGTGAAAATTGCACTGGTTGTTATGTATATGATTGTTATAATGATCAATGATACCTTTTGTGTAAAGTTCAAGATTATACTGATTATAAAACTGTGTTAATTTTAACAAAAGAAAGCTTTTAGCAAACCTTTCTTTTCTTAAAGGGGGGTGTTATGTATGAGTATTTTATGTACAGCATTGTATATCATTTGTAAATGGAGATTTGTTACATGCTGTTTTTGCTGCCTTGCTGGTCAGCTATTTATTTTGATCATTTAGCACCCTCTGGTGCTTTGTCTGCGTAACAGTCTATTTTGCATGGTCTGATGCAATACCACTTGTTTATGATGAAATAGACAAGTGCTTTCTAGAAGCTTCTGGCATCTTCCTGCCTGGAGGGGGTGGGATTACCCAGGAATCCTGTAGATCTTTCCAAAATGTTGCTAGTCTAATAAATGCTGTGATTTTGGTCAGAGGAGGCAGAGTTTTTGTTTTGGCAACAGAGTTACATAGTGGCATGAGAGTGTTATTATAAGATTAAACAGTGGATTATTTGTAGAAGTTTTTTTTTTCTTAGTGAAGAATAAATTTGTTTAAGTTGTCATTGCTGGTTTTCTTTGTTGTGATTTTCAAGTCATAACAGAAGGCACTGTCTATTTAAAACTTCTAATTGCAGAACAAAGGGGATAATAATGGGCGTTCTTACCCCAAAACGCCTATATTTGATAACATGATTAAATAGTGAAGGAGATGAGAAAACAAGTTGTAATTTTGAAAAAATAAAGCCAAGATATATACATTTATGTGCTACAAGTTTCATTACCATGGGTAACTGCCCACATGATGAACTTGCCAATCCAAAATTGTGGTGCAGTCAATCTTCCTTGTACAGACACACCTGTCCTCAAATAGAAGGAATACAGCACAATTTAGCCTCTGTAAGGGATCCTGGCCTCATAGAGGGCCCTGAAAACTGAATTTTCGATTTCCACCCATAAACATTTTCATATTTGAGAGGGTAATATCTTGAGAATGAAAAGAGGTAGATAAATTTTGACAAGAGATTCTGAAAGCCTGCACCCAAATCACCCTGGAGAGTAATTTTCAGCCCATAACTATGATTGGTTCCAAAGATATTGGCCTCCAAAATCCCTATAAATTAACATTCACGATTCGCTTGGGCATGGCCCCCGATTTTTGGGGGGCCATATCTTAGAAACCCCTTGGAGTAGGACCCTAAAAATTTGCATGTGTTCATTATGAATATAGAGGTACTCCCAAAATAAATTTGAGCCAAATCTGTCGGTTACCATGGAAGATTCTTGTACATTGGTTGAGTTCATATGGAATGACCCATATATAAGAAATTGAGTTTACATTAGTGGCTTAAAACTCTTTAAAACAGAAAAATATGAGTTTAAATACAAAAAATTGAAGATAAATGTTTCTCCATTGTAATTTATCCATCTCAAGTAAAGTACGACTCAATTTGAACCTTAAATAACAAAATATAAAGCTTAGAGAGAGACATCGTATTTCTATTGACATGTACACTGCACACAAATTCACAGAGCAGAGCTTGCAAAACCCGTATGTGACGTCACACGAAACGGACCTCTTTCCTAGCATCACGGTTGTATTCACGCTCCGATCAAGTACTGTCCTTTCGCGTGTTTTCCCATTTTCTCGTATCGCTAATGTAACGGAATGACATTTCATTGCATTCTTTGTATTTTAAGCTTTCCATTGTTGTTGAAATGGCCATATTTCAGCTTTTCTATTCTCAACTTTAAGAATTATGTTTCTAACTTTAAAATTGCAAATATTTGGGAATTTTTTCCTTTATGATACATAATATGATTCAGAGAATCCAGAGAAATCTCTGTATGCAAGGGACATGGCCAAAAACAAATATTGAATGGCCATGAGGTGTAGGCCCTCAGGAGGCACTGCATTGAAAAAGTCAGGTTTCTGTAGTGGAAATCACTGCAGGGGCTCAAGAACACTTCTGTTAACTACTGCTGGTGAATAGTATTAGTCGCTGCATCCACAAATGCTCAAGGGGGACAACTCAAATGTTGTTATCATTTACAGAACCTCCCCTGGGTGCTTGTTGAGTTGTCCTTGGAGACCACTCCCCAAACCAAAGGAGACACACTCCATTCCTCATATTGAGGCAAAATTGATCTCCCTGGGTGTCAATAATAAGGTTCTGGCTATTGAGGGCAACTCAGGGTGTCCATTAGCCTTCAGTCTTACAAGATCATCTAGAGCACTGAGGGGAATTTTATGGTTTAATGCCCATTGTTGTAAAAAAGCCTTCAGTGAGCCTTGTGGGTTTTCTTCCTCACTGCAGGAGTCACTTGTCTCATCCATTGGTTCCTTCATGGGCACATCCTAAACTTCAAGGTCTGCAGCAGTAACAGCAATACTGCAGTTGTACTCCTCGGAGGTGCTTACAGAACTGGCTGAAAGTATCATGGGTTCCTCTTCATCCTCCTGCGCTAGTTCTTGCTGTGCCCTCTTCCACTGCCTTGTATAGGTCTGCCTTTCTCGCCTTAGATTCATTCTGTATAAATGCTACATGATTTTGTGACTATTTCAGGCAAGTTTTTTGCATTTGAGCGCAACTTTTAATTGAACTCCCTAAAGCCCAAAATCCCCCTCGCTTTAAGGCCAGCATTACAGGATTTTCAATCGCATGCAGTGAGCCTCTGACCAGAAACATATAATTGCTTTCAAGCTGTTCCTGTTTAAGGTCGCTTTTTTAATAATCACACAATTTATTTACTGAATAGTCAAGATCAATATATAAGCCAGTAATTATTAAGATATGACAGATGGGCTACATTGACAATGTTCTTATGGAAATTTTGCAGACATAGAAAAAAAATGTAATTATCCAGTACTTTCTGCGGGTTCCATCTCCCATTTTAGTAATTTTTTCAGCAGTGCAACCTAATTATATCCCCGAAATCCCCGAGTTTCAGGGATATCATGGTTTCGTCCCACCCGCTGCCGCGTCCACCGCCGCCGCCGCCACCGCGTCTGCAGATTTTAGCTGTTAGCGTGATAACTCACAAAATACATTGGCTTCTCATTTTTAGCATATGGGTAGATATGGTAGAGAGGATGAACTGATTAGATTTTGGGCAAGTATGCACTCCTAGGTTTGCCACCAGGTGGCGCTATATATTGAAAAAATCAGTTTTTTAACCATATCTCTGGAACAATTACTTACACAGACCTCAAATTTGCCTCATATTATAGGTCTAGTAAAGGGGAATCTAATAGGGCCTTTGAGGATTGGGGAATTTCGGGGATATACCCCTTGCTGTTGGCCGCCGACAGCGTAGGCCTAGTTTATTTTAAGATAAATGCCCCTGTACTTCTGGCACTTAGGTCCCTGGAAGTGTTGACCTTATTAAATCTTGTGAAGCATGCTGCCTGGATAGGCCATCTGCATTCTAGTTGGTGCCCCCAGTGACACTGTAATCAAACATGGCAAACTCAGCCAACCAGCGCTGTTCTGTAGCTCCCAATTTGGCTGTATTTAGATGGCATATGGGGTTGTTGTTCATCCACACCACATATTTGTTCCCCAGCAGGTACTCATGGAATTTCTGGGTTATGGCCCACCTCATGGCCAAGAACTTAAGCTTCATGGAACTGTAATTCTTCTCGGCAGGGTGGAGGCTGCGACTGGCATATGCAATAGGCCTGACTTTCCCATCCTCCTCCAGGGATAAGACAGCCCCCAGTCCATCAAGGCTGGCATCAACTTCTAAGATAAATGGAAGATTAAAGTTAGCGTAAGCCAACACAGGATGACACAAGCTTTGCCTTGAGGTCCCAAAAACTGTTCACATTGGGCAGTCCAAGCATCTTTCAAAGAAACAACCTGGCCTCTACAGTTTTTTGTCCCAGTCAGCTCAGCAACTATCTTATGCAGGGGTGCAGCCAACTTGGAAAATCCTTGTAAAAACCTTCTATAATAGCTGGCAAACTCAAGGAAAGATCGTAATTCGGATACAGTACCTGGAGTGGGCCAATCGGCAGCTGCATCAACTTTTCTTGGGTCTGCAGAAACACCTGCTGTTGAAATCACATAGCCCAAGCACTGTACCTCCTTTTTGAAGTGGCATTTTTCCAATTTCGCATTTAAACCGTCCCACTGCAGTCGGCCCAAGACTAGATCCAAACAACTGAGGTTCTCATCAACTGTGGACGAATAAACAAAAAATCTTCAAGATAAAACAGTAAAGAAAGGCAATGCTGGTCGCCAAATATCTGCTCCATCAACCATTGAAGCGTACTGGGGGCACTGCACAAGCCAAATGGCATCCTTTGAAACTCAAACATAAGGTCATTCTGCATGAAGTCACCCAGGGCTCCCATGACCATGGATTTTCTTCAAACTTTGATAGAAAGTTGCTTTGGGTGCCAAATGAAAAAATACCAAGTTTAAGCTCAATCGGCCCACTAGTTTAGATTTTCTGGGGGCTCAAAAAAGTGGGTGTGGCACCCGGTTGCCAACATTTGCATTTTTTTCCATTTCTAACGGGCTGTAACTCTATAACTAATGAAGCAAACCCCATGGTTTTTTTCCGGACTTGTTCTCTAGGCACTGTATCACCCTTTATAGCCAATCAAAGTAGTTTTAACCCTTTTATGGTGGTTTTATAGGCTCTCAAAAATGCTACTTTTACAAAACGGTATCAAAACATACACATTTAAGGGTACCATTTTCACACCCATCTGTTGATAAGTGGATTTATGGTTATATCAGCTATTAGTAATGGTCAAGAGCTTTCTATAGCCACCAATTAATATTCTATAGCATTTATAATTCTTTGGTAATATTGACCCTTATTATAACCCCCTGTGGGGGTTGACCCTTTTTTGACCCCTTTTTTCAAGATTTGGGTATCCTTCAATTTTAATGAAACCAATATTTTTGGAAAGCTCTTGATGTGTACTGCCTCCAAATTACAGTTCATTATGGAACTAGCATACTTTCACTAAAAAATTGATGCATCTGTACCATATATTTTCAATATTTTTGTGTTGCAAATTGAACAAAGTAGTGCAACAGAAGATGACAGACAAACTAGTGAGTTGCTGTTTTTGTTGCTATCCTTCCAAAATAGACATCAGTGATTCCTCAATAATTGTATAGGTGGCACGACATGCTAATGAGCACGTCTTGAGACAATGGCCTCCCAAGTTGGTAAAAATACCTCTCAAATTTTGCTCTGTTGGAAACTTCCGCAACTTAAACGATTGTCTTAAAAAGACATACGTGAGGTGAGTATTGGGCACAGGGACTAAAAAGCATCCCTTCAGAAAACATAACTTAATCAAGATAAGAAGTAGTGAAGCCATTAATCTTTCCTCAATGTACTGAGTCGGGCATACATGTGATTGCATGTAAAAGCCTGCACATTATGACATACATATGGCCTGCAAACCAATTTGTGAAATAGAAACAGGTGAAAGGCTTTGTTGTAAAGATGGATGTATTCACTCAATACTCTGCAGCAGGCAGAGATTGCAGTGCTCTCTAAAATATTTTTAAGCCGGATGGTTTAAAACTACCTGAAACTGAAATTGGACTTTGGACCTGGAGAATGCATTATTCTACTCGACTTTGCTGAGAACTATTCTTTCATTGTCCAAGACACTGCCCAGGGATACCATTGGGACAACACCCAGGCCATATTGCATCCATTCACAGTTTGCTACAAAGATCAGGGAAATGATTTCTAAGTCTGTGTTATAAGTGATAATATGAAACATGACACAGTTACAGTGCACTGCTTTTTTTGTCATGTTTTGCCACTGATACAAAAGCTGACGCACAAAACGTTTTAACTCTTTCCGAAGGTCAAGATCCAACAAGTGTTCAACAAACTGATCCATGAGAAGAGTGGAGACATGTGGGCACAGCGTTCAATCTTATCCATGTAGCAGCACAAAGCATGTGAAAACCTTTGCAGAGACTCGCCTTCCTGCTGTTTTCCGGAAAAGAAACTTTGGTGCAAAGAGATAAAAGATTATGAACAAGCATACATTTATTGAATAGTCAAAATTATCTTAGGGTCCTCTTTCTGTCTTGGGCCTGTACTTAACCTCATCCTTAGCCTCTCCCTCCAAATGATCATATATAAAACAGGCTTGATCAACAGGCTTCCTACGCCTGATCTTCAGTGTAGCCCTCATCTCCTCAATCCAATCCTCCATAGACGTCCCCGACGTTCCCCTAAAAATTGGACAGTTTCTTTCTCCAGGTATATAAAGCAAACGTTCAGTAGGAGGATGATCTTCACACAGAGAGTGTTGGGGCCCATCTAGGCTTGCAGACCCCGACGCCATATATGACAGAAAGCCAACTACCCCCCATTCCCAAATAAGCTGCTCCTTCTCTGCCTGAAGTCACTGGACCAAGTCCTGAAGTTACTGCAATTCACTGGTCATACTTATAGGAGGCACAGAGTCAGGCAAAGTCTATGCAGTGGTGCAGCTCAAGCTTGAGGACCCCAGACAAGACGCTTTGATGTACAGCAGGTCCCCTGATGTGCACACTGCTGCTGTATTTTACCAACATAAAACTCAGACATTTTACAAATAACAAAATCTTATCTCTGACACTCAAAGTGCTAAATGCGGGTCCTGTCGATTGCCCAAAATGTAACCGAACCCCAATTGAGACCTAATTTTATGATTTAAAATAAAACCAACCCATTGGTACTGTAACCAGACAAGAATCCCGCTGAGAAATACCTTATAGCAAAAGTTCACCCAAAAATGAAAATTCACTCATCATCTACTCACACCAAGGCTAATCGAAAGGTCCATGAATTTCTTTCTTCCTCAAAACACTTTTGGAGTTACAAAGAAAAACAGCATTGAAGACAAATCCAAATCAATTGAAGTCATTGGAGACCACTTTTTCAAGCGTAAAAAATAACATTTAAAAACCACGAAATGCCTCCATACTGCTTGTGCGGCATAATCCAAGTGTCCGTAGCCCTGTTACAACTAGTAATGTAACAACGTCGCATAATGTAACAGGTGTTACACTATGTGTTTTTGTTACATTTTGCATCGACTATCCTACACATAATGTAACAATATGACGCATAGTGTAACATTTTTACTAATGCATAATGTTACAATTTTTGATGCATAGTGTAACAACATTTTCTAATGCATAATGTTACAACCCCTTCAACGCATAATGTAACAACACCATACTAAACCACTAATCGGACCAAACGCATCAACAACTCAATAAAACAGGAATAGGTATCAATCTTACATTTTGTCAGGCTCATGAATACTTAGGCTACACATATGTAAACCCTCACCAGGGGCTGATCTCTAAATCCAGGAAAAAAGTTGTCATTTTCTATGTTTTAAAGAGGGTTGACATGGTTGTTGTGTCTCACCAGCACAATTCTGCACAATTGTGGGAAACTCGTAAGTTCCTTGTGTGGTACGGTGAGCTTTAGAACAGACTGTCCATGTGCCATGGACTTACATTGTTTCAACTCAAACTACATTGTTGACTACCCACATGCATCATCGATGATTTTGTACCCATTGCCTCATGACATGGTGCCAAAGCCAATGGGATGTCCAAAGAGCAAAGCAACTAATCAGTCATTCTTATCTATTTCTCACCCCTATTCTCTCAGCTACCACTATCTCATGCCCCTATAGCAGGGGTCACCAACTCTGTTCCTGGAGAGCTACCACCCTGTAGGTTTCTGCTCTATCTCCAAATCGGCACACCTGATTCAAGTAATTAGCTGCTTAATTGCCCAGCTCGTGATCTTGGTAAGTAGCTAATTAGTTGAATCAGGTGTGCTGAATAGGAGGTAGAGAAGAAACCTACAGGATGGTAGCTCTCCAGGAACAGGGTTGGTGACCCCTGCCTGATAGCCATTTTACTGTAGGAACATACGGAACGCCTGCATAGGTAGCCACATGTCCCATGAATTCTTCTGATTGGCTGTATCAAGTTCGGAAATCGGCAATTCGTGACTGCGCATTAATATTTAATAAGCCTCACCAATCGGCGTACGAATAGCATTACCCAGAGATGACTCCACAAACTGACTAGGCCTATGGTGGCAACTAGTGCCAAAATCAAATATTCTATTTGTATTTCGCTGTTCAATGGGACCAAGTTTGCAGGCATAGGCCGACTTAGTCAGGCTGGGATACAAAAGGGGTTGACCCTGCCACGCCCCTCTATTTGATGAAAATTCTTTGAATTTGATCAGGCGCAGGAATTCTTCGAAATTCTTTGAAATTGACCATGAATTTCAATCCAAAAGGCGGGGTCGGCCCCCTCTTTGTCTGGATCCCTGCTAGTAGGCCTTTAGGAATTGGCACAGCCTATAATTGCATTGAACTTAGGACTCTCCTACAAGTAAGAAGCACCTACGAGGGCCAACTTCGATAGGACTGTTAATATACTAGCACGATTTCCAGAATTCTGTGAATAGGAGAAGAAGACATGTTCAAAGTGTCCTCAGTGTTCATTCTCTGTACTTGTGTGTTCCTTACCAATACGGCATCAAGTACAATAAGCCAATGACATAGGCTTGAGCAGGCCTAAACCGTTGGAAGTGAAAGTACAAGACAACGAGAGTCAAGCTGATTACTACGGATGCTGAAGCTCATTTGCATGAATATCATGATGGCGTGCAAATGACCTCATTTGGGCGGCAAAGGTGGCACTTACCTATTTCCCGCGTCATTGTTAGGGGCATCCAAAGTCAGCGAATGGTATGGTGGGAAACTAGAATTGTTCTGTTGCGACTGCCCGAATATTAGCAATGCATATATTATTTGAATCTGCGTGTCTTACGCTTTAATTTGGGACTATTTTCAAAACCGTAGTGCTTAAGGGGTGTTATTCCAAGCGAACTGTTGATTTTTGGTCTTGGAGCATGAATTGGGTGAAAAAATAAGCCCATACTCACCCTCCTCATTTTGATTAAAAGGTTTTTGGGGGATGTGAGTAGCCTTAAATGAATCTCGAAGACATGCGCTTTCCAAAAATGTAAGGCCCGGTTAGGTAGAAGTCGCAGCAGTATTATGACTCCGTCTTATTGCACCTTACCTACAAACTCGAGCCTATACAAACTAGTCTTTTGGCATCAAGATCAGTCAAATTAATAATAAAATAAATAAAATAATAAAATCTCAGATTTTGTGTGACTGGAACTGCGAGGGATGGCAAATCATGCAGATCCATCTACCCTGAGCTTGAGCCAGGTATGAAAAATATAAATTTATAGACTTGCACAGATTAATCGGCAATGCTCAGAATCGGGCCGGTTTTCACATGATCGGCCATGACCTGCGACCGGCTAGTCATTCTAAAATTTGCCGGTCTAAAGCGCCAGTCTAACCACTTTGTGCAGATGTGCCCGCCCACTGATATGGAGCTGCAAATTTATGCACGCAGTTACAATATTCTATCACTAGATGGCACACCCGGATCAGTTACTGAATATTCCAAGCAATCCGAGCTCGAACACGGTTTAGAATATGGACGAGTTCACTCCAATCCCCTTTTTTCAGGAGTTACCTGAATTAAACTCCTCAGCTAAGCCTGATGTGGAAATTGCTCAATATACTTGCTCGTAGTATCTATCCAGCAGTTTAAAAAAAAAGATCTCTTGCCACAGAAAAAATCGTTGTCCTCTGTAGCAACCACTTCAGCTACAGTGAGCCAATGGTATCTTAGTAGTGTTATGGCCCCAATTAGTTATGGCGTCAATTTGTTATGATGTCACGGACAGCAAGGGATGACAGACAAAATTCTTAAACTTCAACAGATTTAATTAAACAAACACTTAGAACTAATCCACACTCTACCCTACTGACCAAGATTGAAATTTAAAAAAAAAGATAGATACAGTCCCTTGGTAATTGAGATGGGCTGCTATGTTGCGATGTCCTGGGACAGGAAAATGCTCCAACACAGGCAAAAATCCACAAAAAGCGTCACAGGTCTTGAAAAGAGTGACAGGTCTGGTCAAATGTATCCTTCCACAATTTCTCCTTGCAATTTCTCCAACTACTCCTTCTCACTCTCTCAATTTTTCTCCTTATATACTCGTTTCCAGCCCCCTCTGAGGCATGCCCAGGACATGCCCCAAACCTAGCTCCAGACTTGGCTTAACAAAAAAAAAGTCAATTCTGCCATCTAGTGGCTTTTTTTCCCCCCACATTACACCTCCATTCCAAAAGGGAAAAATTTTGACTCATAAAGGCAAAATTTTCTTTTCAATACAAAAATGGTTACACTTGTATATATATGTATACATATAATACAATATGCTAATAAACACGTGATATATATACACATACTCAAACACGGGATAAGCAATCAGCAATTACATTGTCAGTACCCTTTACATGCTTAATTTCCAAGTCAAACTCCTTTAAAATCAAACTCCAATTCAACAATCTCCGATTCTTGTTTTTCATCTACTCAAAAACATTAACAGATTGTGGTCAGTATATACAATCATTGGCTTTTGCCCTGTACAAACATAAACCTCAAAGTGTTGTAAGGATAGAACCAGAGCCAACAGCTCCTTCTCAATTGTGGAATAGTTCTTTTGGTGATGACTGAACTTCCTGGAGAAGAATGCCACGGGATGCTCAATGTCATCAGAGTCACTTCTCTGTAGGAGCACAGATCCACAAGCTTGGTCGCTAGCATCGACCGCCATTGAGAACAGTTTGTTGAAGTCAGGAGATTTGAGCACGGGGAAGTGACACAGCAGAGACTTCAGGTGATCGAAGGCTCTTTGGCATGCTTCATCCCAAATGAACTTTACGCCTTTCTTCAGTTGGTTGGTGAGACTGAGAGCAATCTCAGCAAAGTTCTTGCAGAACTTGCGGTAGCACCCGATCATTCCAAGTAAGCGGCGCAAAGCTTTTTTGTTGTTAGGAACTGGAAAGTCCATGATGGCTTGGACTTTAGCATTTATGGGTGCCACCTGACCCTGGCCTATGACGTGGCCAAGATACGTGACAGTAGCACAACCAAAGTCACTCTTGTTCAGGTTAACAGTCAGGTTAGCCTGGGTCAAGCGCTGGAACAACGTCTCTACATCTTTCAGATGTTCTTCCCAGGAGTCACTCCATGTATCAGGTCGCCGATGTACGCACCTGTGTGGCAATCCGCCGATTGTAGACTGTATCATCCTTTGGAATGTGGCTGGGGCATTTTTCATGCCAAAGGGTAGGACTTCATACTGGTATAACCCAGATGGTGTGGCAAAAGCAGAGATGCTCTTGGCCCTCTCAGTTAAAGGCACACACCAATAACCCTTCAATAAATCAATCTTGGTCAGAAACTTTGCTTGCCCTACTCTATCGATACAATCATCAATCCTAGGTATTGGAAACACATCGGTTCTAGTTACAGCATTGACTTTGCGATAATCTGTACAGAATCTAGTACTTCCAGTAGGTTTTGGAACTAGAACACAGGGTGAACTCCAATCGGAGTTAGAGGGTCTGATAATATCATGTTCTAACATGTACTCAACCTCTTTCTCAGCAATCTTTCTCTTTTCAGGATTCATCCGGTATGGATGCTGTTTTATTGGTTTGGCATCACCAACGTCTACATCATAAGAGGCTATAGAAACTCTCTTTGGAACATCAGGAAATAGATCTTTATATTTCTTGATCAACCTCTCAAACTGATCTTTCTGTGAGGGTTCTAAGTGCTGGAGTTTTACATCAAGATTTTGCAACACTTCAGAATTTGACAATTTACATGAAAGAACTTCAGCTTTAATGCTAGGTTCATCATCTTGAAACTCCCCCTCATCTTCACAAGTCTCGGCCATAGCAGGATCTGAAGTGACAGCTGCAACCCTAGCATTCCTATCATGATAAGGCTTCAGCATGTTAATGTGACACAACTGTTTTGGCTTTCTCCTATCTGGAGTCTTCACAATGTAATTGAGATCATTGAGTTTTGTCAGAATTTCATAAGGACCATGAAATCTAGCCTGCAATGGATTGGACTGCAAGGGAAACAACACAAGGACCTTGTCTCCTGGTTTAAACTCACGGCTTCTAGCCTTATGATCATACCAAGTTTTCATTTTTCCCTGACTTGATTTCAAGTTCTCTTTGGCTAGGTCACAAGCTGCACGCAGTCTTTTCTTGAACTTGCTAACATAGTCTAACAGACTGATATACGGCTCTTTCTCTTGCCATTGTTCACTCAACAATAGCAAAGGTCCTCTCACTTCATGGCCAAACACTAGCTCAAACAGACTGAATCCAGTAGACTCCTGCACCGCTTCTCTAGCTGCAAACAACAGCAAATGAACACCTTCATCCCAGTCTTTCTCATGGTCATAACAATAAGTCCTCATCATTGTCTTGAGAGTGGAATGAAACCGCTCTAAGGCACCCTGACTCTCTGGATGATAGGCACTGGAAAGAATCTGCTTCGCACTTAGTTCATACACAACCTGCTGAAACAATCCGGAAGTGAAATTGCTACCTTGATCTGACTGAATTTCCCTGGGAAGGCCAAACAACGTGAAGAATTTTATCAAAGCCTTTGAAATTGCAGTTGCCTTGATATTGCGTAGAGGGATGGCTTCAGGGAATCTGGTAGATGCACACATGATTGTCAACAAGTACTGATTTCCAGATCTAGTCTTGGGTAATGGACCAACACAATCAACAATGACCTTGGAGAAGGGCTCCCCAAATGCTGGGATAGGCTGCAATGGAGCTGCAGGTGGGTCTAACTGGTGTTTTCCAACTACCTGACAAGTGTGACAGATTTTGCAAAAGTTGGAAACATCTTTCCGAAGTCCAGGCCAGAAGAAGTGTTTCATGATCTTGTCAACAGTCTTGTTAACACCAAGATGACCTCCTAAAAAGGCAAACTATGAGCCATTGTTAAGATCTCATTCCTGTAGACCTTCGAACAACAATTTGCTTGACCACTGCCCAATCTGCATTGGCAGGGATATCAGGAGGGCGCCACTTCCGCATCAACACTCCATCCTTGAGATAATACCCAACTGGAACTGCGTCTATTTCTTCATCAGGAAGGGCTCTCTTCTTTAGTACACAAATTTCAGGATTTTCATTGGTTTGCTCCTGAATCAACCGCTTTCTGGACAGAGACAAGTCTCCAGACACATCAGAATCACCAGACCCATCTGGCTGGCTGAATAGAGAACTGATAAAAGTGTCTGATAAGTCCTCAAACGGAGAAACCATAGTAGGCTGAACAGAGTCATGAGGCGAACCACCTGAGTCATGACTATTCAATGTGCTGGACGGCACCACATCATCTTCTTCTTGAGCCTTCTTGGCCATAGCACGGGTCACTGCACAGGAAGGATACAGAAATGGGTCTTCATCGCCATCTTCAGTGCTCGGCTGTGAAGTAAGATGAACAGGGGGAACTACATTGCCCCCAGCCAGGTCATTGCCTAGCAACAGAGAAACACCCTTGATAGGTAGACTTGACATAAGTCCCACCTTTACCTGTCCTGTAACTAAATCTGACTTCAAGAATACAGAGTGCAGGGGTACAGATACAGTCCTCCCTTCAATACCTTGTACAAGTATGAAATCCCCAGAAGCGGTCTCATCACATAACTCCAAGGAGTCCATCAACAAAAGTGACTGAGAAGCTCCGGTATCCCTTGGGATATATATGGGTACAGGAGGAGAATGCTCATTCAGAGCTACAAATCCCTCTGACACAAATGGAAGAAATTCCTCCCTCACAAAGTCAGCAGTAATCAGGCTTCTTAGCCTCACAAGGAGCAGGCAATTTAGCAGATCGGTCATCTCTTACAGGGGTTTTTAACCTTGTCTTCACAAAGGCATTGGGTTTGGTATCCTTTTCTTTTTCTTTCTTAGCTTTAAGGAACCAACAGTTAGTTGTAACATGACCAGATTATTTGCAATAATTGCAAACTAGACCACTTTTGTCACTGTCAGCTTTCACACTTTGATCAGACCTTTGACTGGATTTCTGAGCACCATCACCAGATTTGTCTTTGTCTTTGGGTGAGGAATCTTGGGTATCACTGTTACCTTTCTTCTGAAATTGGGACCATCTATTTTTATTGCTAGACTGAAATTTGGACTTGTGTGTGAGAACATATTCGTCTGCAAACTTGGCAGCTGATTGCAAATTCAGTGCTTGCTTCTCATTAAGGTAGGTCTTAATATCATCCTTGACACAGTTCTTGAATTCTTCAACTAACACCATCTCTTTTAGTGAGTTGAAATCAGCCTTGACCTCCATAGAAGTACACCAGCGCTCAAAGCAAACCTTCTTCTCGTTAGCAAATTCCACATAAGTCTGATTGTCAGATTTCTTCAGACCTCTGAATTTCTGTCGGTAAGCCTCTGGAACCAACTCATAAGCTGTCAAAATAACCTTTTTGACAACCTCATAATCAGAGGAATCATCTGCAGACAAAGCCGAATAGGCTTGTTGAGCTTTACCCTTGAGGACAGTTTGCAACATCAGAGGCCAGTGTTCCTTTGGCCACTGACAACTCTTAGCTACCTTCTCGAAGCACTGGAAATACTTATCAGCCTCCTTCTCTGAGAATGGAGGCACCAGCTTTACCTCCTTGCCAGCCCGAAATTTGTTTTCAGCTTGCATTTTGATTTTTAGTAGCTCCATTTGGAGCCTTTCTTCTCTATCTAATTTTTCTAAATCGAAATCTCTCTTTATCTGTCTCTCTCCTTCTGCTCTTTCCTCTTTCTCTCTCTTTTTTCTCTTCTCTTGCAAATTTTTCTAACTCAAACTGCCTTTGTTTTTCTTTTTCCTCCCTTTCTATCTCTAGCATTTTTAATTTAAGTTCCATTTCTACATTTGGATTTTCCACTGGAAACTGTTCCAGATCTCCTGGTGCAAACACATTTTCATCAATGTAATATTCAACAATCTCTCTAGCCAGTCTTGCTTTTCGCATGGCTGGTTTTACATCTGTCAGCTCTAACTGTCTGCATATTTCTAGCAGTTCTGTCTTTTTAAAAGACTTCAAAACCTCTACGGTTGGTGATGCCAAGAAATCATCCATTGCTGTTGATCTGCCAATATATATCTAGGAAAATTCAAAAAACAATTTCACAATTTGAAATTTTAGATTTTCAATAAATGACTCGCACAATGGTCTATCCCGGACCCGAGCCCCCAATTTGTTATGGCGTCAATTTGTTATGACGTCACGGACAGCAAGGGATGACAGACAAAATTCTTAAACTTCAACAGATTTAATTGAACAAACACTTAGAACTAATCTACACTCTACCCTACTGACCAAGATTGAAATAAAAAAAAAGATAGTTACAGTCCCTTGGTAATTGAGATGGGCTGCTATGTTGCGATGTCCTGGGACAGGAAAATGCTCCAACACAGGCAAAAATCCACAAAAAGCTTCACTGGTCTTGATAAGAGTGACAGGTCCACAATTTCTCCTTGCAATTTCTCCAACTACTCCTTTTCACTCTCTCAATTTTTCTCCTTATATACTCTTTTCCAGCCCCCTCTGAAGCATGCCCAGGACATGCCCCAAACCTAGCTCCAGGCTTGGCTTAACAAAAAAAATGTCAATACTGCCATCTAGTGGCTTTCCCCCCCCCACATTACAGTAGTAAAGAAAAATCAGTTTTCTGAAGCAAAAATTCAACATGATTTTGATACTATGTCATTCTGCTATCAATTATAGTCATTACATATGAAAAACCTGTAGTTCCCTACCATAGATTTACGCATAGACGAATTCAGCACTCCCTTATATCCTTGTAAGTACTCATGTTGATAGCCAATAACTCAATAATTTACTAAGGCTCATCTGCGTAACGCACACTTATAGTTCACATCCACGTGAATCTTCTGCAGTAATAATGTATTGATTGACTAGTTTATTTTCCAATTCCAGAGAGTTTAAACTTTCCACAGTAACTGAAAGACATTGATTGGACAATAAGAATGGTATGCAATCCTGTGCGTAAAAGTAAGGTCGGTTGTATTCTCCTAATGTTGGGCATGGTTGCGCAGCTGAAAATGACGCAGTTTCAAAGAAAAAAAAGACAACCAAAACACAAATGCTGCTGTTTGCAAAAAAAAAAAAAAAAATAAAATAAAATCTGCCATTAATGTACAAATAGCCCAATTATGTGTGTGACCATAACAACAATATGGGCACTCACATTTGTTCCCATTCTGAGCCCATTGTCATGTGTGTGGTCTGTCAAATATCTTAATGCTGCTTTAAGCCTATTTATTTTAGCTTTCAGTTATTTATTCTAGGCCTGCATGGCCAATTAAGGTACCTGTTTTCATACTGAAAAATTACACATTACTATAAGGCAAATATGAATGTTCCATGGCAGCCTGTTCAAATGTGCATCTTTTTCCTAGTTGTTATTAAAAGAAAGTTCATAGCTCTGCACTTTGTAGATGTGAAGAAGACCTATGTGAATTTGCCTCAGGGGACATTTTTCCTTTTTTTCTATTCCACAAATTACCCACAAATGCTATACACCAAGATTTTTTTTATTTGTTTATTCTTTTTTTACTTTATTTTAATACTGCACCTGAAGTTATGTGAACAAAAAGGAAAATGTTTCTTAACCTGTCACTGTTTTTGTTTGTTTGTTTGACATGATTATTGAAAAGCTGGTTGTATCTTGGTTAAAATGTTCCAATAAAGGAGAGTTAGAAAATTTTGCAATATCTTGTGTGCTGTGAAGTGGTTTGGAAAAAATGAAATCTGAATCGGCCAAAATCGGTATCGGCCATCCAAGCACTCTGCAAATCGAAAAGCGGGATCGGCCCAAAAAATTGTAATCGGTGCAAGTCTAGTATAAAATTGTGTAGTGTATGCCTACACAGAGCAAATTACATGTAGAGCCTGATATTGACCAGAAAAGAAGCGACTGGTATGCCTTGATGCACTCAGATAGGCTTAAGTTTATCACATTGTGCTCCCTGGTGGCAAGAAAACACATCAAACCGGGCTGATTTTTGGTATTATGTATGCTTAGATGCCCCCGCAAACTAAATATCAAAAGTATAGCTCAAAGAATAAGGGTCCAAGAGCTGCTTGATTTCTGGTATTTCTCCTTTTGCCTGGACCTATACACACACCAAAAATCAAAGTCTAGGTCCAAAAGATAACTAAACGTGCTGTTTTGTGATGTTGACCATGTCAACGGACGATGGACGCCACACCACAACATAAGCTCACTGAGGTGAACTAAAAAGTAATGTTAAAATCCATGCAGCAGAGTCAGCTGTCAGCGACAGCGCAAGTTCTGAACTGGGGAATTTTTGGGACGGCCTGACCATGTTGATTTTTTGTAAGAAAAATCCTGTAGGTGTTCAGGACTTGTTACATTATGCGTTGAAGGGGTTGTGACATTATGCGTTAGAGAATGTTACACTATGCCTCAAAAATTGTAACATTATGCGTTAGTAAGTAAAAATGTGACACTATGCGTCATATTGTTACATTATGCGTAGGATAGTTGATGCATAATGGAACAAAAACACATCGTGTAACACCTGTTACATTATGCGTCGTTGTTACATCACTAGTTGTAACAAGCCCCATTTGTCATGGTTTGTGAGGTGTGCGTGTTGTTTGGACTTCTCTTTGCGGCTCTCGTCCCGGGACGAGATCGTATTCCTGGGCTATCGAATTCTTTACCCAGCTGGCTGATTGAGCTGGGGTGGCGCTTTCCCAGACTCTATATAAGCAGGAAGTCTGGCACGCCCCCTTCGCTGTCTGTTTTTAGCTTCACACTATAGCCGAAGATATCTGTGGTCAGGTTTTGTATGACTTTCTATCTTCTGATTATTGGGAGTTTCTTCTCCTTTTTTCTATCTCGCTTTGCTTCCGTGGTTCGGACTATTATACGTCCTTTGGAAGCGCGAATACTTTTGTTTGGTCTGTATTATTCTCTGTGTTTGTACCGTGTCCATGCAGCTCACTTTCTCTCTGGTTGTTGCACTTGGCCTCCTAATTCTATCGGCCATTACAGAACACTCTAGCCAGCATGGAGTCGTCAGCGACGGCTGCGTTAGAGAAAGTTGTGGCTAACCAACAAGCTGTTCTCTCTGGTTATGGCAAGGGTCTTTCTAGCCTGAACAATCAGCCGGCAGAGTTGGCGGAGAGAGTCCGCCTTCAGGCGAATGCCATGGAGAGAAAGTAGAACGTTCTGTTAACTCTCACTGCGAGTATTAGAGCCTTGTCAACGCAGATCACAGAAAATGTTGCACAAGCACAATCCGTACATCTTCCCCAAGAGCCAAAACTTCAGTTACCCCCAAGATATGGGGGCGAGGCAGGAAGATGTAAAGATTTCATTGCCCAATGTGAGATATTTTTTAAAGCGCAGCCTTCACGGTTCGTGAATGAAGAGTCTCGGGTTTCATTTATTTTATCCCTGTTAACCGACACAGCACTCACTTGGGTCGGCCCACTTATTCGATCTAATTCACTGGTAGTGAATAATTTGGAGACTATCATTGGAGACATGGTATCAGTGTTTGATCAGGATGTTTGTGGTCAGGACACGGCCACGCGTTTAATGCATCTAAGGCAGGACTCTGAGAGTGTCGCTGCGTTTTCAATCTCCTTAGCGACAGAGATAGGCTGGCCAGAAGCGCCTCTTATGACAGTGTTTGTTCACGCTTTGGCTGAGGAGGTTAAGGACGCTCTGGCTACATTGGAGCCTTGTTTGTCTCTGGATTCATTGGTTCGCACTGTGGTGCGAATTGATAATTACATCCGCGAACGTAACAGGGAGAAACGTACTGCATTGACTCTTGCTGGCAACGGGGCTATTGCTCTTAGCAGCGTGCATACAGCTTTCATTCCACATACTGAGATTTCCATTCCTGGCGAGCCTATGCGGGTTGATGGCTCATATGAGAGCCGGGCTCGTAAGCCCGTTCGCAGACAGATAATCTTCTATAATTGTAACAAACCGGGACATGTCCGTCCACGCTGCCCTGAGCTTCAGGGAAATGGGAAGTCCCTCTAGCGGTATGGGGGGCGCTAGAGGGACAGCCCAAATTTCCCTTCCGAAATTTAATCCCTGTAGATTTGACTGGGGGGAGACAGAGAATATTTATAGAAGCTTTTGTGGACTCTGGTGCCGTGGATTGTTTTAGGATGAGAATTTGGGGGCTGCTCTGAACTTTGATCTACCTCCTAATGTTCCTATCGATTATGCTGATCTCAAGGAGGTTTTTAGCAAGCAACGGGCCTCGACTTTACCTCCTCATCGCACGTTCGATTGCGAGATCAATCTCCACCCAGGTACCACTCCCCCCAGGGGTTCATTATACTCGCAGTCAGGGCCTGAGTGAAGGGCCACGTGAGAATATATTCAGGAGGCTCTGGCTAATGGATTTATTCAGCCTTCCATGTCTCCTGCCGGAGCAGGGTTCTTTTTTGTGGGCAAAAAAGATGGCTGCCTGAGACCCTGTATTGATTACAGGGGCTTGTATAAAATCACTATTGAAAACTGATACCCACTTCTGTTGATGAACTCCGCGTTTCTACGTCTGCAGGAGGTGTCGTTTTTTACTAAGCTAGACCTCTGGAATGCTTATAACTTGGTTCAGATCCGGGAGGGGGACAAGTGGAAAACGGCATTTAAAACGCATGACGGCTACTACGAATATTTGGTCATGTCGTTCGGATTGGTTAACACCCCTCTGTGTTCCAGGCACTCGTCCTCCGAGGGATGTTGGAGAGATTCGTCTTTGTCTACCTTTGTCTACCTATATTTTGATTTTTTCTTCAACTCTCTCCGAGCATAAACAACATGTCAGACAAGTGCTTGAGGTCCTCCCCAAAGCCAAGCTTTTTCTCAAGGCTGAAAAATGCGATTTTCATGCCAAGATAGTTTCGTTTCTTGGCTTAATTGTTTCGGAAGGGTCGGTCCGCATGGATCCTGACAAGGTGGCAGCGGTCAGGGATTGGCCTGCCACTCAAAACATCAAGGAGGTGCAACGGTTTTTGGGGTTTGCTAATTTTTATAGGAGATTTATCCGTAATTTTAGCGTGGTAGCGGCCCCCATTATCGCGCTCACTAAGAAGTATACCTCCTTGTCGTTTGCTTGGTCTCCAGCAGCTGAGGCTGCTTTTCAGGAGTTAAAGAAACGATTTAGCTCAGAACCCATTCTCGTTTTGTCCGACCCCTCCCTCCCATTTGTTGTGGAGGTGGATGCGTCGGAAGTCGGGGTGGGTGCCATTTTGTCTCAGTGCCCCCTTCGGGACAATAAGTTGCACCCATACGCCTACTTCTCCCGGTCGTTGTCAGCGGCAAAACGGAATTACAGCATTGGCGACCAGGAATTGTTGGCTTTCAAGTTGGCATTAGAAGAGTGCCGCCATTGGTTGGAGGGGGCTGAACATCTGTTTGTGGTTTGGACGGATCGTAAAAATCTCCTATACATCCAACAGACTAAACAACGTAATTCTCGGCAGGCGCGGGGGTTGTTGTTTTTCAATCCGCTTTAACTTTACGTTAACCTATTCCCCGGGTTCTAAAAATATCAAGCCCGACACTTTGTCGCGGATTCACGACCACTCTGGTTGCGACCCTATTCCTGAGCCGGTTATCCCAGCAGCTCAGATTGTGGCTCCCATTCAGTGGGACGTTGAGTCTGTTGTGCGGGATGCGTTGAGAACTGATCCCGGTCCTGGTGGGGAGCCGCCTGGTTGTTTGTTTGTTCCGTTGGCAGTACGGTCCCAAGTCCTCCAGTGGGGGCACTCTTCCCGTCTGGCGGGTCACCTGGGGGTTCATAGGACCAAGCAGTTCTTGGCCTGACGTTTTTGGTGGCCCAGCATGATTGAGGACATCCGGGAGTTTGTAGCTGCGTGCTGTATCTGCGCTAGGAACAAGACTTCCCATCTCCCCACCTCTGGTCTGCTGCGGTCGTTGCCCGTCCCTAAGCGCCCGTGGAGCCGTATCGCTCTTGATTTTGTTACGGGGCTGCCTGTCTCTGAAGGCAACATGGTTATCTTGGTCGTGGTCGACCGTTTTTCTAAGGCCACCGACTTTATCGCGCTGCCCAAGCTGCCTTCGGCGCAAGAGACGGCCCTTCTTGTTTTGGACCATGTTTTCTGGCTGCATGGTCTCCCTCAAGATGTGGTTTCTGACCGGGGCCCTCAATTTACGGCCAAATTCTGGCGTGCATTTTGCAACCAGTTGGGGGCCACCGTTAGCCTTTCCTCTGGTTTCCACCCAGAGACTAACGGGCAGACAGAGCGAACCAACCAGTCACTGGAGAATACTCTTAGATGTTTAGAGGCTGACAACCCATCTTCGTAGAGTCGATTTTTAGCATAGGCTGAATATTCCCACAATTCACTAGGTAACTCCTCCACAGCCCTTTCCCCATTTGAGGCTTAGTTGGGTTATCAGCCTCCCTGTTATCAGACTGACAGGGATTCAGAGGTTCCTTCGGTGAATCACTTTGTTCGGCGGTATCGGTCAGTTTGGGCCAGGGTCCGTTCCTCTATGTTGCGCTCTGGACGGAAACAAAAGACCGCCGCAGATAGAAGGCTCCGTTCAGCCCCATCTTATCGGGTTGGCCAAAGGGTCTGGCTTTCCACGCGGGACCTGCCCTTGAGAGTGGAGTCACGGAAGTTGGCTTCCCGCTTCATTGGTCCTTTTAAGATTGTGTGAAGGATCAATCCTGTCACAGTCCGGTTGAAGCTCCCTAGATCCTTACGGATCCACCCCTCTTTTCATGTCTCCAGGTTCAAACCGGTTAGCACTTGCCTCCTGGCTCCGGTCGACAAACCCCCGCCGCCGCCGCGGATGATTGAGGGGGGGCTTGTTTACACTGTGCGTCGTATTTCAGCTGAGAGGCGTGTGGGTCATGGGGCTCAGTTTTTAGTCGACTGGGAGGGTTATGGTCCTTAGGAGCGGTGCTGGGTCCCTTTTTGGGATATCCTGGATCCCATCCTTATCTCAGAGTTCCATGCACGGGGTTCTCTGGGAACTTCTGGAGCCATTCCTTAGAGGGGGGGTCCTGTCATGGTTTGTGAGGTGTGCGTGTTGTTTGGACTTTTCTTTGCGGCTCTCGTCCCGGGACGATACCTTTGGAAGCGTGAGTACTTTCGTTAGGTCTGTATTATTTTCTGTGTTTGTACTGTGTTCATGCAGCTCACTTTCTCTCTGGTCGTTGCACTTGGCCTCCTAATTCTACTGGCCATTACATCAACATTGAAATTTGACTCGTAAAGACGTCTTTTCACAATATTTTTAGCCAAAATGTCCAATGTAGCCACTAGTGTTGCACGATACACTGAAATTTGATGCTTTTTTCGATACTTTTACTTTGAAAACGGTTCAATACTAACGTCTCTCCACGTTCGATACTAGAGCCAAATGCAGTTTTTCTGAATGGCCACTGGGTGACAGCACTTGCTGACACAAGTAACACCAGGGACATTTCAAAAAGAGACTACTCAGGCTGTTCTTGCTTGTAATTTGTTACCTGAGCTACATGAGCCGTGGCATTTGTGGGCTTACTCCCCCCATTTTGGGAGAATTAGAAGGTTTATGTAGTTATTTTTTGTATGACAAGTTTGTTAATAAAAAGTTGATTTGAAAATGTGATCAACCATAGGGGACAGTCTGTTTCTGACAGAGGTGTATAGTAACGATGTACATATACTTTGTTACGGTACTTAAGTAGTTTTTTTGAGGATTTGTACTTGAGTTTTTTTTTTTTTTTTAACCAGGACTTTATCTTTTAAATGTAGTAGTGTAAAAGTTACTTTTACTTTGCTACTCTGACACTGGTCACTTCGTTACTCGTTACAAATTAAAATATGAATGAATTCATCATTTAAGGATTATCTAGATGCGGCGTGTTCGAGAGGAGCAACGGTGCTCGGCAAGGTATCTAAAGCGCTTTGTGCAGATCGTGTCCGCCAATGGACATGGAGCTGCAAATTTGTGCACGCAGTTACAATATTCTACCACTAGATGGAACACCCGGATCAGTTATTGAATATTCACAAGCAAGCCGAGTTCACTCCTATCCCTGTTTTTAAGGAGTAGCATGAATTAAACTCCCCAACTAAGCCTGATGAGCAAACTGCTCAATATACTTGCCCATAGTATCTATCCAGCAGTCCAAAAAAATTCTCTCTTGCTCCAGAAAAAATTGTTGTCCTCTGCAGCAACCACTTTGGCTACAGTGAGCCAATGATATCCCAATTAGTAGTTAAGAAAAATCAATCTTCTGCAGCAAATTTTCGACATGATATTGATACTGTGTCATTCTACTATCAAGTATACTCAATTATAGTGGTTTTTCAAACTGCCAGTAAACTCGAGGAAAGAAGAAGAAGAAGAAGAAGAAGAAGTATATAAAGGAGAAACTGCCTGTTTGTTTTTTGAATACTACATCTTTCATTCACCTGAAAATTGATTAAAGAGCACAAGGAGAGAACAATGCATGGTTGCTTTGCTTCTTTCTATGCATACTATGAAAAATACTTTGTACTTGTACTTGCACTTTTGATACTTAAGTATGTTTTCTCACAAGATACTTTTGGTACTTAAGTGCATTTACTATGAGCTACTTTAAGACTTTTACTCAAGTAATTTTCTTATGAGTGAATTCAACTTTTACCAAAGTAACTTTCAGTTATGGTACTTTTACTTTTACTGAGTTATTTTTTTCCAGTATTTTATACACCTCTGGTTTCTGATCCATTAGGTGTTGAGTATTGAATTGTATCGTTTCAGTATCGTTTCGGTTTCAAATATCTTTTTGGTATCGAGTATCGTGATACTAAATTTGGTATTGATATCGAAGTCAAAATTTTGGTATCGTGACAACATTAGTAGCCACTTATCCCTGTTTATTTTTTGCGGAAGAAGTTGACCTCGCTAAGTTGGCCGACCATAAAAAGCGTTGTTCAGTCAGTGAATACTAACATTCAAAACTGCAGCGCGTTTCTCCAATTGGAGATGTTTAGGTCCATTGCAGCATTATTTCTCCTTGGCCACCGTAGCTAGAGGTCTTGAATTTCAAACTTCCTCCGTGAAAATGACCAAGGCTCCTAGTTAAGTGGCTACATTGGACATTAAGGCCAAAAATATTGTGAAAAGACGTCTTTACAAGTCAAATTTGAATGTTGGGGCTTACGGACACTTGGATTACGCTGCACAAGCAGTATGGAGGCATTTTGTGGTTTTTAAATGTTGTTTTTTACACTTGAAAAAGTGGTCTCCACTGACTTCAATTGATCTGGATTTGTCTATAATGTTGTTTTTCTTTGTAACTCCTAAAGTTTTTTGAGGAAGAAAGAAATTCATGGACCCTTCGATTAGCCTTGGGGTAAGTAGATGATGAGTGAATTTTCATTTTTGGGTGAACTTTTCCTTTAAGCCAACAGTCTACCAGGATGCAGCTGACAGTAAGACAAAAAATCAGAGACAAGACCTTCCCTCGAGAATGACAAATTTATTTTCAAGTATATTAAAGTATGCAAGTATGTCAAGTATTTTCAAGTATATTAAAAACAACAAATTTTATTCAATGTAATACTTAAAATACAAGGGAATCCACATAACAATGACTACAAAAGAGAATAAAACACAATCAAAAGCAGACAAGAAGCTAAGGGGGAAAAAAGCACGTGACTGCGATAGTGAAAAGGAAAGGGTGGGGGAGACTTCAGTTACTCAGCAAACACACACACGTGCCCAGGCCCTCTACATGTACACTGCATCAACCTAGAATAGTGCCCCGTGGGGAGAAAAAAAAGTGCAGAATTCCACACTCACACAACTATGGGGTGGTGAGGTGCGGGTGAGTGAATCCCATCCCCATCAATGGCCGGGCACTTGGATGGCATCCAAATCACAAACTAAAACACTGAGAAACACAAAGGAAATGCGAGAAAAATGCAATCAACAATCCGCAGTTTTTCATGAGGGAAGCATAACAGTAATATCCTAGCTTACGATAAAATACAGCACTTTGGACAAAAGGTAACAAAATAGCGATCCTGGAAAACCTTATACAAAACGGAGTCTAATAAAAACCCAGTAGCAGTTTCAACCAATTGTCCACGTAGCTTTAACCTGGCCAGCTCCGTGCAGCACACACACCAATACCAGTTAGAAGGACCTAAAGCATGACAATACAATGATCCGTATGGTTTAAATGAGAGAGCAGTCTTTTACCTCAATACCCAAAGTGGCACAGTCTTTCTTCTCACCACATCATGCTCAGGTAAGTTAGTCTGCCACAATACTGGAGCCCATGAAAAAGCTAAAAGTCAAAGTGAAATAAAGAAAAGTGCAGGAGAAAAACTAGTTTTACATGGCACAACTCTGTTCGCCCGGGATCATGAGAGTTGTACTTACGGTCATAGGCTAACTTTGAGGTTTGTTAGCAAAGGCGTCGTCAAATAAAATGATTCAAAATAATAACTTAGTGAATTAAATACCTTACATATTTTTCTTGATTCTGGTATGTTTTGAACACATGATTAACTGTTGATACTGAGAAATATAATGTTTAAAATGGCAATGGGTGATTGTCACTTTGACTCTGTGGGCTTGGCAGCCATCTTGCCATCAAATCTCGTCCAAGATTGACTGCTGAAAACAAGGTAATCTAAGCTAATACGGCAATGAAAGAGCAGTAAAATTGTATAACTAGACAGATATAAGTATATTTATTATGGGAAAGCAATTTTTTTGCACCATTCCTTGTTTTTTTTCAAGTGTAAACATAAACCTTTGGTTTATAGACAATAAACCAAAGTTTGCCTATGGTCTTAAGCCAACTCTAGCAAGGGAAGCCAACAGAGTTGGACCACGTCTGACTAGAGAAACACGTGTGCTAACCGAGGCTCCATATACATGAAATAAATGGAATTACGGAAATAGGGGAAGTGCTGATGTGGTTCTGGAACTACAGCAGCCCAAGAGGGACATAAAACCGGTGGCCACACAATGAAATAATTATATAGTCTAAGTATACGAAAAGAGAAAGCAATAAACAACACTATTACTATTTATACTCATTCAAAACTAATTCTCTCATGTGACACAACTAATCCAATGTAAAAACTAATTACTCTAATGTTATGATACTCATTAATCAAATTTAAATCAAAACAAATCACACTAAAACTAATTCAATGACACCACAGAATTAACTATCCTTTAATTACCTAAATTAACTATCAAAATTAGATTAATGAACTATCAAAATCCTCGCTAAATTCTCCATTTCACTCCATGTATCTCTCCGCAGTCTTTCACCCACAAATTCAGCTGTCACCCCAGGATACAATGCCCTATGTAGCGCGAGAATAGATAACATTTAGATCTCTTAGAATCATGCGAACAATTGAAAGACATCAGGGCCCGTATTCACAAAGCATCTTATATTACTGCTAGGAGTACTCGTGCTCCTAAGTAAAATCTTAAAAGTAATTCACAAAGCCGCTGAGAGCAACTTTTAGCTAAGAAAACTGGTAACTCTTAGACTAGGAGTAGCTCTGAGATAGGTGGGAGTAAATCTCCGTTGCTATGCATGACGTCAATTCTCATGCACGAGTCTGAGGACAATGAGCACGGTGATTGGTTGTTTGGTGACAGGGCGGCCCATTGAAAAAAATATCCCACATTCAACCCATGGAGATAAAAATGAGGAAATAGTCCAAGCGGCTGGTTTGTCCCATAAAATAATAACATGTTGAGCACTCCTGAAAATGCACGATGCGCAGTCCCCACATATCACGCTCTAGGCAAATAAACATACATAGGAAAAAGATAGTTGTAAAAACGCCAATAGCATAAAACGAGTCAATAATAAAATGCGTCATTTGCTCCAATAATTAGCAACTTATTACCCAATGAGAATATGTTGCGATCATTTAAATATCGGGCTGTTCAAGTTTGTTTGCCCTAAACTGTCATGGATGAAAGTTCAAAAAGGACGCGAAAGCCCAACTGGACCCACGACCAGTTACTGCTGCTGGCCCAGTTGGTGCTGAAGCGAAAGCATGTAATCATAGGGAAATTTGGCTCGGGGGTGAACAGCAAATCCAAGCAGGATGCGTGGGATAATATCAGCCAAAAGATCAATGCTGCATTCCCCTTGGAGTCTCGGACGGCAGACGACTGCGAGAAGCGGTGGTATGGGCTGCAATCGCAGGGGAGGTCCGAGATTGCAGCCTACAAACGGGCTATCGTTCAAACAGGAAGGCATACTAAGCTTGGTTTGTAATTTATACCGTACAATTTAAGTATGCATACAAAATATGACAAAGGCTGGTATTATTATGATGATCTATTAAATGTAACCCTCGCTCAATAGCGTAATAAAATAATTCATGCATAGCAGGAGGAGGCACAGCACCAAAGCCACTGTCCCCGAGCAAGTGGCATCCCACAGGCACATAATGCCTGTCAAATAATTGGCATAAGCTGCTTTACATTAAAATGCGAGTCGTGCGTGGATCCTGGCCATTTCGCAACAAAGTCCAAAATATTGTATTCGCCATCAAATACTATCTGGGTGTTGATGGAATGAACTTTTTTTTCTATTTACAAATACCTCTTCATCTTGGGTCGGAGAAATAATTCGAATATGGGTCTCGTCAATGGCACCGATGATACCGGGCATACCTGAGATGTGCATGAATTCAACTTCTGTGTTGTTGGCGAATGTCAGTTGGAAACCGGATAAACTGTCAGATGATATGGGGTTCACAGAGCGCGTTGATTGTTTGTTGAATTGAGCAACTGACAGATGATTGTGAAATCCCTAAATTGTCCGCGTTGCAAAGTTGCATTTTTCCGGTGGCCAAGTAAAGAAGTGTTACAAGTCAAACATTTTATTTCGGGGCTTATTGGGTTGTTTCTCATGGTTGGAGACATAATTCTCTCCCTCACCAAGTCAACAACAAATAAAATCCCTTCAAGGTCGATCCGATATCTTTTCAACAACTGCGCATCATTCAGAATTTCCGAGTCATTCCGTCTTTCAACAGCAGCAGTCGTTTTCCGATTCTTTGTGAATAGGTTTTAGCAAGTTAGGAGTCCTCTTGACTACTTTTAAGCTCTTCCAGACTTAGGAGCTACTTTTAGGCCTAAAATGCTTTGTGAATAACACTTGGTAAAAATAATTAGGAGTCCTAAATTTACGACTGACACGCCCATTTTTTTTAGGAGTTTCTCCTAAATCCGGCAGTTAGGACCTACTTTTAGTGCTAAGATGCATTGAGAATACGGGCCCAGGTTTTTGCTTATCCTGTTCATAAAAATTTGAAGATTAGTTTTGGGTGTATTCATTTGATTGACAAGTTTTAAGAATTGGGTTTTCCCCGTAAATTCAGAAAATCCAAAGTCTGTGCTTAGGTGATATATCCCTTTCAGATAAACTGATGGCACAGTTGCCTGTTGTGTGGCCTTTGCTCCAGGCCTTTTTCAGCGCTTCAGACATTTAGACAATGCGCCCTTATTTCAATGACTGGCAAAGTGCTAAGTCACCCAATGAGCAGAGTGTATTGTGCACAAAGTAAAGCTGTTGTGTGGCATGTTGGAGCTTTGACTGACCCTCTGATTTTTGTAATTAGGTTCTTGCTCTTAGTATTAAAACACCAAAATAGGTTGCGATTGATAGTTATGGAATTGGCTTTTGTAAGACTTTCAACTTTGTAACTCTGCCGGCCATTTAAATTAGGGCCAAGTGACTGTATTGAGAGATTACTCCACATACACAAGTGCATTGATATACTATGTTGTAATGTAACTGAGTAGAAGTATCCTACCTTCTATCAATGCCATGCTTTGGATCCAGCTCTGCTCCATGAAAGAGCTGGCAGACACCATAAAAAGTGAGGCTATTAGTTGGCAAGAAGTGAACTTCAAAGAAGATCTCCATTGTACAAAGTCTAATCATTGAATTTCTATTGGGATGGATTCATTTTCTTATTCTGACGGATCATGTTTCATACGTTTCCATAACTTAGCAGGTTGTGTATCTCAAATGGGGCTCTTGAGTTAGAGATAAGATGCGATGTGCAGGTAAACCCTGCAGTGAAAGAAATATGTGTGGAAAAGATTGTGTTTGAATTCTCACATGGATTATGGTGAAGGAATGATTGGGTTTTTTTTAACAGTTGTTAACCACATTTTCCCTCTTTGTCTCTTTTCTTCTCTCAGAAGGCTGGAAGTAAGGCAGCCTCCCTCAAATCCAGCATTGCCAGTGGAATTGCTAGTTCCGCCAACAGAGATGGCAATCATGGCACATCAGTATGACGGTAATACTTTTTTTTCACATTAATTATCAATCATTTTAGAGCAAAATTAACTGCAAAATCCAACTTGACGATAGGCAACTCTACACTCACTGACCATATGATCAACAATTATTATTTAAAGTGTGTGTGTGTGCGTGTGTGTGTTAAAAATCATGCAGGACTGTCACAGAAATACTACCCTGTGACTGCTGAATCATGATTGCCTGCCTTGAGAGCTCGTAGTATGGCACCTGCTTCATAAAAGCATCTCTTTCTTCTTCTCCGTGAAGCATCCAGCAATCCTTGAATCAGAATGATCTCTGAACAGAGGCTCCATCTTCTCAAACACCTTGCACAGATTTCTCCGAAGCATTCTGCTTCATCAGTCAAATGGATCATTGCATGGATATTATACAACGAGAAGTGCTTGCCATAGAGCTCAGCTGTCTTTGAAACAAAAAACATTATGCTCTTGCTGTAGTCAATGTTTGCATGCCAGATTTGGAGAAACCAAAATATTAACATTGATTCCACACCAAAAGCCATGGAATGGTTTTACTCCTTCCAGACCTGAATAGACATTTTAATTTTGCCATCTAATTTTCAAACTCTTACCACACTGAAAGCCAGGAGATGATTGTCATACAGTGTGTCATCAAGAGGCAAGGTTGCTGGCCCTCAGACTGCGCCTGGAGCAGCTTTGTCAAAGTCAAATTTTCTGTGCGTCTTGAAATAAACTGCCATTCCTGCCAATCATGTTGTTTTGCTTGCCTTGGAACTACAAACAAACATTCATGTTGAATAAACTTTCTTTTCAGGCAAGCGAACACCCTGCAGTCTCAAGGTAACTACAGTCAAGTAACCTAATTTATAGCACGTGCCTGATTTGTTGTCTCTTAGCAAAAGAAATCTATTCATGCCCCAATGAGATTACCAGATTTCTAGGCCTGCACCACCTGGATGTAAGTTGATGCATGTTTGATGTAACACAACACAAGAGCAACGCGGAGTGTGGCATATGCCCCCGGTCGTATGTTTAATTGGGGTTAAGATTGAATAGGTTGCTAGTTTAGCATGGTGAATAGTGAGAGTGAATAATACTGAAAGTTAAACATGTTAAAAGAAAACTGGTTTTCGAATGAAGATGAGGAGTTCTTTAGTTATTGTGTGGAAACTGAAATCAAGATGGCTGCCGTAGCAGCCCTATTGGATATTGCACGATGCTGGTTTTCGAAAGGAACCTTCCTCTACACACCCCGCGTGCACCACCCAGAAATGAGATGGATCCCCGCGTTATTATGCAAACCAAGATGGCTGCTGTGGTGGCCATATTGATAATGCTGGTTTTTGAAGGAACCTTCCTCTACCAACCCTAGAAATGAGATGGATCGGACGAGCGTTCTTTAGTTATTGCGTGGAAACTGAAATCAAGATGGCTGCCGTAGCGGCCATATTGAATATCGCACGGTGTTGGTTTTGAAAGGAACCTTCCTCTACCCTGCCCCCATACACCACCTAGAAATGAGATCGATCGAACGAGCTGCTCTTTAGTGATTGCAAGGAAACGGGAAGTTTACGGCCGGATGCCCGAACGGACGGATGGAAGGGGCGTTGACATAATGCCCCCTGCTCATTCGAGGCGGGGGCATAAAAAGAAAAAGTTCATATTTTTTAAAAGGAGTTTATGAACCTCACTGTCTATCTAGCTACTTCCAACTTCCATATGCACTTTCTTCTCAGATAAACCAACATTAAAAAAGCAGTCAGCCATTCCACCAGTCAGTCAGATGACTGTAAGTTGACTTTGATTTAACACCACATGCATACAAACATCTAAGCGTGTACTTTTATTTAAGAAATTTATGTCTGTCATTCCTGCAGTTGCAGGTCTTGAACCTCTTCAAGCTACAGTGGCTAGCAGGATATATTTCATTTAATTACACAAATATAATTGCAAAACCTATGATTGGGGTAACTCAATGTTTTGTGCCAACAGGGATGGGGTGGCAAATAAATGAAGAGGCTGGCATCACTGGTGATAAGGCCACAAAAAGTAATAGGGTAAAAACTTCTTTTATCATAAATATGTGAGTACCTGTCCTTCATGTTCCCTAAATTATCATCAACAATTCTCCATCAGCTATCGAGCGAAGATTCTCCAAAAATTGGAGGAGATAAGAGAGGACCTTAAAGAGATCCTAATGCTGCAGACAAGTATTCTTAGCTCCAATGCTGTGGCAGAGGAGGAGAGCTGGCAGTCTTCCTGCAAAACTATCGAGGACCTCTACCAGTTAAACAGAGAACTGGACCAGCAAGAAAAGAGAAGAAAAATGGTAATATAGAGGGATAAGTATTAATAACACAGAAACTGTAATAAAACTAGAAAAGGCTTAATTTTCTGAAGGAAATTTGTGTGCTTGCTTCAACGAGAAAAGTTGAAGCAGTTGGCTTATAAAATGAAGGTGCTTGGAAACTGAGAGGCAAAGGAAATTGCTGAAGAAATTTTGAAAAACTGCTGAAATGTAAACACAAGACTTTAAAGCTGAAAGTAATTGTTCAAGGAATTCTGCCTTTTCAGCTGCATCATGACTAAGTCTACTCCGCTTCAACCCAGCTGTAAAGAAATGGTCAGTTGGAGTCAATGAGGTTGACACATCTCTCTCTCTATGGCTCTGTGCGTATCTAGGTCAACGCAGTGCATGCTGAGAAATTAGCTTTATCGCGGAGCAAACATGGTTGCTTATAGCTCGTTGTCAGTGTCTCCCCCAGTCCCGAACTGTACAACACTGACCTGGCCAAGTAGTGAAATGCTAGTATTCGCAGCTCTCTGATCATTTATGTGCACTGTGTGTTTGCTAGCTAAATAGCTAATAATAGCAAGCTGCAAGATATCGTTAACACATGTTGTGATATACTTAGCGCCATTAAAAACGCAACGGTGAGGTATATACTGTATTTGCAGCAAATTGAAGAATCAATTGATTTTTATTGCTTTTCCAGTGAGGCACGAGTGGAAATAAAGAAAAGCTTGTGGTACAGTAATCCTGACGTGCGCCTCGTGAATGGGCCAAGCACTTCAGTAACATTGAGCTGTTTGTGATGTGTACAGTGAGACTTCACTTGTTCTTTTGAGTGTGGTCAATAGCCTACATGAAGCCAACAAAATAAATGAAAAATGCTACTGCATCAAGAAAATGGAAAGGCTTGTGGCACAGGAGTGAGAAAAAGAGCCACTGGCATGTTACAGGCAGGTCTCAGCTGCTGAGAGGTGGTGCGTCATTTGCACTGTCACCATTCAACAATCAGTCAGCTGTCTATCCGAGAATGGAACACAGGCACTATCACTGACTGACCCCGCTTAGGGCAGCCACGAGTGACTATGGTAGTTCAAGAGCGCCACATCTGGTTACAGCCTGTACGGGACAGATACGGGACAGATTCCGGACCCAAACTGATCATGAGACGAGGGATCCAAGACAATTGAGGCTGAGCGCAAGTACCATTTAACGCTGTCTATGTGAGCAAAACATGCGTGCACACGGCCCCTACAGAAAACCCATTTTTTGCCCATCAACAGGAGTAGGAACTCTTCACTTTTGACTGGGGGCACCTGCCTCTGTGTAATTTTTTGGCACTTTATTTCCCTGTTTCTGTCTGAGAATGGAAAACAGGGACTGTCGCTGACCAACCCCGCTAAGGGCAGCCATGCGTAAATGGGCAAAAACTGGGTCCCTAAAATCCCTATTGTCTAATGAAATGAAATTGTAAGAGCTTCAGACATTGTTCTGCAGGGCCTAACTATGTGCATCAGTTACGGATTTCTTTACAACATTATTTTAGGTCTCAGGGTGGTGCGAACCCCAAAGTCGCCATCCGGCAAATGCAGGGAGACTGGCCTCCAATGAGAGATCTTCCCCAATTTTGTAGCTAAAGAGGGAGGAAGAAGAAGAGGGTCTTTCAGGACCTCCACATCTGCACACTCATAATAGGTCAGTGTTAACACTGTCAGCAAATAGAATAATGCTGGACTGACAAACACTTTACCAAGATGAGAAATTTCTCTTCATCTTCACTTCTACTGCCAGTGGCCTGTCAGAAAAACTTCAAAGGAATAAGTGCTGCTGATGAGGAGGAGCTTATTGGGTTGGTTAAAATTTGCTCCACACAGGAAAAACTAAAACTTAAATTTTTTTGAATTTTTTTCGAAGGGACTGCATGAAGTGGCAACCTATGAAACTGCTCAGATTTGAAAATTTATAAGCTGGCCAACCACAGAATAAACTGTAATTCATCCCTATGAAACACATTTGCTCAAGACGGCACATGAAGATTATATGCATACACTAGTGCTCATGAAGGTTTTCATAACCCCTCTTGAAATCCTAGCCAGATATATCAAACTTTAATAGTGTCTTTTGAAAGTTTTTAGGTTAGCTGACAGCCAGGAGGAGGAATGAGGCCTTGTGACTGCTGCAATGCGCACACACATGCACATATGCAAACAGATAACGCACGCGCGCACACACACACACACACAAACGGTAACCTAGATACATACAACCCCAATTCCAAAATAGTTGGGACGAAGTGTAAATTGTGAATAAAATCAAAATGCAACGACTTTCAGATCACATGAGCCAATATATTATTTACAATAGAACATAGACAACATTTCAAATGTCAAAAATGAGACATTTTACATTTTTATCCACAAAATGAGCTTATTTCAAATTTTCTGGCTGCAACAGGTCTCAAAAAAAGTTGGGACACGGCAAAAAAAGGGCTGAAAAAAGCAATTAATATATAAGAGAATCAGCTGAAAGAACATTTAGCAAGTAATTAAGTTAACTGGCATCAGGTGTGTAACATAATTGGCTATAAAAGGGATGTCTTAGAGAGGCTGAGTCTCTCAGAAGTAAAGATGGCCGGAGGCTCTCCAACCTGTGAAGGCTTGCGTAAAAAAATTGTGGAATACTTTTAAGACAATGTTCTTCAACGTCAAATTGCAAAGGCTTTGAAGGTCTCAACATCGACAGTGCATAACATCAAAAGATTCAGAGAAACTGTTAAAATCTCTGTGCGTGAGGGACAAGGCCGAAGACCTTTACTGGATGCCTGTGATCTTCGGGCCCTCAGACGCCACTGCATCACTCACCGGCCTGATTCTGTCATTGACATTACTAAATGGGCCCAGGAATATGTAAAGAAACCACTGTCAGTAAACACAGTCTGCCGTGCCATCCACAGATGCCACCTAAAACTCTATCATGCAAAAAGGAAGCCATTGTTGAGTATGATCCAGAAGCACCGCCGTGTTCTGTGGGCCAAGGCTCATTTAAAATGGTCTGTAGCAAAGTGTCCTGTGGTCAGACGAGTCCAAATTTGACATTCTTTTTGGAAATCAGGGGTGTAGTGTCCTCTGGGCAAAAGAGGAGAAAGACC
This sequence comes from Gymnothorax javanicus, assembly GCA_029692085.1. Lineage (NCBI taxonomy): Eukaryota > Metazoa > Chordata > Actinopteri > Anguilliformes > Muraenidae > Gymnothorax > Gymnothorax javanicus. Next base: position 17,921,321 of record CM056202.1, read on the forward strand.
ACCCCTCCTGTTATCAGCGTTCAGTTCAAAAGCCAGCATCTCTGATGGTATGGGGATGCATTAGTGCGTATGGTGTGGGAAACTTGCATGTTTTAAAAAGCACCATGAATGCTGAAAGGTATTTTAAGGTTTTAGAGCGACATATACTCCCCTCCAGACGACATCTATTCCAGGGAAGGCCTTGTGTATTTCAGCAGGACAATGCAAAACCACATACTGCAGCTATTACAACAGCATAGCTTCATAGTAGAAGAGTCCGTGTGCTGAACTGGCCTGCCTGCAGTGCTGGTCTTTCACCAATTGAGAACATTTGGCGCATAATTAAAAAGTCCAAAAGGAGAAGTTCGTCAAAGGAGACCCAAAAACTCTCCAGCAGCTGGAAACCTTTTGTATTAAACAAATTTAGTATCACGAACAAATCCCAAATATACTAAACTCAAATGAAACTTGTCTCCTCAATGCCTAGACGCTAGTGTTGGTCCGTGGCAGAGTGCCAAAATTTTGTCCGTCTTGGATATCAATCCCAAATTTAGTATGACGATACTTTCCAAAAGATACTTGAAACCAAAACGACTGAAAAACGATGAAAAATTTGGTCCGTGGTGCAATTCAAGCGCCCTGTAAACACCCAGGAGACACCAACCGATAAAAAAAATGACAGCTTAGGGACAAAGCTATATTAGCGACAATGGATCGAAAATTTACATTCCAAGAACAAGATAAATTGAATGAGTCAACTTCAAGCAAAACGAAATCGAAAGTACCTTCATACATAGCCTTTGGTTTGTATCGACTCAGAAAAAGATGGGCCTAAATGTGGATCTCTCAAACGAATGTTTAAAGCCCTCTAAACTAAAAAAGCAGCATTTAGAGCAAAAACATCCAATTGATGTAAAACCTGCAGACTTCTTCAGAAGAAAAAATTACTGGCGAATACTTTCACCCAGCAAGTGACAGTTCCAGAGAGGGCATTAAAGGCATCTTTTTTTGGCATATCACATCGCCCGAGCAAAGAAGCCGCACACAGTTGGAAAGACCTGATATTACCGCCACTCGTTCGAAGTGCTTGGAAAGGAAACTGCCCGAAAAATTGACACTGTTCCTTTGTCAAACAATACTGTTAGCAGGCGAATATCGGACATGGCTGAGGATGTAACAGAGCAAGTGCTCATACAGGTAAAGAACAGCCCTTTTTTCGCATTAAATTGCATGAGAGCACAGATGTAGCTTAAAGTAGTTCATATTAGGGACGAAAATTTTGTAGGAGCTTATTTTGTAAAAAAGAACTTGAGGGAGAACAAAAGGACATTTTTGGCGTTTTGATGAGTTCAAGAAAAATTCAATTGACTGGTCTCATTGCGGGGGTTATCAAACATTAAAAAAGCCAAAGCTCCAATGCAGTCAGCACGCACTGTAAATCGTAGGCACTTTTTTGGAGAACATAATTGTATGCTTCAAGACGTTGTGAAAATCGTCAACAGTATCAAAACATGTCCGTCAAACACAGAATGTTTGCCAAACTTTTCCATCCTTGTTTTCTGCTCCATTCTGAATCCGCTGGCTTTCTCAGGGGCAGTTTTCGAACGAATGTTTGAACTCCGCAAAGATGCAGTTTTTGTTTTCTGAAACTCCAAACAGGCAGTCTCTCTGAAGCTAATATACTGACATTTCCAACTTTTAAATACTTAATCTTCCTCGATCTCAGAATTTAATTTGCAAGATAAAGCAGTTTCTGCAAAAAATCACCTTTGGGAGAGGAAGCTGACGAAGGAACGACCGAAATGTTCCCCTCCTTCATTGACTATAACATGATCTGGCACATCTGAAGGAACATTTTCGCGTCTATTTCCCAGAGCTTGACAATGCCCATTTAGATTGGATCAGAAATCCATTTGACTCAACAATCGACAACAGCAGTCTCGACTTGAGGTCGCAGGAACAATTAATTGAAATTTCCAATGAAGGAAGTTTGAAAATGAAATTTCTGCTGTCCCCTTGTCCGAATTTAGGAACTATGTGAGAAATGACTGCTGATTTTTTCTTAACCTACCTAATTGAGGCAGGTTTTTCCACACTTAAAGTTCTGAAAACAAAAACAGAGCACGCTACATGTGGAGAATGATATGAGATTGTCTCTGAGCCAGATTAAACCCAGAGTGGATAAACTGAGGAATGTTTCCTTCTCACTAACCCGCTGCAGCTTCTTTTTGTTGTGATGGGGGTTTTTTGCCCACAACGCAAAAATGTCTTTCTATTCCTTCCATTGGATCTTAATAACTTGCTTGGAAATTAAAGATAAATAAAATAGCCTGTCATAAATCAGCCAGTATATAGCAGTTTATTGTTTTTGATGATTTTTTTTTACCTTCAACTCAAAATGACTTTCTAGTCATGCTTATCATCGATTGTAAATAATAAGCTGTTCTTAATGACAGTTAATCTAAGAAATTGGTTATTAAAGTTAAGTAAATGCCTGCCCTAAATCAGCCAAAAGCATTTTCTTGGGACTAGCCCTGAATGCAAAATGTCTTTCTATTTATGGGAACATCAGTTGCAAATAATGGTCTGTTCTTAACGACTTGCTTGGTTATATTAAAGATGAAAGTCAAATAAACAAAACATATCAGCCAGTATAGACCTTTGTTATGGGGGTGGGGTGGGCAGGCTCCTCAGCCTGATTACAGTCTTAGGGGCCTTGGCATGAAAAAGTTTAGGAACCCCTACCTAATGGATCAGAGGTGTATAAAATACTGGAAAAAAATAACTCAGTAAAAGTACCATAACTGAAAGTTACTTTGGTAAAAGTTGAATTCACTCATAAGAAAATTACTTGAGTAAAAGTCTTAAAGTAGCTCATAAAATGTACTTATCTACCAAAAAGTATCTTTAGAGAAAACATACTTAAGTATCAAAAGTGCAAGTACAAGTTATTTTTCATAGTATGCATAGAAAGAAGCAAAGCAACCACGCATTGTTCTCTCCTTGTGCTCTTTAATCAATTTTCAGAATGAAAGATGCAGTATTCAAAAAACAAACAGGCAGATATAATTACATTTACTAGTTTGAAAAACCACTATAATTGAGTAAACTTGATAGTAGAATGACACAGTATCAATACCATGTCGAAAAATTTGCCAGAAGACTGATTTTTCTTAACTACTAATTGGGAAATCAACTCACTGTAGCCAAAGTGGTTGCTGCAGAGGACAATAATTTTTTCTGGAGCAAGAGAGAAATTTTTTTGGACTGCTGGATAGATACTATGGGCAAGTATATTGAGCAGTTTGCTCCTCAGGCTTAGCTGGGAGTTTAATTCATGCTACTCCTTAAAAACAGGGATAGGAGTGAACTCGGCTTGCCTGTGAATATTCAATTACTGATCCGGTGTTCCATCTATTGGTAGAATATTGTAGCTGCGTGCAAATTTGCAGCTCCATGTCCATTAAAAGATCCAATGAATTACATTCATATTTTAATTTGTAACGAAAACAAAGTTGTCAGAGTAAAAAAAAAAAAAGTACCTCTTAAAAAGATAAAGTCCTGGTTAAAAAAAAAAAAAAACTCAAGTAAAGTACAAATCCTCAAAAAAACTACTTAAGTACCGTAACAAAGTATATGTACATCGTTACTATACACCTCTGTCAGAAACAGACTGTCCCCTATGGTTGATCACATTTTCAAATCAACATTAACAAACTTGTCATACAAAAAATAACTACATAAAACTTCTAATTCTCCCAAAATGGGAGTAAGCCCAAAATGCCACGGCTCATGTAGCTCAGGTAACAAATTACAAATGAACAGTCTGAGTAGTTTTTTGAAATGTCCCTGAATGTCACCCAATTCAGAAAAACTGCTTTTGGCTCTAGTATCGAACGGGAAGACATTAGTATTGAACCGTTTTCAAAGTAAAAGTATCAGAATTTCAACATTACTAGCTATTCTGTTTAAAAAGAAGGGGGATGCTCTGTTCTTTTTTTTGAGACCAGTCAATCAAATTTGAAATGAGCTCATTTTGTGGTTAAAATTGATTTGTTTCAAATTTGCTATTTTCTCTGTTCTTTTGATTTTATTTGAAAGTCATTTTATTCACAATTTACGCTTTGTCCCAACTATTTCAGAATTGGGGTTGTACATGCCTACATGCATACATACATACATATTACCATTGATTAACTTTTATCTTTCAAATGAATGAGCTTTCTGTTCCATCTCTGAGTTTGTCTATTCATTCATCAATGACTGCAAAATGAGCAAACTTTGAATTCCCAACTTTTGGAGAACCTAACCAGGATTTTATGAGGTTTTCCAAAGGGTACTTGTAAATTAAAAGTTGAGGGGACATTACTACAACCACATGAGAATACTCTGCAAAGGTTGCCCAAAGGTTCCCAGATTATAAAAGTTAACAGAATGTCAAGAGAACATTAGGGGAACCAAAACATGCAACCAAAACCTAACATTATTCTTCTGTCAGAAAAACTTTCCTAGTGAACCAGAGGACAACCAAACAAACCTTCAAAACCAAAACCAAAACCAAACCAAAAATGAACGTTGCCAGAATGTTCTGGGAACCGGAATTTGTAAACTGCTTTCCGAGACTACATATGTACTTCCATTACTTTCTTCATGACTTTGGAATAATTGGACAGTTTCAAAATTTATTCACCAGTTCCCAGATTTTTCATTTACCATAATAGCTACATGTAATAGTCAGCATGTAACACTTTGGCCTACAGTCCACTATGTGTGATTTTGTGGATATATTACAGAGGTGCTCTGAGCTAAGAAGGAAAAATGCATCCTGTTGCTGGCATCATGTTGCTACATTAAAACAGACTTGTGAAATCTATAGCTCAATGATCTCTGTTTTTATTGTACTGTAATGTCACTTGTAATCATATGTTTTTGCTTGCAGTAGCCAGATGTTGACGTGGTGATATGTCTGGGGCTATTGATTTGAGTGTTTCAGGAACACAGTAAGATCATTATACTAACTTCACATTAATTAGCTACCTAGCTAGCTAGCTAGCTAGGAACTCTCCTGCAAACTGGCAAACATCACGAATAACCTCAGTGTAAAACTTGCTTCCAGTTTACTAAACTTGACTAGATTGCAATGAGTCACCAGAAAGTACCTGTCAAGTATTTTTTTTAGATGCTACTCCCCGAAACAGCTGTATTAAGTTTGTGTTATATCAGAGTCTATTGTAATTTCGGGTCGTTTCTCAGTTTTCTGAAAAAAAAGTATGAGGAACAATTAGGCTATTCAACGAATGGTTAGCTATCAAGTCGGTACACAAAACTGGATGATCGAAACTTCAGTACAATAAAATATAAAACCACTGAGCAATGCATTTTGCATACCTCTTTTATGTAGCAGCACAATGCAGCCAGCAGGATAAGTCCTTCTCTTCTCCCATCTCAGTACACCTCTGCAATTCATCCACAAAATCGCAGTGTGACAATCCAACTGGTGGCCGATGTGTTATACGGCTACTGTTATTTGTAGCTATTATGGTAAAAGAAAAGCATGGGCACTGGTGTAATATATACCGTCCTTTTATTCCAAAGTTGAGAGGAATATAGTAGAAGTGCATATGTAGCCAAAGGGGCAGGACGGATGAACTTGCTTAATAACCAGGTAAACCATAAAACAAACGTGCCTGCAACAAAGCAGGGACAATCTTATTGGTGAGCAAAAAACCTGGCATTTTATTGGCTAGCGATTTTTCAAAGGAATGTGTTCCAAAAAATCCAAGTACAAACATAAATGTGTCAAGCACACAGAGGCAGTTCCACCCTGGGATTACGCCAGATGCGTGTTCGGTCTGTCTCTGCTCTGCTGCGAGTTTGCTCCATGCTTTATTGTCCTTCAACACCCACTGGCTGAATTCTTACAGTGCAAAACCACATACTGCAGCTATAACAACAGCATGGCTTTGTAGTAGAAGAGTCCGTGTGCTGAACTAGCCTGCCTGCAGTCCTGATCTTTCACCAATCAAGAACATTTGGTGCATCATTAAATGAAAAGTCCGTCGAAGGAGACCCAAAACTCTCCAGCAGCTGGAAGCCTGTATTAAACAAAAGTGGGATCAAATTCCAATGGCTAATCTCAAGAAACTTGTCTCCTCAATGCCCAGATGCCTCCATTCTATGTGGCCCCTGTCCCAACTTTTCTGAGACCTGTAGCAGCCATCAAATTTGAAATGAGCTCATTTTGTGGATAAAATTGTTAAATTTCTCAGTTTGTTATGTTATCTCTGTTCTATTGTGAATAAAATACTGGCTGGTGTGATTTGAAAGTCATTGCGTTTTGATTTTATTCACAATTTACACTTTGTCCCAACTATTTTGGAATTGGGGTTGTATTTTAAACGTTTGCCTTTTCCAGAACGTAAAATAAATTAGGAAACACACACTTAACTACATTACTTTTCATTACCCATATACATATATATGTACATATAAAATTATGTATAAAGTATTATGATATACTGTTTAAATCAATCATTCTCTTGGGTGGGTGGGCCAGTGCCGCCTAGGCTCAATACTGGCTACTGGCTTAGGCCCCAGCGGGTGCTGGAGATCACTGATAATGCCTGAATTTTAATCCTTTGTGCCACAGAGTATGAAAAAATGCCTTCAATATGCTACAACTGGGAGATCCAATGTTCTTTTGGAACCATTTGGGACTTGGAGCAATTTTGTTTTTGGGAAGGGTACTTATGGGTGGTCAGGCTGTCCATTATTTTGAACATTGTGCTTGTGGGATGCATATTGCCATGCAGTGTTTTGAACATGATGCACATGGGGTAAAAAAAAAAAGGATGAGGGAATTTGGTCATTGATATGCATGATGCCCAGTATTCTAGACATGGCTTATTTGAGCTATTTGCCTTGCATGTTCAATGTCCAGTATGTTTTACAGAGCATAAAGTCAGGAGTATTGCAACAAATACACATTCATGACTAAGCTTACGTGTTTCAGCGTGTGCTATATAATGAATTTCAAAGAATTCTGACCACAACCTGAACAATATGAGAACATTCACAACTCTTGTCAACTTACCTTACTCGTGGGACACTGTGATTATTTGTGGTAAATCATGAGTAATCGGAGATTCACCTATTGGGGAAATTCACTTGCAAATCTTGCTGGACTCTGGTTTATTCCCGTGTAAATCTGTATAAATCCAGAAAGAGCAGAATGCTGCCAGCATGGGTCCCTATCTTCTCGACATCACGCCTCTCACTGTCGAGCTCAGTGCAGACTGACTTGAACTCATAGATTAAAAAAGAGGAAAAAAGTAAAATAAAAAATAAACAACAAATCCTGCTTTGTGTCTTTTATAGCATGTTATGCATTTACACTCTATATGCAGTATATACTGATTATTAGGCTTGGCCAAATCACAGCGTGTGTTTACCATCAATTAACACAAAAAAATACATATTCCTCAAAAAAGCATTAAATAATTAACCATGATGGTCAAAAAAAATTTGAGGCACAACTGCATAATACTTGAAGGTAATAAATGTGTGAATCGTATTAGGGGCTTCTGTTGTAGGAATTTTGATTTTATATTCCAGGTGTTACCTTCTCAAAAAAGAACTCAAATGGAGGCAGGGGAAATAATAATCCAGTTTACTACTTTGCAGCAAAATAGGATCCTCATTACAGGCAAGAACTTTCGTTACAAGCAAGAACAAGGATAAAGAAAAGTCTTTTTGCTGGTGTATAAGTAAGAGTCCATCTTGACATCCTCCTCCCCCCGAGCTGATTTACACATCATGGTATCAACAGGAATGTTGCAGACGCACGCAGCCCACGTAAAGCCGGCCCCGAAGTATGCATATACATCTTATCTTTTCGGCATCCCAGGCTCCCCTTGTACTCTTTTTCCTGAGAACACATAAACTTGGGAGAGAGAGAGAACACCTTGGCCCTGTCAGGACCACACGGCTCCAGATAAACTATAAGCAATTACGCATTGTTCAGATTTATGGAAACTACAGCTACGCAAGGCCTAGGTTAATCAGAAACAGGCAACTAAGGCTTAAGAGAAAATGAGCAAGAGCAAGCAAGGATAAACAATTAATAATAAAGCAAATAAATTAATATTAAAATGATTCCACAGCTTCATTATTTCATTTTATGATACATTCTTATATTGATGTCCTCGCAAACTGCTGTAATGAGAGAATTTTTTTGTTTCCAGAAGGTATCAGCTCACCTGAGTATAAAGCTAAAGGCTGGGGTGGCTTGAGAGGGGAGTGGAGACTGAGACACTGCCTACTAGGCCAACCCTCATAATTGCCATGTTATGATCCAGGATCACAACTGTGTTCTGTCTCTTTACCACTTTACTAGAGGGATATTGATATGGTCTTCCTGATCTTTCAGGAAATGGCAGGTGCTCTGCCGTACTCATAGTCCCTAGTTACTATCACATAAATTCAGAATGGACATCATCTGATCACAATCAAGTTTCGTCTCCATGCAGGGGGATATTGGCACGGTTTTTGTAATATTCAGGAACCAGTAGGTGCTCTGGCGTACACGTAATACTGCACAATCACATAATGTTGGCGTGGGCATTGTCTGATCCAGGATCACAGTTTTGTCAGTGTCCATGGTGGAGGGATATGGGTATTTCCTCCCATCTTTTGAGAAATGGCAGGTGCTCAGCCATACACTGTTATTACACAATCACATGAAGGTAGCCTGGCCATCTAGGATCACAATCATGTTCCATCTCCGTGCGGAGGGTTATCAGTATTGTCCTCCTGATATTCGGGAACAGGAGGGTGCTCTGCCCTATTCAAAAGTTGTCCCTTTTTTCTTTTACTCTCCAGGGCTAACCTGAGGCAGATTGGTTTTCACTCTTTTGGAGCTGGGATCTACCCAAGGTTTCTTCCTACTAAGGAGTTTTTACTTGCCACTGTCACCTTTGGCTTGCTCTGTGGGGATTCAACCCCTATCTGGCATGGAGCACTTCGGGTCAATCTCAATGTGAAGGCACTGAACAAATTAATTGAAGAGTTTGATGCTGGATTGATGCAGTTTTGGAGATTTGGTGCCTTTTGCTCATGAGGTAGATATAACTTCTCCCTATATTCAGGGTAGTGCACGATTATGCGCACCAAGTACCCAGATCATATCTATTCAATGCCAAACCAAAAGTTATGTTCGACATCATACTCAAAAATTGGCTTGCATTTTAAAATGTGAGTCGTCCTGAATTATTACCAATGAAAGTAAAGACTGACTTCAATCAGTAAGCTCTTAACCCCTTTGTGCAGAAGCCAAATCTGGCTATTTAGGTGTTCTCCTATTTAAGGGATTATAATTCAAGATTTGAAGTTCACAGAGAGGGGGAAAATGGCTTAACTGAAAGAAGGCACTTAAAGAATTTAGAATTATATTGTATTTCAGTTTATTTTCATAATATTAGTACAGAATAAGAGCTGCAAACACAACAAATCTTCAAGACCAGGTGCATAGGAAGCAGTTTGACCTTGAAGGGGGCCGAATCTACACAGGGTGGGCAGGTCCCAAAACTTGCTGACTGCCTATTCAAGTCTATCAGCCTTTCATAAATAGGTGTAATAACTCATTATTGAATTCTGAAACTATTTTAAAAACGTTTAAAATCTGCAACAGTCTCCATCACTGTAGGCTATCCATCATTGTATCACTATCACAGATGTCATCTACTGACACTCATTATGCACTGACGGGCTACTTTCAGCACCAACAGCGCACAAAGAAATAACAAGTTGGATACAGTTTTTACTGACAATTCAAAGAGCAAATGTTAACACAGAACAGCCTAGCCCACAGATGTTCATGACCGCAATGATCTGATATCAGAAACAGTTGATGAATGATCTTGCTTCCTATCATGCCAGGTTGGAGGAATAAAAGATAGGGCTAATTTGAGTACGAAATCAATGCTGTCTATTCGAAATGTCATAGGGTCCGGGCTATTAGGCTATGATTTATTTTGGTGGCATTATAATGTCAATAAAAGTTTGGCCTAAATTAAATCTCGTTAGTAGGCTAGATGAAAAGAAACATAAGGTGTAGCCCCGACTACCTAGTTATATTGCAACCCAGGCTACAACAATGAATCATATGATTAAGCCTAAGAAATTAACAATGGCACTTCATGTAGCCAATTGTGTTATTATTATTACCAAGACTATCCATCAGGAAAGGTGTAGGCCGAAAAGAACTGCCCGAATTTAATGAGCCTAACCTTGGCGAGAGAATTAATTTACAGTAATGTTAACAGGTTCTCAGTCAGGATAGTTTAACAGCTGGCATCTGGTAGCCTATCACTTCTGATTGGCTGTTCTCCCACCACTTACAAAACGAGTAATTTCATTGGTTGGTCACAGTTTGTCGTGTTAAGCAATATTAGGGATTAATTTGCATGGGGAGCCTATAAATTTTTTGCAAATACGCTTCAATTGGCGTGGAGAAACTGACGCGGTAAGAAGGACCGACTAAGAAGTAAATCGAAGAAACAGGACCTTTCAATAAACAGTAAGTAGCTAATAGTGTATTTAAATAGCTAGGAACATTTATTAACATTTTAATTACAGAGCGGCAGTTTACATTTTCAGACAATAACCTCATGTCTATGCACTATGTTGAACATCAAAAGGTAGAGGCCTACTGTATAAAAACGGTGTAGGCGAAGTGGGTAGTAGGCTAAGTAGCCTATTGATAATTAACTAACATTTCAAACACAATGTAACAAGTTATTGTAAAAATGTATCATGCGGTACAGTGTACAATGCATCATTCTGTTCCAGTGACTCCGAGTTGAAACATTCACTAGGCTTTAAATAGCTCAAAGCTTAGTTGCCACAAATGTGGCCTTCCTAGAATTTACCAGAATACGAGGCCCGTCTCTCTGATGCAGTGTGCCCCACAATGAACGTGCACAGCTAACCGTTCGAGATTTCTAAGATTGCTTGTGCCCCATTAAATCTGCCAGACATGTTAGCAGCACCATCATAAGTTTGCCCTCTAAAGCATGTGAGGGGGAGGTTTAGACGCTGTGAGGGCTTCTAGGGCAATGGTGGCAAGAACCTTCCCTGTGTGTCATTGGTTTGGTAGATGCCCATGAACACTTCCTGTGGGACAAGATCATTGTCCACATACCGCAAACAGATGGACTCCTGTTCTGTGCCCAAGGTATCCTGTGTTCCATCAACAATGATGGAAAACTGCAGGATGGGAAGAGCTCTGATGTGGTCAGCAATTCTTCAAAGAATTGAGTGACTCATCATTGTTAAGATTTAATTTTGAATATCTGGGCTGAAGTATTGTTTTTTGTCCACTTTGAGCCAATTTTCCAGAACAGGGTCAGTCTCAGCTTTATTTCTGACGAGTTGGTACAGGTTCCCATTATCTAGCTCATGTCCACGCATTGCAAGCCCCTGACGTGTCAAGTACTTAATTGAACCCACCACATGACTAAAACAATAGCGGTTATTGGCTTGTTGTCTTGCCCTGACAGAGCACAACATGGCATCTACAGGTTTTTTTTTTTGTAGGGACACGGCTACAGCATGGCGATGAACTGCTGATCCTTCATGGGATGTAAACCTTTGTAAGGCCTTTTTCCAATTTTTGAAGCCAGCAGATATAAAGGCAGGGTCAGCCTTTCCCCAAAAAAGGATTTTTTTTTTTTGTCAGTGTAGAGTTTTGCACGATAAAAGCACAAACTGCCTTCAAGTCTGAACTATAGTGTAGCCTGGGGAACAAATCAAACCATCTTTGCTGAAATGTGAGGACCCTGTTAACCACTGTCTGTGTTGGCAAGAGTTTAGGGTCAGACTGATTAGGCTCACTACAATCAACACCTTCCCACTCTCCCTCTTGTTCAGCATCCCTCTCCCTGTCTCCCTCTGCATCACCATCTCTCTCCCTCTCTCCAATATTGTCATGTTCCTGTAAAACCAAACATACAGGCTGGCCCACCTTAGGACTCTCCAAAAACTTGCATACTTAAACATGTAGTAAGATGTGAACAGATATTGCATCATTGATAATCCCTTGTGCAGTTCAATATTCTGTTCATGCTCTGTTAAGTTGTTTATTTTCAATGTTATGTGTTGGACCCAGTGGCGTAACAATAGGTGGTGCAGTGAGTGCAACAGCACTAGGGCCCAGCGGCAGGGGGGCCCGAGACAAAGTCGGGCCCCAATCGATGTCAGTATAGGTGTTTTTCGAAGTTGAAATATTGTGCTATCCAAAGCCTCCAATTAATAGCACAATATTTTGTGCTACTGGATATTTATAACACTGCAACTTCATTCATTTCTCAGTCATGGTGCTGGCAAGTCGATGTCATCATGGTACATTATTCATCATTTTAGTTGAACATAAGTCGTTATAACATGAAATAATTTAGATTTCTTTTAGGAAAATGCTTAATAAAACAATGACAATTTTGTTCTGCTGTTGATATCGTCATTGAGATAGCAAGTGTTTCTGGGTAATGTCCAACATTCCATAGACCACCCATGTGACGATGTCACAGTCCGATCGTTTAAAGCTATAGTGCGTAACTTCTACATGTCCGTAAATGTCCGTTTCACCCAAGCCACTACTAAAGGAGATGACAAAATGCTGATTAAGCCGATCGGCTCCTCTAACATCTAACGACATTTTTTCAGTATTTGTTTTTTTTTTTTCTATTGTGTGTCGACCGGCGACATTCCCACGCTGGCACACAGGAAATGATGTGTTTTATCTCACAACAAGAAGGGAGGGGGAGGAAGAGCGGAGAGTCTCCCAGTAAGAGGCAGAGTGCTGCTAGAAAGAGAAAGCAATTTGGTGGAGAACCCAAAGAAGTGGTCGAGACGCGGCTCAGAAGTGGATCCTGCCACAAAGAATAAGCCTGGTCATTCGGCTGAAGGATTATTAGAATGACCGACGGAGAAGACAAACGCGGGTTTGTGTTGGTGTCGCTTTTCCTCGGTGGAGAGCTTTGAAGGAAGAAATTGGGCTGAGGGCAGACACGGATGTTGCCTTGCTGCTGTTGGATAAGTAAGTGACTTGGTTTATAAGACATCATGAGTAGGATGTGTTGCCGTTACATCTACTGGACCTAGTACTTTATTATTTTATTGGAAATGGTGTTATGAATGTAATAGCGAGAGCGTGGAGAGCTACACTCTAAAGCTGCTTTCACACCGGACGTGAAACAAATTTTTTCGCACAACAGATTACATTCAAAGTCAGTGCAAAGACGCTTGAATGTGATTTGTCATGCGAAAATGAAACGCGAATACTGGTATCTTTGCATTGACTTTGAATGTAATCTGTCATGCGAAAATGAAACGAGGATATTGGCGTCTTTGCATTAACTTTGAATGTAATCTATTAGCAAAAATGAAACAGGCGTATGAATTTGTGTCTTTGCATTGACTTTGAATATTATCTGTCTTACGAAAAACTTTTCTCGCGTCCGGTGTGAAAGCAGAGTTTTGTTTAGTTTGGTGTTGCGTTTTACCGTAATCCTGCTAACAAATGGGCAGTGTGTCACGCATCAGCCTGCCACTTGTGGATACACCTGGGCATATGTCATATGGAAGTGCCTGCTGTATTGTTGTAATAATGCCGAATTCCTCTAGAGGGCGACAGAAGTTACGCAGTATAGCTTTAATCCAAGGACAGTCTATGGTTTAATCTTGCTGCTGTTTACAATCAGGGGGCCCGTGTCATCAGGTCTGCACTCGGGCCCACACAGGCCACGTTACGCCACTGGTTGGACTGCTAATGTTATGTTGTATAACATCCTGTTTATGTGAAGATATGTTTTTTAGTTGTAACCCTATAGAACTGTTGCCACTGTTAATTGTATTGAATAAAAACAATTAAAATTCTATAACTTCAGTTTTCTCCACACATTCAATTGCCATTACTATCACTACTATTCACTGCTTAATGTGTAACCAGTTGATGAGTGAATAGTGGTCCAGTTAACAGTATGTGAATGGTTATCCTTTAAGGCATGAATGATTAATCCTTTTTGAAGGCATTAGTCTGCAAATGAAAAGCTCACCTTTGGATAAAATGGATAAAAATTTTGATACATAATAATTTATTTTGTAGACCTAATCTGGCCTCAGTGTCAATAGAGAAGATGTGGTGCTGAGCCTTTATCTACAGCTACAGTTTTCATTGCATAGTTTGACACAATCTTTTATTTCCATGAATGAAGAGGTGAATAGGAAGCACTGGGGGCTACATTCATAAAAAGACCAGAGCATGACCTAGTTCCCATGCAGTGCCATGTTTACCACCCCATTTTGCCCTGCAAATGAAAAAGCTTTAATAAGGGCATGGGTTTCATGTTGGATAAAATGGATAAAAATTTTGAAATTGATAATAGCTGAACAATACTCAGTTTGTTATTTTGTTAAAGACCTAATCTGGCCTCAGTGTCAATAGAAAGATGTGGTGCTGAGCCTTTATCTACAGCTATTCCAGGTGTAATAACTGTTCATGATGCAATCCGGAAGGCACCTGCTCTACACTACATGTCCTGCTCCCTGTGCACTACATGTGGACTGTATGAAGAGGTCTATAGGTTGACTCCGATGTGTCATGTTGGTGACCTTTCAGTGAATAGGTTCTCCCTGAGTTGGCATTTAGCTCCGTGGCAGCAAGTTGCTAGCAGTGTTATGATTCTGCCATGACCTGTTCTGTTTCTGCCATGTTCTGTTCTGTTCTTGCTCATGTTCTGTTTATTCTAGTTCATTGCCATGTTTTTGTTTTTGCCATGTTTTGTATTCCCTGCCATATCCACTTTTCTGTTAAATTCCAGTCCATGTCTTTACTCATGCCCTGCATTGCACTTTGTCTCCCTTGTCTGGTCTTGTGTTGAGCTACAGCTTCACCCCTAGTACTGCGTGTCACATGTTTAGGTGATTTCATGGTTTCTGGGTTTCCAACCATTCCTTCTAGTCTCGTTGGTTCCTTCGCCTTGCTTTTCTATTTTACTAACCAATACTAACAGTTTGTTATTTTGTTAAAGATACTAACCAAGACTAACATTGTATATAATACTAACTTACTAACGAGCACCAGGGATTGTATAGCTGCACTTTACTAATTGATTAACAAGCTCTCAGCACTTGCCCTGTTCTAGTCTCCGCCTCTTGCCTTCACTTAATCTTTGCTGCAAT
Source organism: Gymnothorax javanicus (assembly GCA_029692085.1). NCBI lineage: Eukaryota > Metazoa > Chordata > Actinopteri > Anguilliformes > Muraenidae > Gymnothorax > Gymnothorax javanicus. The sequence goes on from CM056202.1 coordinate 17,936,537, forward strand.
TCAGCGGATCCTCCGCACCTGCTCTACTCTGTCCTGCCTCTCATTATCTGTGCACATTAGAACTCCTTAACTGGAGCTGTATGTTTTGTCTATAGGTTGTCCTGTGATCCCTGTCCGCGTTTTGGCTTTTGCCAGTTTCATGTGGTTAGGTTCTCCCTCATGTTTGCTCCCACGTAATTAGTCTGATCCTCTTCACCTGATCCTAATCATAGCATGTGACTTCCCTTGTGTGTATTTAAGCAGTCTTTTCACAGCAGATCCCTGTCAGAATGTTTCCCTAGTTTACCTGTGCTGCTCTTGTTTTTTGCCTTGTACTCATAGTGTTGCTTTTCTGACTGGACCATCCGACTTTCGATTTTGGCTCTGATTTGGTATTTTTGTCTGCATCTGTTATCGAACCCTTTTTCTGCCGGACTACGATTACTGTTATTGCTGCCCTGGTTTTTCGACTTGGATTCTGCCCCTTGGATTGTGATTTTTGGATTGTGGACTTTGTACTGTTGCCTTCTGCCCAGCGGGGGTTTACCCCCTCGCTCAATAAAATCACTTCAACTGCATTGCTGGATTCTCGCGACTGGTTCCTGAACGCCACCTCACAAGCAGAAGCATAAGTTTGTTACCTACTGGCTGTCATTACACTCTGCCATCAGGTTAAAAGTTAGACAGATATAGATAATGTATAGACATCGATTTATTAAGAAAATGCAAGATTAACTTTTAAACTGTGATAATCAGACTTTCACATTGAGGGCTAACGTAGCGTTGCATATTATCTCAAACATTTAACACTGTGTTGTATTAATGCGGTGCGGCTAACCAAGAACCATGTAAAGAGGCTCTGAACGCTGTATGACATTAACCCCATCTTAAAGGATGCACAGCCCTACGATGGACATTGAGATTCTGCTTGATCTTTTTGGATATCCTGTTTTGGATTACGATGTATCTCTGTGGACAAAGGCAAGATCCAGCAAGGTAGGCATATGATCCAAATATTTTTTGATCTTTGCTCAATTCTGGTGCTGGAACGAGATTAGGCTTAGCAGCTGCTGTGACTGAACAGTCAACATAATTTACCAGTATGTGGTTTCGGAACCATAGATTAGAATTTGGAAAGGTGCAGCCTATGGTGCTGTTAGTGTTTGGTCAATTTTTCGGTTCTGTTTTCCTCCGAAAAGGAGCATACATGATGACCGCTACATAGGGTACGACATGTTGGAGTGATGCTCTGGTCCAGTCGTTCATCACAACAGCTAACTACCTCAGTGTCTGGGCGCTCTCCATCTGTGCAGCATGGCACGTCTTCCTCACCAGTCATGATCTCATCAGGGTCAGGGGCCGCTTCTGCCCTGCATTGTTAACAACACTGTTATGCCGGCCAATGGCCATGATGCTTATACTGGTAATCGGTTAATATGTGGAACTACTCTTTACGAGAGACTTCTTGCTCACTCGTATCTGCACTACAGCCTGCTCCTACCTGTTTGTATCATCTACCGTTAGGCTTACACCCTCGTTTCTGGGGGGCTTCTGACCACGCTGCTGATTCTGAAATGCAGTTAGCACATTCAGTGATGCAGTCCCTAACATTCTGTAAAACCAATGGGCTTGTAACTTTACCATTGTCATTCATTAAGCATAAAAGCATAAACACCCTTTTCTCTCTGGCTATGCAGTTAGCATTAGCATTGCACTTGTTGCCTGCATACTGTCGCATTAGTTAATGCTATCTTTAAGCTTTAGGAACCAGCAGCAAATACTTTTATGAAGGTTTTCCATGCTCAAAAGCTACTCGTAGCGTTTTAAAAGCTTGACGAGAACCCTGCTCTTACATTCTTGACTATAAAGAATGAATGAATGTCTCGCTTCTTAAGGGGGGGGAAGTCCATGATCAAGCCGGCTCAAGTGAGTCGTCGGGCAAGAAGCAGACGTTGCTTGACACATGCATGTAAGGTGGAGGTGGGGGTGGGGGGTGCGGGGGGCCGTAATCTCTTGGCAGCGATGTGTAGTTTGCGAGAATTGTTTAGATTAGAAGTTTGTACTTTACAGGCGTTTTTTTTTTTGGTGGGGTGTCCGTCCCCGCGCCCCCCTTCCTATGCGCACATTCAAGAAAATTCAGCATTGAAATAAAAAAAAACCGAGAACTGAAAAATGGCTGGGAGGCAAAATAATGCATTTCATAAACTCCTTGACCACCAGGGTGCTACATCTGAGTGTGATAATCAAAATGACCAACTTTCTCGTAGCCAAATAAGAGAGCTATCCAAGTGGCTCTACAAATGGCTTTCCTAGTGGTTCCCCAAGCTCTCCAAGCAGCTTCCCAAGAGCCTCAGCAAATTGTGTACAGTAAAATAAAAAATGTGACCTTCCATGTGAAAAAGGTACTTCAATACCCTGCTGCTGAAGATCACTCTTATACTCTTGTTCAAGCTCTTCAAACTCACTCTGCTAAAGCATCTGAAGCGCTAGTGCTCATTTTGATCAAGAGTTTTCTCACCAAACTTTAAACAACTCTGCCTCAAAAACTAAAAGCTATACAGTTCAGGTTAGTGTCAAAATGAAGAGAACTTCCTCCTCTACTCAGTTATGTAATTGCATGCATTCTTGTAGCTCTAAGAGGCTATGACAGCTTGACAAACAGGAAGCACTCATAATACTACAGTGGATGTCTTTGCTACGCAATTTCTCAATTGAATTTTACCCCGAAGTACCAAACAAAAAGTCACAAATAGTCATATTTTTATTACAAATCAACCATTTTGACTCATGATACGCAATATGAATTTGATTTTCAAATGGGTATTAGCAGGAGTTTGTTAATATAGGCAGGAATGGACAGCAGTAGTCTCCATAAAGCTCTTTAAACGGCAAAAAAATGTTTCTTCACCATTAAAAACCATTGACATTCGTCCTTATTTCACCAGAGCCCCATTGGCCAGCACACACTAATAAAAAGTAGCATGTCTTCTTGGCAGAAAGTTCAACGTCCAAGGAAACAGTGTGCTGTTACCAACTCCTATGATGTGGACAAGGGATTGGACTTCAGGAGACACTCAAAATGAAAAAAATTAAAAGTTTTTGCAAGGAACGCTTTATACTGCACACTTGGTGAAATGTGCGAATACGAACATCTGGCATGAAGGTGCGATGACATTCACATCAATATGCAATCATATTGCCCTGTATTTGAAAACTCTTCTCCATATTGCATGTTATGCATCATTTGTTGCATTTGCCCTGGAATTTAAGGCCCCGTTTACACGACAACGCTCGCGGGAGAAACAGACATAATATTTTATCAGATGTGCCTTTCGTTTAGACGGCGACGGTGTTTTTGGGGGTTAAAAATGCAAAAAAGTGAAACCACCTTCCAGAGTGGAAATCTTAAAAACGCTCCCACTCACGTCTCCGTTTAAATGGTTAAAAACGCAAAAAGTGTGACGACACAGCTCACGTTGGCTCTCGTTGCGTATGCGCTTATGTCACAGGCATGCGCCAGTATTAGGAAGAACCTGAAAAGACAACAAATATGTTGGATTATTTCCACGCGTCGGGCTTGCGAGTTGCCCGGGCAGTTCTATTAAACAGCCAAGAGTCATTCCAGCAATTGTACCGAATCTTCACAGACAGTATTATTGAGCAGAGAAGGCACATTAATTAACTTGTTTGTTTCAGGTTCGGGGGTTTGTTTATTGCGCGCTAAGGAAGTAGAAGGAAGCGTTTTTCTCATGGAGGTAATATAATAGAACTGGAGAGAGCGAGTAAGTACCACCCCTATTACTTTCAATGGGAGATGCTAGGCTAGCTACTTCAGCCCAGGAAGTACGGAATTGACCAACGCCATCTATAAAAATGGCGTTCCATGGGTGCTTATTTCCGGCACCATTTCATAAGATTGCCAATCTGAGTACACAGCACAAATGGCCAAGAAAATGTGTCGTCTGTGCGGAATGGGAAATGTGTTCGAGGGGAAATGACGAGCAACGCTGTTAATCTGGAACACGCATGCACTATACACTCATTGGCTGAACTGCTGCAGTCAGAGCAACAGCTGGACAACCAAACTCGTGCACGAGCTGTCATCAAGCTCTAAGTAGCAGCTCTTATTTTACAGGCCCTCTTGAAAACATCGAACAGTTGCGTCAGACAAAGAGTAAAATAATGAAGGATTACCAAATACATTTTCTTTTGTTTGCGCTTTATTTGGCAAGAAAAAAAGGCGCACTTTTAAATTGGTGTCTATGGAGCTTCAGCGTCTTTGGCCTCAAAATTGCATCCTTGGGAAACGCGGAAGCAGGAAGCTAACATGCTAACTGGCTGAAGCAAAAGGTACTTCCTCATTTTCTCTGGTTCTATTATATATCTCTATGGTTTTTCTACACAGGTCCGTGGTCTTTGTGGTGTTGTGTGGAAGTGCGTCACTGCCACCTAGCCATCTGGGATGCATACTACATCGATAAATCGGAAATTTCACACACTTTTGCGTCTCCGTCTGCACACAGATTTCTTTGCCAAAAAGCTCATCTAAACATGGAGTAAAAAGTGAGAACGCAACGCCACTTTTTCATTTTCTGCTCAGATCGTTCTTGTCTAAATGTAGCCAAAGTAAAGGGCAAACCACCTTCTTGCTTCCTTCCACAGACAGTCAGACAAAGATTCATCGGTCCCATGCAGATGACCTGCAACTGTTCAGCTTGTATATAAGCACAAAGTAATTTTATATTAACACTTTCCATGCTCTATAAGTAGCACATAAAACTAACTGACAGTAATATCCAAAATATACCTTATTTATACAAAAAAGATATTCCACTATCAGGAAAAAGCAGGCGATAGGCTAGTCTATCTTGAATACAAATCAATGCATGTACTAAAGCCTCTGGAAACTTGTCTTGACATAGCGAAAATTCATGTATAATATCAAAGCTGAGTGTCTCATAAAGCATCTACAAAAAACTAAATGAAAATTAACATTCATAACTTCGAAAACCTAGTTCAAAAACAGCTCATTTTGCTATTCAGTCCATTTCTCAAGACAGTGTGGGCATGGCGCATCGCGGTGTGACTGGCCACTCCCTCGATTTGAATGACATCTCACTGGCTAAGTGAGCGTTCGTCACAGCAATAGCACAAGGGTCACAGTCCAGCCCTATGTTTGAGCCGTCTGACTCCAGCTGCTTGCACACTGGACGCGAAACGAATTTTTCGCACGACAGATTATATTCAAAGTCAATGCGAAGACTTGAATACACGCGAAAATATTCAAGTCTTCGCATTGACTTTGAATGTAATCTGTCGTGCAAAAAAATTAGTTTCGCGTCCAGTGTGCAAGCAGCTTCAGAATCAGATGAAGCAGAACCCCTGCCATCTGGAAACACCGTCCAGCCTGTTACGGAAAGGTATTTTGTAAAATCCTTTGCTGTTTTTATTATTACCGGGGTAGCGCATCTCCGCTAAAATTCAGCGTAAGCAGGGATTCACCCAACAGCGGCCTGATGGTAGGCTGCTGTAACATTAGCTAGTACTGTACAATATTATTGCGTCGTAATTAGCTTGCCACTCAACCGGTTCCTCTCAGTGAAAATAATTTCCATTCAGTAATGTTTTACCCTCAAGTATGCATGTTGTGAAATCAACGCTCACTGACCAATAGAACTACATATTGTGCTTGCAGGCGTTACTGTCAGGCGCTAACACCGGTGTGTAGTATTAGTCCACTATATATAGCTACTTAGCTCCATTAGAAACGCACCGGTGAGGGATGTAGCCTACTGCACTTACTGCAAATTGAAGAATCAATTTTTATTGCTTTGTCCAGTGAGATACGAGTGGGATTATAGAAACCGTGGACGCGCCGAGCACTTCAGTAATGACGAACATTTGCTTTTTTTCTGAAGTGTACAATGATGCTGGATTTGTTCTTTTGAGTGTGTTCAATAGCTGGCATAAAGCCAACCAAGAAATAAAAAATGCTACGGCATCAGCAAAATGGCATGGCTACCGACACAAAAGAAAAAAAGCATAATTTGCTCTGTCACTGGTCAATAATTGGCTGTCTGTCCGAGAATGGAAAACAGGCCCTGTCGCTCACCGAGCCCGCTTATAGCAGCCACGAATGACAACTGTACCTCAAGGGTGCGATATCCGGTCACAGCATGCACAGGACAGATCCTAGACAGCAACCCAAACTCGTTGTGAGATAAGGGTCTTATGCTGCGTTCATACCGCTATGTTGAATATGGTGAAATTACCACTTACCAGTTGCGAAAAAGACACACATGGAGAGCGTTCATTTGCTGCCAGTCTGTCACGGGCAACATCATGGGCGATAATTAAGGTATCAAAATATTAAGTTTACTTCCCAATGACAAAACGACAGAAACATTGTGACATGGAAATACAGCTAACTCTGGGACATAAAGGTTCATAATAAGTTGCTCCTTTTAATATTTGATAAAACAAGAAAATAAACTTACTTTTCTGTTTAGCTCACAATCTGTTCATCTGGCCTCGCTTTGCTCACGAGTGCTGAAGATTGATCCGCAGAATTAATCACCAATTCACTGCTTGTGATCACAAGTTGTAAGGTGATTTGAGCTCAAGTCATCGCTTGTGTTCTGAGAAACACCATTTTCACAAGCTGGTTTGAACGCAGCATAAGACATTCGAGCCAGAGCGGAAGTACCATTCCACAAGCACACATCCCATTCAGAAAATCATTTACTGGTGCGTTGTGAATGGAGCTAATACAAACATACATGATCGGGGAAATAGCGGGAGACAGACAAATATGCGGACAGACGGACGGACAAATAGATATATGGAACCAAAATTTAGTTGGGTAATCAATCGCAAGACAGGCTACTTTGAGACGATGTTATTCAGGCTCAGGCCAACTGGCGGGAGCAGAGAGCTTTTATAATTTCAGTTAGGGGTGCGACAAATGACGGAGTTTTTTTTAATTGGTTTGACTTATTACGTAATAACCCACATAGAAAAACACGCCTAATTCAACTGCAGTAAGAGGATAGGTGCTAAAAATTTAATTACAAAATCTCGGATTTGAATTGAACATAATTTCTAATGTTTTAGTATGCTTAATTTTATGCACATACAACCCTAAATAACGTAATTCGAAGGTTTTTGTAGACTTGTGTTTACAGAGGCTTTAAAACAGTCAAACATGTCCCTGTACTGTCTGAACAATAAAATAGTATAAACCAATTGAAAGACATTTTATTTTGTTGAATGCAGTAGAAATTCAAAACCAGATTGCCACAATGTGCAATATCCCGCTGTTACGGGAATCCTGTAGTCCCCCGTGTGTTTTGCTTGGCGTGTGTCATTTGTGTTTCGTTTTCTCCTGCATGGGAACTTTCCTGGTTTTTTCGCATCCCAAGATTCATCAATCCAACTGTCAGTTGTCTGCTCATCACACCTCTGATACCTTCCTCTTCCTTAACCGTGAGATTCCCCCTCGTTTCATGTCATTCAATCCATTGTTGCCCCGTCTGAACCTGATCTATATGTGGCATCCTCCGTCATCAGGAGCGCTTGCTCATTTAATTTTGTATCTCCGTGCTGTGCATTTGCCTGTCTCTGTTTTGTCATTATTTTTATTTTTCCATATATTACTTTGGGATTCGGGATACAATTTGGTCTCGGTTAGATGGAGGCCTCTCTACTTTCACGTACTCTCAGATTAGCTTTGTAAGTGCACTAGTTTAGAGGCAGCTGCCACCAACTAGATTATGTTTTGAGTCAACTAGAGTAGATAGTGATTTTCTTTTTTGCGACATAGTAGTTAGTACTCTTTATTTTATTAGCAGTGTTTTTGGTTTTGTTCATTTCTTTTCTTTGGCAGCGCCACATCGACCTTTTTGTGTTCCACTTCCCCGTGCCATGTATTTTCATTCAACCTATTGTACATAGCCCTTCTGCACCTGTTAGTATTGTACATGTATTTACCCGATTTGTGTCGTACAACGTATACATTCCGTTGCAAGCAGTTCCAACCATTTTCCCGACTATTTCTTTTATGCACTAATATTACATCCTCCCTTCTGTCCTCTGGTTGTAACATCCATTATATTCAGTGTAAGCAAAGGTTGACAGTAACTGATAGTAACAAATGTGACCATAACAGTATCAAAATCACGGCAACGGTGGATACGGGAAAGACTATGTAGCTAGCTAAATAACAAATGTTGCAAACCATAATACCCACACATTGAGGAGATAGACCCAAAGAATCAATGCAGAAAACCCTCCAGTACTGTCCAGTCCAGACTCACTCCCAGTGTCAATATCTGACAGATGGCTAAATAGCTTTTCCATGACGTAGATATGAAGTGACCACTTTCTCAGACTGCGTGTGTCCGTGCACTCCAATAATTTCAAAAGCGCTAAGTTAAGAAGACCTGATTTCACTTGCTGTTACGCAAGGGTTTATATACTTTTTCTGGAGGCCCAATTAATTTCTTTAAAAGGTGACACTGTCCTCGCTTAGATAAAACACTTGTGATAAGCATAATCAACAGATAAGCATCAAGAAAAAGTAATGTTGGCGTGAACTACAGGTGTGCGTTTACGCAGCATAATATCTGCAGCTTCTGATCAGTCTTTATATCGGGGAGAGACTGTTTGCGATGAGAACTGATCACTGAAATGTGCGAGGGATGTATCTACACATGAATCTATGGTAGGATAACCTGTTTTTAACCCCTTAAACCCGAACTCCCCCAGTACTATCATTCAGTAGCATAATTCATGCGATTCATAGGAAATAGTGATGATACTTAATGCGTCTATATTCTAAATTGTTTACGCACTCCGCTTCCTGAATACTTAATATACATAGCTGTTGTATAACATATTAATAGGATACTGCAACTGAGTACATCATTTGAGCAGTTCCACAGACGCTAGTGTCTACAATCTGCACCTCTACACAAATGGATTAATTAAAATGCGAAGTGGCTTAAAGAGAAAGTGCTGTAACGTGGAAAATACATCATTTTTGTCAGTTATGGGAAGAGAGAAAGTTCAAGAGCATGAAAAGGAGCATATCTACTTAGAGTAACCTGAAGTCTTTCCTCTGCATCCTTCCTGCTCTAAGCCCCCGTGTTCAAATCAATGCGGATGCCCTGAAAGAATGGATGTGTGGGATTGAAAGCCAATATGTGGTAGGTTCAATGCGTGTGTGAGGGTTGTGGGAGTGCAGTCACAAATCAGGATTTGTATGAAATGGTTGTTATGATCCAGACCAAGAATCACATGCAGGGGCGGAGTACAATCCAATGTAAAGGTTTATTGACAGTAGTATGGTAACAGTGGGACGGAGCCCAAAGAAGGACAGCACAGTTCAGTTCAAATGTTATGGGTGAAGCAGTGTAAGCATTGCCATCCTCGGCTAGTAGTTTTATGGGATGACTCCCAGGAAGAGTGGACGCTTCACCAGAGTTGAACTATCTGAAGTCAAGATAAATTATCTTAAGAGGAACACAGTTCCAATCCTGATGACTGTAGAAGGATTATGAGCTTGATCCTAAAAAAGTTTATGGAGGAAAAAAGACTAGGACAGTATTAACAAGAATGCAGCCTCAATCCTGGAGACCGTGAAAGGCTTTTGAGCTTGTTCTTATTTACTTAATTTAGGGAAGTATCCTTCCTTATTATGATCATAAAATGTTAGGGTTTGTTTTCAAAAGACAAAGAGTTTTACTTGTAAATACTGACTGGTTCGCAGCACACATAGCAAATTACAGTCCAGCAACTTGCAACTGAAAAGAGGGTCATAGATACAAGAGGTGAGGTAACTATGAAACAAAATGCAGGTGGGCATAAGAAACAATGCAAGATGCAAACCAATCAAAGAAGTCACTACTTCTAGCATTTGCAAGTTGCTGAATGGGAGGAGACAAAGAAGGTATTCATACAAGGGTTGTGATGGAGACCCCCTCCCCTTCCCGATGGGCACCACGTGGCAGCCTGGTGGTGAACACCTGACACTGGTGCAGGAAATCCCGAATCAGATAGGAGTCCAAGATTTTCCGCTCCGGGAACCAGGAGCGCTCCTCAGACCCATATTCCTCCCAGTCCACCATTAATTGGCATCTGTATCACCGACGCTGGATGTCCAGGATCCAGTGCACAGGTTAGACGGGACCAACATCAATGAGCCTGGTGGGAGGAGGGGAGTGGGAGGGGGGACTGTTGGGAGACGAAGACGTGTTTAATTCCTGAGACCTGAAGCACAGGGTGAGTATTACAAAAAGAATGGGGAAGGAGGAGCCTGACAGCAGATGAGGATATGATTCTTGAAATTGTGAGTGGGCCAGTAAACCGGGACAGGAGCTTCTTCAATGTCTCTCATAACAGGACATCCCTTGTGGCAAGCCAAACCTTCAGCCCTACTTTGTTTGGCAGCAGTTGGCCTGTAATGATGAATCGCCTGCTCCTGGAAGGCAAATACGTGCCAAAGTAGTGAGGCATGGGCTCTTATCCAGCCAAACCAGAACCTGAGCTGAGGGAACTGCCACTGTTCTCTTGTCTGGAATAAAGGTGGTTGGTAACCAAGACAACATTGAAAAGGAGATATTCCCAAACCAGCCACTGGTAACAAATTGTGAGTCTGCTCCACCCAAGTTGACAGATGAGACCACTTGGTGGGGTTATCTTCAGACAGACAGCGAAGAGTCTAGCCCAGTTCCTGATTCAGCCCCTGGTTTCTGGGTGGAACCAAAAGGAGAGGCTTAGAAGGCCTTCAAGAAGCAACTGGCAAAGTGGCGACCTTGGTCAGAGACTAACCCTAGGGGCACACCGTGAAGGCGAATGACACGTTGAAGGAGGAGCTCACTTGTGTTCCTGGCAGTAGGCAGATGAGGTAATGGATCAAAGTGGGCTGACAAAACTGGTCAATGATGGTAAGCATGTCCACAAAGCCAATTAGGAGCTACATTTAGGCTTAAGATTCTTTTGTGAATATGGCCCTTGTAGTCAATACATTATTAAATTCAGATCCTGAAGTTTATTTTAAATTTCAGTTTATTCTTTATGCATCCCAACAAGTGCCTAAAATGCTGCGGAATCATGAATTATGCCAGAGTGTATTTCACCAAAGCTCCATTACGCAGAAGTGATCAAAGTTAATGCAAACAGGTTCTCAATGTAACAGTGGGTGTGTAATAAATGTTTCTTACACATTCTTGCCTGATTGTCACAAACTTTCTTGTGTTTCTATCTGCTATGACAGCGAAGAAGGATTTGACTTTTAGATATTTAAAACATTAAACCTAAATATTGCTGCAAGTTGCAGTGAACAGGATCCAAGCACAAGGATGAATTTCGCCAAATATAAAATGTAGAATATATAAACTAGTTTATAAAATCTCTTTGCCCACTGGATTTGAATCGGCAACTTTATTCATCAATAGACATTGAAATATTAGTTGTACTTAAGCAATGATTGGACAAAATATCATGACTGGAAATATAAGTCCATTTGAAGTTATCTGGTTTCCATAATGCCACCATCTGGCTAAATACCACCAAACTTGCCTTGCTCCCTGAGAGCACAAACATGCGCACGCGTACTAAATTTAGATAAAAGAGAATCTTATGTACAACGTACATAGTTTATGGATATTTTTTTCCAGATTGGGCCCCACACAAATTTTCTGAAGCCAGTTATTGCAAAATTGAATCAGAATTCCAATAGGATACTTGACTGCAAATCCCTCAGTGTGCCAAATTTTGAACACATGATAAGATCAGTCATCTGATTTGTGACTTGCACTGGCAAAATTTTTGGTTAATATCAGAGCAATCGTCTGACATCCAACACATATCCATCACTAAATCACATTATGTGAAGCTAGCATAATTTACCATTAATTATGACAATTTAAACTCATGATGCTGCTACGGTACAATCTATTGGCCAAATGTCACCCATTCGGCGAGGCCACTGAGACATCCTATCTCCGACTGTCTGCCAAATTTGTTTTAATTTCTTTCTGGAATAGATTTATTTCTCTTTGGTTGCTGTTCACAGGTGTAGTTGGAGCATGAAAGGTACAGAAAATACTCCTGACTCCAATAACTTACAAGTGTGGTTGCAACAGGTCACTTGAAGGGGGGGGGATTCGCCACATTCTTCTGCTATTACTTGCTCATATAAGCCACAAATAGTGATGTATCGTGAACTGTATGAATACAAAATACCTTCTTTCCCCTCCCTTCCTTCCCAAGTTCCTTTCTTCAGTATCCTCAATGTGTTGGTGTCACTTATGAGACTTTCAATAAATTGATTTAAATGTCTTGCGCTGCTTTATGTTTGAAGCCACATTGAAAATATGTGGTCAGCTTTTTGTTGGTGGCGATAATGAGAACTGGACTGATGGCTGAGTAGCAGGAGGCGAAGAAGACCCGTGTATCGCTGACAGCTGGGTGCACACGGGAGACAGAGAGCGTGTAGAACCACAGTAAATTGTCCAAGCTGAATAGCACAGCATACATGCTCACAAGCAGCAGGACAGCACGTGATGCCTCCTCAGTCTTCCTGCCAGCTCCCTGCAGGCCCTGAACTTGCTGACGATGCCGATGCAAGACGAGCATCACGTACACTCCTGCTACAACCATTAGTCCAACAAAAATGAAATCTCGTATGATGAATATGACGCCATTGACTAAGTAAGACACGAGGCTTGGGAATACAACAATGCAGAACTCCAAGTTAAGGGTGAGCTCTGGAAGGGTGTTGTTGATTGGAAAAGCTTCACTATAGATAATAGCAGCGGGACAGATGATGATGCTGAGCCAATAGAGGAAGATGATGGCATGAGGGAGGTGGCCAGGAAGCCAGCGTTTCAACCAGGTCCAGCCAGGTGTTGATGGAGCAATGACCACACACTGGTAGGAGCTCAACAGGGAAGTGATGGTTATAGTCATGGCGCGGCCAAGCCGATAGGCAAAGATCATTATTTTGCAAGCGCTGTGGCTGTAGTGTTGCTCAACGCCCAAGGCAGTCAAAGCCTGAGGAATACCTCGGCACAGTGTCACCATCAGGTTGGCAAAGACCAGCTGGCTGAGGATGAACTCATTGTGCGGCATGTGGCCCTGTGAAATGAATAAATGACAGAGGAGCAGGAGGGCTGCCAGATTACCTGGGATTCCCACCAAACACAGACCAATGAAACCGGCTGCTTTTAGTGCCAGACGCACCTCCATCTGCAACTCAGGTCTGTCTGTGGGTGAGAGCAAGGGTGCATTGATCAGAGCAAGGTGACTGAGATGGGATGCCTCCCCTCCACACATCCAAAGCCTCAAATAAAATCAAAAAAACAAACATGTTGCAGAAAAACTTTATCAACCATCCGATTTAAAGACACTCCTGTGAGAAGTACTTTTGTAAAACTCAATAAATAATGATACCTCTGTAAAATTAATATGTTAAATGCCTGAAATTGGCAAAGCAGTGATTAAACATCACAGGTAATACTTTGGTGCTTTTTTCATCAAATAACTTACCATTTTAACAAAAAATGAAATTATAAAGAAAACATGCATTTTGGAGTTAGTTTTATAAAATACGTTTATATGTGTCTTTTCACAATACTGGGCAACAAAAGTGTGACACAAACATGAAAATTTCAAAATCATGCAAGGAACAGAAAACCAACTTTATTTGATTCCTCACTGGTATTAGACTGGCATATAACAGCAAAAAGATCGTCTGTCCACAGCAAGTATGAGAAAACGGCATCAGAATACAGCGTACAGAATACATACAGAATGCAAGATCCTGTCGAAGTATTCCAAAAGAAAAATGTTTTGATATTTAGAAAACGGGCTAAAAGCGTGTTCATTTAAAAGCCCAAAGTCGACTTTTCATATTGTCGTTTTATAGGCTACATTACATTTATATAACCGTTTTATACATAACACAATTGGTATGGAACCTGCGCAGACTCCTTCTATATTCTGCCTCTGTGTGTAAATCTCTGAATGAAATTGGTGCGTTTTGTGAAGTTAGCAGCGTTGCTCTGTTTTCTTTTCATTTACAAGTGTGCATTTTAAAATTGCAATTTATCAGTCTTTTTTTAATGACATTTAATGGTTTAAACTCCTGCGGTAACTTAAGCAGCGAGATTTGTTTCATTCTCTCGTGTGGTAATTCAGCTTGTAGGGGAGAGCCGGTGCGAAAGTAACGTGGGACGAAAGTAATACAGCGATTTACTCACAGCCATCTGCACTTCGATGCGTCAAATTAGGTCAGCACGTCCAGCTTGCGACACTCTCCAGACCCGGGAAAAATCTTGAGGTTTCGCCGCTTCCCCGCGAAACGAGACCGGGAAGACCGTTTTGTTAGGTACGGTTCTGGAACCAGACGCGAGAGTCGAGCAGTGAAGGTAAAATGGGATTTTATTGGAAAGGGGGCGAACCCCCGCAGAGCAGGAGGCGACAGTACAAAGTCCAATCCAAAGAACACAATCCCAGGGACAAAATCCAAAAGTCGAAAAACCAGGGCAGCAATCACAGTAATCGTGGTCGGGCAAAAACAGGTTCGGTACACAGGCACAGGATTGACAGAGAAGCAAAAGCCAAAATCCAGAGGGCGAAATCCAAACCGTTACCAGGGCAGCAAACACAAAAACTCGTAGTCGGGCAAAAAGGGTTCGAAAACAGATGCAGACAAAAGTACAAAAGAGCAGAGCCAAAAATCGTAAGTCAGGCGGTCCAGTCAGAAGATTAACACTATGAATACAAGGCGAAAGATAGCAGCACAGGTAAGCAAGAGGAAACGTTCTGACGGGGAACTGCAGTGAGAAGACAGCTTAAATACACTCAAGGAAGTCACATGCTATGATTAGGATCAGGTGATGAGGATCAGACTAATTACAAAGGAGGGAACATGAGGGAGAACCTAATCACATGAAATTGGCAAAAGCCAAAACGCGGACAGGGAACACGAGACAACCTATGACAAAACATACAGCTCCGGTTAGGGAGTTCTAATGTGCACAGATAATGAGAGGTAGGACAGAGTGGAGCAGGTGCAGAGGATCTGCTGAATTGCAGCAAAGACTAAGTGCAGGCAAGAGGCGGAGACTAGAACAGGGCGAAAAGGAGAGCTTGTTAATCAATTCGTAAGTGCAGCTATACAATCCCTAGTGCTCGTTAGTAAGTTAGTATTATATACAATGTTAGTTTGGGTTAGTAACTTTAACGAAAACAACAAACTGTTAGTATTGGTTAGTAATATAGAAAAGAGAGGCGAAGGAAGCAAACGAGATTGGAAGGAATGTTTGAAACCCAGAAACCATGAAATCACCTAAGCATGTGACACGCAGGACTGGGAAGCTGTAACTTAACAAGAGACCAGACAGGGGAGACAAAGTGCAATGCAGGGCATGAACAAAGACATGGACCGGAATCTAACAGAATAGTGGATTGGGAATGGCAAAAAACGAAAAACATGGCAAAATGCAAAAACTAAACAGAACATGGCAAAACCTAACAGACATAATCATAAACATAACAGGGAATGGCAGAATCATAACAAACATGGCAGAATCATGACAGACAGAGCAGAATCATAACACTTTTTCCACAGTGGTGAGTAAATTCAGACAAGTGGTAAACTTTTTTGATTTAGAGATTGTCTTTATCACTCCATGTGTCATATTTATGATGAAATGATAGGTCATTTAGTTTTGTAACATATCCTGAAGTTTGAAATGTCAGACTTTTTCTACTTCAGAAGCGATCCTGGTTCAAATGTCAGGAGTCACTGTCGGGGCGGTAGTAGCAACGGTCACGTTCGTCCCTCTCTGCTTGGGCCAAATTTTCTGTTCTAAAGCTCATTAAAAAATGTGTGTGTTATATTTTACCGACAGAAAATGCCCAGAGTTAGGGTCAGAACTACCCAGAGAGGAAAGGTTGACCAGCAGGTTTACGAAAGGGCCTTTCTTGATGTCTGAAGAGGCGAGAGTATAAGGAGGGCAGCAGAGGTGCATGGCGTTTGTCATGTCACCCTGTTCAGGTACTGCAAGAGGAGGGCAGAGGCAGGAGGGCAGCAGACCAGAGCCCCAGGGTACAGGGCTCACAAAAAAGTCTTCACAGAAGAACAGGACTGCAGGCATATATCAAGAGAGCAGCTGATATGTATTTTGGCCTGAGTCCTAAAGAGGTTGGAGTAACACTGCAGACAGAGCTACACCACTACCGCCATTTGCCTAAGATAGCAAGCACCTCCGCTCCGGATCTGCCCCAGCTCTGAGCCGGATCAGCTGGAGTTGGCACAGAGCCGGGGCAGATCCGGAGCGGAGGTGCTTGCTATCTGGGAACCTCTTTTTTTTCATGCTGTTTTAGGTGCGAAAGTTTGCATATGAGCTGGCCGAAAATATTGGCCTCAAAGCTCCATGTTCATGGGAGAAAAACCAGATGGCAGGGAAGGATTGGCTCACCTCCTTCCTCGAGCGCAACAAAACCCTGTCCATCCGTCCACCTGAAGCCACCAGCATGTCCCGTTCCACCAGCTTCAACAAGACCAACGTGACAGCGTTTTTTTAAAAACCTAAAGACTGTCCTCACCCACTATAATTTTGAAGCAAAGGACATCTGGAACATGGATGAAACGGGTAAAAATTTATATTTAGATAAATTAAAAAGCAACAGTGATTTGCAACAGCAATAATTCATTTCATTTATTATTTCAGGTACCATAATGGTTCAAGTGCCAGAAAAAATCATTGCCACCAAGGGGTAGTGCCAGGTAGGTGGTGTGACCTCTGGGGAAAGAGGGACATTGGTGACTGTCGCCTTTGCTGCCAACGCACAAGGCAACTTTGTTCCCCCTTACTTTATCTGCCCAAGGAAGAAGTTCCAGAACCACTTCATCCGGGATGGCCCCCTTGGCTGCACTGGTTCTGCCAATGGATCGGGGTGGATGCAGGAGACAGATTTCTTGGCATTTTTACAGCATTTTGCAAGACACACCCGCGTGACCCCGGAATCAAAGTTGCTGCTACTCTTAGACAATCATCCATCACACCTCTCTGTGGTAGCTATTGACTTTTGCAAGTCACATGGCATTGTACTCTTGTCTTTTCCACCCCAGTGCTCCCACCGTCTTTAGCCGCTAGACCGAAGCGTTTTTGGTCCTCTGAAGCACTACATGAACAGTGCAGCAGACAATTGGATGCGAATGAACCCTGGAAGAACTTTGACCATCTACAACATCCCGAGTCTTGTGGCTAAAGCTCTGCCTCAAGCTGTGACAGCAAGCAGCATTTCATCTGGGTTCGAGTGTACCGGTATCTGGCCCTTGAATCCAAATATTTTCAGTGAGACAGACTTTGCTCCAGCTTTTGTGACCGACCGTCCTGCACCTGCACCAGCTCCATCCCCAGTGCCAGCTCCATCACCAGCGCCCTCTTCATCACCAGTGCCAGCTCCATCACCAGCGCCCTCTTCATCACCAGCGCCTGCTCCATCACCAGTGCCAGCTCCATCACCAGCGCCCTCTTCATCACCAGTGCCAGCTCCATCACCAGCGCCAGCTCCATTACCAGCGCCTGCTCCATCACCAGTGCCAGCTCCATCACCAGCGCCCTCTTCATCACCAATGTCCGCTTCATCACCAGCGCCCTCTTCATCACCAATGTCCGCTCCATCACCAGCGCCCGCTCCCTTAAGACACCACCAACCTAGCCAGAGCCCATTTGAGCTGCATCCCCATGAGTCTGCCATTCCTGTAGATGGTGAGAGTTTGTGTCTGTGTGTGTCTTTAAATGTGCATGTTGAGCCTTGCCAAGTATTTTTTTTTGGAAATATTATCTATCCAGGTATGCTTGTGGTTCCAGGAACATCTAGTGGCACACCAATACAGAGGTTCAGCCCAGAAAAGGTTCGCCCATATCCAAAGGCTGGCTCGAGGAAAGAAAATAAAAGAAGAGGCAGAAAGAGGTGGGCAGAGTGTCATTTTTAACTTGTCTTGATTTTCTTGCTTGTAGAAAAACAAGCTGATTCTGACTATCATCTCATTGAATGTTGCAGGTCAACAGCAATACTGACCGACACCCCAGTAAAAGCTGCTTTGGAGGAGGAGAGTCGGCAGAGGGGCCAGAAAAAACAGTCCTCTTCAAAACGCCCAAAGAAAAAGTTGTTTAGTGGACACACTGCAACCAGAGTTTCTCAGGGCAATGATGAGGAATGTCTTGTTTGTGGGGAGACATTTGCCTCATCTTTGCCTGGAGAAGTGTGGGTGCAGTGCATCTTTTGTCTGCTGTGGTCACATGAGGCATGCACTGAGGGTGCAGCTCATTATATTTGTCACAACTGTGATAATGAGTAAAGCAATTTCATAATTTTTAGAAATGGACCAAGTGCACCGTTCACGTTTACTTTTGAAACATTTGAAGCAAATTAAAATGTTTAAAACAAATGTCTGATTGTTTTTGTTTCTGTTTTAACGACAGTAATTTAAAAGACTCCAGTTAATTTCATCATGTTACCCGACTGGAGGGAGAAAGCAGCAATGCGCAACTTCCGTTCGACGTCAAACTATGCCGAAGTCAATATATATTGGGATGATTTAGCACCTGATATTGACAGAGCACACACGAAAGTAGTTAATCGCTCCGAAAAATTTTTTCAGTCTGTAACGTTATCTTTTAAAATGATGTCCATGTGAAAAATGTTACTTTCGTACCAGCTCTCCCCTACAGCGGATATTTTGCATTCTACACTGTGTCCGAAAGTAGTTGCTTTTGGATCCAAATAAACAAATATTGCGACCGGATCATTATTGCAGCGATTAAAAGCCTATGTTTCAGCTGGCAATAATTATTTTAAACCTGATGGATTTAGCGCGTAGCTTCTCATTTATTTAAAAAGTCGTGTCGGAAGATTCAGAGGGGGGTAAATTATCGGCACTCACCATCTTTAATTAAAAGTTATCATAAATGTTATTAATCAGACAAAAAAAAAAATCCACATAACGATGGGTTTTTCAAGACAAGGAAACGCATCATACCATTGTGGAAATGTTTTAAAGAAGTGTAGTTTGTTTGCTGAACGATTTATTGAACTTTGACCGGTCACTGTGACAAGCATTCCGCTTTATTTTTTGAGGATATTCTACAAACCCATACGTAGTCATGATGTTGGCTACTTTCAAATTGTAATAAAACGACAAACAATCAAAACTGATTAAAACTGTTTTAAGAGGAGCCGCTATTTGCAGTCCAAAATTTAAATAGATCGCAGAGCTTCTGCGCTTCACATGCGCGATCCCCAACAGTCCAATACATGTGATAGCCATGTTTCAGAGGACAGTTTACAAAAATAATTTACTGAAGCATAACGTTCATCAAAGTAAAATGGTTACGAATCAGAGACGCAAAGGAGAGGCAGTTTCACCTTTTTATCGCTAAAATTTTCAACCTGTTTCCATGTACAATGCCTGATAGTCATCAATCAATTTTAACTTTTTTGCCGAACAATTAAGACCTAGGCTATATGTAGCCTGTAATGATTAAGAGGTGATAGTGACAAAAAAATCATTAACGCTTTAATTCTAGACTGCAAGGATGAAAATCTTAATAATTAATTAGTAAAAATTCAACTCTCTCAGTAATTCCGTGTATCATTTTGACCTTCTATTTATCAGATTATGAAAGAAGACTGAAAATAAACTTCTTCTTTTTTTTTTTTTTTGGAATGTCATAAAGTACGTATTTAAGGGGGAAAACATTATTGTAAACATGTTGACCACGCATTGAACATGGCATAAGAAGGTTTTAATATTTGTTTATGGCATTGCGTTAGCAAATTCGGTCATAGTTGCTTACAGGAAGCTATCTCGTCAGCATTTTGAGTTCCATGCACTGAGCAATAATGTCGTGGATGAAATTTGAACGCCATTCTGCCGTTTAGTCTAAGTAAATTAGTAAATCAATCCTTTGGTTGCTAATCAAGCAAAGTAATAGGGAGTCATTGTTTGTTTAACGGTGAGGATTCTGCCTCCCCTATCTGACCTCCGACAGTACATCACTGGTACGAATGAACCCCTTGCATGATATGACATTGCAGTATAATCTTAAAACACAAAATCAATTACAAAAATTTTTCGGAAAAATAACGAAAATAGCAGTCAGAAATGTCTTACCTTGCAGATGGACGGCCATTTGCTGAACGATGGTCATGAATAAGAATGGATTCAGTCGATTTTTAATCATAGTTCCCTTTTCAGTTACGGTTGTGGCAGCATACAAAATTGCGGACACAATACTTATAGCAGTAGAAATAGCCGACTCGAAGCAACGCGCAGGAAAACTTTCGTTGCCAATCAAATGTGTTTACGGAGTCATTCCAGGAAACGTGAAAAATCAATAAATTGATGAGTATATTCATAGAATGCTGAACAAAATATGTCTTCAGTAACAGTCTTGATTTAGTGGACACCAATGATTTTTCTTGTTTGAGTTAATTAGTCTCAAAAACGACGGAAATTGGCGGGGGGGAAGTTGGTTCATTGGCGTAAGGGAAGTCAGTTTTTTTGCGGAGTAGCAGTACATTTGAGCAGCGCCACTCACAGAAGACCTACCAGCTGTGGTAACGGTCGTGAGCACAGCGGACACTACGGGCAACGACCTTACCCGATAATTTCAGTCTTAAATCGTCTTATGTTCTGACTAGAAAAGTTTAGTAAGGAAGTGGAATTTATTCACTGGACAGTGAGTGAATAACATATGGGCAAATCTACATGATACAGTCTAATTTTAATTTCCCACATCCATTCAGTTAAAAACTGATTTTTTTATGTCACATTTTGGTGTCCTCTTTAAGCCAAAAAAAAAAACATTTTAATTTACCTAATTAAAAAAAAACTTCTTGAGTTCAAATGGTAGTTTTATACTCACTATATCTCTAACATGTGCTTAACAAAATAATTATGAATTAAATGCATCAATCATTACCTGCTGATAATAAAGCAATGAACAATAACTGTCCCAAAAATCTCTCCAGTATTGTGAAAATGCACATATACAAACACTTACAATGAATAGCAAGAATTACTGAAGAGTGATTCCAAACTTTTGAGCAGTAGTATATATGATTCCATTGAAAGAGAAAATTTGTGAACTTCTCTGTAATAGTGAGTCAGTCCTTACCTTGTGCTGCAGATCAAACTCATGAGTTCCACTCTGAGGCAGAGATCCAGAAATTTATCGTTTAATGTCCTCTTGTTCCAGCCCTTCTTGGACCCAGTTTATGCATTCGTAATGATCTCATTTCATAGCGTGCAATCAGAGCCATGGGCGTCACTAATGACATGTTAATTAGATTCTACAGTATTAGTCTGAGTTTTTGCCCATTTACTGAAAAAAGGTTTGTGCAGGTGTTTCTAATCCAAGGCAGTATACAGTTTATATATTTAACATTTAACTTGACTCCATATGGTGTTGTCTTCTTTTTGTGCTGCCTGTTTTCCACAATTTTTGGTGTCCAGTGTCCTAAAGAAATGGTCTTGCGAGCAGAGATAAATGGCTTTCTCGTTCTTTGCTTTTACTTATAGAACCTACATTTAATTTATAGAACCACCATTTTTCACTGCTTTTCAGGGCTTTGTGTAGTATAGTTACTCATCACTTTTTCATGCTTCATACTCCTATGAATGATCAAACCCCATCTGATACAATTAGAAACTTTCACTAATTCATTAAATTCAAACCATTCAAATAGACAGGCAAGGGAAGGGAAAGGTACTCCAATCCTTTTTCAAACTAACCATAATATTTGTTCTTTTTCTTCTGTGTCACGTTATCTGCTTTTATTTCCCCAATCTGCATCTCCTTTGACGCCTCATTTCACAACTGAAGCTGAGAGCCCCATGTCCAGCTCGTGGTTCTCTACAAAAGTGTCATCTTTATCAGCAATATGGGCTGCCTTCTGGTATCTGCACAGCTTCAATTATTGCTGATACCATGCCAGTGAAACCGGGACAGTCTGCATATCTCAACTTCACTGCATTGTGTTCTGATGCACAATCAAGAGCTCGACACTAGCAAATCTTATTGAACTCAGGTTTATTCCTGTGTAAATCTGTATAAATCCAGAAAGAGCAGCATGCTGTCAGCATGGGTCCTCTTTCCTTGACATCAGGCCTTTCGCTGTCGAGCTCAGTGCAGACTGACTTGAACTCTTTACATTAAAACAAGAAAATAAAAACTTAAATAAACAATAAATCCTGCTTTGTGTCTCTTATAGCATGTTATGCATTTACACTATAGGTCGGCAACAGCCAGCCCGTGGGCCAATTTTGGCCCGCGAACATTTTCATTGGCCCGCCAGATGATTCCGATCACAGTTTTTTTTTTCTCTCTCCTAGCATTTTTTTTTTTTCCAAACGCAGGCTATTCCTGCGATTCCTGCCTAAAGCCTACCAGGCACCTGATGTTAAGCAGAAACGAGAGAAAACCAGAGCCAGGATTTGCATTCTCAATCTTAGTTGTCTTTATTTCACTTTCTTCAACTAAAAAGGAAAAGTTGCGTTTTTGACATAATGGGGCGGCCAATGAAAAGATGCAGTGTCTTTAACTGAACTTAGGTCGACAGTCGTAATGCAACAAAATATTTGCGTCAGAGCGACACAGGAAACTAGGTTTATATTTTATTTAACAAGACAGTGACTGTAGCATAATCCAGAAGGCTTTCATGCAAAGTAAAATAAAATAAAACCATGATCAGGCAGTCGCGCAATGGCAGGGGTGGTGGGCATGGATGCTCCTGAAAAAAAACGCGCAAGAAAAAAAAAAAAAAGCAACCAAGACGCTTTTAAGGATGCAGTCGTGGCTTTTTCTTAGGATGTTAGACTTCACACTAGGATGCTGCTGCTCTTTGGATAACCATCTGTCAGTGCTTCAATTTTGCGTTTTCGTGCCGCAGACCGGAGCAGATAAGCAACGTTGAAGGAGCCATGCTTCGTTTCGTGATGCCGCCTGACATTATCCATTATACATTATTCTCTTTGCAAACCGCGATAACTTCCTTGCATATGAGGCACATGGGCTTTCCATTACTACAACTGGGTAAGATGAATGCGAATTTGTCTCTCCATTCCTCTTCATAGGCTCTGTTTTCGCTGTCAACTTTCCTCTTTAGACCTTTTGACAGAGACATCTTTTTAATTCAGTTTACTCCTCTCTGCACGCTATTTCCAACAAAACAGCAAACATTGTAATATGGCTGATGTTATTCGCACTTACTTAAGAGCGTCCAAGCACAAAAATTGATCGAAATTCGCGTTAGATGCACTTATTAGTGTGGCCAAGATGCACATTGCTCCATTGCCCACACTTATTTTAAGTGTGTCCAAAGCTAAAAATTTTTTCTTAGCCAAACTTATTTTAAGCTGTGGCCAAGAAAAAAATTCAGCATAGGCTGCCTGTACCAGGAGGACTATATAATCCTCGAAGGCCCTGCCTTTTTCTGTCCTAGTTGGCCAAGAAAAAAAAATTTGAATTGGCCACACGTTATAAGTGTTGTCATTGAATAGTCAGTTCTTTTTTTTGCATTATTATAAGGAGGCGGTCAACCAAGAATTTCAAAATAAACGTAGCCCAAGATAGACTAATATTACTAGTAGCCTAATAGACCTAACCTGGGCCTATCATTGTCATCATTGCCTTTTTCACAATTTCAGATGTCTCAATATTGAAAGAGATACTAAGTCCATTAAGATTATTAAATTATCAAAAGAGACTTCTAATGGGCTTGTGCACAGTCCATTGTTAGGTATCGCTCAGGAACCAGACGCGAGAACAGAGCAGTGCAGAAAAATGGGATTTTTTATTTGGAAAATTAGGCAATAAAAAAACCCAAGCAGAGCAGGAGGCAACGGTACAAAAGTCCACAATCAAAAAAATCAAAATCCAGGAGGGCGAAATCCAAATCGAAACAGGGCACCAATCACAAAACTCAAAGTCGGGCAAAAAAGGGTTCAAAAACAGATACAGGCAAAAGTACAAAGAGCAGATCCAAAATGATTCTGATCGGTATGCTTGTGTTACTTCGTACATCAATGTGCAAGTTTCATCTGCGCGTTGCCCGATTAGGTCACTACAGTTGAAGCTAACCGATAGGTCGGGCGGTCCAGTCAGAAGATAAACACAGAGAGTACAAATTGGCGAAATGTAAGCAGCACAGGTAAACTTGGAAAACGTTCTGACGGGGAACTGCAGTGAGAAGACAGCTTAAATACATTCAAGGGAAGTCACATGCTATGATTAGGATCGGGTGAAGGGATCAGACTAATTACAAAGGAGGGAACATGAGGAGAACCTAATCACATGAAATTGGCAAAAGCCAAAACGCGGACAGGGAACACGAGACAACCTATGACAAAACATACAGCTCCGGTTAGGGAGTTCTAATGTGCACAGATAATGAGAGGTAGGATAGAGTGGAGCAGGTGCGGAGGATCCGCTGAATTGCAGGAGAGACAAAGTGAAGGCAAGAGGCGGAGACTAGAACAGGGCGAGTGCTGAGAGCTAGTTAATCAATTAGTAAGTGCAGCTATACAATCCCTAGTGCTCGTTAGTAAGTTAGTATTATATACAATGTTAGTTTGGGTTAGTGGCAGATGCATCTCAGTTTCAGGGGGAGGCGGACTTTAACAAAAACAACAAACTGTTAGTATTGGTTAGTAATATAGAAAAGAGAGGCTAAGGAAGCAAAACTAGATTTGGAAGGAATGTTTGAAACCCAGAAACCATGAAATCACCTAAGCATGTGACACGAGGGACTGGGGAGAAGCTGTAACTTAACAAGAGACCAGACAGGGAGACAAAGTGCAATGCTGGGCATGAATAAGACATGGACCGGACTCTAACAGAAAAGTGAAGGGGATGGCAAAAACGAAAACATGGCAAAATGCAAAAACTAAACAGAACATGACAAAACCTAACAGAACTGATCATAAAAAACATAACAGGAAAAGGCAGAAACATAATAAACATGGCAGAATCAGAACAGAAAGAGCAGAATCATAACACACATAGTTTATTTATTGTCATTAGTTATTTTTATTAGACTCACCATTCTCTGTGTAGGCCTGGTTTTTGCGAGTGGACCTTAGGGGCATCTATCGCAGCATCTAAATTGGCCGTGGCCCGGCCTCTAGCCCGCCACCTAGTGGCGAGGAAAAATCTTGGCCGCAGCCCAAGTTACTTGACGACCCCTGCAATAGGGCATTACACCCCATTGCTGTAGAGCGGGGATGAATAATTAAAGATTTTGTGACAGGCAGTCTAGCAATCTGGATGGTCCACAGCAGGAAGAGCAGCATCAAGAGACAGGGCAAGATCAGTCAGAGGGGAGTGAAGATGAAATGGCAGCAACGGTAGCCTCCTCTAGCTTTGCAGGTCCAAGTGGCTCTGCAGCTCCACAGTCTTCTGCTAGGCCCCCCAGAAGGAAGAGCAGTGACTTCCTCGAGCTATACTTAGAGAGGAAAGAGGCGAGGGTTCAGCAGCATGACAGGGAGCGAGATGACGTCACCTTGAGCCTGGCTTCAGCCATGAGACGGCTGCCTTTAGAAAAACAGTCATGGATGAAAATTAAGATCCAGGAGCTACTGCATGAGGCAGAGTTTCAGCCCATCTACCCACAACATGCTGAAGGCCCAATTTATACACAGTTGCAGTGATGTTTACTTGTCTACGAATAGATATGAATTTTGATCTTGCGCTGTTGAGGGGTTGATAGCTTTGTTTGTCACATGTTGTCCTTCCATATTTGAGTAATAAAATCACAAAATTTACTTCAGCGTTGTCATTTTTGCAGTTGTAATGCATTCTATGTTTTGACTAAATAGCTATTTGACAAAGGGCAAACTTAACCTTGATGTTACTCAGAAATGTGCATCTGTCGTATATGTGGTCAATTCCATGCAAAATGATACCTCAAGGCCTTTTTTTTTTGTCATATATTTTGAATAATTTTTGTTTTGCAATAATTTACATAGCCATTGAAGTTGTTAACTGCAAAGGGTTTCAAAAATTTCCTCCATTTCCTGTATTTGCTGTCATTTCGCTTTTTAGTAATCAACCCATTTTCAGTATCAAACAAAATTGACACTTTTTCTCTCTCCATTCACTTGTTGAAATGAAAGCCTATAAAACTCCATTCCATCTTTCTAAACACCTGGCCAGGGCAATCACCCCCCCCACACACACACACACACACACACCCACACACACACATAATTCAGCCAACATAAACACTTTCTTCATTCTGATTGCTGGAGAAGTGACTGTCAACCTTCTTTTGACAGAGAGACTAAGATGATTGAAGGAAAGAATTCTGAGAAATCTTCCATTTAAAAAAAAAATATATATATATATATATTTTATATATTTTAAACTAGTTAACCATGAAGTTCTTCTGTCAAAGCTGACACATTTCAATTTCTCAGAACAAGCTATACATTGGTTCAAATCCTATCTTTCAAATAGACAACAATGTGTCAGGGTCGATAGTGTCAAATCTTCCCATCTTCATTTTCCGGTAGGGGTGCCTCAAGGATCAATCCTTGGACCGATTCTGTTTTCCTTATACATAAACAACCTACCAAATTCATGTACCAGTGTAAATTTTCAAATGTATGCAGATGATGCTGTGATCTTTACACATGCCAAGACCTCCCAGGAAGCCGACCAAATTTTAACTACAGCAATGGTTCAGGTGCAGAATTAGGTTGAAAATTCCTGTCTCCTTCTGAACACCAAGAAAACTGTGTGTATGCTATTTTCCAAAAAAGCCAGCAGAGACAACAAAATTGAATTTATTCCTGAATGGGGGCGAGTAAAAGAACTTGGCACTGTAAAAGAATTTAAATATCTGGGGGTCACTTTGGACTCGAATTTATCTTTTAAGAGCCATGTTAAAGGTTTGTGAATACAATCAAATTTAATCTACACAATTTCAGGCAGATTAGGACATCGTTAGCAGACAACGCAGCCAGGATGTATCAACATTCCATGATATTTTCTCACATTGACTATTGCCTTGTAAATTGGTCTCTTACAGGAGTAACAAACCTTAGCCTGTGGAGTCACTCTATAAAAAGGCTCTGAAAGTCCTGGATAAAAAACCAAACCGTTATTACCACTGTACCATTCTTGCTAAACACAATCTTTTCAGTTTCGATAATTTTAAAAACTTCAGAATCGCTTGCTTTATGTATAAGACGCTGCATGGCCTTGCGCCTCCACCACTTAATGAATTTACTAAGTGAAGATCGGATCGGGGCTCGTCCACCAGGGCCACAAGGGCCTCTTCAAGAGGGGACTGTGAGGTGCCTTTTAGGCGGACCGCCTTTAGTCAAAATGTTCTGTTGGTCATTGGCTGTAAATATTGGAATAGCCTACCCCTGGAACTTAGGGAGTGTCCCACTTATCTCTCCTTCAAAACTAATATGAAGGGATGGCTAAAATTGAACCAAATATGTAACCATAACACATAATCCGCCACACCTAGTCTGCCCAGTCCAACTATCTTGATAACATTCTTCTCTGTGTACACTTTGTATCTATAGACTGTCTGATATGTCTTATCAATAAATATCAGGGATATTACATTCTAGTTATGTACTGTATATATGCATGGTGTATGTGATGCAAGTTCCGTCCTTGCGTATGTTTTAAGATATGGTTTTGTATGATTGTCCAACATGTGTTGTACTAGTTTTTATGGTGTTTTTGTTTTGTCCTATTCTTGTGTCATATATGTTTGTTTTTTTCCCCTCCTCTTTTCCCCAGAGACTCTATATTTTTAACAACAACCTGCCCTAGGGACAAAAGATGTAAATTAGTCTCTGGCTACAATCTGGTATATTTATATTTTGTGTAAAATGTTCGTTAATATGCATTTGTCCCTGTACAAATAAATAAATAAATATAATTATAGAGAAACAGAATATACCAGCTTGTGTGAAATACTTTATTAATGTTTCAGTGGAAATAACCAAAATCAGAACAATCATTTAATAGAAAATAAATTTCAACAAAATCAAGGTTTCATAAGAATTGGCTGCCTTCGTTTAGTACTTGGTGCAACCACCTCTGGTAAGGATAACAGCATGGAGTCTTTTCCTGCAATTGTTGACAAGGTTAAGGCACACATTTGGGGGGATTTTGGACCATTCCTTTAAGCACATCCTTTCAAGATCCTTCTTATTCTTGGGTTTGTGTTTATCAGCTGCCCTCTTCAACTCAGCCCGCAGGTTTTTAATTGGATTTAGGTCTGGCGATTGAAATGGCCATTGCAGAAGGTTGATTTTGTTGTCACAGAACCATTTCTGTGTGGACCTTGAAGTATGCTTTGAGCCATTGTCACGTTGGAAAGTCCTCCTACAGCCAAGTCCCAGCCCTCTGGTGGAGGCAACCAGATTGTCAGCCAAAATATCCTGATGCTTAGTAGGATTCATTATGTCATTAATCTTAACCAGTGCCCTTGGACCTTTTGAATTAAAACAGCCCCAAAACGTGACTGAACCACTATCAAATTTACTGTGGGTGTAAGGTGGTTCTCCTTGTATGTATCTCTGTTTCAACGCCAAACATGCCAATGCTGTATCAGACCGAAACGTGCAAATTTTGCCTCATCTGACCAAAGCACCTTGTTCCGGTCATAATTTAAATAACGTTTGGCAAATTCCAAGCGTTTGCTTCTGTGTCGTCTGGTCAGAAAAGCTTTCTTCTGGCAACCCTTCCAAAGAGCATGTGGTTGTGGAGGTGGTGCCTGATGGTGCTTTTTAAAACCTGGAGACCCCAAGATGCCACCAAGGCCGGCAATTTCTTCACGGTGATTCTTAGGGATTTTGTTGCTTCTCTCACCATCCTACTCAGTATCCTGGGGGGGATGAAGTTGCGTCCTCTACCCTTGAGGTTTTCAACAGTTCCATATCTTTGGAATTTTTTAATTATTGTCCTGACAGTGCTCAGTGGCATATTCAATTGTTTGTGAATCTTCATGAAGCCATTAACAGATTTTGGAATGACTATGACCATCTGCCCCTTTTGGATTGACAGTTGCCTTGATTTCTTCATGGTGATGGATGACAAACAGATATTGTATGTGTCTTACCTCATTTTTATACCCAAGTGCAGTGTTTCCCAAACCTCTCCTGGTGTACCCCTTGTACTGCATGCTTTAGATCTCTCCCTGCTCCAGCACAGGTCATTCAAATGATTCGTTTATTGTCAAGCAGCTTCTGGGGTTAATTACAACCTGATCATTTGAATCATTTGTGCTGGAGCAGGGAGAGATCTAAAGCATGCAGGACAAGGGGTACGCCAGGAGAGGTTTTGGGAAACACTGCCCTAGTGAAACTGAAAGTGAGGTAATGGCTCAATATAGTGCCTTAACACTTAGATAAAACTTAAATAAATGGAATTTAATACCTGGTTTAATTTTGGTAGATGTCATTTACAATAATCTTTTACCATGCCATTAATTGTGAAACCTCGATATGGAGGAAAGTGATTTTAATTAAATCAGTTACTGATTCTGGTTGGTTCCATTGGAGCAAAATACACTTATTAGAAATTTTTTGGGTCTTTCTGCTTTTTTGGAGAGATGCAGTTAAGAGAGACAGCAAGAATGGGGAGTGAGAGGGGATGACATGCAGAAAATGGCTCAGGTCAGATTCAAACCCAGGCCGCTGCGAGAAGGACTGAGTCCTTTGCGGTATTCGCCTTAACCCAATAAGCCACCAGGTTCCCCCTTAAAAGAATTTTTTAAAGTATTTTTTGTCCATTGCCTGTCAGGCGTGCTAGTGATTTTGGAGCCCACTATTCATATGCGGCCACAAAAAGGGATACATCATAAATTGCCCTGGCACCCTCCCTTCCTCCTCAAGTTCCTCTCTTTATCATGTTCAATGAGTGCCTCCTGCGCCACCGGAGAAACTTTGCTCTCTGTACTGGTTTGGACGTTTTGTACTGCCTTGGATTTGGAGCCACAGTTTAAGTACATGGCCAACTTCTTGTTGGTAGCAATGATGAGCACAGGGCTGATGGTGGAGTAGCAGGTGGCGAAGAAGATGCGCATGTCCAACACGGCCACGGGTGAACGGGAGACTGAGAGTGAGTAGAACCACAGTACGTTGTCCAAGCCAAACAGCAGTACATACGTGCTCACAAGCAGCAGGACAGCACGTGATGCCTCCTCAGTCTTCTTGCCGGCTCCTTGCAGGCCCTTAACCTGCTGACGGTGCCGATGCAGGACCAACATCACATTCACAGCTGTTGTCACCATCAAACCGACAAAGATAAAGTCACGCATGATGAACGCCACACCATTGGCCATGTAAGACATGGGGTTTGGGAATACCACAATGCAGAACTCCAAATTAAGGGCAAACTCTGGAATTGTGCCATTGGCAGGGTAAGCCTCATTATAGAGAATGGTAGCAGGGCAAATGATGATGTTCAGTCCATAGAGGAAGACAATGGTGTGGGGGAGGTGGCCAGGAAGCCAGCGTTTCAGCCGAGACCAGCCAGGTGTCGATGGTGCCATGACCACACACTGGTAAGAGCTCAGCAGGGCGGTTATGGTGATGGTCATGGCACGACTGACTCGGGATACAAAGCTGATTGTTTTACAGACTTGGCTGCTGAACATCAGGTTGATACCCGCAGCGGTCAGAGCCTGAGGA
Organism: Gymnothorax javanicus; assembly: GCA_029692085.1. Lineage (NCBI taxonomy): Eukaryota > Metazoa > Chordata > Actinopteri > Anguilliformes > Muraenidae > Gymnothorax > Gymnothorax javanicus. The sequence goes on from CM056202.1 coordinate 17,967,261, forward strand.
ATGCCCTGGCACAGCGTTGCCATCAGGTTGGCAAACACCAGCTGACTGAGAATGAACTCGTTGTGTGGCATTTGGCCTCGTGCAATGAATAAATGGCAGAAGAGCAGGAGGGCTGTCAGATTACCTGGGATTCCCACCACTATCAGACCAATGAAACCGGCTGCTTTCAGTGCCAGACGTACCTCCATCGGCCCCTCAGGTCTGTGGGTGGGGAGAGAACAAGGGTGCATTGAGCTGAGCGAGGTTCCTGAGAGGTGACAATGCCACAATTCAAAACTAAAGCATTGGATAAAATCAGAAACCAATCACTTTGTTGTTGAAAAGAGAGAAATTAGAGGAAATTTATCTAATTTTTGTATGCTGAGCCCTTCTTCTGCGGCTTTGACCAAAAACCTTAATTTCATCAGCTATGATTCCAGAGAAATCACAAATGTGGGTTTTTGAATTTATCTGATTTTGATACAACCCCATTTCAAAAGAAGTTGAGGACGCTGTGTAAAATGTAAATGAAAATAGAATACAGAGGACTATCCAATAAACAGTGTCTGCCATGCTGCTGTTCCCAGAAAAGGAAGAATTTATAATTGTAAAGATGAATATTCTTCCGAGTCAAGGTGGATTCGCTGCCCCAACTGACTGTACAGGCATCAGTATGAGACTTGACATGGGCATCTAGGATGGAGGCCAATCATCAGTTATCTAGACTGACAATTCAAGCAATTGGCAATACATAAACAATATCCGGAGGAGGCTTTTTTGCCAAAATTTCTTACACTTCTGGTGCGCAGCTTGTGTAGCAGCATGGTACCAACAATTCAGCGATTCTTGAGAAATTGCAAATGATATAAATGCTAAAATCAAGCCAAAAAAAAGTACCGGATGCATGAAAAATTTATACGGCTTCTATGCTCGGTATCATTCAGCCAAGTAGCTGTAACCATGTATGCGAACTAGTGGTGGGACGCAATAAAAAAAAATTAATCTAATTAATTAGAGGTTTTGTAATTAATTGATCTCGATTAATCACATTTTTATCAAATAGCAATTTTTTACACAATAAGGAAAGTTTTTCAATTGAAATAAATTCTGGTTGATGGCTGAATCAATGAATAGACATATACGTGAACTTAAACAACAAAAATGTTTATTTTTCATCTATATTTATGTGTGCATTTTTCATCTGTCTACTACATTCGCAGATTAGTGCAAACTCAAAGTGCAATTACAGCCATTACATTCAACATTTTAAGATTTTAGGTGCATTACCGCCACCTACTGGGCATCAGTGTGTGCATCAGTGTTGCCGGTGTGCCATAAATTAGAGAACTGAGAAATGTGTGATTAAATACGTCATTTTTTTTAATGCGTTATTTTTTCTGTAATTAATTAATCAAAATTCCCGTGTTAAAGTCCCAGCCCTAATGCGAATGCAACTTTTCCCCCACAGCTGTGTGAGACCGGAAGTGACTTGACCACCAAGCTATCCTATAAACCATCGGGGCTTGATTGAAACATTTGGGTATTTTTTTTGGATTGGTGATCACTCGAACTCCACATTGCAGGCTGCTTCATTCTTCATATGGCATTCACTGAGGTAAGGTCAAAGCTTTTGCCACCTTTGTTGGAATTGTTGGAATTCACACCGTGCAAAGTACATACAGGTTTTGGTGCAACATATGCTGCCATCCAAGCGCCGTCTTTTTCAGGGACGTCCCTGCTTATTCCAGCAAGACAATGCCAAGCCACATTCTGCACGTGTTACAACAGCGTGGCTTCGTAGTAAAAGAGTGTGGGTAATAGACTGGCCTGCCTGCAGTCCAGATCTGTCCCGCATTTAAAATGTGTGGCGCATTATGAAGCGCAAAATAAAACAACAGAAACCCCGGACTGTTGAGCAACTGAAGTTGTACCTCAAGCAAGAATGGGAAAGATTTCTACCGACGAAGTTTCTGTAATTAGTGTCATCAGTTCCCATACGCTTATTGAGTGTTGTTTAAAGGAAAGGTGATGTAACACAGTGGTCAACATGCCCCTGTCCCAGCTTTTTTGGAACGTGTTGCAGGCATCAAATTGATGAGTTAATATTTCCAAAAAAACTAAGTTTATCAGTTTAAACATTAAATATCTTGTCTTTGTAGCAAACTCAATTGAATATAAGTCGAAAAGGATTTGTAAATCGGATTCTGTTTTCACATTTTACACAACGTCCCAACTTCATTGGAATGGGGGTCTGTAATATTTTAGGATAATAATGCAATTTCTTATCACGCAGTGACGGATTCAATCGTACCCATTTCTCGTCCACCGTAATGAAATTTATGCTTCAGAATAACGTTGTCCTATAAAATACCTCATGAATTAATCGTACAGTTGACATTACCTGTAAGGAGAGATGATGACTTTCGAAATTCAATATGAATCGGCTTTTTCTTGCTTGTTTTGCAGTCATACTTTTGTTACCCAGTATTGTGAAAAGACACATACTGTAAGTAAATTGCATTTGTCTTGTCGTGCTTAAACACCAAAAAATACAGTTAAAAATACAAAAGCAATGTCACTCACCAGATATTATGACCCGGTAACTCTAGATAATCCACTGACCATGTTGTAAGCAAATTAACCTATGGACTGATAAATGGGTCCATAAAATGCTGCTGCTTTATTCAAAACTTGTGAAAATTCAGGCCTATTTTAAATTCTAGAAGCTATTCTAGGGTTGATCCCAAGTACAACCCCAATTCCAAAATAGTTGGGACGAAGTGTAAATTGTGAATAAAATCAAAATTCAATGATTTTCAGATCACATGAGCCAATATGTTATTTAAAATAGAACATAGATAACATTTCAAATGTTGAAACTGAGAGTTTTATCCACAAAATGAGCTCATTTCAAATTTTCTGGCTCCAACAGGTCTCGAAAAAGTTGGGACACAGGCAAAAAAGGGCTGAAAAAGCAATTAATATATATAAGAGAATCAGCAGAAAGAACATTTAGCAAGTAATTAAGTTAACTGGCATCAGGTATGTAACATGATTGGCTATAAAAGGGATGTCTTAGAGAGGCTGAGTCTCTCAGAAGTGAAGATGGCTGGAGGCTCTCCAACCTGTGAAGGCCTGCATAAAAAAATTGTGGAATACTTTAAAAACAATGTTCCACAACGTGCAATTGCAAAGGCTTTGAAGATCTCATCATCGACAGTGCATAACATCATCAAAAGATTCAGAGAAACTGGAAAAATCTCTGTGCGTAAGGGACAAGACCAAAGACCTTTACTGGATGCCCGTGATCTTTGGGCCCTCAGACGCCACTGCATCACTCACTGGCATGATTCTGTCATTGATATGACTAAATGGGCCCAGGAATACTTCAAGAAACCACTGTCTGTAAACACAGTCTGCCGTGCCATCCACAGATGTCACCTAAAACTCTATCATGCAAAAAGGAAGCGATTGTTGAGCATGATCCAGAAGCGCCGCCGTGTTTTTGGGCCAAGGCTTATTTAAAATGGACTGTAGCAAAGTGGCAAAGTGTCCTGTTGTCAGATGAGTCCAAATTTGACATTCTTGTTGGAAATCATGAGCGAGTGTCCTCCCGGCTAAAGAGAAGAATGACCACCCCTCCTGTTATCAGCGTTCAGTTCAAAAGCCAGCATCTCTGATGGGGATGCATTAGTGCTTATGGTGTGGAACACTTGCATGTTTTAAAAAGCACCATGAATGCTGAAAGGTATATAAAGGTTTTAGAGCAACATATGCTCCTCTCCAGACGACATCTATTCCAGGGAAGGCCTTGTGTATTTCAGCTGGACAATGCAAAACCACATACTGCAGCTATTACAACAGCATGGCTTCGTAGTAGAAGAGTAAGTGTGCTGAACTGGCTTGCCTGCGGTCCTGATCTTTCACCGATTGAGAACATTTGGTGTATAATTAAATGAAAAGTCCGTCAAAGGAGACCCAAAACTCTCCAGCAGCTGGAAGCTTGTATTTAACAAGAGTGGGATCAAATTCCAATGGCTAAACTCAAGAAACTTGTCTCCTTAATGCCCAGATGCCTCCACTCTGTGTTAAAAGGAAGAGTGGATGCTACACCATGGTAAACATGCCCCTGTCCCAACTTTTTTGAGACCTGTAGCAGCCATCAAATTTGAAATGAGCTCATTTTGTGGATAAAATTGTAAAATTTCTTAGTTTCAACATTTGTTATGTTATCTCTGTTCTATTGTGAATAAAATGCTGGCTGGTGTGATTTGAAAGTCATTGCGTTTTGATTTTATTCACAATTTACACTTTGTCCCAACTATTTTGGAATTGGGGCTGTAGTATGTCCTGCTGAATTACAGGGAAATGTAATTTGGCGATGTAAAGATATCTTCCATTTGATGTAATACTGTGTCCAGAAAACATGGATTTGAATATTTCAATCAAAATTAAGTTTGATGTTGCTTAAAGTGTACATAAATGACACAATATTTTTTTTCTGTTTTTGGTTACTAAAAATTTGCAATAAACAAAAACTTTTTTTCGAAATTATGAAAAAAATATTTTTTTCATTGCTTTCTGCCTCCCGAAACACTCTAATTTTCCCTCGAAAAAATTGTCTTGAAGACTGGGTCCGAGAATGCCTAACTCCTGCCTAATTCCTGCTGAATTATAGGGAAATGTAAATTTGACAATGTAATGCTGTGTCCAGAAAAACATGGATTTGAATATTTCTATCACCATAAGTTTGATGTAGCTCAAAGTGTATAAAACGCAACATAGTTTTTTTTCTGTTTGGTTGTTTGAAATATGCAATAAACAAAAACGTTTTTATAAGTGACAAAAAAAAATTTTTTCATTGCATTCCACCACCCGAACTACACTGATTTTCACTCTAAAATTGTCTCGGAGACTGGGTCCGAGAATGCCTAACTCGTGTCATCAATGCGATTGATTGCAGTCTTCGCATGGTTCAGCTTTGAGTCATCTCAAGTACATTTACGTGGCAAAATCAAGGCAGAGCTGCCGAATGAATTTGACTTATTTTGACCTCAAACAGGGATCTGAGGGAACTCATGGATTCATCTGTCTGATGTGTAAAACATATACATCCAACTCTGGTGAAAAAGTTTGATCAAAACTTTAACAATATAAGAATATTTCTGACTTTTGTCAACTATTTCTTCCTCGTGGACACTGCTTTTGTGATTTTTTGCGGTAAATAATGTGACTAATTAGTCCAATTGAAGGTACATTATATGTTTTCATGTATCTATGAGCCTAGACAACATAAACCCCATGTAAAATGTGTCCAAACTATTGGACGACATGCAACAAAGGATTTAGTTTTTTATGCTCAGTATTGCTAAAATGTGTCTCCTGCACAAAAGTGATGTCTGCTTTTCAATTGTTTTTTTTTTTCCAAAGGACTTTTGCTGCATTTAATATTCTATAAGCATATTTTAAGTACAGATTTGTAACTGAGTGCCATTGTTGGCTCATGATTTTGGAGATATAAGGGAGACAAACCTTTTGTCATTGGCTTGGATAAATACTAAAAGAAAAAGCAAAGAAATAATAGATCTGATGACTAATATTTTGCACTTTCTTCTTGTTCTTGACATTTCATGGATACTAAAATTGGAAAGACCTTTTCTGCTAAAAAGTACAAATGAAATACGACTGTATTTTGATAATCAAATAAAGCTGCATTTATACAAACATATTGCTGATATACTTTGGAATATACTTAAGAGAAAGAGAAACTATTTGTTCATCAAACTGTAATACTTAGGAGGACTGCAGTTTCTTACCTTGTCCTGCAGAACGGATGAATGACACTCTAAAGCTGAAAATTGTAAATTTATCATTTAGCATCCTCTAGTCCCAGCCCAACTGGGACTGAGTTATTAATAATACATAATCTCATTTCATAGTACACAAACAGAGAAAATGGGTGTCACTCAAGATATCTCTATTCAGTTATATTCACAGGGCTAGATCTTCCCATTTTTTGGCACTACTATCAGTTTAAATAAAACAAGATTATTTCATTTATCTTCTGTTCAAGCACTGCTCAGCCAAAAAAAAAAAAAAAAAAAAGTCACAAAAAGGTAAACGCCTTCCATTGGATAATAACCACAGTGATTAAAATGTTTCTGCTGGCAACAAGACAAGGGCCATTAGCATATTCTATTTGTGTAATCATACAAGTGGGCAAAAAAGAGAAATGTAACATTACTGTAAACAGTGGGAAAGTGACGTTGTTGATCCAAACAAATGGGCACTCTGACGAAGCAGTCGTGTGAAAAACCCATTGCAAAATCTGGAATATCTATATTATCTAGCCCCCTTCACAAAACCCTGAAGGAATACGCTTTAGTAAAAAACGCAGATCTCGGATCTTGCTCACTCACTGTAAAGACCAGAGACCAACCAAGTGACATTGCCGATGACCAGTAGAAAGTACTGAATTCCGAGGAGACACCGAACTTACATTGCATTTCATGTGTCCGTGAATGCTGTAGATGATTTGTTGCATCTAGCTAGCCAGCTAGTAATGAAACTGGAGCGTTTAATATGCAACTACAGAACCAAGTGCACACACTAAGTAAATCCATTCTGGTGCCGTATTTTAGCAGAGAGCATATCCCCTTACTTTTAACAGCATATTTTAGTGCACGAGTTAATTTGCATGTGACTGAAGTACCGCTCCAAAAACTCAATATTTCTTTGATTTCTTTTGCTTTTAATTGCTGTTTCTTCTCCTCGCAGGTGTGCCATCATTTTGTGACTCAGGGTATTCAGAACCATTAAGCCATATGAAGTTAAAGTTGAAGTTCTGAACAGCTCTATCTAATTATTGCGATTTTAACTGAATATAACATTACACTTGAAGCCCATGAGTTTAAACGTGTAGCCTCGCTAGCTAAATAAATTTGCACAATCACATACTGGGGCGCGTTTCCCAAAAGCGTAGTTGCTAACTAAGTTAGCAACTTATGTAGTTCGTCCATTCACAGTCAAAGGGCCCAACCATGTAAGTTAGCATCTGTGATTTTGGGAAACGCACCCCTGATTGGGAGAAAAAGTGTCAAAATCGTAACTAACGTTAGCATTATTTACTACACCAAAGAAAATCTAGAAATTATTGAATGTATTCACTGATGATCTTGGGCTGACTTTTGAAGATTAATATGATGTGCTTAAACAAATAAACTGATAAATACCTCAAGTTTAGGTAAAAATTTTGGGTGGCTTTAGAATTTGTTCTGAGGTGCGCTTCCTAGAAGCATAGTTGCTGAGTTAGCAACTTGCATAGTTCGCCCATATACAGTTAGTGGTTCCAACTATGTAAATTAGCATCTGTGCCTTCGGGAAATGCACCCCTGTGGGAAGGAAACCATGCGACCAACAATGTGTAAGAGATGAGGATAAGAAAGGGGCATTTGTTTGAACTTCTGGCGTACATATAAGGAACAATTATACAGTTGGATTGTATGACTATTTAATGAAGATCATGCAGAATTTTCACCCGCCAAGGATGTGAGGAGTCTGAGCTTATCTGGTCACCCGAATGACTTGTCGGTCGCCACGGATCTCGGGCGAGTGCGAAGATCAAGCCCTGTACTCAGTTCAGTTCTGTTTTTGTCCGTGCAATGAAACAACATTACTGAAATGAGATCACTGTGAGGATAGATGTGTTAATATCAAAGGCTTTTATATTTTGTGATTTCTGAATTTACTTTGACATGTTGTTGACAAAATGCAAAAGCTCAAGCAGTAACTTGAGCCCAGGACACCCTAACTGCTACTGGTCCATGCTATTAACTGCACAACCATGCCAACCACTTTTGGGTGTGCATTTTTAGTTTGAATCTTTTGTGCAAATTTGAGAATTGGGATGAATTAGCTTCACAATCCTGAAATAATTGTGCCTGTGCCCCTATATTTGCTTAATTCGGGGGAATGGTGCTCCTAAAAACAAATGCATGGACCCCTATTTGTTCATGTGGTGTACGTATGTGAAACAATTTTTTATATCATTCTAAACTTCTATGTGTTCACTCCTGAATTTCTTCGTGCACTCCTACCTTTTTCAACTTGGGTGCAAATGCACTTCTCTGAAAAAATGTTAGCCTACAGCAATGAAGTAGGAAGTGATTGTGTTATGGGTGGGCCTAAATAAATGTGGGAGGGCTGATTTTTCCCAACAAATATCAGCTTACAGAACACAATGGAAAGTATAGTAGTTTTAACTACAGCAAAGAAAACAATTAGCAACAGGTATCCATCATTTTGAATAATGGTTATCAAAATGCATTGTTTTATCTTCGCAAGGTCACAACCTGAGCATTTTCAGAATTTGTGCATTGTTAACCAAGGCAAAGATTGACAGGTCAAGACAAATTATTACTTTATAGGGATGCTTTTTGCTTTCTCCATTTTTGACTGAGCAGCCCCTGAAGCCGGAATCAGTTACATTCTATCTCCCCCGACTTATTTTGAACGTTTGCTGTATTCAGAATGTGAAATAGATTAGGACACACACACACAAAACTACATTACTTTTCATTACACATGTACATATAAAATGATGTATATATTATGATGCAATGTATGTATGAATTCATTAATCAATCATTTTCATTGATGGGTGGGCCAGTGCCGCCTAGGCTCAATACTGGCTACTGGCTTTCGCCCAGCGCCCTGGTACTGGGGTTCCTATGGGTGATGGAGATCCTGATAATGCCTGAATTTTAAGCCTTTGTGCCACAGAGTATGAACAAATGCCTTTAATATGCTACAACTGGGAGATCCAATGTTCTTTTGGGACCATTTGGCACTTGGAGCAATTTTGCTTTTGGGAGGGGTACTTGTGGGTGGTCAGTTTGTTCATTATTTTGAACATTATGCACATAGGGGAAAAAAAAAAAAAAAAAAGGAACTGAGGGTGAAGGAAACTGCTAATTGATATGCATGATGTCCAGTATTCTGGACATGGCTTAATTGAGCTATTTGCCAAGCATGCTGAATGTCCAGTATGTTTTACAGAGCATAAAGTCAGGTGTATTGCAACAAATGCACAAGCGTGACTAAGCTTGTGTTTCAGCATGTGCTATATAATGAATTTCAATATGGGTTAGGCGCGGCGATGGGAAACACCAGACGCGAGACGATAATCCAAAATAAAAGGATTTTAAACACAAAATAAACAAGGCACTAGGGCCAACAAAAAAAAACTTGACTCAATGAGCTGAAAATCAAAACAGAAATGACTAAATCTGGGAACATAAGTTCATAACAACATAAAACCACTTCACTGCTTCATTCAGACTGAATCAGCTGACCGGTTTGGTTCGATAGGCGGAGCTTTGAAACATTGGCGCTATTCAAATGTATTTAAGATGGATGAAACAGCGCTCTGTTATTATTTTTGAATAAAATGCCTAAGTTGCACAAGCAGTATACACCAAGCACAATCAAAAAAATAACGTTTTTTGGACAGAGTAAATAGGATTCAATGAGGCTGTGGGTGTAATTACTGTTATTATAATACAATATGAATTATTAAGGTAAGGAAGAAAAACAACAACAACAGACACATGTAAAACAAAGTTAGATTTCAGCTTTATTGAAGTATTTTTCAAAATTCAACAAAACTCAAAGTACACACGCAAGGTGCGTCAGCATACCTTTGCAAGGCTGTACAACAATCTCTGTGCCAGCAGATGTCACTCACGTGCTCAATGAATGAAGCTTCGAGTAGAGAACCAATTTTCAATACAATGGTCCAAAAAGGTTGAAAGCTTCATAAAGCCTCATTTGGCCAACACTACAGGATGGTAGCTCTCCAGGAACAGGGTTGCGCAGCCCTGCACTAAACAATACATAGGCAAACCAGGACTGTGGCGAAACAAGACTGAGGAAACACAAGGATCCGTCTGCCAGATTGGAACCATAGAGATATATAATAGAACCAGAGAGAACGAGGAAGTACCTTTGCTTCAGCCAGTTAGCATGTTAACTTCCTGCTTCTGCTTTTCCCAATGGATGCAATTTTGTGGCCAAAGATGCGGAAGCTCCATAGACACCAATTGAAAAGTACGCATTTTCTTGCCAAATAAAGCGAAAAAAAAAGCAAATGTTTTCGGTAATCCTTCATTATTTAGCTCTTTGTCTGATGCAACTGTTCGATGTTTTCAAGAGGGCCTGTAAAATAAGAACTGATACTTAGAGCTTGATGACAGCTCGTGCATGAGTTTGGTTGTCCAGCTGTTGCTCTGACTCCAGCAATTCAACGAGAAGAGTGAAAGTGCATGCGCGTTCCGGATTAACAGCATTTCTTGTCATTTCCCCTCAAACATTCGCCAATCCGCACAGACGACACACTTTCTTGGCAGTTTGTGCCGTGTAATCAGATTGGCAATCTTATGAAATGGTGCCTGAAATAAGCACCCATAGAACGCCATTTTTATAGAAGGCGTCGGTCAATTCCGTACTCCCTGGGCTGAAGTAGTTAGCCTAGCATCTCCCATTGAAAGTAATAGGGGCGGTACTTCCTCACTCTCTCCAGTTCTATTATATTACTAATATATTATTTATATATTATAAAATTAAGGCACAACTGCATAATACCTGTTCTTTGAAGGTGATAAATGTGTAAATGGCATTCGGGGCTTCATTATTTCATTTTATGATAGTGTTATATTGATGTCCTTGCAAACTGCTGTAATGAGAGAATTTTTCTTTGTTTTGAGAAGGTATCGGCTCACCTGAATATAGAAGGCTGGGGTGGCTTGAGAGGGGAGTGGAAACTGAGACAGAGATGCACCCGGTCACAGACCGCAGCTCCTGTCTTTGGCCCAGTAATATGGTATAGCCAGTTTGCAGTTAAGAGTTTTGTTTCCCTTAAGTCATTTTGTTTTTTTTGGATTTTTTTTTTTTTTTTTTGGATTTCCCCAAATTTGCGGGCAAAACATTTTTTCTATGTTGCTGGTTTGTTTTCGTTTTTATTTTTTGGCCATCCAACCTATCCACTATAAATATTAGCACGGGATTCCACTATCAATAAATATCACTTGGATAGCTCAACTTTGTCAGCAAAGTTTGTTTTTTTTGTGTCTGCCTACTAGGCCAAACCTCATAATTGCCGTTTTATGATCCAGGATCACAATTGTGTTCTGTCTTTTTACCACTTTAGTAGAGGGATATTGATATGGTCTTCCTGATCTTTCAGGAAATGGCAGGTGCTCTGCCGTACTCATAGTCCCTAATTACTATCACATAAATTCAGAATGGACATCATCTGATCCAGGATCACAATCATGTTTCGTCTCAATGCAGAGGGATATCGGCATGGTCTTTGTAATATTTAGGAACCAGCAGGTGCTCTGCCGTACACGTAATATTGCACAATCACATAATGTTGGCGTGGGCATCGTCTGATCCAGGATCACAGTTTTGGTCAGTGTCCATGGTGGAGGGATATGGGTATTTCCTCCCATCTTTTGAGAAACGGCAGGTGCTCAGCCATACACTGTTATTACACAATCACATGAAGGTAGCCTGGCCATCCAGGATCACAATCATGTTCCATCTCCGTGCGGAGGGTTATCAGCATTGTCCACCTGATATTCGGGAAGAGGAGGGTGCTCTGCCTTATTCAAAAGTTGTCCTTTTTTCCTTTGCTCTCCAGGGCTAACCTGAGGCAGATTGGTTTTCCTTCTTTTGGAACTGGGATCTACCCAAGGTTTCTTCCTACTAAGGAGTTTTTACTTGCCACTGTCACCTTTGGCTTGCTCCTTGGGGATGCAACCCCTATCCGGCATGGAGCACTTTGGGTCAGTCTCAATGTGAAGGCACTGAACAAATAAACTGAAGAGTTTGATGCTGAACTAATGCTGTTTTGGAGATTTGGTGCCTTTTGCTCATGAGGTAGATATAACTTCTCCCTGTATTCAGGGTAGTGGGCGATTATGCGCACCAAGTACCCTGAGCAGATCTATTCAACGCCAAACCAAAAGTTATGTTTGACATCATACTCAAAATTGGCTTCCATTTTAAAATGTGAGTTGTTCTGACTGAATTATTACCAATGAAAGTAAAGACTGACATTAATCAGTAAGCTCTTAACCCCTTTGTGCAGAAGCCAAATCTGGCTATTTAGGTGTCCCCCTATTTAAGGGATTATAATTCGAGATTTGAGGTTCACAGAGAGGGGGAAAATAGCTTAACTGAAAGAGGACACTTGAAGCATTTAGAATTCTATTGTATTTCAGTTTATTTCCATAATATTAGAACAGAATAAGGGCTGCAAACACAACTAATCTTCAAGAAAATTCAGCATTGAAATAATTAAAAACAAGAGTCATCAGAAGATGACATATCCCCCCGGCCCCTGATTATTTGCGAAAGTCATGTCAATCCTACACCTTCAAAGAAATTCAAACAAGAATGTTGAGCTGATTTTCCTCTGGAATGATCTGGAAGTATGTACTGGCAACATCTAGCAAAGACTACTAAGCACACGTTGGCAAAGGCAATAAAAAAAACAAGGGTCATTAATGAACAGTGTTTTAGTTCTGCTCCAGAAAAAAACCCAGCCCTGCGTCTGAGTCCAAATCCATGTCGCTTCCATGGAAAGGAAAATAATAATAATTTCAGAAATTTGAAAATATGAAAAGGCACCACTTCAGTACTTGGGTAATGCACATAAAGTTTCAGAAAGATAAAATGAACGGTTTTTGAGTTCTGCTCTGGAAACGACCCCATCTCTATACAGTCCAAATCCAATTCGTTTCCATGGAAATGAAAAAAAAAAGAACTTTCAGAAATCTGAAAATATCAAAAGGCATCACTTCAGTATGTGGGTAATCCACATGCAAAGTTTCAGAAAGATATAGTGAACGGTTTTTGAGTTGTGCTCCAGAAACAAACCTATCTCTGTACAGAGTCCAAATCCAACTTGTTTACATGTTAATGAAAAAAAATTTTTTCTCAGAAATCTGAAAATATGAAAAGGCACCACTTCAGTATGTGAAAATACACATGCAAAGTTTCAGAAAGATATAATGAACGGTTTTTGAGTTGTACTCCGGAAATGAACCCATCTCTGTACAGAGTCCAAATGCAACTGGTTTCCATAGAAACTAAAAAAATAAGATTTTTAGAAATCTGAAAATATCAAAAGGCACCACTTCAGTATGTGAGTAATACACATACAAAGTTTCAGTAAGATATATTGAACAATTTTTGAGTTCTGCTCCGGAAACGAACTAGGCCTGATGTGCACTAAGTCCAGATTTGTTTCCATGGAAACTACAAAAATAGGAATCCCGAAATTTCCAAAGTAGCAAAAGGCAGATCTAGACTATATATAGAATACATGTACCGAGTTTGGTGCTGATATCTGGCATAGTTTCCGAGTTCTGCTCCGGAAACAAAATGATTACGGAGGGACGGACGGACGGACGGACAGATGGACGGCGATGCCTATATATCCCCGCATTCTATGCCGGGGGGATAATAAAAATACAGAGAACTGAAAAATGGCTGGGAGATAAAATAATGAATTTCCGGGATCATAAACTCCTTGACCACCAAGGTGCTACATCTGAGTGTGATATTCAAAATTACCAACTTTCTAGGAGCCAAATAAGATAGCTATCCAAATGGCTCTGCGAATGGCTTTCCATGTGGTTCCCCACGCTCTCCAAGCAGCTCCCAAGTGCCTCAGCAAATTGTGTATAGTAAAAAAAATAAAGTCATATTTTTATTACGAATCAACCATTTTGACTCATGATACACAATATGAATTAATGATTTTCAAATGGGAATTAGCAGGAGTTCGTCAATATAGGCAGGAATGGACATCAGTAGTCTCCATAAAGCTTTCTAAACCGCAAAAATGGTTTTTTTCACTATGAAAAACCATTGACATTTGTCCTTATTTCACCAGAGCCCCATTAGCCTGCACACAATCATAAAAAGTAGCACATCTTCCTCGCATAATGTTTACCATCCAAGGAAACAGTGAGCTGTTACCACCTCCTATGATGTGGACAAGGGATTGGACTTTAGGAGACATTCAAAATAAAAAAAAAAAAGTTTTTGCAAGGAATGCTGAGCTTTATACTGCACACATGGTGAAATGTGTGAATACGAAGAACTGGCATGTAGGTGCAATGACATTCACATCAATATGCAATCATATTGCCCTGTATTTGAACACTTTTCTCCATATTGTATGGAATGCATCTTTTGCTGCATCTGCCCTAAAATCTAAGTAAAGGGCAAACCACCTTCTAGCTTCCTTCCACAGACGGTCAGACAAAGATTCATCGGTCCCACGCAGATGACCTGCAACTGTTCAGCTTGTACATAAGCACACAGTAATTTTATATAAACACTTTCCATGCTCTAGAAGGAGCACATAAAACTAACTGACAATAATATCCAAAATTTACCTTATTTATACAAAGAAGATATTCCACCCTCAGGAAAAAGCAGTAATAAAGCAGTCAAACATGTCCTTGAAATGTCTGAGTAATAAAATTGTATAAATCAATTGAAAGACACAGTCCAACATTGGCACAATGTGCAACATCCCACTGTTACGGGAAACCTGTAGTCCCCTGTATGTTTTGCTTTGCGTGTGTCATTTGTGTTTTGTTTTCTCCCGCATGGGAACTTTCCCGGTTTTCTCAAGATTCGTCAATCTGACTGTCAGTCATCTGTTCATCACACCTCTGATACCTTCATCTTCCTCCACCCTGAGATTTCCCCTTGTTTCGTGTCATCCATTCCATTGTTGCCCCGTCTGAACCCGATCTACATATGGGGCATCCTCCATCATCTGGAGCGCTTGCTCATTTAATTTTGTAGCTCCATGCTGTGCGTTTGCCTTTCTCTGTTTTGTCATTATTATTATTTTTCCATATATTACTTTGGGAAGTGGGATACAATTTGGTCTAGGTTAGATGGAGGCCTCTCTACATTCACATACTCACAGAATATCTTTCTAAGTGCACTAGTTTAGAGGCAGCTGCCACCAACTAGATTATGTTTTGAGTCTGCTAGAGTAGATAGCCTTTTTCTTTTTTGTGACATAGTAGTTAGTATTCTTTATTTTATTAGCAGTGTTTTTGGTTTTGTTCATTTCTTTTTTTTTTGGAGACGCTTTAGCGAGTGGTCAAGTAGGCTTGACTTGAGGTTTTCAGGTCCTGAGTTCAAGCCCGCCCACGGCACTTCATTTTGTGTTCTTGGGCAAAACACTTCACTCCCACACTCCACGCCTCCTCCACCCAGGTGTATAAATGGGTACCAGCAAATAGTCAGGGTAACCTGACTAAGAGCTGGGGGGAGTACCCATGGACTGGCATCCCGTCCAGGGGGAGTAGTAATATCCTAGTCGCTTCATGCCACAGAAACCGGGGTCAAGCACCGGGCCGATGGGCCACTGGCTCGAAACAGGCTTACTTCTTCATTTCTTTTCTTTGGCAGTGCCACATCGACCTTTTTGTTTTCCACTTCCCCGTACCACGTATTTCCATTCAACCTATTGTACATAGTCCTTCTGCACCTGTTAGTATTGTACATGTATTTACCCGATCTGTGTGGTACAATGTATACATTCCGTTGCAAGCAGTCCCAACTATTTTCCCGACTATTTCTTTGATACACTAATATTACATCCTTCCTTCTGTCCTCTGGATGTAACATCCATTATATTCAGTGTTATTAGCAAAAGCTGACAGTTAGTGATAATAACAAATGTGACTATAACAGTTTCAAAATCACGGCAACGGTGGATATGGGAAAGACTAAATAGCTAGCTAAATAACAAATGTTGCGAACCATAATACCTACACATTGAGGAGATAGACCCAAAGAATCAATGCAGAATACCCTCCAGTACTGTCCTGTCCAGACTCACTCCCAGTGTCAATATCTGACAGATGGCTAAATACCTTTTCCTTGACCTAGATATGAAGTAAACACTTCCTCACACTGCGTGTGTCCGTGCGCTCCAATAATTTCAAATGTGCTAAGTTAAAAAGACCTGATTTCACTTGCTGTTACTAAAGTGTTTATATACTTTTTTCTGGAGGCCCAATTAATTTCTTTAATTATCGCTGAAAAAGGTGACACTGTCCTTGCTTGGATAAAACACTTGTGAATCAACAGATAAGTATCAAGAAAGAGTAATGTTGGCGTGAACTACAGGTGTGCATTTACGCAGCATAATATCTGCAGCTACTAATCAGAGACTGGTTGCGATGAGAACTGATCACTGAATTCTGCGAGGGATGTATCTACACATGAATCTATGGTGTATGTTTATGTAATATCTGATGGCTATAAACAACAGTAGATTGACGTCGTATCAATAACATGTCGAATTTTTTTCTTCTGAAAGCTGATTTTTTTCAACACTAAATTGGCATAACTTTGGGCTATTTTGATTTTAGCTGGCTGCTATGATGGAACCAAATTTTTTTTTTTTTCTCATGAGATCATTTTTATCAACTGCTGGATAGATACTACTGGGCAAATATTTTAGGCTATTTGCGGATCAAGCTTGGTTGAAGGGCATAATTCATGCAATTCATAGGAAACAGTGATGATACTTAATGCGTTTATATTCTATACTCCGCTTCCTGAATATTGAATATACATATCCATTGTATAACATATTGATAGGATACTGCAACTGAGTACATCATTTGAGCAGTTCCATAGACGCTAGTGTCTACAATCTGCACCTCTACACAAATGGATTAATTAAAATGTGAAATGGCATAAAGAGAAAAGTGCTGCAACATTGAAAATACATCATTTTTGTAAGTTATGGGAAGAAAGAAAGTTCAAGAGCATGAAAAGGAGCATATCTACTTAGAGTAACCTGACGTCTTTCCTCTGCATCCTTCCTGTTCTAAGCCCCTGTGTTCAAATCAATGCGGATGCCCTGAAAGAATGGATGTGTGGCATTGAAAGCCAATATGTGGTAGGTTCAGTGCATGTGTGAGGGTTGTAGGAGTGCAGCCACAAATCAGGATTTATATGAAACGGTTGTTATGATCCAGACCAAGAATCACATGCAGGGGCGGAGTACCATCCAATGTAAAGGTTTATTGACAGTAGTATGGTAACAGTGGGACGGAGCCCAAAGAAGGACAGCACAGTTCAGTTCAAATGTTATGGGTGAAGCAGTGTAAGCATTGCCATCCTCGGCTAGTAGTTTTATGGGATGACTCCCAGGAGGAGTGGACACTTCACCAGAGCTGAACTATCTGAAGTCAAGATAAATTATCTTAAGAGGAACGCAGTTCCAATCCTGATGACTATAGAAGGATTAGGAGCTTGATCCTAAAAAAGTGGATGGAGGAACAGATTAGGACAGTATTAACAAGAATGCAGTCCCAATCCTGGAGACTGTGAAAGGCTTTTGAGCTTGTTCTTATTTACTAAATAAGGAAGGATACTTCCATAAATTACTTTCATGAAAAGTCACGTTTTACTTTCAAAAGACGAAGAGTTTTACTTGTAAATACTGACTGGTTCTCAGCACACATAGCAAATTACAATCCAGCAACTTGCAACTGAAAAGAGGGTCATAGATACAAGAGGTGAGGTAACTATGAAACAAAATGCAGGTGGGCATAAGAAAGCACGCAAGATGCAAACCAATCAAAGGAGTCATTACTTCAAACATTTGCAAGTTCCTGAATGGGGGGAGACAAAGGCGGCATTCATACAAGGGTTGTGATGGAACCCCCCCCCCCCGATGGGCACCGCGTGGCAGCCTGGTGGTGAACACCTGACACTGGTGCAGGAAATCCCGAATCAGGTGAAGTCCAAGATATTCCGCTCCAGGAACCAGGAATGCTCCTCAGACCCATATTCCTCCCAGTCCACCATTAATTGGCATCTATATCACCTACGCTGGATGTCCAGGATCCAGTGCACAGGTTAGACGGGACCAACATCAATGAGCCTGGTGGGAGGAGGGGAGTGGGAGGGGGGGACTGTTGGGAGACGAAGACGTGTTTATTTCCTGAGACCTGAAGCACAGGGTGAGTATTACAAAAAGAATGGGGAAGGAGGAGCCTGACAGCAGATGAGGGTCGGATTCATGAAATTGTGAATGGGCCAGTAAACCGGCACAGGAGCTTCTTCAATGTCTCTCATAGCAGGACATCCCTTGTGGCAAGCCAAACCTTCAGCCCTACTTTGTTTGGCAGCAGTTGGCCTGCAATGATGAATCACCTGCTTCTGGAAGGCGGATACGTGCCAAAGTAGTGAGGCATGGGCTCTTATCCAGCCCCAGAGAATCTGAGCATAGGGAACTGCCACTATTCTCTTCTCTGGAATAAAGGCGCAGGGCTCGCAAAATTCTAAAATGAATGGTAGCCCGTCAGGCAAGCGCAAGTGAATTCCTGGTTGCCCGAAAAGTATTCTCCATGCCCAAGACCTTGCCGAATTTGGCCTTAATGCCTCATTTCCACTACGTGGTACCAGCTCTACTCTACTCTATTCCACCCGCCTTGGTGCCGGGTACTTCTCTGGGGAATCGTTTTCCATTAGAGGATAGTACAGCCTCAGTGTAGCTGGTCATCATAGCGGCGCAGCACAAAACTATTTAAAATATCTGTATGCCCCTTTTTGGATGCGGTTGATTCTTTGCCACTCAGATAAACGTGCCATGCCATCGCAGCCATTTTTTGAAGTGGTTTTTTCACACATTACATTAATGGTAATCATCATGCATTTGTGTGCACTATGAGCTTCACCAACCACGTAACCAACATATCAGTTTCCGTTTGAAAAGGTTTTACAACTTTTGCTGTTCATTTCGAACAGAGAAAAAAAATCATCAGCGCCGAAAAGTGTATAATTAGCGAGGAGAAAATCATTTATGTTGGCGGCATTTTCATAAAGGAAATTTGCATAACGATGTATATTCATCAACACCAACAAACGCGCATTATTACCATGCATTCTTTCATATCCACGGAACATTCATTTATTTCAATAGAATTTCAATAATAATAGGCCAACATGTAATGCACAAAATAAAACATAGCATTTAATGACTCCCTATTATGCAACTTAAACAATGAAAAAAAGCGGGTAGAGCCAGTACCATGTAGTAGAAATGGGTCATAAGTTACTGTTACATTTTGTCCATTTAATTGACGTCAGTAGGCTGTGTTCTACACATAGACTGTATAAAAAGATGGACGCAGCACCCTGATCTGAAAAATGAAGCCCATGCGGAAGTACCGTAAAATGGCATTCTATTTAATGGCCAGCAGATGGCGACGTCGGTGGTTGCAAAAAGAAGTTCAATGCTATAGAAGTCTATGAGAAAATGACCCTACTTTCCCACCTGATCTTTCATTTAAATAATGATTTTTCACATTTTTTTACGGTAGCTATAGCAAGTTTCAAGTCTCCTTCGATATATCATGATGTTCATTTTTGTAAATTATGGTCCAATATGTACTAGAATAAAGGATAAAGCCACAATATGCTTTAGGGGCGTGGCTATCCTCTGGTCCTTGTCCGATACGGTCAGGTCCAGAGCCACGGTTCTCCCCGGATCTTCAATACATGCTCTCGTCCACTAGAAATCACATCCAGTTTCAAAATGACAACATGGCGCAATTCAAATTGCCAAAATCGAGGCTTCCTTTATGGTACGCTGAAACCAATGGGTGACGTCACGGTAGCTTCATCCATCTTTTTATACAGTCTATGGTTCTACATGATATTCTGATCATTGATGTGCGAGCACATTCATCAGAATATCGGTAAAACATAGGCCTATAGACTATGTACTGACGTCCCGTTGCAAACGTCTGATGGCCAAATCAACTGTTGACATTTTACAACGGTACACGATCGAAATATTCAACAATTGTTGGAGGGTTGTGTGATTAAATCTTGTAAGTCCTTGAAAGTGGTCGTGTTCTTCTTGAAAAATCATTGACAACCTTATGGCTTTCCATTTTGTTTCTGTTTTGGGATGGCATTTAAAATAAATTTTTAATTCGGTCGTTGGGGATGCTGACAGACCGTCACGGTCTTTTGACTCTAGATGAAGGAAGAAAAAAAACAATTATGGATGCTTCATAATCCCTTTTGACCGACAATAAGCGGCACGTATACAACTCTAAAAACAAAATCAGATATATTTTAGCGCCCAGATTGTAACGATTTAGGTGATATATTTATGAAAGCTACATTTTACTCTCAATGAATGAATGAATGAGCACCAGGCGTGCAATCGGGGGTGCGCAGTGAGTGGTTTAAACCAGCACCCGTAAGTCTTCGGACTCATGTCGTGAGGTGAAATGACAACGAAGCATTTTATCTTCCGGGTTGTCTTGTTTTGCTAGATATTTTGATATGGTGCGCGTTCTCTAATGAACATGAACAACTTCCATATAATATTTATTAAGTAATCAGTCATAAAAGTGTTTCTCGAAGTGTTTTACAATTCCACATTAATTCGGTCTCTGGCTCCAATGTCTAATTTTGAAAATTATATGTTGCTCTGACAGTGGCGGATAAGATTCCTCAAGTGCAACATCACAACATATTTTGTTTGTGATATAGTGTTGCTGGTTTTAATGGAAAACGGCGCCCTCGTCTAACCGTAAGATTGCTGGGTAGAGAGTTTAAATGCTCGCATTCATGGTCCCACACCCACTCGAAGTCCGCAGACACTGCCCGGTCACCCCCTCTGTCCATGTGGCCGCCACTAAAAAACTGAAAAAAAATTGTAGAAAGTTGTGTAAATTATCCCTCTCTTCCCCTCATTTGTAACCACAAGCCTGTCGTTTCGGTTCTGAGGTGATTGAAACGAAACGCAATGTGGGAAAGATGCGAGTCTAGAACACAGCTTTAGATGAATAACTTCAACATTAAATAAATATATTCACTTTGCTGTGGGCCTTTTTAAACAACAACAACAACAACATGCAAAAGCAACAACAAATGTTGATAAAATTTTCGCTTCTTTCTCTCTCTCTCTCAAACATTATATTCTAACCATGTTCCGAGAAAGTGATTTTGTGAGTGACCGTTCAATGGAATGGCCATCCGACGTGGTTCCTAGCGCCAGCTGCACGCATGTATGCCTTTATTCCCCTGTTTGATGGTTGGGAGTCAAGTCATTGCTTCTGCCTGCACCAGCCAAACTAGACCGCGGCGGATCAAAATCCCGCTATTTGGCTATGGCACTTGGCAACCGGTAATTGGAAAGTTGTGACAGTCACGCCTAAAATATTGTGAAATAGGCCATAGGTTTTCAGCAACAAATCGGATTTTGTTTCAAATGAATTTGGTGGCCACATTGGTACAGTGAATAAAACGTTAAGATCAGAAATAAATTACTATATGGTGTGAAATTTTCAGCCAGCCCATCGGGCAAGTGCCTCTTAATTTCTGCTTGTCCAACAAAATTTTTACTTGTCCCGGGTGCTCAGAACAGCGGTTTCGCGAGCCCTGAGGCGGTTGGTAACCAAGACAACATTGAAAGGGAGATATTCCCAAACCAGCCACTGGTAACAAATTGTGAGCCTGCTCCACCCAAGTTGACAGATGAGACCACCTGATGGGGTCATCTTCAGTCAGACAGCGAAGAGTCTAGCCAAGTTCCTGGTTCAGCCCCTGGTTTCTGGGTGGCAACTGGTAAAGTGGCAACCTTGGTCACAGACCAAACCTAGGGGCACACCGTGAAGGCGAATGACATGTTGAAGGAGGAGCTCACCCATGTTCCTAGCAGTAGGCGGATCAGATCATGGATCAAAGTGGGCTGACAAAACTGGTCAATGATGGTAAGCATGTCCACAAAGCCAATTAGGAGCTACTTTTAGGCCTAAGATTCTTTTGTGAATATGGCCCTTGTAGTCAATACATTATTAAATTCAGATCCTGAAGTTTTTTTTAAATTTCAGTTTATTCTTTATGCATTCCAACGAGTGCCTAAAATGCTGCGGTATCATGAATTATGTCAGAGTGTATTTCACCATAGCTCCATTCAGTGGTGGCCTTAAATATCTGGGGGCCCGTTTCAAAAGCAAATGTGGGGCCCTATAAAACATAAGAGCTTCATCATTTTGCTGGATGAAATCTTACACCTTAGCCTATCCAGTGAAATTACAACCTTTCTGGCTGAAACTTGATGTTTATTTGTGATTATTTATAAAAATACTGGCAATAAAAATATGTGTATGTGAATGTGATAAATTTCTCAAAAACTGCAATGTGCAACTCAGCCCAACAAGCTAACCGCAAACTGCACAGCAAACTTATTCTGTCTTTTTTTCTTCTTAGGGGACAGAGTTACTGGATAGCTCCACAACATAATCACTGGGATAATGATACGGTGAAATTTAGATGTATTTCAAACTTCGACATCCCACCAATATAATTTAATGTCACTTGAGTAGACTAGGTTTCGAAGCACTAGACGACTCGTATTGCCTGAGCTTAATTAAAATTTGCATTGTAGCTTTAAACATTACATGACACTAAGTGACGGGATATCCCTCCGCTTTGTCTGAGAATGAGGCTGCCTTTGCCATAGCCATGATTCAAATGATGTATACAAAACCATCAATACTTTTTCAGAGTGTTCACCGTATTAATGTTTTCATTCAGTTGCGAGGACATGTGAATGAAACAGCATGTTTTTTCGCCCAAAGTACATTTAGCTAACGTTATATTAAAACGCGGCACAGTGTGTACTGTTAATGTTATAGTCTGATAACAGATATGCGAAAATCAAACAGGTCTGCACCTGCAATTTTCTGGCCGATTTCTGTTTCAGCGCTGAGATGCCTTAACTGTGACTGTCCCAGAGAATATGCTTCTCGTTGGCTTTGGTTGGATTATGTCCCAAAACTCCTTGGGTATTGAGTAGCTGGAAGTTAACTTATCGCCATAACTTCTAATTTTAGAAATCTGCGCACATTATGCATTTTCAATGAAAGGTTGGAAGCCCTACGTTCGTTTTCAAGGTGCCCAATTTCCGTCAAATAGGCTACTGATCTGACACCAATAAGAGCTAAGTAGACAAGTTTTTTTTTTTTTTTTTTGCAACTTAAATTTTGCGAATTATCAACGCATCTTGTCGATCAGAAACTATGTTGACTGGGCCAGTTCCAGAGGCTATCGGACCGTGACCTGGCCCGAATCCAGAAATCTCTACAATGTTATATTAATTATTAAATACCTCCGGGGTGGAGCAAGCACATAAATTTTTTTTGTTCTAATACCTACTGATAAGTCCGAGGCGCTAGCAACATTGGCTGAGGTGACAACTGCATTTCCGAAATTTTCAGAGTATCAGCTACCAAAGCTCTTTAGCTACCATCATTTGTAGACGATGAAAAATTACTTAACTTCTTAGCCAGCTCAATCTTTGTGCAACTAATATATCTGACGGAGAAAACCGGCAACTTCGACCATGGAAAGCCGTTTATTCTCCCCATTCGCCACAACTCCAAGAAGGAGTAACGGCCTGGGGTGCGCTATAATGCCTTCTTAGAAGGCTGAATGTGATTTTTTGAAGTCATTACAAAATGTTCTAATTTGAGTGGCTATCGGGGATCCCAAACATTTTCCTTTTTTGGGGGCCTCAAATATTTGTCCGGTTTGCCTTTCCTGGCGGTGTGCCTCCGCATCTTTTCATACAGTCAAGGTTTAGGATATTAATTTTTGCCTGGCAGTTGGGGGGCCCTGGAGGTGGGGCCTGTTTCAACTGAAATGGTTGAAACATAGGTAAGGCTGCCTATGGCTCCATTATGCAGACGTGATCAAGGTTAATGCAAACAGGTTCTCAATGTAACAGTGGGTGTGTAATAAATGTTCCTTACACATTCTTGCCTGATGGTCACAAAATTTCTTGTGTTTCTATCTCCTATGACAGCAAAGAAGGATTTGACTTTTAGATATTTAAAACATTAAACATAAATATTGCTGCAAGTTGCAGTGAACAGGATCCAAGCACAAGGATGAATTTCGCCAAATATAAAATGCAGAATATATAAACTACTCTATAAAATCTCTTTGCTCACTGGATTTGAATCGGCAACCTTATTCATCAATAGACACTGGAATTTTAGTTGTGCTTAAGCAATGATTGGACAAAGTTTCATGACAGCAAATGTGTCAATTTGAAGTTATCTGGTTTCCATAATGCTACCATCTGGCTAAATACCACCAAACTTGCCTTGCTCCCTGAGAGCACAAACATGTGCATGTGTACTAAATTTAGATAGAAGAGAATCTTATGTACATAGTTAATGGATATTTTTCCAGATTGGGCCCCACACAAATTTTCTGAAGCCAGTTATTGCAAAATTGAATCAGAATTCCAATAGGATACTTGACTGCAAATCCCCCAGTGTGCCAAATTTTGAACACATGATAAAATTAGTCATCTGATTCGTGACTTGCATTGGCAAAATTTTTGGTTAATATCAGAGCAATCGTTTGACATCCAATGCATATCCATCCCTAAATCACATTATGTGAAGCTAGCATTATTTACCATTAATTATGACAATTTACACTCATGATGCTGCTACGGTACAATCTATTGGCCAAATGTCACCCGATTCGGCGAGGCCACTGAGACATCCTATCTCCAACTGTCTGCCAAATTTGTTTTAATATCTTTCTGTAATACATTTATTTCTCTTTGGTTACCTGTTCACAGGTGTAGTTGGAGCATGAGAGGCACAGGAAATACTCCTGACTCCAATCACTTACAAGGTTGGTTGCAACAGATCACTTGAAGGGGGGAGTCGCCAAATTTTTCTGCCATTACTTGCTCATATAAGCCACAAAAAGTGATGTTTCATCAACTATATGAATACAGAATACCTTCTTTCCCCTCCTTTCCTTCCCAAGTTCCTTTCTTCAGTATCCTCAATGTGTTGGTGTCACTTATGAGACTTTCAATAAATTGCTTCAAATGTCTTGCGCTGCTTTATGTTTGAAGCCACATTGAAAATATGTGGTCAGCTTTTTGTTTGTGGCGATAATGAGTACTGGACTGATGGCGGAGTAGCAGGAGGCGAAGAAGACCCGTGTATCGCTGACAGCTGGGTGCACACGGGAGACAGAGAGCGTGTAGAACCACAGTAAATTGTCCAAGCTGAATAGCAGAGCATACGTGCTCACGAGCAGCAGGACAGCACGTGATGCCTCCTCAGTCTTCCTGCCAGCTCCCTGCAAGCCCTGAACTTGCTGACGATGTCGATGCAGGATGAGCATCACATACACTCCTGCTACAACCATTAGTCCAACAAAAATGAAATCTCGTATGATGAATATGACGCCATTGACTAAGTAAGACACAAGGCTTGGGTATACAACAATGCAGAACTCCAAGTTAAGGGTGAGTTCTGGAAGGGTGTTGTTGATTGGAAAAGCCTTACTATACGTAATAGCAGTGGGGCAGATGATGATGCTGAGCCCATAGAGGAAGATGATGGCATGAGGGAGGTGGCCAGGAAGCCAGCGTTTCAACCAGGTCCAGCCAGGCGTTGATGGAGCAATGACCACACACTGGTAGGAGCTCAACAGGGAAGTGATGGTTATAGTCATGGCACGGCCAAGCCGATAGGCAAAGATCATTATTTTGCAAGCGCTGTGGCTGTAGTGTTGCTCAACGCCCAAGGCAGTCAAAGCCTGAGGAATACCTCGGCACAGTGTCACCATCAGGTTGGCAAAGACCAGCTGGCTGAGGATGAACTCATTGTGCGGCATGTGGCCCTGTGAAATGAATAAATGACAGAGGAGCAGGAGAGCTGCCAGATTGCCTGGGATTCCCACCAAACACAGACCAATGAAACCAGCTGCTTTCAGTGCCAGACGCAGCTCCATCTGCAACTCAGGTCTGTCTGTGGGTGAGAGCAAGGGTGCATTGATCAGAGCGAGGAGACTGAGATGGGATGGCTCCTCTCTACACATCCAAAGCCTCAAATAGAAATCAAAAAACAAAAATGTTGCAGAAACAGGAACTTTGAGGAAATTTATCAACCATCCGATTTAAAGACACTCCTGTGAGAAGTACTATAGTAAAACTCAATAAATAATGATACCTCTGTAAAATTAATATGTTAAATGCCAAATTGGCAAAGCAGTGATTAAATGTCACAGGTAATACTTTGATGAAAAAAAAAAACACTAAACTTATAATTTTAACACAAAATGAAATTATAAAGTTAGTTTTATAAAATATGTTTATATACAAACACTTACATTGAATAGCAACAATTACTGAAGAGTGATTCCAAACTTTTGAGCAGAAGTATATATGGTTCCATTGAAAGAGAAACTTTGTGAACTTCTCTGTAATAGTGAGTCAGTCCTTACCTTGTGCTGCAGATCAAACTCATGAGTTTCACTCTGAGGCAGAGATCCAGAAATTTATCGTATAATGTCCTCTTGTTCCAGCCAATCTTGGACCCAGTTTATGCATTCGTAATTATCTCATTTCATAGCGTGCAATCAGAGCCATGGGCGTCACTAATGACATGTTAATTAGATTCTACAGTATTAGTCTGAGTTTTTGCCCATTTACTGAAAAAGGTTTGTGCAGGTGATTCTATTCCAAGGCAGTATATGGTTTATATATTTAAAATTTAAATTGACACCATATGGTGTTGTCTTCTTTTTGTGCTGCCTGTTTTCCACATTTTTGGTGTCCAGTGTCCTAAAGAAATGGTCTTGTGAGCAGAGATAAATGGCTTTCTCGTTCTTTGCTTTTACTCATAGAACCTACATTTAATTTATAGAACCACCATTTTTCACTGCTTTTCAGGGCTTTGTGTAGGATGGTTATTCATCACTTGCTCATGCTCCATAATCCTATGAATGATCAAACCCCATCTGATACAATTATAAACTTTCACTAATTCTTTAAATTCAAACCATTCAAATAGACAGGCAAGGGAAGGGAGAGGTACTCCTATCCTTTTTCAAACTAACCATAATATTTGTTCTTTCTCTTCTGTGTCACGTTATCTGCTTTTATTTCCCCAATCTGCATCTCCTTTGTGCCTCATTTCACAACTGAAGCTGAGAGCCCCATGTCCAGCTCGTGGTTCTCTACAAAACTGTTATCTTCATCAGCAATGTGGGCTGCCTTCTGCTATCTGCACAGCTTCAATTATTGCTGATACCATGCCAGTGAAACCGGGACTGTCTGCATATCTCAACTTCACTGCATTGTGTTCTGGTGCACAATCAAGAGCTCCACACTTGCAAATCTTATTGAACTCAGGTTTATTCCCGTGAAAATCTGTATTAATCCAGAAAGAGCAGAATGCTGTCAGCATGGGTCCTCTTTTCTCAACATCAGGCCTCTCGCTGTCGAGCTCAGTGCAGACTGACTTGAACTCTTAAAATTAAAAAGAGAAAATAAAAACTTAAATAAACAATGAATCCTGCTCTGTGTCTCTTATAGCATGTTATGCATTTACACTATATATACAGTTTATGCCGATTATTAGGCTTGGCCTACAACGCAAGAACAAATCACAGCGTGTGTTTACCATCAGTTAACACAAAAACACATATTCCACAAAAAAGCATAAAAGAACTAACCATGATGGTCAAACAAAATTTTCAGGCACAACTGCATAATATCTCATCTTTGAAGGTGATGAATGTATGAATGGCACGAGGGGCTTCATTATTTGATACAAACCCCAATCCCAATGAAGTTGGGTCGTTGTGTAAAACGTGGATAAAAACAGAATGCAATGATTTGCAAATCCTTTTCAACCTATATTCAATTGAGTACACTACAAAGACAAGATATTTAATGTACAAACTGATAAGCTTTATTGTTTTTTTTTTTTTTTGGAAATATTCACTCATTGAATTTGATGCCTGCAACATATTCCAAAGAAGGCTGGGACAGGTGCAAAAAAAGACTGGGAAAGTTGAGTAATGCTCAAAAAACACCTGTTTGGAACATTCCTCAAGTGAAAAGGTTAATTGGAAACAGGTGAGTGTCATGATTAGGTATGAAAGGAGCATCCCCGAAAGGCTCAGTCACTCACAAGTCGTTCACAAGGTTCACCACTTTGTGAACAACTGCGTGAGCAGATGGTCCAACAGTTTAAGAACAACATTTCTGCATGTGCAATTGCAATGAATTCAGGGATTTCATCATCTACAGTCCATAATATCATCAAAAGATTCAGAGAATCTGGAGAGATCTCAACATGTAAGAGGCAAGGCCAAAAACCAACATTGAATGCCCATGACAGTTGGTTCCTCAAGCCGGACTGCATTAAAAATCAACATTATTCTGTTAAGGATATTACCATGTGGGCTCCGGAACACTTTCGTTAAACAGTGTCAGTTCACGCAGTTCGTTGCTACATCTACCATTGCAAGTTAAAACTCTACCATGCAAAGTGAAAGCCATATATCAACAACATCCAGAAATGCCGCCAGCTTCTCTGGGCCTGAGCTCATCAAATGGACTGACATAAAGTGAAAAAGTGTGCTGTGGTCTGACGAATCCACATTTCAAATTGTTTTTGGAAATCATGGACATCGTGTCCTAAAGAGGCTAAAGAGGAAAAGGACCATCCAGATTGTTATCAGTGCAAAGTTCAAAAGCCAGCATCTGTGATGGTATGGGGATGTGCTAATGCCCATGGCGCGGTAACTTGCACATCTGTGGAGGCACCATTAATGCTGAAAGGTAAGTACATACAGGTTTTGGAGCAACGTATTTTGCCATCCAAGCGAAATCTTTTTCAGGGACGTCCGTGCTTATTTCAGCAAGACAATGCCTAGCCACATTCTGCACGTGCTAAAACAACGTGGCTTCGTAGTTAAGGAGTGCAGGTAATAGACTGGCCTGCCTGTAGTCAAGACCTGTCTCCCATTGAAAATGTGTGGTGCATTATGAAGCACAAAATACAACAAAGGCTACTCCGCAGTGTTGAGCAACTGAAGTCGTACATCCTGGATCATCAACTGGCAGCCCGCGGGTCACATCCGGCCCGCCAAGGCTTTCCATCTGGCCTGCGAAACATTTAATTAATTCAGAAAATGTGAACATAGAAGTGTATCTCGGTATTTATGCAGTAGCATTTCTCCCTCTGATATAAATTGAAACAACCCCAAAAGTTACCGTAGATGAAAATAATTTTGTTTGGAATGATTAACTGACGTGTGTGTTGCATGTGCGTTCCTCTCATGGGACAGAAAGTCAGCTGGCGCTACGCTCTCTCTCAATGCAAGAAGGGGGCAAACTCAAATATTTTATTTATTTTAATGTTTATTTGACAGGGACGATACATACAACATTGCCACAAAAAAAGGGAAAATGTGATGTATATAAGACGTCTAGCTTCAGCTAATTTGCAGTCTTTGTCCCTGGTCAGGCTTTTAGAATAAGATATACTGAATACAAAAAAGAAAGAAAAGAAGAAGAAAAAAAAAAAATACAAATGCAGTGAATAATACAATAGATAAATAAACACAATTGCAGTTGTCAATTACAGATAAAAACAGACATTAAACATTAGGAAAGTGCTATAATAACAGTGGCTTAGTAGGAAATTAGTGTTCACATTTCTGCTGCTGCTTGAGCCAATGTTTAACTTTCAAATTAAACCTCTTTAGTTCTGTTTGGGATTTAATTTCCGATGGTAAGGAATTCCATAGGTGTGTACTTTGCACTGAGAGGGATGATTGGCCAAATGTTGTCCTGCGTCTTGGAATTTGACAGTTCTGCTTGGTTGTGCTCCTTGTCATTGTCCTAGAGTTGTCTGTCTTTTTAAAGATCTGAGACATCATTTGTGGGGCCAGTCCATTTAAACACTTAAAAACAACTTTTAGGAAGGAGAACTTTATAAAATTGGAAAAAGTCAACAAATTGTATTTTTCAATGATTTTGCAGTGGTGCCATTCTTGTGATTTCTGGTCTAAAATTTTCAAAGCTTGTTTGTACAATGAAAATAAAGGTCTGGTAACTGAGTCACTGGCTTGGCCCCAGGCAGCAGTGCAGTAGGACAAATGTGACAGAACCATGGCATGCAGATATAAATGAGCTGCCTTGAAAGAGAGACATGACCTGATAAGTCTAAAACAGTTCAGACTGGTTTTTACAGTTTTAGATAGCTTCTTAATATGTGCGTCAAACTTAAGTTGTAGATCTAAAATTATACCTAAATATTTACATTCATTTACCACCTCAATTTCTTTAGTATCAATAGTAATGTGAAATTTCTCAAGGGCTTTCTTTCTCATTGAAAAGCACATTGATACTGTTTTTTTTTGTGATTAAGTGTTAAATGATTTCTCTGTAGCCATTCTGAAACAGTAACCATCTGTCTGCATAAGATCTCTGCGGCCTGACAGGGATTCTTTGCTGAAACATAAAATACTGCGTCATCGGCACACATCTGACATTCAGTGTCCGTACAGATGGTAGGCAGATCATTTATATATAAACAAAAAAGAATAGGGCCTAAAACTGATCCCTGTGGCAGACCAGTCTTACTATACAGAGGAGATGTTTTCACATTTTGTAATCGGACACACTGTTGTCGATATTCCAAATATGAGCTAAGCCAACTAACAGCAAGAACAGAGAACTGAAATTGATGTCTTAATTTACTGACAAGTATCTCATGACTTACAGTGTCGAAGGCTTTCTTCAAGTCCAAGAACACTGCTCCAACCACATTTCCATTGTCAAGTGAACATTTTATTCTCTCAACAAAATGACACAGTGCCATCTCAGTTGTACATTTTTTGCGAAAGCCAAATTGCTTAGGATGATAAAACTGATTATTTTCAAGATAGATCATTAATTGATTTGCAATGACCTTTTCAAGTACTTTTGACATTGCTGGGAGAATTGATATCGGTCTGTAATTAATGGCGTCAGTTAATGCACCAGATTTATATATTGGGGTGATAATGGCCATTTTAAAACTTTTTGTGGAATTTCCTTTTTGATAGACAAATTTATTAAATGAAGTAATGGGCTTATCAAAATGGCAGTGTGTTTTTTTCAAAAAAATAAAGCATCCATTCCAAATATATCTTTTGCCTTAGAATTGTTTAACTGCATTATGATTTTTTTTGAATTTCGATGTGGTCAGTCTGTTCGATGTTAAAGTAGAAAAAGCCTGACCATTGGTTATACTGTTTACATTTTGTAATTGTTGAGTATCTAAGTTAAGTTCATCTGTGTTGAAAGGTTTTTGGAAGTTTGATGTAAGTTCATCTACAGATTGTATGAAGTATGTATTTAATTCATTAGCTATTTCCTCAGTGTTAGTGGAAATCATTCCTTTAATATTAAGTTCCTTTATTTCTCCATGGTGCTTTGACTTACGGTTTAAGAGTGTATTGATATGGTTCCAAAGATATGAGCTGTTCCCACCTGAATCATTTATTAGTTGCATGAAATAATTTGTCTTTGCCTTTCTGAGTTCAGTTACAACCCGGTTTCGTAGCCCCTTATAGATAAGGATATCTGTATGTAATTTTGTGGACAGTGATTTTTTTTAATCGTGATCCCGCTTCTTCATCAACTGACAAATGTCTTTATTTATCCATGGCAGAGTTTGTTTGTGTCTTAACTTAAGAGGGCAAGTGAACTTTTGAATTACATCTGCCATAGTATTTGTCAAGATATCACAACATCTATCTGTGTCGCTAGTTTGCAAAACATTGTCCCAATTTAGACGTTTTAATTCATTTTCAAATTGATTAATTCTTTGTTTAGGAATTCCTGTTGGCACATAGTTATGATTCTGTTTAAAGGATAGTCTCTGTAGACGTTTTTTAGTAAGTTTCCTAATTATCAGGATCATATTATGGTCTGATAAACCTGTTAACAAATTATATGTTTTTGACAGCCTGTCAGGTTTATTTGTAAAGACTAGGTCTATAAGAGTTTTGCTTGTCTTGGAGATTCTGGTTGGCTCTTTAATTATCTGGTGCAGTTTATGTTTGGATATAACTGTTTTAAGTTTTTGCTTACAGTTTTTGTCCAGCCAGTTTATGTTAAAATCTCCAAGTACAATATTTTCTGATCTATGGTTTAGTGCTTTAAGCAAATCATCAAAATTTTGGTAGAATGTTACATTGTGTTTGGGTGGATTATACAAGGTGATAATGTTAAAATTCATTTTAGGTGACAGGACCACATTTAAAATTAGACATTCTAACCCATAAGTATCCAAGTTAACCTGAGTACATTTAAAAATGTCCTTTATGTAAACTAACACTCCACCTCCTTTTCCAGACAGTCTGTCTTTGCGAAAGCAGGTGTACCCCGGCACATCAATCATGGTTGTTGGGGTGTGACTGGAAAGCCAGGTTTCAGTCAAAGCCAAAAAGTCCAAGTTGGAGTCTACTAACAGATGCTGAATTTGATCTCTCTTTGGTGTAATACTTCGTATGTTCAGATGACCACCAGTAATGCCCTTCAGTTTTTTCTTTGGGTCCCAAATCACCTTTGCATGGTTTACAGTTTGAAAATATTTCACGCTTTTTTTGCTGGAAAGCTGCTCTGCTGTAGGCCATTTTTTCTTTGAATCTGTCCTGCTGCAGAGGGAGGTGTGATGGTATAGGTGCTTGAGTCTTGAACAAAAGGGTTGGATTAGAGTCTTTTTTTTTGAGAGGACCTCCTACTCTGCTTGCTTTCTTGAGGATAGTCAGACTTCCTTCAATGATTGAGTCCACCTGAGGAACTAGGTTAAGGCAATCACTTGCACCTGTTGGAATCAGTGAGGATTCCAGCGATCCATCAATCAGCTGAGTGTCCACACCTTGGCAAGTGGTAGTTCCTGTTGTTACTGTGTGGCCAATGTTGTTAGTTGATGGGCCAGGATTCAGCTGGATATCACCACTTAGTAACAGCATGAATAATAAAATGTATAGAATATACCCTTTATTTTTCCCTTTGTTGTGTTGTTGTTTGATCTTGTTACCTCCATACAGATAACCATTTTGCCAAAATAGTGTATAAATCAACAAGTATCCATGTCCAAAAAAGTTAAGTTTGGAAATATCCAGTATATATTGTAACTTTGCATCTGGAAGAGTGCCTCTTGATGGCTCATCTGATATGAAACATTGATTAAGGGGGACACAGAGAATCCATGAACAAAGCAGTAGCCAAAAATAAGCAGTCCTTAAATCTCCACGTTGCTGTTGTGAAGTACTGGGCAATTGTGCAGCTGTGCATATCTGGAGGAATCCAGGACAGAGTGCAAGTACCCACAAACAAAGAAACCATGTGCAGCCATACCCTCCATAGCAGTTGTTTGGAGCAGGTTCCTGGTTATTCCTGGAATATATCCTTGGTTGGCTGTAGACTTGGTTTTCTTTTACCCCAGAATCTTGAACTGAAGAGTTAGATGTTTGCAGAGCCAAACATGCAAGAATAAAAAGGTATTGTAGGCGAAAAAAGGAGAGAGGAGTGGAGCCTG
Organism: Gymnothorax javanicus; assembly: GCA_029692085.1. Taxonomy (NCBI): domain Eukaryota; kingdom Metazoa; phylum Chordata; class Actinopteri; order Anguilliformes; family Muraenidae; genus Gymnothorax; species Gymnothorax javanicus. The sequence continues at coordinate 18,000,746 of CM056202.1, forward strand.
ACAAACCACCCCTGCTCTCGGCGGCCGTCTTGCCTTCGCCAGATATCTGCTTCAAACAATTTGTATTATTTATATATATTCACGCTCTCATTTAACATATAAGAATTTAATTTTGTACACTTATTTAACATTTTGTTTTTACTTTTTTTTTTTTTTTTACATGCACAATAATGGTGCTCACAGCCTGGTCTGAAGAAATGCGTCGTCTTATTTTCTTCAAGAACAAATGCCGACATTGTGTGACAATAGATATGAAAAATAAAACAGACAGGTCCAAACCTGGCTAGCCTATAAAATGTAGTAATAAAAAATTATAAAAAGATGTAATAAAAAATATAATAAAAAAGTGGAGTATTGACGTAAATTCTGATAGGCCACAGAGTCCAGCTTGCCATGTAAAGGAGCTGCTTCTCCCGCCGTAGGATCACCTGAGTGCACATGACAGTTATCTGACTCTGCTGTCAGTCTATTGCTCGACCGATAATACACTGGCTTATTTAAGCTCGACATCTTGAGAAGCAGCTCCTCATCATACACGCTCAACAAGCTCGCAGAATTTGAATCGCGCAGCATACAGCATTGCTTTTCTATCTGGCATGAGAGGAACCACGGCGTTTGTCATCGGTTTGCTTACCCTTCTTTACATCCTGGGAACTATGTCAGCATCAGAAGAAGACCTCTGGGCTCTTGACAACCTCCCATCGGCAATCCAGCATCAAGCCGATCCAGAAGCAGATGGAGCAAGTATCATATCCACAAGCACTAGGTGAAGTTCGCGGCTCTCCGCCAAGTCCATAAACAAAGCGGACTGGCGAGTCCCTAAAATCCTTGAAACACTGTTCACCCGTGGTATCGTGGCTCCTACTGGCATCGACCATGATCAACTATTCCGCTTTTTTGTCGAAAGCATATCCAGCGGTCTTCCAGCCAACTCTGAAGTCCCTAACCCTGACCCACCTCCAGCCCTGAGGAAGGCTTCCGCTAAACGGAAACACTGCTCACAATCTTCGCAGCCTAAAAAAAAAAAAAAAAAAAAAAACATGGTCACAGCCGCCCCAATTTCCCCCCCAAGAGAAGTGGATCCCGTTATGACCACGCTCGCAAATATCCAGACCTCCATTCTTGATTTGGACACCCGTATTCAGTCTCTAGAAGCCCAGACCGGGACCCTATCTCCAGTTGACCTACCCGGACCCTCTTCCATTCTCCCAACCATCTGCACTGACGCTCGGAGCCGAGGCCACAGCAGCGCTTCCTGGTGACCTCATCACTCCCAGGAAAACCCTGGGAACCGCAGTCCCAGCCCGGCCTCCGCCAAAGTTCCATTCTTTCCCCCGGCTGCTGCTATTTCTCCTCAGCTGCGAGCGCAAATAATCGCAGGTAATGATATCAACTTAGTCAAAATTTTGCTGAATTCTGAATGTTATGAAAAAAGACTTGTTGATTACGGTGAAGTGTCCATCCTCCTTAAAGACAAAGATCCACAGCTGTCAAAAACTTTAACTATGGCAGAATTTAATGCAGCCTTTGGAATCTATAAAGACACTCTCTGTGAAGTTTATCCAGAACGCAGAATCGAACTGGACACTTATCTAGCTATCATTTCTGACCTTGCTGTCACTTATGGCAGTTCTCTATTTTATTTTAGTACCACAGGTCATTTTCCACTGAAGCTGCTGCTTTCATTCAAAAGTGCAATCAAAGACTGGATTGGTCCATGGTTGATCTGGCTTTGATTAGCAAGCATTTTACCGGGCACCGCGCCCTGTCCTGCTCCGTGTGCGGCTCATTCTCACATTCAACTGGTTTCTGTCCCCAAACCTTTAACTCAGCCAATTCAGAAAATCGCCAGACCAAGGTGAAACCTGCTATTTCTTCACCCGTATGCATCGAATTTCAATGAAAATGTTTGTTTTTTAATAATTGCAGATATGTTCATGGTTGCAGCTATTGTGGAGCCGCATCCAAGGTCTGTGTGTCCCAGACGAACGCGCATTCGGGACAAGAAAAAGAAATAAAACCCTCCACTCCGATCAACGTTCAGGAGATGGGCCAAGCACTGAAACATCATCTGAATCGTTATTTTGTCAACTACCTCATCACTGGTTTAATTCATGCTTTCTTTGCCGGCTTATTCTTTTTTCCCAAAAGTTCTATCATTTGCAACAATCTCCAATCTGCATTAAGAGAACCAGAGATGGTCAATAATCTTTTATCGAAAGAAGTCAATCAAGGTTACATGATTGGTCCGTATGACAGCTCACCATTTTCCATTTTTCGCATTAACCCGATCGGGGTCGCTACCAGGAAGTACTCGGGGAAAAAAACGTTTAATAATCAACTTATCTGCTCCTCGTAATCACAGTTTAATTCCAAGCATCAACAGTCTTATCCCCTTGCAATTCTTCTCGTTATTTTATGCTACTATTGACAATGCGATAAAGTTTATCAAGCAAGCCGGGAGAAGTGCCTGGTTAAGCAAAGCCGACATCACCGATGCTTTTAAAATAATGCCTCTTCATCCCTCTCAGTGGCATCTCTTCGGAGTGAAATGGCGCAATAAAAAGTATTTTTCTACTAAGCTCACTTTCGGTTGCCATAGAAGTCCAAAAATTTTCGGTACCTTATCCGAGGCGCTTTGTTGGACCTCGTTGAATAATTGCAGACTGCTGTTCGTCCTTCATTTGCTAGACGACTTCCTCGTGATTGATTTTCCAGATTCACAGCCATCACGTTGCATCGATATTCTCGAAGCAACATTTCTCCAATTGGGTGTTCCCCTATCAGAAAAAAAACTCAAGGACCCCTTCATGCTATTGAATTTTTAGGAATTTAATTAGATAGTAACCTCATGCAAGCCTCTCTACCTCGAGAAGCTCGCTCGCATTCTTGAGTCAATCCAAATTCTCCTCAGTTTAGAGTCCATGACAAAAAGAGACGTATTGTCTCTTTTAGGTCATTCCAATTTCGCCATGCGCATTAACATCCATGGCCGCTCCTTTATTTCCAGGCTTTTAGATATCAGCAAATCTGTTCCCAATCTGCACAACAAAGTAACACTACATGCCGGTTGCAAATCTGAGCTTCAATTCTGGCTAAAACTATGCAATAACTGGAATGGCATTTCCTTATTTTATAATGATGTTGTCGAATCTTCAGTAGAATTAAACTTCTTTACTGATGCAGCTCCTTCCGTAGGTTTTGGGGGTTAATTCGATGGGGAATGGTTTGCTGAAAAATGGCCTTGAGAATTGTCTTCTCTGCCGTAAGATACTTTTTCCATTGCTATGCTCGAACTGTATCCTATCGTAGTCGCAAGCCTCATTTAGGGAAAACATTGGCATAAGAAACAAGTATTGGTATTTTGCGACAATGAAACTGCCGTCAACATAATTTAAAAAGGTCGTTCATCAGTTCCCTTTATAAATAAGTTTATTAGACGTTTGACGTGGACTTGTGTTTTAGGCAATTTTATTTTAAATGCCACTCACATTCCTGGTCTCAATAACAAAATAGCTGACGCACTTTCAAATTTCAGGAATTCAAACGCCTATGCCCAGCTGCCGCCCCCTCTCCTCAGAAATGTCCAGCCTTCCACCAAACCTTACTAGATTAAAAACCTCTCTCCAAGCGTATTTATCATCTGCTTCTACAGTCATGAGGTCCGGTCCAGCGGAATCAACATTAAAATTTATGACTCAGCATGGATGTACTATGTCTCTTTTGTCAATCCTATTCAGCTCCAGTCCTATCCGTCAATATTCAAATAGTATATACCTTTATAGTCCACTGTTTTGTCTCCCAGAAAATTCAGCCTTCTTCCATCCAGGGCCTTATCTCAGGTATTCAGTTTCATTTTAGATGCTTAAATCCTTCAGTTCCCAGCATACTCGGAAACCCCTTGGTGCGCCTTCTATTTAATGGCCTAAAAAAAGAAAGACCACCAAGCAAGGATAAACGATTACCATTTACCTTACTCCTAGTTCACAAATTAGTGTCATGGCTAAGGGATGGGTGTTTTGGTGCTTTCACAGATTCACCACTAGAGGCAATATTCCTCACTGCGTTCTATAGGTTTTTTAGGTGTGGAGAGTTCACCATTTGTTCTGGGATTTTTGATCCAAAACGTGATTTTACTCTCTCCGATATAACCATCAGATCCAACCACTTCGTTCTTCACCTTAAGTACTCTAAATCTGACACAGATAAAAAAGGAATTGACATCAGTCTCCAGCACTGACACCACTTTCTGTCCCCTGTCCTCTATGATGCGGTACTTGGCATGGCGCAAGCGAGCGAGATTGGAGGATCCTTTGTCATCACGGAGGCTGGAAAACCCATCACTTGGTCCTGGTTTGCCTCTCAACTGCGGCTCGTTTGTCAGCACTGCGGCCTGTCCCCTCAGCTCTACATTCCTCACTCGTTTTGAATCGGAGCAGCGACAACCGCCGCCTCCGTGGTCTCCGTTACAAAACTGAAGGTCATGGGTTGTTGGTCTTCCTCTGCATACGAGCGATACCTTCGCCCAGGGATCAAGGACATTATGGAAGCACAAAAACTAATTAGTAAGGTTGTGTGAATTGTGTTCTATTGTAATGATTGTTCACGTTTGCTTTCAAACTCACTCAACTAAATCTGTTCTCGCGTCGTTCAGTTAATTACAATCACATAGGCAAGGCTCGCATCTACACTCCTCAGAGCACTATTTCACCCACCACCACATACTCAAAAAAAAAAAAGCCCCTGCGTTCTTATCCCATCTTATACTACACTTCATCAAGATATATCCCATCCTGTTTACATCTTCATCATTCTCCTCATAAACACATCAAACGCTGGGCTGTTTCCAATTCACATCACATAGAATATATCTCTTGTATTTGGCTTCAAGAGAATTCGTGCCAGCCGCCGGGCTGTCACTAAATATAATTCGATCCACACAGGATATTTCTCTTGTATTTGGCTTCAAGGGAAATTGTGCCAGCTGCCAGGCTGTCACTACACAAAATTCGATCCACATAGGATATTTATCTTGTATTTGGCTTCAAAAGAAATTGTGCCAGCCGCCGGGCTGTCACTACACATAATTCACCTCACATAGGATATTTCTTTGTATTTGGCTTCAGAGAAATTGTGCCAGCCTTCCTATAAATAAGTTTATTAGACTGCCACTACACATAATTCACCTCACATAGGATATTTCTCTTGTATTTGGCTTCAAGAGAAATTGTGCCAGCCGCCGGGCTGTCACTAAATATAATTCAATACACACAGATATTTCTCTTGTATTTGGCTTCAAGGGAAATTGTACCAGCTGCCAGGCTGTCACTACACAAAATTCGATCCACATAGGATATTTCTCTTGTATTTGGCTTCAAAAGAAATTGTGCCAGCCGCCGGGCTGTCACTACACATAATTCACCTCACATAGGATATTTCTCTTGTATTTGGCTTCAAGAGAAATTGTGCCAGCCGCCGGGCTGTCACACACATAATACACTTACATAGAATAATTCTCTTATATTTGGTCTCAAGAGAATTGGTGCCAGCTGCTGGGCTGTCACTACACTTAATATACTCCATATAGAATATTTCTTTTGTGTTTGGCTTCAAGAGAAATTGTGCCAGCTGCCGGGCTGCCACTACACGTTACTCTCCACATAGGATATTTCTCTTGTATTTGGCTTCAAGAGAAATTGTGCCAGCCACCGGGGCTGTCACGACACATAATACACTCACATAGAATAATTCTCTTGTATTTGGTGTCAAGAGAATTCATGCCAGCTGCTGGGCTGTCACTACATTTAATACACTCCATATAGAATATTTCTTTTGTGTTTGGCTTCAAGAGAAATTGTGCAAGCCGCCGGGCTGCCACTACACGTTTCTCTCCACATAGAATATTTCTCTTGTATTTGGCTTCAAGAGAAATTGTGCCAGCCCTCGGATTGTCACGACACATAATGCACTTCATCCAGAATACTTCTCTCATATTTGGTTTCCAAAAAAAAAAAAACCGCAGCCGCCAGGTCGGCACTACCGTAGCGCACTCCATGTTGATTATCCCTCTTGCATCGGCTTCTAAGGAATTGCAGCCGTCAGGCTGCTACCAAATGTATGAAAAGCTTCACAATTCTCTCCATTTAACTTATGCCGGCATGGTTCTGTTGGGGTGTTAAATTGCTGCTCCCTGCCTTCGGTTCCATACTGGACGGGCAGGGACCTTTCAGAACAGAGCCATGTCACCAAACTTAATGTATGCTTGTATGTTTGTCTGCTTTCCAATAAATAATCTTTTTGATGCAGTGGTTCTATCAGAAATAATAAAAAAATAAAACTAGACCATGTCAGTTTACAATGAATCCTGCCCAATATTTCAGTTTTACTTTCTTCACATGCACAATAATGATGCTCAGCGCAAGCAAAATTGCCTATCACATCAAAAACGGAAAAAATAAAATAAAATCTGCTTATTTAAGCAACAATGACAAATACCATCTTTGTGCGACAACAGATATGAATGATAAAAAAAATAGACAGGTCCAAGTGGAGCCATTCACAGCATCTGTGGCTGTATCAAATGAAGCGCTATTAAAATAAAACTAGACCAGTCAGTTTACAATGAATTTAACTCATAAAACTGCTGGCACAGCCATTCTTTGGCGTGGAAAATGAATGCCGGTTCAAAGTTGAACATTAGATCATAACGGAGGAAAAACTTTGCACAGCCACCATCAGTTTGCTCAGTTGCTGAGACTAATCGATCAAATGTTAATTTTTGATTGCATTATTGCAAATTGCATCACAAAGTTATTAGGCGTTTCCCTATGCACAGAAATGACGGCTTGTCTTTCGAAGATTCCAAACGCATGTAGCTCATTAAACGGCATTGATTCCCATTTCTTCGCGGCTTATTGCCATAAAAGCATTTTACCTGTCAGTATGGTTTGATAAACCTAAGATTTCTCTTTCATGGGATGTATTTGTTTCAATGCAAAAAACCACAGCCTATGATTAAATCAAGAGCCATCTAACAATTAATTACACTGCAGAAAATTCTAAAATGAGAGACTGAGATCAAAATTGAGATATATACAGTACCAGTCAAAAGTTTGGACATACCCACATTTTTCTTACAATACATGTTAAATTAAGAGGTAGGCACTCTCTATTTTGCAAAAAAAAAAAAAACAATATAATTCTTAAAGCCATCCAAATAACAAATAACCGGAGCATACTCACTTTTTGTTTTTTTACTTGAACAGTTATATGGCTATAACGAGTTTGCTGCTGAGCTGCCGTCTAAGCTGCTAAAGATGTGCTGCTCCTGTAGTTTGCTCTTCATCTACCTTTTTTGCCCAATAAGTTCCAAAACAGCTTGTCTTTAATTTAATTTGGCTGTTGGAAAATGTAAGGAGCTTGTTTGTCTGCTAACTTCGCAAAATATGGCTCTTTTGAGAACTCTAACATTTTGGACACTATTCAAACAATATTGTTCTCTTTTCAACTTCTGACTGTTAAACTCTTACCAGATTCAATTTGAGATTATATAGAGAAGTTAAGCCATTTAAATTTCTCAAAAAACAGAGTGCTGTGACATTAGCAAAGTGTGTTCAAACTTTTGACTGGTACGGTATATAATGTGTGTGTGTGAATGAAAATCTGGCCCCCACAGTGTCTGCTTGGAAAAAATTTGGCCCTTGGACAAATGTAGTTCATGACCCCTGTCATACATCAAGCAAGAATGGGAAAGAATTCCACCGACAAATCTTCTACAATTAGTGTCCTCATTTCCTTAATGCTTATTGAGTGTTGTAAAAAGGAAAGGTGGTGTAACACAGTGGTGAACACCCCCCTGTCCCACCTTTTTTGGAACATGTTGCAGGCATCAATTTCAAAATGAGTATTTCCAAGAAAACAATAAAGTTCATCTGTTTGAACATTAAATATCTTGTCTTTGTAGTGTACTCAATTGAATAAACGTCAAAAAAGATTTGGAAATCATTGTATTGTTTTTATTCACATTAATAACATAGCAAATTTTTTGAGTCATCTATCCATCTTTACGCTGATGACACAGTTCTCTACTCTGTAGGCCCTTCTCCAGATATAGTTTGTCAACAACTTCAGTAGACTCCAGCAGGCCCTTTTCAGATTACATTTACAATTAAACACTTCCAAGACCAAAGTCATGTGGTTTAGTGAGAAGGGCTGTGTGCCCTCAAATACCCCACATATCTCCACCCTTGATAGGGCACTTCTAGACCAGGTTAAGGAATATAAATATTTGGGAATCTGGATTTGGCCTTTTCTAAACACATCAACAAATTACAGTCTAAGGTTAAATCAAAAATTGGCTTCCGATATAGATTACGCTCCTCTTTCACTTACTCTGCTAAACTAACTCCAGCTCAAATGACCATCCTTCCCATGTTCAATTACGGTGATGTCATTTGCAGATCTCCAGGCAAGGGCATGTTTCAAAAGCTTGATGTCCTCTACCACTCTGCCATCTGATTTATAACAAATGCTTCCTTCAGAACACACGACTGCACTCTATACTCCTCTCTTAATTGGCCATCTATGGAGTGAGATTTGTTTCTTTATTACATGAGAGAAAATAAATGATCCGAGAGGGAAAAAAATGTTTGAGAGAAAAAGTTTTCACTGTTAGCAAAAAAGCATTTTATGAGAGAAAAAATATATTTGAGAGAAAAAGTTTTCATACCGATAGCAAACAATTATATTTGAGACTAAAAATCTCATAGAACATAAAAAAAAATAAATTTGAAATTTTTAAAAATTATTTTTGAGAAAAAAAATCTCTCTCAAAAACCTTTTTTTTACTCTCAAATATATATATTTTTAGCTATCAGTGTGAAAACATTTTATCAAAAGTGTTTCACTCAAAAAATTTTTCTTCTCTCTCTCAAAACCTAAGGGTTTGCTCTCGATGCAATTTATTTGCTCTCGTGTCAGGATTTTGCTCTCGCTGCGAAAATAATGCCATGGGCGGGGCCACATTCCTATTGGCCAGTCGGGTGAGAATCGTCTTTGGAGTCAAAGTCAACTGAATCATTATACCATTGTCGATTCACCGGCATACTGTCTTACTCGCTAGGGAGCTGGTTGGCTATCTAGATAGCAAACTAAAGTGATGTCGAACTGTATAATGTTATAGCTAGCGCGCCAATGTATTTAGCTTCATAGCCAACTGGCTAACGAGCTAAAAAGGCTTCAGTTCCCTTACAATGGAATATTCGCTAGCAAGCTATTTGTCTGTCTAGTTACCAAGATAAAGTGACATCGAAATCTATAATGTTATTGCTTGCATGCCAATGTATTTAAAGTAGGGATTCAAAGAAAATAAGTACCCAAAAAATGTGTCCATTATGGCTATTTCATGATATATTGAAGGTATTCACTCATATAACAAGAGAAAAATAGTTTCATGCTACTTGATATTCGCTTTCCAAATTTTCTTTTTTTAATCATAAAAAAAGCTCTTGACCAGACTCCAGGGCTTCCTGAAATAAGAGCAAAGGCGAGGAAGCTCATGGGCCTGTTCAGGTGCAGCACCACTGCCAAGGTATATAGTACATTAATTATGAAAACCTTGAATGCTGTGGTATTAGATTCATACTATCATTATGTATAGAAATGTTTTCCACAACGTGTTTTTATTCTGTCATTCCTGTGGTGGTAGTATGTTGTTCCTCTAATTTGCATTTTAACATCCTATTCACAGGAAAGACGTGTGCAAATGCAGGGACACTTGGGGCAACCACAAATCAAACTAATTCAAGAAGTCGAAACACAGCGGAACAGCACATTTCACATGCTCACATTTCACGTGCACAGGAGTACATGCACATTGGCGAGTGCCTGCGAGTGCTCTCTCTTTTTAATGACGCCACAGTGGAGCGCTCACAGGAGAAACAAGTTTCCGCCTCTAAGGTGATTCCTCTCTTAAAAATGTTAGACCATGCACTACACGAGGATACCCCAAATAATTCTGTAATTGCACAAGGGCTGGCAGAATTTCTCATCTGTCAGTTGAGGGAGAAGTTGCATAATCTTCAAGGCATGAGCATAACAACAATGGTAACTCTTCTGGACCCACGTTTTAAAATTCTGGGGTTCCTCAGCCCCTCCAAAGCAGAGGAGGCAGTGAAAAGGCTGACATGGGAGTGTGCTAATATAATCAGACTGGAGCCACTGCAACCACCACCATCATAAGTGCAGCTAGAGCCATCTGCAAGCCAAGCTGCTGGACCTGCTTCCTCCTCAGGTATATTCTCAATGCTGTATGCTGTGTTCAAATTTAATTGTTACATTTAATAATCACATCTTTCCATTTTTCCCAGGTAAATTGTGGCAACACTTGGATGTCTGTGTCCAGAAATCAAGGCCCACTCAAAGCATCACAGCTAATGCCATGGTGGAGGGTCAGCGGTACTTGGCTGGTCCGCATCTGCCAAGAACAGATGACCCTTTACCATATTGGGGAAAAAAAAAAAAATAATAATTGAGCTTTATTTGTATGTGCTGGCTCAACAATTTTTATGCTTGTCTGCGTCATCTGTTCCCTGTGTACGAATTTTTCCCAAAGCTGGAGACATTATTAAAAAAAAAAAAGAAAAAAGAAAAAAAAGAAAGAAACCGTTTAAGCCCCAAAATGGTGGAGCAAATACTGTTTTTGAATAAAAATACTTTGAATACTAAAAAATACTCCACAAGCACTTTCACTTCCCTTCCAGTCCAGTTCCCCACAGAATCACTTTCACTTCCTGTCGAGTCCAGTCCCCCACAGAATCACGGTCACTTCCCTTTCAGTTAAAAAAAGCACTTTAATTACATCTCTGTCTCTCTCTGTATTTATATACATCTCCATCTATACATTTCTTTCTATCTATGCATACATAATATATAATCTTTCAGTTCTGTTGCAACATAATGTAGTCAAAATACTTTTTCTTTTGCATTTATTTATTTTGCTGCCTTCATGCTGTTGGCTTATGTTTGCCCATCTTTCCTATGAAGCACAATTCAATATCAGTGTTTTCATTGACCAGCAGGGGTCTCTAGAGTGCATTCAAAACCTCAAGAAATGAACCACACCTCAAGTCATTAGGCTGGAAAGCCTCAATGCTTCATGAGGCTTCATCTCACCATCACTAGTAGTATAAACTGGAAGATATAATCACAACATGGAAACAACGGACCGACTGCCAACTGGAAAGCCTCCACAGAATAAGAAGATACAGAGCTGATGAGAGAACAAGGAACACCTGAGCAGAACAGGGAGGGAACAAAGCATGAACATAAGACATTGGACTAGGCTTAATGACATAACAAGCCCATTAGGTAAATGGGCGTGCTCAGCTAAGTACCAATGAAGTATGCAGATTGAAGGAAGAGTGAAAAAGTTACACAGCAAAGTATAGCAAGATCTGAAATAATGTCAAAGCGGGAAATCATGACAATTAACGCCCTACCTAAATTAGTAATATTAGTAAAGTTCCCTTCTAAGAAAAAAGATCTCCCGTGAATTTCAGTAGATGTTAGTAACTAAAAACAGTTAATTGACACTAAGCTTAGAAACACCCGAAGCCAGAACAGCGCTGAAGGAAAGTGGAAATACCGCAGCCAGCTAATAGCAAAGAAGCAGTGCATATACTTGAGAAAACAAAACGTGGACAGGAACGCAGACATGAAGAGGATTCTAATTGGCAGTGCGGGGCAGGAACAAGAACAGACACATGGCAAGTGTGATGGCTGGTGTTTCGAGATGCCAAATGCAGTGGCCGGAACGAAAGGAAGCACAGGAACGTAAGGGAGACAAACACAGACAAAACAGGAGAGAGAGACCCGCACCTCCAAAGGACATAAATCCAGTCCGAGTGAAACAAGGAAGCAGAGCCAGCCAGCCAGCACGAAACAAAGGAAAAAAACCTCGGGAACCGAGGTAAAAAGACAAAGTACCAGACGGTGCACAGAGCGAGGAAAGGAAAGAGAAAGACTCCATCCACTAACCAACACCCCCCCCCCCCTCCTGCCCGCAACTAATTCCTCAACACCTCTCCAGCCAGAGATCCTGCGGGCCACAGCGCAATGGCCACACCGACACTCTAGCAAAGGTGGAGAGGCGGAACTTGGGCTTAAATAGAGTCCGGGCGCCGCCCACAATTAATTCCAGCTGGCCAAAGAATCCGATTGTGGGCAAAACGATATCGTCCTGGACGAGAGTAACAAAGAAAGCTCGCCAGCCTCCAAAAACCATGACAGCAAGACAAAGAAAACGGATTGAGAACATAACATTCTGAAATTGTCCAGTATGATCACCTAACATTTTCATGAATATTCACACATATACCTTCATCTATGTCATCAGGGCACGCAAAATTTCAGGAGTCTCACATTAATAGTTCAAAAGTTGCGGCTAATTATAAAAAGGGTAATCAGTAGAAAGTCAACCCGCGCTCAGAATACGACAAAGTTCACTGATGGTGCAGCCGCCCCAATAAAACACACGAACCGACAATTGGCAGACAAGACCCGGACTTCTGTGACCGATAGTGCCAAATCCTCAACCGTTGTTCGATGGATCTGATGCTGCTTGTCATTGAATTTTCTAAAAAAGAGGTCATTAAAGTACAATCGGAGATACTGGCCATTCAGACTGAAATTGCACAACAGATGGAATCTGAGGACATTCAACAAATGGAAGAAAAGCTCAAAACTCAATTGGAGTCGTTCCAAGAGGACCTGAGAGACCTTTCAGAAACCGAATTGCATGTATTAAGTAAAGGTTTGTCTTTTGTCCCAACAACAAATAATGATCCGATTGCTTGTCAAATTGAATTGTTCAAATTTTTCCAAAATGTTAAACTTAATTCTGATAGGACCACTTCGTCAAAAAAGAAAATATTTATTGCAACATACAGGCATACAATCATACATTGAGTTTGGCGACATGACTCTGTTATGAGAGATCCCTGTCCATCCGAACGAGGAACTGAAGGCAGGGAGCTGCTAGTAATCCCCCTCCAAGGAACAGAGCCAACAGCAGCAATGACCTCACGAAAGAGACATTGCTATAGAACGAAAATTTAGACAAAGAGAGCCAGGTTAATGAATACAATAGATTGTTGGAGCTGGGGTGGAGGAGGGTTGTTGAGCGAGCACACTGAGGAGCAGCTTCCCGAGGCGAGCTTAAGTAGAGTAGCATATTACCAGCCAAGCAATCAGGCAGCTAGGTCAGATGACAGTCATGTGCACTCAGGTAAAAGCTACTCCTCTGTTAGCAGGCTTGACTCCATGGCCTATCAAAACTTACGTCAAGTCTTCATGAGCTATTATGCGACGCAAGAAATAAAGGCTCAACAGTCAAATGGCTCCAATGTCAAGCCTGTAACTTTCAAGCCTAAGAGCACTTTTATTCCACAAATTCTTAATCCATCTGTAAATACTTTTTGTAGACTTGTGGAACGGGATATGGTCAAAGTGTTTTAGAATAAAAGTTGTTACAATTCCTATAGGATACATTACAATTTGTCTAATGATGAGAAATGCTGCTTTAAAGTGGTAATCCGTAAGATTTGAATTAGTTTGTTTATATTGACATCTTTGGCAGTAAGATGTAATTGCAGGTACGCTTCTGGATCTCATTTCCCATAACTCTTGTCGAGACCCAACAGTGTCGCCTGTATGACGTCGGCAAATTGATGGCTCTTACCAGTTCCATGCCTCCTCAACTCTCATGCAGACGGGAAAGATGCTCTTTGACATGGCAACTGAACTCAATAAAAGTAAAAATTATGTGACGTTAGTCATCCATTAGTGTCATCTCATTCCAGTAACATGTTAGGCTATTATGACAAATTGATTGACTTAAAGGGCTGCCAACTCTCACGCATTCGCCGTGAGAATTTGCGCTACATTCACGTTCCCGTGCTGTAGTCAGTAATTATTCAATCATCGAAATGCATGTGTTTCACGATCGTTCAAATTGTTTAAATGAAATAACACCATTTGAAACATTTTTATTAGTGCTGTCAATCGATTAAAATATTTAATCGCGATGAATCTCATGAATGTCATAGTTAACTCGCGATTAATCGCAAATTAATCACACATTTTTATCTATTCTAAATGTCCCTTGAATTATCATTTTAATACTCTTATCAACATGGTGGTTTGGTGGTTCTCTCTATGACCAAACAAGGTTTTAATGGCAACTACCCCAACTCCAAGCTCTAACATTTGTCTGTATAGTGTTTCTCTCTCGTTGTTATATAAATTGCATTCTAAGAATGCATGCTTTACTGTTTCTGGACTTCTGCACTGACATAACCCAGATTCATGCTTTCCCATTATGTACAAGGTCTGGTTTAGTCCACAGTGTCCTAGTCTTAATCTACACAATTTAACAGAATCTCTTCGAGAATAGGAGGTGCGTAAGCACATTTTATTGACTTGAGGTTGCACGCTATAGTAGTGTCTTCCCTTTTCCTCCTTCTCCCACCCTATCTGCCATTCTTTAGTTAAGCCCTCTTTAATTATTCCCTTTAGTTCCGCTCTCTTTAACCTGGGATTTACACCAGGCGCGTCTGCGCAGCGCCGCGGTTTTGTTCTGTCATTCTCGCAACTTCAGTTTACACCAGCAGAGTCTCACAACGTGGAACGTCAGCGCAGCGTCCTGCCAGCTGATACAATCGACTTGCTCAGATTTCGCATATTTCGTCATTTTTACTGGCATATTTGTGCAATGACCTTAAATGCTTTGTTATTTTTTCTGCTTTGATTGGATTTAATGTCATTTCCATCTTTGTTGTCCTGTAGAACCTACTACAGTCCAGCTGTGAACACCATCAGGGACAGCGCTACACCGGGGCTAGGGCGTGCTATAGCCCCGTCACAAATCTACATAGCGCCAGTTTAGCCCCTCAAGCATTTTTTAAAATTAATTAATGAATTAGTTAATTTATTTATTTGAATAAAGGAATATGTGAAAGGTAATGACTCGCCATTCTGTCCCCGTCCGATTGCTGGCTGCGTGCTCGTGTCGCGCGGTTTGTGTGTGCGTCTGGGTAGGGGGGAGAGGGCTATTTGTCTGCACTTGTACGGCATGTCAGGCTGAGAAATCTTTTTCTCTCAAGTGAGTTGGCTGTGGTACCATTGTACGTGCCATCAGCCAATCACAGCTCGATGAGAATGGCAATGCATTTGCATGCAGCAAATTTGTAAATACTCGTCTGACAATAACGATGTAAGTGCACAATAACGCGAAATTACGAGTAAACTAGCTGCTCTGCTGCAGAAGTCCAGTAGTCTATTTATTACCCCTTGGCTTCGATGACTAATACTGCAGATCGGAGAGCAAATGTGATATCAGACTGTGTTTCCATTACCGTGTTTTCTACGTTTTGTATTCTCAGATTTGCTAGATAAAGTTTCGTTTTCGAGTCATGACAATAATCGCAAAAAAAAAAAAATTTTGGAAGCACTCCCCGTTGTTTTTAAGCCTCCAGGCTGTGTGGTTTTTAGGGAGAGGACAGGCTCTTCCTTAGCGGTCTTATAATGTCCCAGTCTTGTTAACTTGTTAACCACCCTCAATTTTTTTTAGCATACATTGATTTCAGATGTAGAATGCTAGAGTGCTATGCATTAACACGAACTAATTAGCTGGAAAGTCTGCATGTGAGGTCGCTTTAACCTTGTACCATAACCATGGGTTGTATTAAGCTGCTTGTACAAACGACTTTTACTGTCTCGTTTTTAGGGGGATGAGGGTTTGTAGGAACATGATTCAGTCGCTGATCTGAATGGACTAAGAAGACACGTGTATTCTGACGGCCAGCCTAATTTTGGAATAAAAATAATCGCAAAAGTTGTGATAGCCTTGCAGTTTGTTTTAAAAGTACGCACACCGTTAACAGACATGGGCAGAACGCACTGCGCTACGCGTTGTGGCTACACTTTGGGTATTATTAATTTCATTTCTGAAGTTGTGATGTTGTGACAGTTTTCTGAGGGTGCATATGAAATATGCACTTGTTCCACATTTTGGACGTAGCTATTGCGTTGTTATTAACTGTGGCTCAGATGGTGCTTTCCGGTGCTGAAGTCTTTCACCTTTGCGCGTGAAAGACGTTTTTGCCTTGTAGTCGCTTGTATTAGGCTTATAGCTATTTTTCTGAATATTCCAAGGGCAACTGTAATCAAAAACTACATTTATATCGCATGTGCTGTATGCACCATGATCTGCTTTAATTGAAAAAACAAAACTGCCTAATAAACTATTAAAAATAACTCTGAAGTCGCGAAACTCGACTGTTTTCTTTGCACCCCAAGTTTTGGTGAAGCCCCCCATTAGCACCGGGAGAGAAAAAATCCTGGCGCCGTCCCTGAACACCATAGATTTAAAAAAAAATGTGCCCGTGTTTTAGTCATAACAAAATCGCAGCTTTGAAAAATAAGTTATAAACGAATTTTATATCAAAGATTTGTGGCTGGTTTCTTTTAGTTAAAAGCGTATTCCCCTTGATAATTACTTCCTGCCTGGCACGATCTGGTCTGCGATTCCCATGAGCACAAATACTAACGTAGTTGGATCCACTAAATGTATATGGGAAACGTATCCCTGCTGTATTCAGATCAGCGCGACTGCGGCTCGCCAGCGGCAGAAATAGACTGCCTGCGTATTCTCAGCGGAGCGGAGCGCCGAGCCGCTTCTGGGACGCTGCTGACACACGCCGCGGCGCATCTGGTGTAAACACGAGCATTGAATAGAATGGCTGCGTCTTTCTCCGAGTGCCGTGGCGCAGCCGCACCTGGTGTAAATTGGGGGTAAGGGCACTCTTTTACAGCTAGCGAGCAGGCAAGACCTAACACATGCATGGGGCGTGCCTATCGTTTTGTTTCCGGTTTACAACCAAATCCTGTAGTTTTTCTAACGTTACTAGCAGTGGCCACAGCTGATAAAAAAAACTACAAGTTCACTAGGTCACAAAGAACGTTAATCTCGCGATTAAAAAAATGACGCCGTTAAAATTGATTTGCATTAACGCGTTAATAATGCGATATTTTTGACAGCACTAATTTTTATGCAATTCCACTGCTTCCAACCCGAGTGAAGAAAAGCGTGAGAATTCTGAAATCATAATTGTTCTCATATTACTAGTGGCGAAATCCACCGTAACACGTGAAACTGATAAACTTCAATGTACAAGGACTTCAATTCCACCTGAGAATCTCTACAAACGGTCTGATAGAATAATTTCTGACTACAGCACGGGAGTGTGAATATGTCATTCAAACTCAAGCCGATCAAGTGAAAGTTGAGAGCCCTGTGTAAATATTGAAAACGGTAGTTGATCAACAGGTAATGTTATAACTTTTTTGTTTAATTTAAAAAAATTAGTCGAGGCAGTTAACGTAGCTTTTTTCCCGTTTGCTTCCTGAAAGTACGTTATAATTTTAGTTTCAGTAGTAGCCTCAACAGAGACTCAGCTAACGTTAGTTTCTACTGTGCACAGTATAGCTACACAGTATGGTATTTGCCTTTGCCATTGCATAGACGTCAGAAGGGATCCAGTAGTGGTACTTTCCACTTCTTGGAAGGCTGCATTTTTAACGGTCCTCCCTTAATTCCATCTGTAAAACTAACATATAGTGTAAGGGACAAGTTAGATTTAGGGTCAGGGGATAGAGCCAAGGTTCAGGTTAGGGAAAGCACCGCTACTGGATCCCTTCTGACGTCTACCTTGCCATTGCTTCTCCCGGGGTTCCTTACCTCCTTCAAACCAGCTAGCTTGCGGCTCCTCCTACCTTCCGGACAGACCAAACACTGCTTATTGACGTAAAAAGCGTCACAAAATGTGCGCCTGTATTTGAATATAGCGCGGGAATGTCGCCACAGACACACTGATCGCTTTACCTGGCAAAGAATGAAATACAAGTGCTTTCATCAGTGGGTCATAGGCCCAATCATCGTTGTTTTATCCCCCCTCTCTGATAGACACTGACTTAACAGACAGTAACGAGATGGAAATCTTCTGGATTACCACTTTAAAGTCTTCGATCTCGGATGATTCAATTGTATAAAAGGTACTGACAAGGGTGGTGCGATGGTTGTCCAGAATACCGAGTCTTACAGACTGGAAATTCTTCAACAACTATCGGACACCACTTTTTATAAGAAATTGGAACAAGATCCAACCCCTGCTTACGGGGAAGAAATTCAGATGTTGCTCCAGACTTTTGTAGATGCCAATTCCCTGTCTAAACAGGAATACCAATTTTTAAACAATCTTAATCCAATTAAACCAGTTTTTTATACACTCCCCAAAATACACAAATCTTTAAGTACACCACCAGGACGCCCCATTGTGGCGGGTATCGGGTCATTAACTGAAAATATATCTAAATTTGTTGACTATCATATTGCCCCTTTGGTGCATATGTTGCCATCTTATCTTAAAGATACTTCAGATGTGCCACAAAAAAATGATACATTACCCGCAATTTCTCCAGACGATTGGCTGGTAACACTTGATGTCTCCAGTCTTTATTCCAATATCCCCCATAAACATGGGTTGGAAGCTTTAGAATTGTTCTTGAGTGAAAGAGTAGAGAATCACCCTGACTGTACTTTGTTGATAAATTTAGCAAAAATAGTTCTCAAAAAAATTACTTTCTTTTTGAATCTGAGTATTACTTGCAAATCCAGGGCACTGCAATGGGCTCTGCCATGGCTCCAAATTATGCCAATCTGTTTATGGGGAAATTTGAGCGGGATTATGTAAATGGCAACAATCCTTTTGTTAATCATCTGAAGTTTTATGGGAGATACATTGACGATATTCTATTGATTTGGTCTGGGTCTGAGGAACAGCTCATGCAATTCTTTGACTTTTTGAATAGTAGATTACAGTCTATAAAATTTACTTGTGAACGTAGTAAGAAGGAAATTAATTTCCTTGATGTAACCTTCTACAAAAGCCATGGGACATTAAATACCACAGTATACCGTAAGCCAGCTGATAGAAATACACTTTTATTGGCTAATAGTTTTCATCTGACGTCACTTAAGAGAGGTCTACCCCTGTGCCAATTGTACAGAATTCGTCGAATCTGCAACACAGATACCGATTTCAATAGAGAGGCTGAAAACATGATTAAACGCTTTCAGGAGCAGAACTATCCTGATGAATGGTTAACTAAGGCTAAAAATACAGTTATGTCCAAGGACCGGCATGAGCTTTTCCAAAAGACCCAAAAAGACATGAAATTTTCAGTTGTTTGTTCTCTAACATATGGTCTTCAAAGTTCATCAATACAAAGTATTATACGTCAACATTGGTATATTCTGTCCTCAGATCCACAATTGTGTGAAACGTTTAAAGATCCTCCTCTGTTTACTCATTTCAGAGCTCGTAAACTCGTAAAAGGACAGACTAGTTCATGCAGATCATTTTAAACCTAAGTTGCCATATTTCCCTATACCCTTGGGTTGTTTTCCATGCCATAATTGTGCCTCCTGTGACAATTTAATCAAAACTGATACATTTAAACACCCTATGACGGGCAAGAAATACAAAATTTCACAAAGGATAACTTGTAACACGAGCAATTTTATTTATTTCTTGCTTTGTCCCTGTAGTCGTGGTCATATTGGCCAAACCACAAGACCACTCAAAATTAGGCTAAGCGAACATAAAAGTTCAATTAGACGAGGCGATCTAAATTCACCAGTAGCAAGACATTTTGTTGAACATAGACATACGGTTCAATCTCTTAGATGTATCGGCATTGAACATTTAAAAACTGGAAGAAGGGGTGATGATCTTAAAAAGTGTATTCTTAAAAGAGAGGCATATTGGCAATTTATGTTAGACACAAGAAATGCTGGGATGAATGAAGACTTTGACTTGTCATGTTTTCTATAACTTTCCTTTTTTTTCAGGCAGATTTCCCCCTTGTAAATTTTATCTGAATGGTCTTCGATGTGTCTCCCATGAAACTGAAGGTGATTCATTAAACCGTCTACCAAAGGTGATTCATTAAACCGTCTACTACTTGCTGGTTTAATACTTTGTGCCATTATCAAACATTTTCTGTAATTTATTTTCTATGAAATCGTTTGTCTCCCTAATTGAATGTGTCTGAATTAGACACGACTATATAACACTTTAGTACATTGGGGCTGTTCGTCTTGATTGAAAAGCTGTTCCTGATCGATATGGTGATTTCATTGTTGGTAATCTAATAGCTTCAATGTCCTTCAATTTAATGGGCCATTTACATAGAACAACTCTATTATCTTAGTCTTGTCTATTTTAACACATTTATTATGTAATAATTTAACATGTTGGGGCTACTCATCTTTATTGAAAAGTTGTTTGTGATTGATGTGGTGATTGGCACACTAGTGGTCATTAACAGATTGATTGCAGTATTTTATACTTTGCACCTGTTTTTCTTTCCTTTATAAATGGAGTTTCCTTGCGCCGCCCCATTTGTAGACACTGAGGATGGCTCCGGCCGAAACATGTCTGGCGTGTCCTTATTTTTTTTGCTATTGAGAATGTATATTTGCCAATGAAAATGATTGAAAAACTTTTTGCAACTACTTGCATTTTTTGAGTGCGCACCCCCGCGTTTCTTCGTGCAATTATAAAAAGGGGACTTTTAACGAATGTTGTGCTCGTAAATGGCTTACGTGACGAATCAGGGTTTTTGAACAGTCATAACACTTGCAGAGAATGAGGTATCAAGCTCAAATATTTTTGCGTGTGAAACTGCACCACAGAATTTGTATTCCTTATCTCAAAATTAGATTATTAGAGATTGAGAATAAAAATTTACCAAAGTTGGTTTTCCATGCGTTTAAGTTTTTTCAGCCAAGTTTGCCCACTTGCAATTTCATTACTATCTATTGGAACTTGTAATGGGTGGTGTATTCTGATTATTTGGATGGAAGTTAATCATCTGAATACATACACGTAGATTGCATAAACTAGATTATTTCAGGCATTTGAGAAGTGAATTTGTTGAACACCAGGTATTACTGCAATAGGGATTGTTGCAAAAACATTAATATTTCAAAAATGTATTTCATGAAAATGAGGCAAAACCCCATCCCAATTTTTTTATATTTTGTCAATAAAAAAATTCTCTTTCAAAAAAATGAAGTTTTGTGTTGATACTTGGTGTCATTCAGGGGGAAAATTGTCCCGAATACTGATGAAAATGCGTTTTTTCTCATTTTTGGACTTCAATAGCTGAGCAACTCGGCCTGGGAATTTCAAGAATTTTTTCAAAACGGGAACCTGACGATTTTTCGGGCGGTACCCGGGTACCCGAAAATCACTTAAATGCAGGGGCGGTCCTAGACTTGAAAAATTGGGGGCAAATATCCATCCCTTTATTGACAACAATTAGTCCTGGCTAGTTCTAGATGGCTTTCCTTTATTAACACGTTTTCCAATTTAAGAATAATCAAGTGGCAATTGAAGACACGGCTTCTCTCCCCCATGCGATCAAACAGCGACAAAATAGTGGGCTATATTCAGTACAGAAGAATAATTTTTTAATTAGTGTTCTTTTTCATGTCGGCCATTTTCTTTACACTTATTATTATTATTATTATTCTTACTTCTTCCGCCATTCCACGCTATTAGACTAGTTCTACATACTTTGTGCTATTTCAACAATTCATATATCAAAACGTTCAGCTTTTTCTGGACATTATTGCTATTATTTTTCTCTTTCATACTATTTATACTTTTTAAAATATTTTAACTTTTTCTCAATTTTTTGTCCCATAGAAATGCATTGGAACAGTCCTCAAACTCTTCTGTCACAGCTAGAGTGGGAGCTGAGAGCAGACAGAATGAAAAAGTTCTTTCTCTATCGCTCTAACTTCCATAAATTTGAATCCCTCTTCATGAAATTTCACAAAAATGTAGGAAAATTTGTTCTTGTTACACCAGTATCATTTTTGTAGCAGTAAAGTATATAGTTTTGGCTCAGGGAACAGTCAAAGGACAGGAGGCACGTCCAACTTCGCTATCTCTTCCATTCAAAAATCACCCAAAAAATTTTCGGAGAACAGCAAACAGCCAGAGTTTTTAGATCGCTGTTATTCCAAAATGTATCACTCAGAGAAATAAAAAAGACATCCGCGCACTCAGCAAAGTCTCGTGCCTTGAGTGATGTGGTTACATTGCTGACAGGATAAACGGTTTTTGCGTGAGAAGCAAGACTTTGAGGTGTGCGCGAACAAGGCTGAGTGACGCTGCGATTGCCTGTGTGTGCACTTGTCTGTACGTGCCTGGCTCTCACTGGTAATAGGACACCGCTCCTGCCATTGCCCTCTGTGTCGTGATTTTCTCATTTTACATCTAAGTGAGCTGAGCTGAGTTTCCATGCAGATGCTTTCGTAAGAACAGAGGTGTTTTCATAAGAACGAAGTGAATCGAGCCAGCAATTTTGCGGTTAGGGAAATTATTGCAGCTCATTCTCCACGCTGCTTAGTTCTTTTTGCAGGTCTCAGCTAATGCAACACTATTTTAAAACGTTGCTTTCCTGTGTCAAACAATCAAACGCAACGACAAGTTCGCTACAAATGTAACGTTAAAAAGAGAAACATATGTCCATGAATGCGATACGGCATTGTTTGCAGTCTACCTTAAATGGAAGTACTGCTTTGTAAAACTAGTATTTGTCTACCACTACGTTCATTCGCAAATGTTATGTCTTCGCTAATTAGAATTCAGGCTCTGTAAGTCAACAGTATCTGTTTGCCAGCGGTACCATAAGATAATCAAAACCTCCAAGGAATATTTGCGCAGACAACGTTGAGCTCTCTATACACCGGCTGCCTCTGCTTGCGATAGCAGCTCTCATCGACTGAAGCTCTTTTAGTGGCGCATCAGCAAACGCCGACATGTATTTAGTTTAATTTCATCAAATGAACACTTGAAATATTTTCAATCATTCACAACTCTGTTTCATATTGTATATTTCATTATGGTTTTCATGGCACGAGTTCGTACTTGCGAATGGCCTTTTTTCTTTTTATTTTTTTTTTAACATACGTTCCGATCCGATCCATAACCCGTGTGCGCAGATGTTGATGACAGCTGATATGGAGCTGCTCTATTTATGCACGCAGTTACATTATTCTGTCACTAGATGGCACACCCGGATCAGTCAATGAATATTCACTGTCAAGCTGAACTCGAACACGGTTTGTAATATTGATACGTTCGATCCTATTCCTGATTTCCAGGGAGTTGCATTAATTAAACTCCTCAGCCATGCCTCATGTGCAGACTGCTCCTATCCAATTCCAGGCAGTATAAACTTTCCAAAGTAACCAAAATACATTGTGAGTGCTCAATCATATAAGGTTTTTTTTTTCTTTCTTTTTTACAGCATATGTCTTGACCACCTAAAATGGTTTCTGCCACCCTAAAAAACTCTAGGTTGCCCGGCTAACGACTGAAAAGAAAAGTTCATTTCTCACCCTGGCTTTCATACTATTTATACTTTTTAAAATATTTCCCTTTTTCTTATTTTTTTGTCCCATAGAAATGGATTGAAACAGTCTTCAAACTCTTCAAACTCTTGTGCTACTTTTAACCTCCAGAACTTCAGAATTCTTTCTCCTAGAAACTTCATTTAACTTCTAACATTAACTAAGTTAGCTGAATAACATGGTTAGCATTGTTAGCATGGTTAGCATAACTGCTAACAACATTTGCTAAGTTAGCTGAGTAACGTGGATGGCATGGTTAGCATTGTTCTTTCATTCTTTTTTTGTTCAGCTTTCTTTCTTTCACTTTTTTGATAAACATTCAAGTATTCTACATAATTCAAATAGCCTATTATATTTTCATGGCAACTATTCAGTGTGGTGTCAGCAAACATTCAAATCATTCAAACTTTATTGTATTCAAGACAGCAATGCAGTGTGGCTTCAGCTTTCAGCATTCACACTCGCAATTTCTTCAGAAATTGCCTCTCTAGTTATAATTATGTCTATGCACTGGCACTCAGCGATGGTAACTTTTTTCCAGCGAGAGCGGCATTTCAGAACTCTTCAGTGAATGAAGGTAGGCTAATTCTGATGACAATTAGGCTACATGGTTTCATCCGTTTACATTTTCCAATCGGATGGCTGTCTATTTTTTACAGCAAGTTCCGTGACCTTGCTGCAAAAACAGGTGTACGTACTTGCCGCCGAAATTACCTTCATTCGCAAACGAGTTCTGAAATGCCGCTCTCAAAATTAAAGTCTATGGTTTCCAACTCACCGTGGGTAAACGAGACATTCGTTCTTTTAAAAGATATTGCAGGAAAATTGAACTAAAATGGAAAGCAACAAACCTCCATGTTTATTACCAGCAGATGAAGGATTTTATGGCCTCTTATAATGCAATGATAAAAAATGCTTGAGCTATGTATTTTTTCAGATTTAATTGCAACTAATTGTCACAATTCTCGGTTTCTTTTTAAAACTACTGATCGTCCAATTCATCCTGCAACTGCTGGTGCCACTGCTTCATCACAGGCTAAAAGTGAGCAGTTTTGTCATTTTTTGTTGAAAAGATTGACAATATTAGACCTTCAATCCCCCTGACTGCCCTTCGCATTGAGATACAGTGTCCCAATTTGAATGTCAATTTATTGAGCTCTTTGAAACCAATTTCACTGATGGATCTTAAACGCATTGTATCGCATATGAAACCTTCCTCTTGTCCTTTAGATATCATACCCACCGGTCTGTTCAAGGAGGTCATTGAGACTATTGGCCCTGATCTGCTGATTATTCTCAATAGCTCTCTCTATACTGGATGTGTTCCTGGCTATTTTAAGACTGCATATGTTTACCCTGTTCTTAAAAAAACCTAATCTTGATCCTTCTGTCTTAAATAATTTTGGACCCATCTCGAAAATGCCAGTCATTTCCGAAATTCTGGAGAAAGTGGTGTGTGCACAACTTCTCGATGTAGTGGAGAAAAACAATATCTTTGAAAAATTCCAATTTGGTTTTAGACAACGCCAAAGTACAGAAACTGCCTTCTGAGGGTTATGAATGAACTTTTGCTGAATGCTGATGCTGGAGAATGTTCTGTGTTGGTCTTTCTTGATCTCAGTGCAGCATTTCACACTGTAGACCACTTTGTTTTAATTGACAGATTGAAAGACTGGGTTGGTATCTCTGGGACTGCGTTGGAGTGGTTTTCTTCATATCTGTCTAACAGATCCTTCTCTGTCCCTGTTAGTGATCATTTATCTTCCACACCTTTAATCAAATGTGGCGTACCTCAAGGTTCTATCCTTGGGCCTATTCTCTTCTCATTGTATTTGCTGCCATTAGGCCATGTTATTCGTCGGCATGGCATTTCTGTTCACTGCTATGCCGATGATACTCAGCTTTACCTCTCATGTGAGCCTGATAATGTTAGTAAGTTGGCTCTTTTGCATGACTGCATCAATGACTATAAATCTTGCATGTCCGACAACTTACTCCAGTTAAAGTCTGAGAAAAGAGAGGTCCTTATCGTTGGCCCGGAGCCGTCATTAAAACTAATTCAATCTAACTTAGGGCCTTTAGCTCCTTATCTTAAATTTGTTTCAAGAAATTTGGGAGTTTTATTTGACTCAAATTTAAACCTTTAACAGCACATTAAAAAACTGGTTCAGTCATGCTTTACCTACTTAGAAACATTGCAAAACTAAGATCAACCTTGTCGTTTAAGGACACTGAGCGTATTATACATGCTTTCATTTCATCTCGCTTGGACTACTGTAATGCCCTGTTTTCATGCCTCAACCATGGGACATTGTCTCGCCTCCAGCTAGTACAGAGCTCAGCTGCCCGACTTCTGACAAGGACAGCAGCTATATCCCATATCACCCTGGTGCTGGCCTCATTACACTGGTTGCCTGTAATTTTAAGAATTAGTTTCAAAATTTTATTAATCACATACAAAGCGCTACTTGGTCTTGCACCTGAATACATTACAGAGCAGCTAAATCCTTACGAAACACCAAGACTTCTCAGATCCTCTGGCAAGGGTCTTCTGGCTGTTCCACAGTCTAGGTTTAAACTCAAGGGGGACTGTGCCTATGCAGTAATGGCCCCTAGACTCTGGAACAGTCTACCACCAAGCGTCGGATCAGCTGAATCAGTGTCCATTCTAA
This sequence comes from Gymnothorax javanicus, assembly GCA_029692085.1. Lineage (NCBI taxonomy): Eukaryota > Metazoa > Chordata > Actinopteri > Anguilliformes > Muraenidae > Gymnothorax > Gymnothorax javanicus. Next base: position 18,026,966 of record CM056202.1, read on the forward strand.
AAACACATTTTTATTGGCAGGCTTTTTCTGGGTCTTAACATATTTTGTTTTTTTTACTACTTACATTTATTTTTAATAATATTTTACTCCTTTTGTACTCCTACTCCTGTTTGTTTTGCTTTGTGTAAAGCACTTTGTGCTCCTGCTGGAAAAGTGCTACATAAATAAAATTATTATTATTATTATTCTGCCATTACTTGCTCATATAAGCCACAAAAAGTGATGTATCATGAACTTTATGAGTACAAAATACCTTCTGTCCCCTCCCTTCCTTCCCAAGTTCCTTTCTTCAGTATCCTCAATGTGTTGTTGTCACTTATGAGAATTTCAATAAATTGCTTTAAATGTTTTGTGCTGCTTTACGTTTGGAGCTACATTGAAAATATGTGGTCAGCTTTTTGTTGGTGGCGATAATGAGTACCGGACTGATGGCGGAGTAGCAGGAGGCGAAGAAGACCCGTGTATCGCTGACAGCAGGGTGCACACGGGAGACAGAGAGCGTGTAGAACCACAGTACATTGTCCAAGCTGAATAGCACAGCATACATGCTCACAAGCAGCAGGACGGCACGTGACGCCTCCTCAGTCTTCCTGCCAGCTCCCTGCAAGCCCTGAACTTGCTGCCGATGTCGATGCAGGACGAGCATCACATACACTCCTGCTACAACCATTAGTCCAACAAAAATGAAATCTCGTATGATGAATATGACGCCATTGACTAAGTAAGACACGAGGCTTGGGAGTACAACAATGCAGAACTCCAAGTTAAGGGTGAACGCTGGAAGGGTCTTGTTGATTGGAAAAGCCTCACTATAGATAATGGCAGTGGGGCAGATGATGATGCTGAGCCCGTAGAGGAAGATGATGGCATGAGGGAGGTGGCCAGGAAGCCAGCGTTTCAACCAAGTCCAGCCAGGTGTTGATGGAGCAATGACCACGCACTGGTAGGAGCTCAACAGGGAAGTGATGGTTATAGTCATGGCACGGCCAAGCCGATAGGCAAAGATCATTATTTTGCAAGCACTGTGGCTGTAGTGTTGCTCAACGCCCAAGGCAGTCAAAGCCTGAGGAATACCCCGGCACAGTGTCACCATCAAGTTGGCAAAGACCAGCTGGCTGAGGATGAACTCATTGTGCGGCATGTGGCCCTGTGAAATGAATAAATGACAGAGGAGCAGGAAGGCTGCCAGATTACCTGGGATTCCCACCACACTAAGGCCAATGAAACCGGCTGCTTTCAGTGCCAGACGCACCTCCATCTGCAACTTAGGTCTGTCAGTGGGTGAGAGCAAGGGTGCATTGATCAGAGTGAGGTGACTGAGATGGGATGGCTCCCCTCTACACATCCAAAGTGTTAAATAAAATCAAAAACTAAACATGTTTCAGAAACAAGAACTTTGAGGAAATTTATCAACCATCCGATTTAAAGACAATCCTGTGAGAAATACTATAGTAAAACTCAATAAAGAATAATACCTTTGTAAAATTGATATGTTAAATGCCTGAAATTGGCAAAGCAGTGATTAAATATCACAGAAAATACTTTCATGAAAAAAATACTCAATAACTTACAATTTTAACACATTGTTAGCTCTTAAATGAAATTATAAAGAAAATATATTGAATTTTGGACTTTGTATATAAACATATTTTATAAAACTAACACTTACATTGAATAGCAATTACTGAAGAGTGATTCCAAACTTTTGAGCAGTAGTATATATGATTCCATTGAAAGAGAAACTTTGTGAACTTCTCTGTAATAGTGAGTCAGTCCTTACCTTGTGCTGCAGATCAAACTCATGAGTTCCACTCTGAGGCAGAGATCCAGAAATTTATCGTATAATGTCCTCTTGTTCCAGCCCATCTTGGACCCAGTTAATTACTAATGCATTATCCCATTTCATAGCGTGCAATCAGAGCCATGGGTGTCACTAATGACATGTTAATCAGATTCTACAGAATTAGTTTGAGTTTTTGCTCATTTACTGAAAAAGGTTTGTGCAGATGATTCTGTTCCAAGGCAGTATATGGTTTTATTTAATCAAAAATATTTAAGGCCATTTTCTACCCTCATTCACACATTGTAGAGACTCTCTTCTCTCTCAAGCAGCAGAGGGGAGTACTTGAGTTTTTGGCAAGAATGGAATTATGTTTTTCAAGATTTATTAAGTTGTCAAAAGCATATAAATCCCTGCCTGTAAACAAGATGGTCCATGCAGACTCAAAGTAACGGTCATGACTCCTCTGACAAATGAAATCCAAACTGCAGAGCTAAAATGACAGCATTGTGAATTTACCATCTATCAATATCAAAGGATTTTGCAATGTTATTATAAGTCATTTCTAATCTCACATATCCACTGATAAATAAATTGCAGTAGAAAATACATTTGTAAAGTTATTATTTTAGCTTTCTACCACAGCATATTGCAATTTAAAATGAAGAATGAATAATTTTCAGCTGGAATTGGAAGCTATTTACATTCAAAACGTGAGTGGTGTAGGAATTACATTACATTTTGAATTTTTGAATACTACCCCCCCCCCTACACACACTTTTTTGGGACAAAAAAATAAGAGGACAATTGCCAACTCAGATGTAGCTAAGTAAGCAGATAATTCAGTTCAATTAAATTTAAATAACTCTGCCAAAGTTTCGGGGCGCCCCGGTGGCACATTGGTCTAAGCGCGCACACCATAAAGGCTGTGTCCTTCTCGCGGCGACCTGGGTTCGACTCCGGCTCGGCTCATTTGCCGAATGTCATCCCCATTCTTTTCCCCAACCTTCCTGTCTCTCTCTGCACTCTTACTGTCAAATAAAGGTGAAAATCCCCCCAAAAAAATCTTAACTTTGGCAGAGTTTTTTTTTTTTTGTTTATGTGATTGGTTGCGTTGTTATTAGCCAGTCGGTTCATTTCTGTTTATTTGTTTGTTAGTTTATCTGTAGGACCGACTTTCATATTTCAGATGCTGCAACAGGCCAAATGCTTTTATTGAGTGGCTTTCGTTTTCAACATTTTAATACAACTGTTCCACTGCTTTGACCCTGTGAAGTTAAAGGCCAAAGGTCACATGATCACAATTCTGAACAGATTGCCTCAAAACTTCATAGCAACATACTAGTCCTCAGGGCAATACTTGGAAAAAGTGATTGACCTTCACCTTGACCTAAAGCGCCAATGTCTGATTTGACCTTCAAAATGTCCTTCACATTATCCATCGTGGATCATATCGGGTAGTATATCAAATTAAAGGCCTGAACAAGTACTTCTCAGATATGATATCAATTTGTCAAACTTATATCATATGACGTCACAATGATGTCATAAAAATTTTTCATGAGATTTTACATCTGCATGAAAATGACAGGAAAGAAGATGAAGATGCATGATATTAAACTAAATTTAGATGCATTAGTGTAATGCACCAAAAATTTGACCTCAACATCAAAGGTCAAGGTCATTGCGGACATATGGTCACTTTTACGCAAACAGCTATCCTGGTTGCCATTTGTGATTAAACGCCATGAAACTTGTTGATAATGTGCCCTATGACCTGGCCCATAAGCCATTAGCTGCGATAATACATCCATTTGATCCTTCCCCTTAAACTCAAAGGTCAAATTTTCAAAGAAAGGGAAATACTCTTGTCTTTAAAGGGATACTTCATTCACTTATCACAGGGCAAAAAGGCAAAATTATTCACTAGATAATCATTATCTCGACCAATCCTGAAATTTTCATTGATTTCTGAGGTCGTTTACCATTTTTAAATCAATTTTTATTGACCATCAATCTGCATTTAGGATGAGCACTGCCATTTTTTTCCAAGTCACATGATCCCGCAAAAGGAAGTGAGGTCACCTGAACTGCAAACACCTGGCCAGGGTGACTACTGTTCGGCTAAACTGTGATCGCAGAAATCAAAACGCTTATTGCATGATTTCATACTCTGACACTGCCAGGTAAGTTGCAAAACACTATCGCTATTGGACTTACTCTACAAGAGACGTCATTTTCGTCCTGCTGGCTTAGGTTTTTTTTCTATTTTCAATTTGGGATCCAGCAGTATGCAAAGAATGCAGTAGACTTTCCCTCGTTCAGCAGTAGTTTGTCCTTTGTTCAACTGCCCCAGAGCCAGAAACTGCTCCAGAGGACCTAAAATGCATCAGCAGACAGTTGTTGGCTAATAAACAGAAAATTCTGGGTCCAGGCAATGATGACAAAAGTCAATCATTGCTTATTAACATACATTGACCACACTGTAATAATACAATGTTGGTTGAAAATTGGTAAAGTATCCCTTAGAGAACCTCTCTCATGGGGTCCATTTCCCAAAAGCACATTTGCTGACTACATTACCAACCTACAAAGTTGGTCCATTCAGTCAATGATTCCAGCTTTTTAAGTTAGCATCTCTGCTTTCAGGTAACGCACCCCACTCTGCTGCAAACCTCAAGCTTGCTTGTCATTCCCTCCCGGCCAGCGTTCAGCTAATTTCTGCAACTTAAAAAGATATGCTACCTAGCGGTTCTGTGCATACACAAACCCACAATCTTGGGCTCTGTTTCTTCGCTCACATCTTAAATATCATAAAAATCTTGAAAATAAAGTTTTTTTTTTCAGTGCGCTTTTCGACTTATCAGCAAATGCCTGCATGTACACACTAGCTTTTACTGAAAATGCCGAAATTAGAAAATTGTGGTGTGTGGCACGATGTCTTTAAGTCAAACTTATCCAACTCATTATAGCATCTGCGTATGTTATAATAAGCTAACAAATAAAAGGTGCCTCTGTAGGCTGATTCATATTGCAACATTTTGCAAGCCACTGGACTTGTCTCCAGGCTTTCGACGGGATTTTGTGAAAATGATAATTCTTGGGGTTGTTCGCATCTGAGACATGACAGTACTTTGCCACACAATAGGGCAGAGGCCGTGGTAAATCAGCACATTAATAACAAGAACACAATGTAATTCTCTTGCCATTTGCAGTGAAGCACACAAATGATGTCATATTAGCTACTTCTGATTATGTTATTTGATTTGTCTGAAAATATGGGAAATAATATTTGAAATAGAGCATCACATGCAACTGAAAGTTTATAAATCAGTGTAATTAAAGAAGTATTCCTGTAATTATAAAATTGCCTCATGTTTTATGCATACGCCTGAGCCAATCATTATAGCTGATGGTCCTTTGGCAAGACATCAGTCAGCCTGTTAGATAAGCCGTCCAACCCACCGGTCTATATTCTGCTGCGCAGTAGGCATTATAATAAACTACCAAATCTATTCTTGTACCTGAGTCCAGACCTCAACTTCCTGTCCTCCTTGCACCTGAACTCTGCACAAAGCACGACCGTTACAGAAGACTTTGCCAGACGATGGACTCCGCAAGGATTCCATTGCCGGAAGAGGTGGGTGAGTTTCCTGACTAACCTCCCAACCTGGACTAACTGGTGGCAGATCAGCAGAGAGATCGCCCGTCTGGGGGCCATCCTGGATGACCTGGCTCGCGGACTCCACTTGCTCTCCATCTCCTGTGCTCCACCGCCACCACCAACCTGCATCTCTCCAGCCAGGATGCAAGCTCCACTTGCTGTTCCCCAGGGTGTTTCGCCGGTGCGCCTGCGAGAACACTATGACAGAAACACCACTGCGTGTAAAGGCTGCATTCTTTAGTGTGCCCTATACTTCACGTACCATCCAGCCCTGAGTGACACAGAGAAGATCGCCGTAGTGGTGACTTGTCTTTCTGGCAAGGTGCTTGACTGGGTGACTGCTATCTGGGGGGAGTCAGTTTTTACCACTTGTGTCGACTTTCTCCAGCAATTTTCCTCAGTCATTGACCACACTGAGAGGAAGGCTGGGGACCAGCTGCTGGACCTGAGCCAGGTAGCAAGACCACAGCAGACTACGCCCTCCAAGTCCGCACCTTAGCTACCAGCAGCTGGAACGAGCCTGCATTACTAATCATCTTCAGCAAAGGGCTGTGTCCAGAGCTCAGGGCAGAGTTGGCATGCAGGGACCAGGAACTGTCCTGCCAGCCTACATCGACGCAGCCATCAGTCTGGACCAGCTTCTGCTGGAGAGACGGTGGGCCCAGTCCAGAGGCCCCACGCAGTTTCCAACAGAAGGGTCGGAGCCCATGGAACTGGGGCAGTAAAAACCATCTGAACAGCGCCCCCCAAGGTAAAGGTGTCACCCACAGCCATTAATGGAAAACGTTTCAAGATTCCAGTTCAGGTATCCTGTAACGGTATGACCCTTTCCACAGAGGCCCCGATTGACTCCGGTGCAGCGGGCAACTTCGTCTCCAGACAGTTGATGCGACGGCTCAGGGCCCCAGTCCACCAGCTCCACACTCCCCTTACCGTGGCAGCCGTCAATTAGAAACCTCTCGGCGACAGCAGCATGACCCACCAGACGGCCTCAACCTCCCTTTGCATACAAGGGCGCCATCTGGAGGAACTCCCGGTACTAATTCTCAATCACTCAAGCCACCCACTCATCCTTGGCCTCCCATGGCTATTGTCACACAATCCCATCATCTCCTGTCACACAAGACCACTCAACTTCCGGTCACCTTCTTCTCGGCAGCACCTTGGCCCCCTCACCATTACCTCCACAACTGTCTAGAGCCCTGACTAAGGAGACCAGCCCGAGATTCCCGAAGAGCACTGGGACCTGCAGTTAGTGTTCAGCAAGACACAAACGACCCAGTTACCTCTGCATCATCCATGGATTGTGCCATTGAGCTCCTTTCCAGCACCTAACCCCCCAGGAGCCATGGATACCCCCTATCGGTGGCTGAAACTCAAGCAATGGAGCAGTATGTATATATATAAGAAGCTGAACAGAGGGGCTTCATTTGTCCTGCCACTTCACCCGAGTCTGCAAGTTTCTTCTTCGTCCAGAAGAATGGAGGACTCTGCCCCAGCATAGACCACAGAGGCCTTAATGACATCACAGTGAAGTACCAATATCCACTACCCCTGGTCCCCAGCACTGTGGAGCAGCTGCGAGGTGTGAAGATTTTTATGAAGCTCGACCTCCGCAGCGCCTATAATTTAATCTGTATAAGGGAACGAGACGAGTGAAAGACGGCCTTTAGCATCACCTCCGGGGACTACGAATACTGCGTCATGCCCTATAGCCTTTTTAATGCCCCCCCCCCCCCGTGTTCCAGTCCTTCATCATCCAGTCCTTTCACCAGTCCACCATCTCCTTCCATAGTTACGTGATTTGACCGGAGGGAGTGGCTATGGAAGCAAAAAAGATGAAGGCAGTAACCGAATGGCTAAACCCACGGACGATAAAGGAACACTGGCACTCCATGGGGTTTGCAAACTTCTAACGACGCTTCATTAAAAACTTCAGCACTGTTGCCCATCCTCTGAAATGCCTGTTCAAGGGAAAGCCCAAAAACCTGGTATGGAATCCGAAAGCTCAACACGCCTTCAACGCAATCAAGAATCTGTTTGTTACTGCTCCTATACTTAAATTGCCAGACCCAGAAAAGCCCTTTATCATAGAAGTTGACACCTCCAGTGCCGGGGTGGGAGAAATCCTGTCCCAGCGGCACAGGACACCAGAGAAGCTGTATCCCTGTGCATATTTTTCACACAAACTCACACCCGCAGAGGCTAACTATGACGTGGGAAACCGAGGCTTGCTGGCAATGAAACTCGCGCTGGAAAAATGGAGGCACTGGTTGGAGGGGGCCCATCATCCATTCCTCGTGCTGACTGACCACTGCAACCTGGAGTATTTGTGAAAGGCACAGAGGCTGAATCCATGTCAGGCCAGGTGGGCACTTTTCTTTGCTCATTTAATTTTTCAATTACTTATTGCCCAGGCTCCAAAAACATCACAGCAGACGCGCTATCCCAAAGATACAAGGTAGAGAAAGATCTGGAGGCGGAAGAGCCGATTCTGCCATCCTCCTGCATCCTTGCCTCAGGCAAGTGGCAGTTGGACTGGGAAATAGCGTAGGAGAACAGAAGGAATCCCCCTACTACCTCGAGATTGGTCCAAATTTCTGCCTTGGGCTGAATACGCCCATGATTCTCGGCAGAGCGCATCCACTGGACTCACTCCCTACCAGTGTGCGCTCGGACAGAAACCTCCCTTATGCCTATGGGACCAGAGCCAGATGGAAGTCCCGGCGATGGATGCCTAGTTTAAGGAGGTGGAGAAGGTCTGGGAAACCACCAATGTCCAGATCCGGAGGGCCCTCCGCCAACAAAAAATCCAGGGAGACCGGAGACGTTGGGACACCCCCAACTACCAGCTGGGGGATTGAGTCTGGCTCTCCACGATGGACCTGCACCTCCGACTGCCCCCTAGGAAGTTGAGCCCATGGTTCCCTGGCCCATTCCATGTCCTCAAGAAGGTCAACAAATCTATTTACAAAATACAGTTGCCATTTACCTACCGCATAAATAACACTTCTATGTGTCTCTGCTTAGGCTGGTGTTTGCTGGACCCCTGGCGAAGGCAACCCCCCCGAAGACCCTCCCCCTGTACTGGAGGTAGACAGAGATTCAGCTTACCATGTATGCAGCCTACTCCATTCCAGACTTCGAGGAGGCAGGTTGCAGTATCTGGTGGACTGGGAGGGCTATGGTCTGGTGAAGAGGAGCTGGGTGGACCATGACGACATCTTGGATCCGCCGCTCCTGAACGAATTCCACCACACCCATCTGGACCAGCCCGCTCCATGCCCCAGAGGGCGCCCTCCTGGCCAAAGACCAGGCACGCCGGGAATTGTGCCTCATGGGGGGAGCATTGTAAGATCACAACTCCAGCCGTCCAGCTCACCGGTCTATTAAGACCCGGACTGCGTTCCACCGCCTCTAATCATCACGTGCACCTGTATCTAATTGCCACTGAGTGGTAGCAGAGAGCTATATAAGAGCAAGTCTCGCACTTTCTCATTGGGAAGTCTCGTTACAGTATACTTGTTGCATTCCTAGAACTTAAGTGGCCCTCCTCAAGTTAACGTAGAAGATGAAGAGGGCCGTCAACCACCTCCAAGTACCTGGACCACGTTGTGCTCAAGGTCAGAAGGTTTGGCTTTACATTCATGACCTTCCTTTGCAATTTGACTCTCCCAAGCTCGCCCCCCAGATTATAGATCCATTACATATCGCCTAAGTTATCAACCTAATGGTGGTACATCTGCAACTGCCGCACAATTTGAGAAGAATTCATCTCACAGATCACGTCACCCGAATCAAGCTTGTCTTTAGGGGCCCACCGATCCCGCCCCTGTTCCTTCCCTATCTGCTCCTGTCCAGTGCCTCCTGGATGTGAGGCATTGGAGTCGTGGGCTTTAATTCTCAGTCAATTGGGAGAGCAATAGCCTCAAAGAGAGGAGCTGGGTCCCTGATTGTTTAGCTAGTAAAGGCGACCCCTGAGAGGTGATGTTTCAGGCAGCAAGTCAAAGGCAAAATCATGGGGTCTGTGTGGGAAAAGTGATGTCACTTTGGCCTTATGGAATGCGATGCAGATGTTGTGACAGATGGGGGGAACCCGCTTCAGGTTCAGAGGCTCCTCCTGGTGGTTGGAGGATGGAGGTGCAGTGAGAATGGAAGCTGCACAAAGACAGCACTGTGAACATGATGAACTCCTCTCCCGAATAGATCCTAAAGGCCAGTCCACATGAGGGTTATAATGTTTAAGCCTGGGCGTTTTCAACCCCACTGGAGCATGCGGTGACTCCATCAAGAGAAATACCAACCCTTCAGCTGGGTTACCAAAGGTTAGCATAGGCACTGTTCGAATTACATCTATGACATTAGGAAGGGAAATCCCTTGGAGACCCTGGAATTGGAAGGGTGCTGGCAGTGGTACAGTCAGGAACCTCAGGCAGTGAGCGACACCAGGATTGATAAAGTTCCCATCAGCGCCTGAGACAACTAAAGCCTGGGTGGTAAGAGGATGACCCTGCCAGGTCAGGCGAAGAGGAAAGTGTGAACAGGTGGATGAGACAGCTGCTCCAGACAGTACCTTTCTATCAGATGTCACTCGCATCTGCCAAATAGGGCAATCAGCAATTGCATGGATGGCACTTCCACAATACAGGCATATTAGGAACCTTATCTGGCACTGCAGTTCTTCAGGGGACAGCTTGTGAGGCTGAGCACAGCTTATAACCATGGGTACAGGAAGAGCAAGTTGGGGATAAATTCCAAGTTGAGCATCCTGGGATGCAGGCAGGATAGGCACCTGCAACCTAGCCTGCTGGTCCAACCATTGCTTTTGCAGTCAAACATCTATTCTGAAGGTCAAATCAATGAGGTGGTCCGGATATGGCGGAAGAACACAGGCGGTCAATTCTTCCTTGACCCGATCTGCGAAGCCAATCAAACAGTGGTTGCACAGTGCCCAGGAGTTCCAGCGCGTGGAAACAGCCAGTGTTCCTCATCTTTCTGGCAAAAGCAGCGAAGGAAGAAACTGCATCAAGGAAGACACTGCCTCCCTACATGTAGTGCCCTAGTTCCTGGCATGCCAGGGAGGCGGCAATTTGGCTTAGGAAGGGAAAACATATGAGGGAGGATCTGCCGCAAAATAGTTCTGGTTGCTTGAGCAACGGAGATGGAGTCCCGGGAAACATCAGTAACAGCCTCGAGTTGACTGAAGAAAGTACCAATATTAGGGCTGCACGATTCACCAAATCGCGATTATTTTAAGCGCAATAAAACTAACTGCCACTATGAGGCGGACAGACGAGCGTGCTTATTACCTTTTCTATGACATATACCTGATGGGGTCAGTTGAAATGCTTCCAGGAAGAAAACTGTGATTTGAAGTCTGCTAATCACCAGCGAGGTTGGACAGCCTCCATCGCCTTGGCATAATTAGCTTACCTTAAATCAATTCCCATGTACTTTGCCTAACTTGCAATCAAGCCATTTATTGAAATAACTAAACAGTTTTATAATACGACTGGGATGCTGCATGGTTAACATGCCCTCGGATGGTGTTAGATGTGAGATGCGCTGCTGCCCCTGATACCAGGGGTATTAGGATTCGAGAAGATAACCCAGTCAAGCTGACAGGTCACGGTCCAACATCACCGTTGAAAAGTGTTCAATGCAAAGCCTATGGTGATGTTTCAGCTCAAACAGCAAAAGCAATATGTGTAATGGATCAATTGTTTTGGTGTTGCTGGATACTTTGGAAAGGAAAAGAAAGAAATACCACATCCCTTGTTCAGCAAGTTGTTGCAGCCGTACGCTGCACACTGAATAGGCATCCTGCAAGGTTTGGTTTAAAAACTTGCCAAAAAAGCTTGAATAATTGTTGAGCAAGCGAGTGATTGAGCGAATCAATGGAGCAGCACAAATGTCGACTTTATTTTTGACCTTACTGTCACGTCACCCACCAGACAGCTTGGCTTTCCAATCTCAAATATGCATAATATCCTCAGGCTTGTTACTGGTCAGAAAAACACGAATTGTGGAAAGGCCAAAAGGAGTGGTTGCGCGTGGCTTATTTTAATAATATCATGTTTACCAAAGCATTATATCCCGTAAATTAGGAAATTTGTTGGCATGAATCCTTTAAAATAAGAAAGTTGATGCCAGGGTCCATGTCAGTTTACGTGCCACTTTTTCAACAGTGTGTCAAACTCCAGGTCTTGAGTGTTCTAGTGTCTGCAGGTTATTGTGGTTTCTTTTTGTTGAACATAAAATTGAGGATTTGATGAAAAGATGTGTGGACGTTTCAGCCAGTCAAGGTCATAGGTAGGATGGTTCCCACTGACAGTGATCCCAACTAATGAAAACAGTTGTTGTGGGATGATAATTTTAAAATGCTCTCATTGGCTCCACTTAAAAAAATCCAATAAATGCCACTGCATACCACATCACAGGTCGTAACAAGCTTCCTATGACTAGTTCTTGTAATTCTTAGCTGTGAAAGAAACAGAGAGCTTCTAATTTCTAAAATGCTATATGGACGTCCATCAGATGTTTCACCTGCCTCTGTCTCAAAAATTTCCTTCTCTGTGTTCACAACAGCTGAGTACAGATCATTTTCAGATTAACATCTTTAGTGTTGTCATTTTACTGAAGAACTCAAACCTAGTTTGGCCATTTAAGCGCCCAGGAATGTGAGATTCCCCAGGGATTTCTCTCCTACATTATCAAAATGTTTTTGCTTGAAGCTCATCAAGCTGATTAGATTAATACTTTCCCTGCCAGAGTATTTTTATAGACTGACAGCCACTGCCAGCATTTTTGATGATATGCAGTGATCTTTCAACACCCAACAGATTATGCACCTCTGTTAATATGTAAACAGAAAAAACAGAGGTTCTAGTTTCAGATACAAGAAACCATTTCATCCCAGCGTAAGTAATTCTTTCTTCACAACACTTGAATGTAGATCATTTCCATAACAAAAAAAACCCACATTTCGGACAAAGACTGCGAAAAGCGTATGGATGTTATTTCACTAAGGAAAGACCAATCAAATACCAAAAAATAATCATTTATCACAGATTGCGGAGTTAACAGATTATCAGACGAGATGACAACCTTAATAAATCTTTGGCACTTGGACTGAACAGGGAGCTTTTACAATTGAGGAGCATCTGCCCTGAGTCAGAGTAGGATAAATCCTCCCATGGAGTCCATGGTGGCTGATGACTCTGCTGATTGACAGGCTGATGAGGTTGATGAAAGATGAAGCTGATGAATCTGCGAGCCTGGGCAATGACAGGGAGATGGATAACAGCAACATGAACGTACTAAATGCAGAGAGAAAATCAAATTTAAAAAGACACCAGTGAGATGATCGATGTATCGTAGTGGTATTGGATAGATGTGATCAGCTGATAGGACAGCTGATGTCTCAAGTGACTGCCCTTCCAGATGACTGCAGGAATTATGAGTGAGCATGCATGAACGCATTTTGAATGAAAAATAAAATGAAGCTTAGCGAAAGTTCAGTCAGGAAGACTCTCGCGCACTTCAACTCCGTTTATTTTCTTTTCATTCACTTGCATGCTCACTTATAAACCTCTGCAGTCAATGTCTGAGGCTGTCAGTTGAGCTGTCAGCTGGTGTAGCAGCTGATCTCTTCTATCCAACAGTGGCACACCACAGTTGCATCGCTAGACAATTGTTATGTTGCTGTCTTTTTAAAAAAATGTCATTTTTCTCTGCCCTTGTTTGTTCGTGCTGCCGTTCGCTGACCCTCCTCCTTCCCAACGCCATTCTGCTCCATCAGACCCTCCGTACTGCTGCTCCAGCTTTGTCAGCCTTCAGCCACCACCGCCACCAGTATCTGGACTCTTCGGGGGATTTTCCAGGTGCTGCTCTGAGCCGTGCTCCTGCTCTACAAGTCTTCCCGAAGAGTCCAAGCGCCAAAGACTTGTCTGATTTTAAGCATGTTAATTCTGCCTGCCGTCTTCCTGTTGTCCTGATCCTCTCATCCCTAATTTACCATCAATTAATTAGCCAGCCAGCGGAGGATGGGCTTCCCCACAATAGCCAGGTTCCTCCCGAGATTTCTTCTCACTGAGGAGTTTTTTCTCACCACTGTTCGAGGCTTTTTCTCCCTATTGGGAGTTTTTTGCCTGCTATTTGGTGATTAGGGATTAGTCTGGGCTCTGCCCTTTTCTCTCTGTAAAGCATCTTTGTGACAGCCTGTCTATGAAAAGCACTATGTAAATAAAATTGATTTAATTCTATTTATGCTCAACGCATCATAAATTTTTCCTGATTTCACTGGAGTCTCTCCTGATTGAACTACTGGTTGAAGCATGTGAAAGGCGGGTTTGCATTGACCTGCTGCTTTGTTATCAGTTTGTCCTCATGTATCAAGATTTATCACAGCTCGTGAAAAAGCTTTTGATCACAGACCTTGGTGTCTTATTTTCTCGTTCGTTTGACTTATTTTAGTCAGAAAATCTGTAACAACACCCACAACCACATATGACAGTGATTTTTTTGATTGACGGGAAATGTCATCAAAGGCAGGGACAGTATGAATAAACAAATGATAAATACTGTGTAATAGGAACACGTGAGACATCCATACCTTATGGAGCGCAGTGATTTAATATGCTGTTGGTAAGCTAAGTACCAGCGGAACATCACAAGGCCCCCTTGTTTTCCCTGAAGCCCTGCAAAGAGGCATTGTGGGAGCTGTAATTTCTGGTGCTTGACTAATGTAATACGAACAAGTTTTCGAAATACTAGCTGCTCAACCTTTACCCATAGAATAAAATCGGGATGTAAAAATAAATGAACACAGAATATAAGAGATCTTGATATTTTTCACAATAAAAATGCAAGAGTATAGTTTAGTGGCAGCTAAAATTGGAACTTATTGTACGACTCCTAGTTACAAAAGGTAACTTGATGTGTCAGAACTTGAGCTGAGTTTTCCTTTCATGAGTTAGCCTCTGAATGTTGGCTTTGAAAACAGTTCTCAGACTCAAGTATGAAATACTTAGAAAAATATCAAATACTCTTAATTTAATGAAAATTATTCATGAGAAAAATAATTGGCCTCATACCTTTGCCGGTGTTGTTGTTTGGTGCATACAATTTACGACTCAATCCCCGTCAAAGTAAATCACACACAGCTCTACATCTCAAAAACTATGAACTACAAATCCTAGTGTTTCATTTCTGATTATCCTTTTTGCTTACCACTCTGTGTCTAAAAAGGCCAGTTTCCAAAAAAAAAAAAAAAATGGTGGCAATTTTTACAAATTAAGTTTTTGTGTTTCATGTTGCTCAACTGCCCATTAGAGGTCTGCAAAAAAAAAAAAAAAAAAAAAAGGCTGGTTTAGGGTGCTTCCACTGTAATGTCCATATTTCTGTCCCTGACAATGTTGCAATCCATTCGCACGCTTTTTGGGTGGATCTTTGGAATTGTGGAACTCATAAATAGATGGCATTTACATTAGGATTATAATGAAATTATAATGAAATTTAAATGAAATTACTCATTGGAAAATGTAGAGCCTGTCGGTCAAACCCACTCATCACTGTGACGAAAACTATTGTGGCGGATGTGACAGATTTGTCACGTGGAAGCCTTGTATATTGACCTTGGCAGGCCCGAACGAGCGCAATGCACCACCTGAAAACGTGCGTGATTTCGCCAAATCTGAAAAACATGCCGTGAATAGCTTCACCTACAAGTTTTAGAGCGTTCAGAGATGATGCATAATAAACCCTCTCACCTTTTGAATGGATGGAAAAAGTGAGGGGAACTTCATGCATACACAGCAACATGAAAGTGGCAGTTGTGCATGACATCACAAAGATAATGGTGCAGTACACAAACACACCAACAGGTAGCAGCTGTGATGTGCAAAATGGCTCGTGACGGAAATGATGCTAGAGAAGCGGGACAACAACGTTTTCAACAAGTGAGGGTGACTTTTTCAAAAACTGATGAAAGCTTATCCATTTAAAACATGTTTAATGAGCTAAATCTGACTAAAAGGGCAGAGTTCTCTTGTGAACTAAGTTTTTTCAATTGTAATTAAAAATTAAGAGCCAGGCCAGAGGGGCACCACATTTTGGTGGGTCTGACCAGCAGGCTCCACATTTTCTTATTAGTAATGTTTAAATTTCATTGTAATTTCATAACAATCCTAATTCAAAGGTCGTCTACTTATGAATTCCACAATTTTTCATCAGAGATCCACCCAAAGCGCATGCGAATGGACTGCAAAATTGTCAGGGACAGAAATATGGACTTAACTGTGGAATCACCCTGTAATGATTTTACCGTAGCACCATGAGCAGAAATTAGTCCTGGTAAATTCAAAAAAGACGTTTCAAAAGTAATAGTAAATTTGTTGTAAGTCTTCATACATGTGATTGCAGGCTAAAATTTTCCTTTATTTTATTTGTACCCAAGTAAAAGTCGCATATTAGGAGCTCAAGGGCAAGTGTACCAGGGTGAGTAACTAAAGGTGCGTTAGATTGGAACTTAAATGTTTACCAGCTGGAGCCTGTCTCCACCCAGAGAGGTGGAGGCTGCAGCCTGCCTGAGTGATCTCTTCAATTTCTCCACCAATCCAAACCAACAATGATCAATCAAAAAATTATTGATTATTTGCATGTACCGCCTTATACAATGCAATAAAAAAAATACTCGCAGAACAGTGGGTGGTAAATAAAACACTGCCACTAGTCCATTCATACATTATTTTAAAAAAGCTGGGAACATAAAATATCCACCACCTAATTTTGCTTTCTAACTTGTCAGGAACTGATTGCCAGCAAAAGCTCCTTCAAAGAGATACATTGTCTTTACTTAAACAAGGACCTACACACACACACACACACACACACACACACACACACACACAAAATCAGTTCACCCTGTGTGAACGTGCATTAAAAGTGCTATCAGGATGAAAGCCAATGTGTACAATGAGATCATGAAATTATGAAATAAATATTTCGTGCTGAAGTCTCAAGAACCAACCTGAAAGATGATTTTATATTCAAAAAACTTTACTTTCCTTGTTTGTCAATGGCCAGGTTTCATGGGTTGCAGCTTAAGATAAAGAAAATACACGTATCCAATCACTTACACATGTATGGCTGCAGCCGGGAATCTGTATGAGAATATATTCATATTCATCAGTCATTGATTATTCAATCAAGTGTTCTTCTTGCAATTAAATAATTAAAAAACGATACATCATAAACTGCATCAGTAAACCCAACAGTCAGTCCCCTCCCTTCCTCCCCAAGTTCCTGTCTTCAACATCCTCATTGTGTTGGGGTCACTTGAGAAACACTGGACTCCAAATTTCTTTGGACGTTCTCGGTTGCCTTGCATTTGGATGCACAGTTAAAGTACATGGCCAACTTCTTGTTGGTGGCAATGATGAGCACAGGACTGATGGTGGAGTAGCAGGTGGCAAAAAAGACGCGTGCGTCTACCGTGGCCGCGTGCAGACGGGTGACAGAGAGTGAGTAGAACCACATAATATTGTCCAAGCCAAACAGTGCGACATACGTGCTCACAAGCAGCAGGACGGCACGAGACGCCTCCTCCGTCTTCTTGCCGGCTCCCTGTAGGCCCTGAACCTGCTGACGGTGCCGATGCAGGAGCAGAATCACGTACACTCCCGCTGTCACCATCAGGCCGACAAATATGAAGTCTCGTATGATGAATGCCACACCATTTGCCATGTAAGATATGGCGCTTGGAAACACCACAATGCAGAATTCTAAGTTAATTGTGAACTCTGGAATGGTGCTGTTGACAGGAAAAGCCTCAGTGTAGAGAATGCAAGTGCGGGCAATGATGAGGCTGACTCCATAGAGGAAAATGATGGTGTGAGTTAGGTGGCCAGGAAGCCAGCGTTTCAGCCAGGTCCAGCCAGACGTTGATGGAGCCATGACCACACACTGGTATGAGCTCAACAGGGAGGTTATGATGATAGACATGGACCGGCCGACACGGTATATAAGGATGATAATTTTGCAAGCTGGGCTGCTGAACAGTGGGTTCATGCCTATGGCAGTCAGAGTCTGAGGAAAGACCTGGCACAGCGTCACCATCAGGTTGGCAAAGACCAGCTGGCTGAGGATGAACTCATTGTGCGGCATGTGGCCCTGTACAATGAATAAATGGCCAAAGAGCAGGAGGGCTACCAGATTACCTGGGATTCCCACCACAATCAGACCAATGAAACCAGCTGCTTTCAGTGCCAGACGCACCTCCATATGTCCGGCAGGTCTGTCTGTGGGGAGAAATCATTGAGAGTGCATTTAGCAGAGCATGGTGACTGAGATAAGATGGCACACCACTTCATATCGAAAACCAAACATTAAATTAAGCACAAAATACCATACTGTCTCAACAACACAATTTATTAAAAAAAAAGTATTGTCTAATTATTGTATGCTGAGCCCCTCTTTTGAAAAGAAAAAAAAAAAAAACTTGTTCTATTATCTATGGTACTCGAGAAATTACAAACATGCACACAGACATGCATCTAAATGTGGGTATTCTTCATATTCAAATAAATAAAGTAACTGCTCTTTGTCTTCAACTGAGCAGGAAGAAATAAAGTAGATTGTGAAGTTAATATTGCTTCTAATGAAATAGTCATCCTTCATCAGCAAGTTGACTGCTGCAGAGTACAAATCAAATGTGTCATGACAAGTGTTCTAATAATTATTCTCGATTGATACAAGCATACTGTCGATATATATTAAAATACAGGATTTCTTTGAAAGAAAAACTGTTAAAACTGTACTACTAAGGAGGAATATAATTCCTTACCTTGTGCTGCAGAACTGATGAATTCCACTCTGAGGATGAAAATCTGTAAATTTATCATGTAGCATCCTCTTGTTCCAGCCCTACAGGGGACTAGATTATTAATAATACATTATCTCATTTCATAGTGCACAAACATGTTAATTTAGTTCCATTCAGTTTGACTGTTTCAGTCCATTCAATGAAAAAGCAGACCTTAAGTGAGACCATTATGAATGAAACACAGCGTTAAAACCAACCATTATTGGAATTTTAATATTTTAATGTCATTTGCACTCATTAATTTGCTCTAAAAAATATCTGAATTATTGCATTGCACTTGTAAGTCAATTCAGCAAGTACACATCAGTATTTCAATATATAGTCAAGAATTGGTGTCGCATAAATCCAACTAGAATGATTTATTTCTATTTTCTGTCCTGTAAAGTGACAGTTCCTCGGGAAGTCTGTTAGAGTATAATCTAAAATGAGTGAGCATACAGAACAAATCAAACTTTTCAGCTCGCTGCCCCCATTGCTGAGGTATAAAATAATGCTGCCATTTATTTGGAGTTGATACTGAAAAGTACAGTGAAATTTTGGAGCAACATATGCCGCCCTGAAGATATCTTTTTCAGGAGCGTCCCTGTATATTTCAATGGAACAACACAAAACTGCACTCTGCACACATTATAAAAGAATGGCTGATTAAGAAGAGGGTGAAAATGAGGGTGCTGGACTGGCCTGCTCGCAGTCCTGACTTCTTCCTGACAGAATGTGTAATGCAGTTTGGAACACAAAATGCGACAACAAAGACCCTGAAGTAGTCCACACCTTGTTTGCACCTGACAGATTAAGGGCCAATTTTCTCCTGGGAAGGTTCACCACTGTTCCAAGTTCTCTCCATTTACGAGTAATGGCTCTCACTGTGATTCGCCGGAGTCCCAAAGCCTTAGAAATGGCTTTGCAACCCTTTCCAGACTGATAGATGTCAATTTCTTTGTTTCTCATCTGTTCGCGGCATGACATGTTGCTTTTTGAGATCTTTTAGCCTACTTCATTTTGTCAGACAGGTTCTATTAAAGTGATTTCTTGATTCAACAGGTCTTGCAGTAGTCAGGCCTGGGTGTGGCTTGCGAAATTGGACTCAAAAAATGTGGTTAATCACAGTTAATTCATGATATAATAAGGGGGGGGGCAATTACTTTTTCACATAGGGCCAGGTAGGTTTGGATAGCTTTTTCCCCTTAATAAATGAAATCATCATTTAAAAACTGCATTTTATTTTTACTCAGGTTATCTGTCTAATATTAAAATTTGTTTGATGATCTGAAACATTAAATGTGAAAAATATGCAAAAAAGGAAGAAATCAGGAAGGGGGAAAATACTTTTTCACGGCACTGTACATATATCTGAAAACATATCTGGAAAGCATCTTTAACCTTTTGATTTCTTTTAAAATCTCAAATCGCCAAGTTTTGAATTCACTGGCTGCACCTACCATAATTTCCGGTGAATAAGACGAAAACTTAGCCCTAAATTTTGGTCCTGAAAGCAGGGGGTCGGCTTTATACAGAGCCTATTACATTGTGAAACAAGAGCTGCACTCCGAGTTTGCAAGTACCTCCACCACATTTTACCGCCAGGTGGCAGCAAAACCCAAAATCTATTGTTTTTTCCCCCTCCCTGGATGTATTCAGAATCACCACCAAAAATTCATCTGTAGACTGTCACCATCGTTCCAAATTGTCATCTGGAGTAATGTAATGTCATATGAAGCTTAGCAAAAGTTCAATCAGGAAGACTCTCTTGCGCACTTCAACTCCGTTTACTTTCCTATCATTCACATGCATGCTCACTCGTAAATCTCTGCAGTCATTGCTTGGGGCTGTCAATTGAGCTGTCAGCTGGTGTAGCAGCTGATCTCCTCTATCCAACCGTGGCACGCCACAGCCGCATCGCTAGCCAGTCGTTCTGCTGCTGTCTTTTTAAAATATGTCATTTCTCTCTGCCCTAGTTTGCTCATTCTGCCATTTGCTGGCATTGCTCCGGCAAGCAATCGACGCTCGCCAACAATTTCTTGCAAACGCACAGGCTGCATCATTCTAAGCTGTTTGTAAATCATTTGCTGACTGGTCTCTCCCAAGGGTTTCCGGTTGGGGTTGTTTTGCCTCTGGTCACCTCCACTGTTTTTAACACAGAATGCAATACTAAAGTACCCTCGGCCGTATGGGCATAAGACAAGGAACGACAACATATAAAGGGTTTTTTAATGTATGCCTACGTAACACAATGTGTTTAATACTTTTGGGCTTGAGAGAAGTTTCAAGAGTGAAAAGGAAGACAGAGGTAATTGTCCAATTTCATCTAGGACCTGGCAGGTTATGTGGAAAGTGTGGAACAGGACAGCTGGGTCTTTGCATCGTTTGGCATTCAGAATATGAAGTCTGACATGATGGGCACTCATCAAAATTCAATGTTATGTTGAAGGTGACTGAACAGTTTGGTTGCTAATGTTGCTACATGAAATTGTTATCAGAAGGTATTTAAAGTAGGTGAAAGCCATGTAGCTTCCATGTCCTCCAACTTGATTATTCAGTGAGTACACCTTATGAATTTGACATAGCTACACCAAAAAATGTCATGGTAGTGCAGAGGCGTAATGAAAGTAACACTGTTCAGGAACAATGTGACCTTTTGACCTCATTAACCAGGTCAAGGTCATCCACTTTTAATGTTCTGCAAGCTGATTATCCAGAACCTACTCGCTGTAAATTTTATGCGGCTACAACAAAAATAGTGGATATAATTAAGGAAACAGTGTTTACAAAGAATGTGACCTTTTGACCCCTTAAAGTAGGTCAAGGTTAACCATCTTAGAACTTGTCCAAGCTATAAGTCCCAAGAACAGTCCCTGTGAATTTCATTACCCTGAGATTAATAGGAAAGGAGTTATTATCTACACAGACGGACAGACAGACAGACAAGGTCATCCACCTTTTATGTTCTGCAAGCTGATTATCCAGAACATACAAGCTGTAAATTTTACGCGGCTACAACCAAAATAGTGGATGTAATCAAGGAAACTGTGTTTACAAAGAATGTGATCTTTTGACCCCTTAAAGTAGCTCAAGGTTACCCATCTTCGAACTTGTCCAAGCTATATGTCCCAAGAAGAGTCCTTGTGAATTTCATTACCCTGAGATGAATAGGAAAGGAGTTACTGTCTACACAGACGGACAGGCAGACAGATGGACAAACGGATGCAAAGTCTTCGCAATACCCGATGACTATACTTTGGCCTCGGGTAAAAACCTTCAGTTGGCCCTAGACGAGACACGCACGGTATCCCAGCTTCTTAAAAAGGAGCTTCATAAAGGTTATATACAGTAATTGGCCCATTCGAGTCCTCTCCATTACCCATGTTTTGCTCCAGACCTAAAGGTCTAGCTACGAGGAAGTATTCTTGTAAGAAAAGGTTTATATTGGATCTATCCGCCACTCGCTCGGGCCTATTTCCTAGCGTCGACAGCCTCATTTCGCTCGAACCCTGTTCTCATAATGCTGCATTTGACAGCGCAATTAAGCTCGTTAAGCTAGCCGGCCAGGGCACGTGGCTTTTGAAAGCTGACATCACCGATGCCTTTAAAATAGTTCCTATTCATCCTTTGCAGTGGCATTTTCTCGGCATGAAATGGGAATCCTAATTTTACTTCGCAGTGTGTCTAACATTCGGCGGTAAAAGTAGTCCTTCCATTTTTAATCAAGTTTCCGAGGCCCTTTTCCGGATCCTTCTAAATAGAATTCGTATTCCCTCTCTGCTCCATCTCCTGGACAATTTTTGTTGATCAAGCCGCCTCAAGCGAATTCCGGCCAGTCTCTGTCCAAACTGAAATGCCTGTTTGCTCACCTGGGCGTGCCCCTCTCCGATTCTAAAACTACTGGCCCAGCTACTCGTCACGAGCTCCTAGGCATTACTTTGGTCACGGTAGAAATGAAAACCTCCCTTCCTACCAACAAGTTTGAGAGCATTCGAACGATTATTCGGTCATTTATTTCGGGAAAAGTCATTTCAAAATGGCATATGCTCTCTCTCCTTGGCCATCCAAATTTCACGACGCGTGTAGTTCCCAAAGGATGTGCGTTCATTTCTCGTCTGAGTTTGGCCTTGTCCGTGTCTAAACTGCACAACGTCATATCCCTGGATGAGGGCCACCACTCCAATTTGGGCATCGCAATCGCATCACGGTCCTGTGCGACAATGAAGCCTAGTAATCATTAACAAAGGTTGCTCATCCTCAGAGACGTATCATCTGGCTATCGGTTTCATTCATTCATTCATTCTTTATACCCGCTTATTCCTCACTAGGGTTGCGGGGGGAGCTGGAGCCTATCCCAGCTGACTACGGGCGAAGGCAGGGACCCACCCTGGACAGCTCACCAATCCATCGCAGGGCGTACACACCATTCACACACCATTTGATCTCACACTCATGCCTTTGGGCAATTTAGTGTCTCCAGTTAACCTGATATGCATGTTTTTAGACTGTGGGAGGAAACTGAAGTACCCGGAGGAAACCCACGCGAACACGGGGAGAACATGCAAACACCACACAGAAAAGCCCCAGGCCGGATTCAAACCCATGACCTTCTTGCTGTGGGGCGACAATGCTAATCACTGTGCGACCATGCCGCTATCGGTTTAACCAAAAAAAAAAAAAATTGTTATTACAACTTTTCATGTAATTGCCGATTCTTTGTCACGTTTTAATTTTCAGGTTTTCAGGAACCTTTGCCCATACGCCAGCCCAACACCGGTTGCAGTCCCCTCTCTAGGATCAGTAGCCCTTCACTAGTTCAGCCTCCCCTGCAGCCTTGTTTAGATTCCGCTAGGTTCTACATGAGAAAGGGTCTCGCTCCCTCTACCCTAAAACTGCATGATTTTGCATGGAGAATGTTTGCCTTTTTGTGTTTCTCTGCATTTGCCACTAAAACCTTTTCAGTCAGTGCCGTCTGCGCGTTTATTCGTCATTGTGTTGATCTTCGTCACTTCAAACTCCACTATTTAAGAGGTCTGGCAGCTGGTGTTCAGTTTGGTGCTAGATGTTCTGACCTATCTTTTTCACGCCTATTTTCTAATCCTTCCATGTGCAAATATTTAAAGGTTAGGCCTCTGTCTGAACCTGACTCCCCCCCTCTTTCTGACTCCAGATAGTAATCCTAATTCTAAGTCCTGGTTTAGCACCTACTTATATCAGACTCTATTGAGATGCGATATAACCCCCAAGCAATACTCGGGTCATTTGATCAGAATAGGTGCCGCTACTTCAGTGGCTGTGCAAGGTACATCTACAGCCTCTCCAACAACTGGGCCGCTGGTTATCATTGGTATACGCATCCTACGCGGGCCCTGAAGCATCTGGAATCATCGAAGCCCAAAGATCCCTGAAGCCTTAACAGTCCATGGAAAGCTTGCAAATGACTGGTGGTAGGTGATTGTCTATTTGGCTTTCATCTGTATTTCTGCTGTCTCTTACTAATTGCATGCGGGGCCCTGCAGCCCCATAGCCATTGCTGGTTATCGTGTTCTCGCAAGCAGGGCTTTGCAGCCCTTAGCCATTGCTGGCTAATGAGGAAAAAAGAAATGAAGGGCTTTGCAACCCTTGGCCATTGCTGGCTAACGAAAAAAATTGCAGGGATTTGCAGCCCCTTAGCCATTGCTGACTAACGGGAAAAAAAAATTGCAGGGCTTTGCAACCCTTAGCCATTGCTGGCTAACGAAAAAAACAGCAGGGATTTGCAGCCCCTTAGCCATTGCTGACTAACGAAAAAAAAAAATTTGCAGGGCTTTGCAGCCCCTTAGCCATTGCTGGCTAAAGAAAAAAAAATAATGCAGGGCTTTGCAGATCCTTAGCCATTGCTAGCTAATTACCAGATTTTACAGTCCTCTTGACCTCATTTGTGTTCCATGTCATGCTCACCATGTTTTCCTCTCTCAGCAGCCCATAATTCTCCGTCTTTGTTGTTCCCGCTTGGTGAGTATTACTTCCTTTCCTAGGAGGATTCATCAGGCTGTGCTTCTGGGGGGCTTCCGCCCCCTATTTTTGGGAGATTTTCCTGCTGCTGCTCTGAGCCATGCTCCTACTCTACGAGTCTTCCCGAAGAGTCCAAGCGCCAAAGACTTGTCTAATTCAAAATGTGTTTCATCCACTTATGCTCAACGCATAATAAATATTTCCTGGTTTCACTTGAGTCTCCCCTGATTGAAATGAAGCTTAGCGAAAGTTCAATCAAGAAGACTCTCTTGCGCCCTTCAACTCTGTTTATTTTCCTATCATTCACATGCATGCTCACTCATAAATCTCTGCAGTCATTGTTTGGGGCTGTCAATTGAGCAGACAGCTGGTGTAGCAGCTGATCTCCTCTATCTAACCGTGGCACACCACATTCGCATCGCTAGCCAATCGTTCTGCTGCTGTCTTTTTAAAATATGTAATTTCTCTCTGCCCTAGCATGCTCATTCTGCCGTTCGCTGGCCCTCCTCCTCCCCAACGCCACCCTGCTCTCGTCAGACCTTCTGTACTGCTGCTCCAGCTTTGACAACCTTCAGCCGTCAGTGCCATCAGTGTCTGGACTCTGCTGGGGATTTTCCTGCTGCTGCTTTGAGCCATGCTCCTGCTCTACACGTCTTCCCGAAGAGTCCAAGCGCCAAAGACTTGTCTAATTCAAAGCGTGTTTCATCCACTTATGCTCAAAGCATAATAAATATTTCCTGGTTTCACTTGAGTCTCTCCTGATTGAAGTGCAGTGATGGCAATTTCAACGCTCAAGTTCGACCCATTTCGAAAATGTTCTGTGCACTGTGTGTCCACACGCTAACTAGCTAATAATAGCACAGAAATAAAAAGGGAGCCGTGAATAATATCACAACATGTGTGTACGATATCTTGCTGCTTGCTATTATTAACTATTTAGCTAATGAGCACACAGTGCAGAGAAATCAACAGAGAGCTACGAATAGTAGTATTTCACTACTTGGCCAGGTCAGCGTTGTACAGTTCGGGACTGGGGGAGACACTGACAATGAGCTATAAGCAACAACACCTACAGCAGTCTGCCAATGTGGCCTGCCATGTTTGCTCCCCCATAAAGCTAATTTCTCAGCATGCACTGCATTGACCTAGATACACACAGAGCCATAGAGAGAAATGCATCAACCTCATTGACTCCAATCGACCATTTTTTTTTTACAGTTGGGTTGAAGCGAAGTTGACTCGGTCATGATGCAGCTGAAAAGTCAGAATTCCTTAAACAATTACTTTCAGCCTTAAAGTCTTGTGTTTACATTTCAGCAGTTTTTCAACATTTCTTCAGAAATTTCCTTTGCCTCTCAGTTTCCAAGCACCTTCATTTTATAAGCCAACCTCTTCAACTTTTCTCGCTGAAGCAAGTGCACAAATTTTCTTCAGAAAATTTAGCCCTATCTATTTGTCTCATATTCTCCAGCTACTTCTATTCCGAAATCGCTAGTTGGTAGCATAACGAGCCTGTGTCCACAGGCAACGTTTTTGAGCTGAAAGCTCCCTCATTTTCAGAGCACTCTTCTCCAAGACTTACTGTTGCTAAGTTACAAGAACCGCCTTCGTGGCACTTCTGCCAGTACTTTTGTTGCGAATGTCAAGTCTCAGTTTAACGTTACGTTATCTTAGAAAGGTTTGCTGGTACAATCTTAAGAAATCGTGTGTAGTCAGCAACTGAACCTATGATTGTTCATTCATCGCAAGCGTAACTAGAACCATGTACAGTCGGAAGCTGCATAGTTCGAGACATGTAGCTACATTAGCAATGTAGTAGTAGTAGTAAACATTGTTTTTTTAAACATTAATACAAACTAACTTGTCGGGAAACCTTGAGTTCCCAGACTAAGCAGAGAGGCCCAAGCGCCCCCCTCCCCAGCCATTTCCTCCAACTCTACCTGGGGGACCCCAAGCCATTTCCAGGCCAGCTGTGAGATATAATCCCTCCAGCGTGTCTCGGGTCACCCTCGGGGCCTCCTCCCAGCCGGACATGCCTGGAAAACCTTTAAAGGGAGGCATCCAGGAGGCATCTGGACAAGATGCCCGAATTACCACAACTGACTCCTCTCGACGCGGAGGAGCAGCGGTTCTACTTTGAGCCCTTCCGGATGTCTGGGCTCTTCACTCTATCCCTAAGGGCCAGCCCAGCCACCATGTGGAGAAAGCTCATTTCGGCCGATTGTATTCGTAATCTTATTCTTTCGATCACTACCCAAAGCTTGTAACCATAAGTGAGGGTTTGAACATAGATCGACCAGTAAATCGAGAGCTTTGCTTTTGTGCTCAGATCCTTCTTCACCAAAACAGACCAGTACAACGCCCGCTTTCCTGAAGACGCTGCAGCGATGTCAATCTCGCGCTCCATCCTACCCTCACTCATGAACAAGACCCGAGATACTTGAACTTTTCCACTTGGGGTAACAATTCACCTCCCACCGAAGGGGACAATCCACCTTTTTCTGGGAGAGAACCATAGCCTCAGATTAGAGGTGCTGATCTTCATTCTGACTGCTTCACACTCAGCTGCGAAACCACTCCAGTGTGCGTCGGGGGTCACAGCGTGATGAAGCCAAGAGGACCACATCATCTGCAAACAGCAGAGATGTAATCCTGAGGCCACGAAGCTGGACACCTTCCAACCCTCAGCTGCGCCTTAAAGGAGGAGACTGCACCTCGTCAAAGTATATTTCAGCGGAAAGTAGAGTCCTTGAAGTGTCTAAAATGTGTAGTTTTATCAATTTTCATGTGATAATGATCCAGTGCGACGCATTTTAAAACCGGCGAGTCTTCAAATCAGCATCAATATCAGGGGGCAGACATTTTTACTTAGGGAATCTAAGGCTGCGTTTGGAATGCACACTTGTCCACTCGCTCACTCACTCTCTTTATATTATTTTCAATGTAGAACATTCACTACATAGTGCCCTATATAGTGGGTGAGTGTACATTTCGGACGCAGCCAAAAAACTTCATCCAATCAAACGCCAGTGCCGCGGTGCTCGTGGTGTCAGTTATTCTCTTTTGTGACATCAGTTGTTCTCTTTCCTTTCATCCGGGCCATGTCGTTGTTCAGAGAGCCTTCAGTAAGCTCACCCTTTACGGCTTGACTGCCCGCAAGCTGTTATTATCGAAGCTGGCCTGATTAACAATCAAACAATTTATCGACTGAGCAACTATGACCAATACATGACCAAAATTAGAAATGGTAATAAAAAAGCGAAAGCCTATTGCCAACATTTATATGATTGATATAGCATTGTAAGGATGGTAGTATAAATGCAAAAATCCAAAACTTTCGCTGACTTTGCGGCATTTTCGCCATCCTCACAATTGTCACTTAGCTGTGCAACGTGCCTTCAACATCCTTTAGCTGCGAACACATTCAGAATATAGAATGGATTCTCGTGGCTTATAGCTTAATGCACTATGCAAACTCTTTTTTGCAAATCTGTGCTGCTACACGAGCCCAGAAATTATAAAGACACATTGATATTTTACGTCATCATTTATACGCAGAAGAACACGCCTCTTAATTTTGTGGTGCAATGCATAACAATGCCATCGAAAATAAATTTAACGGTGGTCAGTTTTTACCAATTGAGCAACAATGTCTAATTGGGAGATGTAAACTGCGATAGGTTTAGGTCATTAAGCATTTAAAAGTGAGGTTTCCGAAGGTCAAATTCAAAGTCAGATGATTCCCCAAGTCAAAATGTTTGCTCCCTGATACTGAAGCCAATTTGAAGACTTCTGGTTTAAAAATGCGTTGCACTGGATCATTACCAAATTAAAATTTGGGCCAGGTCACACAGTAACGGAGTTATAAAATTGGTGTATTTTGTATCATAGCTCCAAAACTAATTAAGATAGAGTTACAATTTAAATGGCTTTGTGTAGGTCTTCCCTAGTGCTTCAAACAACAAAATAGCCAATCTTATTCATTTGATTTATTTTGGGTGAAAACGGCAAAAAACTGGTCGGTAACGGAGTTACAAATTTGTAACTCCGTTACCGACCAGTTTTTTGCCAGATTCCATGACCGGGCCCAGAATGCAAGGGCCTTTGCCCCTGTCTGCCACCCGATCTACAAAGCACCCGATCCCTACTCCTCTCCTCGTGGGTAGTGGGCCCACGTGGAGGCAGCTCCCCGTAGCCTCTTCGGGCTGAGCCCAGCCGGATCCCGGGAAAAACCCGGCCACTAGGCGCTCGTCCGCGAGCTTCTCTCCCAGGCTTGGCTCCAGGAGGGGGCGCCGGTGTCCCTAATCCGGGCGAGGTTCTCGTTTTCCTTCAGGAGCACATCATAGGAGACTAGCTGGATCGCGTTTCGTCTGAGCTCTCACCTGGGACCAATTTGCCATGGGAGACCCTAGCAGGAGCTAAGCTCCAGACAACACAGCTCCCAAGATCCCAGGGGCACGCAAACTCCTCCACCACAGCAAGGCAGCAATTCACAGAGGAGGCATTGGCATATTTTTTGATAAAATGCATTTTGGGTTACAGCTTCTTTGGTTGCAATACATTTTTAGAGACAAAAAGACATTTTTGCATGGCTCCAAAAGCATCTGTGAAATGTATGTTAGAGATCCCATGCATTGTTAATGTATTTTAAATGCACTGTGGGGAAAATAAATATGTTTTAAATTATGAGAATAAATTAAAGCTGGCTGCCCAGGACTGCAGGTGAACATTAGCCTGAATGGCCGAATCTGGAATATAGATGGACCCAAGTGCTCATATTAAAGACTGATCATTGTCCCTCCTATAAGTAAACAAGAACAAGTCTCATTCTCATGCCAAATGCACATAGCAGGTGTAGTGCTTTGTCAGTATAAGTTTTTAATAAACATGTTCATCTGGAATGTACAGTCTAAATACACAACAGTAAACACTTTTTTAAAACAGATTTCCTTGTAGTGGTGACAGGCTAAAGCAATGGGTAATAAACGTGAGGAAAATGAACTGGACCCCATCTCGCAAATCACATCTGTGTAGCACACACTTTGAGGAGGATCATTTCTTCACAGACAACACAGTAGACTGATCCAATTTTATGCAATAATTACACATTTTTTGAATGTAACAATGCTGTGTTTTTGGTCAAAGTGACTGAGATGCCAAACATAACATTTAGTGACTTTCCTGGAAAAAGTAATCAATGCTTGCATAGCAGCATTTAATATCAACAGTTACCCTTTAGGATGTTTGGGACTGTGATGTGACTCAATTCACTCTCGCCAACATCTACAGTTTCATGCCAACTGCCAAAATTCCATGCACATGCAAGTGTAATGCAATTATGATTTCAAGACTGAATAATTTGAATACTTCTAACCAATGGTTACAAACTACGGCTTTCTATTTTTATGTTTTTTTCTGTTAAAGTGTAAAATGTAATAGTTATAGTCCAATTTGCCTTGAAGTCGGTGCTTATGTAAAAAAAAACATAATTGTGAAGGGGAAAATAACCCTATTAGTATTGCAATCTTCCGTCTGATGTTTTCTGTATTTACCATCAGGGCAAGAGAAGACTGAGGGACACCGCTGTACCCACCATTTTCAACTTTCCATTGCATGATGAAAAAGAAGAAAACAACCAGGACCACGTGGACCAGGTCGGTGAGTATGACTGTGGCGGTAACTGACAGTTCACTTTCCACTTCTGTCCCCTCATGGATGTAATCCATATTTGTGTTCTGGGTTGGATTGTGGGGCCGTTATCGATGTTGACAATGGAGGTAATGGTAACATTCCCTGTGCTGATCTTAACAATGCCACTGCGATGCAAGTGGCTGCTGAGGAGACCAACGTCACTGACGGTGTCCTTCACAATGACGCTGTCATGATCGATGTCCATGCTGATGTCGATGTCATTGCTGATGACATAACTGAGTGTGCTAAAAGCAGAGACTCCCAAACAACTGAGCATGATCATAACTACATCTACAAAACACAGCAGCTAATTGCTGTGTACACAGATCACAATTACATTGTTTCTGAGTCTCCCAGAACACTCAAACATGAAGCAAATGCAGTTCAGACTCAGCTTGATGTAGCTCACAAAAAGCTTAAGTTGAAGTCTCAGCAGACAAGGAAAATAAAATCAAGACTCCTGTCATTAAAAGATGTGACAAAGATTATTCAGAAGCTGCTGATCTCAAGTGAATGTGCTGCTTCTGTGGATTCTATAAACAATGTTCCAAGGGAAATTCTGAATAGAATCCAAAAGAAGAAGAATCAGCGACATTTCCTGAAGAACTAAAACAGTTTGCGACTTCCCGAAACACTTCTACACTCCCAGGGCATATGATTTTGTCAAAGAGAAGTTCAATTTTGCTTTGCCACATCCTCAGACTATTTGTAAATGGTACAGCATTATCTCAGCAGATCCTGGATCTACCATCGCATCTTTCACAGCTCTAAAAAGTTGTGTCTCTGAGGACAGAAAAGAAGAAAGGAAATAATCTACTCATTGATGATGGATGAAATGCAGTGGCAGCTGGTGAACTGTCGATAGGGGAGGCTGAAACCCATCCCTTAAAAATAATGCTTGGTTATGACCTCTTTTCATTCATTCATTTAAATTACCATTACAGAAACTCTGAAAACTCTCAACATTATCAGGCCTGGTCAGTTTGAGGAGCTAGTCAAACAACAGCAACTGGGAGAGAACACCAAAATATCTAGCAATATGTTTAAGTGTAAAAGACCTCCAGTATATGTCAGTCCTAAATTAATACACCCTAAAAACAAGTACCCAAGTATGACAGTTATTCAAGTTGTTACTTGATAAGTAATTTGATAACATTACTTGATATAGAGTAGCTAGCTTAGTTGCGTCCTTAAAAATAGCTTTGTTTTATGTATTAGCCATGTGTATATAACAGCTTACAACAACTTACCTACCTAGCTATGAAACGTATATGTTAATTTAAATTTGCCCTCGGGAAAACGACAACCCCAGAAAAAAACCCATGCCGCTTTTACTTCTCCACATTAGCGACTTAATTTGGCTATTTGCAAACCAAGTTGTTACAAGGAAAAACAAAATGACGGGAAATGTTTTCCCTGCCCCACACAGCAGCAAAGGTTGTAGCTTGTGAGCAAATTGTCCGATCTTTTGTCGTCCAAGCAGCTGAACATCAAGCAGCAGAGGACAGAGAAAGTCAAGCAATTTCAATGCAATATTTCAACAATTAATCAAGCAATTAAATTGGTCACAGCTGCCTATGTGACAAATAAATGTCATCGCCGGACTGCTGAAAACCACTTTTTAGAGTGATCATCACCGCTGCATCTGATGGAAAAATGCCCACTTGATATTTGACTATCTCTCCTGGTATTTTTTAGCTGATATGAAAACAGGCCTGAAGTTAAGCAGAGGGAAGGTAAAAATGTATAAACCTATATAATTCTGATCGGATATCTGGGCATTATTTAATTCAAGTTGATTATTGCAAAAGGAACAAAGTAAGTTCCAAAAAAATGGTAGCAGCAGCATCCATCCAGAATCAATTGATTACCATAATTTTAAATCTTTGGTTCCTTATTTGCTGAAATTTTCATTAATTTCCATTGAGTTTTCAGGAAGTTATAGTTATTTTAAATAATTTCCATTGTTGTTTTATCACATTTTGGTCATGTTCATATTCCATGAACAGTATCCTGCTAATTAAATTCCGCAAATTTGCCACTTTTTCTCAAAAATGAGCCTTTCATTGCAGTCAGAGAGGAGATTTCCAAAAAACAAAATGAAGGTTGACCCAAATTTGCCAATTAGCAGTTGTGGCGTAATGGGAGGTGTTCCAAATGTGGAAGTGAAGCTAAAAATAATAGAAAAACAAGATGTTGTCAAAGACTATTATTTCCATAAATTGATGAAAACAAATATTTTTTTTTCACATCAGAGGGGGAAAAGGAACAATGACAATCAGCCTGTCGGCATGGTGCACCGAAACTACTTACAGAGAGTTTTATGAGGCGATGATGAGGAAAGGTGTCTGAAAATAGGTAGCCTACGTACAGTATTAGATGACAACACGAGACCTTCAGAGTCTATTAACTCTGATTTCACAGTCCACACTGGACAAACAACACGGCCCATGTAGGTCAAATGAGGCCATGTTTGCAGAGCTCGGGTGCGTTTCCTGAAATCACAGATGCTAACTCATAACCATTGACTGAATGGACAAACTATGTAAGTTGCTAACTTAGCAACTATGCTTTTGGGAAACGCACCCCTGGCTTGGCTAGCATGCTTTAGCTTTTTGCAATTAAAGTATTAAGTCACACTAGTAACAGTTGTTGTGGAACCTTGAGAATTTATTAATGGCAAAAAGTGTAAGCGTGCTAGCCAGCGAATTATTCATTCAGACTTGAACAGACTAGAAGCTAATGCTTTATTCATTCTCCAGTTGCACCTCCTGGTCTCATTTCGGCTTTGCTATCATAGCCGAAAGGTCGCGTGGTGGAAGATGGATTTAGTTTTGTTTTGAGCCATTTTTTGCATAAAATATTTTCTACACTCATTTTAGGATGGGCTTGTTGATTGGGCCCCTGGGCTTGTAACCTGGTTTTTCTTAGTACAGAGTAGATGGGGAAAATTGGGGATCGGAGCTGTTTGGACTCAGCTTATTAATCGATGGCTTATTCAGTGGCTATTTTAGTAATTACTAACCCACAGTGATATCCAGACTTTTCCTGTGACTCAGGATCTGGCTGATAAAAGCAGTCATCTGTAAAATGTTTAGAACAGATCATCGATCCTGATTCAGGCTGTAATACATCCGCTCGTTTCCCCATCACAAAATCCACCCATGCCTTTCGAATTGTGGGGTTTTTTGGAAATTTATGGATGGATGATGCCTCTGCTTGGACTGGCCTTATTTTTGCAGCCATGAACAAGACAGTTATTTGCCATTTTACCAAGAGAATAATCCACAACTACAATTCACTGAGTCCAATGACATTACGAGGGCTGACTGCAATAAACAGTTATGTCCAATATATAACATCTGGACATATCTGTTTATTGCAGCCAGCCCTCGATTAACAATTTGTTCTCTGCCACTGGCTAGGTTCCTCATGTAACCTCATTACCAAAGACAGCTGAAGATAAATTCTGAGATGATCGCCATTTGCAATGATTAAAATGCAAATAAGTTTGAAACAGCTGATTAGAATTTGAAATGATCAGTGCACAAAGATGTATGGTCCAAATTTTATTTTTGGATGAAAAAGCACTTTAAGTGATCCTTGATATTGAATTGTCTTTGTCAGCTTCATCCCTGTCGTGCATTCTTCACTCCCATTCCACGACCTTGGCACGTCTTAGTCTATTTTGGCTCAGTGCTTGTGATTCCTTGTTGCGGGATCGTAATATCTCAGCATACCCTCTGTGAAGTGGGGTTTTTTTTTTTCTGTTTTGTACCCTTTGCGTTTCCCAGCTGTAGATAAAAATGCCTATTGGTTTTTTGAGATCTGTGCTTGGTTTCTTCTGAAAACACTACGCATCTATTTTTATTTATTTGACATATTAAAATATTTCCGATCATGCAACTAATTTTAATGCAAAACAAACACGATATGAGTAAACAAAAAATGCAGCTTCTATATGATCATTTCATTCATTGACTGTAAACAGATATTCAAGACCAAATCACCCATGAGAAAAATAATTGCCCCCCTAAACCTAGTAATAGTTGTGCCACCCTTGGCAACAACAACTGCAATCAAACATTTCAAATAACTGGCATTGAGTCTTCTGCATCAATGTGGAGGAATTTCGGCTCATGGTTCTTTGCAGAATTGTTTTAATTCAGCCACATTGGAGGTTTTCTGAGCTTGAATTGCCAGTTGAAGTTCATGCCATTTCACTAAAATAGTTTTCAACTTGGGAATTTGACTATGAATTTGACACTCCAAGACCCTTTTTTTCATCTTTTTTTTTTTTGATCCATTCAGAGGTGGACGTGCTTGTGTGCTTTGGATCAGCAGAACAGCCCCCCACCACCTCTACCCAGTTTAACTGTTGGGATGATGTTCTTACTGTGGAATCCTATGTTTGCTTTATGCCAAATGTAGCAGGACACATGTCTTCCCTAAACACTTTGACTCACCAGTCCACAGAATAGTATCTGAAAAGTATTGGGGATCCTCCAGATGTCTTTTAGCTAATGTGAGACGAACCTTTCATTTCAGTCAGCTGTGGATTTTGTCTTGTAGCTCTCCCATGGATGTCATTTTTGCTCAGTCTCTTTCTTACTGTGCAATGGCGGACAGTGAATTTAATTGAGACAAGTGAGGCCTGCAGCTCCTATAATTTTAGTCTAGGTTCTTTCGTGACCTCCTGAATGAGTCTTTGATACACTTTTGGAGGAACTTTGGGAGGCTGGCCACTCCTGGGAAGATTCATCATCATTCAGTATTTTCTCCATTTGTGTATAATGGTGCTCACCATGGTTGGCTGAAGTCCTAATGCCTCAGAAATGCTTATGCAACTCTTTACAAACTGATTGATGTCATTGACTTTGGTTCTCATCTGTTCTTGAATTTCTGTCAATTGCCGCATCATGTGCTGCTTTCTTCAAATTCACCTTGCCAGAAGTAGGATTTAAGCAATACTTAGATTCAGGGCTGGCAGGAACTATATGCCTGTGTGTGTCTCGTGAAACTGAATCCAATTATCCATTAAATTTGATTAATTGTTTGATTTAGTAACTAAGGGGCAATCACATGTTCACATCGGATCAGGTAGGGTTGGATAGCTATAGATTAAAGGGATAGATCACCCAAAAATCAAAATTCACTCATCAACTACTCACCCCAAAGCCAATCGAAGGGTCTGTGAATTTCTTTCATCGTCAAAACAGAGTTTGGAGTGACAAAAAAAACAGCATTGAAGACAAATCCAAACAGTTGAAGTCAATTGTGGCCGTTCTTTTAAGCTTAAAAAACAGCATTTAAAAAACACAAAATGCCTCCATACTGCTCATACTGAGAAATCCAAGTGTCCATAAGCCCCGACATTCAAACTTGACTCAAAAAGACATCTTTTAGCCGATATGTTCAATGTAGCCACTTAGCTAGGAGCCCTGTTTATCTTGAAATTATTAATGGCGAAAAGCTTTTGCATGCTAGCTGACTAATTATTAATCCCCTTGACTTGAATAGACCACGAACTAGAAGCTAACGCTTTTCTTTAATTTTACAAATAATACTACACTGACATTTATGGGATAAACAGGATCTCAAATTCGCAAGCCCGAGATGTCAAATTTATGAAACGAGTAGTAATTTTCATTCATTCTGAGCCTTCGGTGAGGAATAAATGAAAATTACTACTCTCGTTTCATAAATTTGATATAAAGGGCTCACTCATAAGAGATCCCCTATATATATATATATATATATATACATACATACATACATACAGTGTATATCCCTCTATTAACCACTGTAGCATATCTGCTACATAAAGTGAAAGGGTTAACAGCCTGGACACCCTGCTGGTTTTGTTTCTTATTGCCAAATAAACATTTGAGAATAACTTGAATGGTCCGTCAAGTTAAAATTTTAAAATTTAAAAGAAAAATTTTAAATTTAAATTTAAATTTAAAAAAAAAATTGTTAATTTTTTTTTAACTTTTTCCAAATATTGGCCCATAATCAACATATTTGCCAAGGGAAATGATTTTTACACAGTTGGAAAGGTACTTGGTTAACAGAGGAATATACATATATCAGCGAAAAAAATACACGGGGATGACGGGCAATTCGCCTGCTAAACCTTAGAAATCTCCACCATGAACCCAAGATACAGGGGCGAAAATTTTTTAATTTGCCAGAAAAATCGCCCCCGCTCAAAATCAGACTGTGGTCTGAGCAGTTTGCGTAATTGGGCCTCAGTCTCAAACAGGCTGCCTGGACTATGCTGCCACATTTACCATAGTAACCTGTCTGTGGGCTGAAACGCAACTTCTGAGCTTTCAGGAAGTTGGAATTTTTTCTAAAGCGCAAACCTTATGGTAATTATGGTACTTACAACATGACGCGCGCATTCGTGTCTGCGACGACACGTTCGGATTAGAAGGGTTAACATGTTCACTTCAAGATAGAGTGTTTCCTTGGGAGACAGGACAATAGAGCTTGACTTCTGCCCAGGACCTCAAAAGCACTAACTACTTCCGAAGTTGTAGACAAGAAAAAAAAACAAACAAAAATGTTGTCAACAAAAAGAAGACAATCCTATCTTGGAAAAAAAAACTGAGTAGGGATAGAAAAGCGAGCCGTTTTCAAATTTCATACGGCTTTTTTCATTATTCATTACTAATGACTATGTCAAGTGTGCGGCTTTTAAAATGTAATTGCAGTCTGCAGGCGCATGTATGTATAGTTGGCATGGTAGATGAGAATGCATTCGGTAAATGTAAAAAATGAACGAAAATGGATATGCGCTACATTATTACTAGGTTTAATTGGGAAGTATTGTGCAATTATGTGTCAAAGATTGTGGGGATTTAATGTGATAATGGTGATAAAATTTGATATTTACTAATCAGTTGGGTTGAATCTTAATAAATTGAGGACTGGAACTCAAAATATATATATATATATATATATATATATATATATATATTTTTTTATATGACTTTGATGGTTTGAAATATTGAGTGCAACACGACTTATTCCCAGTGTCCTCCTTTATTCTTGTTGATAATTAAGGGTGAGGCCTATCCCAGCTGACTATGGGCAGAAACCAGGGATCCACCCTGGTTGGTTCACCACTCCATCGCAGGGCGCACACACCACTCACTCACACTCTCATACCAATGGGCAATGTAGTGTCTCCAATTAGCCGAATGTGCATGCCTTTGGACTGAGGGAGGAAACCTACACGAGCATGGGGAGAACATGCAAACTCCACATACAGCGGCCCCCAGCTGGATTCGAACCCACGGCCTTCGTACTGGGAAGCGGCTGGGCTACCCACCTGCACAGCCTATTGTATCAGTTGTCATCAAAGCCAATTGAATTTTAGCTAACTTGTACAGTGAAATTATGACAGTACAAATTAAGTATTTCAAGCGCAAGGCCCAAGAACCAGCCTGAAACATGATTTTATAGAAAATCTTCCATTTATTTCTGCAATACATGAATTCGTAAATGGACTGATTACATGTGTTGGAGTGTGAGAAACCTAGAAATTGCTCATGTATCCAATCATTTCTACATGTGTGGCTGCAACTGCCGAACCGTAGTAGAAATAACCACATACTTCTGTCATTGATTATTAATTCAAGTTGCTCTCAGAATTATTTAATGACATATGGTGCCACAAAAAGTGAAACATCATAAACTGCATCAGATGAGCAGACTGTCAGTCCCCTCCTTTCCTCCCCAAGTTCCTGTCTTCAGAATCCTCAATGTGGCTGTGTCACTTGAGAAACATTCATTTCTGTACTTCTTTGGATTGTTTCTGCTGCCTTGCATTTAAAGCTACAGTTAAAGTACCTGGCCAGCTTTTTGTTGGTGGCAATGATGAGCACAGGACTGATGGTGGAGTAACAGGTGGCAAAAAAGATGTGTGCGTCTAACAAGGCCATGTGCACACGAGAGATGGAGAGTGAGTAGTACCACAGAACATTGTCCAAGCCAAATAACAGCACATACAAACTCACAAGCAGCAGGACAGCACGTGATGCCTCCTCAGTCTTTCTGCCAGCTCCCTGTAGGCCCTGAACCTGCTGACGGTGCCAGTGCAGGACTAGCATTACATATCCTGCCGCGACAACCATCAGTCCAACAAAAGTGAAGTCACGTATGATGAATATGAGACCATTGACTAAGTAAGACATAGGGCTTGGGAACACCACTATACAGAACTCCATGTTGAAGGTGAGCTCTGGAATGGTGCTGTTGACCGGAAAAGCCTCACTATAGAGAATGCAAGTGCGGGCAATGATGAAGCTGAGCCCATAGAGGATGATGATGGTGTGGGGGAGGTGGCCAGGAAGCCAGCGTTTCAGCCAGGTCCAGCCAGTCGTTGATGGTGCCAGGACCACACACTGGTAGGAGCTCAAGAGGGAGGTTATGATGATAGACATGGCACGGCCGACCCGGAATACAAAAATTATTGTTTTGCAAACTTGGCTGCTGAACCGTGGGTTCAAGCCTATGGCGGTCAGAGTTTGGGGAATGCCCTGACACAAAGTCACCAGTAGGTTGGCAAAGACCAACTGGCTGAGGATGAACTCATTGTGCGGCATGTGACCCTGTGCAGTGAATAAATGGCAGAAGAGCAGGAATGCTGCTAGATTACCTGGGATTCCCACTACGATCAAACCAATGAAACCGGCTGCTTTCAAAGCCAAACGCACCTCCATCTGCCCCTTGGGTCTGTCTGTGGAGAGAGAATATTGAGAGTGCATTTAGCACTGTATGGTGTCGGAGATGGCGCTCCATATCAGATCTTAAGTTGAGAAAAAAATAAAAAGCCTAACACAGCTGTAGAAAAAAGTGAAATGTATTGTCTGTGTACTGTATGATGAGCCCCTTGTATTCACCTCTGATGAACATTCCTTTGTTTATTATCTGTGGTACCGAAGAAATGACAAATATGCACAGACACATATTTAAATGTGGGCATTAAATTATTGATAATAATGATAAAATGTGTATCTGTATTCATTGTCTTCAACTACATGTGAAAAAAGGAGAAAGATTATGGAGTCAATATTTCTTTTAATGAAATAGTCAACCTTTATCAGTTGGTTGACTGCAGGAGAATAAGAATCAAATTTTATTTTGAAAAATGCTCCAATAATTATTATGAGTAAATCCAATATTAATATTAAATCCACAATTATTTTTAATTATGGATTTATACAAATATATTGTTGATATATTTTGAGGTATACAACGTCTTTGAAAGAGAAACTATTTTAAGTGCAATAACTGAGGAGGAGTGTCATTTCCTTACCTTTCGCTGCAGAACCGATGAATTCTGCTCTGAAGCTGAAAATCTGAAAATTTATAATTTACTGTCCTAATATTCTAACCCTACTGGGAACAAGTTCATTAATAATACAGTATCTCATATCGTTGTATGTAATATGTTAATTAGGTTATTTTCGGTTAGATTGTGTTTATGTCCATTCAATGAAACGTCAGAGCTTAAATGAGACCATTGTGAGCGTAACACCATGTCACTCCATACATTTTTAGTATTTGCACTCCCTTTTGTGGACTGAAATTAATATCTGCAATATTGCATTGCACTTTTAAGTCAATTCGGCAAGGTATTCTCAGTATTTTAATACATTATCAAGCATTGGTGGTGTCACATGAGTCCTAGTACATCAACTAAACTGAGTGCTGTGAATTTTCTTTCCTGTTAAGTGAAATTTCCTTAAGATTTTTGATCATAGAAAATCTACAATGAGTGAATACACATTGTACCGGTACTTTAAAAATAGGGTTTTTCATACACTTCAGCGCACGGCCTCCCAATGCTGAGGTTCGGAGCAATGCTGTCCTACATGTTAACAAGTAAAGAAATACATGATAATTATTATCAGCCCATAGCATGGGCAACTATTCTTTGATTTTTCATGATATCCTCAGTTTTTTCCCCATTTACCTTTCAATGAATGTGTAACTTGCATTGGATATAAAGAGTGTGAAGAACTTTATTGAAATTGAGTGTTTCTGGGATAACCTTTAAAGTGTAAAGCTGAAAGGACAACAACATATGTGAATGTCAGACCATTTAGTGTATATCCAACTCACCAACATCTATTAAGGAATTTATAAAACATTTTATAAATACCTACTTGTTAAAAAAAAATTGATGAGAAGACCAGCACAAAATATCATGAGATACACTTTACTAAACCCTGTGGGGTATTCTGTCCTCTGCATTTAACCCTAGTAACTTGAGGGGCTTTCTCATACGTCATATGATTTTTTATGTTGTATGATTTTAGCAGGTCCATGACGGAAGGGACTGAGGTACGTTTGCGAGAGGAGGATTTGAAGTTGCGTAGTAGCGGTCACATAACAATGTGGGTCATGCTACCGTCACATTAACTCATGACAATTGCAGAAAAGACGTACAATGTTTGAACATTCGTTGGACTGTTGTTGGTTTAACATAGAACGACCGTAGGTCTATTGTAGGAACTTCCAAAGATAGCAGCAGGAAAAAAATACTCCGCAGACGAAATGGGTCTTCGAAGCGAGTGACCAAACCAATACTAAAAGAATGGAAACCTGATCACAGTGATCTCCAAAAATATTATAAAAATAGTTTTTAAATACTGTTCAAAAATGTTTTAATCAGATCCTGATGTTAAAAATCATCATAGTTAATCCCCAGGGATGCATTTGAAGTTTTCATTACATTACATAGCATCTTTAGCATAATTCAAGCAAAAAGAAAAAAAGAAGAAGAAACAAGAAAAAAAGGGTTCAATTCAGGAATGCGGGTATAAAAATAATTATGTGCTGATGAGAGATGGCAGAGCAAAATTAAAATGAGCAAGAAAAGCAGCCAGCGATAAAGAAATGTAAATCATGTTAATTTGATTCCTGGATGTACTTCATGTACTTCCAGACTGATGCTTGAATGATTTCAGCTCTGAATTGTAGGGCACTCTCCTGCAGCAGGGCTGCAAAGTTCGAAATTTGGTTTTTTCCCATTTTTGGAGCTCTGGACATTCAGGGATAAAAGATAGGCCCATTTTCATGGCAGACATGGAA
Source organism: Gymnothorax javanicus (assembly GCA_029692085.1). Taxonomy (NCBI): domain Eukaryota; kingdom Metazoa; phylum Chordata; class Actinopteri; order Anguilliformes; family Muraenidae; genus Gymnothorax; species Gymnothorax javanicus. The sequence goes on from CM056202.1 coordinate 18,068,066, forward strand.
AATTCAGCAGAAGTTGCCCATGTATAAAAAATCTCAACTCTATCTTTTTTTTTCTTTATTAATTTGGCATCTCCAATCCCACCCGAATTTGGAATGCCCAATCCAAGAACTATGTACAAGGCTTTCCCCCTCCCAGCTCAGGAGAGAGACATTCGCGCCTGTCAGCCCCTGCATCTGTACACTCATTGGTTGAAATTATTGCAAGTTCAGAATGAGGGCGGAGGATACCCGAACATGAGCAAGCTCAGAATCTCACTGACGAGCACCCGGCTGGCCAACAGGAGGTGCTTGAGCAACGAACAAGGCAATCATTTTTAATTTCCCTTCCCAGCAGTCCCTTCCCAATTTGCATTCCCACAGCGCTTTAGCCAATCGTGCGCTGTTCTGAAAAAGCTGCTGACCACTGCTGGTTGGTACGACCGGGGATCAAACCCGCGCCGTAGTAGTCACTGCTGCGTCGCAATTGCGGTGCCTTAACCGAGTGAGCTAACCCGGCAGCCTCTGTAGCTTTAACAGAATGCTGCATGTGCTCCTTTGAACACGGACGAAAGTGAAATTTTCGATAAACAAAAAAATAGCTTCAATATTTACATAGTTGTACCTCTAAAACTATTGCAAAGATTGACCTAAAACATAGCACACGTTCATTTCTCAGGTAGTACGACATCCCTGATTTTTTTTCATCATTTGAGATAATGACCTGGGAAAATTTTCTCATTCTGGTTGATTTGACATGGAATGACCCCAAGACAGTATATAATTTTATCATCTACTGCTTCTACAACCTAATTGGCTTGCCATATCTAATTCTGCCTAATTGGCTTGTCGTATCCAAAGTTCTGGCTGCTTCAAGCAGTCCCTGCCCTAAACCTTTTCATACAGAACACATTTACACACTATTGGCTTCAATTTAATATGGGTGGTCAGGGCCAGGTTAGATTGCACGGCTGCATCTTCTGGGATAGTGACCATGAAACCAACCTGAACACCGACGTACTAGAACTGAGCTCAAGGTGCACACTCTAAATCTGATCAAAGTGACTGGGGTTTGTATGGAGAAGATAAGTAATTATATACAAGCTTCCACATATTATGTAAAATTATCCTCCAGGCTTTGGGCCCCTCTTCAAACAAATTACCTTTTGGCCCCTGTAATCCTTCTGGATGCACAGAGACTGACATGATGTATGACATTTTTAATCTCTGCTTATTCAACTCTAACTCTGAGCCCTACAGCAAAAAATACAAGCATTTGGGTCAGGAAAATGATTATCTAATTATGTGTACAAAAATGTGATCCATCCATCCATTCTCTGTACCTGCTTATTCCTCACTAGGGTCGTGGGGGGAGCTGGAGCCTATCCCAGCTGACTACGAGTGAAGGCAGGGTGTAATGGCTGGTAGAATTGAGACGCCAAGTGCAGCGGCAAGAGGGAAATAGAGCAGCATGGACACAATACAAATACAGAGAATACAGACTGTAGGTTCCTTCGTAATGAAGCCTTAGCTTGACGCTCTAATAATTCCCTCGTTGTAATCCACAGCGACGACCAAAGAATAACTCCACGGGATTCTCTGATTTCAGTTAAATAGTTTACTTCAAAAAAATTAAACAGTAATTGGTACAAACTGTTGTCCACAAAGAGAAAATAAAACAGACTGGGAGAGATAGAGAAAGAGGTTAAAAAACTGTGTGGCTCCATTCCATGCTGCCTGACTGAATATCTGACCTGGTAGCCAAGCCTACCCATACCAGCCCGTGCTTAGCTGCAATTAAACATGCGCAACCACTATAAAGCCACAGGGGGGGCGCTAAAAACTGCCACATAAGGAATACAGATGAACTCTCAAACGATGCAAATTATCCACACACATTCTGAGTGCAATGAATTAAATATTACTCCATTACTTGCTGCATATATGAATTGTAAATATTCAAATCTGTAAATACTGTAAATATTCCTTTTTAACAGAGTAAACATAAATCACCACGAACTTAAATTATTATCCAAATATTAATGAACTAAAATTGCATTTAGGCTCCGACACAGACCATACGACAGGGACAATCCTCGCGCTACCAAAAGGACGTCCAAACATCCGACAAAACGGAAGCAAAGCGAGAGAGAAAAAAGGAGAAGAATCTCAGGGAGCCGCAAAAAACAAGGCACCTAAAATAGTGCGACACAAAGGATAGAGAAGATACAAAGTCATCGAAATCCTTTCTACTGATATCTTCAGCTAAAGTGCATAACTACAAACAGACACTCTAGCGAAGGAGGCGTGGCGGACTTCCGGCTTATATAGAGTCCGGGGAGGCACCGCCTAAGTTCAATCAGCCAGCTGGGCAAAGAGTCGGATTGAAAAGGAATTTGATATCATCCCGGGACGAGAGCCTCAAAGAAAAGTCCTAAACACACGCACACCTCCCAAACTATGACAGGACACCCCCCTCTAAGGAACGGCTCCGGACGTTCCCAAAGAACCCCGTGCAAGGAACTCTGAGAGAAGTGTGGGATCCAGGATATCCTGAAAAGGGACCCAGCACCGCTCCTCAGGACCATATCCCTCCCAATCAACTAAAAACTGGGTCCCACAACCAACACGCCTCTCAGCCAGAATACGACGCACGGTGTAAACCGGCCCCCCCTCGATCATCCGCGGCGGGGGTTTGTCGACCGGTGCCAGGACACTAGTGCTAACCGGTTTAAGCCGGGAGACATGAAAAGAGGGGTGGATATGCAAGGATCTAGGAAGTTTTAAACGGACAGTGACAGGGTTGATCCTCCGCACTATCTTGAAAGGACTAATGAAGCGGGGAGCCAATTTCTGTGACTCCACTTTTAAAGGAAGGTCCCGAGTGGAAAGCCAAACTCTTTGGCTAACCCGATAAGATGGGGCCAAATGGCGCCTTCTATCAGCGGCGGTCTTCTGTTTCCGCCCAGAGCGCAACAGAGAGGACCGGACCCTGGCCCAGTCCGACCGACAACACCGAACAAAGTGATTGACCGAGGGAACCTCTGCATCCCTCTCAGTCTCCGGAAACAGCAAAGGTTGATAACCCAACTGAGCCTCAAACGGGGAAAGGCCGGTGGAGGAGTTACAGAGTGAATTATGGGAGTATTCGGCCCATGCCAAAAAAAACGACTCCACGAAGACGGGTTGTCAGCTGCTAAACACCGAAGTGTATTCTCCAGCGACTGGTTAATTCACTCTGTCTGCTCGTTAGTCTCAGGGTGGAAACCAGATGAAAGGCTCACGGCGGCCCTAACTGGTTGCAGAAAGCACGCCAGAATTTAGCCGTAAATTGTGGGCCCCAATCAGAGAGCCACACCCTGAGGGAGACCATGCAGCCGAAACACATAGTCCACAACAAGAAGGGCCGTCTCCCGCGCCGAAGGGAACTTGGGCAGAGCGATAAAGTGGGTGGCCTTCGAAAAGCGGTCAACCACGACCAAGATGACAGTGTTGCTTTCAGAAATAGGCAGCCCTGTAACAAAATCTAGAGCAATATGGCTCCACGGGTGCTTGGGGACAGGCAACGGCCACAACAGACCAGAGGGAGGGGAGATGGGAAACCTTGTTCCTAGCGCAGATGAAGCACGCCCACACAAATTCCCGGATGTCCTCAATCATGCTGGGGCAAGAACCGCTTAGTCCGATGAACCCCCAGGTGACCCGCCAGGCAAGAAGAGTGCCCCCACTGGAGAACTTGGGACTGTACCGCTACTGGAACAAACAAACAGCCAGGGGGCTCCCCACCAGCACCAGGAGCGGACCTCAAGGCATCCCGCACAACAGACTCAACGTCCCACTGAATGGAAGCCACAATCTGAACTGCCGGAATAACCGGCTCAGGAATAGGATCGCGACCAGAGTGGTTGTAAATCCGCGACAAGGCGTCAGGCTTGATGTTTTTGGAGCCAGGGCGGTAAGTTTACGTAAACTTAACGATTGAAAAACAATGACCACTGCGCCTGCCAGGAATGACGTCGCTTAGTTTGTTAGATATATTGGAGATTTTTATGATCCGTTGAAACCATAAACGGATGTTCAGCCCCCTCCAACTAATGGCGCCAACTTGAAAGCTAACAACTCCCGGTCACCAATGCTGTAATTCCGTTTGGCCGCCGACAACAACCGGGAGAATGGCGCATGGGTGCATGGGTGCAACCTATTGTCCTGAAGGGGGTGCTGGGACAAAATGGCACCCACCCTGACCTCCGACGCATCCACCTCCGCCACAAATGGGAGGGAGGGGTCGGGCAAAATGAGAATGGGCTCCGAGCTAAATTGTTTCTTTAACTCCTGAAAAGCAGCCTCAGCTGCTGGAGACCAAGCAAACAATGAGGAGGTATTCTTCTTAGTGTGCGTGATAATGGAGGCAGCTACCGCGCTAAAATTGCGGATAAACCTCCTATAAAAATTAGCAAAGCCCAAAAACTGTTGAACCTCCTTGACATTTTGAGGGGCAGGCCAATTCCTGACCACTGCCACCTTGTCCGGGTCCATGCAGACCGACTCTTCAGACACAATGAAGCCAAGGAACGAGACTGTCTTGGCATGAAAAATGCATTTTTCAGCCTTGACAAAAAGCTTGGCTTTAAGGAGGGCCCCAAGCACTTGTCTCACGTGTTGTTTATGCTCCGAGAGAGTTGAAGAAAAAATCTGAATATCGTCAAGGTAGACAAAGACGAATTTCTCCAACATCTCTCGGAGGACGTCATTAACGAGTGTCTGGAACACAGAGGGGGCGTTAACCAATCCTAACGGCATGACCAACTATTCGTAGTACCCATTATGCGTATTAAAGGTGCAGTCAGCGATGTGGGAGAAAATGAGTAGAGAGGTTGTGGATATTTGAAGTGCAAACGAATACAGATTCACCCCTCCCTTCATACTCTGCCCCGGGGTCCACCTCCGAAGTTCATGGACGTGCATTGCCATGTAAACGGCAGTAGAAACTGCGTAGCTGACCAATATAGCGGAGGCCGGATCCCCAATGCTCAAGGGTAAGTTGGTGAGGGGAAGCCGTATTTATTGCTTTGAAAGTACATGACACAAGTTTTAGTAGTATTGTCGCAAAGGTGTTAATAAGCCTGTCATATAAAGAACTGCTAAAGCATGCTTGTCAGCGCAATGCCTCAAATAGGAGTCTGTGTCTATGAACAGACTACGGTCAGGAATGCATTTAAAAATTGTTCTGGCTAATTACAAGCTGAAAAAGTGGAAAATGGATTCGGAATTTTTCCCGACACAAGTTTTTGATTTGCGAGCTCCACAGAAGCAACGCTTAGACCGTTTGCGTGTTTCTGCTATGAGCTCATTTAGTAGCTTGCTGTTGGAATTGTTTCATTTTGGAAGAAATGGTTATCAGGAGCTTAAAGCAAAATTTCTTCCTGAACAGTGGGTATATAACAGTACAGCTACAATCGCATGCATGCAAAGCGAGACAGTACAAGCAAAACAATAAGCTGAGACGAAGGCGGTTCATTTCATTCTATCTAGTCGCGCATAAGTACAGCGTTTGATTGCACAATTTCCTGTCGAATCCTTACATAAGATGTCAGACATTCACAAGAACTCATAGCCACAAGTTCGATTTGCGAAGCTAAGGTTAGCTGACCTGTCAGACAACTGTACCCACAATTCGACTGCTATTATAAATAGATAACATCACAACAACGGTACATTTTGACAGATTAGACAATATGATGAATGCCTAACGGCTCTTGCTGTTGTGTGAAGCACCGCAAAGCTAATGTTGCTCACCTGTCCAGCTGAAAGACGGCAACCTCCGCGTCCGTTTTCAGACCCTTCAATTCGTGGAGTTCCCTCCACCGTCGGAAAGCCACACCAATATTGACCCGAGTCTTCGCCCTTTCATGGTCGTGGCCCTTCTTTTTTAATTTATGTTCCTCCAACCGTTTTCTCTTGGGCTGTTTTTCAGCCATCGCAAATGCTGCAATGCCATGTCTCTCTCTCTACTCTAACTGCACACGCTACGCGACCTGCTACTCCCCCGTGTCTAACTGTGCACGAGTATGAACCCGCCCCTGGGCATGGAGGGGTGGACTCATGCTCTGGTGGCTCGGTCCAAGCCACAGGTTTACCTGCTTAAATTCAGAGCCCAGGCTGTGTATTGAAACCGGATTTTTTTTTCCAGCATGCTCTCAGAAGTGACAGCTTACAAATAGTGAGGAGAAATATGGTGATCTTGTCAAAAAGTGCGTGGATTATGATCGCTAACTATACCTTTAAATGCCGTTTTCCACTTGTCCCCCTCCCGGATCCGAACTAAGTTATAAGCAGTTATAAGGTCTAGCTTGGTAAAAAAAACGACGCCTGCTGCAGACGTTCAAACGCAGAGTTCATCGATGGAAGGGGGTATCGGTTTTTAATGGTGACATTATTGAAGCCCCTGTAATCAATACAAGGTCTCAAACCGCCATATTTTTTGCCCACAAAAAAGAACCCCGCTCCAGCAGGAGATGTGGAAGGCCGAATAAATCCATTAGCCAGAGCCTCTTGAATATATTCTGGCATGGCCTTATGCTCAGGCCCTGACAACGAGTATAATGAACCCCTGGGGGGAGTGGTGCCAGGGTAGAGATTTATCTCGCAATCGTATGTGCGATGAGGAGGTAAAGTCGAGGCCCGTTGCTTGCTAAAATCCTCCGTGAGATCAGCATAATCATTAGGAACATTGGGAGGCAGACAAAAGTTCAGAGCAGCCCCCAAATTCTCACCCTGTTCGGAACCTGCCACCTCTGTGACTGATTCCGAGTCAGAGAAATCCTCTGACTTGCAATCCTCCTCTGGCTGCCACCAGTCAAATTGAGGATCCCACTCCAACCACCCTGCCCCTTTTTCTAAATTAGGAGGGTTGGGTGAGACAAACTCCTTAGAATCACTCCAGGCGTTAGCCTCCCCAATAAGTTGAAGTCCGGGATGACACGCCAAACTCTCCCTACAGTGGGACCTACAATCAGTGCCCCACTGGACGACCGGGTTATTCTGACTGCCCCAAAAGATGTGTGGCCAATGTTTCAGTGACTAAGAGTGTCCCAAGACCAAAGGGAAAACAGGGAAACTGATCATAAAAAACTGGACTTCCTCTGAATGACCAGCAAATGGGATGAACATAGTCAATAATTCAGAGGCCTCGGTCATAAGTCCAGTTCCTAGCGGGCAACCGTCTGAGGACCTTACAGTGCGTGAATGTAAAAAAGAATGGGAATGGAATGTTTCCTAGCCCACTCCACATCCATAACATAATCCATGGCACCTGAGTCCAAGAAAGCCTCAAATATTTTCTGTCTTCCCACAGTCAATTCTACTGAAATAAATGTTTGAAAGGGAAATTGGGTCTGTCCCTCTAGCGGCCCCCATACCACCAGAGGGCCTTCCCGTTTCCCTTTAAGCTCAAGGCAACATGGACGGATATGTCCCGGTTTGCTACAATGATGACAAATTATTCGTCTGCGATCAGGCTTACGAACCTGGCTTTCATATGAACTGTCAATCTGCATAGGCTCACTAACAGTGGGAAATTCCATGGGCGCAGCTGGGGCCATGTGTATCTTGGGAGAACTGACCCATTTGCTAGTATGAGCCCGAGCAGTTTGTTTCTCCTTGTTTCGTTCACGGATACAATTATCAACTGGCACCGCAGTACGAACCAACGAATCTAAAGAAACGCAAGGCTCTAATGTTGCCAGAGCGTCCTTAACCTCCTCCGCCAAAGCGTGGCGAAAAACTGTCATGAGAGGTGCCTCTGGCCACCCTGTCTCTAGCAAGAGAACTGAAAGCAATGGAGAAATCTGCAACACTCTCAGAGCCCTGCCTCAAATGCATAAGACGCATAGCTGCGTCCTGACCACAAACGTCCTGATCGAACAGTGAAATCATTTCCCCCACCAAAGTATCGACAGAATTTACCACCGGCGATGTAGCGCGAATGAGTGGTCCCACCCAAGTGAGAGCTGTACCAGCTAACAGGGATAAAATAAACGCAACGCGTGACTCTTCATTAGAGAATCGTGAGGGTTGCATTTAAAAAAAAAATTTCACATTGAACGGTGAAACCTTTGCATTTCCCTGCCTCGCCTTCATATCTTGGGGGTAACTGAAGTTTAGGCTCTTGGGGAAGGTGTGTGGTTTGTGCGGGTGAAACATCTTGGGTGAGCTGAGTGGTCAACGCTCTAGTACACTTGGTGAGGCTTAATAAGATATTTTCCTGTCTCTTAATAGCAGTCTCCTGCAGGCGAATCCGATCCGTCAGCTCTGCCTGCTGATTATTTAAGTGAGGTCGTCGCCATAACCAGCAAGGACCGATTGTTGACTGGCAACAATTCCCTTCAGCGTAGCCGTTGCTGGCGACTCCATAGCTGGCTAGAGTGTTCTGTAATGGCCAGTAGAATTGAGAGGCCAAGTGCAGCGGCAAGAGGGAAATAGAGCAGCACGGACACAATACAAATACAGAGAATAATACAAACCATACGACAGGGACAATCCTCGCGCTTCCAAAAGGACGTCTAAACATCCGACAAAATGGAAGCAAAGCGAGAGAGAAAAAAGGAGAAGAATCTCGGGGAGCCGAGAAAAACAAGGCACCTAAAATAGTGCAACACAAAGGATAGAGAAGATACAAAGTCACATAAATCCTTACTACAGATATCTTCGGCTAAAGTGCATAACTACAAACAGACACTCTAGCGAAGAAGGCGTGGCGGACTTCCGGCTTATATAGAGTCCGGGGAGGGGCCGCCCAAGTTCAATCAGCCAGCTGGGTAAAGAATCGGATTGAAAAGGAATTAGATGTCGTCCCGGGACGAGAGCCTCAAAGAGAAGTCCTAAACACACGCACACCTCCCAAACCATGACACAGGGACCCACCCTGGACAGCTCGCCAATCCATCGCCGGGCAAAAATATGATGACAGGTCTAAAAGCTTTATCATTTTTTATCAGACAATCACATGGTGTACACAGGCCTACAGTAAAATTGGTGACAATAGCCTAAAATCAGTTCATCAAGCCTCTCAGCACTATTCAAGAGAGCAACACCACAGCAAAGTTAAGATGTACTTAACAATCGTGCGCTCGCTCCTGCTCCAAGTGCTGCTCAGGGAAACGCATGCAAAGAAAGAATGACTATCTGGGATGCTCTCTGGATACCCAAATTAGCAGTGAGATGTTGCACCAAGTGTATTCTTTCCGCATCATGGAACTTTTCAAGTCTTTTGATGCCCCTGTCCCAACTTTTTTGAAATGTGTTGCTGGCATCAAATTAAACAGCCAATAGTTTTTGAAAATCAAATTTCTGTTTCAACATTTAATATGGTGTCTGCGTACAATATTCAATTAAAAATAGGGTTCTAACTTTTCTGAAAATGTGGTTGTGATTATATATTAGTTATTTTTAAATTTATGGACTTATGTAAATCTTGTATGCCTGCATGCCGCGTTGTTTCAACCCTGATGTGTAAATTAACACCAGGAGGCATTTGTGGTCATGACTGCTGAGTGTGATTTTCTTATGGCTTCTAATTGTGAGCAGATCATTGAAAGCATTGCAGCAGGAGGTGAGCTGCTCAAGAAATAGAATAATGTTTTTTTCTTCCAGCTTGTTTACTTATCATTCTTGACAATGACAAATCATGTTCTTTTATTTGTTTAACAGACCTCAAAGATAATTGCCGAGATAGTCCCCCTGCCCCCAGTCCCCTCCTGCAGCATGTTATAACCTAGTCAACTTCCCTTGAGAGGTAATTCACATTACTCCTGAGCACTTAAGGAGGCCATGTACAATTGTTATTTTGCTTTAATGTATTGTGGCCTCAGCTTTAGGCTATGTGTGATGCCAATTGCAGGGAGTATTTCTGTGTTTTGTGGGTCGATCTGTCGAAAAAGTCTTGGGCTATTTTACAGTGCCAGTCTGCCCCTGAGTAAAACATCCCTCCTGCACTCCTCCACATGTAGAACACCAACCGAAAATGTGTCTCTGTCTCCTGGCGATCATGAAGCCAATTCTTCACCCTCTCAATCAATGCAAATGAAGACCACAGGAGAAAAACAGTCCAAATTTAGCATTGTTGTATATTTAATATATATTATATATAATTATAATATTTATAATATTATTTATTATTATAATGTTTTATATATTTTATATTTTTTGCATATTTTTTCAGTGCTTTGTTTCTCAGATCATTTTGAATTTTAATTCATCACTTCTCCACAACATGAAAATGTGACTGATCATTTTTTCCATTGTGGTCTTCAAATGTAGTTTACAGTACACATTCCCCACATCAAAAATTACTGTTTAAAACTGAGTGGGTCTACCCAGAACGCAAAATCAAATAAGCATAATTACTTAAAATAATAATTACAAGAGTCTCACAACTGACATGTTATTCTGAATATTATTCAACCATGGCCTGATATAAACTTGCAGTTGGGTGAAGTTGGCTGTGAGAAACAGTACAGTCTGCGCAGTTAAGTTACATTATTATCAATGCCAAATGTTGCCTGCCTACAAATAATACACAATATAATCATGATACACAATCATTATACAATATTTCTATTATTGCCATTAAATACAAACGGATTATTCTGTTTTTTGGCACCTGTGGTGAGATTAGAAATAGGTTGCGCTGCAGTTTAGTCATGGTTCCGCTAAGTCATATGTGGCCTGCTTTATGTACAGTCTGCTCAAAAATTACTGACACCCCAGACTGGCAATGTATAAACAATACAAAATAAATATAAACAATAGAATTATAGAGAAACAGAATATACCAACATGCGTGAAATACTTTATTGATGTTTTGATGGAAACAACCAAAATCATAACAATCATTTAATACAAAATAAATTTCAACAAAATCAAAGGTTCATAATAATTGGCACCCTTCATTTAGTACTTAGTGCAACCACCTTTTTGGGGGATCTTGGACCATTCCTCTAAGCAGATCCTTTAAAGATCCTTCACATTCTTGGGTTTGCTTCAATCAACTGCCCTCTTCAACTTAGTCTAAAGGTTTGCAATTGGATTGAGGTCTGGCGAGTGACATGGCCATTGAAGAAGGTTCATTTTGTTGTCACAGAACCATAAAATGTAGCCACTTAGCTAGAAGCCCTGTGTATCTTCAAGGAAGAAGTTTACCAAGCTACGGTAGTCGACGAGGTCAAATACGCTGCAACGGCCCTAAAGATCTCCAATTGGAGAAATGCACTGCAGTTTTGAATGTTTGTATTCACTGACTAAACAGCGCATTTACCCTCATTGGCTTCCATAGCTAGGTGAAGTTCTTCTTTGAAGAAGAACAAAGTTCCTAGCTTAAGAGGCTACATTGGACATTTAGGCTAAAACATGGTGAAAAAACGTCTTTACAAGACAAAAGCTGGCGCTTGCGCACGCAGCGGCTGGCACTGAGAGAGTTTGGCGCCCGATTTGTTTGTTTTGTTCGTTGTATACGTTGTAAAGTGTCCCAAAGTTTGTCTAAAGTTTGTCTAAGTCTTCATACCGTGCATCTAGTTCCCAACAGATGGTGTCAATCTAAAAATGGAACCTTTCTACCTGGTTGTAACATGGATTCTTCAATGTTTACTGCTTGCCGGCAATTCAAAGCAGGCGTCTACCCAAGCAAGAATACGGTACAGCAGAGATCAATTGCTTCAATTCAGCTCTGGGAGCTTGCCTAGTATATCAGATGTAACGTTACACTTACCGGACTGTATACAAAAGGATCATAGGCCTGGATCCTTGACAGAGCAGAGAAAACAGAGGAAGCGGGGCAAGCGCAGAGGCGTCTGACTACGCTTGAGAAAGCAGTGTATGAGACGGATTCCCTTGCCCACAATGATAATGGGGAACGTACAATCCCTAAGAAACAAGATCGACGAGCTCCAGGGAAATGTCCAGCTATAGAGGGACTTCAGGGAATGCTGTGTCTTGGCCTTCACGGAGACCTGGCTATCCAACTGGGACCAGAATCGAGACCTGTGGATAGACGGCTTTGGACTACCTGTTCGGATGGACCGAGATACCAGTGCAACGGGGAAGTCACTTGGTGGCGGGGTATGTGTGTACTTTAACAGATGTTGTTGCACCTCTGTGACTGTCAGAGAAAACTTCTGTTTGCCCGATATTGAGCTCCTGTCCTTGTCAAAACGTCCATTTTATTTGCTGCGGGAGTTTGCACAAATCATCTTAACAGTCGTGTACATACACCCGAGGGCAAATGCCACAACTGCTTTCAATGTGATTTCTGACACTGGGACATTTTTAAAGAATCCTGTAATGACTTGGATAAAATTACTGATGTGGTTTGTTCATATGTGGCCTTTTGTAGAGATATGATTATCCCCTGTAAAGAAGTTAAGATTTACCCTACTAATAAACCATGGGTGAACAGGTCTATACAGCAAAAAAAGGCAGGCTCATAAGCAGGGTACTGCCTCTGATTTACATGTAGCCACCAAGGAGCTTAAAATTTACATATCTAAAGCAAAAGAAAGATATAAGTCCAAACTTGAAGAAAGGATGGCTGAAACAATCTTGTCTCTGCCTGGTCCTGTATGAAAACCAGAGCGGGCATTCAGAATCAGAGCAACAGTAGCCATGTCTACCTTGAGGGTTTTAAACCTGATGTTGAGCTTGCCAGTGCTTTTAACTGTTTCTATACCCGCTTTGACAACTTTGATTTTAGCCAGGGGTTCAAAAACTCCAACACAAACTTAGGGATAACCAACGCCTCAACATCACATGTAGAGATGTTGAAAATGTCTTTCGTAGGACAAAAATGAATAAAAGTCATGGACCAGATAACATCTGTGGGTGTTTAATTAACTTATGTTCAAGAGAGTTGATATTCCAATTCATTTTTAATAAATCCCTGCAGACACAACATGTACCTAAAGTCTGCAAGGATGCTGTAGTGGTTCCAGTCCCTAAATGTAGTGGGTTTAAAACTGTTAATGATTTTAGACCCATCGCTCTTACTTCGATTTTAATGAAAAATTTTGAAAATTTGTAAGGTTAAAGATTTTAAGGATCACTGAACATGAACGTTGGATCCCATGCAGTTTGCCTACAGGCCACGCAGGGGAGTAGAAGACGGCACTCTCACACTGCTTCATGTGCTTCTCAAACACCTTGAGGGAAGTGGGTCCCATGCACAAATTCTTTTTTTATTGATTTTTCATCTGCTTTTAATACGATTCAACCCCACATTTTAGCCAATCGCCTTCTTGAACAATTTGATCTAGGCTCCAGTCTTGTTGGCTGGATTTTGAATTATTTAACAAACCGGACACAGAGAGTAAGGGTAAATGAAGTTTTGTCTGGTCAGCTCTGCTCTTCCACCGGCTCACCACAAGGGTGCGTTCTTTCACCCCTCCTGTTCATCCAATACACGAACATGTGTCAGAGTAAATATGTAAATAGGACCATCATGAAGCATGCTGATGACTCTGTCATTGTGAGCCTGCTGCATAAGAATGAGAGAGGTCATGGACCAATAATCGAGGACTTTGTCCAGTGGTGTGAGGAGTCACGCCTCCAACTGAACATATCAAAAACAAAAGATATGTATATTGATTTTGGTAAAACTCCAAGATATGAGGCCACAACCATGAAAGGTCAACTAGTGCAACGAGTAGAATCCAAATGTCTAGGGACAATTATTGACTCTAAATTTACAGGAGAACTGTGAAGCTGTATCTAAAGCCCAACGCCCACTGGCTGCGAAGCGTCGCGTCAAACTCCGAATGTTGCCTTGATGCTTTTAAACGCCCACTGAAAGCGTCAGCCGCATCAACATTGACAGCTGTCAACACGACCGAGAAGCCATGAGTGTCAATCTCAAAATATTAAACAAGACAACATTTAATTTTGAAAAAAAAAAAAAAACCCTACCGATCAAGCTTATTTTAAGTAATGGCAAAGTGCGACGGTCGGGTTACTATGCACTATACGTAATATAAAGGCATAATTTTCCTTCTAAATTTAGCCGTCTTGTAAATTTTGATTATGATTCATTTTACTTCACCCAGCAGTGAATTAGCTAGCTAGCTAACTTAGCAGTGTTAAGTTCTTACCCGTGTACCCTGAGTTAGGTACTAACTGTAGATCGCTTGATAACTTAAATGCTCGCAAAATAACGGATTTCTTCTCAAAACTGCGACTTGGTTAAAAAGCAGGTATATCGGTTTTGACAACTGCATGTGAGGTTGCCGCTATGTGTGCCACCAACCATGACAAGGCGAAATAGTTAAATAACCTAAAAGACAAATGCGTTTCTATTGAGTTGACGCCTCAGAAAATTGAGCAGTGGCGAATAGTAAAAATTGAGCAGTGGCGAAAAGTAAAAATCTGACGCATGTCGACGCACGTCACACACTGCCAGCGGGCGTTGCTCCATTGAAATTAATGTAACCAATTTTTTGACGCGCGTCTCACGCTTCCAGTGGGCGTTGGGCTTAAGAAAGGACAATAGCGTCTACACTGCCTGAGAAAATTGTTCCATTTTCATATAGACAGGACCATGATGACATTACTTCATCGCACTTTTATCGAATCAATCGTATCTTTCTCTCTAGTGTCATGGTTTGGGTGTGTTTCAGTTAAGTACAGGAATTGCCAAAATCAAATTGTTAAATGGTCAAGTAAGCTAACTGGCGAGTCTCAGTTGCACCCTTCATCCCTATATGCCAGAAAACTACAGCAGAAATCTATGGCTATCTTAGAAGACAGCCTACATCCTTTGAATAGGGAATTCCAGTACCTTCCCTCTGGACGGAGGCTAACAGGCCTTAGTTGTAGAACCACAAGATTTAAAAACAGCTTTGTTCCAGCTGCAATCAGTCTGTTAAACAAGCTGTAAAACTATCTGTACATAACGCACAAAGCACTTTGGTCATGTACTGTTGCTATTTTTGTACAACAACTGAACAAAGCACTTTGGCCATGTACTGTAGCCATCTTTGCAAAACAACTGCACAAAGCACTTTGGTCATGTACTGTAGCTATCTTTGCAAAACAACTTGCATAAGTCAATGTGGCCATGCATTGTCATGTATCCGTTCTACTGCCTGTTTTATATGTTTAATGTATCTTTGTGTTGTGTGTTATGTGGTTGTCCAGGAAATGTAAAGGATGTCCTGCCTGTTTTAGACTGCAAACCTAGTTTACCCACAGGTACCAATAAAGTAAACTGAACTGAACTGAAATTGGAAAGTCAGGGCTTACGGACACTTGCATTATGCCGCACGAACAGTACAGAGGCATTCGTGTTTTTTAAAACTTGTTTTTTTACGCTTGAAAGTGTGGTCACCACTGACTTCAGTTGATTTGGGTTTGTCTTCGATGCTGTAACTCCAAAAGTGTTTTGAGCATGAAGGAAATTCACGGACCCTTCGATTAGCCTTGGCGTGAGTAGATGATGAGTGAATCTTAATTTTTGGGTGAACTATCCCTTTAATATCATACAGTATATCTGTTATTTATGGTTTCTTGATAAATATATTTTTTTGACCTTTTTTGAAGTATAGTTTGTGCATTCCCAGTCATGGGTACAAATAATTTTGGGGCCCACTTTGTCTGGAGTTTACCACAAATCGCCTTGCTTGACTCAATATGAATTTTACATGGAAAACACCCTTTGCAAGCAGCCCTGGAAGAAAATACCAGTTAGTCATTGCAGCTGGAGGAAAATAGGAATAAGCGTAGCGATTAGTCTGTGCACGTATTGTTGGACAAAACACATGCAGAAAAATTGGGCCCTAAATGCGTAGGGTGCAAACAAGGTGTGCACCAGTGTGGAGTTTTTGTTTTTGCATTTTGTCATCCTAAATGCGCTACACGTTCTCAGTTGGAGTGAAATCGGGACTGCAAGCTGGCCAGTCTAGCACTTGCACTTTCTCCCTCCTCTTACCTAGCCATGCCTTTGTAAAGCAAGCAGAATGCGGTTTTGTGTTGTTCTCAGTTGAAAAGTACATGGGTGATTCCGGAAAAGATGTCTTCAAGGTGGCATATGTTGCTCCTAAATTTCACAGTAGTTTTCAGTTTTATTTCCAATCAAATGGCAGCATTACTCCAAAACTTAGCAAAGCATTGGTGTGGGCTGAAACGTTTCATGCATTACATATACGTATTCACTCATTTTAGATGACTTCCTACCAAACCTCTTGAGGAACTGCCACTTTACAGAACAGAAAATACAAATCAGTCACTTGTTGATGTAGTTCGATTTACGAAGTACTGAAGTTTACGTGATGAATTGACTTAAAAGTGCCATGCAATAAAGAAGATATTTTTCAGAGCACAATAAAAGTGCAAATGAGATAAAATATTAAAATACCAAAAATAGTTGGTTTTAATGCAATGTTTCATTCATAATGGTCACATTTAAGCTCTGCAGTTTCACTGAATGGACAGAAACAGAATCAAACTGAATGGAACTTAATTAAAATGTCTGTATATTATGAAACAAGGTAATGTATTATTAATAATCTAGTCCCCAGTGGGGCTGGACGCTAAATGATAAATTCACAGATTTTCATACTCTGAGTGGAATTCATCAGTTCTGCGGCACAAGGTAAGGAACCTACCTACTTAGTAGTACAGTTTAAACAGATTTTCTTTCTAAGAAAGTCTATATTTCAATAAATATCAACAATATGTTTGAATCAATCTAGAATCATTATTAGAACTTTTGTTAAAACCTAATGGATTTTTATTCTGCAGCAGTCAACCAACTGACGACGGCTGCCTATTTTATTCACAGCAATACTCAGTTGAAGACAAAGAAGTTACTTGATTTTTATGAATATGAAGAATACCCACATTTAGATGCGTGTCTATTCGTATATTCGCAATTTCTCGAGTACCAGCAATAAAAGAACAACCCTTTGTTTTTTGAAAAAGAGGGGCTCAGCATACAATAATTGGACGATAAATTTTTAAAATAAATTCTGTTGTTTAGACAGCATGGCATTTGGAGCTTGATTTAATGTTCGGTTTTGGATCTGAAGTGACATGCCATCTTATCTCAGTTTCCATGACCTGCTTAATGCACTCTCAATGATCTCTCTCCATAGACAGACCTGCGGGACATATGGAGGTGCGTCTGGCACTGAAAGCAGGTGGTTTCCTTAGTCTGACTGTAGTGGGAATCCCAGGTAATCTGGCAGCCCTCCTGCTCTTTGGCTATTTATTCATTGTACAGGGCCACATGCCACACAATGAGTTCATCCTCAGCCAGCTGGTCTTTGCCAACCTAATGGTGACGCTGTGCCAGGTCTTTCCTCAGACTCTGACTGCCATAGGCATGAACCCACTGTTCAGCAGCCCAGTTTGCAAAATGATCATCCTTTTATACCGTGTCGGCCGGTCCATGTCTATCATCATAACCTCCCTATTGAGCTCATACCAGTGTGTGGTCATGGCTCCATCAACGTCTGGCTGGACCTGGCTGAAACGCTGGCTTCCTGGCCATCTCCCCCACACCATCATCTTCTTTTATGGGCTCAGCCTCATCATTGCCCGCACTTGCATTCTTTACAGTGAGGCTTTTCCTGTCAACGGCACTATTCCAGATTTCACGCTTAATGTAGAGTTCTGCATTGTGGTGTTCCCAAGCGCCATGTCTTTTTTGGTCAATGGTATGATGTTCATCATAAGAGACTTCATATCCGTTGGCCTAATGGTGGCAGCGGGAGTGTACGTGATTCTTCTCCTGCATCGGCACCGTCAGCAAGTTCAGGGTCTGCAGGGAGCCGGCAAGAAGACTGAGGAAGCATCGCGTGCCGTCGTGCTGCTCGTGAGCTCGTATGTGGCCCTTTTTGGCTTAGATAATGTTCTGTGGTTCTATTCACTTTCTGTCACCCGCGTGCACGCGGCCACTGTGGACGCACGCGTCTTTTTTGCCACCTGCTACTCCACCATCAGTCCTGTGCTCATCATTGCCACCAACAAGAAGTTGGCCATGTACTTTAACTGTGGGTCTAAATGCAAGGCAGTAGTGAACGTTCAAAAAAGTGTGGAGTCCAGTGTTTCTCAAGTGACCCCAACACATTGAGGATTTTGAAGAAAGGAACTTGGGGAGGAAGGGAGGGGACTGACAGTTGGCTGTACTGATGCAGTTTGTGATGTATCACTTTCATATTGAGTTATTTAATCACAAGAACAACACTTGATTGAAAATCAATATCAGAGTAATGAGATTATATTCTCCTGCAGTTGACCTGCTGCAGCCATACATGTGTAAGTGATTGGAGAGGTGTGTATTCTCGGTTTCTCGAGCTACAACACATGAAATCAGGCTATTTATAAAGATATAAATGATAATATTACAGCAAGAAATTAAAGTTTTTTTTAAATAAAATCACTTTTTTTTTTCATAGCACAAGTTGGCTAAATGTCCATTTGCTTTTATCCTGATGGTGCTTTTAATGCACCTCCACGCTAGGTTAACTGTGCGTGCATGACTCCCTGTTTAAGTGAAAACAATGCATTTCAGTGAAGGAAATTTAGCTACCAATCAGTTCCTTAAAAGTTAGAAGCAAAATTAGGTAGTTTATGTCCAGTGTTCCCAGCAATTTTTTAATAATGCATGAATGGACATGTGATAATTTTAAATGAAATACTCAGTGCTCTGCAAGTATTTTTTAAATGCGATTTAGAAGACTGTACACCTTAAAAATGATTTTAATCTAATTTTTTGATTGATTATTGTTGTTTTGGATCGGCCGAGAAATTTACAGGATCACAAATGCAGGCAGCAGCTTGTAAACATTTAAATTCCATTCTACAGCACCTTTAGTTATTCCCTCCTGGTACACTTGAAAATTTTGCATTTGATATATGTTGATTTTTTGAGGTCATAATATGCTACTCCCACTTGGGTAGAAACAGAATGATGAAGCAAATTATCCTGCAATTTTATGTATGAAACTGATGACAAACCCACAGTCACCTTTGAAACCACTTTTTTGCAAATACAGCACCAGCACTCATTTCTGCTAACAGGGCTGTGGTAAAATACATTACACCAGCACTTTTTAATTTTTTGCAGATCTCTAGTGGGCAGTTGTGCTACATGAAACATAAAAACTTAATATGGTTAATATTGGCAGAGAAAAATTGTCACCCTTTTTTTTTTTTTTGAAACTGGTCTTTTTGGACTTAATGTTGTAAACAGAGAGAGTAACCAGAAATGAAATCCTAGACAGGGTATCTGCAGGTTTCAGCAAGTCAAATTTAAGACTTTTTCAGACCTTTTTAATGCCACCTTGAATGAAATTTAAGACCGAAAAACTATAAATATAGGCAATGGTTGGGGGGATCCTGCTGTATTACAACCCAAGCATAGCATGTGTGTCACTCAATGAGACTCACTCAAGTTTACTTTTTGTCCATTAAGTGAACATAAAGTGATACTCGGTGCTCTTTGGTTCAATAGCTGTATGTACAAGTGCAGTTATTTGGTCGGAAACATCCAACCAAAAAAAGACACATACATGAACACATACATGGCATGAGCCTCAGTTGTGTGGCCTTAATCTCCAGTTCTGCCTTTATACACAAGGATAATCAATACAAAACAAAAAAATATGGTACATTTGGTCAAACAGTAGTGTGCTCTGTGGTTCACTGTACTGAGCAGGCCTGCGTCATGACACTGCCAAAATCTGCTAAAATGCATATAAAGTTTACAATTAGTCATTGAAAAAATACATATTACTTACTTTGAAGTGGTGCAGTAAATCTTGAGCTGTTGATCGAGCCCAAGTAACGTGAATGCACTTGATTTCCGACCCAATATCATACGGGCATGTCGAGTTGCTTATTAGTGGTGTGTCTCATCGAACATTAAAACAAAAAAAGACTTGTTGACGCTGCAGATTGGCTTGCTTCTGATCAAAGGTGCTGGTCCAAAACGAGTTATATATAGGGCTGGGTATCGTTTCAATTTAATCGATTCCGGTTCTGATTCCGATTGTGCTTATCAAATCCTGCTCTTATCGAATCTCGGTTCCAATTCCAGTTCTTTTTTTTTGGAGAGAAAAACAAATATTTCATGAACAAAAAATAGCTTCTTTATTCTGTGCTCATTTATTAAATAATTATAAACTGTGACAACTGTTTGCTTCAGTTATAAAAATATTTCTGTGGTTATTTCTGAATAGCAGACTAATGCTATGCATAACACACCGTTGCTGTGCTGTGCACGCAGTTCGCAGCATGGCCGCATCCCAGTCAGCGTTTCACTGTAGTGTCGCGCAGTGTGCTGGGGATACCAAATCACTTTGATCTTATTTTTCATCGTTTTCCGGAAGATCATCTTTGTCAGGACAGATTAAGGGCCAGAAATACAAATGTTTTATGATCGCCACACGTTTCCTGTGGTTCTATTTATCGTGGCATTACCGGTGGCCTGATAAGGTCATGACTGAGAGTATTAGTTGCTGTTTACCACAAAACCAAATCGCGCAATTTAACGGAAAACCAAAGTAATTTCCGTAAGCTCCAGAATAGTATGGCTATCATTCTACATTTCGGTCAAGCCATCACTTTCACGTTCGAAGTAGCTTCGGTTTGTACTGATCACTTTCACGTCAAGAGTTGAGCTATGGGAGAAGTACTACAGTTCAGTGAGAGAGAGAGAAATAAGGCACAAATGCCAAATCACGGTTTTTCCCACTGTCAACTGAGTGGCTGACTAATGTTAACTCGTTAGAAAACAAAATGCCGTTACATAATGGTTATGGAAAGGTCTGCGAGCACACTAGTTAAGTAACCTTAACTTTGTTATGAGAGTGGCACTTAGCTAGCCTGCTACAGTGCTAAGTCATACCGATTTAACCAACATTACACTTGGCATTCAGTTTGGCTAAATATTAACGGCATGAGTTAACACGGAGCGATTTTTTTTCCCTCACACTCGCAGACAAATATTTCCGTAGAAGTGATACGTACCTAAGGTAATATCAAATATATGTCACGAGTTGGGCTATGTAAAAAGTGCTATAGTTATGTGAGGAAGAAAAATCTGGAACAAATAGCAAATTACAGTTCTCTTCTAGGGGCAAGCCACTGCAAACACCATGTAAACAAAGCCGGCGATGCAGTTGCGCGTTGGACAAAAATGAATATTTATGAAGCATGCAAACAGAAGCGAATCTTCTTGTTTAGACGGCGTACTGCGTTAAAAAAAAAAAAAAAATCACAGGACATTAGGTCCACGTACTGATAGCAGGTCCTGCCAAATCTATTCTCACTGTAGTTCATTTCGGACCGCGATTGAATAAACAAATTTGGAACCGATAAGCAGATTAAATAGTCCTGCCCCGACAAATTTAAGACCTTTGAGTAATGTATTTAAGACCAGCGTATAAAATTTTTAATGAATTTAAGACATTATAAGGCCTTAATTTTAGATACGCGAATTTAAGACTTTTTAAGACTTTTTAAGGATGCGCGGACACCCTGCTAGAATCTGTCCTTCATATCCTTTTTGACATGTAGACCTTTATATGCCTTACTTTGATGGGAGTAAATTGGTGAGCACCAGACAACAACAACAGCAAAGACATTAGGCAAATTATTTTTCTTATGATGATTTTTATTAAAATAAGAGTATTTGGAATTATTTGCAACTGCGTAACACTTGAGTCTGAGAACTGGTCCCAAAGCCAACATGCAGAGGCTAAACTCATTAAAGGACAACTCTGCTCAAGTGGTGACAACTCAAGTTTCCTTTTGTACATCACGCCGATTTATACAAGAAGTTTCATACTTAGCTGCCACAAAACCATATTCTTATGCTTCTATTGTTACAAAAATCAAGCTCTTGGATATTTTGTATTCATTTCTGGGCATCTCAGCAAAAATGCAGGGCACCAAAGACCAAAACCAAATTAATCAATTTTGCGAGAAAAATAAGTGATAATTACAGTTAGCACTGTCGCCTCACAGCAAGAAGGTTGTGGGTTCGATTCTGGCCTGGGGCCTTTTTGTGTGGAGTTTGCATGTTCTCCCCGTGTTCGCATGGGTTTTCTCTGGGTACTCCGGTTTCCTCCCACAGTCCAAAGACATGCATGTTAGGTTAATTGGAGACACTAAATTGCCCATAGGTATGAGTGTGAGAGTGAATGGTGTGTGCGCCCTGCGATGGATTGGCGAGCTGTTCAGGGTGGGTTCCTGCCTTCGCCCGTAGTCAGCTGGGATAGGCTCCAGTTCCCCCGCGACCCTAGTGAGGAATAAGCGGGTATAGACAATGAATGAATGAATGAATGTTACATTTGGTTTTGCACCTGTCCGTCTGTCTGTCAGTTTGTTTGTCTGCAGTGGAAAAAAAAAACTTTAATCTGCAATACTTTAACCTGCCGCCGGCATCAGTGTTCCACGAACACTGCTTGTTTATTCAACTTTCAGCAATTTATCAACTGAACAATCAAGACCAATTCATGACCCATAATAAGCAGAGGTGGCTCCAATTAGTCCTGACTTGTTCTCAGTCATTTTCATAATTAACAATAGATTCACTCCAATAGCACTCTACGCTATCAGGTGCTTCTAATTCTCCCCCTTTAGATGTGACAACAATCATTCATTTGGACGCGTAATTTGGTGCATTTAAATCAACGTTATTCAAAATTGCATACCCGTCAACTCTCAAGCGTATGGCATGACGCTTTTTAGTGGCATATCAATTTCTCATGCCACAGTCTACAATCTTACACTTAATAACAAAAGTGAAGATTAAAAAATTTTAATTGGGCGAACAATATTATATTTAATTACCCAGTCCCACTTTATAATCAACCCACTCTGTACCGACAGTGAAAGGCGATATTTCATTAGAGAGTCTGGAGACGCTGTGGTGAACGTTATGCTGCCTGTAACATCATTCAGAATGACTGATTTGGCAGTGGGTCAGTGATGGTCTGGGGAGGCATATCCACAGACCTCCGTGCCATAGCCAATGGTAACCTGACTGCTGTTAGGACCTGGGACGAAATCCTTACAGCGAATGTCAGACCTTTTGCTGGTGCAGCGGGTCCTGGGTTCCTCCTGGTGCAGGAACACGTCCGGCCTCATGTGGCTGGAGTGTGTAGGCAGTTCGTGGATGACAAGAGCATTGATGCCATTGAGTGGCCCTCTCGTTCCCTTGACCGAAATCCAACTGAGCACCTATGGGACGTTATGCATAGGTGCATCCAATGTACAGCTACAAACTGTGCATGAACTCGCTGATGCCCTGATTCAGGTCAGGGAGGAGATCCCCCATGCCCAGATGTTGTCGGGAATGCATACAGGCCCCCGGGGGGTCATACACACTGCTGAGCCACATTATTACTTGCAGTGATAAAATTTGAGCAAGTTGAAGAAGCCTGTGATTTCAATTTTTTTACTTTCACTTTTGAGGTGATTTTGAATCCAGCCCTCAATGGACTGATGATTGTGGTTTCTACTGACCGTTGTTTTGTCATTTTGTTCATAATAAGTTATACAGTGTACATCAGTAAACATTTTCAAGTCAAATAATTTGTTCATCAAGATCTGATATGTGATATAAGTGTTTCTTCAATTTCTTTGAGCAGTTTAAATTGAGTACGTTTATTTTACATGCTGGAAAAGTTTGGAGTTTAAAGAGTTGATGGAGTTGGGTTTGGTATTCAGAGTGTGGGACGTTAAATGATGGCGTCTAAAGCCACGTTTCCACCAAATGAAAAGCGTTCTCTCATTATTCCCAGGAGTTTGACTAGGGGATGATTTAAATTTTTTTGCTTTGAAAATTTTTTGCCCTGTTTGCACAAAGATCAAATTCAATTCTCTGGGAGAACAGTTTGGTAGAGGATCAACACGCAAATTCACACCGCCGACCGAAGCAATGCCAGTTAAACCTTGTTTACACTCGAGGGGCGCGTGGTACTTCCTGCAATCTCCAAAAATCATTGAGATGGCGACGCTAATGTTGCTATGCTAATGTCCCAAACACTTTACTTTATGAACATTGTTCCTGCTTAAGAATAAAAATACTCACAAAAGCTGCTGATGTTGTCATCTCCTATGTTAAGCTAGACCACTATTTTTTGTGAAACTGTGATCTATAAGCTATTAAACAGAGCTAACCCGCTAGCTAGCAAGCTAGGTAGCTAGCGTTGCCATTATCTCAAGCAATACAGCTAACTGCGGTTTGAAAATGAAGCTGGGTAGCCTAGCTAGCCAATGTTACTGCTAGTAGTGATCATGCTATTCAAAACACTGCCCTAGTCATGCAAATCTTTTGCAAAAGAATATTTTAACGTGGAGAAAAATGCCAATTTTGTGCATTCACACTGTTTATGCGAGCCATTCATGTCGTGCCTCCCACGTGATTTGTGTCACCCAGCGCGAACTAGCGTCTTTTCACGTCTGTTTGCGCATTTGCATTGACTTTGAATGTAATCTGGTCACGCAGAAAATTCTTTTCAACTTCACTACCTAGACAGTCTTTTAGCATTAAATTCTTGTGATCACAATAACATCGGCACCTTTTCACTCCATGAAACCCCGTCTGTCAAATGTAGCTGCTGTATTAAGCCCGTGGAACAACAAAATATTTCTAATTCTCGTGGAGGTCCCGAGGTTTCCAACTGTCCCAACTGTCCCTGCTGAACAACCAGAAAATGTGTGTAAAATGATGAGGAAAGATCTAGATAATTTCCATTACATTTAATGCTGTTGCAATAAAACATGACATCCTGGGTTTATGTATTTCTCAAGTGTGATGTTGCCTCTGTGAAGTGCTGAAACCAACAGATATAGAATGAGTAAGTGACATAGTCCGACAATGTGCAAACAAATGTTTTCTGACTTTCAAACTACTTAAGGGAAAACAATGGAAAATTTAGGGATCTATCTTACACCTGGCACGTAGTGGCGCAAAGAGTGACGCTAGTGTCTTTGCAAGTTTATATACCGGTGCAGTTGTCATTATCCCATTCAGCGCCCAGTTTGCATTAATAGGAAGTGTAATTCCTCCAAACTGTGCGCCCATGGGCACGTTAGTCTTAAAATGAGGTGGGGTCAGGCGCATTTATGGAGCATTGCTATCTTGAGACTGCAGAATGCGCTATTGACCAACAAAAACCTTGACTGCTAATTTCAAGGCACATAGTCAGATAGTATTACGTGCCTTTGTAGGCGAGTGCACAACGCACAAACACTCTGCTTGCTACATACTACACATGCAGTAACAAGCAGCAACGCTCACCCATGAAATCGAATAAAAATAAAGAGATAATGATGTGAAAGATTACTGTCAAGATATTTGAAAAAAATGCATGACAGATTGGTTAGTGTGACTGATGTCTGCACATCAAAGAATGCTGAGATGCAGGCTATTTAATTCATAAGTGAACCATCAGGTAATTTCAATTCAACATGTGAGGTTACGCATAAAGGTATTTGTAAATTTTTCTGGATAAAGCCACGACTTGTTGATATAGGCAAGCTCTGTCATTCCTGCTGTTTTACGGTAGATCCCACTTGGAGCGGCGGCTGTTCGGGGACATTGGTTATTAAATACATGGCAAATCATGTCTAAAACAATGTGTGGATTTTCATCCTATAACACAAAACACAAACTGTAACACAACAAATGTTTGTAGAGCTGAAAATGTGCTTCAGATCCTTGGATATGTATCACATGGGATGACCCATTATCCGAAATTATCTGAAAAATCAATTTTTAATCCAATCTGATTCATGAAAACAGTGCCTGCAACCCATCTGTCCTGCTTCTATTATCAAATACAAAACTCTGTATTTCATTTTAAATGTCTGCATTATTATTTACTGTTTGGCTAACAAATGGAAGTGGCCACAAAAAGCAACCCTTTTAGTAGCAGCAAAAACAACAGATGACATTGCTGTCACCACCGTTAATAAATCCGGATTTCTGGGCGCCCCGGTGGCTCATCGGTCTAAGTGTGCGTACCATAAAGGCTGTGTCCTTCCCGCAGCGACCTGGGTTCGAATCATTTGCTGCATGTCTTCCCCCATTCTTCTCCCCAACTTTCCTGTCTCTCTACACTGTTTAACTATCAAATAAAGGAAAAATTCCCCCCCAAAAAAATCCGGATTTCTTCTATATATCTAACTTGACCTTCAGTTGTCAGCTTTGTTTTATACAGCAATGTGACTCAAACTGGAGAGCACAATGCAACCTCCCTGATTGTAGTGGAACAAACTCCCTGTTAGACTACAATCAGGGATGTTGCATTGTGCGCTCCAGTTTGGGTATATAGTTAATATAGTTATTTTCAGCTTTTTTTCTTTTCTTTTGTTGCAATTTACAATACACATAAATCACAAAAAACCGAGTCCCAAGCAGTAACAAACTTTATTACACAGCACATACATACATACATGCAACAAGATATAAGTAAAAAAAAAAAAAAAACACTGTGGCACTACCTGCTTGCATCATCCACATCACCACCTTTGCTTGCTACATCCTCTCCTGCTGCTGTCCTCTCGACCTCTTCTGAGGACTGCATGGCATGCAGGAAGCCCGAAGTGAAGCCAAACTGGGACAACAGAAAACAGGAACAGAAAAAGACAAAACATGGTTAGGGTCAAGGGTATGCAAACCCATGGGCATATTATATGAAGCAACAGAAAACTCAGTTGTAGCATAATGTAGGAAACAGTGCAACATTTACGTGAGAGTTTCCCAAAGATGGTGCGCTCTGGAGGCCGGGTGCAGCTGGGTATCCCTGGGGAGAACTCTGTAGGACTGGTGGGGTGCTCTGAACCGGAGGTGATATCTGCAGTTGGACCTGGGAAAACAGCTGGGTGAAGCCATGTGGCTGCCCTGTTGGAACTGTGGGGTGAAGCCCTGCGTGTAGCCCTGAGCGTTCTGGTACGGCTGGATGTAACCCTGTGCGTGCTGCTGGTATGGCTGGGTGTAACCCTGTGCGTGCTGCTGGTATGGCTGGGTGTAACCCTGTGCGTGCTGCTGGTATGGCTGGGTGTAACCCTGTGCGTGCTGCTGGTATGGCTGGGTGTAACCCTGTGCGTGCTGCTGGTATGGCTGGGTGTAACCCTGTGCGTGCTGCTGGTATGGCTGGGTGGAACCCTGGCGTGCTGCTGGGGCTGGGTGTAACCCTGTGCGTGCTGCTGGTAAGGCTGGGTGTAACCCTGTGCCATGCGTGCTGTTGGGTATGGCTGGGTGTAACCCTGTGCGTGCTGCTGGTATGGCTGGGTGTAACCCTGTGCGTGCTGCTGGTATGGCTGGGTGGAACCCTGTGCGTGCTGCTGGTATGGCTGGGTGGAACCCTGTGCGTGCTGCTGGTATGGCTGGGTGTAACCCTGTGTGTGCTGCTGGTAAGGCTGGGTGTAGCCCTGTGCGTGCTGCTGTTGCTGGTTCTGCGGTGCAGCTGGCAGGGGCCAAGTCCATGTCAAGACTAGGTCAAAGGCTGCCTTCTGAAACTGCTCCCATCTCTCCTCTGGCATCGTTGCTATCCACAACAGGAACCACTGGCCAAGCGCTGCTCTCTTGTCCTGGGGTGCTTTGAGGCTCTCCAGCTGGGGACAGAAGAAGAATGGGGGTTGTAAGTGATTGCAGTATTGGGACTGTCACAAGCATAATGTAGTGAAACTTATGAAGGGGTCGAAATGTATAAATTAAATTGGTATGAAGTAAAGATAAATAATAATAATAATAGGAAATTTCATAAGAACAAGTTTTGGGGGCAGCCATGTGTGTGCTGCTGATACGGCTTGATAACAATGCTGCCATAAGGCTTGGTAAGAATAATAATGCTGACAAGCGGCTGGGCTTGCAGCTGCCCGGCTGCTTCTCCCTATACGGTTGTGTCTGCGTACCGTCAATTGTAAGAGTAAGAAACACGGGGGACAACATATCAGAGCAGGCCCCTTCCCCTTCCCCTTCTGCTTTGGCGGCATGTTGTAAACAGGTGCTTGTCCCAACTTGTGCTTGTACACGGGTGTACTAGTCAGAATAAGAAAGAAGAGGGACAACCCCCATACCTGTTCTGCTATGTTACGGAGGAGCTTGGCCGGCTGAGGTAGTCAGGTAGCGCGTTGTCCACATGTCAGGCCCTCTTCTTGGGCTGTGCAGAGGACTTCCTCATGACGGCTGAACCTACTGCTCTCCAGTAGGGCATCATAGACACTGACAGAGGCACTGTCATCGTCGCTGTCCTCATTCAAGGGACGAGAGGCCAAGCACGCTGTACTAGGAATCTGCAAGCATGATCCATTGAAAGTTATGAAGGGAAATATAGAAACTGGTAAAAAGTTGAGATAAGTAAGGATTAAGAAATTTCATGAGAACAACTTTGACTGCACATGCTTTTCACTGTCGACTCCTTGTGCTCCATGAGGAAGACGAAGGCCTTCACCTGCTAGGTCTTCCACTGAGTCAGCTTGTCCAATGCCTGCCCCGACTTGTGCTTATACACCTTGCCAACTGCTGTTGTCTAGTTGCGGAGCCATCCAATGATTTTGTCCGCTGTGAACAGAAAGAGGTAAAGGAAATATTAAAATGCAGCCAATGGAGAATCATATTTTATGCCACATTTTAATGCAAAAAAAAAGTTATACTCACCAGGCATTCAGTTGCACGGCTATGATGCCCAACTGCTACTCCTTATACGGCTTGTCTGCGTATTGCCAATGACTCTTCTGGTAGAACTCAGGATGCTCGCTGAACCACTGGACGAGGATGTTCTCGTGTTGAGCAGGCATCGCGAACCTCTCACTGCGATAGGCACAGGTGCCTTCCTCCTCTGACTCTGAGCTCACTGGGTTTTGTTGTTTTGGGGGCTCCACTTGGGCTTGTTCCTGGGGCTCCACAGGTTCCTCAACATCAGCATCTGCAGGGGCCTTCCCCTTCCCCTGATTTATGCTTCACCGCCAAAATAAAATATAGTTTAAGGGGAGGAGAAACCCAAAAATCACTTCAATCTGTTCAAGAACAGGACAATCAATCAGAGGAAGCAGGAGGGAGAAGTTAATGCTTCAGGGGCATTTTAATGTTCTAAGTTGACTGTTACAATGATTTGTTGGTGTACTTTGACTTTAACCTGGATTTTCTCAAAACCTGATTTTTGCCCCGATTGCTATCATTTAAGGCACTATATCTCACTTATTTGTGGAGCTTTTCTCATGATATTTTGACAGAAGTCTGTGTACGTATCAGGAAGTCTACTGAACTAAAAGTTTTGGTTTAGCACTTTGGGTCTGTGAGTTATGGTGATTTATATTTCATATCGAGGGGGCGAAAAATGGCAAAAATCCTCTTTTTACCCCACTAAATCTCTAGTATTATGTGTAAATGCTTTATTCTAGTTCAGAAGAAGGTGTAAACATAACTAAATCTAATTAAAAAAAAAAAACCCGATTCAAATATCTTGCTTCAGTCCTGAGATATAAGGCAAAGAAATAATAGTGAAATCTCTTGTTTAAACGGAGTTATCTGAAACTAATTTGTGTGTTCAGGCTCAAACAGTATTAGAGATTAGACAATTTGCTCGAGGTATAACCTTTGTCGCATTAGGGCAGGGAGAATCTTCCTCCATCATCTTTTTTTTTTTTTTCCCTTTTTCCCCTTTAACAACTCGGTGAGCAAACAGCCAAATTAAGTCGCTAATCTGGTCAAACAAAGGCGACGGGGTTTTTGGGGGTTTTTTGAGGGGTTTCAGTCTCCCGGAGCAAAGTAAGGTAAAGTAAAATAAATTTAAACGCTAAATTTAAAGAATAAACTAAACGCGAAGTAATTGTCTAACTTAGTGAATTGTGTGATATACAAAGTAAGTCAGAGTTGTTTTCAAGGACTGAGGTACACTGTCGCCTGCTTTTTCTGTAGCTGATTTAGCTAATCTAACTATTGTAAGCTCTCAACGCCAGGAATATATCAAATTACCGGGATATCTAACTATCTGGCTTGGTTTCATACTTGGTCGCTTGCCTTTCATACAGTCTTCTAGCCAATAAATATTGACGTTCACGGGGGTTTTTTAGTCCCCTTCGTTCTCTATCCTGACCGCATTACCGCATAAACGCATTTCCAAGCTTGAATATTAACGCGAACCGGGTTTTTGTCTTTTTTCATTTTATTATCATCGAAGGGCTCTTCTGATTAAACACATTGCAAATTACGTTATCTTTGTATTTTCCTCCGGTTGCGTGCCTTGATCAGCTGATTAAAGTTTAACTGCTTGTTTGAGTGCTCAGCGACAGCTTGTTGGGGAGATACCGTGTATAGTTCGCTCACGAAGTAAACGACTTGTTTATTCGGTCCGCTTTTAATTAAAGGAACCGAGGCTTAACTCTTATCTCGGTTACTCTTGGTTGTATTTGTGGCTGGCTAGCTAGATAGTTACTGTTTGCTTTTTTGGCTGGGGATCTGAGATTTAGCATTTAGTCAATAGGACAGCAGTCACTTTAGTCGTCCGTTCGGTTACCCTTGAATTTAAACGAATGCTTTACCGAGTGTTCCGCCTCCTCCCTCCTCCAGTTTCTCCCATGGCGTAGTATAGCCAGTCTTTATCTGGGTTCTCAGCTAAGCCCTGTGAGACTTTTGGGTTAGTATATTAATAGTAGCGGTCTAGATAAATTCAAGTTGGCTTATTAGGAGTGCTTATTATCGATAGAGTTTCTCAATTTGGTATTTCATTTCTGTTCACTAAAACTAAGCCCCTGTTAAAAGAGGCTTATTATCCATTCACATAGTTTCCCCCACGGTTTCTATTGTGACTGCTGCTTAGGGCTTCTCAGGTTAATTAATTAATAAATTGTGGTTCCTGAGCTTCTGTCTCGCATTAGTAATTTTCTTTTGTTATCTAGGGTGAGCGAGGTCATTAGGTAGGGGGTTCAAAATGTGGCCAAAACTATGTGACGGTTGCAGGATGATCGCACTTTTGGAAAGAGATTTCCAGGGTGGGTTTGTCTGTCACCGGTGCCAGCTAATTGAGCATCTGGAGAGCAAGATCCTTGTTCTTCAGGGCCAGTTAATGGCACAACATAGTTCTGGTGGGGTGTAGAGTTCCGGAGGAACTAAGTAGGACCTGGGAAAACGCTTAGAGAAATGGTCTGCCTCTGTTGGAGCAGGGTGGTGTGGGGACCCAGAGCAGGCAGGAGAGGATGTAACCCTGGTGCTGCTGGTATGGGCGTCAACCCTGCAGCGAAAGCTGGTATGGCTGGGTGTAACCCTGTGCGTGCTGCTGGTATGGCTGGGTGTAACCCTGTGCGTGCTGCTGGTATAGCTGGGTGAACCCTTGCAGGCTGCTGGTATTGGGTGTAACCCTGAGCCTGCTGGTATGGCTGGGTGTAACCCTGATGAGCATGGCTGGGCAACCCTGTTGGCTGTTCTATGGCTGGGTGGAACCCTGAGAGTTATGCTGGTAGGCTGGGTGGACCCTGTGTACTGCTGGTAGGAATAGACCTGTTTGCTGTCTGTTCTGCGGTGCAGCTGGCAGGGTCCAAGTCCATGGACAAATGACATAGGTCAAAGGCTGCCTTCTGCCCTGCTCCCATCTCTCCTGAATTAGCATCGTTGCTATCCACAACAGGAACCACTGGCCAGAGCTGGAGGGGATCCAGGGGTCATGGTCCAGCTGGGGACAGAAGAATGGGGGTTGTAAGTGATTGGTTTGGGACAGTCACAAAGCAATGTAGTGAAATTATGAAGGGCATTAAAATGTATAAATTAAATTGGTATGAAGTAAAGATAAATAATAATAATAATAATAATAATGTAATAATAATAATAGGAAATTTCATAAGAACAAGCAGAGGGGCAGAATGGTGTGGAGGTTTATACGGCTTGATAACAATGGTGCCAAAGGCTTGGTAGAATAATTTATGGGGCACTGGAACTACTTCTGGGACAGGGAGACCTGTTCAAGCCGGATGGGCTACACCAACATATCAGACAGGCCCTTGCACTGGGCCAGCGTATTTGAGGGTATGTTGAAACAGGTGTTGTTTAAACTAGGGACTTGGGGGCAGGGAGGTTAGAGAATAAGAAACAAGAGGACAATGCCCAGACTGTTCTGATGGAAGCTGAGGAGCTTGGCATGCACTATTGATGATATATTTTTCCACAAAAAAAGCATGGTCTTATTCTGTGCAGAGGATTCCTAACTGAACCTACTGTTCCGGGAGGGCATCATAACACAAACAGAGGCACTGTCATCGTGGTATCCTCATTCTGAGCTAGGTAGAAGCACGGGGTACTGGAATCTGCAAGGGATCCATTGAAAGTTATGAAGGGAAATATAGAAACTGGTAAAAGTTAATGAGTAAGGATTAGAAATTTTGAGAACAGATTTGACTGCAATGCTTTTCAGATGATCCATAAATGGGGCCTTCACCAAATAGGTTTCCGCTGAGTCCACTTGTCCAATGATTCAGGATGACTTGGATTATACACCTTGCCAACTGGGTCTAAATGTGGAGCCATCCAATGATTTTGTCCGCAACAGAAAGAGTAGGAAATATTAAAATGCAAACAATAGAGAATCATATTTTATGGGGTTTTAATTTTAATGCAAAAAAAGAAAAAGTTATACTCACCAGGCTCACAGGCATTCAGTTGAGTGATATGATGCCCAAACCCTCCTTACAGGCTCTAGCTTGTCTGTATTGACTCTTCTGGTAGAACAAATCAGGATGCTTCTTTTGTACAACACATTCGAACCACATCTAGGATGTTCTGTGTAGCAGTTCTCGGGACCTCTCTTTAAGAAAGACATAGAGCCTTTAGTCTGAGTTCTGAGAAGACTGGGTTTTAATTTTTAGGGGCTAAAGATGAAAGCTTGTTCCTGGGGCTCCAGATCCTCCTCAACATTAGTCTTAGGAAAAGGAGACTAAGGGGTGATTTGATTGAGGTCTTTAAAATATGTTTAAGGGATTAACAAAAATGAATTCAATATGTTCAAGAACAGGACAATCAATCAGAGGAAGGAGGAGGGAGCAGAATGCTTCAGGGTCATTTTAATGGAAGTTGACTAAAGGTAAATGTACTTTGACTTTAACCTGGATTTTCTCAAAACCTGATTTTTTTGCCCCGGAAATTTTTATATCTCACTTATTTGTGGAGCTTTTCTCATGAAATTTTGACAGAAGTCTGTGTACCATATTGTTGAGGCAGAGACTGAACTTTTCAAAAGTTTGGTTTAGCAGATACTTTGGGTCTGTGAGTTCTGGTGATTTATATTTCATATGGTACAAAAATGAAAATCCTCTTTTAGCCCACTAAATCTCTAGTATTATGTGTAAATGCTTTATTCTAGTTCATTCATGTTAAACATAACTAAATCTAATAATAAAAAAAACCCTGATTCAAATTATTGTTATCCTTATAAGTTAAAATAATAGTGAAATGGCGGTGGCCATCTTGAATCACATGACCTAATTATGCATAATTAGGTCAAATTCATATTTTGTGTATTTCAGGTCATATACTGTCAATACACCAAGTATGAATGATTTCTATCCAAAAATGACAATTTTTTTCCAAAAGGTTTCTGCTCCCCTTAAGAACACTTTCAGAGATGTTGTCTGACTGAAATCTGAACAGCGTGTGTTGGCTGGTCTGAGCGGATCTGCCTTTTATCGGAGAGGGAAGTCGCACAGCTGCCCAGGGCGGCGCGCAGCCGCTGTGCGAATTTGTGTGGTTGTCATACGTTTTGCAGCAGTCTTGCGACAAAAAGCAAGGTTGCTTCAAGGTGTTCGTGCTGCTGCTGTGCGGCCTTCATAAGACAAATGCAAAAACTGATTGACAGTAGCCCCAGCCTGACACTGCACAAAATCGTATGTCAATTGTGCAGGCGTCTCAAAGCAGCCTTGCGCCCTCGAAAAATCGCCAGAAATTTGCAAAGAAAATGTGCAAATCCAGTTTGCAAAGTTACGACAGCCTTGCGACCTTGCAAATTTGTAAGGAGGTCTTTCTGCTGCGCACGAAACCCAGCAATTTCTCCTTGAAAGGTGGTCGTAGACAGGTGTACAGCTGCCACAGGGCTGATGTGAAAAAGGCTTAAGCTGCTTGCTTTGGTAATTTGGGTTGTACACTATAAACTGGAAATTCAGGAAGTTTGAAGGTTTGTCGCTATGGTGACAGCTTGAGTGGGCAAGAAGGCCATAAAGACTTTCGTAATTGCTCAAGAACTGTGTTGATGAGTAGCCAAGTAAAATTTGACAAAAGAAGAACTGATAATACTTGAATATGTCCACTGTGTCAGGGTGACTTTAGTAATATAATTGTCTTTCACTTGCTAGCCTCAACATTATCATAAGAGCAAAAAAAGCTTTTGATTATTCACCAGGTAGCTTTGCCTTTGTAATGATGGTGCCCTGTATTCACAGATACTCTGGGAATGAGAGACAGAATCCAAGTGCAAAGATTCAATGACCTTTAATTAGGCGGACCAATGGTTCAGCACAACTGGAACAATACGGACTTAAATATATATAAACGTACAGCACAGAATAACTAGCCTGATAAACAGTCTTACAAAACTCTGAAACTGCAGAACTACACAGGGAAGGCTAAACTAAGGCTACATGTCTAGGAACTGAAACAGGGGGGTTTAAATAGTGATTATTAACAATGAACACAAATAGAAAGCAGGTGGGACAAATAAAAGGGGAAGCAGGAGCAGGCAGATCAATATTCAGTGGAAGCTGATGGATTAACAGAACGTGCAGGCGAGACAGCCTTCATTTAAATGTTATGCCAAAATGACGTAGCCTGGCCTACCTTGACTGAAGAAGATATTTTTTTAATGGACACTGGCTGAAATTGAGATTAATTCAATAACACTAGCTACATTGTGATAGATCATACATACTGTTGCTTGATAACCAATATAGCAAGTAACTTTGTTGAAAGAAGGATCTTCCGGGTTAGGGATGTCTTAAAAAAAGGCAGTAACTGACGTTTCAACCACCTGTGCGGCAGTTATCTTCAGAGTCCAATGGCAAGAGAGTGTACATTGCAGTCACTGTTTTTTGTTGATTGGTTGTTGTGGATTAGTAGTAGAGGTGGATTAGTTATTGGGAGTTGTAGTCAGTTCATTGATTGATCAACGATTGTTGATGATCCTTTTATTCTTGGCTGTAGCATTTAGTAAGCATCTGTAGGGAGCGGGAAGTGGTTGGCATCAGTTGAGCGGTTCTTGTTCAAAGTTTGTATACCAGCTTCCCAGAATGAGTTGTTGTTGCCAGTTTGTACTGAAGTTAATGCAATGTGAGGAGTCCCAGTTAATAGTGTGTTGAGTTGGTCGGACATACCCAGCAACGTTGTTGGTAGTGTCACAGATTAAAGTCGTTCGTTTACGTTCCTTCAGTCTAATGTTTAGGTTTCCTCCTGTTTCGCTGATGTAAGTCACAGAGCAGTCATTACAGTTAATTTTGCAGAAAGTATTCTGTCTGTCAAGTGGGGATGTCTTGTCTTTAATGTGTGTCAGTAATCGTCTCAGTGTGATAATAGATTTGTGTGTGATGCATATAAGGTTGTCGTATTCATGCTATGGTTTCGGATATCCCCTTCGATGTACCGTATTGTTGCTGTCTTAGAGGGCTGTTGTTTATCAGTCGGTTTGTCAAATGGGTCTGTTTGTCTGTTAGTGTTGTGTTTCACGAAATCTGCACTGAAGTTGTTTCTAGAAAAAACCGTATTAAAGCTGCTGTTGGTAAGTCTTATAAAAGTAACTTTTTGTCATTTTTGCTAAAACTGTCACTGTGTACAGACAGTATTACATAAAACTAGTACTCTGTAATTTAAAAAAGGCTCCTTTAAACCCACCTACTGCTCCTACTGGAATTTAAAAGAATCGTTTGGTCCGACCAAAAAGAACCAATTAGAGCCAGAATGGTGTCCGACAGCTGTCAAACAGTGCACATGCTCGCGCTGCAGGACAGCCTCCTCCCCTTTCCTCCTCAGTTCACGCCAGTGCTCAGTCAAGCTCAAATCTCCAAGGGAGGGTTCAGGAGCTTAGAGAAACTAATGGCGCAAAACAGCCATCAGCGAGGAAAAAAAATACTGATGCCCCCGTTACCGACAACAGCACACACGGCTGAGACAAGTAAGAAGAGGAAGCCAGAAGAAAAAAAAGCACAAAAGAAAGAATTAGACAAAGCCCGGGATAAAACAAGAGTGAACATCGGAGTGGCTTTTCAGAGGTGGAGGGAACTCCTGGATCTGGAAGGATTAAAAACCGACGCAGAGTTGGCGACTTTTCTGCTTGACAGGTAAACCCCTGCTTTATTCGTTGGTTCATTTTTGCTCCGCAATGCTCTGCAAATAAGCGAGTTGGCGTCGCTCACATGCACAGCTGGTACTAACCCCAGCCCTAACCGGAATCAATTCAGTTTCGCTCTGCAAATAAGCGAGTGAACGTTGCTTACAAGCATAGTTGCTGTTCGAATAGCCAGCGTCTTGTAATTGTTACTGTACTCCGTAGTGCATGTGATGTTACTGTGATGTTGCAGTCGAGCCAATGTTAGCTTGTTTCCGATGCTAGGGCTAACGTTACTGGCGTCGTTTTATTAGAAAGTAGCGGAAAATAGCTTTATGAAGTGACCTGGCAGTCTTATCGGTTGTGTTGTTGTCCTCATAAATACCTGTCACGTTTCTGTGCTCTCACAGCTAAATGCTGTCATACATGGTTTACTGGCCATTCAGCAGGATTCACGACAGTTTCTGTACTAAAAAAAACAGGTAACTTGCTGAAATAAGCATGTGCTGGGTTTTTACTGAATACATACTGCTGTAGATTACTTTTCATGTCGACATTATTTATTTCTGCTCGTTTGTTGGCCAGCAGTGTTGACTGTTCACAACAGTAATGGCTAGCCTTGGCTACTTGGTCGCATGCATAACAGCTCGCGTGCACGCGGCAGCCTTCTGGGGGAGGGTCTTAGGGCAGGAGAGCAGTGGAGAGGGAGGGGGTGGATCTGACAGTTGCATTTTTTCAAATTTTTATGCCAAGTCCTCTCTCTGCTCAAAGTTACCAACTGCAGCTTTAAGGTGTTGAATCTCGTTACGCAGACCATCATTAGAGTCGCGAACCAGTAGAGCTCATCTTGTTAAGGTTCTAACAGTCGTAGCTTTGTGTGAAGTAGGTTGTAGGATGATTCGCCCAAAAGTCGGGCACTGTGTGTGGGTTTTCTGTAAACTGTGGTGCGTAGATCGTTTTTGTCACGTTTTACAAGACAGTCGAGGAAAAAAAGCTGCTCACTTGTGAAGGTTTTCTTTAAGGGTGCTTTCACACCACCCCTACTGAACGCTGATAACAGGAGGGGTGGTCTTTCTCCTCTTTAGCCCAGAGGACACGACGCCCATGATTTCCAACAAGAAATCAGCCCATTTAGTAATGTCAATGACAGAATCATGCCGGTGAGTGATGCAGTGGCGTCTGAGGGCCCGAAGATCACGGGCATCCAGTAAAGGTCTTCGGCCTTGTCCCTTACGCACAGAGATTTTTCCAGTTTCTCTGAATCTTTTGATGGTATTATGCACTGTCGATGATGAAACCTTCAAAGACTTTGCAATTTGACATTGAGGAACATTGTTTTTAAAGTATTCCACAATTTTTTTACACAAACCTTCACGGGTTGAAGAGCCTCTGGCCATCTTTACTTCTGAGAGACTCTCTAAGACATCCCTTTAAAAGTCAATCATGTTACACACCTGATGCCAGTTAACATAATTACTTGCTTAATGTTCTTTCAGCTGATTGTCTTATGTATTAATTGCTTTTTCAGCCCTTTTTTTGCCTGTGTCCCAACTTTTTTGAGAACTGTTGCAGCCATAAAATTTGAAATGAGCTCATTTTGTGGGTAAAAATGTAAAATGTCTCAGTTTCAACATTTGAAATGTTATCTATGTTCTATTGTAAATAACATACTGGCTCATTTGATCTGAAAGTCATTGCATTTTGATTTTATTCGCAATTTACACTTCGTCCCAACTATTTCGGAATTGGGGTTGTAATTTGCTCTCAATATTCCTTTCTAGGTCATTAATGTAGATGAACAGCAGGGGTCCCAACACCAATCCCTGAGGGACGCACCTCCCCATCATACCTAACTCAGATGAGATTCCACTGACCACCACTCATGGTGTTCTGTCCTGTAACCAGTTTTGAATCCACTCCAGAATACCTCCTGTAACTCCAATGGAGCTCATTTTAAAAATGAATCTTTTATGCAGTACTGTATCAAATGCTTTCTGAAAATCCAAGTATATGATGTCATAAGCCCTGCTCTGGTCATAAGTCTTGGTGGCCTCTTCAAAGAATTCCAGAGGGTTTGTCAGGCATGACCCTCCCTTACGGAAACCATGGTGGCTATCTCTCAAGATATTATTACATTCAAGAAATAATTCCAGCTCGTCTTTTATGATAGATTCCAGAATTTTGCATGCAATGCAAGTTAAACTGACTGGCCTGTAATTACCTGGCTCAGTACGGTCCCCTTTCTTACATATTGGCATTATATTGCCCCGCTTCCAATCATTTGCTATTTCTCCAGCTTCTAAAGACCATCTGAAGATAGCTGAGAGCGGTTTAAAGATGACCTCACTAACTTCCCTGAGCACTCTAGGATATAAGCCATCAGGACCCGCCGCACTATCTGCCTTTAGTTTATGCAACTTGTCTAATACTTCATTATCCCTAACCTCAATTTCCGCTAAATAATCTTGAGCATTGGACATGCCCTCTGGCCGAATAAAAACTTGCTCCGAAGTAAAATTCTCATGAACACTGAT
Organism: Gymnothorax javanicus; assembly: GCA_029692085.1. Taxonomy (NCBI): domain Eukaryota; kingdom Metazoa; phylum Chordata; class Actinopteri; order Anguilliformes; family Muraenidae; genus Gymnothorax; species Gymnothorax javanicus. Next base: position 18,106,872 of record CM056202.1, read on the forward strand.
GAACACACCTGATAAGAATTCCAACCTAATCAGTTGCAAACTGGCATAGATTATGCACAAATTCAATCTATAGATCCAAACAGATCTCGCTGTTTACTGCAGAATAATTTGCATATTCAGATTTTTGCTGATATTTATTTTAAAAATGCCATTAATTAAATGATTAATTTGTTTTGCGGCGTTTCATTAGGCCTGTGTTTTAAGCTAATAAACAAAAATAGTTTTTTAGCTATTTACTAGAAAAATAGTTTAAATAGTTATCTGTGATTCATTTATTTTCTATGAAGTAAAACTGCAGTATGAACATCCTCTAAGTGTGGTTTTCAATAATTTCTGCCGGGGCTTGTAACTGTCCTCTACGAAAGCTGATATGTTTTTATACAGAGGAAAGACTCTGATCAAGGAGAGGTGTGATGAGATGTAATGCAAGTAAGATACATGGAAAGTCTGAAGTCATTTAAACTTTATGGTCTGTTGATTAAAGTCACAATGTCAATTCATGCATCCAACTACAACAAATTGAAACACATCAGATGAAATGGGCATTGTATCAGGCCAGAATGCTAAGTAAACCTGAAAAATTATAAATGGTCACTGATGGAAATTGCTAGTTAAGAATTATATTGTGGATAATCATAGCTGTTCTTTCCAAAGACAAATTGTTTACTTTAGGGCAGAACTCGCAGTATATTTTCTTTAACCCCTCTGTGCAGATATAGACGCCAGCGGACATGGAGCTGCTCTATTTATGCACGCAGTTACAATATTCTATCACTAGATGGCAACCTGGATCAATTATTGAATATCCACTTGCAAGTTGAGCTCGAAGAGTATTGATGAGTTCAGTTCCATCCCTGTTTCCCAGGAGTTACATGAATTAAACTCCTCAGCCAAGCCTGAAATGCAAACTGCCTAATATACTTGCCCATAGTATCTATCCAGCAGTTAATAAAAATGATCTCTTGTGACAGAAAAAATAATTTTACCTTTGTTGCAACCAGTTCAACTATGGTGAGCCAATGATATCTGAATTAGTACTTCAGAAAGCTGATTTTTCTTAAGCAAAAAATTGACATGATTCTATGTCAGTCAGCTATCAACTATAGTCATTGTAGTTCCAATTCCAGAGAGTATAAACTTGCCGCAGTAACTGAAACACATTGATTGGACAATCAGAAAAATAAATAAAACCTTTGCGTAGCAGCAAGGTAGGTTGTATTCTCTAAAAGTTGCGCACGGTTGCGCAGCGAAAATGATGCAATTTCAGAGAAAAAAAGACTTCCAAAACCCGCCTGAAGTGTTCAGTTTCATTCACCGGATTTAAATGAGGTATGGACATGGTCAATGGGAATTACTCCAACTGAGATAGGACTGGAGGGTTCTTCTTCCGAATATATCTGTGTCTGGAGGAATTCAATGACAAAAGGGTTTTGTTTATTTTATGAGTAAGTGCAATTTTAAATATATATATTTTATGTATGGCTAGTTGGCTAGCTGGCTAGCTGTTTTTTTATCTCGGGTTACTACAACCATGATGATCACAGAGCCTGTTTACCACTTTGTTTAGTAAGAGTAATTGTTAGTCTTTGCTAATAATAGCTACTGCATGTGGTGGCATTTTTGGTTTTTCCTGAGAGTGGAATGTTTTTTCTGTTATAATTAGATATATTTCAGATATTACTGAGTTAGTGAGTTATATTTGGTCCTTATAAGCTGTGGAAAGTGTTTATATAAGGTCAAAAGCTTGGAGTTGGGAACAGCTAGCTTTTCATTGCATATTGAATGTTCTAACCGTTAAATAAGCAGTTCATTTAATGAGTATGTGAGCTGGCATGTGGGACAAAAAAATGGAAAAAATTCAAAATTTTATCATGAAGAAAAGGCATGTTTGGAGTTTGGTCTACCATTAATGTGGATAGGAAAATGCTTTATAATTGTTGCAATGAACAATAGTGAAAGATAAGGGGAAATGGATACAAACCGATCGTCGCAACTGAACAAATGAACGTTTTGTTCAGGACGGGAACGGGTTTGGAGATGTAATTCACTTTAACCCCTTTTACATAGAAGCCATATATGGCTATTAATGCGTTATTTTTGGCTGAGATCTTGCATTGACAACAAGAGAGGTGAACCATTCCATTAAGTCCTCTCTAACACATCCCACAGACATTTAAATGGGGTGAATTATGCATAAGACCATTCTAACTCTAATTCCAATGATTTCAGCAATCTCCTTGTTGTTTTTTGGAAGTCTAACACCTCAAAAAAAAATTGTGTACACCAATTTATTAGCATTGTGTAGACAGTACTGAAAGAAAATAAGGCAAAATCTTTGAAAAGTTATTTTTGCCATGTTTTTACATGCTGTGAACACAAAATCATTAAGCAGTCTTACACATTTTTTTGAATAATCGGTTTCCACAAAACAACTGAGTGCACCACACCATCTGAGTTTACAGTGTTTGCTGGATCCAGGTGAGAGGAAAGTGTTGAAAAGTGGTGAAAAGTGTTAGCATGCTAGCAAGCTAATTATTTGTCTCATTGACTTGAATAGACAGCAAACTAGAAGCTAATGCTTTTTTTGCTTTCCAAATAATACTAGCCTGACATTTATGGGATAAACAGGATCTCAAATGTGTGAGCCCGAGATATCAAATTTATGAATCTCAAGTAGTAATTTTCATAAAGGCTCTTGTTTCACAAATTTGATATCGCGGGCTCACTCATTAGAGATCCTGCATATATAGAGGATCCTTGCCTCACATCAAGAAGGTCTTTGTTTCTAACTCGGCCTGGGTGGAGTCTGCATGTTTTCCCTATGTTTGCTTGGGTTTTCTGTGGGTACTCTGATTTCCTCCCATAGCCCAAAGACATGCACATCAGGCTGGAGACTCTGAATTTCTCATTGGTATCAATGACTTGAATGTTGACATAAAATTGCTCAGTGTTGTTTTTCTATGTATACACCCTTGTGCAAATTAATTGAAACATGCTACAAAGAAGGTACTAATCATGGATTTTTTTCTCATTTCAAGTGGAATTTTAATATAAATCATATTGATTTACGCATATTAATACATAATATGACCTCTGTTTTTAAGACAAGTTCAACAGTTTTTAAGACTCCAACTGCTATGTCCAGGTATGATTTGCTGGTGTGTTTTTGCAAAGTCACTATCTTCATGTGCTTTCGCTGTGTCATATCCATCACGTACTATGTCTGATTTACAACTATCTAACCCGGGAAATAAAAGATCAGAAATTACCAAGAAACACATGGTGCAATACCTATTGATGTAATAACTGCATATGCGCAATTATTGTATCACCCACCCCACAAATATTTGATTTCTTATACTGTATGATTTTATTCCGCCCTGTTGAAAAACTGAAAAACATAAAGTCAAAAAGACGGATTTTTTCTTGAGAAAATGAATTGAGGTAAATGATTTTTAAAAGTGTATTTTATATACTAACAACATACTTATACACCTGGCAGCAACAGGCTAACAGAAAAAAATGTAATTCTTAGTTTATTACTAACTCATTCAAGCGTTGCTCTTGACATTTCACTCACTATGAGGTCACAAAAGGTGATATATCATGAATTCAGGTTCCCATTCGCCACCCCCCACTCTCATATGTTCATTTCCTCAACATCCTCAATGCGTTTGTGTCTTGTGAGAAGGTTCAGACTCAGTAACACTTCGGATTTTCTCTGCTGACTTGTGTTTGGAGCCACAGTGAAAGTACATGGCCAGCTTCTTGTTGGTGGCAATGATGAGCACAGGACTGAGGGCAGAGTAGCAGGAGGTGAAAAAGACGCGCGTGTCATTAACAGCTGGGTGAACACGGGAGACAGAGAGTGTGTAGAACCACAGAACATTGTCCAAACTGAATAGCACCACGTACATGCTCACGAGCAGCAGGACGGCACGCGATGCCTCCTCAGTCTTTTTGCCGGCTCCCTGCAGGCCCTGAACTTGCTGACGGTGCCGATGCAGGAGCAGCATCACGTACCCTGCCGCTGCCACCATCAGGCCGACAAAAGTGAAGTCGCGTATGATGTAGACAACTCCATTCACCAAATAAACTATGGCGCTTGGGAATACCACAATGCAGTAGTCCAAGTTCAGTGTGAACTCTGGAATTGTGCCGTTGGCAGGAAAAGCCTCATTGTACAGAATAGCAGCAGGGCATATTATGATGCTGAGCCCATAAAGGAAGATTATAATGTGGGGTAGGTGGCCAGGAAGCCAGCGTTTCAGCCATGTCCAGCCAGGTGTTGATGGTGCCATGACCACACACTGGTAGGAGCTCAACAGGGAGGTGACAGTAATGGACATTGCACGGCCAACCCGATATGCAAGGTTGATTATTTTGCAGACTTGACCGCTGAAAAGCAGGTTGATGCCCATGGCAGTCAGAGCCTGTGGAATGCCTCGGAACAGTGCAACGATCAGGTTGGCGAAGACCAGCTGGCTGAGGATGAACTTGTTGTGTGGAATGTGGCCCTGTGCAGTGAATAAATGGCAAAAAAGCAAAAGGGCTGCCAGATTACCTGGGATTCCCACCACACTCAGACCAAGGAAGCCGGCTGCTTTCAGTGCCAGACGCGTCTCCATCTGCCCCTCAGCTTTGTCTGAGGGGAAAGAATAATAGCATTGAGCAGAGCGAGGTGACCTAGATCGGATGGAACTCTACTGTAGATCTAAAGCCTTTGATAACGAATTACACCAAACCCTCTGTTGCATAAACAATAGAACTTAGTGAGAATTTATAGTCTGTTGTGTGCGGGCCTCTCATCTTCAAAACTTGGTAGTTAAGAAAACTGGTACTGGAAAATTATAAATATGCACTGAACAAAGGAAGCAATTCTTGACAATCAATGAAAACATGCAACTTTTTTATTCTTTGTCTTTCAGTAAGTTTCAAAAATGCCAAAGTAAATAAAATGTTTATCCTTCATTGGCAACCTGATTAGTAACATTTTGTGTTCTTCTTGTAAGCAATATTTCATTGACATTTAAATTGTTCAAACCTGTACTGCAGCAAAGTATGAAATAGTTTTTATTATTTTGACAAATATTCTATGAACAATTATTCTGAGTCAACATACATAAATACATACACACACACACACACACACACATATATATATATCATATCTTTCATTGACAGAGAAACTATTTAAACTTCACAGTAGTACTGAATAGGAATAGACTAACTTACCTTGTTCAGCAGATCAAACTGAAGAAATCCAATTTGGAGCTGAGATCTGAAGCTGCATTTATAATTTAGCATCCTCTTGTTCTAGTCCTCCTGGGACCAAGTTGATAATGAAGACATTATGTCACTTAAGAACATGCAATGAAAGCCATGGGTGTCACTTGTAACTTTTAAATACATTCTATTATGTTCTGTTTCCATTCCTGAAAAAGGTTTGCATTTGGTGTTCTTATCCAAGGCAGTTCATTGTTTTTTTACATTACACCCCCAAATCGAAATAAGTTGATCCGAAGGGCAGGAGGGGATGTAAATTTCCGAGTAAAATGAACTTGTCGAGAAAAAACATTAAGTATCTTGTCTTCATACTGTCTGCAATTAAATACAAGTCGAGCTGAATTTAGAAATCAATTCTTTCCATATTATGTGAAATCTTGTCCCAACATTTTCTGAGCAGAGACTTAGTACAAACATTTTAAGCAGGGTACAGTGCCTGTGTTCCATTTTAGGCAGCCGATCTTTGAACGGTAACCAAATGATGCACCACCTCTCAGCGGCTGAGACCTGCCCGTAACATGCAACTGGCTCTTTTTCTCTCTCCTGTGTCACAAGCCGTTCCATTTTCTTGATGCAGTAGCATTTTTCATTTTTTTGTTGGCTTTATGTAGGCTATTGACCACACCAAAAAGAACAAGTCAAGTGTCACTGTACACATCACAAACAGCTCACTGTTTGTTATTACTGAAGTGCTTGGTGCGTGCACGTGGTGCCTGTCAGGATTACAATACCACGCACTTTTCTTTATTTCCTCTCGTGCCTCACTGGAAAAGCTATAAAAATCAATCGATTCTTCAATTTGCCGCAAATACAGGACATACCTCACCGGTGCGTTTTTAATGGAGCTGAGTATACATACATTTTAACCCTTTACAGGCCCCGATACTAATAGTGTAGCCACGTTGGTAACAGTGCCCCCTATACTGATATACAACTTATTTTTGAACAGTAGTCCCTTTATTTCCAGACATTGGCAAAGAGTGCCAGGAAACTTCCTTTGGCACGTTATAATGTCCTGAAAGGGCTGGAGACTCAACTAATTTCAAGGCTCTATCTTCTTGGTTAACATTTTTATGGGCCCCTGAACATCACTATAAATCATAAAAAAATGGGCAAATTGGAGATTTTGTTAAAATGTCTGTAGTCGCTGCTCCAAGATGGAGCATAATGCCAAAGATGTTTCTGATGTTCTTTGTTTAGCCCAAAGAGAGGTTGAAGGTAATGGTCTAACCATCCCCACAGGTGTCTGGTGATTAATGTTAATCCACTGTACAAACAGGAAAAAATTAGCCCTCACCCAACTTTGGGAGCAAATATCTCAAAAGACCAAAAAAGTTCCAGACTAAATACCTCAAAATTTTTCTCACCTTTAATGTCTGAAAAGGAAACAGGTAAGATGAATTTGACACTGGTCTGGTTTAAAAATTAAAATTAGCCTGAATTTGTAAAAAAAAAAAAAAAAAATTCCCATTGTACACAGATTTCTTGTCATTGCACATTTAACCAACATGATCATCAGGTGGCACTTTCACATTTAAAAAATGTGGGTATCCCAGTATCAAATACAGTCATAATTTCTTTGGCACATTGAAGCAGTAATCCATAAATTTCCTTCAAAAATGGGTATTTTTTCCCTCAAAAATTCTCAATTTGGTACCTGACTTGTCCACTTCTCGGTGGCGCTGTAGCCATATCGATATAAATTGTGAGCTCAAACTCCGGGATTTCCCGTTACACATGTATGAGCACCATTCTGCCAAATTTCATGCAATTCTGAGATGTCAACCCCACTGCCAGTGCCACTCTCTCAGAATATGGCTCTTAAATTTGGTAGTTGACCACTGGTGTTTTGCTTTCTTTAAAAATAATTTGCCTGAACTTAATGAAATAAACATGAAGCAATGGTGAAGGTGTGACTCTATTGTTTTCGCAATAAATTGTTAGTATTTGCAACCATGTGTCAACAATTTCACCAATGAGGAACCTATTGATTGTATGTTGATTTAATGTTCGGTTAAATTTTTTTCCTCTGCAGTTATTTTTAAGTTTCTACTATATCTCAATGCGGATATGAAATTTTTATTCTTCATGGCATTTAAAGATTTTTCAGATGTGCCTTAAGAGGATAAATAACTGCTCTTGAGATAACTGCACCTAATTAATACAAATCAACAGCTTGTTAAATTCCTAAGACTGCAAATGTGGTTGGAACAAAAACCAGCACCCGGTCAGCTGCCAGATAGCTCTCTCGTTTAAAGCACCGCATTGCAGAGCAGAAGTGACTATCACGACGCGGGTTCGAGCTCCGGTCATACCAACCGGCAGTGGTCGGCAGCTTTTTCAGAGTAGCGCACAACTGGCCATTGTGCTACAGGTATGCAAATTGGGAAGTGACTGCCGGAAAGGGTAATATAAAATGGTTGCTTTGTTCGTTGCTCAAGCGCCTCCTGGTCGCCGCTGGGTGCTCGTCTGGAAGATTTTAAGCTTGCTCATGTTCGGGTATCCTCCGCTCTCGTTCTGAACTTGTGAGGATTCAACCAATGAGTGTATAGAAGCAGTATTGACGGGCACGTGCTTCGGACGACAGCCGTGAACCGTCTCTCTCTCCTGAGTTAGCAACAAGGGGTCGCATGCAAGCAAGCCTTGTACATAGTTCCGCTATTGGACATTCCGGATTCGGGTGGGATTGGAGATGCCAAATTTATTTAAAAAAAAAAAACCAGCACACACAGTGGGGCACCAGGACCTAGTTTTAGAACCAGTGCACTGAGTGATGCCTTGGATATATATCCTTGTGTAGATTTCTTTACAAGGATTTCAACAGGAAATATGCGCCAAATCTGCAGAAGACAGAAATTTTTGAAAAGTTATTTTCGCCATGTTTTTACTTGCTGTGAACACAAAAACATTTTTTTTGAGTAATCGGTTTCCACAAAACAAGTGAGTGCACCACACTATTTTGGGCGGCACCTCTTCTGAGGTTTTTTTTTTCTTTTTAAGAAATGAGAAGCTCGCTGCCGGGTTAGCTCACTCAGTTAAGGCGCCGCATTAGCGGAGTAGTAGTGACTATTACGGCACGGGTTCGATCCCCGGTCGCACCAACCGGCAGTGGTTGGCAGCTTTTTCAGAACAGCGCATGATTGGCTGAAGCGCTGTGGGAATACAAATTCGAAAGGGACTGCCGGTAAGAGATATTAAAAACGGTTGCCTTGTTCGATGCTCAAGCACCTCCTGTTAGCCAGCCGGGCGCTCGTCAGTGAGATTCTAAGCTTGCTCACGTTCGGGTATCCTCCTCCTTCGTTCTGAACTTGCGATAGTTTCGACCAATGAGTGTAAAGATGCAGGGGCTGACAGGCGCGTGCTTCAGAGCAGAGCCGCAAACTGTCTCTCTTTCCTGAGCTGGCAACAAGGGGTTGCATACGAGCAAGGTTTGCACATAGTTCTCGGATCGGCCATTTCAGGTTTGGGTGGGATTGGAGATACCGAATTTTTCTATTAAAAAAAAAGAAATGAGAAGCTACACACTGCATTGTTAGGGATAAAAGAATTGTTGCCAGCTGAAACAAATTAATCACGACGATAATGATCCAATCATAGATCACTGGCTCATCAGTAGACCTACAAAGCTGTGAAAAATTATTTGCCCCCTTCCTGATTTCTTATTTTTTTGCATATTTGTCATACTTAAATGTTTCGGATCATCAAACAAATTTTAATATAAGACAAAGATAACCTATGTAAATACAAAATGCAGTTTTTAAATGATGATTTAATTTATTAAGGGGAAAAAGCTGTCCAAACCTACCTGGCCCAGTGTGAAAAAGTAATCCCCCCCGTCAAATTATGAATTAACTGTGATTAAGTGGGCTAAAAAAATCTCAAAAAGCAACACATCATACCATGATCTAAAGAGATTCAAGAACAAATGAGATACAAAATCATTGAATCATGGAGAAAACTTGGAACAGTGGTGACCCTTCAAAGGAGTGGCCAGCCTACCAAAATTACTCCAAGAGCGCATCAGCTACTCATCCAGGAGGTCACAAAAGACCCAGAGCAACATCTCAAGAACTGCAGGCCTCACTTGCCTCAGTTAAAGTCAGTGTTCATGATTCAACAATAAGAAAGGGACTGGGCAAAAATGGCATTCATGGGAGAGTTCCAAGGCGAAAACCACTGCTGAGCAAAAAGAACACAAAGGTTCGACTCACATTTGCCAAAAAACATCTTGATGATCCCCTAGACCTTTAGGAAAATATTCTGTGGACTGACGAGACAAAAGTTGAACTTTTTGGAAGGTGTGCGTCCCGTTACATCAGGCGTAAAACTAACACAGCATTTCATAAAAAGAACATCATACCAACAGTCAAACGTGGTGGTAGTGTGATGATCTGGGGCTGCTTTGCTGCTTCAGGACCTGGACGACTTGCTGTAATTGATGGAATCATGAATTCTGCTCTCTACCAGAAAATCCTGAAGGAGAATGTCCAACCATCAGTTTGTGACCTCAAGCATAAGCGCACTTGGGTTATGCAGCAGGACAATGATCCGAAACACACCAGCAAGGCCACCTCTGAATGGCTTAAAAAAACAAAATGAAGGTTTTGGAGTGCCCTTGTCAAGGTCTGGACTTAAATCCGATTGAGAAGCTGTGGCATGACATTAAACAGGCCATTCATGCTCGAAAACCCTCCAATGTGACTGAATTAAAACAATTCTGCAAGGAGGAGTGGGCCAAAATTCCTCCACAGTGATGTGAAAGACTCTTTGCCAGTTATCGCAAATGCTTGATTGCAGTTGTTGTCGCCAAGGGTGGCACAACCAGTTATTAGGTTAAGGGGGCAATTACCTTTTTGTATAGGGCCAGGTAGGTTTGGATTCCTTTTTCCCTAAAAAATTGTAATCATCATTTAAAATTTGATATCTGTATATATAGAGGATCCTCACCTCACAGCAAGAAGGTCTGGGTGGAGTCTGCATGTTTTCCCTGTGTTCGCTTGGGTTTTCTGTGGGTTCTCTGATTTCCTCATACAGTCCAAAGACATGCACATCAGGTTAACTGGAGACTCTGAAATTCTCACTGGTATCAATGACTTGTTGACATAAAATTGCTCAAAGTGTTGTTTTTTTTATGTATACACCCTTGTGCTAATTAATTGAAACGTGCTACGAAGAAGGTACTAAATAATGGATTTTTTTCTAATTTCAAGTGGAATTTTAGTATGAATCATATTGATTTACGCATATTAATACATAATATGACCTCTGTTTTTAAGACAAGTTTGACAGTTTTTAAGACTCCAACTGCTATGTCCAGGTATGATTTGCTGGTGTGTTTTTGCAAAGTCACTATCTTCATGTGCTTTCACTGTGTCAGATCCATCACGTACTATGTCTGATTTACAACTAACCCGGGAAACAAAAGATCAGAAATTACCAAGAAACACATGGTGCAATACCAATTGATGTAATAACTGCATATGCGCAATTATAGTATCACCCACCCCACAAATATTGGATTTCTTATACTGTATGATTTTATTCCGCCCTGTTGAAAAAACTGAAAAACATAAAGAGAAAAAGATGGATGTTTTCTTGAGAAGTTGAATTGATTTAAATGATTTTAAAAAGTGGATTTTATAAACTAATGGTATACACCTGGCGGCAACAGGCTAATGGAAAAAAATGTAATTCTTTGTTTATTACTAACTCATTCAAGTGTTGCTCTTGACATTTTACTCACTATGAGGTCACAAAAGGTGATATATCATTAAATGCATTCAAGTCCAGTTCTCATTCACCACCCCCCACTCTCAAATGTCCATTTCCTCAACATCCTCAATGCGTTTGTGTCTTGTGAGAAGGTTCAGACTCAGTAACACTTCGGATTTTCTCTGCTGACTTGTGTTTGGAGCCACAGTTAAAGTACATGGCCAGCTTCTTGTTGGTGGCAATGATGAGCACAGGACTGAGGGCAGAGTAGCAGGAGGTGAAAAAGACGCGCGTGTCATTAACAGCTGGGTGAACACGGGAGACAGAGAGTGTGTAGAACCACAGAACATTGTCCAAACTGAATAGCACCACGTACATGCTCACGAGCAGCAGGATGGCACGCGATGCCTCCTCAGTCTTTCTGCCAGCTCCCTGCAGGCCATGAACTTGCTGACGGTGCCGATGCAGGAGCAGCATCACGTACCCTGCCGCTGCCACCATCAGGCCGACAAAAGTGAAGTCGCGTATGATGTAGACAACTCCATTCACCAAATAAACCATGGCACTTGGGAATACCACAATGCAGTAGTCCAAGTTCAGTGTGAACTCTGGGATTGTGCCGTTGGCAGGAAAAGCCTCAATGTACAGAATAGCAACAGGGCATATTATGATGCTGAGCCCATAAAGGAAGATTATAATGTGGAGTAGGTGGCCAGGAAGCCAGCGTTTCAGCCATGTCCAGCCAGGGTTGATGGTGCCATGACCACACACTGGTAGGAGCTCAACAGGGAGGTGACAGTAATGGACATTGCACGGCCAACCCGATATGCAAGGTTGATTATTTTGCAGACTTGACTGGTGAACAGCAGGTTAATGCCCATGGCAGTCAGAGCCTGTGGAATGCCTCGGAACAGTGCAACAATCAGGTTGGCAAAGACCAGCTGGCTGAGGATGAACTCGTTGTGTGGAATGTGCTCATGGACAATGAATAAATGGCAAAAAAGCAAAAGGGCTGCCAGATTACCTGGGATTCCCACCACACTCAGACCAAGGAAGCCGGCTGCTTTCAGTGCCAGACGCGTCTCCATCTGCCCCTCAGCTTTGTCTGAGGGGAAAGAATAATAGCATTGAGCAAAGCGAGGTGACCTAGATCGGATGGCACTCTACTGTAGATCTAAAGCCTTTGATGAAGTATTTCACCAAACACTCTGTTGGACAAACAATAGAACTTAGTGAGAATTTATAGTCTATTGTTTGCCGGGCCTCTCATCTTCAACTCAAGCCAAGAAACCTTGCTTTGGTAGTTAAGTAAAACTGGTACCGGAGAAATTACAAATATGCACTGAACAAAGGAAGCAATTCTTGATAATCAATGAAAACATGAAACTTTTTGATTCGTTGTCTTTCAGTATGTTTCAAAAATGCCAAAGTAAATAAAATGTTTATCCTTCATTGGCAACCTGATTAGTAACATTTTGCGTTCTTCTTGTTAGCAATATTTCATTGACATTTACATTGTTTAAACCTGTACTGCAGCAAAATATGGAATAGTTTATATTATTTTGACAAATGTTCTATTGACAATTATTCTGGATCAACATACAAAAATACATACACACATAGTTGTACATATATATAAATATATATATATCATATCTTTCATTGACACAGAAACTATTTAAACGTCACAGTAATACTGAATAGGAATAGACTAACTTACATTGTTCAGCAGATCAAACTGATGAAATCAACTTTGGAGCAGCGATCTGTAGCTACATTTATAATTTAGCATCCTCTTGTTCTCGTCCTACTGGGACCAAGTTAATAATTATGTCACTTAAGAACATGCAATTAGAGCCATGGGCGTCACTTGTAACTTTAAATAGGTTCTATTATGTTCTGTTTCCATTCCTGAAAAAAGGTTTGTATTCAGTGTTCTTATCCATGGCAGTTCATGGTTTTGTTACATTACACCCCCAAATCGAAATAAATTGGCCTGAAGGGCAGGAGGGGATCTAAATTTATGAATATAACAAACTTGTGGAGACAAAACATTAAATATCTTGTCTTCATACTGTCTGCAAGTAAATACAAGTCAAGTTAAATTTAGAAATCAATGCTTTCCATTTTATATGCATTTTCCATCTTGTCCCAAAATTTTCTGAGCAGAGACTTATTCAGACCAAACATTGAACTTATTCAGACCACATATCTCCTCTCCTTCACTCATTTATAAAATGGACTCTTGTCTCTACTGAGTAGCAAGGGAGTTAGTGAGTTTTTGGCACAGGATGGAATAATGTCAGCCACATAAGTATAAAGCAGTTAAAAGCATACAAATTTCTTTCTAGTCAATACAGGCCCATTGCAATCCTGGTGCAAGGGAAGGGGTTTTTTTTTCAAAAAAGTGAATCTTTTCGCAGTTCTCAGATTGTTTTTCACATTGCAAGCATTCTTACACAAAAGCCACATCAGTTGGTATAAAGGCAGGCATAAGAATCTGGGCATTGTGGGCTTCCTCACGCTATAGCAACCAAGCGGAAATGTGAAAAGAAATCAGCTTGAGCCATTGAACGCAGTACATCTCACATTGTTAATCTCTCAGAAATCTGCATACATGTCAACATATGCAGAATGCCGGTAAGTTACATGGATTTTCTTCCATTTACACAGCTTATGGATGTACAAATAAAGTTATATGGATTTTTTTCAAAAAACCTTCAAAATAAGGAAGGGCAAAAGGAGACAACACCATCCCACAATTCCACGCAACAGCAATATTTAAAGCAATGACCATTCATCCAGCCAGTCATGAAAACAAAAGAACATGATGGGTAAGAGACACATGGTCATGTCACCAAGTAATTGCATTCGAATTCACTCAGCAGCGTGGTGGTCTTTTTCTAATCCGTTATGAATTCCCCTGAACGCCTTTCCTTTACCTCATGATGGTTAACCCCTTAAACCCGTGGTTACGCATAATAAATATAGCATGTTTCCAAATCATAACATTGTCATGTGGCTTATCCACTTTCCACGAAGAAACTAGGCAAAAAGCTCATGTTGACCATTTTTACCTCAACTGAACACAATTCAAGCACCAAGCAAGTAAATAACCATGTAACAAAATATAGGATAAAATTATATCAGCGCTGAGTCGCTAGCATTTCAACTGAATTTGTGCTATGCATACAGACAATAACTTACCTCAAATGAAAGAGGAAAGTCCACAGAATCCAACGATATACGCCCAGCATTTTGAACCAACACCACACTCAAAGAAAAGCAGGCATACACTTTACAGCCTACAGAGAATTAAAAACTGCTCGAGGGTAAATCTGCGCTTGCTATTGTTAGCCCAATGTGTTCGTGTTATAACGAAACTAGATCTGCCAGTATCCTAGCATGTTCTTTCCCAGGGCGTTGCTTCAAAGATCTCAGCTCCAAAGCATTCAGCTTGCTTGCAGTGTATTTTCCTCTCTGTGATCGGCTTGTGATGCTTTAAGTAAGACTATACTGGTAGCCATTTGATTTTATGGGTTCTGATGTTTCCAACGAGCACTAAAGCACCTTTATCGCAGAAACCTAGCCTGAGCTACAGCCTTGCGTTCCCAGTGCGTCAAACTGAGTCAATGGGCCATTTGCATGTACTTGAATAGCGCGACAATATAAATGCATCACTAGTTTGAGGTATTTTCCGAATAATTATCCGCTAAATATTCAACATTCATTTTCAAAGTCGTTTTCTGACAGAATCTTTGCGCTATTCCGCACAAATATTGAAACAACAACAGTATTATGTATTTTCTTTAGTCATTTGTTAAATTGGCAATTTGACCACATTTTTCTAATCAGTTGGTGTAGTCTAATGGGTAAGATACAGTGCTGCAAAGTAGACATTCAGAGTTCAACTCCCGGTCTGTGCACATTTTTCTTGGGAAATAGTCGCAGTTTCCTTCAACAAATAATCGCTGGGGTTTTTGTTCTTCTTACTTTTCTTTAACATTTTCTCACATTGCCTTTGTATTTATAATTTTATTTATTTGTTTTGTTTTTTAATAAATCTGCTCAAGTGGAGTCAAACTTCATTTTCATTGTATGTATTATCTTTGAATGGGAAATTGTATAGGCAACAAAACTGGCAGAAATAATAATAAATTTCTTTTTTTTCATTCTAAAAATTAAAAAGTGGTTGTATTTGGATGGAATGTATGCCTGTTGTGACATATAAGTGAAAGTAAATGAGTTTTACAGTTTGGTATCTGAGAAATCTCAAATGGAACACAAGCTACCTGAATTGCCAAATTGGAGAAGCCACCTACACATTCCTCTCTAATTTTGCTCTGATTTACCTGATCAGAATAAACTTTGGCATAGATAATAATGAAATTCTGTGCTGTAATTTTTTTGAGGTTTCAGACTGCAAATCAACAAATTTCCAAGGGATAGAAGTAAAACGTTTGTTAGGTGCAAAATGGGATCTTTCATACTGTGTTCCATCTCCATTTACTCTGACTCAGTGGCATATATAGTGATTTTTACACCAGGGCAGAAATCCCAGATGGTTTTACCTTTATTATGATACCAAGATTATTCAAATGGACCAAGTAGTCGCAGAGATATGCTCATTTCATTTTGGGCTTTCCATTTTCGAAAAGAGGCTCAGGGCTTAAGGGGTTAACCATGACCTCATCAAGGTTAAAGAAAAGTGGTTAGAATTTGGAAAATAGGACATATTTTTTGACTATTCAAATGCAGCCCTACATTTAAAAGGGGACATACTCTTCAAAAATTGACTTTAAAAAACGGGCCTTAAATTGTCAATATCATCAAACTGCAGCCACAAATGGGCGTTCCCCTGTTGGTGGGAGCTCCCATTTTCACAGACTGGAACGGCCCTTTTTTCTACTTCGCCTTTCTTGCTGAACTGTAACTGTCAACATCCGGCCCCCTTCTGGGTTCATATAACAACATTTGCTTGTTAGTTTTTCCCAGAGTGATGTTGAGAGAAAGTCGCATCAACTCTGTTCACTCCAATGAGCCACTTTTTTAAAGCAATGGCGGTTCGTGGAGTCTCTCAATAGTTCCCGGAAGTAAGCGACAAGACTAGTCCAGCAGCTGAGCTGAAGCGGAATGGACCGTTCTTGATGATCTTACAAAAGGTAGGACGTTTAAAGAATTAGACTGTATATTGTCAGCACATCTGCATTAAATAACACGTACAGTAAAGCGTTTTACTGGATTATCCCCTGCATGATTCTTGAGATAGTTAACGTTTACGGACAACAAATTAGGCTACGATACTAGCTAGGTGCAGTTAGCGACAGTTACTACCGCGAACCATGAGCAGCAGCATACTTGTAAACTCTGTCCTCTCAGTGCCATTTCATCCAAAGACACAAAATTAGAGGGAAAAAATGCCTCGTAAACGTGATTTTTTTTTTTTTGCGGAGTGGGGTGGGAGGAGTGAAATGTTGGAGAAGTAATGTAAATATAACTAGGGGTGTCAAATTATCGCGTTAATTGCAATTAATTAATTACAGTCATATTTAGTGCGTTATGTTTTTTTATGGTGTTATTCTAATTTTTAATCTCTAACTTTACTGTTTCTGTTTGTGAGTTGCCTTTTTGTAAAATCTGTTTTTATGCGTTGGGCTTCTTGTCCTTGAGTTGTTGGGGGTGCAAAACAATGGTCAGTCACAACCTGAAGTGGACATTGATTGGCTGTCATTGTGTTTGGGCTTGTTTAGCATAAACTGATAGGCTCCCATTGTAGTTGGGAGGGCAAGGTGAGGAGCAGTGAGTAGCGGAGAGGAGACGTGAAAATGGAGGAGCATGTGAGAGTTGTTGGTCTAATGAATGGGAAATTTACATTTCAAAAACACCCGACGGCACCATTGATAAAGGCAGAGTGATATGCCTTCTTTGTAAGAAGGAGTTTGCTTACTACCGAAGCAGCTCAAGTTTAGCCTACCACATCAACGCAAAGCACCCAGTTGCGAGTGCAGCCACAGTTAACGTTAGCAGCGAAGACGTGAGCAATTTAGCGAGCCATGGCAAAGCTCTTCGCCAAACTAAACTCGAAGAGAACACCCTGTGAATGAGCAAGTCTGCGACCGACAGGCTGACGAATGTTCTTGCCAAGTGGGTGGCGATGAACTGCAGGCCGATAAACAGAGTGGAAGACAAGGGGTTAACAGAGGTGTTGCAAACTGCTTCCAATGACCCATCATACAAGCCACCGTGCAGGACTACAGTGATGACCAAAATCAGCAAGATGCACAACGGCGAAAAAAAAAATGAACTTGAGATTTTGGTTGAGGATTCGCCCAACTGTGTTGCTATAACCGGAGATCACTGGACCTCAGCTGGCAACCACAGCTATTTGGGGGTGACCGGACACTTTATTGATGGTGAGTGGAACCTCAACTCATTTGCACTGACCGTCATGAAAACAGAAACCAGGCACTTTGCTGATAAATGCGCTGAACAGTTCCTTAAGGTGGCAAATGACTGGGGAATTGAAAACAAGATATCCACCATCAGGTACAGACAGCGCAGCAAACATGCTGGCTGCTATGAGAGCCCTTCCATACGAGCACATCGCCTGCAATGCTCACATTCTCCAGAGCACCATCACGGTCCGCCTCAATAGCAGTGGGTTTGCCGGTGTACTAGCAAAGTGCCGCAAGATTGTTGGCCGTTTCAAACAAAGCCCTGCGAGTACCACAGAACTTAACCAGCAACAAGTAGCACTTGGAAAAAAGAGCGAGCAACTTATACAAGATGTACTGACCAGATGGAATTCAACACTCGCAATCGTCTCACGCCTCCAACACAACCCAGAGGCTGTCCAGGCTACGTTGGACCAACAGAACAACCACAGATTGGTCATGCCAACCGAAGCTGAGTGGGGGAAACTGCAGAGGCTGGAGGCCCTGCTTGAACCATGCAGGTAAGCCCAAATAAACTCCTGTCCATTTTAATGAAATAAACTACTGTCACATGTGTAATCCAAAAATGAATGAACATTAGGTTGTAACTTTTAAGGACAATTAAATTGGAAATCAGTTACGCTTTAATTTACCCCAATTCCAAAATAGTTGGGAAGAAGTGTAAATTGTGAATAAAATCAAAATGCAATGACTTTAAGATCACATGAGCCAACATGTTATTTACAATAGAACATAGATAACATTTAAAATATTGAAACTAAGACATTGTACATTTTTATCCACAAAATGAGCTTATTTCAAATTTTCTGGCTGCAACAGGTCTCAAAAAAGTTGGGACACAGGCAAAAAAGGGCTGAAAAAGCAATTAATATATGAGATTCAGCTGAAAGAACATTTAGCAAGTAATTAAGTTAACTGGCATCAGGTGTGTAACATAATTGGCCATAAAAGGGATGTCTTAGAGAGGCTGAGTCTCTCAGAAGTAAAGATGGCCAGAGGCTCTCCAACCTGTGAAGGTTTGCGTAAAAAAATTGTGGAATACTTTAAAAACAATGTTCCTCAATGTCAAATTGCAAAGGCTTTGAACGTTTCATCATCGACAGTGCATAACCTCATCAAAAGATTCAGAGAAACTTGAAAAATCTCTGTGCGTAAGGGACAAGGCCGAAGACCTTTACTGGATGCCCGTGATCTACGGGCCCTCAGACGCCACTGCATCACTCACCGGCATGATTCTGTCATTGACATTACTAAATGGGCCCAGGAACACTTCAAGAAAACTGCTGTCAGTAAACACAGTCCGCCGTGCCATCCACAGATGCCACCTAAAACTCTATCATGCAAAAAAGAAGCCATTGTTGAGCATGATCCAGAAGCGCCGCCGTGTTCTGTGGGCCGAAGCTCATTTAAAATGGACTGTAGCAAAGTGGCAAAGTGTCCTGTGGTCAGACGAGTCCAAATTTGACATTCTTGTTGGAAATCATGGGTGTTGTGTCCTCCGGGCTAAAGAGAGAGACCAGACCACCCCTCCTGTTATCAGTGTTAAGTTCAAAAGTCAGCATCTCTGATGGTATGGGGATGCATTAGTGCATATGGTGTGGGACACTTGCATGTTTTAAAAAGCACCATGAATGCTGAAAGGTATATAAAGGTTTTAGAGCAACATATGCTCCCCACCAGATGACATCTATTCCAGGGAAGGCCTTGTGTATTTCAGCAGGACAATGCAGAACCACATACTGCAGCTATTACAAAAGCATGGCTTCATAGTAGAAGAGTCCGTGTGCTGAACTGGCCTGCCTGCAGTCCTGATCTTTCACCGAATGAGAACATTTGGCGCATAATTAAAAAGTCCGTCAAAAGAGACCCAAAACTCCAGCAGCTGGAGGCCTGTATTAAACAAGAATGGGATCAAATTCCAATGGCTAAACTCAAGAAACTTTTCTCCTCAATGCCCAAACGCCTCCACTCTGTGTTAAAAAGAAGAAGGGATGCTCCACCATGGTAAACAGGCCCCTGTCCCAACTTTTTTGAGACCAGTTGCAGCCATCAAATTTGAAATGAGCTTGTTTAGTGGATAAAATTGTAAAATTTCTCAGTTTCAACATTTGCTATGTTATCTCTGTTCTTTTGTGAATAAAATACTGGCTGGTGTGATTTGAAAGTCATTGCGTTTTGATTTTATTCACAATTTACACTTTGTCCCAACTATTTCGGAATTGGGGTTGTAAATATCCAGCTAAGTTTATTTTGCAAACTTATCCACCTCTGCAGGTATGTGACTGAGCTGCTGGGTGGTGAGGCCTACGTCTCTTGCTCTGTAGTGCTGCCTGCTTTTCGCCATGTGGACCGTGTCGTGGACATCGCTGATGATGATCCAGCCTACGTGGTAAAGTTCAAGAATGCCTTCCAGAGGGACCTGGCACCACGGCGAGCTGATGCCAACGAGGCATGGTTCAAGGTGGCCGCAGCACTGAATCCACGTTTCAAGGATTTGAAATGTCTTCCAAGAGAAAAGAGGGAACAGGTAAAGACTATAAGGATAAGCTGGACTAATGAGTCCAATTTATCAAATCAAATCAAATTTTATTTATATAGCACTTTTCACACATAAGAAATGGAACACAAAGTGCTTCACAAAATAAAATAAAATAAAACGAAAATAAAATAAAATGGCCAACTGCACTTAGTATACTATTCAAAAAAAGTAGGGGGATATTTTTCCTTTTGAGATCAAAATTTTCACATATACAAAGGGATACGAAACCATGTTGTATAGTTTGTTTTGGAGGAAGCATTTCCAAAAAATTCATCACCCAAACACATCAATGACACTCTCTACGATCTGCATGGGGATGCTATTGATGATCAAGGGGT
The DNA here is from genome assembly GCA_029692085.1 of Gymnothorax javanicus. Classification (NCBI taxonomy): domain Eukaryota; kingdom Metazoa; phylum Chordata; class Actinopteri; order Anguilliformes; family Muraenidae; genus Gymnothorax; species Gymnothorax javanicus. The sequence goes on from CM056202.1 coordinate 18,127,202, forward strand.
TGTGCCACAAATTTGTGACTCTGAATTGGAAGGTTAGAGCCACTGTAAAGGAAGATTTTGAAGAGAAAGCATCAGATTATCAGTGGTTGAAGTCGTTAATTAAACAGAGACCATGCATAACTTACAGGAGGAGAGGTTACGTGCCCTTGGCATGCTACAGGTTGGCACAAGACAGGTCGTTGTGGCAAGGGCAATGAATGTTTCCCAGTCTGTCATCAGCAGATTATGGTCCAGACATCGTGCTACAGGGTCTGTTCAGGATAGACCTTTCCGGTCAACCAAATGTCAGGCTCAGGACAGATTCATCCGCACTTTGTCTTGAGAAATCGTTGGTAACAGCAAATCAGATAAGGTCTCAACTTCAAAAGGATACTGGCTTGGTAGTGATTTGCCAATCAGGAATCGTCTGCACAGATTTCACTTATTTTCCTCGTGTCATTCCCTGTTTGAGGATCCCACATTAGGGCCAGACTCCAACGGTGATCGCCATCATCAACAGCTGGGATAATCGCCGATGGAACAACGTTATGTTCTCAGATGAGTCGAGGTTCACTGTGGACTTCCTTGACAGACGCAGGAGGGTTTGGCGCCGGCGTAACGAACGTTTCCATGACGTTAACGCCATTAGACATGATCCGTATGGGGGTGGATCTGTAATGGTGTGGGGAGGCATCACTGCTGCCGGCAGAACAGACTTGCATGTTGTTGCTGGACATGTCAGGGCAGTACTACGCAACATCTTGGCACCCCATGTTGACCCGTTTGCACGTCGTTATGGCCGCCGTTTCATTTTCCAAGATGACAATGCCAGATGTCATAGGGCCAGGATCGTTCAGATTACCTCCAGCAGCAGAATATCACCACATTACCATGGCCAGCACTCAGTCCGGACTTTTCCCCCATCGAGCATGTCTGGGACATGCTTGGACAGCGGCTAAGCCAACGTTGAAACCTCCTGCCAATGTCCAAGAACTTGCTGCAGCATTGCTACAGGAATGGAATAACGTTCCCCAAAATGACCTGGGACGTCTCGTTAGGAGTATGCCAATGGAACAAGATTCGAGCTTGTCTAGCCAACCGAGGGGTTTTACCCACTAAACTCTGTTTCACAAAATGGTAAATTTGCTGTGTGACCCTGTGTTTGTGTGGCCTTATTCTGGAGAATCTGTCCTTTACTGACTGTAATCATTTCAATAAATTGACAAATCCATGTTTTTATGTCATTTGTTTCCTTCCTGACCTCATGATCTGCATTTCATGGTACTTGTAAATCCAATATCCATCTATTTTTTCAATAGTATATTAATGACAATCATTCATTCATCCACATGCCATCTATCCATTCATTCATCCCAGAAGAGCATCTATTCATTCATTCATTCATTCATTCAGAGGATGATGAACCAAGCTCAGAAGAAGAGGAGGAGCGCTCTCCAGCCTCCACAGACTGATGACTCAGAAGAAGATGGAATGGAGAGTCTCTGACTCAGAAGAAGATGGAATGGAGCCCAGCATCATCAGTATTGATGACTGTCCCCTGCAGTGGTGGTATGCTCACTCAGGAGCCTATGAAAAGCTGTCAGCCCTAGCATGCAAGCACCTGGCCTCCCTGGCAACCTCCGTACCTTGTGAGAGATTGTTTAGCCTTGCAGGCCACATAGTGCAAAAGAAAAGGGCAGCCTTGCTCCCAGAAAATGTGACCAAGCTGGTCTGTCTCAGCAACTGGCTGAAGAAGAAGAAATAAGAGGCATGAGGTCAGCATAGCTGCTATGCCCTCTGTAGCCTACTAGAAGTGATTGCTTGATGTTATTTCAGCACTTTATTTTGTGAGGATGAACAATGTTATTTTTGCTGTGCTAACATACAGCACTGTGATTGATGGGTCTGTTTTATTTATTTTATATTATCTGAAGCAGAGGAAAAGCAACAAGTTCAGTGTTCAATACTTGTATTGCTCAGAAAAGTGTCCTTACTGTTTTTTGATGTGTTAACTTACAGCACTTTATATTTTTATTTTATTTTTTTTTACTAATTATTTGGAGATTGACAAAAGAACACAGCACTATTCCCCCCTGGTGGTCGAAACTAAAGGTTGCAGGCAGCACTTGGGACTAGTCTCAAATACAGCGGAATATAAATGGATAGGACTGCATCTGTTCAAGTCTGTTGAAAACAATAAATTACTTTACAAAGCCACTTTTTTTGTTATATATCAATCTTTTGATCTGCCAAAATAATGTAATGAATTTAAAGGAAAATACCTCAGGTTGAGGGCTTTTCTCAGCAGTTTTTAGGTGAGATTAAAAAAGAGATTAATTAGATCAATTAATTACAGATCATAATTAATAAATCTCTCAATTTTTTAAATCTCTTGACAGCACTAAATATAACATCAGACTCGTTATAGTTGTGGATCTGGTGAAGTGAGATTTTCTTTGAGAACAAGGTAGCTAACGTTAGCTGGTATAATAAAGTTAACGTTACAGAATAATAAAGAAGAAAGCCATCGTTTGCTATGATACATCGCTGTTAATATTGATTGTGGAAGCCTTTTTCTTTTTTTTAACTTCTATTCAGTAAACTTAGACGTTATCTCTTGTTTGACTGTTTTAGGATTTGTGATTCTGTTGACCATTACCTGTCAATAATTATGTTTTTGCTCAGCTAATTTTGGATTGATGATTTAGGGTGAGGGAGGCTGGAGGACCTAATAGAAGATTGAAAACAGAACGTATTGGCCAAATAGCCTTCTATGCTTAATTTTCCAAAATGTTTGGCCTAAGTGGGGAATCATACTGAATACTAAAAATATTGAGCTGTACTGTATTTCTTGTATGAAAGACTGCAAAGAACATGATCCAACTTTATGCTCATTCCTGTCACATCTGTAACTGATGCCACTTGCTAGACTTTCTTAAACTGCTATATTTTCTTAAACATCAGCAGCAAAAGCTTTTGATCACGACTACTTGAGTTCCATAACCTAAGTAGGGAAACAAAGACCACACCTCATCTCTCAGCACAATTTTCCATCCAAGCCTATATAGGTGTGTCTAACCCTTCAGCTGAAGAGCTGCAGGCGAGTCAATAAGAGCCAGAGAACTCCCTGCAATGAGAGGGACAACACTCACCCTACACCCGCAGTCTTAACTCCCTAAACTGTGGAAGCCTTTCCCTGTTCCTTACTTTTAATAAACTGGAGAATAAGTTCCAAATCGTGTGGTCTTTGGTTGTGAAAAAGTGCAAGTGCAGTGTTTGAATATGATCACCTCATATTTTTATTGTTATAATTTTTAATGTTTGTTTGATTTCTCCTGCTGAATTGAGCCAACTATTTTTTTTTTTCTTCTTCACGTTACTGGAGAAACTGTACATTTGTACTCAACCTCCCAGCGACTTGAGCATCCCCACGCAGCACAACAAACCATGGTCGAGATTATATACAAGAACAACATGGAGGAGAGGGCACAGACAAACTGCTTCACATGCTATTCATGTTTCTGAGTTTATTCAAGATTTCTTTTTCATAACATAATTTCAGTACATAAGTGCAAAATAAAAAGATATACATAAAATGTATGTGTATAATGAGATAAATTTTTGTTTTAATGTGTCTTGTTCTGTCTGGATGTATAGTGTTTAATTAACCCTTCCTAAAAATATTATTGTACATGCAAGCCTAGATAAATTTATACCTTCTGCATGCAAAAAGTCAATGAAAAAGTTGTTTTGAACTTAACACTAAACACCAATACATAAGTGCAGATGTAAATAAAAATTATGAACAGATAAATTGTAATTGTTTCCAGTGGATTTTCTGAGATACCACACTGAGAATTATGCTGCTTTTAATAATGCAGGGACTAATTGTGCTGTCAGTTAATTCTCATTGATAGTCATCTGTCAGTCCTCTGTCCTTTCTGAAAGTCATGAAGTTTACATAAATCATTATTGAATTGATAACTTAGATTAGGGCTATTCAACCGCGTCCAGAAAGGGCCGGTGTAGGTGCAGGCTTTCATTCCAACCAAGCAGTTACACACCTGATTCTTCTAATCAACTCCAAGAGTCTTTGCTAATGAGCTTGATTAGTAGTATCAGGTGTGTAAGTGCTTTGTTGGAATGAAAGCTGCAACCCACACCGGCTCTTGCAGGATGATGTTGAATATCCCTGATTTAGATCCTCCATTTTCATGGGATTATTAAAACCCCAAACAAATAAAGAAATGGCAGAAAATTAGACAGAATTTTGGAACGTTCCTTCCCCTCCCTCTGCATAATAAACATGAGATTAAACAAGCATTGTAGTCAAAAGCAAAAACAAACCAAGAATTCAAAGCAATCGACAACAGAAAAACGCTCTTTAAAATGAATAAAACTCGTTTTAGTCATTTTAATTATTTTAATAATACTAAGGCACTAAAACTGCTCGAATACTGCATATATTAAGTGCAATGTTCAACAGTCTCAGAGATGCCAAGTCTCACACATTCGGCGTGAGTCTCTCACCTCTTAGTGGCATTCACGTTCCTGTGCCGTAGTCAGCAATTATTCTATCAACTTGCACTGAAGAAATTCACTCGCGGAATTTAAGTCATTGTGCATCAAGTTAATCAGTTTCACGTGCATTACGGTGGATTTCACCACTAATGACACAGAAATTGATTATGACTCGGGAATTCTCGCGCTTGTCTTTACTGAGGGATTGAAAGCAATGGAATTGCATAAAGACGTTTCAAATGGTCTTATTTCATTTAAACAATTTGAATGATCATGACACACATACATTGTTTCCAATCCCTGAGTAAAGAGAAGCATGAGAAGTCTGGAGTCATAATCGCTTTCCATGTTACTTGTGGTGAGGTCCACCTTTACGCAAGTGAAACTGAAACTTCAATGCGCAAGGATTTTAATTCCGCGTGAGAATCTCATTAATAAGCGTTCATTGAATAATTGCGGACTACAGTGAATAAGCCTAAAAATGCGTGAGACCTACACCGAATGCGTGAGACTTGGCATCTCTGCATTCTGCCATTAAATGTAACTTTTTCGAGGTTAAACGTTGGTGTCATGGTTTAGTCCCGCCGGATGCAACATGCAATTCGGCGGGCACTGGGACCATGTACCCAAAGGCTGATAAAGGGACCCACTCACACAGGCTGGTACAAAAAATAGAAAGATATTTAATAAATATACTTTAAAAAATGACAAAGCGACAGGGGAGCAGCAGCAACACACACAGAGCTTAAAAGCCAGAATGCAATTGGCAGTGCAGCTCTGAACTACTTTAAGCTTCACCTCCACTTCAACGAGCAACAGATGTGGCTCGTTGAAGTGGAGGCGAAGACAGCAGGAGGGGGAGGGACTGCAGGGCAGAACCATCACAGTTGGAGGCACTTAAGTGAGATGGCAAACGTTCACTCAAGCCTGAGATATGTCAACAAGGTGGAAATAACGCTATTTATTGACTAGTAATTACCGAGAATCGCAGGTATGTCTCTCTCTAGCCGATCTGACATATGCATTTAAATTGCCCGACAGAAACTTCCTGGAACTATTTGCAGGCTCCATGAACCACGTGACGATCGAGAATTTTGGACTTCGGTTGACGCGACTCTCTCTACATGGCTCTGGTTTTTCCTTGCGAAACTCTTCGCGATTGGTCGAAGAAACGCTACCAGGAACACCCAATGGGTGTTCTTGTGTCATGATGGAAACGCCCAAGCCGCAGCTGGACCCTTCTCTAAATTGTTGACTTTACGCCTACAATTGGGGGGGTGGGTGGAGGGGGGGATCATTTGAACCACCCATGGTGTAAGGTCTCGCCTTTCCAGGGCCAGCACGCCGGCTGAGTAAAACCCAGAACAGCTGCTTCACTCATCAGTCACCGTCCTCACCTGTGCCTCGTTTACTCTTAGAGCTTCCGCATTACCATTTAAGCCACAGCTGCACTATTGTTCTTTGCAAAGTCTCGTTAAGCATGCCTGTGCTGCTGTATTTTCCCATTTCGCGAAACTAATGTAAAACTCTTAAACTTTATACATATGTGATGTTTTGCTTTTAGCTCATAGTTGTTATTGAAAGGAACCTTGTTTCCTTTTTCCTTTGCTTACTGTTTGTAATACTTAGCGTGCTATCTCTTAGCCATATTGTATTACTACAGTGTACTCTCATTGTTTGAAACCTTGCTTCTTTTTTGTTTGCATCTTTTATGTGCTTGTCTCCCGCTTGCGCGGTCGGCAGCAATAAATTCTACAACTAAATCCACCTTTGCCCTTGAGTCCAGTCCACGTATTCCTGGCTTCCGTGCCAACCCTTACACGCTACAGGCGTGCGTGAGATGTGTTATGCCGACTCAAAGAAATGGTCATGACTTACCTGGCAATGGAAATCCAAAGAGCAGAGCTGAAATGAAGCCATTGAGAATTTAACACCGAGTTATGCAAAACATTTTTGGAATTTTATAATATTAAGCCATTTTCAATCTGAGAAAAATCAGGCATTTTGCCCCAAAGACAATTGAGGGGGTTTACCCTCCACAGTTGTATTTTTTCCCCCTCTTCTTCAGCTACTTGTACCTATAGAAAAATAGCGAAAACAAAATTATTGGCTGAAATAGTCGACATTGGACAATTGCTTTGTCGTTGTTTCAGAACAATGGACAGTGCCATTTGTTGTGTATAGAGAGTATATGCAACATGATAAAATGCCACGAAAACTCAGGCTAACTTGTTTAGTATAGCACTTGGACCTAATTGCTGGTTTCACAGGTCCTGTGCCAGGAGGAAATGATGGCATAGCACTTGATTGGTTTTCCTCCTACCTTAGTGGGAGAAGTTTCACTGTTTCTTCTGGAGACATTGTGTCTGATTCTGCTCCACTGCTTTGCTGTGTTCCACAGGGTTCTGTCCTGGGGCCCTTATTGTTTGCACTTTATTTGCTACCATTGAGCCAGATCATTAGTAGTTTTAATATCTCTTACCATTTGTATGCTGATGATATTCACCTCCACATTTCTTTTAAACCAAGTGAGGTCCATCAGTTAACTAGGATTCTTGACTGCATAAGTGCTATTAGGAAAACAGCAACAGAACGCCTTACTAAACTAGCAAATGAGATTCAGGAATTGGACGCAATGCATAGCCTTTCACTCACACAAACAATATACAAACGTTGCTTAATATTACAAACGAAATATAATCTTTTGTCAATAAAACAAACAGAATATCTTATTTTAAAATCACGGAGTCTTAGTTATGAACATGGGGAAAAAACAGGAAAGCATCTACCACATCAGCTACAACAGAGAACAGCTAATCAGGCTATCCCAGAAATACGAGACGGTCAGGGGACTAAATGCACTGATAATCTAGATATAAATACATGTTTTCTCAAATTTTATCAGGCATTGTATAGCTCCACTCCATCTACTGATAGTTCATATATAGAGAATTTCTTCCAGAATCTTAATATGCCTGTCCTAGATTCAGATGTCGTGTCGAGCCTCAAAAACCAATCTCTGCTCTAGAAATCTTAAAAGCCATACAAAGCATGCAATCTGGAAAATCTCCAGGGCCAAATGGATACCCTTCAGACTTCTATAAAAATTTTCCACCCAACTATCCCCTCTGTTAATGTCGGTCTTTGAGGAGTCTTTTACATCACAGACTCTACCCCCAACAATGAGACAAGCAGTTATTTCTCTGATCCTTAAAAATGATAAAGACCACCTTGAGTGTAGCTCATTTCATCCAATTTCACTCCTGAATATGGATACCAAAATTCTTTCAAAAATATTGGTGCGTCGCTTGGAAGATTGCCTGCCATCCATCATTTCACCTGATCAAACAGGTTTCATTAAAAACAGGTACTCTTTCTTTGATATCCATCGTTTATTAAATATAATTTACAGCCAACCAGAAAATAAGACTCCAGAAGTTATAATTTCACTTGACGCAGAGAAAGCGTTTGATCGGGTGAAATGGGACTTTCTCTTTCACACGCTAAAAAAATTTGGATGTGGATCTAATTTTATTGCTTGGATTAAGGTACTTTATTCCTCCCCTCTAACTGAACGTACTAACAACAAATTGTCCCCATATTTTGAGTTGCAGCGAGGCACAAGGCAGGGGTGCCCTTTGTCACCCCTCTTATTTGCATTGGTTTTAGAGCCACTGGGTATTTCCTTAAGGCAATGTGTAGACATTAAAGGTATTCATCGGGGGATTTATGCTGATGACATATTATTTATATCGAACCCTTTACAGAGTATTCCAAAACTTATGGATCTATTCAAAGAATTTGGGAACATTTCTGGGTACAAGGTGAACTTTCAAAAACGTGAGCTCATGCCTATTGGAAAAGCAGCAAATGAACCATTTGTTCTTGCGTGAACCTCTTTTAAAATTTGTCAAAAAAATTCTAATATTTAGGTATCTGGATCACACGTAATTTTGATGAGCTGTACAATGCAGACTATTTACTTTTACTTTCTAAATTAAAACAAGACTTTGAAAAGTGGGATTTGCTGCCTCTCTCGCTGGGTGGAAGAATAAATACGATTAAAATGAACAGTTTCCCCAAATTTCTATACCTTTTTCAAAGTCTTCCTATTTTTCTAACCAAATCATTCTTGAACAACTTAAGAAACCAGATCTGTTTTTTTATTTGGAACAAGAAACGAATTAAACACAGTATGTTACAAAGACCTCGAAAAACAGGAGGGATGGCACTTCCAAATTTCCAATTTTACTATTGGGCTGCCAATTTCAGAGCAATATTATACTGGATAAAAAATGACTCTACTACACATACCTTAGTATCTATGGGAGAAAAATCCACAAATGTGACTCATTGCTTTGTGCCAGATTACCACTTGTAATGGGGGGGAAAAAAAAAAGCGACTAGATGGCAGTATTGACAATTTTTTTTTGTTAAGCTCAGTATGGAGCAAGGTTGGGCATGTCCTGGGCATGCCTCAGAGGGGGCTGGACAAGAGTATATAAGGAGAAAAATTGAGAGTAGTTGGAGAAATTGCAAGGAGAAATTGTGGAAGGATACATTTGACCAGACCTGTCACTCTTTTCAAGACCTGTGAGGCTTTTTATGGATTTTTGCCTGTGTTGGAGCATTTTCCTGTCCCAGGACATTGCAACATAGCAGCCCATCTCAATTACCAAGGGACTGTAACTATCTTTTTTTTTTATTTCAATCTTGGTCAGTAGGGTAGAGTGTAGATTAGTTCTAAGCGCTTGTTTAATTAAATCTGTTGAAGTTTAAGAATTTTGTCTGTCATCCCTTGCTGTCCGTGACGTCATACCAAATTGACGCCATAACAAATTGGGGCCATAACAAATTGGGGGCTCGGGTCCGGATAGACCATTGTGCGAGTCATTTATTGAAAATCTAAAATTTCAAATTGTGAAATTGTTTTTGAATTTTCCTAGATATATATTGGCAGATCAACAGCAATGGATGATTTCTTGGCATCACCAACCGTAGAGGTTTTGAAGTCTTTTAAAAAGACAGAACTGCTAGAAATATGCAGACAGTTAGAGCTGACAGATTTAAAACCAGCCATGCGAAAAGCAAGACTGGCTAGAGAGATTGTTGAATATTACATTGATGAAAATGTGTTTGCACCAGGAGATCTGGAACAGTTTCCAGTGGAAAATCCAAATGTAGAAATGGAACTTAAATTAAAAAATGCTAGAGATAGAAAGGGAGGAAAAAAAAAACAAAGGCAGTTTGAGTTAGAAAAATTAGCAAGAGAAGAGAAAAAGAGAGAGAAAGAGGAAAGAGCAAGAGAGAGAGAGACAGAGAGACTTTTTGATTTAGAAAAATTAGATAGGGAAGAAAGGCTCCAAATGGAGCTACTAAAAATCAAAATGCAAGCTGAAAACAAATTTCGGGCTAGCCAGGAGGTAAAGCTGGTGCCTCCATTCTCAGAGAAGGAGGTTGATAAGTATTTCCAGTGCTTCGAGAAGGTAGTTAAGAGTTGTCAGTGGCCAAAGGAACACTGGCCTCTGATGTTGCAAACTGTCCTCAAGGGTAAAGCTCAACAAGCCTATTCGGCTTTGTCTGCAGATGATTCCTCTGATTATGAGGTTGTCAAAAAGGCTATTTTGACAGCTTATGAGTTGGTCCCAGAGGCTTACCGACAGAAATTCAGAGGTCTGAAGAAATCTGACAATCAGACTTATGTGGAATTTGCTAACGAGAAGAAGGTTTGCTTTGAGCGCTGGTGTACTTCTATGGAGGTCAAGGATGATTTCAACTCACTAAAGAGATGGTGTTAGTTGAAGAATTCAAGAACAGTGTCAAGGATGATATTAAGACCTACCTTAATGAGAAGCAAGCACTGAATTTGCAATCAGCTGCCAAGTTTGTAGACGAATATGTTCTCACACATAAGTCCAAATTTCAGTCTAGCAGTAACAATAGATGGTCCCAATTTCAGAAGAAAGGTAACGGTGATACCCAAGATTCCTCACCCAAAGACAAAGACAAATCTGGTGATGGTGCTCAGAAATCCAGGCAAAGGTCTGATCAAAATGTGAAAGCTGACAGTGACAAAAGTGGTCTAGTTTGCAATTACTGCAAGAAATCTGGTCATGTTACAACTAACTGTTGGTTCCTTAAAGCTAAGAAAGAAAAAGAAAAGGATACCAAACCTAATGCCTTTGTGAAGACAAGGTTAGAAACCCCTATAGTAGATGACTGATCTGCTAAATTTCCTGCTCCTTGTGAGGCTAAGAAGTCTGATACTGCTGACTTTGTGAGGGAGGAATTCCTTCCATTTGTGTCAGAGGGATTTGTGGCTCTGAATGAGCATTCTCCTCCTGTACCCATATATATCCTAAGGGATACCGGAGCTTCTCAGTCACTTTTGTTGATGGACTCCTTGGAGTTATGTGATGAGACCGCTTCTGGGGATTTCATACTTGTACAAGGTATTGAAGGAAGGACTGTATCTGTACCCCTGCGCTCTGTATTCTTGAAGTCAGATTGAGTTACAGGACAGGTAAAGGTGGGACTTATGTCAAGTATACCTATCAAGGGTGTTTCTCTGTTGCTAGGCAATGACCTGGCTGGGGGCAATGTAGTTCCCCCTGTTCATCTTACTTCACAGCCGAGCACTGAAGATGGCAATGAAGACCCATCTCTGTATCCTTCCCGTGCAGTGACTCGTGCTATGGCCAAGAAGGCTCAAGAAGAAGATGATGTGGTGCCGTCCAGCACATTCAATAGTCGTGACTCAGGTGGTTCGCCTCATGACTCTGTTCAGCCTACTATGGTTTCTCTGTTTGAGGACTTATCAGACACTTTTATCAGTTCTCTATTCAGCCAGTCAGATGGGTCTGGTGATTCTGATGTGTCTGGAGACTTGTCTCTGTCCAGAAAGCGGTTGATTCAGGAGCAAACCAATGATCCTGAAATTTGTGTACTAAAGAAGAGAGCCCTTCCTAAAGAAGAAATAGATGCAGTTCCAGTTAGGTATTATCTCAAGGATGGAGTGTTGATGCGGAAGTGGCGCCCTCCTGATATCCCCGCCAATGCAGATTGGGCAGTGGTCAAGCAAATTGTTGTTCCGAAGGTCTACAGGAATGAGATCTTAACAATGGCTCATAGTTTGCCTTTAGGAGGTCATCTTGGTGTTAACAAGACTGTTGACAAGATCATGAAACACTTCTTCTGGCCTGGACTTCGGAAAGATGTTTCCAACTTTTGCAAAACCTGTCACACTTGTCAGGTAGTTGGAAAACACCAGTTAGACTCACCTGTAGCTCCATTGCAGCCTATCCCAGCATTTGAGGAGCCCTTCTCCAAGGTCATCGTTGATTGTGTTGATCCATTACCCAAGACTAGATCTGGAAATCAGTACTTGCTGACAATCATGTGTGCATCTACCAGATTCCCTGAAGCCATACCTCTACGCAACATCAAGGCAACTGCAGTCTTGAAGGCTTTGATAAAGTTCTTCACGTTGTTTGGCCTTCCCAGGGAAATTCAGTCAGATCAAGGCAGCAATTTCACTTCTGGATTGTTTCAGCAGGTTGTGTATGAACTAGGTGCGAAGCAGATTCTTTCCAGTGCCTATCATCCAGAGAGTCAGGGTGCCTTAGAGCGGTTTCATTCCACTCTCAAGACAATGATGAGGACTTATTGTTATGACCATGAGAAAGACTGGGATGAAGGTGTTCATTTGCTGTTGTTTGCAGCTTGAGAAGCAGTGCAGGAGTCTACTGGATTCCGTCCGTTTGAGCTAGTGTTTGGCCATGAAGTGAGAGGACCTTTGCTATTGGTGAGTGAACAATGGCAAGAGAAAGAGCCGCATATCAGTCTGTTAGACTATGTTAGCAAGTTCAAGGAAAGACTGCGTGCAGCTTGTGACCTAGCCAAAGAGAACTTGAAATCAAGTCAGGGAAAAATGAAAACTTGGTATGATCATAAGGCTAGAAGCCATGAGTTTAAACCAGGAGACAAGGTCCTTGTGTTGTTTCCCTTGCAGTCCAATCCATTGCAGGCTAGATTTCATGGTCCTTATGAAATTCTGACAAAACTCAATGATCTCAATTACATTGTGAAGACTCCAGATAGGAGAAAGCCAAAACAGTTGTGTCACATCAACATGCTGAAGCCTTATCATGATAGAAATGCTAGGGTTGCAGCTGTCACTTCAGATCCTCCTATGGCCGAGACTTGTGAAGATGAGGGGGAGTTTCAAGATGATGAACCTAGAATTAAATCTGAAATTCTTTCATGTAAATTGTCAAATTCTGAAGTGTTGCAAAATCTTGATGTAAAACTCCAGCACTTAGAACCCTCACAGAAAGATCAGTTTGAGAGGTTGATCAAGAAATATAAAGATCTATTTCCTGATGTTCCAAAGAGAGTTTCTATAGCCTCTCATGATGTAGACGTTGGTGATGCCAAACCAATAAAACAGCATCCATACCGGATGAATCCTGAAAAGAGAAAGATTGCTGAGAAAGAGGTTGAGTACATGTTAGAACATGATATTATCAGACCCTCTAACTCCGATTGGAGTTCACCCTGTGTTCTAGTTCCAAAACCTGATGGAAGTAGTAGATTCTGTACAGATTATCGCAAAGTCAATGCTGTAACTAGAACTGATGTGTTTCCAATACCTAGGATTGATGATTGTATCGATAGAGTAGGGCAAGCAAAGTTTCTGACCAAGATTGATTTATTGAAGGGTTATTGGTGTGTGCCTTTAACTGAGAGGGCCAAGAGCATCTCTGCTTTTGCCACACCATCTGGGTTATACCAGTATGAAGTCCTACCCTTTGGCATGAAAAATGCCCCAGCCACGTTCCAAAGGATGATACAGTCTACAATCGCCGGATTGCCACACAAGGCAATCTGAAAGATGTAGAGACGTTGTTCCAGCGCTTGACCCAGGCTAACCTGACTGTTAACCTGAACAAGAGTGACTTTGGTTGTGCTACTGTCACGTATCTTGGCTACGTCATAGGCCAGGTTAAGGTGGCACCCATAAATGCTAAAGTCCAAGCCATCATGGACTTTCCAGTTCCTGACAACAAAAAAGCTTTGCGCCGCTTCCTTGGAATGATCGGGTACTACCGAAAGTTCTGCAAGAACTTTGCTGAGATTGCTCTCAGTCTCACCAACCAACTGAAGAAAGGCGTAAAGTTCACTTGGGATGTAGCATGCCAAAAAGCCTTCGATAAGCCTGAAGTCTCTGCTATGTCACTTCCCGTGCTCAAATCTCCTGACTTCAACAAACCGTTTCTCCATGGCGGTCGATGCTAGCGACCAAGCTTGTGGATCTGTGCTCCTACAGAGAAGTGACTCTGATGACATTGAGCATCCCATGGCATACTTCTCCAGGAAGTTCAATCGCCACCAAAAGAACTATTCCACAATTGAGAAGGAGCTGTTGGCTCTGGTTCTATCCTTAAACACTTTGAGGTTTATGTTTGTACAGGAAAAAAAGCCAATGATTGTATATAACAATCCGTTAATGTTTTTTGAGTCGATGAAAAACAAGAATCGGAGATTGTTGAATTGGAGTTTGATTTTACAGGAGTTTGACTTGGAAATTAAGCATGTAAAGGGTACTGAAAATGTAATTGCTGATTGCTTATCCCGTGTTTGAGTATGTGTATATATATCACGTGTTCATTAGCATATTGTATTATATGTATACATATATATACAAGTGTCTACTTAACCATTTTTGTATTGAAAAGAAAAATTTTGCCTTTATGAGTCAAAACTTTTCCCTTTTGGAATGGAGGTGTAATGGGAAAAAAAAAAGCCACTAGATGGCAGTATTGACAAGTTTTTTTGTTAAGCCCAGTCTGGAGCAAGGTTCGGCATGTCCTGGGCATGCCTCAGAGGTGGCTGGACAAGAGTATATGAGGAGAAAAATTGAGAGTAGTTGGAGAAATTGCAAGGAGAAATTGTGGAAGGATACATTTGACCAGACCTGTCACTCTTTTCAAGACCTGTGAAGCTTTTTGTGGATTTTTGCCTGTGTTGGAGCATTTTCCTGTCCCAGGACATCGCAACATAGCAGCCCATCTCAATTACCAAGGGACTGTAACTATCTTTTTTTTTATTTCAATCTTGGTCAGTAGGGTAGAGTGTAGATTAGTTCTAAGCGTTTGTTTAATTAAATCTGTTGAAGTTTCAGAATTTTGTCTGTCATCCCTTGCTGTCCGTGACGTCACACCAAATTGACGCCATAACAAATTGGGGCCATAACACACTGTTACGGCCGATTTCCAGCTTTACCTCAAACATGGATATACACTCGCTGAAAATATGGAATCAGTTCAGATGTCATTTTTCACTTACAAATCTTTCACTTTTAGCACCACTTCAAAGACACTGTATGTTCACTCCACCTATCACAGATGAGGTATTTAGCATCTGGTCTAAACATGGAATAAGGTCATTGTATGATCTATTTAGTGACAATGTTTTTAGCTTTTTTGAGCAACTGGTACAAAAATTCCTTGTCCCTAGAACCCATTTCTTTAGATAACTGCAACTCAGAAATTTTGTATCCTGTAATACTGACCTTTTTCCCCTCATGTCCACCTCCATCTCTTTTGGATGATCTTTTCAATCTCAGACCAGGTGCAAAACAGTTGTTGAATACCTATAAGCTGATGTCTCTGGAATCACTCGAGAAAAAATGGGAGGAGGATCTGGATCAACAAATTTCAGAGGAACAGTGGCAAAAAATGATTAACAGAATTTATTCGGCCTCTATATGTCTTAGACATGTCGTAGTTCAATTCAAAATAGTACATCGTCTGCATTGGACTAAAAAAAAGACTGTAAAGTTAGGGCGGATCTTGACTCGAAATGTGATAGATGTGGACAAGGACCTGCTACTCTGGTACGCATGTTCTGGATATGTCCAAAATTGAACAGCTTTTGGGAATCTATTTTTCATCATTCGACTAAAACTTATAACACTTTATTAAAACCATGTCCCCTCATGGCCCTGTTCGGGGTGATTCCAAGAGACATCAGTCTGATTAAGCTACAAGCCAACATGAGAGCTTTCTGTACTCTCATTATTAGAAGGATGATATTACTAAAATGGAAGGAATCAATGCCACCTGTATATGGACACTGGGTGAGAGAGGTCATGTACTATATCCAACTGGAAAAGATTCGATATACTGTAAAAGGGTCAACTCAGAAGTTCTTTGATGCATGGCAACCTTTCTTAGCCCACTTTGAAACTGTAAATGTGGATGAAATTATATTTTAGGGTGTAGTGTGAAAGCATGTACGTATATGTGTGAATGAATAGATCTGTGTGTGTGTGTGTGTGTGTTTGTACATGTGCGTGTGATGGCAGTGTGTGTATGTGTGTGTCTATGTTTATTTACATATATTTACTATATTATTTATATAATATTACTTTTGTCAATTCGTTTTTCTCTTCTTGGGGGGATAGTTAATGTAAATGTTTATGTGTTGGTTTTTTTTTTTTTTCAAAATATAAATAAAAAGACTTTGTTCAAAAAAAAATCATATCAGCGCTGAGTCACTAGCATTTCTATTGAATTTGTGCTTTGCAAACAAGCAATACCTCAAATGAAAGAGGAAAGTCCACAGAATCCAACAATATAAGGCTTGTCATTTTAAACCAACACCACACTCAAAGAACAGCAGGAATACACTTTACAGTCCACAGAAATGAGCAAAAAAATTTTCTTAACTCTGATATTTTGTAATAAAAAACTGTTAGAGGGTAATCTGCGCTTGCTATTGTTAGCTCAGTGTGTCCGTGTTATAACAAAACTAAATTTACCAGTCTCCAAGCATGTTTTTTTCCCGGGGCATTGCTTCAAAGATCTCAGCTCCTCAGCATTCAGCTTGCTTGCAATGTATTTTCCCTCTGTGATTAGCTTCTGATGCTGTCAGTAAGACCTTGCCGTTAGCCATTTGATTTTACTGGTTCTAATGTTTCCGACAAGCTCTAAATCACCTTAATTGCACAAACCTAGCCTGAGTTAGAGTCTTGCATTCCCAGTGCGTCAAACTTAGTCCATGGGCCATTCGCATGTACTTAAATAGCACAACAATATAAATGCTTAACTGGTTTGTTTGTGGTATTTTCGGTATAATTATCCACTAAATATTCAACAGTCGTTTTCAAAGTTGTTTTCTGACAAAATCTTTGTGCCATTCCGCACAAAAGTACAAGTGACGTGTTTTCTTGACTCATTCGTTATATTGGCAATTTGACTCCCTGCACTCAGTGAACTGACGTAGCCTAGTGGTTAGGATAAAGCGCTGCATCCCAGGCAATGAGGGTTCAATTTCTAATGTAGATATGTATGTTTTTTGGCATTTCTAGCATTTTATGTGTATAAATAATTGCTGGGGTTTTTGTTCTTTTTACTTTTTTTCACCATTTTTTACATTACCTTCGTACTTATAATTGTATTTATTTGCTTTTTTTAATAAATCTGCTCCAGTGGAGTCAAACTTCATTTTCTTTATATATATTATTTTTGAATGGGAAATTGTAATAAAAATTTTAAAAAATTTAAATTCTAAAAATTAAAAAGTGGTTCTATTTGGATGGAATGTATGCCCGTTGTGACATATAAGTGAAATTACAGGAGTTTACAATTTAGTACCTGAAAATATTAAATGGCACAGTGTCAGCTTAGAGAGGCCACCTAGACATTCCCGAACTAAAAGCTCTCTAATTTTACTCTGATTTACTTGGTTAGAATAAACTTTGGCACAGATAATGGTGAGATTCTGTGCTGTAATTTTTATAGGGGTGCAACTGAATAATTTTAAGACAGATAAAAGTAAAACTTTGTTTGGTGCAAAAAAGATGTTTCATTTATTCAGTATTCCATGTTCATTTACTCTGACTCAGTGACATATACATTGATTTTTTTTTTTTTTTTTTCACCATGACAAAAATTTCCAAGGTGTTACCTTTATTATGATACCAAAATCATTCGAATCGACCAATCCATTGCAGAGATATAGCAATTTCATTTTGGGCATGTCATTTTCAAGCCAGGGGCTCAGAGCTTATGGGGTTTATATCAAAACCATTATGCAAGCACACAGAGCCAAAATCATAATAATGCCACTGTCCAAATACTCATGGATCTGACTGTGTCCATTCTGATTTCTTGCATTGTGCATGTAAATGAATTCAGCAAGACAAAATCAGTATTTTAATACATGAACAAGTATTGGTTTCACATTAGTATAAATAGATCAACTAGACAGTCCGTCGCCCACTGGTCAACGTGTATCCCAGGACCCCTACAGCAATTGTCCCCAAAATCATTAGGCTTTGTGACCTTACCACACACAAGGCCCACGCCAGGTATGAAACTAATTAGTTAAAATTTGTGGCCTGTAGAGCGCTTACAAGAGCACATCGTCACCGACAACGGAACACAATTCACGTCAGAAGAGTTCAAAACCTTCATGCAGCAAATTGGAATTCATCATTCCACCAGTGCTCCAGGCCACCCCGCCACAAATGGCCTTGCAGAAAGGTATGTGCAGACCTTCAAAAGTGGAATGAAAAAGCTGGCACACACTGCACTGGATGTGGAGGACAAAGTCTCCCTCTTTTGGCTACAGTACCGCACTATCCCGAATTGTACTACAGGTGAATCGCCTGCTGACCTATACCTGGACAGACAGGTCTGACAGGCTGACAGGTCTTTCTCTGTGAATGACTCTGTGTATTTGAAAAACACCACTGGCTGAGGAAACAAATGGATTCCAGGAGTGATTGCGGAGCAAACAGGACCAGTGTCCTACAAAGTCCAGGGAAGGGATTCAGATGATCTCCATGCCTTGGGTAGGTGACATCTGAGGTTCCGAGTCAATGATGATGGACTTGATCGGGGCATGGACTGCAACACCGAAACACCTAAACAGCCCGGTGTACTCCAGGAGGACACAGCAACGTGCACTAAGCCAGTGCATGTTGTCAGTGCAGAGATGCCAGCAGCATCTCAAGGCCCATGACGGTCATCCAGTTCAGAGTTCGGAGACTGCCTGAACTTTATGACCTTTAGGACACTCACCCGTTTACAAAAAAAAAGAAAAAGAAGTGTTTGTTCTGTTAAAAAAAAGAAAATGGAAAACGACTGTTCGTCTTAAGAGTTATGGTAAAAATGCGGACTGTTTGAATCTTGAAGATATTTTTGGACATTTAAAGAAAAAAGAGAGACTGAGACCCCTGTTTTAAAAACAATGATGCAAGTTTGTCTTGGGGTATATTAAAAAAAGCATTGTACAAACATGATTTGCTATTTAGGTTTGTCATATTTGGAAACAAGACACTAGTTATTTGATCAGTTAGGACTGATTGTCACGACCACTTTTTTTTTTAGGGGGAAGGTTATGTGATATATTGAGCATTTGAGTTATTTTAGTGCTGCAGTTGTGCCATAGTTGTAGTCAATGCAGAAAGGCATGCTGGGACATGGGGTACTCTGACATCGACTCATGTTCAGTAAAAAGTGCAGGCTACCTGTTTAAAAGCATTTTCGTTTCTTGAGTATTATTGAATACACCACACTACTTATTAATATCAGGATAACGATACAAACAAACACAAAGCCAGCTTGGTTTTTAAAATTTTTTTAACTTAAAACATGCATGTACTCAACTACGCAAGCCCAAACAACTGTATCTTTCCCATATCCCTGAGCAGTACAAAGACAGTAAGGCAAACAAGATTAAATCCGTGACTTGCCTTGTGAAAGTGGTGGTCACTCTTCCATCACAAGTGGTGCCGTTCTCAAATAAGCACACTCAGCAGTCCTCTATTCGGCTTGTTTCTGAAAATTGTGAAAGTCTTAAAGAAATCTCTCAAGTTCAAGCAAGTGCAAAGACCGAGAACCAGCCTGAAATGTTTTTATAAGAAACCGAACATTTCTCTCCGTAACCAATTTCTTTGTCATATATTGCCTGTTCATGTGCATGTGTTGGAGCAGGAGGCCAACACCCAGGGATCCACTCGGTTTCATGTGTTGCTGTAGGAGGCCAACTAAAGGAGAAAACCACTGAATTATACTGAATAATTAATACCTGAGAACTGTTGCTCTGGCTCTTATTTAACTAAACAGCTGCAGTGGAGCCCATTCAAAATGTGCCTGTTCGGTACAGGCCGAGTTTTTGGCTGCTACTGCTGCTTGCAGCTGTCTTGAGAACCGCTCAGCCAAACAACTTCTCACTGGACACTGCATTTCAAAAGGTCCTCAGCAAGCCAGGTGTGAAATCAATTGAATGAGTGAATGTTGATAAATTCAAAGGTCATACATACATACATACATACATACAGACAAGAGAAACCTCCATTTATAATTAGCTATGGGGTCACAAAAAAAATGAACCATAAACTGCATGAGTCTGAAAGACAGTCAGTCCTCTTTCTTTGGCCCCAAGTTCCTTGCCTTGACATCCTCAGTTTGTCAATGTCACTTGACAAACTTTTGACTCTGTGTCAAAAATCCCTGGGATTTTCTCAGCTGCTTTGTCCCTGGAACCACAATAAAAGAACTTGGCCAACTTCTTGTTGGTGGCAATGATGAGCACAGGACTAAGTGAGGCGTAACAGGTGGCAAAGAACATGCGTGTGTCCAGCACGGCCACATGCAGGTTGGGGACCGAGAGTGAGTAGAACCTCAGAACATTGTCCAACCCAAACAGCAGCACATATGTGCTCACGAGCAGCAGGACGGCACGCGATGCCTCCTCAGTCTTCCTGCCAGCTCCCTGGAAGCTCTGAACCTGCTGACGGTGCTGATGCAGGACGAGCATCACATACACTGCCGCTGTCACCATCAAGGCCAACAAAGAAGAAGTCACGTATGATGTACACCACACTATTACCCATGTAAGACACTGCGGTTGGAAATACCACAATGCAGAACTCTACATTAAGGGTGAACTTTGGAATGGTACTGTTGAAAGGAAAAGCTTGACTATAGAGAATGGCAGCAGGGCTGATGATGAAACTGAGCCCATAGAGGCAGATGATAGTATGGGGGAGATGGCCAGGAAGCCAGCGTTTCAGCCAGGTCCAGACAGGTGTTGACGGTGCCATGACCACACACTGGTAAGTGCTCAACAGGGCAGTTATGGTGATAGACAAGGAACGGCCAACCCAATATACAAAGCCGATTGTTTTACAGACTTGACTGCTGAACAGAGGGTTGATGCCTGAAGCTGTCAGAGCCTGAGGAATACCCTGGCACAGCGTCACCAACAGGTTGGCAAAGACCAGCTGGCTGAGGATGAACTCGTTGTGCGGCATGCGGCCCTGTGCAATAAATACATGGCAGAAGTGCAGGAGGGCTCCCAGATTACCCGGGATTCCTACCATAATCAGACCAACGAAACCGGCTGCTTTCAGTGCCAGACGCACCTCCATTTGGCCCTCAGGTCTGTCTATGGGGAGAAAACAATAGTGCATTAAGCAGACCATAGTGACTAAGATAAGATTGCACCTAATGTTAGATCCAAAGCCTTGGTTAAGATAAAAAGCCAAACAATTTCCTGTGAAAACAAGAGAACAGAGGGGAAATTTATTTTCTTATACAACCCCAATTCCGAAATAGTTGGGATGAAGTGTAAATTGTGAATAAAATCAAAATGCAATGGCTTTCAGATCACATGAGCCAATATGTTATTTACAATAGAACATAGATAACATTTCAAATGTTGAAACTGAGACATTTTACATTTTTATCCACAAAATTAGCTTATTTCAAATTTTCTGGCTGCAACAGGTCTCAAAAAAGTTGAGACACAGGTAAAAAAAGGGCTGAAAAAGCATTTAATATATAAGAGAATCAGCTGAAAGAACATTTTGCAAGAAATTAAGTTAACTGGCGTTAACTTGGCTATAAAAGGGATGTCTTAGAGAGGCTGAGTCTCTCAGAAGTAAAGATGGCCAGAGGCTCTCCAACCTGTGAAGGCTTGCGTAAAAAATTGTGGATTACTTTAAAAACAATGTTCATCAGCGTCAAATTGCAAAGGCTTTGAAGGTTTCATCATGACAGTGCATAACATCATCGAAAGGTTCAGTGAAACTGGAAAAATCTCTGTGCATAAGGGACAAGGCCGAAGATCTCTACTGGATGCCCGTGATCTTCGGGCCCTCAGACGCCACTGCATCACTCACCGGCATGATTCTGTCATTGACATTACTAAATGGGCCCAGGAATACTTCAAGAGACCACTGTCAGTAAACACAGTCTGCCGTACCATCCACAGATGCCACCTAAAACTCTATCATGCAAAAAGGAAGCCATTGTTAAGCATGATACAGAAGCGCCGCTGTGTTCTGTGGGCCAAGGCTCATTTTAAATGGACTGCAGCAAAGTGGCAAAGTGTCCTGTGGTCAGATGAGTCCAAATTTGACTTTCTCATTGGAAACCATGGGCATCGTGTTCTTCGGGCTAAAGAGGAGAAAGACCACCCCTCCTGTTATCAGCGTTCAGTTTAAAAGCCAGCATTTCTGATGGTATGGGGATGCATTAATGCATATGTTGTGGGACACTTGCATGTTTTAAAAAGCACCATGAATGCTGAAAGGTATATAAAGGTTTCAGAGCAACATATGCTCCCCTCCAGATGACATCTATTCCAGGGAAGGCCTTGTGTATTTCAGCAGGACAATGCAAAACCACATACTGCAGCTATTACAACAGCATGGCTTCGTAGTAGAAGAGTCCGTGTGCTTAACTGGCCTGCCTGCAGTCCTGATCTTTTACCGATTGAGAGCATTTGGAGCATAATTAAACGAAAAGTCCTTCAAAGGAGACCCAAAACTCCCCAGCAGCTGGAAGCCTGTATTAAACAAGAGTGTGATCAAATTCCAATGGCTAAACTCAAGAGACTTGTCTCCTCAATGCCCAGACGCCACCACTCTGTGTTAAAAGAAGAGGGGATGCTACACCATGGTAAACAGGCCCCTGTCCCAAATTTTTTGAGACCTGAAGCAGCAATCAAATTTGAAATTGAGCTCATTTTGTGGATAGAATTGTAAAATTTCTCAGTTTGAATAGTTGCTATTTTATCTCTATTCTTTTGTGAATAAAATACTGGCTGGTGTGATTTGAAAGTCATTGCGTTTTGATTTTATTCACAATTTACACTTCGTCCCAACTATTTCGGAATTGGGGTTGTAAATGTATGACACTTTTTAAGTCAAGGAGAATAGGAAACTGTCTTGTTTCTCCTCGAATCTGAGTCAAAAATGAAATATCACTGGAAAATAGATTTATTTTTCATTAACCTGATTCTTATTTCTGACATTTGCTTTGTAAATTGGACAGATTTGTACTGCTCCAGAGCAACTGTGGACAGATGTTCTAATAGCAATTATTCTGAATAGATACCTATGTATTGCTGATACATTTTGAAAAGAGAAACAATTTAAACTTCAAAGCAGTACTGAGGGAGATGTAATTCCTTACCTTGTGCAGCAGACAGAATGGATGAACTCCACTTTGGAGCTGAGATTTGTTTTACATTTATAATTTTGTGTCCTCTTGTTCCAGCCCAACTGGGACCAAGTTAATTTATAATTCATTGTCTCATTTAATAATTACAATTGAACCCATGTGCATCACTCATGACCATATAACATGCTGCATAAGGTTCTGTTTCTGGCAATTCAATGATTAAGGTTTTTTAAGGAGTGTTCTTACCCATGGCAGTACATGCTTTTGTCAAATTAAAAAATAGTGAAGGCCATTCTCTTCTCTCAGTTACATATCCATTGTAGAGAAAAGACTCTGTCCACGCTCATGCAGTAGAAGGTACATGTTTAGTTTTTGGGACTGGTGGAGATGTTAGTCGCTGAACTCTGAAGCAGTCAAGAGCATACAAATCTCTTCATGTGGAAAAGATGTACTTATGACATAAAACAAACTAATTTACATGAGACTATTGTGAATTTACCACATTGTGATGGTGAAAGTTTTTGGAATTGTATTACAGTGCTTTCGTATATGCACGAAAAAAATTAAGTTTGGACAATGACAAATTTATTTTAGCTGTCTATCGCAGAAAATATAAGTTGAAATTATGGAGCTCAAAGTGCACACTTTCAAATTTAATTTGAAGGCATAAATCCAAATTGGCTGAATTATGGAGCTATCACAGCATTAAAAGTAGTTGGGCCATTGCCTTTAAGGCCCTCTGTCCCAGTGGTAGTGAGGGAGACTTGTGAGTATGAACCCCTCAGTTCTCTTTAGCTCTGAAACGAGTCACACAATGTGAGCTCCATTCTGCTTTCACGATGGCTCTATTCCGCTTATTCTTTTCCATAGAAAACAAAATTATATCATGTTTAACAACTGAAGTCAACCTTGACTTCAAAGATAATATATTCAACCTAACCAATATAAATAATTATCATTTTGATACCTTTCCAACTTCTCAAATAATTTAGTATCCATATTTTGAAGAAAAACTATTTCAATGTCTTTGTATCAATAAACAACAAGAACAGAATACATTTTTGTGCTGTCACAAAATGTCCCTTCCACACAAACATACGAAGAATAAAATAAAAGTGCTTATTCCGTTAAAAGCATACTTTTTCCTGTTAATTTCAGTTTATTAGCATCTCAAAGTTATTTTGTTTCTGTTGGGAAACAGGACAAAATCCCTTTAATTCAATCCACTTAGTTTCACTCAATTACATACCCATCCATCCATTTTCCGCCACTTAACTGGGGCCGGGCCCCAGGGGTCTCCTTTCTAGCACTCTGGCATAGACATTTCCTGGGTGGCTGAGCAGTGTGATCCCCCTATAATTGTAGCACACCCTCTGGTCCCCGTTTTTAAAAATGGGAACCACCACCCCAAGTTTTCCAGTCCACGGGTGCCGAACCAGACATCCACGCGATGTTGAACTGGCGTGTCATCCACGACAGCCTAACAACATCTAGGGCCTTCAGCATCTCAAGACGAATCTTGCCCATCCCTGGTGACTTGCCACTGCAGACTTCCACCAAGGAAATGGGCAATGACTCACCTGAGTTCTCTGTCCCTGCCTGCTCAATGGAGATTGTGTCTGCTGGATTCAGGGGTCCCTCAAAGTGCTCCTTCCACCGCAGTTCCCCATCCCTTTGAAAACAGCCTGGGCAAAGCCCTGCTTCCCCTTCCATGAGTGGTCTGATTGTTTTCCAGAACCTCTTTTAGGCCACCTGAAAGTCCTTCTCCATGGCCCCCCAAACTTGTCCCAAACCCGAGTTTTTGCTTCAGCAACTACCGCAGCTGCAGTCCTTCGAGCCTGCCGGTACTGGTCTAGCGAGTTGGGGGTCCTTCGGGCCGACAAAGCCCGAAAGGCAACCTTCTTCTGTTTGACAGCCTCCCTCACCACTGGGGTCCAGTAACGTGTCCTTGGGTTGCGGCCTCGACTGGCACGGACAGCCTTCAGGCCACAGCTCTTCCACAATGGATACTTTGAACAGGGTCCACTCGGACTTCATGTCCCCAGCCTCTCCGGGAATATGGGAAAAGGTCTTCCGGAGGTGTGAGTCAAAAATCGTCCAGACAGGGTCCTCAACTAAAGGTTTCCAGTCGACCCTCAAAACAAGTTTAGGCTTCCTAGATCTGTCTGATCGTCTTCCTGCCAAAACTTCATTTCAACAGTTTGTCTTCAGAAACATACAGCTGCAGATCTGATGACGCAATTCCAAAATCGATCATCAACCTTTGGCCATGGGTCTTCTGGTACTAAGTACACTTATGAACACCCTTATGCTCGAACATGGTGTTTATTATGGAAAATCCATGACTAGCACAGAAATCCAATGACAAAGCACCATCCGGGTTTACATCAGGGGGGCCGTTCCTCCCAATCACTCCCCTCCAGGTATCTCCGTCATTACCCACATGAGCGTTGAAGTCTCCCTAGTAGAACTATGGAATCACCAGTAGGAGCCTTTTCCAGGACCCCACTCTACGACTCCAAGAAGGCTGGATACTCTGAACTGCTGTTTGATGCATAAGCACAAACAACAGTCATTCCCCTCTGCAACCTGCAAACGAATTGCAGGGACCCTCTCGTTCACTGGAATGGACGACACTCAGCTAAGGGGGCACAAGTATCCTCATGCCTGCTCACCGTCTCTCACCAGAAAAGGAGAAAGTCCAACCCCTTTCAAGGAGCGTGGTTCTGGAGCCAGAGATGTGCTTAGAGGTGAGTCCAACTATATCTAGCTGGTACTGCTTAACCTCCCGCACAAGCTCTAGCTCCTTCCCTACCAGTATGGTGATATTCCATCTCCCAAGAGCCAGATTCCATGACCGGGGCCCAGAACGCTAACGGCTTTCGCCCATGTCTGCCACCTGGTCTACAATGGACCTGACCCCTACTGCTCTCCCTGAGGGTGGTGGGCCTGCGTGGAGGCTGCTCCCCGTAGCCTCTTCTGGCTGAGCCCAGAGCACCACGTGTTCTCCTGCGAGCTCCCCTCCCTGCCCTGGCTCCACAAGGGGGCCTCGGTGTCCCTAATCCGGGGAGATTCTTACTTTTTTTGAGGAGCTCTTGAGGAATTTTATTTTCTTGATGAATAATATAGCATTATTCTAATGAAGTCAAAGGGCTATTTTTTACATTTACCGCCTACCCGGAAATAGTTCGGTCACTAAAAAATGGACTTTAAATAGCCAGCCCCACTTCTCAACTTCAACTTACCTGCTCCCTGTGAAGTGACAGTCAACTAGTCCCTGGTCCCAATAATGTCTGGCCTTTGCAACAACCACCAATAATATAGGCACCAACGTTATTTTACCACCGCATGATTAGAACCACTGTTCAGGAAAACCTGTGCAGGATGAAGTTTTCCTGTCATGCTTTTATGAGATCCAATATGTGGATCACACCCACAATATGGGAGCAATATCAAAGCTTACCTTGAACAAAAGGAAAAGAGGGATAAAAATTTGTTAGTAATGGGTTAAAGGTCCCCTATTATGCTGATCCTTCTTTTAATACATACATGTCATGCTATAATGTTGGATGTCCATACTCAACCTCTGCAAAGTTTCGAAACATAAGATACAGTTGTTTTGCCTTAATCCGAGAGCGTGATTTCTTGAACACGATTTCCTCTCTGAACAGCTTGTCCCGAGATCTACATGAGATTTTGGCAAAACCTGATGTCAGGTTGTTGCGTCCAATCAGGACAGACCTGGCCAGAGCCAATCACGGCGCTGGACCTGCCCACCTCGGAATCTATTCTACCAGACCCAAACGAGCACAAAACATTTAACGTGTAGATTTATCAGTATGCCTCCCAAAGCTGTTTGTACGTGTTTTTCTGAATGCGAAAAAAAAGCACAAATTTTTTCTCTTCCAAGAGTCGATGCCACCAGAAATCAGTGGGTAGCCGGCGGCAAACAGCCATACTCAAAGGGAACGTTAGATATTTGTGCTCGGAATTTCACCAAAACAGCTCTTGTCAATAAAGAATAATTTGATGCTGGATATGCGTCTCAGCTGCTCCTCAAACCTGGGGCAGTTGCATCGATCAAGTAACGATATAACATCAAATAATGTAAGTGAAACTAACGTGTTACGGGTGGCTAGCAGGACTGCTAACGCTAGTTAGCACTAACAACTGGCCTCAAACGCAGTCTTTGTAAAATATCTGAAGATAAGGTCTGGATTGGTTCCAACTGTCCGTGACTCAACAACAGATGCGGAAGCTGTAAGTTTTACCATTTCGTGTTGCTTAACAACATAAGCCTACCTAACGTGATAGCCTGTTGAATGTGGCAGTAGCACTGCGGCTAACATAGCTAAGTTATTGTTGTTAATGTTTGTGTCCTCAATATGCAAGAATAAATAATATCAGGAGACATTCAACAGAAGGTGTGTGAACATAAACCTCATTTGAAGCTAACTTTTTTGTAATTTGGATGCTTAGTACAACTGTTCACGATAACGGAACTTTCTGTCTGTAAAACCTGTATTGCAGGGTAACGTTTGTCTCTGTCATTTTTATAACTGCTCGGTTACTACCGCATGTTAGTTTGCGTTCCGTGCTACTTAGATAATTCTCCTGTTTAACTTATATGCGGTAATTCAGATTGGTATGCTTGTGTTGCTTTGGTTAGCCTCAAGGTGGTAGTTTCATCATAAAGTTATCTGACCATACCTGCTACAGTTGAAGCTAACCGGAGAGATGTTGTGCGTGTCTGCAAAGTTGGGCTGATAAAGCTGCAGTTAGACCAGATGTAGGCTTTGCAGAGCTTCAGCTACGTGTTTGGGTTTGTTCACTGCTGCTGTGAAACGATCATTTTACTTATCCATGACCGGGGTCAGCCAGGTACTTTGCCATGGTGTGGTCTAGCTCTCTGATCTTACCGCGATGAAACGCACTATAACGTGTGTGGTAGTACAAACAATTTCTCTGCATTGCCGTGGCGGAATTTCATCCACCTTTGAAAATTGTTCTGGCTTATAAAAAGCCGAAAAAAGTGGAGGTCGGATACAGATTTTTTTGTCTGATAGAAGTTATTGCTCCACATAAGCAACACTTACACCATTTTTGTGTTTTTTCCAAGAACTCATTTAGTAGCTTGGTGTCGAAATTGTTTCTTTTTGGTAGAAATGGTTAACGGGAGCTTTTAGCAAAGTTTGTTCCGGATAGCTAAGTGGGTGTATAACATGACTTTATAACAGTGCAGCTGCAACCACATGCATGCATGGCAAGACAGTTCGAGCAAAACACTAAAATTTCAACTTGCCACTCATTGACATCCTGCTGTAAACGTTGCTGCAACACTTCTCCTCCCGTTTGGGGTTGGATTCGGGATCAAACAAGTACGGTCTTACAGCAATAGATGCCGCAGAGAGCTGTCCTGAAATGCCTGCCATCTTGGTATCCTGGTTTCTCGGGTCAGCACTCTCCCCCAGAATCGAAGCGGCCAAGCAGCCAATCAGAGCAGCGCCTCATTAACATAGCCTACCCGCCCACTCAAAACAGCTCATGTTTCAGGCTGGCACAGACAGGGTGAGAGAAGAGGTCTCAAAAGGCATTGAACATTAAATATCTTGTCTTTGTAGTGTACTCAATTATATATAGGTCGAAAAGGGTTTGCAAATCATTATGTCTCCCCCCTCAGAGGGAGAGCGGATACATATTCAGGGTTCCCGCTGCCGCTCGTCACTCTCATCACTGACGAAAATTGAGACCATAGTGACGAAAGAAAAAAAGCTCAAATCGCCACTTTGGCGAATTGATTTGTAAAGTGACAAAATATTATTTTAATAAAAACCAAATTCCATTTTTCTCCACATTTTCTTCCCTCTATTTTAACCCCAGTATTTCCCTTTTCCCGCATCCAACTCAAGTGCGACTATAAATCAGAGCGCGCCATGCCGACCGTGGCTCATTAGCATAAATTATGCAGCCATCGAACATCTGCTTCTTTCCTGCCCACATCGAGCGGCCTCGCCCCCAGGTGTGAGCTGGCAGATACATGTATCTACTGCCTATGAGTAATGCATGGATAGGAATGAAGTTCGTTGCTATGGTAGCTGTCACTCTCAGTAGACGCATGGTATACGGGTACGCTGTTTGTCAAGTTGCACGCTGAAATCATGGCCAAACAGTCTCGGCTTTTTGGCTTTTCAAAACCATCATCTGGGGATACAGCAGATGAAGATACACAGTTGCCAAGCCAGACCAACGATGTGCAGTGCCAGGCATCGGGTAGTATGGGGACCAGTGGTGGTAAACGGAAGGCAAGTGAAAACGCAGTATGTAGAGACAAGCGCCTAAAAGTTGCAACGTTTAAGCCCGAGTAGAAGGAGAAATATCCTTGGGTTTGTCATGATACCGCTAAGGACAAACTGTTTTGTGACTGGTGTTTGGATGCTGGCAAAGTTCATTCATCCACGCGGGGTGCATCACTGCTTAGCGATAATATAACCAAACACCAGCACATCGATGACCACGTGGATGCAAAGTCCAAGCGTTTACAGGCAGGCTCTATAGATCGTGCTATCGAGAAGGGCCGGGAGTCTCAGATGGATGCTACTATGTATGCACTGCGTACTGTGTACTTTCTTGCTCAAAAAAATCGCCCTAATGATGACTTTGGTGATTTAGTTGACTTCCAAATTATGCAGGGCGTGTCCACACTCAAGGAACTGAAAGTGCATTCTAACACAAGCTATTGTCATGACAGCTCTGTTAAAGAGTTTCAGAGGGCACTTTCCAGGGACAGTTGTTGTAGATGATTTTATGCTGGGGTTCATGTGTTTCTAGGACTTGAGGGGACAGTGGTAAGATTGTAATGGGATAATCCAGTATTGACATTTTTTTTGTTAAGCCCAGTCTGAGCTAGGTCAACATGACCAGAGTGGGCAAAAAAGTATATAAGGAGGAAAATTGAGAAAATGAAGTTTGATCATTTGGAAGGATAATTTGACCAGACCTGTCACCAGGTTTTTTGTCGATTTTTGCCTGTGTTGGAGCATTTTCCTGTCCCAGATAAGATACCCCATCTCAATTACCAAGGGACTGTAAATATCTCTTTTTTTTTTGAATTAGATTGGATTAGTTCAAAGTGCTGTTAGGCTATCTATGATACAACATACAGTTGTTAAGATTTTCACAGATTATAAAATTGATCTCACTAAATGTGTTGTTGTGGCCAGTGACGGAGCATCAGTAATGGTGGGAATCAGGTCGGGGGTTGTAACTAAACTGAAGCAGCTCTGCCCTTTCCTAGTTGCTGTACACTGTATAGCACTTCGTTTGAGCCTTGCTGTGTCCCAGGCAGCACATTCAGTACGGTACCTGGATACATATCAGGAGACACTGAATGGTATTTTTAAGTACTACCATGACTCCCATCCCAGACAGAAAGTGTTGAAAGATATTCAGACAGTTTTTGAACAGGCAAAAATTAAATTCAAGGAGGTGTTTGATACAAGGTGGTTGAGTTTTGAGGGTGCAGTCCAGGCTGTTTTGACCAATCTGAAAGCCCTGATCACTGCACTAATTGCTGATAAAAACCAGACCCTCTTGAAGCAAATTGCTACCTATGAATTTCTAGCAGTGACCCATATGATGACAGATGTTCTCAAAATCACTGGAAGATTGTGCAGGGTCTTTCAGAAAAAGAACTTGGATTTTGCCTATGCAAAGCAGTCTTTAGACTCTCACATTTCAGCACTTTCTGAACTGTTGGATGGCCCTGGCCCTAATCTGCAGCGGTTTTATGATAGTTTGCCTGAGCAGGATCAAGATGGTGAGGTGGAAAGAGTGTTTCAGTGGGAAGGTCACGACATCAAAGACAGTAGGCCAAGGAGAGAGAAGTTTCAAAAGATCAAGGATAAATTTCTCAGAAGGCTAATTGAAAACCTGCAGTCTAGGTTCCCAGATAGTGGAGTCCTTGGTGCCTTCCTCATCTTTGACCCTGAGAGACTTCCCCCTCATGACAAAATTGGTGATTATGGAAAGGATGAAATCAAGGCACTTAATCTGCACTATGGACATATGAGAGGCGAGACTCCAGCCATTGCTGATCCTGATGTCTTAGTAACTGAGTGGTCTGTCTACAGGAACCAGATGAGTCAGGAGTTCAGAGGTAAATCCTTTAATGAAATGTGCGAGGTAGTTCTTGCTGAGAACTCTCCATTCCTTGATGATTTCCCACAAATCACCACACTGCTTACAATTGCCTTGACGGTCTCAGTTTCAAGTGTAGATTGTGAGAGAGGGTTTAGTGTTATGATTCTGATCTGTTCTGCTCATGTTCTGTTCATGTTTTGTATTGCCTTGATTCCATGCCATGTTTTGTTTCTGTTTATTCAAGCATTTCCTGCCATAGTCCAATTCCCCAGTTAGATTCTGCTCATTGTTTTGTATTTCACCATGCATTGCACTTTGTCTCCCCTGTCTGGTCTTGTGTTATGTGACAGCTTATTTCCCCTAGTATTGTGTGCCATGCTTTCAGGTGATTTCATGGTTTCTGGGTTTTCAATAGTTCCCTCTAATCTCGTTAGCTTCCTTCACCTTGCTTTTCTATATTACTAACCAATACTAACAGTTTGTTTTTGTTAAAGTTACTAACCTAGACTAACATTGTATATAATACTAACTTACTAACGAGCACTAGGGATTGTATAGCGGCACCTTACTAATTGATTAACAAGCTCTCAGCACTCGCCCTGTTCTAGTCTCCGCCTCTCACCTTCACTCAATCTACTTCGCTGTGTTTCAGCGGATCCTCCGCACCTGTTTAACTCTGTTCTGCCTCTCATTATCTGTGCACGTTAGAACTCCCTAACCGGAGCTGTGTTTTTGTCAATAGGCTGTCTCGTGATCCCTGTCCGCGTTTTGGCTTTTGCCAATTTCATGTGATTAGGCTTCCCCTTGTGTTTGCTCCTTCGTAATTAGTCTGATCCAATTCACCTGTCCCTAATCATAGCATGTGACTTCTCTTGTATGTATTTAAGCAGTCTTTTCACAGCAGTTCCCTGTCAGTACGTTGATCAATATTTCTTTGTGCAGAGCACCTTGTATGCCATTGAGTATTGTTTTTCTTCAACTGGTTTGTCCGATTACAATTCTTGCCATTGCCCTTTTTTGTACTGCTTTGTCTATTTGGATTTCGACCTATTTTTGTATGACCACGATTTCTGTGTTTGGATACCCTGTGTATGACCCTTGGCTTTGTTCATCGACTACGACCTTTTGCCTACCGTCTATGTACCTTTGCTCATCTGTCTTACTGGTTCTGACCCCTGCCTATCTAGTCGACACTGTTTTTGGATTTCGTATTGTGGCTTGGCAATTATGGTGTTTTTTGGCTTTGGCTCGGACCCCATTAAAGGCATACGTTTTTGGATTTCTGTCTCTCGCGAGTGGTTCCTGAACTGTACCTCACATTTAGTCAATATAACCTCATTAAAACACCAGTAAGAAGTCGTATGAATGTGAATGAAGTAAACTTGTTACTGCAGATTTCTCTTGACACACCCTCTGTTCAAGAGATGGAAAAGTTTGATTTCAAGAGGGCATTTCAATACTGGGCTAATCCTGCTAAGGCAAACTTTACAGGCAGAAGGATTTTGAGAGACTGGGCCTAAGGACTAAGAAGCCATGGTGGACAATGTTAGTTTGTTAGTGTGTGGAAGACTGGACTGTAATAGTGACAGTGGTGTCAAATCTTCATTTTTCACTTATGTCATTGTTTTATGAGGACTGCTGCTTTCTTGTGAAAATGACCAGTACTGTAATTAGCCGAACATGTTTCTGTTTCATCCAGGACCTGGTGTTGTTCAAAATGTTCTGTTTCAATTCATTTTTAATCTAATGTGATGAAAATCTGTCACTAAGTTTATATATGCTGTTTCTCAGGTTGGTGATATTTGTTATAAGTGCAATTAACTGGAACTGCTCTGCTGTATCCTTTGTTCTTGAAATAATCCTGTATTCCTTTTTTTTTTTTTTTTTTCCAAATAGAAAAATTCAATTACAAATTAAAACAAAAAGCAAATCTTCTATTTCTTTCCATTTGGTTGATTGGGACAGCCCAGAAGCCTCTTATCTTGTCTTCTTGTCAATGATCCCTGAAGGCGCTTCTTCTTGTCAGACTGACTTGGCAGTCAGCTAAACATTCTAAACCTGCTGCAATGAAACTCAAACTGAAACATGCATTTGGAAGTGTAACTGACAGCCAGGTCACTACAACAGCAATAAAACCTCAAAAGAGGATACCTACTTTGAAATAACAAATTTATTTAAAAGAACACTCTGCAAACACCTTGTCCCAAAGTATAATGAGGTCGTGTCCGTTGATGAAGCCCGTGGGACAGGACTGGAGTGACTAAAATGTGATGCCGGGGAAAAAAAGTGAAGAATCCCATTTATGGCAGAAAAATTATAGAGGAAAGGGAAGAATTGAAATCAAAACCCAGGGGGAACCCTGCATATTGTTTTAGGTTCGGTTCCCGTTCCAGTTAGCATTCGCGTTCCCACGTCGTTTCCAACACCGTTTGCATGATCCTAACGAAACTTTGCATACTTATTACTCGGGTCCTGAAGCGGTGCCTTTTGGTATGTGCCTGTCTGTCCGTCCGTCTGTCTGTCCGTCCGGATGTGATCCATTTTTGTCCGGAGCATAACTCCGAAACCGTTTGCATGATCTTAACGAAACTTTGCATACTTACTACTCAGGTCCTGCAGTGGCACCTTTCGGTTTGTGCCTGTCCGTTTGTCCGTCCATCCCCTGGGTTAGGCAGGGAAGGGGGCCGGGGGGAGATGTACGTTTTTACAAGTAAATACACATTCTAGTTGTATTCTGTTTTTATTCATGTTTTACACAATGTCTCAATTTCGTTGGAATTGGGGTTTTTAAATTGAGGAACATTTTTCTGAAATTGTTCCACAATTTTTAGAGGTAGTTTTTTGCAGATGAGTGAATCTGTCCATCTTTTTATTTCTGAGAGACTCTGCCTCTCTAGAATGCTCTTTTTATACCCAGTCATGTAACTGACCTGTTGCCAATTAACCTAAATTAGTAAAAAAATGTTCCTCCAGCTTTTTTTTTATTAGTACCACTTACTTTTCCAGCCTTTTGTTGCCCCTCTTCAAACTTTTTTGAGAAGTGTTTTTGCCATCAAATTCAAAATGAGCTTATATTTTTCATTAAATGGTAAAATATCTCACTTTCAACATCTGATATGTTGTCTATGTTCTATTGTGAATAAAATGTGGGTTTATGATATTTGAAAATCATTCTACAATTTATACAGCATCTCAACTTTTTTGGAATTGGGGTTGTATATTCAATTAGACATTGCATTTTAAATACTTTTCAATCTGGGTTTAGATCTGGTCACAGTACTATATCTGCTGCTTCTCTTGCTGTGAACAATATTGTTTGTTATCTTAGAGGTAGGCAACATTGAGCTGCCTTGTTTATTGACCTAAAAAAGGCCTTCAACACAGTCGATCATTCAGTTTTAGGAGATAGACTAGCCTTGGTTGGCCTGGATCAGAATTCCTGCAAAGGGTTCTCAAGTTATCTTTCAAATAGAGCACAATGTATAGCAGCAAACTCTATGAAATCATCTCCTCTGGAGGTGACTAAAGTGGTACCACAGGGCTCGATTTTAGGACCTTTACTTTTTACCTTGTATATCAATAACTTGGCCTCTTTTGATGATGGCTGTAAGGGGCACTTTTATGCGGACCATACAGTGCTTCATTCTGCTCCTTTTTCTTTGGCAGACAGCCTAAGCACTCACTTCTAGTGCTTAAATTAGTTTTAAATGTGGCAAAACCTACATGTATTCCTTTCTCTAGATCTCACTCATTGAGGGAAAATAAATTTTGAATTTACTCTTTGGATGGCTCTGAAATCGAGCGAGTGCTATCATACAAATACCTTGGGATATTTGACGATGGAAAGCTGTCTTTTAAAATACACATTGATGAATTGACCAGGAAGATAAGGCATAAAATTGGGTTCTTTTATCGAAATAGATTGTGTTTCTCACGTGATAACAGGAAGCTTTTAATGCAGTCTACCTTCTTGTCTGTGCTTGATTATGGTAATGTTATCTACATGCATGCTGCCCCTACCACTTTGAGAAAGCTTGAAATGGTCTATCATGCAGCACTTAGGTTTATTACTGGGGATCATTTCAGACCCATCATTGTTCTGTGTGTAAAGCTGTGGGTAGATAATCCCTTTCTTTTAGGAGAAAGCTGTATTGGCTTACTTTCATTTATGGAGCAATTCGACAAAGGTTACCAAATTATTGTACGTCTTTCAACAAATGGAGTTCTAGCCATTACCAAGCCAGGGTTCAGGACTGGTTGGTTCTCAAGGTCCGTAAAACTGAAATAAGAAAACCTGCATTTTGCTACTGTGCTCCAGGGAGCAAGTTTCAAGAGTCCTTTAAAATGAAATAATTAATCTCACTTCAGAAATTCAAAAAGGTGATGAAGGATTTAGAGGTTGTGGTCTGTGATTGTTTCAATTAATGTTGCCATAAATAGTATTGTTGTATGACGATTTTATTGTTAATTATTTTTGTATTTTGTCCTTATTTTATGGTAATGTAATGT
The DNA here is from genome assembly GCA_029692085.1 of Gymnothorax javanicus. Lineage (NCBI taxonomy): Eukaryota > Metazoa > Chordata > Actinopteri > Anguilliformes > Muraenidae > Gymnothorax > Gymnothorax javanicus. The sequence continues at coordinate 18,162,832 of CM056202.1, forward strand.
TTTTTTGTTGTTAAAAGGGCACTATTGCAAATGAAACTGATATCTCAATGAATTTCCCTGTATAAATAAAGGTTAAATAAAAACAGAAATAAACAGCAGTGCTTTTACTGAGTGAGTTAACATGACAGTCCTGTATCCAGTGAGTTTCTTGAAATTATGAGGGTTTGAAAGAAATCTCTCAAGTTCAAGTATGTTTGAAAGAAATCTCTCAAGTTCAAGGGTTTTGAAGGACCAAGAACCAGCCTGATTTTTTGAAAATGAAAAAACCTTTAATTTCTCTCTGTTATATTCATAATTTTAAGGAGTTTTCTGTTTATGGGCATGTGTTAAAGCAGGAAAGCACTGAAATTACTCAGAAATGCACTCACTTATATGTGTGGCTGCGACAACCCAAGTAAAGGAGAAAAACAATTTCTGTCAGTACTTAATCGTTGAAGTCTTGCTCCGGTGCTAACTGAAGTAAACTTATGCCCTTTCAAAATTTGTATGTTCAGATCGGACCAACTGCTTAGCCTCCAGTATCGCTGCTGGTAGAGAACCGGCGAGCCAAACAACTTCACGGTCAACAATGCATTTCTGTGGGTGCTCAGCAATACATCCATGAAGTCTGAAGTCCATGGGATGAATTGTTATCAATGAATTTAAGGACATACTTAGATACATAGATACAGTTCATATATATCAGGACAGTGGCACCTCCATTTATAGTTACATATGGGGCCACAAAATAATGTATCAACCAGCCCCAGCGCACAAGACTGTCAGTCCCCTGTCTTCGCACTCAAGTTTCTCTCCTTAACATCCTCACTTATGTCTGTGTAACTTGAGAAACTTTAAACTCTGTACTTCTTTGGACTTGATCTGCTGCTTTGCATTTGGAGCCACAGCTAAAGAACTTGGCTAACTTCTTGTTGGTAGCAATGATGAGCACAGGACTGATGGTGGCATAGCAAGTAGCGAAGAAGATGCGTGTGTCTAACACAGCCACGTGTAGGCGGGAGACTGAAAGTGAATAAAACCACAGTACATTGTCCAAGCCAAATAACAGCACATATGTGCACACGAGCAGCAGGACGGCACGTGATGCGTCTTCAGTCTTCCTGCCAGCTCCCTGCAGGCCCTGAACCTGCTGACGGTGCCGATGCAGGACCAACATCACATAAACAGCTGCTGTCACCATCAGGCCCACAAAAGTGAAATCATGTATAATGTACACCATACCATTGGCCATGTAAGACACGGCACTTGGGAATACCGCAATGCAAAACTTAAGGTTTAGGCTGAACTCAGGAATTGTGCCGTTGGCAGGAAAAGCCTCGCTATAGAGAATGGAAGCAGTGCAGATGATAAAGCTCAGCCCATAGAGGAAGGTGATGGCTTGGGGTAGGTGGCCAAGTAGCCAGCGTTTGAGCCAAGTCCAGCCAGGCGTTGATGGTGCCATAACCACACACTGATAGGAGCTCAAAAGGGAGGTTATGGTGATAGACAAGGCACGGCCAACCCGGTATACAAAGCAGATTGTTTTACAGACTGGACTGCTGAACAGCGGGTTGATGCCCGAAGCGGTCAAAGCCTGAGGTATACCCTGGCACACTGTCACCATCAGATTGGCAAAGACCAGCTGGCTGAGGATAAACTCATTGTGTGGCATGTGGCCTTGTGCAATGATAAAATGACAGAAGAGCAAGAAGGCTACGAGATTACCTGGGATTCCTACCACAATCAGACTAATAAAACCAGCAGCTTTTAGTGCCAGACGCACCTCCATATGGCCCTCAGGTCTGTCTGTGGGGAGAGAACAAGGATGCATTAAGCATGCAAGGATGCATGGACTGAGATGGAATGGCATCTCATTTTAGATCAAAATTCAAAGATAAAAGAAAGATATAATGCAATATATCTATTTTGCTCATTTTGAGTAAATCAGCTTTTTCTATGTTGGCGCTTATTGAAGTTTGTAGAAAAACACAAATTTTGACCATGAAAAAATACACCTTATAGTATGAATGTCTAAAAATTTTTTTTTTTTTTTCATTTTTTTCAAGTTTAAGAACCACAGGGCTATCACTCTATGGTATTATCTAAATTTTTGTAATTTTGACACTTGTTGCGTTTTGGAAACAAACACTTCAAATTGTTGTGGAACTGAGGGCAAATAAATTTTCAAATTTTTAATTGTATGCTGAGCCCCACATTGTCACTTTGACTACTAGAATTATTATCTGTGGTCATAGGCGCCATCTCTCGGGAATTGGGTTTCCTGCCCCCCAAAGTAAAAGATGGGGGAGCAATGACCCCCCCCATCCTGAAATGCTGTGGTTAGTGCCATTGAATTGGCACTGGGTATGTCAAATTCAGCCCTTTTTGCAGCAGCCCATTAAATGCTTGATTCCCAAACCATATAGCTATGGGAGAAGTGAGAACTTTTGACAACTCTGATTGGCCAAAAGAAATTGGCTGGCAAAAAAATTTGGTTTTTGCCCTAACTTTACTGGTAAGCTGTAGTCGATATGAACTTATCTGGTATCTTTTGCAGCAATTTTGTGCGTTCCAACTGTACTCTTATATTTACTTTATCAGCTAGCTGTAATAGGTACAAACTTAACTAACATTTTGCAGCACTTTTATGTGTCCCAACTGTACTTCTAGATGTTTGGGACGTTCGCAAGGAAGCTAGCTAGCTAGACTGTAACAACCAGCTTGTGAGGTTAGGGCAAAGAAGAGATCACATCATTTAAATATGACAACTCTTTACGAGGATTCTACTGAAATAACAATTGCAAGCTAACTAGATGGCTATATAATCGAAAGAGTAACATAATATGTGATAGCAATAGACGTGTTTTACTAAAATATCCTGACTACTCATGAAAAGATAGTGTACAACAAGCAGAGGAGTTTAACAACTAATTACAGAAACATGGAAATGTGAACACCCATGATATTGACTGACAGGCATTTGACTTCTCGTCACACTTCTGTGTATGTATTGCGTTTTGCCACATAATCACAACACAGATGGTTAATACCCGTACACAACATGCAGCAGTGGCAAAAGCCAAATGGGTTGCATAAAGACAAGCGGCAAATAAAACTGGCAACACAGTTCAATTTTTCATAAAATTCCCTGCACTGGTGTGCAGTCGTATATGCGTGATAAAATCGCTTCCAAAATCCCCCTTAGTCATTCCTCTGCGAGAAACAGAATCCCAAGGCTGCTATTCGCATCTGATTTTTTCAAGTTTTTAGACCACTGGCTGTGTAAACAAAGAATTTGATGGTCCTGCTATATTGGATTGAGGGCTGATAGGTTAAGGCATCCACTGTTCTGTCAGATCAGCATATAATAGCCAGTGGGTGCACTCAATTTGCTCCCAAAGGTCTGCTGTACAATCTGCGACACTCACATCATGAGTAAAAAAGAGCGAATTATAGAGGAATTTTTAAAGATGCGCAGGTACTACCTCCATGTCAAAGTCCATTTAATGACTTTTGCCCAAATTTTCTTGTTTTGCAGATTAGTAACTCTAACAGGTTTTTAATCGCTGGACTGCTAATAAGGTAAAAACATTGATTTCAGCTTATTTTAACAAATCTGCATCCATAGGACTGCATAATGAGGCTGAGGGGTTGTTGTGACACTATTTTAAATACTATTTTCGCATTCGTATTTGCATTATCAAGTGGCTTATTCAGAATGCTGAGTCCTAAAACTTTCAAATGATATATAGTCTTTCAATGTAGCGCAATATTTGATGGTATGAAAACACATCAAATATTGCGTTGAGGAATGACATTCATTTTTGCCTGATTAGTTATTGCCATTCACCCATTTCTTTTCATCAGAAGGAAACCTATAAATGAACAAATTAGGACAAGTTTCCTGATTATTACCACACATTCAAACACAACATTGGAGCATTTTGTCGTCCAGAAAATAGGCAAAAATTGCCCTGCATACAAAGCAAGCAGATTGGTACCATGAAATACTGTGACCTCTCAATGCTGACTTGAAGTTGGAACCAGTGTCTGTGCTACTACAGGCATGACAAATGTGCACTTATTCAGAAATATATCTAAATATAGTAATGAAATCCAATGAAAACAGGTAACCGTCAATGTTCTGAATGTCAAGCAAATGTATTTTATTTTTTGACAAATGTTCTAACATTGGCAATTGTTCTAACGAAAGTAAGTCTGTATTGACTCAACTATATTGCTGATACATTTTCAAATATATGATTCCACTGAAAGCAAAAGTATTTAAACTTTACCGCAAGACTGAGGGGGAATGTAATTACTTACCTTTTGCAGCAGATAGAAGGGATACATTCCGCTTTCGAGCTGAGATGTGTTCATTTATATTATAGTATCCTCTTGTTCCAGCCCCACTAGTGCCAAGTTAATTAATAATGCATTATCTCATTTAATAGTGTTCAATAAGGGCCATGGGTGTTGCCTGTGACCTTAGGATAGGGTGCAAAATGTTGTTTCTGTCCATTCACCGCAAAGGTTCAAGGAATGTTCTAATGCATGGCGGTACATGGTCTTGTAAAAAGGAAAAACAGTGAAGGCCATTCTCTTGTCTTAGTTACACATTTATTGTGGACTCTCTCTAATGCAGCAGAAGGCTTGTGGTTTATAAGCAGTCAAGAGCATATAAATCTCTTCCTATGCAAATCACACATTAATGACATAAACAAACTAAACTAAATGAGACTATTGTTAATTTAATACTATGCCATGGTGAAAGCTGTTTTATTGTTCTAAGTCATTTGTACTTTCTTTTATGCACTAGAAAATGAAGTCAGGACCATGAGTATTTGGACAAGGACAAATTTATTGTTATTTTAGCTGTGTATGAGCTCACAATGCACACCTTCAAATTAAAATTGAAGGCATAAATCCAGATTTGCTGAATGGTGAAGGAATTACAACCCCAAAAGTAGTTTGGCTACTGCCATATAACCCCTCTGGTCTGGTGGGAGTCAGGGAGAATTGTGAGTATAGGCTCCACAATTCTCTGTGGTTCTGAAACAAAAAGCACACAATGTGAGCCATGCACTGCTTAAATGCAGGCTCTAGTCCACTTATTCTTTTGCACGTAAAACACGTTTAACTACTGACCTCAACCTTGACTTCAAAGATAACATATTCACCTTAACCCCTTAAGCCCTGAGCCTCTGGCTTGAAAATGACATGCCCAAAATGAAATGACTATCTCTGCATCAAGTTGGTTGATTTGAATAATCTTGGTATCATAATAAAGGTAACACCTTGGGGTTTGTTGTCATGGTGCAAAAATCAGTGTATATGTCACTGAGTCGGAGTAAATGAAAATGGAACACTGCATAAATGAAACATCTTTTTTGCACCAAACAAAGTTTTACTTTAATCTGTTGTAAAATTATTCAGTTGCAGTCTGAAACCCCTAAAAAATTACAGCACAGAATCTCACCATTATTCGGGCCAAAGTTTATTCTAACCAAGTAAATCAGAGCTAAGTTAGAGAGGTTTTAGTTCGAGAATCTGAAGGTGGCCTCTCCAAGCTGACACTGTGCCGTTTCATTTTTCTCAGATACCAAACTGTAAAACTCATATAAGTGAAATTAAATAACATAACATAACATGAGTGGCGAGAACAGGCCATTCAGCCCAACTAGGCTCGCCAGTATTTTTTTTTCCTACTGTGAATATATCACTTCAGATCAGTGGCGGCTGGTGCTAAAAATTTTTGGGGGGGGGCGCAATTTACCTTGGCGCAGCACACCTGACAGTTGCTTTGATGTCGACACAGTCAGTCATTAAGAAGGAAAATGTAGCCTATAGATTTTTATCAGGGTTTGTACCCTTTTTTATTATGAATTGAGGATGTATCCCCTTTGTCCACATGTCCACAGATCACTGTATCTGTCCTTACATTACTTACAGATTGATTGTAAAAGCGGTCATGTTAAAGATAGTCCACCAACTAACTGGGATTTTGATGTTATGTAAAGATGCAAACAATAAATGGAACATAGTTAAACAGAAAACAAAAAAACAAAACACAAATTTAAAAACACAGCACTGGAGTGCTGTCTACAGGCTTCGTACACCTTTTCCAAAGTGAAATTCAAGCACTTTTCAAGGATTTTCAAGGTGCATTTTCATGCTTTTCTAGCACCTTGCAGCTGTGGTAAATTACATATTTATATACATAAATGACAGATTCCATAGAAAGTGTGACCAACAGGTCCCACTGTACTTAACAGAATGAAATTATAAATTAATGGTATACATGTGGTTTATTTCATTGATAACATAAAAACAAATGTTTACAGCAAGTTTTAGACCTGGATCACTGCAATTTTGGGAAAAAAGTGAATTTAAAGATTCGGTCTTGTTGCTAATGTTACACGGACGGAAAATTGGTTTTCACAGGACGGAACTCAAACGTTGACAAGATTGTCTGAGCCAACGCCAATAATGGCATGATGAGCAGAGAAAAGGGAAGGCACACCAGTGAGCAACCCGCTAATCCACAGTAAGCAGGGCTTTCTTAAAGCCTGTATATCTACTCTTGAAGAGTGACCTGAAATGCACAGTTTTTACCTGGGATAATTTTGTTGCAATAAAATTCATACACTGGATAATTATTCAATCCTGCCCACTCATTTCCAAGTTCCTCATCCACCTTGGAGTTCTGAGAGGAAGGAGGGACACTTTTTTGGGCCACCCAGTAGTATGGATGTGCCAACCCCTTTAAGTCAAACCAAGGTTGGCTTGATCCATCCAGGGATTGGAGTGAACTTGTCCATATAATAAACTGTGTTACAGCTCGGCTTGCTTGTGAAAATTCAATTACTGATCTGGGTGTGCCATCTAGTGATAGAATATTGTAACTGCATGCATAAATCTGCAGCTCCATGTCCACTGGCGGACCCATCTGCACAAAAGGGTTAAAATACCCTGCCAGCAGCCGCCAAATCTCATTCACAGCAGTGCTGTTCTAAGATTACAGGTTGTTGCTAACGTTATTACTGTGGACGGAAATTTTTACCTTTTTGATGAGGGACACAAACCTGAGTTGGTGAAGATTCTAGAAGGCCAGGAAGTAAACATCTGCTCGCGCATGCACTTTACCCCGCTTTCAGACTACCGGTTGTTATAAAATAGGGACTTCAACCTGGAAGGTCAAACAGGGAAAGCAATAAAAGGCATTGCTAACGCCACATCCAGCTATCCAACGTTTGTCGTAACAAGTGCGGGTGAAGCCCCGGGTGTAAGCTTGTCCACGATCACTTGCCTGCTGCTGAATCTTGAAATCGGGTCCGTCTGGGCCATGCTCCTTTACTTTCCTTTGTTCCTCCAGTGAACGCCTTGAGAAAGGCTGTTTTTGTAAGGAAAGAAACGAATTGTGCTCTGTTTCCCCGCTTACACTTGAACATGCCTTCTCGCTCAGCTACCAGGTTGAAAATGCAGTGAATGATTTGACAGCCGAGACAAAGCGTCGCGGTGGGTGTGAACATGATGGACAGCCACGAGAATTGTCCAATCACATTAGATCAAAAAACATTAAAACAATACCAATTCGCAGCCAATAAAAGTGGGAGTGCCTGGGGCGCACAGAACTGTGCCCCGGAAGGAAATCTGAAGAAACCAATGAAATAGCAGCCTCGGGTCACGTGCTGACCAAAACTTTGAGAGCTTACATAAGGTACCGTTTGGCCGGCGTCCCTCACCCAGGAAATATATATATACAGAGAAATCAACCAAATACCATTTGGAACCGATATTTAGGGGCTGTTGACAGGCGCTCACAGACTGAAAAACATGTTTATTTCATAATTATTTGCATTATACAACTAAATTATATTTAGCATGTTTAAGTAAATTTTCATCTCTTGATATTTGAAGGGGGGCAGCGCCCCAGCGCCCTCTAATGGCCGGCCGCCACTGCTTCAGATACTCAAAGACTCAATGGTATTTAGCTTTAAGTCAAGCCTGCTCTTGAAAATTCCCAAGGTTTCTGCCGCAACAATATGGTCAGGCAAGCTATTCCACATCGAAATTACTCTTTGGGTGAAAAAATATTTCCTAATATCAGTGCTAAATTTACCCTTGGTCAACTTCCATTTGTGACCCCGAGTTCTACTAACAATACTTGGCCGAAGGAATCCAACATAATTCACTTTGTTAGTCCCTTTAACATTTTTAAAGATCTCAATCAGATCACCCCTAAGTCTCCTTTTCCTAAGACTAAAAAGATTAAGGATCTTCAGCCTCTTCTCATAGCTTTCATCTTTTATACCTGAAATTAGCTTAGTGGCTCTTTTCTGAACTTTTTCTAGAGGTCAATATCTTTCTTAAAGTACGGACCCCAGAACTGGACTCAATCCTCCAGATGTGGTCTGATGAATGTGTTGTACAAGAGAAGTATGATCTCCTTGGATTTGTACTCAATACTTTTGGCAATGTATCCCAGCATCTGATTGGCTTTTTTAACTGCTACGGGACAATGGCTAGAACCTGTGAGGGTTTGGTCAACAATCACTCCCAGATCTTTTTCATGTGGAGCACATTCCAGTTTTAAACCTCCCATGAAGTAATGCTGTCTAATGTTTTTATGACCTACATATACAACTTTTCATTTTGCTACATTAAATTTCATTTGCCACATTTCTGCCCAATTCTGGATTCTATCCAAATCATCCTGAATCACTTTAGTGGACTATTTGCCAAACCTCCCAATTTAGTATCATCTGCAAATTTTACCAAGTTGCTCTCAATATTCCTATCAAGGTCATTAATGTAGATGAGGAACAGCAGGGGTCCCAACACCGATCCCTGAGGGACGCCACTCCCCACCATACCTAGCTCAGATGAGGTTCCACTGACCACCACTCTTTGTGTTCTGTTCTGTAACCAGTTTTGAATCCACTCTAGAATACCTCCTGTAACTCAAAAAATTAGTCTCTTATGCGGTACTGTATCAAATGCTTTCTGAAAATCCAAGCAGATGATGTCATAAGCCCTGCTCTGATCATAAGTCTTGGTGGCCTCTTCAAAAAATTCCAAATGGTTTGTCAGGCATGATTTTCCCTTATGGAAACCATGTTGGCTACCCCTCAAGATATGATTATGTTCAAGAAATAATTCCAGCTCGTCTTTTACGATAGATTCCAGTATTTTGCATGCCATGCAAGTTAAACTGACTGGCCTGTAATTTCCTGGCTCAATACGGTCCCCTTTCTTACATATTGGTATTTTTTTGCCCTGCTTCCAATTATTTGGTATTTCTCCAGTTTCTAAAGACCGTCTGAAGATAGCTGAGAGTGGTTTAAAGATGATCTCACTAACTTCCCAGAGCACTCTAGGATATAAGCCATCAAGACCCGCCGCCTCATCTGCCTTTAGTTGATGCAACTTGTCTAATACTTCATTATCCCTAACCTCAATTTCCGCTAAATAATCTTGAGCATTGGACATGCCCTCTGGCCAAATAAAAACCCGCTCCAAGGTAAAATTCTCAACAAAGTAAATGTTTAAGGTATCCGCAATATCCTTGTTATCATATAGCAGCGATCTGTATTTTTTCTTTATGCACTTAACCTCCTCTTTGACTTTCCTTTTTCTGCTACAGTACTGAAAGAAGCGCTTAGGGTTAGTTTTTTCCCCCTCTGCAATTTGCCTTTCATACAGTCTTCTAGCATTCCTCAGCTCCTTTTTGACCACAGTCCACATTTTACAGTATTCAGCCTTAGTTTTCACATTGTTGTCCTTTATGTACATCTTATAAAGATTCCTCTTTTCTCTCAAACTCCGACGAATAGCTGTGGTCATCCACTGAGGAATCTGCTTTTTCAGCTTACTTTTGGTCACCTTTGGAATGAATTTACACTGTGAATGAAGTAAAACTGCCTTAAATCTTTCCCACATCTCATTCACAGACTCACAGTCCAGGAGTGTCTCCCATTTTATTTCGCTTAAATATGAGCGTATCCTGTTAAGGTTTGCTCGCCTAAAATTGAAAATTTGGTTTTAGAAGACACCTTTTTAACTTCCCATGAAATATCAAAATTAACAGCAGAGTGATCACTAGTCCCAAGTGGCTCCAGTACCTCAACATTGCTAATTCTATCAGGGTCATTAAAGAGCACTAAATCTAAAATTGCCTTCTCTCTTGTAGGTTTATTTACATACTGCACCAAAAAAATTGTCATTTATAACATCTACAAATTCTTCCTCCCCTTTACCCTGTCCTTTCACCATTTCCCAATCCATACCAGGATCATTGAAGTCTCCCATAATAATAGTCCCTCCTCCTCTCCAAGCTTGCCTTATCCTCTTAAAGAGCATTTCATTGACAGTACTGTCCAAAGCTGGCGATCAATAGCATACTCCTATGTTTAAAACTGTCTTGTGTTTGCCAATGAGCCTGACCCAGATATCTTCACAGGGCAAGGAATGTTTAATTTCTGGAATTTCCTGCACATTTATGTTCATTCACATAGAGTGCTACACCCCCTCCTCGCCTATTACATTTATCCTTCCTAAAGAGCTTATAATCATCTATAAAATATTCATCTCCATCCTCTTCATTGAGCCATGTCTCTGTAATCCCAACTATGTCATAACCCTCACTAATCATAACAGCCTCAAGTTCCGGAAATGTATTTTTTATGCTTCTTGCATTTAAATAAAAAAATTTCAGGTTATTACAAGTACTCTTCCCCTTCGATTTCCCATGTGCCTGCTGCTCTAAGCCCCCCACTACGCTTTGTTGCTTAAAAAATATATCATCAATAGTGCATGTAACGCTGTCAGCTTCCATCAGGGCAGTCTGCATTTCCCTGTGTATAACACTCTCTAACCTCCCTGCCCCCCAAGTCCCTAGTTTAAATAACCCGGCGCTACCCTCAACATACGCTGACCCAGTGCAAAGGTACCCCTCCAGCTCAGGTGTAGCCCGTCAGGCTTGAACAGGTCACCCCTGTCTCAGAAGAAGTTCCACTGCCCCATAAACCTGCACCGTCTTTCCTACACCAGGTTCGTAGCCACGTGTGAAACCTCCAGATAAAATTCTGCTTCCCTCTGCTTGCACATGGTACCGGTAGAATCCCGGGGAAAACTACCGTGGAGGATCTGCTCCTAAGCTTTTCGGATAATTCCATAAATTTTTTTTTGCAGAACCTCAAACCTACCCTTACCTATGTCATATGTCTCAACATGGACCATGACCGCTGGATCTCTCCCCACTCTGGCCAGGAGCTTGTCCGCACGCTCCAGGAGGTCTCCTACCCGGGCACCAGGCAGGCAACACACCGTACGAGACTCCTTGTTGCGTGAACAGACTAAGCTGTCTATTCCTCTAATAATTGAGTCCCCCACTATCACTAACTCCCTTCTCTGAGGAGAAGAGGCCAACAGGGTGCCCTGATGCTCATCAATCCCCCAACTCTCAGGGTCAGGGGCCAAGTCGAGTTCCTGCAAGGGCCGGAATCGGTTGGACACCTCAACCACTGGAGAAGCTGTCGCTGTACGGCGTGCACGCCCTTTCCTGCGCTGACGTCCTACAGTCACCCAACTTTCTCTCCCTGCTTGTTCTGTGGTCTCCGCACACCCCTGCTTTGGCGTACGCACCATTTCTCGAAACGACATACAAAAGCATGTATTCTGTTTGTATTCACGTTTTACATAACGTCCCAACTTCACAGGAATTGGGGTTTGTAGTTTGTCTCCTCGAAGCACATAACGTCATTTTCTAGTGGCATCCTTTGTTTAAATTGCTCACTCATGGCAAATATTGTGTATGCATTACAACCCCTATCACTCGAAAAACATCCATCAAAATGACGGAAAGTGACATCGAAATGGTATTTGTAAGGGATTTAGGGGAAGCGCTGTGTTGGACCTCAGTAGTAGTCCAGAAGAGCATTCTAGAGGAAGTTCGTATAAGTTCTTCTGGATAAAGTAATACTTTGTCAGAAGGTGTACAGCCTTCAACATTGACAGTTTGCCCATAAAATATTTTAATGAATTTTTTTTTTTTGGAGAAGTATTTTTCTTTAGCAATTTTGAGCTCGTTTTGGCCAGTTGGGAAAGATGTAAAGAGATAATTCTGGTGTTTTTGATCTGTTTGTATGTAAATGATTGATAGGGACAGAAATTTTTTTTGTTGGTCCAGCATTGAATGAGAATGCTACAATGTGAAATCAGCAAAACAGCTGCAAGGTAATCAAGTGGGAAATTTTTTGTACCAGTGTACATACATTAAGTGCATAACAGTGATCCCAGTCTATGTTTTATGTTTTCTTCATAAAGTTTAGAACGTGCTGAGGACAGATCAAGTTTACCAATAATGACATGCTTTTCTTTAGATTAATATATTTACTGCAATCAGTTTCAAGAAATCGAAGTGAGCTCTGCCATTTAAAGTTACCATCCCAGGCGGCTGGACTTATGATTTTTTTTCGAATTGCAAAACTAATAAGCACCCACCCCCTCCATCCAATCAGGAATCACCCAAACCACGCCCCCACCACTCAGATCGTACGCGTGCTTCATTCCACCACAAACAGCTGACCGGTGCGGCCGGAGACAACATAACAACACAGACAGCATTAGCAGCGGTGGATAGCGATGGCGGTTGCACAGGTAATTGAAAACTAACATAAACTCGTCTATTTTGATCACACAACATTGTTGGTGCTCTGTTATATTGTAAACTTTGGTCTAAACCTTGGAACGGTAGCTGGTTAGCTACAAAATACTTCCATAGAAGGCTGGCTTTGTTTTCCACACAAGCTGCTCGCTCATGAGCTCGCCACTTGGCCAACCGAACTCGGCATGATAGCGTTATGAACATAAACTTGGCTATTGTCAGCACATACTGTAGCCCACACGCAAGTAGGCCACTGGCAGTCAGACCTAACGTTACATCACACAAAGCCAGCAACAACAACACCTGTATCTTTTAACACTGGATTCACAGCATAACCAGGGCATAATAGCCTACACACAAGTTTCCTAGGCTTGTGCCAGTCTGTAGGCATACAGCAACAAGCAAACATTAGCTACCCATTACTAGGCTGTAGCTAACGTTACACCAAAAGTAGCCAAGACCTTACTACTCAATGTGTATAGCCTACACTGTCTGTCTATGTACAGCATTCACACAGAAAGAAAGACAAGAAGCTAGCTTACCAGTCTAAGAGAAACTCTGCTATGAGTGCATTGGTTTTAAAACCTTTCAGTACCTTCAGTTCTCTCCAGCGGTTGAATGCTTCTCTGCCAAGGGAAACTCGAGTTGCATTGGCAATTTTTCCACATTCTTGCATACTTTCAATGAAGGTTTTTGTCTTTTTAGCTGGTGGTTGACCGCTGGGTGCAGTTGGAGGTCGGAAAACTGGCTGCTCGTTCGGCTGCGCCATGACTCCGTCCGAATGCCTAGCTTGCTAGCTATTGCTGGCTATGTAGCTGCAGCCAAAGTGCGGCACATTGGAACGCACGCGCAGAACAGCATGCACGTTGATTTGGCAGTTTGACTGACAGACGGGCCATCCAATTAGCGTTGTCTAAAACAAATTTGATCGGTAGGCCAGATTTTGGCCCCTGCTCCTTACACAGATGACCAAATTTCGTCACTGATATGTCAAATCACTTATGTTATTGATTACTGTCGAATACTTACCAGATACGTATACTCAGATTTTTTTGTAATTTTGCCAAAAAATGAGCTGCCTGGGATGGTACCTTTAAAGCTCCACTCAAAGATTTCTGACCGATTGATGATCCTGGAAGTATAACTGTAAATAAACCAAGCCAGTCCTCCCTGTCCCTCTCCCCCGGGACTCCTGGGGGCGTTACCTTACACTGGGGTCATGTGCCTGAAGTGCGCTGTTGTCAACTCGCATTGAGTATTTGGGTCATCTCCTTGCATTTTCAATAAGTTACTCAAACCATAATCTAAAATGTTGTTTATTTTCCTAATATTTACTGTTACCCCAATCTTAAATGAACAGGAGACCTCTCACCTAAATGTAATGTCAAACAGAGATGATCCTTTACTTTTTTTGTGATCATCATCAATTGACTAAGATGCACTGAGATTTTACTCCTTGTAACTTGGGGCGACTGCTACCACGACTGGACCTCCCTGTATATCCAGATGTGACTTTTACCTGACTTTTGAAAATTCACAAATTTACCATCATAATGTTATAACAAAAATGAACAACAAAATCTTCTTCAGTGGGAGTCTGTATTCTGATAACAATGTATCAATAAATATACAGCCCAAGTGGGCTTAAAGGCAGACTATCGATTTCCATGAAAATGTTAACATTACATAGGTGTGAGATAAAATAGACAAATTTTTGAAAACATGAACAGTATGTTGCGCTTTATATGCACCATATAAACTGACCTTATATTATTTGTGTGTATTATCGTTATTATTTATATAACAATATTGTTACATTATTTTATTTCCAAGCTTTGAAAATAAAACCAGCCCATACTTTACCACTCAGTCCAAGTTCATATTTTCAGATTTTGTCATTGGTTCCTTAATATGAACTATACAGCAAGCTAGTCATAAGTATTTAGTCAGCAAACCAGTCATGGACTGAGGCTGCATGGGGACATTTTCCAGCTAGGGGCAGTAAGCTAGCATCCATATCCAGCTGCGTTGATAGCAGAGGAATAGAACAAGACTCCACCAAGCAGGAGTTTATGTTCTCCCAAAGCTGATCTAAAAAAGTACGATGTGGTGTGAGGAAAATACAACGAATACTTCTACCCCAAAAGAAACGTAATCCTTGAGCACGCCTGTTTCCACCAGAGAGCGTAGCGGCCCAGTGAAAAACTTGAAATATTTATCAGAGCTCTTTATGATTTAAAAAAACGATGTGACTTTGGGACAAGCAGAGACGAACACATTCGTGACTGCATAGTAGTGGGCATTCTTTTCTTTTTTTTTTTTTCAATAAATTTGGCATCTCAATCCCACCCGAATCTGGAATCCTATGTACAACACTTGCTCGTATCGACCCCTTGTTGACAATTTAGGAGAGTACAGACAGTTCGCGGCTCTCCTCCGAAGCACGCACCCGTCAGCCACCGCTTCTTATACACTCATTGGTTGAATCCTTGCAAGTTCAGAGCAAGGGCGGAGGATATCCGAACATGACATTCATGTTATCTGCTACCGAAAAGGAGTGGAAGCGGAGACCGGAGTGCAGCAAGGGCCGTGTTATTACGACTTACAAGCAACAAGCACAAAATCTCTCTGTTGAAGCAAGGGAAAAATCTCAAAGGATCCAATGTTTTCATAAATGAAAACCTCACCAAGCACAATGCAACCATCGCATGGAAAGCTCGTCAACTAAAGAAAGCGGGGAAGATACACAGCACTTGGTCGGCTAACTGCAGAATTTTCATCAAACCAAATGGGTCTTCAGCGGAAACTACCAGACCGGTGCTGATCAAGATGATGCGGGATCTGGAGAATTTTGACCACTGAGGCAGGTTAAAATCCCTGACAAATCTCTATGAGCAGTTATCTGATGAACCAAACTGTAGATCAGGAAACTGGCTTTTTAACAACAAGTCACCAAAACTCAGGAATAGACCCTAATGAAGAAATTGATCCGGATAACCATTTTTTCTACAACAAACAAACGATGCGGATACTTTACTGTAGACAAATTTAACAAGAACATTAAAATGGAAGGGGGTTTGTCCATTATCCACTTCAATAGTAGGAGTCTATATGCAAACTTTGACCAAATAAAGGAATACCTTCTGTCATTTGCTAATCCGTTCAACATCATCGCATTATCGGAAACTTGGATTAAAGAAGAAAAGGACAAGGACTTCTACATGGAGGGTTACAACTTCGTGTGTAAGAGCAGACTGAATAAAGCTGGTGGGGGTGTTGGACTATTTATTGATGAGGCCATAAACTTCCAGGTACTAGAATGCAAATCAATTGTTGTGGAAAATGTAATTGAATGCCTTACAATTGAGATTCCTAGGTTGAAAGGTAAAAATACGGTTATTTGTTGTGTGTACAGAGCACCGGATTCGCAAATTGATGTTTTTAGTAAATGTATGGGTGAATTACTTGTCAATATGAACCAGAAAAATGTTTTTTTATGTGTGGGGACTTTAATATTGACTTGATAAATCCAAATAATAGCTCTATAATAGAGGATTATATTAACACCATGTATGCCATGGGTATGCAACCATTAATCACAAAACCAAGCAGGATTACTAGACACAGTGCCACCTTGATAGATAATGTGTATACTAATGTATTAGATTCTGAAATATTTAGTGGCATCATGATAAATGACATTACTGATCATCTACCAGTTTTTGCTATTTGTAACTGCAAATTAGATATAAGGACCAGGCTAGATCGAAAACCCTGGAACACACAGAAATCAGAATTAAAAAAGCGAAAAAAAGGCTAAAGAAACTAGAATCAGATATGTTGAACCAGAATTGGGATCATGTATCAACAGAGAAAGATCCAAATAGAGCCTATGAGGCTTTTCTATGGACAGTAAACTCCCTGTATGATAAACACTGTCTAGTCAAAATAACGAACAAACTGAAGCAAAACAAATAGAGAAAACCTTGGGTTTCAAAAGTACTGGCAAATTCCTGTAAGAAGAAAAATACATTGTATAAACAGTTTCTGAGAGAAAGAACTGAGAAAGCAGAAATTAGGTACAAAAATTACAGAAACAAAATGACAAATTTACTAAGGAAACATAAAAAAGAGTATTATGAAAAGCTTTTATTAGAAAATAAACATTACACCAGAAATCTCTGGAATATAATAAAGAACGTCTCTGGGAGGACACCGAGGAGGGAGTACCCTGCATTCTTTAATATAAATGGCAAAAAGGTAGAGAACATGGAATTGGTCGTGGAGAATTTTAACAGTTATTTTGTGAATGTTGGGCCAGAACTAGCAAAGGGTATTAAATCCTCACACCTAAGATGGGACTACCTTGAAAAGGATGAGGAAATCCAAGACACAATGACACAAACCCCTGTCACCGAATCTGAAATCAGATCAATTCTGAAAAAATTGTACAGCTAAGACATCTGTTGATGTAAACCAATTAGATATGAAATTACTGAAAACACTAACTAACGCAATTGTAACTCCACTTACGCATATATGCAATCTATCCTTCTCCTGCGGAGTGTTTCTAGATAAAATGAAGATAGCGAAAGTTATCCCTCTCTACAAAAGTGGGGATAAATATGATTTCTCAAACTATCGTCCTGTCTCGATTTTACCTCAATGCTCAAAGGTCCTAGAAAAGCTCTTCAATGACAGATTGGACAAGTACATTGATAAACACAAACTACTGTGTGACAGCCAGTATGGGTTCAGGAAAAAGCATTCGACAGCACTAGCCCTAACAGAATTTATTGAAATGATTAAAGATTCACTAGATTCAAACTTATATTCTATAGGCATATTTATTGATCTGAAGAAAGCATTCGACACTATAAATCACGATATATTGATTGAAAAATTTTACAAATATGGATTAAGAGGGATCGCATTAAAATGGATCAAAAATTACTTAACAAGTAGGACGCAATTTGTGCAGATGGGCAATAGCAAATCGAATTGCTTGGACATTACCTGTGGAATTCCTCAGGGCTCGGTTATAGGTCCCAAGTTGTTCATAATTTACATAAATGACATTGTTAAGGTGTCCGATATCCTAAAACTAATTTTATTCGCAGACGCGACCACTATTTTTTGCTCAGGTGTCGATCTCAAGCAATTGACAAAATTGGTTAATAAAGAAATGTCTAAACTTCACACGTGGTTTAATGTAAACAAATTATCATTAAATCTTACAAAGACCAAATTTATGATATTTGGGAAAAAAAGGCCTAAAGGACGACATAGACTTAAAGGTAAATGGTACCAGCATTGAAAGGGTAAACGAATATAAAGTCATGGGAGTTATGTTAGATAATCTCTTAAGCTGGAAACCACATGTAAACTTGATTCAAAGAAAGTTAGCTAAAAGCGTGTCTATTCTTTGGAAAATGCAGAAATTATTAAAACACAAGTCTCTTAAAATAATCTATTCAGCACTCATAGCACCCCACTTACACTACTGCGCTGAAGTATGGGGACACACTTATAATAATACAATAGAATCATTGTTTAAACTCCAAAAAAAGGCCCTTAGAATTATTCATAACGTTCCCTATGGAACTCATACAAACGATTTGTTTATTAAGGCAAAGTTTCTTAAATTGCAGGATATAATAAAATTCAACTCCTTGCAAATTGTATATTTAGGATACCACAAAAGAATTGCCTAGAAATATACAATGCCTATTTCTCCAGCGTGAATGTCTTCATGACCTAAGAGGCAGAATGTTGTTGCAAACTAGAAGGGTCAAATCGACTCGGAGTGAGCACTCCTTATCTGTGGCTGGAGTCAGTGCATGGAACATACTTGAAGACAATATTAGAAGGGCAGACAATCTGAAGGACTTTAAGTATCTTCTGAAATGTGCATGTTTGAATAACTATAAACTTATCCAACAAAATGGCATTGGATAAATTAAACGGAACCATAACGGGCATAAACAATAGGGGTTGTTTATAGACACTCAGCTATATTGTGATTAAAATTCTTCATGATGTTCATAAATCTCTATGATTTTATGTTGTGACGTTTAAATCGTAGTGTAAATAGACACTCAGCTCTGTTGTGATTTATAAATCTTTATGATATCTTAACCATAATCAAACGGTTTTTCTGGGAGTTGGGGGCGGGACTTTGACAAGCGATTTCGCTTCTCCCGCGACCCTTTCGGTCATGATACATGTTGTGTTGAAATTGTCATGGAACGACTGTACAATCATGCCGAAATGAAAAAACAAATAAAAAATAATAAATAAATGAACAAGCTTAGAATTTTCTTGACGAGCGCCCGTCTTGGCCAACAGGAGGCGCCTAAGCAACAGAACCATGTTATATTACCCTTCCTGGCAGACCCTTCCCAATTTGCATCCCTGTAGCGTAATGGCCAATTTGTGCGCTACGCTGAAAAAGCTGCCGACCACTGCCGGTTGGTACGACCAGGGCTTGAACCCACGTCATGATAGTCATTTCTGCTTTGCAGTGCGATGCTTTAACAGAGTGAGCTATCCGGCAGCTCTATAGAAGTGGGCACTCTTGACAAGGAAGTGTCACGTAAGCTGCAGTTAACGCAAGACCTTACATTAGCCCATTCTATTTAGTCTGTCCGCCAATCTGAGGAGGTGGCTCTCCAGATTAACCAGCAGGGACAAATGTGCGGGGCAGTGCAGGAAGTTGCTCTCGCTAAATCCGCAGAGGGGAACCGCAAAGGAAAAATAAACAGAGAGAAAGTGGAGAGCATGGAGAACCAAAATGTGGAAGGTGTTGGAAAATTTAGCACAAAGATCAGGAAATATGCCCAGCCTTAGAATCTAGATGCAATCAATGCAAAAAAGGTAGGTCACTGAGAGTGCCACAGTAAATCAATCAGAGAAGTGACAGGGACTGTTCCACACAGACCCCATACTTCCTTCGTGCAGTCACAAACAGAAACAGAGATAATGATAAGTGGATGGGACATATTCAAATTGGCACACCGGTCAAATTTAGAATTGACACAGTTGCAGATTCAACTGTTATGGCAGAGGAGACATTCATCATGTCAATCCCAGAGAGTAAACTAGAGCAGTCAGGCATCCCACCAATGACTAGTCCAGGTGGTGACTTGATATGTTTCGGGAAGTTTCAGGCTTGCACAACGTACAAACATGAGCAATATTCATTCCCAGTGTATGTCATTCCTAGCAAGACTGCAAACAATCTGCTAAACAGAGAGAGAGTTTGCGAAATGGGGCTAGTAAAATGCGTTGAGGAGGTCCACAATGCATTCCGTGAGTACGGCATTCTCAAACCAGTAAAAATCAGGTTAAAGGAATATACAAGGGAACGTACATACATGCATAGGTTGATAGCTTATAATATTGAGAGCCCATAAGAAAATATTCAGGTATACTTGACCATTTATGAAAAAGTTGTGAGCGTTTTTGTGTGGCAGTCCTAAGGCCACTACTGTGCTGCCATGCAGCCTCACGGAAGGGCGATGCGTGACGTCACATGGGCGCAAGGGTGAATCTCCACTCTTCAGCGCAGCAGGCAACGAGATGTATAAACCAGAGGTGCTACGTTGTTCGTTCCAGATCAGCCGATGTGTGCAGAGCTGGCCGCTCGAACCAATGTAAACAAATATGCTCTGGTGAATGTTTCGGTAAATATCATAAATAATCATTCAGCGGCATTTTGATTTTCGGCCTTTTCTGACCAATAACTAGAGAAGAGTCAGCTTGAAGCGCCATTTCTGTCTATTACTGACCATTGCATTTACCAAAAGCGTAATTGCTAACTAAGTAAGCAGCTAACACAGTTCGTCCATTCATTGTCAATGGTTTGTACAACGCAAGTTAACATCTGTGATTTCGGGAAATGCACCCCTGAGCGATTGAAATTTTTCCATTAGACTGTTTGGAAACAGTGGTACACATCCAGTCTAATTTAAAACCCCTTAGGTATGGTAATATTATGATGACCGATATTATGATTATGATGACCACGTTCTGTCAGATTGGTTTTATTTTCTCTAGCAGTACGATCTCGGACGGGGCACTTGTTAATTTATCATCGCAAGTGCCGGGAACCTTGATAACAAGTGTCTTATTGTCAGAGGTGGACAGAGTATACAGCTTCATTACTTAAGTAAAAGTACAGATACCACTTTTTAAATTTTACTCCAGTACAAGTAAAAGTTCTACAGTCAGATTTTTACTTAAGTAAAAGTACTGGAGTACTTTTTTAAAAAAATACTTAAGTATCAAAAGTAAAAGTAAATTTTCTGAATGTAGTATTATTACTGCCACAGTGCTTATCTTTACCTATAGAAACCTACTGGATGGAGCTTTTATAGATACTTCAATGTTAAAGGCTGTATCAGCGATATGACGTCACTATTGCTGACAGTTGAAACGTTCTCAAAACACAACAGAGCCGCTCGCCCCTCCCCTTCAGAAGCTTGGAACATGAACGCGCTTTTCTTAAAGTGAAACTTCTGAGTATTCGCGTCTTTGCATTGACTTTGAAAGTAATCTGTCGTGCAAAAAATTCTTTCGCGTCCGGTGTGAAAGAAACTTAAGAATGGCTCACTCAGCTGGGTAAATGGCTGTGTACAGCTCGTTGTGATAAATGCCCGGTGGCAACGACGACGACCATTGCCAGACAATAAATTTACACCATTAGTGCTAGCTACAACAAGGTGTCTGACAAGTATCTTAGCTCGGCATTACAAAATGAGTATTAACAACGTCACATAGATCACCACTTTTAGCTAAATTTATCACGCGGTTATACATTCTTCGACGAATTTCAACTCTGAGTACTAACCGGAGAAAAAATATTATTACACGAACACAAACTCTGGTTTGATCAGACAGAACTGGCAAACTCACTAGCTTGCCAACCGAGAGTTAGCAAAGGTTGCTAACTCGTTCCAAAGAGGAAATATCGATCTCTCTACTGTTTGATTCATTCTGACTAGCATGATCTATGCAAGATAGCCTTACAAAAACAATACACGAGCTTCCCTCAATTTTGCTTGGGATGACAATTTACAATTCACATCCAACCGAGTTAGCACCAGGGGGGTATACTACGAAGCAAGATAAGTGGGTTAGCGAGGTATGTAGAGCCTAAACCTAGGCTTTTCAATGTCACAAAGGTGCCTGTCTTTTAACGTGGCTAGATTACCATGGTAACTTACTCTGCGAACTTAACCTGGTCGGGAGCAGGTTATGTGCCGAGTTTCGGCTGTAATCGGCTACATATGTGCTGCCTTATCACTAAGCACCTCCTTTGAAGTTGGCATCACCTTTCTTGAATAATCCTGTGGAGTTTGGTGCCCGAAACGTATGCGGTTTTCTTCGGAGGGAGACTGGCATGACCTGTTCGCTTTTTCTGATGATATTCTCTATTCTCATTGTTGGTCATGGTCACTGAAGGAGCAACAACTCCGAACAGCGACTGCACGCAATACAGGCAATACAGGAAAACAACAAAGTCAGGAGAAAAGCTGAGTAATAAACTTTCTCACAAACTCTGTAATAGAGCCTTTTTCTGAACTAAGAAAATGGGTTTATAGACACTCAGCTATATTGTGATTAAAATTCTTCATGATGTTCATAAATCTCTATGATTTTATGTTGTGACGTTTAAATCGTAGTGTAAATAGACACTCAGCTCTGTTGTGATTTATAAATCTTTATGATATCTTAACCATAATCAAACTGTTTTTCTGGGAGTTGGGGGCGGGACTTTGACAAGCGATTTCGCTTCTCCCACGACCCTTTCGGTCATGATACATGTTGTGTTGAAATTGTCATGGAACGACTGTACAATCATGCCGAAATGAAAAAACAAATAAATAAAAAAATAAATAAATAACGCTACAGATTCTCAGCTGAGGGAATTCGTTACCTATGCGATGTACTGGAGCCATATATTGGCAATGTAGCAAAGAGAGGCACTTAAGTTGCACGAACAGTATGCATAATGTTGCGTTTTTTTGTTTGTTTGTTTGTTTGTTTATTTTTTTAAATTTTTTTAATTTTTTTTGCCACGGGAACCGACAGCATTCAGGAGGTGATGCAGAAAATATGAGCAAGAATATTGTATGCCGCGCTTTACATTTTACGCAGCATACCATGAAAATAATTAAAATAATTATGAAAGCAAAGCAACCTAGGGAGTACTACTTTGAAAAATGTTCTCATGCATTGTTTTAACTTGCTGCCATGTCCTCTTGACAGTGCTGGTACTGCAACTATTAAAGCGTATTCAACTATTAAATAGTATTTTATGCCACAGTACTACTGTAAATTTGCAATGGTGCAACTGGTTAGGGTTAATGGTGGAATATGATTTTATTAAAATCATGCTGTATAAAAGAAAAGCAATGGAAAAAATACTTTAAACCAAAAACGAAGAAATTAGTAAAATGGAGTTTACTATTGGTATTTATCAGTCAGATAATATTCAATCTATAATTTAATTTCACTTTCTTTCATTTGGCTGAGTAACTAAAGTGATTTCCACCAGTCCTTCATCAGAGGACTTACGCACTTACACGATCAGCAATTTTCTGCCAGAATTCCTCACTGGCCTTATTACAACCAACAAGAATACAGTCATATACTAACATAAATCTCAATTGCAATTTCCCAAATGTCTATCAGAGTAAGCGCCTGCATAATCGTGCAGTCTTTCAAAGTGTCCAACCAATCAGTGTAAAACTTCATATGTCTCCCATTAAGCCGCTGGGGCGCCCCCTGGTGCCGCGGGGGGAGATATCCTGCAGTCTTTCTGATCCTGGATCAGGGATAGCTTCCTCAGAGGAACATTCAGCACGCGATCGGTCATTTTGTGAAGGGAAATACGGTAAATTGACGCTTGGAATGCCCTTTAATTGAGAGCGCTCACGGCATTAAAAGCACAAAGCCGTTAACAAAGAAAGATTATAACCACCGTTGTGATACCAATTATCTCTGAATGCGAGGTCAGGGTTTGTTGAACTGGCTTACTCAAATAAAGCCGGTCTATGTTGAACTTGCTTCGTAGTATACCCCCCTGGGCGTCAGAATTAAAACCATTCAACTCCCGGAATTCTTTCCAACGTTGGTATACTTTCCCTATGTTTATTTGGGACTTCGCATAGCTGCGATCGCGTCTCAACTGAACCATGGCGTTCGCATGTTCATGGTAGGAAAGCTGAAGGTGATTGCTGATAGGCTGTCTTGTCAGTGGCACCTGTACATTCCAGTCACGTTTGAGAAAGAAACAACCACAAAATATTGAATCCACAGGGTTTCCCTGCTTTTTTTTTTTTAAGAAAAAGTAGCGAGTACTTGGGTTATGGATAGAAATGTAGCGGAGCAAAAAGTACAATATTTGCCTTTCAAATGTACTCAAGTAAAAGTCGTAAGTCGTCCCCCAACATGATACTCAAGTAAAGTACAGATCCCCAAAAAGAGTACTTAAGTACAGTGCTCAAGTAAATTTACTTCGTTACTGTCCGCCTCTGCTTATTGTGACCGTTCCCATGTGGGGAAACTCATTTGCAAGGAAACTCTCGCTGAAGAAATGCCTATTTTTTTAAAAAGGAAAAAAAAAACACTGGTTTGTAATTGGATCAGACATGTATCTATGACTATTTTTTGTTTGAAAGAAATACTGCTGCATGGTGCAGACCCAAACACTGACATTACGAAGGACGAACAAGTTTTTTAAAATTTTTTTTTATTTAACCTTTATTTATTCAGGGGAACCTATTGAGACCTCAGTCTCATTTGCGATGGTGCCCTGTTAACAACACAAAACAGAATACAATGCAATACATTATCATAAAAAAAGCGAACAATAAACAATAAAATTATCATACAGGAGTGCATACAATGCATGCGGCTGAGAAAATTGCTGTAATATTATTCAAAACACGCATAGTCCCCAATTTCTAAATCCTTTATCACTTTTTTGAAATTCTCTAATGATATCAATTTACCCAGCTTAAATGTTTCTTGAAAATTGTTCCTCGTCCTAGGAGCACAGTAACTAAAAGCAGTTTTACCAAGTTCTGTTTTAACTCTGGGGACTTCTAGGACCAACCAGTCCCGAGATCTCGCCTGGTAATTGCTACTGCTCCTTGAGATAAAAGTTGTAAGATAACATGGTAATCTGTGTAAAATTGCTTTATAAATGAAGGTCAGCCAGTGCTGCCTTCTCCTGGTAGCCAATGATGGCCAACCCACAGCTTTATACAGAGAACAATGATGCGTTTTTGAAAGGATCTCTAGTAATAAAACGAAGTGCAGCGTGATAGACCATATCGAGTTTTTTCAGGGTCGTTGGGGCAGCGTGTATATAGATGATGTCACCATCATCTAACACTGACAAGAAGGTTGATTGAATTAAAAGCTTCCTATTATCTCGAGAGAAACAAGAGCCGTTTCTGTAAAAAAAACCCATTTTATGTCTTACTTTTTTGTAGGTTCATCAAGATGTACTTTAAAAGACAGTTTTTTATCGATAAATATTCCAAGGTATTTGTAACAAGACACTCGCTGGATTTCAGACCCATCCAAGGACCGAAGTAAAAATGAACAGTCCCTCAAAGAACGAGATCTAGAAAAATGGATACATTTTGTTTTTGCCACATTTAAAACTAATTTGAGCTCTAGAAGTGAGTGCTGAAATGAAACAAAGGCTCTTTGTAATGCAGATAATGCCTCATTCAATGAAGAAGCAGAAGTATAAAGCACTGTATCATCAGCATAGAAATGCACCTGACAGCCATTATTAAATTAGACCAAATTATTAATATACAG
This sequence comes from Gymnothorax javanicus, assembly GCA_029692085.1. Classification (NCBI taxonomy): domain Eukaryota; kingdom Metazoa; phylum Chordata; class Actinopteri; order Anguilliformes; family Muraenidae; genus Gymnothorax; species Gymnothorax javanicus. The sequence goes on from CM056202.1 coordinate 18,188,321, forward strand.
AGTAAAATGTAAGGGTCCTAAAATCGAGCCCTGTGGTACCCCTTTAGTGGCCTCCAAAAAAATTGATTGAGCAAAGTCTGCTGCAACGCACTGTATTCTATTTGAAAGATAACTTGAAAACCATTTGCAAGCATTCTGATCTAGGCCTAATGAGTTAAGTCTATCAAGTAAGAGTAAATGATCGACAGTGACAAAGGCCTTGGATAGGTCAACAAACAGGGCGGCACAATGTTGCCCACCATCAAGGGCACATAGAATTTCATTTATAACAAGAGATGCCGCAGATATAGTGCTGTGTCCAGCTCTAAAACCAGACTGAAATGTACTTAAAATGCAAATTCTATCTAAAAATAAACGTAGCTGACGATTAACAAAGGATTCAAGAATCTTGGCCAAACAAGGTAGCTTGGAAATTGGACGATAATTATTAAAGTGTTTAGCGTCACCACCCTTATGCAAAGGAAGCACAAGTGCAGTTTTCAAAATCTTTGGCACAATGCCCAAGCTAAGTTAAAGGTTAAAAATGTGTGTTAAAGGCAGGACTATAACGGGAGCAGCCAACTTCAACAATCCTGGGTCCAAAAGATCAGCACCAGTAGACTTTTTGGGGTCAATTTTCAAAAGAGCATCAGAGACTTCCGATTCAGAAATTAAGCTAAGGGAAAACTACAATGAATCATATCATTTGGGAGCGTGGGTTTTGATTGGCATTGAACAGTTTGCGTATGGTTCCCTATCCTATTTGTGGCACCCATCCAATTAGGGTGCACTCTATCAAACTGATGGCCTGCACTAATGAAATGTTCATTGAGAACATTACAAATTTCCTTCTTGTCACACATGGGACCAGAGTCAGACCATATCTGTGAGGGAAGCGCTGGGGCACTATTATTCTTCATTAATTTTATTGTTTTCCAGAACTTAGCAGGATTACTGGCACTCTGATGAAATGAGTTAAAATAAAAAGTAGATTTTGCTTTCCTAACCATAGCAATGCACTTGTTTCGCAACTGCCTGAATACAATCCAATCTGAATGAGCCCCAGTTTTTCTAGCTTTTGCCCATGCTGAGTTCCTTTCGTTCAATATTTCAGATAATTCATGGGAGAACCACACAGTACATCTGTCCTTAGTCCTAATTCTCCGAAAGGGAGCGTGTTTGTTAGCAATGGAGTTAAAAGTATGTGTGAAATATGCAAAGGCCAGATCAGGATCATGAATGAGGGACACCCTGTCTAAGTCACACAAACTTAAATCATGGAGGAACCTCTGACTGTCATAGTGCCGAAAATTTCTTTTAGAAATGACACGTGGCTTGGACCTAAGTAATTTCACATTCCTTATGCAAGCAATCGGGCAGTGATCACTGACATCCTGAGGGAAAACACCACTCGAAGAATATCTCTGAGGCATGTTAGTCTAGATGATGTCAATCAGAGAAGATTTGGAGCTGTTTTTTGCATTTGGCCTTGTAGGTTTAGTGATTAACTGAGTCAGGCTTAGATTAGCACATAGGTCTTTGAAGCAGTCAGACACTGGTTTATCCCAATCTATGTTAAAATCTCCCATAATTAACAATTCTGTTGCAGAATTAAGAGGAAAACATGTCAGCCAAATTGTCAACAGCACAGGGGAGGGCTGAAGGGGGTCTATATGCACCAAAAACTTTCACCTGAGTGTTTTCCCCAAGATTAATAGACAGAGCCAGAAATTCGAACTGTTTTGGGATGGAGGATGAAATTAGCACCGATACTGAAAAACAAGTTTTAACATAGATGGCTACACCACCTCCGTTCCCTCTTCTATCAGCTCTGAAAAGGTTGTAGCCATTAAGATGAACATCAGAATCACTAATCGATTTTTTTTAACCATGACTCAGTGATAACAAAAATATCAGGAATTGCCTGTTGGATTAAAATATTGACATGGTCCATTTTAGCAGCCAAACTTCTCACATTTAGATGCATCAACCCAAGTCCATCTCTAGCTTTGAAAACAGATGGAAAATCTAAAATGGCAGGTTCAGTATCAACAGATACTACAGAATTACATTTAACCAAGGGCACATAAATAAGATTATAAACCGAAATCCCATTAGGCCTGCAACAAGATCTAAATAATCTTTGATGAGACAGGTTTAAAACCGGAATAAAACCAAAAACAGTATTGGGAACATCAGAGTTCCTAGCGAAATCAGGCCCCGAGTGAGAAACAGAAAGCTTCCCTACACAAGAGGGAGCTAGTAAATTTATAATGCAGTTAAATGTGGGTTGCTCTGGAAGGTAGAAGTCGGCCTGAAATTCAGGACCGGAAATGACCGGTGCGGTAAACCTGTGGTTACCTGATTGTGCTGCGTGGCTTAGTCAGGCTGCAGAAGCATTAGAAACTGTGTAAAACATGTTATTCGTTAAAATATGTCCACCCAGTCTGCTTGGATGAATACCATCCCTCATATAAAAGGATGGGCGATTCCAGGAAAGGTTAAAATTATCGATAAAAACCATACCGTACGCTACACAGGCGGACTGGAGCCATGTATGAAGGCTAAGAAGCCGGCTAAAGCGAGCAGCCCCTCGGCCCAGTGATGGAATGGGGCTGGAGATAAAAATGCGCTTACCGCAGTCAATAATCAAATTCAAAAGCCTGCTTAAGTCCTTTTTCAACAGTTCCGAAGCGCGGTTGGAAACATCATTGCAGCCAACATGTACAATTACATTCCGCACGCCAGGATGTTTCTTTAGGAGACTCGGGATCTTTCCAAATAAGTCAAGTACCTTAGTGCCCGGTAAGCAGTACGTCTCCGCTGTTCTCCTCCAGACATGCCTCACTATTGAGTCGCTGATCAAGAGGGTTGTTGGAGAACCCTACTGTTGCTGAAGCCTAAGATCTCTGTTCTTAAGAAACTGGACCATCAGAAGGAAAAGGGAACACCTGCTGTCATTACTGGTGACAGCACCACATCATGCTCTTGTGTCATAGAGACAAGGCAGGGGGTGACACTTGAGACGCAACCGTCGTCACCTGCAGCATGTCCTTGTACCGGCTACGGACACAGCATCTCTAATGCCAGTGGGACTGCAACACGAAGCTGCTACACAGCAGCTAGCCCCTACAACTATCACCAACACCACCTCACCGACCCTCTGTGTCAGTCCACCTGCTACAGAAGATGGATGATTCATCCGGTCTGGCAGGCTGATCAAACCGGTGGTCAAAATGGACTTGTGAGTACAAATTGAGAGAAGAAAAGAAAAAACCCTCTCTCGATTATGTTGCTCTAAAATGCTGCTGAAATTGTGTATTGTTGCTGTGAAAGAAAATTGAAAAAGTAACTGAAAAGGGGGAGATGTGCACATTGGCAGCATTATTTTGTTTTGGTGTTTGTGTGACAAAATAATTTTATTTTGTTGTACTGCAAGAAGAACATGAAGGTGATATTTAGGCTACTTTTGTTTTATAGGGAAAAGAGAATGGATTTCAGTTTTATTCATAAAAGGGCGATGAAGAGATATTTTGTTTAGTTTTGGGGAAAAAAATATTTGAAAGGGGAGACGTCGTATATACATTGCATTCGAGTGGAATATGCCTTTAACAGCCAGTGTGCAACACTGTCGTAAAGGAGGTGCTTTTGTTGTGATTATGTCAGTCTATGGAAATGTGCTTGCTGCTGCAGCGTGAGTCTCTCCCGCTGTCAAATTATTAGTACAGTTCTGTATAAAATGATCATTCGCGTGGACATTAAAATCATTTATAGCTCTTAACCCATTTAAACCGGGACAGCATGTGCGCATTTTAAGAACGTGTCGTTGCCGACACAGATATGCGCGTAATTTTGAAAGTACCATAATTACTGTAAGTTTTGCGCAATAGAAAAAAAATTCCTAGCCTTGCTGAGCAGACAGCCCTGCCTGATTCATTGTCTGAAATCCTGCAGGTCCATCTTGCCAACTACTGTCGTCCAACAATTTCACGGCTAAATTTTTCACGGCCCAATCAGGGGAAAGAGAGGCGGGAGCTGCAGACGTGACATCACCAGGAAGCGGCTTTATGTTTGAATACAATGGCGGCGTGCGAAGCGGTTCCTGTGGATGGGTCAATATCAGCAGTTTTATCATAAATAGACTCAATTTCTTCATTAAAAGAGGAGCAAAGAATGTCACTAAAAGCTTTTCTGACTTGAAACAATGTTTTTGCTGTTCCCCGCCGGTTTCGGTAAGAGTTTGATCTACCAGCTGGCTCCTCTGGTCGTGAAAAAGATGGGAAAGACCCAATTGGTCGGTGATGAGTGTGACGAGAAGAACCATCCTCCAATCAGTAGCCGCAGATTTTTTTTAAGGTTCCTCCTCTGAAAACTTTTTTGAACGGCTCTTTCCCAGATGGACTTGTGAAATATTTCCATGGCGGATATATGGAACTGTCCGTCTGCCGTGGCAGGTTAAAAAATTCCAACTGTTCCTGAAAGCTGAGAGGCTGTGCTTCAGCCCAAATACAGGTTACTATGGTAAACATGGTAGCATGATTCTCTGCTGGGATTTTTGCATTAGGCCTTAAAGGGTTAATTTACGCAATGACTATGGAAAGGTAACATCTGGAGGCTAAGCAGCTGGGAGGATGGTATGAACATTTACAAACATGCGTGGCATGCTGTTGCCATAGAAGTTTAACTATACTTTCAGTCGCTAATGTGAAGAATGGTGCATTGGGAAAATTTGTATAGTAGCAACTGACCCTTTGCTAGGCCCCTCAGCCACAGACCAATCCTACGTTAGCTATCATAACTGGACATAGGAAGCCTATCAAGCTTTCAGAACAGGTGAAAATGCAGCAACGACGCTTATGGAACATTTCAGTCCGACAGCACACATAATATTTTAGAAGAGGGAGTTTTGGGGAAAAATAAATATCAATACATTGTGTAATTCACTTTACCAAATAGATAATATGGACCTTGACGTAAATTCTGATAGACCACAGAGTCAAGCTTGCTAACTTATAGGAGCCGCTTCTCGCGCTGGAGAATCACCTGAATGCTCACGAATGTCATCTGATTTGCTGTCACATGATTGCTTGATCGATAATATGCTGGTTTACTTAAAGGTGCACTATGCAAGTTTGTTTACATTCTGAGGGATTACATTTTTGTCTCAATTCGCCGACATCTCTCCACAATCCGCTAGCTGCCGGCTCTCAATTCACTGGAAAAAAAAACCCGGGCTCTGGAGACCGCACAGGCTTCACAAACTGCAAATAAACACAAGGGGCACAGGCTGTGCCCCATAACATAACAAACCACGTTCGGCCAATCACCGACAAGAGTGTTGGGAGGAGGAGGGGATGGGGGTTAGTGCACGTGCACAATTCCAGGGGGGAGGGCAGTGACAAGCAGTGTGGAGAGAGAAGCGTCTGGACAGATATAGCGTGGAAGAGGACACAATATATTTTTGAAATGGCCGAGGTACCCACACGAATGAAATGTTCGGATGAATATATGGCCAGGAGGAGAGAACTGGAGAAGGATAGATCGAAGACATGCATTTACATCGGGGATTCCATCCAAAGGTGGCAAGAACTCCGCCGGCAGAAGGGCTTCCAGTCTGATGCACAGCTGGCTCAGTTTTTACTTGACAGGTAGGTGAAGTCAGTTTGTTTTTTGTAAATGCATGCTCGCTTGAGTGACCATTAGTGACCATTTTAGTGACCATTAGTGACAAAAAAAAATTTATTTTTTATTTCTTGAGACCAAATTTGAGACCCCTTCAAATTTTGCTTTTGAGGCTTTCAGGGGGTCTCATGGGTTAATTTCGCACACTGCTCCAGTGACCTCCAGGCTTGAAGAGGTTGAAAGCAAAGACATTAGAGAAAAGGAAGACTCCTCATTGCCCATAGACCCCCATTGTAAGAAATTGGTCACACTTCCTGTCTCCTAAGTGGGCGCGGTCGCGGAAGAGTTGTGCGCATTGTAGGGGATTTGCAGAACGAATGCTGACCGGGTTATCCGTCGCATCTCGTTGTCAGAAGTGGTAGCTAAGTAGGCGAGCAATTAAACGTTGGGATATACAAGTATCTGTTTCATATCTGCATGTGCGTGTATATTTCCTTTAACTTTGCTATGTGAAGCATTTTACAATACAGCTAAAAGCTGTACTCAGCATTACAAATCTGAGTTAGCTAGCCAGCTATGGCATTCGCGAACGTTATTTGACATGAGCTTAAAAAATTAGATTTTGGCTTACTAACTTTTACTCTTGGAGTGGTTGTTACTAGGTTTTGAACAAGATAATGTTTAGCCATATCTGTACTTTTTTAATTTCAGTAGGACTCACCAGTATAATAAAGGCTAAATTCAATCATTCTCGAATTACGTAACGTATTTCACTGTAATTGGCATTAGCTATAGCTTGAACGGCGTGATTGCATCAGCTAGTTTAAGCCTATGAAGCTGGTATGTAATAGGCTACGACAGTTGTTAATTTATTCCTTACCTGTCTGCATCAAGAATGTTTTATATTTCACTGGATATACAACTGGAAAATGGCCGCCCATTCATTTCAATGGAAATTGCTCAATGGCGCAGCACGCCGACATGGGGGCCAAGCTTCCGGACTGACGCGGACATGGGCTGTGTGACTTTTTGCTCACACATGCGTAGTGTGGGGCTCATGAACGCGCTGGTATCCGAGGTGTCCATGACAACAGCTTGCGCTCATGGAATTCCGAGGGTGGGTGCGTGTTCACGATCATTTTTCTCCGGAAATGGAATTCTGACCACTGCAGACTGCACCCTGATGTAAATATGAGCGGAACGAAAAAAAAAATGCAATATCATATGTTTAAAACGATTGTTATTTAACAAGGAAGTAATACTATTGATTTCAACTCAAAAATGTTGGCAAAATAGTTGACTTGCTGTTGTGTAATGTGACATTGCTCAGGGGTGCGTTTACTGAAATCACAGATGCTAACTTCCATAGTTGGAACCATTGACTGTGAATGGACGAACTACGTAAGTTGCTGTAACTACGCTTTTGGGAAACGCGCCCCAGGCTCGTGTCCTCTTTAGTTCAACGATGAATAACCACATTAATGGAGTCAAACGATTCTTGCTCGTCTGCGTGCAAATTCCATTATCTTCTCTGGATTCAAGACAATAAACCGAACGCACAACGCACAGCACGTGCCTTATAAACCGATATGTTTTGAAGTCAGGAGCCTTAAACTTTTGTCAATTCTGGCAAGCTAATTTACTTTTATCTAACGTAACTTAGCTTCGCGCTACTTACAACCATCCAGTGGAGTATAGTAAAATGTGGGTCTACCGTGAAATGTTACGCTCATTGTACTGCGTTATTTTACCTTTGTTTTAAAGCTCCTTTTTTCTGTCTTTCCCCAGAGATATCTGAGCCTCCTGGAGTGCATTGAACAGTTTATCCATGAATTTCTGCATGTCAGCGAACCGAGAGGTCGGCCTATCCCCCCCCACACACACACACACAATTCCCTTTCCAATAAAGTCTGTCTTGATTATAATTTGAATACTGTCTCATTACATTTCTAAGTGCGAGTTGACATCGATTGTAGTTGTGGTACTCAATTTTATGATAGTGGCCGGCTCTGCGTAATGTAGGCTAGCCTTTTCAGGCCTTTTTTTGCCTGTGTCCCAACTTTTTTGAGACCTGTTGCAGCCAGAAAATTTGAAAGAAGCGCAGTTTGTGGATAAAAATGTAAAATATCTCAGTTTCAACATTTGAAATGTTATCTATGGTCTATTGTGAGTAACATTGGCTCGTGATCTGAAAGGCATTGCATTTTGATTTTTTTGACAATTTACACTTTGTCCCACCTATTTAGGAATTGGGGTTGTACATCTATTTGATCTTCGTCTCATGCTCAACTGTTGCATTTCTTAGAACTCGTATTATCTTCGTTCAGATGAAAATCAGCCACACCGTCGAATCTACCTGCATCACTCCCGTTGATCTCAGATGCGGCTCACGAACATTAGATGTTCGGATTTCATATACTCTGACGTTTCCACCTACCCAAAACTTCGATCTAATAAAGGCTGTGCCACAAATAATGAGTCTGTATGTTAAGTGGTTGTTCGGATCATGCACAAAAAGTTATCATTTTGGATCTCATCTGTCAAGTTGCTGAAAAGTTTTGTCATCAAGTACGAAGGTCTGTAACTAATTTAAGAATAAAGAATGGTTAATAAATGGTTTGCTAAGCTGTGTTCAAACTGAATTTATGTAGTGCTATAAATGCATTACGTTAGATGCTACTCAGCTGACACATTATGCATAACGCATCTAAATAGAGTAATGTGAATTGGTACTATTCAAAGTAATGGAAATATACAACTCAGTTCATGGATATATCTTTATCATTTTAATATGAAAAAGGGTGAGTGTTGGCTGTGTACATGGTTCTAGGATGTCATAACAGGGGCCTTAGCTTACTGTACATTTTGCTGCGCTACATAATGAAGTGTGGCAATCGAGTATATTACGGCCATTCATCAATTAAAATAAAATGGCTAAAATATTTGCACCGTAACGCCCGCTCGCTTTACCGACTTGGCCACGTCTATAATGTTGATCACAGACGGACGGCAAGGAATGCCCATTGTTCCACCCACTCGGTTCGAATCATGCACAAAAAAATAGTTATCATTTTGGATCTCATTTGTCAAGTTGCTGAAAAGTTTCGTCATCATGTATGAAGGTCTGTAAGTAATTTAACAATGAAGAATGGTTAATAAATGGTTCGCTAAGCAGTGTTCGAACTGAATTTATGTAGTGCTATAAATGCACTCATATGGACATTATGTTAGATGCTACTCAGCTGACACATTATGCATAACGCATCAAAATAGAGTAATGTGAATTGGTACAATTCAAAGTAATGGAAATATATAACTCAGTTCATGGATATTTCCATATCATTTTAATATGAAAAAGTAAGGTGAGTGTTGGCTGCGTGCATGGTTCTAGGATGTCACAACAGCGGCCTTAGCTTAGCATTTTGCCGCGCTACATGAAGTGTGGCAATCGAGTTGCTACATATTACGGTAATTCATCAATTAAAATGGCAAAAATACACTGAGCAACAAAAAAAATGCAAGTTAGCTAGTTAGTTAATGTGCTCTTATGGTTACTCAAAGTGACCGCAAAACAAAGAAAAGTTTGATGAAACGAGTGAAAATGTGCACACGCTAGTAATAAATCTGATTTTCAGTAATTAGGCGCAAACTTATTCTCCGGTCTGCCTTTAATTAACTTGCGTTACTTTTGTTGCTCTGTATATTTGCACCGTAACGCCAGCTCACATTACCAGCTTGGCGACGTCTATAATGTTGATCACAGACGGACGGCAAGGAATGCCCATTTCTGGTCTCCCCATATCCAGCAGCATGTGATGCGCAACATACGGCTTATCATTAGCAAGTGGCCGCACTACCTAGCCTCTCACATGCCGAAGACCGCATGATGTGGCTCTTAGCGCCGCCCCTAGTATTGCAAAACGCAGCGGATCTATGGGAGTAAACCCTGAAAAAAATCAGGATCAGCCCCTGCTTGGATTAGCCCACTGGTCCTTTCAAGATAGCCTCTCTGGTGTTTGTACAGGTGATTTGTGTTTCTATATGATTCCACTCCAAAAGCTACCCACTGAGCAATGCAAGTACGGACCCAGAACATCTTATAAGCAATCACATCAACATCTGCGTCGTAAATCTGGGCAGCATAATAGCAAGCATGGCAGACCTCGGGTAAAGCCTCGAGGACCTCGCGGTTCTGATCAGCCCAGATCTGCATTTAATTAGTAAATTTGATTTTCTATGATAATTATGCGCAAACTTATTTTCCGGTCTTTCTTCAATTAACTTGCATTTCTTTTGTTGCTCAATATATTTGCACCGTAACGTCGCCAGCTCACTTTACCGACTTGGCTACGTCTTTAATGTTGAACACAGACAGACGGCAAGGAATGCCCATTGCTCCACCCGCTCACATCCGCTGCAGTGCTAAATTCGGAGGAGATGAGAATGCGCTTACATATGAGGACCCGTTGGTGTTTGCATAGCCTGAATATAAATAAAACATTTCGTCTTTGCCGAGAAACGAGGCATCAATGATTTAAAAGAGATTTAAAAATGATTTAAAATAAACTGTTTCGGTTTCGATAATTTGTGGCTGTCAAAAAAATTTATTCACAGATTTATCAGCGTGTCTTTTTCAATTGTTCTCTATGGAGAAATTTCTTTTTGGCCCCCATGGCATCACGTGACCTGCAATATCAGGTTCACCGCTACGCCCATGAAGGCGTGCGTTCCAGCCTTCGTTGTCTGTCCAGTTCTCCTTATAGGTCCATGGTCTGCATCCTTCGGAAAAGAAAAGATGGATAGCTTGTTCCTATTATTGCTGCACGACGTTTCGGTATTTTTAACGTGGATGGCCAACGCAAGATACGCTTCATATTTAATTTGCTGCGCCGTATTTTGCCGCTTTCCCCCGCTTGTTTAATATCTGATATCAATCCAGTACAAGATCATAGCGATCAAATATATTCCTTTTCCCTTTAAAAATGATTAAACATCGATGGCAATAACAGTACCACTGAACATATAAACACAAGCATTATTTAAGTTTGAAAGTTTAATTTGTAGTTTGCCGCAGTCCATACTGTGTATTTCTGAGCCAGATGTTACGTGACCACTGCTGAGGAGAGAGACAGGTCTCAAACAAAGTTCATTTTCTCCTGATCTGTTGGGCTTAAAATTGCCATTGCAGCACCAGAATGTTTGGAAAATATGTGGCCTGTATAAAATAAGTCCAATATTTAATTCTGTGACAATAGGGCTAAATAATCGATGATAATCTGTGCTCACGTTCCCTTCTCTCCATTGGAATCAATTCATTCAGGACCCGCCGCAAGTCTATCTAAAGGGGCGGGGCACCCATGTGACTGATACCAAAATTACTCCTCGGTGAGGAGTCTTCCTTTTCTCTATTGTCTTTGTTGAATGTCTTGAAGCCATAAACTTTAGGCGGCATCACTCTTCCTGCTTAGTCACCTTTCTCCTCTCCTCTAGGCTTGCTCTCCCGCGCAGCGCAAGGGGTGGACTATACCATTTGTACATTTTAGAAGGGGGAGCAGAGGCCCCTAGTATTTTATTTTACTCTATTTGAGACCAACTTTAATCTTTTGACCAATCCATTTAGCTGATTTTGATTCAATAAAACATTAATTACTAAGAAAAAATTAAATTAATAATAAAAATTTCACTTTTCATTCCAGGCTTCTCAAGGGCCCCCCTCCCACTGTGGGCCCGGGTAATCAGTGCCCTTTCCCCCCACCGTGCTACGCCCCTGGCTCCATGTGTGTATTGCATTGCGACAGATGTAACAAATGTCATGTCCTTTTGTCAATGAGACTTTTTTTCTATGAAGTCATGGAGGAGAGGTGCGTGACCGGAGCACCTTGACAGCAATTTCACAGCTGGAAGCTAGGTGAGTGGAATAACTACAAGCCCTTGGTTCCTCTACAGGCATATAGTCAATTGAGCTTGCTATGACTTTGATGTTTCACTAATGATCCATTTATTTTATTGTTTTAATGCTTACTCTGGCTGCTGGAAAATAAACATTTACTGCGGATGTGCGTGGCACTTATCTTTCCGGTGTTCTTCATGGGTGTCTCTGAAAAACCCACTCCTGTTTCACAACTATCCGCCATGAAAACACCATCAATACTGCCATCTTTAAAATTCTAAGTGGACCCTGCAGCTTCATGAACATCACCATATCTGATGTATTTTCATAGCATGGGCTGATGCCTCTTGATGTCTTTTCCAGTATGTCATCCATTGATCTCAATGAGTCCACAGTCTCTGAGCACCCTATCAGTGAGGATGCCTTCAATGACTTGCGGATAGGGAGAGAAGGTCAGCCGCGCGCTGATTGGAAGGCCGATCCATTGACTACAAGCTTCCATACGTCTTGGGTGATACGTCACATAGATTTCCCTTGTTTATATTCGTGGTACACGTGAGTCGAGACGGCAGAACTGAATAACTCCCCATGCACGGACCCTTCTGATTGAAACTAACGCTCAGACTATATATAGTTTGCGGTTTCTTGGCCCGACCAAACCAGCTTGGTTTCTTAATTTTCTCATCAATAAATTTAATCGGGATAAACAGGTTTTTTCCCCTATGTGTTTTTCATTTATAAGAAGTTGCGGTTATAACCGGATACAATGCAGATGCTATAGTACACATGTACATGAATATTAAAATGAACTCCAATATACAGTGGCTTCATCTCAGGGTTAAGCATCCACGCTTACGTGGTACTATTATGTATCTTCTATTGTACCCGCACACACGTCAATCTGATCACGAAGCTAACATACAGGTGTCTGTTAATGTGACACAAACAAAAGTAAAACCAAGTTCCATTTCAACACCTTTAATTTGAACCAACTCTCAAATACCAGCGATAGTGCATGTATATTCTTCAAAAGTTTTTTTCCAATGACCTTACATACATTTTCATGAAGCATATGATTTTTTTTTTTTTAAATGTATATTACAAGAACTTTACAAAGTAAACGTCTATCTCATTACAGTTCCTAGATTACACCAAGGCATACAAGTGTCCTCATAAAAAAAATATTTCATCTGCAACAAAAACAATAATATTGCTCAAGTAAGTCATTCATCCAAGGATCACACAAATTATGAACCCATGAACTACAGTGAGAGCACTGTACCCAGTCTATGGAATCATCATTTTCGCCCATGCCAGAGGGCTCTGTTAGCCAGCAATAGGCACAGAGTCGTGGCTCCTGCGCTGCAAGTACAGCAGCTGCATCCTTGCATTTCTGCATTGATGGTAGTGTCAAATTTTGCTTTTTCATTTGGTACTTTTCTGGTGGTTTTATAAAATTTCCGATTTTGTTTGTCAAACTTCTTATTCGAAGGAAATCTATCTTTTTGTGGGTACATATGACAATGATCTGTTGAAATTCCTTGTAATCCGTTTCCCACTGCCAATGCAGCATTCAGATGTTTTTTCATTCCATGTAAAACCTCAACAGAAGATACCTGATCTGTCAGATTTGTGATGTTTGAAAGGATTTTCATGACTTCAGACCTAGCCTTTCCCAGTAGGTTTTCATCTGCATCTCTGTCACACCCCAATACATGTTCATAATATTCAATATTAACAGATTCACTTTCAGAAACATCAGTGTTATCCAACACTGAATTCATTTGGGACATATGGACAGCATGACAGTGTTTGCACATGTAGTTGTGCAGAAGATAATCTACACATGTACAGGTATATTTATGAATACATACATTGCACTTTGTACACAGAACCTTGCAGGTGCAGTCTCCATTAACACGCCTAACTGCATACCATAGATTATCATCTTGAGCAGACTTCACTTTCCAAAAATCTACATCTTGCATATCTATGTCTGTTATTGTCTGCCCACTTCTATGTCTTTTCAAAGTTTCAGTATGACGGTGTGTGCATTTGCCTTTTTCTGACTTGATGAGATGTTCAAACACAAGATCTCTAGCTATCTTCAGCAAAACAGATATCAAATGATCAATTCTTTTGTTTTGCTTCCTACCAAAATACAAATCCTTCAGTACTCTATGAAAGGATTCGACATTCATGTTGGTGTTTGGAGTGTTCAGCCCCATCCTAAAACACAAAGCCCATAGTTTGATTTTGTCATTGTTAACATATGTACTGGTGAAATAATCATGGAATGGCTTTGCATTCTCTGACACCCAAGATAAAAATTCCTGCAGTTTTTTTCTGAAATCACCCTCTGTCTTTTCATATTGTAAAAGCTTGAGGTAAGTGTAAGTTTCAGCCTGTACCTTCGAATCTTTTATAAGTTCATTTAATTTCCGCCGCCACTGTCTATCTACATGCCAACTACAATACCATCTATGAGTTGGCTTGGGGAAAACTTGTGTCCAAGCATTGTATGATGCCCCAGCAAGGTCACTCATGAAGTGCTCAGCTCGAAAATCCCCAACATTCTCTCTTACTGCTTCAAGAAAGGGAACTAAGGATTCAGCATCCTCTTTGTTTGATATGAGAAATCCACCTGGCTGTCCTTCACCATAATCATCAAGAACCAGGAGAGTGGTGAGAAAAAAATCATACTGGTTAGTTTTGTGGGTACTGTCCATTGCTATTACATGTCCGCCATATTGGCGCATTAGATCTCTCTGAAACTCTGTTTGAATTCCTATAAGCACATCCTGCTCTGAATGTCTGCTATTTTTCTCACCTTGCTGTTTGAAGTAAATGATGGGGTTGTAAGCCTCTTTACTGAACTCTTCTACCAGAATACCTACACTAGTTCTATCATTTGAATGCCGCCCACAGCATCAACATTATACTGATGTTTTATATTGTGAACATCTCTCCTGACAGTCAGCGTGTCTCTGCATATGCATGTTACATTGTCTCTTATGTCGTCCAGATTTTTTTCGATTGTTACACCTTTAGATAATTTGGCAGCAATCTCTGCCTTGGACTCATCCGATATCCGCATGTGAGCCATTGTCATTGAATGGCCTGTATGACAGAAACAGTATTCCACAGACACATGTGATGTGGACTTGGATATAGTAGCTACAATAAATGCAGCACAACAACCTCCAATTTTAGAGGATCCTTGTGATTTCAGACTTCTTTTGTCTTGACCTTTACTCTTGAACACACCTGACCTATTACAGTAATAGTATAATTTAATGTTCTCTTTTGAGTCATTTGCCCCACAGTGCTGTATGAACCAGGCATTAGTCGACTTCTCCTGATTTTTCTTCCATTCCAGGAATTCATCAAATGAGTTGAAGTTCTTCAGACTCGTTCTGGTATTTTGCTGATGCTTGTAATTGAGGTGAAAATTCAACTGCTTCACACTACAACACCTGTACACAAATATATAAAGAACAAATATAATTCAGCTAAACAAAGTTAAGTAAACATTACCTATAAATTAGGTGAATTACCTATAGTGTTCTGATCTGTACCACAGTATGTCCAGTAAAGAATAACTACAGTGTCAGAAATATACATAAGTTAGTTTATTGATTTTGACCCAAGAGAACAGTCACGAATAACAACAAACATCAAATGACCAACAATTTCAAAGAGGCACAGTCAGTGCACATCTGTATGATACTGAAGATATTCCGAAGCTGTTGTCTGACTGGATGTGCATGCCAACTGAAGCAAAGTTTTTATATTTCACCGAAGAAAAGTACATGATGCATTTTGCCAGTGATATTAATTTCACAAAGAGAAATGGCATTTCTGCATGGTTTGTAGGGTAAGCATTCAAGCATTAGTTCAATTTAGTTACACGGCTACTTGGGAAAAGAAATTAATTTCTCAGTTATCTTGGACATTCCATGTTTTACCATATGTCTCTTTTCAATGTTTTAAATGCTGCTCAGACTGATGTGCAGTAAAATTTGTAAAATCTGTTTTGACTGATAATAAATTAAAACATTATGTGTGTTACTAGTGAGTACAGTTAAGCTAGAAAAAAATATTTGAATATTTTCACAAAAATGGTGCTGACTAGCCCAAATTACCTGAACTCACTGCACAGGGGACACTTCAGTGGCCGTTTCTGACTCTGTTGTTCCTGATGCTCCTCTTTATGTTTTCGGTATTTGTGCTTGCATAATGCCTGTTTGGTTGTAAATTCGGCAGCACAGAAATTACAGCTGAAACTATTTTGTCGTCTCTTCTTCTTCTAAAAAAAAAAAAAAAAAAACAGAATAGTGTTTACATTTAGAAATGGGGTACATGTAGCATAGTTACAAAACAGAATTGAACAACAATTGTGAAGCAAAAACATGCGGCAATAGGAGTCCAGGCCAGGCATCAATTTTAAAGTCCATGGAAGTATTAATTACCTGTCCTAAATTAACAAAATAACTTACTGCTAAACTGGTTCAATCTGTCAGACACTACCAAGTACCAACAGGACCAATTTCTGTGTTGGTTTGGACAGCATTCTGATTTAATTATATATATAGCATTGGGCTCCGTCTGTCCGTCCGTCACGTCCGTCACGTCCGTCCGTACGAACACATATCGTACGGACGGCGGGGGATATTGCCATGTTAGTGGCAAACACTTGTTTTCATAAGGATAAGAGGGGATAATATGGTTGTGGATATGTGTTCTCTATTCATTAGAGTAGAGAGGAACTGGTGTGAATCCATACCTTTGGGATGGGCCCATCACTATCTTGTGATGACTGCCCTTGCCCTGAATAATACCCTGGCTCTTCATCATTTTGGGAGAAGGTGGGTTCTCTGTTCTGAAAAGAAACCTATGTTAAATCAGAAATTGGGTTCACATACATAACATTATTGCACATGGAACATTTTTAGTTGTGTTCCATTTTCTTTGTTTTGAAGTTTCATCAATGAATACCTACATGTGCACAAAGTTATAAGGTAAGCAAGAAACCCTCTTGTGATGTGTCATTATCAATAATCAGTTACTCTATCCAGCCCAGGGGATACTTTTATCAACTTTGTAATGAAGCCTTTTTGCCTAAATGACATTGTCCTATGTTGAAGTGCCATAAGGTGACAGCATTTACGCAAGAATATTTGCATACAAAATTAATTTGATCAAATTATGTCCTGCACCTCATTTCTGCAGGCACAGAATGGATTATTGAAAATGAGGGGATTTAACTGAGAGAAGCAATCATGGAAATTATGTACCAGTACCAGCACTGAATCGTCCAATGCTTTCAAACTAGCAAAATGCATTGGATCATCATGTGTAACATACCTCTTTTAACAACCCATGGTTCACTAGTGGTTTCCACTTTCTTGCATATGGATGTTCTAAAATAGATAAGTGTGTTCATGTTAACTAATGATGTGATCGCAAAGATGGAGACAACAGAATATTACTGGTATGTGATATGCACAATCTTAATAAATTAATATCCCATATGCTTCACTATAATAGCATTAGCATTCAGGAGATTACAATGCATATCACCAATCTAAATAAATTAGTCTATAACGGTACTTGATAAAAAGCTGCAAGCACAATTAAATTAAGTTTCAATTAAATGGGATGCCAGAACTATCGGGTTCATATCACAATGCAACCCAGACAATAAATTTATATACCCTCAGAACAAACTGAAACTTCCACATGAATGATATTAGGCAGCCCACTCTATACAGCTATACACTGCAAACATGTAGTGACAGTACCATAAAACAAAATCATTGTACATGAGTCAGTTAATTTACAATGATTATCATACAACCAACACGTAAACATTCATTTATATAGCTCATTAGGACTTTGCTGATACGTATTTTATGTAATGTACATATACTGGTCACTGTCATTATTTTTATCTCACCGAAGTTCATTTCGAATTTCTGTCTGGATTCTCGGACTAATTCCAAGCCTTCCCGCCAAAACAAAAGATGTCTTGTATACTTACGTTACCCTTTGGCCTTCATGTGATGTCCGATGGTCAGTTTCAGCATCCCAGCGATGCATAATGTTGTTGATGTTACGCTTTCTGTCAGAAGACGACACAGGAAAGGAAATCCCACCGGTGAAAGTTTTAGACGAGTCACGTGGACCAGTCAACCAATCAGCGTGCGGCTGACCTTCTCTCCCTATCCGCAAGTCCTTCAATGGCATCAGGAATTCCACGTAAGTTATTTATGTTATTCATTTCTGACGCAAGTCTTATGCAAGTTTATAAAACGGGTGCTTCCCATCCTTAAATGTGATTGGCTGAGCCGCGTTCCATGCCGGTATAAAATCAGTGTAACCCACTGCATTCTGAGGCAGACCGCAGCACAAAATATCGTTGCGCGCTAGGCCTAGCAACCAACTACTCTGCGCTCAACTGACTTGTTAGGTCAAGCTAAAGTGATATTGCACTCTATAGCTAGGTTGCTAACTAGCTCGCTATTTCAGTGTTAGCGAAGTTTAGCCTTTTAGCCCTCTAACCAGTTGGCTATCTACCTAGCTAGCTATAGCATTATAGAGTTCGATATCACTTTAGCTTGCTAGCTACGTTGCTAACTAGCTCGCTATTTCAGTATTAGCGATAAATTGTTGATTTTTTCTTGTTTGTTTATTTTATGGGCTGTATGTAGGGTAACCACATCCATTGTAGTGAACACTAGCTAGTTGACAAGCTGGCTAGCAAACTATTGCGCAATTCAACATATTTTCCTGGACACCGACAAGTGTGGAGGACAAAAGTCAATCCTGTTCCCTACTCTCGCTGCTGGTTGTAATGATATGGCCGATTGGTGCGAGTTGAGAACAGGTTGAGAACAAGGAAAAAAAAACTCGAAAACCGAAAGGAACGTAATATTATTAAACGGGGCCTTCGGGAGACCGAAGGAGACATTCCAAATAGCCTGCTTTCATGGTATATCTGCATCAACGAGCCCAAATAGCCTGATGTGACATGATAATGGCGCTAGATGAAAAAGCAATCTTAGCGTCTGTGTTGCTTGCCAACCATTCTGTCCACTCTGTCTTGTTTGGTGGAAGAATGAATAGTTCTCAATTTTATTGTTGCATTATTACCAATAAATTGTTGATTTTTATCCTTGTGTGTTTATTTAATGGGCTATATGCAGGGTAACCGTTTTATAAAAGCAATAAGCCCCTTGAAGCAGTGGGTTACAGTGATTCTACAACGGCGGAGGGGCAGTAAGGCATGACGCGCTTAGAACAGGTGACGGACGTATGGATAGTCCTGGTTTTTGTGCACAATATTGCTCTTACTCCGTAATGGAGAATGAAACGAAAAAAATAAAATCAATTGTCAATATTGATAAGAGGCAAACTGCACGAAATTCCGTGGCCATGGAGAAGGAAGCGTTCCTCCAAGCTTTTGAGGCCCTCTCTCTAGATGTCAAGATGATGGAAATTTGCACGGATGCCAGCCCCCAGATTTCGGCTCTTTTCAGTTAGTTGTGCCAAATATTGATTGTCATTGTAATGGTTTGTGTTTAACCTTGGCTGTATATTACTAATTATGTGGTGTTTTTGAATCAAGTCGCTGTGTCTTATGTTGGTTCTTAATTTACAGATCCAAAGACAGGGAAGTTGAAAGATAAGGGGGTTGAACATTCCCTTGATGTATGGCACGGCTCAAAAAACCTGTCGAGAAGAGATACTACAGTAAGGGCAGACTGTATACTATATGTGATTGCAAACATGTCTGGATTAGTTCACCCATGCAGATGTTATATGTTTCAAGGCAAGGCAACAGAAGGGGTGTTCGATTTTGCTTCAGTATTGCAGAGACATCTGCAACCATTTTTGGCACTGCTGCAAGACTGCGGAGACCTATGACGAGTTTTTTGTAAGTATTCCTTAAAATTTGTTGTATTGATTGAGAAATTATCCAAAAACTAATTGATATGAGGATGTAATTGCTGTGTAACCTGGGAGTAATTACAGCATTTGTTTATATGTTAGGACGTGTGGGTCAGCCTACTGCACCACATTACTGGGAAGCACCAATGGGCTCTGGGTAGCTGCCATCATGGTCCGCTTGTTGAGCCGAGGGAAAAGGAATGGATAGAGCCAAATTCTCTGGCCCATCAGAAATTGGCTGAATTTATTCTGGATGCACGTTGGTTGAAGGATGTTTCAAAGTTTATTCATTTCGGGTGTGTAAGAGTAATAAGTACATTGCACTGTATGTGTGCAGTATTTTGTAAATGGCTAAACTTGTCATCCCCTCACCCCCTGCAGATCAACTGCAGACCTTGAATCGTTTCATAATCACATCCTGATGTGTGCCAGCAAACAGCAAAGTTTCACAATTGCTGGATACAGTGCGCGATTATTCCTTGCGGGACTCGACTATTATCATCACCTTACGAGGGCACCAAAGAGAAAGCAAGATGGCAATTTTCGGTAGGAAGTTTCAAGTTATTCTATGTCTGATGTGTGGGTGGGTCACAAGTACTTGTTTATAGCCGAGAGATCAAGACTACATTGCTTGGGATAATTCCTAGTTTAGTCACACCTACCCTGGCTTCCTGGCACATTACTTCTACTACTTTTGTAAATTATGTGTGCTGCCATACATCACATTTTGCCAGCCACCCCCTTGTTTTGGACAGATATGCAAAGCTCTACAGCAAAAGGTCCCGGCGATGGCTCTGTATACCATCAAGGAGAACAAAGACTACAGCTACATACCGGACCTCCAAGTTGCCATTTTACAGGCAAGACAGGGAACTGAAGGGATGACCTGCAGGAAGAAAACACGACCTGACGACCCAAGACTCCTTGGAAACCTTTCAGGTGTGCCAGCACCCTCAACCGAGGAACTTCTGAGGACGCAGCACTCCAGAGGTATAGGTAAGGCAGTGCTCATTTGGCCAGATTTGCACTGAAAACCTGCAGTTTTGGAATTGACTTGGATCAGTTATGGAATCAGTCATCAGTCTCTGAAACGTGAACAGCTGCAGAAAACTAATAGTATTTTGTTTGTTCCTTTGCCTTTACAGGGCACTCTGAGGCATCTTCAACTCCGGAACTGAGTACATGGCATTCCAGCGGATATGGTAAAGCCATGTTCAGTTGGCCCAATTTTTTCTGTATGTGTACAGTATTTGGTTAACCAAATCAGCCATCACACTTTCAAACATCTCGAATTTCAGAAGGGAAAATGACAATCCTATTATTTTTTTTTGTGTGTGTGTGTCTACAGAGCATCCTGAAACAACATCATCTCAAGAACTTCAGTAGTCCAGAGGAATAAGTAAGTCAATTAGCCTGAGTAAACACTGATTGCTGACCTGCACAGCGAAAGCACAGACCAAACACTTATTTTAACTTCATTTTATCAACCACAAGAAGGTATGCAATCAGAAACACAGGCCTGACCCACGGACCACTGATCATTATAAATGTTCTATAGATTTATTCAATGGTGTACAAGGTTTTTTAAAAATCTGGTTCCGCCCTAAAGAATTGGGAGGTCACAAGGTCATTTCCAGACTCAGATTTAATCTCAAGTGCATTTGATATGAGTTTTGTAGGTAACCAGAGTATAGGACAGTGTCTTATTGTCATATCCAAATTTACACTCCGTGTTCAGTGTTTTGGCACTGTATTGCGGAAAAATGACCTGGGTGGAGTTTGACATGTAATTGATAACCATTTTTTGTTTGTTCCCTTGTCTTTACAGAGCACTAATGAGGCACAAGATTTGAGGGCCAACTTAACATATTATTCTGGTGTAATTCTGTTGAATTACTATGTTTGCACTTCTCTGAATAATTTTGTTCTCTGCTTCAAATAAATGGAATGGCCTCGCTTTGCCATATTATGTTGTTTTAGATTTTTTTTTATGTATACAGACAGTATATATTAGACCTACATGGTAATTTGTTATTTGCAGTAGCGATTTATTGTTTATAAGTTAGACAAAATTTAACAAAAAATACCAGTACAGAAATGAAGAGTAAACAAATTTCTGCAAGATCAATTGAAGTAACATTTGCAAACTATTTACAGTCACATGTTTAGCTACATCTCAGCCCTGGTTGGAACAAAGCCAGTGTATTGTCCATGTGGATCAGGGTATGTTTCACCAATCCCACACACGCAGCAGCTGGGTATTACTACCTGGTGTCCTGAGCCAAGGGCCCCATACTGCCACATAACATACTGCCTATAGGCAGCATATGGAAATTGTTTGTGGCTCTTGCCTGGATCTGGTGCATCCTGTACGGCCCTTATGTCGTTCCATATTCTGCGAGATAGTCTGAGGACTCCTGCCTCCAGAATTTAGAGGTCAAAGTGAGGTAATGTGGAAATGCAGTTTTGTGGATGTTGCCCACAACACTTCTTTTCAATGTCTGTGGGCATCTCCCTGCATCGGTGGCAGATGCACCATTCAGGTTGTCCTTGGACTGGATTTGGCGGTTCAACACTTTGGTCTGGTGTGGACAAAATATCAAATAGTAAGCTGGGATTCCTGGACAGGCACCTCTGCAGGAGAAGATGGGACTGTTCAAGGCTGAGGCTCTGAATCCTCTCCTGAAATGAGTGAAAAGTAGACATGTAATCAGTTTCAAGACTTAGATGTTCCTAGTGCACATATGCCAGGATGCACAAACTGATTAAACATGTTTAACCCCTTTGCCCGTAAACCACATCTGGCTTTCTATGCCTGACCTTATTGAAGGTCTTAATAAAGCACTCCAAACCCCCTAAATGTTTTTTGACCATTATAAAGTCTCGGTAAAATCTTAGCTGAACATATGGAATATTGCATAGCCATCTTAATGCAGAGCCAGCCCAAGGCATAAGCCAACTAAGCAACTGCTTAGGGCCCCGTGACCTCGAGGGGGCCCCCAAGAGCAATTAACAATTAACAAAAACATCGCCTCAAGACCGATTTTCGTCAATTTCGGACGTCCAATATGGCTGCCGGCGGCCATTTTGTCCGAAATTTTTTATGTTCCAGGCTCTGGAAGCCACAATTATTACCCCGCCCAACCCGAAGGATGATGGAAAGGGGTATTGTTTTCGTTTCGGTTTGTTTCTGTGTTTGTTTGTGCGTTTGTTACTGTGTTTGTTTGTTTGTTTGTTTGTTTGTTAACACTCGAGCAGCAAAACTAATGGGCACATTCACCCCAAATTCGGTTTAGGGATTGCCACTGACCCAGAATAGATCCCTATTGAATTTTGTACAAGTAGGTGAAAGCATGTGCGAGGGGTGGGGTTTGTTGTGCCTGGCACCACTTGTCACAGGAATCTTTTCAAATTTTGCACAGGCGAAGATTTATATATGCCAATGCTCAAGACCGATTTTCGTCAATTTCGGACGTCTAATATGGCTGCCGGCGGCCATTTTGTCACAAATTTTTTATGTTCCGGGCTCTGGAAGCCACAATTATTACAGGAATGTTTTCAAATTTTACACAGGCAAAGATATATAAATGACAATGCTCAAGACCGATTTTCGTCAATTTCGGACGTCCAATATGGCTGCCTTGGCCATTTTGATCGAAATTTGGGGATCGGGGAGATACACGACTCGGTCCCTGTGGCGACCAAGTTATCTAGTTTAATACTCTGTTTTTGTACATTTGAAGTTTTTTTTATATATCTAATTGATTTTATTTGTTGTTGCACTTTATTGTTGTTCTTGCACTACAAAATATTTTTGCACATTGCTGTTTTTTGAAACCAAAAATAATAAACCAGAAGACACTTTTACCGTAAATGCATTGTCTACTGGTTTATTTTTGTTACTTTTAGTAGGCCTAGATGATATTCAGTATCCCACTTAGTGCTTTATCACTTGCAATGTTGTGTAAATCAACCCCAGCCCGCTCTAGTAGCTGAATGTGCTCCCTTTTTTGAGATTGAAAACCATACATGGGTAAAGACATGTCAGGCTGACAATAGGATAATGTAAACAACACTGCCAGAGCTGCACAGTTGCTGCAATGAGTTTTTAATAGGTGTATTAATGATCAATAATCAATATTATTGGCAGAAATAGAGGGCTCCAAAATCAAATTTTGCTTAGGGCCCCATGGAGGTTTGGGCCGGCTCTGTCTTAATGACAAATATTGAGAAGCATGATACTTTAATATCAAAGAGCTACACTTCCCATGATGATAGTACTAGTACAGTTGTGTCAGGTTCTAAAAACCATCAAGTGCAGTCCGCTCCAGACTCACATCAACAGCATATTTCAAAGGTAACCAAACTCCTTTTCCATCTCAAAAATAAAACGTCAATAGTTTCTCAGTTCGCACGTTTCCAAGCGGGTAGGGCTAATCTGCTGAAAATGTTGTGCTGAAAACATTATGCTGAAAACTCCGTTACCAATTCCTTTTTTTCATCAACTCAAAGAAAATCTAGTGAAAATTTCATCACAAAATATTAATAAATGAAGGAAAGTATATATGGTTGTAGTTTTTCAGCAGGATGTTTCATCAGAATGTTTTCAGCAGATTAGCCCTACCTTTTCAAAGCACCTATTCAAAAGCGCGTAAATGTGCGAAGTTGAGAATGAGCTTCATTAAAGAACTTTCTGTTACGCACGGGTTTTACATACCTTCTTGTGGCTCAATTAGTATTTCTTAGTTATTGCCGGAAAAATCAGGCTGTCCTCAATTGTATAGACCACGCACACCTGTCAACCCTCCCGTTTTTCCTGGGATTCTCCCGTATTTTACCTTCCTTTCCCGCTGTCTTCCCGTACCAGTATTTTCCCGTAAATCTTCCATATTTTTAACCTTAAAAAAAGAAAAGGGCTGCTGACTAGGACGGCGGTAGGCGTAAGACCGCCGATGTAATGTTTTTGATACATTCCCCTTCGGTAAAGCAGGTGGCAGTATGCAGCCTAACATCTAGTAACAGAAGTCATTCAATAAAGAGGACGAAGAAGAAACGCAGTGAGGCGGGACCATAGATATTATGCTGTCTTCAAATGGAACTCGTGAAGTTGTGAAGTAATGTCGCGAAGTCGTGAGCAGAAATGGCTCAGCGTTCAAGTGATAACCATGCGAGAACACCGTTGCTACGGCAATAAAGACGCCAAAGCATTCTATACGCAAATATTACATTATTAATTTGTATCTGAACACCACTTGGAGGAACAAAAGACAAAACGATAAAGATGATGATGGTCGACACTGTACCTTCTTGTCCAGTAGCTTAAGGTCATGTTATGCAAACTACATTGTACAGGCTCGCGCTCTCGCTAACGTTAGCTCCTCCAACATAGGGTTGCTAATGCAACTACAGAACGCGCAAGCCTGGGAATTAACGGATTACATGGAAACGCATAACGGCATAATTGTAGTCCGGATACAATTTCTGAAAATGTCATCAAACACGTCACAACTCGTGAACTCGAAGCTTTCTGCAAAGTTCGACTTACGACGTTGTGAATACCACAAGAAGGCGGCGTTCATATGGACTTTTCTCGTGAACACGGTAAACACGACCCCAATTGAAGTGCCTTCTTTTTAGAACATTTACCGCCCACTCGGAATTAGTCCGGTCACTAAATCATATACTTTAAATAGCCAGCCCCACCTCTCAACTTCAACTTACCTGCTCCCTGTGAGGTGACAGGCAACTAGTCCCTGGTCACAATCATGTTTGGCCTTCGCAACCACTATCAATAATATGGGCACCGTCGTTATTTTTCCACCACTTGATTAGAACGATTGTTCAGGAAAACTTGTGCAGGATGAAGTTTCCTGTCATGCTTTTATGAGATCCAATATGTGGATCACACCCACAATATGGGAGCAATATCAAAGCTCAAATGTCAAATGTTTGTTAGTAATGGGTTAAAGGACCCCTATTATGCTGATCCTTCTTTTTATACATACATGTCATGTCATAATGTTGGATGTCCATACTCAACCTCTGCAAAGCTTATAAGCATAAGATACAAGGGTTTTGCCGTAATCCGAGAACGTGATTTCCTGTACGCGATTTCCTCTCTGAACAGCTCGTCCCGAGATCTTAACGAGATTTTGGTGAAACCTGACATCAGGTTGTTGCATCCAATTAGGACAGACCTGGCCAGAGCCAATCGCGGCGCTGGACTTGCTCATCCCAGAATCTATTCTACCGGACAGAAACAAGCACAATTCATTTAACGTGTAGGTTTATCAGTATGCCTCCCAAAGCTGTTCGTACGTGTTTTTTGGAATGCACAAAAAAAGCACAACTATTTTCTCTTCCAAAAGACGATGCCACCAGAAATCAGTGGGTAGCTTTTTTTGTTTGCCAGCGGCAAACAGCCACACTCAAAGGGAACGTTAGCTGTTTGTGCTTGGAATTTCACCAATGACAGCTTTGTCAATAAAGGATAATTTGATGCTGGATATGCGTCTCAGCTAGCCTAGAAATCTAGACGTACCCTAGCGGTAGCAAATAGTTTTGCTCAGCCGGTACGTCTAGCCACGAGCCATAGGGCCCCAGTGTGACCAAGTGATTGGTCCGACCACACTTTGGTCACAATGCTCTATGTTTGTAGAGTCGTTGGGCTGGCTTAGCACGATGACGACAACACTGCAACGGTGCAAAACAACTGAGATGGCTGTGGCAAAGAAACACCGGTTGTTTGAATCGGCTTTGGCATTGACTAAGGAAGAGTTAGGCTTTTCTTTAAAAGATGATCAGAAAAAGGCACTCAAGTCATTCGTTTCAAAAGACTGATGTCTTTGCTGTTTAGCCGACGGGATACGGCGAAAGTTTAATTTACCAGCTGGCTCCACTGGTAGCGAAACGAATGGGAGTCAGTGAGTGACTGCGTTTACATGCACACCATATTCCGATTAAGGTCCGTATTCGGGTTAAGGCAATATTCCAAATAAGCTGTTTATATGCGCTGAGCGACGGGACTATTCTGTTTACTTGTTAATTAGCATATCCACCACTTTGGTCCAATCTCAACACCAGGTTTTCAGCAAATATAACGCTCGAAAGCAATCGTCATGGCTTTGGTTGCCTTCTGTTAGAGCTTCAAAGCTGACACCGACTCCACTCTCTTGGCCATTGGCATCGCCAGCGGTCTCTGTCCCAGAATTTCATCCATGACTGCGAAATAAAGGAAACTGGCTAGATTAGGGCCGCTGGTATGGTTTTGTTTTTGGCTGTGGCTTTTTTTTACGCCAGTCATGAGTTTACTGTAATTTGCTATTCTTGCGAAATTCCGTATCCGCATGCACAATAGGAAATTCGGCCTCGGAAAAAATTGCTACTCAACTGGGTTGAAAACATCCTGCTTTCGCTGCGTGCCTTGTGGTAAACATTACTAGACCGGCTAGCCGGCTTATTTACTTTAAGTTACAGTCAGGATGTCCTCTACTCACGTTATGTAGGGTTAGTTATTAGCCAGCTAACTTTGCCAGCTTGCCATCTAACTCATTAGCTAACTTGTACTCTAAAATTTCTTGCAAGGACAAACTTTGTGCAGCTATCAGCTCTTCTACACAACACAAATCACTACTGACTATTGATTCTGGAGAGTGATGACCTGACAGTTCCCCAAATATTAGCAAGCAAACGTTGAACCCAAAATTGCACTCTCATAACTACCTAACCCGCAAGCTAAGTTAAGCAGCTAGAAAACATAAGTAATGTTACAGCTGTCCCGCTGGCTAACGCCAGCTGATACATTATAGTTAATGCCGTAGTGTAAGCATAGACTGTAGAAATCAGTCTATGGGTTCAAGTCCAGATTTCCTACATTGTGCATGAACATACCGAAGCTCGTAAGAATCACAAATTGGAGTAAGATTACGACTGGCGTAAAAATAGCCACTGCTCGTATGTTTTTTTTTTGCTTTGGAACGTGCCGTCTTCAGAGTTTTCTTTCGATGCTTAACTTGGTTGGCAGTTCACACAAAACTGTCCACGTTTCACACACCTTAAAGATATCATTGTTACGGTGCTTTCGCCCATCGATATATTCCACTATATTCATGTCTTTCATTATCTGAATGCACACAGTCGTCTCCTCTTCCCTCTAAAAACGCTAATTCCTTGCGAATTGAACAGGCGTAGATGTAACTGAATATTCTGTTCTGGGGCATTTTCCGATTAAGGTGTATACATGACCCAATATTCCGATTAAAACAGGTATATGCCAGGGGTCTTATTCGGAATATTTCAAATCGGAAAATGACCTTAATCGGGTTATTGCGCGCGTTTACATGACAGGCACGCAATTGGAATATTCTCATATTCCGATCAATACAGGAATATGGTGTGCATGTAAACGCAGTAAGTGAAAACCCACTGGTGGTTGTAGTCTCGCTGTTGATCGCCCTTGTGGAGGACCAGGCCACAGAGGCGACTAAATTTGGACACACGGCCATGCTACTTGGTGTGCATAAATTGAAGGAAATTTGAAATGGCCATTGTCATTTGTTCTTCGGTAGTCCTGAAGCCTGGCTCATGCAGAGGAGGCGGCGTGACATGTTGGCTACCAAGGTCTTCCGAGATAACCTCCAAGGAATCGTGGTGGATGAGGTATACCTCATTTACAAATGGTAAGAGGCATCAAGTAAACTACATATTAGCGATAAAGTCTATATTCAATATTTACAAGTAATGTGACCTGAATGTACAGCCAGTTGTGTTACACACGGCCCCATTGTGATATTACAATCAAAGCAGACTGACACTCGGAATACTCCTCTTTTATCCTCCTTCGCTGTTGGTGTTAAACTTTAAGTAGCTTATATATTAAGACCACGGGGATGGACGCTACTGTAGATGGATGGACTTCTCCATAACTAGCCGTATCCCTTCTGTGTTTACTCTCCTGTTGACTCTTTTCCGTCGCTCTGAATACGTCACCTTGTTTGTTGCTCTGATTGGTCATAGTGTTATCCTATTGCGTGCAGAGGCAGTCTGAAAGACAACCGCTGATTCCGCCCCTAGGATTAAGCCCGGTCTATCGGTCGTGGGCCAGACTACACATTTTGATGTTATAGTCTGGCTTGTCAGGCTATGTCTCAGCTGCTTCTCAAACCTGGAGTAGTTGCATCAATCAAGAGCTCGGAGCTAAAGCTGTTAGTAACAATATAACTACAAATAATGTAAATGAAGCTAAAGTGTTACAGGTGGCTAGCAGGACCGCTAACAATAGTTAGCACTAACAACTGGCCTCAAACGCAGGCTTTGTAAAATATCTGAAGATAAAGCCTGGATCGGTTCCAACTGTCCGCGATTCAATGACAGATGCCGAAGCTCGAAGTCTTACCATTTTGTGTTGCTTTGCTGCATAAGCCTACCTAACGTGATTGTGGCTGTAGCACTGCGGCTAACATAGCTAAGTTACTGTTGTTAATGTTTGTGTCCTAAATATGTACAAATTAATAATATCAGGAGATATTCAACAGAAGGTGTCTGAACATAAACCTCATTTGAAGCCAACTTTTGTTACTTATTTGTAATTTGGATGCATAGTACAACCGTTCACGGTAACGGAATTTTCTGTCTGTAAAACTGTATTGCAGGGTAATGTTTGTCTCTGTCGTTGTTATAACCGCTCAGTTACTACCCCATGTTAGTTTGCATTCAGTGCTACTTAGAAAATGCTCCTGTTTAACTTATATGCAGTAATTCAGATTGGTATGCTTGTGTTACTTTGGTTAGCATCAAGGTGGTAGTTTCATCATAACGTTACCTGACCGTAGCTGCTACAGTTGAAGCTAACCAAAGAGGTGTTGTGCGTGTCTGCAAAGTTGGGCTGATAAAGCTGCAGTCAGACCAGACGTAGGCTTTTGTGAGGAAATTGCCTCTTGTTACCCGGTGGTGTTCGTTAAGGGCGGAAGACAATTGAAATAAAGACTTGACCAGATTGTGATTGAAATATAGTAAATTTATAACAGACAAAGAGTGAATTACAAACCACAACAGAGGAATGTTCTCAGCCACAGTTTGGAGAGCGCTCTGCCCAGGCATCGCCCGGGCATCAGTTCTTATAATCCACAGTCCTTCAGCTGTACATCAATTGGCTGTACATCTGTCTATAACCGCAGTCTAATCAGCTCCCACCTTTCTACATAGTATTGTCCAGTCTACTTTAGACAGGTCACGGGAAGGCGGTTACGGGACACCTGATGCCACTTTGGACTGCGCTTAGGGCGTTTTCTTTTGGCTGGATTTCTGCATTCCTGAGCCACTATCTACCCTGCATAGTTCTTCACACACACAGTCACACGCTCTGGGTAAATAGGTTTATAAGCTTTGGGGTATTGACATAAAAGATGTTTTAGACAGTAAAAGATAATAGTAATACAAAAGATGTTTTGATAATAATACTGATAATAATAAGATGATAATGCAAAAGATGTTTTGTATTATTCCACATTTTGCAGAGCTTCGGGTACGTGTTTGGGTTTGTTCACTGCTGCTGTGAAATGATTGTTTTACTTATCCACGACTGCGGTAGGCCGGGTACTTTGCCGTGGTTTGGGCTAGCTATCTGATCCTACCGCGGTGAGAGCAATCGGGAAGTGCGCTACAATGTGTCTGATATCAGGGCTTGACAAGTTTTGAAAATTCACTGTTCCTATAGGGCCAGTGACCAGTCATTTCCACTGGCCCGAACCAACTTTCACTGGCCCGAATTATTGATGACCCTTTTCTGTGGATTTTTACTTGCAGCAAGGAAATCTTTTTGTTTTTTAATAAAGAAAACACTTTTTTCTGTAGATTCTATACAGATTGCATTGACAAACATTCATAGCTGATTGTTTATAAATTAAACACATTTAAACATTCATATCGTCATGATCGCTCATTTTACAGAATTGAGTTAAGCAGACGGGCGATAAGCAGAACTCCACTCTCAGTCACACATAAACACCACGAATACGATGTTTTATAACCACTGAGGACCATGCAGAGACCGCTCTTAAAGCCTCTTTCTCACTGACCGCATTTATGGGACGTTTAGGAGATAAACCTACAGTTTCTTTTTGGAACATGAGGTATTTATCGTAGGATAGATACCTGGAAATTTCATTTGAAACCGAGCGCTTGCGAGTGCTCAAAAAAAACTGTAGGTTAATCGCCATTCTACCATGACTCTTGTCAACACCCCTACTAAAATATTGGCATGCTAGCTATGACACACAGTTCGATATCACTTTGGCTTGCTAGCTAGGAAGCCAACTAGCTCGCTAACGAGTACGACAGTGTACACATTGAAAGCGAACTGCAGCCTTTTTAGCTCGCTAGCCAGTTGGCTATGTAGCTAAATACATTGGCACACTAGCTATACTATTGATAGCTAGGTAGCCAACTAGCTCGCTAGCGAGTAAGACTGTATGCAAACTGTAGCCTTATTTTGTCGGCGTAATCATGACGAGGTCTTGACCAGGGTTGCCAACTCTGATTAGTCAAATAAGCAACCGCAGCTTCAAAAACAAGCCCAAAACAAGCGCAATATAAATTAGACGATACTAAGACGGTGTAGACCTGGGGTGGAATCTTCGTTTTGTTGAGCGGGGGGGCGAGGAGGAGAGATTCTCTTTCATTTAGTTGAGGGAGAGCAGGTTCTCTCAAATTGCTTGTGAGGCTGTGAGCAAACAGAGTCAATCAATGAATCGGGGGGAAATAGCAACCATAACGTATAATAATTAGGTCGCTTGTTACACTTCTCTAACAAGCAACCATATTTTTAAAAACAATCCCAAAGAAACCGCAACCCGCGACCCGTAATTTTTTCAAGTGACTTCAGGAAAAAAGAAGCCCAAAGTCGCGTGTTATAAGCGGACTTGGCAACTCTGGTCTTGACCCAGTGCGAGGTAGTTTACCGGTGAATAGATACCTGGTGTTAACCAATCAAAATACAGAATTCGCTGGAATGAATGGTAGAATTCATTACGACAGTAGGATGGATGTCCCACCACAGCGATCCGCGGAATTTGTAAAAATTTTGTCTAAATTTGCGGTAAGTGGAGTTGGGAGAGTGTTGGTAGAGCTTTTTAAGGGCACTGATGGGCGTTTGATG
Source organism: Gymnothorax javanicus (assembly GCA_029692085.1). Taxonomy (NCBI): domain Eukaryota; kingdom Metazoa; phylum Chordata; class Actinopteri; order Anguilliformes; family Muraenidae; genus Gymnothorax; species Gymnothorax javanicus. The sequence continues at coordinate 18,219,919 of CM056202.1, forward strand.
CTTGCAGCGCAGCGAATGACAATGTGCTGCGCTTGTGGAAGCTGGCGAATGGAATGTGGCATGAAGACCGCGTTATAGACGCGGAGAAACGCCACTGCCCTGTTGTCAACGCCACTTCCATATTATTAACGTCACTGCTGCGTAGACTTCATGCTCCCTCCGCCGCAGGTCGCCACTATTCGCCCCATTTAATCATTTAATTGCGCTGCTGTCGTATTAAAAATGTACCGTACCTTGCTTACAACGGGAGCCTGCCCTTGGCGAACATCGGCAGAGGTCCGCGGATTCAACACGTAGCCTACACGAATGCTTGCCGCAGCAACCTGTTGTCAACACGATACTGGTGTTAAAGAGCTCCAGCGCGGACATCTGCGAAAAAACAAGTGTTTGCCACTAACATGGCAATATCCCCCGCCGTCCGTACAATATGTGTTCGTACGCACGGACGGACGGACGGACGGAGCCCAATGCTATATCCCCCGCTTCGCGCTAAACGTGCGGCGGGGGATAATTAAACCTGCTTAATTTTTTCACGAATTTCGGCGTTGCTTGCGAACGCCCCTAAACCGCTGCCAATCAGTTCACGGTGTATACGCGCTTCTTTGCGGAACAAGAGAACTGTTTCATCCGTACACTTCCGGGGGCCAAGGCAGCTCAGTGAGAAAGGGGTTTTAGGCAATGTACCATTTTTGTTCACACAGCATGCATAAAAACACAACTTCTTTTTGCGCTGGAGGATAACGGTACCAATGATTTAAAAGTGAAATCTTCACGCGTTATTAATAAATGATGCGTAGTTGTTCGAAAAATTCATTCACGGATTTAACAGAGCCCCATTTCTGGATATAGGCTTTCGCCTGTCATAAGCGGCCCATTCTCAGCTCGCGCAGATCAGCCAGAACATTACGACCACTGTAATTTTTGCGTCTTTTGGCCACTGATGTAAATTGAAGTTCAAGTTACACCAGTGGATTTCTTACAGCATCAAGGTATATATTAACATTTACATAGGTCTGGCGGGAACATTCTCCTTTAAATTTGAGAGAGAAGAAACGGCGAACCGCATGAGAAACCACCTAATGCTCCATATGCTGGACTTAGGATAGGTAAATTAGTATGCTTCACAAAAGTGCCGTACACTATAAAATAAAAATGTATGAACTTCAAAGTAACCATCGATGCAAGAATAAACAAAATCTTTGACCTCTACAAAGAAGTATCTTCGACTCTGTTTAGCATTTTACTGCGTTTTACAAAACCTCTGAAGATCACTTATTTCATCCTACCTCTCCACAGCAGAGCTGAATACTGAGGAGAATACCGCGAATTTGGAGGAAGTTACCTTGCCAAAATGTCAAAGATCAAACAGCATTAATATAAAAATTCTGCTGAACTAAAGAAAATTCCCCAAAACAATACATGCATAGATAAGAGATTAACACTGAGGCTGAATACTGTAAAATGCGGGCTGTGGTCAAAAACCAGCTGAGGAATGCTCGAAGACTGTATGAAAGGCAATACTTATCACAATGCATGTACTATGTATCAGGTTGTTCATGGTAGGAATACTAAGCTGTGTGATCTCGTTCCAGTCTGCCGTCCTCTGCATCCATACAGCACTAGGAAGAAACACTTTATTATGGGGAAAAAACGAAGGCTTAAATCTACCAGTCTGAGTGTTGTGGGCAGGGGGCCGCAGATATGGAATGAGCTCAATGACAGCATTAAAATGTCACATTCTTTCTCTATTTTCAAGAGAAATTTAAAGAAGCTGCTGTTGTCAATCTATGATTAACTGATGCTGCTATTACTGATTGGTATTCTGATTTATTTCGTTTTATTCTGTTCGTGAACTAAAACTGCATTTTAAATCCACTGACACTGGTCTACTGATGACTGTTGCCTGATTGTTGCTGCTAATGTTGTTTCAGACTGCCTAATGTGGTGGGGTGTGGACTGAAATCATTTTCTTTTTCATGTTTCACCATCTCTCTCCAGAGTTTTTGAAATGCTATGCTATTGAAGAAAGGACTTGATATTCTTTGATTTGTGATGGACTAATGAACTGATAGGGGCTATTGTGTTGTTGTGTGCATTATTTGTTTTATGTTTTATGTATTGTGCGTATTTGGTATTGTTTTATGTCAGGACACCCTCTTAAAAGCTTTGGGAAGCTTACTTGGGATGTCCTTTTCATATGCCAATTATTCCTTGGATGTTATGTTGGATCCCTGTTGTTTTCTTGGTGTATGAATGAAATAAATCAAATCAAATCAAATCAAATTAAGGAGGTGATGCTTCTTTTGTACAACACATTCGTCAGACCACATCTGGAGTATTGTGTACAGTTCTGGGGACCATACTTTAAGAAAGATATAGAGGCTCTAGAGAAAGTTCAGAGAAGAGCCACTAAGCTAATTCCGGGTGTAAAAGATGAAAGCTATGAGAAGAGGCTGAAGATCCTTAATCTCTTTAGTCATAGGAAAAGGAGACTCAGGGGTGATCTGATTGAGGTCTTTAAATTTGTTAAAGGGATTAACAAAGTGAATTATGTAGGATTCCTTCGACTAAGTGTTGTTAGTAGAACTCGGGGTCACAAATGGAAGTTGACCAAAGGTAAATTTAGCACTGATATTCGGAAATATTTCTTCACCCAAAGAGTAATTTTGATGTGGAATAGCTTGCCTGACCATATTGTTGAGGCAGAGACCTTGGGAGTTTTCAAGAGCAGGCTTGACTTAAAGCTAGATACCATGAGTTATTGAGTATCTGAAGTGATATAATCACAATAGTATAAAGAAACTGGCGAGCCTAGTTGGGCTGAACGGCCTGTTCTCGCCATTCATGTTATGTTATGTTATAAGAGGAAAAGAATAATAATGTGCAAACAGAAATTGATTTTTTGTGAAATGTTACATTGCACATTCACGTGGGTTACGCTTAACATACCTACAACAAAACCTAAATGATAAAGACATTGAATTTTTTTCTGAGGTCCGAGATTGCTAGTTAGGGCTATGATGATGGGTCGGATATACCGAACTGAATATGTGAACGCTTTCTCACAGCTGGCACTGGTTGTCTATCTGAGAGAATGTTGCAATTGCCAGTTTTGATTATGACATTGTCGTCATCGTCATGGTCTACTGTGGTACGTGAAATGGGCTAACACTTGTATTAAATAGTGGCATGCCCGTGAAGTGACTGACGGGCGTGTTAAATTGCGCCCCTGAGGACAACTTGACAGGCGTTTAAGGGCACTGGCGCGATCACGCCCGTTTCGTGGCATGCGCTGATGGCGATGGCCCGATCGGGCAAGCACAGGACGAGGTGCACTGGCCCGATCGGCAGTTCCGAAGGTCTCGGGCCATCGGGCCAATGTACTTGTCAAGCCCTGGATATAACAAACAATTTCTCTACATTGCTGTTGCGGAATTTCATCCACCTTTGAAAATTATTCTGGCTTATAAAAAGCTGAAAAAAGTGGAGGTCGGATGTCGATTTTTTTTTCCGGTAGAAGTTATTGATTCGCTAGCTCCACATAAGCAACACTTACACAGTTTGTGTGTTTTTGCTACGAACTCGTTTGAAAGTTTGGTGTCGAAATTGTTTCGTTTTGGTTGAAATGGTTAACAGGAGCTTTTACTAAAGTTTCTTCCGGATAGCTAAGTGGGTATATAACATGACTATATAACAGTACAGCTACAACCACATGCATGCATGGCGAGACAGCTCGAGGAGAACACTAAAATTTCAACTTGCCACTCATTGACATCCTGCTGTAAACGTTGGGGCAACACTTCTCCCGTTCGCGTTTGGATTCAGGATCAAACAAGTACAGTCTTACAGCAATAGATGCCGCAGAGAGCTGTCCTGAAATGCCTGCCATCATGGTTTCCTGGTTTTTATGCCTCGTCTGTCTGTCTGTCCGTCCGTCCGTCCGTAATCATTTTGTTTCCGGAGCAGAACTCGGAAACTATGCAAGATGTCAGCACCAAACTTGGTACATGGGCCATTTCATGGTAATTGTGAAGTGGCATGAAAAAATTAAATGTCTGAATCTTACCAAAAAAACAATTGGATGACTTAGATAGGTATCTGAACTTACTGTAAAAAAGAAAATTGAGTCGAAATTCTTGCTCCTTAATTATGCAAATTAGATTTTCTCGCGAATTCATGGGTCCAGAGCATTGCGGACAGGACGCACATTTTTTTCGTCATTTTCTCGTGGTGCGTTTCATTTTTGAAATTTTTTCCTTGCTGACAGGATACGTTTTATGTCCATGCAGACAATCCATCAGTGAGTTTTCTTCTTCAGATTGTGAAGAGATAAAATTTCCACTTCACGGGTGTCAAGTATCCTGTCCAACACAGGGTTGGAACAAAAAAGTTTATTTTTTTCCTACAATAATAAGCCTATAAACACCAAAGTTAGAATTCTCTTAGCTTAGGTAGTATAAAACAATATATAAAAAAGGTTTTTGAAAAATCTCAACACAGCTCATCAGAAACCACAACTCTTTTTTGTCCTGTCAAACGTTTTTGCGTGTTGGACAGGACAAAAACGCTTGATCAGGACAAGTTAATGTAGTGATAATGGATTTGGCTTTTAGTTTGTATGGATATTCCCCTTCTACTTAGAATAAAGGCTTTTAATGTATTTCAGGCTTTTAAATACGAGGAGGTTGTTTCTTATTTAACTAATATTGAGCCACTTTTAGAGGAAACAAATGCAAATGTAGGTCTTTCTGATTGCATACAATAAAAGTCCTAAAAATGAAGACAGAAAAAAAAGGGTATGAGTTTGGAGCAAGGATGGCTTGTCTTTCAATTCAAAAACACAGATTTCAAGATTTTTATTATTGTTTGACATGTTTCAAGAGTATAGTTTTATTTCAGTTAACTTTCTAGGAATTTGAATGGGTGTTTTCATGGCACTGGCAGGGCAGCTTGGTGTTGAATCTGGATTCCCTGTCTCATTTCATTAGGCACTCCTACTCATTTGAGTGTTTGACATGTTTGTGAGCCCTTTTCTTCCAAATCATTTACTAAAATGCAATTGCAATTAATGGCTCTTTGGACATCAGATTCTTAATTATGCCCTATGACTCCCAAGAATTTATGCTCTAAATATGTAAATAATGCAATATAATACATTTTCTATGAAGTAAATGTGTGTTTTTGCTCATTTTTAATCCAAGTGAAAAAGTGTCCTGTCCGACACGTCCTGTCCGCAACGCTCATCCCATTGGAATAAGTTCCCCCCCTCGGCTCACTGTTTGAGTGACAAATTCATAATTTCTTCTGAAACCTACCTAAGATGTAGAGGAACAAAATGACCTGGCTTTGGATTATAAAACTCCAGTGGATGGACAGAACTTTTCACTTCCCTCCGAGGAAAAAAAAACCCACTTCACTTTTTGTCCTGTCCGCAACGCAACTTCCAGCCTCATTTTGAAAATGAAAATGAAATTCAAAACATTTGATGTTTTTATCAAATAAGGTACTTAGGTAGTACTTGCCTCTCACCAGTTAAAACTTTTCAATTATTCCCAGGAATAATTTTTATTAACGAAAAAAGCCTGCGAATATCCTGTCCGCAACAAAATAAATACCGCAAAATGGCCCACATGTATTCTATGTATAGTCTAGATGTGCCTTTTGCTACTTTGGAAATTTCAGGACTGCTATTTTTGTCGTTTCCCTGGAAACAAATCTGGACTTAGAGCAAATTAGACTGTGTTCGTTTCCTGAGCAGAACTGAAAAACTACAACCCCAATTCCGAAATAGTTGGGACAAAGTGTAAATTGTGAATAAAATTGAAATGCAATGACTTTTAAATCACACCAGCCAATATTTTATTCACAATAGAACAGAGATAACATAGCAAATGTTGAAACTGAGAAATTTTACAATTTCTCCACAAAATGAGCTAATTTCAAATTTGATGGCTGCTACAGGTCTCAAAAAAGTTGGGACAGGGGCCTGTTTACCATGGCTCTTCTTTTTAACACAGAGTGGAGGCGTTTAGGCATTGAGGAGACAGGTTTCTTGAATTTAGCCATTGGAATTTGATCCCACTCTTGTTTAGTACAGGCTTCCAGCTGCTAGAGAGTTTTGCGGCTCCTTTGACGGACTTTTTGTTTAATTATGCACCAAATGTTCTCAATCAGTGAAAGATCAGGACTGCAGGCAGGCCAGTTCAGCACACGGACTCCTCTACTACGAAGCCATGCTGTTGCAATAGCTGCAGTATGTGGTTTTGCATTGTCCTGCTGAAATACACCAGGCCTTCCCTGGAATAGATGTCGTCTGGAGGGGAGCATATGTTGCTCTAAAACCTTTATATACCTTTGAGCATCCATGGTGCTTTTTAAAACATGCAAGTGTCCCACACCATATGCACTAATGCCCCATACCTCTGTCCCTTACGCACAGAGATTTTTCCAGTTTCTCTGAATCTTTTGATGATGTTATGCACTGTCGATGATGAGACCTTCAAAGCCTTCACAATTTGACGTTGAGAAACATTGTTTTCAAAGTATTCCACAATTTTTTTTATGCAAGCCTCCACAGGTTAGAGAGCCTCTGGCCATCTTTACTTCTAAAAGACTCAGCCTCTCTTAGACATCCCATTTATAGCCAATCATGTTACAAACCTGATGCCAGTTAACTTAATTACTTGCTAATGTTCTTTCAGCTGATTCTCTTTCATGTTAATTGCTTGATCAGCCCTTTTTTGCCTGTGTCCCAACTTTTTTGAGACCTGTTGCAGCCAGCAAATTTGAATTAAGCTCATTTTGTGGATTAAAATGTAACATGTGTCAGTTTCAGCATTTGAAATGTTATCTATGTTCTATTGTAAATAACATATTAACTCGTGATCTGAAAGGCATTGCATTTTGATTTTATTCATAATTTACACTTCGTCCCAACTATTTCGGAATTGGGGTTGTCTGTAAGATCCCAGCACCAAACTTTGTACATGTATTCTATGTATAGTCTAGATGTGTCTTTTGCTACTTTGGAAACTTCAGGATTACTATTTTTATCCCCCTGGCAGCATTAATGCAGGGGGGGATATAGTCATCAGTGTGTCCATCTGTCCATCCGGGCGGGCATCCGTCTGTAATCATATCTTGTCCTTGTTCAGCATGATGTCTAGATGTGCCTTTTGCTACTTAGGAATTTCTGGAATTTCTCATTTTTGCGGTTACTATGGAAACTTGTGTGAAATGGAACTTAGCTTGTTCAGGCCATATCTCAGAAACTATACATCTCACCTTCACGAAACTTGACAGATATGTTGAGCATGATGTCTGGATGTGCCTTTTGATACTTAGGAATTTCTACAATTTTAGATTTTTGCACTTTACATGGAAACATGGGTGAATTTGGACTAAGCTCACTGATAATTTTCACCAAACTTGATTAACATGTTCAGCATGATTTCTATATGTGCCTTTTGACATTTAGGAGTTTCTGTAAAAATTCTTTTCCGCGTCTCTCATGCAAATGTGTGTGAAGGTGGACTTAGTTCACTGATAATTTTGTTTGGGCAATATCTCTGAAGCCATCTCCGACAACACCACTGTCAGTGAAACTTAGTTTAATATTTTAAATTTCATTTATTGTCTTTTGAAATGTTTGTTATCCCCCCGGCATTATTTTTATATAAATAAAATGTGAAGCTAGGAAACTCCTGGCACTCGTGGCAGCCTACTTCCTCACAGTGAGTGCCGGTAACATGAACAGCAAGATCGACAAACAACCACAACTACTACAGGTTATGTCCCCAGACAGACAGTAGAACACAGATTGACCGCATTATTAATATGCCATTGCCAGATGGCTCTTGTTGCCATTTGCATGGAAACGAATCTGGACTTAGTGCACATCAGGCCTAGTTCGTTTCCGGAGCAGAACTCAAAAACTGTTCAATATATCTTACTGAAACTTTGCATGTGTATTACCCACATACTGAAGTGGTGCCTTTTGATATTTTCAGTTTTCTGAAAATCTTATTTTTTTCATTTCCATGGAAACCAGTTGCATTTGGACTCTGCACAGAGATAGGTTTGATTCCAGAGAACTCAAAAACCGTTCATTTTATCTTTCTGAAACTTTGCATGTGTATTACCCACATACTGAAGTGATGCCTTTTGATATTTTCATATTTCGGAAAATTTATTTATTTTTTTTTGTTTCCATGGAAACAAGTTGGATTTGGACTCTGTACAGAGATAGGTTCGTTTCCGGAGCACAACTCAAAAACTGTTCATTATATCTTTCTGAAACTTTGCATGTGTATTACCCACATACTGAAGTGGTGCTTTTTCATATTTTCAGATTTCTGAAAAATGGCTTTTTTTTCGTTTCCATGGAAACAAGTTGGATTTGGACTCTGTACAAAGAGAGGTTCGTTTCCAGAGCACAACTCAAAAACCGTTCAATATATCTTACTGAAACTTTGCTTGTGTATTACCCACATACTGAAGTGGTGCCTTTTGATACTTTCAGATTTCTGAAGAAAAAAAAATTTTTGTTTCCATGGAAACAAGTTGAATTTGGACTCTGTATAGAGCTGCACAGAGAGAGGTTCATTTCCGGAGCAGAACTCAAAAACCCTTCATTATATCTTTCTGAAACTTTGTATGTGCATTACCCAAGTACTGAAGTGGTGCCTTATCATATTTTCACATTTCTTAAATTACTATTTTTTTCCATTCTATGGAAGCGAGATGGATTTGGATTCAGTCGCAGGGATGGGTTTGTTTCTGGAGCAGAACTAAAACACTGTTCGTTAATGACTCTTGTTTTATTATTGCCTTTGTCAACATGTGGTTCATAGTCTTTGGTAGATGTTGCCAGTACATACTCCCAGATAATTCCAGAGGAAAATCACCTCAACATTCTTGTTTGAATTTCTTTGAAGGTGTAGGATTGACATGACTTTCGCAAATAATCAGGGGCCGGGGGGATAGGTCATCTTCTGATGACTCTTGTTCAGGTCTGCACCCTTCCCCGGAATCGAAGCGGCCACATAGCCAATCAGAGCAGCGCCTCATTAGCATAGCCTACCCGCCCACTCAAAACAGCTCATGTTTCAGAGGGGAGAGAAGAGGTCTTATGCTGCGTTCCAATTGTACTCGGAAGTCAGAATTTCCGAGTTCCAAGTCGGAAGTTTCAACTGGAACGCCCCCCGAGGTCGGTTTTCCGACTCGGAAAGTCAGAGAATCTTCACTACCCCTGAGTTAACATTTAAAGATGGCTGCCTTTGCTGTAAACAGTAATTAGAAGTGCCTGTTATATTTCGTTTATTACTTCTGACTTGTGTTTGTCGCACTATATCAGCCGTATACATTGTTCGACGTATATATATATATATATATGGAAATCCACCGTGTTTGAAGGTTGCAGAAGGACCGCAAATTTGGCCAGAAGTTGCTTATATTCGGACAAGGCAGATGCGAGAAAAGCTTTCGTAGACGTGACCATCTTGTTTTACGACCCTCCTTCCCGGTTTATGGCGGTTGGCAACTTTTTACCGACTTTGTAACAGGAACGCTGATAACTCAGCTGTGACGTCATTCCCACTCCGACCTCCGACTTCCGAGGTAAATGGAACGCAGCATTAAAAGGCCTGGATGTGTGTAGTTTTTTCTGTATCTTAATTCTTAATATTATTTTGAAGACCCATTGGGCATGTTTTAAACAACTAAATACAGCATAATATGGGACCATTAAAAAATAGCAATTGACCACTCTAACCATTCAGGTCATGAATATTAATTTTTGTCCAAAGCGAGGCTTGAGACGCACAACTGGAGCGCCGGTTTTGTTTACATGGTGTTTTCTATGGCTTGCCCGTAGAAGAGAACGGTGATTTGGCATTTGTTCCAGATTTTTCTGCATCACGTAACTAAAGCACTTTTTCCATTACCCAACTCATGACATATTTTTTAGCTGACATGGCTGAAGGCCATATAAGCTATTGTCATGGGTTTGCGTCTGGCGTAGTCCGTCGTCTGTCATCTGTCGTGTGTAAACTTTGGTCTTCCTCTCCGTAACTGCTGGACGGATTATTCTGAAATTTTTTGTGGATGTTCCATATCAGGATGGGACTTAAGGAAGGTAGACACTCCCAAATACGTTTATTTGTCTTTCATTCATAACAATTTAGCACCAACATCATATGAACAACTACTAAATACAGAATTAAAGTGGTGGCTCATTTACATAAATTAGCCTGATTAGCTCCCGAGATGGCTACCGCAATGTGGAACTTGATCAAGTACCACAGGCAGGATATCTCTAAAACTTTTTATTACTTTAATCTAAAATTTTCGCATTATTTTCATAATTTTCGATTATTTATGACTATATAGTGCATGGTCTGATCAGAGGGTTTTCAGAAATAATATTTCTGTGAAAAAATATGGGCATTTTAGTTTGTTTTTTTTTTTTACTTTATTGGGTACCTGATTACCACAAAATCTAGAGTTACACAAATGATTTCTTCAAAATGCCTGATCAGTCCATAGACATGCATCTGGTGAACTTATATTCCAAGTTTCACAATGATAGCATGAGAGAAAGAGGTGAAATGGTGTTTGAAGCTATGCTTGGCAGGTCAAAATCAACTCTTTGAGAAATTGACAAAAAACAACGGATGTCCATATTTTTGATAGTCCTATCAAGTACACACACTATGAACTTATTGAAGGTTATTTTACGAAAATGTCAAAAACAATTTTTTTCAAAATAAAAGCTTGTTTTGGGAGTGTCTACCTACCTTAAGTTTGTTCAAGGCTTTTGAAAATTTTTAATATTGAATTTTTGAGAATTTTTGAAATTTTGTTACAATGGAGCCTCATGGGAGGGAAATTTTTGATGGGCTATATATTTGAAACGGTAAGAGAGAAGGTTATACATACTACTAACCTTAAATAGGAAGTCATATATGGGCTTCAATTTGGCACCCTGACCTTTGACCTCAGATGACCTTGAAAGGTCAAATTCAAGGTCATGGAATTTCGTTTCATCTCCGAAACTACTGGACGGATTGTTCTGAAATAATGCATATGGGGGCGCTAGTGAGATGATTGAAGTGTAGATGTGGTTTTTTTCAAACGCCTCATGGCACATGGTTTTATTGTTTAAAAACTGCCTTTTGGATTATCGAACTCTTTCATTTTTACGATTAAACCTTTGCTATTTGCTTTACGTTCACGCTGCTAAAAGTGTAATGTCGATATGCCAAGTAAAGCTGCACGAGGCGGAAAGGGAGCTGCTCGCCCACCAGCAAGTGCTATCGTTAGCCATGACCAAGCTAGCTTGGAGCCTTTATATATGTCCTCAGTTGAAGAGGAAGACGAACTTTCACTCGTGGCAAAATTTGTCAAACAAGCTCTGGCAGTCTTTTAACGAACGGTTCGACAAGTTCGAGCTGACCTTCCAAAATCTTTTGTCCGCTCAGCAGACGCTCACTGAGAGGGTATCCACCGCCGAAAATCAAGCGGCGGACCATGAGCAGCGAATTCATGCGGTTGAAACTTATGTTTCTGAGCTGCAGGAAGAAAATAGAAAGCGGGCTAAGTTGTTGGATCTCGAGAGGAGATCCAGGTGCAACAACATAAAGATTGTTGGGTTTCCGGAAGGTGAGGAGAAAGGGAGACCAACAGAATTTGTCTCTAGGTTGATTTCCAGGGTGGCGGGGGAAGACAACTTTACTAAGCCCGTTGTAATCGATTGGGCACATTGTCTTGAACAGCCCAAACTACCGGATGGCTCCAGATCTCGCAAGATAATGGCACGAGTGCATCTTGCACAGGAAAAAGAGAAAATTCTGCAGCTCAGGCAGCAGCGTTCGCTGGATTACGGTGGTCACCGCATCCTAATCTTCCCTGACTATACCCCGGAGGTGATAGAGCAGCGGCGGATTTTCCACAACGTGCTACAGTGCTCATGGGAGAAGGAGGTTCAGCACTCGCTGCGTTTCCCAGCTAGGCGAAGAATTTTGCTGACCAAGAACTTTATAAGTAATGAATGATGAGTTAAAATGTACATTCAATGGACTTCTCGTATCACAGTTTTTTTCCATGTTGTAATATGTCTCTTTCTGTAAATGTGCCAGCAAGGGGCAGTGAGTTAGAGTTTATTTCTCCCTTCATGCCTTTTTTGGCCGGTGATCCCCAATGTGTATAGCTAGTATGGCACAAAAAAAAAATTGGTGGTTTCATGTTGTATTGTGGGGTGCACTAACCAGTTTAAAAAGGGAGATTCAGTAAAGTTTTTCCACTTCCAACGTGGTTAGAGACAGCGAAGAGCATGGATACGTGCAGTCAACCAAAAAGATTTTGCACCGAAGGACCATTCAAGGATTTGCAGTGCACATTTTATGAGTGGCTGGCCTGATTACGCAGACCCGAAAGATGTCGACATCATCGGCCTTTTCTTACAAAGCAGATGGAGTAACTCCCGTCTAACATCACAAGATCAACAAGTGAGGCGAGTTATCCGTTAGGGTAAGTGTTGAATTTTGTTAGAAGCGACACGGAATCGAGCTGCAGTTCAAAATGTAATCCTGTGTTGCTATACATCTTGAGTGCGTGCTATTGTTGTAGTAGAAAGGAGGTTTTGCAGGGTATAGGCAAATTTGCTCACAGCCCAATTTAAACCATCTTCTGGTTATATGTACCTACTTGTGGGACTGTCCAGAAAATACACTGAACAAAAATATAAACGCACAAAGTGATTTTTTTAGAATAATTTTTTATCAATCGGGAAATATTTCAACGGAACAATTATTATTTTATTCTTGCCTTAATATTCAAGCAACAGAAACATGATTTACAATTTACTGTACAAAATTCATGAGTTATCACAGCCTGAACCCAACAGGGGTCAGGGGGCAGAGTTCACAGCCCTCAGTAACAAGTGTGTCCACCATCAGCATCACGTAAAGCGGTACACCTTTGGCGCATGGAGTTCACGAGGTTGTCAATAGTGGTCTGTGGAATGTTGTCCAATTCCTCCTGCAACCCAACTCGGAGCTGGTGCGCGTTTCTGGAACCGGAACACGTCTGACCCGCCTATCCAGAACATCCCAAATTGGCGACATATTGGGTGAATATGTTGGCCAATTGAGAACAGGGACATCCTCCCCAACAAAACATCTAAATGGCTTTTCTGAGAAATATGTTGTATATAATAAAAATGGCTTGAATACACCTCCGTTAACTGATCTTATCACAATTACAGGTGATCTTGATGATGTTATTATATCCTAAAAAAGTAACAAACAACTATATACTATATATAGTAACAATCTATATTTATCTAATCTTAAAAGGACAAATGTGTTTCAGATGTATTGTAGTTATGATCCAGAATGACCCGGAAGGCCAATGTCTCGTCAATCATGTACATACACTCTACGACTCTTAATTTGGATAAGTATTTATAACAAGCATTCCATATTTATTATTTAGTGACGTATTTTGACACCCAAAGGAGATAATTTCTAAATACAGGGATGGTTCCAAATTTCGCAATCCAGATCCATGTTACTGGTCTCGCAATTTAACTACACTCGCACATTATTTAGCCAACTAGATGAGGCAACTTTTGTGAAAATATCTTAGGTCTGTTTTCAGAGGAACCTGGCTTTTTTCCAAGATTAACTTTACGTTTTGCATCAATTTTGGTCTAGACAGATGCATTTTCCAATGGAAAATTGTCTGAAACTTCTTCAGTTTTTCACAAATATACTCATGTTTGGAATCAAAATGTCCGTCACATTGTTGTGTAGCCTTTAAAAATCATCTGGTATTTCAGAACAATCATTTATGGGTTTAAATATGGACTTTTTGAGGCCTTGCTCCACAAAAATATTGAAATCACTAAATAGGTCACAGTTACATACCTAAATAGGTACACACTTCCTGTATGCAAATTTCACATTTCAAATCTATTTTCTGGAGAGTCCCACAAGTAGGCACATATAACCGGAAGATGGTTCAAATTGGGCTATGGGCAAATTTGCCTATACCCTGCAAAACCTCATTTTTAAATGTAAAAGGTAAAAAATTCCTCTTTACTGTTGCAGTTCTTGTAATTATGATTTGTTGTTTATAAAGAGAACAAGATATGATTTGTTAATGTGTGGAAATTTTATATATATTAGTTTAGTTCTTATTTTATTGTAGATAATTTCAGACTTTAGAGGAAGCAGATCCTGCAACAACGATTTGATAAAGCACAGCTAAATACGTGTGTCCAGTTTCAGGATTACTCATACCTCCCAAGTTTGAAGGATCAAAATGCTAGTCCATAACCACAGCGTTTTATTTTGTTGAGCGCGGGGGGAGGGCTTGAGGGTGTAAATGATAGCTTTCCGTATCATCTTCTTCAACGGGGGTTGGAATTTACGTTTAATTTTGTTCATTCATGACACTTTATTATGCGGGGTGGAGGAATAACGCCTAAATCCCACAATGCGCAAATTGCGGGTTTTTTCACTTGCTTGCGGGTCTGCGGGTTTTGCTATTCAAATGCGGGTCGGACCTGCCAGATGCGGGTCACTTGGGAACTATGTTACTGCATGCCGCAGTAAGGTTAATTAGCTATTGGTACGTGTGGTGCAATCAACCTGACTCATTTTCTAACTGCGTGCATAAATAGAACAACTCCGTGTCTGCGGATGTCTACATCTACTCAAAAGGGTTTAACAGCCAGCAGGCTGTAACTGTGTACATATAATTATCATTGCTTTCCAACATGTCCAGTGAAAGCTAGCGATGCCTATCTGTTTGTAGCACCATTCCTGGATGTCACCTTCATCAAAGTGTTTAATACCACGGTCTAAACACTTGTTGTTTCTGCCACTCTTCTCCACAATGTGATCATACACATGAAGAAATTAAATTGGGGGTTTTAAATCAGTGGTCGAGTTGGCGATATATCCGACCTCCTCGAAGGCTGCGGTAGCGCTTATAGTCTCGGTTGTGGGGCCAGTATTTTCTTTCGTCAGGCTCTGTTCGTCCACAATCGCTTCAATCAGTTCAGCCTTTTTCATTCCCACGCGGTTTATGTGCAAATTTTTGTACGTCTGCCATAATTATTGCACTTTAACCTCTGAAATTGCTTATCGCTCACTAACATAGGTTTTGACGGACACTATGACACTTCTTCTCGCCATAAAAACTTTGTCTTACACATACGCATAAAAAATCTCGTGTTTACTCCGAAACGGTCTACTAACCTTGTCGCTTTGTTAAAACAAGTGAATTTTGTGTTGAATCTTTTGATTTTGATTAACTTTTGCGGTGTTGTGGTGTATAATAGACCCCTTTGGCTCACCAGGCTTCATTTGGGACCATTTTGGGCCAACTTAGATTGGACTCCACTTTCACGATTTTTCCATCTTGGTCAAATTTTGGGGTATTCTGGGCCAAAATATCACCATTTTGGGTCACCAGTGGTCATTTGGGGCCATTTCCCGCCAACTTCGACTAGACTCAACTGTTAAACAATTTTTCTGTGGAGAAGGCTGTGGGTTGGTCATCCCTTTCTCTTAGGAGAAAGTAGTCTTGGCTCAATTCTACAAAGGTTGCCAAATTATTGTACATCTTTCAACAAATGGAGTTCTAGCCATTACCAAGCCAGGTCTCAGGACTGGTTGGTTCTGAAGGTCCTTAAAACTGAAATAGGAAAAACTGCATTATGCTACTGTGCTGCAGGGAGAAGGAACAAGTTTCAAGAGTCCTTTAAACTGAAATAATTAATCTCACTTCAGAAATTCAAAAATGTAAGGATTAAGAGGTTGTGTTCTTTGATTGTTTTGATTACGTTGCCATAAATTTTATTGTTGTATGATGATTTTATTGTTAATTATTTTTGTATTTTGTCCTTATTTTATGGTAATGTACTGGGCACTACTGCAAATGAGACTGATATCTTAATGGACTTCCCTGTATAAATAAAGGTTAAATAAATAAAAATCGAAATAAACAGCAGTGCCTTTACTAAGTGAGTTAACATGACAGCCCTGTATCCAGTGAGTTTCTTGAAATTATGAGGGTTTGAAAGAAATCTCTCAATATCAAGTATGTTTGAAAGAAATCTCTGAAGTTCAAGGGTTTTCAAGGACCAAGAACCAACCTGATTTTTTAAAATGAAAAAACCTTTAATTTCTCTCTGTTATATTGATCATTTTAAAGAGTTTTCTGTTTATGGGCATGTGTTAAAGCAGGAAAGCACTAAAATTACTCAGAAATGCACTCACTTATACGTGTGGCTGCGACAACCCAAGTAAAGGAGAAAAACAATTTCTGTCAGTACTTAATCATTGAAGTGTTACTCGAGTGCTAACTGAAGTAAACTTATGCCCTTTCAAAATGTGTATGTTCAGATCGGACCAACTGCTTAGCCTCCAGTATCGCTGCTGATAGAGAACTGGCGAGCCAAACAACTTCACAGTCAACAATGCATTTCTGTGGGTGCTCAGCAATACATCCATGAAGTCTGATGTCCATAGGATGAATTGTTATCAAATAAATTTAAGAACATACTTAGATACACGGATACAGTACATACATATAAAGACAGTGGCACCTCCATTTATAGTTACATATTGGGCAACAAAAGTAATGATATCAACCAGCTTCGGTGCACAAGACTGTCAGTCCCCTGTCTTCACACTCAAGTTTCTCTCTTTAACATCCTCACTTAGTCTGTGTAACTTGAGAAACTTTAAACTCTACTTCTTTGGACTCTATCTGCTGCTTTGCATTTGGAGCCACAGCTAAAGAACTTGGCTAACTTCTTGTTGGTAGCAATGATGAGCACAGGACTGATGGTGGCGTAGCAAGTAGCGAAGAAGACGCGTGCGTCTAACACAGCCACTTGCATGCGGGAGACTGAAAGTGAATAGAACCTTAGAACATTGTCCAACCCAAATAACAGCACATATGTGCTCACGAGCAGCAGGACGGCACGCGATGCCTCCTCAGTCTTCCTGCCAGCTCCCTGCAGACCCTGAACCTGCTGACGGTGCCGGTGCAGGACCAGCATCAAATAAACAGCTGCTGTCACCATCAGGCCCACAAAAGTGAAATCATGTATAATGTACACCATACCATTGGCCATGTAAGACAGGGCACTTGGGAATACTGCAATGCAAAACTTAAGGTTTAGGCTGAACTCAGGAAGTGTGCCGTTGGCAGGAAAAGCCTCACTATAGAGAATGGAAGGAGTGCTGGTAAGAAAGCTCAGTCCATAGAGGAAGGTGATGGCTTGGGGTAGGTGGCCAAGTAGCCAGCGTTTCAGCCAAGTCCAGCCAGGCGTTGATGGTGCCATAACCACACACTGGTAGGAGCTCAAAAGGGAGGTTATGGTGATAGACAAGGCACGGCCGACCCAGTATCCAGAGCAGATTGTTTTACAGACTGGACTGCTGAACAGCGGGTTGATGCCCGAGGCGGTCAAAGCCTGAGGTATACCCTGGCACACTGTCACCATCAGGTTGGCAAAGACCAGCTGGCTGAGGATAAACTCATTGTGTGGCATGTGGCCTTGTGCAATGATAAAATGACAGAAGAGCAAGAAGGCTATGAGATTACCTGGGATTCCTACCACAATCAGACTAATAAAACCAGCTGCTTTTAGTGCCAGACGCACCTCCATATGGCCCTCAGGTCTGTCTGTGGGGAGAGAACAAGGATGCATTAAGCATGCAAGGATGCATGGACTGAGATGGAATGGCATCTCATTTTAGATCAGAATTCAAAGATAAAAGGAAAATCTAATGCAATATATCTGTTTTGCTCATTTTGAGTAAATCAGCTTTTTCTATGCTGGTGCTTATAGCAGTTTGTAGAAAAACACAAAATTTGACCATGAAAAAATACACCTTATAGTATGAATGTCTAAAAGTTGTTTTTTTTCACCAGGTGTAAGAACCACAGGGTTATCACTCTATGGTATTATCTAAATTTTTTTAATTTTGACACTTATTGCGTTCTGGAAACAAACACTTGAAATTGTTGTGGAACTGAGGGCAAATAAATTTTCAAATTGCTAACTGTATGCTGAGCTGCACATTGCCAGTTTGACCACTAGAATTATTATCTGTACTCATAGGCGCCATCTCTCGGGAATTGGGTTTCCTGCCCCCCAAAGTAAAAGATGGGGGAGCAATGCCCCCCCCCAATTCCTGAAATGCTGTGGTTAGTGCTATTGAATTGGCACTGGGTATGTCAAATTCAGCCCTTTTTGCAGTGGCCCAGAAATGTTTAATTCCGAAGTGAGAAGTTTTGACAACTCTGATTGGCCAAAAGAAATTGATTGGCAAAAAAATTTGGTTTTTGCCCAAACTTTACCGGCTAGCTGTAGTCGATATGAACTTATCTGATATGTTCTGCAGCAATTTTGTGCATTTCAACTGTACTCTTAGATTTACTTTACCAGCTAGCTGTAATGGGTACAAACTTAACTGACACTTTGCTGCACTTTTATGTGTCCCAACTGCACTTTTAGATTTTTGGAACGTTCACAAGGAAGCTAGCTAGCTAAAGGGCAATCGCTGTAACAACCAGCTTGTGAAATTATTGCAAAGAAGAGATCACATCACTTAAATATGACGAGGAGGATTTTTCTGAAATAAAAACTGCTAGCTAACTAGATGGCAATATAATCAAAAGAGTAACATAATATATGATAGGATACAGAGAAGTCTAACTCGGCTATTGCTAACTACTCATGAAATGATAGTGTACAACAAGCTGAGGATTATTATTGTATTACAACTGATGACAGAAACATGGAATTGTGAACATCTATGATATTGACTGACAGGCATTTGACTTCTAATCACACTTCTGTGTACTACCCCAATTCCGAAATAGTTGGGACTAAGTGTAAATTGTTAATGAAATCAAAACGCAATGACTTCCACATCACACCAGCCAGTATATTATTCACAATAGAACAGAGATAACATAGCAAATGTTGAAACTGAGAAATTTTACAATTTTATCCACAAAATGAGCTCATTTCAAATTTGATGGCTGCTACAGGTCTCAAAAAAGTTGGGACAGGGGCCTGTTTACCATAGTGTAGCATCCCTTCTTCTTTTTAACACAGAGTGGAAGCGTCTGGGCATTGAGGAGACAAGTTTCTTGAGTTTAGCCATTGGAATTTGATCCCACTCTTGTTTAATACAGGCTTCCAGCCGCTGGAGAGTTTTGGGTCTCCTTTGATGGACTTTTCGTTTAATTATGCATCAAATGTTCTCAATCGGTGAAAGATCAGGACTGCAGGCAGGCCAGTTCAGCACACAGACTTTTCTATTACGAAGCCATGTTGTTGTAATAGCTGCAGTATGTGGTTTTGCATTGTCCTGCTGAAATACACAAGGCCTTCCCGGGAATAGATGTCATCTGGAGGGGAGCATTTTTTCTCTAAAAATCTTTATATACCTTTCAGCATTCATGGTGCCTTTTAAAACATGCAAGTGTCCCACACCATATGCATTCCCATACCATCAGAGATGCTGGCTTTTCATCTGAATGCTGATAACAGGAGGGGTGGTCTTTCTCCTCTTTAGCCCGGAGGACACGACACCCATGATTTTCAACAAGAATGTCAAATTTGGACTCGTCTGACCACAGGATACTTTGCCACTTTGCTACAGTCCATTTTAAATGAGCCTTGGCCGACAGAACACGGCAGCGCTTCTGAATCATGCTCAACAATGGCTTCCGTTTTGCATGATAGAGTTTTAGGTGGAATCTGTGGTAGGCACGGCGGACTGTGTTTACAGACAGTGGTTTCTTGAAGTATTCCCGGGCCCATTTAGTAATGTCAATGACAGAATCATGCCGATGAGTGATGCAGTGGCATCTAAGGGCCCGAAGATCCTAGGCATCCAGTAAAGGTCTTTGGCCTTGTCCCTTACGCACAGAAATTTTTCCAGCTTCTCTGAATCTTTTGATGATGGTATGCACTGTCGATGATGAGACCTTCAAAGCCTTTGCAATTTGACATTGAAGAAGATTGTTTTTAAAGTATTACACAATTATTTTAAGCAAGCATTTACAGGTTGGAGAGCCTCTGGCCATCTTTACTTCTTAGAGACTCAGCCTCTCGAAGACATCCCTTTTATAGCCAATCATGTTACACTCCTGATGCCAGTTAACTTAATTACTTGCTAAATGTTCTTTCAGCTGATTCTCTTATATGTTAAATGCTTTTTCAGGCCTTTTTTTTTGCCTATGTCCCAACTTTTTCGTGACCTGTTGCAGCCAGAAAATTTGAAATAAGCTCATTTTGTGGATCAAAATGTAAAATGTCTCAGTTTTAAAATTTGAAATGTTACATATGTTCTATTGCAAATTACATATTGGCTTTTGTGATCTGAAAGTCATTGCATTTTGATTTTATTCACAATTTACACTTTGTCCCAATTATTTCAGAATTGGGGTTGTAAATATTGCATGGTGCATATTTGATGGTCCTGCTATATTGGATTGAGGGCTGATAGGTTAAGGCATCCACTGTTCTGTCAGATCAGCATATAATAGCCAGTGGGTGCATTCAATTTGCTCCCAAAGGGCTACTGTACAATCTGCAACACTCACATCATGAGTAAAAAAGCGAATTATAGAGGAATTTTTAAAGATGCGCAGGTACTACCTCCATGTCAAAGTCCATTTCATGACATTTGTCCAAATTTTCTTGTTTTGCAGATTAATAACTCTAACAGGTTTTTAACCGCTGGACTGCTACGAGGGTAAAAACATCGATTTCAGCTTATTTTAACAAATCTGCATCCATAGGACTGCATAATGAGGCTGAGGGGTTGTTGTGACACTATTTTAAATACTATTTTCGCATTGGTATTTGCATTATCAAATGGCTTATGCAGAATACTGAGTCCTCAAACTTTCAAGTGAGATATAGTCCTTCAATGTAGCGCAATATTTGATGGTATGAAAACACAATTATACGCTGCGGTGTGCCCTCAGGCCGATGCTCAAGAGAGGGTTAAGATGTTTGATAACAGAAGAAATAAGTATTTCGTAGGTAAGAAGTTGAGGAATGACATTCATTTTTGCCTGATTAGTTATAGCCATTTGCCCATTTCTTTTCATCAGAAGGAAACCTATAAATTAACAAATTAGGACAAGTTTCCTGATGATTACCACACATTGGAACACAACATTGGGGCATTTTGTCCTCCAGAAAATAGGCAAAAATAGCCCTGCATACAAAGCAAGAAACACTTTTTTTTTTTTGGATCCGGAAGCATATTTATTACGTGACACATTCCGTCGCACTGAGCAGATTGGTACCACGAAATACTGTGACCTCTCAATGCTGACTTGAAGTTGGCACCAGTGTCTGTGCTACTACAGGCATGACAAATATGCACTTATTCAGAGACATACCTAAATATGGAAATGAAATCCAATGAAAACAGGTAACTATATTATTTGCCATGTCAAAAATTAAATATTATTGGAGAAAATAATTCATTATTCATCAGTGACCTGACTAGTGTTGACATTTCAATTGTAAATTAGATTGATCTGTAATGCTACTGAATGTCAAGCAAATCTATTTTATTTTTTGACAAATGTTCTAACAAAATGAGTCTGTATTGAGTCAGCTATATTGCTGATATATTTTCAAATATATGATTCCACTCACTGAAAGCGAAAGTATTTAAACTTTACCGCAATACTGAGGGGGAATGTAATTACTTACCTTTTGCAGCAGAGAAAAGGGATAAATTCCACTTTGGAACTGAGATATGTTCATTTATAATATAGCATCCTCTTGTTCCAGCCCCACTAGTGCCAAGTTAATTAATAATGCATTATCTCATTTAATAGTGTTCAATAAGGGCCATGGGTGTTGCTTGTGACCTTAGGTTAGGGTGCAAAATGTTGTTTCTGTCCATTCACCGCAAAGGCTCAAGGAATGTTCTAATGCATGGCAGTACATGGTCTTGTAAAATGGAAAAACAGTGAAGGCCATTTTCTTGTCTTAGTTACACATTTATTGTGGACTCTCTCTCATGCAGCGTAAGGCCGGCGGTTTATAAGCAGTCAAGAGCACATAAATCTCTTCTTGTGCAAATCACACATTAATGACATAAACAAACTAAACTAAATGAGACTATTGTTAATTTAACACCATGCCATGGTGAAAGCTGTTTTATTATTGTAAGTCATTTGAACTTTCTTTTATGCACTAGAAAATAAAGTCAGAACCATGAGTATTTGGACAAGGACAAATTTATTGTTATTTTAGCTGTCTATGAGCTCACAATGCACACCTTCAAATTAAATTTGAAGACATAAATCCAGATTTGCTGAATGGTGAAGGAATTACAACCCCAAAAGTAGTTTGGCTACTGCCATATAACCCCTCTGGTCTGGTGGGAGTCAGGGAGAATTGTGAGTATAGCCTCCACAATTCTCTGTGGTTCTGAAACAAAAAGCACACAATGTGAGCCATGCACTGCTTAAATGCAGGCTCTAGTCCACTTATTCTTTTGCACGTAAAATACATGTTTAACTACTGACCTCAACCTTGACTTCAAAGATAACATATTCACCTTAACCCCTTAAGCCCTGAGCCTCTGGCTTGAAAGTGACATGCCCAAAATGAAATGACTATATCTCTGCAACGAATTGGTCGATTTGAATAATCTTGGTATCATAATAAAGGTAACACCTTGGGGTTTGTTGTCATGGTGCAAAAATCAGTGTATATGTCACTGAGTCGGAGTAAATGAAGATGGAACACTGCATAAATGAAACATCTTTTTTGCACCAAACAAAGTTTTACTTTTATCTGTTGTAAAAATTATTCAGTTGCAGTCAGAAACCCCTAAAAAATTACAGCACAGAATCTTACCATTATTTGTGCCAAAGTTTGTTCTAATCAACTAAATCAGAGCTAAGTTAGAGAGGTTTTAGTTCGAGAATGTGAAGGTGGCCTCTCCAAGCTGACACTGTGCCGTTTCATATTTCTCAGATACCAAACTGTAAAACTCATATAAGTGAAATTAAATAACATAACATAACATGAGTAGCGAGAACAGGCCATTCAGCCCTACTAGGCTTGCCAGTTTTTTTTGTTTTTTTTCCTATTTTGAATATATCACTTCAGATACTCAAAGACTCAATGGTATCTTGCTTTAAGTTAAGCCTGCTCTTGAAAATTTCCAAGGTTTCTGCCGCGACAATAAGGTCAGGCAAGATATTCCACATCGAAATTACTCTTTGGGTGAAAATATATTTCCTAATATCAGTGCTAAATTTACCCTTGGTCAACTTCCATTTATGACCTCGATTTCTACTAACAACACTTGGCCGAAGGAATCCACCATTATTCACTTTGTTAATCCCTATAACATTTTTAAAGACCTCAATCAGATCACCCCTAAGTCTCCTTTTCCTAAGACTAAAAAGATTAAGGATCTTCAGCCTCTTCTCATAGCTTTCATCTTTTATACCTGGAATTAGCTTAGTGGCTCTTCTCTGAACTTTTTCTAGAGCCTCTATATCTTTCTTAAAGTATGGACCCCAGAACTGTACACAATACTCCAGGGCCCATATTCACAAAGCATCTTAGCACTAAAAGTAGGTCCTAACTGCCGGATTTAGGAGAAACTCCTAAAAAAAATGGGCGTGTCAGTCGTAAATTTAGGACTCCTAATTATTTTTACTAAACGTTATTCACAAAGAATTTTAGGCCTAAAAGTAGCTCCTAAGTCTGGGAGAGCTTAAAAGTAGTAAGAGGACTCCTAACTCGCTAAAACCTATTCACAAAGAATCGGAAAATGGCTGCTGCTGTTGAAAGACAGAATGACTTGGAAATTCTGAATGATGCGCAGTTGTTGAGAAGATATCGGATCAACGGTGAAAGGATTTTATTTGTTATTGACTTGGTGAGAGAGAGAATTGCTTCTCCAACCATGAGAAACAACCCAATAAGCCCCAAAATAAAATTTTTGACAACACTTCGTTACTTGGCCACCGGAACAATGCAAATTTGCAATGCGGACAATTTAGGGATTTCACAATCATCTGTCAGTCGCTCAATTCAACAAACAATCAATGCTCTCTGTGAACCTCATATCATGCAACAGTTTATCCGGTTTCCAATGGACATTTCGCCAAAAACACAGAATCAAACTTGAATTCATGCACATCTCAGGTATGCCCGGTATCATCGGTGCTATTGACGGGACCCATATTCGAATCATTTCTCCGACCCAAGATAAAGAGGTATTTGTAAACAGAAAAAAGTTCACCCCATCAACACCCAGATAGCATTTGATGTCGAATACAATATTTTGGACATTGTTGCGAAATGGCCAGGATCCACGCACGACTCTCGCATTTTCATGGAAAGCAGCTTTTGCCAGTTATTTGACAGACATTATGTGCCTGTGGGATGCCACTTGCTCGGGGACAGTGGCTTTGGTGCTGTACCTCCTCCTGCTATGCATGAATTATTTTATTACGCTATTGAGCGAGGGTTACATTTAATAGATCATCATAATAATACCAGCCTTTGTCATATTTTGTATGCATACTTAAATTGTACGGTATAAATTACAAACCAAGCTTAGTATGCCTTCCTGTTTGAACGATAGCCCGTTTATAGGCTGCAATCTCGGACCTCCCCTGCGATTGCAGCCCATACCACTGCTTCTCGCAGTCGTCTGCCGTCCGAGACACCGAGGGGAATGCAGCATTGATCTGTAGGCTGATATTTTTCCATGGATCCCGCTTGGATTTGCTGTTCATGATCTTAACAAAATTTTGCATACTTACTACTCAGGTCCTGAAGTGGTGCCTTTTGGTATGTGCCTGTCTGTCTGTTTGTCTGTCTGTCCGTCCAGATGTGATCAATTTTTGTTCGGAGCATAATTCCTAAACCGTTTGCATGATCTTAACGAAACTGTGCATATTTATTACTCAGGCCCTGAAGGGGTGCCTGTTGGTATGGGCCTGTCTGTCCGCCTGTCTGTCCGTCCGTCCGGATGTGATCAATTTCTGTTCGGTGCATAACTCCTAAACCGTTTGCATGACCTTAACGAAACTTTGCATACTTACTACTCAGGCCCTGCAGTGGCGCCTTTTGGTATGTGCCTGTCTGTCTGTCCGTCCGTCCGTCCGTCCCCTGGGTTAGGGGCTGGGGGGAGATGTACATTTTTATGCGTAAAAACACATTCTAGCTGTATTCCGTTTTAATTCACGTTTTACCCAACGTCCCAACTTCATTGGAATTGGGGTTTGTACATTTTTCTGAAATTGTTCCACAATTTTTAGAGGCATTTTTTGCAAATTAGTGAATCTCTGTCCATCTTTATTTCTGAGAGACTCTGCCTCTCTAAAATGCTCTTTTTATACCCAGTCATGTTACTGACCTGTTGCCAATTAACGTAATTAGTTACAAAATGTTCCTCCAGCTTTTTTTTTTATTAGTACCACTTTTCCAGCCTTTTGTTGTCCCTCTCCAAACTTTTTATTATCCCCCCGGCATAAAAATGTGGGGGGATGCGGCATTACTTCGTCCGTCCGTCCGTCCGTCCGTAATCATTTTGTTTCCGGCGCAGAACTCGGAAACTATGCAAGATATCAGCACCAAACTTGGTACATGTATTCTATGTATAGTATAGATGTGCCTTTTGCTACTTTGGAAATTTCGGGATTCCTATTTTTATCCCCCCGGCAGCATTAATGCAGGGGGATGTAGTCATCCGTGTGTCCGTCTGTCCGTCCGTCCAGGCGGGCGGGCGTCCGTCTGTAATCATATCTTATCTGGGCCATATCTTGGAAACTATATATCCGATCTTCACAAAACTTGACAGATATGTTGACCATGATGTCTAGATGTGCCTTTTGATACTTAGGAATTTCTGGAATTTTTAATTTTTGCGGTTTCCATGGAAACTTCTGTGAATTGGAACTTAGCTTTTCCGGGCCATATCTCAGAAACTATACATCCGACCTTCACGAAACTTGACAGATTTGTTGAGCATGATGTCTACATGTGCCTTTTGATACTTAGGAATTTCTGGAATTTTAAATTTTTGCGGTTTCCATGGAAACTTGTGTGAATTATGAATTGGAACTTAGCTTGTCCGGGCCATATCTGAGAAACTATACATCCGACCTTCACCAAACTTCATAGATATGTTAAGCATTATGTCTACATGTGCCTTTTGATACTTAGAAATTTCTACAATTTTTGATTTTTGCACTTTACATGGAAACTTGCGTGAATTTGGACTAAGCTCACTGATAATTTTGACCAAACTTCATAAACATGTTCAGCATGATTTCTATATGTGCCTTTTGACATTTAGGAGTTTCTGTAAAAATTATTTTCTGCGTCTTTCATGGAAATGTGTGTGAAGGTGGACTTAGTTCACTGATAATGCCTCTGGTGTTGAGCTGTCTGTCATATACCCAGCATCACTCTCCGGCACTGTAATAGTAGGAGTATACAACCCTCCAAGACATTCAGCCTCGAATCTGCAGAAGGTGCTTGTAGATCAACTGAGCTCTCTTGACGTACCACTGGCTGTCATCATTGGTGATATGAACATTGACTTGATTAAAAAGCCACCTATGAATCTGGGCCCAGACTTCTACCGGTGTCTGCATGGGCCTACCACAGACAGTAGAACACAGATTGACCACATCTACACCAACATACCTTGACAGACAATTAACACAGGGACACTGAACACGTATTGGTCTGAACAAAAGATTATCTGATTACCATTTCATAGTCAGCCAAGTTTGTTACCTTATTAGTTAAGATCAAGTCCTTTAATACTGTAGTACATTTACGCATGTAAATTGAACAGTTAATGGATGAATGTGGGGGGCCGGGGGAATATGCCATTGCCAGATGGCTCTTGTTTTCGTTTCCATGGAAACGAGTTGGATTTGGACTCTGTACAGAGAGCGGTTTGTTTCTGGAGCAGAGCTCAAGAACCGTTCATTATATCTTTTTGAAACTTTGCATGTGCATTACCCAAGTATTGAAGTGGTGCCTTTCCATTTTTTCAAATTTCTGATATTATTTTTTTTCCTTTCCATGGAAGCGAGATAGATTTGGACTCAGTCGCAGGGATGGGTTTGTTTCCGGAGCAGAACTAAAACGCTGTTCATTAATGACTCTTGTTTTATTATTGCCTTTTCAACATGTGGTTCATAGTCTTTGGTAGATGTTGCCAGTACATACTTCCAGATAATTCCAGAGGAAAATAACCTCAACATTCTTGTTTGAATTTCTTTGAAGGTATAGGATTGACATGACTTTCGCAAATAATCAGGGGCCGGGGGGATATGTCATCTTCTGATGACTTTTGTTTGAGAGTTGTTTCTGCCATCAAATTCAAAATGAGCTAATATATTTCATTAAATGGTAAATTATCTCACTTTGAACATCTGATGTGTTGTCTATGTTCTGTTGTGAATAAAATGTGGGTTTATGAGATTTGAAAATTATTCTACAATTTAAACAGCATCCCAACTCTTTTGGAATTGGGGTTGTATATTCAATTAGATATTGCATTTTTAATACTTTTCAGTCTGGGTTTAGATCTGGTCACCATAGTATATCTGCTGCATCTCTTGTTGTGAACAATATTGTTTGTTATCTTAATGGTGGGCAACACTGAGCTGCCTTGTTTATTGACCAATCAAAGGCCTTCAACACAGTCGATCATTCAGTTTTAGGAGATAGACTCGCCTTGGTTGGCCTGGATCAGAATTCCTGCAAAGGGTTCTCAAGTTATCTTTCAAATAGAGCACAATGTATAGTAGCAAACTCTATTCAATCATCTCCTCTGGGGGTGACAAAAATGGTACCACAGGGCTTAATTTTAGGACCTTTACTTTTTACCTTGTATATCAATAATTTGGCCTCTTTCGATAATGGCTGTAAGGAGCACTTTTATGCGGACCATAGAGTGCTTTATTCTGCTCCTTCTTCATTGGCAGACAGCCTTTGATTGCTTTCAGCACTCACTTCTAGTGCTTAAATTAGTTTTAAATGTGGCAAGTTCTCTAGATCTCGCTCATTGAGGGAAAATAAATTTTGAATTTACACTCTGGATGGCTCTCTGAAATCGAGCAAGTGCTAACATACAAGTACCTTGGGATATTTGACGATGAGAAGCTGTCTTTTAAGATACACATTGATGAATTGACCAAGAAGCTAAGGCGTAAAATTGGGTTCTTTTATCGAAATAGATTGTGTTTTTCATGTGATGACAGGAAGCTTTTAATTCAGTATACCTTCTTGTTTGTGCTTGATTATGGTTTATGTTATCTATATGCATGCTGCCCCTACCACTTTGAGAAAGCTTGAAAAAGTCTATCATGAGCACTTAGGTTTATGACTAGGGATCATTTCAGACCCATCATTGTTCTGTGTGTAAGGCTGTGGGTTGGTCATCCCTTTCTCTTAGGAGAAAGCAGTATTGGCTTACTTTCATTTATGGAGCAATTCTACAAAGGTTGCCAAATTATTTTTTGTCTTTCAACAAATGGAGTTCTAGCCATTACCAAGCCAGGTTTCAGGACTGGTTGGTTCTCAAGGTCCCTTAAAACTGAAATAGGAAAAACTGCATTTTGCTACTGTGCTGCAGGGAGAAGGAACAAGTTTCAAGCGTCCTTTAAACTGAAATAATCTCACTTCAGAAATTCAAAAAGGTAATGAAGGATTTAGAGGTTGTGTTATTGATTGTTTTGATTAACGTTGCCATAAATTGTATTGTTGTATGATGATTTTATTGTTAATTATTTTTGCATTTTTTCCTTATTTAATGATAATGTATTGGGCACTACTGCAAATGAGACTGATATCTCAATGGATTTCCCTGCATAAATAAAGGTTAAATAAATATAAATAGAAATAAACAGCAGTGCCTTTACTAAGTGAGTTAACATGACAGTGTGAGGTACCGTTCTGGAACCAAATGCGAGACCAGGAAGTTGCAGCAAAAGTGATTTTACTGTAGTTGGGGGGGTAAACCCCCACAGGGCAGAAAGCAACAGTACAGAGTCCACAATCCAAAATCACAATCCAGTAGGGCAGAATCAGGGTCGAAAACCAGGGCAGCAATAACAGTACTCGTGGTCAGGCAAAAACAGGTTCGGTACACAGGCACAGGTTTGTCAGAGAAGCAAAAGCCAAAATCCAGTGGGCGTAATCCAAACCATTAACAGGGCAGCAAACACAAAACTCGTAGTCGGGCAAAAAGGGTTCGTAAACAGATGCAGACAATAGTACCAAAAAGCAGAGCCAAAAATCGAAGGTCAGACGGTCCAGTCAGAAGAGAAACACTATGAGTACAAGGCGAAGACGATAGCAGCACAGGTAAACAAGAGAAACGTTCTGACAGGGAACTGCAGTGAGAAGACAGCTTAAATACACTCAAGGGAAGTCACATGCTATGATTAGGATCAGGTGATGAGGATCAGACTAATTACAAAGGAGGGAACATGAGGGAGAACCTAACCACATGAAATTGGCAAAAGCCAAAACGCGGACAGGGAACACGAGACAGACAAGACATACAGCTCCGGTTAGGGAGTTCTAACGTGCACAGATAATGAGAAGCAGGACAGAGTGGAGCAGGTGCGGAGGATCCGCTGAATTGCAGCAAAGACTAAGTGAAGGCAAGAAGCGGAGACTAGAACAGGGCGAGTGCTGAGAGCTTGTTAATCAATTAGTAAGTGCAGCTATACAATCCCTGGTGCTCGTTAGTAAGTTAGTATATACAATGTTAGTCTGGGTTAGTAACTATAACAAAAACAACAAACTGTTAGTATAGGTTAGTAAAGTAGAAAAGAGAGGCGAAGTAAGCAAACGAGATTGGAAGGAATGTTTGAAACTCAGAAACCATGAAATCACCTAAGCATGTGACACGCGGGACTGGGGAGAAGCTATAACTTAACAAGAGACCAGACAGGGGAGACAAAGTGCAATGAAGGGCATGGCAAAACATGGACCGGACTATAACAGAAAAGTGGATTGGGAATGGCAAAAACGAAAACATGGCAAAATACAAAAACTGACAGAACATGGCAAAACCTAACAGAACTGATAATAAACATAACAGGGAAGACAGAAACATAATAAACATGGCAGAATCATGACAGACAGAGCAGAATCATAACAGACAGCCCTGTATCCAGTGAGTTTATTGAAATTATGAGGTTGTGAAAGAAATCTCTCAAGTTCAAGTGTGTTCGAAAGAAATCTCTGAAGTTCGAGGGTTTTGAAGGACCAAGAACCAGCCTGATTTTTTAAAATTGAAAAACCTTTAATTTCTCTCTGTTAAATTCATCATTTTTAAGAGTTTTCTGTTTATGGGCATTTGTTAAAGCAGACAAGGGATGAAATTCCTCAGAAACACACTCACTTATATGTGCAGCTGCAACAACCCAAGTAAAGGAGAAAAACAATTTCTGTCAGTACTTAATCATCAAAGTGTTACTCTGTTACTCGAGTGCTAACTGAAGTAAACTTATGCCCTGTCGAAATGTGCATGTTTAGATTGGACCAACTGCTTAGCCTCCAGTATTGCTGCTGATAGAGAACTGGCGAGCCAAACAACTTCTAAGTCAACAATCCATTTCTGTGGGTGCTCAGCAATACATCCATGAAGTCTGATGTCCATGGGATGAATTGTTATCAAATAAATTTAAGGACATACTTAGAAACATGGATACAGTACATACATATAAAGACAGTGGCACCTCCATTTATAGTTACATATAGGGCCACAAAAATAATGTATCAACCACCTTCAGTTCACAAGACTGTCAGTCACCTGTCTTCGCACTCAAGTTTCTCTCTTTAACATCCTCACTTAGTCTGTGTGACTTGAGAAACTTTAAACTCTACTTCTTTGGACTTTATCTGCTGCTTTGCATTTGGAGCCACAGCTAAAGAACTTGGCTAACTTCTTGTTGGTAGCAATGATGAGCACAGGACTGATGGTGGCGTAGCAAGTAGCGAAGAAGATGCGTGCGTCTAACACAGCCATGTGCAGGCGGGAGACTGAAAGTGAATAGAACCTTAGAACATTGTCCAAGCCAAATAACAGCACATACATGCTCACAAGCAGCAGGACAGCACGTGATGCCTCCTCAGTCTTTTTACCAGCTCCCTGCAGGCCCTGAACCTGCTGACGGTGCCGATGCAGGACCAGCATCAAATAAACAGCTGCTGTCACCATCAGGCCCACAAAAGTGAAATCATGTATAATGTACACCATACCATTGGCCATGTAAGACAAGGCACTTGGGAATACCGCAATGCAAAACTTAAGGTTTAGGCTGAACTTAGGAAGTGTGCCATTGACAGGAAAAGCCTCACTATAGAGAATGGAAGGAGTGCTGGTAATAAAGCTCAGTCCATAAAGGAAGGTGATGGCTTGGGGTAGGTGGCCAAGTAGCCAGCGTTTCAGCCAAGTCCAGCCAGGCGTTGATGGTGCCATAACCACACACTGGTAGGAGCTCAAAAGGGAGGTAATGGTGATAGACAAGGCACGGCCAACCCGGTATACAGAGCAGATCGTTTTACAGACTGGACTGCTGAACAGCGGGTTGATGCCCGAGGCGGTCAAAGCCTGAGGTATACCCTGGCACACTGTCACCATCAGGTTGGCAAAGACCAGCTGGCTGAGGATAAACTCATTGTGTGGCATGTGGCCTTGTGCAATGATAAAATGACAGAAGAGCAAGAAGGCTATGAGATTACCTGGGATTCCTACCACAATCAGACTAATAAAACCAGCTGCTTTTAGTGCCAGACGCACCTCCATATGGCCCTCAGGTATGTCTGTGGGGAGAGAAGAAGGATGCATTAAGCATGCAAGGATGCATGGACTGAGATGGAATGGCATCTCATTTTAGATCAAAATTCAAAGATAAAAGAAAAATATAATGCAATATATCTATTTTGCTCATTTTGAGTAAATAAGCTTTTTCCATGCCGGCGCTAATTGCAGTTTGTAGAAAAACACAAACTTTGACCATGGAAAAATACACCTTATAGTATGAATGTCAAAAAATGGATTTTTTTTCACCAGGTGTAAGAACCACAGGGCTATCGCATTATCTAAATTTTTTTAAATTTTGACAGTTATTGCTTTCTGGAAACAAATATTTGAAATTGTTGTGGAACTGAGGGGAAATTCATTTTCTAATTGTTAATTGTATGCTGAGCCACACATTGTCATTTTGCCCACTAGAATTATTATCTGTGGTCATAGGCGCCATCTCTCGGGAATCGGGTGTCCTGGCCCCAAAGTAAAAGATGGGGGAGCAATGACCCCCCCATCCTGAAATGCCGTGGTTAGTGCCATTGAATTGGTTCTGGGTATGTCAAATTCAGCCCTTTTTGCAGCGGCCTGTAAATGTTTGATTCCCAAACCATTTTGCTATGGGAGAAGTGAGAAGTTTTGACAACTCTGATTGGCCAAAAGAAATTGATTGGCAAAAAATTTGGTTTTTGCCCTAACTTTACCGGCTAGCTGTAGTTGATACAAACTTATCTGATATGTTTTGCAGCGATTTTGTGCATTCCAACTGTACTCTTAGATTTACTTTACCAGCTAGCTGTAATGGGTACAAACTTAACTGACATTTTGCAGCACTTCTATGTGTCCCAACTGCACTTTTAGATTTTTGGAACTTTGCAAGGAAGCTAGCTAGCTAAAGGGCAATCGCTGTAACAACCAGCTTGTGAAGTTAGCGCAAAGAAGAGTTCACATCACTTAAATATGATGACTCTTTAAGAGGATTCTTCTGAAATAACAATTGCTAGCTAAAGAGATGGCTATATAATCAAAAAAGTAACATAATATGTGATAGGACACATAGAAGCATAACACGGCTACTGCTTACTACTCATGAAATGAGAGTGTACAACAAGCAGAGGAGTATTACAACTGATTACAGAAACATGGAACTGTGAACATCTATGATATTGACCGACAGGCATTTGACTTCTAATCACACTTCTGTGTAAAACCCCAATTCTGAAATAGTTGGGACAAAGTGTAAATTATGAATAAAATCAAAATGCAATGACTTTCAAATCACACCAGCCAGTATTTTATTCACCATGGAACAGAGATAACATAGCAAATGCTGAAACTGAGAAATTTTAAAATTTTAGTGCAGGCATCTGGGCATTGAGGAGACAAGTTTCTTGAGTTTAGCCATTGGAATTTGATCCCACTCTTGTCTACAGGCTTCCAGCTGCTGGAGAGTTTTGGGAATTATGCGCCCAATGTTCTCAATTGGTGAAAGATCAGAACTGCAGGCCGGCCAGTTCAGCACACAAATTCTTCTACTACGAAGCCGTGCTGTTGTAATAGCTGCAGTATGTGGTTTTGCATTGTCTTGCTGAAATACACAAGGCCTTCCCTGGAATAGATGTCATCTGGAGGGGAGCATATGTTGCTCTAAAACCTTTGTATACCTTTCAGCATTCATGGTGCTTTTTAAAACAAGTGTCCCACACCGTATGCACTTATGCATCCCCATATCATCAGAGATGCTGGCTTTTCTACTGAACGCTGATAAAAGGAGGGGTGGTCTTTCTCCTCTTTAGCCAGGAGGACACGACGCCCATGATTTCCAACAAGAATGTCAAATTTGGACTCGTCTGACCACAGGACACTTTGCCACTTTGCTACAGTCTATTTTAAATGAGCCTTGGCCCACAGAACACGGCAGCGCTTCTGGATCATGCTCAACAATGGCTTCCTTTCTGCATGATAGAGTTTTAGGTGGTATCTGAGGTAGGCACGGTGGACTGTGTTTACAGACAGTGGTTTCTTGAAGTATTCCTGGGCCCATTTCGTAATGTCAATGACAGAATCAGGCCGGTGAGTGATGCAGTGGCGTCTGAGGGCCCGAAGATCACGGGCATCCAGTAAAGGTCTTTGGCTTTGTTCCGTAGGCACAGAGATTTTTCCAGTTTCTCTGAATCTTCTTATGTTGTTCTGCACTGTCGATGATGAGACCTTCAAAGCCTTTGCAATTTGACGTTGAGGAACATTGTTTTTAAAGTATTTCACAATTTTTTTTTTACGCAAGCCTTCACAGGTTGGAGAGCCTCTGGCAATCTTTACTTCTTAGAGACTCAGCCTCTCTAAGACATCCTTTTTATAGCCAATCATGTTACACACCTGATGCCAGTTAACTTACTTGCTAAATGTTCTTTCAGCTGAATCTATTATATATTAAATGCTTTTTCAGGCCTTTTTTGCCTGTGTCCCAACTTCTTTGAGACCTGTTGCAGCCAGAAAATTTGAAATAAGCTCATTTTGTGGATAAAAATGTAAAATGTCTCAGTTTCAACATTTGAAATGTTACCTATGTTCTATTGTAAATAACATATTGGCTCATGTGATCTGACAGTCATTGCATTTTGATTTTATTCACAATTTACACTTCATCCCAACTATTTCGGAATTGGGGTTGCATATATTGAATTTTGCCAAATAATCACAACACAGATGGTTCATACCTGTACACCACATACAGCAGTGGCAAAAGCCTAATGGGTTGCATGAAGACAAGTGGCAAATAAAACCAGCAACACAGTTCCATTTTTCATAAAATTCCCTGCACACCACAGTTGTATATGCGTGATAAAATTGCTTCCAAAATCCCCCTTAGTCATTCCTTCACGTGAAACAGAATCCCATGGCTACCATTTGCATCTGATTTTTTCAAGTTTATAGACCACTGGCTGTGTAAACAAAGAATTTGATGGTCCTGCCATATTAAATTGAGGGCTCATAGGTTCAGGGAACAACTGTTCTGTCAGATCAGCATATAATAGCCAGTGGGTGCACTCAATTTGCTCCCAAAGGGCTACTGTACAATCTGCGACACACACATCATGAGTAAAAAAGCGAATTATAGAGGAATTTTTAAAGATGCGCAGGTACTACCTCCATGTCAAAGTCCATTTAATGACGTTTGTCCAAATTTTCTTGTTTTGCAGATCAATAACTCTAACAGGTTTTTAACCGCTGGACTGCTAATAAGGTAAAAACATCAATTTCAGCTTATTTTAACAAATCTGCATCCATAGGACTGCATAGCGAGGCCGAGGGGTTGTTATGACACTATTTTAAATACTATTTTCACATTTGTATTTGCATTATAAAATGGCTTATGCAGAATACTGAGTCCTCAAACTTTCAAATGATATATAGTCCTTCAATGTAGCGCAATATTTGATGGTGTGAAAACACAATTATACGCTGCGGTGTGCCCTCAGGCCGATGCTCAAGAGAGGTTAAGATGTTTGATAACAGAAGAAATAAGTATTTCGTAGGGAAGAAGTTGAGGAATGACATTCATTTTTGCCTGATTAGTTATAGCCATTTGCCCATTTCTTTTCATCAGAAGGAAACCTATAAATTAACAAATTAGGACAAGTTTCCTGATGATTACCACACATTGGAACACAACATTGGGGCATTTTGTCCTCCAGAAAATAGGCAAAAATAGCCCTACAAACAAAGCAAGAAACACATTTTTTTTTTGGGTCCAGAAGCATATTTATTACGTGACACATTCCGTCGCATTGAGCAGATTGGTACCACGAAATACTGTGACCTCTCAATGCTGACTTGAAGTTGGCACCAGTGTCTGTGCTACTACAGGCATGACAAATATGCACTTATTCAGAAACATACCTAAATATGGAAATGAAATCCAATGAAAACAGATAACTTCATTCTTTGCCATGTCAAAAATTAAATATTATTGGAAAAAATAATTCATTATTCATCAGTGACCTGATTATTGCTGACATTTCAATTGTAAATTAGATTGATCTGTAATGCTACTGAATGTCAAGCAAATTTATTTTATTTTTTGACAAATATTATAACCTTGGCAAATTTTCTAACAAAAGTGAGTCTGTATTGACTCAGCTATATTGCTGATATATTTTCAAATATATGATTCCACTCACTGAAAGCGAAAGTATTTAAACTTTACCGCAGTACTGAGAGGGAATGTAATTACTTACCTTTTGCAGCAGATAAAAGGGATAAATTCCACTTTGGAGCTGAGATGTGTTCATTTATATTATAGTATCCTCTTGTTCCAGCCCCACTAGTGCCAAGTTAATTAATAATGCATTATCTCATTTAATAGTGTTCAATAAGGGCCATTGGTGTTGCTTGTGACCTTAGGTTAGGGTGCAAAATGTTGTTTCTGTCCATTCACCGCAAAGGTTCAAGGAATGTTCTAATGCATGGCAGTACATGGTCTTGTAAAATGGAAAAAGAGTGAAGGCCATTTTCTTGTCTTAGTTACACATTTATTGTGGACTCTCTCTCATGCAGCGTAAGGCTGGCGGTTTATAAGCAGTCAAGAGCATATAAATCTCTTCCTGTGCAAATCACACAGTAATGACAAACAAACTAAACTAAATGAGACTATTGTTAATTTAACACCATGCCATGGTTTATTGTTATTGTTATTTTAGCTATGAGCTCGCAGTGCACACCTTCAAATTTAATTTGAAGGCATTAATCCAGATTTACTGAATGGTGAAGGAATTACAACCCCAAAAGTAGTTTGGCTACTGCCATATAACCCCTCTGGTCTGGTGGGAGTCAGGGAGAATTGTGAGTATAGGCTCCACAATTCTCTGTGGTTCTGAAACAAAAAGCACACAATGTGAGCCATGCACTGCTTAAATGCAGGCTCTAGTCCACTTATTCTTTTGCATGTAAAACACATGTTTAACTACTAACGTCAAACTTGACTTCAAAGATATCATATTCACCTTCATTCCTTAAGCCCTGAGCCTCTGGCTTGAAAATGACATGCCCAAAATGAAATGACTATATCTCTGCAACAAATTGGTCAATTTGAATAATGTTGGTATCATAATAAAGGTAACACCTTGGGGATTTTTGTCATGGTGCAAAAATCAGAGCATATGTCACTGAGTTGGAGTAAATGAAGATGGAACACTGCATAAATGAAACTTCTTTTTTGCACCAAACAAAGTTTTACTTTTATCTGTTGTAAAAATTATTCAGTTGCAGTCTGAAACCCCTAAAAAATTACAGCTCAGAATTTCACCATTATTTGTGCCAAAGTTTATTCTGACCAAGTAAATCAGAGCAAAGTTAGAGAGGTTTTAATTTTGGAATGTCAATGTGGCCTCTCCAAGCTGACACTGTGCCGTTTCATATTTCTCAGATACCAACTGTAAAACTCATATAAGTGAAATTAAATGTTACTACAGGCATACATTCCATCCAAATACAACCACTTTTTAATTTTTAGAATTTTTACATTTCTTTTTATAATTATTTCTGCCAGTCCTGTAGCCTATGCAATTTCCCATTCAAAGATAATACATACAAGGAAAATGAAGTCTGACTCCACTGGAGCGGATTTATTAAAAATGAAAGCAAATAAATAAAATTATAGATACAAAAGTAATGTAAAAAAAATGGTAAAGAAAAGTAAAAAGAACAAAACCCCCAGCAATTATTCATACAGGAAAAATGCAATAAATGCTTTAGTAAATGTTTTTGAGGTCAGGATTTGAACCCTTGCGCGTAGTATGCAGCTCTTCACCCTTACCACAAGGCTATGTCAGCTGACAGCATGCTTGGTGTTAAATTGCCACTATACAGAATATTTACGCCGAATGGCACAAAGATTCTGTCAGAATACAACTTTGAAAACAACTGTTGAATATTTAGCTGCTCATTATACGGAAATTAACTCAAACACACCAGTTAAGCGTTTATATTGTCGCGCTATTCAAGTACATTCGAATGGCCCATGGTCTCAGTGTGACGCCCTGGGAACAGAAGACTCTAGCTCAGTCTAGGTTTGTGCTATTAAGGTGGTTTAGAGCATGTTGGAAACATCAGAACCCATAGAATGGTAGAAGGTGGCTACCAGTAAAGTCGTACTGACAGTATCGCAAGCCGATCACAGAGAGGAAAATACATTGCGAGCAAACTGAATGCTAAGAAACTGAGATCTTTGAAGCACTTCTCCAGAAAAAAAAAAACATGCTTGGAGACTGGAAGATCTAGTTTCCTTATAACACGGACACATTGGGCTAACAATAACAAGTGCAGATTTACCCTTGAACAGTTTTTTATTAGAAAATATTAAAGGTAAGAAATTTTTTTGCTCATCTCTGTAGACTGTAAAGTGTATGCCTGCTGTTCTTTGAGTGTGGTGTTGGTTTAAAATGACAAGGCTTATATTGTTGGATTCTGTGGACTTTCCTCTTTCATTTGAGGTATCGTTTGTATGCATAGCACAAATTCAGTGAGAATGCTAGCGACTCAGTGCTGATATGATTTCATCCTATGTTTTTCTACATGGTTATTTACTTGCTTGGTGCTTGAATTCTGTTTGGTTGAGGAAAAATGTTCAACATGAGCTTTTTGCCGAGTTTCTTCGCGTAAAGTGGATAAGCTGCATGGCGATGTTGTGATTAGGAAAAATGCTGTATTTATAATGCATAAAGACAGCCCCCGGTACCGGGGGCGTTCGGGTTTAAGGGGTTCACTAAAATAAATAAGTATAATTTTGATACCTTTTGAACATCTCAGAAATAATATAGTTTCAATATTTTGAAGAAAAACAATTGCAATGTCTTTGTAACAATGAATAACAATAACTGTATAACTTTATAACTTTTAATCTGTGTCCCTTCAATACAAACATACCACTGACTAATAAAATAAAATAAAAGTGCTTATCTTGTTAATATCAAACCTTTTCTGCTAATTTCAGTCTATTGGCATGTCAATAAGTTATTTTGGTTTTATTGGGAAATGAGCATACAATCCCTTTTAATCAATCCATCTTTAATAAATAGTAACACAATACAATAAATAACATGATTATTCTTTAAATTTTATGCTTCCTTTAACACATTAGTTTGTTTTTCAATTTGAGTATTTGAAAAAAAACATTGCAAGTCATACTCTTAGTTGCTCTATCTTTTTTCCCAGCGCAGAGCAATGCCAAGCATAACATGTGTCTTTGCTATTTTATAAATGGCGCAGTTGTATATGTATCGTCCAGTGCTTAGTATAGTGTGTATCTCACTATCTATCAGCTGAATAAGCGCACTTTCTATCATCTACTGAATAAGCGCTTTATTTTAGAACAGTGTCTCCAGGCAATAAAAATGTGGGACACTCTCAATTTGCGAGACAGGAAAAGAGGCAAAATGCTGTCTGGTACAATGCAAAGTGGGACACCTGATCACCCTACTCGGAGACTATTCATAGACTGCTCTTCGATTAGTTGCCGACTGTTCTCCGAGCAGTTGCAAAACAGTCGCCCTATTCACCATAATTTTTCTGACTGTTTGCAGGGAGTTGTCAACAGTTTGCAGGACTGTTTGTGGACTGTTTGTCAACTTCTCACCAAAATATCACCATAAAGCCACCAGAAAGTTGTCAACAAATCGCTAATTAGTGTCTCACTGACTGGCAAATATACTGAGAGGCATTAAAAACGCAAAGTGGTTTTTATCGTCTAATTTGAAAACTGATAGTTTTTCCTTATGCTGATTGACATGATGACCATCAGGTATGGTAAGCATTGCAAATTATCAAGTGTCTGGGTTCGAATCCTTTCTTGGTTTAACACCTCATTATGATTATCTAAATGCAGCACAGTTCCCTGGATCATGGTCGTGAATCACTTTGGGAGAAATCAGTTTGCACACGAAAAGTTGAAGATCAGGGCCAATAAAAACACACATAAACAAAGTCACATCATTCCCACTTCAAATGTCACAAACAAATGAATCTCAGAAGAATCAAACATTTTGAATGTTGAATGATGGCCAGCCTCAAAGAAAAGATTCTGGACCCATTAATGTCCATTAAATGACTGTATCCAGACTATAGGGATGACACAAAATGACCAGATGGGTCAGCTGTCATCCCCGACAAAGTGTGTCATGTGTGACGCCACAAAAACACATTCCATAAAACGTCCTCTGCCATGTCAGAAAATGCATAAGAACTGCTGGATTGACTGCCAGTGTAACGATAACAGTGAAGGCAAGTCTCACTACCAAAAGCACAGTTTCCCGAGACCGTGTTTTGCAACTACGAAAGAAACCAATTACCACTACTTAGAACAGAGTATTTTATTATGCGTTTTTAATGCCTCTCAGTATACTTGGTGAATAGTTCACAACTCTACGATCACCAAAAAAATCGTGAAAAAAAGTGGCAAGCCCCTTGTAGCCACTTTCGGCAAATGTTCGTCCCTCGTTCGTCGCTGCTTATAAAGCAAAAGTGACTCACTTTTGCATTATCAGCATATGTCCTTGCACCAAACTGAATACCCATGGGTGTGTTAGTCTTAAAATGAGGTGTGGTCAGGCATAGTGATGGCATGTTGCATCTTCAGGTGGCAGGAACTGATTTTATGATTAAACCAGGTTTTTGTTGGTCCAAGTTAATTTTCAGTTCTTAACTGCTGTTTTAAGGGTGCATTACAAGATAGTATTATGCGCCTTTGTGGGTGAGTGCACAGCGCGTGAACATCCTGCTTGTTAAATGCTACACATGGATGAGCTGCAGCCCCCACACATGAACAAGATTAAAAATAAAAAGATTTCAATGGGAAAGATTATTACCAAGGTGTTTAAAAAATACATGGCGTAATGGAAAGTATGATCACAGTATCTCATCATGTTGGCTATTCCATCAGGTACAGGTGAGGTTACACATGCAGGTATTTGTAAATTATTAAGTTAATCCTGCAGTCTTCCAGGGGAACCCTTCTGGAGGGATGGCAGTTAGGGGACAATGGTTAGCCTATATATTAAATATATGGCACATCATGTCTAAAATAGTGTGCTTTTTTTATTCCACCACATGAAATAGAACTGCAATAGAACAAACGTTTGATGTGCTGAACTTGCGCTTCAGATCTGTGGATAAGTCCAGTCAGAATACAGCATGGGTTGACCTGTTACCCGCAATTATCTTAAAATTTAATTTTGAATCTGACCGGATCCATTGATAAAATACCTGCAAACCATCTGTCCTGCTACTGTTATCAAATACAACCCCAATCCCGAAATAGTTGGGACAAAGTGTAAATTGCGAATAAAATCAAAACGCAATGACTTTCAAATCACACCAGCCAGTATTTTATTCACAATAGAACAGTGATAACAAAGCAAACGTTGAAACTGAGAAATTTTACAATTTTATCCACAAAATGAGATCATTTCAAATTTGATGGCTGCTACAGGTCTCAAAAAAGTTGGGACAAGGACCTGTTTACCATGGTGTAGCATCCCCTCTTCTTTTTAACACAGAGTGGAGGCGTCTGGGCATTGAGGAGACAAGTTTCTTGAGTTTAGCCATTGGAATTTGATCCCACTCTTGTTTAATACAGGCCTCCAGCTGCTGGAGAGTTTTGGGTCTCCTTTGACGGACTTTTCGTTTAATCATGAGCCAAATGTTCCCAATTGGTGAAAGATCAGGACTGCAGGCAGGCCAATTCAGCACACGGACTCTTCTACTATGAAGCCATGCTGTTGTAATAGCTGCAGTATGTGGTTTCTCATCGTCCTGCTGAAATACACAAGGCCTTCCCTGGAATAGATGTCGTCTGGAGGGGAGCATATGTTGCTCTAAAACCTTTATATACCTTTCAACATTCATGGTGCATTTTAAAACATGCAAGTGTCCCACACCATCTGCACTAATGCATCCCCATACCATCAGAGATGCTGGCTTTTGAACTGAACGCTGATAACAGAAGGGGTGCTCTTTCTCCTCTTCAGCCCGGAGGACATGACGCCCATGATTTCCGACATGAATGTCAAATTTGGACTCTTCTGACCACAGGACACTTTGCCATTTGACTACAGTCCATTTTAAATGAGCCTTGGCCCACAGAACACGGCGGTGCTTCCGCATCATGCTCAACAATGGCATCCTTTTTGCATGATAGAGTTTTAGGTGGCATCTGTGGATGGCACAGCGGACTGTGTTTACAGACAGTGGTTTCTTGAAGTATTCCTGGGCCCATTTAGTAATGTCAATGACAGAATCATGCTGATGAGTGATGCAGTGGCGTCTGAGGGCCCGAAGATCACGGACATCCAGTAAAGGTCTTCGGCCTTGTCCCTTACGCGCAGAGATTTTTCCAGTTTCTCTGAATCTTTTGATGATGTTATGCACTGTCGATGATCAGACCTTCAAAGCCTTTGCAATTTGACGTTGAGGAACATTGTTTTTAAAGTATTCCACAATTTTTTTACGCAAACCTTCACAGGTTGGAGAGCCTCTGGCCATCTTTATTTCTGAGAGACTCAGCCTCTCTAAGACATCCCTTTTATAGCCAATCATGTTACACACCTGATGCCAGTTAACTTAATTACTTGATAAATTTTCTTTCAGCTGATTCTCTTATATATTAATTGCTTTTTCAGCCCTTTTTTGCCTGTGTCCCAACTTTATTGAGACCTGTTGCAGCCAGAAAATTTGAAATAAGCTCATTTTGTGGATAAAATTAAAAAAATGTCTCAGATGATGTTATCTAACATCATCTAGATGTTATCTAGATGATTTGAGATGTTATCTAAGTTCTATTGTAAATAACATATTGGCTCATGTGATCTGAAAGTCTTTGCATTTTAATTTAATTCAGAATTTACACTTCGTCCCAACTGTTTCGATATTGGGGTTGTACAAAACTCCGCATTTCATCTGAACAGTGTTTATTATTGTATACAGTTTGGCTGACAAACGGAGCAGCCTTAAAGCAGCACTTTGTAGTTTTCACCGGATTCGCTCGCGGTGTCCCCCTGCAGTTGATAAACGGTATTGTCTGTAACAACTGTCGTAAAATCTGTCTACACGTGCATCTGTTGACAAGCCAACAACACCAGCGAACTTTCTGAAGCGGGACATGTAATGTGCGATCCAATCAACCATGTCTTCAAAGTATGCTTAGATTCTACTTTTAAAAATTCATATTTATTCAGGCAGCCTCCTTATATAACTTCTTTCTCCCTCTTAGTTAGCTAGAATTTTTGTTTGGTGGTCAACGTTTGCAATCATACCAAGCTCGACAAGCCAACATATTTGTAAAAGGCTGTGGCTATTCGCACAGCGACCGTGCATATGAGCATTGTTGCAATGCTTGTTCGCAGCATAACCAACACCCCTAGCCGTAACTTTAACCGTGAACCTAAATCTAACCCCGGCCTAACCCTAACCTTTCCATCATTGATTCATTTTTGCTCCGCAGTGCTCTGCTAGTGAGCGAGTTGGCGTCGCTTACATGCACAGCTGCTACTAATCCTAGTCTTAACTGGCATCAATTTATTT
The DNA here is from genome assembly GCA_029692085.1 of Gymnothorax javanicus. NCBI lineage: Eukaryota > Metazoa > Chordata > Actinopteri > Anguilliformes > Muraenidae > Gymnothorax > Gymnothorax javanicus. The sequence goes on from CM056202.1 coordinate 18,263,373, forward strand.
TTGCTCTGCTGAGAAGTGAGTGGACGTCGCTTACATGCACAGTTGCTGTTCGAATAGCCATTCCCTCTGTAGAATCCGACCACAAAATCGTCATGCACAGAACCGATTTGCTTGTGCAGTAAAACAAGGGAATTGGCAGAAAATCCCTGAAACGACATCAGTAAATGCCAAGCCAGAGCATTACCTTATCCTTCCAAAATAAAACACAACAAATCTTCTACCTGTAGTACTCTATACAGGAGTGAAGTATACGTTTATGATCAAACATCTAGTTTAGCAATGTTTGCCGGCTAGCGATAGCATGGCAACTAGCTAGCATGTCAGATACCATCTAGACAGATAAATCACTGTTGAAGATTATTTGACTGAGCCTAAACGGGATACTAGATTTCAATGACACAGCCTGACACAAAGCAAGTTGAAACGCACTAGAACTAAATCTAGAATGAAGGATTAAGGTAACAATTTGTACTTGTCTAAAAGAAACAACGCCAGGTCGCCGTTGGTCGGACATTCCTCCTCCTCTTTCAGCTCTCGCCAGCGAGTGAAAGCCGGTCCAATGTTGACCCTAGTCCTGGATCTTAGTTTATCGCTTTCGCCTTTTCTTTTTAATGTCTCCTCGGACAACACCTTTGCCTTCCTCTGTTTCCTCGCCGCTACAGCCATTACAACCACTTCCAACTCTGCTTCATTCTACATTCACTCGCTGGTCTTGAGAGACGTGAGGAAGGGGGATTGTGTGACGTATGCCGTAAAGCAGTTAGTAAGTTTTGTACTTCTTTTCGGGCCTGGGTGGCCTGGGTTCCTACCCGAAACCCCAAGTTACATAGTGCCAGTGAAGACGATACAGGTGCGATCGACCCATGACAAAGGTGTCATTCAACCTATTATGAGTCGTTCGCCAGAATAATCTTGGAAATATATATTTGAGAGTGAAAAAACTACATAGTGCTGCTTTAAAAGCGGCATTTTTAAGTAATTATAGGCTAATTAACATGAATTTCTTCAATAAGCTGAAGCAAGTTCATTTCACTCCTGTCTCATTTAATTCAAGGGTTAGGGTGGCGTAATCAAAATACTATTATTTCTTCTAGGACCACTTTGTTAAAAAGAGAAAATTTATGCACACAGGCAATCAAGCATACATCAGGTTTGGCGATATGGCTCTGTTCTGTGGGATCCCTGCCAGTCCGAGTGTGGAACTGAAGGGAGGCAGCTGCTACGAATCCTCCCTCCATAGAACAGACCCTACAGCAATAATGACCAACATATTGAGCAAAATTGAGCATCTGGAGAGCAAGATCCTTGATTTTGAGGTTGTGGGAGTAAAACTCAGCCTGGGCAACTGGACTAAGTGTTGCCCTCACGCTTGTAGATCTGCTGCCAAAGAATGGATGCAATTTCCAGAGTCTGATGCAATTGGGTTTATTGTATCTTGCTCAAAGTGAAATACGAAAACCCAGGCTGGTCTGCGCAAACCAAGTAGCATTCATATCCCATCAATTGCCCCATGCCAACTGACCACCGATTGTCCGAACCGTCGTATTTATTAGGCCTTTGGGACTTCCCCTTAGGTGTGGTTAAATGTGACTCTTTCTACCTTATCGAACATTATCAATTTCTTATTTGTACATTGTCATATAACAACCCTCCACCCTTAGTTACAAGTTTGCCGTTGTATAATAGTGCAAATTCATTTTAGGCCTCCAGGGACGCACGAGCACCACACCTGAGCCTCCCAAACCTTGGGTTCACCTGAAGGTCAGTTTGGGTGCCCAAGTTAGCAGAGTTCTTGGATTTTTCCAGAACACTGGAGCACGCGTGCTCATATAATGGGACCACTTGTTGGTTGACTACCGATATAGTCATTCTGGAAGATTATCTCATCCAGGCGGTCTTCTGGAAAACTTGCTCATTTATCCGGCCTTGAGTTTGGCTTATCTGGGTTTCTTAGCAGATTTATTAGTTTTTGCCTTCTTCACTGCTACTTCTTTTACAGCAGTTAAAAAAGCCATATGAACCTGGCTCAGGTTTTTCAGTTGAGCTGAGATTATGGTTATAATTTTAATGTAGCATACTTTAGGATATTTTTCCCACCACAAGGTCCAAGTGTCAAGTTTGCTTATGCAAAAATAAAACTCTGTCTACAACCAGTGACATTAACATAATGCAGGTTAACTCTCAACTTGTTTCCAGTTAAAGGGCATCTAAAATCGATTCTCAGACGGGACGTTGAATGTCCAGTGTTTACAAACAAATCACTTGCTTTTGTTGACATCCTGCATTGTCACATGACCAATTTCATTCATCAACCAATGTTTTGTGTACACGCGTAGATAATCCTTCTATTTCGGTTCGTTTGCGCAGGTGCAGCTTGCTGATTGGCTGATAAACAAAAACAATGGGAATCGACCTTAGATGCCCTTTAAGAATCGGACAACTAATGGAATTAATTTGCTGAGTAAATATGCTACCAATAAGCTGCGTTGCCATTAATGACTGAGAGATACAGTTTTGCATCAGAGGAAGGCTATTTTTTTTTTCGAAAAAATTGTTTTTGACATTTTTGTAAATTAACCTTCAGTAAGTTCATAGTGTGTGTACTTGATAGGACTATCAAAAATATGGACATCTGTTGTTTTTTGTCAATTTCTCAAAAATGTTGATTTTGACCTGCCAAGCATTGCTTCAAACACCATTTCTCCTCTTTCTCTCATGCTGTCATTGTGAAATTTGGAATATAATTTCACCAGATTCATGTCTATGGACTGATCCGGCATTTTGAAGAAATCATTTGTGTAACTCTAGATTTTGTGGTAATTAGGTACCCAATAAAGTAAAAAAAAAAAAAAAAAAAAAACACTAAAATGGCCATATTTTTTCATAGAAATATTATTTCTGAAAACCCTCTGATCAGAACATTCACTATATAGTCATACATGATCTGTGAAAATTTGAGATTAAAGTAATAAAAAGTTTTAGAGATATCCTGCCTGAAGTACTTGATCCAGTTCCACATTGTGGTAGCCATCTTGGGACCTAATTAGCATAATTTATGTAAATGAGCCATCACTTTAATTCTGTATTTAGTAGTTGTTCATATGATGTTGGTACTAAATTGTTATGAATGAAAGAGAAATAAATGTATTTGGGAGTATATACCTACCTTAACTGAAACTTCTCTAAATTCCATCTTGAAGTAGAAAGTTATGTTGCAAATGCTGCTGAAGATGGCATGTAGATAAGTTTTATATTTTGTGTCCCCGGTGGCATATTGGTCTAAGTGCGCGCACCATAAAGGTCATGTCCTTCCCGTGGCTGTCACAGTCCGCTGCTGCTGCCTCTCCCTCTGCCTGGCCACACCCCTTCCACTGCAGTTACTCTCAGCTGAGTCTCGTTTACCAGCCAGTATATAAGCAGCTCTGTTCCTTTAACTCACTGCCAGATTGTCGTTGCAGCATGCACTACTCTCCAGCGTTTACCTTCGGTCTGTCTTCCTGAAATCGATTCTGCCTGCCTCTGACTACATCCTCTTGTTCCTGCCCCGGTAAACCTGATTGTCTTCTGCCTCTGACTCTGTGTTCTGCCTGTGTGTTTCCTGGTTCCTGTCTGCCATCTTCCAAGCCCCTGTCCAAGCCATCCATCTCGCCACTCCACCGCCTGCCTGTGTGGATATGACCTCGCCTACCAAGCCTCAAGCCAGCCTGCTCTGGTGGCCCAGTGGTAACTCTTCTGCCTGTGGTGTGGGCGAGCCGGGTTCGATTCCCGCCGTTGGCGCCTGCTCCAGCGAGTTACTCGAAGAGCTCCACTCAAGATCCACAAGCTCCAGATCCTGTTCTGTACCCTATTACTCTGCACTGCATTCTGTTTGCCCCTGCCTCAAGACCATTAAAAACCAGTAAACCTTCATTGTTCCTGATTATGTTGCTTTTGGGTCTTGCTACTCCCTGCGTCAGCAGCGACCCGGGTTCGATTCCAGCTTGAGTCATTTGCCGCATGTCTTCCCCCATTCTTCTTCCCAACCTTCCTGTTACTCTGCACTGTGTAACTATCTAATAAAAAGATTTGATTGATTTTTAACTTCTGGGTTGGATTAAAACAGTTTTGTATTTCATTTAAGCACATCACTCTGATCAGGTTTCCATACTTTCCACAATGGTTTGCTCGCACGCTTTTATTCCGCTCACAAGCAAACAGGTTTCCTCTGCTGAGAACTGTTTCTTCCTACTTGGCAAATCTGCCCTTATGATTGCAATACTCCTGCACTAGAGGAATAATAAGCTAATCAATCAATTACGAGGAACCACCCACAAGACTCCTCGAGCCAATTAAGCAGACATACAGGTTGTGACAGCCGTCTACGTGGAAACCAAGATTTGTCAATGTAGTTGGACATTTAGCATAGTTGTAATGCAGACAATGTAGAAGCACAAAGTAAAGATAAAAGTTTATAGGGCAGTGGTAGCAAGCCCTGGTCCTGGAGAGCCACAGGGTGTGCTGAGTTTGGTTTTCTCCACCCTATTTAAACCTAAGACACCAGGTGAGATGAGTTAAGCCTGTAATCAACTGCTTTAATTCATCAAAGACACTGCGGCTCTCCAGGACCAGGGTTGACCACCACTGCACTGCGGCTAAAACAAGCCTATGACTAATAAAGAGATTTATTGCAACCCCATCGAACCATGAACCATATGGCAAGGACCACTCCAGAACATTGTGTAGTTCAAATGTTTAATGTAATCTGTGCAATTGTGAGAGTAGGCATTGGAGTGCAAGAGGGATGTTGTCTTTGAGGTTGTCTGGGAGGACATGCTGAAGACTGGGCGGAGGGAGACTCAGTGTGGGGGTGCCGTCTCAGCGTATATCCACCTGAGCTGATCTTGAACCCCCAGACGGTCTCTAAAAAGAGAGATGGGAGAGGTGTGCACCGGGTTGAACTGGAGGAGAGGAGTGGAGAGGGGAAGAGGATGAAGGGATGAGGGTAGGGATGAGGTAGGAAGGGATGAGGATGAATGGAAGAGGATGCAGAAATGTGGGTAGGGATGAGGTTAGAAGGAATGAGGATGAATGGAAGAGGATGCAGGGATGTGGGTAGGGATGAGGTAGTAAGGAGATGGATGACGGTTAGGGGAAGAGGGGTGGGTGGGTCGAGAGATCTGAGCCAAACAGAGAGGAAGGGGCTGAACAGGTATAAGTAGGCTTGCCAGGTGACTGAAAGTGGGATTGAGGTATGGCACTGCTCCCAAACCTAAGTTAACTTATTAGCTTCATTTCAATAGCACGGACCACGCCACAACAATGTGTAGTTTAAAGGCTTAATATGTAATATGCAAATGTAATTTGCGCAATTGTGAGAGTAGGCTTAGGGGTGAAAGAGGGATGTTGTCTTTGAGGTTGTCTGGGAGGACATGCTGAAGACTAGGCGGAGGGAGACTTAGTGTGGGGGATCCGTCTCGGCGTTTATCCACCCGAGCTGATCTCGAGGCCCCAAAAGAGTCAGAATGAAATTGAGCTGAGCTGAGCGTGGGCTTGATAGAGGTCTTAAAGATTATTACGGATGTATTTGCGATATGCTTGAGAAGCCCATCGGTGTGTTCTGGGGGAAATAGCTGAAATGCTGAGGACTATGTAAATGTTTCCGGAACCAGAATCCAGTGGCCATATTGCCCATTTCAGTAAGAAAGAGTGGATGCTGAGGCAATGCTTTTGCAGCCTATCTGTAGCTTACGTATTTAGTCAGGGGCTCATATAAGCTGAGAAATGAATTGAGGCAGAAAATGTAGAAAGGGAAGGAAATTCCCAGCTGATCAGTTATACTCCTTCGGAGTTTAAATATGAAGGAGTCAAGAGAGTGGACGTTTATGTCAGATAGGCTGGGACGGCAGGACAAATTGTCGATGGATGACGTTGGGGCGAATTCGGAGCATCTCAGGAAACCAAAACAGCCAGTGAGAACATGCATTCTAGGGTTAAGTCAACCATGGGGGGATAAATAGCCTGAACGAAGAGTGCGGCTGCAGAGGATGAGAAGGTCAGAGGTGAGAGGGCAAGCATCTGGCCTTGAGAGTAGGTTCTTATTTTGCAGGCCTTTGATTAACATCGTCATGTGAGAATGGGAGGTAGAAGGACAATGGAGGCCAGTGATTAGTTTGATGAAAAATTAATGCCCGATAAGTAGGTCTGGATGGTTGAGGCCCGGATTTTTTTGGACAGAATGAGCATGGGTGATGAAATTGCAGATGGACATAGCATCTAAGGAGGGAAATTATATATTTAATATTTAGGCTGACCATTATCCCCAAAGATTGTATGTGGCATGATGAGTTTTGAAAGCATTCCATCCGGTTGAGTAGTTATTGAACTCAAGCAAACGAGCCATATCTTTGTCATCTTGGCCTGCCAACAGCGTGCAAATAGCCGACTCTGGCAGAACAAGTGGAGAGATGCCACCATCAAAAGGTTGCAACTTTAGCAGCCGCAAAATTTAAGTACTGTTAAATCAACTTAAAGTAAATGTGATCTTCCAGAGTTTTTCTATTCTTAATTGGGATCCACTGACTAAAAGTATTTTTTGACCACAAATTAAATAATGCCTATAAAACACATAATAATTCTATAGCATATACGTCTACTAATACGGATTGTGCATAACAAATTTTCCCTCAATTACAAAGCTTTTGGACGTATAAATAAAGTTATACTGATTGTTAATTCCAGTCACAAAGCGTAGCTGGCATTGGAATCATACATTTTGTCTTGCCGGAGTTAACACAATAATCAAATCGGAACCGTTTTAGATTCAACCTTAAGATATTGCATGTCACTAGTTGGAAATAAGAAGAAACTTTGAGTTTGAAGATGAGTATGATAGATGTGATAGATTATGTTTATCATCATTATAAATGTTAAAATCCTGCCCTGCCTCTGACAGCCACCCTGTTGTTATTGCAGTTGGTTCAATTCCAGATGGTCTGTTGTTAGAAAAAACCTCTGATCAGAATATTCATTACTGGAAGTAATTCATTTTGAAAATGATGAAACAGCACATGAAATATGGTTTTGAGCAATCTAAATGTGAGACGGGGCACTATCTTCAGACCGATGCTTTCACCCGATCACCCTTTCAAAACAAGGAAAGCATGGGGAGACAAACACAAAAGGAAGTATTCACTACTTGACCAAGCCTCGCTAATACAGCACTGATTCAGTGTTTGTCGACCATTTGCTCATGCTGGTGTCACGGAGAAGAGAAGGATTAGGCTGGGCGCTGCCCTTTCATTCTACTGAACTTGACTTGACTAACTGGCATTTGAATCTTTCTGTGTTCTTATTCTATCCCTATTTTAATTGTATTTTATTGTATTTATTCTCTTCTCTATGTAAATGACTGTGAGGGACTTTGTGACTCTGTCTGTGAAAGGTGCTACAGTATATAAATAAATATTACTTACTTTACTTACTTACTAGGTGAGTACGGAGACATTTCCATATGCAACCGCATTGCTAGCGCTTGCGCAGCATATGCAATCGCAACATTAACATTCAATGTTAATATTCTAAACCCCTTTTCACTTATAAAACCCCCAAAATATATTTGTGTCCCCTTTTGAAATCGTTCCGGCAAATAAAAAGCCGTAAAAAGTGGAGGTTGCATATTGAAATGTCTCCGCACTCACCCTGGTTTTGAAAGGGTGAAAGCATCGGTCTGAAGATAATGCCCCGTCTCACATTTGGATTCCTCAAAGCCATATTTTGGCCTTGAGAAGTTAAAAATAACCACAATTTCCTTCCCACGACCTTGCCTAATAATGCAGCACATAGTTTGCACAGATGTCATGAAAGAAAGCTGGAATCGTTTAGATTGTTGTGCTCCTTCATTGTAAGGTGAATGCTGGACTTTCCTGTGGCCCACAGAAAAGATAAGTTTCACATGAGTTTCGCAACCAAACTGCGCATGCCCAGCTATTGACAATGCCCCTTTAATTGCATGTATCTGGACCTCATTTTCATTACCCTGCTGGATACATACTGGAAATGAATTGTGACTTAGGCTTCAGAATTTCCCCTGCTGAGATTGAATTTACTAAAATATAAAGTATGGTAGCTAATTAACATAATTTTATATTTTTGTAAAATGACATGCAGGCTATATTGTGCAATTATATTTCTTAAACTAGTTCACTGAAAAAAGCTCAATGAAATTAACCACTTGTCCTTTGTTACCCTGTCAGTATTATTATGCAGGGTTTCCCCCAGTGTATTGCAGGCCTGGCGGGCCACTAGGCCTAACTTGGGCCCCCGCCAGGCTTAGCATCGTTTATTTATTTAAATTTTTTTTAGTAGGTCTTCAAATTCCAGTCACACTGGTGCAGTTCGTGACAGGGAACATGCTTAGTTGGAAAGCGCAATGGCGACATCTTTTGGTCAACACGTGAACTCATCAATTCAAGGGTCAGTTGGCTTTTTTCATCCAAGTTATCTTTTCATCCCCTGAAGCAACGCCGCAAAACACTCCCAACTGTCATCACACACAAACATCACGGTAAACCCTCACAAAAAAAAGATGACATGTCTCGAAAGAAAAGCCAAATAACATTAGGCAGTTTCTTTTTTCATCGTTCTACAAACACTGGAGGAGACGGTGAACCCGTCGGTGATGACCATGAGGCAAACCACGGAGTCGATCTCATTAGCCGGGCCGCGACTTGACGAGGCACAGCCGGCTAGCACGGCTATTGAGACAATTTCCCCTGCAGCGCAGCCAAGCATTTATGCAAGCACAGGTAGTAAATACCGAATCAGTGGATTCAATACTGAATGGCTGGTCGACCCAAAATATAGCAGATGGCCATACAAGACCGAATATGGTAAGCATAACCCTGTTTTATGCTATATAAAAATATTATAGTAAGCGCAAGTTTTACGGTAGTGAAGCACAAAAACACCGCCATTAAATTTAGCGTTAGATAACCTTCATTTTAGAGCTGTGTGTTTTTAATGTCAAAATGTCGTTGTAGGTATCTTTTGAAGAGTCTGCAGAAACCGCCGCCGGAGGGTAACAAGAGGATCCGCTGACAGAATCTTCATTGAACTTCCATGTGTCACATATAGGCGAGATGTCCTAAACACGCATGTGGAGTCTCAGCACCATCGCGCCAGCATTGCTATGGCAGCAAGCAGAAGCAAAAGTAATTAACTTCACATTGTTTCCAGGTGTAAATATAAGTCATTGATTAAAATTAAAGATAGACAATGAAATATACAAATAATAAGCTGCATTGTTTTCATGTTGTAGGCCTGCCAATCACTGAGGCATTTGAGCCAGTAGTTAATATGGAACATGAGGCAATAATCGATGGTTTTAAATGCCTTTACTGGCTTCTCAATCACGAGATTGCCCACCATATCAATTATGGAGCCTTGCTGGATCTGGCCAAGCTACTTGGCTGTGATTTTTTCTCCAAACTTCAAGTAAATTATTAAAATGAATATTTTGTGGTGTTGATAAAGTTTTGATCATGCTATTGAAGATGTTACATGCAATGTTACTACATTTTTTTTTTTAGATCAACAGGAGGACCAATTATAGGTCCCATAAAATCATCGATGAGATGTTAGAAATCCTGGCCAGGGTCGTGGAACTACCAATTCTAGAGGCCATTCGCCTCTCTCATGCCTTTGGCCTTGAGGTGGATGAGTCCACTGATATGTCCATGACCAGGCAGCTGGATGTACACATTAGGTACTTTTATTTTACTTTGAATAATACATATCTGACCTTATACTGGATAAATGTGATTAATATATATTAAATATTTAGGTACCTGGACAGAGAAGGACAACTTTTTTGTCAGTTTCTTGACATGGTGCCACTAAATGATGGGAGGGCTGACACCATTGCAGAGGCCATCCGTGAGGTAATCACAAATAAAGCCATACCAACAGATCGGATTTTTGGTTTGGGGACAGATGGTGCAGCCGTGATGACGGGTAAGAACTAAATAAGTTTGATTTTGGGTCTAATGACTGTTTTTCTCTAACTTAATAAAGATTACTATAATATGTATCTTTAAGGACATTAGAACGGCGTTGCCAAACAGCTGACAGACTCCTGGCCACAGCTAGGGTCTGTGCACTGTGCTGCACACCGCCTTGATTTAGCATGCAAGGATGCTGCTGACAACGTGCAGTTCATGAAAACGTTCCGAGGGCACCTTCAAGACCTGCACATTTATTTTAGAAACAGCGCCAATTGCACAGCTGTGCTGAAAGCAGCTTCCACTATTCTAGGAGTGGACAGCCTGAAAGTAACTGTAAGCAATCTAATAATTTAACATCCTTTAGAAATAATCTTCCACTTTCTTAGATTTATTTCTTTATGTGTCCCTAGCTTATTAGGAGGTGAAGGACACAAGATGGCTGTCCCAAGACACAGCCATTTCAACTCTTTGGAGGAATCTAGCAGCTGTACTGGCAGCTCTTGCTGAGGAGGCAGAGAAGAAGGACCCTGTAGCTAGGGGCCTTTATACACACTGTGCCACATACAGGTTTGTGGCTGCCATCCACCTCCAGGCAGACATCCTCCCTTACCTGACATGGCTTTCAAACCTTTTTCAAAAGGAAAATGTCAATTTTTTGGCCATCGAGAGACATGTAAGTTGACTTTGAATTACAAGACGAACACTAATTTGTAAATTATCACCTTCCTTTTAAGCTCTAGTGTGTGAAAAATACTCCCATCAAGCTGGATTACAAACAAATACATGTATTTATGCATGCAAAATTCAATTTTTACTGATTAAAGAAGCAAAAATATTACACAATGTAGCTTAAATGTGTTTTTTTTTTTTTAGATTTTTTTTGGGGATTTTCTCCTTAATTTGACAGTCACACAGTAGAGAGAGACAGGGAAGCTGGGGAGAAGAATGGGGAAGGCATGCGGCAAATGACCCGAGCCGGAATCGAGCTGAGTTGCCACGGGAAGGCCACAGCCTTTATGTTGCGCGCGCTTAGACCGATGTGCTACCGGGACGCCCCCTAAATGTGTTCTTTTAATATTTTAGGTGCCAGTAACAATTGTGTCCATTCGATGAATCAAGGAGGCAGCGGACAAGCAGCCTCCAGGGTAATTTCTCAGTGAGACGGAAGATCAGGTGAAAAGTCTAAACATACAGACAGAGGAGGAGAGGAGACGCCACAAGGATGATATTGACCTGACCTTTTATTGGACCCGTTTTTGCAATCAGGTTATGAACTTGAAATATAGGACACAAAATGACCTGTTACTGCTTTAAGGTTGTGATTATTTTATGATGTTAAATGCCTTGAGCATACTGGTATTATTATTATCATTTATATTCTTTTCAAAAGGCAATGGCAAGGGCATAGGTTTGTATATGGAAGGTCCCTACCAATATTTCAGCGAACTCGTTCTTATCATCTTTCCAGACAAGCCATATAAGACCCAATTGTGGAGGCTACGTCTCCAAGATGACCTATTTATGCATTCTAGCATTTGATTGGTTGAAAGGGCGGGGCTATCTGAAGGCCAAAAGTCAAGAGTAAACTGACCACGCTATTCAGGTCATGAATATTCATTTTTGTCCAAAGCGGGGCTTGAGACGTGCAACTGGAATCGCCAGCTTTGATTACATGTGTTTGCAATGGCCTACCTGTAGAAGAGAACCATAATTTGGCATTTGTTCCAGATTTTTCTTAATCGTGTAACTATAGCACTTTTCCCATGGCCCAACACATGACACACATTGATATTACCTTAGGTACGTATCACTTTTGTGGAAATTTCATTGTCTGAGAACATGAGGGAAAGAAAGTTGCTCCATGTTAAGTCACGCTGCTAATATTTCGCCAAACTGAATGCTAAGTAAAATGTTGGTTGAATAAGTGATCTAACTAGTAAGAAACAGATAGTTACTTAAAGTCAAAACCTTAAATTAGTTTTTACCAGAAAATAATGTCAACGAATATTAATTAAACATGTTCGCTAGTTTCAACTAGCGAACTTAACCTGGTTTCTGTCACATGTTGGTTAGTAATCGTGTTGCTAGCAGTAGTAGCTAAATATAAGCCCGGTGGATATGTCAAATTATGAGGTGAATTTCAGTGGAGAAATCCCGCGAAGGTGCCATTATTAATTAATTATTCTTTATGCAGGAACCACAGCAGCAAGCTAGAGAAACAGAGCAAGTTGTTGGGGATACAGGTGCATCAGGGCTTCAGGTGAGGTCATAATTATGACTTGTTCAGTGGAATGATAGGGAAAGCATTAAAGTTAGTCTCATGATGTTCAGCAAATATAACCTTTGAAAGTCAAAATGTCCCAACCAACTTTGGCTCAGCGAGGAAATTTAAAAAATACGTAATCGTAAATCTAACATTATCCAGTCCGATTAACGCTCGGTTTGCGGCTTTTCCAATTCATAGGCGGTGGTCCATTTTGAAGTGTTTATCGCGGCTGCAATTGCGTTGCTGCATATTAAGATGCTTAATAGAGAGGATTGTGAGCTGGCTTGCTAACGTAGTTATATGTCCACTCACTTGGTATCAATGTCCAGGTTACTAGATCTGAGCGGGTTTCATGCGTGCGCTGAGATGGTTTGCAGCTGTCAGTTAAGGTTGTGGCAAGTTTATGTATGTGGCATCTTTGCATGAAAATTTTGGAGGCACCTTGCGTAGCCTAATTAAAAAAACAGAAACACTCATTCGGATAATCTCTGTATACAGTAAAGGCAGTATCTGCACTCAGATTTACAAAAATTTTCCACTCGCATCACATTTGCGCACTCGCATCACATACATGTCCTTACCAATTCTCACATTAAACCTACGCCCTTGCTTCAAACTATCAGAGTTGGTGGCCAATGGTCTGTAGATTACCTGATGAAATTTTGGGAGTGATCGGGTCAAGGACAAGGTCAACAGAAAGGCCAAAATCTTTTTTTTGCGATTACTTCCTTCAACTTCATTACACTGACTTGAAACCAAAACTAAAACATGATTTTGATCGTCTGCGTAGCGGTTGTAGGTTAAATGTCAGGGGAGTCCAGGTCATCGGTGAAAATAATATATTTTTCATTTTAACTGAAAAACGGTTGATGATTGACAAATATTTACTATTGTGAGCAAATAGAAACTCTTATATGGGCTTTTATTTGACAACATGATCTTTGACCATGAGTGACCTAGATAAGTCAAACTCAAGGACACAGATTTTCAGAGGGCTGTAAGTTGAAAACGGTTGAGGTCGCACTTGTAAAATTGAGTCAGTATCAAAAGCACTAGAATACTGTGAGTGCTGGGTAGCAAGATTTGTTTTGCCTGGCAACACTTTGGTTGTAAGTCAAACTTCCAATTCCATATGATTCTTATTCTTAATTTAATAGAAATCTTCCATAAGTGAAATAACAGGACCAGTATCTTGGCGGGTCTCATAATGCTTACCATTTAACCCCTGTCCCATTGTCAGTACTAGTGCAGTAGAAACAGAGCAAAGGAGGGGAAGATCCACAGCTGGAGCAGCCCCCACCCAGAGAGCTGGGAGTGATAGTCTGCTCGTGTAGACTCTCCAAAGGAAAACCTAGGCCCTCAGGAATGTGGAAGGGAGGAAATCCATCGACATATTGTGAAAGAAATATCATAAATGGCACTGGTAGCCTACCTTGTTTTGCTTGCCAGCTTGCAAGGAACTGACCGCTAAAGGGAGTTCCCGATAACATAGGTTAATGAACAGGACTGCTCCCAATGGGGCTTCCTATTCGTCCTTACGCCTATATATACCTCCTACATTCCCACAATCCCCACTCATCTCGTTCCTACATCGCTCACTCGCTAACCAGATAGCCAGCGCACAGCTCTGAAATCCAAAATCCTACCGAGTCCCTTGGGCACAGAATAATTCCAAGGCTCTGATGCTCCAGAGGAATCTTCTCAATCCGTTCCCGCAACTCCGTTTCTCCTCCGCGCACCCTGCGCTTCGCCATCTTCGTACCTCCACCACAAAACATCATCCGCTCGCCTCAACCAGGGTGCCCATATACTGGACCACACTCCTCCGCGATGACAACCGAAGCCATTTCCCTATTTCGGGTTCCGCACCGCAGGAATTCCAGTTACGCTCCTCGTTAACCACGGCGCCGAGAAGCAAGACCCCGAGGCTTCCCAGCAAGGCTTACCATGGCTCACACTCCAAGCCCATCTGAGGCTCCACGTCGGACCGTCGCCAGACTCCATCGGGCACTCAAGCAGAAGAAAGTCCCCCTCCACTGCTCCGACAACAAGGCCAGACTACTAAAATTATACACTGACTCTTTCAGCAATGTAGCTGATCCTCCCCATGTGCAGACCAGACGTGTACAGATCACACAGCACTTTCGGGTTCCGCGCTCAACGTCCCCAGCGCCAACGTCATCACGCTCGGTGACGCCCTCCCCACTCCAGATTCAGCGGAAGCCACTCCTTCCAAAAACCAGCCAGTCCCCCCCTTGCCTGCTCCCTCTGTTTACGGCCTCTTTTCGTCCCCTATTTAATCCCCGTGTTCGCAGGCTGCACCTTTGCCCCATGCACATGCATCCAGTCCCCCCCCCACTTCCGCCGGACGAAACCCGGCTTCTACGGTCCTGCTGCCCACAACCAAATTCTCCAAGGCAGCAGCAGTTCCGGTGTTAACCCACGAACGTTGTGTTCTTAGCAAATTAGCCACACATTTATAGTGCTGTTGAATGATTGCAACGTTTATTCCAAAATTGCAAAATCATTACAAATGCTAATGTTCTCTGCCTCGCCGGCAAACATTAACAGACGCGCATCCACCTCACGACCACTGGCATTGGCGCAGCCAACTAGCACTTTGCTAGCGCTTCAGTTATTGGTGCACTTTGCCTCGTTGGAAAACATCCACGGATACTGCACGTGTATCCACCTTACAGCCACAAGCAGTGGCGCAGCCCGCTAGCGCTTCAGTTATTGGTGCGCTTTGCCTCGTTGGCAAACATTAACGGATACTACACGTATCCTCCTCACAGCCACTAGCAGTGGCGCAGCCCGCTAGCGCTTCGGTTATTGGTGCACTTTGCCTCACTGGCAAACATTCACGGATACTGCGCGTATCCTCCTCACAGCCACTCGCAGTGGCGCAGCCCACTAGCGCTTTGGTTGTTGGTGCGCTTCACCTCGCCGGTGAACATTCACGAAAACTACTCGTCTCCACCTCACAGTCACCCACAGTGGCAAGGTTCACGCTCTCGGCCGACTTTCAGTTCCGCAATCCATCATTCCGCCCCGCCTGCACACCGTCCATCTACCGTCTCCACGCTCAAGCACGTCGCATCATGCAATCCGACTGCCCGCTTGCCCAACAGTGGTTAACCCTTCACTGACTGTCCACCGTCTCACCACTCTCATGCGCCTCGCCGGTCGCGGCGCTTGGTTGGCTAAAGCCGATATCGCAAACGCTTAGGGGTGTCCCACTCAACCCACGCTTTTTTCGGGGGTTCCTTTGGCGATTCCGGGAAGGAGCGTTATTACTTCGCTGTTTGCCTCACCGTATCCCATAATCGCTTCCTCCCTCATTCGGGGTCATGAACGGGCCGCCAAATGTATAACCGTACATTATGACAACCGACCAGAGTAGACACCATAAACAAAGGCCGTTCCCGCTCCCTCTCGTTCATGGCGTTCCTCAGGAAACTACCCCTAATTTCGGCAAAACACCAATCCATGCTCAAAGCCGCAAATATTCCTGACCATAAAATGCCATCGCTGACGCCCCTCCTCGTTTCTCCTGGCAGAGAATCAGAGGCTTAGCACTGCACTTGGACATTCACCCCACTCCGGTTCCTCTGTTTTCCGCGACCGTCGACCCCTGACACCACAATCCGAGCCATTCGCCGCTTTATCTCGAGATACCATTCTAAATGAGTTCGCTCCACACTTACTTTCCCCGTCACCTCGAGAAGCAGTAACCCCGCTTCTCCCCCAGAACCGTTATTCACAATCGACACCAGGGCCGATGCCACTCGCCAGTGGTTCCTCTACCATTTCCGTCAAGTTCTAATTAGATCCAAAATTCCACCCAAATGCTCCTCTGGGCACTCTTTCTGCATCGGCGCCGCCACCACAGCATCCAAGTGAGGAGTGCCGGACCACCTCATTAAAATCCTCGGCCGCTGGACATCGAACTCGTATGCAAGCTATATTCGCAATAATGTTGACGACGTACGTAGAGCCCATCTCTCGTTGATACATTAACACTTTTTGTGGCTTGGGAGCCACACAGACTCTGACAAGAGATGTGAGCCCCACCCTGAGTCTCGCCACCCGGGGGGCGCCCAACATCCACACAATCACAGACCAAGTCCAACAGCACACCCGCCCCGATCTCCTATCCGCCCAATCTCCTATCTGCAATCCCACCCAATACTCTCCTCTACTTTGGGAGTGGTCCAGAATTCATTAAAGGGAGTTCCCGATAATGTAGGTTAATAAACAGGGCCACTTCCAATGTGTCTTCCTATTCACCCCTACGTCTATATATACCTCCTACATTCCCACAATCCCCGCTCATCTCGTTTCTACGTCCCTCCTACCCTTACCCTCTCCAAGAAGGAAGCAAGAAACAGCCACCACCTGGGACCCCGGGGGGCTTGGGAGCCACACGGACTCCGACAAGAGATGCGAGCCCCACCCTGAGTCTCGCCACCCGGGGGGGCACCCAACGTCCGCACAATCACAGACTAAGTCCAACACCACACCCGCCCTGATCTCCTATCCGCCCGATCTCCCATCTGCAATCCCACCCAATACTCTCCTCTACTTTGCGAGTGGTCCAGAATTCGTTAAATGTTATTAAGAGGGATTCCTTTTTAACTCAAACCAGAATTAAGGCACCAAGAAATCTGTTCTACAAGGGGTAAAATTGATTTGTACTTAAGTTGACAATGTGGCAATGTGGACGAAATCAAAGAGACATTTGGCCAGTAAGTACAATGACATTTTAATAACCAGAAAAAAATATTCCAATCCTTCGAACAAGCATGACATCTTCGTTTTTTTTAGGGGAGGTAAAGCAATGTATTTCATTCTTTTTTGAAAAATTATCTGTTTATATACTTGTGTTCAGTTATGGAGCTATACAGGAAATCCTCACCAGATGACCATTTACACTTGTTTGCTGAAAAATCCCCATATTCATTTTTGTTTTTTTAAAAGTATTATTCTGTTTATTTTTTATATGGGCCCAATTTTATATACTATATTTGAGAGAATTTTGTCTCTGTATTACTTTGAAAATTTTGTCTCTGTATTACTTTGAAAGTTTTGTTCTGCCTTTTGTTTTGAGCCACAATTAAAATATGTGGCCAGCTTCTTGTTAGTAAAGAAGATGAGCACAGGACTGATGGTGGAGTAGCAGGTGGCAAAGAACATGCGTGTATCAGACACAACCACATGCAGTCGAGAGACGGAGAGTGAGTAGAACCAAAGAATATTGTCCAAGCCAAATAACAGCACATATGTGCTCACGAGCAGCAGGACGGCACGCGATGCCTCCTCAGTCTTCCTGCCGGCTCCCTGCAGACCCTGAACCTGCTGACGGTGCCGATGTAGGACCACCATCACATAAACAGCTGCTGCCGCCATCAGCCCAACAAAAGTGAAATCTCTTATGATGTACGCCACACCATTTGCCATGTAAGACATGGCGCTTGGGAACACCACAATGCAGAACTCTAGATTAAGGGTGAACTCTGGAATTGTGCCATTGACAGGAAAAGCCTCACTGTAGAGAATTGTGGCGGGGCAGATCATTATGCTCAGTCCATAGAGGAAGATGATGGTGTGGGGGAGGTGGCCAGGAAGCCAGCGTTTCAGCCAGGTCCAGCCAGGCTTTGATGGTGCCAGGACCACACACTGGTAGGAGCTCAGCAGGGAGGTTACAGTAATAGACATGGCACGGCCAACTCGGTATACAAAGCTGATTGCTTTACAGAGACCGCTGCTGAACATTGGCTGGATGCCTGTGCCAGTCAGAGCCTGAGGAATACCCTGGCAGATTGTCACCATCAGGTTGGCTAAGACCAGCTGGCTGAGAATGAACTCATTGTGCGGCATGTGGCCCTGTGCAATGAACAAATGGCAGAAGAGCAGGAGGGCTGCCAGATTACCTGGGATTCCCACCGCAATCAGGCTAAAGAAACCAGCTGCTTTTAGTGCCGGACGCCCCTCCATCTGCTCCTCAGGTCTGTCTAAAGGGAGTGAACAAGAGTGCATTGATCAGAGTGTGGCGACTTGAGATAGCATGGCACCCCACTTTAGATCCATAGCCATAGACATTATAAGAAACCAAAGACTGAATTAAAGAAACAAGAACTGAGAGGAAATTTATTGTCTAATTATTCTGTGCTGAGTTCCTTGTCTTCAGCTGTCAGACCCAAAAGCCAATTAATCATAGATGCACATACACACACAGACCATTAATTATTGAAAACCATACACATACTCACAGACATCAAAATGTGAACATCAAATTCTTGATAATCAATGAAGAAGTGCTACTTCAAATAAGAGAGAAAAAAACTTACTCAGGAATCTGCAAGCTATGTAACTGTGAATAAAACATTCAGCTTCTATCAGTAGGTTGACTGCAACAGAATCAAATGTATTTCATTTTGACAAATGTTCAAAAATTATTCTGCATTAATATAAATATATTTCCAGAAATAATTTTCAAATAAATGATTCAACTGAAAAAGGCACTATTTTTACTGTAGTACTGAAGAGGAATGTGATTCCTTACCCTGAATGGCAGAACTGATGAGTGCCACTGAAGTCTGTAAATTTATCATGAATCGTCCTCTTGTTCCGGCCCAACTGAAACCCAGGTAATTGATAATACGCAATCTCATTTCAGAACATATAAACAAAGCCATGGGCGTCACTCATGGTGTGTTAATTAGGTCCTTCGAGGACAGGTTCCGTCTCTGTCCATTCCATGAAACAGCAGTGCTAGAATGACAGCATTGTGAGTGTAATATGATTTCAATCATTAATTTTTGGTGATTTAATTATTCTAAGTCATTTGCACTCTCTGATGTGCAGTAAAAATTTCTTACATTATTACATTGCACATATTGCCATTCCAAAACAAAGTTTATTGTTTTTGAATCAGTATTCTAATATATGTATATTATATACATATTTGTATTTAATATATAACGATCTTACATGAATCCAAATTTGTCAACTATACTGACTTGTGTTTTTTGTCCTGCGAAGGGACACATCTGACAGAGACTTCAGAGGAGAGAGTCTAAAAGGAGTCAAAATACTTCTCAAATTGGGTTTTGAGCCTTAAAATTTCAGCCCAGTCCCTAGCAATGCTGAGATTTAATCTGAGGTTTTTTCTCTTCATATTTTTTACTTAGATATGCAAAATATCTAGATATTGGAGGTTTTTTCACTTGCTACACATTAGATATTCATAAAAATGTCAGAAAGTTATTAGCAGATGCCTTGGATGCAAAATATCTACAAAGTAGCATTTTGATAAAAATTTACATGGTTGCCATGGAAACGGCACTTTAATGACAAAATCTTAAAATATTTTGTGGCATTGATATTTCAATAACCCATGGTCATACTCCACATGATTTTAACCTCATAAAATTAGTTTTGATAAAAATTTCAAATGAAAGGTTTAATGACAAAATCTGAAAATAGTTCTAACCCATGGTCAATTTTATTAAATTAGTCTCAAATGAAAGGTTTAAGATAGTTTTTTAGGTTTTGGAACATTTATGAATATTTAATGAGCTCTGTTATGTAACCATAATGAAAATTGCGATCATCAACTTGCTTCATTTTCAAAATTGACCCCCTAGGGATGCACCTACCTAGAAAATGTCATTTCATAGATCTCCAACAGAAACAACTTCAGTCCAAATTTCAAGTCAATCAGATGAATATTAATGATTTTATGAATGCCACAAGGTTGAAAATCAGTCAAAATTGTGATTTTTGGTCATTTAAAGTCACAAGTAACAGTTGAGGCAGAGGAAAAACATAGATTTTTGGTGTTTCCTGGCATCTCACTGCATTCCTTCATTTATTTTATTAATTTTATGTGAAAATCAAAAATATTGAAATTTTCAAAAAAAAAAAAAAAAAAATTTTTTTTTTACCTGAAGACCCCTTAAACCAGATTAAAGTCAGCTGTTGCTGTCAGATTTGTTTGAAACGTTTGCGGTCTAATCCAACTGGGCGAATATACAAAAACTTACCAAAAAAAAAAAAACTTAGTTATTTTTGAAAAGTACTGATCTGGTGAGGGGTAGAAAAGAATATTGAAGGCATTGGATATACAAGGGAACAGTTATAAAGACCCGGTATATAATTTAGTGGCCTCAAAACATCCTCTTCACATTCCTTTGGATGGTTTACAGCAGTGGACAAAATAAAGTGACTCCAGTGACTGTTCAGATGAAGCCCTAGGTGGCTTGGTTTCGCAATTTTATTTTCTCACTACCTGAACCAGGTAATGGATTGTTTAAAGGTATAATCAATGGATTACTTTGCACCCCTCAAATACTTTTTCTAATTCTAAGACTGATCAGATTGGCCACAAGCCTTGGTCTCATATTTTCCATATAGCCTGCACCAAAGCTGCACACATAATGCCTATATTGGAAATTCATTACTCCCATTTACAAATTTGATATAGGCAAACACTGTTAAATTCCACACTCTAACTTTCCAACGTAATCAATCTATTCTGCACATTGCAAAGCAAACTAGGCTAAGCAAGCGAATTAAGCTCTTAAACCCGAACGCCCCTGGTACCGGGGGCGATCATTACATCATAAATAAAGCATGTTGCCAAATAGCAACATTGTCATGCGGTATATCCTCTTTACGAGAAGAAACTCAGCAAAATGCTCATGCTGAACATTTTTACCTCATCTGAACACAATTGAAGCCCCAAGCAAGTAAATAAGCATGTAGCAAAACACAGGATAAAATAATATCAGCGCTCAATCGCTCGTGTTCCTATTGAATTTGAGCTTGGCATACAAACAATATGTGAAATGAAAGAGAAAAGTCCACAGAATCCAACAATATAAGCCATGTCATTTTAAATAAACACTCAAAGAACAGCGGCCATACTCTATACATTCTATAGAGATGAGCAAAAAATTTTCTTACCTTTCATATTTTTTAATAAAAAAGCTGTGTTCGAAGGTAAATCTGCGCTTGCTATTGTTAGCCCAACATGTCAATGTTATATCGAAACTAGATCTTCCAGTCTCCATGCATGTTTTTTTTCCACTGCTTCAAAGGATGTCAGCTCCAGAGCATTCCGCTTGCAATGTATTTTGCTCTCTGTGATCGACATGTGATGCTGTCAGTAAGACTTTGGAGCCATTTGATTTTATGGGCTCTGACGTTTCCAACGAGCCCTAAACTACCTTAATTGCACAAACCAAGCCTGAGATAGAACCTTGTGTTCCCAGTGTGTCAAACTGAGTGCATGGGCCATTCACATGTACTTAAATAGCACAACAATATAAATGCTTAACTGATTTGTTTGTAGTATTTTGAGTATAATTATCCACAAAATATTCAGCAGTCATTGTCAAAATCGTTTTCTTACTGGAAATACTTGTGTCATTCCGCGTGAATACCGAGAGCGCAACAATAGAAGCGAGTCAGCAATACAAGGAACTTGTTCATCTGATGTAGCCTAGTGGTTAGGGTGATGTGCTTCACCTTAGGCGGTCAGGGTTCAAATCCTGGATTGGCATGCATTTTTCTTTTGTCAATAATTGCTGGGGTTTTTGTTCTTTTTATTTTTTACCATTTTTTGACCTTATCTTTGTATACATCATTTTGTTTATTTGCTTTTTTTTTAATAAATCTGCTCAAGTGGAGTCAAACTTCATTTTCTTTCTATGTATTATCTTTGAATGGGAAAATGGGTACAGGACTGGCAGAAATAATTATATATATAATATATATATAAACAAACACACACACACAACCCCAATTCCAAAATAGTTGGGACGAAGTGTAAATTGTGAATAAAATCAAAATGCAATGACTTTCAGATCACATGAGCCAATATTTTATTTACAATAGAACATAGATAACATTTCAAATGTTGAAACTGAGACATTTTACATTTTTATCCACAAAATGAGCTCATTTCAAATTTTCTGGCTGCAACAGGTCTCAAAAAAGTTGAGACACAGGCAAAAAAAAAGGGATGAAAAAGCAATTAATATATAAGAGAATCAGCTGAAAGAACATTTAGCAAGTAATTACATTACCTGGCATCAGGTATGTAACATGATTGGCTATAGAAGGGATGTCTTAGAGAGGCTGAGTCTCTCAGAAGTAAAGATGGCCACAGGCTCTCCAACCCGTGAAGGCTTACGTAAAAAAAAAAATTGTGGAATACTTTAAGAACAATGTTCCTCAACATCAAATTGCGAAGGTTTTCAAGGTCTCATCATTGGCAGTGCATAACATCATCAAAACATTCAGAGAATCTGGAAAAATCTCTGTGTGTAAGGAACAAGGCCGAAGACCTTTACTGGATGCCCGTGATCTTCGGGCCCTCACACGCCACTGCATCATTCACCGGCGTGATTCTGTCATTGACATTACTAAATGGGCCCAGGAATACTTAAAGAAACCACTGTCTGTAAACACAGTCTGCCGTGCCATCCACAGATGCCACCTAAAACTCTATCATGCAAAAAGGAAGCCATTATTGAGCATGATCCAGAAGCGCCGCCGTGTTCTGTGGGCCAAGGCTCATTTAAAATGGACTGTAACAAAGTGGCAAAGTGTCCTTTGGTCAGACGAGTCCAAATTTTACATTCTTGTTGGAAATCATGGGTGTCATGTCCTCCGGGCCTAAGAGGAGAAAAACCACCCCTCCTGTTATCAGCGTTCAGTTCAAAAGCCAGCATCTCTGATGGTATGGGGATGCATTAGTGCATATGGTGTGGCACACCTGCATGTTTTAAAAAGCACCATGAATGCTGGAAGGTATATAAAGGTTTTAGAGCAACATATGCTCCCCTCCAGATGACATCTATTCCAAGGAAGGCCTTGTGTATTTCAGCAGGACAATGCAAAACCACATACTACAGCTATTACAACAGCATGGCTTCATAGTAGAAGAGTCCGTGTGCTGAACTGGCCTGCCTGCAGTCCTGATCTTTCACCAATTGAGAACATTTGACGCATAATTAAACAAAAAGTCCGTCAAAGGAGACCCAAAACTCTCCAGCAGCTGGTAGCCTGTATTAAACAAGAGTGGGATCAAATTCCTATGGCTTAACTCAAGAAACTTGTCTCCTCAATGCCCAAACGCCTCCACTCTGTGTTAAAAAGAACAGGGGATGCTACACCATGGTAAACAGGCCCCTGTCTCAACTTTTTTGAGACCTGAAGCAGCCATAAAATTTGAAATGAGCTTATTTTGTGGATAAAATTGTAAAATTTCTCAGTTTCAACATTTGCTATGTTATCTCTGTTCTATTGTGAATAAAATACTGGCTGGTGTGATTTGAAAGTCATTGTGTTTTGACTTTCTTCACAATTTACACTTTGTCCCAACTATTTCGGAATTGGGGTTGTATATATTAAAAATTTCTAAAAATGAAAAACTGCCTGTATTTGGATGGAATGTATGTGGTGACATATCAATTAAATGAGTTTTACAGTTTGGTGCCTGAGAAATATAAAATGGCACACAGTGCTACTTTGGAGAGGCCACCTAGACATTCTGGGAAAACTTCTCTAATTTTGCTCTGATTTACTTGGTTAGAATAAACTTTGGCACATATAATGGTGAGATTCTCTGCTGTAATTTTATATAGGTTGCAGATTGCAACTGAATAAATTCAAAAAGGATAAAAGTAAAACTTTGTAAGGCGCACACGAGATGTTTCACTATGCTGTGTTCCATCTTCATTTCCTCTGACTCAGTGACATATACACTGATTCTTACACCATTATTCGCAGTATTTGCAGAGATACACTCATTTCATTTTGGGCATTTCATTTCAAACTAGAGGCTCAGGGCTTAAGAGGTTTTAACCTATCTAGCTAGCTAGCTAATGGACAAACGAGAAATTTGATAGCTTACAACAAAAATGCACAACTGAGGTCTACAAAATAAGATCAAAAATAATCTAAATCTAGCCAAAACATTAAATCCACTTGCAGTTAAAGCAAATAATGCTAATTATCTCATAACAACTGTCCATGACAAGGACAGCAGACTGTAAGGGAACAATTGGTTGTAGTTCATATGTTGGATGTGGTAGAAATGGGACCTGTGCGACTTTGACAAGGGCCAAATTATACAGCCAGTTCATTAAGTCAAAACATCTCAGAAGTGACAAGGCTTAGGGGATGCTCTCAGTCAGCTCTGAGTGCCCACTGACAGTGGTCAAAGGAAGGCCAAACCATAAATGAGTAAAACGGTACTGGGGGGCTAAGGCTCATCAATGCGCAAGGGCAACAAAGACTATCCCATCTGGGCCAAATTGGCTGAAGGGCTTCAGTGGCTCAAGTCGCAGAGAATGTGCCCTCTTTGCAGCACGCTTGTTTTAATTTTGAGCATAAATGCACGATGACTGTCAACCCTTCTATCTCTGCCGTCGAATCTCCAATGGCATTACCAAACTTTCCTTGTATACCAAAGCTTTAAAGGCTGCTTAACACAGGTGTTCACAGTTCTTTCAAATCAGCTGTATTTTGGCACCCCAGTGGTGCTCTGGTTTAAGTGCGGACACTATAAAGGCAATGTCTTTCCCATGGCAGCCTGGGTTCAATGCCGGCTTGGGCCATTTGCCACATGTCTTCCCCACTCTTATCCCACGTTTCCAATCACTATCTCTACTAAAATGGCTATCTAATAAAGGAGAATATCCCCAAAACATAACCTTTAAAAAAAGAAATATGGTTCCTGAAGATCTGTTCAGCACATGCCCAGGTTGAGAGTAATGCGGGCCAAAGGAAACATTGACTTTGCAAAATGCAGACAGGACTTTGAGGGTGTGGGTCTCTCTGCATACACATGCACTCATACCTTATATCTAAATGTGATGTACTGTGCGACTGTGGTCTTCTACATTACTTATTAGGCACAAGTACAGGACCAATTTGAGTTTTGTCCGTTCAATCAACCGAAATTACAAAACACTTGGACCGAGGGAGGGGCAGACCTTTCTAAAATGATAAATGTGAAAAAGATGCAAAATTAAATGTTAAAACGACACGGGGGAGGGGCCATAATATTATGTTGCCTATATGTAGTCCTCATACCACATTACTTCCAGAAAACGCTAATTCCAATATCTAACACTAAGTGAAAACCACTGCACAATAAAGCCCTTTGAAATATCGTCGTTACCCACTCAGTGAAAATTCTTCCAATCAAAAATGAACTACTCTATCAATCACTGACCTGACTCAAAAAATTGGTAAATGACAATGCATAACAGAGGCTATGCATAAATGTTACAACCCAAGAGAAAAATATATTGTCTCCCCTGTTTAGGCATTAGGTTGCTGTAGGCAGTTAAGATCCAGAGCGTCTTGTCTCCCTTGGTAGCATTTATGCACAACAAAGACATGCCATTTGGATAAGACAGTACTTTTCACCTGTTCCTGATTAAGAATCACTGAATTAATTTACTGCATAATAAATACCAGTGCATTGCCAATAATGATGAAGACATTATCACAACAAAGTGGTAACAAGGCAACAATAAATGAGATTTTACTAGTGGAAATTTTCTGAATAATTCATTTGAAATGAACTCTGAACTTCCTCTGAATCCCATCTACCACAGTATCAATTTTCTTTCACTCGGTGTTGAACATGGTGACATCCCACATAGATGCGTCCCAGTTAAAAGACTGGGTGTTTTAGGCAAAATTTTCTTTTTAGACGCATCCCAGTTAGACTAGTGGGTATCATAGGCCAAGAATTGGTACATCATTAAAATAAACCTATGGGAGAGTTTATAATCTTGGCTACTGGAACTGTGGGTCACATCTAACCATGGGATGAAACTTTGGATACAATATTTGCACCCACCGCTTTTAGAACTAATGCCTTGTAAATGCAAATCTGTGCTGGAAAGATGGATCGTTAGCTAATCTCGCATTGAGACGCAAAGACTGTGCCTACCCTAACATTGTTACTTCCGACAGCACGTCTCAGTAATACTATAATAATAATAATGCTTCCATTTTTATCACGGTAGGGAATATATGACAGAAGAACACAGATGATTTACCAAGGGCAGAACAACCTGCATTTCATATGTGCATTACACAGGAAGAAGACTTGCATTTCCGATTCATTCAATCTTCATACAATTAGTAAATAATGCAACCAAACCACACCATACACAAGGACAACTTGCTTATTCAGAAAAGAAAAACGAAAGAAGAACAGCCATAGCATAGACTTTGTGAATTGCATCATTTTTCGCTATTTTTGGGCTAATACTTTTGGCGGCTGAACATGTTGTGCATCCTCTGTAATTTTAGGTTAGGGTGTCTGTAATAAGGCTTGAGTGAATACTTTCTCTCTCTCTTCCCATTTTGCAAATTTCTCCATTGATTGGTTTACTTTTCGCATCTGTTCCCCTCCCTGGCTGTGTCTTGTTTCATTGTTACTCTCTCTCTCATGGCTCTGTGACAAATATTTAAATCCCCTGCTTTGAGGTCCAAGTTGCAGGATTGTAATTTGCTATTGGTGCTTAGAATCAGTCAGTACCATAAGTAAAAACTCTTTGTATAACATAACCTTTAATGACAGCAATTTTCGGAAGATTTCCTCTTTACTTAGTTAACTCGAACTAGCTTCTAAGCCTAATCAAGGTCTAAGATTGGGATTGCATCCTTGTAAACTCTTCCAAGTCTGCTCCTCTGTCCAGTTTGTGAGGAACAAGCTCCCAATCCTTCTACAGTCATCAAGATTGGAACCAAGTTCCCTCAAGCATCTCTACCCTCCCGTGGGAGGGTTCAGCTCTTGAGAAGTGTGGTTTCCACCGAGCTGTTATCCCGGTATCCACTGGCCGGAAATTGGCAGCTCAACTTCACCTGTTACATCTGTGTTGAACTGTGCTCTCCTCTTCTGAGCTTCCTTCCCCACCTCTTTCTCTGGGGTTCCATACCCAATCATTGCCGTACTGCTGTCAATAAACCTACCTATTGGATTGTGCTCTGCCTCTGAACTTTTTTACTGGTCTGGACATGAAAGTACAATTAAGCCACAAGATGGAATCAGTGGAGATGCCCAGACACTTTGAAGTACCAGCGGGTAATTCTTGGCCGGCATGAGGAGATGCTACGCCAGCAACATCAAAGCATCGGAGCCTTCTTCAGTCAATTTGAGGCTGTAACTGATGTTTCACGCCACCCCGCCTCCCCATCTCATTTTTACCAGGTCCACATATACAACACAGTGTCATATCTAGAGCGTTTGGCCATGGCGCTGCACCATGCCCGATTCTCTCCCACCATAGCTGCCCCTTTTCTCATTAAATCCCGCCATAGCTGCCTTATTTGAGAATATATAAAACCCTAGTCACACTAGAGGCGGAATGAGCCGCAATGCCGTCAGAATGAAAATTCTTTATATATTCCTGGATATTCGAAGTGCGTTCTAAAATTTCTGACTGCATTTTGAGTGCATTCCAAATATTCGGACCCGTTCTTGTGGCCGCCCCAAATGTTTTGCTCATGCTCAAAACTTTCCAGGTGCATTCGAAGTGGAGAAATATCAAACGCCATACAAAGTGTATTCTAACTGCGCTCTGACTGCATTATAAATATTCTTTCGGCATTCCAACAGCATTCAAAACATTCTGATTGCATTCGAGGGAGAAACGAAATGGCAAGCCACGTCAAATCCTGCCAGAATGTGCCTCTAATGAGCCAGAATGCACCTCAAATGCATTTCGATTGCTGCAGGAATCTATTTCGATATTAAAACAATGCAGCTGGAATGCGCTTCGAATGCCGTTGGAATCTTTTGATTGCCTCTGGAATCAGTGGCGGCTGGTGAACTGGCTTGAAACTAATGATTGGTTATGACCTGTTTTCAGTCATTCATTTAAATTACCATTACAGAAACTCCAAAAACTCTCAACGTTAACAGGTGTGCGTTATTAATGAAAACTGGCCACACCTGATAACTCTCACGCATTCGGCGTCAGTTTAAGCGGCATATTTACGTTCCCCTGCTGTAGTCAGCAATTACTCAATCAATGCATATGGGACACTCGTGTTACATTCTAAGTACATTCTGAGTATTCGAGCTGCATTCTGTTTGAATTCTTGGGCGTTCCAACCATATTCGGGCGTCCATTCGGGAGCGTTCTGACTGCATTCTAGGTGAATTCGTACAGCATTCGAGGCACCTTCCAAGCAGACTTCGGGTGGAGTTCAGGCAGCAATTGAACCGCACTCGTACGGCATTTGAAGTGTATTCTAAATATTCTGACTGCATTCTGACAACATTCTAAATATTCCTACTGTGTTCCAACTACATTCAAGCTGCATTCGAGAGCTAATACACCCAGAATGTGCAAGAGTCATTTGAGGCAGGTTAGAAGGGCATTCTAAGTATTCGAACAGTATTCCTTCAAAGCTGTAAGAATTTTGGTCAATTTGGAATTCCCGCTGGAATGTTGCGCGAATTCTTCATTCCAGCTGGTTCTGCTTGATTCTTGCTGATTTTGAATAAGTGTGACGGGGGCTTTATAACCTCGTTTCCAGAAAAGTTGGGACGTTGTGTAAAATGCAAATAAAAACAGACTGTAATGATCGACAAATCATTTAAACTCTGTAATAATTGAAAATAGTACAAAGACAACATCTCATGTTCTGAAACTGAGAAATTTTATTTATTTTTTTTTTTTTTGGAAAAATATCCGCTCATTTTGAATTTGATGCCAGGAACACATTTCAAAAAAGTTGGGACCGGGCCATGTTCACCACAGTGTTTACCTCTTTAAGCAGAATACAAATAATGCCAATTTTTCCCGTTGTGCATGAGCATACATATTTATAACTCTATGTTTGTGTCATAGAGACTGTGGAAAATTATTCAAGTGAAACAAGACATTTGGAAATTCAATTACAAAATTATTTAGCAATTAAATTCTAGAATTTACTGACGCCGGTGGCTATATCTACACAATGGGATTCATCTCATCTTTAACAACACCCTGTAAGTGTTTTGGAACTGAGGAGAACAATTACTGTAGTTTTGAAGAAAAAATGTTTTCTCATTCTTGCTTGATTTTAGATTTCAGCTAAACACTTTTGCAGACTTTTTTGTCAAATTTGTGCACCACATTTTTCAATTTATCACCCGTCTGGACAGCAGGCAGGCCAGTTTAGCACCCAGACTCTTTTACTTCAGATCCATGATGTTGTAACTTGCACACAATGTGGTTTGACATTCTCTTGCTGAAATAAACAAAGCCTTACCAGAAGAAGATGTCTGGATGGCTGTATATGTGGCTCCAAAACCTATATTTATTGTTCAGCATCAATGCTGTCTTCACAGATACGCAAGTTACCCATGCCATGTGCTCTAATACATCCCCATACTATCATGAATCCTGGCTTTTGAACTGTCCACTAATAAAAAGCCAGATGTTCCCTCTCCTCTCTCAGCCAAGAGGACGTGGCATCCTTGATTTTCAAAATTTCAAATTTTGATCGGTCAGACCACAGGATAGCTTTCTACTTCGTCGCAGGCCATCATAAATGAGCTTTGGCCCAGAGAGGGTGGCAGCATTTCTGGATCTTGTTAATTTATATTTTTTTCTTTCCACAGTTAATTTTTAACAATTGTGCTCACTGAGAATGGTTTTCAGAAGTGTTCCTGAGCCCATGCATTGATTTCCATGGCAGAATCTTCTTTTTCTTAATGCTGTGCCACTTGAGGAGCTGAAGATCATAGCCATTCAGTATTGGTTTTTGGCCTTGTCCCTTGGATACAGAGATTTCTCTGGATTCTGTGAATAATTTTATGATATCACATATCATAGATGATTAAATCTCCAGTTTCTGTGCAATTTCATACTTAAATTGTTGAACAATTTTCCCATGCAGTGTGTCACAGAGTGGTGAAGCCCTCACCATCTTCTGAAAGACTCCGCCTGGCTGAGATGTTCGTTTCATACCCATTCATGTTACTGACCCATTGCCAATTAATCTAATTAGCTGTGAGATGTTCCAGTAGGTGCATTTTTTAGCATTATAAAACATTTCTAATCTTTTGTTGCCTCTGTTCCAACTTTTTTTAATCGTGTTGCCGGCATCAAATTCAAAATGAGTAAATATTTTACCAAATCAATAAATTTCTCAGCTTCAACATTTGATATATTGTCTTTGAATCATTTTCAATTAAATATAGGCTTTAAGTGATGTGCAAATCATTGCATTCTGTTTCAATTTACATTTTACAGTGTCTTTTTTTTCTGGAAATGGGTTTGTAATAATAATATTGATAATATTACATCAATCATGCAATAATATTTGTGCAGACAAAACACATAAGAAGAAGATCTTTTTTGATTTAGACGCAGCTGTACTCATAGATGTATCTGTTTACTAAACGCACAGGCGATGCTACTGGATGAATGATTTGACAGTGCCACATGTAGCTGTCCCTCAAACAACTAAGATCTTGCTCTTCTTTTTTAAAATAATTTGATTATTAATGTATAACCACTGCATGCAATAGATGAACATTTGAATTGATATCAAATTTCCACCAGTTCCTTGAGATAAAATAACTCCCCACTTGAACAGCAGACAAAGAGGAGCTGGGGGAAAGGACAGGAAGAGCCACAGCTGAGGCCTGTCCCTACCTGGAGAACTTAAAGCTGCTGATTGCCTCTGTGGGGTCTTCAAAGGATAACCTAGACCTAAAGAACCGCTGGAGGCAAAAACAGAAATATCGAGCTGTCAATTCCCCTTCACCCAGAACAACAGGTCAAGTGAAAAATTCTGATGATAAATTTTTATTTCTTAACCTACAGAGTCTTTTGTACAGCTTAAGACTGATTTATTACTCCCAGCTTAATATAGGATTTACGAACGATTTACCAAATATGCAAAGAGAAATCAGGTAACAAATGGACTAAGTTTTAAAAGTTTCAGGATAACATGGGACTATTAGTGGGAATATTAGCCAGAAAATAATATGAAATTATTTCAGTCAGATAGAACTATTTCAAGCTTTAGAATCAGGAACCAGCCTGAAATGAACTTTTTTAAATGAAGCGTTCAGTTTATTTCTGCAATATGTTATTTTTGTTTTATTTTATAAATAAGCTGTTTATGTAGCATAACCATGAGAAGCACATAAAATGCACATAAATCTAATAACTTACATATGGATGGCTGCTACTTTGTCAGATTCATTTAACAGTTAATGATTTATTTCCTCAACTTCACTTCACCAAGTCATCTTGTTGTTTACATTTAGTTAAGTTCTTTGAAAGTATAGAGAAATGAAAATTTGACTCTGCATTCTTAGATCTTAATGCAGTCAAAAGAACAAGATCACTTCACTTGGCCAAGTTGAGGGAACAAATAAATTTTTACAGTATTCCTGACATTATTTAAATTAATTGGGGGTCACAAAAAGTTCTGTATCTTAAACTGAATAAAAGAGAAGAATGTCATTCTCCCCTCTTCCTCCCCAAATTCCACTCCTCAACATCTTCAATGCATTGGTCTGACTTCAGAAACTTTTGATTCTGTACTGCTTTCGATGTTTTGTGCTGTCTTGCTTTTAGAGCCACAGTTAAAGTACATAGAGAGTTTCTTGTTGGTGGCAATGATGAGCACAGGACTGATGGCAGAATAGCAGGAAGCAAAGAATACACGTGTGTCGCTGACAGCTGGGTGCACACGCGAGACGGAGAGTGTGTAAAACCACAGAACATTGTCCAAACCAAATAGTGCCACATATGTGCTCACGAGCAGTAGGACGGCACGCGATGCCTCCTCAGTCTTTCTGCCAGCTCCCTGTAGACCCTGAACCTGCTGACGGTGCCGATGCAGGACCAGCATCACGTACACTGCCGCTGCCACCATCAGACCAACAAAAGTGAAATCTCGTATAATGTACACAACACCATTGACCAAGTAAATCATGGCGCTCGGGAACACCACAATGCAGAACTCCAAGTTGAGGGTGAACTCAGGAATTGTGCCATTGGCAGGAAAAGCCTCACTATAAAGAAAGGCTACAGGGCAGATGATGATGCTGAGCCCATAAAGGAAGAAGATGGCATGAGGCAGGTGGACGGGAAGCCAGCGTTTCAGCCAGATCCAGCCAGGTGTCGACGGTGCCATGACCACACACTGGTAGGAGCTCAACAGGGAGGTTATGGTGATAGACATTGCACGACCAACCCTGTATGCAAGGATGAGTGTTTTGCAAACCCGACTGCTGAACATTGGGTTAATGCCCATAGCAGTCAGAGCCTGAGGAATGCCCCGACAGAGTGTCACCATCAGGTTGGCAAAGACCAGCTGGCTGAGGATGAACTCATTGTGTGGCATGTGGCCCTGTGCAATGAATAAATGGCAAAATAGCAGGAGGGCTGACAGATTGCCTGGGATCCCCACTACGCACAGACTAATGAAACCAGCTGCGTTCAGTGCTAGATGCACCTCCATCTGCTGCTCAAGTCTGTCTGTGGGGAAAAAACAAAAAAGCAGTGAGCACAGTGTGGTGACTGAGATGGTTACCAAAGGTGCTCCACTTCAGATAAAAATCTTTTGATAAAATAAAAACCAAAACACTCTTTTGGAGAATCAAGAAAACTTAGAAATGTATAATAATTGTATGTTGGGCCCCTCATCTTCTCTCTTGTTTTGTTATTTATGGTTCTGGAGGAATGACAAATACTGTATGCACAGGAGCAGACAATGTCTATTTGTGGGAGGTTAATTCTTGAAAATCTATGACATCA
Source organism: Gymnothorax javanicus (assembly GCA_029692085.1). Taxonomy (NCBI): domain Eukaryota; kingdom Metazoa; phylum Chordata; class Actinopteri; order Anguilliformes; family Muraenidae; genus Gymnothorax; species Gymnothorax javanicus. Next base: position 18,296,426 of record CM056202.1, read on the forward strand.
TGGAACTTTTTATTTGTATTAAAAAATGAAATAAAAACATTTCTGATATATATTTCAATTGTATGTTTCGATTGAAGGAGAAACTATTTAAATTTCATTGCAATTCTGATGAGGAATGGTATAACTTACCTTCTGCTGCAGATCAAACTGAGAAATTGCACTTTGGAGCTAAGATCTGCACCTTTATTATTTTGCATCCTGTAGTTCCAGTCCTACTGGGACCAAGTTAATTATTAAAACATGATCACATTTCACGTATCACCTGAACATCACCCATAATATGTTCATTATGTTTCATTAGGTTAGGTCCTGCTTTAGTCCATTCCTTGAAAAAGGTTTGTACAGGGTGCTCTTGCCCATAACATTTCATTACTTTGTTCAATGAGAAATACAAACTATTATTTTCTTCGTCTTTTCACATAAAGAGGAACAAATATTAACCAAAGACACAGTGCCGCAAAAAAGTATTTACCCCATTCCTGGTTTATTATTTTTTTGCATATTTGTCACACTTTAATGTTTCACATCATCAAACAAATTTTAATATTACACAAAGATAACCTGAGTAAATACAAAATGCAGTTTTTAAATGATGATTTCATTTAGTGAGGGAAAAAAGCCATCCAAACCTACCTGGCCCTATGTGAAAAAGTAATTGCCCCCTAAACCTAATAACTGGTTGTTGCGACAACAACTGCAATCAAGCCTTTGCGATAACTGGCAATGAGTCTTTCACATTGCAGTGGAGAAATTTTGGCCCACTCTTCTTTGTAGAATTGTTTTAATTCAGTCACATTGGAGGGTTTCATGCATGAACAGCCTCTTTATGGTCATGCCACAGCATCTCAATCGGATTTAAGTCCGGACGATGACTAGGCCACTCCAAAGCCTTCATTCTGTTTTTCTTAAGCCATTCAGAGGTGGACTCGCTGGTGTGTTTTGGATCATTTTCCTGCTGCATAACCCAAGTGCGCTTGAGCTTGAGGTCACAAACTGATGTTCGGACATTCTTATTCAGGATTTTCTGGTAGAGAGCAGAATTCATGGTTTCATCAATTACAGCTAGTTGTCGAGGTAGCAAAGCAGCCCCAGACCATCACATTACCATCACCACATTTGACTGTTGGTATGATGTTCTTTTTATAAAATGCTGTGTTAGTTTTACTCCAGATGTAACAGAACACGCACCTTCCAAAAAGTTCAACTTTTGTCTCATCAGACAAAACCACAGAATATTTTCCCAAAAGTCTTGGGGATCACCATGATGTTTTTTGGCAACTGTGATACGAGCCTTTGTGTTCTTTTTGGTCAGCAGCGGTTTTCGCCTTGGAACTCTCCCATTGATGCCATTTTTGCCCAGTCTCTTTTTTATTGTTGAATCATGAACACTGACTTTAACTGAGGCAAGTGAGGCCTGCAATTTTTTAGATGTTGTTCTGGGTTCTTTTGTGACCTCCTGGATGAGTCATCGATGCGCTCTTGGAGTAGTTTTGGTAGGCCGGCCGCTCCTGGATAGGTTCACCACTGTTCCAATTTTCCACTGTTTTCTCCATTTGAGGATAATGGCTCTCACCATGGTTCGCTGGACTCCGAAAGCCTTAGAAATGTCTTTTTAACCCATTCCAGACTGATTGATGTCAATGACTTTGTTTCTCACCAATTCGTGAATTTCTTTGAATCACGGCATGATGAGTTACTTTCTGAGATCTTTTAGCCGACTTCACTTTGTCAGACAGGTTCTATGTAAAGGTCCCATTTTATGCTGTATTTAGTCATTTAAAATATTTCCAATGGGTCTTTAAAATAATGTTAAGAATTTAGTTTAAAAAAAAATCACACACATCCAGGCCTAGTGAGACCTCTTCTCTCACCCCTTCTGTGCCGGCCTGAAACAAAAGCTGTTTTGAGTGGGCGGGGAGGCTATGCTAATGAGGCACTGCTCTGATTGGCTGCCTGGCCGCGTCGATTCCGGGGAAGGGTGCAGACCCGAAAAACAAGGAAATCAAGATGGTAACTATTTCAGGACAGCTCTCTGCGGCATCTATTGCTGTAAGACCGTGGTTGTTTGATCCCGAATCCGACCTCAAACGGGAGGAAGAAGCAATTGAAGTATTGCAGCAACGTTTACAGCAAGATGTTGATGAGCGGCAAGTTGAAATTTTTGTGTTTTTCTTGTACTGTCTCGTCTTGCATGCATGTGATTGTAGCTGAACTGTTATATAGTCATGTTGTATACCCACTTAGCAATCAGGCGGAAACTTTGCTAAAAGCTCCTGTTAACCATTTCTACCAAAACGAAACACAATTCAGACACCAAGCTATTAAATGAGTTTGTAGCAAAAACACACAAATGGTGTAAGCATTGCTTACGTGGAGCTAGCAAATCAATAATTCTGCTGGAAAACTGAATCTGACCTCCAATTCTTTTTTGGCGTTTTGTTAGCCAGAACAATTTTCAAAGGTGGATGAAATTCCGCCATGGCAATGCAGAGAAATCGGTTATACCAGACATGTTATAGTGCGTTTCGTGATTGATTTCACCGTGGTAGGATCAGAGAGCTAGCCCACACCACGGCAAAGTACCCAGCTGACCCCGGTCATGGATAAGTAAAACTAACAGCAGTAAACATACCCAAACAGTAACCTAAGCTCTGCAAAGCATATGTCTGGTCTAACTGCAGTCTTATCAGCCCAACTTTGCAGACATGCACAACACCTCTCTGGTTAGCTTCAACTGTAGCGGCTAAGGTCAGGTATTTTTATGATGAAACTACTACCATGACCAAACCAAAGTAACACAAGCATACCAATATGAATTACTTCATTTAAGTTAATCAGGAGCATTTTTTAAGTAGCAAGGAATGCAAAATAACATGCAGTAGTAACTGAGCAGTCATCATAACACAGAAACAAACATCACCCTGCAATACAGGTTTTACAGACAGTAGGTTCCGTTACTGTTAACAGTTGTACTAAGCATCCAAATTACAAACAAGTATAAAAAGTTAGCTTCAAATGAAGTTTATGTTCACACACCTTCTGTTGAATGTCTCCTTGATATTATTTACTCTGGAATATTTAGGACATTAGCATCAGTAACTTAGCTACATTAGCCGCAGTGCTACAGCCACATTCAACAGGCTATCATGGTAGGTAGGCTAATGCAGTAAACCAACATGAAATGGTAAAACTTACAGCTTTCATCTGTCGTTGAGTCACGGACAGTTGGAACCGATCCAGGCTTTATCTTCATATATTTTACAAAGCCTGCATTGAGGCCAGTTGTTAGTGCAAACTATCATTAGCGGTCCTGCTAGCCACGCATAACACGTTAGCTTCACTTACATTATTTGCTGTTATATTGTTACTTACAGCTTGTGGCTCCGAGCGCTTGATCGATGCAACTGCTCCAGGTTTGAGAAGCAGCTGAGACGCATATCCAGCGTCGAATTATCCTTTATTGACAAAGCTGTCTTCGGTGAAATGACTAGCACAAACAGCTAATGTTCCCTTTGAGTGTGGCTGTTTGCCACCAGCAAACAAAAAAGCTACCCACTGATTTCTGGTGGCATCGTCTTTTGGAAGAGAAAAAAGTTGTGCTTTTTTCGCATCCAAAAAAAAAACGTACGAACAGTTTTGGGAGACATACTGATAAATATACACATTGAATAATTTGGGCTTGTTTGTGTCTGATAGAATAAATTCCAGGGTGGGCAGATCCAGCGCCATGATTGGCTCTGGCCAGGTCTGTCCTGATTGAACGCAAAAACCAGACGTCAGGTTTTGCCCAGATCTCATGAAGATCTCAGGGACGAGCTGTTCAGAGAGGAAATCATGTTCAGGAAATCACGTTCTCGGATTTTGGCAAAACCCCTGTATCTTTAGTTTAGATACTTTGCAGAGGTTGAGTATGGACATCCAACATTATAACATTACTTGTATGTATTAAATAAAGGATCAGCTTTAAGTGATTTCTTGATTGAACAGGTCTGGCAGTAATCATACCTGGGTGTGGCTAGTGAAAGTTAACTCAAAAAATGGGGTTAATCACAGTTAATTCATGATTTAACAAAGGGGGGCAATTACTTTTTCACATAGGGCCAGGTAGATTTGGATTGCTTTTTTTCCCTCAATAAATGAAATCATCATTTAAAAACTGCATTTTGTATTTACTCAAATTAAAATTTGTTTGATGATCTGAAACATTTAAGTGTGACAAATATGCAAAAAAATAAGAAATCAGGAAGGGGGCAAATACTTTTTCACGGCACTGCATATAATGTGTCAGTTTTTTGGCACAGGTGGAATTATGTCTTTTCAGTTAATTGCGAAGCAGTGAAACCAAATAAATCTTATTCATTATATGTTATGTGCTCCGCATTTGGTTTACTTATTGTGTCACTCATCCCATTTCTGAAAAGTTTTCCCAGGATCCATCTTTTTAAGACTTTTAAATGTGTTTATCATCTGGAGAAGTATGTGCATTGGTAAGGCAATTTGACTTTAAGAGTGAACGAACTCAGACTAATACTTTTACTTCTCGAGACAGCAGTTTCACTCTTTCTTTTTACTGACCTCAATCTCACACACTAAAGTATCAGGGGTGCACATAATTGGTGCAATATAAAAAAATAGACATTCTTCAGAAAACTTTCAATTTTATTTGGCATTTTTGACTGGTTTACTTCGGCTACTGAAATAGGATTTTTCTCCATACATCTCTGGTAAGACAGAAGACATTATGACAAGTGTGTTCATTAATTATTAGCTTTTAAAGTTTACTCAGCTTTCACCCAAATTAGCTCGTCAAATCCATCAAAGCAGGGGAAAATCAGCATGGTCCGGCAATTTTCTGCCCGAATGCAACAGAGCTGCCTGAACTTTGACTTGTCCCAGAAAACTCGCTTCTTGTCGGCTTTTGTTGCGGTATTCCTAAGTACTATTTGAATATGGAGTAGCCGGGAACTGCCGTTTCATGAACGGTTGTAAGCATACGGTCGTTTTCAAGGTGTAGGCTTATGATTTACACAAAATACTGGTCAGACACTGTTAAAAACTAAATAGACGTGATCTTTAATATTTCTATTTAGATTCTGTGAAATTTTATCGATCAGAAACTTTTTTGACCGATGGTTCGGGAGGCAACTGGACCATAACTTGGCTCAAATCCAGAAACCTCCATTATGTTCATGGGCAATTTAATGCGACAAAAAATCGCAGGAGCTAGCTAGATAATGCTTTGAAAGTACCTTCTGTGATCGACAATGTCATAGAAACATCAAAGCACACCACATATTAAATTCTGAAAATCTCCAATGGTACAAGCGAAACTTAATTTTTGCTTAGATTTTATGCGTTGCCCCATTTCAACGAGAGCACCGATGCATGCAAATCCTTTCAGAAGCTTAAATCCTACCTTAAACTCCGTGCCTTATTGGAAAATTTCTGTAAGAAATATCTACATTTTACGTTACATTTCCCATACTGAAAAAAAAACTATTCTTATCCATTAACAATCCACTGTTCCCTTGGATTGCATGTTTGTTTTAAAGTTGTGTGTTCTTGACTTGAGAGCCATCAGAGGCTGTTTTGACTGGCAACCATGCTTGTTTAAAGCTCTGCAGTGGGTTTCCGATAATGTTGGATCTCAGGATTAACGAACAGAGATTCTTAAGCAACGAACATTCTTCTCTCATGTTCGTCACATTCTCCTTACGTGGGTTTCCCAAACACAGTCGTTAGAAAAGAGGAATTTTTGGAGAGTTTCTTGAGTCTCATTTAGTTGTTAATAAATTGCTATGAGATTGAACGTCCCTCGTTTTAACCAATCAACACTGAAATACAATAAAAAACACATTGTCATCATCATTAGTATATGAAAATTGATTCAGTGTCTTTTTAATTAAATTAGCTTTATTACAACGAAAGATCACAAGAATAGAAATAATTAAGAAAAGGTTTAATAATGACGTAAAACTCATTTAACCTTTGTCTGCTCAGTTCATTGTTCAGTTAAACAATCCAGAGCCTGATTGCTCCAATAAATTGGCATGTGGCAACACGGTGTCTGACAATCGGTCATGTAGGGAAAAGGCCAATTAGCATTCACAAAGGAAGAAATCCTCCTCTTGCTTGATGAAATTGAACATAAGAAAGATTTACTGTTTTCTAAGTAAAAGTAAATATACATTAAGAAATATTTTAATTTTTTGTTTTGCTTGTATTGAGTGCTCTGCAGGAAAGGATTCTTGTAGGATGGGCTGCTCACCAGGGAGCATCTCCAGGTGCTCCCTTCCACACCAAAAAAGTTATGTGCACCCCTGAATATATTGTTATTCAGTTTTATTAATAGAGTTACTCCACACTACTCCTTGACAAAGATCATGATTGCAACGTGCAAATCTGAAACATGCCAGTACAGTTCTGTGGCAACTTACAACAGATGGACGAGACAACGATCAACCTGTCCCAGAATGATTGGAAGAGGGGTTGGTGCCACAGTTCCAAAGATGGTGGGGCAACATTTTGCATCCAGAAAAATGCCATACAATGTACAACCCCAATTCCAAAAAAGTTTGGATTCTGTGTAAAATGTAAATAAAAACAGAATGCAATGATTTGCAAATCTCATAAACTGACATTGTATTCACAATAGAATGTAAACAACATATCAGATGTTGAAAGTGAGACATTTTACCATTTCATGAAAAATATTAGCTCATTTTGAATTTGATGGCAGCAACACATCTCAAAAAAGTTGGAATAGGGATATGTTTACCATTGTTTGGTATCCCCTCTTCTTTTAACCACAGTCTGTAAATGGCATAAAGTTGAGGTGACCAATTTCTGAAGCTTTGGGAGAGGAATGTTGTCCCATTCTTGTCAGATGAAGGATTCTCACTGCTCAACAGTCCAGGGTCTTCTTTGGAGGATTTTTTGTTTATGATATGCCAAATGTTAGTGAATGGTCTGGACTGCAGGTAGGCCAGTTCAGCACTCACTCTTCTACTGCAAAGCCATTTGTTGTGATGGATGCAGTACGTGGTTTGGCATTGTTTTGCTGAAATATGCAAGGCCTTCTCTGAAAGAGATGTTGTCTGGATGGGAACATATGTTGTTGTAAAACCCCTATATACTTTTCAGCGTTGATTATGCCTCTCCAAATGTGTACGCTCCCCACGCCATAGACACTAATGCTAATGCCATCAGATGCATGCGCTGATAACAAGCTGGATGATAACAACCTCTCATCTTTAGACCGCACACACAGCGTCCGAAATTTCCAAAAAGAATTTAGAATTTTGATCCATCTGACCACAGAACAGTTTTCCATTTTGCCTCTGTCCATTTTAAATGACCGTTGGCCCAGAGAAGACAGTTGCGTTTCTGGATCGTATTCACATATGGTGGCTTCTTTCGTTGATACAGCTTTAGCTTGCATTTGTAGATTGCATGGCAAACTGTGTTCACAGACCATGATTTCTGGAAGTGTTCCTGAGCCCATGCAGTGTATTCCAATGCAGAATCATGCCTGTTTTTAATGCAGTGCAGCCTGAGGGCCCAAAGATCGCGAGCATCCAATATTGACCTTCGGACTTGTCCCTTGCGCACAGAGATTTCTCCAGATTCTCTGAATCTTTGGATGATATTATGTACAGTAGATTCAAAGTCTACAGATAACAATCTGGATGGTCCTTTTCCTCTTTAGCCCAGAGGACACAACGTCCATGATTTCCAAAAACTATTTGAAATGTGGACTCGTCAGACCACAGCACATTTTTCCACTTTGCGTCAGTTCATCTCAGATGAGCTTGGGTTCAGAGAGGCCGGCGGCGTTTCTGGGTGTTGTTGATATATGGCTTTCGCTTTGCATGGTAGAGTTTTAACTTGCACTTGTAGATGTAGCGACAAACTGTGTTAACTGACAATGGTTTTCCAAAGTGTTCCTCAGCCCAAATGGTAATATCCTTTACAGAAAGATTTCATTTTTTAATGTAGTGCCACCTGAGGGACCAACGGTCACGGGCATTCAATGTTGGTTTTTGGCCTTGCTGCTTACGTGTAGAGATTTCTCTGGATTCTCTGAATCTTTTGATGATATTATGGACTGTTGATGATGAAATCCCTAAATTCCTTGCAATTGCACATTATGAAACATTCTTCTTAAACTGTTGGACTATTTGCTCACGCAGTTGTTCACAAAGTGGTGAACCTCGCCCATTCCTTGCTTTTCAACGACTGAGCCTTTCGGGGATCCTCCTTTTATACATAATCATGACACTCGCCTTTTTCCAATTAACCTGTTCACCTGTGGAATGTTCCGAACAGGTGTTTTCTGAGCATTCCTCAACTCTCCCAGTCTTTTGTTGCCCCTGTCCCAGCTTCTTTGGGACATGTTGCAGGCATCAAATTCAAAATGAGTGAATATTTCCAAAAAAAACAATAAAGTTTATCAGTTTGAACATTAAATATCTTGTCTTTGTAGTGTACTCAACTGAATGTAGGTCGAAAAGGATTTGCAAATCATCGTTTTCTGTTTTCATTCACTTTTTACACAACATCCCAACTTCATTGGAATTGGGGTTTGTATCTGTGCACTGCTCAGATCAAGGGTACCCTATACCATCCTCAACTTTCTTTGAGTGGCGTTTGAAAATGTTGTCTCACAATTTGTACTATCACTTTTTCTTTTACATATATAGTATGGAGAAGCTTAAGAAACCAAACTTAAGGCTGTTCATGTTTTTATTTGGCTCTAGCTCAGCTTTATCTTGAAAAAAAATGTCCAAATGGGGACATTAAAATGTTACATGAGAAGTATGTGTACTTTTGTTGTGAAATTTAAAGTATTTTGCAAATGTTTCTGTCTCATTTTTTTCATGAAAATTAAAAAATGGTATCTCATATTGTTCTCCATGTGTTTTCTTTGGTGTCATCAGCGCAAAATATTTGTAACTGTCGTATGAACTGAAGTGAAAATACATAACCTTCGTGTCTGGCTTCTGATGTAAATTTTGGTGAACATAATCCCATGAAAAAAATAAACTCATATTGACAAAAGTGGGCTATATCCAATGAATTATTTCAAGGCAATGCCATAAATATCATTTTGGGGGCTCAAAAGACCAAAATGTGCTTATCTAGCCCAAAATATGTCAACCCAAAATTTTGTGTATGGCCCGTTTTGTACGTACACCTCAGGCTCTTGTCGTGAACTACAGTTTTCGCACTATCGTTGCGCTCTTAAATATAACTGCCTTAGTGGGTGAAACTAAACGCGTATCCTTCGCCGGTGATTCCCCAATGCAAGTCCACTGTGAGTGAAAGATGTATTGTGTCCGTCCATGTAAGTCTGCATTATGTTCGCCAATGCCACCGTCGGCAGTTCCAGTAAAGTCTGTCAAAAATCGGCATTTTTTTGTGGTTTTGTGACCACTGTCAAGTCTAAGGTAAGTTTATTTCACTTTTCAGCAGTGGCGGAGCTAGAACTGGGAATTGGGGGGGCACAGACACGTCTCTTTATGACAAAAATGAGTCCTGGCTAGTTCTCAATAATTTTCCTTTATTGACGCATTTTCCAATTATCGTAATTGGCAACTGAAGACACGGTTTCTCTCCATATGCCATCTAACAGCGATGAAATCATGGGCTAAATTCAATACAGAAAAAAATTTACTTATTAATAGGCCAATGCTTCGCGTTGATTGAACTGGTCAGCGTTCCAATGAAATATCGCCTTTCACTCTTGTGTGGGTTGATTAAAAAAAAAAATGTGGCACTCAGCAGTTAAATAGGCTATAAAAAGTGTGCAGCTCAAGCTATTTGCGTGAAAGTCAACAAACATGCAATTTTGAATAACCTTGATTTAACAGCAAATACGCGTCCAGATGAATTATTGTCATCTTACCTAATCGGGGAGAACAAGCAGCACCTGTTAAGTGTGGAGTGCTCTCGGAGTGACCCTTTTGTTAATTATGAAAATGACTTAGTACAGGTCAGGACTAATTGTTTTAAACGGATGTTTTGTACACCCCAATTCTCAGTTCTGGCTCTGCCATTGTACTGAATTTAGCCCATAATTTTATCGCTGTTAGATGGCATATAGAGAGAAACCGTGTCTTCAGTTGCCAGTTACAATAATTGGAAAGCGCGTCAATAAAGGAAAATGATTGATAACTAGCCAGGACTAATTGTTGTCATAAAGGGACGTGTCTGTGCCCCCCCCCAATTCCCAGTTCTAGCTCCGCCACTGCTTTTCAGATGTTTTGAGAACGTTGTTATTTTTATTGGAATTTTTTTTTTACTTTTGCAAGTAACATAACTCGTAAGTGCAACCGCTGTTCTGACTTTTCTTCTCCATCCGTTGGTGTCCTGTGTTATGTACGTACATGATGCGGCGAGAAAAGGTTTGAAGTGGACAAAGTATTCATAGTTCTTACCCAGATTTTATTTATTTTTATAGTAACATGATATACACTTGATATTTCACACAAGAAAATTAATTTGTGCGTCAGACATGTAGTCAAAAGATTTTACCGCAAAAACATAATTTAGTGACATTTTTAGTAAATTTGTGCGGTAATATTTTAAATACGATTTTTAATTCCCCTATTGTGAGATTTGCGTTGAAGAAGTGTGTCTTTTTAGGGTTTTGGGGCCCTGTTTTTATGTACATAACACGGGACACCGTGATATCCACCGTGACCCAGTATTTATACATGTCCATGTTATGTACGGGTTTGGTGATGAAAGCTTCTGATTCAGCATTTTTCTCCTATCTTTAATTGGGTTTGCTTGTTATTTCTGTTCTATTTTTTATCCCTTGTGTGTGAATAAGTGTTCAGGGTTATTTTTGTGGATTGAAGTTAGAGGCTGCTTTGTCATGTACATGACCTAGACAAGAAAACTGCTGTGAAGCAGTGACCCGCTCAACTTCATGAGGGAGTTAGGGGTTGGGGGTAGAGTCATTTGCCTTAAGTGGAAATAGAGAGGGCATTCTTTTTTTGTTTAAGTTTGTATAGAATTTTATCTGAATGTAATGTTTATATTTAAATATTAATATTGTTGTGATACAAGGCCTAAAGTGGACACCGAGTTATGTACATTACATTTTGTAATGAGCACCATTACATGCAAATGAGCAGATGTTATGTGGTTTAAGTTGAAAAAAAAAATACTTTCTGCATGTGTGCTGCATAGTTATCTGTGACATAGAATAGTATGAAGATGCTATGTTCAAAAATTACAAAACTAGGAGAAAAGTTTATGTGCTACTCAGTGAAATGTAATGTACATAACTCGGTGTCCGCCTTTGTTTATGCCCTATATTCAGAGCTTTTGCTCAGGATTTTGATTTGTCTTTTGTTTTTTATTTACATAATGAAATACATCAGTATACAAAACAGTTTTATTACAAAATTGAAATCTGTGAAGAGATAACTGCATAGAGTGGACACCGAGTTATGTACATTACATTTTGTGACAGAGTGAAGTTTGTTGATCCATAATTGCAAGAAACAGATGTCTTAAGGTCTGGTACTCTTGGAGTATGTTTGGTAAAGTTTGAAGTTTCTCATGATAGTATTTCCAAGGTCTATCCTTCAGTTTGAAATTTCACCCAAAATGTAACACTTGGGTACCCTTGATCTGAGCTCTGCGCATATGCTTATTGCTCATAATAGCAATAAAGGCCATGCCAACAAAATTAATTGGCTTTTTGTGGCCATATCTTTAAATCAAGCAAATTTGTTTATTTAAAAAAAAAAGATCTTGTTTCTATGACCTATGATGCAGAGGTTATAGCCCAAAAGGCGGTGTGCCTCTTTATAGAGGCACAGGCACCACGTGGCCAATCAGTGTAAATTATTTATATTTGAGTAATTGGTGAACATAAGAAGAAATCTACCAATTTTGGTGCGTCTACCTTGTATAGTTTTTTCTGTGCAAACACTTATAGGGCAGAAGAAAATAAAAAAAGAATTTTTTAAAAAGTTGGGGCAAACACGATAGGGTTATTTTAATTATTATTATTATTACTACTGCCACTAATGGTTATTAATAATAATAATTTTCAGTCTTATTTTATTGTGTTGTTTTGTGATGCGATTTTTTTCACCAATGTAAGGCACTTTATGTTGTGGCTTTCTGCAGGAAAATTGTATTATCAATAAAGTGTGATTTGCTTTGAGATTTGCAGCCAAACAGCAGCTTGGACTGTATGTGCTCCCAAGGCGCAGGACTGTCCGCGATGCCTCCTCAGTCTTTCTGCCGGCTCCCTGCAGGCCCTGAACCTGCTGACGGTGCCAGACTAGGGAACCCATGAAGAGCAGGCAAGCAACCATACTACCTGGGATTCCCACCACAAACAGACTAATGATACCAGCTGCTTTCAGTGCCAGACGCACCTCCTTATGGCCCTCAGGTCTGTCAGTTGGCTGGGAACAAGAAGGCATTGAGCAGAGTAAAGTGACTGAGGTAGAATAGCACTCCTCTTCAGACCCAAATAAAATTAAAACCAAATACTTTGTTGAAAAAACTAGGCAGCTTTAAGGAAATGTATTGCGTAACTTCTAGTGTGCAGAGCCCCTAGTCTTCATCTCTTGTTTAATTTTTGATCTTACTGAAGAAATACGTATCTGCACAATGACACATATCTAAATGTGGTTATTAAATTCTTCATAATATTTAGTTTTATTTTTTATCTCCAAATAAGTGTGAAAAAAATTTTAAGAATCTGGAAGCAATATACTGCAAATAAATTAATCAACCCTCAGACAGCTGCAAAATAAAATCAAATGTATTTGATTTTTTACATGTTCAAGGAATTATTGATGAACCAAAAGAACAAGACTGGAAGAAAACACAATCATCTCGCCCAGTCAATTCCTCACCCCATTCAAAAAAAAAAAATAACGTAAAATTATTTCATTAAATATCATTTGTTGACCTGCGTAACCTTCTTCTCCACAGCAAACAAAACAAAGCACTCAGGTGGTGCAATGTCTCTTAAACAAAAATATTGTCACATTATTTGTTCATTGTTAGAAAAATTCTGGTGAGCTTCTTGATTTTGATTGCGAGCTTGCCAGAAACTGACTAATGGCAAAATTTTTTGAACAGGATTGGATTCATTTTCAACTCAAATACAGACTCATACACTTAGAAATCAGCATATGGCTTATCAGTATCGTCAGGGCAAAATCAAAAGTGGCATTTGACCCGCAAGTCTAATTAAATTATTAAAGTCTGACAGCAGTTTCTCCAGTTCAAGGCCAAAAAACCAGCCTAAAATCCTAAAATGCGATTTTTATATACTTTATATATATATATATATATATCTTCAATTGAATATTGGTCAAAAAGGATTTGCAAATCATTGTTATCTGTTTTTATTCACATTTTTCAAAATATCCTAACTTCATTGTAATTGGGCTTTAAATATATATATATACATAATGTATGTATATATATATATACATAATGTATATATATATATAGAGAGAGAGAGAGGATCACTACTAAGTCCGTGTCACTGAAGGCTTGGAATAAATAAAAATTATTACTCTTGTTTCATTAATTTGAGATCTTGGGCTCACTTATTAGAAATACTATTTATCCGGGAAATGTCAGCTTGTAATTATTTGGAAAATGGAAAAAAAAGACCATTAGCTTTTAGTTGACGGTCTATTCAAGTCAATGGGATTAATAATTCCCTAGCTTGCATGCTAACGCTTTTTGCCTTAAATGATTAAATTCAAGTTTCCATGATAACAGGTACTCACATAACTTATTACTTTAATGGCAAAAAGCAATAGTATGCTAGCTTGCGAACGATTCATCCCATTGACTTGAATAGACCGCGAACGAGAAGCTAACATGAGCAATGATTGACATTTACCAGCAGGATTGGTAATGTTACTGTTGCAAATTGGTTAGTTTGCCAGTGCACAGGATCTGACTAATCACGGCACACAAAAGTTGTATTACACTTTTGTAATAGGACATCGCTGTATTACTCCAATTTTTAATAATTTATATTTATGGTCCATTTACAGTCATGTTCAATCATGTCTTAGAACATGAGATGCACTCAACATTCTTTTGAAACCCATCGCTATGACGTCCAAATGTGTGGCTGCAACAGGCCAAGGTTGAGACAGTCACATCATTCCTTTGTTATTAGAGACTCCTTTAAGTTCTTGTTCTTGTATATATTTAACTAAATATGGTAACATAAAAACTGCACCAGAAGTGAAGACAGTCAGTTCCCTGCCTTCTGCCCCAAGTTCCTTTCTTCAACATCCTCAATGTGTTGGAGTAACTTCAGCAACTTTGGACTACGTACTTTTTTAAATGTTTTGTGCTCCCTTGCTTTTTGAGCTACAGTTAAAGTACATGGCCAACTTCTTGTTGGTGGTGATGATGAGCACAGGACTGATGGTGGAGTAGCAGGAGGCGAAGAGGATGCGTGTGTCAGAAACAGCCGCGTGCACACGGGAGACTGAGAGTGAGTAGAACCATAGAATATTGTCCAAGCCAAACAGCAGCACATATGTGCTGACAAGCAGCAGGACGGCACGAGATGCCTCCTCAGTCTTCTTGCCAGCTCCCTGCAGACCCTGAACCTGCTGGCGGTGCCGATGCAGAACCAGTATCACATACACTGCTGCTGCTACCATCAGGCTAACAAAAGTGAAGTCACGTATGATGAATGCCACACCATTGGCCATGTAAGATACGGGACTTGGGAACACCACAATGCAGAACTGTAAGTTCAGGGTGAACTCTGGAACTGTGCCATTGGCAGGAAAAGCTTGACTATAGAGAATGGCAGCAGGGCAGATGATGAAGCTGAGCCCATAGAGGAAGATGATGGTGTGAAGGAGGTGGCCAGGGAGCCAGCGTTTCAGCCAGGTCCAGACAGGCGTTGACGGTGCCATGACCACACACTGGTAGGAGCTCAACAGGGAGGTGACTGTGATTGACATAGCACGGCCAACCCGGTACACAAGGATGATTGTTTTGCAAACCTGGCTGCTGAACATTGGGTTGATGCCTATGGCAGTCAGAGCCTGAGGAATGCCCTGGCACAGCGTGACCAACAGGTTGGCAAAGACCAGCTGGCTGAGGATGAACTCATTGTGTGGCATGTGGCCTCGTGCAATGAATAAATGGCAGAAGAGCAGGAGGGCTGCCAGATTACCTGGGATTCCCACTACAATCAGACCAATGAAACTGGCTTTCAGAGCCAGACGCACCTCCATCTGCTGCTCAGGTATGTCTGTGGGGAGAGAGTGTGTTCAGTAGAGCATGGTGACTGTGGAAGGCACCACACTTCAGATTTAAAGCCTTGGATAAAAATAAAAACCAAACCCTTAAAGCCTACTGTGGTGACAAAAAATGTTGGTGAATTTTTAGTCTAACTCAGACCTGGGGGCCTACTGTGTCCACTGGTTTTTGTATCAACCACAATTGCAATGCCAGAATTTTCATGAGTTGCTAATTTTTCTTGATTGTGCGACTTGTGATTTTTGCGATTATTGACCATTTCAAGTTATTACTTGTATGTCACAAATAGCTATGCGTGCATTTATCGCATTATAAGGAGAGAAATTATGACACTTGTAACTGAAAAATCGGCTTCTTATTGTTGACATTGAGGGCATTCACTAAAACTAACCATTTATTGGTCATTAACATTTGAAAGACAAAGCAAATTATAACTGGACAAATCTGTTTTGTGCGTTGGGAAGAACATTTGGAAAGAACTCAAACAACTGGGTTCTGAAACCCAATTAGCAGCTTATTGATTCACCATGATCAATTTTATCATCAGTTAGCGTACTGCCACCTTGGCTTGGCTGGCACGCTTGGAATATTGCAAAATCACCATAAAAATTGGGCTTGCACAAATAATGGAATGCATAGCCATTTCTCTCTGCATGGTTTAGGAGGGTGAAACATCTCTCTTGCAAGAAAAGGAACTAAGTAAGAAAAATAAACAGGTCCCTAAATCTAGGATTTTAATTTTGGTAAAGAAAAATCTGAGAACACAGTGGGACCCAGGAATTAGTCTGGTAATCACTGAATTAACGTATGTTGAGAATTTTGAGTTCAGCTCTGACCCAAAGGCCTTGTATTCCAAGTTATCTGATATTGGTACTAGAAGGATTAGAAATATGCACATTGACAGACACACATGTAAATGTAGGAATTAAATTCTTGATTATCAATGAAAATATTTATCTTTTTAGTCATTGTCTAGGCATATATAAGTATTACAAGATGAAATGAATATGGGAATATTACTGTCATTCATCCTCTATTGCCCAGCTGGTAATCGACTGACCTTCAGCGTTTAAATCCCTAAAGCCGAACGTCCCCCTGGCGGTAACGCCAGTGTTACAGGATTTTCAAATGACATGCTGTGAGTCTCGGACCCTTAAATGCATAATTGCTTTCAAGCTGACCCTGTTTTAGATCGCTTGATCAGTAATCACACAATTTATTTACTGACTAATGAAGACCAATATAGAAGCCTGTAATAAGAAAGTATTAAGAAATGACATATCACAGAAGGGTAACATTGAATAATAAATAATTGATTAACCTAGTGCTTTCCCTAAATGCCGTCTCCTGCTCTAGGATTTTTTTTAACAGTGCAACCTAATTTATTTTAGGACTGCACTTAATCATTATGTTTTCAGCGTTCAAAAGAAAGGGTTGCATTTTCAGGGAAGCTTAGTTGCACACTGGTTGCCGCACGGCGCGAAAGTAATTTATTAAATTGCCAACTTCTTAAATTTAAGCATTGGTAACTGAATAATTTAGTAAATTGAATATTAGTGCATTGTGAAAGTTTGTTGCATGGCGTGCATTTAAAATAATTTAGTATGCATGTAATGCGTAGAACTTTCAAAGTCATTCATTAGGTCTATGCTGTTCAGCTTCTGGGAAAGTTGCAGGAAGGCTAGAATATGACATTGTGTGAACGACAATTATCCAATTAAACAAGAACCGAGAGAAACGAGAAATTTCATTTATTCATCGTCCATGCAATCTCATTGTAGCCTTCCTCGTTGACTCAAAGCTGTGGGTCATAATAGCTAATGGCAACGCAGCTTATTGGAAGCCCATTTTCTCTGTAAATTAATTCAGTTTATTATCCAATTCTTACTCAGAAATAGGTTGAGTGTTAACCTGCATTTGAGCAGCCTTAACATGTGCACCTAAGTCGGAAAAAACACATTTTTACTCCTGGATAAGGGAAGCTTAGGAAGGAGTGCTGTGATTAGACTCGAGCGTCACTCGCTAATCAATCAGTCAATCAATATATTTGCCGTTAGCACCACCACGGGCAGTAAGACTCACAAACAGCTTATCCAGGAGTTAAAGATAGTGTCACCTTGATTAGAAACGTTTTCTTAGGCGTATCAAGCCGATCGGACGCAGATGCAAAAATAAATGTTTTCCGTTTTGTGAGCTACAGGAATTCAGAAGCTTCGTTATACATTGACGTTTTATGTCACCATTAATGTGAATAGGAAAATGCAAGATAATTATATCAATTAACTATTAAGCAAGCTGAGGGGAAATGGATACAGATTGATCCTTGCAACAGAAAAAATTAACACTTAGTTTGTAATTAGGAGACCTAAATGGGATCGAGTTTAGAGATATAATGTGCTTTAAGGCGAGGTAAGAGCAGTGTCAATATCCCTCTGATGACAAATCCGGAGTGGAAGAGGTTAAATGTTGTTGAAATATCAGTCAAAGAAATAACTTTATTTCAATATTAAAACAAAATTGACCATTTACTGTTTAAAGAAGTGTTGAAAATGACCAAATATTAAATATTGAAATGTCATGCCTGGGTAGCCCACCTGGTAGAGCATATGCCACATACAATAAGGCTGAGTTCTCACTGCAGCTGCCTGGCTTCAAATCAGACCTCAGGCCATTTGCTGCATGTCAACCACCGTCTTTGCTGACTGTCCAATAAAGATGAAATGCTTTTAAAATAATATTTTTAAAAAATACTGAAATGTGATTTCAATGTTGATTTGATTTTCAAAATCAACCCAAAAATTATTATTGATTCAATGTTGGCAATTTCACCTATGTTGAAAAAAAAAGACGTTCAAATGACGTTCCAAGTTCAATGTTGATTCACTTTTCAACATCAAATCAAAATTCAACAGTGGCGCATGATGTTGATTCAACATGAAATAAACGTTCAAATTCCAGCTGGGCAATTACCAGATGATCAACATGATTTTCTATCTTCTTGTTTCCAACATCTCACTGTCAATTAAATTGGACGGGCCTGCGCTGCAGCAGAATATGAATAATATGGAGAGAATTTAATTCTGAAATGTTCTAATAGCAGTTACTCTGGCACAGCCATGATTCAGATATATTTGCAAATATATAATTTTATTGGAAAAGAAACTGTTTAAACTTCATGGTAAAATTGTGAGGAATGTAATTCCTTACCTTGTGCTGCAAACCCACTGAAGCTCCACTCTGAACCTGCGATCTGTAAATTTATCATTTAGAATCCTCCTGCTCAGGCCCTACTGGGACCAAGTTAATTAATATGAATACATTATCTCATTTAATCTCATGGTAACTGTCATGGGGTTTGCTTCTGTCATGGAAATTTGATTCTTTTTCTGTTTATTCAATGAAAAAAATCGTATGCAGTGCTGTACAAAAGTTTTAGGCACCCGTTATTTTTATATTTTAAGTTGGTCATAGATATTTTTTTTCCGTTTTCCAAATCAGTGTTGCTGAAAATAAAATTCAGATTTGACATATCAAGTATGAATTTTAAAAAACCAAGTTTATAAATAATGTTTGCATCCCATTAAACGTGGTCAATATAGATTAAATAGCCTTGTGAAAGCAGTTAAGTGTGAAACAACACTTATCAATTAAGTGTGAAACAGTAAAAAGCATAAAAATATTTAAGGACATGAGATGTGATTCGCAGACTCAAAAAAATTCATTGACTTTTCTTATCCAAACAACAGAGTGAAAAAAAAGCCCGTTGTGAATTTCACACCATGTTATACAAAAGGTTTTAAGATTTTATTAATGTTAGTCATTTTAACTTTCATCAATGCTCTGTAAGATACAGTATCTATTTTGCTTTATTGTATTGCAATTATTGCCGATCAAAAATTTAAAGTGTAATGAGGCAGAAAACTACCAGATGCAGATTAAGGGTACAATCAAATAAGGTCCTGGAGACCAATATAAAGGCTTGGGAGCTTGTTCCTGTGAATAAGACAGCAAAGACTTATTATGTTCTTTATCATTAATTCACCAAAACACACAGAAGGAGAGCTTTCTTTAAAACTAAAGGACACACAGTGACTGGCAGTCTTTGTAAGGTAAAAAGCATCACAATCCAGTAAACATACTGAATTCAAAAGGAACTTAAATAGACCAGACAGTCACAAAAGGAACGTGGCATACAAATGACAACACCTGAGAGCAAGGGAGGAAATGAAACAATATATTAATTAAAGGAAACAAAACCACAAAGACACGTAGACTACTGGAAAATGGAAACAATTAAGGACACAAAGGGGTACCCGTCCCCTTTCCGCGCCACGTGGCGGCCCTGTGGTTGACTCCATACATCAATGCAGGAAGTTGTGGACCAGGGGGGTCCAGGAAGTGGCCCTTGGGCACCCAGGAAAGCTCCTTGAGCTCATACCCCTCCCAGTCTGCCAAAAAATGGTGGCCGTGCCCCCTACCCTGAACGTCCAGGATATGATGTCAGGTGTAATGTCAGGTGTAGCCGGGGCCACCATTGGGAAGGAGGACTGTAATGAGAAAGAGACACAGGTTTAATTCTGGACACATGAAAAACTGGGTGAATTCTATGAAGGGGCAGTGTGAGGAGGAGCTTGACAGCCGAGGATGATAATATTTGAGTAACGATGAATGGGTGGACGAACTGGGGGGTTGGCTTCTTCAACGTCTTCCGGAGAGAAATGTCTTTAGTAGTCAGCTACACCTTCAGTCCCACTTGGAAAGCAGGCGCAGGACAGCGATGATGGTTTCCCTGCTTCTGAAAGGCCAAGACATGCTTGAGTTGGAGACCTGGGGCTCTTTTTCACCCCCAATGGGCACATGGAACCAGGAGCTGAGCAGTGGGAAACTGTCACTTCCATCTCTTCTGCCTGGAACAGAGGCGGTTGGCAACCCAGACAGGTGACATGCAGAGAGCGGCAATGGCTTAGGAGTTGTGAACCAGTTCCAAACAGGGAAGACAGCAGTACCTTCCATCAGGCAGCGCAGGGTTTTGCCTAGCTCCTGGTTAAGCCTCTCCACCTGGTCATTGGTCTCTAGATGAAATCAAAAGAACAGGTGGGGGGTGGCACCCACTAGGGCACAGAAGGCCTTCCAGAAGCTGCTGGCAAATTGTGGGCCATGGTAGGAGATGACCTCCTGGGGAACACCATGGAGACACACCACATGGTGTAAGAAGAGCTCAGCAGTCTCTTTGGCCATGGGCAGCTTTGCTTGCAAGATGAAATGGGCTGCTTTTGAAAACTGAGCCTTAATATTTAAAAATTGCCATGAATCCATCAGACAAAGGCAACTTGGAGACAAAGTCCATAACTGTGCTAGTCCATGACCAATAGCAAACCTCCAAGGGCAGGAAAAGACTGCTGGGGCGCTAATTGCTGGACTTGGAGTGGGCACACCGAGACCAGCCGCGACAAACTCCAGGGTGTCTTGGTGGATGGTGGGCAATCAAAAGTATGCCAGGGTACATGCCAGGGTTCAGGATATGCTGGCATGGCATGCCAGCTGAGAATGTGGGCCCAGGACAGGACACTGCTTCTCACTCCATTAGGAATGAAGAGGCGGTTAGGTCAGGTGTCTGACAGTGGGAGACAGGACCAAAGCACCTTTTCAACCTTGCATTTTATCTGGAGCTTGGAGGCTACTAGAACACACTTATCCCAGAAGATAGTTTCAGGGGCAACAAACCCCAATTCCAATGAAGTTGGCAAGTTGTGTAAAACGTAAATAAAATCAGAATATAATGATTTGCAAATCCTTTTCAATCTATATTCAATTGAGTACACTACAAAGATAAGATGTTTAATGTTCAAACTGATAAACTTTATTGTTCTTTTGGAAATATTCACTCATTTTGAATTTGATGCCTGCAACACGTTCCAAAAAAGCTGGGACAGGGGCAAAAAAGACTGGGAGAGTTGAGGGATGCTCAAAAAACATCTGTTTGGAACATTTCCACAGGTGAACAGGTTAATTGGAAACAGGTGAGTGTCTTGATTACGTAAAAAAGGAGCATCCCCGAAAGGTTCAGTTGTTCACAAGCAAGGATGGGCTGAGGTTAACCACTTTGTGAACAACTGCGTGTGCAGTTTAAGAAAAACGCCAATGTGCAATTGCAAAGAATCTAGGGATTTCATCATCTACAGTCCATAATATCATCAAAAGATTTGGAGAATCCAGAGAAATCTCTACACGTAAGCGGCAAGGCGGAAAACCAACATTGAATGCCTGTGACCGTTGGTCCCTCAGGTGGCACTGCATTAAAAACTGACATAATTCTGTAAAGGATATTACCATTTGGGCTCAGGAACACTTCAGAAAACCACTGTCAGTTAACACAGTTTTTCGCTACATCTACAAGTGCAAGTTAAAACTACCATGAAAAGAAAAAGCCATATAACAACACCTAGAAACACCGCCGGGCCTGAGCTCATCTGAGATGGACTGATACAAAGTGGAAAAATGTGCTGTGGTCTGACGAGTCCAGATTTCATTTTGTTTTTGGAAATCATGGACATCGTGTCCTCCGGGCTAAAGAGGAAAAGGACCATCCAGATTGTTATCAGCGCAAAGTTCAAAAGCCAGCATCTGTGATGGTATGGGGATGTTTTAGTGCCCATAGCATGGGTAACTTGCTATTACATGGGTAATCTGTGAAGGCACCATTAATGCTGAAAGGTAAATACAGGTTTTGGAGCAACATATGCTGCCATTCAAGCAACGTTTTTTTCCGCGACGTCCCTGCTTATTCCATCAAGACCATGTCAAGCCACATTCTGCACGTGTTACAGCAGCGTGGCTTCATTGCAAAAGAGTGCAGGTAATAGACTGGCCTGCCCGCAGTCCAGACCTGTCTCCCATTGAAAATGCATGGTGCACTATGAAGCGCAAAATACGACAAAAGGAACCCCGGACTGTTGAGCAACTGAAGTCGTACATCAAGCAGGAATAGGAAAGAATTCCACCTACAAAGCTTCTCCAATTAGCGTCCTCAGTTCCCAACACTTATTGAGTGTTGTTAAAAGGAAAGGTGATGTAACACAGTGGTAAACATGCCCCTGTCCCAGCTTTTTTGGAACATGTTGCAGGCATCAAATTCAAAATGAGTGAATATTTCCAAAAAAACAATAAGTCTATCACTTTGAATATTAAATATCTTGTCTTTGTAGCGTACTCAATTGAATATAGGCCGAAAAGGATTTTCAAATCATTGTATTCTGTTTTTATTCACGTTTTACACAATGTCCCAATTTCATTAGAATTGGGGTTTGTACATTGGACAAAGGAGAGTAAAGATGGAACAAGGAGTCGGGCTTAGGATTCTTGGATGTCGGACGATAGGTCAGGACGAAGAAAATCTGGTGAAGCAGAGGAACTCATGGGCTTACCTGGGGTTCAACCTCTTAGCATCGGAGGAATACTTCAGGTTACAGTGGTCCATCCAGATGATTAGGAGAAGGCTGAATCCATCCAGCCAGAGCCTCAGTTGTTTAAATGCCAGCTTCACCGCCAACAATTCATGGTCACTGATGAAATAGTTTCTCTCCATAGAACACAGACATCGAGGGAAGAAGGCATATGGGTGAATCTAGCTATCGCTTGTGTTGTTTATGTTGTTGTGTTTATTAATATAAGTTCTGTGCACTGGGGGTGGCTTCCATGGCGCACTCCCCTACTTATTAAAATAGCACTACAACCCTGTTTCTTGACATATTTAGAAATAGAAATTTCCATCCATAATCCATACCGCTTCTTCCTCTCTGGGATCACGGCTGAGCTGGACCCTATCTCAGCTGACTATGGGCAATAGGCAGGGACCCACCCTGGACAGCTCGCCAATCCATCGCTGGGCATACACACCATTCACTCGCACACTCATGTCTATGGGCAATTTAATGTCTCCAATTAGCCTGATGTGCTTGTCTTTGGACTGTGGGAGGAAACCGGAGTACTCAAAGGAAGTCCAAGTGAACATAAGGAGAACATGCAAACTCCACGCAGAAAGGCCCCAGGCTGGATTTGAACCCACAACCTACTTACTGTGAGGCAGTAATGCTACCGTCACCACCATGCTAATAATGACTAATAGTGACTAATAATCTGTCCAAGGGGGGTCAAGTAGAATAAAAACAGAATAGGGCCCGGGACTGAGCCCTGAGGGACCCCGCATTATAGACCAGTCATATCCGACATGATCCTGATTTATAGAGATACAAAACCCTCTGTCGGTTAGATATGATGATAGCCAGTTTAGTACAGTACCAGGAATTCCAAAATTTTCCTTTAACCTGTTTATCAGTATTTTATGATCCGCTGTGTCAAATGCAGCAGTGAGATTTAATAACACTATGACTGTGTACTGCCCTGAGTCTGCTGCCATCATAATGTCATTGGACACTTTGATTAAGACTGTCTCAGTGGAATGCAATTTATGGAAGCCCGACTGGAAAAGATCCAAAAGGCTGTTATCATTTATGAAGGATGTTAATTGCTCAGCCACCACTTTTTCTATGATTTTAGATGAAAAGGGGAGTTTGGAGATAGGCCTATAGTTGTTCATTTCAGCTGGATCCAAGTTAGGCTTCTTTAATTTGGGTTCAACCACTGTCTGTTTTAAAAAAAAATGGGGATAATGGCAGTTAAGAGTAACTGGCTTATAATCTGTACAATATATGGCCCAATGGCATCAAATGTTTTCAAAAACAGCTATGCTGGAAGGATAACCAAAGGGCTAGAAGAGGGTTTTGTAGTGGCTATAAGACCACTGATATCTGGCAACATAACTGGAGAAAATACAGACAATCAATTTGAAGGTGGCTGATTGATGTTGATGTTTTCATCAGATGGTGAGATGTTGGCTCTAATGTTATTCACCTTATTTACAATAAAGTTAGAAAAAATATTACAATCAGCCTTTGAATGGGTCAGTGCAGTGGGAACATCAGGGAAGACAAAGGAATTTATTTTGTCAAGTAAGATCTTTGGGTATCCCTTATTGGGAAGCTAAAAGGTGGGCAAAGTAAGTTGATCTTGCATTTTTTATCATACCATGTAATGAGGAAATAAGGTCCTTAAGGTGTAGTCTATGCACCTCAAGCTTGGTGGCTTTCCACAAATGCTCTGTCTTGCTGCAAATCTTCCTTAAATTCTGGATATCTTCATTTATCCAAGGACAGTGTTTCTTAAAAGTGTTGGAGCTAGATTTAGTGTCTGAGCCACTTTATCAAGGATTGACCAGCACTGTTGGCTAAAACATTCTACCAGGTAATTTACATCCTCCCATCCAGAAACAGACTGACCATCAAAAATGATGAGATGAAGTTATCTACAGCCTGCTGATTTATGATACACCTCTGTTTTATTGCTCGACATTGATGATGCTCCATAACAAATGATAGGTCAAAAGAGACACCGCTATGATCACTGACATAAATGTCTTCTGGGTGTACGTTGGATCTTGTTTTTTCACTTGGTCTGGATTTAGACAAAGTGTTTCCTTTTTTGTGTGTGGGGCCAGAAACATGCTGCACAAAATGAAAAGACTCAGTAATCGTAAAAAGATCTGCAGCCATGTTAGAAAACATATAATTTATGTGTGTATTATAATCACCAATAATTAAAACTTTTTATGGTTTAATAATAGATGATAAAAAATCAGATAAAAGCACACCAGCTGAGCCCAGCGGGCAGTAAATTAAAGCACAGTAAAAAGGGATCAGGGCATTTATCTTAGTCATTTGAAGTTCAAAGGAGGGGAAACAATCAGCGTTCACTGACCTACTTTTGAGGCTGTCTTGAAAGATGACGGACTTCAATTTCGCACGAGAATCTCTTACATACGCATTGATTGAATAATTGCTGACTACAACAGGGGAACGTAAAAATGCCACTAAAACTCACGCCAAATGCATGAGAGTTGACAGGTATGCGTTATTAATGAAAACTGACCACACCTGTTAATGTTGAGAGTTTTTGGAGTTTCTGTAATGGTATTTTAAATGAATGATTGAAAACAGGTCAAGACCAATCATTATTTTCAAGGGATTGTTTGAGCTTCTGCCAGTTCATCAGCCACCACTGCTTCACTCACAGTGCCTCGCTCTACCCAGGTGTATAATTGGGCACCAGCAAAACTGTCAGTGAAACCTGACTAAGAGGTGGGGGTTAACCTGTGATGGACTAGCATCCCATCTAGGGGGAGTAGCAGTACTCCTAGTCGCTTCTGTGTTCCCCTTGTCTTGTGCACTGGCAAACCTGTCAGCTGGCCTGGACTAAACAGGTGGGCTGTGTTCAGTGTGGCTGAAATAAAGGTGAAAAAAAAAAAACATTTACTGTCTTATGCTCTGCACAAAATCATAATACTTAAAGCAGTATAATGCCTTTTAAACAATAACACAAACAAAAAATAAACTCATGTTGATTTGTTCATTCTTTGAAAGATGCTTGGAATGCCGAGGATAGCCAACTTAGTTTGCTTGCTTGCTTTCCAAGAACTGAGTGGCTGCTTAAATTGGGGTTCACTAAGGATCTGCCAAGGATGCACAGAGAAATCAGCTTAACCAGGCTCAAAGTACTAAAAACATTATAATCATTTTGAAATCAATGGAACATTTAGCCAGCTAATATGATGAAATTATGAAAGTCAGCAGGAAATATTTTAAGCTTGAAACCTAAGAACCAGTCAAAATGTAAATGTTTTTATAACTTAATTTATTTCTATAATATATTCCTGATTTTTTTATTTTATAAATGGCCTGCTAATTTAGCATAACCATGGGAAGCACATTATATGCACATGACAATAATGACTTACAGATGTACAACTGAAAATCAAATTAATCTGTGTTTTACTGTAAAAAATCGTC
This sequence comes from Gymnothorax javanicus, assembly GCA_029692085.1. Taxonomy (NCBI): domain Eukaryota; kingdom Metazoa; phylum Chordata; class Actinopteri; order Anguilliformes; family Muraenidae; genus Gymnothorax; species Gymnothorax javanicus. Next base: position 18,322,615 of record CM056202.1, read on the forward strand.
TGTTCAACTCAACTTGACTTAGTCATCGAGTCGCTTTGACTGACTTAAATATCATGAATCTAAAGAGTAGTGATAAACTTCACATATAAAATTCCCGGAACTTAAAACAGTCCAAGCAACAAGATGATTCCTGGCATTATTTAATGAAATATGGGGTCATAAAAAGTGAAGCATTATAAATTGAATCATCACAGAAGACTGTTATTACCCTCCCATCCTCCATAAGTTCCTTTCTTCATCATCCTCAACACGTTCGCCTGACTTCAGAAAACTTTTAATTGTGTTCTGCTTTGGATGTTTTGCGCTGCCTTGCGTTTGGAGCTGCAGGTAAAGTACATGGCTAACTTCTTGTTGGTGGCAATGATGAGCACAGGACTGATGGCAGAATAGCAGGAGGCAAAGAATACACGTGTGTCGCTGACAGTTGGGTGCACACGGGAGACGGAGAGTGTGTAGAACCACAGAACATTGTCCAAACCGAAAAGCACCACATACATGCTCACGAGCAGCAGGACGGCACGTGATGCCTCCTCAGTCTTTTTACCAGCTCCCTGCAGACCCTGAACCTGCTGACGGTGCCGATGCAGGAGCAGCATCACATACACAGCTGCTGCCACCATCAGGCCAACAAAAGTGAAATCTCTTATGATGTAAACCACACCATTGACCAAGTAAACCATGGCGCTTGGAAATACCACAATGCAGAACTCCAGGTTAAGGGTGAACTTTGGAATGGTGCTGTTGAAAGGAAAAGCCTCACTATACAGAATGGAAGTGTGGTAGATAATGATGCTGAGCCCATAGAAGGAGATAATGGTGTGGGGGAGGTGGCCAGGAAGCCAGCGTTTCAGCCAGGTCCAGCCAGGTGTCGACGGTGCCAGGACCACGCACTGGTAGGAGCTCAGCAGGGAGGTTATGGTGATAGACATGGCACGGCCAACTCGGTATGCCAGGATGAGTGTTTTGCAAACCTGGCTGCTGAACAGTGGGTTGATGCCTATGGCTGTCAGAGCCTGTGGAATGCCTCGGCACAGCGTCACCATCAGGTTAGCGAAGACCAGCTGGCTGAGGATGAACTCATTGTACGGCATGTGGCCCTGTACAATGAATAAATGGCAGAAGAGCAGGAGGGCTGCCAGATTACCTGGGATTCCCACCACACACAGACCAATGAAACCGGCTGCATTCAGTGCTAGACGCACCGCCATCTGCAACTCAGGTCTGTCTGTGGGAGAGAACAAGGGTTTATTGAGTGCAGTGTGGAAACTGACAGTTATCTCAGGCAGACCACTTCAGATCAAAATCCTTTGATAAAGTAAAAACCCCTTCTTCTGTTGGAGAAATAAAATTAACTTAGGGGCGATTCATTATCTAATTCCCGTATGCGGAGCCCTTCATCTTCAACTCTTTTTTTTTAAAAATCATTTCTGATTGTGGAATGACAAGTAAGCACATTAATTAAATTCTTGATAACCAATGAAATCATGTAACTCCTTATGCATTGTCTTACAATAAGATAAAAAATTAAATGACCTGATAAACCTGTTGTAACCTGTTAAAATAATTAGTAACTTGATTATGAAAATGTAGTTCTTTTTGTCTTTAACATTTCATGGACATGTAAACAGAATTGCTCTGCTCCAGGATATGGAACAAATGCATTTTATTTTTACAGCGTTTTAGGATTGTTTTGAAAATGTTGCTGACATATTTCCAATTGTAAGTTTTCATTACAGAAGCAACAGTGTAAACTTAAGCGTAATACTGAGGAGGAATATTGTTCCTTACCTTTTGCTCGAGATCAGACTGCTGACTTCCACTATTGAGCTGTGATCTGCACATTTATCATTTAGTGTCCTCTAGTTCCAGCCCTACTGGGACCAAGTTAATTATTACAAAATTATCACATCTCATTGCACACGAATAGGGCCATGTAAGTCACCCATAAAATGTTAATTATGCTCTATTTGATTAGGTTCTGTTTATGTCCATTCAAGGAAACTAGGTTTGTGCAGGATATTCCAATCCATTGCATTTCATTGTTTTTGTTAAATGAAAAAGCAATATGCAATCTTACTGGATTGTACAGGACCCTGCAATGTGGTGTCTTTTTTCTTATTAACCCTTTAACTACAAACTGTAAGGGCTGTGTCGCATGCACTGAGCAGCTGCACGGAAGACAGGAAGTTGAGGACTGGACTCAGGTGCAGGGATGGACTTGGTTATATTAATTATGCTAACTGCAGGGCAGCGGGCACAGGCATCGCAATTCAAAATGAAAAGGAACAGAGGTTCCAGAATTCAGCAGTGAGTAATACAATGACTGGCTATGGCTACAGTTACTATGTATTACAAACAGGAAAACAAAAGGAAATTATCTTCTTTTAAAATATAAAGTGCTGGCTAAACAATAACAGCACATGGCTTTAGAAAGTTTAAAGTCTGATACGCGAGTACGGGAAAGTCTAAACAAGACTAAAAACACCGCAGTGCCGTGGCTTTACGAGACTTCACAATGAGACTGAGTGCAGTTCAGTCTTAAATACACACTGCTGCCACCCAGTGGAAATGAGAAACAGATGCAAGTGATAATTGAATAATGAGTGAGGTGTAGTCCGGGTCGTAATAGACCAGTGAGCTGGACGGCTGGAGGCGTGGCCTTACAACTACTTTCTTTTCTCAACCAGGCCGTAGAGCAGTTTGACAACAGAATAAAAAGAAAAAAAAAAAACATTTTCAATTCTTTTCTACTGTGATTGTTGCAATGTGTCACCAATATCAAACAAGGTTCCACTGCAAGTGTCATGTGATAGGAAGTCATTTATTTTTATAGCCATTGGATCATCAGTGTACTGAGAGTGCTCATGCCACAAAAAAGAAAGTATAAAGTATAAAAAGACCTCAAGAATTTGAAGTAGTAATGTACTAAAGTTTGTGTCATAGCTGCTCCAGCCACAAAAAAAAGAGCCATTCAAAATTATGTTGGAGCATATTCCTGTAGTGACATATAAGCGAAATTACATTTGTTTTACAGTTTGGTAGCTGAGAAACCTCCAATGACACACAATGCCCGAAGTGTGCCCAGATGGCCAATTTGGAGGTGCCACCTGGACATTCCTGAACTAAAACCTCTCTAATTTTCCTCTGATTTACTTGATTAGAATAAACTTTGGGACAGATAATGGTGAGATAATGTGCTGTAATTTTTCGAGGTTTCAGACTGCAACTAAATAATTTCAAAAGGGACATAAGTAAAATTTTGTTAGGCAGAAATGAGATCTTTTATTTATGCTGTGTTCCATCTTCATTTATGCTGACTCAGTGACAAATATACTGACTTTTACACTATATTTACAGTATGACAAAAAGGTGTTACCTTCATTATGATACCGGGATTATTCAAAAGGACCAAGTAGTTGGTGAGATATACTCGTTTCATTTTGGGAATGACATTTTTGAGCCAGAGGCTGAGGCCTTAAGAGGTTAATCTAAGTAAAACAATGATATGAAATGACTTTACAATGGGAGTACTTGATTTGAGGTGTTTGTTGTATTTTAGTGAGTGGAGTGTTTGATTTTTTATGATTTGTGCAGATCAGTCCAGGTTCTTGTTATTATGTGCAATAAACCCAATCATATCAGATTCTTTTCAGTTTGTTTTCTGCGATTGGGTTAAATTCTATTGGGTGTGGGGAAAACCCCCAGTCAGTTGGCCCACGATTGGGGCACACAGTTTTTTCCCGTAAACGTCTGAAACATGCATACCATGTTATAATACTGGCACAAGAAAAATCCAGCAGGTGCCACTACTGCCTTTTACATGAGCAGAGTGCAATGAGATCTGGCTGTATTTGCTGAAATGTATGTTGTTCTACATGGAAAAAGGAGGGAGTCATTTGTTTTGTGAGGGGTATGTTAAGTTTGAGCAAACATTGGATACAACTGGCGGGAGTGATAATATCCATTTTTGTTGAGAGGAGCGCACAATATTAAGATAAATAAATGCCAAGACATGCTCATCCCAGTTCACGAGGAGGCTGCTGAGGTGATACCGACAGCAGTGATAACTGATGATATCAAGTTTTCATTTTGCGTGCCACGAGACAAAGTGGTGGAGAAGGCAATTGATTGATATTTGCAAAATTATGGGGATTTCTAGTGCCAGAAAAAAACAGCACAAACACTCGCACTCCAAAAAGTGAATACCAAAAACCGAGAAGCCAATGCAACAATTTATTAGGACAAAAAATATCTAAGTGCAAGTGAAAGTTTTAAAAACAGACATTTCAGTGCTCACACCATCCTCAGTGCTAATGACTAAGTGGCAGGACAAAACCACTTAAATAGACATCACATACTGAAAGAGACAATTAGTTTAAGTAAGTATCTCAGGATACAATTAACTCGTCAATTATTCAATTTCAAGGGAATATCATCGTAAATGACCACAACAAGTGAACAGTAGTTATGACAATAAAGAATGTATAATCAAATGAAAGAACAGAACACCAGAAAATAGTAAAACTGGAATGTGATGTTAGATTAAATTGATTTAGGATACAAGGACATGCTGGTGCGCGCTTAAAGAAAACATGTCAAATCAAAGGAATCATTTAAGCCAGCTGGATAAAGTGTGGATAGGTAATAGATCCAACGTGCTTCACATTGAAGTAGTAATTTGTCTGTGTGCTTTAGTCTACGACTAGGAAAAACACGGTCAATGCCAAGCCAGCTGAGATCAGATACCTTGTGATTAAATTCCACAAAATGACGTGCCACCAGAGATTTCAAATCCTTTCTGTTAATCGCGCTACGATGTTCATTGATACGTACTCTGAGTTTCTGCCGAGTGCAGCCTACATATTGTAGTCCACAACCACAGAACAAAATGTATACACAGTTACTGGAACTAAAAGTAATAAACTTGGTAATGGTATAGCTCCTATTGGTTAAGAAACTAGTAAATGTATGGGTTTTCCTGATATCCTTGCATGATGTGCAATTTCTGCAAGGATAAAAACCGGAGGCATCGTCTAGCCTTTCTTTGGGAATTTTAGAAGGATCATAACAGTCAGCGCGCACCAAGATGTCCTTCAAATTACAAGACCTGGAATAGGTAAAAAGAGGGAGATCACGGAATAGGTTAGCACAAACAGGATCAGTGTTAAGAACATGCCAGTGACTCTTAATAATAGTTTTGAGTTTATGGCTCAAGGGGGCATGTGTAATACAACACATGATAGAGGAATCAGATCTTTTATTCGGCTTCCTGTTGTGAGAAGGCGCATCATAGGTGGTAGACATAACTCTATCAAGAGCGTCACTCAAACATCGGCTAGAGTAGCCTCGATCTAAAAAATTGGAGTAAATTTTTTTAATTTCCATATTGAAATCTTCTTCCCTCATACAAATGTGTCTAACACGCAAAAATATTGACTCTGGATGGTAGTCCGCTCTAGGAGACTGTTTTTATCAGTCGGTTTTACATATAAAGAAGTGTATAGTGATTTACCATTAAAGGTTACCACCATGTCCAAAAAGTTGATTTTTTTGTGAATTATATTCCAATTTGAACTTAATAGATTCCACCCAGCTATTGGCAAATTCTAGAAAATTAGTCAATTCCATTTCTGTACCTTCCCACACCCAAAACAAGTCATCAATGTAACACTTGTAAAATATTATGTTATGGGAAAAAGGATTATTGTTATACATGTGATTGTGTTCCAAATAACCCATGAACAAATTTGCATAATCAGGGGCAAAAGTAGCTCCCATAGCAATGCCCTGGGTTTGCAAAAAAAGTCATTACCAAATAAAAAATAATTTTTGGTTAGCACAATTTTCGCCATATCGACCAGAAAATCGGAAGGTGGAAATGGAGTGATTCTAGATTCCAAAAAGAAACAAAAGTGCTTCCAGACCAGTGTCATGGGGAATGTTAGTATAAAGGCTGGTGACATCCATAGTGACAAGGAAAATATTATCATGTGAAAATGTTAATTTGGATATTTGCTCAATGAAATCACCTGTACCTTTAAGGTAGGATGGGAGTTTAACCACCAGAGGTCTAATATGGGAATGAATGAACTTAGAGAGAGGTTCAGTCGAGGAATCAATACTGGCTACTATCGGAAGTCCCGCAGGAAAAAGGTCAAATGTTTTCTGAACTTTGGGTAAAATGAAAATCACAGGGATTTTAGGATGCTTCGTCATAAGATAATTACGTTCAGAGTTTGTTAGACATCCAGCATCATAACCAAAGTTCAAAAAAAATTCCAGTTTTACTATTTTCTGGAGTTCTGTTCCATCATTTGATTATACATACTTTATTGTCATAACTATTGTTCACTTGTTGTGGTCATCTATGATGATATTCCCTTAAAGTTGAATAATTGACGACTTAATTGTATCCTGAGATACTTACTTAAACTAATTGTCTCTTTCAGTCATGTGATGTCTATTTAAATGGTTTTGTCCTGCCACTTAGTCATTAGCACTGAGGATGGTGTGAGCACCAAAACGTCTGTTTTTAAAACTTTCACTTGTACTTAGATATTTTTTTGTCCTGATAAATTGTGTGTTACCTTCCAACTTTTCCTGTAGTGCCCTGACCAAGTCAAACGTCTGTGAAGGAATTTTTGGTGTTACTGTTATGGTTTTAAAATTTCTTGTTGTAGTGTTTAGTGCACTTTTGTTTTATTACATTATAGTTTTACTGCTTAAAATAAATACAGGTATACTTGTTTAAAATGTAACTGCTTATTTTGTACTCAGAATTAGGCTCTAAGAAAATTGTCTGTAGAAAAGTACTGATAGGAGGGTTGCGTGCCACCTGGGTATGAGTTTTTGACTCATATCTGTGAAATAAACCAACTTAGCAAGATAACAGAGTTGTTTCTATCTGTACCCGGCACCAAAATTGAGCCCCTAAGCACAAGATGCGACTCCTCCAAGCGCATCCCAAGGGCAGATGTTTCCAAAGAATAACATGTTTGTGTAAGGTTGTGATTGATTGCTTGAAGCAATGCCCAGAAGGGCATAAGAATTGTCTGTTGAAGTTGTTCAGCAGAGACCGACCTCTGACTTCTGTAAACACAGTGTCCCTGTCCGCTCTCTCATTCTGCCGAATGATATTGCACTAAACTGTTAATCATGTTTTTTTTAACCTGCTCTAAGACTCTCTTATTACGACCAGAAAATCATTCACAACTTCTTTTTTTTTTTCATGGTGATCATGTCACACTTCGTGAGGTTGTTTCCAGTGGTGTGGCGTGGCGTGGGGAAATTTTTTGAGGGAGCCAAATGAGACAAAATCCTTAAATCCATGTCCTTTTTATGGGGTGAGGGTATACATAGCCACCATAACACCCAATGTTATGTCAACAGAGCTCCCGGAGAAATGCACAGTACATATCCGATAATGAATTAAAGAAGTTGAAGAAGCACAGACTCATTCAGGAGAAGTTGGTGGATGGACTGAGCTACATAGCTGTATGTAGGCTATGCAGTTTTGTCGCTGATAAAGTGATACTTTAGATTGTATTGCCATCTAGTTCCTTCAACTAAAAAAAAAAACCAGTACTTTCATAGAGTATCTTCTGTATGATTGTATGGCTACCTCGACTGATGATAAAACAGACAGTTCATTTACAAAAAATAGAATCATCGTAAGCATATCAATTACAGATACTCACTAGCGTACACACCATTGTTTCCATTTTGCCCAGACATACCCCTTGAAGTTTTAGTCATGGTTTTAAAATGACTCTGTGTTTTATTGGCCCAAACTGACCCATGTGAATTGGTGATTTCAGGATTCGTTGGCAGAATGCACGATCGACTGTCACTTAAAAAAAAAAACTCTTTACATGCACACCTGAAATAGTCCAATGTAAAAGAGGATGCCAGGTTTCCCTACCTATCACAGAAGACTGTGATATAGGCCTATAACAGTCGCAACTGTGGCCAGGTGTATGTGAAACAACACATGGGAAAGTCATTGTTTTATGTTTTTTAAAAATTTGATTTATTACTGTGTTCCTTCAGCTGTCCGTTGGCCTATTTATTTTTATGGCCTGGATTATTGAACATCTTTCCCTCCATGAGATTGTCTGGATAGTTTCAGAAGAAGTAAACCTGGAGGAATCATTTCCTTGTGTTTACAGGGAAAAGATAAGCGAGTTCAATTTCCCTAATTCTCAAACACTATGATATCATATGTATGTTATTTAATAATTATTATTATGCATGACTAATTTTAGCTGCATTACAGCGTTATGTATGCGATCACATATTAGCTATTTTCAGCTGATATGGCCATCTTGCTAGCTAGCCAACACTATTTAGGAAAATTTTTGTAAATTATCATCATATATAAGCGATTAAGCAGAAGTTCAGTTTGGACGCACGAAAGCTTCACAAAACATAACAGAGGTTCATGCCCATTGCAGCTAGCTAAGTTTGTAAAGTTAGGGGCAAAACCAAATCATATCGCGTTAACATGACGATTATTTAGAAAGATTTTCCATAGTTAATGTTAACTAGCTAGATGGCTATATAATCAAATTGGGGACATATTAAAATGCTTAACGTGAAAAAAAGCATTACATGGCTTAATGTATCAAAACAGCGACCAATAGTCACCAAATTCCTCTCGGACATTTCTTGCCAGGTGCACTTTCTCCAACCAAAAAATTAAAAGCGAAGTCCTTTTTCTTGTAATGTGCTTAAATGGAGGAGAAAACGCTAAACATGTATAACGTTTTTCCTGGGACTTCGGTTCTAATTTTCTGAATAAAGACAGTGCTGATGACAAGAAATTTTTGTGATTATTGGTCGCTGTTTTGGATCATTAAGCCACGTAAGCTTTCTCCTAATAATGAGCGTCGATGGAGGGAAAAACGCTTAATGTGATATAACATCCGTTTTCCTAGGATTTCGGTTTTGAGATTTAGGTAGGAATAAGTGTTCCTGACAAGAAATTTTTGTGAAGTCTTAGGTGATTATTGGTCGCTGTTTTGGTACATTAAGCCATGTTAAGCTTTTGTCACGCTCAGTGTTTTAGAATTAAGCATTATTACACGCGAGGGTGTGCTTGACCATCATTATTGTCCTGACAGTGATCGTTAGCATTGCTGAAGTGACAATAATGATGGTCAAGCACACCCTCGAGTGTAATAATGCAATTATACAACTATTACCAACAAAATAAAATGTATAATCAAAATGTATTCATACTGTGGGCATTTCGCTCTCAAAATATAAAGGGTTTTTTGCTAGTATTCTCCCTGTTTCAGTTGAAATACATGAGATTTGACGTTAACTAGTCCTTGTCAGCCAGCCAACTTGGGCATATGTTTTCTAGACATCTTGATTTCCCAAAACTGAATAAATACTGCACATAGCAACAAAAAACTGCTTTGCTAGCTCAATCGTGTTGTAACTAGAATATCTGCTGAAAAAAAATCATTTTTTCATGGACTGATAGTTGTACTTCTGCTGACATCTCAGTCATTTTTAAGAGCCATTCCACGAGAGATTGACATTCGGTGCGCAGTTGATCCCCCTGGAATTGAATGTAACTTTGCACATAGGTAGATATGGGTGTCTCACAGAAAAAGCCAAATTTTTAGGTTCGTGTCTCACTTTGCCTGTCGATAGCGCCAACTGGAAGCCACTTAAGTGGCTCAGTTTTGCTGTTGACACCACATTTTACATCAACCATCATGACTTAAGGGTATACAGTACCAAATATGTTATACTTTTATCATGACCTGTGACACTTCAAGTCCAGTTAGACTTCAGCACCACATCAGCGCCAAGCTGGGTAACTACATTATCGAGCCGGAATTATTTGAGAAATAACAATAAAAATTGAAAATGGGAATGGGAATAAAATAATATCCCAGACATATACCAAACTAGAATGCTTTATTATGTGTTTACTCACAACAAGACTATCATTTTCAGTGAAAAGTACCAAGGTATCTTGCTGTGTTTGTGCAATGGACGGCCAGAAAGATAGTCAAAATTCATTTTTGGTGCATGTTTGCGGTATAATTTCTCTGTAACTCCAGATTTGTACTGTGAGGGTAAATGCTGTTTGTTGTGCTTTTGGAACTCTATTTTCGGGAATGTCTAGCATTTCTTTGGTAGTGTCTACACTTTCAATCTAGACGGAGCCAAAGTTGGAGGAAAACTTAAAATGGACTATTTCACAGCAGATTGTGCCTATGTTTAGGTGGCATTATTTTGTTCACCCAGCAAGATAGAGATCTGAAATTCTCTGGATACATAGTCCCTTTGGGGTGTATTACAGCATTATTAAAATCTCAATGGTAGTATTTTCAGTGGAGACGATATTCATCATCAAACGTCAGAAAATTTCGCCCCCAGGGGTGCTGTAGGCTGGATGCAAATGCTGGCTATCCCCAGTAATGTACCAAATAAATTGTTTTTGAATTGTGATGCACACAGTTTTTCTCTGAAAATGAAGAGTTTAGCTTGGTACTATGCTGGGTAGATAGCTTTCTGACTAAAGGTGGCGCTCTAAAGAGCTAATGTTCTACCAACCTAATATTCCATATTCTCAGACATATACCAAAGTTCTGTCTTTTGAAATATATAAAGTACATGCACAGTCATACATAAAATGTGTAATCTCTTTGGTATTAAGCTGGGTTGGTTGCAAATTGGAAAAGAATGTTGGTGGTGATTGTTGCATTGTGTCATACCCAGCTTGGTGCTGATGTGGTGCTGAAGTCTAACTGGACTTGAAGTGTCACAGGTCATGATAAAAGTATAACATATCTGGTACTGTGTACCCTTAAGTCATAATAATTGATGTAAAATGTGGTGTCAAAAGCAAAACTGAGCCACTTGAAGTAGCTTCCAGGTGGCGCCACCGGCAGACCGAGAGAGATACGGACCTAAAAATTTGGCTTTTCCCGTGAGACTACAATATCTACCTATCTGCCAAGTTTCATTCAATTCCAGGGGGGTCAACTCCTCAACTTCTTCAAAAAGTGCCATTTTCTCACAGAATGGCTCTTAAGCTAACAGGTGCGTGACAACGACTCGCCAGCACAGCTGATCTTTATCTACAACAAACTTATATTAACAGTTATATTTAAATATAGGCAAAGGCTTTCCAGCGTTGGCGCCAGAACAAACATCTTTTGATAAACTCACCAGCAGATGTTTCATTTCAGCTGGGGGTGTGTCACTCCAATTTAATGTTAGCTCCGATTAATGTGGCTAAGCAGCAAAAGTAAAAAAAGTAACCTGTAACATGAAGCCTGAACAGAGTTATATAATTTCACCCCCACTTTTCGGGGGCTTTAGCTAATCACCTTTTCAGGCCATTATCATTTTACCTCTGAGATAAAGACGACACTTTTCACAGATTTGTTGATTTATTAAATGTTCATTTCAATGTACAAATGCATACCAATTGACAAATTAATTAAATCAATGGCCTAGGCAACTAAGATAGGCAGAATAATATTTTAAGTGAGGAGGTATTTTTCATTTGAGCACAGGCTACCCAGCAGTCTTTCTCATTTGAGAACATTCTAAACATCTGACTGACAATCAGATTGCTCGGTCGGATCTACATGTTGTAAAATGTCCCATATAAATGTCTCCTAAATACAAGCTAGTGCTGGTTGTCTCCTAAAAGAATTCCTACTCAGGAAGTGTGTTGAAGCATTTTTATGGGAGGGTGATGGGGGAGGAGGCTTGGGGAAAATGTATGTCGGATGAGTGCCAGGATCCTGGAAATATCCCCATGACCCCCCTCGCGTACGCCCCTGGATACTTCTGTCAATCTGAAATGGAAAGCTGAGTATATTTGCAGTACATATTCTATTCTAATGGAGATTGTGGATAGTGGATTTCTGTGATCACCCATTACAGAAAATTTTGTATATGTAGGCCTACAGATAGTGTTCGGAAGCATTAATGGATTCCTCTGTTCACCCAATATGGATAAATACGTGTATTACAGGGGCTACATTCTCCTTATAAGTTGGTTTCATTAGTCTGAACCAATTTCTTCACAGCTGTGAACTGTGGAGTAATATTTGCTTGAAGAATTTAATATTTATGGTATTTTAATTAAAAAAAAAGACTGCCAAATATTTATTGGAAGCACAGACTACATGGAAAAGGCTTAGAGAACTTGAAGCCTCGTGCCTCAGACAAAAAGAACTTAATTTGAACTGAAGTAACAAAGATGAATAAAGCTCATCATACGCACCCTGAATTTAGCAGAAAATGGTCTCAACGTGTAGACCGCTAAAATAAACCTCAAAGCCCTTTAAAGCTCTGAAACAGGACTTATACACCTAGATGTTGTCAGAGAGGGAAATGATGGACCTGTTAATGATGCCACTGTGCACCAGCTGTGCTACTGAAGGAGCATCTGTGTTTACTGGAGCTGTTCCTGATCTCTTACTCCCAGCAGCTCTGCTGCAATTAACAGACCAATTTGAAGCAAAACTTTTATAATGAGGATGCAATAACAGCCGCATGTAGCTGGCTGGTATGATAACATCAGAGTCAATATGTCATGCCCAAATCTTGAGTACAGGCCAAGAATTGAATTATGCAGTGTTTAAAAAATATTTCTGTAATGTGAAAATCATTTCCTGATACATATTTCTGTCAAACTGAATGATCCTATTGCCTGTCTGATAGAAATTAATCGATGTAAGAGTAATAATGTTCTAAAACTGAGTGAAGATTGGACAGAAATACTTTTAATTGACCCAAAGCCAGAGAAGATGCACTTATTAATAGGTTAGGAAACTTGGCTCCCCAGATAAAATCTGAAGTTACAACCCTTGGTGTCATTTTAGATTCTGACTTCTAGATTCAAAACCACTCATAAACAAGGTGGCCGAAACAGCAGTCTTTCACTGAAGTAACACTGCCAAAGTTCAGCTGTTATTATCTTGACAGGATGCTGAGAAGTTAATTCATGCTTTTATTTCAAGCAGATTGGACTAGTGCAATTCTCTTTTTCACTGGTCTTCCAAAGACAACTGAAAAAAAATCACAACTAATTCATAACTCTGCTGCTTGACTTTTAAGAAAAACAAGGAAGCGAGAGCACAGTACCCCTCTTTAAGCTGGACTGCACTTGCTCCCTACATGTTTTAGAATTGATTTTAAAGTCCTGCTGCTTGTGTACTAAGCTCTTCATGTTTTTGCATCTTCTTATATATCAGATTCCTTAGTGTTTTACATCCCTCTGTGACCCTTAAGGTCCTCTGAAACTTCTAAAAGCTTCTAAAAGTTCCCAAGGCCACACAAAAGAAAATTGGGGATGCTGCTTTTTTGCAATATGCACCTAAACTACACAACACCCTACCAAAAAAAATATCAGAGAGACTAGGTCATTGAATGTTTTTAAACAACTACTAAAAACATGCCTTGAACATGTTGAGCTTATGAGGAGCGGTGCTGTTTTGCTGATTATTTAAAAATATTTTCTCCCTGTTGTATTATGATTTTCTTCTTTTAATTATTCTATTATTTTATATGTCCATTTCATCAGTCTTGCTTACTTTATTTCTCTTATTTTATTTACATAGTCCTCTGCGTGATTTTTTCTTGAACTGTCTAGCATTTTTACTTCCTGTTTTGATTTTTACTGCTCAATGTAAAGCACTTTCAGCTGATTTTTGTATTAAAGTTGCTGCACTAATAAAGCATTAATAAAGTTATTTTTTGATTATTATTAGTATTATAAATGATCTATTTTTTGAAGCTAGCAGGTTACATTAAAAAAAAATTAAAATTTTATAAATGATCTTTTGTATTTCATTTGGTGTGAAGCATGAGCAAGAAAATCTTCAATTATAACTTTTCACATTTATTGCAAAAAATTATCAACTACATCAGCAGGCCATAATTCTGCTGTCTTCCCCCATAATACACTCCTCGATATTCTCAACCTGTTGTTGTCACCTGAGTAGCATTTGAGTCCGTAATGCCGGGGATATTTTCTGCTACCTTCCGCTTCCTCCTGCATTGAATATACGCTGCCAGCTTCCTGTTGGTGGCAAAAATGAGCACGGGACTGATGGCAGAGTAGCAGGAGGACAGAAAGACTCTTGTGTCATTGATGGCTGGGTGCACTCGAGCGACAAAGAGGGAATAAACCCAGAACACGTTTGCCAGGGAGAATAATGCTACATATGTGCTCACGAGCAGCAGGACAGCGCGAGATGCCTCCTCAGTCTTCCTGCCAGCTCCCTGCAGACCCTGAACCTGCTGACGGTGTCGATGCAGGACCAGCATCATATACACTCCTGCTGCTGCCATCAAGCCAACAAAAGTGAAATCTCTTATGATGTAGACTATGCCATTGACCAGGTAAGACATGGGGCCCGGGAACACCACAATACAACACTGTAAGTTAAGGGTGAACTCCGGTATTGTGCTATTAGCTGGAAAAGCCTCAGTATAGAGGATGGCAGTCGGGTAGATGATTATGTTGAGCCCATAGAGGAAGATGATGGCATGGGGGAGGTGACCAGGCAGCCAGTTTTTCAGCCAGGTCCAGCCAGGCGTCGATGGGGCAATGACCACACACTGGTAGGCGCTCAACAGTGAGGTGATCGTGATAGACATGGCGCGGCTGACCCGGTAGGCAAAAATGATTATTTTGCAGGCACTGTCGCTGAAGAGCTGTTCAATTCCCTCAATCCCCAAGGCAGTCAAGGTCTGAGGAATGCCCCGGCACAGCATCACCATCAGGTTGGCGAAGACCAGCTGGCTGAGGACGAACTCATTATGTGGAATATGACCATGAGCAAGAAATAGACGGCAGAAGAGCAGGAGGGCCGCCAGATTACCTGGGATTCCCACCAAAGTGAGAACAATGAAACCAGCTGCTTTCAGTGCCAGACGCACCTCCATCTGCCCCTCAGGTCTGTCTGTGGGAGTAAAACATGGCTGTATTGAGCTGAGCATTAAGAATAGCGTGGTGCATGAGGTAGAAGGGAAACTGATTTCACACTCAAAACCTTAGATAAGATGAAAACCAGAATGCCGTAGAACAAAGAACAAAGTTGAACAGTGTAGGAATTCAATCTGAGAAACCACTCATGAACACTCAGACGCACACATACGTTTATGAACAGTTGAATAAAATTCTTATATCAATAAAAAAATTGATAAAAAACTTTCTAGTGTAGTTTTTCTTTTAAAGCAACACCACAATGAATTTAAAAAAAAAATTTCTCAGATTTTTTCCAGTCACCCAATTATTCTCAGTGCTTCAAAATTACTTGCTTGTTGCACAGATTTACAGTGCAAAGTGTTTCTGCATAAAATGGAAAAAATATAATTCATAAGAAATATTAATAATTAGATTTGCAGAGTGGATGAAAATATACTCTCCTGATTTACTCAAATTTACAGAAGATTCCAATTTAACAGAAGCAGTACAGACTTCAGTAACTCACTATGAAGAGGAATATAATCCCTTACCTTGTGCTGGAGATCAAACCAATGAATTCTACTCTGGAGCTGTGACCTGCAAATTTATCCTTTTAAGTTGGTCTTGCCCTTATCCAGCAGGGACCAAATTAAATCACTCTGAATACTGTATCTCAAGAGCGTGCAAACAGCCATCGGTGTCACAAAGGAAAAGTTTGATTTCACTGGCTTAATTTCATTGAAAGCCACAGTACAGCAAGGGAGCGGGTGGGAGAGTGGGAAGAGTGTTCCTTGTTGAAAGATAAATTTTATTAAATTAGGTGCACAATAGTCAATTTTCGTGGGTTCTTTCCATACGAATCACTCACATGGCATTTAGGTAATGTTAATGAACAATGGAACCAACTGAAGTAAAGTGAACCATAAAGTGGATCATAATGATATACTGTGATACATATTCCAGTAATGGAGTCAGCAACTGAAATTAAAGATATTATTAAGAACAGGAACAAGGTTTCAATCATTGAGTTTTTAAAACTAGAAGGGCACTTGGTACAGCGCATACCTCTGCCACGCCATATGTCAGTATTTTTGGTTCAGGATCCACAAGAATATTAACCAGATCATCAACAACTATAATCAATTCTGCATTAGTGTACATTCTATTTCATGCTGAAAAATTTATGAAAATCTGGTCAATACATGAGGGACAATCATTCTTTTCAGGTAAATTTTAACTTCTTCTGGATCTAGAATCCAGAATATGTTCCAGATCACTTCCAAAATTGAATCAACTCATCCTTGGACTATCACCCACCATCATATCAAATTTCTTACCAATCCACTCACAACTTTTTTTGTTGACCTGTTAACAGTCAGACAAACAGAAAAACACGGGTGAAAACATAACCTCCTTTTCGGAGGAAACAATGGACATAGTCTCAGTGACGTCATCTGGCGTGTTCTGAAAATCCAGAATGAAGCTCAATGTGCTGGCCAGTGCTCCCAGCCGTCGCTACCTTGGAAGTGCCTGACTATGCCTCACTCACCGGCTAATCCAAAAAAAGGGCAAAGAGGTGGATCATCGGTGGAGCTGAGGCGGGCCGAATGAAGCTTGGTTAAGTGAACCATGCTGACTCAGCTCGATGCTACAGAGTTTGCTTTGGCAGAGAAGCTAGGCCACAGCTGTCCTAGTGAAGGGATAGAGACTGCCAAGTAGCCTGTGGCGGCGGGTCGAACGCTGCTTGTATCCATAAAGCAGTTGCGAGACGAATGCTGTTCATATCCCAAACAGAAAGGCGATATATTTAAAATATATCTATTTTGGCCACAATGCACGCAAAATAAACAATGCCACAAAATACATTTAGAACGCATTTTGAGGATGAAATTGAAGCCATGCAAAAATGTATTTCTGTTTCTAAAAATGTATTCCAACCAAAGAAGCTGTCACCCAAAATACCTTTTCTCAAAAAATATGCCAATGCCATCTTTAACAGTGATGAAAAAATTACTATTTAATTTCACATCAGAAGCATACGTAAACACAAATACATTTCAACTTCAATCCAGCCGGGGAACATGGTTAGATTTGACAAATCAAGACAACATTGAATGTTTCATTTCAGTTTATTTAGCTCTTCAAGAAATGCATACTGGTCAGAGCATAATATTACTAACATAAGTGCGACAAGCATAAAATAATGCAAACACTTGAGTACTATTTAACAGAATATTAACTGCTGAATGCAACATCTCATTTTGATTTATCATTCTACAAACGGCGTACCTGACTATAGAAGACCCCTATTCAGTATAATTCTTCTTACATAGAGATTAAGATTAATGTTAAGATCATTTGACACTCTACTGACACCGTAATTGTTTCTTTTACAAACTCTGAAAGTATGGTACAAGTATCAGACAATAGTATTGAGACTCAGCATAGCTAAAATATTACATCATTGCAGGTTCATTTCAGGGGTGGTATGGGTCAGGAGGTAGGAGCAGGTGGTATAGGAATCAGGAGGTTCTTGGTTCGATCCCTGGCTCCTCCACAGAACTTGTCGAAGTGTCCTTGAGCAAGAAACTGAACTCCACACTGATGTGCAGGTTGGCTGCCTTGCATGGCAGCCTCTGCCATCAGGGTGAATGTGAGACATAATTGTAAAGCGCTTTGTGTCATCTGACTGGAAAACCACTGTATAAATGCAGTCCACTTACCATTTAGCCTATAAGAAATGCATAAAACAGTCAATTTTTGACATATTTGAAATGCATTTTACTTGCATTTGCATTTGAAATACATTCTAAATATATCTCAAATATATTTTAATCCCTCTGGGAAAATATATTAGAAATGTGCTTCAAATGAATTGATAATATATTTTAAAATATTTTGTAAAATATATGAAGTGGCCATTTTTTACATACTTGAAATGCATTTTAAAATGTATATTCTGAATGAATCTCAAATGTATTTACTTTCCGTATGGGATCCGTGAAGCAGTTGCGAGACAAAAGCTGTACACCACCAGAAGTTGAGGCGGTTGGCTCACAGTGTAACGATATCCAAGGCTCCAGACTGTGACCAACCATTTTTTTAGACAGTGCGAGTATTTTTAATAACTACTCGCACATGTGCAACATGCACATTAGCAGACTTTCTTTTTTCAACATGGGGAGAAAAAAAAGAGAGAGCAAGTTCGCCATTGTAGGGAAGAATAGTGTGACATCATGGACTGATGATCACCATGGAGATGCGCCATGTTGGCCATTAACAAAACCGCTTGCAATGCAGAATGCTGCATGCGAGCTGAAACTCTCAATAACATCGTAACCTCTATTACTCATTTATTTGCGTGCTCTTGTGCTTTCAATGTTAAGAGTTCCCAGTGGTGTTATATGTTCATCATTTCGTGCGTCCCAACTGTACTCTCAGATTTTTGGGACATTCGCTAGCTAGCTCAAATGCAATGGCTGTAACAGCTGGCTAGTGAAGTTAGGACATAAATCAAAAGACTTCGCTTAAATATGATGATTATTTACAGAGATTTTACATAAATAATGTTAGCTAGCAAGCAGGATGGCAATATACTCTGAAGAGTGTGTCCAGATCTGACTGCATTTTCACCGCAGCTCATCTGAAAAGAATAACAACACCAAATAAGCAAACGGGTTCCCTTCTGCATTTTCCTTTGTACCCATTCAAGGGCTGTTGCTACCACGTGACATTGCACTACAGCAGAAGCGATGAAAATGCTAATTGTCCCCGTAGGCCGATGTGAGTGAGTGGGGGAGGGTCCAGGAGTGAGTGATTAGCATGATTATGTCAACTGCGGGGGGTAATGTGTATGTTTACTTTTCTTCAGGTTTTTCTACTGAAATAACAGTAGGTAGGTTAGGAAGAGTACTGACCACATACTTTGTTTACATACTTTATATATAGTTATGAAAGTACATTTCTAAAATTTGAGATCTTTTGAACTTAAAATAAAACAGGACTTTGTACAACCCCAATTCCGAAATAGTTGGGACAGAGTGTAAATTGTGAATAAAATCAAAACACAATATTTTTAAAATCACACCAGCCAGTATTTTATTCACAATAGAACAGAGATAACATAGCAAATGTTGATGTGAGAGCCCGAAGATCACGGGCATTCAGTAAAGGTCTTTGGCCTTGTCCCTAATGCACAGAGATTTTTCCAGTTTCTCTGAATCTTTTGATGATGTTGACTTGAGGATTCTTTTAAAAGTATTCCACAGTTTTTTTACGCAAGCCTTCACAGGTTGGGGAGCCTCTGGCCATCTTTACTTCTGAGAGACTCAGCCTCTCTAAGACATCCCTTTTATAGCCAATCATGTTACACACCGGATGCCAGTTAACTTAATTACTTGCTAAATGTTCTTTCAGCTAATTCTCTAAAATATATTAATTTTTTTAGCCCTTTTTTTGCATGTGTCCCAACATTTTTGAGACCTGTTTGTAACCAATTTTAGTGATATAAAAGTGTATTACAGTATAATAACTACTTGGATTAGTAATAAGACACTGGCCAGGATCAGAAGACACCAAATCCGTAAGGGCCAAAGTATTGAGCAGCAATAATGAGTCATACACAAGAACAACTGTTGAGTAAACACTCTTCTATTATTACAGTAAGTAAAGAGAAATGTTCAGTTTATATGAAAATATAAAATAACAAATCAAATTATCAGAAAAATGAATAGTGTGAGCACTCAAATAAAATAAAGGTGTCCGTTGGGGCCCTTTAAAATAAGAGTTGTTGCAGCTGGTCAGATGCACCTGATTTAAAAGTCCGTGTAAGTGCAGTGTGAATGTATGTGTATGAGTATGTTCGTGTCTCCTTCGTGGTGATTTTTTTTTCCCAAAGTGGTTGGCTCGCCATTGGTCACGACCAGAATCTCGTCCTGGCCCTTGGGTTTTTTCCCACCCTCTCAAAAACCTGACCTATAAACAAGGTCATATAATTGACATTCTATTCAGTCTACTATCAGATGCATCAATAAAGGTTTAAATGTCAAAAATCAAAATATTGCATCAAACCTCATGTATAAATCTTAAATTTTGTTAAATCTCAAGACTCAAAGTTTCAGTTTTTTCTAGTTGTACAACATTCAATTTTCAAGTGTATCAGACATGAGAACTAAACATTCAAATAGTCGCATATTTATCTGTTCATGTAAACAGTATTCAGCAATGCTTATGGTAAGTAACCATCAACACTCAATATATATATATACCACAACCATATCAAAATCATGTGCAAATAACATAACAGTAAACATGAGTTCGTTTAGAGGTATCCAAGAAAGTGTGCTTAATTTACTCTTACACAATAGGCCTTTAGTTCAAGAGAATCTGCACCAAAAATTACCCTCTAATCACTTTAAACTCAGCTGAGATAAATTTAATCCCTTTAATACATAGAATTTACAAAATAAAATATTATTTTACTCTCATCATATGATTTATGAAATTATTCATCATTAAATTGGCAACAGAAAAACAAAACAAACTTTCCATTTTAACATTTACATCAGCATAAAATAACAGGCATCATATATGCGCAATGTTCAGAAATACTGCACCATCATTCACCCCAGCACAGAGGAACAACAGAAAACTAGCTTCAGAGCAGCTAAAACACGTTTCTCACCGTTGCTCTGTGCACCAAAGTCAAACACGCCGATGTTGGAGCTGCAGCGGCTCCCCGGATGGATGGTAAGTGGTTAGCTGACGTTACTTCTCTCCTTCGTTCGGTCACACGGCTCCGGACCTCCCACAAGTAAGTGCGCCAGCTCCCTCCGCTCTCCTTCCACAGTTCAACTTGGGTTTTTTTTTTCTAATCTGGGCTACATGTTGCAGCCAGAAAATTTGAAATAAGCACATTTTGTGGATAAAAATGTAAAATGTCTCAGTTTCAACATTTAAAATGTTATTTATGTTCTATTGTAAATGACATATTGGCTCATGTGATCTGAAAGTTATTGCATTTTGATTTTATTCACAATTTACACTTCGTCCCAACTATTTCAGAATTGGGGTTGTATGTTGAACGTAAAATTTCATGCAAGCTCTGTCTTCTTAGATAAAATAAATGCGATTAAGGACAATAGCTTGAAATGGTGCTGCTATACAGTCCGTAAAGGCTTTTTATAAATGCCATTTTATACCCTCCTTAATGCACAGTAGATCGCACTATTTTCCAAAAGGCCAGGGGCTTCAGGGTTGTGCACACATAGACTACGTTTACATGCAGTCAATATTCGGGTTAAGGTCAATATTCCGGTTTCTGAAACATTCGGAATAATCCGCTAACATGCGTGAGCAAATTATCCTGTATACATGGTAATTGTTAATCAATTGGGATACCCCGATCAAAACAGCGACGCACGGACAACGTCTTGACGCACGGAGAACGTCATGACGTAATGCACGTCATTTCCGCTTCTTCTTCCTGTATCCAAAAACACAAAAGACCCAGATTCCTTGCGAATAGAACATGCGCAGAACACAAATTAATGTTCCTTTTGATGGGGATATCCCGATAGGCGTATACATGACCAAATATTTGGGTTAGAAAAGGAGCAACCCAGGGGTTATTTTCGAGTTTTTAAAAACCAGAATATGAGCATATTCCAGTTTTTCAAAAGGGTTATTGGTATTTACATGGCCGTGCGCAACCGGGTTATTGCTAATATTCTGGTAATGAAAGGGTTATTGACTGCATGTAAACGTAGTCATAGGGCTCTACTGGTGCTTGAGCACCAGCCCTTTTGCCTTCTTAGACAAAAGTTCCCTCTTTGCCTGTAGCTTGTAAGAGCCCCTTTCATGCCCTCCAGCACCCTAATCATTGTTTGATTCAAGGCAAACTAAAACCAGGATAGATACCGATGGGCACGAGCCTTTGAGGCCATGAACTTTACGTCCCTCCTAGTTCAAGCCCTTTATTTTTTTTTCAGTGATTTAGAGTAATGTTAGTTAAACAGCTGGAATTCCTATCTTGAATCGATAAAAAATAAAGCAGTTTCTAATACAGTGTTTCCCAAACTTTTTTCTCTCACGGCACACTGTTTACTATGAAAAAATCTCGCGGCACACCGCTGTGATATTATAGCGTTCCGCTCGCGCTACCTACCCCGCAGCGCGACCGAGTGACGAGACAACCACTCGAGCTTTCCAACCAGGTTTCAGGCTTTCATGCAATCATAAAATAAATGACTCTACGCAGTCTTTCCAGTTCAGCCCCCACTTCTCCAGATACTCACATGTCACTCGAAACACTTCCTCACCTGTAGTTTTTCCGGCGAAATTTGATAAAAAAGTAATTTTCTTTAATTGTCTCCCCATCGACATATCTGACATTGGCCAGTAATTGTGCATGTCCATTGACATCGGCTGTATCATCCACCTGCAGCACAAATTTCCCATTCCCTTTTATTTTTTCATTACAACGTCCTATATATCAGCCGATTTTCTCCTATTCGTCTGCCAATTGTATTGTGTGAGAGAGGAACCTTCGATATTTCATTGGCAGCATTTTGACCAAACATGGCCCCGATGATAGCTTTGCAAGCTAGCAGAATAAGAGATTCGGCAATTGTGTGAGACGCAGTGGCGGAGCTACAGGGAGGGCGAAGACACGTCCCTTTTAGTCCTGGCTAGATCTCAATCATTTTCCTTTATTGACGTCTTTTCCAATTATTGTAATTGGCAACTGAAGAGACGGTTTCTCTCCACATGCGATCTAACAGCGATTAAATCGCGAGGTAAATTCAGTACAGTGGCGGAGCAGAGAATTGGGTTGCACAAAACAGCCGTTTAAAACAATTATAAATCCTGATCTGTTCTCAGTCATCTTCATGATTAACAAAAGGTTCACTCCGAGAGCACTCCACCCTTAACAGGTGCTGCTTGTTCTCCCCGATTAGGTAAGACGACAATCAATCATCTGGACGCGTATTTGCTGTATTTAAATCTACGGTATTCAAAATTGCATAGCCTACCTGTCGACTCTCACGCAAATGGCTTGAGCCGCACGCTTTTTATAGCCTAGGCTATTTTACTGCCGAGCGCCACTGTTTTTTTTTTTTTTAAATCAACCCACGAAATACCAAGAGTGAAAGTCCGCATTTCATTGGAACACGGACCAGTTCAATCACGCGAAGCATTGGCCAATTAATAAGTAAATTATTTTTCTGCACTGAATTTAGCCCATGATTTCATCGCTGTAAGATCGCATACGGTGAGAAACCGTGTCTTCAGTTGCCAGTTACGATAATTGGAAAAAACTTTTCAATAAAGGAAAATGATTGAGATCTAGCCAGGACTAAAAGGGACGTGTCTTTGCCCCCCCTGTAGCTCCGCTACTGGTGAGACGTCTTTGATTTTGCTGCTAGTTCTGCGACCAGATAGCTAGCTTCTAATGCTTTTTCTGACACTGTAGCGGTTTTCATCATGAAACTACACTGAACAAAAATATAAACGCCCAATGTCAAATTTTTGAGTTTTTATTAACATAAGGGTTATGCAATATATGAAGCAAATCAAAATTCATTTTTGTTAATGACTCTTCTTCAAATCACCATCCATTACATCTTGATATTGACATCTGCAAAGGGGTGACAATCCTTTGAACACATTGGGGGTCAGGTTGAAGAAATTGAATGTTCAATATCTTGTGTGTCCAATTTGCGTCTCTCAGAGCAACACATCTCCTTCGCATGGAGTTGATCAGGTTGTCTATCGTGGCCTGTGGAATGTTATTCCATTCTTCCCCGGAGGGCCACACGGAGCTGGCGCACATTATCCGGAACTGGAACACGGTTGCGACACGTCGATCCAGAACATCCCAAAAGATGCTCTATAGGCGACATGTCCCGCGAATATGCAAGCCAGTCCAGAACTGGAATGTGCTCTGCATCAAGGAACTGCATGCAGACCGCTCTGGTGGACATCCCTGCATCCAGCATGCCAATGGCACGTCCCGCATGATGACCTGAGACATCTGAGGCATGATGACTTTTGACAAAATTTGACATTTTGGGGTGGCCTTTATTGTCCCCAGTATAAGGAGTTTCTGGGTACTGCTCATTCTGTCTGATCACCGTCTGGAAATGCCACACCCATGTACTGAGTGAAATCACTGCATCACTGAGCAAATGCTCATAGACAGAGAGATGGATTAAAAATGATATAAAATCAAGAGAAATATCCCTATTGTACAAGTAAAAGTCAGCATATGTTCACTTAGAGTTGTTAACTCCATGTGGCATCAATATTTGACATGGGCCGTTTATATTTTTGAAACAACGAAAATTTATCCATTTTCGTTGTTTCATTTCATTTTTTTAGTTCAGAGTTTTACTGGGGAATGTTTAATTTTTTTTTAGTTTAGACGATGTGTGATTGGCCAATCACAGAAGGAACTGTACAGTAGAATGGGGGAAATATTCATGGTCTTATATATTTTTTTTCATATATAAAAAATGTGTACCAGATGAAAGACCAAAGTCTCAGGTATATATTTTGTATTCATGTCATTTTCAAATCTTGTTTGCAATTATAAGCAATCAAATAGAGATTGTCACCATGTGACAAGTTGCCCCACCAACGGGTAAGTTGTCACACTATATGAGGTAAAAGATGTCACGCTGGATTTTGCAACTTATAAAACAAGGACAAAATTATTGTTGTTGTTATTTTTTTCTTGAAAGTGAATAAATCTTATAAAATATTATGCAACATGCATTATGAAGCTTATGAAACTAAACTAGTCCTCATCTATTAAAAAAAACTCTGACCTCACTAGTCAGTCCTTCCAGTCAGAAAATCTTTGACCTCACTTCAGACTCCTCATCTGAGTCGCAGTTCTGGCATACGCTGATTGATTTGCCAGGGGTTTCTTCAGGCCCATCCTTTGCATATTCGGCACCCAGGTTTCTCCTTTTTCAAATGGCTCTGACCAGGCACAGGGACTCATCTTTTTCCGATCTCATCTGGAGTTTTTCTTTTTGTACCTGCCCTCTGTTTCTTCCCTCAAATTTTAATTTTTTTCTTTGGTATTTTGGATTTGGTTGCCTTGCCTTTCTTTTTGAATGGCCTTTTTTTCCCCCTTGTGCCTGCCTTTCAGCTTCAAGTGTCTCCTTCACAGGTGTGTCCGTAAGAATAGCAGTTTTTCTCTTCTTTCTCTGCTGGTTAACTTGTTTTCTTCACATGTGACAACTAACCCCCAAATGACTTGAGACAAGTTGCCCCAAACTACCATGTAGTAATGTAGTAATGCTAGCTCTAGCTTAAAGAGCAACTTGCAGGTTAGGCACCCCTATAAACCATTAGGTAGATACATGAGAGAATAACAATGTTCCAGGAAGAATCAGACATTTTAAGCATTTTTTTTACATTAAATTTCTTGGAAAGTTCAGATCAGAAACGCATATAACCAAAGTGTAGCATAAGGCACTCTGAGCAAGTTCCAGACAATGTCAGTAATGGATTCTGAAAATTATTTCATAAACTGGACATACAGTATCTCACAAAAGTGAGTACACCCCTCACATTTTGACAATTAATTTATTATATCTTTTCAAGGCACTATTTTCCAGAAATGAAACTTGAATATATTCTTGAGTAATCATTGTACAATATGTATAGCAGTGTAGATTTACTGCACTGTCCAAATAACTGAACAGTCACTATTTCCAAAATGGGTGGCAACAAAAGTGAGTACACACCCCAATTGGTAATGGTGAATCAAGCAATGAAACGTGTCTTATCCATCATGTTCATGCTTTTTTTCTGTTCCACTAGGCCATATGAGGTTGTGTAACGTGTTGAAGGTTTAAATTGTGGTGCTTTGATTTGATTTGATTTTTGTTTTTATTTTTTTGATTGTATACTCATTTCATGACAATTTCAATACAACATGTATCATAATCGAAAAGGTGCAAGCGAGATTATTGTCAAAGTCCGCCCCCAACTTCCAGAAAAACAGTTTGATTATGGTTAAGATATCATAGAGATTCATATATCACAACAGAGCTGAATTTAACTACGATTTAAACCGCCACAACATAAGATAATAAAGAGTTGTGAACATCATGAAGAATTTTAATCACAATATAGCTGAGTGTCTATGCAAGTTTAGATTTGAAGTCACTCTTGATTTAATCCATTAGACTTGGTCCAGAAAACCTGAACTCCTTTCTTCATCAGTTGGTTTGTTCCTAGTGATTTGGAATAGGTGGAAGGTGCAATAATACCGATCTTTGCATGGATCTCTTAGTTAGTCATCATCTCCGTCGACTTGGTTCACCCTTGCCTTGTCGGATTTAATGACCCTCGCAGTATATTTAGTCCGTCCTTGGCTTCCTTTGACGTCAAATCCAATTTTATTGAGCTTTATGTCGAGGATAACCATGCTTTTCAAAGTTTTCTTTATCCTGTGGTCGATCAAAAACAGACCGAGCCCCAATGATAGCAGGCCGCTATCATAAATCCAACTAGATAGGCGTCCTCTACATCCTCGATGGGTGAAATGCTCTCATTCTGGTCACTGGATGGTCAACATGGCACCTCATGGGAAAAAGAATTCTCTGAGGATCTGAAAAAGAGAATGGTTGCTGTCCACAAAGATGGTCTAAGATACAAGAAGATCTGTGAAACCATGAAACTGAGCTACAGCACGGTGGCCAAGGTTATCCAGCGGTTTTTCCCAGACAGGTTCTACTTGGAACAGGCCTCGTCAGGGTGGACCGAAGAGGTTGAGTCCTTTCTTTTGCTAAGTTGGCTTCAGAAAACAGAAGCAGGAGTGCTGGCAGCATTGCTAACCTTGCTGTGGGAGAACAGCCTGTCAGTGCACCATACGCAGTGCACTGCACCATACGCAGTGCACCGCACCAAGTCGGTCTTTTCAGCTAGCTCACAAGAAAGCCCAGAAACAGTTTGCTGAAGACAACCAGTCCAAGGACACGAACTACTGGAACCATGTTCTGTGGTCTGGCTTTCAAGATAAACTTGTTCGGCTCAGATGGTGTCCAGCATGCGTGGTGGCACCCTGGTGAGGAGTACCAAGACAAGTGTGTACTGCCTACAGTCAAACATGTTGGTGAGAGCATCATGGTCTGGGGCTGCATGAGTGCTTCTGGTCCTAAGGAGCTGTGCTTCATTAATGGAATAATGGATTCCAACATGTACTGTGACATTCTGAAGCAGAACATGATGCCCTTCCTTCGGAAACTGGGCCGCATGGCAGTTTTCCAACATGATAACGACCTCCAAGATGACAACTGCCTTCCTGAAGAAGCTGAAGGTGAAGGTGATGATGTGGCCAAGTATGTCTCCAGACCTGAATCCCATTGAGCACCTGTGGGGCATGTTCAAGAAAAGGTGGAGATACAGCGGGTGTCCAATATCCAATCCGTGATGTTGTCGTGCAGGAAGGAATCTCAGCAACAACCTGTGCAGCTCTGGTGAATTCCATGTCATTAGAATCAAGGCAGTGCTGGACAAAATGGTGGTCACACAAAATATGGCCAAAATTTGGCATGTTGACGGAGAGGTGTATTCACTTTTGTTTGCCACCTATTTTGGAAATAGTGACTGTTTGTTCAGTTATTTGGACTGTGCAGTAAATCTACACTGCTACACATATTGTCAATGACTAAGAATATATTCAGGTTTCATTTCTGTAACGTTGTCCCTTGAAAATTATAATAAATTAACCGTCGAAACTGGACATTTTGTGAGATACTGTATGAAGAGAGCCTCTACCAGCCAAAATAATGAACATTTCAGTAGCAAAGTGTGGGAGATTTATCAATAGCGATTAATAAATACATTATGACTGGAAAATAGCTATTGCCGTGAGGTGGGAGATGGCGGCAGGAGATGAGAAACAGTTAGCGATGGGCTAATTGTCAAGTGATGGGCTATCAACATTGTAGCTAGCTAGCCATGAAGAAATCAATGTCAGGGCAAAAAATTATGGAAAACCTGCTCTAGAGTCCAGTCTCCCGCTCTCTGTGTGTATTGTACTGAAACCCCGATGCGCGGAAACTTCACAGTCTCACCAGAGTCGTCCCTCTTCAGTTCAGACATCATTTTACCCCTTAGCCAATCTCTCGCAACTGCTGTAACTACGCATCTACAGGGCACACGATACTCCCGTTTTCCACCGTGGTGAATGAATGATGCAGCTTTCAGAACGTTGTTGTAGCAGGATCATGTAAATAATTTCAGGATAAAGCCACTTTTACACCAGACGCGAAACAAATTTTTCGCACAACAGATTACATTCAAAGTCAAAGAGAAATGCGTGTATTTGCGTCTTTGCATTAACTTTGAATGTAACCTGTCGTTTTTCACGTCCGCTGTGAAAGCGGCTTTAGCTGGCAACCTTTTTATTCGGCCCATTTTAATGCCAGCTAGTGAGCTAGATGCTCGCAGTGCAACTCCAGCCAAATTAATTCGCATAATTATGGCTATACGCATTTTAAATTGAACAAATTTAAATGCATGAAATATAACGTTAGATTGCGAGCAAGAGATCCTTTATGCCAACTTAGCTAGCTATATTTAATGTATGTATAAGAATGTTTTGATAAGAGGGCTCAGTTCCAAGATGAGCACCGAGAATTTCAATCAATTGCCCCTTTTCCATCAGATTTTCAAGCGAATTAACTCTAATGTCGAATTATTTTTTAGCGACATAAGAAGCGTCAAGACGGTTTTCCATAAACAGAACGTTTCTAGCGAATTAAAATGATGTCACAATGCCCCGAGTTGAAGCGCATTTTTCTGACCCGCTAGATGATTTTCCATCAACAATGTAGCGAAATTAGAACCTTCTGAGAAAGTTTGTGTAAGCGCAGAGGTCGGGAACCTAAGGCTCGCCAGCCGCAGGATCTTTTGTTGCTCTGCCGGGCTCTCGGACGACAAAAAAAATAATAAATAAAATAATAAACTTGCAATCAAGGGATAAGCCTAGGCCTAGCAGAAGACTAAAATAACAGTCAATACTACTTATATTAAAATGACAAGGCTTCGTGGCAAATACGTAGGTCTATCTGAGTAGAAAATGTATTAAAAAAACTGTTGAATAAAAGGCAAGGCAAGGCCATTTTATTTGTATTTCTTACATCAAGACATTTCAATGTGCTTTACAGAGAAAAAAAACAACAGTATAACTGAAGAGAGCATAGACATACAATAAAAGCAACTGTAAGTTAAATATCCAAAATTTTTCTTGTAACCGCCTTTATGTGGCTCTTCTGAGATTAAAAATAGGCTATCTTTCCAGCGCAGCAAATATTTATCAAGTTATTTGGCAAGAAAATTCATTGGCTGTCGTTGCGATGGATATATTGTGAATAATAAGTGAACGTTAAATGGCTATATCGATCTACCTTAACATGACACCTTTGGCAGCTATAATCAACTAGCCAAGGCGGTCGTATCAAGAATATAGCCCACTTCAAATTACTAACCCTTTGCGTTAGCTTAATTTATACACAAGATTTCACGACTGCATCTGACGTTATCAATGAGATCCATGTCAGACGCCATAGCTTTTTTAAAGCCAGCATCATTGATACGCAACGCTGTTTTATAATAGACTGGTCTTACACATGAAAATGCAATAAAACAAAATTTGGGCTGTAGATGGGGTCATTGGCTCATTTATGGAAGGAAGTTGCTATTCGCCCCGCAGTGGTGTGAATTGGGGGAAAGAGATTTGCTATCTGCCCCGCAACGGGGCCGACAAAAAGCAGTTTTTCTGTTTGCACTGCGGTGGGGCGGATAAGAGAAGCACTTCTGCTATTTGCCCCGCAGTTGTGCCAATAAGAGACTTCATTTTATAATCCGCCCAGCTCTTTGATCTTTTGCGCATAACCGCCACGGGGCGAACAGCCTCTTCCTTTATGGAAAGCTAAACTTTCACTGACCTGAGTACTGAGGATATGTGTAACACCGAACGTTCCTGACTATTGTCAAGCTAAAGGGAGAAAAAAAAAACCATGCTGAAAAAATAGCGTCCTGACGCCATACATGGATTGCACTTCTCCACATAGCTAACCACGGGTTAATACCAATACTTTGCCTGTTTTGCGTATGATTGTGAATATGCTGATGTTTAGAAAGCGCACTCGGTCCATAGTCTGACAGATGCCCGGATGCTAGGCTAACGTTAGGCAGTCACTGGTTAAATCATCAAGGCTAATTTTAACCAGCACAAACGAAGCGAACCTCATCATATCGCCTAATAATCTGCTTTGAATCTAATTTTGCAAGGTTACCACTGGAAATGTATACCTGCTGAAGTGGCACAAAATGATCACTATCACACATACCAAATAGTTTCAGCTAGCTACCGCTCACCTCTCTTCTCATGTGAACGACTACTTTATTATCCTAAGCTTAGCTGATGTAACATTTTCTTCACCGAACCCATTTGCTTCCTACGACTGTCACCCTGGCTTATTGTCTGCTATTCAGTGATGGCTAGGACAGAAAAAAAATGGTAAAATAAACACAAGAATTCTTTGGGACCTAACGTTGTACAGGATTGCATGTCACTTCTAGCAGGCTTTTTCTAAAAAATAAAGACAACGGTTCATGTCTTTTTTATTTAGTCATCATTCTTCTGAAGTCGGGCGACAGGATATTTTCTGAGGTGAACTGAACTAAACTGCGCGAGACAGAAGACCGCAGAGGCGGCACAACAACATTCGAATTCTCGTTACCAATGCGCATGCGCAACATTCTATATCGCTTCAACCCTTTTCCATCACTTTTATGTCGATAAAACTTTCCCAAAACCACCTCTGCGGAGCGAATTAACTTAGCGACAAAATCTGCGTTAGAGCGATGTAACTCTTTTTCCATCACAAATGTCGCATTAACTTTTTGGTACGCATCATTTTAAAGCAAATTATCTTTTTGATGGAAAAAGGGCTAATGTTTCTGTTTAAACTCTGCTCAATAAAGTGAGTCGACATTGGCGCGGGACAATGTACAATGCCTGTCGAACATTTAATGCAAAATACTCCGTGTCTGACAGGCAAAAAAAAAAAAAAAAAAATTAGAACAGATTGATAACAAAATAAAGAATAAAAAGAAACATTCTAACAACAAACAGAACATCCAATGGAAACTGCTATTTATTTATTTGCGGGCCATCTTTTTTGGATGTTCTGTTTGTTGGTGATATATTTTTATTCTTTATTTTGTTATAAATCTGTTCTCATATCAATACTTTTACTTTGTGCTGGCTGCCGGACATGGAGTAGGCTATTTTGCATTTCGCGTCGGGCAGTCTTAATTGTGCATGCGATATTTAATTCACAATGTCAATGGTCATGGAATTGATTTGCTCACTGAGTACAAGCACTATTTTATCTCTGGAGTGGAAATAAAGCGCGAATCTGATCGATCCATCTGACTAATTTTCAAAAGAGAGACCGAAAAAAGACTGCTCTTTATCTTCAACGGAAGAAAACAGATGAATGAAAAGACCAAGAAAAGTCAATAGCTATTTGCATTTTGTGAAGGTCGAACGCAAACATGGCCAAGTTTGTAGCCTATGTCTAATAATTCCTGGAATACTTGAAAAATTAGAACTTTTATGACTTTCGGACACGGAGTATTTTAGGATCTCTGTCCAACAGTCGCTAAATTTGTCATAAATGCACAAAGTCCCGCGCCAATGTCGACTCACTTTATTGAGCAGAGCTCAAACAGAAACATTGATTGAAATTCTTGGTGTTCATCTTGGAACTGAGCCCTCTTATCAAAACATTCACGTTTAATATCTAAAACATTCAGCAGATTCAAAGAAATTAAAAAAAATAATCGACTGTCGGACACAGAGTTATATTGAAACCATCCGACTGTCGGACACGGAGATATATTAAAACCCTGTCCGACTTTCGGACACGTAGACACTGCGTACATGGCAAGTCAATGCAATGTATTTGCGTCTTTGCATTGACTTTGACTGTTATCAGTCGTGCGAAAAATTCATTTCACAGATTCAGCTGTGTTGATTAAGACAGGTCGAGTTTCCATTACGCGTGCCAACCGTCTTTAATCTGACATCAGGACAATCGATATAGATACTATAATTCATGTCCTGATTCAGATAGTTACATTAAATAGTGTTTGCTGTAATTATTTATTGCAGTGAAATGTGCCTGACATTCTTGAAACCTTTCTGTGAGGTTTCGGTGACGTGTGCGCACTGTGCGCCGGTCAGCCAAATGACCACTGCACAGAAAATAAACCAGGTTGGAGCTGGCAAGCTCTCTGCGCAATTTCAGCGGAGACTTTTTCTACGAAATTGTCACTGCGTCTTGATGAATATGTGACACCTCCCCCTACTACGCCGCCACACCCATCTCGGCACAAGTCCGTCTACCAAATTACCAAAGTGGCTGCGCACGGTGTAGCACCACATGAAATTACCACTGCGCGGGCTGCACCGGACGAAATTACCACTGCGTGGGCTGCGCCACCCTGCGCTGCGCCAAAAAATTAGAGCCCTAAATGTCATTTTTTGGGGTCCTATTAAATCAAGCCATTTTTCTGCTGATTCAGTAGATTCAGCTATTTTCTATAATTTTTTTCCTCTGTCATACTTGTAGCTAGAAATGTCATTCAAACTGCAAAATGTTAAGTTAAGCTTGTAAAATTTCTTCACCATTCAAATTTTTTGTAACTTCTATAATTTTTTTAAATTATAATTTTTAAAAATATTTTTTGTTCCAGTAAATTCTGGGAGCTCTCAGTGTGGTGACGTCACTGTTAGATTGGAGAACAGCTGAAAACTTGTCAAGAAGTCCTCTCTTAAACTTGCTCTAACTCCCACAGTTATCACTCCACATAAATATTTTCATGTCCAAGTTGTAGCAAAAGTTGTGCTGGTCATGAAAATGTAAGTATACAAGCAATCAGATGGACGGTTGTGGCAGTATGAGCCGAAAAGTGACGGGAGCCCGAACCGAAACTCCATTAACTCCCATATTAAATGTGACAAGAAAATCCCGGTAGGGAGGTCGAAATGCACAGTATTTTAACTTGCTTGTGTTCCCACATTTTTGGCACTACATGCACAATTTTGATATTTTTCGCTCAGCAGTCTCTCCTCTTTAGTATGGTGCCTCCATTTAGTAGATTGGATGGACTATCTTTGAGGTAAGAGTGGGAGTATTTAAGAGACGGATAGCTCAAATCTCGGTTGGACCAAATTAACTCAAATGGCTCAGAGTGACTAAGTGAAATTGTGGCATCGCGGTATTGAAGTTCAATTCTGGCCTCTGCTGGACTTTTTCCCGGCATCAGCATTATCATCATTCGGATTAAGATTAATACAACTGTTAGACAAATCTCATTCTTCTGCATCAAACTCAGTGAAAAAATTTTTGGTATCGTCGTTTGTATAGTCGCTCCAAGAGAGCACATTGAGGGCAGCAACAACCGGTCTTTTTGCAGAGCGGGTCCATGAGAACACATTTTACAGTAAAAAATTGCAAAGCATAAAACAATCGCTCGAGCTCCTATTCCAGTATATACAAGCAACTGTTCTCACTCACTAGATATATTTTCGATCGTATTTGAAACAGGCGAAATATTGGTATTAAAATAGAACCTGTCAAGTACAAAGAAATGAAAGTGATGTCTCCAGTCGCTATTTGTTCATCGCTCCACATTACTTTTTCCTGCATTTGAAAATAGCCGGGTTTAAGGCCGTAAGCAGCACCCCCTCGTAGTTTGGCTTCCCATAAATGGATCAATGACGCTATCTAACGTTTCTTGCCAGATTAATAATAATAAAAATAATCATGTTATTTTTATTATTAGTAGTAGTAGTTGTAGTAGCAGTAGTTTTTTTTTTTTTTACATTATTGCTTGACTAGCTGGAACACATGAGCTCACTTTACTGAAATTTCTATCGATAAGTAATGACTTCCCAATTTACGGTGCAATTTCTTCATGCACTACTCCTCCGTGGACCACGCTATCACCCTCATCCGTCTCGCCGACCGTGGCGCCTGGTTGGCTAAAGCCGATATCACAAATGCGTTTAAGGTCATCCCACTCGACCCACTCTTTTGGGGATTTTTTGGCGTTTCCTGGAAGGAGCGTTATTACTTCGCAGTTCGCCTCACTTTCGGCTGCAAAAGCAGCCCCAAGATTTTCGATTCCCTATCAGAAGCGTTGTGCTAGATTCTGTGTAATAACCACACATTGCCGTTTATCGCACACCTCCTCGACGATTTCCCATCATCAATACCTCCTTCGTCTCCGTCTTACCAAGGTCTCGAGACCTTAACGTCGGTTTTTTCAGAACTCAGGTTTTGCGGTTGGCCCTTTCGTATACGGTCGTCATGTTCCCAAAAGGTCATCATGCTCTCAGAGATATAAAAAAAACTAGAGTGGACAACGTCATTGGCTGGACAAAAGTGTACACGGCAGAATTGCTCTGCCATCTTGTCCAATGAGGCACATGGAGCCTAAACAGGACAAATGGGTGTTGACAAATTATTATTTTTTGGGCGGGGGTTTTGTTTTCCGCGTTCTTTTGTATCTTTTCACACTTAAAAAAGGACACGAATAGAGAATTGTAAATCAACAATATTTACGCTCCATTATTTGGCAAAGCTAAAGAATAAGCTCACGATTGCCTTACCTTTATATTATCGCTCAGTTACCTACGTTTTTAGTTTCGTTCAAAAAAAAGCGTTTGCATCCAGCTGTGCCTGTGAGTCTGACTCAGGTCTATACATGGAAGAAACTAGTCGTTATGTGCATATATGAATTTATGCTTTGTGTATTCTGATCGAACAACTTCATTCTGAAGTGTTCATAGCCTACCTACTTGTTGTCTTCATTTAATCCGTCTTTGCCCAGACACAATGGATAACAGGATGATTTTTGTGTTAATAAATAAACAAATAAACTGAAGCCTTTTTTGCCAGTTAATTTAACTGGCACCTTTTTTTGCCAGTTATTTTAACTGTAATTTTACAATAAGTTTACCACAGAGTTCAGTGCATGTTCAGTGTAAACCCACGGTTAAATCTTGCCAAGTACTCCTCTTACAGTTAAAATGACAAGGAGACAATGGGTTAATTTAACGGTTAAATTCAGTCAGTTTATGACAGTGTAGGAAAGCTGAACTTCATTTTGTTGCTCTTTTTGCGACTGCGTATGTGCATGGTCGAACCAACCAGCTTGTATACACGAGTGCTTTTGAATGGAAATGCATTGTGATGGGACTAGACATTTTGTCCGATGTAAGCGAAAATCCGTCATATAAAATCCGATATATTCGATGTTTATTTAATGGGAAAACATTACAGAATTTTTTATTTTTTAATTTATTTATCAGGGACAATGTGGAAAAAACATTAAGCTCAGCAGAGTAGATGTTCCAGATTCTATCTTCTTTAGCTAATTTCCATATGTTGTCCACAATACTCATTCAATAACAGCTTCCGTCACATGCATTCATTATTGTTGCCTACATTCAGAAATTAAGTGCTTGACATTCTCTATGTCAAACCACCGGGCAGAATAGGACCGCCAGCCCCTGAGTTCTCCACCGAGTTGGGCGGTACAGATGTTTTTGGTCCGGCGGAGCAAGGTATTGACCAGTATGGGTCCGATGCACAACATAGCTCTAAATTCATAAATTGGAGTCAAATCAATATTTATGCAAACGCATGGTAACTGCGATTAATTAAAACTAAATGTTGTGTTCTAAATTTAATATGGAGTCAGATGTATTGTAACCGCTAAGATATTAGGGCTACAGCATCCGCTGGACACGTTTCAGGCCATTTAAAAGCAGAACGTGAAAGATGTCATCACGTTTAGCCTGAGGCAGTGGTCTAGTGCTGACACTGTAGCCAGACCCCATTATTATAATGGAGACCGTTAGGACTTTCTTTTCCCCGGCTGTTAGGGCAAACATGCTGAGACCTTCCGCCTCAGCTAGGACCCTCCTTGGCCTAGTTGCACGGTGTTAACACATTTCCATTCAAAAGCACTCGTGTAGGCCTATACCAGGCAAGCTGGTTTGCACCATGCACATACGCAGTCGCAACAGAGCAACGAAATGAAGTTCGGCTTTTCTACACTGTTATAAACTGACTGAATGTAACCGTTAAATTAACGCATTGTCTCCTTGTCATTTTAACTGTAAGAGGAGTACTTCGCGCATTTAACCGTGGTTTACACTGAACATGCACTGAACTCTGTGGTAAACTTATTGTAAAATTACAGTTAAAATAACTGGCAAAAAGGTGCCATTTAAATTACCTGGCAGAAAAGGCTTCAGTTTATTTATTAACACGCAAAATCATCCTATTATCCATTGTGTCTGGGCAAAGACGGATTAAATGAAGACAACAAGTAGGTAGGCTATGAACACTTCAGAATGAAGTTGTTCCGATCGTAATATACAAAGCATAAATTCATTTATGCATATAACGACTAGTTTCTTCCATGTATAGACCTGAGTCAGACTCACAGGCACAGCTGGATCTAACGCTTTTTCTTTTGAAATCGAAACGAAAAACGTAGGTAACTGAGGGATAATATAAAGGTAAGGCAATCGAGAGCTTATTCTTTAGCTTTGCCAAATAATGGAGCGTAAATATTGTTGATTCACAATTCTTTATTTGTGTCCTTTTTTAAGTGTGAAAAGATTAAAAAGAACACAGAAAACAAGTCCCCCACCCAAAGAATAATTTGTCAACACCCATGTGTACTGTTTAGGCTACATGTGCCTCATTGGACATTTTTACATACACAAGATGGCAGAGCAATTCTGCCGCGTACACTTTGGTCCAGCCAATGACGTTGTCCACTCTAGTTTTTTTTATATCTCTGAGAGCATGACGACCTTTTGGGAACATGACGACCGTATACAAAAGGGCCAACCGCCTCGGGCGTTCCCCTGTCAGCCGAGAAAACCATGGGGCCCTCCACCACGCTCGAATTCCTAGGCATCTCGCTCGACTCATCCCTATTCCAAGCTTCCCTGCCTTTTGACAAACTACAGCGCATCACCCTGCTCATTTCCAATTTCATCGTTGCGAAAATCTGCACAAAACGACAACTGCTCTCGTTGCTCGGCCACCTTAATTATGTTATCCGTATAATTCCGCAAGGGAAATCCTTCTTATCCTACCTGTTAGCCATTGCCGCCGCCACCCCCTCCATTCACGATTACTTCACGCTAGACGAGTCCTGCAAAATGGAACTGCGCTTATGGCATCATTTTCTTGAGTCGAGGAACGGCATCTCCTTTTTGTACGACGATTTTATCACTATCTCTGAAAACTCGTTACTCGTTAAGTGAAAGTTATGATACATGTTATTAATCAGACAAAAAATAAAATCCATGTGACGAAGGGTTTTTCAAGATAAGGATACGCATCATACCATTATGGAAATGTTTTAAAGAAGTGTAGTTTGTTTGCTGAACGTTTTATTGAACTTTGACCGGTCAGTCACAAGCACTCCGCTTTATTTTTTGAGGATATTCTACAAACCCATACGTAGTCATGATGTACTTTCAAATTGTAATAAAACAACAAACAATCAAAACTGATTAAAACAGCTTTTCGAGGAGCCGCTGTTTGCAGTCCAAAATTTAAATAGAGCGCAGAGCTTCTGCGCTT
Organism: Gymnothorax javanicus; assembly: GCA_029692085.1. Taxonomy (NCBI): domain Eukaryota; kingdom Metazoa; phylum Chordata; class Actinopteri; order Anguilliformes; family Muraenidae; genus Gymnothorax; species Gymnothorax javanicus. The sequence continues at coordinate 18,360,283 of CM056202.1, forward strand.
CGCATGCGCGATCCCCAACAGTACAATTAATACATGAGATAGCCATGTTTTAGAGGACAGTTTACGAAAATAATTTACTGAAGCGTAACGTTCATCAAGGTGCAGTAGAAATGGGTACGAATCAGAGACGTAAGGTCAGGAGAGCCAGTGACTTCACCTTCTTATCACTAAAATTTTCAGCCTGTTTCCATGTACAATGCCTGATTGTCATCAATCAATTTTACCTTTTTACCAAACAATGGAGGCGTTGCACTGGATGCAGAAACCGTAGTGTAAGTCACGTGATCCCCGAAGTAACTCAGGAAGATGGCTTTGATGGGATGGGAATGTATCGATTAACTATTATTTATTTATACCAAAAAAATGTATTTCCTTGCTCTGAAATGTCGCATGTATAACCGGATATTGAACCTCAGGTCCGAATGCTCTGCCTTATCCACGACACTAGCTCAACAGACTATATATTCACTGGTCGATTTAGCACTTGTATAGCTGTGCTGTGTTTGAACTTGAGCATATTGATGCAAGAATTCTCAGTCATAAATCGGCTTTGAAAACAACAGTTGAATATTTAGCGGTTAATTATAGCGAAAAAACAAACCATTTTAAGCGATTATACTGCTGAGGTCTTCCAGTGCATAGCATAATGGCGAGAGGATTCTCAAATAGACTGGCTAAAACAATAGCAAGCGCAGATTTACCCACAAACAGCTTTTATGACAAAATATCAAAGGTAAGAGAAATTTTTCTCATCTCTGTAGCATTTAAAGTATATGCCTGCTGTTCTTTGAGAGTGGTATCAATTTAAAATGACCAGGCTTATATCGTTGGAATCTGTGGACTGTCCTTTTTCATTTCATTGTATGCATAGCACAAATTCAGCAGAAATGCTTGCGATAGAGCACTGATCTTATTTTATTTAATGTTTTGCTAGATGCTTATTTACTTGCTTGGTAGCCTACTTGAATTGTGTTCGGTTTAGGTAAAAACGGTCATCACGAACTTTTCGCCGAGTTTCTTCGCTTTAAGAGGATATGCCGCATGACGAGGTTGCTATTAGGAAACATGCTGTAGGCTATTTATTGTGCAAATTCATTGCCTCGTTATGGGGACGTTCAGGCTCAAGGTTACTATTTGTATTGAATATATATTTTCCACTAATTTCTTTAAATCTTCACTTTAAAACCAGTTTTCGTTGCGACAAAACCGTTGAATTACTTGTGAACTTCGGGTACGTGAAGCAGCTTTTCTCAAAGTGCTCTGAGCAAAGAACTGAATGTTTTGTTGGTTTGTAAGGCTTTCCACGGTCAATTCTTCTTAATTTAACAAGCCAATCTTTCAAAAGGGCTTCATTATTTTGATGACTGAATGGCATTATTATTGGTGCAAGCAACAGCAGTACAAGATTTCCCCAGATTTTTTTCGCTATGCTGCCATCAACCTTTTGTGTATATTTTGCTTCGGGGATCATGTGACCACCTATGTAACTTGCAACGACCTCATTAAGACCTAAGCTATTTGTTAGCCTGTAATGACTAAGGGGTGATAGTGACTAAAAATACTTAACGTTTGATTCGAGACTGCAAGGATGGAAATCTTAATAATTAATTAGTAAAAATTCAACTCTCTCAGTAATTTCGCGTACCATTTTGACCTTCTGATTATCAGATTATGAAAGAAGACTAAATACTTTTTTTTTTGGAATGGCTTAATAAACTACGTAGCTAAGGGGGAAAAAACATTATCGTGAACAAGTTGACCTCGCATTGAACATGGCCTAAGAAAGGTTTTAATCTTTGTTAATGGCATTGCGTTAGCTTCCTGTAAGCACCTATGGCCGAATTTGCTGTCTCGTCAGCATTTTGAGTTCCATGCATTGAGCAATAATGTCGTGGATGAAATTGGAACACCATTCTGCCGTTTAGTCTTAGTAAATTAGTAAATCAATCCTCTGGTTGCTAATCAAGCAAAGTAATAGGGAGTAATCGTTTGTTTAACGGTGAGGATTCTGCCTCCCCTATCTGACCTCCGACGGTACATCACTGGTACGAATGAACACCTTGCAGGATATGACGTTGCAATCCTAAAACATGACATCAATTACAAAAATTATTTGGAAAAATAATGAAAATAGCAGTCAGAAATGTCTTACCTTGCAGATGGACGGCCAGTTGCTGAACGATGGTCAAGAATAAGAATGGATTCAGTCGATTTTTTATCATAGTTCCCTTTTCAATAACGGTTGTGGCAGCATACAAAATTGTGGACACAATACTTATAGTAGCAGAAATAGCCGACTCACAGCAACGCACAGGAAAGCTTTAGTTGCCAATCAAATTTGTTTACAGAGCCATTCCAGGAAACGTGAAACATCAATAAATTGATGATTATAATCATAGAATGCTGAACAAAATATGTCTTTAGTAACGGTCGTGATTTATACTCCATTTACATGTGGCTGGCTATTTTCATAAACGAACATTTCACCGTCTCCGTTTTCAAAAAGAATATCATGCACACGTATCAGTTTTCAGAAAAGTTTTCGTTTACACGTACCCATATATATATATTTATATATGTCGTCAACAGCATATCAAACCTGTAGGTGGCAGTGTAACGATAAGGTCAAGCCCACATTAGCCAATCAGAATCCCGAAAATAGCAACAACAGAAACGAATCCAATCACCACAGCCAAATGAAAATGTAAACATTGGTGGCACTTTTGGCGCAGGTGCAAGTTCTGGCGCATACTGTGACGTCGGCTGGCTAAAACTCAGTTTTTCTCAGTTTTGTAAAACCAGAGTTCTACAAAATTTCCACTCTGGCCGGAGTTTTTAGAAAGAATCGTTTTCAGAGGCGAATTCTCCGTTTGCATGTAAACGAAGGGCACAAACGCAGGGAAATGTCTCCGTTTGTCACAATAACTGTGTATGTGTAAACTAGGGCTTAGTGGACACCAATGATTTTTCATATTTGAGTTAATTTGTCTCAAAAACGACGGAAATTGGCGGGGGGGAAGTTGATTCATTGGTGTAAGGAAAGTCAGTTTTTTTGCGGAGTAGCAGTACATTTGAACAGTGCCACTCACAGAAGACCTGCCAGCTGTGGTAAGGGTCGTGAGCACAGCGGACACTTCGGGCAACGACCGTTACCCGATAATTTAAGTCTGAAATCGTCTTATATTCTGACTAGAAAAGTTTAGTAATGAAGTGGAATTTATTCACTGGACTGTGAGTGAATAACATATGGGCAAATCTACATGATACAGTCTAACTTTAATTTCTCACATCCATTCGGTTAAAAACTGATTTTTTATGTCACAATTTGGTGTCCTCTTTAAGCCCAAAATTTTTTTTAATTTATTTCATTTAAAAAAAACTACTTGGGCTGAAATGTTAGTTTTATCCTCACAATATCTCTAACATGTGCTTAACAAAATAATCATGAATTAAATGCATCAATCATTACCTGCTGATAATAAAGCAATGAACAATAACTGACCCAAAAATCTCTCCAGTATTGTGAAAATGCACATATATATTTAGAACATGGCTCTCTAAAATACTTGATTCTGATTGGTCAATTGCCAAAATTCTGTGATGTTTATTTCCGGAGGTATGACCGCTGTGCTGCTGTCCGTTGCAAGGAATATTAAAATTTTAATATTTTAAATGTTTTAGCCATATTCTAAGCGGGATAATGTATAGTGAGCTGCGTGTCGGGGTTCTATTCCCCCGTTGGGAGTTATTTTTCAACTATCACCGGCTCATTATACATTATGCCTTACATATATAATATACGTTGTGTCTGCTCTGTAGAGTTGCTCAGAACTGACTGAGGAAGATGGTCTGAGGCTGGCGTTTTATATGTCCATGTTATCATGACACGTGAAACACTTGAGCTACTCAAATTCGGCTGTCTTCGCCGACACCGTGGTCCCATCTCGATGTCACCGTACTATAATACGATGGCTACACGACTTGCATTGCGAGGGCTTCACATAGTCCAGTTGCCTTCCTAAGACAATCGGGCAGCTTCTTGTTTCCTTCGTATTGTCTTTGTGAGGCGAAAAATGCTCGATGGCACCGATGATCACACGAAGTGAAGACGAAAATGACACGATTTGACAAGATGCCCCCACGATGGCCTTACGAAGGGCAAAATGGACACACAAATTCAACACGAAAATGAACCTTCACAAGGTCTTCCGGCAATTTTTTGGCATGCCAAAGATTTTGCCACCGTTTATGAAGTTGCTGCCGGAGCCTGAGAAACTCAACCGGCGGTCATACAATGGTTTAAGATGCCCTCACGAATGGCCCAATGTTTTTACGATCAGATCCGAATTTGAACATTTCCTTTATCGTGTGTCCATCTGGTGTCAATTTTGGGACAGTGTGACGCCTGCTTTCAGAAAACTTAATTTTCTTAAAGGGATAGTTCACTTTTTTTGAAGTGGGGTTGTATGAGCTACAAATTGCCACTGCTTACATTAGATGCAGTAGAAAGCTCTCTGATCTCCTCCAGGTAGCCGCACCAGCGCATAGTGCTGGGTGGAAATTTTGGCGATACACTGTTGTATATGGAAAGAGAAACAGCGTATTTCCGCGGCCTAAAAGAGGTCCTACCTGAAAATAATACACCATTAATACTGCGCGCTGTGAACTACGATGCGCCTCACGGAGGAATATGTCAGTTGGTTAGTTCAAGAGCAACTGTGTCTTTCTCCGAGCAGCTAAAGTGCTGTAATTTTTTTAAATATAGTGTACTACTGAAATTGTGTATTATTTTCAGGTAGGACCTCTTTTAGGCCACGAAGATATGCTGTTTCTGTGTTTCCATTCACAACAGTGTATCGCCAAAATTTCCACCCAGCATTATGCGCTGGTGCAGCTACGTGGAGGAGATCAGAGAGCTTTCTACTGCATCTAATGTAAGTAGTGGCAATTTGTAGCTCATACAGCCCCACTTCAAAAAAAGTGAACTATCCCTTTAACTACTAATTGGGATACCATAGGCTCACTGTAGCTGAAGTCGCTTGCTACAGAGGACAGTGATTTTTCCTGTCACACGAGATCATTTTTTGAACTGCTGGATAGATACTATGGGCGAGTATATTGACCAGTTTTCTCTTCAGGCTTAGCTGAGGAGTTTAATTCATGTAACTCCTGAGAAACAGGGATGGGACTGAACTCGTTCATATTCTAATCCGTGTTCAAGCTTGGCTTGCTTGTGAATATTCATTAACTGATCCAGGTGTGATAGAATATTGTAACTGTGTGCATAAATTTGCTGCACCATGTCTGCTGGCGGACACATCTGCACATAGGGGTTAATGTTTGCCACATAGCCTACAATAATCATTAAAGGGAACTCAGGCTAGATATCATAAGTCCAAATGTACGGCACAAAGTTTGCCAATTGGGATTGTAGGCCTAAAGGAAGAGTTGGTGTCACATCCTGGCGCTCAAAGATCTTTTTTTTTTTTTTTTTAAAAGATCTTTTTTTTTTTTTTTAATATGGCATCTCCAATCCCACCCGAATCTGGAATGTCCAGTTGGGGAACTATGTACAAGGCTTTTCGCATATGCGGCCCCCTATTGCCAACTCAGGAGAGTGAGACAGCTCGCGGTTGTCCTCCGAAGCACGCGCCCGTCGCCACCGTTCTTATACACTCATTGGTTGAAACCTCACAAGCTCAGAACGAGGGCGGTGGATACCCGAACATGAACGAGCTTAGAATCTTCCTAAGGAGCGCCCATCTGGCCAACAGGAGGCGCCTGAGAACTTGTTATTTACAATACCCTATTCCGGCAGACCCTTCCCAATTTGCATCCTTGTAGCGGATTGGTCAATTGCGCGCTACTCTGAAAAGAGCTGCTGACCACTGCCGGCTGGTATGAGGCGGGGATCGAACCCGCGCCATGATAGTCACTTCTGCTTTGCAACACGATGCTTTACCAAGTGAGCTATCCAGCAGCTGTCTGTGTTCAAAGATCTTAAAGAGAGCGCTAGGAGAGTGATGGAAATGGAGGACATAAGCGCAGGAATGTGTTTCATTAAATAAAGAAAGTGAATAAATAATACAAACATAAAACTCCAAAGGGACAACATAAAAGGAGTGCTCTAAACAAAAGAATGTTAACCTGCCAGTGAGGGGGAAAACTACAGTTTAAATAGACAAGGGGATAATATTTAACTAAGGAAGAACAGGTGAGATAATTAACTGAAAGAACAGAGGAGATAACTGAATGATGAAAGCTGGAAGGCAAAGCTCTGGAATGCCTAGGGGGAGGGGCATTACAGCTGGTTTCTAAAAATAAGCCAGTTCAATACAAGTAACTACTTTTAATTTTATTATGGCTCAAATGTCTGCAATATTCATTTTAAGTTTTGCCATTTACAAGCTGTGTTTAAGTCTAATTTACCATGCTTTATGGATGTGAATTTCTGCCAGTGGTGACCATTCATATCTATACTTTTATGAGTATATTGTCCACTATAGAACACAGTGGGCTTCATGTAGCAACATTCTCTTAAATTTCTCTTATATTTTCTCAAATTTGTTTGCTAAGAGAAAAAATAAGAGAAATAACCTCCAGATGCACTAAACGCTCTTACCGTCTGCTCTCACCCATGTGTGCTGAATGTTGAATCCCAATTGATCATAAATTGGAAGCGCGGGGCCGGTTGTTTTAAAATAGCATATATGACACCCACTAAACACCATATAAGTACAGGTGATGTGCCGTGTGCAAAGAGCTGACTGCTCGAGGCAATCTAGGGCGCTTTCACCCTAAGTACGATTGCTCTGTACCGTGCCACAGTACGATTTTCCCCCCTCCCCTCTCCCCTCTCCCGCTGGTCAGCTTTCACACTAGTAATATCATACCGTACCCAAGTAAACCTGCATACATGTCAAAATTCCGATACAGCGCTTTACTGTATGCACCTAGGTGGTTTTAAATCGGGAAGTATTTTAAACGGAATTGAGAAGGGGTTTTAGAATATTAATATTGAATATTAATATCGCGAATGCATATGCTGCACGTGCCCTAGCAACCTGGTGTGTCATCTGTAACATGGATTACCACGTATAGCAGCACGAAAAATTAAACTTAAAATTTTCTTGATTGAATGCTTGATGTTTTTACACATCCGAATCTTCCTCTGGGTACCCAAACATCAAGGTAAGCCAAAAATGTACTGATTACATTCGATATAGGTGGATGTTGCATACGGAATTCTTTCGCCCTTGCATTTTTGGCCGATGATGCTGTCCACTGCCTCATACAACAAAAATGTATTTATCTCATAACTTCAGCTGCCGGACTTTCGCACTGCGTCCCGTACTTTGAAGTATCACAGCCGCATTTTCTTTAGTTTGTCACGGCACTGATCCATTATTCTATGATAACCACGCGAATCTAACTACTCACGAATTATTCCATAAATCTCCAATTTTTTGCGTGTAATATCCAGTTGTGATTGTATGTTTTCATCCGCCTACATGTCGAGCAAGCAGTGAATTTCTTCGTTTAAATGGAGATATCTTTTCGCTGCTTTGTTAGAACGAGAGCCGTTTCACACAACAGTAATCTTCCATGCTCAAGCACGGTTGCGTTCACATTTGCTACGAGTAGCCATGCATCTGTCTCAGCAAACAGATCCGTGCGATCTCTAAAAACGCGCTCTCTGCGCAAGGCCTGGGGCCTGTTGTTCGAAAGTAGAATAAAGAAATCCAGGGTATGTGAAAAAGCCAGGTTAGACAAAGCCTCATAAGTCCATCCTGGTGTAATTGGTTGTTTGAACGCTGAGCCAGGTTGATGAAGGGCAGCTTTTTCAAGCCAGGTGTAACTAATTCGAGTAAGTGCGCGGCCACGGCTTCCTTCAGTAGACCACAGAGGTTGATCACAGATTCACTGATGAGAGGACAGGTGTGGCTACTTTCCTCCAATGAACAGCGGATCTTAATGCTGACGTAAGGTGACACACCTCTTATAAAAGGAAGCACTGCCGCTGTCATAAAGCTCTGAGACGCACGGCGGACTGATTAAGTGAGTTAAGTAATCCAAAACTATAATCCCTCATAATCACAATTCAAGTTCCTTTCACAAATTAACAATTGTGCTCTTTGCCTTAATGATAAGCAGTGGAAATTGATCCATTGCAAAAATGTCTTATAATGTACAGTAATGTTCATATAGCACAAGTGGTCAAAAGGTGAAAATTGAATATAAGAACATTATGCAGTCTGGTGCTTGAATAAATTGCTGATAATGTTCAAATGAGGTGTGTGAATTCTTTGAAAGGATCCTGCTCACACATTAATTTTATTCTTATTTTCTTCAACCAGCATTTAGTCTTTACAGGCTAAATGGAGAGGACACGCGCAGTTTACTTTTCCCCGAACGAGCAACAGCTCTTAATGGAGACACAAGAAGAGGTTAAACATTTGATCAATAAACAGGGTAACACTGCCGCTATAATAAAAATATGGGAGCATGCGTGGCAGACAATTGCAGACCGACTCAATGCGTAAGTAATCTAAAACAATACACTTAAAGCGCCAATGAATCATCATCATTGTAATTCAAGTTCTTTTTGCAAATGCTGTAGCCTTAAATATGAGCAGTGGGAATTAGTTCATTGTGCAAATATTTTCTATCTCATGTAACGTTCATACAGCACAAATACAAGTGGCCAAAAACGCACCTGGCAACAGGTGAAAATTAAATTCAAGAATATTTTGTAGTCTGGTAAGTGCTTCAATAACTATGCACAAACGAGGTGAATAGATTCTTTGGAAGGTCCCGGCGCACACTTTTAATTTTATTCTTATTTTATTACTTCAACCAGCATTTATATAGTTCAGTATAGGTTATATTTTTTTCTGCTCCATGCCATTTTCGTCCTTTTGCATGCTTTTTGCCACAGCAAATTCCTTGTTTGTGTAGAGTTACTTCAATAAACCGTGTCTGATTCAGATTTTCATGTATGCACTGATTTTTAGCAGTCAAGAAGAAGGCACACAGGTCTGGCACAGGGGGTGGCCCACCAACTGCTGAATTCACTCCTGCAGAATCAGTTGCACTTGACCAAAACCAAGGACGGCCAATGATGGAGGGGTTGCAGGGGGGGTCAGCTACAGGCTCTGCAACTGAATTGCAGACTGCGCCCTTCATAAGAGGTACGTAGTTGAAGGAATCAATACTTTTATGGTGTTCCGTGGACTATCTTAGTTTAGCTTGTCTTGCATTGTCCGGCAATGAAATGAGTCTTCTGGACCAAGAGGAAGATCCAGTAAGTGTTGTTAAAGGCTTGACATGTCCTGCAAGTTTACACTTGGTTAATACAAGTTTTATTTTGATGTGTCAGGGTGAAGGCACATCTGCTGAAAATGTAGTTGATGATGAGGAGACTCTGTCCCTGGATTCAAGGAGGTTTGAGGTAACCTGCCAATCTTGTGGAAATAATTTTTCCATAATGTGTAAGAAGTCAGTGATGAGGTGCTCATGGAGGATATCATATGTAACAGGACACAGATGCTGAATAAAATGATGGCCTGCCCGCAGAAATGGTAAGTATCACATGAAGGACATCCAGTGTCCATGATTCCTGTACTAACTGATATGTGTTTTTACAGAATCCCAAAACTGTCAGACGCCTCTATGCGTTAAATCAAGAAGCAAGCAGAGCTGGCAGAGGCAAAAATCAAGTGCCAAAAGAGAGAGCTCGAAGATATGGATCTAGACAGACAAATAAAAAAGTAAACCTTGAGGACATTGGAACTCGAGATAAAAAAAAAAACTAGAGAGAGAAGTGGGTGATGTTTAATGCACATTGTAAGCATGACAATTATACTAGGTATTGATCAATGTTGTTTCTCATTCCCTCCACAGCTCCAGACAGTGAATAAAACAAAGTCAGCGAATATTGTGGTGTCATCTCCCTGTTTTCATTCATTAAAAAAAAAAAATCCTGCTCTAAGCAGTTTTTCTTGGGAGTTTTTCCTCACCTGATGCGAGGGTCTAAGGGCAGAGAATGTTGTGTAAAGCCTTTTTCTGACAAACTGTTTGTAAAAATGGGCTATACAGATAAAGTTGCCTTGCCTATTGTAACTAAATAAAAAAAATCCTGCTCTAAGCAGCTATTTAAACAAACCACAAATGCTACACTAAACTAAAATAACTGGCAACATATTGATCTCGAACAACTCTGCCATTCACATTGTCAGGAAAAATGGCAGGATTATCCCAGTCCAATTAGAGTGCCACTCTGGGAGCCCTCTCCCTCCTGATGGTGGCGATGTTGTGGAGGACTGTGCATGCGACTATAATGTCACAAGCCCTGTCTGGCTTGACCCTCAAATGATGGAGGCACTGGAACCGGGTTTTCAGAAGGCCAAATGCCATCTCTAGTCTTGCCCTTGTTCTTGCATGGGCCAGGTTGAAATTCCGCTGTGCCACCGTCTGGGGCTGCGCAAAGGGTGTGAGCAGGAACGGCTGGCACGCGTAGCCTTTGTCACCCAAGATTATGCCAGAAAATTCACCTGAGGGCGCAAGATGTAACTGTTATACACCTTTGACACACTCTGATGTTCATGTTGCTTACCAAATGCATGGCTTACCTTGAAACAGCTGCTGGTGAATTGTAGAGGCCCGAAAGACTCGTGCGTGATGGACCGAGCCCAGCCACTTTGCCTCAACATTACTGAAAATACAGTAAGCATCACAGATCATCTGAAAGAATAAGATGTAAGCTATTAAGGCAATGTGAAGCACACGATTAATTAATTTATTAACAGTAACCATAAGTCATTCTTACCTGAACGTTGATGCTGTGGAACGTTTTCTGATTTACAATCTCGCCCTAATTAACACTCGAGGGACGCTTTATCCACACATAGGTGCAGTCCAGTGCACCAATGACATTAGGGAAAGCTGTTATAAAAAAATAAACCCTTATAAAAAATAACAATGTACAGCCCATTCCACTTTGCCTGTAACATTTTTCGTTGTGTGTGTGTTTCATATTACCTGCGATTTTGTAAAAACCTCCTTAATGTAACACAGTCGTCTGAGGCCAGGGAATGTTACAAAAATGTGCACGACTGATTTAAGAGCCAAATACATGAGGCGGATGGCCCAGCACACAGCTCCTTTATTGAGGTTCTCCGCATCCTCGATGGAGTATAGAAAAGAGCTGCTCGCAAAAAAACGGAGCGCAACACAGACCATCTGTGGAACGGTCATTGTGCAGCTCTGTGCTGTGCGCCGCTGGATTCTGGGACCCAGTAGTCCACACAGGTAGCGGATGCCCTCAGCGGAAAATCTGTGTCTCTCAAATAGATACTCTTCACTGAATGCTAGAGGATCGGACCTGTCCCGAAGTACTTTCTGGGGTCAAAATGCCCACCGGACAATTACTACTTCTTCATCTACAATGTCCTCCAAAATAGGACACGCCATTGTGAAGGAAAGAACACATGTTCATGGGACTTGACATAGGGCAGGCTATTACCCTCATCACTGACTTAACTGAAAGCACCTTTGCAAGTGCATCCATTTCTAATTACTCTAATAACTGCAATAAAATCAGATAATTGAGCTGGCAAACAATATGAATGGTGTTTATTTAAAATGACAAACACACGAATAGGCCTAATTATGAAAAAGAACTATCCTAATAGGCTAACTTAATTTGGTTTTTTTTATGTTGATCATGATTTTTTTATTTATTTATTTTTTATTATCATTAATTTAGCCTACATGTTCTTTGTTTAAAAAATGAGGCCAATACGTAGCCTCCATCAGAATAAGAAATAACTGTATAAAACACATTGATTTCTGATCAGCGCAGCCGCTGACTCCACAGATAAGATAACAGAATCATCTAAGCCTGGCATTTAGCCTGGTCTGGAGAAGGCTAACTGTGGAGAATAAATCACCATGGTAACTTGACCAGGATGAAGTTATCCAGCTTTCGAACAACTGACTGCAGGCTAAATTAAGCCAGGATAACCAACATATCCCGGCTTAATCCCTTATCTAGGTTTCGAACAACAGGCCCCTGGATAGCCAAACAGCAATAGGTAAGCCATTCTGGGGTGTGTTTCCCGAAATCACAGATGCTAACTTACGTAGTTGGTCCCATTGACTGTGAATGGACGAACTATGCTTTTGGGAAACGCACCCCAGAAGCAGAACGGACGCAAGTATCCAAGGGTTTCCATAGCTTAGTCCTAATTAGGATCAACTGGCCGAACTCTTTAGCCCAAGAATTAAATAATAAACTTATTCTAATTTCTCAAAAACGTGAAACAATCAACATGATGAATTTTAAATGTTTAGATTTTAAAACTTGTGTGTCCATGCATTGGACAAGCAAATTCTCGGTCAGAGTGCTCTCGACCACTCGTAAAATTTTCTCTTACCTAAAAGAAAAGCAAAAATAAGAAAACATTGGTGCATCCCAGAAATCAATGGGTAAGAACTAAATAAGAAAAAATCGGGGATACGAACAAAAATAAGAGAAAATTTTTGTTCATATATCGCTTCTTGAACGAGGCCAAATTATTTACAAAAGAACAGATCTTAATCGATCTAGAACCTTTATTTTGACTTTATAGTGCACCAAAGTGATGCATTTAACTTTAATATGAACAAAATGTCTTCCAGGGGTGCATGCCCCTGGAGCCTGTACATAGTTTATTGCCAACCAATGCACATGCATTTTTTCTTCCAGTCTAACTCCGAGGTATTTCTGAAAAGTTGGCAGCTCTGAATATTTCAAGCACAATTTTTCAGAATCTTAAATGTCTTACATATTTATACAGTACTCTGCTTAGGCACCCTAATTTTTACATATGGCATTTTTATATTTTACTTGTCTTTGATGTTGTAGTTTTGTTTTCCACATTTGTGTTGTCCTAGATAAAAAGCTCATTTCAGATACCAAATGCAAATGGACAAAATGCCATTAAAAACAATAATTTAATTAATTAAAGTTGGTACAGATTATGTTGTTTTGACAGACCCCTGATCTCAGCATGCATGATCAAAGCTATCTGAGACTACCAGAAAGGACAGCAGCAAGTGAGACAATGGCCCTCATTTATCAAACGTGCGTACACCAAAAAAAATGGGTGTACGCCAAATCTCCCGCAACGATCGGCATTTATCAATCTGAACGTGAGCAAACGGTCCGCAAAAATGTCACGCCAGGTCTGACCAGGTGTACGCAGATTTGAAACCAGCGAACAACATGCAGGAATGAGTGCAGCTGTCAAAATGAGTAATAAACCATATGCAGCGATGTGGACATCATCCTGTTTTTGCTCTTACTAGTAAAATGAATAAATAGGCTAAATAGATAAATAGGCTAAATGAATGAATGAATGAATAAATAAATAAATAAATAAGACACCTGTGTTGAGAAATTAATTAAACTTATATTCTGAGACCACCTGCTTGTCAGGCCAGACGGCTGACAATTACAATCAATTTGATTAAGCGCAATGCGTGGCTTGGCAGATGTGCAGTGTGGTTTGTCAGATGCTCATCCAGTCAGATGTATAATGAACAACAAATGTAAATTAAAGGCAGACTGGAAAATATGTTTGCGCGCAATTATTTTAGAAAATCAAATTTATTACTAGCGCGTGCACATTTACACTCGTTCCATCAAATTTTTCTTTATTTTGCGGTCACTTTGACTGAGTAACCATAAGAGATACATTAACTAACTAGCTAACTTGCGTTTCTTTTGTTGCTCAGTATATATAGGCCTTCGGACACTTTGACCGTTATCACATTTTGACAATGGCAGATCTTGTTACCGGAATAAGCTTCTGTCCGACGTGAGAGGAACTTTCGGCACAGAGAAGATCTCCTCCGGGAAAGTGACGAGTTTTGTGTGGTACCCAATAAAATGTCATGGAGTAATACTAATAAAAGTACAATGAAGAGTGATCTCTGCAGACTGTATTTTAACAACTACCTTCATGCAGCTCCGATCGAGGCGGTGGGGACTCATCCGTGTGCCCACCGCCTTGTATTCCCACGATGGAGGGGGAGCCCTGCTGCCACCTGCTCCTAGAATGGTGACAGCTGGAGTTTGGAGTCTGGTTGGCCTCTACCGGTCCATGCGCTGCTGCGCCTGAGCGCCGCAATCCGTTTTTTTGTGCGGCGATCTTTAAATCGGACCACTTTTTAACCTACATGTAAAGTATTTGGATTTTCAATTATGTAGGTCATATAACATGAAATATCATGGATCTATAAATTGAATTAATTAAGGCCGATGTTATTCGCACTTATACGTGTGGCCAATACTGAATTTTTTTCTTGGCTGCACTTATAATTGCGCAAGTTGATGCCTGTTCCAGTGCCGCTTATGGAAAGTACCACTTAAAATAAGTTTGGCCAAGAAAAAATTTTTAGCCTTGGACACACTTGAAATAAGTGTGGGCAATGGAGAAATGTGCATCTTGGCCACACTTAAGTGCGTCTAACGCGAATTTCAATCAATTTTTGTGCTTGGACGCATTTAAATAAGTGCGAATAGTCGCTTTGATTTATTAATGAATTAAATCAAACGTCTGCTGCACTCCGGTTTTCCACCCCAACGGTGTTTACCGCAGCAGCAATAGTTTTCCAAACTGCAGCCTTCTGGGCTCCCTTTATGCCACTCTTAAGGCTTCCACATAAAATTATTTTGTTTTCCTCCACCTCGGACGTGATAATTTTCATTTCTTCCTCAGTGAAGTTCTTTCTTCTTTGCCGTCTTTCGAGAGTACATGTTGTAAAGTGGGCAGGACTATGCCTCCCGGAGCATGAATTTATAGGGGCGTGTCATGTAAATTACGATGGTTTCAGCCGCCAGATTGATCAACGCCACGCCAATTCTACGCCAAAATCAGCAACGTACACGCTTTTAGTAAATCAGACGTGACACCTGGCGAACGCTGATATTTACATCAGAATCTACACCAGATCCTACGCAAGGTCAATAATGAGGGCCAGTGAGTCCGCAGAAGTGCTGTGGCAAGTACTTAAATTTTCTTGGAATAATCAAACACCAAATTTTCCTATGAAACTCGGTCACAACAGAGCAATGGGCCTCATTCCCCAATAACTTATTAAGAATCTTCTAAGATTCTTTCTTACAGTGTTCTTAAGAAGGTTCTTAAGAAAACTCTACGTCGGATTCATCAACATGTTCTTAAACTGCAGAATTGTTCGCAGCTGTGTTCTTTAATTGATGAATCCCATCTGCTCGTACACTGAGAGCGCGTGCCAGTTGAGCCTAATTAACATATGATTAGCATAGGTAACCACCCATCAATGCCCATAAAAGGGCATGAAACTGCAGGGCCTTGAGCAGGCACAGATGTCATACAGAGGAAACAGCAACAACAAAATGTCCAAAGCAAAATGTAAATCAATTGGAGCACAGTTGGTAAACAGAGAAAAGAACTTTGGTAGTTCAGAGGAGGGGGTGCTCCTGCAGAAAAAAGAAAAAAATATATATATATATTTTGTAGCTTTAGTGCAGGTTACACTAACAAAAAGGAGGAGGCTGTCACACATGCAGTGAATGCAGTATCTGGAGAAGGACGCACAACACAGGAGGTGAAAAAGAAATGGTTTGATCTCAAATCTGACACCAAAAAAAAAAAAAGAACATTGCAAAATTCACCCAGAGATGCAGCGGACTGGAGGGGGGGAACAGCAGACACCCCAAACCTGTCTGAGGGACCAGCGCATCGGGCGATCATCGGGAGAGACGGCACTCTCAGGTAGGCTATGGGAAAATCTAAATCACTATAATATATTTTTTTTTAATTTTATTTTATTTAATTAATTAATTTCTCCACCCTAGTTTTTAGGAGTACCATTGACTGAGTGTCTGGATACAAACGTGTGTCCTAAAGGCAGTAGTATACCATAGTGCGTGTAAGATAAAATAACGTCTTAGTATTGGACTGAGGGTCGCAACAATGGCTTGATTTATTAATTATTCACAGATGAAGTCCCGCGGAGCCAACCTGCAACAGAACCAGAACCCTCCTGCAGAAGTACCTCCATGCGTACTCGGTCCCGTCACCGTGCCTCTCCTCGCCTGATCTCGGAAGCGGTGTTGGACAATCAAGAAAGGAAAGCTCACACGCTCGATAAGATTGCCTCAACACAGGCAACCATATCCAGTATACTCAAATAAATTGAGAATTTAAAAAAATTAAGATGTGCACTGAAACGGGTCTGTCCTCATTTTTGAAGTGATAGATTTAGTTTTTTTTTTTAAAATCAGGCTGTTCAATTCAAATTGTAATATTAATGCAACTTTATTCACAAAGGGGCAATTAATTGCACCCGAACTTGAACAGCGAGCCTGCAGTCTGGTCCCATCATTGCATCAGGACACACATCCTCATGGTGTAGTGGCTGAGGGGAAAGTGGCACACCACGCTTCATAGCGATGTTGTGCAGGACACAGCAGGCCATGATTATCCTACAGACCTGTAATGGTGAGGTAGAGTCATAAATTAGAAGATGCAAGGAGTTTGATTAAACTTGACCTTAGTCTAAGCGGTTTTTACAAGAATAAAACAAATCTTCAGTTCGCTTACATACCTTTTCCGGTTTGTACAGCAATTTGCCACCTGTTGTGTCCAAACACATCCAACGCCCTTTAAAATGCCGATGGTGCGTTTGATGGTGGAGCGAAAAGCGTCGCGAGAATCTGATTAGCTAGGCTATATGAAATCTGAGGACTCTGAGGGTTGGTCAGTGGTGTCATTAACCAGGGGGCCAGGGCATATCCTCCATCCCCTAATAAAACAAATCAAATCAAATTAAGCTCAAATCAAATCAAAAGACACTTTTGTGGGAAATTATAATTATTAAAAGATATGTACCAATGAGCCATGCGTCACCAGCTGCTCCTTGTTCGAGGTGCATTCGTAAAGTGTAATTTAATTTAAAATAAAAAATGCTCTGTAAATTACCAATAAATAAATAAGGGAAATATCACTGTAATATCGCATTTTAATTAACTGCGCAAATGAAGGCAACACAACCAATGTGCCAACATGTCGACACTGAAATGTGCGTAAGAGTACTCCTGTGTGTTCGTAGGATTTGTTCTTACCGAAGAACAAATCCTGGATAAGAAAACATTCATGAATGCCACAATCTTTGTGAAAACTTTGTAAGTAGGACTTAAGAACAAATTTGTTCGTAAGAACGGTTCATGAATGAGGCCCAATGAGCCCAATTTTAGGCAATGGGTTGTCACACCAAATTTGATTTATTTTCAGCAGTTTCCTAGGTTCATTATGCAGTATCAATTTCATCAAAACAACCAATGTCATTAGTGTTTGGAAGCATCATTGCCTTACTGAATAGTTTAAAAATTTGTAAGACTAGTTTTTTTAAACTGCTTAAAACTATATGGATGGGTGACAAATTCATTACAAAATCTACATAAACAGTAAAGTGGTGAACTTCCAACTGAAGAACTGAAAAATCAGGTAAATATGCCTTGGCAAAGAGTCTAAAAGTGTCAAACTACTTGACTTAGGATTAGCATACATTTCTTCTGATTTGGGGTTGATTATGGAGATGGAGAGCTCAGTCACACATGTACCAAAATCTGCCATATGAATTCAGTTGCTTTGAGATCTGTTGACTGTGAAAGAGGTGGCATATGAGCATCTGTATTTGTTATGTGCATTTATTCAGGTTTTTTTTCCATCCATTTGTGTATACTGTGTTTGTGTGTGTGTGTTTGTGCATATATATGTAAATATATAAATTAATATTTCATAATGAACTGTTTACAAGTTGTGATGTGCAAGAAAATGCAAAGTGCAGGAAAAGTGCCGAAAATGCTAATGAATCCAATCAGATATCAAAAAAGTATCTAAATGTGAGACTGCAAATAGCCAAGTAAAGGTGATAATCGACACATTGATCAGTCACTACTTATTTTTTAAAATGTCATTATTGCTATTTGCTTGAGGGGCTGCAAATTGTGATACGTCATGAACACCAGTGTGGAGGAGAACGATCCCCTTCCGACCTCCCCTTAGTTACAATGTCTTGCATTTTCATACTGTTAATTTCACTCTGGAGACTTTGGATTCCTTACTGCTTTGAACCTTTAGTGACGCATTGTGTTTCGATCCACAGTTAAAGTACATCGCCAGCTTCTTGTTGGTGGCAATGATGAGCACAGGACTGATAGTGCAGTAGCATGAAGCAAGGAAAGTCCGTACATCAGACACGGCTGGATCCACATGGGAGACGGAGAGTATGTAGAACCACAGAGCATTGTTCAAGCTGAACAGCAGCACATATGTGCTCACGAGCAGCAGAACAGCACGCGATGCCTCCTCAGTCTTCCTGCCAGCTCCCTGTAGGCCCTGAACCTGCTGACGGTGCCGACGCAGGACCAGCATCACATACACTGCTGCTGTCACCATCAGGCTGACAAAAAAGTAGTCACGTAGGAAGTTGACTACAACTTTAACCACACCAATGGGCCCTGGCACCTGTACATGGCAGAACTTCAGATTAAAACTGTACCCTGGAATTGTGTTGTTAGGAGGGAAAGTCTGAGCATAGAGAATGGTCGTGGTGTAGTAGATCATGTTGAGCCCATAGAGGAAGATGATGGCATGGGGGAGGTGAACAGGAAGCCATTTTTTCAGCCTGGTCCAGCCATGCGTCGATGGGGCAATGACCACACACTGGTAGGCGCTCAACAGTGAGGTGATCATGACAGACATGCCACGAGCAACGCGGTAAGTATAAAGCATTGCTCTGCAGGCATGGTCATTGAATATGAGGTCTATCCCCAGCGCAGACAGAGCCTGAGGAAGGGCCCTGCTCAGCATCACTGTTAGGTTAGCAAAGACCAGCTGGCTGAGGATGATCTCGTTGTGCGGCATATGGCGCTGTTTAAGAAATAAGCGGCAGAAGAGCAGGAGGGCTGCCAGATTACCTGGGATTCCCACCACACTCAGACTAATGAAACTGGCTGTTTTCAGTGCTTGACGTACCTCCATCTGCTCCAACAGTTTGCCTGTAGGGACAAAACATGGGGACATTGAGAAGAGCATCATGTGTTACTGTTACAACCCAACACGTTGGGGATAAGGTAAGTAACATAAACTATATGGAACTTGGTAAATACAAGTTATTTATTTACAAAGAGGAAAGAACGGTGCCACAAAGTAAAATAAGGCAAAACTAAAACTCATATCTAAATCATTTCACACTCAACAAAAGCTTTCACAGTTATTCATATATTGCTGTCTGCGCTTCTCAGCACTTCAGACCATCCTCCGGGAGGCCAGAAAACACCCACCCTCAGTCACAAACCGAGTGCTTCAGTTTGCCGCCTACTTCAGCGATTCTACAGCTAGGGGCCACAGAGCGTTCTCACAATCAATGGCTTCAGCTGAGCTGATGCTTTCCTCCTCTACCCTGCCACCCTCAAGATCAGCGTCGGGCAGTCTACCCATATTTTTACCTCTCCGGTGGACGCGGAGCAATTTCTGGAGTGCCGTCCCTCACCAAGTCATGTCGGCGGTGTTTCGAGTGACAACCTGAATGATGAACAGGCTTCATTGGTGGTGATCACCCCATCGACACACCTAAACACTCCTTGAGCTGCATGTTTAACGGGTCTACGCACATCCCGGCTGTTAAGCCCCACTAGGTTGTTAACTGTTCCAATTTAGTATGCTGTTGGCTCTCTATCGATAGAATACTGTTTATATTTGTGCCCGTTCTTATATTAATTGCGGGGATTTAGTAAGTAATTTTGAAAAGCCTCTCTGAGATGTATCAATCCTGCTTAGTTTACACCATGAAGCAATTTTGATCGTGCAACCTTTTGTGTTTTTCTTTTGCTTTCAGAGACACATATACTCTTCAAAAAAAGTAGGGGATATTGAAATTGCAAGGTCAATAGCAAACTACTGATATTGAATAATTCATCCCAAACTAGTTGCATCTTAATAAAGAAGGAATTGAGTAAACAATTCACCAGATATTTCATTACCCAAACAGTTTCTCTTGCTGTCATGGTCCATAAAAGAAAGAATGGGCAAGAAACAGAAATTGAAAGTTGACATTTTTGCGCCAATAGTGCATAAAGCCCCCGTTATTGGCCAAACACTTATATACAGTGCTGTGAAAAAGTGTTTGCCCCTTCCTATTTCTTTTTTTTTTGCATATTTGTCGCGCTTAAATGTTTCAGATCATCAAACTAATTTTAATATAAGACAAGTATGACCCAAGTAAATATAAATTGCAGTTTTTAAATGATGATTTCATCTATTGAGGGAAAAAGCTATCCAACCCCACCTCGCCCTATGTGAAAAAGTAATTGCCTCTTAAACCTCATAACTGGTTGTGCCACCCTCGGTGACAACAACTGCAATCAAGCGTTTGTGATGACTGGCAATGAATCTTTCACATCACTGTGGAGGTATTTGACCCACTCTTCTTTGCAGAATTGTTTTAATTCAGCCACATTGGAGGGTTTTCGAGCATGAATGGACTGCTTAAAAGTCATGCCACAGCATCTTAACTGGGTTTAAGTCCGGACTTTGACTAAGCCACTCCAAAACCTTAATTTTGTTTAGCTATTCAAGAGGTGGATTTGCTGATGTTTTTGGATCATTGTCCTGCTCTGAATTGCGCTTGAGCTTGAGGTCACAAATGAATAGTCGGACATTCTTCCTCAGGATTTTCTGGTATCGAGCAGAATTCATGGTTCCATCAATTAAGGCAAGTCATCCAGGTCCTGAAGCAGCAAAGCAGTCCCAAACCATCACACTACCACCATGTTTGACTGCTGGTTTAATGTTCTTTTCATAAAATGCTGTTCTAGTTTTACACCAGATGTAACGGAATGCACACCTTTTAAAAAGTTCAACTTTTGACTCGCCAGTCCACAGAATATTTTCCCAAAAGTCTTGGGGATCATTCAGATATTTTTTGGCAAATGTGAGGTGAGCCTTTGTGTTCTTTTTGGTCAGCAATGGTTTTTGCCTCGGAACTCTCCCATGGATGCCATTTTTGCCCAGTCTCTTTCTTATTGCTGAATCATGAACACTGACTTTAATTGAGGCAATTGAGGCCTGCAGTTCTTTATATGTTCTTCTGGGTTCTTTTGTGACCTCCTGGATGAGTCATCGATGTGCCCTAGCAGTAATGTTAGTAGGCTGGCCACTCCGGGGAAGGTTCACCTCTGTTCTAAGTTTTCTTCATTTGTGGATAATGGCTCTCACTGTGGTGTGCTGGAGTCCCAAAGCCTTAGAAATGGCTTTGTAACCCTTTCCAGACTAATAGATGTCAATGACTTTGTTTCTCATCTGTTCTTGAATTTCTTTAGATCACGGCATGATGTGTTGCTATTTGAGCTCTTTTAGCCTACTTCACATTGTCAGACAGGTTCTATTTAAGTGATTTCTTGATTGAACACGTCTGGCCGTAATCAGGCCTGGGTGTGGCTGGTGAACTTGAACTCAAAAAAATGTAGCTAATTACAGTTAATTCATGATTTAACAGGGGGGGCAATTAATTTTTAGACACAGGGCCAGGTAGGTTTGGATGGCTTTTTTTCCTTAATAAATGAAATCATCATTAAAAAAACATTTTGTATTTACTCGGGTTATCTTTGTTTTCTTTGTCTAATATAAAACCCCGTTTGACATTCTGAAACATTTAAGTGTGACAAATGTGCAAAAAAAAAAAGAAATCAGGAAAGGGGAAAATACTTTCTCACAGCACTGTGTATAATATATATATATGTGACCCCGGATCACAAAACCAGTCGTAAATCGCACGAGCCTATTTTGCGCTACAGCCGTCTAAAACGCTTTCATCGACGCCAAAAGCGAAGTTTTTCGACGACGGATTACATTCAAAGTCAATGCAAAGATGTGAATACACATTGACTTTGAATGTAATCTGTCGTGCGAAAAATTCGTTTCGCATCCGGTGTGAAAGAAGCTGAATACATTTTATATTAAAATGATCGATTTTTCAATTTGTGTGTTAAACGTTAGAAAAATAACTTAAGAAAGATACCATTCCAAGTGAGTTTTTCACAAAAATCCTACCATAGGTGCCTCCAAACTTGATTTTGGAAAAGTGGGTGGTGAAAATCTTTGTGTAATTAGCCCAAAAACAATGAAAAATGCGCCGACAAAAATCTCTTCCAGCGCAGCGCCAGTTGGGGATTCCCCAACATTGTTGGTATCACTGCAAAGCGGGGAATCCCCTCTATTTGATTATTTATGAGATGGCTACGTAGCTTGAAACGTAAACCAATAGGAGATGTCAGAACAAGTTTCCCATCTTCAACATGCCATATCTCGGTCAATTTTTACACAATCTTGACAAACTATACATTGATGGAAAGCATTTATAGTACTCTTTCAGAATGTGCATACATCTCCATATGAAAAAATTTACCCATATGACTGGTTTGTGGTCCAGGGTCACATATATACACACACATGTAGCTACATTGGCGGGTGGCCACTGAGAACTGAGCAATTCATGAGTAATTGTTTGTTTGTCACCCCCAACCAACTTTCAGACAAAGCAAAAATGTCCCGACCAACTTCGGCTCAGTGGGAAAAATGAAAGATGCACGATCTTAAATCTAACATGATTCAGTCTGAGGAAATGCTCCAGTTGTGGCTTTGTCCAATTCATAGATTGTCAGTGGTCCATTTTGAAACGTTTATCTCTGCTGCAGTTGCATTACCGTGCCTTAAGATTCAAAAAGGTGACATAGAATCAAAAACTGTTTGAACCTTGTCTATGTTGAATAATGGTAGTCTACCTGCATTCAAGAACATACGAAAAGTGCTAGACATTCTGAACATCTCCGTTTCATAGAAATTCTCTTTTAAAATGACCGCGGAAAACGGGCGATCTGAACAACGGATACATATGATGTCACATGTATCTCACTGCCCCTCCCCACTCTCATGCCATTTCCTCCTTCAAAATAATTTGCATACATCGTCTTTATGCAATTCCATTGCTTCCAATCCCTCAGTAAAGACAAGCATGAGAATTCCAGAGTCATAATCGATTTCCGTGTCACTAGTGGGGAAATCCACCGTAATGCACATGAAACGGATCAACTTATTGCACAAGGACTTAAATTCCGCAAATGAATTTCTTCAGTGCGCTTTGATTGAATACTTGCTGACTACGGCACAGGAACGTCAATGCGAGAGACTCACTCCGAATGTGTAAGCATATTACGTTTGAAAAAAAAAAAACATTCAAAAATACTTACCATTCTGAAACATTTAAATCCAGCCTTTGCTGGACTGGTTCTTCCTCCAATTCAGTGTCCTCCTCCGATTCGGGCTCAAACATATAAGGCTGAATCACTGAATATGCCATAGCTGCATAAAGTCGGTCTGTCCGTGTTCCGAACCTGGCGAGTGTTTTCCATTTTCCCTACTGCTCTGGGCGACGTTACATTCTTTTGAGTGGCAGCAAAGCCAGCCAATCAGCGTCAAGTGCTTGCATCTCATAATGAGGTTGCCAGTTAAGCCCAAAAGGTCACCAAAAAGGTGCAAAACAACGCATTCTAAATCCACCACCCTAATATAGCTTTTTGAGAGAGGTTTTTAGGAAGCTTCTGAGGCATTACTGACCCAACCAAAATTTTTTGTCTATATGTCACATCACATTCAACCATTCTATGTCACCTTTAATAGACAGGATTGCGAACTGGCTTGCTAACATAGCTATATATCCACTTCAATGTTTCAATGTCCAGGCTACTCAATCTGAGCATTTTTCATAAGTGAGCTGAGATGGTTTGTAGTGGTTAGTGAGGGTTGTGGCAAGTAAAAGAAATTTAAGCAATTTTGATATTCAAGTATGTGATGACCAGGGGCAGAAATACCAGAATGTACAATTTCACCCAAGCCCACGGGCGATGGGGATCCGTTTAAACTCTGTAGTGATATGGTTGCTGAAAGGGAGCAAGAAGGATACACGCAAATGATTTAATGCACTGCTTGTAGATCATCCTTATTGATGTTTTAGAATAATAAACGTGAGCAAAGACGAATAAATCACACTTGTGGGAAGTAACATTCTTAAGATTATTTTATGTTTAATAATTTTGTAAATATTAAGGAGCCTACATTAGATATTTGAATTTTTTATTGAAATTGATTGTGAATTGGCAGCAAATTTTCTGTTAATGTTATGGAAAATATCCTTCCATGAAATTGACTTTGCTGAACATGTGGTCATCAAAGAACGAACCCAAAAATGGGAGAAAAAAGAAAGAGGAAGAAGAGGCGAGGGTAACACTGCTTAAAACAAATTCCTATTTTTGTCTCCTTTTGCAAGGTTCAGCAATAGAACACCTGAGGAAAATCAAACAGCGTTACCTTAGCTAGCCACAATGCTATCTGGCTCACTAACTCGCTAACTAAACGTGGGGACATTATTTTGCATGCAGCTGGTGCATTGTTTTCAGCGTGAACATACCACCTTTGCAAGAAAGTCGGCAACTGGACGTGAGTACCCAAACACTAGGATTATGATGAAGATCAAATGGACACTGAATTTGAGATTTAACTCATTCCCTACGGAAAACTTTTATATAAAGTTGTCGCGTTTGTACGGAATACTTTTCCAGAAAATTACACAATATAAAGTATTTAAGTACAGGTGGCCCATGACCGCGATCGTCAACCGATTTCGCGTTTTCATCAGACTGCGAATGGTCATCCACGCTGCTGGCACCGGCTTACTGTGGGGAATGGTAGAATTTGCCGCGCTGTTGGCAGCAGCTTGCTGTAGGGAATGAGTTAAGAACCAGGCTCAAAGCATGTGTTTAATAAAGAAAATTTTGAATGTTATGCTTTAAACAATTAAGTTGGGATGGTCTGAAAATGCCAAATAATGATTCTTAGTGTTAAAACTGTTATCAAACTTATGTGCAGTGATGTGTGATGTTGGGCTACACAGAAACCCTGCTAAGCATTCCCAAGTCTGATTAGTATGGCCGTTAATAGTATGGCTGGCCTAACAGCGTACTTCATTATAATTAATTATAATTAGCATAATTTCCATATAATTATAGTAACATTTGCTGATAATGTAACATACTATCATGTAATTCAGTCATTTATGAATTGGGAAGAGTATTTCAATTGTTCAATGTATTTGAACACTGGCATAATGGTAAAATATATCACTCTACGTTTTTTAAACCAAAACAATTTCTTTTGATTTAAAATTGAAACTGAAATTCTATAGCAGTCCTTATTTTGCTGGGGACCCCCCCAGAGGCCCTTCAAGGACCTTGATCACTCTTCAATACAGTGATGTAGCCACATGGTATTATTTGTTTAGAAATCAATCAATAAATAGATTAACAATTTTTAAAAAGTCATTAATGACATTAATTTGGTCAGTAACTTCACAGCGCTTTTATGTGTATCCTAAACTAGTTCAAGATCCATGCTCATCATTTCCTGTGTCCTTCACCTATATTTTTAGGTTAAAAAAAAAAATTCCAAAAAAGAGTTCCAAAATTCAATGTGTTGCCATAGTGGTCAGGCTTAATTTTAATATTAAACTTCTCGATGTATGGGCTGACTCTACAGGCAAGTTAACTATTGCCAAAATTGGATGCTCTAACAGGAAAATTGCATGGTCTCAGTATATGCGCTAAATTCATATGATGCAGATTTTCATAAAATGCTGACTACTGCAATGCTGGACCTTACTGAATATGTATTTTTAGTAGGGGGTGACTTCAATGCCATCTGGGATCCATCTATAGACAGATCAGGAGCCATAGAAACAAGAGACCTAAGACAGGCTTCTGCCACCTCTGTGGGCTTGGGCTCTCGAGACAGGAGTAGCTGACCTGTGGCGTGTGCTCAATCCTTCATTGAAAGATTTCTCTTTCTTTACCTCATGACTTAAGGCATTTTCCAGAATAGATTATTTATTTGCTTTCTCCCATCTATTTTATAGTTTTGATGTTTCCTTGCTGCTTATAGCTCGGTCTGATCATAAAGGCATCCCTCTTACTGCTTCACTCAGTAGGCTCTCCTCTTGTACCCCTACGTGGAATGTTAATACAACTTGAGCAATGTTGTAAGCAATTTAAGGAGAAACTCAGAATTTCAGAAGTGTAACGTTGATCTGCTCAAACACTCAAAAAAAAGATATGTTGGATTTACTTAAAAATGTTATGTCAAGTGGTTCCACGTAACTTTGTTAAGTAGGTGTTAATAAAAACTATTGAGTATGATTTACTCAATAGATTTAAGTATATTGTACGACAATAACTTAAGTAACTTCAACTTAATAGGCTTACTTCCTTTTTACAAATGAAGTTTATTTATGGAGTATAGAATATATATTAGAAATATCAGTCTGGCCCTACTGTTACTACCAGGGTCTGAAAAACACACCCAAGTTATGTTTAATGTTAAATAATGTTTAATATTTCCAATAAAACATTTTTGGAGCGCCAACCAACTTTTAGCTCCAACCATGGCAGGGGCTATACCACAAGCAAGGGTTACATGCTTAAAATACCATGAGGTTAACC
The DNA here is from genome assembly GCA_029692085.1 of Gymnothorax javanicus. Lineage (NCBI taxonomy): Eukaryota > Metazoa > Chordata > Actinopteri > Anguilliformes > Muraenidae > Gymnothorax > Gymnothorax javanicus. The sequence continues at coordinate 18,386,924 of CM056202.1, forward strand.
AGAATCTTACCCAGTAGGGCCAACAATGGCTACGAGAGGCAGCTTATACGAACTCAAACTGTTGTGTACACACAACAATTGGGATAAAAATAAAATAAAAACAGTAACATATTACAAAAAGGTTAACAGCCAGTCAAAACCACAGCTCAGGTGAACAGGATGACAAAACCACATATTTCAGCACACTGAATAGCCTCCAGGTCACAACACAGCAGCGGGTTAATGCATTCAATCCATCAGTTTGTTTTTGAGTACCTGGATTTTGGCTGAAAGCCTGTGTGTATCAAGCTCCATCAGGATCTTTTGAATGAATTCAAAAGTGTACCTGAGGTCAGTTGGGTAGCTCAGGTTCAGGTCGTAGATGATTCCAAACAGTAGGGCACAAGCATTGGCGACATCTTTGAGTCCCTGAAGCACCTGCACACCTTCAACTATGATGCCAACATCTTCTGGATCATCTTCAGCATTAGCACCTGGATGTTTAACCACATAGACACCCATGACCGTCTGGTCCATTTCTGGCTGGGTTTCCTCAGGGTTCTCGCTCTAAAAACAAACATAAAAGGGACAAGATTCTTTAATAAAAACTATGTAGCAGGAGAGCTACAGTAGGTCTTGGCTGCACATATTTTTTTTGGGTCATTTCCTATAGTAGCACTCGGGGACCTAGAGCTGTACAACTTTATGTTGAATATGACGGGAGTTCTATGGAAAGCCGAAAGGGTCACAATTCGTCTCCTTTTCCCTGCTGTTTTAAGTTTGAATGTAGACTTACATCACCACCTGCCGTTTATAAACGCCGTTACATCATCAGCTGCCGTTTATAAACACCATTGTAAACGGCAGGCTGCCGTTTTTAAACAAACTTTATTGCTCTGCTCCCATATCCCATGATCCTTTGTGCCAGTGGGAAAACGTAAATAACATAGGAGCAGCCCAAAGACAGCAGCTGGTTAACACACCAAACTGCAATCTAACCCCCGACCTGCGAGAGGCAACAGAGAAAGAAACAGCAAAGGATAATTACGAAGCTCAATAGGAACATTCAAGAGAATGAATGACAGTGGATAGTTAAAAATATATATTTTTCAATTAATCTGTGGTAGTCCTGTGGGACGTTTATGTTGACAAGGAAATGACAGATTTGAACAGGTAATTCACAAATCTAATATGTATGTTTGCAGCGCAAAATTAAACCTCTCCTAGCCATGTTATTCGTCTGATACTGCTAACTTCATGTTTTTGGGAAAAAATAACATTTACAACAATGAGGCATAGTAATAACAGTATAATGCAATAATAAACAAGGCACAGTTTGTAAATTATAAAATCATAATGCAAAGTAAAAATAATGGAAAATTAAACCAGAAAATAAAGGAAAATTAAATAAGGAGAAAAGACAAGTGTACATGATTGTTCTAGGGGTCATTAAATATGTTCAGTTCTTCATAAACTCTGAGGAGACACTTGGTATGTTTCCCTTGCATTCGTTTAAGGGACTGAGATGATTGTCCACAAGGTCCCTTTTAAAGACTGAGAAGAGGGGATTTATTTTCCTCCTTTTGGATGCAGGGATGAAAATTTTTGCCAGGATATAAGTACAAGGTTGCTTAATATCAAGTCACTCTTAATGTCCTTCAGGTTAGTATCAAACGCAATATTATCTCTTGTGAGAGGGGTATGTCGTGGGATTTTGGTTGATAGCCAGTCTTGCAAGTCCTCCCAAAATGTCACAGAATACTTTGTGTTCTAAAACTTGCATATAACATGTTTCACATCTGAGGTTTCCAAGATACTTTATCTATACACTCAGTAATAAAAGGATGTTTCTATTTGTTTTTTCTCTGCTTAGTTGCATAATCATCTTTTTTCTTAAAGTAGATTATTATGCAATGTTTCCTTGATGGAATTGGACAAAACAAATAAAAATTATAAAGAGAAATACATTTTGGGAGAAAATGTAAAAATGAAAAGACCCTAATGAAAAGACCCTATCAAGGAAAAAAAATCCTATAACAACTGGTATTGAATAGGTTCTTTAAAGTGTACAAATCATATACTCTATGATATTTGTAGGCACAGTGAATGTGGAGGTAAAAGTCTGCGCCTCCCCTTCGTCATAGAGGCATTACATCTTGGCAAGTCAGTTACAAAATGTGATGACAGAACACCCAGTAAACACCCAGTTGTCTCTGAACTAACCTGTCATTAGGCTTAAATTCTGTGAATCATGCCCTGTCTATGTACTACTGTTTGTCTCCTTTTGTTTGCTTCTTTCACTGTTTGTCTCATTCATTTGTTCTCCCTCCTCCTCCTCAGTGTCATACCCCCGCTACTTGAAAGATTATACAGTGTGACAACATTTGGCAGTTCCACATCATATCCTTCAATTAACCAAATCCAATGCCCACAGCATTAAAATTTGTTAGCTGGAATGTGCGTGGCATTAACTCACCGGCAAAAAGAGCTAAAATCATGAATCATTTAAAAAAATTAAAAGGCAGATATATGTCTACTACAGGAAACCAAATTATCAGACAATGAACACAATAAACTAAAAACACAACATTTTTCAACCAAATATTTTCTCTCCACATACAGCTCCAAAAAAAGAGGAGTCTCAGTTCTCATCCACAAAGATACACCCATTTATTCACAACACACAATAATCTGACCCAGAAGGATTTATATCATTATCAATGGAACAATTAATAGCATCAATATTACAATCACAAGATGCATCCAAACAGATGATCCAGCATCACCATAGCTTCTTTAAATCACTACAGGATCAACATCAATCATAATCATAGGTGGAGACCTCAACACAGTAATCAACCCAACAATAGACAGCCACTATACACATCACGCCAAAAACCTGGCATTCAACACAAATTATCAAACAATATATGACAGATATTGGTTTTGGGCGTATAGTTGAGGCCACAAACCCCCATCCAGGAATACACCTACTTTTCCTCAGTCCATAACTCCTTTTCAAGAATCGACTACTTTCTAAAGCAACTCTTCATTGGCAGATATCTCTAACCCCACCATCCACCCAATCATCATATCCGAATTATGCTCCCACTAGCCTAGACTGCACAATAAAATGGAAACAAAAGGAGCCCCAAGATGGCGATTTAACACATCAAATACTTCAAGATAGCTAATTTGGATTTATATTTCGTGCAATGGATGAACATGGTCCATGGAAACAAATGACAAGATATACTCACCAACTCTCATTTGGGAAACAGCCAAAGGTAGTATTAAGAGGAAAATTATTTTACACTCAACATTTAAAAGAAGAACTGTGAAACAGAAAAAAATTGAAAACAAATTAAAACAACTATACAACTCATATGCAACTAATCCCATAAAATGATACTTACAGAAATTAGAAACACCAAAAAATAAATTGACAACATCATTCATAAAAAGACACAATTCATGCTACATAGGCCTGGATATACACAGTTTGAACACGTGACAATCTAAAAGATGAAGCCAACTTAACTCAAACACAACAAAGAAAAATCGCTTATCACAAACTATTACAGACTAACAGGAAACATCACCAGTGACCCACAAAACCATAAATAAATACATTCAGACAATAATGACATGCTCATATAGCAATAATAGTGAAGAAAAGGATCCAAACAAAACAGATAAACTCTTTCTAAATAACCTCAAACTACCATCACACAAAAGAACAAGTAGACATTTTAGATTTTACTCTCATCTGCAGAATATGAAAAAAGCACTACAGATCATGATAAATAACAGCACCTGGACCTCGATGGATAAATTCTATTGAATTTTATAGACATTTTTAAAACAGTATCAACACTTTTGTTAGAATGGCAGAGATGAAATTACATAATCAATCAATCTATATCATGAACACAGCACTAATTTCTGCATACTCAAAACCAAACAAAGACCCAACTCTCTTGCCCTCGCTTACAGGCCCCATTTTCACCATTAACACGGATATCAAAATAATCAGCAAAGTTAATTAACAACTGAATTCGAACGCAATGGTCCCATCTCATTCACCCAGATCAAACAGATTCATTAAAAGGAAGATATTCATCAAACAAACGACGTCAGTCATATTCAATCTTATCCACTTTTCTCAACAAACACAAACAGTCATTCTTCTTGGGATGGAAAAAGCATTCATCAAGATAAACTGGTCATTTCTCATAAAACACTGGTAATTTTGGATTTGGATAGTCATTTATTCCAGTGGATAACAACACTCTACAACCAACCAAAAGTAGCAGTTATTACAAAACAACTCCATTCACCACACTTCACACAGGCAATTAGATAAGATATTTCACTATCACCATCATACTTTGTTGAATTAATAGCGCCGCAATCCGCCAAAAATAACAATATTACGGTATCCATACTAAAAACATAACTCATAAAATCAGTTTATACGCAGATGACATACTCCTGTTCATACAAAATCCCAATAATTCAATCAAAGAACTTATCAAAATCATCAATTCATACTCCAGCATCTCAGACTACACAGTAAACTGGAATAAATCAACCATCCTCACAATAAATGCAGATACATCCCTTACTACACCACACATACCCCAATTACCACCTACTACTGGCAACATCACATATTTAGGCATAAAATTCACCGCCATTGCCTGGAGTTGTCACCTGAATTTCACACCACTTTTAAAAACAATACAAGATGACCTAAACCGATGGATGACACTACCAATCTCAATTATAGGATGCATTGCCACAATAGAAATGATGATACTGCCAAAACTCACTTACCTATTCACAATGATCCCCATCCAACCTACATCAAAATGGTTTAACACACTGGACACAACAATAACATCATTCTACTGGAAAAACAAAAAGCCCAGGATAAAACTAACCACACTACAACAGTCAAAAATACAAGGAGGCCTAGAAGCACCAAATTTCCATCATTACTACTTAGCCAATCAGTTACAGTACCTTACCAAATGGATCCATTCAGCCCATCACTATCACCCCTGGTTAGACATAGAACAGACAGACTGCCAAGACATATCAATCAAAGACCTTCCATTTATCTGTACTACAATCAGAAAACACAACTGTTTCAAAAACCCCGCAATCGCAGCAACTCTGACAGCTTGATGGAAAATCAATAAAATAAGAAACACAACATTCTCACCCACGACTCAAACACCCATATGGAACATCCAGACTTCATCATAACAAATCCCTAATAGGAGCCAAATGGAAAGAAAAAAGGAATCACACCTCCAGCACATTCACAATAACACTTTACTAACATTCCAACAGCTGTCTGAAACGTATGCACATCGACAAGAAACAATTCCTTCAATATATCCAACTCAAAGAATCAATAAAAGCAAAAATAAATATCACAAACATCCACCTAGAACATCCACCACTACATAAGTGTTAATCAATAAAATAACACAGTCAAAGAAAAAAACTACTCGCAAAGCTATATAAACTCATATCCTCCAACAACGACCCACATCACATACCAATAAACAAATGGGAACGAGACCTCATCATCCACACCAACAGTCAATTCTGGAACACAGTCTGCAACAACATATTCTCCATGTCTAGCAACACCCGGGGCATTCAGTTAATACAGTATAAAATCATCCATAGAACACACCTCACACAGCACAAGATGCACATCATGGGACTCAGACACAGAGATTTGCACTCACTGCACACTCAACACTACTGAAGACCACCTGCACGCACTCTGGCTCTGCCCACCAATTCACAACTTCTGGAAACAAATAACCACCACCCTATCCCGATTCCTTGACCACAATATCCCACTATCCCCCACCGTCTGCATACTTGGAAATTTAGAAGAACTCAACACTAACTCAAAACAAATCACAATCCCTGCTTTCAGGCCCTAACTATCGCCAAGAAAACAATACTGCTCAACTGGAAAAACAGAAAAAACATCACAACAACACAATGGTTAGATCTCTAAACACAACACATATCAATGGAACAACAGTCAGCAACCCACAAGAATCAATTACAAGAATTTAACAACATCTACTCCACAACTCTCACTGCCATCTCGATGCCGGTGAGTTGATGCCACAGCATAGATATACAAAGGCTTGTTCACGGAGAGGAGAAGGGATGAAAAAAAGAAAAAAAAAACTTGGGGAATTTGAATCTGGAAATCTGTATAAATCCTTAAGGAAACTTATATAACAAACACATCATGAAATAACTGCCAAAATACAACTCTGCTTCATTTCGGATCATTTGGTTGTAAATAATTGTTTTGCCTTGTTTCTTTTTTTTCCATTGTCTTCGGGTTTTATCTCTCTATTTTATTATAATTATTACTATTACTATTGTTATTATTTATTTGCTTTTCTCCTTTTCCTTCCTTTGTGTCTCTTTTTTGTTTGTTTTATTTTTCTTCTTTCTATTCCTTTTGTTGATCTGTCTTTGTCTAATTTTATTGTATGTATGTTACTTTGTAAATCAACACCACAACTCGCTACCTATTTATTTGTCTGGTCACATATTTGTTTGTATGCACTTATTGGTGAATTAAAAAAAAAAAAATGTGATGGACACATTGTTGAAAGCATATTTAGCCCTATATTAAATGTTCACATCAATGAAAATATCGGTTTAAAACAACCGATACACTTACGCTATACTCCTTCACTAGCTTATCAGGGTCTTCATTGAGATACACAGCTAGAGCTTGGAGGCAGCAAGCTCTCCTTGTTGCGATGGAGTCCTTCTGCAACACACAACAGGAAAAATACTGTATAAACACATCACTGACATTTACAAGAATTCCAGAGAGAACTATTGTTTATACAACAGATCCCCAGTTTCAGTCTACTGATCTCATTATTGTTATACTGTAAAAAATACCTTGCCTTTGTGCCTTTATAATATATCTTTGTCACAAGAATCTGAAAGCCACATTTTGACATATCATAGCAAAAAGTGTGTTTACACAGAATATTGGTCAATATGTTGGTATCAGATTTTATTTTGCTCCCTACTATCAATATTTGCCCCAAAAATTCAGTAACAGCCAGGCCCTAAAAAAATAAAAATAAATTTGTTTTTACAATGTTTCATGAAATGTGGTAATCAAATACTTGTGACAAAGATATGCAACACTGGCAGGATATTTTTTACACTTTAACAATAATGACAGTGCACGTAAAAGTTCACTTGGAATTTGATAATTATAAACAACTATATAATAAAACGGATCAAATGTACATAAAATGCTGTTAATACACCTTTACAAAATAATTACAACAAGGCAACTGTGTAGAGAAAGCAAGCTACTGCATCTTTTCCAGCATTATATTTTGTAGCAAAAAGAAAAATATATATATATATATACTGTAGGCCTAGACCTATATAAACTGATATGTCTGTGATAAGTCAATATTGGCTGTACATCAATATTGGTCAATATCAGTGTCGCCCTACCGTTACTACCAGGGTCTGCAAAGACACATGCAAAGCATCAAATGCGGTTTTTCATTTGGCGTGTAAGTTTCAGAACAGGGTTCAACAGTGCAACAACTTCATTCCTATTGGCGACTAAAAATAGATCTGTATGAGCTGTAAAATGTTTTAGGAGGCAGGGGCACAAAAGCATATAAAACCTGTATAAAGTTAATAAGGAAGCAATAAGTCAGACATTAGATGTTAACAGGTCCAGCCTAGATGCAGAGGTCACTCACACATTCATAAAATCAGTTAGCTACAGGTGCACATGCAGACTTGCAGCTTTGCAACAAGGGCAGAGCAAGTTTGTGTGGGATGCAGCAGTTGGCTTCTGAGTGTTTCGCGAATTGTGTTACTGTAAGGGGGGTGGTGGATTACAATGCAAAGTATCCACAGCAACTGAGGTATCCATTACTATGCAAGTAATTATACACACACCTGGTCAATGACAGCCATAATGTTTCTGATGTTGCGTCCCGCTGTTCCTCCTTTCTTACGGAACACACTGGATAACTTGTCCATGTAGTGGTCCAGCTGCGACATGAACTTTGGGATGAGTGGGGTGGTGGTAATGCGCGTGAACTCAGCACTTACCTAGGCACGTGTTTCAACAAGACAAAAACACAAAGTACAGAGGACGGTTAACACATTTTTAAGTCAGCCAAAATAATATAAAACAGGTTAAGTTACTTTACAGAATCAAGCTTTAAAGTTGAGTCTGATCTGGGGGATAAGGACAAAATCAAATGTCAATATTTTTGACCAATTACTAGAAATATTGATGTTATGATATTAAATTATGATATTATATAATTATAATATTAAAACCATTTTTGATCGATAACCATCAGAACAGCTAGAACTATTCAGTACATGAAGCCAAGATAATATACTTAGGAAATTCAAATTCAAGACTTGCCTCATGTTCCAAAAAAAGAGCCGGCCATCTACTTTTGAATTCTGCAATGAAGGGCATGTCTTGAACCACCTCATTCCGCCGATGAGCAAAGGTTTTCTCCATTTTCTGCTTTATCACCTGATAGTTGTGCCTTTTCTTGACCTCAGATAGCAGTTCAAGTCGCTCCTTCTCAAGACTCTCTTTGTCTTCTCCAGCTGGGAAATCAGGAAGGAAATTGACTTCAGCTCTTTTGGGTTTCTTCACTTGGTTAGGACTATTGGATGTACCACGCTTTCTGTTTTTCATGGAGTTGATGCTCAGTTCTGGGCATCCCATACTCCTAAGCCTAGTACGATAGTTGCCCATTTTGTATTTCAAGCTGATTTTCCAACCGTAGAATCCAGTAACAGAACCCTGTTCCTTTAAGCATGGATGTTTTATGATCAAAGCTTCTGCAACATCATCAAACTGTGCACTTGAAGGGTATGGTGTGTAGTGGATTATTTCAGAAGCCAAGGCATCCAAAATGTCCGACTTGAGTTTGGGACTTGGGCTCAGGCGCTTGCCTTCAGCAAGGAATTCCTGGTTTGCCTTCGACAGCTGCATCTCTACTTCATAGGTGAATGAAGGAATGGGGAAGCTGCGTGGCCAGCCTTTAAGTCTTAGTGACGAGGCTGAGTTGGATGACTCAGAGGATGAGAGTATATCAGTGTCTGCAGGGGAGTTATCAAGGCCATAAAAAGGTGCATCTGAAGTATAGCTGGCTGACTGTGTTGACTGCTCACTTGGCATAATCACTTTTACTGTTCCTTTGTCTTGGATATCTGCTGTTGAAGTCAGGTTCATAAACTGGTCAAAATCATTGTCCATGTACTGCAGTCTGAACTCTCCTTCAACTCCACACAGTTTTTGAATCTCAAGTTTAAGACTGTCCACAGAGTCTGGTATTCCAGAAGGCAAAGTGAGCTTCACACAATTATCTTCTCCTAGGACAATCCGAAGCTTTGCTGGAGTAGACATCGTATCTACTGTCACATCTGACTCTTACTCTGAAAGAGTGAATATTAGTTTAAAACAGAGCAGAGCACTACTATTAACAGGTCTCTTGACATCTTTACCTTCTAGGCCAAGTCATGAAAAACACACAACACTTAAAATGTTTAAATGATACAGAAGTTTAGTTTCAGCATTGACTACTTAATTTTCATAATAAAGCTGTTTGAATGAGTAGATCTGCTTCACTGGATCCGATTTCCAGATCTTCTGGTTCACTAGATTTACTTTCTCATTCAGGTTTATTATGAAAACTAAGCGATAAACACTGAAGACAGATTAGACCACATAATCCTTATTTAATTCTTTGAATAATGTTTGGAACTTGTTCATATTTACTTATAATGATTGAGTCATTTTATGAATGCAAAATTGCAATATGCATAAATGAACAGGTGAAAAACAGGAGATCAGCATTCCAAAGGCAAGAATCTGGGGAGCTACCGATGAACCTGAGTGGCAGAATGCAGATTTTTATAGAGTTCTGTAACGTATATAGTGAAGTATTTTATTACACTTGCATATCAATTTAAATGTAGTCTAATATTGTCAACCATACTCTCTTCCCATTCAGTGCTTTTTAATTCAGTCCTCAAGGAACCCTCATCTTTAAAAAGTTTTGTTTCGGCCCTTGGTTTATTTTGCACAACTAATCAACCAAGGGCCACCCACTTTCATTAAACACCCTGATCAGGTAAATATTTTTCAACCAATCAGAATGAAACCCTTGATTGAATCAGGTGTGCAGGAGAAGAGCTGGAAGAAAACCTTGCATGACAGATGGTACTTAGACTGGATTGAGAACCACTGAACGTGGAAGAGATGATGTTTGATACCATTTTCTCCTCTGTATGTCCATTGGTATCTAGTATTTTGCATTGCTTAGAGTAAAGGCTTAAACTCTGTGGTTGGAAGGTAGCCTACCTCTGTCAAAGTCAAAGAATAATCCTTGCAATTAAGTCGGATTATACAGTACAGGTTCATCCCAAAAAATTAGAATATCGTGGAAAAGTAAAAAAAAAGAAGATAATTTCATGATGTCTGAAAATATTTTTTTTTCACTTCCTGTATTCTTACAGAAAATGTGAACTTTTCCATATTTTAATTCTATTAGATGCACCTCTAGTCCCTGCCAGCCCTCTAACTTCTCCTAAACTACTGTCCTTGTCTTTTTTTCATTCAAAATGTAATAAAATTTAATGCAAATACAAACAATACACTGTGTAAATAGGACAGCTTATAAGATGTGAGGATTATTTTTTCACTTTCACAGAGGTATACTACTGCCACCTATAAACTTAAGAGTCTTTACCAAGCTAAACAAAATGCTAACAGGTACCAAATGAACCAGCAGATGTACAGAGGAGAAAATGGTTTTGAACATAGGGCTGGGCAATATACCGATACAATATCGATCTCGTGATATGACACTAGATATCGTCTGAGATTTTGGATATCGTAATACCGTGATACGGCATAAGTGTTGTCTTTTCCTGGTTTTAAAGGCTGCATTACAGTAAATTGATGTAATTTTCTGAACTTACCAGACTGTTCTATTATTTGCCTTTACCTACTTAGTCATTATATCCACATTACTGATACAATATTATCGCAATATCGACAGAGGTATTTGGTCAGATATATTGTGATATTTGATTTTGTCTATATCACCTAGCCCTAATTGAACATCTTGTCTCAGTCTGGGTAAGTCAGAAAAAAAACTCCATTTTGCCCAAAATGTCCAAGTATTCCTTTAATATTACCTGAGGAATGTATGTATCTTTTCAAAGTAACCATCCGTAGAGTGCCAACTTTGTAATCACAGAGGGGGTAACGATCCACAAGTTGACTCAGTTCAATCACAGAAACATCCCTTGGAGAAGGTTCCAGCTCGAACGATCTGTAGTGTTCTCTGTACCATGAGCTTAATTTTTTTACTATGAAGGCAAGTCCATCTTTCAAAACACACATCTGCACAATTTCGGCAAAGTTTGGCAGTCCACCAACAAATCCGTGCACTATTATCATGCCACTTCTGAAGTTGATGCCATCAACAGATACATTGTGTGCAAGATTAACAACAGTAAGATCAGGGTACTTCTGACTGAGGCTAATTGCTACCTCCTCTCTCAGGACATCAAGAGGGACTGTTGAGACTTGTTCAACCTTCAGATTGTTTTTTTCACAGCTTGATGAAAAAATACTATGGCTAATCATGAGCTGATGTTTAGTGGCCAGAGACAGTGTTATGTTTCTAAAACAGTTTGTATGCCTCACAACTTCTTTAAAATAACTGTGCTTGGATTCAAACCTCAAAGTCCAGAAAGAAACAAGTGGACCAAAGCGAAGGATCAATGCTGGATAATGTTCCAGGTAGTGGTGCTTTGGTCGCAGTTTTCTTTCTGGGAAAAGTGTGCAATACCTGTATCTGTGTTCTGATATTTTACTCTCCAAGTATGCAATTGATTCATTGGTATGTACAGGGCAAACAACCAGATCGACAATATCCTTCAAATCTAATATTATCTGCCAAGCTGGTTCATCCTCTGGAATTAGTTCTCCAACAATCAGTGCTATTAGTCTTAATAAACACCAATTCTCATGCGAGTTGCCACCAATGGTTTTTTTACTTTGGAAAGCACATGGTAATAAATGAGGACGATTCGTTTTATCTCCCCACTTGTATGGGAAAGCCTGAATCAGTTCATTTAAACGATCAAAAGTGAAGTACTTCTTGGCTATCAGCAATCCAAAACATTCAGCAAGTTCAATGGGTACTATCCCCTCAAAAAGGTCATGAGCAAGATCTGGGGGAAAACCTGCTGTAACCTTAAAGAATGAAAGGCTCTCAGCTAAAACACATGCGGTTTTGACTCCATAACAGGGTTGCTTGTGTTCATGTGCACTTGCTACATGTGCATGATGTAGCTCTTCAGTTCTGAGACTGAAGCCACCCTCTCTGACCTCCTTTGACTGAATTTCACTGCGTGTAGCAGTACAAAACCGACAGACAAAATCTCCAGAGAAACTCTCCACCAATCCAGCTAATCCGTGAGCGCCAAGGTTATCAGCCACTACACACTGAATAGTACCTTTTATGGATGTTCCTAGATGATCAATGAAAACCCCCTGTTGTTCTAATGTGGCAAGATCAAGCAGAAAAGGCTCAAATATTTTTTTATATCCAAATGTCTTCACATCTTCAGTTTTACAAAGCAATGCAAGATAAATTGAGTTCAGTGATGACTGACAAACTGTTTGCAAGTTCCCTAAAATCCAATAAACCCCACAAAGTTTATGCTTCTTGCGTGAAGTCCCTAAAGGATTACAAATTTCAAAGTCATCTATGTAAAGGCACAACGAGAGTCTTAGTTCCTCACCTGAGAGAAACTCATTATTTTTAAAGTGACTACCATCTTGATAACACCTATACTCCCCATTTACAGAATGCTGGTCTGTATGACTATCAACAACTTTACTGAGTATATTTTTTTGGTTGAGTAATTGCTGTAAGGCTTTCAGAACAGGAACATACTGGAAAGTTCGTTTTGTTCTTGACTCAAGTACGTACTCTACTGGATCAACAACTTCAAAATTTTCTTTGTAATACTTGCTACGTTTATGAGCAGTAGCTAGTGGGCCATCCTTTGCTATAGCTTTTAACAAAGGATTACATGAAGATAATGCAGTGGTCAATTCTTTAATCACAATCTGGTCCACACAGATATTGTGATTCCTTAAGGTTTCTAGAATGACTTCATTTGTTATGGGCACAGAAGCAGATCCGAGCAAATAATGCAATTCAGCAAGCAGTTCATCTATTGCTGTGCGAGGCACATGGAAGTAGTTTTCTAGTTTTAGTATGAGAGATCCTAATTTCAGTTCTAATGTCTTAGATAAATCTTGTTCTTTTGTTTCAGGTTCTATATCACTATCACAATCAACACTACACTCAACAGTATGGGCTGAGTTATCAATGTCACCATCTGCTGAATCTTCTCCTTCATTTGTTTTTACAATACCTACTTTAAAATCTTCAAGAGAATATGGAGTGTGTTTTCTATTTCTGTGGGACTTGAAAGTACCATAAACATTTGTCTGGAAAGAGCAGCCCTGAAACACACAATTTACTGTTTCATTGCTCTTGAGATGGTTATTGATGTGACAAAATACTCTTTGTGCTGATGCTATGTTAGTGCTTGTACACAACTGACAGTTAAATGTAGCTGTAGTAACACATTTTTGAAAGTTTCGATTTGCATGTGACCTGCTTAAATGACTATGAAGAGCGTTCCATGTTTTGAAAACACACGGGCAATCAGAATAAGTGCACGGGTAAGGGTGTCTGCGGCCAAAGTTGAAATGAGCTAACCTGTAGTGTTTTAGAAGATGGAATCTTGTTGATACAGTTGTCCCACACTCCTTACAAGACCACATTCATATCTGTAAAAAAAAGAAAGTGAGATTAGAGTAAATACATTAAAGACTGTGCTATTCAGAGAAAACAGTGCTTCCCCTTCAACTGCCATGCCATGCCTCCGCTACTTTTGCAACCCACTGCCCCTTCAGTAAAAATATAACCTAAAAATATAACCTATAATTCATAGGAGTGTAACGATACATCGATATGGATCGATATATCGATTCAGTGATCAATGATTCAATAATAAAGATGCAAAGTGAAAATATCGATCCATATCATCATCCAGATACACCTTTATTTTGAAATTGACCAGCTTTTTTCCACAAAAACTGAACTATAATTCTAAAAGAGCGATGAGTATAACAGGTCTATTTTATTCTTTTTTAAAAAAGAATAAATAACTTTTCATTTAAATGCAGGCAAAATAATAAATTAATGGAATACTGTAGTACTTGCCCAAATCAGTGTGAATTACATTTGTTACAAATAATTTACAGCATAATCTCCTTGTGAGAAAATCTACAGACAAATACTGCATGTTTGCACTTAAAGTTGTGTTAATTAAAATACTATACTGAATGCACCTGATAATATATACAAGCCCCTGACCAAGATTTGAATCCTGACCGGTGCCAAGGCAGTGAATGCATTCAGCTCCGTGTCTTGTCAAAAGCACCACGTTGTTTTAGTCAAGCTCTCTAACTCTGCTGACTTCAAATGTGACTAGGGATGTTCCTAACGACTAATTTACCCGTCGGTTAAACGGAAAACAGTCCGACTTGTCTGTAGCGGAAAACACTCCGAGAACAAATCAAAACACTCAGAAAACACGATATTATAAGCTAGTGACTTAGCAGCAGTGATGTGATTTCCCAAAACTGAAAACCATACATAGCAACACAAAACTGCTTTGTTAGCTCAATCATGTTGTAACTAAGATATCCGCTGGAAAAATATTTTTTTTATGGATCGATTAATGAGTTATTAACTACTCCACTGCGCAGGTGTTTTACATCCGAGCATTTGTGAGCGGGTGCTGTGAGGGGGTGCTGCCAGCTGGCTGCATAACATCTTACCAAAAAAACGAAAAAAAACAATTTAACCAACTAGTATTTCTGGTGACGACTAGCAATGTTAGTAACGTTTAAACGACTAGTCGGTTCATCTCTCCGACGGTGCAGAGACGCACGCCAACCGTCCCCACGGGGAGCGCGCAGCGAGTCCACAGCCCTGGGAAGCGGTGAGGTGCGGCCGGAGGATGCTGTGAAGCTCGCAGCCACACCCAAGTCTCTCCAAGCCGACCTAAACGTCGCGGAGGAAATGCAACGGGCGAAACATATAGGCTGCGTCGGCTGAATTGTGTCATATTTTATTCGCACATGTGCCCCTAACTACATTTTACACGCAGACTATGTTATTTTTAATGCAATGCAAGTGAAATGCTAGCACTAGGAGCCCTCAGTAATTAGCTAGTCATCACATCACAAGTTTTTACTTGAAATGAGATTATAATTTCAGTCCTCAACTACAACATACTTGATACAAATTACTTAATACTAATTGTTTTATGAAATA
Source organism: Gymnothorax javanicus (assembly GCA_029692085.1). Classification (NCBI taxonomy): domain Eukaryota; kingdom Metazoa; phylum Chordata; class Actinopteri; order Anguilliformes; family Muraenidae; genus Gymnothorax; species Gymnothorax javanicus. The sequence goes on from CM056202.1 coordinate 18,402,415, forward strand.
ATGACAGTTAAAATACATGTACTTACCACGATTTCGAGGATGGCGTTTATTTGATCCAATGTGCTTCTGTCCATGTCCTTAAAAGATAATATGCCGGCGGGCAGTAACGTTTATCTCACGTGATCTTTGAATGAGCGGGATGTACGGTGTTCCGAAGGACAAGCCATTTTAATGTTTTGCATAAGTTTTAAATAACAGAGCTATGTTGTGAAACTATCACAGCTAAGTAAAACTGATACATTGCACATTTTTACTTTCAAACAACACAACCAACTCGAAAGTAAATATGAAAAAACTCACAATTTTAAGTAATTTAAATACACGTTTTAAAGCCAATAGTGAAATTTTTTTGAGGAAGACCCTAGAATATTGTAAGACTCTGTAATGGGGTGTATTATAAGCTTCACCAGGTGATTTGCATCAAATTTACGGAAAGAACAGTTGTCTAAATTGGTGGATTTAGAATCCTTTTATGCCGCTCTTCTTTCTTCCATTTAAACCATTTACACTGAACAGGTAGATCTATACCAAAAGTGGTTAGAAAATAAATTCAATTCAACATTACTATTTCCATAGTTTTAGGTCCAACAACTTGCTGGCCATGAAAATACGCGCCAATGAGCAATTTGCTGATACCCCATCAATGGGAACCCAACAAGGGGAGGTAAGCACTGACCCAAAAAAGATTAATAAAACTTTCAGCCTTCACCTGATTTGTATAGGTCAGAGGTAACCCCAGATCCTTATCGGAGGATTTTCTGAGCTGAGTAAATTTACCACGCTTATAACAGAAGCGATGTTAAATGACGGCTGCCCTTTTATTTCAGATGAAACTGAAGGAGGCATCTGATATGCAGAAGGCGAAGGCACTAGGACGAGACGGCATTCCTGGGGAAGTATACATTACCTTCTGGGACCTTTTGGACCCCTTACTACTATCTATGATTCACTGTTCAATGAAGCAGGGTAGACTTAACAGGGATGTTAATACAGCCCTGGTCTCTTTCATACTAAAAAAAGATAAAAATCCGATCGACTGTGGCAGTTTCAGACATTTAAATCTACTCTGTGCAGATCTAAAAATTTATGGTTTTACCATGATTAAGCAGAATTATATGACGCCTTTAAATTCATTGTTACCAAGCTTGCTCTTGCAGAGGACCCCTGCCCCATGATAATCTCAGACTTTACTGCACATATACATTATCTCTTGTAAAGATGACAAAATGGCTTACTACCATCATGTCTTTTTGGATGCCATGAGTTGACAGGTTGGTGTGGTTGTACCTAAGGGCTGTTTTTCAGAAGAGGACGAGAGGAGGGCTTATTCATTTGATTAAAGTTCTCTACGCAGGGCCATCTAAGCGGTCATGACGGGAAGATTTGCTCATCACTTTTGTCTCTAAGAAATAGTTTTACCAAAAGAAAACGCTGTTGCAAATCTAAAATTGTCAGATGTCTACCCTTTTCAAAGAAGCAGCAATATGTCAATTGAAAATCATTGAAAACTCTGGGATTGTTGCAAGTCAAAGTGATTTTTTTGAGTTTATTTCTAGAAAATGTATCAAATCAAAGGTTAGGTGCAAATATGAGTGTGTGGCAAGTTTTCGATTTTGTGTTGGGCGGTTATCTGAAAAACATCTGACAAATTTGTTACAGCTAAGCATTTTCTTTGGGAGTGCCTGGAGGTCATCCTGACAGGGTTGCCCCTAGGCTCTTGACTCCTTTTCACTCACAAGGTATTGTCTCAATAATAAGACAATCACAACATTTCTCCTATATTTATCCGAAGCATGCTTCATCATATAGCTCTTACAGATTAGGACAGAAATTAAAGGAAAAGAATACCCTTTTTTCTGCTCTTACCAAAAAAGTATGTTCTTCTGGTTGCATAAATATTATTGCAAATTTTTGTGATTTTATGTACCGAGTAATCAAACCTTTTGAAACACAAGGAACAGTGCTATGACTCCGGAGATGGGTTCGAAATCATCATGATCGCTGACTGAGTTCAAAGCTACTCGGACTCTCGACTCTCGGGGTTTGTAGGATTCAAGGATCTGGGTCCGAGACCGCACGAAGTTCTTCAAAATGCACATTTTGGCGCAATTTGAATGGAAAAAATACTGTAAAAAAATTACAAATCGCGATTGACCTCAAACTTAGCCAAGTACCGTAGTACTGTGCACTCCTGCAGTTACAGTTACCAACATTATATAAAGAAGCTTCCACGCATGCAGGCAAGACTGTCGGAGTGTCGGTCACGTAGGTTATTCTGGTCAATTACCACAATCTTGAAGCTAGCACAGGATTGACCGGGAAACAGCACGTTGTTGAAAAGCCATTGATTTTGTAGTTGACCAGAAATATGATCAAAAGTAGTTAATGGCGATTGACCAGGAGATCATCGTGTTGACCAACTGCTGTATCCAACGATCTCATTTTGGAGCCCAAGCACCTGTGTAAGCACAATAATCTAAAAATGAATTGTTCAAAAACAGGTATTCCGGGCGACATTATTCACAGGCTCTAAAGTTATTACAGTAGCTAATCATGCTCTGGGGTATTGGAGACTCTACCACAAATTATAGGCTGTTCGTATATATAAACCTTAGCTTCCTATCCTACACATGGTAGACAGCTCGTATTGACTTCGCCAGAATAGCTGGCTAACCTCGGTTTATTTTTCAGTATCAAGTAATAAAACACAAAGTAAGCAGATGTAGGGAAGATGGCTGAATGTTAACAATGGAGTAAAATGGAGTGATAGCTACTGTATTTTTTAAGAAGCACATTCAACAATATGCCAAGACTTTTTACCAATTAGCTTGGCATTAGCTAACACTGTGACAGTAGGGCTAAATTAGATAACGCTTAGCAGTTTACGGGAAACAGCATTATCGCAAATTCAGTGTAGGCAGGCTACAACTCTCTGTCAAACTATTTATTAGCGATGAAATTGTACCAATTTCTTTGAGATTAGCCATTCCAGAGCCTGGCTCCAGTCAAACTGTACTTGTAAGTAGCTAAGTTTACATGGCGCAAAGCAGTTTACGCTGCTGAAGTGGTTATTGCAACAAAAAGGCAACGTTGCCGTGCATGAATGAAAAATTACCTAGGAATGATTGCTCAAGATAGCGTATTTGACCTAGCTACGATGAGCACGAGCCACGTAAGGCAATGCAAGCTATTGTCATCCTGTCTGAAATAAATAAAAAATGGCCCACCTGGTTGAGATTAAATGACAGAAATGCCATGGTACAGTACAAATATCATGCCACCGTATCCATAATACAATTTTGTAATGGCCTGAACAAACGCAATGTGGGGCTTAATGAAAAGTCAGCGACCACGGCGGGCCAAATTTAAACTGAAAACCCGCCTTACCTTTTTGTGAGTTTGACTGTTTTTTATTACTGGGCTGTTACCTCAGCACTGCCACAGGCTGAGTCAAGCCTAAATGCGCCACATTGATGCAGTAATTTGTGCAAAATGAGCCCCAACCGATTTTTGAGTGCATGCATAAACATAATTTTCAGAGGGCCAACATTGCTGTATTAAAAAACCTTTCTTTAATTGGTGTTATGTAATATTCTAATTGTTGAAATCAATTTGGGGTTTTCATAAGCTGTAAGTCATAATCATCAGGTTTAAAACAAATGAAGTCTTGAAATATTTCTCTTTGTGTCTAATGAATCTATGATATATGACGGTTTCACTTTTTAACTGAATTACTGAGAAAAAAAATAACTTTTTCTTGACATTCTAATTCTCTGGCCTGCACCTGTATAACCCATCATTTTAACATAGATAATAACACTAACCGATAGGTGGGGCGCAGGGGTCGTGTTCTCACTTCCTCTTTGTGAGTTAGTTGGCCTTTGTTTTTCACGTGAGCTTCTGGGGAACTCAGAATAATAGCCCTCTAATGCGCATAATCAACTGAAATCGGCCAGTTGAGCCTTCGCCAGACTTCAATTGACAAAATGAATGCAAACATAAATAATTTAAATTCATCCATTCTAGTTGGGTCTGTTTTCTGTTTATTTGTTTTTCAATTAGTATGGATTTCTTGTGAAAAAATGCAACCAAAAAGAAAGACAAAATAACAACAACAATTCAATAGGTCCATCTGTCAAAATAGGCTACCTTACAATGATTAAAAATAGGTTAATTGTGCTATTAATTTTGCACATTTGAAGGCTTGATAAGTCAAGTAACAATTATATAATGATGATGATGATGATGATGATGATAATAATGTGGATTATGATAATTATAATGATGATTATTATGATAATGATGGTAATAATGATGATGATAATAATGACAATGCTGGCAATACTAGCAGTGGTCGTTTCAAAATAAAATTTTCCTGTTACAGCACTCCTTTTTCACTCTTCTATTTTTTCATGTTTTGAGTAGCTAATAGCATACATTAAATCGTAAGGACATTATATTACACTTACGTTTTAGAGGCTAGAGCGTTGTTAAAATTTATCTGACTAACCAGTTCACAGATAGAAGCAGCCTGCTTATGACCACTGCCGAAAAGCTAGGGAAAATTCTGCTCCAAAAGATGTGTTTGCATCAATGATGGTCTTCCAGAATGGTTTTGCAAGGAAACATGAATGATGTCATAATGGTAGAAGGTAGTTTTATTGACATTCTGGTCATAGTTCACATTAAACGGTACATGTCAAATTTGCACAGTGACTCGAGGACTCGGACTTGGATACTGTGACTCGGACTCGACTCGGTTACCAAGGACTCGGACTCGAAAGGTAGGGACTCGCACTCGGACTCGGATTGGGTGGACTCGACTCCAGCACTGACAAGGAATTAGCACAAGATCATGAATACGACCATTCCTATATTTTAGCCAATCCAAAAATACTTTGTGTGGCAGAATCCTGGATGTTTTGACATGCTTGGACAACAAGAAATCAGCTGATCTGTAAAGTTTATACAAATTAGTCTTGATTATCACTCGTGCTGCAGCTTCATTTTATGCCGAATGATCAAGGTCTGATATTACCAATCATTATAACTTGAACAACAAAATCAGTGGTAATGCCTCTTATGGTGTGCGGCTGTTGATTGATCCAACAAAACGGAAAACTTTGACTTCCCCGTTAAGCTTGCACTGATTTCCCTTGGCGAAGCCTGACTTGTTAGGACAGTGGTTGCATATCATTGGATTCAACCAGTGGTTGGGTTCACAGAGCATTCCTTTATTACAGCTAGTAGTCCAAGCTAGTTCATAATCATTTGCCTTAATTGGCACGTTTTCCAATTATAGTAATCATCCATTCGCAATTGAAGACATGGCTTCTCTCCCCATGCAACCTAACAGCGACGAAATAATTGGCTAAATTCAATACCGGAAAAGAATTACTCACAATGGGCATATGCTTTACGAAAGACAAACTGCTCAGAAACTTCCGCGCTACCTTTTCTGCACATCAGGCGATTTAAGGTTAGGTGTAACCCAAAATGAAAATTTCCTTTTTTTGAATAAAGACTGTATTTAAGGTTTCAATGTTGATGGCTATGATGAAAGAAAGCTTTTTATATAGAATTTACGAAATTATGCTAATTAGGTCACATGATCCAAGATGGCCAACACCTGATATGCAGAAAAAAATAATTCAATTTTTCTCAAAATCCATTCCATGTATTGATTTGAATTTTTGTTCACACTCTATGGACATAATATTGAAGATTTGAGCCAAAGGTTTGGGAGATTTGACAACAAATAAAAATTTTAGGAGGTTTTTTTTCTTTGGCTCAAAACGTAGATCAGAATGAGATCTACTCACTCACAAAATTTCATGCAGATATCTTAACTCGTTCTCAAGATATCTGGATTTATGTGGCGGAAATTCCCTTACAGAGAAAATCTGTCTCAAAGTTAAATGAAAGTTTTATTGACCAAAGTATCATCAATGTACCCACCAGATATTATCACTGTTCAGTTATTATGTCTTCAAAAGCCACCAGGAATATATTCTGAGATTTTTTTCAACTTTTGGTGAATTTTAGGGTTACACCTAACCTTAACTTGTACTTCATGATCATTAAAATTTTTTAAATGAAAGGTATCGTCCCAGGCAGCTGGACTTGCAATTTTTTTTCGAATTGCACAACTGATAAGCACCCACCCCCTTCGTCCAATCAGGAATCACCCAAACCACGCCCCCACCACTCTGTTCGTGCGCGTGCTTCATTCCAACACAAATAGCTGACCAGTGCGGCCATTCTGACAATTTGTGCTGCCTTGTCAAAAAATGCTACCGTAATGCAAAGCGATCGTAAAGTCTTTGTTCTCGCCGTAATATTGCAATATGAATCAGTGTACAATAGTAACAATGTCAATTGTTATCTTATTATGACATAAGCAGATGTTATAATGAGTTAGATAAGTTTGTTTGAAGATATATGCCCATATACGCCATTATCATCCAATCTGTGCATTTTCAAGAAAACCCAGCGTGTACATGCAAATAAAAATACGCTAAAAGGTCGAATGGCGCACCGAAAAAAGACGTATATTTATAATTTTTGAAGATACTTTTTATATCTTTTATAATTTTTGAGATGTGAGCGAAGAAACAGAGCCCAAGATTTTAGGTTTGCACAAGCGCAGAACCGCGAGGTAGCATATTTTGATAGCAATGGAGACAACATTACAACACAGACAGCATTAGCAGCGGTGGATATCGATGGCGCTTGCACAGGATTTACAGCATAGCCAGGGAATAATAGCCCATACACAAGTTGGCCACTGGCAGTCAGACCTAACGTTACATCACACAAGCCACCAACAACAACACCTGTATCTTTCAACACTGGATTCACAGCATAACCAGGGCATTATAGCCTACACACAAGTTTCCTAGGCTTGTGCCAGTCTTTAGGCATACAACAACAAGCAAACACTAGCTACCCATTACTAGGCTGTAGCTAACGTTATTTGGCTAACACCAAAAGTAACCTAGACCTTACTACTCAATGTGTATAGACTACACTTTCTGTCTATGTACAGCATTCACACAGAAAGAAAGACAAGAAGCTAGCTTACCAGTCTAAGAGAAACTCTGCTACGAGTGCATTGGTTTTAAAACCTTTCAGTACCTTCAGTTCTCTCCAGCGGTCGAATGCCTCTCTGTCAAGGGATACTCAAGTTGCATTGGCAATTTCTTCATATTCTTGTCTCTCTTGCATACTTTCAATAAAGGTTTTTGTCTTTTTAGCTGGTGGTTGACCACTGGGTGCAGTTGGAGGTCGGAAAACTGGCTGCTCGTTCGGCTGCGCCATGACTCCATCCGAATGCCTAGCTTTCTAGCTATTGCTGGCTATGTAGCAGCAGCCAAAGTGCGGCACATTGGAATGCAGGCGCAGAACAGCGGGCATGTTGATTTGGCAGTTTGACTGACAGACAGGCCATCCAATTAAAGTTGTCTGAGACTAATTTGATTGGTAGCCTAATTTTGGCTCCTGCTCCTTACACATATGACCAAATTTCGTCACTGATATGTCAAATCACTTATGTTATTGATTACTGTCGAATACTTACCAGATACGTATACTCAGATTTTTTTGTAATTTTGCCAAAAAATGAGCTGCCTGGGATGGTACCTTTAAAGCTCCACTCAAAGATTTCTGACCGATTGATGATCCTGGAAGTATAACTGTAAATAAACCAAGCCAGTCCTCCCTGTCCCTCTCCCCCGGGACTCCTGGGGGCGTTACCTTACACTGGGGTCATGTGCCTGAAGTGCGCTGTTGTCAACTCGCATTGAGTATTTGGGTCATCTCCTTGCATTTTCAATAAGTTACTCAAACCATAATCTAAAATGTTGTTTATTTTCCTAATATTTACTGTTACCCCAATCTTAAATGAACAGGAGACCTCTCACCTAAATGTAATGTCAAACAGAGATGATCCTTTACTTTTTTTGTGATCATCATCAATTGACTAAGATGCACTGAGATTTTACTCCTTGTAACTTGGGTCAACTGCTACCACGACTGGACCTCCCTGTATATCCAGATATGACTTTTACCTGACTTTTGAAAATTCACAAATTTACCATCATAATGTTATAACAAAAATGAACAACAAAATCTTCTTCAGTGGGAGTCTGTATTCTGATAACAATGTATCAATAAATATCCAGCCCAAGTGGGCTTAAAGGCAGACTATCGATTTCCATGAAAATGTTAACATTACATAGGTGTGAGATAAAATAGACAAATTTTTGAAAACATGAACAGTATGTTGCGCTTTATATGCACCATATAAACTGACCTTATATTATTTGTGTGTATTATCGTTATTATTTAAAAAAACAATATTGTTACATTATTTTATTTCCAAGCTTTGGAAATAAAACCAGCCCATACTTTACCACTCAGTCCAAGTTCATATTTTCAGATTTTGTCATTGGTTCCTTAATATGAACTATACAGCAAGCTAGTCATAAGTATTTAGTCAGCAAACCAGTCATGGACTGAGGCTGCATGGGGACATTTTCCAGCTAGGGGCAGTAAGCTCGCATCCATATCCAGTTGCGTTGACAGCAGAGGAATAGAACAAGACTCCACCAAGCAGGAGTCTATGTTCTCCCAAAGCTGATCTAAAAAAGTACGATGTGGTGTGAGGAAAATACAACGAATACTTCTACCCCAAAAGAAACGTAATCCTTGAGCACGCCTGTTTCCACCAGAGAGCGTAGCGGCCCAGTGAGAAACTTGAAATATTTATCAGAGCTCTTTATGATTTAAAAAAACGATGTGACTTTGGGACAAGCAGAGACGAACACATTCGTGACTGCATAGTAGTGGGCATTCTTTTCTTTTTTTTTTCAATAAATTTGGCATCTCCAATCCCACCCGAATCTGGAATCCTATGTACAACACTTGCTCGTATGCGACCCCTTGTTGACAATTTAGGAGAGTACAGACAGTTCGCGGCTCTCCTCCGAAGCACGCACCCGTCAGCCACCGCTTCTTATACACTCATTGGTTGAATCCTTGCAAGTTCAGAGCAAGGGCGGAGGATATCCGAACATGACATTCATGTTATCTGCTACCGAAAAGGAGTGGAAGCGGAGACCGGAATGCAGCAAGGGCCGTGTTACTACGACTTACAAGCAACAAGCACAAAATCTCTCTGTTGAAGCAAGGGAAAAATCTCAAAGGATCCAATGTTTTCATAAATGAAAACCTCACCAGGCACAATGCAACCATCGCATGGAAAGCTCGCCAACTAAAGAAAGCGGGAAGATACACAGCACTTGGACGGCTAACTGCAGAATTTTCATCAAACCAAATGGGTCACGGAAACTACCAGACCGGTGCTGATCAAGATGATGCGGGATTTGGAGAGTTTTGACCACTGAGGCAGGTAAAAATCCCTGACAAATCTCTATGAGCAGTTATCTGATAAACCAAGCTGTAGATCAGGAAACTGGCTTTTCAACAACAAGTCACCAAAACTCAGGAATAGACCCTAATGAAGAAATAGATCCGGACAACCATTTTTTTTTTTTACAACGAAACAAACGCATGCGGATACTTTACTTTTTAGACGAATTTAACAAGAACATTAAAATGGAAGGGAGTTTGTCCATTATGCACTTCAATAGTAGGAGTCTATATGCAAACTTTGACCAAATAAAGGAATACCTTCTGTCTTTTGCTAATCCGTTCAACATCATCGCACTATCGGAAACTTGGATTAAAGAAGAAAAGGGCAAGGACTTCTACATGGAGGGTTACAACTTCGTGTGTAAGAGCAGACTGAATAAAGCTGGTGGGGGTGTTGGACTATTTATTGATGAGGCCACAAACTTCCAGGTACTAGAATGCAAATCAATTGTTGTGGAAAATGTAATGGAATGCCTTACAATTGAGATTCCTAGGTTGAAAGGTAAAAAATACGGTTATTTGTTGTGTGTACAGAGCACCGGATTCGCAAATTGATGTTTTTAGTAAATGTATGGATGAATTACTTGTCAATATGAACCAGAAAAATGTTTTTATGTGTGGGGACTTTAATATTGACTTGATAAATCCAAATAATAGCTCTATAATAGAGGAGTATTTTGACACCATGTATGCCATGGGTATGCAACCATTAATCACAAAACCAAGCAGGATTACTAGACACAGTGCCACCTTGATAGATAATGTGTATACTAATGTATTAGATTCTGAAATATTTAGTGGCATTATGATAAATGATATTACTGATCATCTACCAGTTTTTGCTATTTGTAACTGCAAATTAGATATAAGGGACCAGGCTAGATTGAAAACCTTGGGTTTCAAAAGTACTGGCAAATGCCTGTAAGAAGAAAAATATATTGTATAAACAGTTTCTGAGAGAAAGAACTGAGAAAGCAGAAATTAGGTACAAAAATTACAGAAACAAAATGACAAATTTACTAAGGAAACATAAAAAAGAGTATTATGAAAAGCTTTTATTAGAAAATAAAAATTACACCAGAAATCTCTGGAATATAATAAAGAACGTCTCTGGGAGGACACCGAGGAGGGAGTACCCTGTATTCTTTAATATAAATGGCAAAAAGGTAGAGGACAAGGAATTGGTTGTGGAGAATTTTAACAGTTATTTTGTGAATGTTGGGCCAGAACTAGCGAAGGGTATTAAATCCTCACACCTAAGATGGGACTACCTTGACAAGGATGAGGAAATCCAAGACACAATGACACTAACTCCTGTTACCGAATCTGAAATTAGATCAATTCTGAAAAATTGTACAGCTAAGACATCTGTTGATGTAAACCAATTAGATATGAAATTACTGAAAACTCTAACTAACGCAATTGTAACTCCACTTACGCATATATGCAATCTATCCTTCTCCTGCGGAGTGTTTCCAGATAAAATGAAGATAGCGAAAGTTATCCCTCTCTACAAAAGCGGGGATAAATATGATTTCTCAAACTATCGTCCTGTCTCGATTTTACCTCAATGCTCGAAGGTCCTAGAAAAGCTCTTCACTGACAGATTGGACAAGTACATTGATAAACACAAACTACTGTGTGACAGCCAGTATGGGTTCAGGAAAAAGCATTCGACAGCACTAGCCCTAACAGAATTTATTGAAATGATTAAAGATTCACTAGATTCAAACTTATATTCTATAGGCATATTTATTGATCTGAAGAAAGCATTCGACACTATAAATCACAATATATTGATTGAAAAACTTTACAAATATGGATTAAGAGGGACCGCACTAAAATGGATCAAAAATTACTTAACAAGTAGGACGCAATTTGTGCAGATGGGCAATAGCAAATCGAATTGCTTGGACATTACCTGTGGAATTCCTCAGGGCTCGGTCATAGGTCCCAAGTTGTTCATAATTTACATAAATGACATTGTTAAGGTGTCCGATATCCTAAAACTAATTTTATTCGCAGACGACACGACTATTTTTTGTTCAGGTGTTGATCTCAAGCAATTGGCAAAAGTGGTTAATAAAGAAATGTCTAAACTTCACACGTGGTTTAATGTAAACAAATTATCATTAAATCTTAGAAAGACCAAATTTATGATATTTGGGAAAAAAGGCCTAAAGGACGACATAGACTTAAAGGTAAATGGTACCAGCATTGAAAGGGTAAACAAATATAAAGTCATGGGAGTTATGCTAGATAATCTCTTAAGCTGGAAACCACATGTCAACTTGGTTCAAAGAAAGTTAGCTAGAAGCGTGTCTATTCTTTGGAAAATGCAAAAAATTATTAAAATACAAGTCCCTTAAAATAATCCATTCAGCACTCATAGCACCCCACTTACACTACTGCGCTGAAGTATGGGGACACACTTATAATAATACAATAGAATCATTGTTTAAACTCCAAAAAAAGCCCTTAGAATTATTCATAACGTTCCCTATGGAACTCATACAAACGATTTGTTTATTAAGGCAAAGTTTCTTAAATTGCAGGATATAAAAAAATCAAATCCTTGCAAATTGTATATTTAGGATACCACAAAGAATTGCCTAGAAATATACAATGCCTATTTCTCCAGCGTGAATGCCTTCATGACCTAAGAGGCAGAATGTTGTTGCAAACTAGAAGGGTCAGATTGACTCGGAGTGAGCACTCCATCGGTGGCTGGAGTCAGTGCATGGAACATACTTGAACACGATATCAGAAGGGCAGACAATTTGAAAGACTTTAAGTATCTTCTGAAATGTGCATGTTTGAATAACTATGAACTTATCCAACAAAATGGCATTGGATAAATTAAACAGAACCATAACGGGCATAAACAATAGGGGCTGTTTATAGACACTCAGCTATATTGTGATTAAAACTCTTCATGACTGTCATAAATCTCTATGATTTTATGTTGTGACGTTTAAATCGTAGTGTAAATAGACACTCAGCTCTGTTGTGATTTATAAATCTTTATGATATCTTACCCATAATCAAACTGTTTTTCTGGGAGTTGGGGGGCGGGACTTTGAGAAGCGATTTCGCTTCTCCTGCGACCCTTTCGGTCATGATACATGTTGTGTTGAAATTGTCATGGAATGACTGTACAATCATGCCGAAATGAAAAAACAAATAAAATAAAATAAAATAAAGTTCACACTAACCAAATGAACTGGATTTTGGGGTCAAGTGCACTAGGATCTGTGCCCGCCTCGAGGCCCAAGTGTGAAAGCACCCTTAATCTGTATGGCTCAAATATCTGCAATATTTGTTTACATTTTTCTATTTACAAGCTGTGTCAAAGTCTCATTTGCCATGTTTTATGGATGTGACCTTTTGCTTAGTCGTCACTGTTCATATCTTTACAGTGGGATTATGAGTAAATTGTTACTATAGCACACAGTTATTAACAAGGGTACAGAACTTCATTGATCTAGAAATTTTATTTTGCACTCACAGTGCACCAAAATTATTTAATTTAACCAACTTATAACTTTAATTTATTTTATTTAACTTTAATACGTACAGAATTTTCTTCCAGGGATGCATTCCCCCGGATACCTCAACATGGTTTATTGCCCACCGATGCACACTCATTTTTTCTTCCAGTCTCACTCCAAGATATTCTGAAAAGTTGGCAGCCCTAAATATTTCAAGCACAAGGTTTGAGATTGAGCCATTAGTTTGTCAAAATCTTCCATGTCTTATATATTTATACAGTACTTTGCAAAAGTGCTAGGCACTCTAATTTTTACATTTTGCATTTTTACATCTTACATTTTTGTTTTCTTTTCCACATTTGTGTTATCATAGACAAAAGGCATATTTCAGATGCCAAATGCAAATTAACAAAACCCCTTTGTGCAGATGTGTCGGCCAGCAGACATGGAGCTGCAATTTTATGCATGCAGTTACAATATTCTATCACTAGATGACAAACCCACATCAGTTATTGAATATTCACAAGCAAGCCGAGCTCGAACGCGGTTTAGAATATGGACAAGTTCAGTCCCATCCCTGTTTTTCAGGAGTTAGATAAATTCAAAACCTGTGTGCAAGAAGTACCAAAGTCGTAAAATAATACTTTTGAGATTCTGGGGGTCAAAGTTTTCAAAACATGTTGCAGATAATGATGATGGGCAATGGAAATGCGCCAATACACAAGACTTGAGTGCTTCTTTGCAGAAATCTTTGGTATCAGATGATGCTCTGGCCATTGTGTCTTTTAATACTGGTGTCAACTCATTTTTTGCAAATTGTGACGTAAGTACTTCTTGCAAACAGGTCTTCAATTAAACTCCATAGCTAAGCCTGATGTGCATACAGCTCAATATACTTGCCCATAGTATCTGTCCAGCAGTTCAAAAGAATGATTTCTTGTGACAGGAAAAATCATTGTCCTCTGTAGCAAGCACTTCAGCTACAGTGAGCCAATGGTATGCCCATTAGTAGTTAAGAAAAATAAGTTTTCTAAAGCAAAATTTTGACATGGTATTGATGCTATGTCACATCTAGTCATCACATATCAAAAACGCGTAGTTCCCTACTGTGTATTTACACGTAGATGCCTCCATCGACATATTCAGCTCTGCTCTATATCCTCCTAAGTAGTTATGTTGATAGCCAATCACTCAATTATCTACTTAGGCTTATCTGCGTAACTGCTCACTTATACTACCCCAATTCTGAAATAGTTGGGACGAAATGTAAATTGTGAATAAAATCAAAATGCAACTTTCAGAGCACATGAGCCAATATGTTATTTACAATAGAACATAGATAACATTTCAAATGTTGAAACAGACATTTCACATTTTTAAAATGAGCTCATTTCAAATTTTCTGGCTGCAACAGGTCTCAAAAAAGTTGGGACACAGGCAAAAAAGGGCTGAAAAAAGCAATTAATATATGAGAGAATCAGCTGAAAGAACATTTAGCAAGTAATTATACTGAACAACAAAAGACACGCAAGTTAATTAAAGGCAGACTGAAAAATAAGTTTGCGCATAATTATTTTCAAAAATTAAATTTATTACTAGCGCGTGCACATTTACACTCGTTTCATCAAACTTTTCTTTATTTTGCGGTCACTTTGACTGAGTAACCATAAGAGTACATGAACTAACTAGCTAACTTGCGTTTCTTTTGTTGCTCGGTATACATTACCTGGCACCAGGTTTGTAACATGATTGGCTATAAAAAGGATGCCTTAGAGAGGCTGAGTCTCTCAAAAGTAATGATGGCCAGTGGCTCTCCAACTCGTGAAGACTTGTGAAAAAAAAAATGTGGAATACTTTAAAAACAATGTTCCTCAACGTCAAATGGCAAAGGCTTTGAAGGTCTCATCATTGATAGTGCATAACATCATCAAAAGATTCAGAGAAACTGGAAAAATCTCTGTGCGTAAGGGACAAGGCTGAAGATGTTTACTGGATGCCCGTGAACTTTGAGCACTCAGACGCCACTGCATCACTCACTGGCATGATTCTGTCATTGAAATTACTAAATGGGCCCAGGAATTCTTAAAGAAACCACTGTCTGTAAACACAGTCCGACGTGCCATCCACAGATGCCACCTAAAACTCTATCATGCAAAAAGGAAGCCATTGTAAGCATGATTCAGAAGCGCCGCCGTGTTCTGTGGGCCAAGGCTCATTAAAATGGACTGTAGCAAAGTGGCAAAGTGTCCTGTGGTCAGACGAGTCCAAATTTGACATTCTTGTTGGAAATCATGGGCGTTGTGTCTTCTGGGCTAAAGAGGAGGAAGACCACCCCTCCTGTTATTAGTGTTCAGTTCAAAAGTATGGGGATGCATTAGTGCATATGGTGTGGGACACTTCCTGTTTTAAAAAGCACCATGAATGCTGAAAGGTATTTAAAGGTTTAAGAGCAACATATGCTCCCCTCCAGACGATATCCATTCCAGGGAAGGCCTTGTGTATTTCAGCAGGACAATGCAAAACCACATACTGCAGCTATTACAACAGCATAGCTTCGTAGTAGAAGAGTCCGCGTGCTGAACTGGCCTGCCTGCAGTCCTGATCTTTCGCCGATTGAGAACATTTGGCGCATAATTAAACGAAAAGTCCGTCAAAGGAGACCCAAAACTCTCCAGCAGCTGGAAGCCTGTATTAAACAAGAGTGGGATCAAATTCCAATGGCTAAACTCAAGAAACTTGTCTCCTCAATGCCCAGATGCCTCCACTCTGTGTTAAAAAGAAGAGGGAATGTAACACCATGATAAACCGGCCCCTGTCCCAACTTTTTTGAGACCTGTAGCAGCCATCAAATTTGAAATGAGCTCATTTTGTGGATAAAATTGTAAAATTTCTGTTTCAAACTTTGCGTTGTTATCTCTGTTCTATCGTGAATAAAATACTGGCTGGTGTGATTTTAAAGTCAATGCGTTTTGATTTTATTCACAATTTACACTTTGTCCCAACTATTTCGGAATTGGGGTTGTATATACAAAGTAAAACAGCATTATTTTCAAGGACTGTGCTACTCTCGCTTTGTTTTTCTGTAGCTGATTTAGCTAACGAACTTTAGCAAGCTTCTCAACCTGAAGAAACATTATTGAATTACTGGATATCTAGATAAAACTGCGGTTGCTCTCATTCATGGGTGCTTGCCTTTCATACAGTCTTCAAGCCAATAACTATTGACGTTCACCAGGGTTTTTATTCCTTTTCGGTCTTTCTTTTTTACCGCATAAACATCTTGCCAAGTTAGATATTTAGTGCTCCCTTCTGGTCGCTGTTCCTGGATTAGCTTATCAAAGTCAGGACGTGTTTAGTTACCTGGCGTTGTAAGCGGGACGTTCACCCAGCCCGAACGTTAACCGGGGTTTTACTCTTTTTAGGCATCTCCTTTTCACCGAAGGGCTCTTAAGTGCACTGCAAAAAATTAAAAGAAAAAATACTAGGTAAGATGAAATTACTTATTTTAAGCCTTAAAACACTTAATTCTCTCACCATTTTTCTTATTGAGACAAAAAATTTGTCCTTGAGTTGAGGTTATTTTGACTATCTCTCCAACAGGATAAGTACATTTTACTTGTCAAGCAAATAGTAACTTGTGTTAAGTCATATTTGCTTGACAAGTGAAAATTTATTCAAAATAACCTCAAATCAAGGACAAATTTTTTGTCTTACAAAAAAATGGTAATAGAAATAAGTGTTTGCAGTCTTAAAATAAGTAAATTCATCTTACCTAGTATTTTTTTCTTTACATTTTTTGCAATGCGTTAACATATTGCTTATTATGTTATTTTAGTATTTTCCTCTGATCGCTGTGCCTTGATCAGCTCGTCAAAGTTTATTTGCGTGTTAGAGTGGGAGATTCCGTGTTGGGAGATTCTGTGTTTAGTTAGCTCTCATAGTAAACGAGTTGCTTATTCGGCCCGTTTGAATTAAATTTTACTGGGGTTTTACTCTTTTTCAATTTCTTTTTGGCTGTAGTACCTGTTTGTGACTAGCTAGCTAGATAGTTAATGTTTGCATTTTTAAATATGGATCTGGGATTTAGTATTTAGTTAGGTTGTAATTAGTAAGGAATAAGGTTTACTGGAGTGCTTGGCTCCCCCCAGTTTCTCCTGGCCATTGTAGCTGCCCAAGACTAGCCAGTTAGCTACCACTGATATTATTGTATTAATAATTGGCATTTCCTGTTCATCAAATAGCTGAGTACTGGAGGCCCTAATCTGAGAACAGTATCTCGAAAAGCCAGTCTGTGATTGTCTGGATTCTGAGCCAAGCTCTATGATATTGTTAGACAAGTATATTCAGAGTCCTGGAATTATATAAAATCAAGTCAGCCATCTGAGTGCTTATTGCATATTGAGTTTGTATCTATTTGGTATTTCATTTTTGTTAACTGGAACTAAGCCCCTGCTAAAAGAGGCTGATTATCTATTTACTTACTCTCCCCACAGTTTTATTGTGACTGCTGCTCAGGGCTTCTCAGGTTAATAAATTGTGGTTCCTTCCTGTGCTTCTGTCTTGGCAATAATAGTTTGCTATCTATGGTGAGCTAGGTCAATAGGTAGGGGGTCCAAAATGTGGCCAAAACTATGTGACGGTTGCAGAATGATGGCACTTCTGGAAAGAGATTTCCAGGGTGGGTTTGTCCACCACTGGTGTCAGGTAATTGAGCATCTAGACAGCAAGATCCTTGATCTTCAGGGCAAGTAGGCGGCACGACATAGTTCACAACCGGTAGAGTTCTTAGAGTAGGGTTTCTCAATGGGGGCGTTCGGACAACTTCGGGGGGCGCTGGGAACACGAGGGCTGAAAGGGGTGCGTCAACAATCACCACAACTTAGCTTGTGCAGTGTTCATTATTTGAATTTAACTTTTGTTAAAAATCATCTTTTTAAACCTATATACATTGAGCCTATATACATTGTTTCCCAACTCCTCTACGGAGCTACTGTCATGATCTCCGAAGTAACACCAATCCACCTCAGCGCAGCAGTGCGGCCCTTTCCGAAATTACTTCGTCCTCCCATTACAACCTTTCATTGGTTTGCGGGTCTGTATGCAAAGCAAGGGGAGGTTAGTAGGGATATGGCGAAGCAACTACAGCAGGAAAGCCCCAGAGCGGCTTTTGACGGCTCTCATCTCGAACCCATATACCGCAGACGTTCAGGAACGTCATTGGCATTTGAATCATTCATTTTCGGACATTCTTTTGCGTCATTCAGCACACAATAGAGAAAAAAATTACATTTGTGTTAATATGAAAGGCATTAACACCGTCTTAAAAGTCATTTGCGACAATCAATGAACATTAAAGTGCATTTAACATTTTTATCATACCGTTTGACTTTCAATAACATTTCTGGACCGCGTTAATGCGGATAACACAAATAGGCTATTCACGTGATTTTACAAAGAATTGAACGTTCTTAACATTCAATCCACAAAAATCTTTTAGTTTTTTTCATATGAACAATAGCCTACATTTTGCTCATGATTGCATTGTCAGTGTGATGCAAGATTTGGTATGCCCTCTCAATTTGATACTTACTGTGCAACAATGAGCAAAATGTAGGCTATGTTCAATTGGAAAAAGATTTTTGTGGATTGAATTTTAAGAACGTTCAATTCTTTGTGCAATCGCGGGAATATTTGTGTTATCTGCAATAGCGCGTCCAGAAATGTTATTGAAAGTCAAAGTGTGATAAAAATGTTAAATGCACTTTAATGTACGTTGATTGTCGCAAATGACTTTAATGTTAATGTCTTTCATATTAACGCAAATGAAAGTATTTTTTCTCTTTTGTGTGCCAAATGACGCTAAAGATTGTCCAAAGTCCAAAATGAAATCCAAAAATGATTGATAAAAATGCCAATGACATGACTGAATCTGTGGTACGCGCAAATGTTCGATTTTTGGCGCTGATGAATGTTTCTTGGTGAAATTGGTCGCCATTTCACACAAATGAATGTGTATTTTCTCGTAATGAACAGCAAAAGGTGTAGCCTACTGCTTATATTGCAATTATATAGTCTACTATAATAAAATATTTTGGCCATCTATTATTATTACAAATATATACCACTATTATTACTATTAGGCCCATTCATTATAACAACCAATTTTAATTTATTTGTTTTTTTCTTATCCAGCACGTCTCCGATGCTTATAATAAATCTGCTTAATAGGAACATGGAATTTCAGAAATTACCCCACTTTACCCATATTCACCCTAAACAAGGACATGGGCAATTATCATGTTATTTCAAAAGGTGTCAGCTCCCTCTGGTTGCCATAATATGGTGCAGAATGTTTCTAATGGATATTATTATATTTTATTGAAATGGTTGATATAAAAAGAAGGAAAAAAGTGAACCATTATCACTTGGTGTGTGTGTGCATTTGGGGGGGGCGCCAAAGGATCATGGTAAGATCAGGGGGGCGTTTGCTCAAAAAAGGTTGAGAACCACTGTCCTAGAGGAACTGAGTAGTATGTCGTTAAGAGAAATGGTGTGTACGCCACAACAGGGAAGCAGGGAGACCCTAGAGCAAGCAGGGAGAGAAAGTTGGGTGACAGTAAGACGTCAGCGCGGGAAAGGGCGTGCACACCATACAGCGACAGCTTCATCAGAGTTTGAGGTGTCCAAATGATTCCGGCCCTTGCAGTAACTCAACTTGGCCTCTGACCCTGAGAGTGGGGGGAATGTTTAGCCTTAGGGCACCCTGTGGGCCATTTCCCCTCAGAAAAGAGAGTTAGTGATATTGGGGGATTCAATTACGAGAGGAATAGACAGCATAGTCTGTTCGCACGACAAGGAGTCTCGAACGGTGTGTTGCCTGCCTGGTGCCCAGGTAGAAGACCTCCTAGAGCGTGCAGACAAGCTCCTGGCCAGAGCGGGGAGGGATCCATTGGTCATGGTCCATGTTGGGACAAATTACATAGGTAAGGGTAGGTTTGAGGTTCTGCAAGACAAATTTGTGGAACTAGCTGAGAAGCTGATCCTCCACGGTAGTGTTCTCCGGGATTCTACCGGTACCACGTGCAAGCAGAGGGAAGCAGAATTTTATCTGGATTTTTCACACGTGGCTACGAACCTGGTGTAGGAAAGAAGGGTACAGGTTTATGGGGCACTGGAACTTCTTCTGGGACAGGGGTGACCTGTACAAGCCGGATGGGCTACACCTGAACTGGAGGGGTACCTTTGCATTGGGTCAGCGTATTTTGAGGGTAGCACAGAGTTATTTAAACTAGGGACTTGAGGGCAGGGAGGTTAGAGAGTGTTATAAATTAGGGAATGCAGACTGCCCTGATAGAAGCTGACAGCGCTACATGCACTATTGATGATATCTTTTAAAAGCAACAAAGTGTAGTGAGGGGTTTAGAGCGGCAGGCTGCTGGGAAACTGAAGGATAAGTGCAGTAGTAATAACATAGAATGTTTTTATTTAAATGCTAGAAGCATAAAAAATAAATTTCCAAAACTTGAGGCTGTTATTATTTGTGAGGGCTATGAAATAGTTGGGATTACAGAGACATGGTTTTGTGAAGAGGATGGAGACAAATATAATATAGAAGATTATGAACTCTTAAGGAAGGATAGATCTAATAGGAGAGCAGAGCGTGTACCACTGTATGTGAACAAAAACATTAATGTGCAGGAAATTCCTGAAATCGAACATTTCTTGCCCTGTGAAGATATCTGGGTCAGGCTCATTGGCAAACATGAGACAGGTTTAAACATAGGAGTATGCTATCGACCGCCAACTTTGGACAGTATTGTTAATTAACTGCTCTTCTAGAGAATTAGGCAAGCTTGTAGACGAGGAGGGACTATTATTATGGGAGACTTCAATTATCCTGACATCAGTTGGGAAATGGTGAAATGACAGGGTAAAGGGGAGGAGGAATTTCTAAATGTTACAAATGACAATATTTTTTGGTGCACTATGTTTGTAAACCTACAAGAGAGAAGGCCATTTTAGATTCGGTGCTCTGTAATGACCCTGATAGAATTTGCAATGTAGCGGTACTGGAGCCACTTGGGACTAGTGGTTATTCTACTGTTAGTTTTGATGTTTCATGGAAGGTTAAAAAGTTATCTTTGAAAACCAAAATTTTCAATTTTAGGTGAGCAAACGTTGACAGGATGCGCTAATATTGAAGCTAAATATGAAATGGACAGACACTCCTGGATTTTAAGTCCGTAAATGAGATGTGGGATAGATTCAAGGGGGCCTTACGTGATTCACAATGCAAATTCATTCCAAAGGTGTCCAAAAATAAGTTGAAAAAGAGGAATCCTCAGTGGATGACCACAGCTATTCGCAGGAGTTTGAGGGAAAAGAGGAATCTTTATAAGATGTATATAAAGGACAGCAATGAGAATACTAAGGTTGAATACTGTAAAATGCGGGCTGTGGTCAAAAAAAGAGCTGAGGAATGCTAAAAGACTGCATGAAAGGCAAATTATGGAAGAGGCTTGAACTAATCTTAAGCGCTTTTTTCAGTACTGTAGTAGAAAAAGGAAAGTCAAAGAGGAGGTTAAGTGAATAAAGAATAAAGGTGGATTGCTGCGGTACGAGAAAAAGGATATTGCTGATATCTTGAATTGTTCCTTTGTTGAGAATTTTACCTCAGAGAGGATTTTTATTAGGCCAGAGGGCATGTCCAATGCTCAAGAATATTTAGCAGAAATTGAGGTTAGGGATATTGAAGTATATAAGTAAGGGGACTGAACTGAGCCTGGAAATTACAGGCCAGTCAGTTTAACTTGCATTCATGCAAAATACTGGAATCTATCATAAAAGACAAGCTGTAATTATTTCTTGAACGTAATAATATCTTGAGGGCTAGCCAACATGGTTTCCATAAGGGATTGTCATGCCTAACAAACCTTCTGGAATTCTTTGAAGAGGCCACCAAGACTTATGATCAGAGCAGCCCGTATAAAAAATTACCACAAAATACTCCAGTAAAAATACTATAGTTTTCTATAGTAACCATGGTATTTTTGTGGAATTACTATAGATATACATTGTATTATAGATATACTAAATGCTATGCTAAAGTAAATCACAAAAGTCAAACTCTACTAAACTATAGCAATGATATTCAATTACTATAGTATATGTGCAACTAACTATAGTTTACTGTAGTGAAGCGTAGTTTACTATAGTTTACATCAATTTTACTGAAGTGAACTATAGTTAACTATAGTAAATTTTTATCAGGGAGGACTCATGACATCATATACTTGGATTTTCAGAAAGCATTTGAAACAGTACCACATGAGAGACTCATTTTTAAAATTAGCTCTGTTGAAGTTACAGGAGGTATTCTGGAGCAGAATCGAAACTGGTTACAGGACAGAACACAAAGAGTTAATGGTCAGTGGAATTTCATCTGAGCTAGGTATGGTGGGGAGTGGAGTCCCTCAGGGATCGGTGTTGGGGCCCATGCTCTTCCTCATGTACATCAATGACCTTGATAACTAATTTGCTGTCAATATTCCTAAGTTTGCAGATGATATTAAATTGGGAGATTTGGCGAACAGTTTAGAGTCCACTAAAGTGATTCAGGATGATTTAGATAGAATCCATAATCGGGCTGAAATATGGGAAATGAAATTTAATGTTGCAAAATAGAAAGTTCTACATGTAGGTAATAAAAACATACGACAGGATTACTTCATGGGAGGTTTAAAACTGGAATGTGCCCCAAATTAAAAGGATTTGGGTGTGTTTGTGCAAACCCTGACAGGTTCTAGACATTGTGCCATAGCAGTTAAAAAGGCCAATTGGATGCTGGAATATATAGCCCAAAGTATTCAGTATAAATCCAAGGAGGTCATACTTCTCTTGTACAACACATTCATCAGACCAAATCTAGAGTATTGTGTACAGCTCTGGGGACCATACTTTAAGAAAGATATAGAGGCTCTAGAAAAAGTTCAGAGAAGAGCCACAAAGCTAATTCCAGGTATAAAAGATGAAAGCTATGAGAAGAGGCTGAAGATCCTTAATCTCTTTAGTTTTAGGAAAAGGAGACTTAGGGGCAATCTGATTGTGGTCTTTAAATATGTTAAAGGGATTAACAAAGTGAATTATGTAGGATTACTTAGGCCAAGTTTTATTAGTAGAACTCGGGGTCACAAATGGAAGTTGGCCAAGGGTAGCACTGACAGTAGTAAATATTTTTTCATCCAGAGAGTAATCTCAGTGTGGAATAGCTTGCCTGACCATATTGTTGAGGCAGAAACCTTGGGAATTTTCAAGAACAGGCTTGATTTAGCGCTAGATACCATTGAGCCATTGAGTCTTTGAAGCAGTAGATTCACTATAGCATACATGCCAACTCTACCGCTTTCGGCGGTCGACTATCGCTTTCGGGGTGTTTCATTCTGGAAAAAACGCTCCAAAAGCGGTAGTGTACCGCCAAAAGCGGTAGAGTTGGCATGTATGCTATAGTCATAAGAAACCAGCGAGCCTAGTTGGGCTGAGCAGCCTGTTCTCTCCACTCGTGTTATGTTATGTTAAACCAGAGGTCAGCCATGCTGGTGGTATAAACATGAGCTCTTGGTGTACTCAATGCAGTTCAATAAGGTACTCAGTCTTGGTCCACTATGTTTCTTCGTGGGTATCATAATTTTATTTCTTAGAGAAAACGGAAAGACTGATTCCATAACCTATGTGATTTTGTTGCCGCAGACCAGCTGCTATTTACTGCCATTGTTGTTCCAGTTCTAATGTTTTTTTTTTGTTCTAAAAAAGATTCTGAAAATGCCAAAAAGCCCATTATGTTAATATATTTAAAAATTTTGAAACTTACGTCTGAAATGATTGAATAAACATCTCATTTAATTTAGTAAAAGCAATGTCTTAATCAACAATTTTAAGAAACAAATTAATTGCCAGCTTCAGCTGACCTTGACCTCTGGAGTGAGCAAAAAAACATACAATGAATCTAGAAAACATATGGCCATGCTTAGTTTGGCAGTCTTCACTCACATAAAAAAATGCATTTTAATCATATGATCTGGCCCTTCAATTTGTGGTTTGTTTTATATTAGCAATATCTGACATTTACTGTTTAAACTTAACAATCGCCATTTCAGCCATCAACGTGTTGACGGTCAGAAATGCATGTCGTTCACATCCTTAGTTCAGAGGTGCATCTGCTCTTTTGAGGGCCAACAGGTCCAAAAATGCCTGTTTCTAAGCAGCGTTTTTATGCCGTAATTACACTGTTTAAACAGCGTAATCACAGAATTTAAATGCTGTAATGATACCACCAGGCATAATCACACTGGTGGTGTAAAAATATCTGGTGTGTTAAGCCCAGCCCATCTCTTTTTTTAGAACCCACCTCTTGCCTCAGGTCCTGCTAGTGCAATGGAGCTGTGACTTTACCTTTGCAGAAATATGTTGGATAGAAATGGATTCTGCAAAAAAATCTATGTAATGAGGATCTGTATTTTCTGGATATGTTGTCTGATAACAATCAGATTACTCATTAAAATAAAACAATTCTGAAGAAAGAAAAGTTACAAGGATATCGGGAGAAGTGTAGCCAATCCAACTGACATTTAAGTAGGCTCACTGTTATATTCTTGCAGTTAGCACATCACCACTTGCACCGACAGATTGTCACCATTTGATGGAAAACTGCGTCACCTATTTCCAGAAAACTTTTTTTCAGGAGTCGTATTTTGCCGGAGCAAGAATCTCAGCTAGCAAGCTGTAAAATAAACTCAAGAAACGGTACGCCTATGCTACTGTTGTACACACGTCAAGTCAAAAATCCAGATACATCCTCATTTTAGTATTAGCTTATGTTATACTGTCAGTTAATGTTTAAAATGGACGTGGATCATGGGTGTGTTGTCAGCAATTAAGGATATTTTTCTTCTCCCGATGGATTCTTTTGGTGGACAGAGGGGCTATTGTAATATTCGACCTCATAATATGTTTATATATATTGCCGTTTGTGATCAGCTGACAATTCCTTTCGACAGGTTTTTTTTGGAACTCAGAGCTGATTTCCCATCACAAAATGAATGCAGCTTCTTTGAACAAAGCCCCTGAAAAAAATTGTGTTGATCAAAATGATATTTGGTGCAATTTCATACAGTATGTTTAAACTGCATGTTTCAAAGTTCCTCTTTGGAATTACTACAGTATCCATCCGTCCGTCCATCGACCCTGTCAGTTATCAGTATTGTTCATCCTACCGTCACTGTAACCTACATAAATATATTGAATGTAAAATTTCATGCAATCTCTGCCTTCTTCAATAAAGTAAATGTGATAAGACAATAGTTGGACAAAGTATCCCATAAAGAATTGGAAATGGGGCTTGATTGGGACAATATCCGAGAATTGTTTTCGTATTGGCGATCACTCGAATCGATATGCACGTCTAAAGAAAGAATTTGTCTCTAAAAACAAACCAGTTAAAAACAGGTAACCACTGTTACTCAATTTCTTTTCTGGCTCATGTCTGCAATATAAGTTCTAGGTTTTGGCCATTTACAAGCTGTGTTAAAGTCTCATTTGCCATGTTTTATGAATGTGACTTTACCAGTCGTCACCATTCATATTAATACAATGGGGTTATGAGTAAGTTGTTCACAATCGTTACGCAATGATTTACAAGAGTACGGATCTTCATCGATCTAAACCCTTTATTTTGCCCTCAGATTGAACCAAATTGTTGCATTTAACTTTCATATGAACAAAATTTTATTCTGGGGTGTATGTTTCCAGACCCCCTACATGTTTTATTGCCCGACAATGCACATGCATTTTTTTCTTCCAGTCTTTTTTTTTAATTGAATCGTTGGAAATAAGGTTTATAAAAAAGATACACATTTCTTTTCGTTCTGCTCTGTACCTGTACTTGGCAGAATGACAATAAATTTGAATAATTTAATCTAATATTAACAGTTTCCCATAACCCCTGAAGCTATGTCATCTGCCCCTTTTGACAGTGGGAGCGGGACAAATAGCACTCACAGTAAGTTACAGTTACAATTACAGTTCACACTGAACTAACAACTTAGCTCACAAACTTTGATGTTCATGTTTTTATTCTGCGGACCCCCAATGGAGTGGACGGAGGCCCACAACATTATTCTCTGCCGTGAGATTCTGGTCTCAGAGTTCATTTAAATATAAAAAAGGTTGTGTAGAAAGGGGCAAGATGTGGAATAAGGTGGCAGAGTCTCTGAACAGCTGCCAGGAGCTCCACTTCAAGGTGACCCAGAGGGCAGTGAGGGAGAAGTTTGTTTCACTCCAAGCAAAATACAAAGCTGAAAACAGGCAAGATGAGAGGAGCAGTGGGACGTCAAAAGACACCACCGAACTAGATGTACTTCTAGAAGAAATCACAGAGTAAGAGCGTGCAGCAGAGAACAGAGGGGCCGAGGAAGGTAGGAAAAAGATAGAGGCAGACCGGGCTAAAGCAGAGGAAGTAAGGAAGAGAGAAATGGAGAGGATGGGACAAACAAAAAGAAGGGTAGTGAAGATGGAGAAGAGTGTGAGGGTAAAAGAAAAAGTAGAAGTGGGAATGAGATCATCGAGTATTTAAGGGAGAAATGGGAAGCCGAGAGAACCCTACGAGAGAAGGAATTAGAATTAAAGAGACTAGACCTAGAAGCCTAAGAGAGGAGAGCCCAAGAATTTCAGGCCCAACATGCAGAATGATGACACTCCTCCAGCAACAGCAGGCCATGATGCTGCATTTTAATATTTTTTGGTGTGGGCCCCTGGGCCTTTTTCGTCAGTATACCCCTTGACTTTAACCTTCCTCTTGTTAGCTTTCTGCTGCCATCCATGGTGTTAGGGTCAGTTTTTACCCGGGTCTTAAAACACACTAAAACAATTGAAGACCTGGGTGCAAGAAGTACTTAAGTCACATTTTCCAAAAAATGAGCTGACACTACTACCATAAAGTAGAGTGTTATGTGCATCATTTAAAGCCAAAAAATTCCAAATGTAAGTACTCAAGTCCTCAATACTGAGATACGGCCTTCCCTGAATCTACTGAGTTTATGTGCAAGAAGTACTCAAGTCTTTGCAGAAGTACTCAAGTACTTGACGTCATCAGGAACAAGTGCCTAAGTCCATGACTGTCCAATCAGCTGCTAGTATGTGTCATGTGACAAGCGTAGCAAAAATGACTGTTTGGCAATCAGAAAATGATTGAAACGGCATTTGTGTGGTAAAAGTACCAAAGTCCATGCATTTTATGGTAAGAAGTACCAAAGTCCGAAACTGATTTCTTGTTTTTTTTCATAATAAAGCATTATTTTTCCACAAAAACGTGTCTGTCTACTTTTTATAACCCCTGGGACTAGCAGCAGGTGCCACTGAATGTTATCTTTTAAAAAAAGTATCTGCAGCATGTTTTCAAAACTTTGACCCTTAATATCTCAAAAGTGTTATTTTGTGACTAAAGTACTTCTTGCACCCAGGTCTTCAATTATTTATCATTCCATCTGTTTCTCATCTCTTGGTTACGTAGTTAGGCTTCCATATCCATGAAAAGGTTGGTTTTGCACTTATGATTTCAGTTTTAACTCTAATTATTGTTCTTATGGTTATAACCGGGTCCCTAACACCACAAATGCCATAATTTTAACCAGAGCATTTAGAATTTTGTGAAAAAAATTTTTTGGTTTTATTTTGTTTAAATAGAGGTTCCTGACAAAGTCAAAAAGCCTTGATGCTACAAACAAATTTATGTGGTACTTTTATGCATTTAAAACCTGAAAACAGGTCACTGGTGACCCGAACACTAAAGATAGTGTGTTTATCTAATAAAGTCTCCTTACACTTAAAACTAACACTAAATAGTTTTTATAATCAAAATACATTAAGTGATTACCTGACCATTTTAATCTTCCACTTCCAGCTCGTCTGCAACCTGTGCACGAACTCAGAGCATCCGTGTGCATTCGTGGAGCACGTTCTTGCAGTAGAAACCTTCAGACCCAGCAACAAGAAATATAATTTTCTGATTGGCTGATGTGCTAATTCAAGACAGCTGTATGGATGGACTAAGCAGAAAAACCTGTCTTGGCCTCTGTCTTGGAGATTTCATCATAAAGTGAGAAATGTCATGTGTGGTGTGTGAGCGTGTCTCATGCCCAATGCACGAGACTAGAGAGCCCATTTGTTGTTGCAGCAAGTCTGCAGCAAGCATCTTCCTGTCATGTTGATGTCAAAGAGAGGGATATCCTCAACTGAGAATATTCATGCCTGAAATAATCAATCCATTATGAGAATAGTTGTGTATTAACTATTATGAATTTAAATAACTGATTTATTGACAAATTGTCGCTGCTTTATTTCTTATTTTAGTCCTAAAATGTGCTAGAAGAAGTTTGAAATGCATGTAACCGTTAAAAGTTACTTGCTAATTAGCACAGTGAGACAAAGGATACTAGGCTATTTGGTGTCAGAGATTATTAGTTTAAATGTCAACCAATGCAAAATGTGCGATGTAATCCCACCTTTCTTGTTATCCTCCATTTTTTGCCTCTTGTTGCTCAGAATTGCCGGAATTTGCCTGGCCCCGATATCGCTGCAAAGCAGCTTTAATTTTGTGTGGTTTTTTACACTTAAAAGAGTGGCCACCAATGACTTCAGTTGATTTAGATTTGTCTTCAATGCTGTTTTTCTTTGAAACTCCAAAAATGTTTTGAGCATGAAAGAAATTCACCGACCCTTTAAATTAGCCTTGGCCTGAGTAAATGAGTGAATTTTCATTTTTGGGGGTGAACCATCCCTTTCGTTTTTTCCCGGCCATGAGAAACCTTAATAAGATAGCAGGGTTCAGCCAGTAATAACAGGAATATTTTGACATGTTTATACCTTACCCTGGTTATACGCAAGGCACGGTCCAAAAATGCTTATTTTTATAGATATTATGGGAAAGATCACACGTCATTCCTTGAAAAATACAGCACACGTTGTGATAGACTGCAAACAACGGTTGGTCGTGGAGCCTCGTGTAAAATGCCATGTCTCTCAGCCACGTCACAGAAAGAATTTATATAATTTCTTAATCCGGCAGAGATCTTTAGAAAAGACAAAAACATTGTGCAGTCTGATCCCAGCATAACATGTTCCAAAATCTCCCACGAGTTCAGTTGGTTTGATATCTGTTGACTGTGAAATGGCATATGAGCTTCTGTATTTCTCTACCTGTTCTGTCTATTTATTTTAGGTTTTTTCCACCCATTTAAGCATACATATATATATATATATTTTTTTTTTTTTTTCAAGAATGATCTGTTTACAAGATGTGAAGTGCAGGATAGTGAAAAGTGCATGAAAAGCATGGAAAATGAATCAGATATCAAAAAAGTATCCAAATTTGAGGCTTCAAGTAAAGATGATAATCAACACTAATAATCAATCATTACTTTTTGGTTAAAATGTTGTTATTGCTGTTTGCTTCTGGGGCTGCAAATTTTGATAGGTCATCAACACCAGTGGGGAGGAGAACAAATGCCTCCCTACCTCCCTTAGTTGTAATGTCGCATCTTCATGCTGTTTGTTACTTCAGAGACTTTGGATTCCTTACTGCTTTGAATGTTTTGTGCTGCAGTGTGTTTCGATCCACAGTTAAAGTACATCGCCAGCTTCTTGTTGGTGGCAATGATGAGCACAGGACTGATGGTGGCGTAGCATAAGGCAAAGAAAGTCCGTGCATCAAACACGGCCATAGGCACATGGGAGACAGAGAGTGTGTAGAACCACAGAACATTGTTCAAGCTGAACAGCAGCACATACGTGCTCACGAGCAGCAGGACGGCACGCGATGCTTCCTCAGTCTTCCTGCCAGCTCCCTGCAGGCCCTGAACTTGCTGACGGTGCTGACGCAGGACCAGCATCACATACACTGCTGCTGTCACCATGAGGCCGACGAAAAATAAGTCACGTAGGAAGTTTACTACAAGTTTGACCACCTTAATGGAGTCTGGCAACACAACAGCGCAGAACTTCAGATTAAAACTGTACCCTAGAAG
Source organism: Gymnothorax javanicus (assembly GCA_029692085.1). NCBI lineage: Eukaryota > Metazoa > Chordata > Actinopteri > Anguilliformes > Muraenidae > Gymnothorax > Gymnothorax javanicus. The sequence continues at coordinate 18,432,416 of CM056202.1, forward strand.
TGTGTTGTTAGGAGGGAAAGTCTGAGTATAGAGAATTGTTGTGATGTAGAAGATCATGTTGAGCCCATAGAGGAAGATGATGGCATGGGGGAGGTGACCAGGAAGCCAGTTTTTCAGCCAGGTCCAGCCATGCGTCAATGGGGCAATGACCACATACTGGTAGGCGCTCAACAGTGAGGTGATCGTGATAGACATGCCACGAGCAACGCGGTAAGTATAAAGGATTGCTCTGCAGGCATGGTCATTGAATATGAGGTCTATCCCCAGCGCAGAGAGAGCCTGAGGGAGGGCCCTGCTCAGCATCACTGTTAGGTTAGCAAAGACCAGCTGGCTGAGGATGATCTCGTTGTGCAGCATGTGACGTTGTTTGAGAAAAAAATGGCAGAAAAGCAGGAGGGCTGCCAGATTACCTGGGATTCCTACCACACTCAGAGCAATGAAACCGGCTGCTTTCAGTGCTACACGTATCTCCATCTGCTCCACCGGTTTGCCTGTAGGGAGAAAACATTAGGGACATTGAGGAGACTACATGTGTGACCATCACAACCCAGCTCGTTGGGGGTAAGTAACAAAAACCAGATAAAATTTGGTAACAAAACGTTATTCACAAAGAAGTAAGACTGGTGCTTCAAAGTAAAATACAGAGTCGGGGAGTGCTGCGTAAATCAACAAATAAGGAAAACTTTGAACTAAATTGCTATAGTGATGAAAAGAAATAAACCAAACAACTAACAAAACCAGACAAGGGAAACAGCACCCGTAAACTCAGGGTTACAAATGAATCAGTACTACAAGGCTTACAATTATGCGCTGCGACACAAGCTCAGTAATCACAGAGGCAAGTGAAACGTTCATATGAGTAGTATAAAAAGAGTTCATCTAATCAATACATGCCTTAGTACAAGGAGAGCTCATAACCACAACACAAGCTCAACAATTTACCAACAGCCCTTGAATGAAAGCGTTGCAGCAGGTTCTTTTAAAGCGACGTCTCTAGATGCTTTGCTTCGGATTGGTTAATGGATGATTGGTGCGCTTCTACTCCAGTCTTCTCCATTGGCTGCACAGGTGGGTATCAGCCCATGGGAACGCACACTCAAAACAAGAGCACTCAGAGAGCGCATACCTCCGCCAAGGCCCAGCAGTGCCCCAGCTGCTTAATCCCTTCCGGATCAAGCCCAAAATCTAATGGGATCTACGTTAGACCAATTCCCATCTACTGTGAAAATTTTGTGTAAATTCGTCCATTAGTTTTTTCCATAATTTAGCTAACTAACAAACAGATTCCAACGGTTACATAGCCTCCTTGGCGGAGGTAACTATAGTAAAGGGTTATTATGCACACAAGGAATGGGGTGTTGCTACTGCCGCCGTAACAGTGACATATGATAGCAAAGATCCAAAATCTGCAGATTATTACAAAATTCATTTGGCATTGAATACAAACAGCATGAGGATATTTATTTTCTGATTCCATACTGGGCAATTCCACATGAGTGTTGCTAAAACAGCAATTTTTAAAAAGTGTTTTATATTAGCAGTATATACGTTTTCATGTAGATGGCTCATTACCAAATCAGACACTGAAAACCTTTTTGAAATATCTTTGACGGTCTTCTCAAAATTTAGATTTGAATTTTGCAATTTTTTTTAGCTCCAGAACAAGGATCAAAGGTTATTTTTCCAAAGCTGACGACTCCTAAAAGATATTTAGCTATTTCCTGGTATTTATTGTATTTCCATACATTGGTAGCCAAAGTATTTGAGACTGTAAGTCATTGCAGGAAATTGAAACACACAATTCCAGTGGCTCATTGTGAAATTTCTAATTTTTCAACGAGGTCAGCAACACAAAAATCATTTATGATACCAATTTTCAATTGCTTTGTTGTTTTGAGTATAATAAATTTAGTAGATTATCAGAAAATATACTATTCAAAAAAAGTAGGGGATATTTTATTTTGAGATCAAAATTTTCACATATACAAAGGGATACGAAACCATGTTGTATATTTCCTTACTGAGGAAGCATTTCCAAAGAAATTCATCACCCAAACACATCAATGACACTCTCACGATCTGCACGGGATGCTATTGATGATCAAGGGGGTTGTGCCACAAATTTGCATGACTCTGAATTGGAAGGTTAGAGCCACTGTAAAGGAAGATTTTGAAGAGAAAGCATCAGATTATCAGTGGTTGAAGTCGTTAATTAAACAGAGACCATGCGCCGTCTAACACAGGAGGAGAGGTTACCTGCCCTTGGCATGCTACAGGTTGGCACAAGACAGGTCGTTGTGGCAAGGGCAATGAATGTTTCCCAGTCTGTCATCAGCAGATTATGGTCCAGACATCGTGGGTCTGTTCAGGATAGACCACGATCCGGTCGACCAAGGGCAACAACTCAGGCTCAGGACAGATTCATCCGCACTATTGTCTTGAGAAATCGTATGATAACAGCAAATCAGATAAGGTCTCAACTTCAAAGGGATACTGGCTTGGTAGTGAGTGGCCAGACCATCAGGAATCCTCTGCACAGATTTCACTTACACGCCCGACGTCCTCGTATCATTCCCTGTTTGAGGGACCGTCACATTAGGGCCAGACTCCAATGGTGTCGTCATCATCAACGCTGGGATAATCGCCGATGGAACAACTTAATGTTCTCAGATGAGTCGAGGTTCACTGTGGACTTCCTCGACAGACGCAGGAGGGTTTGGCGCCGACGTAACGAACGTTTCCATGACGTTAACGTCATTAGACATGATCCGTATGGGGGTGGATCTGTAATGGTGTGGGGAGGCATCACTGCTGCCGGCAGAACAGACTTGCATGTTGTTGCTGGACGTGTCACAGGGCAGTACTACCGGGACAACATCTTGGCACCCCATGTTGTGCCGTTTTGCACGCCGTTATGGCCGCCGTTTCATTTTCCAAGATGACAATGCCAGATGTCATAGGGCCAGGATCGTTACAGATTACCTCCAGCAGCAGAATATCACCACATTACCATGGCCAGCACTCAGTCCGGACCTTTCCCCCATCGAGCATGTCTGGGACATGCTTGGACAGCGGCTACGCCAACGTCAACAACCTCCTTCCAATGTCCAAGAACTTGCTGCAGCATTGCAACAGGAATGGAATAACATTCCCCAAAATGACCTGGGATGTCTCGTTAGGAGTATGCCACGCCCGAATCGAGCTTGTCTAGCCAACCGAGGGGTTTTACCCGCTACTGACTCTGTTTCACAATGGTGGTAAATTTGCTGTGTGACCCTGTGTTTGTGTCGACCCTTATTCTGGAGAATCTGTCCTTTACTGACTGTACACAGGGTTTCGAATAAATTGACAAATGTTTCCTTAATGTTTTTATGTCATTTGTTTCCTTCCTGACCTCATGATCTGCATTTCATGGTACTTGTAAATCCAATATCCCCTACTTTTTTTGAATAGAATATAATTCCGTTACCATTTTGTAATTCCGTTACCGCTGTCTCTTTCTCATAAATGGCATCCTACAAAATATCTGTGAACGTACCAGTCAATATAAACTTCAATAACAACATCCTAGGCCACCAACTAAAGCTTAAACCTACTGCCTATCATTGCCAGATTTCAGTTAAATGCCTGTAAAAGTAAAGGCAAAAATAATGGCATTTTTTCTGCCATAATCCCGTTACCAACACTTTCACCTTCATATAGCCTTCTACAAAATAGATTACCCCAAACATTGTATTATACAGCTTAGTAGGCATACCAGTGGAACTGATAATAGCACAGGCAAGTAGCTACTGCATTAGAGTAATAGATGGCAGGTAAAAATGACATGAATAATTACTCTTGATCGTAATTCCGTTACTGTGGAATTACCCTACTGTTTTTGTTTTTTTCTGCTCAGACAGAAAAACACGTGATATTAGTTAGCATCAAGAGTTGAGAAATTATAAATACTGTATACTCACACAAATGATTGCATTTTTTGATCAGAAAAAAAACTTTTCTCCCCCAGTGTTTACTGTGCTTTACTTTTTCTGCATTTCTGTGTGAATTTGGAAGCAGTTTGTGGTGAATTAATTCAAATAATAGTTGTTGGACACATACACAGTAAATTTCTTCCAAAGAGTAATTTTTCCTTGTTACTTGAGGCATCCTCAGTGTCAGTAATTTTGCATTTCAGAAGAGTAGAAAAGCTTACCTTTTGTTCCCAATCAAACTGAAAGGGTTCTTCTTCTCTGATGCAGAGATCTGCAGATTTATTATTTATGAGTGAGCGTCTCTAAGCACTACTGGGACCAAATTAATTACTTTAAATGGTTTAACTCAATTGAGAGCATGAAAACACAGCCCCGAGCGTCATTTGTGTTTTGAAAAAAGGTTTTTGTTTACAGCAGTATAGCGTTTTTATTTTCCATTTATGCGTGCTGTTTTCAAATTTGAATAAAATGGTCAAATGCATGTGCCATGAGTTTTTGTTTTTTTTTTCTAGCCTACCTACACCCCCATAACCTCTACACCATCCTCTTGTTTGTCAAGATTTCTAACCCATTTCAACGCACAGTTTGTGAATAGTTTATCAACTGTTTCATTGAACAATATATAGAATAATGACATTAATATTTTTCTCGAGTTTAAACAGAAAAGCTGGCTTTCTAATTTATGCACATTCACTTTATCCATTGGAATACTATTTTTATGGCATATTTCAGTGCAATATAATTGTAGCCCCTGGACGAAGTTAGGCAGCTTCTATGGATTTGTGCGTGTCATCTCCACCGCCACGTCTGCATCCGTAGACACATCCTTGTGGACGCTCTACAGGCTGTTACTTTTGACCAATTACTTTCCTATTTACTATGGACATATGATACACTTCACTTATGACACCTATTGATTTTGGTTGCAATGGCGACAGTAATGGCTGCATAATACGCTAATTAGAGGCAAAACATTGTGATTTCCTTGTGGACGCTGTACAGGCTGCAATTTTCGAGCAATTACTTTCATATTTGGTATGGACATGTGATATACTACACTTATGACACCTTTCGATTTTCTACAATTCTTCTACAAGTAGTGTCCTCAGTGCCCAAATGCTTATTGAGTGTTGTTAAAAGGAAAGGTGATGCAACATAGTGGTAAACATGCCCCAGTCCCATCATTTTTGGAACGTGATTCAGGCATCAAATTCAAAATGAGTGAATATTTCCCAAAAAAAAAAAAAGTTTATCAGTTTAAAAATTAAATATCATGTCTTTGTGGTGTACTCAATTGAATATAGGTCGAAAAGGATTTTCAAATCATTGTATTCTGTTTTTACTCGTTTTAGTCAACGTCCCAACTTCATTGGAATTGGGGTTTGTACATTATTAGCTGATCTTATTTTCTGAGTTAATCATAATAATTTTCTGGTTCAATCATAAGATTAAATTATAGAGTTTATGCTGGACACCCTTGCTTTGTTCCCCGCTGTGGGGTAAATGGTCGTGAGATTTCATCATTAGTTTTTATGGATGCTTTAGAATTTAAAGAGAGCATGTGAATCCACTTTTGTAAGTTGCAACCACAACCATATTTTTAAAAAATATGAAACAAAAATGGCCATTCTACCCTATCAAAAGCTTTTTCGGCATCTAGAGTCATGAGTTTTCTAAAGAGCTTGATTGGATAACAGCCTGGCTATAGAGTGAACAATTTGTAAGTGTACAGTTCATGAAAAAATCATGTTACCACAGTAATATGGAGTTGAAAAAAAATAATGAATTTGATTTCCTGAATATTTCATCATGTTGGAAACTTCTCTTGAAAAAAATAAGAAAAGTTGAACAAATTTGATTCACAAATTTCTTTCCCAACCAGGAGATTGGAACTAGACCTATACATGCAGACTTCTGCAGTTCAGTAAAAATAGCTCCTGTTTTCACAATTTTACTTCATTACAGCTTGTACCCGGGCTTCCCAAATTCCAGACCTGGTTGCAGACCAAAGTGTCAAGTGTAAATCAATCCAGATCAGACTCTGGTACAGTTCAATCAGGAGAGACTCAAGTGAAATCCAGAAAAATTTATTTTGCGTTGAGCATAAGTAGAAGTCAATTCAATTCAATTTTATTTATATAGCGCTTTACAGAGAGTAAAGGGCAGAGCACAGACTAATCCCTAATCCCCGAATAGCAGGCAAAAAACTCCCTGTAGGGAGAAAAAGCCTTGAACAGTGGTGAGAAAAAACTCCTCAGTGAGAAGAAATCTCAGGAGGAACCTGGCTATTCTGGGGAAGCCCATCCTCCGCTGGCTGAATAATAAATTGATGGTAAATTAGGAATGAGAGGATCAGGACAGCAGGAATACAGCAGTCAGAATTAACATGCTTAAAATCAGACAAGTCTTTAGCGCTTGGACTCTTCGGGAAGACTCGTAGAGCAGGAGCACGGCTCAGAGCAGCAGCTGGAAAATCCCCCGGAGAGTCTAGACACTGGTGGCGGTGGTGGCTGAAGGCTGACAAAGCTGGAGCGGCAGTACAGAAGGTCTGATGGAGCAGGGTGGCGTTGGGGAGGAGGAGGGTCAGCGAACGGCAGCATGAATGAACTAGAGCAGAGAAAATGATACTTTTTTAAAAAGACAGCAACATAACGATTGGCTAGCAATGCGACTGAGGTGTGCCACGGTTGGATGGAAGAGATCAGCTGCTACACCAGCTGACTGCTCAATTGACAGCCCAAGACATTGACTGCAGAGGTTTATGGGCGAGCATGCGAGTGAATGAAAAGAAAATAAACAGTTGACGTGCGCGAGAGAGAGAGTCTTCCTGACTGTACTTTCGCTAAGCTTCATTTCTTGAAAGAAATTCATTGGGCCCCCAGAAAAATGATGTAAACACTTGTGAAACAGCAAATTTGGCTGCATCTTCTCACCTTTGAGTTAAGCCAACCAAGGCCGCCGACAGGGGGGGGCAAAGGGGACTGCTATCCCCAGGCATCAGACTAGGGGGGGCATGAAACTGACCCCCTGATTTTAAAATAATCTGCTGGAAAATTCATCATAATAAATATCTGTTAAGATTTAATATAGTATTTCCCAGTTACATAAAAGCTTTATATATTCTATTTCGCTAATTTTCCTTGACAAATGACATAGTGGTGAAAATAGATTTACAGCACCCCCCCATGCAAGTGACTTGGTCTTTAGCGCCGCAACACAAGACTGATGACGTGAGCTTCCACACACGCTTGTTCGCCTGAGATCCCTTGTTGTGTATCTTTCTGACTTTGCCCGTAAGGAGGCGAGTGCACTTTCAGTAAACTTAAATTAGTAAAAAAATCACTTGCGCTCCACCATGTCACAAGAGAGACTAAATGGTTTAGTGATGATCTCGATAGAACATGAACTGGCCAAGAGAATTGATTTTGATGATATTATACACTTAACAAAAAAATATACACCCCATGTAAATTATTTATGTAACATGAAATGTGTTACCCTAAATGAGCTGATAATGTCTTAATTCTGCAAAAAGGATATTTTTCTTGATTTGTATACAACATTTGTGTTCATCTCTGCCAGTGAGCACCTGCTCAGTGATGCATTGATTCCACCCACAACACAGGTGTGGCATGTGCAGATGCTGCTCAAACAGCATGAACAGAGCTCAGACTCTCCCTAAAACTGGGGACAATAAAAGGCCACCTCAAAATGTCAAATTTCATCAAAAGTCACCATGCCACAAATGTTGCAAATCATGCGGGAACGCGCCATCGGAAAGCTGGATGTGGGAATGTCCACCAGAGCAGTTGCTGCACAGCTGAATGTTCACTATCAGACAATTGGGCATTTAAGAGTTCGTTTTAGGCAGACTGGCAGTAAAGCAAATCAAACTCACCCTCGTCATCCGCGTGTGACCACACAAGCACAAGATCGTCACATCCGGCTTCTCCACTTGCGTGATCGCCTCAGACCAGCAACACGCACAGCAGATGAAACAGTTGGTTTGCACAACAGACGTATCACACCTCAAACTGTCCGGAACCGCCTGAGAGAAGCGAACCTACACGCTCGTCGTCCTCATCGTGATTCCAACTGTGTCCATGAGTATCCCTGATTGCCATATGCCACTATCTTGCTTTAATGAACAGTAATCTGTTGCATATTGAACAATGAAATGAATTGTGGATGACTTAATATATTGTAAAACCCTTAATGCTAATTAAAGTTTAAAAGTGTCAAATGGGGTGTTTATATTTTTGTTAAGTGTATATGACTTTGCAACTAGAAAAGTGCGGCGCCTTTCATTTGTCAAATCAACAGGCTATGTGTAGCCCACTTTTCGTTTTTTTTGTTTTTGTTTTAATTGGCCTATCAAAACATTTACCTAAGTTTGTATGTAACTATATTCATGATTTTATCTGTTGTGATCCTTGAGAATACACACAGATGCCGAGTGGCATTCACGTTCCTGTGCCATAGTCAGCAATTATTCAATCAACGCGCACTGAAGAAATTCACTCGCGGAATTTAAGTCATTGTGCATCAAGTTAATCAGTTTCACATGCATTACGGTAGATTTCCCCACTAGTGACACGGAAATCGATTATGACTCGGGAATTCTCAGGCTTGTCTTTATTGAGGAATTGAAAGCAATGGAATTGCATAAAAACGTTTCAAATGGTCTTCTTTCATTAAAACAATTTAAACGATCATGAAGCACATGCATTGTTTCCAATCCCTGAGTAAAGGGAAGCACGAGAAGTCCGGAGTCATAATCGCTTTCCATGTTACTTGTGATGAGGTGCACCTTTACGCAAGTGAAACGGAAACTTCAATGCACAAGGATTTTAATTCCGCGTGAAAATCTCATTAAGCATTCAATGAATAATTGCGGACAACGGCGAATAAGCCTAAAAAATGCGTGAGACCCACGCCGAATGCGTGAGACTTGGCATCTCTGAATACATATTTTCGAATAGGCTTCTGAGACATTTATCCAGTGGCGGGCAGTGGACAGAGAACAAGGAGGGCGATATACATGTCTTTAAACTGCTTATTAGTCTTAATCTGCTTTCAATTTCCCTGGTAAAAGACACTTGAACTCTCCCCTCTCAGGTGTAGCTAATTGTCTTCGTTAAGACAAGAAATCAAACGCACTAGTTGAATGCAAAAAAGAGCGCATTTCAATCTTTTTCAATTAAACAGTCATTATGCACAGGTTTGACGACTTGCTTAGGATGTGACAAAATTTAATGCGGAAAATCCACAGTGGTTTTTTCGTGAAGCGTTGCCTATTAAGGCATGTGAATTAAACATTTTATAGAATTTATTATTCACTCGCCAAAACATTTCATTATAAGGGAAACTAACATGTTGACCAAGAACAATGATTGAAATCAGGTCACTAATCTCATCTGTTTCAAGGGATGTTTTCCGCCCCCTCGGTTTTCCGTCCACCACCCGCCACTGCATTTATCTGTGAATTCATGCATCTGTTTGAGAAAAGTAGCCTACATTATTAGCTCCCACCGCTCACGGTGCGGGAGCTATGGTATCGGGCTCTGTCAGTGCGTGCGTGCGTGCGTCCGTCAACACATTTCACTTTATCTCATCAATGATTTCAGCTACCGGCTACAAATTTTTACTGGACATGCATCTCATACAGCCCTACAAATGACATGCCTAAAGGTGACCTTGGCCTATTTTTTCAAGGTCACAGGCCTAAAAATATCACCAAAAACTTCAACATTTTGCTGTATCTCATCAACTATTTCAGTTACAGGTTCCTAATATTTACTGGACATGCATCTCATTGAGGCCTGCAAATGACGTGCCAAAAGATGACCTGAGCCTATTTTTCCAAGGTCACTGGCCTAAAATATCACCAAAAACTTCCACATTTTGCTTTATCTCATCAACTATTTCAGTTACAGGCTCCTAATTTTTACTGGACATGCATCTCATATAGCCCTATAAATGATGTGCCGAAAGGTGACCTTGGCCTATTTTTTCAAGGTCACTGGCCTAAAAATACCACCCAAAACATCGACATTTTGCTGTATCTCAACAACTATTTCAGTTACAGGCTCCTTATTTTTACTGGACATGCATCTCATTAAGGCCTACAAATGACATGCCTAAAGGTGACCTTGGCCAATTTTTTCAAGGTCACTGGCCTAAAAATATCACCAAAATCTTCGACATTTTGCTTTATCTCATCAACTATTTCAGTTACAGGCTCCTGATTCTTACTGGACATGCATCTCATAAAAGCCTACAAATGACGTGCCTAAACGTGACCTTGGTCTATTTTTCAAGGTCACTGGGCTAAAAATATCACCAAAAATTTTGACATTTTGCTTTATCTCATCAACTATTTCAGTTACAGGCTCCTAATTTTTACTGGACATGCATTCCATAAAGTCCTACAAATGACGTGCCTAAAGGTGACCTTGGCCTATTTTTTCAAGGTCACTGGCCTAAAAATATCACCAGAAACTTCAACAATTTGCTTTGTCTTATCAACATTTTCAGTTATAGGCTCCTAATTAGCTCCAGCCACCCCAGTGGCACGGGAGCTATGGTATCGGGCTCCATCCATGCGTGCGTCCGTCCATGACTGCGTCCGTCAACAAAAACTGACATTTTGTTAATCATAACGGCGGGGGCTGCCAGTGCCCTATATTTTATTTTACATGTGATCCTTGAAACATGATATGATTTATCTAGAAAACACTAAACAAGTGTCACATAAAGTGTCCAGTCAGCGTGTTTTTTCATCATACTATTTTTCATTCCGTTACCGTAGCCTATTAATTAACTCTCTTGCCTACTTGGGGGGGGCATTGCAAGACCATTTTATCCCCGGGCATTGGCTAGGCTGACGGCGATGCTGAAGCCAACGCATTTAAAAAATACCGCCAAAAGAAATTCAGTGCTCAGGTTATGTTTATGCAATGGAAAAGTGATATGGATGTGAAAATCGGGAGTCAGTCCCAATGGGACCGGACTGGAGGGTTCCTTGTGCCTGATAGTATTGATTCTCTCAAGGAGCGAGTCTATAATGGAGGCTCTTTCTCCTTGATGTCTAAGTAGGCCTAATGTTGTGTGGACTACATGTTACTGATAGCTAGCTAGATATTTTTTATTGTGTGCTTGCTTCAGCAAAGCAGCACACTCTATTCTCTTACTTCTTCTTCTTCTGCCTAAATGTGGCCCATCACACCATTAAAGCTATTGATACCGTTATAACTTCAGCTTGGTCTGAATCACATTGCATCTGAACAGATTTTTGAATTTCTTTTTAGTTTTTGAAATATTTAATTTTAAATGTCATTTTTTGAGGTCCTATTAAATTAAGCCATTTTTGTGCTGATTTGGTATATTCAGCACAGGGGGGCAGCAATACACCTTCGCTGTGTAGACCCTGCCAAATCAAGAGAAAAAAAAGAAGAAAATAAGCATGCGCGACGAATGCTGTACACCGCTGGGAAGTTGCAGCAATTGGCTCACTGAGTATCAATATCCCCCCGAGAGTGTGAGGAGGTGCTCGGCTTCGCTTTTTTATTAACCTTAGCCAGGTCCCATTAATGGTAGTGTGGCCAGTCAAACGAAAACACTGCATTACCTTAGTTTACTAACAAACTTGAAGGACTTTTATTTTCCTACCTCATACTCTCACATTTTGATCACAAGTATTATGACCCAACATTTTGACTTTGGTGAATGCTGAATTAATTGGCTGCTGTGGCCAGCACATGCACGGGTCATCAATGATAGCACTGCTGGACGTCTGGCTCCAAGGCTTCATGGTTATTCCATCAGCTGCCCAGCTAATCTATGACCTTAATATTAGCTAACGACACCACTGAAATGTGCAACTTTTCTATCGCGTTGCATAATTGAAGGTACTTTCGGACCTCAGCAAAAAGCTTTTACTCTTAGCTACACCGAATATAGCCAAACATGACTGGCAGTTGACACTGTTTTCTGTTGCATTTTGGCTTATTAATTACGTGAATGTAGGTAGCTAGCTTGTGGATGATGGACTTTATAAAGAAGTATATTTAGCGACAGCTAGCGAGTTTGCTAGATAATGTGGGTAAGGTTAAATTAGCTATACAGCTAGCTAGCCTTTTGATTTACAATGATACCGCATCGGTAATCGCAATGAAAATGGAACAAATCCATTTGTGGGGAAGCACCGGCAATTGAAGCTCTATAAAATCTTGCTGTGTGAATCTATTGAAGTGTATAACTACAGCAATCTCCGAACAAGCCCTCTAAATGCTCCGGGGAATCAGCTGAGGGACCCCGTCATCTGGTACCGTGCTTTGGTGGTTATCATACTGTAGCTACATAGCCAGCTACGTTGTCAACCTGTTAGGGAAGCCATGACGGTTTTCCAACTCCTGACTGACACCTTTTGTTCAAAAGTATTTTTACTTTAAATTCTGACACTTCTCTGTAATGCCATTACTTTGCTGCGTGCCAGTATAATAACTTTGGCAGGTGTACACTCCCATTGGCACAGCTGGACATCTTGGGCAAAAGCTAACTGAGGGCTTACCAAATTCATTCTCTGGCTTGTTGGCTAGTTAACCTACTAACGCTACTTCTTGCTGATATATAACATCATATGGAGCCTTAGGCACTAGTTCAGTCAGGCACGGTAGTCAGGCTGGTCACAAGCCTGTTTCTCATCTTAACTTTAGCTCCTCCCAACTAATAAGCCAGCCATGGCAGTGTTCATTCATTTCTCCGCTCACAATTGGCTTACGAACAAACATATTTCTCATCTCCCACCACCTCCCCAACAACCTTCTAATTATCATTGTTCATCTGAAAGATATCGTGTTCAATAACTTAAACTTTTGCAAGAGTTAAAAGAATCTCAGGCTCAGCCAGGGGATTGTGATCTCAGGGACTGTCTGTGTCATGCTTGCTCAGATTGTTCCAGAGCATTAATCGCGCAGAGTCACCGCCAAACTCAAATGCAGGCTGTCCTGCAATAAATGGTTAAATATGACATAAGTGACCTGACTGAAATGAAATAATATTAGAATTGCATCACCTTTGAAAATACGCTGTAGACCACAGACTCCTAACCACACAGCAAGACATTATCATCCTGATATTTTGATAAAAATTCTCCCGTCACGAGTGTGGCCAAAGGGTCAAGTTTTGTGACTCAACTGAGCCTATCTAGGGTAACGGCCCACAGATGACTGGATTAGGCCAAGGGTTAGCGGCTAGGCTAGCCAAGCTCAGGTAACCCCCTCAGACAGCCAGGTTAGACCAGGGGTTACCGACTGGGCTTGGCGTTCCTACTCTAGCTCAAAGCCATGTGCAGCCTAAGGAATTGTGAATCATTCTGCTGGAGAGCGGGAGACTCATAATCTAATTAGCCCCGGTAATAAACAAGCCTGGACCCGCCACATTCTCCGAAATGGTAACCTTGTCAATGTAACAAAGAGAAGCCCCACAGCCTGGCCTCGTGGTAACACCTGGCGACAGGAAAAGCCAACGACGCCCATCAACTATTGCAGAAGACATACCGAGAGCCATCCGAGCCAAATTGAGACCATTTAAATTTAATTAGCACCCAAATTTGTTCATCATGATGCACCTCATTATTATACACTGAAGTCAAGAACAATCCCGTTTACTTGAGATACATATGCATGTTGTATGGTATAAATGGTAAAGCCTTTTGATTGTTTGGGGTTCACTTGACTCTGCTGAACCCAGAGTACGTTACCAGTACCTCTGACCACTGCTGTTTTTACTGGAAATAAAAATTTTTCAAACGACGAGTAGAATTGTCCCTTCCTTTTTCTTATTACAACAGTATCTCCCAAAAGTGAGTACACCCCTCACATTTCGACTATTAATTTGTTATATCTTTTCAAGGGACAACGTTACAAAAATGAAACCTGAACATATTCAGTAGTACACATATTGCACAATGACTACTCTAGAATATATTCAGGTTTCCTTTCTGTAACGTTGTCCCTTGAAAAGATATAATAAATTAATTTTCAAAATGTGAGGGGTGTACTCACTTTTGTGAGATAC